>JAGTXR010000039.1:0-2642211 GCA_022606575.1 Glossosoma conforme
CACAATTATAAATATTATTTTATTAAATATGTAAATAAAGATGTTTGTATCCTCTGTATATCACATATGTTGAAAACAACAATGATAATTGCTAGGTATTATATCTTTCATTATGGTTTTTGATAATAACAATTACAGCTATTGTTGATCATGAATAAAAGCAAAAAAATAACAACAATTACACAATGTATATTTTAATTTTATTTGGTAATTGCACATCTTATTTCCAAATTATTTTTTAATATCTGAACATATATTATTTTCCAATTTAATATGATTTAAGCTGAAATAACATTCTAGCAATGATTCATATAATGCTTCATCATCAGCCTGTATCCGTCTACTGTTGAACCAAAGCCTTCCGCATCCAGGTCACTCCCGCTATTCTCCTTAGGTCATCAGTCCACCTTGCAGGGGTCGGCCAATGCTTCGTTTGTCAGGTCTTGGGCGCCCCTCCAATTCTTCCCCATCGACCGTCGTCTCTTAGACAGACATGTCCTGCTCATTGCCACTTGAGTGTGCCTGTTCGTTGGGTAGCCTCCACTACTTGAGTTCTTCTGCGAATATCCTCGTTCCAGATTCTATCTTTTAGCGACGCTCCTAGCATGGATCTCTCCATACCATGCAGGGTCACCTTTATTTTATAGACAAGACTTCCTGTTAGATTCCACGTCTGTGCGCCATTAGCTTAATAGTTAATACAGGAATGATGCATTGGTTTAACGCATTCTTGCTTTATTAAATGTACTTTAATTAAGATTTAATGCTTAGTTTTTAAATAATTGACACTTAAAATTTTTAGTTGGACTACATACGAGGGTTATCCGTAATATAAGATTCCTATGGCCCTACAGTCACGACTGTAGGGCCATAACAGAGATCCACCATAATAGCGCTTTTCACGAAAAGCGCTGTTATGGTGGATCTCGTGATTTTGTAGTGTACCTTGGTCCCCACTCCAAATCCCTTCCCTAGCGAGCTGCCTGCGGAGCTCAGTCTTGGCTTGGCAGACGTACGTGATGGATCTCCCTTTCGCTTCGCCCGCCAGGCGTGAGCTGAGCTCAGTGATCTGTATCGGTGGAATGAAAAAGTATTAAATTCACACTTGAAAATTGTCAAATGGCTATCAGCTGACCTCAAGCAGCTAGATTGTTTAATACTATTTGTATCAAGTGAATAAATTGTACATATGAAAAGTTGAAATAGTTAGCGGTGAAGATTTCTAAAAGAAGTTAACTTCTTTGTGCTGATGTATTTTTTCAGAGAAAATATTTATCTATATAGAAATACGTCATGTTCCAGGAACATTTTTCGAACTTCAATTTTTGTTATATGTAGCATACAAATTAAGATTACAATTTCAATGCAAGTTTTGAGTGCCGTCAATAATAAGCAATGTGAATAATAACCTCTTGAAATAAACTTTCGTTTATTTTACTCGTTTCAGGTGAGCGTTGTTCCTGAAGGCATTTTCAGGCGAACGTTTAACAAACAGGTAGCACTCGACGAGACGATTCTTTAGGTATTCAGGAAAGCTCGTGGTTCGCGACTTCGAATACGAACCGATAATAAGCGAACAAATCTCTCAAAAAGGCAGTGCTTTGCCAGAAGTACTATGCAATTTGTAGATTTCTATATTGTGTTCGAGTACTGAGTAAACTTATTCAATAAATAATTTAATGATGCATTTATTTGAAAATAACTACTGACACTTATGATAAGAGAGATGAAAGTGATGCTTAAAATACTCTTGTCTACTAGGAGTAATTAAATTGAGATTTAATTTTGTGAATACTATTGTTATATTATATAATGCTATAAATATATTTATTTTTTCACAGAACCAAAGTTCGGATGTACAAATAATAAAAAACATAGAGTATACATAAATATACAATACATAGAAAAGAGAATAAAAAATAACATAAAAGAAGAAGAAGATAACACGTTTCATAGATCACAGAAAAGGAGGAAACAATACCATTGACAAAAGAGGAAAAGGATGTAAGAAAAGGATCGAGGTGTGCTGGTAGGCCATTTAGGAGCGCCATTGCCGTTGTACTTAATTAAGTGCTCGAAGCTCCGAAGAAGTATAAACTGGGATCAAACACAATGGATGGCTACGAACACGGGTGTACTTATCTGGAACATAGTAGTTAAAACATTCAAGAATCCCAGGGTTGTGAATTGATTATTGTATTGCAATGCTCAATCTCAAAATAAAAGTAAATAAGACCAAAATAGTATGATAAACATAAACTACAAGATAAATATATATACTCGCAGATCATTAAGTTCTGTCAGTTATTTTTTATTGGTCATGCCTTGTTTAAGACATATCAACACCTGATGGTTGACCTGGGAAAATACCTTTTATGGCTCCAGATGACTTTCACGGAAGAATCCCAAAGATAAGGTTAAACTTTATGATCCCAAGGCCTGAAAAAATATGTCATAAGAAACGGCTTAGTTTGATTAAGAACACACGGTTAACAGCAGGTGGTTACTCATCCAAGTTTTTGTCCCCGATTAATGTTGGTTAACTGCGGTAATCTAACGATAACCACGCTAACGACTTGCTATTGCATATCTATACTATAAACTAAATATACTTTTTTTTAATAGGAATACTTTGTTAAGAATCATAAATATCACAAATACTTATAGTAAATGCAAATCATCTTCACCTGGCGTTTGATACGTAAGAAAAAGCTTTATCAGAAACAGCCAGGATAATGTATATTGTAGAAAAGATAATGAAAATTGTATTACATACAGAATCTTGCTAAAGAAGCTAAGCTTTAAGGGGGGTGTAGCTCAACGGTCAAAGCATTTGCTTTGCAATCCAAATATCTTGGGTTCGATCCACGACGGAGATGTAAAAAAGTAAAAAATTGTAAACAGAGTTCTAAAATACCCCGGTTTGTGTGAATTTGATCCCTCACCTGTAAAATGCCAGTCATAGTCTATTTATTAAAATTGGTGGTAGACGTAAGTCGTCCTGAGAAATCCACCCTTTCATAGTAAATTCCTATAATGATAAAGAATGATGCGTGCATCTCGGGCTGTAGTCTATGACGTTGACGGATCGACACTCCACATGCAGCGCTTAGAAATATGCAGAATAGTAAGCGTCATCGAATTCTACAGATAAGTCTTCACAATTACTATCACCATCTGTCGGTATTCTTTGTATGTGTTTACATTTAAAAAAAAATGATATTGAAATGATTGATTAACTCAGCAACAAATGTGTCAAGTAAAACTGCATGAATGCTTCGAATATGTGGACTTTGCATTATGTAACCATGGGAATGACGCAGCAGAATCTGGATAGTAATAAAAAATACCGTGTTCTAAATATATGAAACTAAAAATAATATTTCAGCTTGAAGCGCCAGTTTTCAGGTGTTTAGGCGTCGTATGCGGAAAGCTGCACACCGCAAGTTCTCAAGCAAGGATTACTTTTGGGATCATCAAAGCTCGGTCTCGCCTCGGCGCAGAAAGCTCCACAGCCGTAAAACGTTCAGGAATTGATTCATGCGCGCACGATGAGGGTCACCCACTAAAAATGGCGGACCATCAACGTGATTTATCGTCAAAGCCTTTACGTATCTCAGTACTTCAGATATGACCCGCTTCTTTAAGCTTTCATTATGTTTTTATGTAACCGTGGTTGTTCTTACAGAAACAATGTTTTCATAAATGATTATTTTATTATATTTTGAGGTTTAGTATGAACAAATCTCATAGCATGTTTTTTGTATGACTAGAATGGTTTAAAAGAAAATAGTTAGTATCTACACTAGATTCTGAATTCGATCTACGATAAAATTTAAAATAAAAAATATTTTTACTCAATTTCGAAATTGATCTTTTACTCGTAATTTGCCAGTCATAGTATTTAAGTTTTTCTTACATATTTGGTGTACATGAAATTTGTACCGTTAATAATTGTAAGTCTTAATCTAATAACGCTAAAATGAGCATAGCTTGCAAGCTTCATAGTAGTCTTATTATGTTAATGAATGAACACATGTCCGCTCACTTAACTGGAGCTTCTTTTTCTTCGTGTCAGCGACGTCAAATTATTTTTGCCTAGTATCTGGCAACATCGATAGCCCGTGTGTTGCCCAGCATTAAATCCTGAGATATGCAGCTTTTTGGGCACATGTAGCAGGATCTTTGGTGTGAGGCGGTCTGCAGGTCTTCAGAGTCAAACAATAGTGACTCTCCTTTCTGCAGCATTCCCCACGGCTCGAGGTTATCCTTCATTCTACCAACTCCGGTTCTTTATCTCTTAAGGGATTTCCAAATCCACCCGTCAAGGTTCTTGCCAGTTGGGAAGCCTTTCTTAAGAGTAATGAAATCCTCTGATATGACTTGTTGCCAGAGCTGGAGTCTCTCATTTTCAAGGCCGGATGTGAGAGATTGTGTGGATCTTAGACAACTGCTTCGAGACTTCAGTCTGGGTGTTGGGAGTATCTGATTATACAAGCAGTGGGACGCATATGACTTTAAGTCTTATGTTTGGTAATGCGATAATAGCCATGGGGTATAGTTTTGAAATTGGTGTTGAATTGAAGCAGCCGGTGACGACTCTGCATGCATCATTCAGGGAAGTATTCACTTGATTACAATGGGCTGATTGACCATATACTGGTACCACGTATTCTGACTGGAGCATATGGCCTTCATTAACTGCCGCCACAAAGCTCTACAACCGACATAGCCTTACTAGATCCCATGTCAGCTCCACCTGTCGCAACTTCACCGAGTACATCCTATGTTTAGTTCCTGATGGCGTTCCAGAACGGCGCACGGCCAGGGGCTTGAATAAAATGCAGCTGTTGTTCATGCAGCATCAGTACTCGTACATGTTTAACACCATCCTTATATATGCCTCTTAACCAACTGTAATTTGAAAAGCTGTCTTACTTCGACATCTCTCACAAAGTTCAGATATTGTACCCCCAGTAATCTGCGCAGGTATCTGTTTTCGAAACATATTATACGATTGCATTTCTTTTTGACGAGATGCCAATATTATATAAATGCCAATATTATATACATAGGAAACTAACTAAAAAAAATAACATGAAAATGAGAGTGAAAATAAGATGACTATACCTGTCTGGGACAAATAATACAGCTAGGATGAAATAACTTCTCAAAAGAAATCGACAGGCGTATACAACTGGGATTGGCAGCATTTGGAAAACTAAAGTAAAGTTTTAAAACGGAAATTGCGCAATGTCTTAAAAATAAGGTGTTTAACGCATCAACCCTGTATTACCTTATGGCGCAGAGACGGAGAATCGAACACCAAGTCTTGGAGTTTCGGTAAAAGATAGAATCCGAAACGAGGATATCCGCAGAAGAACTCAATTAATAGGGCTACTTAACGAAAAGGCACACTCAATTGGCAATTGGTAGGACATATCTGTCAAAGAGACGACGGTCGATGGGGAAGAAAAGTATTGGAATGGCGCCCAAGAACTGGCAAACGAAGCATTGGCCGACCCCCCGTAAGATGGACTGACTTTATAAGAAGAATAGCGTGAGTGACCTGGATGTGGAAGGTGGAGGATCGAAGAGGATGGAGACCCATGTGGAAGGCTAACGTTTAATAGTGTTCGGATAAAGGCTGATGATTATGTAGTGCAAATTGTGTTGTGCCAGCTGTGACTGATAATAGCAACTACAAAACCATCGTAAAATATAAAAATTTCTAACAACCTTAGAAAAGTTTCATACAACTGCGACCTAATATAAAATGAACTCAATCGTTTGTGTATTATAAGTTGGTAGAGAGTATTGAACGGGTTACCTATAAAATTACATAGAAAATGGCGAAAGATTGAATGGGTCGCATTAAGACTTAAATAATTCCGTTAGTTTATTTTTATGGGGAGCCATCTGTGGAAAGGCCGTGGAAGGGTTGCGCTTACGATTGGAAAGCCTTCAACATTAAACTAAGTGAATATGGAATAATCAAACATGCAAAAAAAACTTTAATTTATGTTTCTTCGAGTATACTCGTATAAAGCATTGTGTTTATAGTTTTTTGTAAATAATTTATTTTAATAGCCAACATCAATAGCTTGATAAATCAATCAGGTTTAATTCATAAAGTCTAAGCTGTATCCAAGGTGCCTTCTATATATTCAAAGCGCCTGTATCATCATCATTCTTTTTTTACAGGTGTGAATCTCCATCTCACCAGAAGTTAATGCAGCCCTTTAATGCATTTTGATAGCAGATTTCTGCGTAGAATATTGGGAATACGTTGGTTTGACTTTTTAATAAATTACAAGGTGGGAGAGCAGACAAAGCATTCTTCTGTATTAAAGTCGATTAAGAGACAAAAATATACATGGTTGAGACACATACTTAAGATGCTGCGGGAGAGCATAAACTTCAGCTACCTTTTTTTTACTCCTTCGGGTTCGTGCCGTCCTGGAAAGCCGTAAGGAAATGAACATTTAACGTACTCGGCGGAGCTGTGGAAGGCATGGATGGGATAAGGCAAAGACTATGGCAGCTGACAGAGCTTTATGGCAGCGGTCCGTGAATGCCAAATTCACCAGTTAGGGTAAAAATGAAGCTGTACTCTCAAGACAAAAATACATATTTTTTACAGCTTTGTAGAGTTTCGTGTACTTGTTCCCTTATCCGTTCCATTGACCAAAAATTGCCGCCACTTATTTCTGTCAGCTGCTACTATATTCTTCGTTTTGGAAAATATCTACACCTGAAGGTCCAGTTGGAAACAGATATGGTTCCTAACAACCTCCAGAGCAGAATTCCAAGTGCTTAAATAGGGCGTATTTGGAGTTGGTACGTTCATTCTTATGGTTTCCCTGTAAAGTCAAATCGTCTACGTAATTTATTTAAATTTACATGTGATCATGAAAAATAATGAAGTTTTAAAAATTCTGTGTAATTTTTAAAAATAAATTATATAAATAATATATGGATTTTTTAAATATTCATTAGAATATTATTTTATTATTTCAATATTCTAATGTACTTTTATAGATCATTGACTATATTACAATATTATTATTAATTAAATATACATATACTTAACATAAAATTCTTGTCAACGCGTCATTTCAAGCAGAAAAATAACGGCAGAAGCTGGATGCGAACCGCGGACCTTGGAAACTAACTATGCCCAGGTATTCATACCGCTCAGCCAACTGGGCTATTGCTATGCCTGGACCGACTCACGTTGAAACTAGTATTTATGTCATTGTTATCATCGTATGATAGATGTCGCTATAGTACATATTCAAAGTATGTATATTTTAATTTTTTTCTTATTCAATCAGTCATCATTTATTAACAAGCTTAATATTATTACATTCCGACAATCTATTTATTTTAGTAAGTACCACTCCAGTTGGCTTAGCGGTATGAATACCTGGGCATAGTTGGTTTCCAAGGTCCGCGGTTCGCATCCCGCTTCTGCCGTTATTTTTCTGCTTGAATTGACGCGTTGCAAAGAATTTTATGTATAGTTTATGTATATTTAATTAATAATAAATAATATATATCTTGTAAATAAAAATTCATCAAAAGACGACCGACTGAAGGGTTTTTTAAATTTTTTTTGAATGTAATCTTCCGTGCAAATAAATATTATATTTTTTGCATAAAGTTGTGTTATGAATGTATGTTTTTAAATATTTTATGGGTTACCGAATGTACAAATATATTTAAATTAAATTTTTGCTAAAATTTGTTTTCATGGAATTTACAAAATATTTACGACGCAACCTAAAATTATAATGGCGGATGCCATTAGACGTACATTCAGTTTAAAGTATATTTTTCAAATTTTTTTTAATTCATCTCTATGTTTTTTATGATCTTAGCATAAGTTATTGCTCCCTCTTAAATATATATCTCCTGCATGAGTCTCCATCATTTTTGATCCACCAACTTCCACCGCATCCAGCATACTTCTGATATTCTTCTAAAGTAGTCAATCCATTTAGTAATGGGTCAACCAACACATCTTTTATCAAACATTGGGCGCTATTCCACAATTTTTTGTTCTCATCGATCCTCGTCTCTTCGACAGATATGTTCTACTTAATGCCATTTGAGTGCATATATTCTGATATTGTCAGTACATCTTGCAAGGGGCTTGACAAAAACATCGTTTGCCGGATCTTGGGCGTTAACAATTTTCATTCTCATCGACCATAGTATTTTCGACAGATATGCTTATTACCACTTGTGTGTGTCATTTATTTTGGTAGCATCTACACTAGTTTTTACTTCTGTAAGCCTTGTTTAACCTCTCCTCCCCGGTGATGTCTATCGACTACACATTGCTTGTAATAACTTAAATATCTCTGTAAATATAATACACACAGGGTTCAGATTTTAGGTATTCCTCCTTAATAAATTTACGTATTGAAAAAAAAAAAATTTATAATAATAGGCACTCATCGGTAGCAGGAAATATTTTTCTAAAATCTGGAATAAATTCACCACTACAATCAAGACGCGTCAACTGTCATGAATTCATTCGACCTGTCGGAAGCATGTGCAAAAATAAAATTTAAAAATACACCAGATGCGTTGGCATCTATACTCCTCACCCTCGCTGACGTACTAATATGAGTGAGTGAGACGGGCAACCTCAGTTGGTCGTCTAGTTCGAAATAATTTCGATGCGCGTCGGCTCATCAATATGTCGACAGGCTAAGTAGTGTTAGTAGCTCTCGGAAGTTCACGCGCCAAGGTGCGTCTGGCCGTTTGAGGTCTTCGTCTGATGTTTTTCATGTTTTTAGTTATTAAATGTCAATTATTACTGCTTATTGACATCAACTATTATAAAATTTAGCGATATCTTTGAATATTTTCATTTTTTCGAATTTCTACTCATTTTATTCACTTTAAATCAGAATGTGTAACGAGTACACACCATCGGAACGCGCGGAAGTTTTGTAACATAGTAAGGCGAGGGTTAAAAATATTTATTTTGATATGAGTTGTTTTTTACTGAGATTGAGTTGTTTTTTAGAATAAAATGGTACAAGTCTCTAGAACATTGGGCTATTAATCTTATTTCTTTAGAAAATTCGATGAATAGATCCCCCAAAAATATGCCTTGCTATAGTTAGCCAATTTTAAAGTACCCAAATTTCCACCCTGGAGGTTGTTGGGCGCCACGTGAACATTTGAGTGCAGATATGTCCTAGATTACATGTTCCAGATTTTTCAATGATATGAGAAGAAAAATATATTCTTTTAGTATTTTTCCATCCAAAGTGAAGGTGCCGGCGGGTATAGGTTGCAGTCGGCGGGTATAGCTCAATAGTCAAAGCGCTTGCTTTGTAAGCCAAACGTCGTGGGTTCGATCCCCAACTAAGATTTAAAAAAAGTATTAATCAATTTATGAGCTATTATATTCCCCCGGTTTGTGTGAATTTGATCGCTCACACGTGAAATGCCAGTCACAGCCTATAATTAAAAATTGGTTATAGATAAAAGTTGACCCGTGAAGGCCACCCATTAATAGTAAATTTCTGTAATAATAAGGATGGTGCGTGAATCTTGGGATGTAGTCTATATGTTGGTGGATCAACACTCCACATGCAGCGCTTACCCATATGCACCATGGTTAGCGTCATAGAATTCCACAGATGAGACTTCAGAATTACTAACACCATCTGTCGATATTCTCTTGTATGTGCTTACAAAAAAAAGGTGACTTTGTACACGTTTAGAATGTTTTAATATTGATCAATTTAAGCAATGCTTACTCGTAGATTTGACTATAGTTCCTTTTTCAATTATGTTTTCATCAATTTGTACATATTTGCCGGTGGTCATAGCTCAATGGTAAAGGGTTTGCTTTGCAAGCCAAAGGTCGTGGGTTCGATCCCCGACGGAGATAAAAAAAAAACTGGATGTTTAATCGATTTCTGAGCTCTAAAATATCCCGGTTGGTGTGAATTTGATCCATCACCCGTAAACTGTCAGTCATAGCCTACCAATTAAAATTGGTGGTAGACGAAAGTCGTCCGGTGAAGACCACCCATTCATAGTAGATTCCTGTAATAATAAAGGATGATGCGTGAATCTCGGGCTGTAGTCTATGACGTTGGCGGATCAACACTCCACATGCAGCGCTTAGCCATATGCACCATGGTTAGCGTCATAGAATTCCACAGATGAGACTTCAGAATTACTATCACCATCTGTCGGTATTCTCCTGTATGTGCTTACAAAAAAAAAGGTTATTTTGTATCACGTTTACAATGTTTTAATAATGATCAATTTAAGCAATGCTTACTCGTAGATTTGACTATAGTTCCTTTCTTAATTATGTTTTCATCAATTTGTACAAATATACATAAATTATAAAGAAATATTTTCTTTAAAAAGCACTAAGTGAAATCAAATTAATGAAACGCAAAAATAACTTTAAAAAATAAGGGTTTTCTGTTAATTTTCAGTGGTGTATAAACAACATTACAGCGTCGATTTTATTATGAAGTTTATCTTATGTCTCTGTAGGCCTGAAATTCAGATAATTGCGGCACGAACTGTTATTAGGGGCGGCACGTGGGTTTCATACTTATGGGAGGATCTTTCACACTGCTTGGCCACCCCTGCCCGTCCCTTGCTATGTTTCCGAACCCCTCCTTATGCAATTTATTTATGTGATAATTAAGTTCAAAATATGTATTGTTTAATAAATAACTTTTGCCAGGTGGCATAGTTCAGGGGTAAAAGTGTTTGTTTGTCATTCAGACGCTGTCAGTTCAAATCCCAAGTGAGCTATATTTTTAAAATTTATTTAAATAAATCTAATCTCGATACATGCCCTCAGTAGGGTTGAGCAACTCACGTAAAAAAAAATCCTGGTCTCGGGAGCGTCAGGCTGATCATCCGAGCTCATTTATATATTACGGAATAAAGACATGGACATTTAAGTTTTTTTTGTTATGTAAGCATATACAGGAGAATACCGACAGACGGTGAAAGTAATTCTTAACTCTCATCTGTGGAATTCTATGACGCTAACTATGGTGCATATGGCTATGAGCTGCATGTGGAGTGTTGATCTGCCAACGTCATAGACTACAGCCCGATATTCACGCATCGTCCATTTTTATTACAGAAATTTACTATGAATGGGTGGTCTTCACGGAACGATTTTCGTCTACCACCAATGTTAATTAATAGGCTATGACTGGAATTTTATAGGTGAGGGATCAAATTAACGCTAACCGGGGGTGTTTTAGAGCTAAGAAATCGATCAAAAATCATTTTTTTTTAATCTCCGTCGGGAATCGACCCCACAACCTTTGACTTGGCAAAGCAAACGCTTTGACCATTGAGCTATACCCGCCGGCAAACATAACATTTTAACATTACAATGAATAATACATTTATCAATTTGATTTAGAGAAAATTAACTATGTTCACTTGTGAGAGGCTTAGAGTACTAAAACAATTAATTTAAAAACATTAAATCATATTTATGTCACGTGACACAGCTTCAAAATTTTTAATAAAAAATATGTCTCGCCTCCATGAAATTTTGCGCTCATACTATAATTGCGGTGAAAATGCGTTGCACGTCAACCGCTGAAAGATGTTCGCGCCAAGCACCTGAAAAAATCTGGTTACAAAAAAATAACAACTCAGACAGAGAAATATAGCCTCACTCTGTCTTGGGCGTTCGCCCGGCTGCCTAATTATTTACTGCCACGATTACCGCACTTTTAAGGCTTTCGGGGCAACACTTTGTGTTTTTTTGAATCCATCATCGGCCTGATAATTGAATTAATTTTGACACAACCCGGCCTCGAGAACAAAGAAGGCCGAAATAACTATGTGGAGAAAAACTTTGCATCACAAATTGTTTTCTTTACGGCAATTTGTTATCCCACGCTTCTTGAAAAGACCTTTTTAAAATAATTTATGTGTGGCTCGTTACACTTGATCAAAACAAAATGCCGTGTATACAGGGACTGTACTGTTACCATTATTCTTTATGACCTGTGAATCTTGGCATCTCATAAAGAACCAATGCAGAAAAATTTTGCGTTTCGAGAAGGAAGATACATGTGTTAGAATACTACTGGTATAATTGTTTCACTTAGTGAGAAATGACGAGGTGAGAGACCAAATAAGGCCGCCTTTCTTACTTTAGGCCACCAAGAGTCGATGGTGGACCTGTTTGGAACCTCTACTGCATATGCCGCAGAAAAGCATTAAATACAGCTACCTTTCTTTCTAGCCTACGGGCTATTGCCGTCCTAGAATGCCGTCGAAAACTATAAATACTCTAAATAACTTCTTAGGTTTTGGCGGTCGAAATATGGTTGAAAAACGTTCACAACACACGGCTCAACCCAAAAATCACAACATATAAATACTCTGCAGAGCTACAGAAGGCAAAAATGACATGGGATGAATCGAGGACCAAGGCGGCTGATATAGATTTATGGCAGTGACTCGTGATGTCAATATGCTCAAGTTAAGTGAGCGGACATGATAATGAATTTATTTTAATTTGTAAATGTTTCTGCACATCACAGTTAACCCTTTCAAGTCCTTTGTGTAATTAATTATTTTTATTTATTATACTGATAACATCACTAGCTCCCCGTAACAAACGATCCTTTTCCTATCAAGCGCCTGAAGCTTTTCATTAGGACAGCCTAGGGGTTGAATCGCCCTAGATACGATGTTGTCTCTACTTAAAAATACAAACAAAAAAACAGTTGGCAACAATTCAGTTGTAGTAGAGCTGAAGCCACACTGTAGTATGTGAAACTTACATTTCAACCTTTTAAGCGTGATGTCAATAAATGCGTTAAAAAATTAACAAAACTATAAATGGAGCGCGGTATCTTTTGACATCCAGTTGAGAGAGATGCGTTTACTTTTTTGTGTACTTTTGTTTCCTCATTTAATGAAATAGATGAAAAACAAATATATGTTTAAAAGCATGGAGTCTTGGTCGTGCGGTACGTGAACGAGAAACATATTATTTGTATTGCAGTTTTCTATTCTAATCCTAATAATTTCATGGAGTTTACACGAATATTTTATGTGTCTTGGCGCTTTGTTTTTGTTATTTGCATTCTTTAAGTTATATTTATTGACGAATATATATATATATTTTTAAATTGTTTATATATGTATAAAAAAACAAAGAAAGAAAGCAATGATAATAGTGATAAAACTGATAACAATGTTATAATAATATTTTTGTTGTTTTAAAATGATGTTGCGTAATAATACCCTCTTTTTTTTTAAATATAATATAATAAAATTTACTAAATATGGTTAAATCACACGTTCATTGATACACTTTGATGAATTACTTTATCAAATAATAAATAAATGACAGTTGTTCACCATAACTCTCTTAACAATCAAAGATTTATTTTTCATGTATCAACATTCATTCACTCACAACATTTCATCACAACACTTATTCGGACATCGTTGTAAGTACCCTTCACGGAATGGGGTGAATTTTCCGTTTGGTTTTTCCTTCGGCCTAATTACCCCCGCCACATCCATTGGGTTCGTTTTTACAACCAGGGGTTGTTTCTTTTTAATAGGTCATCGACTATTTTCCGCTGTTTTTCGACGGGGATTTTTTTACCCTTCCAATAAATGGCCACTTGTTAGTGGTTAATTTATTTTTCATGGCTGCCGACGCATTACTATTTTTTGTTTTTGTCTTTGAAGTTTTTGTACTTAATCCTTTCGCATCGGTTGTTGGCATATGCCGTCAAAGATTCCCCGACCG
Organism: Glossosoma conforme; assembly: GCA_022606575.1. Classification (NCBI taxonomy): domain Eukaryota; kingdom Metazoa; phylum Arthropoda; class Insecta; order Trichoptera; family Glossosomatidae; genus Glossosoma; species Glossosoma conforme. Next base: position 13,802 of record JAGTXR010000039.1, read on the forward strand.
TTGACATCGGTTGACGTGATATATCGTTTTACTACTTTTAGTAATCATTGTGACATCTACGGTAGAAAATTGGAAGTGCAGTCATTCCCTTTATCAACCTACATGTATTTTTTACAGGAATCTGTAAGCCATGTAAATAAATATCGTTGTTTTTCGTCAAAGGAGCAATTTTTTCTGTAAGTCACATGTGTCAATGCCACCACATGAATGGAGTTTCATAATGAACGTTTGTTAAACATAAAAGGTTTGTATGCATCATATGATAGCTACAGAATATAAGAACCAACGTGATATATGAAAATGGGTCAGATAAGTACATTTATGCTTAAAATACTAGTTTTAAGCAAAAAAATGGTTTGAAAAATACACGCCGTATTGACAGTATAATTTGTTATAATAATATATATTCGTTATAATAATATAACGAATATTATTAAAATATTAATTTAGACAGATTTCAGCACACTTAAGCTGGTCATGCAAATAATTACAAAGATAAACGAATGGCTGTACAACAAACCCTGCCGAGATGCATATTGTTTTCTTAGATCGTATGATTAGTCCGACGCACTCAAGGCTTGGACCACTTGATACTTTATATCGGGTCTACTCAAAGAGTGACACGCAATTAACATCAGGCAGTAACCCATATATTTTTTAGTCCACGACTAATGTTGCTCGACTTTGGTAATCTAAGGAGAACCATGCTAACAATGTGTGTTTTTTGCTGAATATATTTAAGTAAGAAAAATAATGAATACTTGTAAATCTGCCGAATAATCATGCAAAACACAACCATACATTATTTTCACACGCATCGTCTATTCGAACTGAAAAAAGCTAAGTATTTGTTTATTGTAAAAGTAATTACTTTTTCATAATTTGTAGTCATAAGAGCATTTACTATCTCCAGGGAAATAGAGTGCCCTAACCAGCTTGACCTCATGAGGTTAGGTGGGTGTTTGCTTATTCCGGCCATCATTCGGTCCCTAGTAAGAACCATCTCAGAGAGGCGAGTCCGATGGATCTCATCATGCGCCACGATAGTCTTATTCACGACATTGTGGAACGGATGGTTGAGGGTAGAAACTATAGAAGGTGCCCTAGACGGCAGTATTTGCAGCAAGTGTTTGAAAACATTAGTTGTAGCTCTTATGATGAGCTTAAGAGGATTGCAGAGGATCGAGAAAAGTGGAAATCGAGATGAAAGATTTTGTTGCTGCAAACTAATCCACCGGATTGATACTACGAAGAAGAAATCATGAAAGTCCACATTCTTTCATATTTTCTGCTTTTTGCTTCCTGCGTCCTTCCGCGATTCACGTAATTTTATAGTTTTAGTTTCTACATCATCTCAAATTCTATGTTAATTTAGTTTGTTTCAAATGATTGCATTTTATAGTTTTGAATAATTGATTGTTCTCATTTTTGAGTCCTCTCTAGGATACGTAAAAATAAAAAAATTAAATAGACGCTCGTTAAGAAGTTTACGTCTTTTCGTAGTAATAATATTATTATACTGCATGTAAACTTTGGAAGGCAAAAATAATTAATTATCATTGCTGTTTTTATTGGTGCATTAAACGCGGTATTAAATTAAACAAGTTAATCTTGTAACAACAAGCAACGCGCTCGCGAACACAGCTTAATAATAGTTGAGCAAGCAGGGCCCTCACTAGAAATAATTCAATATTTTAAAAATATTTTTATAAAATTTCTGATGATTCTAAACGACTATTCAAATCAGATTTTTATCATTTTAATAAGATATAACAGTTATCTTCGTCGTCGTTATGTTTAAGTTCTGCGGAATTTCTCTAAATACCAATTTTGGTTATACGCTATTTAGCTGAGACTTAAACCATTTTGTAAAAATGAATTTAATATATTTAAAAAAATATATATAAACATAAAAAATCAGACAATATCATATTCTATGATATTTCTCTCGTCAATATTGGAGAAAAAGAAATGTTGAACGCTGGGATTAGAATTGCGAACTTTGCACTTCTGTTCAATTCTATACAATGCGCTGATCCTTTAACCTATTTACTTCCACCTACACAATTGAGAATCAAGATGCATTTACATTATTGATACGTTTGCAATTAAAAGTGCTTGCCATAATTTTTATTCTTATGTTAATAAGATTTTGCATGCCCCCAGTAGAGTTGAACCACCCTTTGAAAGCAAAATTTAAGCTGTCCAGGACTCGGGAGCGTCAGGTTGACCATCCGATTTCTTAAAAAACGTGGATTATTGAATAATCAAATATTTTTCTGACACGACAGCCGCAGTCTAAGCAAGTTAACGGATGTTTTTGCCCTGGATGCTCCCGGGAACCATCTATGTTCCCATGTGGAGCTCCAGGTATACAGGTGTTCTGGGACAAAACAAGGACAACCTGAACATGAGAGATTGTGCAGACTAGGCTACCCAATGGTGTCAGCACTGGCAGAGCATCTGGCTGACACGGGACATAAGTTTTCATTCGAACCCGAAATCGTGGCTCGAACACAAGGAAAATATGCACGCCTAGTAAGGGAAGCCATTGAAATCAAAAGACATCCCATCAACATCAACAGGGATGACGGATTGATTCTCAAAACAGCATGGATTCCACCTCTTACACATACTCTAAAACCTGTACAGAAAAGCAAGGACGACCACAGTCCGACATGATGTTCGTGGAGGTAAAATTCTTAGAACATACCCACCGTATTCTTAGAACACACCGACGATTCTCCGGAATGAAACTTGAGTATAGTTGCCATGGAGATATCAATCAATAACGCTCGTAAAAAAAGATCATTTAAAACCAACTTACAAATAAATAAATCATCAATGCTGAAGAAGACCCATGCAGTGGCCGTCGAAATATTAGTTGAAGGAAGCTCGCTACACAAGGCTAAACCCAAAAGTTACAATATCAATCATATTTTATTCACTTACAAGTATCATTTCTTACACATAATATTTCAAATACTCGCAATTGCATTAAAATAAGCGTTCATTAATAAAATCGAGTTTTAAAATCTTAAATTTATTCTAAACGATCTTCAAAAAATGTGAACGATTTATGTCACTTTACTCAACGATATCAAATATAATCCATAAAAACAGGCTTACAACATAATGAGTATTTATGTTGTAAGCATGTTTACATACTTAGTATTTTTGCAGCAAGTGTTTTAGCATATGAGTTGTGGCTCTAATGCTGAGATAAATAGGATTGCAGAGGATCGAGAAGAGTGAAGATCGAGATGCAAGATTTTGTCGCTGCAAACCAATTCACCGGATTGCTACTACGAAGAAGACATGACTGATGACTAATAACATACTTATACTGGCAAATTAAATGTATCTTCATATTCATAGAATGCAGTTCCTTTGAGGTTTGTCATAATAAGCGAATAAAATAATAAACGTTGTTAAATCTGAGTACACACATAAATATTTTTTCAGTTTTTCATGGATCCCGTTTCAGTGGTGTCTGAAAAAGTGAGCGTCAGTTTTACAGCTTCGGCCTCCGGTGCCCCTCGGCAAAGGCCATAAACTGAACGCCTCTATAATGTAATGCATGCCCAGGGAGTCCCTCCACTAATTACAGGGACCATCGACTTTGATCCGAACAGCTGGTGCAGCATCTCACCCCACGAAGACGACCCTCGCATCCACGGTTATTTTCAGGACTGAAAACTTTCCATTTCAGACTTCTGACATTCAGAGGGGACATTGCCCACGTTCTGTATTAGTGTTTCGACAGTTAGTTTGAAAGTGTTTTTTTTTGATAAGGGATGGATTTTGTGAGTGTAATTGGTAAAGTTGATAACTTGGGGTGCACTTGTTTGTTACTTTGACATGAATTAATTTGAATCAATGCACAAAGTAATAAAAGTAATTTATATTCAAGCTTTGTACATTCCAAACTCAGTATTAAAAGTAACGACAAACAAATAATTTGCTCTATGTGTTATTTTGTTTTTTGTTACTTTATTTCAATCACTTAGATTACATTTTTTCCTCTAACCCCTATTACTCAAACTGAAATGATTTTATCTGTGGTAAGGGAAAATGTATAAAGCTCATACAACTGATTTTTACATTAATAAAGTGATCTTTCATCCGGCGATCATATTTCAATGGTCAAGGCGTTTGCTTTGCAAGCCAAAGATCGTGGGTTTGATCTCCGTCGAAAATAAAAGAAAAAAATTTTTTAATCGATTACTGAGCACTAAAATACCACAGTGGTCCCTCACCCGTAAAATGCCAGTTATAGCCTATTAATTAAAATTGGTGGTAGAAGAAAATCGTCCCGTAAAGACCACCCATTCATAGTAAATTCCTGTATTACTAAAGGATGACGCGTGAATCTCGGGCTGTAGTCTATGACGTTGGCGGAACAACACTTCACATGCAGCGTTTAACCATACACTATGGTAAGTGTCATGGAATTTCACAGATAAGTCTTCAGAATAACTTTTTTTTTTCAGAATTACTTATTTTTTCTTTTAGTTTTAAGGACATCAATATATTAATTGAACACTTAATATTTTTGGTACTTACTAATAGTTCCTGTTTAAGTTAAAGAATTAGTGACTTATATTTTGCTGCTTAAACATAATTTATTTTAACATGATATTGTTGACTATGTCACAAAACTCATTCTTTATATTTTGATCAAAGAAGTAAATTACATTAGAACATTTAAAGATTGTCAATGTCTAAAATGTTAAAAATATCAAATTAATTATAATATATCAATAATCGGAAAAAATCTCGTGATTTCCTAAAATTGTCATTTTTATCATTTGTTTTAACTATATATATATGCAAAAATTTCACTTTTCAATTATTTGAACCAAAAAAGAACACAAAAAAATGTCGACGGAGACAATATTTTGTAGAAAAATAATTCCATGATATTAAATTTCATTTTAAGTTTATTTGAAGACAAAAACAAGAAAGCTTGCCAATATATGAACCATAACCGAAAAATATTCAGAGCAAGCTTATTCGTTATGAGAACAAATTTTTATCTCTTTCCATGTTATCGTTGTAAGCAAAATAATCTCTTATCTGAGTCAGCTGTACGAGAAAACAGTTTGCGTACAATTCAACCCTTATAATATAAAGGTCTTATATTTTTATTTAAAAAAGCTATTATGTTTGTTAGCTTGCTTATTTGATTGTATTAAATTTAAAATAAAGAAAGTATAGTAAAGACATATGATAGATAGGTATAATAGAAGTTTAATTCTTTCGAAACATTCTAATTTACGAAAAGTACGAATTCGAATTAAATAATGTCAGAAAAATATTTTAAACTTGTATGGTGAATATTTCAAAGAAACTGTTCGAATAAAACCAGTTAGCAATACTAGTATTTACATACCGGTGGTCATAGGTCAATGGTCAAAGAGTTTTTTGCTTTCCAAGCCAAAGGTCGAGGGTTCGATCCTCGATCGAGATTAAAAAACAAGGATTTTTAATCGATTTCTGAGCTCTAGAATACCCCGGTTGGTGTGAATTTGATCCATCACCCGTAAAATGTCAGTCATAGCCTATTAATCAAAATTGAAAGTAGACGAAAGTCATCCCGTGAAGACCACCCATTCATAGTAAATTCCTGTAATAATAAAGGATGATGCGTGAATCTCGGGCTGTAGTCTATGTCGTTGGCGGATCAAGACTCCACATGCAGCGTTTAGCCATATACACCATGGTAAGCGTCATAGAATCCCACAGATAAGACTTCAGAATTACTATCACCATCTGTCGGTATTCTCCTGTATGTGTTTACATTAAAAAAAAAACATGCGTTTTAAGAAAGTAAAGATATCTTTTGAAGAGTACGTTAACCTCAAACTCTGTCAAGCAACAATAAAAATATGAGAGTGTTATGCTTATAATGTTTTCTCGTGAGCAAAATAATAATTTATCTAAAGCAGCCATTTTAACGTGAAGTACACAGTGTTTTTCGTGATTTTTTTCGTTTTTTTTTTGTTTGTTTGCCACGCGGCCCAACCATCGATCTGGCGACTTGGCTCGGCAAGTCGCGGCGCCTTGATTTATCGCGTCACTGAAACATTTATTTCAGTCCCATTTGGCAACGTCCCACCCGTCTGGCCGAGACGAAGCCTGTAGTGAGCCTGAAACGGGCCTGAAAAACGAAATACGAGGCAACGCACTGGGACTGTGACTGCTGAAATTGCGGCCAAAATCTGTTCGCCGGATTTTTATTTTTATGTACGAGTATTATGTATCTCTTTTACACTGGTCGATATTCACGAAACTTGCGTAAATTTTAAATTATTCAATGCGCATTTATTTTAAGCGTTATCAAAAAAAACAATCATCAATGAACCGCAAACCTAACCGCAAGATCAATTCCAAGAATTTTTATTTCCTTTAATTACATTACAAAATATTTATATTTTTATTAATTATAAAAGTAATAACAAGTGTGGCATTGTAAATGTATTGACATATTGATTGTCAATGACCTCACACTTGGGTGTGCTCGTTTCGGATTCTATCTTTTTACTCATGGAAATAGACTTTTGGACTTGTCAACAATACAGGGAGGACGCATTGGTTAAACGCCTTAGTTTTAAGGCATTGCGGAATTTTCGCATTGACATATTTAGTGTCAATGACCTCACACTCAGAACGAGTGTCGGGATACTCATGGAAATAGTTGGACTTGCAACAGCAAAAATCATGTCATAAGTATATCATGTTTGACACACAAATAACACGGCACTATTGTTACAAAATCAAACATCCGAAAACAATAGTTAAATAAACACGTTTTTTGGCATTGCCAAGTATTTTTTTTTTATGTAAACGCATGCAGGAGAGCATAACCGGTCAAGACCAATGCACTCTATGACGCTCAGCCAGGGAGGCTGGACGCTGCATGCGGGAAACGTGTGTTGTGTTCGTGTTTGTGTGTGGGTTGGGGAGATTGCAAGTGTATATTTATCTGTTTCTTGAAGAGATCCAGATTGTAGGAAGGAGGAAACACAGACGCTGGAAGAGCATTCCATAGCTTACCGGTGGCATTAAGGAAGGAACTTTGGAAGCTGCCAGTTCTTGGTCGACATATATTAACCGTGTATGGATGTTCGGCAAGTGTAAGACGAGTTTGTCGGCTGTGAGTGGGTGCAGGAGGAATTAGTTCTTTAAGTTCCGAAGAGCAGCGACCGTGGTAATAACGGTAGAAAAGACTAAGAGAACCAACCTTACGTCTGTGTTCCATTGATTGTAGATTAGACGTAAGGGTGTCATTGTTTATCAAACGAATTGCTCTTCTTTGAACTGAGTCAATTAAGTTAAGAAGGTATTTTGGGGCTCCAATCCAAAGGTGACTGCCGTATTCAAGGATAGGTCGGACTTGTCCTTTATATAGAAGAAGAAGTTGTTTATCGTTGAAATACCGACGTGATCTATAAGTAGATGAAGTATAAAATTAAAGTAGCGAAATATTCTTCATCGTTATTTAAAAGAGACCTTTATTGGTTGGATATGTAAACCTCATTGTAAAGAGTCTAACAACCAAGCTTTTTCTGTGGCAACCCTCAGCAAAGAAGTCTAAAAGTCCTAATTTTAACGTCTAAACTGTAATTTTTACAACCATGTTTAGTATTGCTCACTAAAACCCATTGCTTTTTTAAAGAGAAAGTGCTCTGAAAACAATGCCTTGGTAAAAGCTTCCAAGGAACGCATGTATAAGGCGACCGGTCTAAGGGGCTTTAGGCTCCAAAAATATGACCTTACACGTGTCTTGGCAGAGCAGATGGTCCACCTTACTTATGGCTATACTTATTCCTTCCTTCCGTCCATCTTTGACAAATAGAGATGTTATGGTTTATTGCAATTCATTAGACTAGTCAAATCATGACTGCTCACGGCAGTTTTATGGGTAACCTCTTTAAGTTAAGCATCGTTTAGTCCAGTTAGTCCAGACTGCTCATGTGGTAGCTCTTTACAGGATGCTGAACACGTTCTGTGGCATTGCCCAACAAACCAGTTAAATAAAAAAGGCTCTTTAACGTACACAGAAGCCTGGATCAAACAAATATCTGAACCTCATCGCTATGGTGTGTAATTACGGGTACCATGCCTTTTCTTTATTTCTTTGGCGAAGAAGTCAAAAAAATAACAAATATTTAAAAAAAATTAACATTTATATATTTTAAATAAATACAAATCATCTTCCTACATCTTATTTCAGATGTGATCTTTTTAATGTGAAGTATGCACCTGTTACTGCAATTAAAAAAATAAATTATAATTAGTATTTAAATGTTAAATTTGTGTCAAGATGCTGTAACATTTTATTTGTGATGTCAAAAACAATAACATTAGATAATTGTACAAAATACTAATTTATATTCTCAATTATAATAAATGGCTGTTAAGGTTTCACTTTACATCACGAATTTATATTCAGAGATAAATAAAAAGTAGCAAGATTTTTTTAATGTAGTAAGTTATGTAATTTTTATAATCCTTGTTTGGTTTGATATAGATATAAACAATATAAATACTTGATTAATAATACTAAAAATAAATTTACATTATATTAAGCTTACAATCTTTATATAATAGTTTAGTCAGTTACAAATGAACATTGCTATTTTTCATTTTTCTGTTGCTTAAAAAGTTAACCAAAATATCTCGTATAGGAATCTGTACTTTTAATTTCAGTACAATTACCGAGACAATCCTATTTGTCACATAAATAAACCTTAAGTCTTTCTGAAACAAGTAAGTATGAATTGGTGCGTGGGAGCACTTCAAAATCCCAGGTGATTACAAAAGAAAAATATATTTATAATAATTATTTTTGTACGAAAGGTTTGCTCCAAAAATAACAATGCTGTAATCAACGGATGTTTGCGTCTAATAATACTCTTTAATTTTTTTCAGGTATATTCGTAGCAATACTTTAAAATATAAAATTATTCTTATAATAATAAATAAAATCTATTTTAAACAATAAATATGAACACTTTATATGGCAGAAACATTTTTATAAGCAAATAAGAACGTAGTTTCGAAAAAATTGTTTATTATTTTACCTTTCAAAAAATATATTTTTAATTATCGACGACTAACAAAAAGTATATTTTCTAAATACATAAATAAGTCAACCTATTATATTTAACATTTTAACAGAAATTTGGAATAAAATGTGTTGTTTTGATAAGTTAAATGCGTGAAAAATTACGTACTGCGTACTATGGAACTGTTTATAATGGGAGACAAACAATCGTTACGTTCAAGATTTAATTAAATTAAAACATTTGTATCCGGGTATCATACTGCAGTGGACACCGTTGCGCATTATACTACTTTGTCAAATCGATTTCATTGTGTCGCCGATGCTATAGAGGAGTTTCTCAAAGTTGTCCTGCTGGCTATCCCGGATAGAAATATGCTGACCAGCTGGAAATAAGTCCTGCGGGAAGGCGAGCGCATCTGGGTTACCTTCTCAACATGTAGCATAATCCACTTTCTGGCATATACACCTGAAAACGCTGAAGCGAAACGCTGAAATTTAGTATATATCCTGAAATATTGTGAATCAAAGTATTTATTGCATACAAAGTATAACGTACTATAACATGCAATTATTATACTTAAAATTTAAGAATTTAGTTTTTGATCCATTTCAGTATTTAAAAGATGAAGACTGCAAATTCACCCTAAATGAAAGCTTCATAAGTTCCAACGTATATTAGCTGATATCAGCTTGATATAGCTCCTTAAGGCCGATGCCGTAAAGCCTCAACAAGCGATCTTTTGTCTATTATTTTGGTTCGCTTGCGTGACATCTACATCGAATGTTTGCATACGCCAAAAATAATTGTTATGACAGTTGGCCTATTGCCGGTTGGTAGGACTGTCGTATTGGCAGTTGGTACCGTGGAGATGTGAGATCACGCCGTGGGCCGGCAGTTGAAGTTTGACACGCGCCCGTCACAGTGCGCGCGTCCTGTGCGTTCGCTGTGGCGGGCGACGTTTGTGACAATAATCAAATAATATGTGAAACAAGTGTTTATATTGTAAACCTGATCCTGCATCCTTCATCCAGTAAGCCGATGTCCTAAATGGAAGAGGAGAATATCATAGCATACTATATCTACAAATATCTTAAATGTAAAATAACATCATTTGTACACTTGAAATATATATACGCTGTTTTGCAGATTCCATTTGTTCAAAAAACAACGTTTTTTTAATAATACAAAGAAATATAACTTTAAAATATGCTATGTCATCGTCTACTACTTGTCCTTACCTATAAGCACCAGCCCCACTTTGATGTTTCATTTTGATTAAATAAAAAAATCTAAAATTTCAGATTAAATCGTATCTACTCGCACAAGGATAAATAATTTGATCACATACAGAATGAACATAGTACAAATTCGTCATGGAAATATCGAAAAGCCTAATCAAAACTTTTCAGTTCTGGTTGAAAGGCTGCCCCATTCAGTTAACGTCGAGACGGATGCATCCACCGGAAAGGTGCATTGTTCAGTACTGAAATATAGTACGGCATTCTGTAATTGCTTAGCAGATGAATGCAACCAGAAGAACAGCCTTCGAAAAGTGCCTCGTTCACTTACGTTCCATCGGAATAAACGTTAACTTGTCATTTTCTCATTAAAAAGTTTCAGTCTCTCAGCCTTCAGCAAACACTGAGTATTGTTAGAAATTGTTCTCTTGATTCGCAGGAACAAATCACGGCGATAGTCGAACGAACAAGAGCGTGAAATTTATTCTAACTTTGCTCGTTAAGTAAAAACACTACTACAATAAACGAGGAAATTAAATTTTAAACAGCCGAAGTTGCTCTGATCATTTTGTGTTGATTTCAAACGGCCTGCGTACTCCCGAGACGACAGTCTTATTATTTAGATGGGAAATGTTTTTCGCTTCATTATGCAAAGATGTTATTTTGAAAGCTGTCTCAAAACGAAGCTTTATTCCGATACAATCTACTTTGATTGATGACGCAAATTAAAAACGTATTAAATTACAGGTGGGCGAGGTAAAATAAACGATAAATTAACTACAGGATATTTTACGAGAATTATGATATTTGCAGAGTTATTTATAGACATTTTTCAAGGATGACTATAAAACACGAAATCGTTCTTCTACATTTCATACTTTTTTTGTTTGTAGTACTCGTTAAAATATAAATTTAAACTTATAAAAATAAACAACACATTTAGTATGATTTTTTTTGATAACTGTGATATCTTACTTTACTAACTAATAAAACTATTTCATATTTATTTTCACCACATTTTGCTTATTTTACTTTTATTTTTACAAAGTCCATAAGCTAAAAATACCAAAATTAAAAGTGGATAAGAAAACGTTTTTCTAGTAATGTACCATGACAAGATAGCTGAGAATAATTTAAAATTAAATCATAATAAAAAAATTAAAAAAACACCACATATTCAATTGTTTGTATAATTCAACAATTCTAGTACATTTAAGGTGAATATTTTTTAAATATCATTTGAAATCAAAAGACGCAAAAATTTCTTTAAAAAATACTCTAACAATACTTCCAACAACCTTTAGACTTTAAATTTATTGTCATATTTTTATTCTTGGTGGACAACTTTTTTCTGTTTACCTAAGCAAATGCTGTATATAATAAATATACCATAAAAAGTTGATATCAGCATGATATAGCCCTTGCTGACTGGTACCAAAATTCTTGATCTACAATCTTTTGTCTCTTACTTTTGTTTGCTCGCCTGTCATGCACAACTAATTATGTTGGTTTTAATTATAGACTATTACGCAGGACTTTACATACGCCTTTTTATTTGTTATGACAGTTCATGTTGGTGCAACTGTCATCTTTAATTCGCTTTTTTTTCGGGATCATTGGTAGCGCGGCATGTCAGTGTCCAGCAGTTGTCAATTGACTCGCGTCCGGCTGGCGACATGCAATGCTGGTCGGGCGTAGAAATCAAGTCTTTATTAAAAATAAACGCAAATTATGCTTCGAAAACAAGTTCTTTTTATTATCAATCTGCTCTTGCATCCTGTCACCCAGTAATTGAATGACCTATTCCGAGAACAGGATATCAAAGTTTAAAAGTATTAACTTAAGATTGGAAAAAAAAATCAAAAATTTTCAAGTCAACGCGCGGCTTAGCTGTAATAAAGCCTAACAATAAAAATGAAAAACTTTTAAGGAGCGGCATTTATTACACACCACGGCAAGGCGGCGTAACACAAATCGGTATGGAATGTCGTTCCGATCACTAGTGCTTTACACAAAATCGGCATTAACTGGAATCGGTATCGTCGCGATAACTCACTCTGAACAATATTCCAGGCTGCTTGTTCCGCGGAGGCTTTCGGGGTGGGCCCATAAAGGCTGTATCGGATAAGAAAATGAGCCGCCGTAAAAACAGTGTCGCAGTAACAGCGCTCAGATAAGTGAGACAGAAAACAGCTTTATCTGCGGCCACGAAGGGGCATAATAAAAACAAACGCGAGGCCGTTTGTTTGAGTAAATTCCTTAAAATAATACCCCGAAAGCTTCTTTTGCCCGCTTGAGCTTTTGGACCGGGCGAGATACGTCGAGGAAAGTTGCTTCCTGAAGCTTGAATTCTTAAATTAGTGTTGATGACAAGCTCGAGTGGCTTGCGACGTCCTAAATCAGGTTCAAATTGCGTGAAAAATAGGCTTTTCTGGTGAGATTTTCAGGAGCGCCTGAAAAAGATTTTAATTTGGAGATAATATATCCTTTTTTCCTATTTTCAAAGTAAATGAAACATCAGATCACTACAAACATCATAATTTTATCAAATTTGATTTATAGTTGCAGCATATCATCACTCATTGCTGATACGTTAATTAAGCCGCTTTGGCACTCATCTTAGTTCATGATCATTCCGATTCCCAGATCTCTACCGAGTAAACTATGCATAGTTCAATTCCAAGAGAATTTACAAGAGTATAGCACATTTTACCGAACAAATTGCATCTAGTATAGAGACAACACGTACCAGTCAGTTCCACTTTAATTTTTTGACTAACTGGAATATAAAGAAATAAGAATAAATAAGAAATAATAAGAAGATAATACAATGAAAAATTAGCGTGTCAGCTTCATAATCATATTATTCCTCTCAAAGTCAAGCCATTGCATTAATACAATATTTGGCTCCACGTGTTCTGAAAATCTATCATGCAACTGAGAAAGTTTTTGGTTTGTTTTCAAAATTAACTGCCGTATTAATAGATGAGATTTATATGTTGTAATAATAAACAGTTGGAGAGGCAGTCTACTCACTAATATGGAAATTAAGCAAAAATTTTATTCATTTTTTTCTGTCAAATTATTTTGGAATATTAAGATTTAAAAATATGACTGTAGTATATAAGGATGTTTAACTTCTATTTTTTTAAAGTGTTTTCTTAATAATAGCATATTTATTCTATTTTTTTTGTACACTTTAAAGAAACACTCCAGTAATTTATATCAATAGATTATATTAAATACTCTAGATATTTACAAATAAGTACAAGCCAAATGGAATTCATAAATGAATAATATTTATGATAAATTTTAGCGTACTGTCTACTATTATATAAAGTTCAACCAAGATTTGTGGTTAAGTTATGTATTAAATTTTCGAATAAAAGAAACATTATTTTCGATAGATTTGATGTTCTAAGATTGAATATCTATGTGAAGAGAACAAAATTTACAAAGTGCATAATTTCTTACTATTCATATTAAATCACCAAGTAATATCATCATTATTGAGTAGTATTGAAGTATAACAGATATAAAAACTGTATAATAAATCGAATGCACAGTATTTGCGCTATAAATCCGTCTTTCACTAGTTCAATAAAACTCGTCAATGGTATTCATCGTTTCCGTGAAATTCAGCTGTAAACGCAACCAGGCAATAAAAATATTTTGTGAAGATTCAAATTCAATGCGGACGTGAAATGCACGCAACAACTGCATACAAATAAGGGCTTCCAATATTTTATGTATCTTTATTTATTTATATTTATTTCTTATCCAAAACCAACTACGGATTCTATTCTCCTATGTTAAGAATGTGTAGACTGGTTAACTCCTCTAGTGACTTGGACTTTTTCGGGGTGGACCTTCCAGCATTTCGCAGATCCCTCTACTAATGTACTAGATCTGTTTTTTTACTCATGTTCATGTTTTGTCTAAATGTATTGTCTTAGCTACTATATTGTTCTGTTTTACCATTTAATTTATTGTATTTTCTATTTTAAAACCGTATGTATTGGCCTAGGCCGTTAATAAAATAAAATAAAATAAAAATCTTCAGAAAAATATTTATTTTTCTTTTAACTTTTTTAATTTTCTTTCTAATTCATGCATATTTACTTCCTAGCTAAATAATATAATATTCGTGTCTTTTGCATCAAGTTATGACAGCCACTATGGTTTGTGACATGACTCAAGTTTCCTTAAAGAGAAGCTCATTCATGAAAAATATTTGTCCAGTTTCTATTAGCATTCCAGAACAACAAAAGACCTAGGTCTTATATATATAATCGTGTGGGAAACAAAAAGGTCAGATCCTGTATACCTAGAAGTGGGCGACGTCAATGGCATTACTCCCGGCCATCATCAGGTCTTCTTGGGTGTAGCTATTCGGACACAGCGCACACTCCAGAAGGTGTGACAGGGTCTGCTCCATACTGCAGTCACATTCAGTCAGTCCGCTGTAAAACTGCCAGGCTTTCATTTGTGTCCTCTGCATACTCCGGTCCGAAGTCTGTTAAGAGACCTCCATATATTCCACCTCTGGTCGCTTCTAGGGGCTAGGTCTTCTTTCGGAGCAAATCCAAGTATTCCCCTCAGTTGCCCTTCTCCACATGTTCAGCCACAGGGTGGCCTCAGGTGTCACCAGTTCCAATATTAAAGTCTTATTTAAAATATGGCCTTAATTGAACGACGACTAGAATAGTTTATGAATATTGTTCATGATTGTATTAAAAAGATCACATTGTTATTTTTGTTTAATTCCTTGAGTACTTCACAAGTTAAATATCAGTTTAAAAGTAATTTTTGTTGGTCTTCATAAGAAAATAATATATTTCTTGCAAAAAAATGTGTTAAATAATCAACACAATTTATATATGATTTATATAAAAAATAAATCCATTAAAAATGTTTTAATTTATCATTACGTACTTACATTTATTAATTTAATAAAATTGCTTGAAAAATATTATTTCCGATAATTGCGAGGTGCAAAGGTGAATTGAGAATACTTTAAATGAAATCATTTTTTTCATATCTAGTCACTTACTGAAGCATATTGTTTACAATGCCATTACACGTCATATTAACTAACCTTTGTCTGTAATATATTTACCATTTATATTGCACTCAGCTTGAAGAAAAATGAAGTACAATAAATATAGAACATCAAGAAGGTGATAGTTTTATGATTTGAAAGAAAGCATATTTATTATATACTCTACTGTAGCATATGAAATTATTTAACATTATTAAAAATTATAAATTTTGTATATCCCGAGATTCTATAATAAACAGTAATCTCGGAATTCAAACTCTGGAATTACAAGCTCTTATCCTATTTGACTTCGTGTGCCAGTGAATCCCTGCAGAAGGCTTTACGCCATATTATTATCGAATGATGCACCTTCCATGCAAATCTGACAGCCCTTGCTCCAATTAAAACGTGCACCCAACCACACAGTGCAACATAACGCTTAACGAAATTCAGTTTTTTACATATTTAAGAGTGAAAAGTATACACGAGTATATGTATTAAAATTCTTTTTCTTATACAAAATTCCAATGTTTTTACAAAAAATGTTAAAAAAGACATTTGACAACCAAAATTATAGTGTTCTTACTGAATTATAAATTAAATTATGGTTGCAATGATTTATTTTTATCTTCAGACCAAAATTCAAAAATATTCGAATGTCCGACACCATTTGCTTGAGAACTAAATTTTGCTACAAAAAATTGTCCATCAAAAATAATATTTAGGTCAAGGAGTACTTGATTTTTTCTTTGACTTTTCAATTTTTTTTTTGGAATAATAAAATATGTATATGTTTCAGATATATTCATCAAAACAAGCTGATTATTATAAAAAATGAAAACTCAAAAATAATTCATGTTACTACGCAAATACACAAGCTCACACATATTTAAAAAATAATGATAAGGTTATTTACTGACACTACAATTTGTAAGATTTTTAATTTATATTAAATTTCAATTATGAAATAACAAATTCAATATATTTTATTTGACATCTTCCTCTCTAACTTAGTTATTGAATTGCGTGGTGGCAGGATGAGGAGCAGATTAACAACACAAAGACTTTTTCTAAAGCACATTGACATATATATTTCGATAACTTTACAAACTTCTGCCCCGGACCTATTCACAGAATGCAGGCTGGGCCAGCCATAATACAACCCTCTCGCGGTCGGCACACAACTGACTGCGCAACGGGAACATCCATCGCCGCAAGTAACGCTCTATATAACTAGTCCTCCTAACGGCATTACAAAATTACAATACATGCGTGTCCGATGAGCGAACGAAAATAAGAGACGAAAGATTTTTTCGATATTTCAAGGTTTTCGGAACCAGTCAGCATGAGATATATCGTACTGATGTTATATTGTATTATCTGTACCAAACCAATTAAGACAATCTCTTGAAAAAAATCTGAATTATACAATAAAATGCATTTTTTTTCTGTCGTCACAATTCTTCGTCGTCAACAATTACTGAAAAGTTACTGTCCATTTCAAACATCACGAGTCTAGAAATTTCTGTGAATGGTGATTGAAATTTACAGCCGCTGTAATTGTACATTTTTTTCAGCAAATGCTCTGTAAAACGCTACTCGGGCAAACATTTTCAGCCACGTTCATGAAGAGTTTCAGCCCATAACGTGGCATTACGTCGGACGCCCGCCGATCAGATGCTATCGCCAGTGTAATTATAATTAACTGTTTGTTTTAACGTCAGTGCACGTCCCGGGAAACTCCGGAAGCTCGTGAAAAATTACTAAACTACGTTGTGAAAACTACTGCTGCGCGAAAGATGATGCTAGATAGTAGAATTTTTATGAACTCATGCTCGAGGCGATGCAAGTTAATAAAAACGTTTAAATGCGCTGAATAAACGTTTAATTGGAACCCATGGACAAATGTCCATGGGTTTAAATCAAAAAATGTCATCTATTTTTAAAAACTTTTAAATGGACAAATGTTTTTTTTATATGGATCATATTGAGCACTGTTTCACTTGATGGAAGACTGAAATTTCGCGATGGGATAAAAGTGTCATCTATTTAAAAGTAAAATTACTTTTAAGTAGATGACACTTTTACACCTTGTTTTTTTATATGGATCATATTGAGCACTGTTTCACTTGATGGAAGACTGAAATTTCGCGATCTGTGAACGCTTCGTCAGTTCCAATGTGCGCAAACGTACATTTTTGTACATTGGAACTATTGAAGTTAAAAAGAGAAATCTTACTATAAGTTAAACATTGCTCAAATTGATCTATTTTAAATCAGGGTGAAAAATTATTATCTTTTTAGTATTTAAATGGATCTCAAAATAAATGGAAAAAATATAAATGACATTTTACTTATTGTGGCTTTTCGAAAACCGTAAGAAAGTATCTTGTGGAAAATAAGAAGTGAAAAATAGTGATAAAGCTTCATTCAAACGAAAAAAAAACTCAATATAATATGATATGTAATGTGAATTTCGTAAAAAACAATAATTATTTTACTAAGTGGTACGACATTTGTTTAATTGTAAAAAATAAAATCAACCCACAACTTTTAATAGTGATATTTACATATATTGGAATTTTTTCCATTGTAAAGAATACGTGTTGCTACTTGTAGAGTTTGTATGGAATCTTATGAAAAGATTCGTTCTTGTGTTTGTAGGAATATTTAACCTCATTTCGTATTATTTTAACACTATCTAATAAAACGGCAGTGCATGCATAGAATACATTAACATAGTTTGTGGAAAATTTCAACCGCGAAGCTTATAACTATTTACATTTCAACTCAGTATGATATCTACTAAAGGATTTATAAAATGAATAACAAAGTCTTTCACTTTCATGAAGGAATAGAAGAACATTGATATCACTATTAATACTATGGCTTTACGGCTTAGTAATTAATTTATTTTGAAAATATAAATAAACTTATTTTTATATTTGTTCCGTAATTGTTTCAGAGTTTTGCCAGTTATTTCAATCTATTGGCAGTTAATGGAATTAATCGGTAGTAGATTAAATAAACTGACAGTATCCATTGTGTCAGTATGAATATGGTCAGTTATAAAATTAAAATGGCAGTGATTAATATGACGATGAATGAATAATTAACATATGAAACAGAAACCTTAAAAAAACTAATTAATTCATAACATTCATCAATTATTTACCGCCTACTTATTATTTTTCATCAGCCTTTTTATTTTTTGAACAGATTTTTTATGTATTTATTACTGACCATTTTATGTTTAATAACTGCCTATTAATTAAATTAATTAATGACGAAGTAAAAGTTTCTTATATATAACTCAAATTTAAACACAAATAAAAAATATGCCACAAACGTGAAAAGCATTCGTGGTCATCAATTTAATAGTACGCATATTTAAAAAAAATAAAAAAATGTTATAATTTAATTAAGTAATAGCGGCATTAATTTTAGTACATTTTTAAGTGAATCCTGTTGATTGCTTAAAGCAACATGGATTCATTCAAGTGTATGCACATGGTGACTATCAATTGTGCGAAACATTTGCCTGTCAGTTCCGTTTTCCATGGCTTTTACCAAGTCTCACAATCTCTTAATTTGGAGATCAACTGGGGAACATTTATGATTTCTAAAAACCTCCAGAACATAAATCTTGAGACTTGATGAGACGGACGCTATAGTATCCAAATAATATTAAGAATTTATGTTCATCAAATATTTTTGTAAACATTTTAAAATAAATTCATTTTTTTTGGCCGGTCATCGGTATAGTCCCAATTTTTTTTCACGACTGTGATTCTTGCATCTCACCAAGAGGCAATGCAGCCGTTTAGTGAAATTTTAGAACAGGTGCCTGTATAGAATACTGAGTGTACGATGGTTTGACTTCGGAAGCAGCCTTCTATACTACACTCTATTAAGAAGCGAAGGTGAACCTGGTTGAGACACATACTAAGAATGCCGCAGGAGAACATAAGCTACAGCATCCTTTAAGCTTCCGTGGTTTGCGCCGTCCTGGAAGGTCGTTGAGAACTATACATAGTATGTACTCGGCGGAGCTGCGGGAGGCGGAGACTTTAGCTTTTATGAAAACCATATGTTCCAGTTAGAAAGGTGGATATGGTATATATTATTGCATGACATTTATTTTCATTGAAGCATTTGTTACATACGTGAAATTACACATATTGAAAATTCAGCGGCATTTGTGTGTAGTTCACAAAGTGCAAAACAGGTAACTCTTTGTTTGACAGCTCAAAAAATCACAATATTTCAGGTGTAGAGCTAACAATATTGTCTTGTGTTGGGCACTGATTATGATGTTGATACATCCGACGGTTATTGCTCATTCCATCCGTCAGGGGTTCTCCTACAAAAGCCGCTAACCACAATAAACCGTCAATGGACTACCATTTATCATCATCACGGCGCGCGACTGTCAATAGGGGCGCGCGGTGGGCGCAGGAGGAATCGAAAAATTCGGAAAAAAATGATAAATGATTTGCCCGGGGTGAGGGAGTTTTGACACGGACGATTACATTAGTATTGCGTGGCTTTTGAACGCCTCTTGTTGGCTTTAGTGGCCGCTTGTTCCTGAACTCGTGAAAATTTCATTGACTCGTTATCTAACAAAAAATATGAATTTATCGCATGTTTTAAGAATATTTTTAAGAATTATACTAATCGAATTATTATACTAATAACGAACACTAAATTATGACATAAGCTAGTTTCATATCAAGTTTTTAGTTCCCCACCCAGGTAAGTGACAGAAACTATTGATATCCTACTCTCGGAATTCAATATCGAATCATTGTGTGACAGGATGCAGGAGCAGATTGACAAAGAACTTGTTTTCGAAGAATAATTCGCGTTTATTTTACAGACTTGATTGCTACGCCCGACCGGCATGACATTTCACCGGTCGGGGCGCGGACACGCCACGCTAATAATGATCGCGGCAAAAATGTGAATTAAAGATGACAGTTGCACCAAGATGAAATTGAGCATCTGTCATAGTAAATAAAATGGCATTTTCAAACCCCTGCAAAATATTCTATAATTAAAACTAACATTATTAGAAGTGCATGTCAGGCGAGCGAATAAAAAGAAGAGACAAAATATTGTGTATCGAGGTTTTCGGTACCAGTCAGCAAAGGGCTATATCATGCTGTTGTCACTATAATATATACTTTATGTTTCCGATAAACCTGTGGATGCAGAGAAGACTTGCGATAAATGTCATCGACCTGTGTCCATCCACTATTGAACTGAGATCTCCTTCATGAGTCTATCCTCTTTTAATCCTCTGCCCTCCGCATTCAGGCTTATCTCGCTATTCTTCAGATGTCGTCAGTCCATCTTGCAGAGGGTTGGCCAACGCTTCGCTTGCAAATTCTTGGACGCAACTTTTCTTTCCCATCTACCGTTGTCTCTTTGACAGATATGTCCTTCCATGCAGGACGGTAGTCGCAATCATAACCATCTGATTTTTCTTCATTCCTATGTATATAATATAACTCCAGTGTTCTAACCAACAGACTAATGAATCGATTTGACGAATTCCAGCGTCAAAAGCAAGCTGGATTTAAAAAAGGCTTCATTTAATGAACATATCTTCACGCTTAGACGAATCATTCAGAAAATCAAAGAATAAACCCAGTCACACTGCCTAGCTTTTGTAAATTACGAAAAAGAATTTGACCCAATCGGGAAATGGGCAATTTTAGAGTCACTACAACGCTGCAAACAGATCAATAATTATGATCCAGCTCCACGAAAACAGCGACAATAAATGCATTTAAAACGTTCAATAGGTATGTACATTGCTACCTGGCTTTCTCGTGGTCTTGAAATTTTAATTTGAAATCTAAAATAATACCACAAATATTTCCATCGCAAGATAAATTAAAACTATTTTGTAATATTATTTTATTATAAACATGTTAAAGGCTGCATTTTTGGCTTGTCTTTAATCATAATGGAAAAAATACCGTGTTTTCAATACTAAAAGCACATTTACATTCGGTTCGTACGCACTGTGTTTGTGCTCCACCTAGTCCCGCATGAAGCTCCCCCTTGCGGCCGCCTATTCAGTTTCGAAACAACCCCAAATGTGGCTGTGAATATTTAAACAGGCGTTGAGGGGGTCATTGTTTTGTTTCCCTTTCAAAGAAATTAACCCTTTGCATCCAAGCGCGTCTGGCTAGAAGACCTTCCTCAAAGGGGCTTGATATCCGCCTGAAAACCAAAGCACGAAAATCAAAGGTATTTTTTGCTTTGGTCTATACAATCTTTGTATGGAACACCTGCAGGAAAAAATCATTGAATTACAAAGACAAGAAACAAGTCCAGCAACAATGCAACGTCGTTAGTGTGGTTCTTGTTAGATCACTGAAGCTTAGCAACATTCAACGTGGATCACAATTTGATTGAATTACCGCTTGTCGTAACGTTAAGTCGCTGGTTGAAAGAAATAGTTCAAACCTCAAAAACTTTGCCTGATAATTCGATTTTCAGAGAAAAAATCTAATAAGCAAATCAGTAAGGTTCCCTGTATAATACAGCTGCCGTCTCTTCAAGTACTTGTTTCTGTCTTGAGGATCACCGGAAACTTTATCTGTTCTCAGAAAAGTTGTGATTTACACTTGTAGGTACTGAGATGTCTGAAAATGAAGTATGTATAGTGGCAACTGTCAGAAAAAAGTGACAGTAATTTATGGTGATCATATGTTCCAGGAATAGACATGGAACGGCTATGGGAGCAAATATTCTTTCCTATATTATTACGAGTATTATTCAATAATAAAGGAATTGAAGTCATTATTAAGTACAGAAAAATTATAATAAAGCTTGTGAATAAATGTTAACTGATTTAATTCTTAATAAAATAATCATAAACATACTCTTAATATAAACTGCAGAGACATATATCGTTATATGATGTTAACAATGGTATAAATACATCAAGTTTCACGTATCTGTCCATGCAGAGAACGGTCGTGTGGACAACGCGGTGTATAGAACGGAGCCAAGGCGAACGCTCGAGTTTCCAGTGTCCGCCGACATTTTTCTGAATTAATTGAGGCGAAGAATTTGATGTAGAATTGTGTTTGTGTATTTAATTATTAAATATATATTTTTTGAAATTATGTATGTAAAATAATCTTAAATAAATATCGATTTCTCTTCAAAAATAAGCTTGTGAAATATTACTTGCTATAGTGGTCAACTTACTGCGTGTTAAATGGAAGTGGCAAACGAGATCTTAATTTAGCCTGACCGCCATTTTGCGGGTTTCTCTTTGGGTCTCTTGCACGGCAAATTACTTATCGTTATCAAAATAAACCTCTCTTCATTGTCATTCTCACGTCGCTTGATATGGTTAAAATTAGTCCCGTTGAATGTGATGCGAACTTTGCTGAAAGCTGAAAAAGCTCTCCAGGCTAAAAGTTGTAATTTTTTTTATTTTTATATTGGACATGCCAAATAACAATAAAGAATCGAGAGCTTGTATTCAGTCACATGTAGCAACCCATAAAAAGGGCTAATCTGAGTTAAGCCGCCCCTTGGCAGAAACTAATCCGTCGCGCTAAAGCTTCGCTAGAGCGTCGGACTAATCATTCAATTTCTTTAAGAAAAACGATTACAAACTGACAGCATGTGAGGCATATTTCGGTTGTATACGAGTAACAGGCGGATCTTAAGGTGGTCTGATGATTACTTTAACATTGGAGGAATGTAGTATATTTAAATGAAATGTATCAAAATTTGAGTATAAATCTATAAAATAAATACGTTTAATTCAAGTTAAAAAAAATGTGTTGAAAAGCTTTGCAGTTTTCGTTTTTAACGGATTTATACCTTTTGAAGCCATTTAATACACAAGTATATGTTTAATATATAAATAAGTAAATTGAACTTAAGAAATAAATAAACTTGGATATTTTGTATATGATAGGCGCCATCTATTGTTTATACGTCCTTAACATATGACAGAAGAATTATATTACGTATTTCCTTTAGCGTAGAATATTGATTCTATGCAAGATTGGTCTCAAAATTTTCCGTGCTTTGTTGGACAAAACCGAACTGCTCTGAGGCCAAATTCTGTCTCAAGTAATTAATACTTCGACCGGACCAGGCGCTTCACGTAAGCTTGGATTTATTAAATGCTTCGAAACTGTATCGCGCCAATTGACCGCAATTTCCTGCAAGTCTAAAACTGAAAATCGACCAGTGTACGTGATTTTTTAATTAGTGAAATAACTAATTATTCATTTATTTTACAAAACTGCAATAAAGAATAAGAAACATAGATTATACATAAAAATACAAAAAAAAACATAAAAAAGAAGAAGATGACACGTGTAGATCACGGATCTAGGAGAACAATAGCATCGACAAACAAGGAAAAGGTTGTATGAAAAAGATCGAGGTGTGCTGGTAGGTCATTTAAGAGCGCCATTGCCGTTCTACTGAATTGAGTGCTCAATTTTCCTCCGGGACTCTAATGAATGGAAATAAAACATCCCTATTTTTAAATATTTTTAGAGTTAAGTCAAAATTCTTGAAAGTAGGACGATTTTGCATAATTTGGTGTTTCGAGGTGTTTTTTATGATAAACTTTTTAATTGTGAATGAAATTGATCACATAACATTGTTATACAGTATTTTCCTACCACGTGATATAAAATTATATTTTTAACTGTTTCGTTTGCTTATTAATTTGATTTTATAAATAGACTGCCATAAGCAATTACAAAAGTAATTTGAAATCACGTACAATTAATTCAATTAATTTGGCTTATTTTCTGGTTATAAACATCACTAACAAATAAAAAAGTTATGACAATGAGATGCATGTATGTAAAAAAGATGAGAAGACTTAAACAATGCCGCTGATAGATGTGTGGCAATCATTTGTAGTGACTATATAAAGCCTAACAGATATTTTAAAATCCAAACTTGAAATTGTTTATTCACCGGTTTTCACAAAAACAACAGAGTAAAGCAACGATGGTAACATAATACGTGACGCCTGAGAATAGAGCGTATTGTAAAACTCAGGTGCTTGAATCAACTATATAACCTGATATTAAAAAAATTTGAAAGCGCTCAAAATATTCTCAAATAAAAAACAAATGCATTTTCAAATATTTTTTTAAAATAATATCATCACAGAAAAATAATACTTAGCATAAATAACTTCTTAGATTTTCACGGCCAGATTTGATATTGTGGCTTTAAGGTTTAGCCTTGTGTGGCAAATTTCTTTTAACCAATATTTCAATATTACAATGGTAAGGAAAGCCATTGAAATAAAAAGGCATCCCATCAACATCAACAGGGATGACGGCCTGATTCTCAAAACAGAATGTTTTCCACCTCTATCACATACTCTATAACCTGTACAGACAAGCAAGGATGACCACAGTCCGACATGACGTTCGTGGAAGTAAAATTCTTAGAACATATCTACCTTATTTTTAGAACATACTTACCGTATTATTAGAACATACCCACAGTTCTCCGGACCAATGAAGCTTGAGTATGAAGTAAAATAAATTCGCCACACACGGCTAAACCCAAAAGCCACAATAACAATATTTAGCATATTTTGTAAAACTCTTTGTATTTGTGTTATTAAACATCGTTTAACCAGGATTGTTTTCCGCCATTAACGGAAATTTATGAATCCTTTGGCGGCGTATCGATACAAAACTTTTTGATTAAAATCCAAATAATTCATTTTCTTCAAAGTGTTTTTCAGCCGGAAAACTTCCCCAGGCCCTTTGTTTCGATGTCTGAAGGCTTCGCCGTGACATTAATTGAGACGGATCGAAATTTAAAGGAGCCAGACTCCAACAATAATCATTATTTATATACCCTTAACTGATACGTCAGTCCCCGGGAAGAAAGTTATGAGCAGTTAGTTTGAAGGAGGTGCTATACTCTGCGAGGCGCTGTAAATTGTACACAGAAACGCTATCTGAAACTTCAAAGTTCACGTACTTTGTCCGTCTAGCTGGCTGTCTAAAATTAGATTGCGATAATCTTAATAAAACGCTGTTTGTTTATTTTGTGCAAACAATTAGATGAATCTGAAATGGTTTCTCAACAAAATATATATTTCAGCACTGTAAATAATTATACTTGTTACTTCGTCAGTGACACTGATGAGAGAAACGTTAATATTGTAGATACTTATGCGGTTTTAATTAGATTCATGTGTTATAAATATTTATTTATTTACCTTGTTTTCATATGGATCACGTAACAAAAGTTCTCTATTAGGAGATTGCAGTTTTGACTAACTTCTCAATCCTTTTCTTGCTAAGAGATAACTGAGCTGCTAAGGTACTTTGTTAGTGGTCTAACCCATTTAATCTAGGAGAAGGGGGTGGGGTGTGTCTATCAGGAAATGATAAGAGAGGGAGACAGGTAGGGTTGCAAGGATGAAGAAGAGATTAATGAAATGATATAGGTATAATTTTTATTTAATTTTATTTTTGAAATTGTGGCTTTTGGGCCATATTTTGACCGCCATTGCAGGGGTCTTCTTCGGGTTTGATGACTTAGTAACACCACTGCAATGGCGGTCGAAATATTAGATAAAAGAAATTCGCCACACACGGCTAAATCCAAAGGCCACAATATCATATCTGACCGTGAAAACTTAAGAAGTTTTTTTTTTATATTATGATTATTTTCAGTATATATAATTAAAATAATTACTTATTTATTTATTTCAACGTTCTTAAAATCTTTTAAAAAAAAAAATATTGAGAAAGGCTACGAGTTAATCGAAACTGCAGTCTCTCAGCTAATAGAGGACATTTTTTACGTGATCCATGTGAAAACAAGGTAAATAAATATATATTTATAATATACAATGGATCTCAAAGTGAATGCTGAAAACATTGAAAATAAGATTAATGTTTCTACATAAGCATGCATGATACTTACATGATTGAATTGATAAAATTTGTAATGTTTTGAAATAAAATTGATAAAAAAAAAATTGGAATGATTTTCGAACAAAAACTGCCAGAACTGTACCCCTAGAATGTTCAAACATTTTGCAGCAAGTATTCGAGGACATGAACTGTACCGCTTATGCTGAGCTGAAAAGGGTTGCGGAGGACCGAGAGGAATGGAGATCGAGATGCAAGATTCTGTTGCTGCAAACCAATCCACCGGATTGATACTACGAAGAAGAACACTGTACCAAGTAAGTTGCATGGTTAGCGTATAGGACTTTGAGGAGATTAAAATAGTTTATTCGTTTTTAAAACACATTTCTCATCCAACATCCATTGTATTAAGTCACGAAATTTGCTTATTTTCGTATGAAAACGTGAAATATTTTCTATCAAAAAATACATTTCAAGACTAATATCGCTCGTATTGATCTAATTATCTCATTATTGTATTAATATTTTTAGCGTTCGTTTCGAGATCAATTTCAATTTGAAATATAAATGTTACTAACATTGTTTTAACATGCACCCACACTGAGAACGTTGGGAACTAATAAATTATTTTCTATATTTGAATAAGTTATCAAATACCTATTTCATCATCATTGTCAGCATGTTTTTAACAATTGTTTGACGTAGGCCTCATGCATGCGTATGTATTCATCTTTAACCTCCACATCTTACAACCAGGTTATTCCCGCTAATCATTAAATGTAGTCAGTTCATGCTTTAGGATGTCAGCCAATGCTCCGTTTTCTAGTTCTTCGACCTCACTAACCGTCAAATATTAA
This sequence comes from Glossosoma conforme, assembly GCA_022606575.1. Taxonomy (NCBI): domain Eukaryota; kingdom Metazoa; phylum Arthropoda; class Insecta; order Trichoptera; family Glossosomatidae; genus Glossosoma; species Glossosoma conforme. The sequence goes on from JAGTXR010000039.1 coordinate 40,922, forward strand.
TCTACTTGATTTAAAGTCCTAACGTCTTTCGGATAATAAATTATATTTTGTAAAATAGTAGACGTGTTATGTGCTGTTGCTAGGGAGTTCTCTTTTAAGAGGTTCTTTTTGTCAGTTCTGAGGGCAATTTGCTGTTAAACTACATCAAGAACAAGCCTGCTTAACGAGGCTGACATTGAATAAATTCCTATGTTTTTAATTGCTTGTCCCTTTGCATGATCAAATATGTGTTTTATTTTCAAATTAATAAGCGCAAATATTTTTTCTATTTTTGTTTTTATTAAAAATAAATAAATAAAAAGCTCTTTTGAAGCAAATACCTGGATATCACGTCTTCTGCTAATGCAGACCAAACAAATTTCCTGAAAATTTTCACTGAAATTTTCCGAAACAAATCCACAGTCGTTCAGCGATGCAAAACTCAAGCATCTCGCAAAAAGAATATGTTAATGCTGGTCGGAACTCTTGGAATTGTTATCAGAAGTCTGAAAGTATATTCGTCTGGTCTTTCCGCACGTACCCTTCCATTATCATAAAGACATCATAATCGTCCTCTGAGAGTCATAAAGCAGGCGTGGAATAAACCGCGACGTTCTGTGTATTTGAAAGTGAAATTTTCAGGGAATCTTTATTGGACTACAGTACCTTAAGTCTTAGCAAAATCTTTATCTTCAATTTCAATTAAAGATTATATTTATATATTATAACATTTTTATTTATTGCACAATCTATAAGTGTCAACACACAAAGCTCGTATTAAAAACAATTCAGTATAACTATTGCAATTTAATTATATATATTTTTTCAAACATGTATTATATTTCATTTATTTTTTTATATGACTGAATCAATTTTATCGTCTTTATGAATTGCTAAGAGTATCGAATAATTTATATATTTTTTGATTATTTATATTTTCTTTGTACTGCGATTTCAATTGTGGTTATGCAGTTTGACTTAGAATTGTATGAAAAACAACAGAAATAGTTTTTATTTAGCATATAAATCTTTGGAAAATGTGTAAAAATATAATCTAAAAAATATCTATCTGTAATACTATAAATAATAGAATGAATTATAAGATATAACATTTATAACGAAAAACTTTAAAGTATTTAATTAAAGCTGTCATGATGCTTTTGTCATCCAATTTCCGCAGCTATGCACTAGGCATTCGGAAAACTAAAGTAAATTTTTCAAAGCGAAAATTCCAAAATGTCCTTAAACTAAGGCGTTTAACCAATGCATTCTCCCTGTATTAAATTATGGCGCGGAGACGTGAATCTGACAGCAAGCTTAACCCATAATATAAAAGTCACTCAGCGTGCTATGTAGAGATCCATGCTCAGAGTGTCGCTAAAAGATAGTATGCAAAACATGAAAAACGCAGAAGAACTCAAGTAGTGGATGCTACCCAACAAATAGGCATATTCAAGTGGCAATGAGCAAGACATATCTATCGAAGAGACGACGGTCGGTGGGGAAGAAAAGTATTGGATTGGCACCCAAGAACTGACAAACGAAGCATTGGCCGACCCCCTGTAAGATGGACTAATAACATAAGAAGTATAGCAGGAGTGTCGAATAGATGGAGAATCGAAAAGGATGGAGACTCATGCGGGAGGTTTACGTTCAACAGTGGACGGATACAGGTTGATGATGATGATGCACTTTATAATTTAATTACTCTCCAAATTTATTTCGTCTTTCATTGTACGAAATTCACATGTTTTATGATCTTGATTACTCAAACAGTGAACTTCACAAGACACAACGAATTCGTGAAAATTCCTGAAAAAGAAAACGTTTTTGATCAATTCGTATTCATGGATCTTTGTAATTCAGCAAGTATCGTGGCAAGTGTTTTGGCAAACAAACGGCCGTTAGCCGCTGGCCGTTATCCCGTAATCCGTTATCCGTTACAGGCAAAGCTTCTCTTCCCGGAAGGCTGTGGCCGATCGAGTGGCTCCGGGCCGGAGACGTGCGGATCCTGAAAGACGCTTTTCAAACTTTAGTCTGTTAAAAGCTCCATCATAATATAATTTGCTGGTTAAAGCTTTCAACCGGACGCTGTGGAAAGATATTGCCAAATATTGGTAAGCGAGTTTCAAATTGGATTTCATTATTTATTCACGTGAGGTTAAAAACAACAGCAAATAAATTAAATAAATTATTTTTATATTTATTTTTTATGTAATCACATACAAGAGAATACCAACAGATGGTGATAGTAATTCTGAAGTCTCATCTGTGGAATCCTATTACGCTAACAATGATGCATATGAATAAGCGCTGCATGTGAAGTGTTTATCCGCCAACGTTATCGACTACAGCTCCAAGATTCACGCATCATCCTTATTATTACAGGAATTAACTATGAATGGGTGGTCTTCACGGGACGACTTTCGTCTACCACAATTTTTTTATTAAAAGGCTATGACTGGAAATTTACGGGTGAGAGATCAACTTACACCAACCGGAAGTATTTTAGAGCTTAGAAATCGGGGGAAAAAAGGTGATTGAACCCCACGACCTTTGTCTTGCAAAGCAAACGATTTGACCATTGAACTACAGCCGCCGGTGAATATAATAGAGTAACACTAAAACGGTCACTTTTAAACAATTCAAAAATACTGAGAGTGATGAAAGAAACACAATTTTAAATGTTATTCATATTTTTAGCATTCACTTTGATTAAATAAATAAATATTTTGTATCCTTTTAACCAGGAATCAAACTGAATAAATTAAATCACTTCCCGGAAGACCACCGTTCGGCTTTTGAAAATGAATCTGCGATTTATGAGAGCTTCATCAGTTTTCAATATGTATAACCATGATGAGTGGTGTAAATATATTTGAATTAAAGAGGTGTTCATGACAGTTAGAAAGCTGAATAGGTGGAGCTTAAAAGAGTTAAAGAGGAGTTTAGACCTTTGTTTTTAAAGATCATTATGTGATAACCAGTGCTCAGTGTAATCCATGTAATAACAGGATGCATACTTTTAAGTTTTTAATATTCATGGGTTATTTAAACTTTTAAAATATGACACTTTATTTTTTGCAGTTAATTTTGTTTAATAAATAATGATTTAATTATTCGTAGATGGCAAAGTCCTGATTCAATGCATTCTTGAAATATATGTCCCATTTTTGTGTAATTGTAAGCTAGTTCAATAAAAATGTTACTGCTTATATAATTGAATGTATTTCAGATAAATAAGTGATAGGAAAGGGATAATATTTTAACGTCAATATTACTTTATTTATTAATATTCAATTAATCTTCACGTTATAAAACCCATGCGACTTAATTGGCTGTTATTAATCATATTTCTACCATTTTAAAAATAATTTAAGACTATAATAAAAAAACAGTTTTCTTAGTAACGACAGAACTGTTTTAATATATATTAAAAAAAAAACATTATTTATATTACATTAAATAAAAGTATACGCCTGTCGATTTATTTTGAGACAGGCGTATACAACTGGGATGGGCAGCATTTGGAAAACTTAAGTACATTCTTAAATCGAAAATTCCGCAATGTCTTAGAACTAAGGCGTTTAACCAATGCATCCTCCCTGTATTAATTATTTGCTCAGATACGTGGAATCTATCAGAAAGTCTTAAACCCATAAAAGAAATATCACCCAGCGTGCTATGGAGAGATCCATACTCGGAGTGTCGCTAAAAGATAGAATCCGAAACGAGGAAATACGCAGAAGAACTGAAGTAGTGGATGCTACCCAACGAATAGAGCACACTCAAATGGAAGTGGGAAGGACATATCTGTAGAAGACACGACGGTCGATGAAGAAAAAAAGTATTGTAATGGCGCCCAAGACTTGGGCAGGCGAAGCATTGGCAGACCTCCTGCAAGATCGACTGACGGCATGAGAAGAATAGCGGGAGTGACCTGGATGCGGAAGGTCGACGGATGATCGAAGAGGATGGACATATGCGGGAGGCTTACGTTCAACTGTGGACGGATACAGGTTGATGATGATTATTACAAGTGTTCAAATTTTCAACATTTGAATAAAGCAGACGCTCACTCAATTTAAAACGTAAGCTATATCTATATTCTATATAATTCCATAGCTGAACTTTTTATCTCAAGTTAAATTATCCTCATACGGAACAACAAAAAGTTTGAGAAGCTCACGTTTCCGTCGCGATTTGTATGCAAGTGGGCGAATGCAGCGGATCGCTCCGGGCGCTTCCCAAACTTTCAAGACTCTAGCGGTGAAAAACTTACCCTCTGCGGGGCTTCTCACTTAAGTGTTGTTTTATAAAATTAACCGAGTTTCCAACCCGCTCGACTACCCCAACTCTTACTCTCGTGTTTTCTTTGCTATATAAAATAATTCGTATGTCGAGAAATGTAGAAATCTTCCAGATAATTTTTGCAACGTAAAATTAACAACTATTAAGTTTTTACTTTACATCATATGGTAATCATAAGCCAACGTCGTAAAGGTCTAGTTTAAAGTTTTTTTGTTTCATATTCTGTATCTTTATCGAATAATTAGGCATCGTTTTAGATAGCATTCCAGCAGAGATAACCGAAGGCTTGAAATCAGGTACAGTTTCTCTATTTTTCGTTGTATTATGTTAATAATAAAAAATTTCATATCTTTTTTGAATATTATGCCTATTTAACAATATGTATTGACATCAGCATGATATAGCCCTTGTTGACTGGTACCAAAACCTCGATATCCAATCTTTCGTTTCTTATTTATGTTCGTTTGTCGAACATGCATGTGTCGCCATATTGGCATTTTAGACTAGTAACGTAGAATGCCACTTGTGGCGCTATGCAACAACCCATCACGAGAAGGTCGCATTATGGCCAACCCAGCATGTCATTCCGCCTGGGCCGGAAGTTTGTAAAGTTATCGAAATATGTATGTCAATGTGCTTCAGAAAAAGTATGTTTTTATTAATCTGCTCCTCATCCTGCCACCACGCGACGGAATAACTACCATTTTAATGAGAGGAGGATGTTAGTATATTTTCAAAAAAGTAAAATAAACTTACATATCTACGAAAAAATATTGTATTAAAGACTTATGATTTTGTAATAGTGATTGTCTTTAATAGTGGTGAAGTGATAAATAATAAATAATAAGGGCCAAACTTGAGATAGCAAAATTTGAAATTTAAATAACAGTATTTGTGAAAACAATATTTATCGAAAATTATAAAAAAAGCATTAAGACATATAACTAGGCAAAGTGTTATTTCTTTTTCAATTGTTTATGGTTAAAAGATACATTACAAAAACATACAGGTTTATGTATGAAAAAAACAAAGTAACAAAAATCATTTTTTTAGGAGACAGATTTATTATCTTTTTTGTTAAAATATACTGACATCAGCACGATGTAGCCCTTGTTGTAGCGGCTGGCAATTGTCCCTATCGTTTTGCAAGACAAGGTTTACGTCGCGGCCGCGCGGCATGTCATACCGCCTGGTCACAAACTTGTAATGTTTTTAAAGTAAATATAATCTATGCTTCTAAAAGAAAGTCTTTGTTTGCTGACCTGCTCCTCTTTCTGCCCTAGCGCGACGTAATAATGCCCATCTTTGAGAGGGGAGGATATTACTTTAAAAATACTTGTTATAATGGTTCGTATTTGAGTTTTTTTTCGTTTTATGTATGATTTTACGGATTTTGTGTATTTCAAAGGATTCATATTAAAACCTGAAAGTATGAGAGTTCTTAATTTGTTATTACATACAACTTTCCATGTTTCAGAATCACTGAAAATTCTGTCGGACTTTCCAAGAAGTGTAGGTTTCAGAGCGTCCAGTCCACTTTTTACAGTAGCTATGGCTCGGCTTTCCACTAATATAATACGACAATGCCAGCAATGTTGGAAAATATAAGAATAATATAAGCTTTACTATACTACTTATACTACAGTAACTACTTAAAGAATAAAAATTGGAATGTGAAAGTAATATCACACCGCTTAATAGTCAACTTTTATATTAACTTTTATTATTAATATTTTTAAATGAGTAATGAATTGTTGAAATTAAAATTTGGATTATTTTGTATTTTTATAAGAATATTTTTCAATATTCTAATTTTATTCTATAGATAATTGTTCTGTATTGCAAAAGTATCTATTATATTGATATCGCGTATAGTTTGTATATTATACGTAAAGTATGTTAGTTTTAAATGTTGGTAATAAAATACAATTCAAATAACTATATATTTATGAAAAAAATGCAAGCTCAATGCTCAGAGCGTTTGCTTGGCAAGTCAAAGGTCGTGGGTTCGATCCCCGACGGAGATTAAAAAAGAGAGTTAATCGATTTCTGAGCTCTAAAATACACTTGGTTTGTGTGAATTTGATCCCTCACCTTTAAAATGATAGTCATAGCCTATTAATAAAAATTGGTGGTAGATGAAAATCATCCCGTAAAGACCACCATAAAAAAGGATGATGCATGAATCTTGGGCTGTAGTGTTGACGTTGGCGGATCAACACTCCACATGTAGCGCTTAGCTATATGCATCATGGTAAGCGTCATAGAAGTCCACAGATGAGACTTCAGAATTACTATCAGCATCTGTCGGTATTATCCTATATATGGATATATAAAAATAAAAAAATAAAATATATTGGCTCAGACTTTATGGTAAGCATTGGTACAAAAATGGATATTCATATTGTAAATTTAATTTAAAGGTTGATAACACTCTAACGAGCTTTATGTTCATAATTATATAAATACGATTGTACGGCAATAATGAATAGTGAGCCGTTAAGTGCGAGTAATATTAATAATTCCCTCGCTCCGTTTTTGTTCCCAGCTCTTAACTACAAGACCCGCTAAAGTGTAAAGTTTACGATGGACCGCACAATAATAACATAACGCGGCACTTGGTATTCTTCGCAAGTGTTAGCCGGGGCACTCTAGCCAAAGGCCTCGCGAAGCGCGGCCCGCGGGCCGGATTCGACCCTCAAGAATCTGAATACAAGATATTTATTCAGCGATCATCAGAAGCTAGAACCTTTTACAAAACTACTGAGAAAGCTTGTTTTATGGTTTGAAATGCAGCAATGTTCAATGTTGTACGGAAATATTTAACAACTCCTTTTATTTGATTCGTATTATTATCATTGACATCAAAAATGGAATTTCAAACATCAAATAGATGATTGAAAATTTTTTTTTTAAATCACGTAGAGCGCCGAAACAATTGAAACGGTATTGAAAGGCCATGTCGGGTAAAGGACCTAGTGTTTTTCACAACAATTTATTTATTTACTTTTCGATCTTTAATGTGAATGAGCCCTACATCAAAACACAGGCAATATATTAATTGTACTCATATTTGAGAGAATTGACTTATAAGAGCTCAATTTTATAAATCTCATTAAAATTACTAGACTGAGTTTTGCATCGCATATCCTATAACATTTTTTTATAAACAACGCTTCTAATGATATTGTGGCTTTTGAGTTTTGCCATGTGTCGCGAACTTCCTTCAACAAATATTTCGACCGCCATTGCAGGGGTCTCCTTCAGGATTGATAATTTATTTATTTTTCAGTTATTTATTCAGATTATAGTTTTGTTTTATATTTAACGCTTCTAACGTAAAAAAAACATTTTCAAATTAGAAAATAATACTATGTGTAAAAGAAATATTTTATAATAGAGACACGTTTCTAGAATCTATAATGCTTAAATATGAAAGTCAAAAAGAGTTTTCCATTTTTTTAGTTAAATATTTCTCTGCGTTGTCCTTTGTCTTCTCAACGAGTTTTAAAGCAGATTCATGCATATAAATATATATTATATTATTACTACTTAATCAATCATAGAAAAATCAATAAATAATTGATTTAATAAATGAGAATACGATGGAAACTTATTTTTTTTAAGCAAGACAAGTTCCTTTTCAATATTGCATAGACAAAAATTTCGTACCTTGTGTGAAGATATATGACACTAAAAATTGTTTAACCAATACATTTTTAGAATTTAAATAAATTTTATATCAATAAATCTGATTAAAGATATACAGAAAGGATCAAGGGGCCAGTTTTAGAGTTTATTTTTAGGTATCTCTATAATTCTAGTATAGTTTGGCACTACTGCTTCGGTCGGTGATAAAGTCGTGGTCTGCTCATAGAACTAATTGAGAGGGACCGGGCGGATCGTTCTCCCGGCGGCCGAGGCCTGCGAGCCCTGGTGAATCGTACGCCCCGCACCGGCCTGAATTTTATATGCGGCCCGTACTACCGTACACAAGATTATTGCTATCGTTTGTTTACGATTGATTTTGCGTCCCCTACTGTCGTGAATAAATAACCAGCCGTTCTTGTTTCGTTTCGGATTCCGAGTGTAGTTGATTATGCAGGTTTTTTTTCTTTGCTTTTTTGTCGCTGTAGACCATTATTGAAGATAATCGCTTAAAATAAATGCGAATCGCTGACCAACACTCACTGGGGAGCCCAACCACCCCTTCATCGTACCTAAGCTTTAGCACTTTGTTTCTCAGCCGGAGAATATGCGGCACCAGTGTGGGGTCGATCAGCCCACTGTAATCAAGTGGATACTGCCCTGAATGATGCATTAAGAGTCGTTTCAGGCTGCCTCAAACCAACACCAATTTCAAAACTATACACTTTGGCTGGTATCGCACCACCGAATATAAGACGCAAAGTCATATGCGCCGGAGAAATACGTAAGGCAATCAACCAACCGTCCCACTACTTGTATAATCAGATACCCCCAACACCAAGATTGAAGACGTGAAGCAACTTTCTGAGATCCACACAACCTCTCACCTCCAGTCCTGAAAATGAGAGACTCCAGCTCTGGCAACAAATCGCATCGGAGGATTTCATTACTTCAAAGAAAGGCCTCCCAACTGGCAAGAACCTTGATTGGTGAACCTGGAAATCTTTGAACAGATTAATAACCGGACTTGGTAGAACAAAGGACAACCTCAAGCGGTGGAGAATGCTTCGGCAGGGAGAGTCATTATTATGTGACTGTGGAGACTTGCAGACCGCCTCACACCTAAGATGCTGCTGCATGCAGCCCAACAAGCTGCACACCTCAAGACATAATTCTAGGCAACAGATGGACTATCGATATTGCCTGATACTAGGCAGAAATAATTTGACGTCGCTGACACGAAGAAGAAACCTCTTTAGCTCAGCATAAGTGCTACAACTCATGTCCTCGATCCCTTGCTGCAAATACTCCCGTCTAGGGCATTCAATTTTAACGGCATTATTATAGTCACTACTCTCTTGTACTGTTAAGATTAATCTTGCCTGCAATCTAAGCGTCTTAAATAATTATAATTTAATAATATATATTGACTCGTTCATTACACACATTGCGTTAAATCGACTCGGTTAAACGATAAAAAAATATCACTGAAAGAACAAAACTAAACAATCTGTTATTTTTTTATATAAAAATCTAATAAATAATATTATCCGTGAAAAGCTTTCAAATAAAATTAATAAAACTCTATTTTTGAACACCCCAATAAAATTCTAGGAAAAAAATATTTGTATATTGGGTTGTTTTCATATTGTTTCAATATGCAATTTAGCGGGATACAATTCCACAACTGGGCAACTTATTTTCCCATAAAAAGTAAGCATATTTTAGAAGTTTCTTGAACAAAATTTCGTCATGTGCTTGGTTTCTCACAATCAGTGACAACCGCTATTAAATATACATAAACTCATTCTTTATTTGTGACATTATAAGATGGAATATTCATAAATTTTTAATATTGAAAAATATATAGCTTATGCGGACATTAACAATCGTCATTTAATATTATCGCTAATGATGTTTGCTTCGCAGAACTGATACACAAGCACTAATAACATATTATTCTTTGTCCCATATCCATATAATAACATATCAACATCATCCTCTTTTAAAAAAAGTGGTTATTCAGTCGCGTAGTGGCAGGATAAAGAACACATTAATAACACAAAGACTTTTTTGAAGCAGATTGACATATATAATTCGATAGCTTTACAAACTTATTGCCCGACCTATTCACGGCATTCAGGCCGGGCGTCAATCCAATATGATCTCGCCGACGTAGGCACACGAATGCAGCGCGCTAGTGATGGGCTGTCACACAGCAACACAAGTGATGATCTACGTTACTAGTCCAAAATGCCAATATGGTGACTTATACATGTACGACAAGCGAACAGAAATAAGAGACGAAATATTGTCTATCGAGGTTTTCGGTACCAGTCATCATGGGCTATATCATGCTGATGTCAACATGCTCACAAAAAATTGCCGCCACTTAGTTCTGTCAGCTTCCACAGTGTAGTATTCGTTCTAGGACATATCTGCACCTAAAGTTTCACTTAATATAGGGATTGCTGTAGTATCCAAGATATATGTTTGGTTTATTTTGTAATCGATTTTTGTAACTGAATTGCATGATTAGTTCGACGCTTCTGAGTCCTGAAACATTTTGTCCTTAGTGGCAATTGAACCCAATACCCAAGTCCTAAGGATCTTCTTCGTAGTATCAATCCGGTGGATTGGTTTGAAGCAACAGAATCTTGCATCTCGATCTCCATTCCTCTCGGTCCTCCGCAACCCTTTTCAGCTCAGCATAAGCGCTACAATTCATGTCCTCGAATACTTGCTGTAAATACTCCCGTCTAGGGCGCCCTCTACAGTTTCTACCCTCAACCATCCCCTCCACAATATCGTGAAGAAGACCATCGTGGAAATAGGTTCCTAAGGTTACACCTTGTAGAAACATAAATAAATAAATACACTCTTCTCGATCTCTGCAATCCTCTTTAGCTCAGCATAAGAGCTACAACTCATGTCCTCGAATACTTGCTGCAAATATTCACGTCTAGGGTGCCCTCTACAGTTTCTACCCTCAAGTGCAATTTTACAGTGTGCTATTAACTTTAACGTATTCCTTAATTTATAACATTCAATTCAGCCATAATTTATATTTAATTGCTTTTATTTGCTTATGAAATAAACATTTAATGTTTTTTTTTAACCTTAAACCATCATCTCAGTTGATGTTGTGTACTAAAGATTCAGCTATGAGTTACGCTACTGAAGGGATTCCTACTTATTGAACTTCCACTTCTGTTGTATCAATGGTTGTTGGGGATATTCTGATCAGCCCCCACATTACTTCTACTATTAATAACAACACACAGAGCGCGTGGGTAGGACACGGATTGGTTCCGGTTGCTATGGACACGCTTCAGGCCATTGTTTTCTTATCACGGCGCAGGCGAAGACCGCTTTGAATATTTCCTCACACGTATAAGTTAATTTGTCATCGAAATGGGATAACATGACCCTCTTCCCGATCTGCGAAATAGGATATTTTAGTTCCAACAACTTTGAATCGGCCATTTCATTCGCGCCAATTTAACGGAACGATTCTAGACTTGATGCTATAATACATATTGACATCTATCGTCGCAATAATGCTGACTCCATTTCTTCGGAATCGTCAAAAGAACGCGTGGTGAATGGATGACGAGCAGGTCACGAAGACAAAGAACTCGTCGAGAAGCACATTTTATGTGAACGAACTAACAAAATTCGGTCGTCTAATATAAAAAACAAACTTCTTTAACTTAAGATTGGTAGTAGACGAAAGTCGCTTTGTTTAAAAAAATCATACCGCTGGCAGAGTGAGTGTGTTATTTTTCCAGAAATAAATTATTTTTATTTATATTCTATGCATTCACTTTAGATCCATTGTAATAACAAATATATAATAATTTCATATCTTGTTTTAATACGGATCCCATTGAACACTGTTTCACTTGATAAAAGACAGCAGTTTCGTTTTTTTTTATGTAAGGTATAGTACGTTTGTGCAGATTAGAAATGATGAAGTTTTCATAGATCGCGAAACTACCGTCGTTCATCAATTCAATTTGATTTCAATTTTTTTTCCCTTATGGAAACATAAGAAATTTGAACAACTTAATTCGTTTTTGAAGTACAATAAGAATAATTTTATAGAATAAAAAAATACAATATATACAAATATGGGTACTTATGATTAAGTACTAAAAACAAAGCAATAAAGACAAGCAACAGAAGGTTCCAATGCTCATCAAACAGACGACTCCAACAAATTATTCCTCCAAAGAAACTCATTGAGTTCATGTCTGAATTGAGCCTCCCTTACGTGAAGTATATCAACTCTCCCAAGTGTAGCAGTACTTAGTGTAATGTATATTTAATCAAGGTATGAAAGTCTCTTATATTTAAAACTATTTTTATTTGAGGACCAAATCGGCCAAGAGCTTTAGTATCTCTGATCTGAGCATTACAGTGAAAATGATGAAATATAACAAAGCGACGTGCGAATGGAATACTCAAATTTTATGGATTCGCGATGCAAAATTATTGTCCTATTACCTGCAGCGGACGGAGCGGACAAACCGCAAACTTTCCTCCTCTTTTCACCGGAAGTGAACGAGATGGAACATTGAATTCTGTCATATCGCCAGAAAGAGATAAGTGTTTGCGCGATAAAGGGTAGACTAACGATTCCAGGAATAACAAAAGGGTTGCAAATGGCGGGTGGCGGCGAAATTGCAAAAATATTAATTACATTTTAATATGATACTAGTATTAAGCAACGCTTTATTACGTAATGAATGACTCTGTTGTTTTGCTTCATTAAAAACAAAGTACGGCTTCGTTTAAATACAGACGTAAAATGAATATTCAAAGAAACAACATAAAGTGTTTTTCTTATGTAAACACGTACGGGAGAATAATGACTGATGGTGGTAAAAGTTCTGAAGTCTCATCTATATAATTTTGTGACGCTTACCATGGTGTATATGGCTAAGCGCTGCATGTGGAGTTCTGATCCGCCAACGTCATAGACTACAGCCCGAGATTCACGCATCATCCTTTATTATTACAGGAATTTACTATGAATGGATGGTCTTTACGAGATGACTTTGGTATACCACCAATTTTGATTAATAGGCTATGACTGGCATTTAACGGGTGATGGATCATATTCACACCAACCGGGGGTATTTCAGAGCTCATAAATTGATAGAAATCTCCGTCTAGGATCGAACCCACGACCTTTAACTTACAAAGCAAACGCTTTGACCATTGAGCTATACCCACCGGCCACATTAATAAATGTTATTTACACTTTCTGCAAAATTATTTTGATAATGAGATTGAAAAGAAGGAATGTAATTAAAAAGTTGCAGGTTCGCTCGCGGAAAAATTAAAAATAAATTAAAATAATATTTATTCTTAATAAACCGAACAAATTTTTAACATACAAAAAAAATCAACTATCTCGTAGCCTCCCTCAATCCATCAGTGTTAAGAGACAACTGAGCTGCATGTAGATTTTGTAAGTAGTCGAACACTTTTATGTATTAGAGATATTGAGGGGTGTGTTTATAATGGAATAATAAGAAAAGGAGACAGATAGTGTTGCAAGGATGAAAATAAAAATTTGTAAATAATATTTATTATATCTTTTTAGGTATTTAGTTTATTATTTAACAGGTTTTTAATTGGTTTTGTAGCTACATACACATTAGTTAATATCGGTAAACTATGGATCTTAAATAAGCCATGAAATATTTAAATATTTAAATATTAACTAAAAGTTCATCAAAAACACGAACAAATATTCGCATGACTGTTTCATGCAGGTTTATAAGTGTCTACAAAACTGCTTAAAAAATTGGCTAAAAGTCATTTTGTAAGACCATCAAATAATCAGTTAAATTATTGCAATGCTACACGTTCCGTGAACAAATTAACAGTGAGTCTCCGTAAAACTACAGTGTGTATTTGTACTGTAATGATATCGATATACATAAACACATCATAATGTATACATGAAAATAAACGACGAAAATAGTTGTAATGATTGAACATATTAAATATACCCTACATAAAAATCGTCAGGTGGTAATGATCTGGAACTAGTGTAACGTATTGATACATGAGCTGAAATAAAGTAAAAATGGTAATTGAATAGAAACAGTGCAAAATTTCTAAAATAGTGAATTATTGTGTGATCAAATTATTGGGTAGCAAATATTGTTCTGGAAAATTCCATTTCTCTCATATATATACGATTATATATTTAATATATTTGTAGACGACCAGTCGACCTCGACTGGTAACTCGCTCTACTAACGACTGCGGTCCTCGCCTTCGAAGTCCTGAACTTCCTTCAGCTGGTTGTAAGGCAGCTGTGTCCCGGTCGGCTTCCTGGGCTGTGATGTTTGGCAGCTTCCAGTTCTACGTCCAAGTAGTAGTCCGTGTAGAGCAGTCAGCCGGGGGCGCCGTGAAGTCCAGAGGCCCAGGGAGGGAGATAGTAAAACTCGCAAGTATTTTCAAGTGACTGTTTATTCCGAGTCGCACCCCGGTATTTATACCACTTCGTTCAAGAGGGGGTCGTGCGCAAAGCTCGCAGCTGTTGTCTTGTTTTTCGCGGGAGTTTAGATGAGTAGCGTGGCTGTCCGCAAGAGCAGGACAGCTCTACTTATTTCATACTAATTATCGCCAAGGGGGGCGTGTCGGCTTTCTCACTGTTTTGCCAGTGAGAGAGCCGAAACACCAACTACGAAATCGCAATGCACCTCGCGGAACGTCATAATATTTATATCGGAGAATATAATAATAAATAACATTATAAACAATATTGACGTAACAGATGTATATGAAACTAAATAAGGTCAAATAAAGGTAACAGAGTCAAATGAAACTAAATAACGTCAAATGAAGCTAAACAGAGTCAAATGAAGCTAAGTAGAGTCAAATGAAGCTAAATAAGGGCAAATGAAGCTAAATATTTTATCAGTGCTTTATCAGTATTTTATTAATGTTTTGTTAGCCATCAGCCGTCCGTAACAATATTCGTAGCCCGTTGAATGTGAAAAACCTTGATTATTGACTTCTAACTTAGTTTTATTCGTACATTAAGTTTTCCTTTTAATAATCTAAAACCATAAAATGCAAAAGTAATTATAAAATCATTACTTGTCATTTTTTCCGTATAAAATATCTTTATAATTTTTTTCATACAAATTAATATTTTTTGCTTATAACCTATTAAAGGCGTATTTTTGAACAGACCAAAAAAAATACAAAAATTAAAAAATATTTACAGCGATAAAACAAATTAATAATGATTAAAAACGTGTTTGCTTGTATCCCCGCAAGTGATATAATTCATCCCTTAAGTAAATATATTATATTTTTTACAGCCTCTGGTCGAATCTCCAGGCAAAATTTCCCGACCTAAAATTTTATGTTATTAGCTCGTACCGAGGACACATACGAGTACATAATACATGACATTATTTTTTAATTTCTTCGAATAACTTGAGTATCACTAATTGAGAATCCCTATGTGGTTAAAATGTGTCAAAAAAACTAACTGTATCTCCCTATTATTTTTTAGACCTTATTTCAAACTGAAGTAGAGTATACTTATTCATTTTATGCGTTTCTAACTTCAAACAATCTAAACAATAATAAACTCGTTCACTTGCTATACATATATTTATATAAAAAAAAAACAACGAAACATTTAAAGCTTTTATATCTGCATATATTTTTTCATGGTGTAATTCAGAATTTTTTTATTCCATGTAACACAATAAAAAAACATTGAACAGTAATTTCAAAATAAATTAAAGGACTGTAAATTTTTTATAATTGAATATTATTGTTCAATGTTACATTAAAACTATTTATTAAAAATATTTGCCAACTACAATATTTTGTAATTGAAAATCTCTTTGAATGGTATCAAAATAATAACATTCATATTCGTAATAATAATTTGAAAATTCAAAAGGGAAATTATGTTTTCCAAAAATAAAAATGTGTTTAAGCGATGATTATTTTTTTAATTTCAGTTTGTAATTATTTTTCAAAATGACATTTTAATTGAATAAAAACCTTGCGTGATAAATTAATAACATTTGTAATATGTTGCACTTTTCAGGATTCGCTATCGAAAATAAATTTATTTCTGTATTTCTGGTGAAACCTGATCCACCTACGCATTTAAATTATAATCTCAATGTTACTTACGTAAAAACACATGCCAAATTTGTTTTTTCATTTTTTTTTTCACATGAGTTGTGAACTTGAGAAAATCATTAATTTTTTTACAGGCGAATGCGACTGGAACGGGCAGACTTTTGAAAATTTGAATATATTTAATAGCGAAAATTACACGATGTCTTCAAACAAAGAAGTCAAAACAAAGGAATCTTCCCAGTATTATATTACTTATGTCGCAGAGATGTGGAATCTAATAGCAGTTCTTACCTATGGGTACCTGCATGTTTGATCTTCATTCTATGCAATGAAGAATGAACAATGTGCCATAGAGAAATCTATGAGAATAGTGTCTCTTAATGATATAATTCGAAACGAAGATATGCAAAGAAGACCTAAAATCGTGAAGGCTACCCAATGAATAAATTCACACAATAATAAATGATCAGGACATATAAATCGAAGAGATGACGGTCGATGGGGAAGAAAAGGGCTGAACTGGCGTTCATTGACTGGAAAACGGAGAGTATTTATTATATTTATAGATATATTGATGGTTTTTACAAAAAAATAGTTTGAATCTAAGCAGATTTGACGTCTGGCGTCCGGGCTCTTCTAATAGAATTATTGCTAATTGTTCATTCCAAAGCTTTTCAGAGAAAAATTGCGCAAATTTCATGCAAGAGAATACTATCAGAAGGTGACATCAATTTTTACATTTGATGCAAAATATTTTTTTTGTTGCAACTGATTTTATTTAAAACATGATTTAAAAATTACGACATTACACTTTTCTTCACCTGTGGACTACTGCCCCGTATCTAAGCATCATTTTTTGGAGACCACTCATTTAATTAAGACATTAAAACAAGTATTCTTCGCCAAAATATAAGATCATTTTGATAACAAACAATAGATTTTAATGTACGTTTATAAATATTATAGGGTAGTTAATTGGTAACGTTACCAAAAGTGTTTATAATTATATGGTATATAAACATTATTCGAAGCCAGAAAATTGCAATTTGTGTGACAATTTTAAAAGTTTTCACCATATTTTGTGAAATTGCACAATTATTATTTTTAAGTTGTGTCATAGCTTAGAATGGCCTTAATGTGGTCCCAAACATGAACAGGGAGCGGCAAAAATGTCAGACCTTTTTTGAGTTATTTTGATTTAAAAACCATCAAATCTTTTTGCCACTCTCTTGACAATTTTAAAAAAATAGCTGCGATTTTTTTTTTTTGTATTTTGTGACCATGAAATATTTTAAATTATATTAGAAAAGAGCAAAAATAAACTTTTTAAAATAAACGACTTTTAAGGCCGTCATATTGTGAATAAGAAGAAGCTTGAAATCTTTGAACAATTTTACAAAACATACTACGGGTCGTTAAAAGATAATATTTCCAATAAATTTTAGAATAAAAAAATTGTAAAATATTTGTATAAATCGTTGTCTTATACGTGATATTTGAACGTTTTGACCTCTCAGCCACAACCCTATGAAAAAAGTCTTCTCCGGAGCTTTCGAAAATAATTTGCAGTACAAAAGCTCGCGGCCCGTACTGCTCTGCACGCGCAAGGTTTTGCCACTCAACAAGTAGTGGTGTCGACAAATTTGTTTGTCATATAAAAAAGCAATCTCATTAAAGCTGCCCGTACATACTCTACAACAGCCACGTGCAACCAATGTTCTCTGTTACACCTTCGTTGATAAAATTCGGATATTTTTTTTTTCCAATTGAATATAATGTTTGATTCAGATTTTGATTTATTTCATGAGATTTAAATAATCTGTAATGTTTCAACTGAGGTTTTTGATGACGAAATCTTACAACCACAAATAAATATAGCATATTAAACCTCTATTGTTTTTAATCACTATTGGGATGACTGTAATACAACTGTGATGTTAATGAAAAAATAGAAACAATGAATTTTGTCCGTCGAGTTTTCCACTACATAAAACGAATCGACTTTTTTTATATTTTTAAAAATATTTTCAAATTCAATGAAAATTTAAAAGTTGATTTCAAAATAAAAGTTTATTATAACACGAATTAGAACACTGACAAGATCACTTAGGCTGATGGATATTTATTCGAAAAAACATCTACTTGAAATTTGACTGAACGAGTTTTTCAAGTATTTTGAATTTTAAATTTTTAACTGTATACATATAAGTAATTGAGAGAAACCACTCTAATATGCCACATTAATAATACATAGTCTCAATATTTCTAATATGTGTGATTCAACCAAATGACTTTTGGTCAAATTTCCTTCAGCCAAAAATCTATCTGCCATTTTTTTTTCGACCAAATATCCAGGAACCTGATTGATTAAGGCTCAATTATAATATAATTTCTTATTGAAAGTTGTGAGACTTTCAACCTGGTGAAATTGGTGAAATTCTCAACTTGGCAAAGGTTTCAAAGGACTGCGCGCGAGGCAGCAAAAAGATGAGCTTGTGAAAAAAAACCACCAGCGAAAGTGCCTCCATCAGTTTAACGGGCAAGTTATATTTTTAAGAGTCGGAAGTGATGACAGATATTAAAAAAAATTCACAATTAGCAACTTTTGCAACAATAAGATGAGATTTTTGTCACTTTTTCAAATTAATTCATTTCGCATTTTATCTCTAAGATTGTATTTCTAAGATGTTTTGTAATTATGAGAATTGGGTTATTTAAATGACCTTGAATATATACTTAGGCTTTATATTATTAATTTTTTAAGAAAAACTGAATAAAAAGTATAACGTCTAATAACATAATAAAATATAAGTTAATTCTGTGACTGTAATTTATTAATAATTATTTTTATTAATTTAACTAACAGATGATATATTTTGACCTCTCTAAGAACATTGTTATCAGATATTTAAATATTAAATAAACATTAAATAATAATACAATGAAATATCTGAAAAAAAAAGAAAATCTTTGAGGTATTTACGTAATTGAATTCATATACATATGGACAAGTACCACAGAATAATAAATATAAACAATTTTAAATCCACATTCAATGAGGGAGGATTTTTCTAACAATAACGATAAAAAAAAATATGTCTTATTAATGATAACACGAGTGAGCAGTTTAACGATTGCATTAACAAATGGCATTGTTTAAAGGTAATTATTTGTATTTTTGCTTTCTTTTAAATAAAAAAGAGTTAATTTAAAAGTCTTGGTTTTATTCAATATAAACCCTTGGTTTCAAAATTAAATTAAAAAGTTTTATCCAGAAATAAATAACTTAGTTTATTATCTCAAATTTACTGTTCGTGTTTGATTAACTTGAAATTTACGTGACATTTCTAATTTGTTTTTCAATTATTTCAAATGTCAAAAGTTTATTTTGCACAACAGTGTTTCAAAAAACTCGCTCGTGTGACAAGTGCCCGAGCAGAACGAAGCTTTTTTTAAATCAGTCATAAAAATACGATTACGGCGAAAAGAAAAACTTTTAAAAGTCTCATTAAACGATCTCGGGATGAAACTTAAAATGTCTCCAATATTATTAAGCTTAAATACCTCATTATAAACCTGTTGACATTTTTCAGGGCGCGTTTTCCTCTGACCCCAACAAACGTTGCTGTTAGCCTTATACTCGTTAACGTGATTTAACCCTAAATTTTCTAAAAATAGTTAAAATACAGTATTAAAAGAAACATTAATTATAAATTCAAAATTATTATCAAGGTACTTAAAAATATTTTTAACCCAATTGAATCACAATTGTATAACATTGCATAGTGTTGTATAGACTAACCATTATTGGATGTTATTTTTTTTTAATATTTTAACCATGCATTTAGACTCCAATAACTAAAGCACCTCAAGGTTTATCTGTGTGAAGGAGACTCATGATAATAAGAAAGAAAAGTTATGTCGTATTTCAGCAGGGTTAGATGGGTAATGCAATACCTTATCTGCCATATTAGAAAAAATAAATATATTACCTTGATTACAACTTTTATTCTTCTCTTTTTTTGTGCATAATGGTATAAATAACACGTAGGAATGATAGTAATACAAATATTTTTGAAAGTATTCAAGATAAAAAAGGATATGTTATAATCAAATGATAAATTAAAATATTTGTTTTCTTTCATCTCAATGGAAATGATAGGGAGATTATTTTACTAGAGCCATTGTTGAGAGAAATCTAAGCAAAGATGGGTGGCAATAATAAAAGTTGTGTTTTCTGAAAATTTTTAAATGCATCGACAGAATCTCAGCTAAACGGCTTACAAAGTCATTTTTTTAGTTATTTTTCCATATGATACTGTATATGCCGTTTTTTCTAGTTCCCGGGCATCTGTCTCAAGAGTTGTCGGAAATCATATATATTTCCAAAAGAACATTGAGGAGCAGAGATGTTTGTATATATGGCATGGACAGTGGCATCTGACAGTACAGCAACTGAGTGACAGCAATTTATGGTGACTATATGTTCTGGATGTGAAACGGATTTAAAAAGAAACAAAATGTACACAATGCTTCCAAGCATTGCGCTGGGAATTGATAGAAGCTCCAACGTTCCCAAATTGTTCTCATTTTAGGTGCTTTCTCTCTGAAGGCTACCGCTCTCAGAGACTTATATATATATATTTATCTTTATATCAACTGTAACTAAGCATATCTTATTACAAGTAAGATTTTAGATACTTCATTGTAACGGTGCTAGTTAAATATATAAATTAATCCAAATTGTCCTGAAATAAGAAACATACAAATTATATGTGGGGTTTACCGAATTGATGACGTAAGTACAGGGTTGTCGCAAAAAATGAGAAAGAAGGAGTAAGAAGTAATCAGAATAATTGCCCTCAGAGTTGGCAATCAGTGGGAGAGAGACAACTTGGTCACCCTACTCTCTCTAATTGGTTCTATTAACAAATTGTCTGGTCTTCAAGAATTTTTTTTCAGGAAAATATAATGGGCGAGTCCTGAAACGAAACACTCTGTGTTATTTCTTTAATTTCTTCTTTTTTTTTCAATTAAGCATTCCGTGAAATGCAAATTAAGAAAAAACATTTTTTTCGTCGCGAGTGTTTGTCACCCTCTCATGATAATTGATTGTTTTAAAAATTCAAATTAATTAAATAATAACAAAAAAGATAACATAATATAACGGGTATGTTAAAATTAAAATAAAATAACTTATGGTATAATATTTTTTGATAACAATCGCTGCATTATCATTTGTAGATTAGTTGTTTGAATAGTTTAAAATGCTAGTTTCTTTAACTTCCTTCATTCTCACTCAGTTAAGCAAGCGATCGCCATCAGCTGCATGATTATAACTTTTATATTTTATAAATTACTTTCAGTAAAATACACAAAAAATGTGTTAAATATAACCTTTGTAGTACCTTAACAGTTACAACAGTACATCAAAAACTAAAAAATGATATTGATAAATGCCATTCTTTATGTCGATTTTATAAGTTAATATTTTCATTTAATAAAGAACTTTTCTTTATTCATATTTTTTTACAGGAGCCCAGAAACTTGCTTGAGATCGGATGATGAGCACGACGCTCCTTAGGCCTGTATATTTTTTGTCCATAAGGGGTGTTTCAACCCTAGCGGGGGCACTTATATACCACAGATTTAAATTAATTTAATTTATAAAAATTTGATTGAATTTTAAGGCGACGACGTATGAATGACAAACAACCGCTTCACCACTGGCCAACCAGTGTCATAAAAACAATTTTTTCTTAAGATTCTACAAGTATAAAATCTGCATCCTTTTGAATGACAGTCGAGCTTTTTAACCCATCAAACATGCCTGTGTTATGTCTTTCTATGTACACGTTCTACAGAGTGCATCTCTTTACTGAATGTTTCACAACGTCCATTGATCTCCAAACGGCATTCTTTTACTGTTTCATGTTGCAGCTAATCTATGTGCTTTAGCCATTAGGTTTAACAACGCTGGATCCCTGAAGACTCGTATTTCAGGAAAGAACCATTACTGTTTCAAACTCTTTATGTCTGCCTTTTACTTTTATCCTGAAAAACTGACAATAAAGCTTTCTAAAAAATATTATCTAATTGTTTTATAATTTTGTAATGATTATCAAGACTTGAATAATCTAATTTTATTTCATTTAACCCTTTTGTATCGGTTGTCAGCATATGCCGTCAAAGATTCCCCGATCATTAACATCGGTCATCGATTAGTGATATCTTGTTTTGCTACTTTCACTACTCATTGTGACATCTACGGTAAGAAATTGGAAGTTCAGTCATTCCCTTTATCAACGTACATGTATTCTTTACAGGAATCTACAAAGTATGTAAATAAATATCGTTAGGTTTCGTCACAGGAGCGATTTTTCTGTAGTCCACTTGTGTCAATGCCACCACATATATGGAGTTACATAATGAACGTTTGTTAATTATAATAGTTTTCTATGCATTTTGTAGCTAAAGGATAGAATAACCAATGTTATATATGAATAGAGGACAGATAAGTACATTTATGCTTTAAATACTACTTTTAAGCAAAAAAAAATGGTTTGAAAAATTCACGCCAAATTGACTATAATTTGTATTTCACCGAGACGTAACGAAAGGGTTAAGTACATATAAAAGAATTCCGACAGAAGGTAATGAAAAAATCTAGTTTGTTGATTTTATAATTCTTATAATTTTAATGTTGCATAGGCGCTGTTTGCGGAGTATTCATACGCTAGTGGGGGATCAATGTTACACCAATTACTTGTCATTATAGCTTAGAAATTGATCACGAAACATTTTTTTTAATCTTCGTCGGTAATACAACCATATCACACAACATCTTGTATAGTAATCAAAGCCAAATCCATCAGTAAATGATTATATTATAACATTTTATATTTTTTGTTGCACAATTTTTGGGGATATCTTTCAGAGTTCTTATTATTTAAGGGTTTCCTTGAAGTAAGTTAATGAATACACACATACAATTATACATCAAACTTCATACGCATCAATTCATTCAGAAAAAATATCAGCATACGCGGGATTCAACCCACGAGCCTTGCAACATTTGCTCTATTGTAACCGGTTGCAACGTCCGCGTAGGATTTACAAGAAGTTGTTTTTCATCCATTTTGATGTAAAATTGTATGTGTGTATTTAATAACTAATAATATTGAAACATAGTCAATGATCTATAAATAAAAAAGATAAGAGTATTGAAAAATATTCTAATAAAAACTTAAAATCCATATCCTTGAAGTTTCATTTGTATAATGTAAAATAAACCTTTTGTTAACAAACTTGGGTTTTCTCACAGAAAAAAAATCGTTTCTATTTCTTGGTGAAGCAGAGGTTATTTTTAGGGACTCTTATATGAGTATTAACATTAAGACAACAAAATATTAAGTGGATATTATTTATCCAATTTTTGAATCGGGGAAAGTGAGTCGATGGTTTTCAAATAAAAAATAAATTCTTAGAATTCAATAAAATTACCTAAGATTACCTTCCAAAGTTAATTAGAGAAAATAAACCGGGGCCAATGGTCTTTTATACAATTTTAATTAAGAAAGTTAGGTTTTTTTAATTTTCTAAATGGAGGTTGGGATCGGGATATCAATATTTTCACCTCAAAGAATGCGCATCTTGAACAGACAAATATTACTCAGTTTGCAATGATTTTTGGCTTGTAAATACAACAATTGTAAGACAGAAATATACTTTTTTTACCATATCCGCTCCATATTTAGAGCATAGGAAAACAAAGAATCAACATTTCACAGCTCAGTAAGCAAAAGTTATCTGTTACTTGTCCTAGAACACCTGTATACCTGCAGATCTACATGAGAACAGAGATGTTTTCCGGGAGCCCCCATGGCAAGAGCCAAAACTTACATAGAGAAATATTTGGGTGTTCAATAATCAGCGTCATAAAGGAGATTGAATGATCAGCTTGACGTTATCGAGGCCTGGAAAATTATATTGAGCCTTCAAGATATGGCACAACTCGAATGATAGCATGTATATAACTTATGTTTGATGAAATGATTTTAAAAAAATCAATCTTGCTCTTGATTCGAACTGACAGCCTCTGAATAACAAACAAACGCTTTTGCACTGAACTATGCCACTAGGCCTTAAGAAGACTTTAATAAAATATTATATAACATTGCGCAATTACTATTTCAACAAATAAATAATAAAATCTGATTTTAAAAACTGATTTTTAAGCAAGCTTTGTATTTGAAAGCACATCGCCGGAACATTAGCGGTCGTATCGGGCCATACATTCAGGTGTGCCGGGTACTAATTGAGACAAGAAACGTCGGACGGAAAGATCAATGTTAGCCTCGGTGGGCGCTTTTGTTTCGTTGAGTTATCGCCCCCCTGGGGGTCGGGGAGTGAAAAGTGGGCAGAAAATGGACGTAAAGTGGGCGGGAAATGGTAAGAAAATGGGCGGATGCTGGGAGAATGAGAAAAGGTGGTCTTTCAGGTAAATCTACAAAGAGTATCTCGTCTATAATTTCATGTTATTTTAGCCAAATTAATATTATTGATATTTATTTGACCGTGATTTTATAACATTTTCTTGTTAAAATTATGAAACAAAATATCAATTACACGAAATAATGAAAAAGCATTTTAAAAATCTTTTTATATATAAGATTATTTTGTGTTTATCTTGGTTTAATGAACTAATTATTTTATTGAAGCTGTTTTACCTTGACCGATGGATCGGTCACATCATGCGCCACGATGGTCTTCTTCACGATATTGTGGAGGGGATGGTTGAGGGTAGAAACTGTAGAGGGCGCCCTAGACGGGAGCATTTGCAGCAAGTTTTCGAGGACATGAATTGTAGCTCTTATGCTGAGCTGAAGAGGGTTGTGGAGGACCGAGAGGAATGGAGATCGAGATGCAAGATTCTGTTGCTGCAAACCAATCCACCGGATTGATACTACGAAGAAGACCTTGAACTATAAGCCAATGCTTTTAAAAACGCGTGGGATTTTTTTATTTTTTCTATAATTGATATTTTAATATTATTGCATTTAATTTTTCCTCGTTGTTTATATTTTTTGCGTACATATACTGAAATGTCAGTGATAATGATGAAATGAATTAACAGTGTTCAACGATATCCATGTTAAATAAAATTTAAAAATTATTTCTCTATTTATTTATATATTTATCGACGAATCGTGTTCCAAATAATACATATATTACACATAATCAGATACCCCAACACCAAGATTGAAGTCTCGAAGCAGCTTTCTGAAATCCACACAACCTCTCACATCCGCCCTGAAAATGAGAGACTCCAACTCAGGCAACAAATCGCACCAGAGGATTTCATTACTCCAAAGGAAGGCCTCCCAACTGGCAAGAGCCTTGACTGGCGAACCTGGAAATCCTTAAACAGATTAAGAACCGGAATTGGTAGAACAAAGGACAACCTCGAGCAGTGGGGAATGCTTCGGCAGGGAGAGACACTATTGTGCGACTGTGGAGACCTGCAGACCGCCTTAAACCTACGATGCTGCTCCATGTCCCAACAAGTTGCACATCTCAGGACCTAATGCTGGGCAACACACGGGCTATCGATGTTGCCAGATATTGGGAAAAATAATTTGACGTCGCTGACACGAAGAAGAAGAAGAAGAAAAGATTACACATAATGACAAGTTCCATAGCAGAAAAAGAATAAAAAGATATTACAAACCGAATATACAATTGTATATTTGAAATGAACCTTAATGTGAATGCTAAGATTATACTCGTAAATAACACATTTTTATTCAGAATACATCAATGATAAATAAATATAACTTTAATGATTTTATGAAAAATTAAATTAATATGCATTACTTTACCTACCATTTTTTAAGGGGAATCATTTTGAGCACCGTTCATCACAGAGTGAAGCTTAATATCTTTCATGTAAAATTGTAAAACACAAAGATGGTCCTGACTGGGACATATCTATCTAATGCAACAAAAGAGCATATAGTACAGCACTTTTTCTTCATGCCGTCTGGCTCTTGCCATCCTTGAAGTTGAACTATTTACGAAATGTACTCGGTGAATCTTCGTAAGGCAAAACTTTGCCGGCGGGTATAGCTCAATGGTCAAAGCGTTTGCTTTGCTAGCCAAATCTCGCAAAAAATGGATTCTTAATATATTTCTGAGCTCTAAAAATACCCCGGTTGGTGTCAATTTAATCCTTCACCCGTAATATGCCGTTCATAGCATTTTAATCAAAATTAGTGGTAGACAAAATTCCCACCCATTCATAGTAAATTCCTGTAATACCAAGGATGATGCGTGAATCTTGGGCTGTAGTGTGGACGTTGGCGGATGAATCACTCCACATGCAGCGCCATATGCATCATGGTAAGCGTCATAGATTTCCACAGATGAGACTTTAGAATCAGTACCACCATCTGTGGGTATACTCGTGTATGTGCTTAGTAGCTTTAGTAGACCATAGTAGCTGATTGAAGGAATTTATTTCGACAACTTATGATGATGCATGTTATTATGAAGATGAAATATCTGTGAATACTAAATATATCGAATGTCCAGCTTACTTTTGATCGTCAAATCACTCCACCTCTATACTGAATATACTATTCATATGAAATGTAGATTCTATGCTTTGGCTGGGAGAGACATCTATGAATCTGAAATTGCTTGAAACACTCTGTATTGTTTGTCTAATGAGTTTGCATAGACAGATATCTGGTAGTTGCTGTTGGACCCAACGCTTTCTGTATAAGGTGAACCGTAAACTAATTTATAACTATGTTATATTATCGATCTTTAACCATATTTATTTTTAACGGTAGCTCAAATTATCCTTTCACGAAGGAATAATATTCAGGCTGATTTTTTTTACGATTATTAAAGATTTTTTTTTTTCCTTAAGGAATTAATTACAATGTTTTCTTTGTTTTCAAAACATGAGTAAAACATTCATCACTGGAATCACTTTTATTTATAGAATATATTCCAATACTGTACTATTTTATAGATAGTTGAAAATCTATATCAATATTTAACAATTGATAGTAATATTTCCGACGTCTATTTTTTGTGATTTCAATTAATGAAATAAATTTCATACAAGATAATGTTTGCAGTGAATTTTTATGGACGTATAAACATTAAATTTTAAATGTATTATTATTATTATACATCGTACTCCCAGTTTTCGATGGTTAGACTTTGTAAGAAATGCTAGCTTATATAGCAGACAAGACACCCTTCCCATACTACGGTCGATCAATAGGCAATAGTGGACCGAGCTGGGATGTGTAATGTGGATACCGCATGAATGAATTAACTACAGCTACCTTTTCTTTATGCCACTGCGCTTACGTCGTCATATAAGGTCGTCGACAATTATGTATAGAATTTGCTACGGCAAAAATGCAAAATGGAGAGCTGGCAAGATATAAGGTGAAGATTTTGACTTCTTACAGTGCTTTGTGGCAGCAGTTCATATGCCATAGGCTCCAGTTAGGGGACCAAGCATGGTAATAATGATAATTTGTTTTAAGTAGCCTTAGGCCTTTGGCCTTGTGGCTGCGCTCCTTAATGGTACTGATCAAGGAATCGTTTTCCGAGCTCTTTCTCGTTAAACAAGTAACAGGCTTTGGCGATCAAAACCAAACGTGGATGTAAAAGTTAAAGTTAAGATGTTAAGGCTTGGACTTATTCGCCGAAGGTCGCCGCGTACACAAAAAAGACACGGTAGTTTGACTCCGTAGCATTGATGAAGTGGACGTAATAATGATATTAATCAAAATTCATGATAGTTGCCATAAGCAAAATCTCATTTCTTACCCAAAACCGGATATCCTACAGTTATTACTACAATAATTCAGCTCCGCCTTCCATGCCGAGGTAGCCGTTATAACACGAACCGATCTTAGCGCCCCCTGCTTAGCCGAATTAATTTATTTGATTGTTCTCTTCGATGGTTCCGGCGAGGGGCAGGCAGTACTAGCCGCCCCGGGCAAGCCTTGATCACAGAGTCGTGCCTACCGATACAGCCTCATTTGGCAAACAACACGGGGTGTTTGTTTGCCCGAGTCAATTTGCAAATCATAGATGTCGCTTTCAGCCGCAGAAATAACCGCAATGTTGTGATAAAATTTATAAGTGTATTAAATTTGAAATATTTTATTTAATTAATACATTTTTGATTGTATCATACGAGTACAATTGATATTTAAATAAAAAAAACATGAATTATAGTATGAATCGAAATTTATTATATACATTGGAGGCTTACGTTGGTGAAATAATTAATAAAAGTACTTATTTTTATATCCATTCTATGTCTGGAAAATATGGCTATCACAAATAGCTGCCACTCAGTTCTATCAGCTGTCACCTGATCATTCCTCGATTTTATTTTTATGTTAACACATACAGGAGATTACTGACAGATGGTGATAGGTATTCTGAATTCTTATCTGTGGAATTCTATGACGCTAACCATGATGCATATGGCTAAGCGCTGCATGTGGAGTGTTGATCCGCCAACGTTTTACGTTACTACGCCCGAGATTCAAGCATCATCCTTCATTATTACAGGAATTTAATATAAATGGGTGGTCTTCACGGGAAGACTTTCGTCATATGACGTCCACCAACATTTTTAATTAATATGCTATGACTGGACTTTTACGGGTGAGGGATCAGATTTACGCAAGCCTATGGGTATTTTAGAGCTCAGAAATCAACTAAAATTCCTTCTTTTTTTCACTCTCCGTCGGGGATCGAACCCACGACCTCTGGCTTGCAAAGAAAACGCTTTGACCATTGAGCTATACCCGCCGGAAAATCTAGGATATATCTGCTTCTGAAAGTCTACTTGGTAACATATTTGAACCCTACTACCTCCAAAGCAATAGTCGGAGTACTTTTAGGGATGTTTTTGGGTGATTTTTAAAAATTATATTTGAGGAAAATTCTATTAACAATTTAATGATTAACCCGACGCATCTAACGTGTGGACCATTTTTTATTCGAGGGCAGCTCAACCTGAAAAATACAGTAAACATTGTTATAAAAGGCAATATTTTCTTTTTGCGTTTCAAGTCAAAAATTCAATTGATAAATAATGAAAAAAATGTGATAAACATATGTTCCTTAGATTTTTGCCCCTTTTTTAATTAAAATCTAAGCTCTCTCCAGGCTCAGATGTCCCCTTTTGAGAAGCTTTGGGTAAAGCCTTATTTTTTAAATATATAAAACGAAGGAAACGACAAAAATAAGCACAAAGAATATACGCGAATTAAACATTCTATAAAAAATAAAAATGTTCAGTATGAACATTAATATTTCAAATGACATTCAAACTTAAATTAATAAAAGTAAAGTATTAAAAATTTTAACTTTAATGACTCGTTAATATTTTACATTTATTCGTAACAAAAACACTTTTTAAAATTGTAATTTTTTAAAACTTTGACACAGCGTTAGAAAATATAGCTAGTAAAAAACGATTTCTAATATGAGAGAGTTTAAGTGTGTTTCCTATGTGCTTACTCCGTCTCCGTCGTGGGCGATTGTTAGCGACAAGTTTGGCAGTCTCGGCAACATTTGGCGGGAACCAATAAAGGAGGATTGGGTTCAAAGACCCAATCAAACCACGACTCTCTTCGTTTCTAGACCGGTCTGCATTCATTGAATTTTATACTTACCGATACGATCACATATCCGGTTTGCGAGCCAAAGTTAGCGGCTCTAAGCAATTGCAAAGAGTAAATAGAACGACATTTTTGTATGTAAATATATTTTGAAAAGAAGAAATAAAAAATATTGTATTTTTTATAAATTTTCATAAATCTACTCTGCATTTTTAACGTATATGTAGTGATATCGGCTTAATATAACTCTTTCAGGCTGATGCCGAAAGGCCTTGAAAAACGATCTTGTGTCTCTTATTTTTGTTCGCACGCCTGACATGCACATATAAAAATGTTAGTTTTAGTTTTCTAAATAAAATACGCGGCGTTTACATACGCCATTTTATTTGTTGCGAAAGTTGCTCCATTTCATGTTGGTTCAACTGAAATCTTTTAATTGTTTTTTTTTTTTGCCGTGATTATCTTGGTGGCGCTGCATGTCATATTTAAATGTTAATTTAAATTTATTTATAAAGACATTTAAATCCTTCATTTTTCTATGTTATGTCTTCTTTTTCTTTTTCTTCCTATATTTAATTATAAATATTCTATATCTCTAGAACGGCGTCCTGCTATTACTCCAAACCTGTTTGCCGCCGTTACCTTTGCCTTATTTCATGTCTGCTCTGCGTCTTAGATCTCCATCGCATACATTCTATATATAATTTCCAAAGGTCTTCCAAGATAGCGTGAGTCAGGGGGCTTAGTGAATAGGGCAACTTAAGAACATCTTCCAGACATGCATGTCTATTGAGCGATTTTAAAATAGATAAGATCATTAGACTCAGAAACATCCTATCTAGAGCAGATTTAAAAATGGTTTACTACTCCATTGTCCAATCTCAACTGCAATATGGCATTGTCGGCTGGGGAGGAACATACCTAAATATCACCAACCCCATTAGAACTGTACAAAAACTTATCATCAAAATCATATTAAAAAAACCTCCCACATACCCAACAGAAAGCCTATTCAATGAATTTAAAGTGCCAACGGTAGATTCATTATACCAAAAATACACTGTTCTACAGACAATAAAAGAAAGGAGAATTGAAAACAGGAACACTCATCACTCTGCTAGGTATATACATAATCTACTAATACCAAAATTTAACACACAACATGCAAAGAATGGTTACAAATACAACGGAATAGTGAATTTCAACAATCTTCCTCCGGAAATAAAAGCGATCAGTGACATGAAAATAATGAATAAAAGGGTAAAACGGTTCTTCAAAAATAAAAAATCAGATCTGACGTAATTGTACAAAAATGAGAAATAAATGATATATATATAATTTTTTTATTACATTATAATGTTACTATTATTAAAATGATACTAATGTAAACCTCTCTGTATATCATTCAACCTAGGTACTAAGTAGTAATTGTATGTATATGATCCAAGCATAATAAGTATAGAATTTATATAAATTGTATAAAATATTTATATTGTTAAAAAGGTATTGATTATATTAAGTTCATTACAATGTGTCTGGTGGAAATTGAGACTTACATGGGTCGAGGCTATTGAAGAATCGAAATATATATGTAAATGATGCTGAAATTGTCACTTCGATTATAAAAAATTATAAATATTAATGATATTATTTTATATTCTAAAAAAAAAAAAAATGTTATTATGTAAAAATGTAAAAAAAATAATAATATAAATTATACAACACTTAAATCAAAGATGAATCCCACGCCACACACAAGATCTACCTTTAAGTGGCGTGGAAAGCGAATTTCCAAAAAAAAAAAATAAAAAAAAAAATGAATGTAATACTATCAAAAAATCTTAAATGTATCCTATTATATTTGATTAAATAAAAAAAAAAATAAAAAAAAATAATAACTCTCATGTTTAACACTCAACTCTAAATTTATCACAAAATTACATCATCGCACTCATTATTATATATATCGACAGGCGTCTACAACTGGAATGGGCAGCATTTGGAAAACTAAAGTACATTTTTAAAGCAAAAATTCCGCAATGTCTACAAACTAAGGCGCTTAACTAATGCATCCTGCCTGTATTAACTAATGGCGTAGAGACGTGGAATCTGACAGCAAGTCTAACCCATAAAATGAAGGTCACCCTCCGTGCTATGGAGAGATCCATGCTTGGAGTGTCGCTAAAAGATAGAATCAAAAACGAGGAAATACGCACAAGATTTCAAGTAGCGGATGCTACCCAATGAATAGGCACACTCAAGTGGTAATAGGCTGGACACATCTGTCGATGAGACGACCTTCGATGGGGACGAAAAGTATTGGAATGGCGCCCAACAACTGGTAAACGAAGCATTGGCCGACCCCCTGCAAGATGGACTGACTACATAAGAAGAATAGCGTGAGTGAAGTGGATGCGGAAGGCGGATGATCGAAGAGGATGGAGACTCATTTGGGAAGCTTACGTTCAACAGTAGATGGATACAGGCTGATGAAGATGACTCATTATTAAGCTGAATTTTTGTGGAGTTATTTTGCGCATTGAAAAAATAAATGAAATGTAGGAGTTCTTTTAGTCTTATGTATGTACTCTATAAGATTCGTTCACAATTTTCATTGCGGGTGTGGGGGTCTTTTACGGCCGAAGACGCGACAAAATCATTGATTCTTGGCCGGCGCGGGCGGATTTTTTTATCTTAGCTAGCAAAGACCGACGTCAAGTTTCAGCCGTCGCGGCGCTCGCTTGCCGGGAACGGGTTTGTTAACATAACTGGACCATAAAAATGTGTGAATAAACAAATGGCATCGATGAAATGACGACGAAAAACACCGGGTGTTCCAAGACATATTTTTTTTTTGTGAAAATCGCAATCATGAAAAGAGCCCTCAAGGATCTGAAAACTCTGACGTTTCTTTCCGTTTGACCGAGAATGCAACACAGGACAGACAGACATGGCGAATGTGCACAAGGAGAGCCGATCCCAGATGATGGGAAATGGCTAGGCTAAAGGAGTGAAAATCGCAATCATTGAGTGCGTTGATAGAATGCAGAATGACCTCAAAGTTGTGATTTTGAAAAATACTCTTTTATGTAATCGCATGCAAGAGAGCACAGCCGGTCAAGACCAGTGCACTCTAAGACGCTCAGCCAAGGAGGCTGGACGCTGCATGCAGGAAACGTGTGTTCGTGTTTGTGTGTGGGTGGGGGAGATTGCAAGTGTATACTTATCTGTTTCTTGAAGAGATCCAGAGTGTAGGAAGGAGTAAACACAGACGCTGGAAGACCATTCCAAAGCTTACTAGTGGCATTGCCAGTTCTTGGTCTACACACATTAACCATATATGAGTGTTTAGCAAGTGTAAGACGAGTTTGTCGAATTTGGGTTGAATTGTGTGTGGCAAATTTTTCTGACTAATACTTTGACGTCCATTGTAGAGGTTGTTTTTGGGGTTAACGATTTTGTGATAATGGTGAACACTGCAATGGCAGTCGAAATATTGTTCAGAAGAAATTCGCTACCCACAACTCAACACAATTCCACAATACCACAATTCCAAATCTGGCCCTAAAAACCTACGACGTTATTAAAGAAGAAAATCCTTTCTTGCGAACTATAGAGCGTGTTGCGTAGAAAACTGATGGTTCGTGGTTTGAGAATGTGAGGAATCACAAGGTGAGATAGTGTGTTTGACAGTCTTTCGTACCACAGTCGGTCAAAAGGCGACGGTGGATCTGGTTGGGGCATGTACTACAAATGCCGCAGGAAAGCATTAACGTCTAATGCCTTATATTCAAGCTCTCAGGCTTGCGCCGTCTTGAAAAAGCAATAGGAACTATACATATAATGTATCCGGCAGAGCTGAGAAGGAGAGCAAATATGGGATGAGGCAAAGAGCGTTGCAGCTGCTAGAACTTTATGGTATGTTTTATTACAGTATGTAATTAAATCGATAATATAAATAGATGCATAATAAAAATTATTATGATTTAGGTCACTATAAAGTGTTCTTAGATATGAAACGTACTGTACGTGGCCACCAGTTAAGAGCTTTTGATAAATTGACGAAGCTTTTCGTTTTGTGCTGATGGAGAATGCTTGCGGAAGAAAAATCTTTTAATCCACTTGCGTTATGCGCAGAATTCATCTGTAACAACTATCGTAGGTTTTTAGTATTGTTGTGGCCTTCTATTAAATTATCACAAATGTGTTTTATAATGCTTCTAAGATATTGGTGCTTAATGCTTGATAAATAGTTTTCACAATAATCATTTCTAGTCATGTTGATCAAGATTTAACATACTGACATTAAAGATTTCGTATAAGTATAAGTCATCTCTTGAACATAATTGTAGCTCTTACTTTATACTAGTGCTCAAACATCTGTCCTGAAGGTTTTAGTAAATCAAACATGTTCCCTAACGAAAAAGGTGCAGATATGTCTTATGATGACCATATTATTTGTATAGCTCAATGGTCAAGGCGTTTGCTTTGTAAGCCATAGGTCGTGGGGTCAATCCCTGACGGAATTTTAAAAATAAAAGGATTTTGTATCTACTTCTGAGCTCTAAAATACCTCCGACTGGTGTGAATTTGATCATTCACCCATAAAATGTCAGTCATAGCCTATTAATTAAAATTGGTGGTAGACGAAAGTCGTCCTGTGAAGATCACCTAATTCCTACAATAATAAGGATGATGCGTGAATCTCGGGCTGTAGTCTATGACGTTGCCGAATCAACACTGCACATACAACACTTATATAAATAGGAATAGAGACTTGGTTTCCCCGCCCTACCGTAACATGACGTTTCGTCGGTCGGACGGCACTAAGCTGACGACAGCTGGGGCATTGTGACATGTAGCACTGCCAAGCGGCTAAAATACAAATAAAAGTTGCCTTAAACCAACATGAAATGGAGCAATTGTCAAAA
Organism: Glossosoma conforme; assembly: GCA_022606575.1. Taxonomy (NCBI): domain Eukaryota; kingdom Metazoa; phylum Arthropoda; class Insecta; order Trichoptera; family Glossosomatidae; genus Glossosoma; species Glossosoma conforme. Next base: position 75,597 of record JAGTXR010000039.1, read on the forward strand.
CAAACGCCATGTAATTTTTATATAAAATTAAAACTAACATTATTTGATGTGCATGTCAGGCGAGCGAGCAAAAATTAAAGACAAAATATCATTGGTAATTAAATATACACATACTTTACACCAAATTCTTTATACGCATCAATTCGTTTAGAAAAATCGGCAGGAGCGGGATGCGAACCTGCGAGCTTTGGAACCAACCGTTGCTCAAATTCATTACCCTAGACCACTCGACCATCTCCTGCCTGATATGTTTTCTGAACGAATTGATGCGTATAATGAATTTGATGTTAAGTATGTGTTTATTTAATTACTAGTAATATTGAAATATAGTCAATATTGTATAAAAGTAGATTAGAATATTGAAAAAATTAAATAATATTCTAATTAATATTTAAAAATTCATATAGACAAAATATCCTTTTTCGAAGCTTTTCGGCATCAGACTAAAAGACCTTTTTATGGCTGATATCAGTACGTATCAAAATAATTTAATTTATTTCTTTTATTTAAAGTGCTTTTGTGCTTTTTATTTATAATCACATAAATTATACGAAGCTGATAACAACATCAGTCCAGCAGATAAAATTTCATCAACACCGGTCCCTCACTTTCCCTCTCAGGTTCTGCAGGCGACGTTCACGTCACACCCTCATCTGGACCATGGACCTTCGACCCTCCTTGCTATCGGATCAAACCCCCGATCCACAATAAATCAAGTGTGCTCAACCTGCGGCCGCACTGTCGTGAGGTCCGCTTGGTGAAAACCCTCCCTGTCCCGTCCTGTTTTTGGAGACCCAGATGGGGACGCGTTTCTGGACGCACGCAAAAAGATACATGTTAGAGAGTATTTCTATACAGATAAATCGTTGCTTTGAAAATATACATGAGCATAAAGAAGTTAATTTTTCTTAGAAATCTTCTCCGCTAATAGTTTCACCACTATACATGAGCACACTCTGTTCATTTCATACTATGAGTATTACCCAATCTAGCTGCTTGAGGTCAGCTGATTTCCTTTTTGACAGTTTTTGACAGTGTATTTGATACTGTCTGAAATTTTAAAGTGTCTTCAATTCAAAATCTAAGCACGAGTACATTTTTAAAGCAAAAAATTGTTTAACCAATGCTCATAATGCCTGTATAAACTATTAAGCCGCAGAGACGTGGAATCTTACGGGAAGTCTTACCCGCTTGGTGAAAACCCTCCCTGTCCCGTCCTGTTTTTAGAGACCCAGATGGGGACCCGTTACTGGGCATACGCAAAAAGATACTTGTAAGAGAGTGGCTGAAGGCCTTCTCGTGATTTAAGGTGCATCAGTTAGATGTCAAATAGACCGCATTCTAAGGCTGCGAAATTAGTATACTGCAGCGAGTCTCGAATTGTCTTGATTGGTAACACGTTGCTAAACACGAAATACGTGGGAATGGATAAGGAAAAAGTGAGGTTGGAAAATGAATTCTGCAGATAGCAGACATCAGTTAGGAGTCATTACTTGCGTCTGCACTCTTGTAGACGGACGCGCAGAAGCGCTCAAAAGCAGCAAAGTTTCGTTTGTTAGCAACGAAGTCCTGGTCTCCAACCGGTCCACGAAACCTCGCTAAGTAGCCTTCGAAGCGCTTAATATGTATTTTGATTCAAAAACGAGCCCTCGAAATGTATGCTTCTATCGAAACAAACATTAGCTATGTTAATTTTGTTTTTTTTGGTGAAGTTTTAGAATATATTTCAATTCTCATCTTTCTATATATAGAAAAAAAACACTTTTCTTTGAACACTCAAATATTTCTCTGGAACTACAGTCAAAGTTTATGCAAGTTCACGGGCTCATGCCCTGGACGCTCCCGACAACTATATATGTTTCCATATAAACCTCCTGGTAAGAAGGTGTTCTGAGACAAGGCATAGACAATCTGAGCCAACGAAACTGTAAAACGGCAATTTTCGATGTCTATATAAAAATAGCTCCAGTATAAATATATTTACAGATGGAAGATCTTTACCAATATTTAAAATATATACTTACAAATTTACAGTTAACGATCTGATTGAATCTCAAATATTCGTAAAGCTTAAAAAAGCACCTTCTATGAAATACTGCGTATCAATAATATATAATACGTGCTAATTTCTCTACTCAGTGAGCTGAGCAAATGGTAGTAGACCTTTGCTGAGGATCGACTGAACATTGTTCTGCTAAAGGTTTATGGTTTAAATCTCAGAGGATATGGTATGTTCGTAACATTTGTTGAATACTATTCACATATTTATCTCTGAAGCAACGCAAATAAAAAATATTTTTAAGTGCTGTAAATATCCATAGTTGGTCTGAATATGAACCCTCATCTGCGAAAATCCAGTATAAGCTTATTATTAATATTGGTGGTTTAAGAAGCCGTCTATAAAGCACAATATTCAAACACTAAAACATAAAAAAACGCAAGCTTCACGATCGTCTGTATTTAGAAATTTAACTGGTAGTGGAAAAATATAAAACCAAAATTTGATAATTACATACATTTTGAACAACATAAGATAATTATTAGTAATTAAATACACACATACTATACATCAAATTTTTTATACGCATCAGTTCATTCAAAAAATATCGAGCCTTGGAACCAACCTTTGCCCGTTCTTGATATACCGCCTAGCCCTCTCGGCTATTTCTCTGCCTGAGCTGATACGTCTTAGAAGATGTATTTATACCATTGTTATCATCGTATAACGACAGATGTCTATAGTATATATTGAGAGTATGTATATAATATTTTTTTATTATTCAATCAGTCGACATTAATTCACAAGCTTTTTAATATTATTACATTCCGACAGTCTATTTGGTTAGTTCCAAGGCTCGTGGTTCGCATCCCGCTTCTGCCGATATTTTTCTGAATGAATCGATGCGTATAAAGAATTTGATGTATAGTATGTGTAAATTTAATAACTAGTAATATTTTAACATAGTCAATGATCTACAAAAGAAGATTAGAATATTAAAAAAAAAAACAAAAATAATATTCTAATAAATATTTAAAAAATCCTTGTGACATAAGATAATGATATGTTGTCCATATGTGTTGGATACTCCTGATATAAATTGTCTTCTTATCAGAGAATATCGCTCGAGCCTTGTCCAGGTCCTGCCCACCTGCTCAGTGCCTGACACGTCCAAAAGTTTCAGGCTGTTATTGTTGCAAAGTGGCTGGCTTGATTAGATTACAAGTTATACTGTTTGACAGGTGATCGCGTGCTATTAGAGCCTTGCGTCGATAAATTCTCATGATATATTAACTACGTTACACGTCCTGCGTTCTAAGTTTGGTTAAATTTAATTAGTGTTAAAGAAAAACATGTGATCTTACGTGATCCATGTAAAAACAAAATAAATAAATAAATATTTTTAATATATACAATTATATAAACAGAAAAACAGTTTTGTTTTTTTATCACACAAAGAAAACAACATTCATAATTTTACATTTAAACTGAAAAATATATTTAATTTACTACCAAACAGTTAACACTACAGTTATATTATATTAGATATATAAATACTTCTTTTATATACAGGTACATGCAATTTTGTTTTGATTCAACTTATTTTACAACTTTTAGGATAATTTAATAAACGATTGATAACGATCGAATATATTTTGACTATTTCAATGTTCAACCAAAATAATACTCTTTTTCAGCTCCATTCTTTACAAAGCTTATACAACATTATTATTTAAGAATAATTTTAAAGCCTTATTTATTACCTTTTAGTTTTTGTACTGTAAAAGAAAAATATTCTTCCACGAATATGTACTCTACAAATAAAATTGTATTTTTAAACGCCTAAAGAAATAGTGTAGATCATATGAAAATATAAAATTCATATAACAAACTGAAAATAATACTTTGTAGTTCTAGCAATGTAAATACGTTCATTGAAAATATATAAGGTCGGCCATCTAATGTTTTTTTTTTTCAACTAGTGATTATTTCGTGAATGGTAACACTTAACTCATGTCTGATTTGACAGATAATTAGTTTTATCCTTCCGCTAAACGAATATGTTTGTGTATACGCTTGAACAACGCTGGGAAATATTGCGACATTACTTTGAAAATCATGATAATGTTGCAGAATTTGGAAGAAGAGAATCACCGTCAGCTCCGTATGTTCGTTATCTTGTGAAAAAAGTGAAAGAAACTGGCATCCTCATCGATAAACCAATATTGATTGAGGATATTGGCAACATTTGGTTTCAACAGAACGGAACTACGTGCCACACAGCCGAAGCTACACTCGATGTTTTGGGCCCTGTTTTAAAAAAAAAAAGTTATTTGGCGGACCCTTTACATAGTGTTTCAGATAAAACTTTCAATATAAAAACTCGGGAGCTTCAATAAAAACAGCTGTCATGAATGAGATCGGGTATTGCTTATTATATAATGTTATTTTAATATACATTTTAAAATTGACAACATAAAAATCTTCATTGTTTACGACAGACTCGATGGAGTCCAAAACATGTAAAAAAATACTTTCCACTTCACACTTCATGTATCAAAAAACAAAGTCCGAAACACTTAAAAATAAATGTGAAATAAAATTAAATATTTTTAATAAGTTTCACTTATTTTGAATTAACATAAATTGATAATTATGTAGGTTCACCAAGTATGTCAGTTAATAGCCTTGACGTAATGAGCATTAATTAACTTTAACAAAATTCAAAGTTTTTTTTTTTGAAAATTACATTGAATATAAATAGTAACATCATTGGCGATATTTGCCGTAGAACTGTAAAAAATAAAAAACAATGAAAATCTGTCAGACTTTATATACAACTACTTAATGCATTTTATTACAATATAATGTTCAGTTTACCGGACTTGCGCAAGACTTTTCACGGATATTGTTGTAAATTTTCCGGGCGTGCTTTCAAATACAACCAATGTGCTCGCGGCTATTGTGTGATTTATGGAGCAGGTTTTGCAGAAGAATCTTACGGAAGAGATATCGATGTTAACCAACTAAATGCGAGAAGTGCTGGCGTGGAGAATCTGATATGAAATGTACGAGAAGAAGAATGACTCGCGTGCACTGGATGCTCTGGATAAAAGTACGTATTCAATTTTAGAAGAAAAACAGACGCTGTCAATCCATTTCCAACTGTACCTGTGGTGTTAATGAATTTAATTTCAATTTAATTTCAATTTTATTTCAATTTATTTTTGAAACATTACAAATAACAATATTCAATTCATTTCTTAAACAGGATACAGGATAAATAACAATTTATAAATAACACAATAATAATAGGATCATTTAAAAAGTCCCGGAGCCCGGTAAAGAGAAGACTCCACGATATTACTTTGATAAATAAATTCGTGAAGCTCATGGCGAAACTGGGCTTCTCTCAAGTGGAAGAGTAAGAGAATCATTTTTTTAATAATTAAATATACATATACTATACATAAAAAAAATTAAACGAGTCAATTCATTTAGAAAGAATATCGGCAGGAGCGAGGTGCGAACCGCGGACCTTTGGAACCAACCATTTTGCCCAGGTAATTATACCGCTCGGCCACCGTGGCCATTGCTTCCGCCTGAGCTGACTTGCTTGGAACTTCTATATATGTGATCATCGAATGATAGATGTCGCTTTACTATATATTCAAAGTATGTATATTTTTATTTTTTATTATTCAATCAGAATGCATTTATGCACAAGCTTAATATTATTACTTTTCGACAGTCTATTTATTTTAGTAAGTACCACTCGGGTCTCGAACCGAACTATAGATTGAATGGATGAGAAAAACTTCTTGTATGTACGTCGTGCGCTATACAATTAGTTATTTACCTGTGTTACTGATGAATATTTTTACCTTCTTGATATTGTCTCAAGGAGACTTTATTAATGGATTTTTTTTAAATATTTATTAGATAATAGGTAAAGTATAACCTTTCTTAGACGTGGTATTTACTATACGTAGTTTGCCTAGAATGCAACCTGCAACATGACGACTTGAAAAGTAAAACAAAGATGTCTCCCAGCTTAGCGCCAAAGTAGCTGCTCTCTCGGGCCGAGTTTATAAAATTATTTCAAAGTTTTCGCCCCACTCCCGCCGGAAGTTGCCACCGTAGCGCTACGGTACTACGGTGCCGCGACTCCTCGCCGTAGAGCCTTGTTTATACTGCACGAGAAGAGGCTTTGACTCGCTATTAATCTTCGAAATTTCAAAGGAAAGCAAAGCGTGTTTACGCCAACTTTTTAACTCAGCACCGGTAGCTTCATAATGTCGAGAATTATTAAAATAAGCAGTGTTTTGTCGTCGTATTACTGGCAAAAAATATGCAACTTCTTGAGGTTTATTTACTAAGAAGATTAATTCGTCTTACCGCCCTTCGGGTTTCACATTTAAATATTCGTAAAACGTAGACAGGTTTTATATTAAGAGGCAATTTATTTATTCACATAAGTATTTTTAATATCAATCACAACCAAGTAGGTATACTTTGTACGAAATAATAATAAATTTAGATTTCTTTATTCTGTTTTCTATGCTTAATTGTCTGTTCCTATTAACAGCAGCATGATATAGTCCTTGCTGACTGGTAAAGAGAACCTCGATGTACAATCTTTCGTCTTTTATTTATGTTGGCTTGTCGTTCATGTATGTGTCGCCATATTGACATTTTGGACAAGTTCGGTCACGGGTGTGACGTTAGTTATATGGATCGCCACATGCGGCGATTGGTGCCAGCGACCGCGGCGCCCAGTCAGTCGTGCGCCGACCACGAAAAATGTCGTACTGTGGCCCGGCCTGAATGCTGTGGTCCAGGCCGGAAGTTTGTACAATTATCAAATTATATATGTCAATATGCTACAAAAAAATCTTTGTGTTTTTAATCTTCACCTTATCTTGCCACCACGCGACTGAAGAACTTCCTTTATAAAGAGAGAAGGATTTTAATATGTTAAGATTCATTTTTATTTTCTTTGCTTGATTTCCATACACATAATTACTTTAAGTAGCTATTGTACTGTATTACTAGGAATAAGTTTTGGTTAATAAATAAAATCAATTATACACTCGTTTCGATGGCTTCGTGCATATGTAATAACTTTTTTTTTTGAAAAAAAAAACATAAAAACGTGAATCTCTGTTTTGATGAATATACTTATAATGTTTAATGTATCCAAAAAGTGAAACTTAAAAATAAAAGCGTAAATACTTGCACTTAGCTTATTATTTAATTTAGAGAAATATTTTTCTAACTATTTATGAGATGCGGCATAAAATGGTTTGCTTTCAAAAAAGCGACGGTGAAGAAAAAAATGTGTTGAAACCTTTTTTGTAATTAAACCTTTATAGTAATAATGTAATGAATTTTTTTGAAATAAATATTCAAAAAACCTTATTTTAGTGTATTATATACCAATGTTAGCCAAATTTAAGTATATTATTTAACTTTCTTACCACACATAAGATTTATAAAGTTTGAATATGTGGGTCTTAAAATTTAAACTTAAAAATTGTAAAAAATACACGTATTTGAAGTAAAGATTATAACAAAAACAAAAACTATTTTATTTGGAAATGTAGAGTTTTAATAAATTAAACAAAATAATATTGCATACAAAATTACTGACCAACTACAAATTATCATGAATTTAAAACCAAGATTTTACTTCACAAAAAATATTTGCTAAAAAAATCATCAAATCAATACGACATATTTAAAAACTAGGTTTTCCATTACCTTATATTATAAATACACACTGCGGCGTGGAGCAGACCCTGTCACACCTTCTGGAGTGTGCGCTGTGCCCGAGTGGCTGCACCCAGGAAGACCTGATGATGGCCAGAAGTAACGCCATCGACGTCGCCCACTTCTGGGCAGACAGGATCTGACCCTGTTGTTTCCGACACGAATATATATATAAATACACGTAAAACATAAAAACCATTTTAATATTTCAAAATTGAATTCATGTTTATATATTTTATTTGTTCAAAAGATAAATGTTACAATATGATTTGACATCCCTCAATTTAATCATTTTTATTTTTGTAAGGGTTATTCAAATGTTAATTCAACAATTAAATAATCAACTATAATATCAATACAAATATGTTGTATATTAACATTATTTTTTGCTTACTATGTATAATACAGATGTCAGTATGATTTATAATCAAAGCGATATTTTTATAGTTATTGTATAACCCAAGAGAAATATGTTCGCCCTGCGATATAAATGCCCCTTATATTCCATTGAGATGAGTTCTACAGTCCGCCAATCAATAATTCAGCAAAAAATTTCACAACACTCGTATTTCTTCCTCCATTCGGCAAAGTTATCCGATCTCCAATATTTATAGACATTTATAACTGGCAAGGCTTCAGTCGGGCGATGGAAATTTTCCTTTTTCAGGATGATTAATAGTTTCAGGGGCTCCCCTGGACGCCTCGCAGCCTCCTCGGTCTGCGGCAGCCTTATTTATTCAGAGGAGGCTTAAAGGTTCGCTCGCTACTAAATAAAAACAAATACACCTGTTAGAAGGTACAAAAACACTGATCGGCATTGAATTCCAAAGCGGGAGATGCTGAGTAAAATGTATTTCTGTTTTTATTTTGTTTTATATAAATTCACACAGGAGAGAACCAGAAGCTTAAGGTTTTTTTTGCACTTTATAGTGCTATTTAAATAGTTTTAAGTTTTAAAATCTAATTGTTAATGGAGGAGATGTGGCGTCGTGGCTTGTGATTGGTTTTTTTTGCGACTACGGTACTATAAATACGATGTTGCTAAATCAGACAAAGACGGTGCTTACAGAATGATATGCGTTGAGTTTTTGGCGAAATGATCATGAATTACGAGTCCAGTATGAGGTGCATTATCGTGATACAAAAACCAATAATTGTCTCTCTGCAAATCAAAACAAATAGTATTCTCTGTTGCCCGTTTGGCTGGTTAGAATTTACATATGTACGTGCAATATTAGTATGTAGATGTTTCATTCAGTAATATATTAAAAAAAACATTAACAAACCTACCAATGGCTTTGAAAATGAATTTGTTAAACCGCATAAAAATCATCGGTAATTTTCATGTTCATATCGCATGCAAAAGAGCACACACGGTCAAAAACAGTGCACTCTATGACGCTGAGAGCCAGGGAGGCTGCACGCTGCATGCGGGAAACGTGTGTTATGTTCGTGTTTGTGTGTGGGTTGGGGAGATTGCAAGTGTATATTTATCTGTTTCTAGAAGATATCCAGATTGTAGGAAGGAGGAAAAACAAATGCTGGAAGAGAATTCCATAGCTTACCGATGGCATTAAGGAATAAACTTCGGAAACTGACAGTTCTTGGTCGACAAACATTAAACCTGGACGCTTTAATAAGAGTACCAGCTTTATGATGGTGAGGTACAAGCAATGGTAAGATTAATTTATACAGTTTAAATGAGCATCATTTCATTAGAGTGGCGATGAAATACGAGTATACTGAGCAAGATAAATGAAAATGTTTCGTGTGTTCTTACACGGGCAAACCATAATCACGTAAAAAAAATATTTTTCAAGGTTTTTTGGTGCTTTTATCCTCGTTTTACATAAAATAGCATAAGACTATTTAATTAAAGCACTATGAATTTCTATGCAAGTTTTTTTAGTATATATAATCGGGCAAACCATAATCGACGTCGAAAAAAAGGTCACATTCAGTCGGTCCGCTGTAAACTGCCAGGCCATCAAGGCTCGTTTAACTCCGGTAAAGAAGTCTGTTAATTTCTATGCAAGTTTTTGTAGTTAAATATATGTTTACATCTTGAATGGTTTTTATTTTATTTATATTTTAGTATTGGATTATTGAAATATATTCTCGACATCCACAATAAACAAACAAATGTGATTCAATAATTCGTATCAAATAGATCAGAATTCTGTATGTTGTTTTAACGTGGATCCAATTAAATATTGTTAAATAATTTGTTGGAAGACCGCACATTTTGCTTCAATGAAGGCTTCATTAGTTTTCAGCTTGTATAAATATAATACTATACATTTAGTAACTGCGGTCTTTCAGCAAGTGATTTAGGCAACGCTCGGTATGATGTTTAGTTAAACGAGGTATGAAATATTTATGTTCTTATATAATTGTTGAATATGGTTTCAAAATTAATGCTTAAAATATAAATAAAAAATATATATATCCGAAATCGTTGATTAATTTCCATTTTAATAAAATACTTCTTTTTTTTTCCAATGATTCTAAACATCAATTATTGTGAATTATGATATATTTTATCCATTGCCAATCCTCCTTACAAATAAAAAAGGCTTAGTACTGCCAAACAATGGTTCTTTTATGACATATGATATTTTTCGCTGAGAAAAACGACCGAAATCAACTGGAGGAGGAAAGATCAGCGAACACATCGAACCCCCGGGGAAAACAACACTTTTCCTGGCGCTTGAAGCGATTTGCGGAGAGAAACGGAAAAGTGAGCAGAACAAAAAGCTCTTGGTAGACAAAACACGTTTCACCAGACCAAGGTTTCCTCTTTCTCTCAGGAAATCTACGTCATTCATATAATATTACCCGTGAAAGGCATAAAGCTATTGTTTCATGATTTCTCTCATATGAGCAGGCACCTTTGCGAAGGTAGCCTTAGTAATAACATTTTTCTTGAAGAAGAAAAAAATAAAAATTGCAATACTCTAAGATTTTGAAAATGGCTTAGGAAAGGTGATCGCCAAAAAATAAACAAGATTATAAAAACCTTCACAATGACGCTTCATACTGATTTGAGAACTTAGTCACCATAATTACTTTTAATAAATACTTGCTTATGGAGAAGATGTAGAGTCGTGGTTCATGAATGTTTCGTGCAGGACGTTGCGTTTCGGGGTCTGGAGCATGACTACCATCCGTTGGCGGCGCTGCGTTGGCGCGCTCAGTCGCCATGATGGTGCCACAATACCAAAAAAATCGTTCACATCAAGACTGACAAGTAGCTAGCTATACTTGAAAAATGTAAGCGATACTAACGTGCTACGAATAAATTTGAGAACAGTTTTTTTAATGATATAAGTCTCGTACAAAAGGATTTATAATTCAACGTAGTAAAAAATACTAAAAAATACTAAAAAATACTAAAAAATACTAAAAAATACTAAAAAATACTAAAAAATACTGACTGTACACAAAAAACATAAGAAACCTGTCAAAAATTAATGGAGACATTAATATGGCAATAGAACTATTAGACCAGGTGTGTTGTGACTTTGCGGATTTTTATAATTTATTTATATTTCTCAATATTTGTACAGCATTGAAAATTCGTAATAATATTCAACAATCGATACAATTTATATATGTGTTTCAATGGTTATATAATCAGAAGTTTGTTGAGGAATGCAGAAAATGATTGACAAGTATGGAGACTTGTTTAGGGGTTATATTAGTTGTTTAACAAAGCTTTATTCAAAAATCTGTGTGACTCCAATAGTAATTTAAATAACTGAGAATTTGTTTTTGAATATTATTGCCAACATAAAGAAAATGGATGTTTTTGATTTTTTTCTAAATTAGATATTTAAAAAAAAAGTATACTTATTCTCACATATTTTCATAAGTTTAACTGAAGTTTTAATTTTTCAAAATAATTAAGAATATTTAATCAATAATTATTTTAATTTTTGATAGTTTAAAAGATAATGAATAGTCTTATATATTCTAAATTGCTTACTTTAATCTCAAACTTTAATAATGATCACTTTGGTTCTAGACCAAAGAAACTTATAAATAAAGTACTTATTATAAATTAATTATATTTCAAAGCATAAGTTGATTTTTATTTTCACCGCCCGTAAACTACCCGCATTATTAAAAGTCTTTGTCTTAGTTTCAGATACTGAAGAATTCTAATTTTGAACTAAAAATACTCTTTGACGAAATAAATCGTGTATCACAATGTGAAATTATCAATTTTCCTTTAAATTTTACTAACAAAATAAGATGATTATTATCAAAGGGAGTTCTGATTAGTGGAATAAACTTGTATTTTATTTATAGTTTCAGCAAAAACTTGCCTCTCTATTCTGTGGATTCATATTTCACCCTGAAACCAATTCCAAAAATACAATATAGAATAAAAATTAGATCAAATTTCTTGGTATAAAAATAGTCCTTTTTGGCGTTTAGCAGTAACAAAACGGATAACCGTTAACATTACCATGATGATTTTCGCGTCATTATAATACAGTCCTTTTCCGTATTTTCTTTCTTTTTAAAGCAAATGGCCACAAAAATAAATTTCAAAAAACTCATGGGATACACATCATATGGTTCAATGTTATCAACTAGTTTTCTAACTCTCTTGCATACAATTACATAAAAGAGTGTTGCCACAGATTGTATAGGGCATACAAAAAAGTAATATAAATAATCTATTAAAAATAAAGTATTTAAAAATAAAATTAAATAATAAAATTCTTTACTTTCAAACGAACTTGAATTATTTATGTATATGTATGTTTTTATTAGCTGTATTCAGTATACAAAGTAGATCTAAGTTAAATTTGCGAATACTGCTATCGCTCCCAGATGCGACATCAATTCATCGTAATATGAGGCTGTCTTGTCAACCAGATATTGCACACTTTCCTTGTGCACCAGTTGGTCTTCCTCATACTCCAGACTCAATCAAATCCTTACTCCTGAAACCGACTTCTGACTATTGACGCTCTTGAGGTATCAGGAGAACAAGAATCTACTTTAGTAAAACAGATCTGGAAGTCTATTTTGTTTGAAATTAAATTGTTCAAAGAGATCGCCTTAACAAAACACTTGTTTCGCTCACCGTTCGCAAACTTGTTTATTCGATTTTACGGCGGGAGCTTTTTTCAGCACAAAGTTTCAGCTCCGTGGAAATGCTGAAGAGTAAATCAGCTTTCAGATGTAACGCATAAATCTGTTCTGGTCTGGCTGGTAGAAGAGTGTCTCGGAGCGTGTAATTAAAGGAAGTTCCGCATTTAATGCTGATTGCTCTCGGGCATGCGGCCTTATTACTTATTCCTTACGCCTGCTGAACAAATTCGCATTCGCTGTGCAAACTGCGCAGATTAAGAATATATAAGAGTATATCCATACACCGTTTCAGAAATGATCTTTAAGCAAGATCATATAATTTCACTCTCTCTCATTTATGCCAAGACATCCTCAATCATGTGTTGTATGTATAACTTTATAAAAAACTTAACTACAAAAATACTTTAAATAATTTGAATTGATTGCATCTTGATAAAATATAAACAAAACTTTATTGTTTCTTAGACTCAGCTTACGGAAGTTTGTGGTTTGAATCTCAGCGTATGCAGTTTATTTTTCATCAATACCATAAGAAGTGTGAGTTTGTAAGTACGTATCGTTTAACATTAAGGTTATCAACTGACAATACTTGGTGACACTGTATAATAATAATTTTAAAATGAATTATAATTAAAAAAATATGAAATAAAAACATTTAGTTTTGATTCACAATTTATTTTAATGATTACATGTTTCAGCCTTTCTGAAGACCATCTTCAATAATGATTGTTTAATTGTTGATTATTGAAGATGGTCTTCAGGAAGATCAAAACATGTAATCGTTATAATAAATTGTGAATCAAAACTAAATATTTTAAATTTATTATTTTTTAATTAAAATTAATTTTTAAATTATACGTATCGTTTGATTAAATATTTTTTTACATTTTGTTGAATAACCTTTGAAGTTTATGGGATAAAAATGATTTTTTTGCTTCTTCGGCTTTTTAGTTGAGTGATTTTTTGAACATTAAATTTATTTGTTAGAAATCAGTTAAAATATTCACATGTTTGATTATATAAGTTTATTCATTAGTGTGAAAAGGATTTTTGCAGTAAAGAATAAACGATTTTCAGCTTAATTTATTATTTTGTCAATATTGTTAATACAACGTGATTATTATGTATCAAAGAAACTTTATGTTCTTTGAAACTTATGTTCAAGTATGCAAATAAAGAAAATAACATCTTGAAAAAACGTTGAAGAGCTTAACAATGATAATTTAATGTATAAAAAGTATATCTTTATATATGAAGAGTTATTCCTGCAGTGCGACTGATATTATGACGTAAATTGCTTGGTTGACAAGAATTACCAATATGAAAAGCGATCCACGAGCCTCGCAAATCCATCGGATTAGTTTTGGGTTATTTTGTAAATCTTTCTATGGGATAAAGGCATTTAGAAATAAAAAAGTTTCTTTCACCAACCTGTATAAAACAGTGGTGGCAGATAGTAGTTCTTATCATTTAAAATAAGTTAATATTTTTTAATTAGTTAATTCCCTGTGATTATGTGAGAGAATTTCCTTAAAATACAATTCGTTTAACAGATTCTGATTCATGCGTTACCTACAACTCAATCCACTGACCTTTTATTCTATAAATTCAAGAAGTTTGAATTGTATGTATCTACATATATCTAGGTTCAAAAATAATGTGAGGTGAAGCAAACAATTTGTGGTGTCTAAATGCTCCAACTAAGGAGTGGATTAAGAAAAAATAAATATATGGACTTTCTCGATCTTGCACTACATTTGACTTCTCTTATTTTTCAATGAAACTTAGAAAACATTTAGTTGATATACCTATTTATAAAACAGTTTTATATTTGGAATGTTTTTTGAACACAAATTATTAACACCACTGGGTTTGGTAAGCTGCCATTGTTCACTCCTCATTTCAAAACTTCTCTGCACCTGAAGGTCTACCTGAAAACATATTTGGTTCCCGACAATCTTTTGGACAAAGTACGAAGAATATGAAAAGAATCATATCGAATCAAAAGCTCATATTTAGGCAATTTGTTTTACGAAATATTTTAAGAAGATCGAATGATTATATCGACGCTCCCAAAGCTCGCACCTTTGGTCTTAAAGTGCGGTACTACTGAAATAAACAAAGCTACATATATATGTATAATCGTGTCGGAAACAACAGGGTCAAATCCTGTCTGCCCAGAAGTGGGTGACGTCGATGGCGTTACTTCTGACCATCATCAGGGCTTCCTGGGTGCAGCTATTCGGGCATAGCGCACACTCCAGAAGGTGTGACAGGGTCTGCTCCACGCCGCAGTCACATTCAGTCGGTCCGCTGTAAAACTGCCAGGCCCTCATTTGTTTCCTCGTCTTGTATACTCCGGTGCGAAGTCTGTTAAGGGACCTCCATATATTCCATCCTTGGTCATGTCCAGGGGCTAGGTCCTCTTTCGGGGCAATCCAAGTATTCCCCTCAGTTGCGCTTCTCCACATGTTCAGCCGCAGGGTGGCCTCAGGTATCACCAGTTCCGTTGTCGACTCTAGGAAACTTCTTCTTGATTTGAGCCGTGTGGTTATCTTTTGGTACCCAAACATAGGGTGGAGTGCGTCGTGGGTTGCTTTGGTGAGTTCCTTCTTGGTAGTAACTTCTCGCCGTATGTTTGGTGGGGCAATGCCCGAGAGTTGATATAGCTGTGATATTGGGGTAGGTAAAAGTACATAAAGGTTGGATTCTAAAAGATTTATTGGCTACTTTTTATGGCTGCTATGTTCTGTTATTTTCTTGTGTTTAAAGAATATATGTGACCATATTTGTATGTGATCATGAGTGGTATAAATCAAGAAATTGAAAAAAAAAAGGTAAAATATTTCAGTTCGCAATGTTTTGAAATAACATAATTTGCATCAAACATGAATTTGTTCATGAATCTAAATTAGAAAAAATATTTCTTAATTAAGTTCTAACTTTAATATGTTTTCAACCGACATCGAAACACAAACCTTTTAATATCTCAAAACGAATTACAAATTACTTAAGCCACTTTCATAATAATATATAGCCATACACTCGTATATATATAAATATTTACTTATTTTTTATCGCATATTTAATAACTTAATATGTCAGTTAACTCGTGGTATCTTAAATAAAATAATAATATTAATATTTTTTTAAATATTTAAAAAAAATCTCACATTGCTCTCTACGCCTTTGATTCAAGTCTCTGAAGCAACAAAAACAACGGCTTACACCTTTATTTTCAGCGGATTTAACATCAAGCTACCGCACTTCCAATACGCTTTTTCCGTACGTTTTCACGTATTTTCCGTAAAGAAAGTTTTCGCCGGAGTCCTGAAAAAAAGCTCCCCTCCGAACGGAATTCACGCTTATGTTACAGCGTCAAAGCCTTCCTGAAAGTAGCCGTATTTCGTAACAACATGCAGTGTTTGAATACAAATAGTTGTTTTTTTTATTCGCTTAAATACCTTACAACAAAAATAATACACAATACGGGAAATAGTACTAAGATCATTTTTATATGCACTCTGTAGTTGTAATAAAACAATTAAAAGTAAGACATATCTTCACAGATGTATAATTTTTTATTTATTTTCTTTCATATTTCTACTTTATGTTCCTAAAGCCGTGGGGCGTAGTCTAGTATTTAAAGCATTTGCTTCTCATTCAGAAACCGTCGGTTTGCATCCCGACAAAGCCGGATTTTCTTAAATCGATTTAAATCTAAGCTCTTTACATGCCCCCTGTAGAGTCGAGCCAGCCTTTAAGAACAAAATGAAAAATTGAGGCCACGGGAGCGTCGGGGTAATCATTCAATATCCTTAGAAAACCCAAATCATTGAACACCAAAATAATTCTCTGGTCTATGCAATAACTTTTTAGCTTTTCACGGCCAGATTTGATATTGTGGCTTTTGGGTTAAGCCGTGTGTGGCGAATTTTATTTCGACCGCCATTGCACGGTTCTTCTCCAGGGTAAAATTGCTCAAAAGAAATTCGCCACACACAGCTAAACCCAAAAGCCACAATATGTTCTATGCAAGTTCGTGGACTCTTCTCCTGGAGGCTCCTGGGAACCATTTATGCTCCCATGTGGACCTCCGGGTATACAAATATTTGAGGACAAGGCAGAGACAATCTGTGAGCTTACAAAAATGTGAAAACGTAAAATTTCGGTGTCCATATGCTCCAAATGCGGAGCAGATATTGTTAAAAAATCCCTATACTACTTTTTTTTCAATTAAACTAACCAAACTTAAAACGAAAAAAGACCAAAATTAAATTAAAATCAGTAACTTTGATTGATTTAAAACTGCATAATATTTTTTTTTTATAATTAAGGATATCAACTGACAATACTTTGTGAAACTGCATATTTATAATTTTAAAATTATTGAAGATGGTCTTCAGGAAGGCTGAAACATGGTATCATTAAAATAAATTGTGAATCAAAACTAAATATTTTTAATAAATTTATTTTGTAATTAAAATTAATTTTATAATTATAATATATTTTTAATAGTTTTAACTCATAAATTTACAAAATAAATAAAAAACTAACATTTATTTGAAGTAATTTCATGTTTTAAGTTACGAGCATTATAATGACTGTATTTTAAGCAGATTTATTAAAAAGATCGGGTGATCAACCTGACGTTCTACAAGTCAGGATTGTTTGGTTTAAATGAAATGTTCAATCTAATGTATAATCACATTATACGAATAATTCACAAAAATTCAAAAAAAAAAGTGTCATTTTCAAGAGTTATTTATTATCAAGGGCTGCATTCTTGGATTAGATTGAAAAATATTTGTATTAAAATGTACGAGATTTATGAAGATGTATAACTTATTTCCTGCAAAACCTTGTTTGCAAAAAAAAAAAACTCAATAGAATCTCCGCCATAAATCTAGTTTTGGGGAAAATATTCGCGAAAACGCACAAAGGAAGACGGGAATGAATACATCAATAGAAATTATTTACTTTTATATGTGTTTGCTTACATATTTTCAATGTTAAATTTAATATTGAACCGTTTCAAATGATTTGATTTAAGAATTTATTGAAAATATTTCATACAGACCAGACGTATTTACAAATCTATAGAAGAAACCTAGAAAAAAATATTCTCTAGTATGCAAGGTTTCTTTTTTCTTTATTTAATTTAATTCAAATTATATTAATTGCAGTCAACAGTCGCATACATCAAACAAGGCTAGCTTTCAATAAAAAAGCAAAAATTCTTGAGTCAAAGAATATTACTTTTAAGGCTCCGCAAGCAACTTGCCAAAACATTTGTTTGGAGCATTTTAATGTACGGTTGTGAGACATGGTGCTTATCTGAAAGTGATAAAAAAGACTAGAGGCCTTTGAGATGTGGTGATACAGAAGAATTCTCGGAATTTCCTGGAGAGACCATGTCACGAACAATGAGCCTCTCAGGATAATCAAGGAAGATAGGCACCTAATAAGAACCATCTTAGAGAGGCGTGCACGATGGATTGGTCACATCACGCGCAACGTTATTTTTCTTCACGATATTGTGAAGGGGATGGTTGAAGGTAGAAACTGTAGAGGGCGCGCTAGACGGGAGTATTTGCAGCAAGTATTCGAGGACATGAATTGTAGCGCTTATGCTGAGCTGAAAAGGTTAAGATACATTGAGTTACAACTCAATGTATCTTACTTCTGCGAAGCTAAACATATTTTTACTGTGCTGCCCTGTCTACTACACAACGCATTCGTTAAAACTTTAATATAAAGGAGGTTTATTTAAAACTATGAATCCGACAGCTGACTGAAAGTTTTATTGATGGTTCTTGACAATAAATATATATACAATAAATAAACTGACAAACTTAGAACATTATAAAGTACTCATAAAATAATGTTCTTATTTTAATAGTTGTTATTCTAAACCACTAATTATAATGTCAAATGTTATAATAATATTTTGGCAGCGCTCAAAGAAAAATCATTAAATTTTCCACAGGCATTTCTCAACAGTTCGAATAATTTATTTTAAAACATTAAAAGGAGGAGACAAAAGTATTTTACTTTAGATTTTAAAACGCTGGCTCGGGAACAAAAATATTTATTAATCCTGCGAAAATGCCCCGAGGAATTATTTCTAATTACAACAAAAGCATTTCCATCTTGAGTGATAATCTGTTAGGGTCTTAGCAAAAATCTGATTTTTCCCCGGAACACCCTTTGAAACACAAACTAAATTGTCTGTTTAAACGGCTAACTCTCACAGATTTAATTAAAACGCTAATTAAATATCTTAATTTCGTTTATATTCAATGTTGAATTTTCACTTTATTTTCAGGATTTGAATGCGAAACTTTTCCGGGGTCTTCATCGAAAAGCTCGGCGTTTGAGGAGATCGTATCGCGGTGAAATGGGTCAATCATAAAATCACTCTTTGTTGAACTAGACGGTGATGCTTTGACCTGGTTTCTGTTTAATCGCAATACGAAGAACTTAAAAAACTACTTTATTTTGCTATTTTGACTGGACGTCTTGCCTGCTTTGTTAGGTTCTGTCATTAGAACTTTCGCAATCTAAAATGAATTGATGAAATTTTGTAAAAATTCTTCTCACTGAAAAGAACATATAACAGTGGATATTTACAAAGCTATTAGCAAATTTCACAAGTGTCACTACATAAATGAATTAATTGTATTAACTTTTCCGGCATATGAAATACATCTCCTCCAAAATAATATTATTTATTTATTTTACTTAACAGAACGACAGTTCCAAAGTTCATAAAATAATAAAGAATAAGAAACATAGAGCTTACATAAACATACAATACATACAACAACAAAAAAACATAAAAGAAAAAGAAGATTACACGTGTCAAAGATCACAGAGATCAAGTAGAACAATACCATCGTCAAAAGAGGAAAAGGATGTAAGAAAAGGATTGAGGTGAGCTGGTAGGCCATTTAGGAGGGCCATTGCCGTTGTACTAAATAAAGTGCTCGAAGCTCCAGAATTATCAACTGGGATCAATAATAATGGATGGCTACGAGCACGGGTGTACCTATCTAGAAAGTAGAAGTTAAAACATTCAAGAATCCCAGGGTTGCGAATTGCACCGCGAAGAAAAAGGAATGAATGTTTGAGAGTAGCAATTTTTCTCCGGGATTCTAACGAATGTAAGTAATAGTTACCATAATAAAAAAAATAGAGACGTCGGAGATTTTTATTATGAATGTATACCTTATATAAAGGGTCCGCCAAATATTTTTTTTTTTTTAAAACAGGGCGCAAAATATCAAGTGTAGCTTCAGCTGTGTGGCACGTAGTGCCGTCCTGTTGAAACCAAATGTTGCCAATATTCTCCTCTTCAATTTTTGTGAACAAAAATTCGTTCAACATGGCCGCGCCACATGGAAGCGCCATTGATGGCGCTTCACGCACACTTTCTGCCACAGCAGCAATATTCTCGGGTGTACGCACGGTTTTTGGCTTTTCACGCTTTGGTTTATCTTTGAGGATGCCAGTTTCTTCACTTTTTTTCAAGATAATGAACATACGGAGCTGACGGTGATTCTCTTCTTCCAAAATCCATACGCAATTTTCGCACACATTCTGCAACATTACCATGATTTTCAAAGTAATGTCACAATATTTCCCAGCGTTGTTTAAGCGTATACACAACCATATTTGCTTAGCGGAAGAATTAAACTAATTATCTGTCAAATCAAACATGAGCTTAATGTTACCATTCACGAAATAAGCACTAGTTAAAAAAAAAAAGTTAGATGGCGGACCCTATACTTTCTGTTGTCGCCATTATACAACATATTGTAAACGGCTCTTACTCTTTATAATAATATGTACTTTTTAAATTATTATTTTACATAGTCGAGCTTTACAAAATACTTTGACTTCAAAAAAGAAATTCTGCGTTTACAGGACCCAAGAAGCTGCATATTTTGCCCGATTAATGCAAAAATATGTGAGAATATAAATTTAAAATACACAAAAGGTAGTTGATACTTGACATACTGTAATACTTAATAAATTGAGTATTGATGCTTATGAGTAGGGGCAAGATGGACACGATACCAAAGCATATTTATAAATAAAATGATGTGTATATGACTGAATTTTTGCTAATATTTTGTACAAAAAAAGTCAGCCTTGAAACAGGTTAAACCTAGTTAGGCAGACTAACTTTAATTTTTGTATACTGAATATCTTTATTATTGCATTTCATATGTGTAAGTAGCGTGAAAAACTGAATTAAATTTTAATTGATTATGACATTTTTATAAGATCTTAATACAGAAGTCTTAAAAGTGAATGATCTTCTTCTTCGTAGTATCAATCTGGTGGATTGGTTTGCAGCAACAGAATCTTGCAACTCGATCTCCATTCCTCTCGGTCCTCCGCAACCCTTTTCAGCTCAGCATAAGCGCAACAATTCATGTCCTCGAATACTTGCTGTAAATACTCCCGTCTAGGGCGCCCTCTACAGTTTCTACCCTCAACCATCCCCTCCACAATAGCGTGAATAATATCAATGTTACTCGTATATGGAGGCCGATTAAATCATCTGATGCATCAATAAGTTATATATATTATCTGTATTCTATAAAAGTACAAATAAAAGTAGTATTTTTATTCTATGACATATTCTAAAACGTCTCTTGACTAGTAAAACCTAATGATACGTTGAACGGTATATACTATAGAAGCTAGCTATATAATGCATCGCATGCAATTTGGCCGGTATTCGCCTGTTGCCCCATACCACGTAGCTCGTAGCGTGACGGTTTCTTTTGTGTCGTGGCTATTGTACTGGGATGGCTAGTGATATTGACAAAGGGAACAAATACCCGAGAAACCGAAAAGAATTCCGTTAATAAACATCGTAAATATTTAACTTTTCACAGTGATTGCGAATTCTCAATCTGGCAATGCATTTCGTACACAATCCAATATATTTAGTCATAGTTAGTCTGTAAAGTGAAATTGTCACCATTTAGTTCTGTAAGGCGATATTATTCCTTTATTATTTCCTATAAATAGAGTATATGAATTCGGAATAAATTAGAATAGGAAAATTGTGTAATACAATAGATTCTTTTTAATAATATTCATGTAATTTTGTTCAAGTGTGTTTATAAACAAATCCTAAGAAGACTGCTATGGATCTTGTATCTTTCAACGGTTTTTTTCTTTTAAAAAGAAACCCATGAACATCCTTGGAGTATCAATCTCAAATATTGTCAAATATTACGAGTCAATCAAGTATAAAGCCGGTCTCAATTCCATAAACCTAGGTGTATTATATAGATCACGTCGGTATTTCAACGATAAAAAACTTATTATTCTCTATATAAAGGACACATCCGACCTATCCTTGAATACGGCAGTAACCTTTGGATTAGATCCCCAAAATACTTTCTTAACTCAAATGACTCAGTTCAAAGAAGAGCAATTCGTTTTATAAACAATGACACTCTTACGTCTAACCGGCAAACAATGGAACACAGGCGTAAGATTGGTTCACTTAGTCTTTTCCACCGTTATTACCAAGGTCGCTGGTCTTAGGATCTTAAAGAACTAATTCCTGCATGCGATTATATAAAAAAATATTTTTAATAAAATAAGACAGGTTTATATTTCTAAAATTTTATATCATCATAATGATGAGTTATCACATTGTACTCGTTATTGAATTTCACGTGCGAAATTTAGAAGAGTCACAGGTCTACTCGATCAAAATAATGTGCCTGCTAAATAGCACCTGTATTGTCCCTATTCTTTTTATTGTGACCCTTTTCATATAATTGAGTATAGATGCCTGCGTAGAATACTTTTACGAATTTACTTCATGAAGCTGACATGAAATGATGTGAAAATTATGGAGGCTGACAAATTTTTGAGATGGCAGTTTGTGAATTCTTCATGCTCCATGAAATGAGCGAATAGCTATATATTGATAATGATAATTATAATGATATTGGTAATGATAATGATAATGATAATGATAATGATAATGATAATGATAATGATAATGATAATGATAATGATAATGATAATGATAATGATAATGATAATTATAATGATGATGATGATGAAAACGTTCATTTTGACAATAGTAAAATAAAAACCTTTATTATATTATTCTCAATTGATCAAAAACAATACTCTTTGATAAAGAAACACAATGAGAAAACAAGTCAAACAAACAAATATTTAAGGAAAAAACGTGATTTAGTAGAAAAATCTCAAAAATATTTTTGTGTACAAAGTGAGCTTTAAACACCGAGTTTTTTATTTTTATTTTCACAAAAAGTATCAATTTTATTTACTGAAGCTTCGAGTCAATTTACATCGGTGACTTTGTTTCCGCATTAAGTAGCAATTGCTGTTTCTCATTTGCGAGAGGTGCTACAGTCCGCCTGAGGTCCATGCGAAGCCTCCATAAACAACCTGGCGGACACTGCTTCTCAAGGGAAATTCTCTATTCAGGGAGGCGAGGCTTGGGAAGCCTGAACAACTGAAAGCGTGGGATTCGGTGCACTCCCAGTGCAATATTCCGACTGAAAATAGCATGAAAAAAAAACTAAATCGGAAAAATCAATTTGAGCGAGAAAACTCTTGGACGCTTGTTTATGACGTTACTGCGAAGGCAAAACTTTTGAAAACAATCTTAAGTTTTTTATGTATTCTGTGAATTTGTTGGAAACTTGTAATGTGCATATTTTTTAATCAATTTTTTTGTTGCTTAATTTATTTTAGTTTTATCTAGAAGCGCCTGACCCAATCGCTACCTATCATCGTATAAAACCTCTAACAATAAAGCTGGTAGGCATAGCTGAAAGGTCAAAGCATTTCCTTTGCAATTAAAGGGCGTTGGTTTGATCCCTGACGGAAATTAAAAAAAAAAAAACGATACCAATGCTCTAAAATACACACAGTTGGTGTGAATTTGATCACGTAAAATGCCTGTCATAGCCTATTAATTAAAATTAGTAGTAGATGAAAGTCGTCCCGTGAAGACCACTCATTCATAGTAAATTCCTGTATTAATAGGGACGAAGGATCACCATATGTCTGTATTCTCCAAAATGTGTTTAGATAAAAAAGAAAAAGAACATCTACTACACAAATAATCAAAATGCTCAAGGCAATCTGTTCCTTATAACTTGATGATCTAGGCTTCGGGAGAATCAAGTTAAACGATTAATCACTTTAAATATGTCTGATTAAAACGCATCAAAAACAGTATCTTTATACTAAAGTATTAAATATTTTAGCTGAGTAAACAAGAGAAATGCACTTTTTGGTGGATAATACACATTTTTGCGTGATAAAGATTTTCAAACATGACTAATATTAAATTATTTTGATAGCAATACGTTCACTTTCAGATTCATAAGATACTGGTATAAAGCAAATGCAAATAGTTTTTACTATAAAAGATAATTTAACTTATTTGTTATTTACATGAATCAATCGAAACATGTTATTGCCATAAAGTCATTCCAACTGAAATCATTTTGGTTTTATCTTAGTCATTTTTGCTTTCAAAAAGTGAGTTTCAAGAGTGTTTTTTAAGTATAAAACTTCACAGTCTTTTGAATACTTACCACTAGAATTCAGTATTATTCAGTTTTACTGAATGAGGTAACTTATTTCACTGTAAATACTGAAGGCATTGAAAGTTTCGTTTAATTTTGAACAACAACAGATGTATCCGCTGCCTTTCTCTATTTTCTCACGATCGTGGCTAACAGTAGAGCCTTCACTACGGCAAAAGGCCGTAAGCAGAGTCAAAGCACTTACCCACTGGTAGTTAGCACTCAGCGGCGGAGCTTTCTAAGCAAACTTATATACAGTAACATCATCATTATTAACATTTCCGCTCCCCTAACTGGAGCATATGGATACCATGAGCTGTTACCACAAAGTTCTGTCAGCTGATTTGTTGTTTGCCACATCCGTTGTCAACTGTGCCTCCATTTGTTCAATCGAGTACATTTTATATAAAGTTTTCAATGGCTTTCGAGGATGACGCGAACCCAGTGGGTTGTAAAAAGATGGTTTTATTTTATGTTCTTCTACGTTATCTTTGTCGATTCTTAATTTCTTCATGTTGAAAAAATAACATGATTTTCTACGTAATTGTCTCGATAACAAAAATAAATGTTGTTGTATAAAAGTTTGACCCAAATTCAAACAAACACATGAAAATACACGTTTTAGCGCAAAGCGTTTCAAAATCAATGATTTAATCAAAACTATTTTTTAAAGTTAAAAAATTAAGAAAGTTGTTAAAGATTATTTATTTATTCTTTATTAACCAAGACTATTTATCAAATCCAAAACGAGGAAACACGCAAAAGAACTCAAGTAGTGGATGCTACCCAACGAATAGGCACACTCAAGTGGCAATGGACAGGACATATCTGTCGAGGAGACGACAGTCGATAGGGAAGAAAAGTATTGAAATGGCGCCCAAGAACTGGCAAACGAAGAATTGGACGACCCCCTACAAGATGGACTGACGATATAAGAAGAATAGCGGGAGTGACCAGGATGTAGAAGACGGAGGATCGAAGACGATAGAGACTCATGCGGGAGGCCTACGTTCAACAGTAGACGGACACAGGCTGATGATAATGATGATTTATTAAAGGTTATTGTTTTTTATTGTAGAGGTAAACAAAGCTTTTCGTTGCGCCACTGGGTGAAATAATGTCGTGACCGGCAGTCGTTGCCCTCCCGACTCGGTCCGGAACATCGAATTAAGAAATCTTAGAACAATCGCGGAGCTTTAAGGGAATTCAGAGCGTTGAGGTCCCGGAGCTTTTGCCGCGAGCTTATTATGGCCGCGATAAGCCGCGTTTACAACTCACTTAATTATTCTCACTTTAATTGTTACATTGTTTATTTTATTCGATACGATTATGAACGAAAGTCATGGTAATATTATTTATTTTTATTTGATATATATTTAGAATGATTACAATAAATGTAATAATATTTGTTATGGAACCAAGGTCACGGTCACGAAATGATGGCATCAGCTTAAATGGAGATCTTTTTCTTCTTGTAAGTGACGTCAAATTAATTTTTCCCAGTATCTGGCAACATGGGATTTCAGAAAACTGCTTCGTGACTTCAATCTTGGTGTTGGGAATATCTGATTATACAAGCAGTGGGACGGTTGGTTGATTGCCTTACGCATTTCTTCAGCCAATATGACTTTGCGTCTTATGTGTGGTGGTGCGATGCCAGCCAAGGGGTATAGTTTAGAAATGGGTGTTGGTTTGAGGCAGCCTGTGACGACTCTGCATGCATCATTCAGGGCAGTATCCATTTGATTACAGTGGGCTGATCGACCCCACATTTGTGCCGCATATTCTCCGGCTGAGAAACAAAGTGCTAAAGCTGAGGTACGAAGAAGGGGTGGTTGGGCTCTCAAGTGAGTGTTGGTCAGTTTGCGGATGAGGTTGTTCCTTATTGCAACTTTCTGTTTGGTGTTGCTGCAATGACGCCTGAAGGTGAGGGTGCGATCTAGAGTGGCTCCGAGGTATTTTGAATGATTGCTATGTTCCAGTACTCTACCATTCCATGTGACACGTATTTTTCTGTTAGCTTCCCTGTTTCTAAGGTGGAAACAGCAGACTTGTGTCTTTGATAGGTTAGGTTTGATATGGTTGGTCTCGTAGTAGTGGAACATCTCGTTAAGTCCCTGGCTTAGGATGTCCTCAACTTCTTCAAACGTCACCGCTTGCGCTGCCAAACCTAGGTGATCCGCATATTTAATAGACTCTGTGTCTTTGGGGGTGGGTTGGTCGTTGGTTTAGATGTTGAATAGTATGGGAACAAGTACACTGCCTTGTGGTAAGCCGTTCTTTTGGTAACGCCATCGGCTTGTTTTCCTTTGAAATTCCACAGCGAATCTCCTGTTATGCAGCATAGCCGCGATCATCTGCACTAGCGAGAAGTCACCTGTCATTCTGTACAATTTACTGAAGAGTGTGCTGTGCGACACTGTATCGTATGCAGTGCTTAGATCAACGAATACCACTCCGGTCACTTTCCTTAATTTGAACCCGTTTTCGATATGTTGGGTCAGGTTAAGTACTTGCCCAGTGCATGACTTTCCGGGTCGGAAGCCCGCCTGCTGGGGTATCATTTTAGGTTCGATAAAGGGGGTGAGTCGGTTGAGTAGTATCCGTTCGAAGATTTTAAATATATGGCATAGTAAAGATATTGGGCGCTAGCTTTTCGCATCATCTGGGTTTTTCCCCGGCTTTAAAATGGCAATGACTGGACTTTCTCCATATTTTTGGGATTTGACTGCCGATCATGCAGTCATCAAACATTTCAAGGAGCCATTGTTTATCCTGGGGGCCAAAGTGTTTAATTTGTTCTACGCATATATCGTCCAATCCACCAACTTTTTTATCATAAGCGGCTTTTTTTTTTAGATAGCACACTCCAGTTCAGCCATTGAGAAGGGTTTTGACAGATCGCTTTCAATTAGAAATTCTCTGTCCAATTTTTGCTCTTTTAAAAAAGTAAAAATTGGACAGGCATAATGGTGATGCCGGAATGCGAAGTTTCCGACACTGAGGATAAATCCAAAGACCGAAGTTGAATTGATACTAATTTATTTGATAGTATACCCTTTTAAAAAAAAGCTCAAAGATGGAAAAACACCAGGGATTGATGACCTACCAGCTGAACTAATAAAGTCGGCAGGAACCGGAACTCTAGATGCTCTGTACACAATGACTCAGATGATTTATAATACAGGAAAAGCGCCAGAAGACTTCAAAAAGTGTCTAATTGTAACTCTGCCAAAGAAGCCCGGAACAACAAAATGTGAACAACACCGAACACTCAGTATTCTATCCCATGCATCCAAAATACTGACCAACATAATCCTACATAGAATTGAACCAAAAATAGAAAATAGTCTCTGTACTAGCGATCAATTTGGATTCAGAAAAGAATAAACCAGAGAAGCAATCTTATCCCTGCGTATGATCTTGGAAAAGAGGATAAAAGTAGACCAAGATACATATATTGCCTTCGTGGACATTGAAAAGCATTTGATAAAGTAGATTGGGAGAAGCTCTTCGATATTATGAAAGAAATTGGAGTCAAATACAAAGAACGAAGACTCATATTTTCACTTTACAAAGAAGAAGCTGCCATAATATCACTTGGAAATGTCCAAAAGGGAAGCAAAAATACGTCAAGGGGTGAGACAAGGATGCTCTCTGTCGCCTGTACTCTTCAACGTATACATACAAAAATGCAATTAATAACATCAGGGAAAAAATGGGCCATAGAGAGGGGTTA
This sequence comes from Glossosoma conforme, assembly GCA_022606575.1. Taxonomy (NCBI): domain Eukaryota; kingdom Metazoa; phylum Arthropoda; class Insecta; order Trichoptera; family Glossosomatidae; genus Glossosoma; species Glossosoma conforme. The sequence goes on from JAGTXR010000039.1 coordinate 103,825, forward strand.
AAATACATGGCCAAAAGATTGATATGATAAGGTTTGCTGACGACATTGCTCTGATTGCTGAAACTGAAGATGAACTCACTGAAGCGCTGACATCCATGGAAAACATATTTAATTACAACTACAATATGAAGATAAACAGCACAAAAACCAAAGTCATGAGAGTAAGCCGCAATGAGCAGCAGAAAATTAACATATCAATGCTAGGAGTACCCCTAAAAGATGCAAAAGAATTAGTATACCTTGGAAGTACGATTACCTGGGATGCCAGAACAAAAAGAGAAGTCAACAGTCGAATACATCAAGCAAGGCTAGCTTTCAATAAAAAAGCCAAAATTCTTGAGTCAAAGAATATTACTTTAGGGCTCCGCAAGCAACTTGCCAAAACACTTGTTTGGAGCATCTTAATGTACGGCTGTGAGACATGGTGCTTATCTGAAAGTGATAAAAAAAGACTAGAGGCCTTTGAGATGTGGTCGTACAGAAGAATTCTCGGAATTTCCTGGAGAGACCACGTCACGAACAATGAGGTTCTCAGGATAATCAAGGAAGATAGGCACCTAATAAGAACCATCTCAGAGAGGCGAGCCCGATGGATTGGTCACATCATGCGCCACGATGGTCTTCTTCACGATATTGTGGAGGGGATGGTTGAGGGTAGAAACTGTAGAGGGCGCCCTAGACGGGAGTATTTACAGCAAGTATTCGAGGACATGAATTGTAGCGCTTATGCTGAGCTGAAAAGGGTTGCGGAGAACCGAGAGGAATGGAGATCGAGATGCAAGATTCTGTTGCTGCAAACCAATCCACCGGATTGATACTACGAAGAAGATACCCTTTTTTATACCTTAATTTACAACATGAATAAGCGTTTACAAAATTCATATTAATACATTGAATTTCATACACCGCAAATTTCTCAATAACGTTTTGGATATGATCCCTTAAATTTACGTAGGGTTGCAGATTATTGGGATGGTCAATGCTTCGTGTCAATGCGTAAGCATTTTTTATTTTATAAAATAAATTGAATTTCATACACCGAAAATTCCTGGTACCTGTAGTTTTGGACCTTGATGCGCGTCAATTTACATAAAGTGGCAAAATATTTTGATGTTCAATGCCCTGTGTCGTACCCGAATGAATCGACAGATTCCATCTAAGATAAGTACTTTTGGATGTTAAATACTAAATAAATATATGCAAAATAACGATTTGAACAATATTACTAATTGTTTATAATTGGATCATATGGTCAGTATTAACTTCATCACGGTCATTGTCTCATCTATGGTAACATCTATGATAAAATATATGGTACTTGATGAGAATACTTCATCAGTGTATATTACTTTCGTCTTTAATAATTACATAACAAAGTTTTTGCTTCATGATGAAAATCGACAAACCATTATTAAATTCAATCAAAATTATAAAATTTCCTAAAATAACGTAAATAATAAAAAATATATAAAAAAAAAATTTTTACCGCATATTTATCATCTTTTAAAATGAGTAATAAATTATGAAAATCGATAAAAAATATTTAAAAAACCTAATAATTGTAAAAAATTTAATCCAATTTCATGACAACTTATTAGTTTTGATCAATGAAATCCATTTTCTAGACACAATCATAAACAATTACACTAAAGATATCAACTGACTTGGTGAAACTGTATTATTTTAAATTAATTTAATTTAAAAAATAATACATCATAAATATTTATTTTACAATTACATTTCACACACTCCAGGGAGCCCAAAACATATAATCGTCTAAAAAAACGTGAATCAGAAGTAAGTATTTTTGATATGTTATTTTTTTAATTAAAATTAATTTAATATGACATTAATTTTCATTATATGTCAATACGTAAAGATAGTTTCAATTATTGAATTGCATCAAAAATCTTTAAATTCCTAAAAAAATTCCGTAATTGAAAAACTCACATATTATGGACAATCAGCTTATCTTTATGGCCTTTAGACGATTTAATTAAGAAATGAGTTAGGCAAAATAATTGTCTAAAAAAATGTTATTGAAGTTATAAATATTTATTTATCTACCTAGTTCTTACATGTATCACCTAATAGAGAACTTATCTTACATTATCCATGTAAAAACAAGGTAAATAAGTAAACATTTATGATGTATAATCGATTTCAAAGTAAATGCTGAACACATTGAAAAAATATTGATGTTAATAAATAACTAAAGTTAATTAAAATTAGTTGGTTCGTTTTTACTTAGTATTGTTGATAAATGTTTTGGAAAACAGAATCGGTTCTAGAAAAAGTTCTATGGGTCCTGAAAATTATTTGCGGTGAGTGCTAGCGCTGGACCCGGATTTATAACTCGTGAAATTTCAGTGAGTTAACTGAAGCATTTTAATGCGACTGCTACGCCAGTGATTATGGAGGCTCTATTTTCAGACCCTTTGTCAGTCTGATTTGTTTAGCGGTATCTATTCGGTACACTCACGAGTCTAGGATTTCATATAAATGGTCTTCTTGGTTATTAACTCTTTGAAAATATTTGTTATCTTAGAAGCATGCTTAAGTAGCTTAACTTTTTAAAACTTTAGTAACTTAAAGTATTTCATACATTTTAATAACATTGATCACACTAAGCACTGTTTAACTTGCTGAAAACTGCAGTTTGTAAATTAATATTTACTAGTAAAGAAACATAATTAAGAGTTATTATTGAAGGTAGTCTCCAGGGAGGCCAAAACATGTAATCAGTTAAAATAAATGTGAATCAAAACTAAATTTTTTAATTTATTAATTTTTTAATTAAAATTTATTTACAATTGCAAGTAAAGAAAAAGTTTACTAGAAGGTATGTTATCGGATAGGTGAACTTATTTTTTCTTCTTCGTGTCAGCGGTGTCAAATTATTTCTGTCCAGTAATCTGCCAACACCGATAGCGTGTGTGTTGCCCAGCATTAGGTCTCGAGACGTGCAGTTTGATGGGCACATGGAGCAGGATCTTAGGTGTGAGGCGATCTGCAAGTCTCCACAGTCGCACAATAGTGACTGCGGATACCTTCCCTTTTGAAGCATTCCCTACCGCTCGAGGTTATCCTTTGTTCTACCAACTCCGGTTCTTAATCTGTTCAGGGTTTTCCAGGTCCACCAGTCAAGGTTCTTGGCAGTTGGGAGGCCTTCCTTTGTAGTAATGAACTCCTCTGATGCCACATCTTGCCAGAGCTGGAGTCTCTCTGGTTGGACCATAGGAGAGGTGGTTAATGATAGAATCCATTTGGCAACTGTTTTTTTACAGTATTTAATTAAATTAATTAGCAGTATTTACTAAGCAATCGGTCAGTAATGAATACCTAAAAAGGTAGGTAAAAATAATCATTTGGCTGTAGAAAAATAACAATGGGCAGTAAAAAAATAATAAATTGGTAGGAAATAATTAATGAACGGTCATTAATAATTACAGGTTAGGTTGGATTTCAATTTAATGTAATAATATCTTATCTATTACCGCCATTTTATTTGTATAACTCACCACATTCATACTAACACAGTGGAAACTGCCAATTTATTTAGTTTACTGCCGATTTAATTTATTAACAGCTAATTGACTCAACTTACTGCCAAAATCATGAATTCGTTACTGAATAAAGAAATACAGGCGTTAATAAAATGTCATCAGAAGCTTATAGTATTACGTTTTAATTTGGTTATGTTTCAAAAACGTTATTAAAATGTACTTTATCCCATATTAGTACTTATTATTGAATATTTATTTTTTATAACTATATAGATAGGTATTTCATATCTTGCTTTAACATGGATCACACTTAGCAGTGTTCACTTGCTGGAAGACTACAGTTTCGCAATTTACGAAAGTAACAGTTTCAATGTGCACAAACGTACTAACGTGTAAATGAATATTTACTAGTGAAGAAAGAGTTTCACTAGGAGGTTTTAGGGGGATAAGTGAAGTTTAGATGTGGGGGTTAAGGGTTAAATGGAGTCTTTATAAGAAAATCTATGTTGCTTTATTTAATAATAAAAAAAACTTATCTTTCTTTGATACTCATAAAATACCGTAATTAATTATTATGTACGTTATAATTGTTATATTTACATTCTATGTTAGTCAATTTTCGGCATTCCATTGTTACTTATATTTGTATAATATTGTCATTTTTAAAAAATATTTGCCATGTCATATCTGAGTATAAATTGTACTCCATAAATTAAGAACATCTGTTCTTTAAAAAAAAATTCTACGTTCAACTATATGTTTGTTATAATGTAATTATAATGTACAAATAACAAATATTTTTAAATTATTCATCTTCCCATATCCAGTCTGATGTATTTTGTAATTTTTATTTTTTTCTTCTTTACATAGTTTTTTATTATAAACCGATGACTTCATAACACTGAGACTCAATGCAACTACGAATTATAATTTCCATATTGAGGGTATTTGAAAGCTTTTCCAACATTCGCTTAGATTTTCCGCTCTTGTAAATTATTCCATTGAACAGTTCTCATTATTCACAATGCAATATGCATAGTCTCTAGCTCGATGCCCACACATGTCAGTACAATAAAGATAGAGGAATGGACGTGTGGATGGGAAGCACATGCAATATTTCATACAATCTTGCAGGAAATAGGTGCTTTGCTAGTGTCCTTTCAGTTCTTGCCAAAATGATTTAAAAAAATCATTTTAAAAATATTTTAAAATATTATTTAAGAATTAAGCAATCATATAAATTTGGTATCTTTGGAATCAATTATTTTATTAAAACATTCATACAAGAGAGTACTGACAGATGGTGATAGCGATGCTGAAGTCTCATCTATGGATTCTATTACGCTTTCCATGCTACATGTGGCTTAGCGCTGCATGTGAAGTGTTAATCTGCCAAGGTCAAACAGATAAACATTCACGTATCATTAATTTATTGTAATTATTTTTGTTTTTTTTTCGCGATTATCGGTTTAATAATCAGATTTCTTTAATAAAATCCGTTTAACAAATCACCCAAAAACATGACTCGTATATTACGGCTCAGGTCTTTTTAATTCCAACGACTTCTGCCCTAGAGGCTACTAGGAATTATGATAATTTCAAGGTGGGCCTACGGGTACAGAGGTGTCTTGAGACAAAGCACGGTAACTAACAAAACTAAATAAAGGCAGTATATGATGACATATATTCAGATATGGAACGCTAAGTTTTTTTATGAACACATACAGAAGATTATCAGACATGGATTATATGACGCTTGTCGTCTTTGAGTAAAACCACGAATGTTGCCTGTTTGTCAGCCAAAGTCATGAACTATAGCTCTTTTTATTACATGAATTCGTATGTGCTACTAACTTGACGACTTTTGTCTATCACTTACTTTAATTAATAGGCTATGACCAAAATTTACGTTTGAAATATTAAATGCCCAAAATCCGTGGTTATTTATTGAGCTTAGAAATTTATATAAAAGAACTCCGTAGAGGATCAATTAAATGTCTTTGGGCTTGGTAAGCAAACGCTACATATCACTTAGCCAAGCCTGCAAGCAAATCAATTTTAACTTACATAAATAATTATTATGATATAAAAAGTCTCTCGTTACGCAATTGCATGGAATAATGTTGTTATTACATGATAACATGTAAATAAATTTTAGAGTTGATTTGATCAGTATGTATAAAGAAACAACATTTTGATAGTATTTCTGTGTTATTTTGGCCGTGTAAAGACGTCCAATTACTCCTTCGGGAGTCCAGTCAGCCGCACATCCATTCGCGCCGTATGTTTTGAATATTATGCAAAACAAAATGCCCGGGAATCTTGCGAATATCGGCCGACAGGGTCTGCTCTCGATGGATTTACCGCGGGGTCTGAACCTCTCCTAACCTCTCTTTCAGGAGGAGAGGGAATACCTCAGCGGGCCGAATATTTATTCGCAGACAAGATAAATTGTGCGCGAAATCGCTTTTCGTTTTATTTGCAATAAGCGGAAATGTTATTTCAATGGATGTTACTTTCAGAACTGAAAACATGCATCACGTTAAAGGGGGAAGTGTCAGATTTGCATCGCATTCAATATCAATGCTTTTCACATTTTCTTCACAACAGTTACAAAGAATAAAAATCATATAGTATACATAAACATACCATACATACAAAAGAGAAAAAAACATAAAGCCAGCAATACCATCGACAAAAGAGGAAAAGGATGTAAGAAAAGGATCGAGGTGTGCTTGGTAGGCCATTTAAGAACGCCATTGCCGTTGTACTAAATTAAGACCTTGAAGCTCCACAAGTATCATCTGGGATGAAAAACAATGGATGGCTAAGAGCAAGCATACTGAAATATTTTTCAGAATATTTAAGAATATACGTAACCAAAGTTCTTAATTAGTGTTATTACAATATGAATCATAGTTAAACTAACAATGAAACGACTTATTCAATTTAAGTCAATGCCAAAGGAATGGGATTGTTATAACCAATAAGTTGAGTAAGGCATTTTAAAATTTGAGCCTTAAGGATAATTATAACACGAAGTCGAAATATCGATATAGATATTTATATATCATATACAAATCCAAACAAGTCTGCCGACCTGGAAATTCATGAACAGATTAAGAACCGGAGTTGGTAGAATGAAGGATAACCTCAAACGATGGGGAATGCTTCGGCAGTGAGAGTCACTATTGTGCGACTGTGAAGACCTGCAGACCACTTCACCTCTTAGATCATGCTCCATGTGCCCAAAAAGCCGCATATCTCAAGACATAACACACGTGCTATCGATGTTGGCAGATACAAGACAAAAATAATTTGACGTCGCTGACACGAAGAAGAAGAAAAACAAGTCACCTTATGTTTTGTTTTTAATTTATTAAACCAAATACGCTCCTTAAATTGAAGTAAATTGTCGTCATGAAATATCATCAAAAATTTATGTCAGCTGCAATAACTCTCGCCTCATGTCAGTTCTACCTTCCGCAGCTCCACCTCACATACAATAAATAGTTCTCAACGGTCCTCCAGTACAGCGTGAGCCTGGGGGTTTTTAGAAATAAAGTTGTAGTTAATGCTCTCACACTGCAAAATATATGTCCCAACCAGTTGTTCCTTCGCCTCTAGACCGAATATAAGGGTGCCTTGTCCGCTTTCCAATCTGGTCTTTTTCGTATAAGTATCAATCCAGTGGATTGGTTTGCAGCAAAAAAACTTGCATCTTGATCTCCACTCCTCTCGATCCTCTGCAATCCTCTTTAGCTCAGAATAAGAGGTACAACTCATGTTCTTGAACAATGAGGTTCTCAGTATAATCAAGGAAGATAGGCTCCTAGTAAGAACCATCTCAGAGAGGCGAGCCCAATGGAACGGTCACATCATGTGTCACGATGGTCTTCTCCACGGCATTGTGGAAGGGATGGTTGAAGGTAAAAACTACAGAGGGGGCCCTAGACGGGAGTATTTGCAGCAACCTGGTCGTTTCTCACAAAATCAAACTATGGTACCCCCGATATTCTATCTGCTTACGAAACAAGTTATACGGCTGAAATTAATTTCAGTAAGATGACAATATTCACAGACATAAAGAAGAATGGGAACGATACAGGCACTATTTGGAAGGCGCTCTTTTATGATATATTAAAGCTGCGATTCCAGCATATTGCACAAATAATTTAAATATCATCCAGCGTTCCCAATGAGGGAAGCCAATTTTTTCTGCAGGCTTACTTTCTGATGTGCACCACAATATATCTGAGAGTTTGAACCATGTGATCATAACAAGATCAAAACGAATTATCTAAATGTGATATTTTATCAACGAAAGTTTTGTTTTTATTTTTAAAAAAGCTTATTCGATTTTATTATATTTTATTATTTTTTTCCTTACAGAAACATTATAAATTTGAACAACTCAATGCATTTCTGAAGCTCAATAAGAATTAATCCTAAAATAAAAAAATACAATATATACAAATATAGGTACTAGCAACAGAAGGTCCCAATGCTCATCAAAGAGACGACGCCAACAAATTATTCCTCCAGTGAAACTCATGGAGTTCAACTCTGAATTGGGCCTCCCTTACGTGAAATATATCAACATCCGAGGCGATTTGGTTAAACAGTCCCTCTCCCAAGAGGCAAAGTATCTGGCTGGTTAGTGTGACTTTTTGGGAGAGCGAAAAATCTGTGCTTCCTTATTCTCAAATATTTATCGGGGACACAAAAACCGGTCTTCAAGCTTTATCATTTCCTAATGGATGGTTATTAATGGAATAAATCAACTTGTCGAAACTGTTATATTTGTGGCCGTTTTGCATAATAAATTCAGCCGCAATGTGGGTGTTAATATATCTAGAGCGTTTGTGTGCGGGAATCCTGAAGGTATTATTGTAAAAAAAAATGAAATATGCAGCCTCATAGAAAAGTGTTCCAGGAGATTTTAATATAAGTCAATTCAGGGGATTGAAAGCCTTTTGGGAATCCAAAAACTGTGACTCTTGAATCCAGAGGCGTAGCAGATTTAAAATCATAATCCATGTTAAGAAAGAATCGTAATATACTTTATATTGCTGGCGTGTATAGTTCAATGGCCAAGTCATTTGCTTTGCAAGCTATATGTCATGGGTTCGATTCCCGACAGAGATTTAAAATATATAAATGAATTCTCGACTCGAAGCTCTAAAATACTCCAGATTGGTATGAATTTAATACCTCACTCGTTAAATTCCAGTCATAGCCTATTTATTAAAATTGGTGTTAAATTAAAGTCGTCCTGTGAATAACACCCATTAATAGTAAAGTCCTCTAATAATGAGGATGATGTGTGAATCTCGGGCTGTTGTCTACGACGTTGGAGGATCAACACTCCACAAGCAGCGCTGAGCCATATGCAGCATGGTAAGCATCATAGAATTCCACAGATAAGACTTCAGAATTATTATCAACAACTGTCGGTATCCTCCTGTATGTGTTTATAAAAAATATATATACCAACAATAGGAGAGCTTCTAAACGTGTTTCTCGTCAGATCACCAAAATCAAGCAAAATTGAACGTTAATCAACTTTTATTTTTGCTACTTTGCCTGTTGCTTTAGTTTGTGTAATTACGTCAGGCAGGCCTAGGGAGCGTCAGTCTAATCATATAAAACCTTCTTACGATACACAAATTACCTACAATATGCCACTGATATTGTAGCCCATAAGATCTTATTTTTAGATGTACCTTCTGGTACAAAGATGGTACACAATAACCTTCACATTCTCATTTCAATACCAGAAATGTCGTCGCATACAAAATACATACATTTTCTGACCTCCTTCTACTGTGTTGTTGGAAGTCTGCCATTTCTTGGGAGAACCTTCCTGAAATGCTGGATAGTTCTGACGCTCCTTTGTTATTAAACTACGTCAAGGATATCGTTGGATAACGAACGTGTTTAACCCTTTCAATACGGCTCGGTATGAATCCAAATTATACCTTCAATTACAAAACTAGTATTTGAAGCATAAATGTCTGGTCTATTTTCATATATCACGTTGATTATTGAATCATTTAGCTATCATATGATGCATAAAAAGCTATTCTAAGAGAGTAGCAAAACAATATATCACGTCAAGCGATGTCAACGGTCGGAGAATCTTATTACGGCATATGCTGATAATCGATGCGAAAGGGTTAACGAGGTTTATATGTATAATACTGTTTTGAGTTTTTTGTTCCTTCGTTTGAACTAACCTTGTGTATAATTTGGAAGAGTACCGCGCACGACCATTTTTTATGTAAAAAAAGAAACGTTCTGCGAAAGAAGATCACAAGAATAAAAAGAAAGCAGCACAACGTATCCAAAGCACGTATAGAAATATATATTATCTTTTTTTATCAGCGGACGAGACAGCCTTTTATACTACTGAACGTCAATTGATGAAAAAAGATCGACTGGAACATGTCCTTTGAATGTCGAAGAAGAGTTGCCTTTTTTTCCAGGCTCCAGGTTTCTCACCGTCTTGGAAGGCTATCGGGAACTATTTACAGAATGTACTCGGCGTAACTATGGGAGGTGTAACTGACTGAGACAATGCAATTAACAGCTTTATAGTAGCGGCTCGAGATATCCGTGTGCTCCAGTTGACGGAGCGACATGCACGAATAAAATAAGCATTCGAAGTGCATGTGATGCTAAGTACCAAGTGATCCTGGAAAAAAAAAGCACGTTCCTTTAAGGTTGAAATTGCAACTTTTGCGGGTATTTTTAATACTTGAAGTGTAACGGTTTTACTTGAAGTAACCTTACCACGCCACTGAGGATATCCTTTTTCAATAACACCCGAAAATCTGAATGTTCTTTCTAGGTATGTGGACGAGATGTCTCTGTTTCCCTCACACATTCCGAATAAGCGCCATGAATTATATTTTCCAGCGGCCTTATTTGAAACAATAAATTTTGTAACATCCCGTTCCCGGCTTATTATTTTTGCAATATCACCGGCTTTTTTCATTCACAAGTGGAGATATGAGCAAGACGGAGGCGCTAGAGAAAAAGATTCTCGTGAAATAGTAGTTTTTTCCTTGCGTAATTGAAGATATCTGTTTGTTCCGCGGTCTTACAGAACGGTCGATTTTATAGTCGACTTTTCAGAAAAATCGTTTTTTTTTAATCGTAATACAACATCATCATCATCATCAATAATGTTTGTCCGTCCATTGATAAAAGGATGCCTCCCACATGAGTCTCTATTCTCTTCGATCCTCCCGTTATTCTTCTTATGTCTTCAGTCTATTGTGCAGGGGTTGGCCAACGCTTCGTTCGCCAGTTCTTGGTATGTATAGTCTCTCTATAGCCTCTTACCCCACATGAAAACAATCACGACATTTCATTCTTAATATATCATACATATGCTATAGTTTTACTGAGAGAATATATATCATACCCAACTTAAATCAAAGCTTTTATATGTATGATTTGAATAAGATTTTGAAGGTGACAAACGTCATACGATTGGTTTCGACTAGTATAACTAAAAACAAAATTAATTATATAAATAAATAAAAATATACACTAGGAATTACCAAAAAATTAAATAAATACCATTGTATTCTTCTTCTTCGTGTTAGTGGCGTCAAACTATTTCTGTCCAGTATCTGGCAACATCGATAGCCCGTGTGTTGCCCAGCATTAGGTCTTGAGATGTGCAGCTTGTTGGATATATTCCACATGAGAGAAACCCAGTTTCGACACGAGCTCTATGAATTTATTTATCAAAGTAATTCGTGCAGCTTAGCGAGCTTCGGGACATTTTAATAATTGTTGTTAATTATCATAAATACCTTTTTTTTAATTTCTTTCTCTCGTATTATATCTTATTTCAGGATTGTTTTAAATAAAATTTATAATGTTTCTGAAAAAAATATAAAATAAATAAAAATAAAAATAAAAATAAAAATTACACATGGAGCAGGACCTTAGGTGTGAGGTGGTCTGCAGGTCTCCACAATCGCAAAATAGTTACACTCCCTGCCGAAGCATTCTCCACCGCTGGAGGTTGTCCTTTGTTCTACAAACTTCGGTTATTAAACTGTGCAGGAATTTCCGAGTCTGTCAGTCAAGGCTCTTGCCAGTTGAGAGGCCTTCCCTTGGAGTTAATGAAATCCTCTAATGCGACTTGTTGCCCGACCTGGAGTCATTCATTTTCAGGGCCGGATGTGAGAGGTTGTGTGGATCTCAGAAAGCTACTTCGCTACTTCAGTCTGGGGTATCTGATTATACAAGCAGTGGGACGGTTCGTCGATTGCCTAACGCATTTTTTCGGCGCATATGACCTTGCGTCTTATTTTTGGTGGTGCGATACCAGCCAAGGAGTATAATTTTGAAATGGGTGTTGGCTTGAGGCAGCCTGCGACGACTCTGCATAACATTTTAATAATACAAAATAAATGAAAACGTGTATTAATTTCTATTTTAAATAAAAACAGATTTCTATTTTGGAAATATTTACAATTATGCAAAACCACTTACGAATATGTATTTAAAAAAATTAAATTTTAAAATTCCAAATTTATTTAGAATTTTATGACGCTGCAATAAACAATCCTTATTTTTTTATTAAGCTATAATTATTCAAATAACTTCTTAGGTTTTCACGGCAAGATTTGATATTGTGGCTTTTGGGTTTAGCCGTGTATGGCGAACTTCCTTCAACCAATATTTCATCAACATCAACAGGGATGACGGCTTGATTCTCAAAACAGCAAGGCTTCCACCTCAATCACATACTCTAAAACCTGTACAGACAAGCAAGGACGACCACAGTCCAACTTGACGTTCATGGATGTACAATTCTTAGAACATACCTACCGTATTCTTTGAAAATACCTACCGTAATCTTAGAACATACCCACGTTCTCCGGAATAAAATTTGAGTTGCCGTGGAGATATAAATCAATAACGCTCATAAAAAAATAAAAATATATATAATCTGAATAAATCAACTCAGAACTAAATAAATCATAAATCATGCACAAGAATTGTTTAATTCTACAAAGATTAAACAACATGTTAGTTTTCAAAATTTCAATATTTAATGAATTAAATGTAATAGAATATGTAATACGAAACCCAATAAATAAGTTTGAAAATTGTTTCGTTTTGCTTAGCTACTTTTCGGTAGACTTATCGGAATAATGTTATATAAGAGCTTGTCACGGTCTTCCCTCACATTCACCATTTCTGTAAATGATATCACAAGAAAATGACAAATTATAGCGCATTAAGGGAAAGGTTTTCGAGGAAGATAGAAAACAGATTGCGCGAACCGAAAGGTAAATCGATTTGGCTCTGTGATCTTATTTTTAACCCTTATCTTACCGGAAATACAGGTTTTTTTAACTGATTCAATCACTAACACAAGTGAGTTATAAGTAATAATGAGGTTAGATTACTGAGCACTGAATTTATAGCCTTGATTTACGAGTATCGAGATTAATTTATAAGCACACCTCACCTTTTGTTAATTTTACAAATATTGTAAAAAAAATGTTTTTTTTTTAATATTATATTTAATTTATTAATTTGTACGTCAATTTTATATTATCTATCATAAAAAGTTATTATACAGTGTTCACCAAATAACTTTTTTTTTTTGAAACAGGGCGCAAAACATCGAGTGTAGCTTCGGGTGTGTGGCACGTAGCGCCGTCTTGTTGAAACCAAATGTTGCCAATATCTTCCTCTTCAATTTTTGTGAACAAATATTCGTTCAGAAATGTTCAATTGTTGAGAACGACGGTGAATTGATGTTGATGGCGCTTCACGCACACTTTCTGCCACAGCAGCAATATTCTCGGGTGTACGCACTGTTTTTGGCTTCTCACGCTTTGGTTTATCGATGAGGAAGCCAGTTTCTTTCACTTTTTTCACAAGATAACGAACATGCGGAGCTGACAGTGATTCTTTTCTTCCAAAATCCGTACGCAATTTTCGCACACATTCTGCAACATTACCGCAATATTTCTCAGCGTTGTTCAAGCGTATACATAACTATATTCGTTCAGCGGAACGATAAAACTAATTATCTTTCAAATCAGTCATTAGCAAAATGTTACCATTCACAAAATAAGCACTAGTTGAAAAAAAAACGTTAGATGGCGGACTCTTTATATTGCTAAATGAATGTTTACTATTTAAACAAATATATTTAAACGGAAAATATTTATAAGAAATGGTTTTGTTCAATGTTTTTGTTCTAGAATCAACTGCTTCCGGTTGAAAACGGGCTATCTTCCAATTGTACTTTTCTTTAAAGAAAACGGCTGCATTACGTAGTTCAACAAAGTTGCAAAAACTGAAACACTTTGCTTGAAAAATCCGAGCCAAATACAGGCTTCACAACAAATAATGAAATGCAGAGTCATCGAGCATGTAGCTTTATTCTTGTACGAAAAATAGATATTCTTTAAAGTAAAATGTTCATGCTTATATTTTCATTGAAGAGGTTTAAATTTCACAGCATTATTTGCAGATTTAAAAAATGCATTTTCTTCCTTTAAATCCGTACGTGTTTTGGTGCCATACATTTTGTAAGCATGTCATATAAAAATAAATAAGTATTTTCTGCCTTTTTTGTCATCATTCATCACTTGATTAGTGCATAATAATCAAAACTGTATAATAATATTTTCTTTCGATACGATTTTTTAGTAGCAATCAATTACATTTCATGAACAATGGTGCTTAAGTTGGTAATCAAAAAATAAACAAATTTAAAAATTCCGTTCGCTTCCGGTTAAGTTTTGATTTTTTTTTGTATTGTTTCATCTGCATTTGAAACTATAATAAATTACAAAATATATATTTCTAACAACTGGAACAAAAATATCTATTAAAAAACCTTAATATTTTAAATTAAATATTTTTCTTTTATCAGTATTTTGAGTAATCCCGTAAAAAAATCTGATGAGAAGTTGCAGCTTTCATGAGAAGTTATTCTAAAGTTTGAGTAATGAACAAGAGGTCTTTGTCAAAATACGATACGTAGTTTGAAATAGAATTGTGGAATTCATTCTACAAATTTACCTTTATTTTACTATCATATCACGTACACCACTTTACTATCTCACAATTAAAGCTTATGATCGTTACAAACTACCGCCAGAAAGCTTTGTTTGCTACCACAGTCCTTGCCTTACTGCATGTCAGCTCTACCCTCCACGTTATTATATATATAGTTCAGAACGGTCTTCAAAGAGTACTGTAGCTTTATGCTTCCTTGCGTAATCTGAAGAACATGTCCTAACCAGATTAACCTTTGTCTGATGACCTTAAATTATAAACATCCTCCTCTCTTAATAAAGAAAAAACTTTACGTCACCGAGATCGTTATTTTAACGCATGATGAAAGTATGAGGAGCAGATGAACAACACACAGACTTTTTCAGAAGAACATATGTTTAATTAATCTTGACAAACTTCCCGTTCGGGCAGAATAACATGCTTCAGGCACTGGGCCGGCCACAAACGACACTCGTCGCGGTTCGGGACAATTACTGGCCACTAAGCGCTCGTAGTGGGCGAGAGCCTAGCGCCGCAAGTAGCGATCTGCAGAATTAATGGCGTACCAATTACAGACAACCATGTACAAATAACGTCAAACCAGTGACCAGACTTGTCAAAATACAAATATGGTGACACATTCATGTCCGAAGAGCGAACAAAAATAAGAGACAAAAGATTGTATATGTAGGTTTTCGGCACCAGCCTGCAACGGCTATATCGAGCTGATATCAGTATGAAAGGTTGCTTTTTCGATCACAATGGTTAATGATAAACTTCTGTGACCTTTCTTTCTTCTTCGTAGTATCGGTCCGGTGGATTGGTTTGCAGCAACAGAATCTTTCATCTCAATCTCCATTCCTCTCGGTCCTCCGCAACCCTCTTCAGCTCAGCATAAGATCTACAACTCATGTCCTCGAAGACTTGCTTCAAATACTCCCGTTTAGGGCGCTCTCTACAGTTTCTACCCTCAACCATCCCCTCCACAATGTCGTGAATTAGACCATCGTCGCGCATGATGTGACCGATCCATCGGGCTCGCTATTCTTTACAACATAAAAATTTGGGGTACAATATATATTATTTAAACATTATTTTCTTTAGTCGATCGTTTTGGGCGTTTCACGGTTGGCCGGGGTCAGAAATATCAAGTCCAGAGAGGGAAGGATATGAAAAATCGCAGTAATAGAAAGGGACTTTCTGCGGAATGACTTAATACAGATCATTCCGACACAGTTCAGGTGGACGCAAAAAGATGGACCGGGAAGATTGGATTTTTTATGGCGGGGATCGGCCAGTACGAGTAAGCGCACTGATTTCATCTCTTCGGGTATTTTTTTTTGCCGAGTAGTAATGTCGATGCACAAATTCATTTTCAAACAAAGTAAAATTGCGGTCTTCCAGTATGTGATTTCAGTGTTCACAGTGTGATCCGTGTTTTCAATTTCAATCAATGACAAAATAATCAATGCTAGAGATTTTTTTTTTAAAAAACCATGAACGAAATATTTATATATGTACTTACAAATTAACTGTCATTTCTTTGACATTTATTGATACATGTGGTGGCATTGACACATGTGGTTTACAAAAAAAAATCGCACCTGTGACGAAACCTAACGATACTTATTTACATTTTTTTTTTTTATTTAATCAAATATAATAGGATACATTTAAGATTTTTTTGATAGTATTACATTCATTTTTTTTTTTTTTTTTTTGAAATTCGCTTTCCACGCCACTTAAAGGTAGATCTTGTGTGTGGCGTGGGATTCATCTTTTGATTTAAGTGTTGTATAATTTATATTATTATTTTTTTACATTTTTTACATAATAACATTTTTTTTTTTTTTAGAATATAAAATAATATCATTAATATTTATAAATTTTTTATAATCGAAGTGACAATTTCAGCATCATTTACATATATATTTCGATTCTTTAATAGCCTCGACCCATCTAAGTCTCAATTTCCACCAGACACATTTTAATGAACTTAATATAATCAATACCTTTTTAACAATATAAATATTTTATACAATTTATATAAATTCTATACTTATTATGCTTGGATCATATACATACAATTACTACTTAGTACCTAGCTTGAATCATATACAGAGAGGTTTACATTAGTATCATTTTAATAATAGTAACATTATAATGTAATAAAAAAATTATATATATATCATTTATTTCTCATTTTTGTACAATTACGTCAGATCTGATTTTTTATTTTTGAAGAAACGTTTTACCCTTTTATTCATTATTTTCATGTCACTGATCGCTTTTACTTCCGGAGGAAGATTGTTGAAATTCACTATTCCGTTGTATTTGTAACCATTCTTTGCATGTTTTGTGTTAAATTTTGGTATTAGTAGATTATGTATATACCTAGCAGAGTGATGAGTGTTCCAGTTTTCAATTCTCCTTTCTTTTATTGTCTGTAGAACAGTGTATTTTTGGTATAATGAATCTACCGTTGGCACTTTAAATTCATTGAATAGGCTTTCTGTTGGGTATGTGGGAGGTTTTTTTAATATGATTTTGATGATAAGTTTTTGTACAGTTCTAATGGGGTTGGTGATATTTAGGTATGTTCCTCCCCAGCCGACAATGCCATATTGCAGTTGAGATTGGACAATGGAGTAGTAAACCATTTTTAAATCTAATGAATATGTAGATGCATTTGCGTATACGTTTCACTAGTTCGGCTGTGTGCATGTTTCATTTTAAGTTACTGTCAATTAATATACCCAGGTATTTTATTTTTTCTGTGGATTTGATCACTGAGCAGGTTTTTTCACAGTTAGAATAATTACATCCAGGGCAATGTATAAATAATTTAGTAATAGGTGTTTTTATTTTATTTTTGTTTATGGAGAATGGGATTAGATATGTCTTTTCTGCATTTAATGTAAGTAGATTAATGTCAAACCACCTTTTGAGACAGTTAATGTCATCGTTGGCTAATTTTATTGCTTCCTTCCAGTTATTACTCTCAATTATTATTGCTGTGTCGTCAGCATATGATATTATTTTACCGTTAATATTCAGTTTGAATATATTATTAACATAGATAATAAATAGTAGTGGTCCCAATACCGTTCCTTGCGGTATTCCAAATTCACTAGTTTCTTTTTGACTCGGTATTTTATTAATTTTAACTACTTGAGGTCGTTGATATAGATAACTTTTTATCCATTCCAATGCGCTATCACTAATTTCAATGTGTTTTAATTTTGAAATTAGTTTTGGGTGGGATGTGCTGTCGAATGCCTTTTTTAAATCTATGAATATACCTAGACATTTATTTGATTTATCTAATGAGTCAAGTATATAGCTTGAAAGTTAAGCAATGGCATCTTGGGTGTTTCTGTTTTCCATGAATCCGAATTGGTTTTCATTAATTAGATTATTAGAATTAATGAATTTATTTAATCTAATTTTAACTATTTTTTCGAATATTTTTGCTATGTTTGAAATTATTGATATTGGTCTGTAGTTTGTAATATCGTCAGGGTTGCCAGACTTGAAAATAGGTGTAATATTTGTTTGTTTATAAACATTTGGAAAAATTCCAGTTTGTAGGCTTTTATTTATGATAAACGCGAGAGGCTTGGAAATTTGTTTTTTAACATGTTTAAGAGTATGTACTTTAATGCCGTCAAATCCTGGTGATGAACCGTCTTTCATGTTATCAATGATTAATTCAATTTCAGCTTCTGTTGTATTTTGAAAATTTGTTATTTTTTGTTCAATGTTAACGTCTGCAGTGTGATTCATATTAGGTTTTTTGGCATCTATGAGTTGTGCAAGTTGTTTTCCAACGTTAACAAAATAATTAGTAAATAGTTTTGCGGCTTTAGCTGGGTTTGTTGTGCAGAAAATTATTTGATTGTCATGTTTTATTTGTTTAATTGAATTAGTTTTATGTTTATTTTTGTCAATTATTTCATTTATTACATTCCAAACCTCTTTACCGTTTTTATCAGTGATGTTTAGTTTTTGTTTATAGTATGATTCTTTTGTTTTCTTTATTAAATATGTGAGCTTATTTTTATATGATCTATAGTGTTTGCTTAAGTTGACGTTATTTGGTTGTTTAATCGTAAGTTTAAATAGCCTATCTTTATGTCGTATTGATATTATTAGACCATGTGTAATCCATGGTTTTATAGGTCTGTATTTAGAGAGTAGCGGTTTCGTTCGACTTTTTGATGATAAGCTCACGATTTCAGCGATTTCATTGTTAAATATTTCACCACATTCGTTTGCATCACTACAATTATATAGTTTGTTCCAGCATTCATTTTTTAATTTGTCTTTAAAAGTATCAAGTTGTAAGAATTTTATATTATTGTTACATTTTATATTTTCAGAATTTTGACTAGTTTGAAATTCGTAGAGTAGGAAACACGAATAATGATCAGTGATATTAGTGTGAACGACGGTAGATGTTAAATTTCTGATATCAGTTATATTTGTAAATATATGATCTATACATGTTGGTTTTTGACCACGTATTTTTCTCGTTATATTACTAATACACTGAAGGTAGTTGAATTCAGCTAACATGTTTAGGTAAATCTCTTTTTCAGTTGTGTTTGTATCATTTGATATATTTAAATTTATGTCCCCAACAATAATATTTTTTTTATTTTTTATTTTTAATAGATAATTTTAAGTTCTTCAATGAATCCAATTACATTTGATGCGTGGGTGCGGTATATAGCCATAATATTATATAATTGTTTTTTGAATTTAATTTCGACATTTAATGTGTTGGTTTTATTAATATCTTTTATCTCGTCAATTTGTACTATTTCCAGTCGATTTGAGATGAACATTGATATTCCACTGTTTTTGTTGATTTTGGCGGTTGTTGAGTAATAATTATAACCGGGCAAGTGATATTTCTTTTCTCCATGGGAGTGTGATTCCAACAAAACTATACAGTTGGGTAAAAATTTTAATGATGCTAACGAAACTGTTAATTCAACAATGTTTTTTTCAATGCTTCTAATGTTCATATGGTAAGTTGTAAGTGTGTTTTCAAAATTTTGAACTAATTGGTTGAGATCTTTGATCGAGTCATGTATGAGTTCTTTTATTTGAATTTTATTGTTAATATTGTTGCATGTAAAGTCATTCTTTGGTAAGCATTAATTTTGAAATTGTAAATGATGTAGGTATAGTTTATATTATTAACCTCGATAGTAAATACATTACATAAATTGTGAATGATGTAGATATGCTTTAAATTATTAACCTCGATAGTAAATGCAGTACAGGAATTGTAAATGATGTAGGTATACTTTAAGTTATTAACCTCGATAATAAATACAGAATTCAGCCGAAATCAATCCGGCTGTTTGCGATTTTAAGCATTTTATCTCTGATCATGCACTGGTGGCTATTGACATTGTGGTTAGTGGGTATGTTTGTTTTGTGATATTTGTTTGAGTTGGTACAATTGATGCAAATTGGTGTCTCTTTATATTTACAATTAATATGGTTGTGGTTTTGTGAACAGTGCAAGCAGGTTGGTGGTTGATCCTTGGCCAGACATCGTAGTGCTGTGTGTCCAAATTTTTGGCAATGGTAACACTGCATTAGTGGGTTGCAGTCCTCAATGTTGACTCTGTTGTATCCAATATTGATCTTTTTTCTTTCCATCAGATGTCTTCTAATCGAAGGAGTTGTCTCTATGATATAGTTTGTGGTATCCCACTCTTTTCCATAGTTGCTTTTCTTGATTTTAATTTCATTGATTAATTTAATTTTAGTCTCGTCCTCTTCATTTAGTCCGTTTTGGTTGATTATGTTACTGATTAATTCTTCTTCAGTAATGCCTTTTTGTAGTCTCTTAATAATTAATTTTGGTTGTTTCTTTTCAATTTCTTCAGCGGTAACCTCGTCTCCGATTCTCTTATTTATTTCATTGCACAGTAAATTAGCATCCTCTTTTGTTGCGCAGATTATTCGATTCTTTTTTTCTCCGATTTTTTTGAAACTAATTATTCCCATTTTCGTTTTATTTAGGTTCACATTTTTTGCTATTTTAGTTTTAACTATTTCAGCACTAGCATTCTTTTTTGACTCTATTATGATTGCATGTTTTGAGTCTTGTTTCGTTGTAAATTTAGTTGGTTCTTTTGGTGAACTCTTTGTGATTGTTGCATAAGATATGTTCGATTTAGAGATAATTTCTTTAATCTTTTTCATTTGTTTCTTGTTGGTATTAATTAATTTGTTTTGTAAATCAATTATTTTTCCTTGTAAGTCAATTTTTTGCTTTTTTGTAATTTCTTCAATTTCTTTAATATTTTTTTCCAGTTGAATTTTTAATTTATTATCTTTTGCTGAGCTTATCTTATTGATAAGCTCTTTAGTATTAATTATTAATTCTTCCATCTCCATCGCATTCTATCTTGATTCATTTAATCACACTTTGATGTTCACTAGAAATTATTATTAAATCAGTTTTTTTTATTATTATTATTGTTGCACACACGTCACTACTCCGAAATTTATTGGAGCTACTAATTAATGTACGTCCGCACTCTGTAATGGTCGAACGACGAATGTTACATGCTTTACAGATTCCTGTACAGAATACATGTAGGTTGATAAAGGGAATGACTGCAGTTCCAAGTTCTTACCGTAGATGTCACAATCAGTACTGAAAGTAGCAAAATGATATATCATGGCTACCGATGTCAACGGTAGGGGAATCTTAGACGGCATATATCTGCTACCGATACGAAAGGGTTATGATCATCATGCTTGATATTTGTACTCCTAGTATGGAACATATGGCCACAGTAAATATGTACGTACACGTGTATTGAATTGTAATTCAGCGTGCAACGACTAGCAACCTTGAATAAACATCATAGAGCCTAACTATACAAGTATTCGGCTTATGTGATTCCTGAAAGTGTAAAAAAATATGTATTTCTTATGAAATTCATTACTCCCTTATCATTGCCAGCTCAATGGTCAAAGCGTTTGCTTTGTAAGCCAAGGGTCGTTTCGATCCCTGACGGAGATTAAATAAAAGGATTTTTAATCGATTTCTGAGCTCTAAAATACCCCGGTTGGCGTGAATTTGATCCCTCACCTGTAAAATGCCAGTCATATCCTATTTATTAAAATGGTGATAGACGAAAGTCGTGCCTTAAAGACCACTCATTAATAGTAAATTCATATAATAATAAAGGATATTGCGTTAATCTCAGGCTGCAGTCTATGACGTTGGTGGACTAACACTCCACATGCAGCGCCTAGTCATATGCACCATACCATGTTATGGCAAGCGTCATAGAATTCCACAAATGAGAATTCAGAATTACTATCAACATCTGTCGGTATTCTCCTGTATTTAAAAAAAAAATAGATCCTAATTATTTTCGACTTATGGGCTTCCTGCAAGTGTAAAAAATATATTTCTTATGAAATTCATTATACATACAATGTCGCAATGTTTTATTTTCATGCTGGATCAATACAGGCCTGGCTCGCAGGAAACGATTTACTAGTTAGTGACGTCATCAATTTCGCGGGTGACGTAATGGACCGTCCGCGAATACGCCGTCGGATTAACCTGCCTACTCTTAATATGCAATTAATTTTTACTGCACCGAAAACGTGTGCAGCGGCAAAGCAAAATCGATTGGATATTCCAAATATTTTATAAATAATTTAATAATTAAATACAGTAAGTTTTTATTAAAATGGGATTCACCTTTTTAATTAATATACTCGTATATGAAAACATGTTATTTGATTCATTTTTTGCGATCACATACTCTATTACTGAGTAAACTGTTTGAGACCAGTATACTCTATGACGTTCAGCCAGGACAGCTTAAATAAAGCAAGATTTTTGCGTTGCTATTTGCGGGTGGGTTGAGGCAGGATTGCAAGTGTTTATTTATATGTTTCTTGAAGAAGTCAAGATCTTTTGAAAGAGGAAATTCGTACACTGGAAGAGGACTCCAAAGATTACCAGTGGCATTTAGGAAAAGGTTTAGGAAGCTTTCAGCTATGTGCTATAAGCACATAAGCCGTGTATGGATAGTTCGCAATAGTTCGTCGGTTGTGACTGGGTTGTAGGAGGTTTAGATACAACAATGAATAAATTGTCGATCCTAAATCACAATCAAATAAGTCGGCCGGATGCTGCATGTGTACGTGTAGGATTTATGGGAGAAGAGCCCAGCCAGGTTCATCTTCACCTCAAGACTGACTTGAACATATGTCGTGTTTACTTATATCCTTTTTTATATCAAATCAAGATCTTATATTCTGCGCAGGCAGTTGTTATCAAAACTAATTGTAAAATTGCATTATCTCTTTGTTACAGATCTGAATGAGCAGAGGTTATAGAAGGGAAAACTATATGAACAAAGCAAATCGTAAAAAAATCATTGCTGCAATATAAGTGCATATTTTAGACTCATAGTATCAAATTGCTCATAGTGATTGAACTCAAAGCATTCTTACCTTTTCACCTATCACGGTTAGTGTTTAGTTTTTTCCTATCTTCTCAAGTGTAGTTTGAAGAACGACTATTACATCCAGACAACATATATGAAATCAGACCATCCCACTCCAACCTTAAGGAAAAACGCTGCAATGAAGAGTGCATGTGTATCGACCCCATCTGTTGCTGCAGTTCATGTTTTACACTGAAACTCGAAGCCTTGCGTACGCCTTGAATATCAACGATGTCAAACCAGGGATGATACAACATTTAAAAAATATATATAATAAAAAAAATAAAAAAACTTTTTCTTTTATGTAAGCTCATCATCAGCCTGTGTCCGTGCACTCTTAAACGTTAGCCTTCTGCACGAGTCTCCATCCTCTTCGATCCTCCGCCCCACACAGTTAGGCTACTTCCGCTATTTTTCTAATGTCGTCATCTAACTTCGATTGCCCTGAAAGAGGACCTAGCCTATGGACATGACCAGGGGTGGAATAAATGGAGATCTTTTAAAAGCCGTTGGATCGGATTATGCAAGACGAGGACACAAATGAAATCCTGGCAGTTTTACAGCGGACCAACTGAATGTGACTGCGGCGTGGAGCACACCCTGTTACACCTTCTGGAGTGTGCGTTGTGTCCGAGTAGCTGCACCCAGGAAGACCGGGAGTAACGCTATCGACGTCACCCACTTCTGGGCAGACAGGATCTGACCCTGTTGCTTCCGACACGATTATATATATAAACTGGGATCGGCCAACGGCCATTTGTCATTTCACGGACGCGACTCCAACACTTTTCTTCTCCATTGACCATCGTCTCTTCGATAGACTGGTGCTGCCTATCGCTATTTGAATTGCTTATTATTTTGGTAGTTTCCACTACTTGATTTTTTCTTCAGATATCTTCGTTTGAGATTTAATGTTTTAGAGAGACTCGTAGCAAGACCTGTTGTCAGACTGAAGTTGTACAAATGCTGCCCATCTCAGTCTTATGTGCATGTTGATTTCTTCCGGGAAGTTATTACGTCCTACTTGGAATAATTGTCATAGAGAAATATATTCATTTACAACCGAGCTCGTAGCCATCCATTGTTTTTGTACCCAGTTGATACTTGTGGAGTTTCGAGCGCTCAATTTAGTACAACGGCAATGGCGCTCCTAAATGGCCTACCAGCACAACTCGATCCTTTTCTTACATCCTTTTCCCGTTTTATTATTATATCTTTATGTATACTCTACGTTTCTTTTTTTTTTACCTTGGAACTGCGGTTCTGTTAAATAAACATCTTTTTGTGTTCTTCTAATGGAGATCGGCTCAAACGTTGGAGAATCATGACAATTTTATCATAGTCTAAGTTTTTTTTATTACTTGTCTCAGTATGTTTCTGCGCCGTAAGTTATTACTGGGAGAATATATTGCTGAAACCACTTTGAAATGAAACAATAGATGTTAATTAATTCAAAAAATTAAAAAGTTATAATGGTTTGAGTCAACCCTTTCAGTTCGGAGACCCTGACTTTGCAACAGAAAGTCTTAGCAACTGTTGCCTTTCCTGATGGACTATGCACAGCAAGACTTAAGCGAGTAAATACACTTTAAATATTTATCCGAGACTTTTTCTTAAACGTTTTTTCAGTCTCCGTGCATGTAAATTAATGCAAATTGGCGAAAGTACAAAGGACGCCACGCTGCGGGGGTTAAATTTTTTCTTTATTTTTTTTTTATTTCGATTTACATGTAAATAATTCAACTTTGCTTTGGGGACGGGATATTTTGCATCTTTTCTGAAATATGGCGGAGATTCTTATTTTGTTTTGTTTTGCTTTTAAAAGGTTCGAAAATTGAATCACACCTCTATCCGGCGCGAAAGCGGAAATTAAAAAAAATTATTGATATTTTCTCTTCTTGACTTTGATCTCGCCCGTTTCTGTGATATCGCGTTACAACGTTTTTAAATGTCGCAAGGTTTTATTAAAAAATATATATGCGTAAATTTTTTACGACAAAAATACAAATACTGTCAATGGTTCTAACATATCATTCGGTAATTGATTATTTTTCATTAATATTTTTCAATTTTGCATAAATTCATATAAAAATATATCGTACGTTATAGATTTTATATTTTTGGTGGATTTTGTAAATATACTTTGATAAATCTATAACTGAATAGCTAATCCGATTTATTGATGAGAAAAATATCATATAAGATGATGTTTGCAGTGGTTTTTTTTTTGCAAGAATCAATTTACTAAATATATATCCTAAACTAAACAAACCTTTTTATTGGAAGACCGTGACTTTACAGCCGCATGTTATTTTGAGACTCCTTTACCGGAGGGTACGATGGTTTGACATTTAAAGCAATGTACAGATGATGAACACAACACGGCATCTTTTCATGCTGCATTTGGTTGAGATACAAAAGTGGAGATGTTAGTTAATTATCGTAGAAGAACAAAAACTACAGCAACATTTTCTTCAGGATACCTATTTCTCGCCACCGTAAATTATTATGGAGGATTTAAATTCGTATTTTTAATGTAGTCAACGGAGCTTCTTGTTAGAATCATATATCCCAGCTAGGAAGCGGATATGGAAAAACGATGCTAGAATTTTAACTCCATATTTATTTTTAAATAATAAAGTCTCAAAATATTTTAGAATGTAAGTTCATATGAAATTAATTGCATAAAAAGGGAAAATTGCCCAGATTCTTTACTCTCTAAGTAGTCTATGTCATCTTGAAATACTGTGAACTGGTGTCAATGAATGTGCTATTCAGATAGAAAAAAGGAAATTGACTAAAGCCTTTTAAGCTTTGACATTACTCTCGTTTATTTAAAATTTAAAACAAAAATACAAAATTCGAGTCAAAACATTAGCATGCGTTAATACAAATGCCGTGAAGCCGCACTACGACCAGGAGAGCTATCCTTAATAAGGTTCGACTCAACCTTGACCTGCTCCATACAGTGGTAGGCGTCAGATTGCGGGCCATGTGAGAAGCAGTACTTAGGTCGGCCGCTATTTCCTTGATTGGTGCTACGTTGAGTGTCCTATCACCCGTAGCCTCACCAAGAATCACATGGTTTTCTTGTTAAACTCCAGTTATCAGGTCTATTACATGGTAAGTTTTACGGACGAGATCGTGAAGTACATTGCCGATCTATCAAAAATATGGCAAACATAACGGATTCTTTCCTCTCTCCATTAGGTGGCCTAGTCTAACGAACATGAGAGATCGAGCAGACTAACCACCCAATGGCGTCAGCACCGGCAGAGCATCTGGCTGACGCGGGACATAAATTCTCGTTCGAACCCGAAATCGTGGCTCGAACACAAGGAAAATATGCACACCTAGTAAGCGAAGCCATTGAAATCAAAAGACATCCCGTCAACATCAACAGGGATGACGGCTTGATTTTCAAAACAGCATGGCTTCCACCTTTAGCACATACTCTAAGAACTGTTCAGACAAGCAAGGACGACCACAGTCCGACATGACGTTCGTGGAGGTGAAATTCTTAGAAAATACCTACTGTTTTCTTAAAACAAACCTACCATATTCTTAAAACACCCACGTTCTTCGGACCAATGAAACTTGAGTATGTAGTTGACATCGAGATATCAATAGCGCTCATAAAAAAAACTGACACGAACTCACAACTAAATCACAAAACAAATCATCAATCCTGAAGACGAGCCCTGCAATGGTGGTCGAAATATTGGTTAAAAGAAATTCGCCACACATGGCTAAGCCCAAAAGCCACAATATCAAATCTGGCCGTGAAAACCTAAGAAGTTATCTCTGTTCTTGTTTTTATAAGGGACATATACTCGAAAATAGTTATACTACAAATATATTTTTTTTACAAAAAATTACATACTGATTATTAATTATTTTCTATTTTATTATTAATTTAAAAATATTAAATTTTCTAGGTGAATTAAATGCCCGATGAAGCCGCTCGCAGCTTCCCAAAGAGAAGAGCAAAAACTGAATCACAAAGAGGATAAAAAATAACTTCTTCGACAAAGGAAATGTTCTTTTTCCATTCTTTGGAAGCAGTTAGATGGAAAATGGACCGGTTTATTAATTACCAACGCCAAGTAGAGTTACTTTTCCTTTATGAGAGATAAACTAATTTAGAAGCATATTTTTTTGCAGAGAAAAAATCGAATATCTGTTATTTAAGATAATCATTTTTTATTTTAAGAAAATGAGTATTTAAACTTACGATTTGTAAGTAAAGCACAATTTTCGTACCCGTGAACAAACTAATAAATATTTCTAGATTAAATGACATCATAATAATAGTGGTAGGAAGCTGATTGCGATATGCTGAAGATCGAGAAGGAAGAAGAACGCTATATATTTTGCCACGCGCAATGGAAAAAAAAAATCTTCTATACCGCCATTATTTTAAAGTAATCATCAACATTATCATCAGCCTGTATACATTCACTGTTAAACGTAAGCCTCCCGCATGAGCTTCCATCCTCTTCAATTCTCTGCCTTCCACATCCAGGTCAGTCCCGTTATACATCTTGTCGTCAGTCCATCTTGCAGGGGCTCAGCCAATTCTTCGTTTGCCAGTTCTTGGGCGCACAATTTAAGGTATTAAGGAACAAAAATATTTTAATATATTTTTATCACTTAAATGCGAGACTAAAAAAAAATCTTGCTCTGTTGTATTTTTAAACTGCCTTAACCATCAATATTGCATTTGCATACTATTTTCAGTTTTAGTATAAAAACTGGTTACCATGAAATCATTTTCATTGTCGGTCGATGGGGAAGAAAAGTATTGGAATGGCGCCCAAGAACTGGAAAACGAAACATTGGCCGACCCCTATGCAAGATGGACTGACGACATTAGAAGAATAGCGGGAGTGACCTGGATGCGGAAGGCGGAGGATCGAAGAAGATGGAGACTCATGTGGGCGGCCTACGTTCAACAGTGGACGGACACAGGCTGATGATGATGAAGAAGATGTTGAATTTTCATTGAAACATATATGGGTACGAAAAAAAACTTGATTATTCACGAATATTATTTACGATGTATACATCGACAGGCGTATACAACTGGGATGGGGAACATTTGGAAAACTTAAGTACATTTTTAAAGCGAAAAATCCGCAATATCTAAAAACTAAGGCGTTTAACCAATGCATCCTCCCTGTATTAAATCATGACGCAGAGACGTGGAGTCTGAGAGCAAGTCTCACCCATTAAATAAAGGTCACCCAGCGTGCTATTGAGAGATCCATGCTCGGAGTGTCGCTAAAAGATAGAATCCGAAACGAGGAATTACGCAGAAGAACTCAAATAGTGGATGCTACCCAACAAATAGGCACACTCAAGTGGCAATGGGCATAATGGTGTATACGATTGACGCTAGAAATATTTGCTTCAAGAAATGACTTATTATCACATAATTTGTCGATTAACGCTTATTTAAAAGTTATGCACAAAAAGTGTGTAAATGAAGAAAATTTATCTAGTAAATTATTATTTCAGAGATCCGCTTTTTGGGTGGGAAAAAACGCAAAATATTTCCACCAAAGTCTCATCAGTAAGCCGCATAGACCAGTTGTGCAAAACTTAAGGTTTCCTTAAGTCATAATTATTTCCAAACTGGAGTACAAGCCCATCACAAACCATCATTCAAAGCTTCTGACACATTTTTTTTGTCCCATTTCAAGTGAACAGAAGTTCGCCAAATCCTTAATTATAAATATTTTTTTTAGTAATAATACTAATGTAGCAAGTGACAATAGATTTGGGTACAACATATATACGTCTTTAATTTTACTTCTTTTACAGTAGTAACAAGTATAGCATATTTTTTCATATAATTACACAAAAAAAGCACCAGATTTCGCTCCAATATCTATTTTATGATACTAAGCGCTGCGTGTGAAAAGGCTTTGAATCGGTTGCCACGATTCATATAACGCATCACTTACGTGAAGCCAAATTAAGGGAAAAAACAATTTTGTGTCTCTTTCAGGCGATTGGAAAATTAGCCTGAAACTTAATTTAAGAATACCGTATTATTAATCATAAACTTTTATACTCATCTCACTCACGATTTTTTTTACTTGCATACAAATATTTTTCTTTTTTGCATAGTTTGAGAAATTAGAAAAACATTTAATCTGGAATTTAAATGGTAGAATTCTTCATTATTAAATTTGTAGTGTTAGGTCCATTCATCCTATAATATTAAAAATTAAGACAATTTTTTTGTTATAATATTTGTTCAAAAGTTTTTTGTACTAAAATTAAACTCGAATGCAAATAAAATAAATAGAAAATGAATTAAATTCTTACAAAGAAATATCGATATAACTGGATTATATGTTAGATAAACTAACTATCTGTCACATTTAGATCAAAAACAAACAAAAAAAATCCACAGGGATATAATGCATCTGCTTAAAGCATTTTTTCAATGTATAAATGGATCTTAATATTTTTCAAGAATCATCTGGTTCAATATAACTGCTTATAGACAGCCACCAAAAGTCGGAACCCTTTTATGATTGGCTAATGGCCTGCTAAATTTGTTGAGAGAATACTTTGCTACAGAGTTTTTTCAGCTCGCTTATATAACACATTATATCGTATTTTTGTTTTACATTTTTTTTCAGACAGCCTTCATATCGAGCGCCTTTTTTCCAGGCCAGTTTTTTCAGCGATGCGAACTGTCAGTCACACGGGTCACGTGATAAATCTACTCCACTCCGTGATTAATGCACTTAATGGCTCGGATATTGGATGCAAAAACTGAAAAGTCGGAGATTTTTTACACATAACATAATCAGTCGGATTGATATTGTATTATATACATCTAGTGCTCTGAATTATTTCTAGAGCTTAGAGCTTGTCAGTAACAAACATGAATATCAAAGTGTAATTACACAACGATTAAGTTTTCAGTTTGATTTATGACTTCCTATTCAACATACTTACCTGAAGTATTGTCCCTTCTCTTGCATGTAAACACATACAAGAGAATACCGACAGATGGTGATAGTAATTCTGAAATCACATCTGCTGAATTCTAGGACGCTTACCATGGTGTATATGGCTAAACGCTGCATGCGGAGTGTTGATCCGCCAACTTCATAGACTACAGCCCGAGATTCAGGCATCATCCTTTATTATTACAGGAATTTACTATGAATGGGTGGTCTTCACGGGACGACTTTCGTCTACCACCAATTTTAATTTGTAGGCTATGACTGACATTTTACGGGTGATGGATCAAATTCACACAAACCAGGGGTATTTAGAGCTCAGAAATCGATTCAAAATCCTTTTTTTTTAATCTCCGTCGGGAATCGTACCCACGACATTTGGCTTGCAAAGCAAACGCTTTGACCATTGAGCTATGACCATCGGCGTGTGTAGTAGGATTAACATTTTATTTTACAAATATATAATAGTTATAATAATATAATTTAATTTATTCAGCCAACAGAGCCATAAAATTACAATTTCATACATATGAAAAGAAATTACAAGGTAATAAATAATATTAAACAACTTTAACAACTACTACTCTGTGAGTGGAGAACCGAATACCCGCTGGATGGCCACGTGAAGGCACATCTAGTGCCCCTTTAACCGGGAGTCCCACCTATCCGCCCACACAGTGACCATTGCGTTGGGACTGCCGCGAACGCGCGCCCACAGAGAAGCGTAACGCTTCCTTATTATGTCATAGAAGCCATCTACTCGCACCTCCGTCAACATGCCTGAGGCACTGCAATATCCCGGCAGACCCAAAAACATTCGGAAGGCGTTGTATAATTGTATAGATATTTTTATTCATTTTTAAATCCAGACTATGAAATGTGTAGCAGAAATAAATCATATTGCAATAAAAAAATATTAAGAAAGTATAAATAAAAAAATACGTAACCAACCGAATGAAACTCATAATTAAATAACATTTATTTTTGACATACTCTTCTTCTTCGTCGTTCAAACAATCCGGTGGATTGGTTTGCAGCAACAAAACTTGCATCTCGATTTCCACTCCTCTCAATCCTCTGCAGTTCTCTTCAGCTCAGCATAAGAGCTACAACTCGTGTCCTCACACATTTGCTGCAAATACTCCATTTTTCTTTCATCGTTTCATCCCTCTAGCATCCCTTCCACAATGTCGTGAAGAAGACCATCGTGGCGCATGATGTGACCGATCCATCGGACTCATCATGACATACTCAAGTATCAAAAATATATCTCACAAAC
The DNA here is from genome assembly GCA_022606575.1 of Glossosoma conforme. Lineage (NCBI taxonomy): Eukaryota > Metazoa > Arthropoda > Insecta > Trichoptera > Glossosomatidae > Glossosoma > Glossosoma conforme. Next base: position 135,149 of record JAGTXR010000039.1, read on the forward strand.
ATAAAATCTTTCTAACTAAGTAAAAACTAACGTCGCATATTTTAAGATCAATAATAAAAAATATTATATAAGTTTGAGTACTCGTACATCGAAAACAAAAATATAATATTATAAAATGGTTTAATACATTAAAATAACACATACCCCTTGATTTTATCATGTCTTTTTTAATGGTTTTACCCGCACACAACAACAATACACATATACAATCTATAAATATTTGTGTACTATCGTAGGAACTAAATGTATAAGTATACAAACCTATACAAGCCACTGCCAGAGATAATCTCCAGGGAGGCCGAAGCATGTAATCGTTTTAAATAAATATGAATCAAAACTAAATATTTTTAATTAGTTAACTTAGAATTAAAATTTATTTAAAATTATAATTATCTTTGAATTTATTTTAATAAATTGACTACATTTTCACTCAAAAATATTCACTGAAATATACATATGTTTTTTTTAACTTCACTAAGATAGTTGTACAATAGCATTTATTATAAAAGATATGTACAAAAAGCATTTACTTGATTTAATAAATTTTATTTTGCAATTGGTTACTTTAAGAATATCAAGACATTAGATTTTGGATAGGGTAAAATTATTGTTTTTAAAAAATAATATAATATCATGGTTTTTTAACATTTTGTCCAGATGCGATTATGCAAGGCTCACGGTTTGTTTAACTAGGTCACCGCATTAAGAAGCATTGGTGCCATGACAAACGGGTTAAGTGTACATTAAAATGACATTAGCAGTTACTGGGAAGGCAATCAATATTGAAATAAATAATATAATCGCTAGGGAAGTATATTGTTTTTAAAACATACAGAAGAATACCAACATATGGTGATAGTGATTCTTAAGTCTCATCTGTGGATTCTATGACGCCAACCATGTTATATATGGTTAAGCGCTTCATGTGGATTGTTGACTCGCCAACGTCATATACTACAGCCCGAAATTCATGAATCATCCTTATTATTTATATACTACCATCCCCGTTATTAAAAAAAAGCGACTACACGTCGCCGGGATAATCATCAGGACGCATGGTGGACGGATGAGGAGCAGATGAGCAACACAAATACTTTTTGAGAAGTACACCAACATATATTTTTGATAAAAAATGTTAAGCTTTCGGTCCGAGGCGAACCGTATGCTTTCAGGCCCCAGACGGATCACAACTCATTACTCGTCTCGCTCGGGGGACAACTGATGACTCCGGCACCTCCGTCAATGCAGCGCCGTAACTAATTCAGTAGATATTTTAAGAATTAATGGTGAACCAATGACAGACAGCCATATACATAACTAATGACGCACCAGTATCAAGACCTGTCAAATAACCACATGAGTTTCCAACGAGGAAACAAAAAAAAAGACGAAAGATATATCGAGGCTTTTCGGTACTAACCTGCAAGGGCTATGTAAATACTTTAATCAAGACAAAAATATATTTATATGTATATGTATATGTATATGTATATGAATATGTCCATATATATAAATAAACCTCAGAACTGTGGTCTAGCTATCCTAAACGAGAGTGGGAAAAGCTCAAAGTTGCGTATAATAATTTGATATCCTCCTCTTCCATTTATGGACATCGATTAACTGGATGAAGGATGCAGGATCAGGTTTACAATATAAACACTTGTTTCACATATTATTTGTTTATTGTCACAAACGTCGCCCGCCACAGCGAACGCACAGGACGCGCGCACTGTGACGGGCGCGAGTCAAACTTCAACTGCCAGCCCACGGCGCGATCTCATATCTCCACGGTACCAACTGCCAATATGACAGTCCTACCAACCGGCAATAGGCCAACTGTCATAACAATTATTATGGCGTATGCAAACACCGCCTAACATTCGATGTAGATGTCACGCAAGCGAACCAAAATAATAGACAAAAGATCGCTTGTTGAGGCTTTACGGCATCGGCCTTGAGGAGCTATATCAAGCTGATATCAAATTCATATCGACAACTTATGCAACTCCCTAGATTTTAAAGCGCATCTGAAATGTTTGTGGAGGGCAGAGTCCATTCATTCCTAGCATTATTGCATCACTGAGTTTGCCGGTTTCTGGAGCAGGATAAGGAAGTAAACAACCCATCATCCTAGCTGCTTCTGAATGGCTCAACTCCTCCCTAAGTCATCGCTGGATGGAGATGATGCAGCGACCACCATGAATTATTATGTTTAAATATAATTATTATTTTGTATGTACTATATAAATATATATGTATCTAAAAATATGGCAGATTGGGTATTGCACAACCCACCCACTCCTGCTGGAATAAAAGTTTTTTTTTTTTTTTTTTTTTATTTAATCAAATATAATAGGATACATTTAAGATTTTTTTGATAGTATTACATTCATTTTTTTTTTTTTTGGAATTTCGCTTTCCACGCCACTTAAAGGTAGATCTTGTGTGTGGCGTGGGATTCATCTTTGATTTAAGTGTTGTTTAATTTATATTATTATTTTTTACATTTTTTTACATAATAACATTTTTATTTTTTTTTTAGAATATAAAATAATATCATGCATATTTATATTTTTTTTATAATCGAAGTGACAATTTCAGCATCATTTACATATATATTTCGATTCTTTAATAGCCTCGACCCATGTAAGTCTCAATTTCCACCAGACACATTATAATGAACTTAATATAATCAATACCTTTTTAACAATATAAATATTTTATACAATTTATATAAATTCTATACTTATTATGCTTGGATCATATACATACAATTACTACTTAGTACCTAGCTTGAATCATATACAGAGAGGTTTACATTAGTATCATTTTAATAATAGTAACATTATAATGTAATAAAAAAATTATATATATATCATTTATTTCTCATTTTTGTACAATTACGTCAGATCTGATTTTTTATTTTTGAAGAACCGTTTTCCCTTTTATTCATTATTTTCATGTCACTGATCGCTTTTATTTCCGGAGGAAGATTGTTGAAAATTATTACTGTTATTATTACTGTTATTATTTTTATTACTTTTAAATCTTCTTTTCAATATTTTTAGGAATCTTTACTTTGAAAAAACAACCTTATTTATATTTTAATTAAGCTAGAGAAAAGTTAATTTGTATTTGTTTATTATTCAATAAGTCAATTTGTGTGCACAATACTAAAATTTGCAGTGAAATTTTACACAAGCGCGTTAAGCAAATGACGTTCCACATGCAATTATTTGAATTCGTTAATAATACACACAGAGAGAATAAACTCTGCCGTACAAATTGGCTGGTTTTATTCAAATAAAAACGAATTCCAGGCAAAATTTGTTAAAACAAATGAGGCCATTATTTAAAAAGGCGTTTCAAAGGATCGACGCGGCTCGAACCCAGCATGAGTAATGAGATCTGCATCAAAACAGATTTATCCGGCGAATTTAAGCTGAAATATAACAGCTTGGCAAAAACATATGCAATTTCAATCGGGATCCAATATGATTACACATTATAGTGAAAACGATTTTTCACGGTATTAATATTATTTAAATTTATATTATTGCGTTTGTATTCGCTTAAGCAAATTGTGAATTTAACAGATTTAATGGCTGTTTTGTCAAAATAGCTCGTAACATTATGTATATTTCTTATTATTTATTATTTTTTATACATTTACATTACTATTGAATTTCAAATTATTTTTAACATTTAAAAAATACACAATAAATAGTAATAACTGTATGTAGAGTCCAATTAAGAAGAATTCTTGGAATTTCCTGGAGAGACCACGTCACGAACAATGAGGTTCTCAGTATAATCAAGGAAGATAGGCACCTATTACGAACCATCACAGAGAGGCGAGCCCGATGGATCGGTTACATCAGGCACCACGATGGCCTTCTTCACGACATTGTGGAAGGGATGGTTGAGGGTAGTAACTGTAAAGGGCGCCCGAGACGGGAGTATTTGCAGCAAGTGTTCGAGGACATAAATTGTAGCTCTTATGCTGAGCTGAAGAGGAATGGATTGATGCAAGATTCTTTTGCTGCAAACCAATCCACCGGATTGATACTACTACGAAGAAGAGTCCAATATTTTTTATTTATTTTTTATTTAAACAAATATAAATATACAGTTAAAAAAATGTAGTGACAATAAAAAAAAAACTTTTTTTTTTTTTTTTGTAAATATATATATGTAATAATATAACCTTGTGTTTTAATTCTTAATTAATAAATAATTTTAGTTAAAAAAATAAGCTCCTCAATTTGAGCACTTTACCCTAAAAGATTTTAAATAAATGTTTATTATTTTTTCACAAAAGGCGATAAAGGTTTAAGTAAGAGATTCTATGGAGTAAGAATTATGTTATACAAAATACTCATAAAAGACAATGTTCATGAAACTTAAAGAAAATATATAGAGTGTAAGAATAAGCTTCACAATAAAAAACTTGAGGAAGATAATTTTACTAATTCTTTATATAATACTTCAAAGTTAATTTTTTTACATATGCTATTGATTTTTATATGTAAAGCATTCACTTGAGGTCCATTTGAATATTTTAAAATGAAAATATGCCAAAAAGCCACGATATACGATCTTTGTCTCATATTTTATTCGTTAAATCGATACGATTATATAAAAGTGTTAGGCTTAGTCTATTTTTAAGAAGTCAAAAGCTATAGTATTGTTTCACCATTTTGTTTTTTTGACAGGTCCTGTCATCGGCGGGGCTAGTTCTGTAAATGGCTACCGTATTAATTCGGCGCAAAGCTGTGATGACTGCTGGAGAGTAAGTCTGAGTCTGCCCGGGCGTGAATAACACATCATTGTTTGTCTCGGGCAGATAACCAAATGCTGTCAATCTTTCACCAAAATATATTCCAATAAGCTTCTCAAAAAGTTCTTTATGTTGCTCATCAGCTCCTCATCTCTCAACCACGCGTTCTGATGACGATCTCAGCGAAATGAAGTCGTTCCTTTAGTAAATTTGTGTTTTATTGATATTTAAGCATTTATTTTAAGAGCAATTTCGAGTATAATATTATATGAATAATAAATTAACAACCAAAATATGTAGCCACAAATTCACAGGTGTTGAATATTTTAATATGTCTTAATAAGGTATAAAGATTATTGAAAAAAAATCCTGCAAAAAGAAACAAAACACAAACTTTGTACTTCAACTTAATATGGATCACATAAAGCACATTAAACTTAGATAATTGAAGACAATGGTTTCATTGTAATTTTTCATTTGTGCTAGAGGTGACAAACATTGCAGCTGACAGCTTTATAGATGCATTTTGAGACTACCATAAACTACAGTTAACTAGGTGAACATAGTGTAATAAAACATAATCTTATTTTGTCAATATATTCTGTGAATTTTTATCATATTTTAGATAAAGCTATCACCATTGTCGTTTTTTTAATCCACCTTGTTTCTCGTAAGCTCAAAAGTTTGCTCGGAAAGTGTAAAGTGTAAAAAAGCAACTTGGCGAAGAGATCAATGTGAGACTCTTTAAAACTTTCCGACTCGCATCCATTCAATCATGCTAAACAACCTGCGAGGAGGTTCCCGCGGAAACCAGCACTAAATTCTCACCAGACCATTAGACACGTGGCTGATCCCATCAATCCTCATCATCTAGGAATCGCGATCATCGTCCACCGACACCATTCTTTTTCTCGATCGAAAAAAAAGTAGCATTAAGGACAGTATCTATTGGAGTCTTTCACATAGATTCAAAACATTAAAAAAGGCTTAAATGAAAAGCTTTATACAAAACATGCATGACAGCATTTTAGTTGCACGTAAAAAACTATTATTTATCTATGTGTCAGTGACGTCAAAGTGCTTCCGCTTCAATATTTGAGAATGTTGATGGCCCGTGTGCGGCCCAGTATTTTGTCTTAGGATATTAGGCTAATGTGTACAAAATACAAATCGATAGAAAAAATATCGACTTTTACAGATCATTATAAGTTGTTTTTCTCATGTTTTTTTATATCTAGACTTATCATCATCATCATCAGCTTACAACCGAAGGCTTACCTTGGAAAATATATAATTCCCGGTAATTATCAAAATTGAAGTTTGGGGACTTGAAGAGACGATATCAATTGTATCCATAATTGGTTATTTAGTAGGCACATTTTAGGGGATTCGTTAATCTGTTTTTGAAAGTAAGTAAGAGATTATACCGATGCTTATAACACCTGGACCATTTCAACATAAGAAATGGCTTAATGAAACCAACAATATACGGATGTCAACAGATAGTGACTCATTCAAGTTATGGTACGCATTATATTTTGCTCTTTCACTGATCTAAAGAGAGCCATGCTTATGATGTGCAAATCATTAGTTTGCATTAATACCTTTAAATACAAACTTCAATATAGGTAAAACTTTTATCTTTATTTAATTTAAATATTTCATTCACAGCAATAGAGCGGTGTAATGTGAGATTTTTTTCTACTCGTCTATTATTAACATTGCAAAATACAAAATTCTTTTAATGTTTCTACTAAAACAATGACATATTTATCCAGGTTTTAGCTGTGGGATGTGAACATGAATAGTCTTGCCTTCTGTTGAGACTATCTGGCAACTCTTTGTTAGTTACTGTCAAGTGTATGCCAGCCTTAAGACGGAACCTGAGAAAGAAGAAGGTTCTGTAGGCGATAGAGGGTAACTTTAAAGCTCTCCCTCTCATTGGCATTCATACCCAGGCGCAAGGGTGGCCTCCTGCCCTCCCTGTAAACAGTTTACCCCCGCAAAGTGCGCGGAAAATTGGGCTTATCTTTTGAAGTTGGCGTGGTGAAAAATCTAAAGAACATTTCGTCCCAAAGTACCCTGCCGTCCCACACCGGGGATTTGTTAATGATCGAATTAAGCTCAACGGGAAAACGTGTTTGCGACTAGCTTCCGACCGCAAAATTCCTTCTTTTTATGCGCGGCGGTGAATTTGTTTAATTGCGTTCAAGAGAGCAGATTATCTAAATAACTTACTTAAAGGAACTGAAAAATCATTGCAGAAATTCAGGACAAATGCCGGCTTTTTTTGCAAGGGATCTTGTACAAGCTCTTTCATTTTAACTGGCAAAGTTCTGGCTGTTTCGCAGAGTGGACTTGCGCAAAAAAAAAGTTTTATTCTCTTTGCTAGCGTATTTGAAGTTTTACCAACAAGTCATCATATAATATACATGGCCATTGCTTGTGAAATTTAATAATGTAAAGACGGAAAAATAACAGAAAATATATCGAATATTTAGTATGGTACAGTTATGGTATTATTAATTCGATTTTATTCATCTCTTAACAGACAACTTATCGACTTATTTCTTTCATTATTACTTTGGTCAAATATGTTTTATTTTTAAATCATTAACATTTTATTGACTTTTACTTCCAATTATTGTTAAGTTTACTCAATTAATAATGTTTATATTACTTTACTGAATACGAATACTTATTAGTTTGATAAGTAATGTGTAGTTTAATTTCCGTGTACCAGATAATTACATGAGTATGATACGATAGTGGAATCGGTGAAACGTATTTCTGTTTCTTGAAAAATATATAATGATGTTTTTTTTTCTTTAATTACGCTATGATGTGTCATATATTTCGTGCAATTAACTAATTAGAAATATAATGATGATATGCCAATTATTGTGAAAAATAATTGGATACAAAAAATAACCCTCAATTAGCCATTTCGAGTATTTTATTGTTTTAATGATAGTAAAATACAAGAAGATTATTAACAACAAATTAAATTGTCGAGAAAAAATTATGATACATATTAAACTAATGCATCCACTGTGTTATTGCCTTTATATATTATACTCACCAAGTCAGGTCAGCCTTCTGTAGCTCTGTTTAGTACATTCTATGTATTTTGCTCTCGTGCGTTATTTTTAGAACATGTCCCAATCATGTTCACCTTTGTTTTTCTAACCGACTGTAGTATGGAAGGCTATATTTTACGTTCTCTCACGTTATTATTCCTTACAAAGTCAAATATTTATTATTCTACGCAGGTATCTGCTCTCATAATCTATAATACGCTTGCATTGTCCCTTGGTGAGATGCCTAGAATTTAGCTTTTTAAAATCAATATATATAAACTTAATTTCATTTAAATTTAAACTGAATTTTACTTGACTTTTCATTTAAGAGAAAATTGCAATCAAAAAATGACTTAAGGCACTATTATAACATTCACATTCTTTTACGAATAATAATTCAAATATTTCAGAATGTATGCTTTAAGTAATTAATATTATTTTAAGATGCCGATCTCAGTAAATATTCCACCACACTGCCTGAAAGTTCACCTTTCCAGCCAGATGGCTCACTGCTGATTTTACCTGAAGAAGGCTCTTCTTGTTAAGCCTTCTCCGTAGCAATAACTATGGATTAAGACCCAAAGAAGACCCATCTGCCTCTAATCCGAAACAGAGTGATGTTTTTCCGAAGGAAATCCTGCCGTGAGTCAAGCTATTCCGATAACATTCAGCTATCTTCTTTAGCCAAACTCTTTTATGCCGTTTTGTTAGGTCGCAAGTACTTCACTCCTTTCAGGCATTTTTTTTCAGCTGAAAAGCACATTGATACTTTTGATGTTTTTTTCTTATCAAAGCGGAAAACGTCAACTGCGGGATCGATTAATATAACGTATTGAGATTGTCAAAGGAATGGAAATGACTTTTCATCTTTTTCATGTTTGCAATATTGTAGCTTTTAATAACATGAACTGGTTTTTTATAAAAAATATTGTATAAAACGTAGCATTTACTTTAATATAAAAAACACTCTACTGAGCTACTTCAAAATCAAAGTACTTTTATATTTTTTTTAATACGTTTTCTATTATACCAGTATTTTAAATAATGTGCTTCATCTAAGGACCCTTGCCATATTGATGATATTGAACAAAATATAAAAATTATCAAAGCTTTCAATTTATACGTGATGTTTGTTCAATCTGTGAATGCTTTTATCGGAAACAAGTTTTTGTCGTTAAAAAATAAGGGACTTATTTTCAATTTTTTCAGGCCCAATGCATCTTTATTATGTATTTTTATGAAAACCGATACCTTCACTTTCAGCACCTAAAGTATTTATTAAATATATATACTCATTTTTCTAACATATGTCGACCAAGAACTGGCAGCTTCCAAAGTTCCTTCCTTAATGCCACCGGTAAGCTATGGAATGCTCTTCCAGCGTCTGTGTTTCCTCCTTCCTACAATCTGGATCTCTTCAAGAAACAGATAAATATACACTTGCAATCTCCCCAACCCACACACAAACACGAACACAACACACGTTTCCCGCATGCAGCGTCCAGCCTCCCTGGCTGAGCGTCATAGAGTGCACTGGTCTTGACCGGTTGTGCTCTCCTGCATGCGTTTACATAAAAAAAAAACATATTTGGTTTCTAGCTAGAACATATAGTAGCTGAAAATTTTCCTAGATAAAAGTCTTCCAATTTATATAGTATTTTCATCGTGTCAAGAACACACTATATCCTTAAAATTCTTCGATCAAATTATATTTTATTTTTTAAATTATTTTTTATAAAAAATTGACAAATTAACAATATTTAGTAACGATTAACAATACATTTTATTGATTACATGTTTCGGCCTCCCTTGAGACCATCTTCAATTATTATCGAAGATGTTCTCCAGTAACGAAGTTTTTTTAATTTGTATTTTTTCAATTAAAATAAATTTTAAAATTCAAACACTTTATTCCCTTTATATAAGAATAATTATACAAAACGTAAATTTTTTTTTGTTATATAATTTTTATTGTACATTAATCAAAAAGTAAAATGTTACGTCCCGTAACTCGTCAGTATGTCAGTACCAAGGCAACTTCACCATTATTTTCCCCAGTACTTATCCTATGTAGTAGGAACAACAATATGGCCTTACCATGTAGGCCTTCCACATACGCCTACATTATGTCAAATAATTGAATAATGACTTTATTCTTACTGACCTGACCTTCCAGAAGGTCTGATAGACAATGAACGTTATGTGTGGGAGCTTTGACGAGGGAGAATTTAAATTATAAATAAATTTATAAATAAATACCGAAAATACATAGCATATTTGATTTTGAGAATCGCATTCAAAAATATTGAAATATTTATTTGTTAATAATTGGATATCACATTTGAAATCATGGGTATTAATTTTTTACAGTAAAAGTTTTTTATATTAAATTGTTTTAGGAGTGTTGTAGAATAAATTTAAATATTCCAAAGATAATTGAAGATCTTTGAAACCAATAATTTAAACAAATTGATACACATATATAATTCTACAGAATATACTGTGTGATATTTCTTTTATATAAAACAGAGAAATAGTAGAAGTTCTTTTTGTCTACGAGTACATTTCACGCAACGTTTTTAATACATATCAACTATCATACAAAATAATGATTCACCAGCGTTTTACGTATTCACGTATGGAATATTTTATGTGAACTAAAATTAAATCTAATCTATATATCTCAGATTTATAAAGATATATTTTATAGAAATATTTACCCACTTAACAAAACAATCTACGAGATCGAACCTAGATCATTAAATGTATATTTTTAAAATGTCATTTTTAATATACAAGACTGAAAAGTGTCATCACCATCAGTCCTTTGTTCATCTACTGTTGGAACGTAGACTTTTGTAAGACTCTCTATCATTCTCGATCCTCCGCCGTTTGCATCCAGTCTACTCGCGCTATTCTTCTGATGTCATCAGTCAGTCCTGCAAGGTGTCGCCCAACCCACCGTTTGCCATTTCTTGGGCGCCACTCTTTTACTTTTATCATCTCTTCGACAGATTGATCCTGCCCATTGCTACTTGAGTGTTCCTATTCTTTAGGTAGACAATACTACTTGAGCTATTTTTCGGATATCCTCGTTATGGATTCATTATCTTAGAAAAATTTGTGTATGGATTTATCCATTGCAAATACAGGTAAGATGACGTTTATTTTATTTGTAAGAATTGCTATTATATTACGCTTCTTTGCGCTATGTTAAAACTGAGAGAATATGTTGAACAAATGCTTTAATTTTAAGGCATTATGGAATTATGCCAATTTTATAGCCTTCGCTACTACGTAACTAAAAAAGTGTTTTTACCAATAAAATATAATAAAAAACATAAATACTTAAACAATTCAATTGATGTGTTATTATATAACAATAAAGTATTTGATATAATTCCTTACAAATTATTCACGAATACCAACTTCTTCCGGTTAAATACCAAGGAGCTTTCGGCTGAAGCTCACGTACAAGTTGCTTCACGTCTGCTACGTGATTAAGTTAAAATCTGCGACTTGCCCTTGTCAATTCGCAAAACTTTAGCGACCGAACAATAGTAACTACGGCGATGATGATTTCATCATGAGAAAGGTTTTCGGTAACTTGGCTGCCTTCCCGGAAGATGCGGTCGTTTGCTTGTTGACGTGACGATCGAAAGTGACTGTACTCTTTGAACAACAGACCACACTTTTTGTTTGACATCATCGCTAACTTATTTATAAATTATATCCACCTCTGCCACAAAGTTCCAACTTAGTTTTTCTAAATATATATATATTTTAATTTCACACAAACTTTTGAGGTCTTTAAGTATATTTATATCTAAAGTAATTAAATAAAACACATTATCTTGACATTTCCAGATTGAAGTATTTTAGACGACGTGTCTTTTACGATTAATAATTAGATAATAAAGGATGACAACAACAACGTGCTACGTCAATTACACTCACACGTGTTGATGAAAATTTCAAGTAAAAATAATCCATTAGCACATTTGCGTCCCGAATTTGTTTCTACATTTAAGGTTCCCATGGTAACAATGATGGTTACCGGTCAAGTTTCCATAAACTTGCATAAACTGCGGCTGTAGAACCCGAGAAATAATTGAGTGCTGTAATTGTTTCCGTAGTGACAGAAATGAAATCCTGGCAGTTTTACAGCGGACCGACTGAATGTGACTCTGGCGTGGAGCAGACCCTGTCACACTTTCTTGAGTGTGTGCTGTGTCCGAATAGTTGCACCCAGAAAGACTTGATTACGGCCATTTCTGGGTAGACAGGATCTGACCCTGTTGCTTCCGATACGATTATTTATATTGAATGCTTACTTATCAGTGTTTTTTAGAAAAGTTCTGAATATGTGTAATCACTAATTAATGAGCTTCTCTCCTCATTATGGAAAAAAATAAGATTGGTTTCTAAATAAAATAAGGGGTGGTTAAATAAATTTCTCAATAAACCATCAATTTAACTAGCAATTGGAATGTTCATTAGCGTAGTTGTTTCTTTAGCTCCAATTTGCACTTATCACTAAGGTTCTGTTCCCTTTCTGATGAAAACTCGGTACGACAAAGTGGCTCACTTGCAGGTGGACTGAATGCGAGTGTGTATCCAGAAAGGTGAAAGAGAAAAGCTTGTACTTGCCCCATTCTAGCGTCACAGTAGGGGAAAAGAAACATTTTTAAATGAACCATTTTTCGGTATTTTTTAAAAATAAATAAGGAACAGTATAATTATTCTTATTATGTAAAATAATTACAGTTGAAACATGATTTTAAAACAACATCTCACCAAATAGAAAAAAAGGTTTTCAAATTCAATTAAATCATTTTGAATTATTGTCTAAAGACAATAAATTTCCCCCTACCACAGATAAACAATTAAGATTAAAATAAAAAACATGTTTGTTGATGTAATACAAAATTGTTCATTGTAAAATACGATGTGAATTACTAAAGTGGTAAAATAACCAAGTAGTATCATTTATTGTTTTGTTTTTTTATTTATTTAACTAACAGTCTCTTTTCATTGTTGTCTAATTGTGATACTTAAGTTTAAATTCTCATACAAGTATTTGTTTTTATTTTCATTGGTAGCGTTATATAAAATTTAGTAATATAAAACCGAATTATTTGGCAAAAATACTATCATCAAACCTCTCAATGAAGTATTTTGAAAAAAATATATACATTTAAAACTTGAGATGTTCCAATGATGGATAATTGACTTTAGTCGGTTTATGACGTTAATTTAGAATATGCCGTCAACATAATGAATGCCTCTTACATTGTTTCCTCTTCTGATAATATGAAAATATTAGGTTTATCAATTATTTGTATCGTAAATTCTTTTATTACTAAAACTGCACGCCAAAATATTAGTTTCTGTTTAGTACCGTCCTTTGTTTCTAAACACGTGTATTCGAATAATAGTTTCAGATTATCTTAGCAAACTGACAAATGCGTTTCAGAATCCGACGGTTGAACAAGCCTTCGTTTCAGGAATACAAAGCCTGAACACATCGCCCCGGGGGCGCTGTTCAAATTATTCGACTTTCCTCAAAGGAAAACCCATCTCCCTGTACAGGCTGAAAGTAAACAGTCTGCTTCATTAAATACCCATGCGATATCATACAAAATCGCCCACGATTAATTTAGTTATTCTTTCCGTCGGGTCTTAGAATATTTTTTAATCAAGGCAATGATAGCCAGCGGACATCTCGGACTTTCTAGAATCATGTCAATATTGATTCACGGTTAGAGTGTGGCCTTTGATAGCTGTTTAATTTTCGAGATTTGTAAATTGTAAAATCAAACTGAATTTTTAATTTGAATTGAACAAGCAAAATCTCAATTTATGACAATGTCAATTTACGTATTTGATAATAAATATATTTTAAGTAGTACACTACAATACTTGATACTTTATCTTACTCACACAATAATATATTATGTGTTTAACATGTGACCTTGCACTGAAAGTTGTTTTCTGTTACGAATTACAAAAAAAAAATAAAAAATAATAATTAATATTTTTCGTATATTATTATTATTTTGCATTAAAAAATAATAACAAAACCCTTAAGAGCGTACGGAAGCCCGATTTTTCTTTCTTCCAATTAACAGTTGCTTGACATGACTATTGTTTAATATAAATAACAGCTATTTGAGTAAGCAAGCAAAATTATATAAATACATATGTCTATAATGAAATCAAAGATGAGTATGATCAATCTGTTATCTTTTACTACAACTATTTACAATTTGCTAGATATTTTCTTAATAAGAAAAAAATCATAGTAATGACTCGTATCGAACTGTGTTAATTTTTATTAAGTTGGGTCTAACAGTTATACCTATACAGTGAAATTCTTAAAGTCTGCTGTAATGTTGTCATTTTTTATAACAAGTTTCTTTTTTATAGTCTGTTGTATTAGGAAAACGCCGAAAACAATTATTCTAGGAGACTGCAATTGCTTAAATGTAAATTTCGTAAAAAAGCGCCTAAAGGCAATATTTTCATACTTTCTTGAAATTTCTTGAAGAAGTATTTAAATGTTTTAGAACAACCCAGTTCTTTCGTTCGTGAACAACTAAACGGAAATACAAAAGTTAAGAATCTAAATATCTATTAACCAAATAGTGTAGTACACTGCGTCTTATTCCGTGATATTTTGTTTGTTTACAAAAACAAAATTAAATCACTTAGAAACGATACTATTTACTTTTTCCGTAAATTATGAATCTTAACCAACTTTATTTTTTATGCGGAATAGACAAACAACAGAAATAACAGTTTTCTAAGTTACACACTATATATTTACTTGAAATTTTAAAGTAGGTGTTTCTGATATTGATTCACTTTAAGTTGATATACTTTAATTTTTAAATTGATATACATAAATGGAACTTCAGATTCCACAAATAATAAACAACAATTACCATTTGCAACCTCCCGGGTTTTACTTGTTTTGAAATCTATTTAATACCTAGAGGCGGATAAAGACAAAAACATACAAATTAAATGAAATAATTTGTAATAAATAATAAAAATAATAATATACCTTTTTTTCAATAAAGAGAATTTTGGGCAATGTTTATTCGCTGATTTAAAGACCATGTTTCAGCTCTCAATGAAATCTTCATCAGTTACTAAATTTATAAGTATATTGTGTATATTTTTTACATGGATCACATTGAGAACTATTTAATTACTTTATGGAAGATAGCAGTTTTGCTTTCAATAAAGACTTTCATCAGTTCCAAACGTCTGGTTAATATACTGATGTATAAATAATTACTTTTAAAAAGATGGATTACGTAGAGGTGTAGGAAAGGAATATATGTAGACCTTTATTTTCAAGCATTCTCCATATATCCTCGTCGTTATACATCAGTTTGTATATTCAGGCTGGGAACTTTCATTAAACGCCTTAATTAAAGACAAAACTGCGGTCTTCCATCAAGCAATTAAACAGTTTTCAGTATGATCCACGTAAACACAAGTATAACATATTTTGTATACAAATTTTGAACCGATCTTAAAGTACGCAATGATAACAATATAAATAATCTTCATCAGTAATCCACTAGTAAAAGCGTATGAAAACAACGTTCAATACGAAATCGCGTTTTTTAGTTCTGTGAACAAACAGTAATCTTAGGTATGTTCTGCATATCGAAACCAAGTTAAATATAATGAATTATGTATTTAATATTGAAAATTTATATTAGTATGTTTTTTTTTAAATACAAATTCACGTAACTTAAGTGTAATAATGTTATGGCAGTAGTGCTATTTTACCATTACGCTTATCCATGACAATATATTTGAAAATTTGCATATCCGAGTGTCACTTTGTCGTTGTTTTCTCGCGTGTTCATGTCAAACAGTCAAAGTAATCCGCGTTTGAACTTTCTAACCTTCCATGCCCTAATGCCATTATTCTTTGCGATGGAAAAACGAATTCTCATATTACTTTGCCATGAAATATCATACCCTGCATTTTTGAGAGTTTTGACTGTAAATCACTGTAAGCTTTAACGCGTTATCATAAATTGTAGATATAACACATGTTCATATGACTACTTTTGTCTGCGGATAATACATATTACTGAATAAGGATCAATTAACGCTAACCGTAGATATAAAAATATGCAATAAAATATATGTTTAATGGAACCTTTTTCAGGATTCTAATTCATGTTATCTTACTTAGTATGTTAAGGTTTTGACTTGTTTACCTTTTGCGATGATTGTTATTATTACTTTAAAAACTGCATTCAAATAAAAAAATTATATGATTAAAGTAATTCTTGAATGTTTGTCATGTTAATCATCATTATCATCACCCTGTATCCGT
Source organism: Glossosoma conforme (assembly GCA_022606575.1). Taxonomy (NCBI): domain Eukaryota; kingdom Metazoa; phylum Arthropoda; class Insecta; order Trichoptera; family Glossosomatidae; genus Glossosoma; species Glossosoma conforme. Next base: position 151,377 of record JAGTXR010000039.1, read on the forward strand.
CCACTGTTGAACGTAGGCCTTCTGCAAGAGCCTCTATCTTTTTCGATTCTCCGCCTTCCGCATCCGGGCCACTCCCGCTAATTCTTCTTTTGTCGTCAGTCCATCTTGCAAGGGGTCGGCCATCGCTTCGTTTGCCAGTTCTTGGGCGCCACTGCAATACTCTTCTTCCCATCGACCGTTGCCTCTTCGACATATATGTCCTACATATTGCGACTTAAGTAATATGGCGTCTTATAAATAATAATTATAGCATATTATATAAATCGCAATAAAAAGAGTATTAAAATCAGTCTTCTTCATAAATTTAGTAGATTTTCACGACCAGGTATAAAATTGGTGTTATTAGGCTTAACCGATTCTGGCGAATTTCGTTTTCCTACCAAAATTTCAACCGCTATTCAATTATGATTTTGAATCATATACTCTGAAGATAGACACCTAATAAGAACCATCTCAGAGAGGCGAGCCTGATGAATCGGTCACATCATGCGCCACGCTGGTCTTCTTCACGATATTGTAGAGGGTATGGTTGAGGATAGAAAATGTAGAGGACGCCCTAGACGGGAGTATTTGCAGCAAATATTCGAGGACATGAATTGTAGCGCTTATTCTCAGCTGAAAAGGGTTGCAGAGGACAGAGAGGAATGGAGATCAAGCTGCAAGATTCTGTCGCTGCAAACCAATCTACCGGATTGGTACTACGAAGAAGACTCTGAATGACGACTTCTGGATTGGCGGTCAAAATAGCAGAAAGAAGAATGAAATTTTCACATAGGGCACAGCCTAAAATGCAGTTTTCCATTTTTTATATTTAGTTTTTTTAGATTAATATATTTTCATTCAAAAAAAGACAAATTTCGCAATCGAATAATGGTACATTGTTTTATTAATATTCAAGTTATGATTATTGTTAGTACTTTGATATGTAATTATTATGATGAAATATATGTTAATTACGTTTTGATATAATTGAATCCAAATAATTATAACTAGAATCACTTATGACAGCGCTTTCGCTAATTAATAATCCAGGTATGTATGCCGGTGATGTAATCTGAGCATGTCACAATACGATCCCCAGGTAATACTACAGAAACTCAAATTCCCACTAGGCTTATAAACAAGCCATTTAATTAAATAATTTTCCGTCTACAATATATAGTTTTGATTATTCTTAAATCAATGTTTCATATTTATGGTTTAATTGGCCTTAGTCGTACTACATTATTAGCAACAACTTCGAATTTATGAGTATTATTATTTGCAAAAACACTCTTATATATATAATGTTTTTCGGAAAGAAATTACCATTTTTTTCATTAAAACAATAAATTTATTTTAATTTAAACCATACATTATTATTTAATTAAGTAATTTACATCATTTTCAACTGAAATTTGTTTCCATAAAATGGGTAATTTTTTATAACTTTGTAACATTACGTTTATCAACTGACCATACTTGGTGAAACTTCATAATTATAATTACTTAAATATACATATACTAAACATAAAATTCTTTTTTCAACGCGTCAATCCAAGCACAAAAATAACGGCAGAAGCGGGATGCGAACCGCGGACCTTGGAAACCAATATGCCCAGGTATTCATACCGCTCGGCGAATCGCGCCATTGCTATGCCCAGACTTACCCGCGATGAAACCAGTATTTATATCATTGTTATTATCGTACGACAGATGTCGCCATAGTATATATTCAAAGTATGTATATTTTTATTATTATTCTAACAGTATTCATTTATTCACAAGCTTAATATTATTACTTTCCGGCAGTCTATTTATTTTAGTAAGTACCACTCGGGTCTCGAACCAAACTATAGACTGAATGGATGTGAAACGACTACTTATAGTTCCGACTCGGTATAGTTTGGTTCGAGACCCGAGTGGTACTTACTAAAATAAATAGACTGCCGGAAAGTAATAATATTAAGCTTGTGAATAAATGAATACTGATAGAATAATAATAAAAATATACATACTTTGAATATATACTATGGCGACATCTGTCGTACGATAATAACAATGATATAAATACTGGTTTCATCGCGGGTAAGTCTGGGCATAGCAATGGCGCGATTCGCCGAGCGGTATGAATACCTGGGCATATTGGTTTCCAAGGTCCGCGGTTCGCATCCCGCTTCTGCCGTTATTTTTGTGCTTGGATTGACGCGTTGAAAAAAGAATTTTATGTTTGGTATGTATATTTAAGTAATAATAATATTGTTATATAGTCAACGATCTATAAAAGTAGATTAGAATATTGAAATAATAAAAAAATAATATTCTAATAAAAATTAAAAAACTAGTTCATAATTATAATTTTAAAACTTATTTTAAGTAAAATATTAATAAATTACAAATATTTAGTTTCGATTCACAATTTATTTTAATGATTACATGTTTCGGCCTTCCTGAAGACCATCTTCAATAATTATTGAAGATGGTAATTTCGAGAAAAACATAATGTTTCCACATCAAAATAAAAAGAGTTTACTAATAGAGCTATAAAATGATACTAAACACGACGTGCTACCTCAACGGCGACTGTTGACCAACCGTTGTCGAAGTGACAAAAAAAATGGTCAATTCTTTCCGAATTAAATACTATAAAATGAGCCTATTTTTTATTAATTAATAGTAAATTTAATAAACCAGCAGCAGATTTAATGAATTGTCTGTACGATTGTGGTCAGTTATAAAATAAAAATATCTGTTATATACTTAATACTGACAATAAGTTATGTAAAATGAACGATATTTAAATTAAATGATAAGTTTATACAAAAACTCTAGTGTAAGCTTGAAATTTAGTGAATAGAAAGTCGTAACATCCCTTACCTCACCCAACATAACTTAATTAACCTTACCTAACCTAACGTTACCTATTACTTATTTTTTACCATATGTGCTTCATATTTTGGAGCATAAAGACACCGGAAACTATAAGTTTTTCTCAGTTCTGTAAGGCCAGGTTGTCTATGCATTATCCTACAACACCTGTATACCCGGAAGTCTACATGGGAACATAAACGGTTTCCGAGAGCCTCCAGGGCAAGAGTCTGCAAACTTGCATAGGCGGCTGTTATATCATACAAATATTTGGGTGTTCAGTAATAACCATTCAATAATTATTTACTGCCAACATATTATTTTTCTATTGTCAATTTAAATTTTTCATTACATTAATTGAATCAAATGCTGACAAATAAAAAATAATACTCGACCTGATTACTTATCCTGATAAAAAACTTAAGTAAATACTTGATCTACTTCTAGACTTTATTGCAATATCACACCTTTATGTATTTTATATTTTCCACACAACTTATTTATTTTACATATAATAATTAGCGGGCGAGCTAAAAAAAGCTCGTAGTATACAACTTTACAGCTGGCCTGAACAATACGAAAACCAGCTTAGCCTTTTTTGCCAGATAAGTTTCACCTTTGTAATGGGAAACTGCCCTTCACAAAGGCTGCTAATTGTTCAGGTTTGAGGCTTCACTTTATTTTTGTTTCGAACTTTCATAACATTTTGCTTATTCTTTTTTAAGCTTTCTGCATTGACGTTGCTGATAAATTAAAACGAGTACATACAAAACGTTATTTTGTCTGCATCTTTTGTTCATCTTTTCATTGTATAATCTTTTTATACCCTATTTTTAATATTATAAAAGATACCATAGAACCTAGTTTAAGATACATAAAAATATAAATATCTTAAAAAGATTCTTTGAATAGATTTTGAAATGCTTTAAGTTAAAAAAAATATAACACTTAACTTAATATTGACAAATGAACTAAATTTTATAATTAAATGAATTACTATTTTTTCCTATCATTGCAGAAAGGAATAATCTATAGCCTACTTCTTAATACAAGAAACATTGATCTATTGAAAAACTATCATTATTATCGGTCATTTGAATACATAAAATTGTATTTTAATTTATCATCAATTTGGAATTACTTTTGTAAATAAACATGCTAAATGAACACTAACTATCATACTTTTTCATTTTATTCTTCATTTGAATAAAATCACGCCATGCAGAGTGAGCGTGGAATATTATGAACCCCATAATAAATGCGAGTAAATTTTTGGTATCTAGACAATCATATCAAAAACTTGTATTAACAAAAGGCTTTTGTAAAAGATAATGTAAATTAGTTTCCTAAATGGCTTTAATTTGTGTGCGAGTGGTTTTATTAAGCCATACATAATAAGCTATGCCCACAATTAATGTTTACGTAGACTAGCCTTAATTTTATTCAGAGTTGTTAAATACTTTATATTAACATCCCTGTCGTTTTTTTGACAAATCTTCAACTAAAAAATTTCACATGCCCCGTTAAACAATCAAATTTAAAAAAAATGCGTTAACTTCGATGTTCGACGTCGATGACAAGCATGTTCTTGAATAAGTTCGCCGATATATTAAGTAATATTAAATAATTGACAAAGGTTTTTTATGTAATATTTAATTATATTATATTTAATTCTTCTGTTCCTTATATTAACCATTTTCCATGATCTGGGGTCGGCTATCTTTGTGCTCATTCGCCATGTCTGTCTGTCTTGCGTTGCATTCTCTGTCAAACCCATGGTTTTCAGATCCTTGTTTACAGTTGCAGTCCAGGTTGCCTGTAGTCTTCCAGGTCTTCTTCTCATCGCGGGTATGTTGAGAGCTCTCTTCACCATGTGGTCCTTATCTCTCTGTGTCACATGTTCATACCATCTTAGGCGGTTTTCCCATATCTTTTCAGGTATAGGGGCCACCCGAAATGAACCCCGAATATGCTCATTTCAAACTCTGTCAACGGTAGTCACACCGTCCGATTATATTATATTTAATTATCTGTATTTATGTCCTAGAACGACGATTGGGAAGTGACAGCTGACAGAAAAAAATGTGTGAATATATGGTGACCATAAATTCCAGATATATTACGGATATGGAAAGAAGATAAAATATTTCAGTCATCTTTTATTTCGAAAAAAAATATCTACTTGATAAATAAAACAAATATTTTTTTTAGTCTTTTTTAGTCTAGTTTAGGCATTTTTTAATTCATTAAAAGAGAAGTAAGTACTTAGATAAAAGTGAGTAGTAAATACCTTAATATGTAAGTAAAATATATTCATTTAGCTGTAGAAAAATATCAATAGGCAGCATCAAAATAATAAATTCGCAGAAAGTACTCGTAATTAATGAATGATAATTAGTAATAGGTAAGATTAGGTTTCATTTTATGGGTTTATTCATTAACTTTACATTAATTTCAACTAATATTAAATATATATTACTGCCATTTTAATTGTTAAACTGACAACATTCATTGTGTGGATACTGCCAATTTATTTAGTCAACTGCCGATTGATTTTATATACTGAATACTATTGATTTAACTTACAGCAAACACCTTAAATTAGTTACTGAAAAAAGAAATACAGGCTTTTAAATATTAGCAAAAAACTTTAATATTCACATTCATTTTGATCAATAATTGAGAGAATTATGCGTTAAAACTGTTGTTAATTTGGAAAAGAAAAATGAAAACACTTATAGTATTGAAAGCATTCTTGTAACAAATTGACATTATTTGATATTACACACATAAGATATCTAGATACGTTGTAACATTAAAGTGGTGAATGATATATATGGAAATTTATGAGGAAGATGTTCAGCAATAGATATACACATGTTGATGATGATTTTAATTAAAATAATTCATATCATCAATTCATTGTAAACACCTAAGAGTGGTTTCTTCGTTTTTCATAATGTCTGAAACTTTTTTACGGTGGCAGTTTGTGACAACCATATGCTCCAATTAGTGGAGTGGATATTGTTTTAATGAATTAAATTCTTTAAAAAAAATCTTGTTACAGTTGTTTTACTTAAGATAGAAATACATTTTGTAAGTGTTATAAAGAAAAAACAATTTACAGTAAAAAATTATCGTTTTTAAATCTCTGAACCGGTTTTACCTCTTTCTCTCTATTTTGAGTCCTTCAAATGACGTTCTTTGTGGGAATGAATTTGGTTCTCAATTCAAAGCACCGACCACTGGAGTAAGCTTTTGCTGAAAAAAAAAACTAAACTTTTTCTGCTCGTCGACGGGAGCTTAGAGATTTCACCCGCCCGCATTGTATTACCAAACAGAACGTTCGACCCTCCAATGACATTTTATTCAGCCTGAAACACGTAAGCGTATGCAGGTTTTGCTTTGTTTCATTGTTTTTAAGATAAATATCCGACGGGGTGAAACGAAATTGAAATCAAACACTCCGTGCTTTAAATGCTTTTCGCTAAATAAATTTCATAAATGTCGTTGGCAAATACATTTTATATATAAAACACACCTTAACCAGCTGAACCCATATCAAAGCTGTTTTTTTCGGAAAGTTAGTTTCACCACCTTACAATGTTTTTTTTTATAAATGTTTTTAAATGCTAATTTAAATATTAATTGTACATATATAACGAAATTGTGAAAAGGATGGTTGAGAGTAGATGTCTGACCACATCCCAAAGGCCTCTAGTCTTTTTTATCACTTTCATATAAGCACCATGTCTAATAGTCAAGCATAATCGAGGAAGATAGGAACCTAGTAAGAACCATCTCAGAGAGGCGAGCCCAATGGATCGGTCACATCATGCGCCACAATGGTCTTCTTCACGACATTGTGGAAGGGATGATTGAGGGTATAAACTGGAGAGGGCGCCCTAGACGGGAGTATTTTCAGCAAATGTTCGAGGACATGAGCTGTAGATCTTATGCTAAGCTAAAGAGAATTGCAGAGGATCGAGACGAGTGGAGATCGAGATGCAAGATTTTTTTGCTGCAAACCAATCCACCGGATTGATACTACCGAGAAGAACCACTATCCAAATAAAATAAAGGCACACATTTATTATTAAAGTTAATGATTTAAAAGCTTTATGAAATATTACGAAATTTTACATTTAATTAATCTGTAGAAAAACAATGTCATTGTGAAAAATAAATGGCGATCGCTGGGATTTGAATCACGAACCTTTATAAAAAATGTTTATTATGTACTTAACATTAGCCAATGATTTTTCGTTCCAATCAGTGAGTCGAGATAAAAATGTATAAAATAAGCTGTATTTATATAAATGAAATTTAATTATGCAGTTATGTTCAGATTAAAATCTTTTAGATCTTCAATGATCGATTTAAACAATACAAGAGCATTGAAAAACTGCTATTTTCTAAATCCTATAAAAATGTGATATATCCAGCGCAATATAGTCGTATTTGAACATAAATACTTTTTTCATGTCAATTTACGCGAGTTCTTTTATAAATATTACTTGCAATATTTGTTTACTTGTAAATTACAACGTAACTTCGATATTTTATCGAAATATTTGATCGAAATATCCGATATATCGAATTTCATTATGCCATAATATTCGAAATGTTATTAACTTTAAATAAAACGCTTCAAATACTTGCGGGCGACTGAAAATTTCAGCGAAATATGATGAATTTATGAAGCTCTTCATCAAATTAATGTTTTAAAAAACTAATATGTCACATTTTAATAAAAATATCGCTGCTTAAGTTTATATGAATTCTTGATTGGATATGATTATGATACCCATCATTTATATAAATAACATCTAAAAATTATTATTTTATAAAAAGTTTTGGGGTATAGTTCCGTCAACTGCAGTTATTCATACAACCTTACTCTGCGTTTTGAAGCTCCTCTAAGTATATTAACTATACATTAAGCGGTATATAAAAGCTGACGAAAACGATCATAAGCCATTTTTTAATATGGTAAAAAGTAAATTTTATAAATATAGTAAACCAAACGAGCATTGATCTAGAACTTATATTAGTATTTTGAAAAAATAACTGCAACAACTATTAAAAAAAAAATGTTGATGAACAGTTGCTTGATTTAAATAGGAGTCTATTTAACAAAAATTACAAATTTGTACAAAGTATCGCCTTTCAAATCTTGTAGGCAAAAATTAACAAATATATTTGTTAAATAAAGACATCATTATAATAAATAAATTGCCAACAATAAATAATAATTGAAACATACAATTAATAAAATTAAATATCAGAATGTTGTTTTTAAATAAAAAAAATGGTGCACTTAGAAATTATAAATATAATTGGTAATATATATATTTATATATTTATGTGTATATTATATAATTACAAAGCTCTACATTCTATATAGGGTTGAATATGTTTTTGGTTAGAAGTCCTAGTACACTCTAGGTATACGTAGTCAGAGAAACAACACAGAACACGTTGTAAAAATTCGACTACCGAAAAACAACTGACCACTCAAAATCACTTAAAAACGACATTCTTTTCTGGTAGACCTATTATATGAAGTGTAAATGAACTATTATTCTCAGAAGACTGATAATATATTTACCCATTCTATTAAATTCTAACCAAATTGTTGCACGTTAATAGATTTCAGTTGTCTTTGAAAACAAATCTATATCTGCTTTAGTTCAAACAAGACAAATTCGCAATCAAATTTGCGTCGCAGTGGAGAACAATTCGATACATTATAGTTATAGTATGGCAATTCTCCTCGTTACGAAACGTCCAATCGAAATTTAGACGGAGGTCCTAATCTTCAGAGGATTGATGATTTCCAACTAAGTGAGAGTATCAAATAACGGAATGGAGAGAGTTCGGTGAATTTTGACGTTGACCAACAAATTACATTGTGCGACAAGAGGCATATTTCCGTTAAGATTTACTGAGTGACATCTTAACTCAGTAATCTATCTATCACTCTTATATATACTAACAATATATACTCTCTTTCAAAGGTTGTTATTCAGTCGCGTGAGGGCATGATTAGGAGCAGATTAATAAGCCACATTTTTTCTGAAGCACATTGACATATATTTGACCTAGTCTCAGCATTCAGGTCGAGCCACAATATAATGTGCTCTCGCCGACGGGTGGCACACGACTGGCACGCCCGTCATGGGCTGTTGCACAGCGCTACACGTAACTATCTTCGTAACTAGTCCAAAATGCCAATAAAGCGGACACATTCATGTACGACAAGTGAACTAAGAGAAAAAATATTGTATATCGATGTTTTCGGTACCAGTCAGCAAGGGCTATATGATGCTGATGTCAATACATTTTCCGAAAAACATATATTTATTTTTCATTTTTGATATCAACTATCACAATTTGATACTCTTCTAAGACTTAATGGATAGCTTAAATTGATCATTTTTGTGTGATCTCGTGACTAGGCAGGAAGCTTTTAACGACATATGAAGTTATTTAATTTTGATTAGTTAGTTGATTTAATTGATTAGTTTCCAACTCTTGTTGCCCATGTAGCGTCTCTATAAGGAGACCAATACATTTTCAGTGAGACAAAAAGTTCCTCTCGTTAAAAAAGGATTCTTTTTAATGTTAATCGGGAAAATTGCCGCAGTCAGGCATACTGATTTATGGAGCCTAAATAAAATCGCTGAATTTCCTCTCTTATACTATTTTTTCTCGTATCTGTGTGATAGTTATTGTTATTTTTATTTTAAGTTTTCATTTTGAGCTCAATTTCTTTATCAGATATTTCGTACCTTGTTTTAACATTGATCGTACAAGGCACAATTAAATCACTGCAGTTTATGCTGCTAAAGCCCTAATTGAAGGCAAAACTGCGGTCTTCCAGCAATTTTTTATACGGTATTTAAAATAATTAATATCAAAATAAATTACTGAATCTTGACATAAAGTTTTATTATGTAGATAAATAGTTTAAGCCTTGATTAACATGGATCACGTTGAGCACTGTTTATTCACTTATTGGAATACCTCGAAGTCACTTTCAATGAATGCATCTTCAGTTCTCAAGATATTTTTATCTTGCTTTACCATCGCTCTTTAAGAAAATCAGCAATAAGAACGTGATTTAAAAGCTCAATATCTTTGACATTTTGGTACAGTGGCTTCAACTGTTTAAAAAGTATTTTTACTAGACATTACAATTGAATTACGGTTGATACACAAAAAAAAAAACTGTCAATGCAAATTATTCATTTAAAAACTGTTTTCATTAATAATGATGATTTTAGGTTACCTTCTTAATGCTGACATGTTGCGTAGAAAACAACATCTAACATTAACTTCTTCTTCGTAGTATTAATCCGGTGGATTGGCTTGCAGCAACAAAATCTTGTATCTTGATATCCACTCCTCTCGAGCCTCCGCAACCCTCTTCAGCTCAGCATAAGAACTCATGTCGAACACTTGCTGCAAATACTCCCGTCTAGGGCGCCCTCTACAGTTTCTACCCTCAACCATCCCCTCCACAAAATAAACTATATGACGACAGTATTTAGTGATAATTAAAGTATGCAATTGGGGGTGCTGAAATGCCGAACTCTTGCATATTAAACGTTAGTACGAGTGCGTGGCGGAAATCACAGTTTGCTTATTTTTGCGAGGATGACGAAGATATCATTATAGTGTTGTATTCGTGTGCATTTCGTAAGCTCGACTCAAACTAGGCCATCCCTCGGACCGTCCTGTCGGGGGTGCTGCCCCATGGGCTATGTCGGTGTTAAGTGTATTTGATTATTCACGTGGGAATTGGAAAATGTAAAACGGCCTGTGATGAAATTAACAAACCGGAGCATCGAGCTTCCGACGGGAGCTTTAATGCCGGGCTCCGGGAAATACGTGTTCAGGAAAGCTTCATAAAGTGCAACGAACGCATGTATTAATGAGTTTTTTTTTAATTAAAAAATATTTTAAATGATTTTAATTACGAAAATTGCGAACATTATAAAATATATGTTATTTTTAATTTAAATTTAAATTTAAAAATTAAATGCTATTATTTATTCATATATTTATAATAAGTAACATCAATGAAGTCACAAAATTTATTTTCTTGACTTCATTTATTGAAGTACGTAGTTGCTACAAAATGTTTTTACACAATTTTGTCAAATGACTTTATTGTTGGTTCAATCAATCACAATACACGGTTTTAACGAAAATATGTATGGTATATTTTATGTATAGTTGTCAACGCTCATCAAGGATGGTGAGAGCCTAGGTTTTTAAAGAGAAGCAAAGCTTATGCTTTATGTAAGCAATCAAAAAGGATTCCCAGGCTTGATTGACTTTTGTATATTCAACGAATGTTGGATAAAAGAATACTTAGCAAGTATTATGTATTGTTTATTTAAAAAGTAACACCAAAGTTTTCTTATTTTTTGCGCATGCGTCAGTTCTAAAAAACTGGTTTACAAATAAATACAGACAAAATAATGAACATCATCATCATCATCATCATCATCAGCCTGTGTCCGTCCACTGTTGAACGTAGGCCTCCCGCATGAGTCTCCATCCTCTTCGATCCTCCACTTGACATGAAAGCCTTCCGCATCCAGGTCACTCCCGCTATTCTTCTTATCGTCGGTCCATCTTGTAGGGGTCGGCCAATGCTTCGTTTGCCAGTTCTTGGGCGCCATTCCAATACTTTTCTTCCCCATCGACCGTCGTCTCTTCGACAGATATGTCCTGCCCATTGCCACTTGAGTGTGCCTATTCGTTGGGTAGCATCCACTACTTGAGTTCTTCCGCGTATTTCCTCGTTTCGGATTCTATCTTTTAGCGACACTCCGAGCATGGATCTCTCCATAGCACGCTGGGTGACTTTTATTTTATGGGTAAGACTTGCTGTCAGATTCCACGATTTCCAATAATTAACATAAAAAATAAAAAATAAAAAATAATAAAATACTTATTTAATAAAACAGTTATCAAAATACGGCCTTATATTATTATTTTTATGTGAGACTTGTGTAATCAATACTCTTTTCGTACTCGTACATTAAAGAAACAAAAAAATCTTTATATCATTAACAAAAAATCATTTTGTCAGTAACTTTAATATAAAATATTTATTTTATTGTGACTAAATGCTAGTTAATAAAATAGTATATTTAAGTTTATCAAATAAGATAAAGATACAAAAATTGTTCCTTTAATAAAAAAACATATATTTAAATATACCTTTAATGACCATACATATCTGAGACAAATAATACAAATAGGACGTCGACAGGCGTATAGAACTGGGATGGGTGGCATTTGGAAAACTAAAGTACATTTTAAGCAAAAATTCCGTTATGTCTTAAAACGAAGACGTTTAACCAATGCATCTTCCAACTTATGGAGCAGAGACGTGGAATCTAACAGCAAGTCTTACCCATAAAATAAAGGTCACCCAGCGTGCTATAGAGAGATCCATGCTCGGAGTGTCCCTTAGAAGATAGAATCCGAAACGAGGAAATACGCAGAAGAACTCAAGTAGTGGATGCTACCGAACAAATAGGCACACTCAAGTGGCAATGGGCAGAACATATCAGTCGAAGAGACGACGGTCGATGGGGAAGAAAAGTATTGGAATGGCACCCAAAAACTGGAAAACGAAACATTTGCCGACCCCCTGCAAGATGGACTGACGACATACGAATAATACCGGGAGTGACCTGCATGCGGAAGGCGGAGGATCGAAGAGGATGGAGCCTCACGCGGAAGGCTAACGTTCAACAGTGGACGGATACAGGCTGATGATGATGATGATAATGAGACCTTAAAAAACATTGTGAAGTAACTTCGCTGCAATTAAACTCGTTTAGATTTGAAAAAAAAAAGTTAAATCTTAAAGAAATCAAGCCCCCAAGATGTGAATTTTGTGTGAGTCGCGAAATTGCATGGAAAATTAAAAAAAAATACACCAATGAAACTTTTCATTTAACAAACAGCCTCAACGTAATGTAGTCCTAGTATTTACGTTCGCTCTACGGTGTACATCTCCTCGTGGGTTCTGACTCTGTTCTGTCATGAAAAACTTTAGGCATTCGAAACTGTTTTCATTTCTTTATTTTCTTAAATCATCGTATACCTGTGTCTTTTTCCTCTTTTGAACATAGGTCTACTGCATGAGCCTCCTTCTTAATTGATCTTTTGTCCTTCGCATCCACGCTGCTTCCACTATTCTTCTGATTTAGTCAGTTCATCTCGCAGTAAGTCAGCCATCGCTCTGTTAGTCGGTTCTTGAACACTACTCCAACACTTCTTCCCCATCGTTTTTAGTATTTTCAACAGTCGATAATCCAATTGCCATTTTAATGTGTATATTCTTAGGGTGGCCTGCACTATTTGAGTTTTTCTTCGTTATTTAGACCAGTAGCCTGCAAAAAGAACTCGTGTACCGCCTTAAGAATGCTGAAACGTCTATATGCGAAATATCTAAGACTCACAGCTTTATGCAATAAAAAAAAGGGCCGTCTTTACAGACCTTGCATCGTTCGCATTTGTTTATGGCTGTGAATCTTGACATATTGATAGTGTGATTTTGTGAAGAATTACGGGATGAGAGAGCAGAGAAGCAGCTTTCCAGACTACAGTCTGCTGATTCGGATAAGTATAAGTACTAAGAATACCGCAGGTGAGCATTAATTTCAATAACTTGTGCCATCCTGAAAAGCCGTCAAAGACTATTCATGAAAATAACCTGTCAAAAAAAAACTGTCAAAATGATATGTACTCATCAGAGCTGTGGGGAGGCAGTGCTAACATAAAATTACGCGAAGACTACGATGGTTTTTTATGTTTCGGTATAATTACCCTACAATGTATACACAAGTTTAGATTGGTGAATGACCAAGCTTTGTGACAGCAGTTTGTAAATGTTTTTAGAATACCAGTTAGACAAAAAGGTTAAGGCCTTAGGATTGTTGGGTTAATTATCTGTCTTCCTTTAAAAAAAGATTAACAAATCACTCTTAAATATGTCTAAGAAATAAAAGCTACCTTATCTTCAAGAACTTAGATTTCTGCTTTGGAGGTTGTCGGGTACCGTATACGAGTATATTCCTAAGAGGACCTTCAAGTGCAGATATTTCCTAGAACGTGGAACGGACTGTTGCAGCTGACAGAAATAAGTGGCGGCAATTTGTAGTGACCTTATGTGCCATAATTGGAACAATTATGAGAAGAAGCATAAAGTGATGATAATAATGACGAAATCATCAGTGTTTTTGATGTGGTTTTGGATATGTTAGCTACTGAAAAGGTTGACCTTAGTTGGCTACAGTGCTGTATGGTGTTCAAACAATTTGAAAGGCTATAGAGTCAATCTAGCAGGCTACTTGTCTGATGCCTGAGGCATCTCCGCCCGCGGAAACCTCCTTTATAAGCGAGTCAATTACTGGTTCACTGTGAAAACGTATCCGGTGTACTCTTTAAGCCCACACAGCTGAAGGTCGGCGAGGAAAACTGTAGCGTTCTCTGAAACACTGTTTGTTCGATTGCACTGAAAATGAAATAATCCTTAAAAGAAACATTACATGCTGGCAGGTATGGTTTGGTTGTGAGAGCGTTTGCTAACCAAACGAAAGGTATTGGGATTGATCCCGACGGAGGTGAATATAATATTTTACATCGATTTCTAAGCTATATCTATACTCCCTGTTAGTGTTTATTTGAGCCTTCACCCGTAAAATGCCAGTCATGAATGATTTATTTTAATTATGAATATATGAAAGACGGTTCGTTAGCACCACTTATTCATAGTGAATTTTTGTAATAAATGGATGTGTGAATGTCGAGATGTAGTCTATGATGTTGGCGGAATAACTATCCATATGAAGTACTTGGTAAATGTTACATGGTAATCATGGATTAGGCTTAGAGATTCTTAGTCATAGAAATAAAGTCCACGATTTTTCACTCAATGTAGTTTGTCTTTTTTAAAACTTTTATAAGACCTTACAAAACCTGATAAAGTCAAACTTGTGATAATTAAACTGCGATGTTCATTTCAACGGTTGCTCATATTAATTTACAAAAATAAACATTGTAAACGGAACCTAAAAAAGTTAAAAAATAAGTGTTTAATTTACTTCCTTTTTTTCTTATTCAAATTAGCCATATGGTTTGTAGTTGATTAGATCTCCTCTTATAAGCAAAGTTATATGATCGCGGTCTCAAACGAGCAACCCTTGCAACGCGTACTTCGCCGCAACAACACGTGTCGCTGAAAAGCGAATTAACGTGAAGGCTTTCATCACATGCATGCGCCTTCGACAATCGCGAATTGCGCCTTTTGTGAAAATTGTATTAGCGCAGCCTTGGTTCCTTCAAAGCAACCCAACGCGAGAATATTCTAACAGCCTGTTAACCCTTATTCGTAAATTTTATTTTATTTTTAATTGATCAAAAGTTTCACGTTTTGGGAACGAAAGGTCGTTGTTTAATTCTACGCGCAATATATGTGATTGGCAGCTTTACTCTTTCAAAATAAATGCCGTCTGTGCAGCGTATTTATCGTTTTTATTTTCCTTAACCCGACGATCGCCGTAAGCACACATGTGCGCTACGTAGACGATCGACATGAGCGCAGCTGTGTGCGGCTTGCAATATTCGAAATATGTATTTTAAAATTCCTTCCGATTTTCTCACAACAACATCTACGAATATTTTAAAATATTGCCAAACCAAAAAAGATCGTCATTTTTCGATAGCTTGGGAGATATTCAAGAGATGGTGTCAAGGATTGTTATGTATGCATGTGGCGATGAAGTGGTTAAGGGGTCACCTTACGTTACCAGTGGCATGCATAAAACAAAGATGTACTTAAATTTTTATAAGAAATTCAAGCTTGGTTGGGGTTTGAGCCGAAAGCGTCTAGATGACAAACAAACGCCTTTTACGCTGGACTATGCCACTAGGATATTTACGGATGTGAATCTTGACATCTCAACAACATCCAATGCACCGTAAAATTAGTTTCAATAATGGTTGCCTGCGTATAATACTAGGGTAGGTTTATGTGTCGTTTTAATCATCTTGTGTTTACAGCTTTGCGCTTAAAAAAAAAGATTGACAGCAAATGGAGAAGTCTACCGAATTTGATTACAACCGATTTCAACAAAAATGTTCTTCACATGAAAAAAAAAGTTTTTAAAAGCTCTTTATAAATAACATGAAACAATTTTAAGCTTATAATTCTTCTATTTAGACGACTATAAGAATCTGTTATAATAATTTTGTTTGCCTTACATGGATATTAAAGTTATGGGTATAGTAACACTATAAATTGAATGTTCTTTGAAGTAATTTTTCAAAGACTTTTGTTTAAGCAAACGTGCTATAATATGCAATGAAGGGTTTAAATTAATATACCTCGAAATGTTTTGAGGTGCTTGTTACAACAACTATGAGAAAAACACACAAATTGGCTTTGATAATATGGATGCGGGTGAGGAGAAGGTAAAATGTTTAAGTATTAATTACAAAAGGCTGTATACTATGACACATACTTGCAAAGTAGACGTAAATAATCATGTTATTCTGTAGTATAGTTTATTTCTCCCTATATCCGTTCCATATCTGGAACATTTGATTCTCGCAAGCCTCCAAAGAAGCTGTGGCGTCTAAGGAATATTTTTGGGTCATTTGTTTATCGGATTTTTCAGATGATTTGCCCGATACTTACAGGCTTAAAATTATTATGTTACCATATCCGATCAATATTCATAGCATATCGACACCGCAAATTGCTATTTTTACAGTGACATCCCCAGACTTTAAAAAGAACGTCAAGTCGCAGAATCGTCACGTGGCCGCGTGGAGGGAGGATGCAGGAGTAGATTAACAACACAAAGAACTTCTTAAAGCACAATTTGCGTTTATTTTTATTAAAGACTTAATTTTTCGTCCGACTGGTATGACGTTCAACGGCCGATCTTAAAGTTAACTGACAACTTTCAGAATGACGTGAAGCACCGTTAATGATGCAAAAAAGCAAATTAAAGATGACAGTTGCACCACCACAAAATGGAGCGACTGTCATAACAAATAAAATGGCGTATGAAAACGCCATGTAATATTATATAATTTTAACTAATATTATTGGTGTGCATGTCAGGCGAGCGCACAAAAATAAGAGACACAAGATCGTTTTTCGCGGCTTTGAAGGCTTCAGCCTAAAAGAGCTATTACAAGCTGATATCAACAGTTTTGTAAGCTCAGATTGTCTATACCTTGTCCCAGAACTCCTCTATACCAGAAAGTCCACATGGCAACATACTCGTAAATGGTTTCCGGGAGCCTCCAGGGTAAGGTCGTGCAAAATTACATAGACTGCGGCTGAGTACCTGTGAAATATTTGGGTGATCATTGATCAGAGTTTTTTAATGAGATCAAATGATCAGTCTGACGCTCTGAGGTCTGGATAATTTTAATGTCTTTGAAGAGTGACTCAACAATAGGGCTTTGATTCAATTAAATCAATGTAAAAGTTATTTGAATCTTCTTTATCTTAGCCATTTCCCATCATCTGGGCTGGGCTCTCCTTGTGAACATTTGCCATGTCTGTCTGTCCTGCGTTGCATTCTCAGTCAAACCTAGGGTTTTCAGATCCTTGTTTACAGTTGCAGTCCAGGTTGCCTGTGGTCTTCCAGGTCTTCTTCTCAGCGTGAGTATGTTGAGCGCTCTCTTCACCATGTGGTCCTCATTCTCCGTGTCACTTACTCATACCATCTTAGGCGGTTTTCCTTATCTTTTCAGGTATGGGGGCAACCTGAAATGAACCCCGAATATGCTCATTTTGAACTCTGTCCACTGTAGTCACACCGCTCGCCCACCTCAGCATTTTTTTCTCTGCGTAAAAGTTATTTGAATGATATTTTTTTATTATTTATGGGCCGCGTAGCGTCAGCGAGAGAGTCACTTGGTTTGATGAATTCACCATGGCATAATCCATCCATCTCATCTGCCACGAGGCTTGCTCCCAGCACGCAAGAGCGCACATTCACGCATGCGCTGATTGACTTTGATTGATATTGCAGCAGGCGTAGTGTCTATAAATGCATTAGTTATGCATATTGGAATTCGCACGATAATTTGCAATTAAATCAAACAAGAAGACATTTGCGTCATCAAAATTAATATAACTAATGACTGTTGCTCAATTTAATAGTTTATTGTTTCACTTAAACACGTAAAAGAGAATACCTACAGAAGATAATAGTGATACGAAAATCGTATATGTGGATAATATGACGTTCATCATGTTGTGAACGAATAGGCACACTCAAGTGGCAATGGACAGGACATATCTGTCGAAGAGACGACGGTCGATGGGGAAGAAAAGTATTGAAATGGCGCCCCCAAGAACTGGCAAACGAAGCATTGGCCGACCCCCTACAAGATGAACCGACGATATAAGAAGTATAGCGGGAGTGACTTGGATGCGGAAGGCGGAGGATCGGAGGATGGAGACAGATGCGGGAGGCCTACGTTCAACAGTGGACAGACATAGGCTGATGATGATGATGATGACCATGTTGTACATTGCTAAAGTGCTGCATATGGCGTGTTTTGACACGTTAACGTCATTGACTACAACACGAAATCCACGTATCATACATTTATTCTGCATCATACAGTAATTCACTATGAATGGGGGTGTGTTCACCCGACAACTATTGTCTACCTCCAATTTTAATTATAGGATATGACTGACATTTTATGTATGAGCGATCAAATTCACACCAAAAATTCAGTATTTACAGAGTTTAGAAATAAATTTAAAAAATATATATATTTAATATACAAGTATATCGGGGATCAAGCCCAAGAACTTAGGTTCGGCAAACAAGCGCTTATACCACTCAGCCATATCCACTGACATTAAGAGAGTATTATTTATAATTTCTTGATACATATTTTATATGTGGTTATTTTTCAATTAGATTTTAATATGTTGCTTGAGTATTTTATGTGCTTATATGTAATGTTGTGTAAATCTAATAGTAAAAAGTTTCTTTACTTCATAATTTAATCAAATGAAGAGCTGATGAAGCTCTCATTGAAAGCGAAAGCTATTTATTTTCTTTAGCATTATTGAGGGTACATAATAAACTAATAGATAAGACAAGTGTATTATATGATTGCGTTTGCTATGAATTCATATGTGTATCATTTTTGCATTTTAGAGAAATTTTTACAAATATTCTTCATAGCAACATTTTATATTTTTATTATTATTAAAATAAAATCTATGTAAATATGCAAATTGAGACACTAAAAAGTAAAAAAAGTTTACGCAAACATTTTGATAAAATTTTCGAAATCAGCAAAAAACTTGAGAGGAATCGAACTGTGGAATAATAGTTGAGGAAATAATCGTTAGGATCTCAGCATTTCATTGAAGAAAAATTACTCGTTTGCTATAAAAGAGTGAGCACCAAGAAGAATGAAAGGCGAGACTGGAAGGCTTCGAAGGAGTTTGCTGGAGAGGTTTTAGGAGTGGAGCAACGAGGCTTCAACTTAAAACTGATGTTAAGACGTTCAAAATTATAAATCACCTTTGGTTTTGACTTTCCTTAACACTTTGAGAGTCTGCTCTTTTATTATGTTATACCAGTTTAATAATAAATTAATATACATTTAAAACTATTATTTATTTATATAGGTGGTGATCAGATATTTAACACAATTACTTTGATTAAAAATGTTTTTTGTAAATCACAACATACTTTTTTTTTTGGGGACTAAGGCCCCCGGGCTGGTCGCTTTGTACATGCGCTCCTCACATGGAGCACTTACCAAGGCATTGTTTAAAGAGCACTTTCTCGTTATACAAGTAACGGGCTTTGGTGACCAACACCAAACGTAGGTGTACAAGTTAGTAGTTAACATGTTAAAATTAAGACTTTTTGACTTCTTAAATAATCGTAAATATGAGGTCAACATAATTAACCGGTCCTGGCCTCTGTTGGATTACGCTAAAGAGCATTTTCCAACTTAAATCTAACAATGGGCCATGGGCAATCTGGACTATCAGCGAGGCTAAACTTGAAGAGTTTAGCCTTAAAATTCTCATATGCACAGGTTTAGATACTTTTTTTGTAAAAAAATACAGGACAATATCGACACATGGTGAAAGTTATGCTGAAGTCTCATTTGGATGGATTCTATGACGCTTACAATGCAACATATGAATAAACGCTGGATGTGGAGTGTAGATCCGCTTCGCATTCATAGATTACACCTCAAAAATCATGCATTTTTCAATTATGACTGGAATTCACTATGAATTGGTGGTGTTCCCGGGTCATCTACCACTAGTTTTGATTAATACACTTTGACTGGGATTTTACGGGTGGGGGATCAAATTAAACCTAATTTATAATTATAGAGCTAAGAAATCGATTACAAATATTTTTTAATCTCCGTCGAGGATCGAACTCATGATATTCGGTTTGATAAGAAAACCTTCAAACTTTACCCGACGGCAAATTATAGATCATATAAAAAACTAACATTATTTTTAAGCTTTATCGGCAATCGAACCCAGGACGGCTTAAGTCTTATAACAGCGGTTTTACTTTACAGTCAGCTATGAATTACAAACTGAATTTCCTTTTTTATTTAATATTTCAAAGTTACACAATAAAAAAATCAAATATTCTTCATACCAAATGGAAGTAGACAGAGTCTACTTGCGCCACTATGGCAAATAATTATTCGAAAAACTTTATCGAGTGCCCTTTTTTCTGTAACTTATATGGCGGGTGGCCGCAAGCACACTATATACGTGAAGCCTTATTATTTTCTTAATAATGAAGTTTCTCTTCGGGTGCTTAAGATTGCTTGAAATTTTTCCAAACCTAAAATTAAATTTATTCTGAAGTCGTTTTTGGAAAATTCCAATGCCTAAATATCAGTTTTTTTCTGTTGTTGTGAAATCTAACAGTTCTGAAAATAACGATTGTATTTCTATATACCAAATAAGAAATCAGCTTCTTTATACTTTAAGCCTTAAGGTTCATTCATTGACACTGACACTTATTATACGATTATCGCATGTAAGCTTTATGTAAATTTAAATCATATAATTTAACATTTTCCGCGAACGCGCTTACATAACGTTTCTAAATCAATATTATAACAATATCCATTGATTAGCTGATACAAAAATGATATATTATTGTATTTTAATATTACTGCATTATTCTCAGAATGACCATCGTACATTATTACAAATATTACATAAAACTTTTCTCTTAATTGAATGAAAACTTTCATTCATTACATTACATGAATAAATAAATTCAATCTCTTATACGTGCGGCCTATGGGCTGGCTATACTCAGATGTTCAAGAGTGCACTCCGGGTCCAGTATAACAACGCCATCCGAATGTTGCTGGTCTGACGGAGGAGCGACTGAATGGCTTACATGCCATAATAACGAAGCGTTGCGTTTCTCTGTGGGCGCGCGTTTGCGGCAGTCCCAACGCAATAGTTGTTGTGTGGGCGGATAGGTGGGACTCACGGTTGGAGGGGCACTGGATGCGCCTTCACGTGGCCATCCAGAGGGGATCCGGTGCTCCACTCACTGAGTAGTAAAAAAATATTAATAATGTTGTGTATGTGTACATGCCGATTTATGTTTTCTTTCTTTTCTGTTTAATAAAATTTTTGATTATTTCTACATATTGAATGTAAAATTTTGATTGTGGCACTAGTGGCTGAATAAATAAATTGTATTATTATATATATAATCGTGTCGGAAACAACAGGGTCAGATCCTGTCTGCCCAGAAGTGGGCGACGTCGATGGCGTTACTTCTGGCCATCATCAGGTCTTCCTGGGTGCAGCTATTCGGGCACAGCGCACACTCCAGAAGGTGTGACAGGGTCTGTTCCACGGCGCAGTCACATTCAGTCGGTCCGCTGTAAAACTGCCAAGCCCTCATTTGTGTCCATTATTATTATTATAGCATATAAAGTGGTACTGAAAATATATATTATTTTTTTGTGCCTAAAATACTTTGTATTTTTATTGAATTCATTTATTAACTCGTATTAAATATTTGGCTTAAATAGCAACAAATGATTATTTTAATTCATAAAAAAAATGTGTCATAAATAATTAGCTGAAAAATACAACAATTAACACAATGAGTTTTTGTGTGTAATATATTGATCAAGTTTAAAAAACTTTTTTTTTTGTTTGCCAAAAAGGATTATTATTTTATGCTAATTGACAATATGAAAAACCTATGATATGGTTACATTGAAAATGAAAAAATAAATGGTGGTGTAATTCATACATTTATTTAGGAAAAACTGCGTTCCAAAAATACTCTTCTTCACCGCGTCTATAAATCTATGAAAAGTAGTTTAAACGTATGAAAATTACATTTTCAATATTAAAATCTAAAGAATAACCAAATTTTAGGAGTCTCAGGAAAAATAAGTATTTTTCTTTTAGACTAAAATATTTTCATAGATGTTCGAGGCTTAATTTCGAATTTTGGCTTTTTCGTTGAGCTTTCCATCAAATTTCGTCTTTTCTTTCTATTTAAATTATCAAACCTAGAAATAACTCTTACAATGGCAGTCGTAATATCAGAGGAGAAGAAATTCGCCACAAACAGTTCAGCCCAAAAACTATAATTCAATTATTCCAATTTGAACTCAAGTTTTAAAAAAAAATGTTAATGAAATTAATAAACAATATTTATCAATTTTTACATATAGATGAAGCTATAAAAAAATATTTTATCGAAAAAAAAAATGAATAGCTTAACATATTAAGCGGAAACTATCAAAAATTAATAAGCAATAACATATTCGGAATTTACTGAAAAAAAAACTTTTTCAGTTTTCCATTCGATTAACTATTTACTATAAGTGTTAAAAATATCTTTCAGTTTTGATAACGGTTTAGAGTTTTGGTTACTGAAAACCTCACGCCTCCTACACATCAATTCAGCGTGAAACCTTTCCTGTTCAATGGAGGTTTATT
The DNA here is from genome assembly GCA_022606575.1 of Glossosoma conforme. Classification (NCBI taxonomy): domain Eukaryota; kingdom Metazoa; phylum Arthropoda; class Insecta; order Trichoptera; family Glossosomatidae; genus Glossosoma; species Glossosoma conforme. The sequence continues at coordinate 174,280 of JAGTXR010000039.1, forward strand.
TCACTTGACGTAGAAAGTATTTCTACGTCAAGTGAATTATTCTGTCTGAACTTTCAGCTATTTTGGTAGCTAATTCGAAGAATATTCTTTGATGATGTCAAACAAAAAGTAAGAATTCGTAGAATTATTATAAATATAACATGGTATTAATTAATTAATGAAACCATTTAATATTAAAATATTTTTTAATTTCATATTTTTTTATCAGCATTCTGTAACATGTATATCCTTATTTTGTGTGTTCTTAATAAATGATTTAATAAAGTAAATTATTATTTTTATTTTAGTGTTCAACTTAATATTACTTATTTAATCTAAGCTTAATTTATAATTAAATATTATAAGAAAATTAGTTACTCTATTATTGATATACATTTGAATAAATGTTAAATTATTTTATATTATATTTCTTATTTGAATGTTTTACTTTCAGATTAGGTTTGCTAGGCTAATTTTAATAATTTTAATAATATGTGTAGTAAATTAACAGAATAAATTTTAATAACATAGAAAAATGAATTATAAAATATTATTTATTCCAGCCTCTGAAAAGGTGCGCTTGATGAACTTTAAATGACGTTTTTTCTGTTGTTTTTTTTAAAGTACGTCACACGAAGGCTTTACCGTGATCTCCTGCTCGTCATCATTCAAGAAAAATATTGCCGATTCAAAAATGTTTGCGATGTGATAATCCATCTTATCCGCCGCGATATGAGGCAATATCTGAGAAAGACCAAGCGCTCTCTGCTTCGGTGCACTTCTCACGTCTACGGGAGCTTTTTTATTGGCCGAGAAAAAGCTTCCAGCCAAAACTCCTCAATGAGCATGCGCGTGAAAGCTGCCTGCCTCTTCGCGAATAGAACACTGCAATACCAGTCTGCACTCGGCAGCCTTAGCCGAAGCTGCTTGTCGTGAGTCTTCGAAACCGTAGAGTCGTAGGCATACCGTAGACCAACCGTAGAAGCACAGTACGCCGAGCTTTTTCTGGATGTTTGGCCCTGTGGCCCTCGGCCCGTTACTGTGGTTACTACTGCTCGTTAAGCCTCGATGGTGAACCGTTGTTGAATATTTCAGTGGTCTTTTCGCGGGAGCTTTTTGTCACGGTAACGGATAATCGAGCTTTTTCGAAAATTGCCGCGAAACATTATCAAGAGTTTGTTACATAAAAATATAATTATATATACTTACGAGATATTTTTTTTTTTTATATTTTATAAATATATATTCCATATTTTTTAAACGTTGTTTTTTTTTTAAATTTTTTTTAACTTTTACATTTACACAATTTTATAATATTTATATATAATTTAGTGCAATACGGGTGAATAAATATTTATTGACGACATTTCATGATTTGCTGTACCTTATTTAATGCGTTTGATTATTGCATCTCATCTACCTTTCATCTTTTAATTGATCGATAAGTTTTAATGTAATATGAAACAAAACTACAAAATTATTAAAACTCATTGTTTCTAAAGCTATGATATAAATAGTTTTTATTTTAATATAACGTTTAATCAGTTATGTAAGTCAAATTTACAATCACTGTAAAATATGTAATGCAGTCATATAAATTGGTAATTATTTTTTAATAAGCCCTTAAAAAAGTAAATATTAATCAATATAGTTGAATTATGTTCACATCTCAAGATAATATTTAATGCTTAAAACTTTTATCGTTAGTACAAATATCAAGTTGGCTTTTCAATTTTGAGTAAAATTTACTCGCAATAAAACCCAGTACCGTTTTAGAATGAAAAACGTTGGATCGTTTAAATGGCAAAACTTGATGGAAATGAACACGTCACGCGAGTAATAGATGTCAAAAATAACTTCGTGCTGAACGGAAATAAATAATTTCATAAACAAACAAAACATTAATTATAACAATCGGGTCTTACATTACACATTAAATTATATTTATTTAAAAAAAAAAAACAAATAAGCGTCTCGAAAAATAAACGTTTAATTTACTGAAGGAGTAAGTTTTCAGCCTGAAGTCTAAAGCAGTATGAATATTCAGAGGCGGGAAGTCTGTTTTATTTATTGGACAAAAGTTTGGCAAAGTGTTAAATGATGAAATGCTGAAAATACATTATTCAGTGGTGACTGAAATAATAACCGTCGGGAAGGAGTAGTTTGTGAAATTCAGAATTAGAAAAATATTTCGCTTCAGCACTATGGGGGTCTCTTACTGCGCATTTTTCTTGTCGGCGGTCGTCTTTCTGGTCACTGCAGACGGTAAGTGTATTAAAAATTCATTGATTGTTTTGTAATTGATTTTCATTTTCTTTGAAACTGTACTTGTATATTTATAACGTTGCGTGTGCATAATAATTTATTTTTATTATTCTTCTAAATAGAACATGTTTGAATTAAATTTTGCATGCAAAGCGATACTTTGTAGAAGTGTCGCAATTTGCTATGTGTTAATTATGAAATGCATGATATTGTGTTTACTTTTTTGAACTACATTTTTTTTTACTGAATTAAATATTATATTTTATTTTATTTGTTTATTTCAAAACAAAAAAAATTAAACAATATAATTGAATTTGTATTTAAAAAAACAATCTTTAATCGAGAAAATTTATCAAAAATTCATTTGAAGATACATATATTAACTCATTTATATTTTTTTAATTTGTACAAAGAACTTTTAATCATAAAAAATAAAATATGAATGTTTTATTTTAAAATGAGCTTCATTTTTTTTTCAATTACAATCGTCGCAATTAAAACAATTTTACTACTTGCTTTTTTTACACAACTTATATAATTTTGATTTATATAATCATAATAATATAAATATTTATTTATTTACTTTGTTTTTACATGGACCTCGTAAGATACGTTCTCTATTAGGAGACTGCAGTTTCAACAAACACGTAGCCTTTCTCAATCCTTCTCTTTTTGTGAGATAACAAGATCAAGTCATATTTATAATACGTACATTGCTCATGCCTGTATTTTGTCCTTAGAACAATAAAAAAAAACGCCTTAAAAGAAATTAAAAACATAAAAATGTCATCTAGATACTGTTTCCTAAAGCTTATAAGTACCATAGGTGATTTTCAAATTTATTCTTAAATTTGTATTTTAGTCCCACACAAAAAAAAAAAAAATTTCTACACTTGTTTTATGTAAACTTACCGACGGCCCTTAAATTTTTACCACGGCACCTCTTTATTGTATAAATTTATTTATTTTATGAACACTTCGTTTAATAAAATTAAAAAACACACTTGCCAGTAAACTAGTTATTAAAAGATACATACATGCTTTTTAATTTGTGGATGTGATGATCATCTTGAAATGAATCTTTAAGGAGAATGGATGATTAGTTCAACGCTCGTTGACCAAAAATGAAGATTATGAAATAATTAAATCATCCTCAAATTATGTAGAACACAGTATAATATGTGATAGCAGTTACTATAAAATTCAAATATGATATAAAGAGAAGAAAAACCATCAAACCCTTTGACTTTACACTATTTTTCTAGAGCATAAAGCGTCTTTATATAAGTTGACTTTATTAAAATAGTATTTAAATAAGTATAGCCATTTAAATGATTACACAAATCATTCATTAAATAGTTCGGCGACCTTGAGTTCATCAAAGAGCCGGACGATGTTTGAATGATAGACATTAGTCTAATAATAATGAGAAATTAACAATTGGTTTGATTTTTTTAAACATTTTCATATGTGCTTCCTTTTTGGAGTATACGTTAATCACAAATTAATGATATGAATTCATCTCGGACATAATGGTATTAAAATAGTCTCGTATAATTTTCGTCTACCAAAAATCTACCGGACACATTCTACACATGGATTTTAAGTGATAACTCGACGATTTGAAGATAAAGCAGTTAAAGTCAATGCCTTTATCTGATTTTAATGTATCCCTAAATATTTTCATCTAGAGTCTAGAGAACTGACACAGCCAAGATCACCATCATCTCTTACTTGAGTATGAAGAAAATAAGTCATATCAACTTATTTAATGCGTCAATTCTTACAACGTCAAACCATTATCCTAAAAATGTTTTTAGTAGACACACGTTTAGAAAGCCCATTACACTGCTGTATCAAACTATTATTTTTTTAAATTTATCACAATGTGTTTCCATGAAAAGTATTAATTTCAATTTTACCGTGTGAATTGTAGTTACTAGTTTAGCTAGTTAGTTTATAGATTACTCCATGTAATAAGGCATCATTTATAAATTCAAGAAACCGAGTTCCAATTTTATAATCCTTCAAAAACAAGCATCTATTTATAATAAACAAATATATAAACCTTTTGAAAAGCTTTCTTGATTCTAGAATAAGTGTGCTGGTACCAAAAAGCTCAAACATTAATTAGGCTACGCGAATGGGGGTGGAGAGTATTTATTTTTATTTAAGTAACATTATAATTTAATGAAATTATAAAATTTACTTCAAGTTTTGCCGGGCGTTTTACGAGGAGAAATATTAATTTCGGTCCTATATTCCTCTCCTTCTCTCTCTTCTTCAGTTTACCCCACTTTCTAATTGCTTAAGTTTTGGGTATCATTTCATACTCTTTTCTGCGGGAATTATTCAGCGGCCAGATGATTTTAGAGCGAAATTTAAATTAGTTTCCTATTGAGAAACAGCTTACTGCACACTACGCTTTCATGAACTTGGGTAATATCGAATTTTAATTAAGAAAGAAGAGTAACTAACCAACGTCACCGATAAGGAACATACAAACCAGTCAAGCATCATTTTTAGTATGGTAATGGTAGCGAAGTACAAGTAGCAAAGATTTACAAAGACATTATTTCACGTCACTAAACTTGTCGTAATTGAGCTGAAAATTCATGTACAATGGTCAACATTTCGCCGAAAAAAGCGAAAATTATTTTGATAAGTTCTGTTAATGTTGCTGTTAAACTACATCAAGGCCACCATGAAGTAGAGCTCTTTGTTTTTAATTGTTTGTCTCTTCGCATGATCTACCACTGAACTTGTGTGTAATTTGAAGGGTTTTGCGCACCATTAACTATCTTTTTTTCGTTTAAAAAATAACTACAAAGCATACATCCAGTTAGAACATGACCTCAAGTGATTGTTAACCTTTCTAAATAGAGTTTTAAAAAATCTACTTTAACACATACAGGAGAATGCTGACAGATGGTGATCTGAAAAATCTTATCTGTGAATTCTATCACACTTATACATATGGAACATGTGGTACATAAGAGTCATATTAGGAATATTTCAGCATCATTTGAATAGATACTTTATTTCATGATTTCAATTAGTTTCAGGTCGAAATATGCTTTCATACAATCAATTTACATAATTTTAAATATACATTGAAAATAATAAAAATAACACGTAATATAAGAATGTGTAAGAATGAAATTATCTAAAACATCATCATCAGCCTGTATCCGTCCACTGTTGAACGTAAGCCTCCCGCATGAGTCTCCATCATCTTCGATGCTCTGCCTTCCGCATCCAAGCCACTCTCGCTATTCTTCTTATTTCGTCAGTCCATCTTGCAGGGGGTCGGCCAATGCTTCGTTTGCAAGTTCTTGGGCGCCATCCCAATACTTGTCTTCCCCATCGACCGTCGTCTCTTTGACATATATGTCCCACCCTTTGCCACTTGAGTGTGCCTATTCGTTGGGTAGCATCCACCACTTGACTTCTTCGGATTGTATCTTTTAGTGACACTCCGAGCATGGATCTCTCCATAGCACGCTGGGTGACCTTTATTTTATGGGTAATACTTGCTGTCAGATCCCACGTGTCTGCCCCATAAGTTAATACAGGGAGGATGCATTAGTTAGACGCCTTAGTTTTAAGACATTGTTGAATTTTCGCTTTTAAAATGTACTTTAGTTTTACAAATGCCGCCCCCATCCCAGTTGCATACGCCTATCGATTTCTTTTGAGTAGTTACATAGTCCTAGTTGTATTACTTGTCCCAGATAGGTAAAGTCGCTTACAACCTCTATTTGTGTTCCTTCAATGGAAAAAGGGTCAAATGTTTGGGAAATATGATTATATAAATACGAATATGTATTAAGATGATTCCTTAAGCTTTACAAACAAAAAATTATAAAATTATTAAACAAATTTATATAAAGAACCATGTTATACGACATTTTTCTCACTAATAAATCCTCAGTATAAATACTATACAATACATATATTTCTAAATATAGATGTATTGATTTAATATGTGTATGTTATAACAACCACGATCTTTAAATAAAACATATTATTGAGGAGACGAATTTCGATCACCGTCAAATTTAATTAATAGGCTTTCACTGGAATTTTACGGATGAGACATCGAATTCACGAAAAGCGGGGATCGATTATAAATATTTTTTCAATCTCCATCAGGGATCGATCCCTCGAACGTTGGTTTTGTCAGCAAACACTCTACCACTTAGCTATACCTGCCGGAAAACAATCGACATACTAAAAAAATATTATATAATAGCTGACAAACTCAAAAGTATCTGTAGTCATTGCGGTAGTGTCATAATATTATTTCTTATATTTTGATGTCTTGCGATTCACCTGATATTTTTCAGGGAGTGTTTTACTCTAGATAACTCTGACAATATCGATTTTTAATTAGTCAAGATAAATAAGTTACGTATTTTATCACAAGGTTCTCCGATATCTTGCTTCTTTTATAAATGTTCCTCGAGTCGTTCAAAAAGATTTTAATGAAGAATACTCATTTTTTAAATTAAAACAATGTTTTTTTTATGCTGTAGTCCGTCTATTAATACTGAAATTGCTACAACGATGACGTAGTTGCTGTTGGGTACGAAATAACACCTTGCTTACTTTGTCGTCATACGTGAGTGAATATTTTTTTAATAATATAAGCAAAAAAAACTTTTTTCTTTTAATTATAATCTTTTTTGGTACAAAGAAAACATACATGAAACGCATTTTTTTTAGTAATTATGATGTTTAGGTAATCAACAATCTGTTTATTTTTAACTTGCTTTTTTTTACACATTATTTACGTGAAAATTCTTTCCAGCACATGTGGTGACCTCTGAAAATAATATTTTCTTCGAAAAAACAGATTTATATTATACACGTTCATCTTAGTCTCTTCACGGACACAGCCACAACACATTCCTTCCACATTCATTTACACAATCAATTATCTTGACTACATCACTTCATTTTATTATACTCGTCCATTTTATCATTACAATTACAAAATCCGTCCAATTATTCATGTAAAAATATATACATTACCCACGTAATGTTGACTTACGTACGTAGTATTTAAGAATGCTTAGAACACAATAAAAAATGTCTTCTTCGCAGTATCAATCCGGTGGATTGGTTTGCAGCAACAGAATCTTGCATCTCGATCTCCATTCCTCGAAATTTTACTTGAGATGAAATCATTTTTTTTTTGCTGATACATGGGATGTCTTTAAGACCTTTAATGTGGTATTTTCCCCTTTATTTCCACATCCTAATGCCGTTGACCATAAAGGTTCATCCGCCTTAGGAGAGCATTTACTACCTCCAGGACAATAGAGTGCCCTAACCAGCTTGACCTGATGAGGTTAGCTGGGTGTTAGCTCATTCCGGCCAACATTCGGTCCCTGTCTATATTGGACGATTGATGTCGCTCACCCCCCACTACGAGAAGGAGATAGACCAGGACTTTCCTTTCATCGAACCTGTGACCTTAAGGCATTTTACAGAGTCCTCCAGTACTTTAAAAAAACGTAAAATCAGAAAAAAAAGATTTATTAGTTAACACCCCAAAATACGATCATCCTTTAAAAAATTCAAAACATCAGTGAATTATGTGATTTTATTCTGAAAATAGATTGTCTAGGTACATTATTTCTTTCATCTTCTCCAAAAAATCTCATATACCTGTATGTAACAATCGCTCACTCTGTTAACGACATCATTAGATACTTTTCTATTCCGCTATCCGTAGATTTAAATTGTATGTTTCAAAACAATGTAATAACATGTTACATACTTTGCATGATAACGCTGTTGTACATAATATGAATAAACTCGCTGCAGGGGATATAAACCCCTGGGCCGCGAACCGCAGGCAAACTACTTGTCAGCTTAACCCAATTATGGAGAGCCGCCCCGAGCAAGCCGCATTAGAGGCAGGGAAGCAAACCCAGGGCCATGTAATGGATACCTCTTATAGGAGATGGAAGTATATAATATACTGCATTTTTATCTCTACTCTAAACTGGACGAAAGAAAATTTGTCAAACATTGGCGTCCTTTAAAGATATCATTTATTTTAAAAATACATAACATTTAATGATGCATAAAAAAAAGAATTACGCAGATTTTTATCTCATTCAGACGTACACTAGACACGGAATATATTAAGAGTTTCTAAAAAGATTGCCCTGTCTTCTTGCTACACTTACTATGTGATCTTAGCATACAACAGACAGCGAGACGTTCTCTAATGGAGTGCATCATCCATAATAACAGATATACTTATGTTGTGAGTCTTTCCCATGATTTAGCAGAACTTTCATAAAGAGCTGCATTGTTTTGACGGTCCCTTGCTGTTAAACTACATCAAGGCCACCATGAAATAGAGCTCTTTGTTTTTAATTGTTTGTCTCTTCGCATGATCTACCACTGAACTTCTGTGTAATTTGAAGGGTTATGCGCACCATTAACTATTTTGTTTTCGTTTAAAAAATAACTACAATGCATACATCCAGTTAGAACATGACCTAAAGTGATTGTTAACCTTTCTAAATAGAGTTTTAAAAAATCTACTTTTACACATACAGGAGAATGCTGACAGATGGTGATAGAGAGAAAAATCTTATCTGTAAATTCTATCACACCTATACATATGACACACGTGGTACATGTGGTTAACCGCTGCATGTGTGATGTTTATTCTCATAGCTTTTAGCCCGACATTTACGCCATGATCTGTTATTAAAAAAAATGACCACCGAAATTCTTCTATCACTAATTTTATCAATAGGATATGATTGAAATTTTACGAGTGATGGAGCAAATTCACATCAACCGGGGGTATTTATAGAGCTTCAAAATTAATTATTTTTACTCATCGGTCCTTCAATTTCGTAAGCAAACGCATTAAACACCATTAAAAAATAAGCGATCTTTTATAGAGCAGCCTTAATTGTCTTCGACTTAGAAAACTGTCATGTTTTTAGTGAAATTTTGACAGCCATCTTTCATTGATTGCAGTGATATAATTTTTTTACCACCATAATGTCTCTCATTTAATTTGACAAAATTTATTCCCTCGAGATTTTTATTCATCAAAATACATCGTACACTACTTTATTGATTTATTCAGTGGGATAACCCCTTAAAAATTGTACGCAATACATATTTGAAGTAAGAACACAATAATTTTTTAATATAAACATTTTTATTTTGCGTAGTTGTAAATATATTTTATAAATATATACTCAAATATAGCACTGTGGATATGGAATTATATTTCAAGCTGCTAAAAAGAGTACACAAAATCGTTACTCATAACCGCAATTCAGGTTACAGAGGCATTCCCTAAAATAAATCTGAGTAGTTGATAATTAAACTTTTTAGTCAATAGGACCGCATCGTACACAGTCTATGGAAGAATTTTATTTTGAATGCAGGCTCGTGCACAGGCTGCACTTCTGTTATAGCCTAAGCAAGCTTCCCAGCCCTGCGCTGCAAAGCTCTCGACCAGAAAAGCCTCAAATAATAAGCTTTCGAACTGCAGATATTTCTATTGTTACGCCTTGTGTGTGTGAATTTTGGTATTTTATAAACAAAATATCCTGAGCGTTTTTATTTTTTAGTAAATATTCCAATTCTCTAATATTTCATAGATAATTGATCTTAACCATTATTTTAAGAAATTGATACACACTTACAAATCTACATCAAATATCATATTTCACGCAATTTTTCCCATCAATTTCCGAGAAAAAGACACGACAAACGCTGCGATTCGCACGAGGAACTATAAACTTTAATTCTATTATATCATCATCATCAGTCTGTGTCCGACCACTGTTGAACGTAGGCCTCCCACATGAGTCTCCATCCTCTTCGATCGTCTGCAGCATCCAGGCTACTCTTGCTTACAACGTCAGTCCATCTTGCATGGAGTCGGCCAACGCATCGTTTGTTAATTCGTTGGCGCCACTCCAACACTTTTCTTTCTCATCCTAATGTTCTATTATATACATAGCACAAACAAACAGGACTATTTATTTATTTTGGATTATTAAAAATATAATTTAATAAAGTACATTATATTTCATTAATATCATACAATTAATGAGGTTCACCAGTAATATAATAAAAATATTGGTTATTTAATGTCCATGTTAGATTAAAAAATGTTGTTTCCATTCAATTTATAGTGAAATCAGCTTAATATAGCTCCAGACAGTTGGTCCATCGAAAGTTGGTACAACTGTCCTCTTGGCGGGTGGTACCGCCGAAATGTGAGAGCGGGCAAGTAGTCGCAACTCGCCCGTCCTCGTGGTAGGACCGTCTCTAAGGGCGGCCCTTTAACGGGCGACGTTATTGACAAATAAACATGTATCGTGAAACAGAAACAAGTTGTTTATAATGTGAACCTGATCCTGCATCCTTCATCCAGTTAATCGATGTCCTAAATGGAAGAGGGGATATCAATAGCTTAGACAAGAACCCGGAGGGTACACTAAATGAATATTAGTAGATTGTAGGCAAAAAAAAAAAATAAGCAATCATATTAACCCTTGTAAATAAATAAAGTTTGATCGAATCTTACTTATATAAAATAAACAACTTCAATTTACAACAAAGCAACATATGTTATGATACGAAAGTATAAATAGTATAAATACGTCAAAAATTTCTCGAGCCTTCAGGCGGAAGAATTGGTCATGGTTTATTGAGCTGCTTTATAGAATAGAACTAAGGTGCATAGTTCGTGATTCGAATCCTAGCGAGTTCCATTTCTTTTTCTCGGTAATTGACGAGAGAAATGACATAAAATATTATTTGATGTAGATTTATATGTATGTATCTATTTATTAAATTAAGTTTACCTCAATTTAAATGACGTAAATTACGATGATTGTTCATTGCGTACACGTAAAAACTTAATAAGTAAACGTTCAATAATCAGTATTTCAAATAAATAATTAAAAATCCATATATTTCATTGTACGTTTTATAACTATTAATAATTTATTATTAACATTATTCTTCTTTTCTTCTTCTTCTTCGTGTCAGCGACATCAAACTATTTCTGCCCAATATCTGGCAACATCGGTAGCCGGAGTGTTGCCCGGAATTAGGTATTAAGATGTGCATTTGTCGCGTGATCCAGCGACTGTAAAGATGAAATTATTTACATCAGACTTGAGTTTTAATAGTGTTAATTTTCTGATAAAAAATTCTTACTGAAACAAAAATAATTTTCAAAAGGTGCAATTTATAATGTCAAAGGTCATCATCAAGAACATAAATTGATGATGATAATTAAGATTGTAATTCACACACTTTTTAAATTAGAAAGTAAAACTGATGGTCAAATTTAGCGCTATCAATAGAACAAAATATTAATGTAATTTTCCATCAAAAATGTTTTTTGAACAATGAGTATTTTGTAGATTTTTAGTTTAGTTGAGAAGCCTACCCCAAAACTGACATCGGATGCCGTAAAAATACGCCAGAGAATATATTTGTAAATCCTCTAATCAACTATTTTTTCTTTAATTTAAAAGATACGGTTTGAAACAAATAACTACAGAACTATGGAACTCATGTATATAGGGTCCGCCATCTAAAGTTTTTTGTTTTAACTAGTGCTTATTTCGTGAATGGTAACACTTAGCTCATGTTTGATTTGACAGATAATTAGTTTTATCCTTCCGCTTAACGAATATAGTTGTGTATACGCTTGAACAATGCTGGGAAATATTGTGACATTACTTTGAAAATAATGGTAATGTTGCAGAATGTGTGCGAAAATTGCCTACGGATTTTGGAAGAAGAGAATCACCGTCAGCTCCTTATGTTCGTTATCTTGTGAAAAAAGTGAAAGAAAATGGCATCCTCGTCGATAAACCAAAGCGTGAAAAGCCAAAAACAGTGCGTACACCAGAGAATATTGCTGCTGTGGCAGAAAGTGTGCGTGAAGCGCCATCAATGGCGCTTTCATGCGGCGCGGCCATGTTAAACGAATTTTTGTTCACAAAAATTAAAAAGAAGGATATTGGCAATATTTGGTTTCAACAGGACGGCGCTGCGTGTCACACAGCCTAAGCTACACTCGATGTTTTGCGCCCTGTTTTAAAAAAAAAAAAGGTTTTTGGCGGACCTTTATACATACCCGTCGATGAAAATCTACAACTGATCGTCTGATGTTAGTTTGTTTTGCGATTACTCATATGTATGAACAATGGATGGAATCGATATCGATAGCGATATCGAAAAACAACGGCAAAATATAACAAAAAATTATGTCAAAAAATTATGTGTGGAATAAAATAAGATATATATTTAATCTAATGAAATGAATATAAAAATTGTAATGTATCATATTATTCGAAAACGAAAATAAAAAAAATATATATTTAATTTTTCAATTAACAAAAAGTCAATATTTAAATAAGTTTATGAGAAATAATACATTTTATCGAGTAATTAGTTAATGTTAGAATTTTTTATATTTTCACCTTGTTTTTTCATGGATCTGCGGTGACTGCAGTTTTAACTAACTTAAAACCTTTCTCAATCCATCACTTGTTAAAAGATAATTAAGCTGCGATATATTTTTCTCTAAATTTTCTATACAAAAATAAATTTTTCGTATTTAGTATAAAAGCAATCTTAAATGTTTCTCTCATTAACAGTGACCAAATTAGTGAGATAAAATGTCACTCTAGAAGAGAAAAAAAGCGTTTGAATATCTTATTAGGTTATGATATATTTTTAAAGGCTGCAAATGTAGAGATTATTCTCTGTTATAAGTTTTTTTTGAATGAATAAAAAGCTCTTCGCAAAAAAGTTACGTTGGAACACACATAAATGGAAAAGTTTTCGTGAATCTGTGAAAACATGGTTATGAACTTTTTTAAGCATTTTTTTGGTAAGTACTTTTTGAGTAATTTATCAAATTACTATATGCGTCTCGCCACCTTTTTTAATGTTATTAATACAGGTTTGTTAGTTAAGAGTCTGGGAAATTTCTATTAAAATATATTATGTTTCTGTATCTTCTTCTTAAATGTGACCCACAAAAACACATGTACGTCACACATATATGTTATCATAACGAATGCTTACGTGCAAGTTAATAACTTATGCATATAGAGTAAGGAATTACGGTCATATTACTGTGAACAATAGTTGTTCAACGTAATTCATCTGAAAATAAAATAAGAAAAGTATTAAAAACACTTAAAATTTTACACAATTCAATACAAAAGATCATGTTTTATTCTTTACCCAACTCTGACCGCTTATTCACTTAAGCCGCCCATCAGAAAGAGACATTAACACATATTATTATCACTTGCAATACGTTATTATTTCTTAACTCGACAGACCCAAAAGCCAAGCGGCCAACCACAGGTAATGAAATGAAGAATAGTTGCATTGGTTCGTGGTTCGAATACCACCAGCGTGTGAAATTTTGATGAGAGTAATTTCAAATAATACATTGTATACTGTTAATTTGTATAAGTATCAATGGTTTTTAAAATATGATATATTTTACTAATATAATATATTTTAAAATACTTTTGATTAATTTTGATTTTAAAATTACTTTAAATTTTATAACAATTGTCAGTATTATACGTCAAAAATAAATCTTTTAATTTTAGAAAATAACACAATAAGAAATCTTAAATATATCTAAATCCTTTCCTTAACTACTTTGAAGCTTTACCCACCCCCTTTTCTTACTCGCCTACAAGCCTTCCTAGTGTTATTTTACTAGTTCATACTTTTTAGTTTATTATAACACCATCCATCAGTTTGTTTATACGCATAGAGAACTGATGAAGCTAACATCAAATTGACAGTGCTCAGTGTGATCCATGTACACGTATAGTAGGTAGGTAGTATTTATTTATTTACAATAATTTATTTAAAATTGAATATGTTTTTTATTATGTAAACACATACAGGATAATACCGACAGATGGTGATAGTAATTCTGAAGTCTCATCTGTGGAATTCTATGACTCTTACTTAAATGGCTAAACGCTGCATGTGGAGTGTTGATCCACCAACGTCATAGACTACAGCCCGAGACTTACGCATCATCCTTATATACAGGAATTTACTATGAATGGGCGGTCTTCACGGGACGACTTTTGTCTACCACAAATTTTAAGCTGACTGGAATTTTACGGGTGAGGGATCAAAGTCACACCAACCGAGGGTTATTTATTAGCTCGAAAATTGAATAAAAATGATTTTTTTTAATCTCTGTCGGGATTGAATCCACGAATTTTAACTTGCAAAGCAAACGCTTTGACCATTGAGCTATACCCGCCAAAAGAATATTATTGTTAAAATAGTTAACCCTTAGATGCGGCGTGCTTTTATATGAGCATGACATTTTATGTGGCTACAGTGCGGCGTGGCGATATATAGCCAAGGGAATATATATCCAAAAGTGGATGCTAAAAATAAAAATGTACTGTAATAGCATTGAAAATATCTTTGAGTGTTCAAATTTTTCAGATTTCCCACATTAACCTTTTTGCTCATCTAATATAAGATTGAGGCTGTGTCGGTATAACAATAAACGTTAATATTGTAAGGCGGGTATACTTAAGCTTGCACAATTTGGCACTCTGCTCCGCGCTCAGTGGCGTGCATTCATACATCAGTTCTGACATTGATGACAGTGCGGCGCATGAAATATTCAAATGAGCCGAGAAAACAACGGAAATAGTCTTCATAAATATTGGTTTGTGTCAGGGCTCGCAGGGGTCGGGCGTCTGCTGAATTAATGTTGATGCACGCTACGTCCGTTACGTTATTTCTTCGAGAGTATTATACCGGGAAACGATGGCAGCCACGACGGCGAAACTCTCGTGAGTGACGTCGTAAATGGATAACGGTAATAATAAAGGGCACAAGTGCCAATTTCGTATTTCAAGAATAAATTTGAGCATTTTCGTCTATACTTTTGAATTAACTCGCCTTTCAGTCGTATCAAACTGGAGAACAATTTTGTCTTTTTGATAATATGCACATTCAAATTATGATCAGTTATCAACTGACAAATTGAGTGGGAGTCATCTCTGAACAATTATGGCACACGCACAGATGTACTAAATATAATGAGACCCGCTTGGTGAAAACCCTCCCTGTCACGTCCTGTTTTTGGAGACCAAGATGGGGACACGTTACTGGACGCACGGAAGAAGCTACTTGTTAGAGAGTGGGTAAAGGCCTTCCCGTGATTCTAGATGCATCAGTTAGATGTCAAATAGACCTCAGTCTAAGGCTGCGAAGTCAGTATACTACAGCGAGTCTCGAATTGCCTTCTTTGGTAACACGTTGCTAATCATGAAATACGTGGGAATGGATAAGAAAACGGTTAGATTGGTAAATGGATTCTGCAGAATAGCAGACATCAGTTAGGAATCATTACTTGCGTCTGCGCTCTTGCAGACGGACGCGCAGAAGAACTCAAAAGAAGCGTAAAAATAAATATAATGAGACCGTGAAAGAGATTAGAATCGCAGAATTTTTAGTACAATTTTAACTGTCTCTATTGTTTAAATGTTTCATTCATCATGAACATGTCCGCTCCTCTAACTGGAGTATATGGCTGTCACATACTTCCGCCACAAAGATCTCTCAGGAACTTTAATCTTCGCCACGCATACCATTTTTGCTCTGCATCCCGCAGCTCTGCTGATTACATATAATGTATAGTTCCCGACGGGCTTCCAAGAAGTTCTGTGTATCGTTTATTAAGCACACAAACTCACGCAGTTGAGTACCAGCATGGTTTTTTGTCATAAGCTACAGACTATACATTTCTATCTTTAATCATTTCTGGCCACATAGTTTTGGATGCCATAGGCTCTTGCTGTGACCGTATAATATAAGATTTGGCAGAACTAACATGGACTGGCGTAGACCATGGCAGTTGACAGAACTTTGTGGTAGCCATTCGTGACCTTCATTTAATCCATTTAAAGGTGCATACATGGTGATGATATAAAATAAGATTTACATCAAATTTACCAACATGATGAAAATAATTTTGTAATCTAATACATGCAAAAATAAACATATTATTTTAATCAAAACAAACCAAAATTTCAGCATGCCTTGTAACTAAACTGGTTATTACATGATTTTTTACCCAATTTATTTCAAGACCATAATTATTGAACATAAAGTTCTTATGATATATTAAATAAATTCAATAAATTTTTGTACATGGCATTAGAAATATTTATTTTGTGATCAATATAATTACACAAAAATAATAATTTTATTTCATACAAAGTAAAAAAATTTCATTAAATTTGCCGGTGTGAACAAAATTTTTATCATGCTTTGTAGCTAAGTTTATACATATAATTACTTTCAGGAGTTTCAGCTTCACTTATAATTCAGGAAAAATTATTGACCTTCAGTATTTATGACATGTTAAATATATTCGATGAAATTTCCACTTGGCATTGTTTTCCAGTCCATTTAGCGACAATTCGTCCAACAGATTTGGCCAATTGTGTGCTTCTGATTCACTCAGCTAACACGGAAGCACGTACAACCGCTAATGGGTGCAAACAGAGTGGCTGCAGCCAAGAACAGACTGCAAGCCAAGTATTCATATAAATTGAATTTAATACTCTGCTCCGTAATAATTGTATTCAATCATTCATTCATAATCACATTTTGCCAAATTTATTTGAAATAATTATAACATATTATTGGTGACAATTTTGTTTCTTGTATCAGGGAAAAGTAATACAACTAGGACGAAGTAACTTCTCAAAATAAATCGACAGGCGTCTACAACTGGGATAGGCAGCATTTGGAAAACTACCGTGGAAATTCCGCAATGTCTTAACATTAAGGCATTTAACCAATGCATTCTCCTTGTATTAACTTATGAGTATAATAATATACAGAGGCGTGGAATCAAACAGCAAGTCTTTCTCATAAAATTAAGGTCACTCAGCGTGCTATGAATCTTCATACTCCTAGTATGTAACGTAGATATGTGATTTCAAAACGCATTATACGGCTAAATTCGTAAAAGTGACAAGATTGCAATATGTGCATAATTTATAAATGAAATGAAAAACAAAATCAAAATTACCTTTTGTGTCTTAATTAAACATTTAAATTAAAACGTACGTATGGGTATGTTTTGATACTGACAGAGTTTTTAATTAAATGATAAAGATAAACAAGAATATAAATAATTACGCAGAATCATTATTTTTTCACCTGTCTTGCTAAACAATTTTCTCGGCTCCAAATTAAAACATCAAAAACATGTTTATGTGAAACATTACATCAGGCTTTCTCTGAAACCTTAACAGCCTTATTTCAGTTTTCATTGCCCGAAGCACTTTAGATGTAAAACCTGAAAACAAAAAAAAAACCTTGATTTTTTCGTGCTCGATAATGTTTGCATTAAACCCCTTTTGTCAAACAAAAACGTGTTTTTTTTTCAACAAAAAAAAACACCGAGGGCAAACAAAAACCATCTGTGGTCTCTTGCAAAGGAGGATTTCGTACAAAAGGATCTCTATTGTCGCTGGAGGCGTTTTTTCCCATTCACGGGAGTTTTCGTGTTTTTTCACCTGTTTAATTCGTTTATCTCTCTCGGCGCAGAAGCGCAACCTTTGGTAGGCTTGCGGGAGTTGCTGAAAATCCTTCCCCTTTCAGTGGAAGACCAGAATGATCACTATCGGTTTCAGCGCATTACTTCCGGTTGACATACTCTAGCCGCTTTTTCCTCCAAAGACTATTTCTTTTTTCAACGAGTATATGACACACAATAATAATTTGTACGTAGCAACTGTATTTTTTATACTTTTTTATGAATTTGGCTACACAATTATAAAATGTAACGTTCTTTCATTAAAATATGTAAAAATGCAATCGATATTCATGTAATTAATAAAAATAATTATTCTTGAATATGAAGTGAAACCCATTAAATTATTAAATAATATTGCATTGTATCCAACAATCCTCAGGACAGGAATAAAACCGATTGATTTTTAATCATATTGATTTATATTGTTAGAATAATATTTATAAAACATTTATTTAAATTACGATTAAAGTAAGTGTGTACATTGAGTATGATTCTTTGAATTGATTGCGTTACTAAGACCACTTAAATCAATAAACGATAAATTCTCGACCCAAAATAATGCTGTTTTTTTTTCATTTTAAAATATAATTAGGTGAAGTAGTGAAATAGTTTATTTGATGCAGAAACTTTTCCTTAATAAACAATCCATATTTTTATTTAATTTCAAAGTGATTGGATAATAACTTAAGGCAAATAAATAATAAGCAAAAAACAAACAAACACACAAAACATTTTTTTTTTATTTATTTGAATGAATTAGTAATTTAAAACTTAATTGATATTTTTAAATTAAAAACAAAAGTTATTATTGTGAATTAAAACAAAAAATATATAGATATTAAAAATTTAAATATAATCAGAATATCTGAATTTTGTGAATTGTTTTGAACTACAAGATATATAAGGCCTTAAAACTAAATGAATGGACTCATTCAAGAGTTTAACGTTAAAAAGTTACAATAATCATTTTAAATATTTATACAATAGCTCTAGATCTATAAATAAAAATTAACATTTTTCGTTTCCATAAAATCATTAAAAATAACCGTATAATCAAAAATTATTAATTTTTATTACATAGAATCTTCATGTTATGAAAAACATTTAAATCTATTTTTTTCTAAATTTAAAATTCTCGTTAATATACTGCTGTTGAAGTAGCATAATTATGAATGGTTATATAAAATATTTATGTAATTTGTGTTCAAATTTTAACGAGTGAACAATTAGAAGATGTTATATAACGTTGTATACAAGCAAAGTTTCTCTTTAAGCATAATGTTTAAAAACAAATTGGTCTTATTATGTGGTGAAGCTTTTACGCAGTGCTTTCACTGGAGCTTTATCTTTATGTTGTTGCGTATGTGTGTGTTTGTTCTTGCATGTATTGTTTGTCTGTGTATCGTACGGTTTTGTTTAAAAATGTTTCAAAGATACTCAAAGAGCTCTCCTTTGAAAGTTAATGGATCATTACTCCGAGTGAGAGTTTGTTTGTTGTAATAAAAAAAACACTTTCCCAACAGCGCTTCTCAAATCACACAAAAAAAAAACAATAAAAGCGTACTTCACAGTTTGAACTTTATTTCAAAAAGATCCTTATCTTACTGACTACCAAATTTCACCTTCGGTTTGTAGAGTAACTGTGGAAATATGGTAAGGGGCTTAAATTTTATGTAATTTTCATCACTCTATAATAAGGCAATAAAACATCTCGTTCTTATCTAATAATATGTATTAATTTAAATAAGTTCATTAAATATGACACAGTAAAAAACATTATTAATGCAAAACTTATGTTATCGAAATTAGACCAATTATTTATATAATGAATATTTATTTATTTACCTTGTTTTTACATGCATCATGTAAGATATGGTCTCTGTGTAGGAGACTGCAATTTCAAATAACTTGTAGCATTCCTCAATACATCATCACTTGGCAAGAGACAACTGAGCTGCATAGTACTTCATAAGTGGTCGAACCCATTGATGCCATTTTTAGTTACTTGTCCAAAGATATACAGTTACTGTACTTGAAGTTTGAAGGTTCTTGAAAGTCAGACCTGAAAATCTCTGAACAGATTCAGAACCAGAGTTGGTAGAACAAATGACAACCTTGAGCGGTGGGGAGTGCTACGGCAAGGAGAGTCACTATTGAGCGACTGTGGAGACCTGCAGACCGTTTCACACCTAAGATCCTGCTTCATATGCCCAACAAGCTGCACATCTCATCTCGACCTGATGATGGGCATCATACGGGCTATCGATATTGCCAGATACTGGGCAGGAATAATTTGACGTCGCTGACACGAAAAAGAAGAAGTTAAACAATATTTATATGCAAGATTTTTTTTTTTAATAAATTAATTTAAGCTTTTCAAATAGTTGTATAACATGTTTGGTGTTGCTCCGAAATGATATTTGGATTCTTCACACCTACATGATACCAGGAGATGAAAGAATTCTTTGATGATACGCTCATTCAGATTATCGTGTAGAAAATAAAAATTGAACCAAAAGTCACTACTTAAGAGATTTTAAATGAACCAAGAAACCAGTTTGACAAAAATTAAATAAGACCTAAATTCATCAAAAATAATGCAAGAAATTTCAATTGATGTCATAATATGTATGAGCTTAAGGTATTATAAGTAATAACGTGAAAATAATATACTTGTGCTTATGAAGGTTTATATTTGCAGTCCGCAGTAAACCATGTCGGAAACAAAACAAATATCGGAAACGTTACAGCGTTAACGTGATGAGAAAATTCTTTTACGCTTGCGGAGGTATTCTTCGATACCCATTAAGTCCTATACTCGGCAACACACTCCACGAGGCCCGTCTCTGTAATGAAGAAAACAAATAAAATACGAGGTAAAACAACCGGTGATCGGACATATCCTTTTATTTATCAAATTCTTAATAAGACCATTAAAATGTATTATTATAATGTCACTTCTCACTAAGTACTTGTTCTTATTCAAATGCACATTTTTACTTCTATCAATTTTTTAAGAACACAAAATTACTTCCTTAAGATGAGTTCACAAGTAAAAAATTATGTTTTTATTATGCAAATATTCCTCAGTTCAGGAGAGAATATTTTTCAAAAATATCTCAAATAATCGGAACTATCTTTTGCTAGGGTATCTCTGGTGGAAAAAAAATGTCCCTGTTTTTTTTAATTTAAATTGATTTCAAATTATGATTTCGTAGTTTCATACTTGTATTGTCAGTTAAATAATGTATTAAAATATTTACTATTATACTATACATGAGTCTAACATTAAATTCCTCTACATTCCCCAGTTACTGCGTATTACACCCTGCCCTGTTTGGGCATCTGCTGTAAATAATGACAAAGCTTGGATTATTCAAGGATGAATTAAAGGATTGCTTTGCTTACATTTCCCTTTTAGTAATTTTGACGGCATAAACAAAGGTACGCTTACGTTTACGTTATTTTATTGCACAGTACTTGTTCTTTGTGCCGCCCGAAAAAACCTCAACGTGTACGGTGTGTGCATGCGTGTTGCTTTTAATGAGTGAAGAATATGTGGATTAAATTATGAAAGATGTTCAAACATAATAATAAAAGTAAGCTCAGAGTCATTGCTTAAACATATTTTTGTCATGGACTTAAATATTGATTAGAAAATTATTTTATTTTTTCAATATTCCTATCTTCTTTTACTTTATAATTAAAATATACACATACTATACATGAATAGGACCTACAAGAAGTTGTTTTTCATCCATTTCAATCTTAATATATAGTTCGGTTCGAGACCCGAGTGGTACTTACTAAAATAAATAGACTCTCGGAAAGTAATAATATTTATTTAAAAATTCATGTAAATAAATGTTGACTGATTGAATAATAAAAAATAATAATACACACACTCTGAATATAAACTATGGAGACATCTATCGTTAAATGATGGTAACAGTGGTATAAATACACTTATATCGCGCATCAGTTCGGGCAGGAGATAGTCGAGTGGATTATAATGAACAAGATCAACGGTTGGTTCCAAGGCTCGCAGGTTCGCATCCCGCTTCTGCCGGTATTTTTTCTGAATGAATTGATGCGTATAAAGAATTTGATGTAAAGTATGTGTATATTTAATAAGTACTAATACTTTATGTGTTTGTTGACGTGATAATTTACAGTACAATAATCATTTTTGTGACATGGGTTATCTTTAATAATTTTATGAGCGGATAATCGTCATATTTAATTGATTTCAATTATTTTTTTATGTATTTATATGAAATGCAACAAAATAAATATTTTTTATTATTTTTAGCAATAATTATTAAGTGTTTTATTTTTAATTGTTTTTTTTTTAATTAAAAAACTTTACTGAACAATGTGTGAATGTCTTATGTTTTTCGTTATTATTTTCTTAGATAAATAATAATATATAAAATACAAACCTAAGTAGTTGATTGATTTATTGTAATTTATTTTATTTATTTTTAAATTAATACACTTATACTAAGTAATAAATTGATTTCAAATAATACGTCTGGTTAGTTAACCTAATGTTTCAGATACAAGTACTAAATTCTGAAGTAAAAGGTCACCAATAAAATAATTGATCGGCTTTAAATCGATTTGTTCTGACGTAACATTAACTAAAAGAGCTTTCGTGATTTACTTTTCAGAAGGTTCTGCAACACGCCATGTGCAGCATGCAAGGTCGATCATAACTGTATTGAGCCTCCTTCTTTGAATCCATATTATTTGAATTATTGAAAAACGTTATCGCAAGTTTTTTTTTAATAATTTATTGTATTCTTATTTCACGGAACTCAAAATCAATACTTTCACGGCAGTTTTTTAAAGTTCTTGATAATTATAAATGAAAAAGAGTTTTTATTAAATGATTATTAAAAGTTTTCCTTTTTGTGGAAAAAATATGTTTATATGTTTCTTTAAAGTAAATTTGGCGCGTTCTTTTTATGAAACTTTTTGTTCAAAGGTACTTGTCTATTTTTATTTTTTATATACCCAGAAATAGAACTCTAAGTACTCGAAGGAAAATTTTGGTTTTATTTTTATTAGCACACTACTGTTTTATCAAAATTTGACAATGGCTTATATCTTATAAAATAGGTGAATTTTATTAACAATGTCAAGGTGACAAAATCACCCAATTATATTTAAATAATTTAGCTTTATTTTAAATGTACTCAATTCGACTAGATGCGTTTCAAATCTTTTAGAGCACATGTTAAAACGTTTCATATAGCTCGACATTTTACTTTTAAATGAAAAGCATATGTAGTAATAAATACTTTTGTAAAACACTATTTCATTAAACGCTCATTTCTTTGTGCATATGGCTAACAATATAAGAAGACACCTTTATACTGAGAAATCTGTGACGGTGGTGTAATAAATATTTTTTTTTTATAAGAAGATATGAAATAAACATTTAATTCATTAGATTTATTAAAAATATTAAAATATAATTCATTATTTGAATGCAATGTTATAGAATACTTATATGGTCATAGCATTATTAATCCTTGTATGAAATGTCATACAACATATATCAAAGGAAAATATATTGGAAGTCATCAATCGGTATGCAAGAACTGTCATATATATTTTATTATGTGATACGCTTAAAATGTTATGACCCATAACTCACAGAGAAACATTGATTTGAAGGTTCGTAATGATCATAAAAATAATAAATATTTCATCGAACATCGTACAAAAAAATCACTCAAGATTATGAATGCTGAACAAAAAATTCATAATAAAATAACTATATTTCCAAATAAAATAACTGTATAAATACTTAAGGGATATTTTATTTTAATGATAAAATGATGAAAAAGTAATTTATTTTATGAAAATGATTATTATATATTATATCTATATCATTAATTCTATTACGGCGATTCAAAGTATTTGCCAGCGGGTATAGCTCAATGGTAAATGCGTTTCCTTTGCAAGCCAAAGGTCGGGGGTTCGATCTCCGACGGTGATAAAAAAAAAATTTTTTTAATCGATTTCTGAGTTTTAAAATACTCCAGTTGATGTGAATTTGATCCCTCACCCGTAAAATGCCAGTTAACCTATTAATTATAATTGGTGGTAGATGAAATCGTCCCGTAAAGACCACCCATTCATAGAAAATTCCTGTAATAATAAGGATATTGCGTGAATCTCGGTCTGTAGTTTATGGCGTTGACGGATCAACATCGACATGTAGCGCTTAGCCATATGCACCATGGTAAGCGTCATAGAATTCCATAGATGTGAATTCAGAATTCTATCACCATCCGTCGAATTTCTCCTGTAAGTGTTTACATAAAATAAAAAGTATGAAAACTTTTTTGTAAATATAAAACAGGAGTATTTTTTATTGTTCTGATAACAATTTGATAAAAAGAAAAATCTTATATATTTTTTGTTTTTATACAATAAAACGAGATATTTTAATAAATTATTCCATTATGACTATTTTTTATTTTCAGGAAGGCTCACAAGACGAAGTAATTCAGTTAGCCAACCTCCACCATCAGCTACTGAAGAATTCACAAATGGTACGTATTTTTGAAACGTTTTCTTACATTTTTATTATCAATGACAAAACATGAAAGCGTACTCCAATAAATAATCTTGTTGCAACAGGATAGCATAAATACACAGGTAAGCTGCCTTATTTTCGAAACTAGGGCTCTTGCTATTGTACTCGAATTAAAAGGGCAGGGCGTTAATTTAATGAGTCTGGTAAGATGGAAGCTGACAGAGTTAAGAGACTGAATTTTATAATGGAAATGTGTAACTACAAAAGAGATATGGAAGAATAAATAAATATGTCACGTTGATTCTAAATAATAATAGATCAACGGTATTCCAAGACAGAATTTGACGAACATATATCATTAGTGTCCCCATTTGTATTTGAACCTACTGGAGTATTCTCAAACTTGTAGTGTTTGCTTTTTAACTTCTTTATTTTTCACAATATCACCCAATCATACTCATAGTTTTCTTGAAGAATTGTTCTTAAAAACATAGTAACTTTTATGCAGGTACATCAAGTGCTTACATTTAAACAAATCATCAGTGTGTCTCATAAAAATCTACGTCTCGTAAAAGTCTACGGTTCGTGTAGCTCTGTAGCTCTACGCTGAGTAGATATCATGTTCGTGACATCAGGAGAACGCTTGGCGTAGAGCCTTCTGCTACACCGTAGCGGAAGTAGGAAGGGACTGCGTGTTTTATTGTCCCCTAATTTTAGTTTATGGGCCAATTTCTAGGTGCGGATGCCCTTAAGGGCGCCTCTCTTTTACGCAGTCTGTTTTTCTTGTGATTGTTGAAATATATACAAAAAAGTTAATCGGCTTTTTTATGCCCGCCGTATATCAGCTCCTGATGGTGGCTTTTGGATAGAAAATATAAGGCTATGTCGCTTTTATGACGCTTAAATATTGTATTCATATGCAAGAACATACTCAACATATGCAGCGTATAATAACAAGTTTTTTACTTGTTTTAGAGATACATAATAAAAGGGTACATAATAAAGCGGAAAACATCTTCAAAAAAATGTGGTGAATAGGAAACAAGAAGATCATTTTCATTTCAATTTATTTCTTGTTTTTCATCCTGATGTTGAGTGCTTAAATATTTGAGATTATATTATCCAATTTTTTTAAACAGTTTTAAACTCTTTAAGAAAATGTTAACATAAACTATAAGATATCAATAATAATAATAATGATAATAATAATAAAACCATTTATTCCAGCAGGGTTGGGTGGGTTGTGCAATATGCAATCTGCCATATTTTATGATACATTCAGGTATATAAATTAAAATAGTACATACAAAATAATAATTATGTATAAACTATAATAATTCATGGTGGTCATTAAAATTCAATGAATATTGGTAAAAACTATTTGTTGCTTAGGGCAAACAAGTGAAAAATTTACAAGAAAATTTCAATTATTTAGGTAAGTGCTTAAGGGAAATTGCATACTTATTATTAAATAAGTATATTAAATCATAAAAAAAACATTTTCAAAAATATATTGTTTTTTTTTTGTGGAAATATTTTTATTTTTATGAGATTTGCTAAAAGTTTTTTTTTTGTACACACATACATGACAATACAGAAGATGGTGATAGAAATTCTGAAGTCGCATCTGTGGAATTCTATGACGCTTACCATGGTGCATACGGTTAAGCGCTGCATGTATAGTGTTGGTCCGCTAACGTTATAGACTACAACCCGAGATTCACTCATCATCCTTATTATTACAGGAATTTACTATGAATGAGTGGTCTTCACTGGACGACTTTCATCTACGACTAATTTTAATTCATTTACTATGACGTGCAATTTACAGGTTAGGGATCAAGTTCACACCAATCGGGGGTATTTTAGACTTCAGAAATCGATTAAAAGTTATATTAATAATAAACTTAAGATAAAAAATAAACTCAGAGACGATTAAAAATGATTTTTTTTTATTTCCGTCGCGGTTCGAACCAACGACCTTTGGCTTACACAGCAAACGATTTGACTTTTGAGCTATACCCGCCGGCAAAATGATGTAAAAGGATCAACACTCCATATGCAGCTTTTAGTTATACTCGAATAAGGCAAGGGTGGTAGAATTTACAGATGACATTTCTACTTCCCCACATGACGGTATTTATGTATGTGTCAGCATGAAAAATAAAGTCAAAAATGTTTATTTATCATACAAAAATGCTAAGGAGCAAAGTCTTCGTGATTAAGTTTAAGATACATAGATATTTTAGGTCATTACAAATGACAGTGGCAATTTATAAACGCTGGACACGTGTTTTTTTTTTTGTAGATTTAAAATGGGGAAAAACATAAGTAATCACTTTTGCGTATATTTCTTTAGTGAATTAATTATTCGGAAGTAAAAGAATCTTTCAGGTTAATTGTTTTGGCTAGTTTTTGCACTACTTGGATAATAAATAAATAAGTACTAGTCATACATCTCTTAAGGCACGACTTATCACGATGGCCGACTTTAGTACGTACAACCAAATCGATACTAGCAGAGTTATATTGACTTGTGACGTCACTACTTAATATTGCTATTGATCTGGACTTTAACTTGCACATACACAGCTTAAGACAAAAAAAATGCTGCAATGATTGTGAGTTTTGTTTAACCATTTCGTTACGGCTCGTCGGAATTTAAATTGTACTGACAATACGTCGTGAATTTTTCAAACCATTTTTTTTTGGTTAAAATTAGTATTGAAAGCATAAATTTACTAATCGGACCTACTTTTATATATCACATTGGTTTGTCTATTCTTTAGCTATCAGATGATGCATAAAAAACCATTATATTTAACAAACCTTCATTATGTAACTCCGCACATGCGATCACAGTGACACATGTGGTATACAAAAAAATCGCTCCTGTGACGAAACCTAACGATATTTACTTAAATGCTTTACAGATTCCTGTAAAAAAAAATCTAGGTTAAAATAAAGGGAATGACTGCACTTCCAATTTCCTACCGTAGATATCACAATGAGTACTGAAAGTAGCAAAACGATATATCACGTCAACCGATGTCAACGGTTGGGGAATCTTGAACGGCATATGCCGACAACCGATGCGAAAGGGTCAAGTGAACTAATTGAAAGCAATTAGTCCTATTTTATGATATATGGAGAAAATTTAACTATAATGTGCAAATAAAATCTAAATTAAATCCTCGATAAGTGTTTCTTAATACAGATCAATTTAATTACTTTGAATTAGTCTTCTAGCAATTCTCATTTTTTTTAATTCGTATAAATTATTGCATTACGAATATTAAGAAATATTGCGCCTCTATAAAAGACAATAAGTTAATGCCACCTATTTGCAAAGCTTTCTCATATATATATAATCGTGTCGGAAACAACAGGGTCAGATCCTGTCTGCCCAGAAGTGGGCGACGTCGATGGCGTTACTTCTGGCCATCATCAGGTCTTCCTGGGTGCAGCTATTCGGGCATAGCGCACACTCCAGAAGGTGTGACAGGGTCTGCTTTCTCATAAAAGTAGAGGATGCGTGAATGCTAGGATAATGTGTTTTGATGGCGACCAATTAACATATGCAATATTTGCTGTTGTCGCATGTTAAAGTTTATATTTTATGCTTAAATTTCGTAATTTTCATGAAAAAAAAATTATTTAAATGCCATCGACACATTCGCAAGTATCGTATAATAAGCGAATCGAAATTTTTTAATCACCATCTGGTCTTGTTATAAAGGGTCCGCCAAATAACTTTTTTTTTTCGAAAATCGGGCGCAAAACATCGAGTGTAGCTTCAGCTGTGTAGTACGTAGCGCCGTCTTGTTGGAACCAAATGTTGCCAATATCCTCCTCTTTAATTTTTGTGAACAAAAATGGCCCGATAACGATCGCCATTGACTGTAACGGCCACTCCCTGCTCATTTTCGAAGAAAAATGGCCTGATTTTCAAAGTAATGTCACAATATTTCCCAGCGTTGTTCAAGCGTAAACACAACCATATTCGTTCAGCGGAAGGAACAAACTATTTATCTGTCAAATCAGACATGAGCCAAGTGTTACTATTCACGAAATAAGCACTAGTTGAAAAAAAACGTTAGATGGCGGACCCCTTATCTGTTTTTTAATATAACGGTCATCTTAATTATTTTTAAAATTTATATGCTCCAAATGACGTGCCATTTTTTTTAGATTTAGAGCATTTTACAAATTGCGATAATCATTCTACCAATGAGTGTATATTAGAAAAACTAAAAATAAAACTGGTTTATCTTTAAATGGACATACGTTAATTTTAGGTTGTAGTCTAATGAGGTAGCAATCAACACCACAAACAAAGTGTTCACAACCTTACAATAATAAGGTATCATATAATTAATTCCACATTAAATTTCTCAAGCGGTATTCTCCTGTATGTGTTTACAAAAAAGGAGGCCAGGTGCTTAACCCCTGCTTGTCTTCAGTATACGCCCCAAGACATTTTAATCGCATGTCGTTTCTTGAGATGATATCGGACTAGCGACCAGAACCGTTTAATTCAAATGAGAAAACGCGCGAAACTACTGCGTGGAGTGTGCCATCCAAGGGCAAGACGCACCTTGCGTGCCAAGATCCAGGGTTGCCAGAAACAAATAATTATTTTTGACAATATTTTTTTAAATATATTTTTTTAACGATATACATTAAAACTAGATAAAAGTGTCATCATAATTATTACTCCGCACCTTTAACTGGCATATATAGTATTCGCGAACTGTCACCAAGTGTTCGCATCATCCCATGAGAGCTGCGCCTCCTTCAGCTTCACCGAGTATTTCCCATGTTTAGTTCTCGACAGCCTTCCTTGACGGAGCGAGCCTGGGGCTTGAAGAAAAGGCAGTTGTAATTTATGCTCTCTTGTGGAATTCTAAATTCATGTCAAAACGAAGCAAAGTGTAACTGTCCACTTCGACTATTGATACAGCTACCGATTGTAGTATTGATACAGCTTTGTCTTTGTTATATATATATTCATTTTTACATGTCCGCACCCTCAACTGGATCATATGGACATCACGAGCCACCGCCACAAAGCTCTATCAGACACCTTGGTCCTCCTTTCATCCCATGTCAGCTTCGTCACCCGCTGCCCCGCCAATTATATTTTATATAAAGTTTCCGACGGTTCACTAGGACGGCGCGAGCCCGGGAGCTTGAAGAAAAGGCAGCCGTAATTAATGCTTACCTGTGACATTCTCAGAACATGTCCCAGCCAGATTCACCTTTGCCTCTTGATACACTGTAGTATGAAAGGCTGCCTTGTCCGCTCTCTTACCTCGTCATTCATCACAAAGTCAAACCATCGCAATCTTAATATTCTACGCAACATCTACGTTACATGTATAGTGCCTATAAGCCACATGTCTTCTTGAAAAACTGTTTCAATACTATTGATGCTCATATATTTTACAATTTCAAATTATCATATTATATCATAACAAGCATTTTGAGAAACTACATTTACATACTTCATGTACTAAGGCAGGATGACTAGCAGGTTAGCAAAACAAAGACTTTTTCTGAAGAACAGTGACATATATATTTCGATAACTTTACAAACTTATGGCCTGAACCTAGTCACAGCATTCAGGCCGAGCCACAGTACGACATACTTCGCGGTCAGTACACGAGTCACTGCCGTGCGGCGCCGTGGTCGGTCGCGCAGCGCTCCACCGAACTATGTAACTAGTCCTCCTAACGACATTACAAAATGACGACACATACACGTACGACAAGCGAACAGAAATAAGAGAAGAAATATTATAAATTGAGATTTTCAGTACCGGTAAGGAAAGGCTATATCATGCTGATATTATTACATCAGCTTACCGCCATATTTTCATTATAAACTTTGATTTATTGTAGTTTCCTTTTATTATAAGCTGAATTTTTCAATGTGTTCATATTGTTTTTCGAAGCAAAGTAAAATTGAAATCTATCTTTTTTATTTTGTATCTTCGTATGGTGTTGTGTGAAATTTAACTTTGCTATTGCAGAGTACCACACGTAACAATTTCGTTACATTTGTATGTAAAAAAATAAAAAGGAAAAAACGTCTCCACCTTTTCTTTGATACTAATAAAAGCATGGAACGCTAAAATAAATGTAGTTTTAAGTATCTTAATTATTATATGAAATATGCTTTTGAAGCAGTATCTTACGTGTCTTAAAAAGCTTTTTGTACTTTCGTAGTTATCTGTTGTACTACTAATGTTAGTAATTCAGAATGAATCATGTTTCGTTCATCCCTGATTCAGCCCCTTGCTGAAGAGCTGCGGCGCCATGTCTCGCGGTGATACATGGGCCGTTGTCACGTGAAGTTTCGACATAATGGGGAGAACTTCGCCGATTTATGGCAACAATCACGCCCGCTTGTTTTGCTGGGGGAGGGGCGAGACATGATGCGCAGGTAGAGCTCGGACAGGGACACAAATACCAGAAATGACAGTCAAATGCGGTATTGCACGATAAAAATTTAATTGTTCATGTGTAACATTAAATTATATTTCACAATTATGCCTAATTGTTTAGCTAGGTAAAGAATGGGATTTGATGTAAATGTAGGGCTCAAAAGGGATACAAAACCAGAAATGGCAGTTAAATTCAGTATGATATTGGGTCAGATGCTACCCAACGAATAGGCACACTCATGTGGCAATGGGCAGGACATATCTGTCGAAGAGACGACGGTCGATGGGGAAGAAAAGTATTGGAATGGCGCCCAAGAACTGGTAAACAAAGCATTGGCCAACCCCCATACAAGGTGGACTGAAATTATAAGAAGAATAGAAGGAGTGACCTGGATGCGGAAGGCGGAGGATCGGAGAAGATTGAGACTGATGTGGGAGGCTGACGTTCAACAGTGGACGGACAGGCTGATGATGATATAATTATAAATGACAATTATGCCTACTTGCTTAGTAAAGAATGGGATTTGATGCACATGTAGGGCTTAAAAGGGATACAAAACCAGAAATGGCAGTTAAATTCAGTATGATATTGGAACGGTAGCTGATTTTCGTAACGGCAGTTTGTGACGACTTTATGGCTCATATAGGCAGTAGTTAAGAAATTGAAAAACCCATGAATGCGATTCTAATCTCTTTCGCGGGTTCTTTCTTTTAGCACTTCTGTGCAGTGGCCACACTTGTTCAGAGGGGACTCCCACTGGACTTATCAGTTGCTAACTGATCATAATCTGAATGAGCGCGTCATCAAGGAGACTTAACTGTCCTCCAGTGTGATGCGGTTGTGAGGCGGGTAAAGTTCAGTAGTTAAGAAATTATGAAGATAATGGTATATTTTAAATTGCATAATTAAACTTTAATTTTAATTATAATTTTAAATTAACTTTCATTAAAAAATTAATAAATTAAAAATATTTAGCTTTGATTCATATTTATTTTAAATGATTACACGTTTCAGCCTCCCTGGAGACCATCTTCAATAATGAAGATGAAGAATTTTAGAAGATGGTCTACAGGGAGGCCGAAACATGTAATCATTTAAAATAAATGTGAATCAAAACTATATATAACTTCTTAGGTTTTCACGGCCAGATTTGATATTGTGGCTAAGAAGGAAAGAAGAAATTCGCCACACACGGCTTAACCCAAAAGCCACAACATCAAAACTTTAAATATTTTTTATTTTTTTTTAATTAAAATTAATTTAAAATTATAATAATCCAGATTGAACAAGTATCGTCAGTTGATAACCTTAATGTTATTGAAAATGAAACTTTGATTTCCCAATAATTATTCAGAATAGTTACATATTTATCTTTATACTATCCTTACCTTACATGGTTTTACTTTGATCTTTTTTTTACAATATGTAAAATATGTGTGTGCATACATATATCACTATTGGTCTTTTACTATCTACAGTACAAAAAAATGTTAAAGAGAATATCCGTATTTCGAATCCCTGTATTACACTCCCTGAATCACTAAACGAAGCTTCTCACCGCTGCTCAATATAAGGTGCCAACACCGCGAACCACCTAACACACCTTTTAACCACAAGGGTTGCCACTTATTTTTACAAATTAATATTTAAATCGATCGATTTACTTTATCGTACTCAAAATTTATATTTTTTCATCCATCAAAAAATACAAAATAATTTAGTTTTTCATATTCACTTCATACCTGGAGCATATAGTTGCCACATATTGCTGCTATTCCGTTCTTTTGGCTGACATTTTCTTGTCCCAAGTTCGCATTTATATTCGAAGCTCCATCGAGTACATATTATCAAGAATTGTATTTCTTAGCAGACTCAAAAGTGAAAACCTAAGGGATTAAAGCATAACATCGATATATTTTTAATCATTTTATTTATTTTTTAATATTTAATTATTATTTTCAAGTCACATTAAATACAACAAAATATAGTTTACTAATCGTTTATATAATATGTGTATAAGTCTTATTCCATTCATTGGAAATCACTTATTATAAATTTCACAATGCAAAATATAATGTTAATTAATGGATTAAATATTTATTACAATATTATGTAATTTTTTCATTATTCTAATCTACTTTTATAGATCATTGACTATATAACAATATTATTAGTAATTAAATATACACAAACTATACATCACATTCTATATACGCATCAATTCATTCAGAAAAATATCGGCAAAAGCGGGATGCGAACCGCGGGCCTTGGAACCAACTTTTGACCAGGTCTTTATATACCGCTTAGCCACCTCGGCTATTTCTTTGCCTGAGCTGACACGCATTAGAACATGTATTTATAGCATTGTTATCATCGTATGACGATAGATGTCTCTATAGCATATATTCAGATGTATTTTATTATTTTTTATATTATTCAATCAGTAAAAAAATATATATACATACTCTGAATATATACTATAGAGACATCTATCATCATACGATGATAACAATGGTGTTAATACATGTTCTAATGCGTGTCAGCTCAGGCAAAGAAATAGCTGAGGTGGCTAAGCGGTATATAAAAACCTGGCAAAAAGTTGGTTCCATGGCTTGCGGTTCGCACCCCGCTACCGCCGATATTTTTCTGAATGATTTAAATTTGATGATGTATGTGTAAATTTAATTACTAATGTTATTAAGATTGTTTAAGAATATTCAATCACGTTAAATAACTGTAAAATAAATTGTTTACGAATAAGACTTGTGAAGCAAACAGAGAACACACGCTTGTGATCTTCTTTGTCTAATTAACAAATTAATTACAACGTTTCGTGGTACATGTTAATGTATAATTATTTATTTAATGATCACAAAATGTTAAGGTATTATTATCTCATCTTGTAGAATGCTTGAAGAAATTCTATTATTTATAAATCATAATTATGTACATGTTTTGTAATAAACAATAAATAAAGTAAAATTAAATCATTTCGTAGTATTCTTTTGTGTGTTTACTCGTTCAATATAATGAACCAAAAATTTTTCGACTATTTTTACAAATATGTATACACATTTTAATTACTGGCCGGGTTAACGTTCATAAATCTTTTAGTATCTTTATACAAGGTAATAAATGTCGGAGATGAATGTTAGGTATTCGATTTGAATTATTAATTTGCATGCCACGGCATAGTGGGTGATCTTTAACTAACCTTTGGGTCCTCAAATATTTGCATGGAGGTCAAAAGTTTTGTACTTATTTTCATGACTTAATTAAAAAGAGGTCATACAGAGTCACAACTTTATGTTTGTTTACTATTGATATCTTCTTCGTAGTATCAATCAGATAAATTGGTTTGCAGCAACAAAATCTTGCATATCGATCTCAACTACTCTCGATCCTCTACAATTCTCTTCAGCTCAGCATAAGAGCTACAACTCATGTCCTCGAAAACATGCTACAAATACTTCCATCTAGAGCTCCCTCTACAGTTTCTACCCTCAACCATCCGTTCCACATTGTCGTAAAGAAGACTATATTGGCGCATGATGTGACCGATCCATCGGGCTCGCCTCTCTGAGATGGTTCTTACTAGGTACCTATCTTCCTTGATTATGCTGAGAACCTCATTGTTCTTGACGTGGACTCTCCAGGAAATTCCGAGAATTCTTCTTTATGACCACATCTCAAAGGCCTCTAATCTTTTTTTATCACTTTCAGATAAGCACCATGTCTCACAGCCGTACATCAAGATGCTCTACACAAATGTTTATATCGATATATGAACACCCAAATATTTCTCTATTACTACAGTCGCAATCTATGCAAGTTCGCGAGTTCTTGCCGTCGAGGAATCATCTATGTTCCTATGTGGATTTCCGGAGATACAGGTATTCTGGCATAAGACATAGACAGTCTGAGCTAACAAAGCTGTGAAACGGAAAATTCGCAGTGTCTATTTGCTCTAAATATGGAGTGGATATGGCAAAAAAATGGTTTTAAAGCCATACACATCTTGGATATTGTTAGAATAAACTCACAAAGCTAAATAAAATGATAATTATGTTCTGTTGTAAGTATTGATGTTGAAGTTGGGTATCGAATTACTTGGTGACAGGATGCAGGAGCAAGTTAATAGCACAAAGAACTTGTTTTCGAAGCACAATTAGCGTATATTTAAAATAAAGACTTGATTTCTACGCCCGACCGCTATGGCTGGGCGCCAGTTGATTGACAACTGCGGGACACTGTGACCTGCCGCACAATCAATGATCGCGGCAAAAAAACAAATTAAAGATGACAGTTTCACCAACATGAAATGAAGCAACTGTCATAACAAATAAAATTGCGTATGCAAACGCCTGCGTAATATTCTATAATTAAAACTAACATTAGATGTGCATGTCAGGTGAGCGAACAATAATAAGAGACAAAAGATCGCTTTTTAAGGCTTTACGGCATCAGCCCAAAAGAGATTTATCAAGCTGATATCAGTATCATTTCTTAAAAGTATAATTAAATGTAATTTCACACCAGTTTGTTTCAGGAAAGATAACGCTTTTATTTAATCTTCTTTCTACAATACGTTTCTACCTATTTTTATGTAACTCTACTATGTTATTGATATTATGGCTTTTGGCTTTAGCGGTGTGTGGCAAATTTATTCTATCCGATATTTCGACCGCCATTGCAAGGGTCTTCTACAGGGTTGATGACTTTTTTGAAAAAAAACTTTGACTTTGTTGACAAAGTCATTAACCCTGAAGAAAACCCTTGCAATGGCGGTTGAAATATCGGATAGAAGAAATTCGCCACACACGGCTAAACCCAAAAGCCACAATATCAAATATTGCCATTTAAACCTAAGAAGTTATTTCTACTATGTTAACATAACTAAAATGCAATTGCGTTAACAACTTATTTGATGCGTTTTTTTTAAGCTGAAAGCAAAAAAAAACAAAAAATACTTATATTTTTTTTATTATGATTCCTTGTGAGATGCTTTTATTACAAAAATAAATTAAATGTCCGCCATTCTCCGTCCCTGAGTTTTCTCTTGTCTTGTGACGTCATCGCGAGACTCGGGCCTCAGTAAACAGACCAGTGGCGCCTCGAGGAAAGAAATAATATTTTTTTGTGGCCCGCGAAGGCTGGCGGTGATAAAAAGCACAATTTACATGGTCGCAGTTTGACAAACAGAAATAAAATTAGATTTACGAGGTGAATTTATTAGATTCTGGCGTCTAAGTGAATCCACTCTACAAATAATGGACTTGGAAGCTTTGTCGCAAAAAATACGAAAATCTACTGTTTCAATGCAAGCATACGTTTTTCAAAATACTGGTTCTACTCCGATCTTCGGAGGTTAATAACATTATAATATTTGACTTCCTGTAAGCACCGTATGTTAGTTAGATTGAGCAATGCATTAAGATCAAAAATTTAACGACACAAACAAAAACACATACATTCTCGAGATAATATGTCATATAGGCAGTTAATAACTATGTATACCTGTATTATTTACTTGACTGTATGTAGACGTAGAATTTTTTAATGATATTTTATAAGCTAATGGACTATTTTGAGTTTTGTGGGATGTTTTAAAATACAGTTAAACATGCTTATTTTATATCTGGTTTATTTAAAAACTAAAAAAGTATTCTGAATATTTATCTATTTTTTTACAAACTTGTTTTATATAATACTCGTAAAGCATTCAATCAACTCAATTTATGATGTGTTTTTTTGTTCACGAATTTAAGCAAACTTTTTGTTAGTTAATCGAATAAACGAATTGAATATTCATTCTAAAAATAAATATTTCAACTAAAGTACAATTTTCAAAAAAAAAAATACAATTAAAAAAATTTATCTATAGACAGATAACATCGTGGAAATAAAAAATAAATTACCTTTAGATAATTTGTCCACAGAATTAATGTTCACTTTTTGTTACTTTAAATAAGATTGTTTATGTTGGCTGCGAAGAAAACAAATAAATTTAAATGAAGCGATGAAGTCAAAAAGATTTTTCTTTCTTAAATAAAAATTTAAGGAATCCTCCAGAGTGTCTTATTTTTGTATTACAGAACACCGCAGGCTTTGTGTGATTTAAGAAATAAATTTACAGTCCTTTCTTAAGCTAAAAAAGCTTATTTATTTAACAGTACTGAAGACATAAATATTTTCGTAAGGTTTCACGGTCATATTTGAAAATGGCGCTTTTGGGTTGATCAATGTTGGGAATTCGGATTTTTTTCTTATTTCCGATATTTCTACTGCCATTGCTTGGGTCATTTTCATCAAAAATTCGTCGCTCGACACTCAAGCCGAGCGAACGTTTTGTCATCCTACCTACAGGATGGCGCGTAGTTGCGATTGTGACATCGCGCAAATACATCGTCGCTTAGACGATCACGGTTTGCTGCTGGAGTGGCTCTTAAAGGCTGTTGAATGCGGGAAGGAGGATACACTGACGTCCGTTGGTGTGGACTCTTCACCCAACCCAACAAGTCTGCCGTATTCCCGCAGAAAGCGCTTGCCTAGGACGTGCAAGGAGATTCCGGCTACCTTCGCGGAAATTCACTCAACTGTGACAGCAGAGACTCCAAACCTGTCGTCGGTGAAGCCGTAGTGCTTCCAAGAAGGTCCTCCAGCTCGTGGTTCGAGGAACTGGAGGCCCGGAATGCTCTCTCCGTGGATGCGCTCTCTCTCCCAGGAGCAGTCTTTCCGGGGAAGCTTACAACTCGGATATGAGTCGTGCCTCTTCTGATGGGGAAAAGCGTTCAGCACGTCGGGTGATCCACGGTCCTGCAGCTCCTTCGAAGAAGGTTGCCGGAGTGAAGATGGCGTATCTTCACGCCAAGGGTCTTCACCCGGATACAACAGCTGATGACTTGCAGAGCTTCTTGGCAGCGACCGCTGCATTCAATCCCTCTTGGATGACCATCAGGAGGATTATCAGCAGACGGACGCTGTCAACTTCTTTCAAAGTCGGGGTCATCGCGACTTCGCTGGAGTCTCTCATGGAGCCTGAAGTGTGGCCTGAAAAGATCATCGTTCAACCCTGGTTACGTGTGAGACGAAAAAATCGCAGTGAACAGTGGTTGAAACCAACTTAAGTGAAGATATTGACATATTTGGTGTAATATTACTTCAGATTCAGTGCTGGCGTTCATAGATGCAAAATATTGGACGTTTTATTTTGTGACAATAATGCCTTGTTATTTGTGTGTCAATCAGGTTAAATAAAGTTTTCGAACAGCTTTAGCAAGCATGGACATGTAACAAGACCTTATAAAAAATAAGTGTTTTAATGGTTCAATAAAGCACTTACTTCAAAATAATGATTTATCATTTCGAGCTATTAATTTTAAGCACACAAAACGTATAACTTGCCACTGGCATTTCTTTCTCTCAACTGAAAAAAACGAAGAGACAAAAAAAAACACTTTATATTGAAAAAAAAACGATTGCACTATAAATATTAAATGAAGTGAAGTGTTTCATTTTTACTTTGACGTTTTCCACTCGTACGAATTGAGTCTCCATTCCATGATAAATGTTATAAAATAGCAATCGCACTTAAAATTTGACAATGTTTTAGTTTTTATGTTAGCTACAACGAGTATGTGAAGTGAAAAATATTTTGAATTTATTATTATCATTAAGTCAAAATTAATTTGATGGAACATAATCCTTATCACAACTGTTCATTTGCGTTTATGGAAAACCACAATCAAATGTTGCTTTTAGGGAGAAAAGGGCTCACGCTGTTCACTTTCTCTCACGCTTTTCAAACATCGGTGTGTACATGAAAGCTAGAAAGTATGCCTTTCTACGTCGTTTTTTCATGTTTCTTCTTCGTAGTATCAATCCACTAGATTGGTTTTTAGCATCAAAATCTTGCATCTCGATCTTCTGCCACCCTCTTTAGCTTAGCATAAGAGCTACAACTCATGGCCTCGAACACTTGCTGGAAATACTTCCGTCTAGGGCACCCTCTGAAGTTTCTCCTCGCAACCATCCCTTTCACAATGGGGTGAAAAAGACCATCGTGACGTATGATGTGACTGCTCCAATGGGCTCGCCTCTCTTAGAAGGTTCTTACTAGGTGCCTATCTTCTTTGATAATGCTGAGAACCTCATTTTTTATGACGTAGTATCTCTAGGACATTCCCAGAATTCTTCCGTAAGACATGTTTATCATATCATATAAGTATGATTTCAAAAAAATGTAATAATACCTGGTTATGATAAAATTATATAACTTCAACCAACAACTCGTAGTATTTTTCCTATTTTGAATATGCAAAAGGTTTTTTCCGTCTAAATATTTTCGAAATGGTTCTCTTTTTTACTAGATCAAAACAAATGTGCGACTTCATCGGATGTGGAATATAAGAGCAATCGAATATCGAATACTGGGTCTGTTTACATTTTCGAATCATTTCACGGAGTGTTGTTTCAAGTAATTTTCAGCGAGTTTTCAGTACGCGGGATCGGTAAAACTGAACGCAGGCTGATATCGAAAATTAAAAGTCAACATTGCGCTGTGGCGTTATTAGTATGAGCGTTTATTGTTTGTTTATATGTTTTGTTTTGCCAAACTGAACGAATCCTTTCAATGAAATCAAAATATAATTGTTTTTGAAAATTGCTAAGCAAAATATTTTGGCTGTTCATTTCATTTATGAAATCAAAAATATTCGAATCTGAAACATATTTACATTAAATAAAACTTAATGTGATACATTTCTCACACTTTGACAAGGCCAGAAAAAATTTCATTTACTTCCTATTAACCTAATTTTTTTTTTTTTCAATGCTTTTTCTAACAATACAAATTAATATTTTTCATTTTTCATTTTACGCATACTAATACAAGCAATGATAGTATAATATATATAGCTCGTATCGTTTTCAGTAACTGAAATTCATCATAACAAATGATCTAGGAAGATTCTCTGAGGAAACATCAGGTATATATAATCGTGTCGGGAACAACACGGTCAGATCCTATCTGCCCAGAAGTGGGTGACGTCGGTGGCATTACTCCCGGCCATCATCAGGTCTTCCTAGGTGCTCTACTTGGACACAGCGTACACTCCAGAAGATGTGACAGGGACTGCTCCACGCCCCAGTCACATTTCTATTAAGAGACTGTCCGAAGTCTATTAAAGGACCTCCATATATTCCACCCCTGATTGTGTCCAATGGCTAGGTCCTCTTTTGGGGCAATCAAGTATTTCCCTCAGTTGCGCTTCTCCACATCTTCAGCCGTAGGATGTCCTCAGGTATCACTAGTTCAATTGTCGACTGTAGGAAACTTCTACATCGTCAGGTTAATGAACTGATATTCATTAAAAAGCTGATTAAAAAATGACCCGCAATGTTTTTAAGATAATATAATACAAGTTTTTCCTTGAGCCCCCGGGCACCTACTTTTAAATACAATTAAAACCGTTAGCAGTTCTTAATGGACTTATTAGTGCAGAGATGTCTTAAGACAAGGCATCTTAAATGGCAGCTGATAGAAGCACCATCAAGGCAAAATTACCATAGGCTTACTTTAAGATATATTATGAATTATAAATAATTATTTATTTGAATTGTTTTTACAAGAATCACGTTGAGTATTACTTCTGTTGATGATGAGAGTGCAGTTTCGACTAATTTGTTGCTTTCTTTAAACCATCACAGTCTAGAGTCAACTTCTCAATATCCCACACTATCAAGTTGAATATTGATAGTGATATATTGTAAAAGGCTATGAGTACGTCGAAACTGCAGCCACATAAACAGAGGTCATATTCAACGTATGTTAAAACAATAAAGTAAATAAATACTTATTATTTTGATTATCATATGCTAAATATACATTAAAACTGATAATGAAATATATTTTGATATGAAGATTTAAGTCACTTTTGATGATTGAAATCTCGAAAAAAAAATCAGACGCTCTTTGTGAAAGTCCTCAAGATAAGGTATCAATAAAGGTTCTTCAACCATTAGTGGCGTATGAAGAAAGTGTTCTCCATAAATATGAAACGACTGAAGTCCTGAAAAACTAGCAGCGATCTCAGGCTGGACCACGAGAGGAGTGGAGAGGTCATGAATAAACCAGTGCGACAGCTGGCTGGATGTTAGCCTTGCTCTTCAACGCTACGCCAAAAAGCGCCCATTGAATTTTAATATTCATGCTGCACAAAAAGCTCTACTCACAGCCTGAAGGGAACACCAGATGAGAATTAGAGTATGCGTTTTAAAGCATTATTCATATTATGGGTAAATTATGCGTTGATTACATGGTCCGGCCTCCCTGGAGACCATCTTAAGTAATCATTTTGTGAATTTATTGAAGATGGTCTCCGAAGCTGAAACATGTAATCGCTTAAAATAAATGTGAATCAAAACTTATATTTTTTAATTTGACATTTTTAAAATTAAATCTAGTTTAAAATTATTTTTATACAGTTTCACCAAGTATTGTCAATTGATAACCTTAATGTCATTGACTATGTTAAACATTATTTGTATTACATTGTTTTCATACCAGACTTTAAATTAACTGATTTTCAGCTGTGTATCATTTTTTGTTTGCTTTTACGTACTGGCTGTTTCGTTTTAATAGATTTAATGTTTTTCTTTTGTGAAAAGCGCATTGTTAGATCACCGAATGCTTAATGGGCTCACTTGATGCTAACCGTGTGTCTTTGGTT
This sequence comes from Glossosoma conforme, assembly GCA_022606575.1. Classification (NCBI taxonomy): domain Eukaryota; kingdom Metazoa; phylum Arthropoda; class Insecta; order Trichoptera; family Glossosomatidae; genus Glossosoma; species Glossosoma conforme. Next base: position 215,894 of record JAGTXR010000039.1, read on the forward strand.
GAGCTTATCCATCAACCCTTAGTACCAAATGGTTGAGGCCTCAGAAATGACGTGCCTCTCATACAATATTTTTATACGATCCAACTTATTAATCAGCTGCAGAAACGCTTTGGATACAACAGCCGTCTTTTCATGTCTCAGTGTTCCTGAACTAGAGGACGTTGGAAATTATATATGTTTCTAAGTAGAACTTCAGGATCAGAAAAATCATGAAACGATGTATTAACAAAACTAAATGAATAATATTTTTTGTAAGTATACGTTTCAAATATAGGAACTGATAAAAAATAAAAATTTTAAATAATTATTTTAAAAATAATAAATATATTCTGTGAGCTTGTATGTTTTTTACTTGCTTGAAGTCTTATATGAATATAAATATATATATTTTTAAAACTCATAAATAATGTTAACTTAAAAATAAATCTGCATTAATTTAATAATCTAGTAGTCTAGAACAGTTCACGTAAAATGTATTTTTCACGAAAAGCGCTAAATGGAATCTAGAACGTTCGAACGTTAAATCAAAGACTTTTTTGCCAAGTCCGCTCCTGCATCATGATACCCCCAACATCGTAAACGAATTGCGAACACGGCCGCTAAATATTCGCAGTTAAAATGCCCTCGGCACGAGTGGCGGTGCATCGAGCTTTCGAGCTTTCGAACTTTTATTTTCGGTCGAGCTTTGCTAAAAAGCTCCCGCAATATCGTGTTCCGTTAATTGAGCCCCGCTGAAAATTTTCAGCCAACCTTTATATTGGATTTAATATTTGATACTGAACAAAGCGACAAATGAAAAAGCTTGGGAAATCGTTAACACGCATAATCGCGGGATTGATACATTTTTCAAGCGTTACGTATGCAGTTCAAATTATAGTAATGACACTGCAAAATAATGTCAATTACATGACAGTATTAACTGCTGATTAACACACTTTGTTTCAAACGAGCTTTTAGCACACCAAAATCCTTTAAAATATTTTTCCTCTTGTGTCGATGTCAGTGGTTTTCAAGATATTTTTATTTAAAAACAAAAAAAAAACTTTTTAATTTGCTAATTTATGTTTACTAAATTCATCATAAAATGTTATATTATTAAGAAAAACTTTCATTGAGGTCACTGAACAATTATAACGATTCTTAATGAATCCGAGGAATAAGTTTTAAATTTATATCAAAATCAGTTTTGGATAAATAAATGTATTATATCATCATATTTGATTCGTTTAAATATTAAATCCATGACAGTCTGTATTTACTGTTAATTTCAGTGATTGCGAAAGATGTAGTTTTTTTCATGGTAATATTTTTACTTGTTTCAGAATCCTTGTTCCCTCAGTTTGCTGAGCCAATACCAAACGTTACAGTGGCTGTAGGAAGAGATGCTCTTTTGGCGTGTGTGGTTGACAACCTCAAAGCTTTTAAGGTAATTCGTTTTAAGGTAATTAGAAATAAGTTATATATGTTAAATGCCTCTTAATTTTACATTTCAAAAGAAACATTTATATGTTCAATAATAAAAAAAACACGTCATCTTCATTTACAGCTGTGAGTCTTGAGATTTCATAAAAAATCCAATGCAGCCGTTTAATGTGTTGCCAAAACAGATATGCCTGTATAGAATACTGCGGGTACGAGAGAGAGCAGGCAGCTTTTGACTACAGTTGGTTAAAAAAACAATGGTGGACCTAGTTGGGACATATTTCCAATCCCACGAGAAAATTGACAACAGCCGTCTTTTATTCAAGCCCCCAAGCTCGCCCTGTTCTGAAAGCCTATTGGTAACTAAACATAAAATGTACTGGGTGGATCTGTGAGAATCAGAGCTAACAAATGATGAGGCGAGAGCTATGGTGGCTGACAGAACTTTGTGGCAGCAGCTCCTAATGACCATTGCTTCAGTTAGGATAAAGTGCGTTGTGATAATGAAATCTCTTGGTGAAAGAGTTTAAATTTTCACATTTGATTTGCGACAAAATGCATTAAATAAAGCATTAAAAATACATGTATAGACTTGGAATTTGCCCAAAAATCCCAGATCCGGTTTTACTACATCGTCATTTTTCGTCAAACCACAAGTTTCCTAAAACAATGCGCTCGGCCGGCATGTCGCTGAATTGTGAAGAGCTTATATTTTATGTTATTATTTTAAAATCAGCGCCATGCCCATCGAGTTGATATCTAGTGGATTTTTTTAAAAGCTCGTGGTTTGTCGAATTAAATTTGACCGTCTAGTGATAACCATTGTCACAATGATGATAAGAAAGTTAAGAAGTTATGTTAACTAATAGATACTGTTTTTATATCAGGTGGCGTGGGTGCGGGTGGACTCTCAAACTATCTTGAGCATCCATCACAACATTATCACTCAAAACCCTCGCATCAGTCTTTCCTACAACGATCACCGCTCCTGGTATCTTCACATAAAGGACGTGCAGGAGTCGGATCGTGGCTGGTACATGTGCCAAGTCAATACAGATCCCATGCGATCCAGACAAGGGTATCTGCAAGTAGTTGGTAAGTACTAAAAATTTACATTATTCTGAAAGAACTAATTTTTTATTTACTTACATATCTTTTTTCTGGATACGTTAATTTTTTTAAGCGTCATGCATTTACATTTTTAAACACCCTTCAAAGCACATTGCTTAAAATATTTTCCCGTTCCGCAAATAGCTAGCTTTTTAACTTCGTTTTTTTGTGCATAAGTCAATTTATTATCTAACACAATTGGCATATTTTTAATAATCATATCAATATTTCATTGAAATCAACATAAATCTTGCAAAAACGTTCAAATCTTTTCTAATTGCTTTTTAACTCTGCTAGAATTCAAATGTGAATATAGCTGAACTTTCGTGTCTTTTTGGATTTACAGATTGGTGTCATCTAGGACACTTTAAATAGAAAAACATTTATTCTTAGTATTTATTATATAAGTCATTAAAATATATATATACCTTAAGCTGAGCAAATTTTATCGCACGTCTGTGGTAATCTAAAAATAAACAGAGGTAAGCAACTGACGAATTGATAAATTGACAGATAAATCCATCTCTAATGAAAACTCTCTCACTTATAAATTGGAGAATAATAAACAGCGGACACAATGATTCGATCTTAAATTTTTCACACCCTGATAAAAAAAATCTCAAAACGATGTCTGAATATGCTGCCTTAATAAGTAATATATTGATGAAAGAAATATTTTTAAGCTGTTGCTTACTACGAATTTGTATGAGTCTGAATTACAATGTATTACAATAGAAGTATTGAAAAACATATTCAGTAAGAATGTGTTTTAGAGTAAGTATTTCGAACTTTACTTTCTTAGAATTTATTTCTAGTGAAGAAATAAAAATAAACATACAAGTATTTTGATATTGTTTTTATTCCACAGTTCCACCTGTTATAATTGACGAGAAGACGTCTACTGACCTGGTGGTCCGTGAAGCAAGCAGCGTGATTTTGGCCTGCAAAGCAGCCGGATATCCTGAACCATACGTGATGTGGAGGAGGGAAGATGGAGAAGACTTCAGCTATAATGGAGAAAACGGTGAGTTTCAATGTCATCGTCATCAGTCTGTATTTATCCACAACATCAAGCCATCTTCGTTTCTCGTAAAACTATTTTATTATCCGCCTTCTAAAGTAGACCTACTTTTACTACTGTTTCTGGTACTTTCAGTCGATCTTTTAAAATGATTGAATATTTAAAATTTAAAAATCGTATCGGTCACATCAAAAATCATTCCGTTCATTAAATAAATTTGTCGCTCCATTTACACAGTGTGTCGGTCACTTTAGTAGTCTTTACCATTATTTTTGTTCTTCTCCGTAATATCTTTTTTTGGCTTAAAAAAATATATTAAACAACTACATAATATTCAGTTGTTTTTATATTCTTTATGAAATCAATAATTTACACTGTAAATAAACATATAATAAATTTAGATGAAAATAAAATAGTAAATTATGCCACTTTTTCACGGGAGATGATTATACTTACTTTAACACAAACAGGAGAATACCGATAGATGGCATAAGTAATACAAAAATATTACCCTTGGATTTTATGACGCATAACATGTTACAAGTATCATAGACTACAGCCCAACATTCACACATAATAACTTTATTTCAATAATTTGCTTGATATGGGTGGCATTCACAAGTAGAAGTTTTCCTAGCACCAATTTTAGTAAGTAGGCTATGATTGTCATTTTACGGTTGACGAATCAAATTCACATCAACCAGGGGTTAAGGCTAAGAAATAGATAAAAATATATACGAGTATATTCAAATCTCCGTCGGGATGGAAACCACGATCTTCACTTTACTAAAGAAATATTTTAACTTTCAGCCATACCCTTAGGAAAAAAATTGACGCAACATATAATAATGTATAAATAAGAATATACGATTAAGATTTAACTGACTGTAGTGATTTTAGACGTCTAAGTAAACTTTTAATGAGTACGACTCTTGTATTTATTAAATGACCATATTGAAATAGGAATTTAATTATTAGATCTTTTATGACTTTGATCATCTATTGTATCAATGTTTTGAAAATGAAAACGCTTTGACGGAAATAAACGTTTTTTTTTTTACAAAAATAGTCCATCCAGAAAGTAACATTAAAGAATCAATTTTATAAAATTGATTGCAAATAATATCGTTTTGTAAATATCTTTAAATATTTTTTACTCACTATTCAATTATGACTATAATATAATAAATTTGGCAAAAAGCTCGCGGCGCTAACTACTGGCTCTGCACTCGCTAGAAAAGCTCCAATAAAATTGGCCGAGTAACGAATTTTCAGTGTTGAAATTTCAGGGAACGAGATTCCGCTGATGAAATTACAGTCGGTTAAGGCCAAAGTTGTGCGCCTGAAAGAATGTTTAGGGTGCATTAACAATTAGCGAGATGATGAAATGGAACGTGAAATTGCTGAAAAAAGTTTTCAACATTGTTCTAATGGAATACTCGGTCGGGAAAATGAGTTCATTATCAAAGTGTCTCTATCGCCGGTTCATCTCTCTGAAGAAGAAAATTTACTGATTCAACTGATTGTGAAAGAATTTTAAATTAGAAAATTAAATGACATATACTTATAATCTGCATTTAAAATTATTTATTGTCAATCTTTACCAGGGGTCGTCAACCTTTTTATGCCTAGCGCCCACTTTTGCCTATTTTTCATGGTGAAAATTCCCTACCACCCACCAACCTCGCTTTATTTCAATTCAGTATATGGGTGAAAACAATTCTAGAAGGAATGTAGGAGATTTGAAAATCTACAAAAATCTCCCACCACCCACCACGGAAGCTCGTAACGCCCACTATTGGGTGGTATGGACCAGGTTGAAGACCCATGATCTATACTTTAAGAAATTTAAGGTAATTTGGAAAATATTTTATATCTCATAAAGTATTGATCAAATTTTAAAAACGACACTTTTGATTTTTGTGAAACATTTTATTATTAAAATTTAATTTTTTGTTCACAAATCTCATAACTTATTAATTCGGCTCGTACGGTTCTTATTTTTGTATGAGACGCACGGTTATAATTTTATAAATTTGATAGGGTTTAATATAGAAAAGCGAATGAAAAAAGGGTTTAAAACATACAAATATGTTGTGGATGTTGATATATACACGTTTTTTTTTTTCTTAATTCAAAAATAATGTGTCACAATATTTATATTTCCATTTTATTTCAGTTAACGTTGTAGATGGAGAAATTCTTTCCATCGTAAAGGTGTCCCGACTTCATATGGGAGCCTACCTTTGCATTGCCTCCAACGGAGTACCTCCCAGTATCAGCAAGAGAGTCATGCTCATGGTTCAGTGTAAGTATTTGATGTTGTGGCTTTGTTGATGTTTTCACTTTGAACTTTAAATCGTCACTAATTGTTATTAGGAATTAATGGTTATCAAAAACGTTAAAACATAATTCTATGAATAAGATCGTAATCTATTCATTTCACATAGTTTGTTGTCTTTAATTATTAAAGCATGAGTATGTGCACTTTGTCTTGTGTAAATATACTAATTACTTAAAGGCATAATTCGAATATTTTTAACCTATAATCATACAAATGTCTTTTTTTCAATATATCCAGGCTGTAGATATAAAATACCCTTATATTGGGATACAAAAAATATTAAAAGATAACAATAATCTAAATATATATTTTAGGTTTTGCGCCAGTTGTTTGTTTTATTATTAACCATGAAAATTTAATTAACATATATTTAGCATTACGTTTTGTTTTCTTAAATATGTTGAATCACATTAACCTTTCAATGTGACCTTTGACTGATATTTATATATTTTTTTACTTATTATTATATACAAGGTTAAAACAATTTTCAAATTTCGTTTACATTGTTTTTTATGTGCACTCTCATTTTATTTGAAAATACACTTACAATATGAATATGAAAAATTATTTAAATAAAATAAGAACACAAAAAATAAAAATAAACAATTTGTATTATTATTATTAAATATTTATTGTGTATCATATGTATCATCATGTTTATGATCACAAATGATTTAATATTATTGATGATATTAATTAAAACTTTAGTCAAAAATAAATCCGTTTTAGTGTTGTTAAATAAATCGTGGCGTTCTTGAAAACGTAGATAGAATTGGGAACATTTTTTTTTTATCATTAGCCATTTATTGTTTATTTATTGTAATGGTTGTGATTAAGCGTTTATCTAAAGAATCAAATAATTTAGGATAACAAAGCAGTAATAGCATTAATTCTTTTACTCCATGTTATCCTAAACATGTTTCATTTATTGTTTTTTCAAATGCATATTATTTTTCTTTTCTTCTTTTTTCTGTCTTTTATTTTTTAAATTTAAAAAAATCCGAAATCATTTCAATGCGCTTATGAGTAAATTAATAATAGATACAATAAATTTTTAACTGGCACGTAAAAAATAAAGGATGCTTAAGGATTGACATATTTAGTGTCAGTGACCTCACGTTCAGCACAATTGGGATTACATTACGGAGTGCCAATATTGAGAAATTGTAACAACAAAAATTACGTCATAAATACATTGATTTTGACACACAAAAAACACAAAGTATCAGGTCACAAAGGTCACAAAATCATACATATATTGATTCTAACAATACATGGATGCACAGTTAAAATAAAAGCTTAGAAAATTATTTGGCATCTAAGAAGTTAATTATATGCAGTTATAAACCTGTTCGCATCGGTACACTATATATGTCGTGTAAGATTCCACTAGCGTTGACGTCGGTAGCCGTGATATATCATTTTGCTACTTTCTAAGAATTGTTTTGTATGCATCATCTGATAGCTTAAGGATACAAGAACTAATGTGATATATGAAAATAGACCAGATAAGTACATTCATGCTTCAAATACTAGTTTTAAAATTGACAGTAAAATTTGTATTCCACCGAGCCATAATGTAAGGGTTAATAGTCGTATGATACGAATTTAAAACAGATATGCTATTAAAACGAATAACACATGATTTTATTAATGAAACTCATTTCGTTTTATCTGCAGTTCCTCCAATGTTGTCGATTCCCAACCAGTTGGAAGGAGCTTATTTGGGCCAGGAAGTGTCCCTTGAGTGTCATACAGAAGCCTACCCAGCCTCCATCAACTACTGGACCACTGAAAGGGGTGACATGATACTGTCTGGTATGTAAAACAAATTAATTTAAGCAACTTATACACATACAAATTAACAGAAAACATCGTCTAATATGCCGTTTCTCTCATCAATAAATCCAAGAAAAATAAATGGTTGCCTCGAGGATTTTAACCACAAACCTTTGCAACCATGTTCATTTTTAACACAACACTGCCACCCGGCATCATTAATTTTTTTAATAAACAAATGACACACATTTGTTAATTGAAAACAGGTTTTCCACCAAGAAGACTGCTATGGATCCTGTATCTTTCAACGGTTGTTCTCTTCCAAAAGCAAGCTCCATAAACATGCTTGGATTATCAATCTCGAATAATGTCAAATATTACCGGTCAATTAAGCATAAAGCCGGTCTCCCATTAAAAAAAATAAGTGTATTATATAAATCAGGTCGGTATTTCAACGATAAACAACTTCTTCTTCTATATAAAGGACAAATCTGACCTATCCTTGAATACGGCAGTCACTTTTGGATTGGAATCCTAAAAATACCTTCTAAACTTAATTGACTCAGTTCAAAGAAGAGCAATTCATTTGATAAACAATGACACTCTTACGTTTAACCTGCAATCAATGGAAAACAGGCGTAAGATTGGTTCTCTTAGTCTTTTCTACCGTTATTACCACGGTCGCGGCTCTTCGGAACTGTAAGAACTAATTCCTCCTGCACCCACCAACAACCGACAAACTCGTTTTACACTTGCCGAACATCCATACACGGTTAATATATGTCGACCAAGAACAAGCAGCTTCCAAAGCTCCTTCCTTAATGCCACCGGTAAGCTATGGAATGCTGTTCCAGCGTCTGTGTTTCCTCCTTCCTACAATCTGTATCTCTTCAAGAAACAGATAAATATACACTTGCAATCTCCCCGACCCACACACAAACACGAACACAATACACGTTTCCCGCATGCAGCGTCCAGCCTCCGTGGCTGAGCATCATAGAGTGCACTAGTATTGACTGGGTTTGCTCTCCTGCATGCGTTTACATAAAAAAAACACATTCAAATTAAAAACAAATAACATAAAAAAAAATTGTGCGCGTGAGGATTCTAAGCAGGCAGTACATACCATCGACTGCTCTTGTCTCTTGTTGTTGATAACTGAGGCAATAGTCTCACACCATAGCACCAAAAAGTTTCATATGACATATTATCATAGGTGTCACTTGTTATAAATGTATGCATATATCTTTACAAGGATAAATCTCACATCTACTCGTTCTCTAGAAGAAACGGTGAGCATAGAGATTCCAAGCAGGCCCTATATAACACTACTTCTTCATTAATCTCGTTGTTGATAACAAAAGCAATAACCCCACCTCAAAGAGTCTATAAATCAATAAATATTGTATTTTTCATTTAATATAATAACATCCTCTTCTCTCTCAAAAGGGGGTTAATACGTCGTGTAAAGGCAGGATGAGGAGCAGATCAGCAAACAAAGGCTTTCTTTTAGAAGCCTATTGATTATACTTACGTTAAAACTTTACAAGCTTCCGGCCAAGCAGGATGACATGCCGCTGTGACCGTAATGCGACATTCTCGATCGTCAACACATAACTAATGCTTCTTCGGCATTTAGGCTGTCACCCAGCGCTCAAATGGTCATGTCTATAACTAACACAAACGTGAGCGGACAAGAGAACAGAAAGACACCAAAGATTGTAAATCGAAGTTTTCGGTACCAGTTGGTAAGGGCTACATCGTGCTGATGTCAATATTATCGTAGATGGCACTTGTTATAATTGTAAACATATAACATTAAAATAATAAATCTTCCTTTCTACTATTTCTCTGATCAATGTAAAAGTACATTATTCAATTTGATATATGTTATCAGACTTATACTTCTTTAGGTTTAAACAATAGTTTTTTTTTAATTTACTTATATAAGCATTAGGATGTACGCATGGTGCAAGGACTTCTTTAGCGAGTAAATTAGTGAGACCTTGTACCACGTTGTATGAGTATCAGGACAAGCATCACAAAGCTTGATGTTTCCTTATAGAAAGTGAACCAACAGGTGACAAGTACGAGGCGGTATCTGCGGATAGCGGCTACAACCGCTTCATGGTGCTGAAGATCCGCAGTGTGTCAGCCAGAGACTTTGGATCGTACAAGTGCGTGGCGAAGAATTCGCTTGGGGAAACAGATGGACTCATCAGGTTGGATGGTAAGAAACTCTACAATACTTGTTTATTTATTGTAATATTTTTGTAACACTGTACCAGCTTCTGACCGGGCACGGCAACTTTACAATAAAGACATACAATTCATATTCTCTCTTCAGAAAGATAGCCATGCGGCAACGTCTCTTATAATCATACCTTCTACGTCTTGTAAAACTTCTCGCTGCACTACTCTGCTCGAATTGCGCTGCTTAAAGTTGTCTATTCGGGAATTAGATCAGTCAGATATGTCAAAAACTTGCCAAACCGAAGGTAGTGGGTTCGATCAACGGCGGAGATAAAAAAGGTTTTTTTGTCGTACCCAGTCGGTGTGAATTGGATACGTCACCCGTAAAATGCCAGTCATAGCCTAGTAATCGAAATTGGTTGTAGACGAAAGTCGTCCTGTAAAGACCACACCTTGCATACGCTTTTCTCATCAATTCGGGCTGGGAAATGCGTTCATGAAGTGTAATGTCTTTATTTTGAAGTCATTGATCAACCACATATGCTTTCTTAATTAATGATTGTCCCAGTTAACTTAATATTGCATGTGAGAGGAATGCAAAGTTGATTCTTGTTTTAGGTCGCATATAATTATTGGAATGGTATCTATATGTATTTTGATCTTGTCTTCAAAATATACAATTAATGTATAGAACAATCAAACCGATTAGTTAATTTAAAAAGATTCACGGTTATACTAATTAATAGTGACATAGTAAAATAATATTATTCCATTCCTCTTACCCAACAGAAATACCAGCACCATCTACGACTACAACCCCAGCACCTGCATTTCCCAACTCTGTAATGCCAACCCGTAAAAGAGGTAACGTTTATTTATAAAATACTTATCTTCAGAACCACTGCGTACTTGCAACTATTCCTTATATATTTTATTAGAAAAGTGTAATAGTAAAATCACAGGGAGTAATTAAAACCTAAAGTTCATTTTTTTTTAAATGGGGTATTGTCAAACACCTACCCTACAGCCCCAACTTAGCCCCAAGTGACTACTATCTCTTCCCTAACATGATAAAACACCTAGGTGGAATGCATTTTGGCGATAGAGAAGAGCTGGAAGATGCGATTCTCAGGTATCTGCGTGGCTTGGCGGAAGATTTTTTGACTCAAGCATTCAAAAGCTCGTATACCACTTGCAGAAATGCTTTGACCTCAGTGGCGACTATGTAGAAAAATAGTAAAAGTCTGAACGTTCCAAAAATTTTTACATTCATATAATTAAACATGTTTTACAACGTTTAAAATCACTAGGAACCTTATTTTACGGATAATTTTCGTACAAATTATTCCTACAATCTGATTGCTTTTTTAGATAAATTTATCGGAAATCACAATTTATATTAAGCAGTCAATGTTTTGTAAAATAAAAACATGATCATTTTTCATTTTATTAATAAATGAGGAGTACAAAAAAACCTTACATTTCTTACAATAGACTTAAAATATTTAGAGTTTTCTGTAAAGCAGGCAAATAAGAAGTCATAACGTAAATCGTTGTCTCATAAGATTATTATTGAAAAAGAACCTATCAGCAAAAAACATATCATGGAATTAATTTATAGATACGACAGATACTTTGTCTTATTGCCCACCATTACGGAGGTTGATATAGTACGGATGTTTGAATTCTTTGAACTTGACACGAGGAGTAATTTCAGCTCTGTTTTTTCATGAAAACGTATTTATTTTTATTCGCTTTTCAGATAAACATCGAAAGAAAACGATCAAACAAAAGTACGCGCAAAACAAAGTCGTGGACGACTACGATGTCCAGGACTGGAAGGACTCGGGTAAGACTTTTATTCCATCATTAAGTTTTTCAACTTCTAGTGGTGTTTGTTTGTTGTTCTAAGTGTTTCTAGCTTTACTTATAAATTAAATGTACGAATAAAGTATCTTGAACGAAGGCTGTAATTATCCAACAATAATTATTTGACGAGCATTTCGATTATTCTTTCTAATCAATATTAAAAAAAAATTCGATAATATATTCATAATATTTGCATCTCACCGAGAACCAATGAAGCCATAATGTGATTAAATAAAAGATTCTTGTGTAAAATACTGGAGGTACGATGGTTCAACTCTGTGAGGAATGATGAGGTGAGCAAACAAAGCATCATTTCATACTGAAATCGATAAAAATGCAAAAGTGAACCTGGTTGGGATGCACATTGCAAATGCCGCAGGATAGCATAAACAATAAATGCATTTTCTTCAAGCCACCGGAATGCACCGTCCTGGAATTCAGGAACTGTACGTAGAATGAAAAACAGGCAGAGCTGACGTGAGATATGGCAAGGACCATGGTGGCTGATAGAGCTTTGTGGCGCTAGTTAGTGAATGCCATGTGCTCCAATTCAGGGAGCGGACATGGTTATAATGATGATAGTGAAGATGAAAATTATCAAGTGTTTTTATTTTATTTGAACATTAATACTTTCGTTCTTCTTACTATATAAAAATACTCATAAGTGAAAATTACTGTACTGTCGGTATCGTAATGCCTTTCTTGTGTCAATAAAATAATGTATCTTTGCACGCTTACAGTTGAGTACATTATTCTTATGATGAACAAATGAATAGTTCAGTAGAACTGAAAGAAAATGTTGACATATTTCAATTTTACAATTTATATACATTGTACTAAGTAATATACATTGTATTAAATTTTCTATAAAATATATATTTTTTCACAGAATACGAATACACCCTTGGATCTGCTAGGCCACCACCTTCAGCTCTCAGTTCCGCAAAGTCTCTTCAAGGAAAAGCTTTCATCCATCTACTGACTGTTGTTTCAGTCATTTTCAGTATTTTCAGTCTAAGCACTTGCAGCAGATGAGAAATCGTATGAATAATAATTATCTATATGTAAAATAGTCTTCTAGTATATATGTCTCCGTGGTAAACTAATTAATGATAAGAAATAACTTAATATAAACGTTGATATAATAGATTATTATATTATGAATTTACTTAGACTTTTTGTATTAATTGTTGAAATTACATTTTATTTATATGAAAAATTAACTCATTTTATTATTTATGTGTTATTTAAAAAAAAAATACTATAAATTTATTTATTTAATAAAATGCTTGATGTTACATTTCATCAGTAATGAAAAATGTACAATTACAACGTTCAGCTGAATTTAATTGCAATTTTAAATAAAGTGAAATAATTAGAAGCACTATTAAAAATGTTTTGAATTCTATAACTCAAGACGCTGAGAAATATTAAAGCATTTGTATAAGTATAATAATGATGTAAAAAACAATAAAAATGAAACAATAAATTACGTAAATTAAATGTAATAATATAAGGATTGTACTGTTTTGTATAAAATATTATTTTGTAATTAATGTAAAATATTATATATATGCATATAAAGTATTCAATATCTCTAAATATTCAAGTCGAATATAAAAACGTGTCATTTATATAAAATTAAAGTGTATTAATCTTTAATTTACTTATTAGATAGTTAAATGGATTTATATTTGGATTATTAATGAATTCATTATTTAATTAAAATAACAACTAAAATAAATTGCTTAATAATCCACTTTTACTGACTGCAGAATATTGTTTTATTTTTGGCATCATGATTGTATTATGTTATACTTTAAAAAATCTTACTCTTATAATAAAATAACTTAAATTAATTTTACGTGTAACTAACCTTTATATTGTTTTGTAAATTATTATTAAGGGATAAGCTAAGAACGCTAAGTGTACATAAAATGCGTTAGAAATATTATATAATAATTATGTATTAAAATAAAGAATTATATATACTTTTAGCTACGAATAATATATATTAATTTATAAAAAAATGTATACCTACCACAAATATAAATTTGTTTTATATCACAATAAGAATCATGTGTACCATATATAATAATATGTATTTCGGAAAGAAATCATATTTTTTTGCGTCACTTTGACGTCAGTTTGTCTACGGTCTCCGTTGAGTAAGCACGTCGTTGTTGGAATCATTTTTAAGCTATATTAATACTCTTTCTATTTTGAGTCCCTTATCAAACAAAAACAGCATGATATGGCGCAAAAGTGTTTCTTCATTCTCAGGCTTCTTCATTTTTTTACGGTGGCAAAAAAAGTTGAAATAAAAGAAATACTAATAGAGCTCTAAAATGATATCAAACACGACGTGGTAACTCAACGGCGACTATTGACAAACTGACGTCAAAGTGACGCAAAAAATGGAAATTTCTTTCCGAAATACCTAATAGTTCGTTGTTAATTTTTGAAAATAAATTATTTTTTTATTTTTAATTATTTAAAAATAAGCAAGTATTAAATGAATTTCTAATTAATTGCTTTTAATCAACCCAAAAGTTTTATTTCTCTCGTGCTATGAATGCAGGCTTTTAATTTTTAGTAGTATTACTATAAACGAGTATGTATCAGAAAAGCGGTGGGATTTTGGTGTATTATTGCAAAAACTTGTTTGATAGTCAATTCATAAATATATTCTGTAAAATTTATGAATAAATAAAAACATATGTCATGTTATTTATATCTATAGTATTAACCTAGATATTCATTTGAAATATTACATAGGCTTTTAAATTATATCTTGTTTTAACACTAATCATACTGATAATAATTTTTTCATTTGCTGTTTCACCGTCACTTTATTTCTTTAAAAACAAAGGATCTGAAATCGAAGTAGCAAGTATTTATCTTTGTAATATATTTGTATTTAAATTAAGACTTTTACTTACTTCAATAAATTTTTTTGTTTGTTTTGAGTTTTGGAGTATATCGAGACAGTTTATATAAAAAAGTATAATTATAAATATATTTAATCTTTTTAATGATAATCCGTGTAGATATGTTTATAATTAATGTAAATTTTTTGTATGTAGAAAAAATCTTCGGTGTAAATAAATAAAGAGCAAAGCTATTCTATTGATTTTGTACGGAATGTAGGGCGAGGTATAGAAGTCTCATGTTATCACTCAATAATCATTAGCAAGCTTACGTTCTGCGTTAATATCTAACGATTTGCTTTAAGTGCTTTTGTTTGTTTAAAGGACGTTTTTCTATATCAGTCGTAAAAATTTATGTCTACTTTTTATACATTTTAACGTAATACAAAAAGCTCCAAAAAAAGTTTTACGGCCTAAATTAAACGTGACGGTCTTATGTGATACTCACCGGTACAAAGTATTAAAATCTACCAATCATATTGAATTTTTGTAAAAGTGTAAACCATTCAAGGAATCACTATTTTTGGGCCAGTATTTCTTTGTTCAGTAACTAATTCATGGTTTTGGCAGTAAGTTAAATCAATTTGCAGTAAAAAAAATTAATCGGCAATAGACTAAATAAATTTTCCACTGTGTCGAATATGAATGTGGTCATGTCAATATTACTTTAAGGCTCCGCAAGCAATTTGCCAAAACATTTGTTTGGAGCATCTTGATGTACGGCTGTGAGAAATGGTGCTTATCTGAAAGTGATATAAAAAGACTGGAGGCCTTTGAGATGTGGTCACACAGAAGAATTCTCGGAATTTCCTGGAGAGACCACGTCACGAACAATGAGGTTTCTCAGGATAATCAAGGAGGATAGGCACCTAATAAGAACCATCTCAGAGAGGCGGGCCCGATGGATCGGTCAGATCATGCGCCACGATGGTCTTCTTCAAGACATTGTGAAGGGGGTGGTTGAGGGGACAAACTGTAGAGGGCGCCCTAGATGAGAGTATTTGCAGCAAGTTTTCTAGAGGACATGAATTGTAGCACTTATGCTGAGCTGAAGAGCATTGCGGAGGGCCGAGAGGAATGGAGATCGAAATGCAACATTCTGTTGCTGCAAACCAATTCCTTCGTACTATCAATCCACCGGATTGATACTACGAAGGAAGAATCATTTCCTGCAAATTTATTATTTTTCTAATGAAAATTGATATTTTAATTTTAATAAATACACGCATACAAATCTACATCAAAATTTTTCCATCAATTTGTGGTGAAAAATAAACGGCAGACGCTGGGATTCGAACCATGAACTTTACATCTCAATTCTGTTTTATGCACTGCGCAATCGACCACGACTTTCCTCCGCTTTAATCGAGTGGAGAAAGTTAACGCATTTAACTGAATATTTTTAGTTACCATTTTAAGTTTTTATTACTGAACTTTGCTAAATAATTACTGCCATTAATTCAATTAAATACCGCCAAATAAAATTTACAAATTTACATCTCCCAGCTAAAAATTTACTTATTAGAGATTAAATATTTTTTTATCTTAATTTATGTCAGCGACCTAAAAAATATTCATGATACAAAAAAGCGTTCGCTGAAAGTCGATTTTACGCTTAAAAAAACATTTCATACATAAATATATCAAATATATTTTTTATATATTTAATCATTCCTCATATCATTAGATTTAGTTCTCAACTGCTAAATGCTCTTCATTATAATACACCTATACATCGCTATACGGCCGCTCTTTTATACGGCATATCGCTTTAACAGCCCTCTTCAATTAAGGCACGTTTTCGATTTTCAGCGTAAATTTATGGAAAAAATGGAAGAACTTTTGATCAAATGGATTGACGACAATAACAAACGGAAAATTCCAATGAGTCAAATGACTATCCAGGAAAAAAATTGTTTGAATGAGTATTCAAATAATTGATTTCTTATACGGCTTTACGTCTTGTGGCCAAGTTTTTGGAATGTATCTGGGCCGTAAAGCGAGTTATGGGTGAATTATACAAACATATACTGTATTTTACTAATTTGTATAGAAATCTCATATTTATATAATAAATGTTGCTCATATTTAACGTTAAAAGCAGTTGACTATAATACATATAGACCCCTTCAAAGCCTCTTTTACCAGATTGCTTGTCTTGAAACATTGTTATCAAAGTGTTGCATAATATTATTATTTGTATATAAATATACCTTATATTATAATATATTTATATTTGTGAAAATAAAGATTCCGTTTAATAAAAAATAATACAAACTGTTTTATTTGAGTATATGTAGAAATTTGTTGTTTTTTTTATTACACAACCAATAAATACTATAATGTAAAAATAAGTGGTATATTTCATTCCCTTTGTGTAAAATAATAAGATTCCGTTTATAAAACAAAAAAAGGTAATACTAATTTGACATTTTATTTGCAGGATATGTAAAAATTTTTTGTTTTATTTCACAAACGTCGCCCGCCACAGCGAACCTTTCCATTCTGCCAATACGACAGTCCTACCAACCAGCAATAGGCCAACTGTCATAACAATTATTTTTGCGTATGCAAACATTCGATGTAGATGTCCGCGAACCAAAATAATACAAACTTAATATTTAAGGTATTCCTCTACAATATATTTACGCATTGATTTAAAAAATAATATTAGTAATAACCCTAATTTTATCGGGTACATCGGAGGTATTTTGTGATCATCGGAAACAAAGTCGCGCTAAAAGAAACTCGATCTTTGGTCTTGACGATGTGCGGGAAGCGCGACATTATAATCGCATCTCACTCTTTCATACTTCACTGTGAAGGAAGAAGAAAGATATTGGGAGTGGGCCACACCAGCCACTACCACGACTAGCGGCAGTAGCTCTCGAGCATGAAACCATAGTGGACCTATGCCCGTTTTGTGAGTGTTGCCAAAAGGTTTTTTCAATTTTTCAACCAATAAAACTCAATTATTATTATTTTTTACATCAATTATATTTAACTGAGTGGATTATCTATGATTGTTCTTATTTTTACAATTTAAGATCGCTGATTATTGATTGTGAGTACTGACTACCTAACACCGGAAAAAGCGTTTTTATTTTAGCACCGTAAAGAAAGGTTAAGAAACACAAAAAAATATTTTCAATCAAAGCATATAAAACATTGTGACAAATAGCCTTATTTTCACTTTGCCATTGAGAAAGATATTTAGTAAGTAAACACTTCTTCATCATTGACCTTCTGCTTTCTCTAGAACATCTAGTTAATACTCGAAAGCTATTCTTCCGACATAGCTGTATAGCTGCAGCAAATATCTTGTGGGTTATTCCGCCCTTTAGCATAAAATGGTCCAGGCCGTGGGAGTGTTGGGCTACTCATCCGATTCTCTTAAAAACAGATTCAAAAATCACCCAAAAATATGCCTTGGATCTACCCCTCTTTAAGTATTTGGATGTCTGTTCTGGAGGTTGTCAGAAGCCATATATGTCCCAAGTGGATCTTTAGGTACAGATATAGTATATCCGTGAATGAGTAACGGACAGTGGCAGTTGACAGAACTTAGTGCCAGCAATTTGTGGTGACAATATGTTCCAGATATGGGACTAATGTATACATAAATAGTATAAACATGACTTCTTTCTCGTTTTAAATTGATTTCCAAGCTCTATAAAAATCCCTGGTTGGTGTGAATTTGATCCCTCACCTGTAAAACACCGTAAAAAGTCATACCCTTTTAATCAAAATTGATGGTAGATGAAAGTCGTCCCGTAAACAATACCCATTCATAGCGAATTCCTTTAATAATTGGATCATGTTCGTCTGTAGTCTATGACGTTGGCGGATCAACACTCCACATGCAACGCTTCGCCGTTTTTATTTATTTTTTATTTATATAAACACATACAGGAGAATACCGACAGATGATGATAGTAATTCTGAAGTCTCATCTGTGGAATTCTACGACGCTTACCATGGTGTGTAATGTATATGACTAAACGCTGCATGTGGAGTGTTGATCCGCCAACGCATAGACTATAGCCCGAGATTCACGCTTCATCCTTCCTTATTACAGGAATTTACTATTAATGGTTGTTCTTCATGGGGCGAATATCGTCTACCACCAATTATAATTAATAGCCTATGACTGGCATTTTACGGGAGATTAATCAACTTCACACCGACCAGGCGTATTTTAGAGCTCATAAATGGATTCAAATTATTTTTTTTAATCTCCATCGGGGATCGAACCCATGACCTATCGCTAGCAAAGCATACGCTTTGACCATTGAGCTATGACCGCCGGCTGAGTAACATGGTGAGCGTATTTTAATCCTATAGCAGGAGAACCTGTATGTAGCTACGTAAAAAATATAATTTTAACTTTAATTGATTTAAATCGTAAGGTAAAATGTAATATTCTTCATTTGTAGGTGTCATATTTTAGGTGAACCTTGGAAATCTTATTAACAAAATTAAGCTTAGAGATAGTATTCACAGTCCTATACAATATTAACATTGTTCCTGATACACCTCCCACCCGCATGTAGAGGTCCAGATTGGAGTTAAATATTTATTATTTTAATCCAGGGGCATAAATTTGCCCCTCGTCCTCCACAAATAACGCGCCTGTGCCATAAATAAAATAAGCCGAATCGGCAAAAGGGTAATCTCTTCTAAGAGGAAAAACACTACGGAGGAGTCAAAAGAACCTACATTGAACAAAAATAATATTGCGAAATAACTTTAAGATTAGTCTTCCTCGTAGTATCAATCCAGTAGATTGGCTTGCAGCAACAAAATCTTGCATCTCGATCTTTACTCTTCTCGATCCTCTGCAATCGTCTTCAGCTCAGCATAAGAGCTACAACTCATGTCCTCGAACACTTGCTGCAAATACTCCCATCTAGCCCTTTGCAGTTTCTATCCTCAACCATCCATTCCACAATGTCGTGAAGAAGATCATCGTGGCGCATCATGTGACAGATTCATCAGGCTCGCTTATCTGAGATGGTTCTAACTACCCACCTATCTTCCTTAATTAAAAAGAGAATCTCATTGTTCCTGACTTATATTGTAATCAAAATCAGATATATTATTTACTTACTATTTATTAATTACATAAATATTTTTCACATTGTTTTAAAATGGATAATGTTTGTCATTGTTTATAAATAAAACCGTGGTTTTCGAAAATGTGAATAAGCAGAGTCTAATATGAATCATAATAAACAAGGGAAAACATATTAATGTACATTGTATTGATATCAACTCGATATATTTCAGCTCTTTTTGGCTGATGCCGTTAAGCAGTGCCCCGCAACCTTTTCTCATCTACGGCACACCAAAGTACTTCTTTGGATTTTACGGCACACCAAAGTTGTCACCTTGAATACCGCGGCACACCAAAAGCCAAAAATAGATATTAATTTGATCAATTTCACTTTTTTTTTAATTTCATTTAGAACTTAATAAAGCAAGTACCTCGCTGTATGTCTACATAAATAGGCGATAGGCGTTGGGAGCTTGAGGACGTTTAAAATTATTTATTTATAATATTGCCTTATTTGATCGCGGCACACCTGTATCGGCTTACGGCACACCAGTGTGCCGCGGCACACCGGTTGCGGAGCACTGCCGTAAAGGCTCGTAAAACGATCTTTTGTCTCTTATTTTTGTATGTTAGTTTTAATCATGTAATATTATATGGCGTTTGCATACGCCAATTTATTTGTTATGACAGTTACTCCATTTCATAGTAGTGCAGCTGTCATCTTTAATTTGCCTTTTTGCCGCGATCATTGGCGGCGCTGCATATCACAGTGTTCCGCAGTTATCAATTGACTCTCGATTGGTATGGCGAAGAGCCATACTGTTGGAATAAGGAAATAAAGTTTTTATTAAAAATAAACTCGAATTGTGCTTCGAAACAAGTCTTTTGCTTGTTAATCTGCTCGTGCATCCTTTCTACACGCAGCCAAGTGATGAACCCGCAACTTTTCGTCTTTTTAGAGACGGAGGATGTCAGTATTGTATGCAATTATTAAAATCAATACCATGAATATAAATTGAAGAAAAAAAGGTTTTGCTAAGCTAAATATAGTGTAAACAAACAAACTAAATAACCGCCTAATTACGTTTGTGCTATTTTCATTCGATTCAGTCAGTTAATCGAGGATAAATACATCATTTTAATGATTGTAAATGTTCACTTGTAAATTTTAAACCACTCGTTCTTATTTATATTAAGTTATGTTAGAGTATTGTTTTACAATGATACAAATATTACCGTTATGTAAACAGCATCTCTAAAGCAGGATGTTAAGCAAATGAAGAAGTATGCGATATTATAATGACATCCCCCGTCTTCAATTGAACGTCAAGTCACGGGTTCGTCACGTGGCCACGTAGAGGAAGGATGCAGGAGCAGATTAACGACACAAAGAACACTTTTCTTGAACCACAATTCGCATTTATTTTTAACAAAGACTTAGTTTTCTCGTCCGACCGCTTTAAGACATTTCGCCGGGCCGGACGAGGACTAATTGCTGGAACAATCATGGCAAAAAAGCAAATCAAAGATGAAAGTTGAACCAACATAAAATGAAACGACTGTCATAACAAATAAAATGGCGTATGCAAACGCCGTCTAATTTTATATAAAATTAAAACTTACATTATAAGATGTGCATGTCAGGCGAGCAAACAAAAATAAGAGACAAAATATCATTTTTCGAGGCATTACGGCATCACTCTTAAAGAGCTGTATCAAGCTGATATCAGTAGCTACTTTCTCTTCAATTTGCCTTTTTTCATTCTGGAGAATTTTTGGAGTAATGCACTACACGAGTGCATCTACTTGAGATGAGATGGCTGGCGCCGAAGCATGGATAATGGTACCCAAAAAAATGCAGGTAGCAATGAAAAGTTCTAAGAAAAAATAAAAGCCTTCTTACCATACATTTGGCGTATTCGCAAATGTTTACCTTTCTCTGTAGAATTTTCGGTGGTGTAAATTTCTGGACGGTCGCGGAAGGCTCCGGCTCCCAGGATGCGTCCGCCTTATACTAGAATCATTCCCATTAGTAAACAAGAGGATTACTGAGAAATTTACTAACTCGAACGCCATCTGTGCGTTATGAACGGAAACAACACCGGAAGCGGCCGCTTTTTTTACTTTTGTTTTAAAAAAACAGTTGTTTTATTATATCAAGTATTTTATGTCAAATTAATAAACTTAGACCACGAAGAAGCTTGACTCATAACATAATAGATATTTATAAAAAAAAACTATATTATATATTTTTTTCTTATTTTTAAAGCGGATAGCACTGAACATCTTTTTAAAAAATAAATTTAACTTTTATTTCTTCATTTACACCCCCTTAAATGGAGCATATGAACATCACAAGCCATGGCCATAAAGCTCTGTCGGCCGTCTGGGTCCTAGCCTCATCCCATGTCAGCTCTGCCGCCCGTAAGTCCACCGAGTACATTCTGTATGTATATAGGCGTCGAGAGCCCGGAGGCTTGAAGAAAAGGCAGGCGTAGTTAATAATAAAATTATCTTCAGAGTTTTTAATATAAGCACATATTTAATCTGCCTTTATGGAAAAAAAATCAGTATTTCGGAACAGTAGTTCTGTAAACAGTATACTGAATAATAGTAATGGAAAAATTTCATCTGTGGATACTAACTATGACGCTTGTCATTTTTGAGTACGGCTAAGCCCTGCATGTCGATTTTTAATCCACCAACGTCATAAGCTAGAGTCCGTTTTTCATGCATTCATATTTTTTATGGTCTTATTAATGCGAAATGTTCATTGGACTATTTTCGCCTTCCACATATTAAAAAAAAAACTATAAATTGTATTTTCACGGGTAAGGTATCGAATTCACACAAACTGGCATATTTATATAACTGAGAGATCGATAAAATATCATACTAATTATCTGTTATTTACGTGTTATGAAATAATCAAAGAAAATTAAACGGCAGGTGTAGAGATTCGAACCACGAACTTTTCCTACCATGATATTGTTTGCTTTGGCTTTTGGGTTTAAGTGTGTGTGGCAAATTTCTTTTAACTAATATTTCGACCACCATTGCAGGGGTCTTCTTCAGGATTGACGATTTAGTTGTGATTTAGTTAGACCCCTGCAATGGCCGTCGAAATATTGGTTAAAAGAAATTCGCCACAAACGGCTAAGCCCTACGAAAAAAATACTTTTAACTCCTTCGGGGATCGAACCCATGATTATTCGGCTTGGTAGACAAACGCATTATCATTAATTGAATGTTGAAATACCCTGTTTTTTTCGCAGGTGGGTGATCAGTTAGCCGCCGGAATGATTTTAATGCAAATGGCGGCGCGGCGTGCAGGGCTGCGCTTCGATTCCGCGCGAGAGGCTGGGGCATTTATTGCGAATGTGTCGTCGCCCGTTGAATTATTCATGGCCCGCGGGCCGCACGTCAAAGTTCCTGAATTGAAATCGTGACTTGCGATACAGAGGTGAACCCTCAGCTACCTACTCCGGCTCTGCAACTGGGAGGCTGGATTGCTTCAACGAGATGATTTGAAAACTACATTGCAATGTTATGACAATTGCGGAAAAGGTTCCGAATCGATTAAAAAAAACTTTATTTTACTTGAGATACATTTACATAAGCGACTATACCTATCTGGGACAAGTAAAACAACTAGAGCGAAATAACTTCTCAAAAGAAATCGACAGGCGCATACAACTGGGATAGGCAGCATTTAGACATTCAGACATCATTTATGACCAAATAGTCATGGCTCAGAAACGTTAATCTAATCATTCATTCATACTGATTTTAAAGTACAAATATGCCTTAAATACGTCGAGAGTCATCGGGTACTATGTAATAGTATGTTTCCAGGTGTAACATTGAGTGCAGAGATACCTTGGGACAAGAAGCGGAATATGAAATAGTGACTAGTTATGGAATGGTTATAAGACAAACAAAAAATGATTTTAATTAATTTTAAATATTCTTAGTAACCTGTTCGCATCGGTACCCGATATTTGTCGTGTAAGATCCCCTACCATTGACATCGGTAGCCGTTTTGCTACTTTCTTAGAATAGTTTTTTATGCATCATCTGATAGCTAAATGATACAATAATCAATCTAATATATGAAAATAGACCAGGGAAGTACATTTATGCTTCAAATACTAGTTTTATAATTGACAGTGTAATTTGTATTCCACCGAGCAGTAATTAAAAGGGTTAATTAATAAAAGCAACTTATATTTACCAATTGATATACACGTACATAAAAATCAATAGCAGTCTTATCACTTGTTTGTGTATCAATGTCGAATATTTTCATAAACCTTGTTGGCTTATTAAGTACGAGTAATAATGGTAGAAACATATTCTTACTAAAAAACTAATATAATAAAATTATTTTTTAATATATGACCATACATATGTACTCACATAATGATTAAATGGATTGTGAATAGATTTGTCTAGTATAACCCCATTTAGCTAGTGTGAACGTGCCCTTAGATCGTGAATATGGAACCTAAACACGCATTCAACCACAAAAGGTTGGCGTGCCCGTAGCCTATTATGTCGCTATTCTGCTCTCCATTGTAGGGTTCACTGTTTCGTTGATTGTATGATGTATTTAATCAGAGTACTGTATAATGCATTTTACATTTTCTTTAAAAAATATTCAACAAATAGAAAAAAAATGAAAAATTTAACTACATTTTTAAATCGAAAATATTGCAGTGTCTTAAAACTAAGAAATTGGTTAACCAATGCATCATACCAGTATTAACTTGTGGCACAGAGATGTGGAATCTAACAGCAGATCTTACCCATAAAATAAAAGCCACCCAACGTGCCATGGAGAGATCCATGCTTGTAGCGTCTCTTAAAGAATATAATCCAGAAGGAGGATATACGAAGTACGAAGATGACCCAAGTATTGGAAGGCTATTCAAAGAATAAGCATAATCAGAGCATGACATATATGTCAAAGAGATAATTATTGATGTATAAGAGAATTGTTGTGTTCGAGAGCTGGCAAATGGAGTGTCTCACACCTCATCATTCCTCACAAATTTATACCATCATATTCCTAGTTTTCTTCAAACGCATCTCCTCTTAAAACGCATTATATGGCTGAATCGGGTCACAGTGAGATACGAATTCTAGATATTGTTCATATATTTAAATATGTTTCGTCATTTCCAAGGCAGGAAGTGAATTTATACAGTAAACTGAGAAAGTCTCAACCCTCTCAATGGAACTGAAATTTAATTTCACTTATTATGAATATAGTTTTTCACGTTTCATCATCATCATCATCAGCTTGTGTCCGCCCACTGTTGAACGTAGGCCTCCCGCATGAGTCTCCATCCTCTTCGATCCTCCACCTTCCGCATCCAGGTCACTCCCGCTATTCTTCTTATATCGTCAGTCCATCTTGTAAGGTTTCGGCCAATGCTTCGTTTGCCAGTTCTTGGGCGCCATTCCAATACTTTTCTTCCCCATCGACCGTCGTCTCTTCGACAGATATGTCCTGCCCATTGCCACTTGAGTGTGCCTATTCGTTGGGTAGCATCCACTACTTGAGTTCTTCTGCGTATTTCCTCGTTTCGGATTGTATCCTTTAGCGACACTCCGAGCATGGATCTCTCCATAGCACGCTGGGTGACTTTTATTTTCACGTTTATAGTTTGCTTTTATATAAACTTGAAAAATAATCTTATTCCAAAGTGAATTTGTACAGAATTGAACAAACTCGAAATGCACTTTGGGAATACAATCTACAGTATTTTGCAATATTGTATAGTGCCATATTAATTATATGTACATCTAATATTATGTTTGTGTAATGTACGTTCCGCCGGAGGTTTATCCGCTTTTCCTTTGTGGGCTTCAATCAAAGGAGGAATTTCAGGTACTCCATGAGACTCGTTTCAATTAAACGGCCGAGTGCCAGTGCCCAGGTGTAGTAGACTTAGCGCGGTCAAAGGACGAAGGCCACTGTGGGAAACAAATAACGTGCAGGACGTTAGAGCTGCGTTCGGCGCCTAAGTGATATAGGCTCTAATTAAGACGTGAAAACGTAATTACTGTATTGGCGATTACAGCATTTAAATTGAGTAATGAAAAATTTTACTTAAAACAAATATGCAGTCGTGAAAATTATAATCTATGTAGTAGAAATACAAATTATTATCTTGTGAAACACAAAGTTTAATTGCTAAATTAATTATATCAAGATAGAAATCGTATAGGGTGTATCATAAAAATTACAACGTTATAATAACGTTTAGCTTATTAATAAAATGGTAAACTCAGTTCTCCTTTATACAGATGCTTTTATCCAATTCTCTATTTAAATTCAGCTTCAATCCTTAAAATGATCTGATTTGTATATTTCAGCAATTTTTTTTTTATTATAATTCAGGGAAGACTCCCTTCTAGTATTTGTCTCAGAAGGGGTCTCTTATTCTGATATGCTTTAAAGATAGTCAGCCGAATATAGGCTTATTGCAAAATTATTTTATAAAATTCACGCCATTTTATAACTTGAATAAAAGCTTCTTCTTCGTAGTATCAATCCGGTGAATTGGTTTGCAGCAACAGAATCTTGCATCTCGATCTCCATTCCTCTCGGTCCTCCGCAACCCTTTTCAGCTCAGCATATAAGCAAATACTCGTCTACGGCGCCGTTCCGCAGTAATGTTCGAACATTCCAGGTGGCATATCTTGTTGGCTGAAGGTTTTTCTTATTTGTCTTGGTTGTTCTGTCTCGAGCAGTCCCCACCCGGAGATCCGATTGGGGACTATTTTATCTCCGGAAAATTTTACTTGAGATGCAATCATTTTTTGCTGATACGTGGGATGTCTTTAAGACCTTTAATGTGGTATTTTCCCCTTTATTTCCACATCCTAATGCCGTTGACCATAAAGGTTCATCCGCCTTAGGAGGGCATTTACTACCTCCAGGACAATAAAGTGCCCTAACCAGCTTGACCTGATGAGGATAGCTGGGTGTTAGCTTATTCAGGCCAACATTCGGTCCAAAAAATCTGATCTTTCAAATTATCATCAACCACAACGCAAATTGTTTTTCTGCGTAAAATTTCGTACAAGAAAAATGATTCATATGAAAAAAAGCTATTAAATTCAAAATAACACATAAATACAATATATTTTATGATTAAGCTTGATATGATAAATATTAATCAAAGTATTGTAAATCATACATGCAAAATCATAGATTTTATAGTCGACTTCTTTTAAGCAATTACTCGTTATATAATATCTTAAATATTTAAGAGCACATATAAATAGTACTAAAATGAGTTCAATTTTATATTTATTCAATGACTGACTGCGTTTCATCTCCCTAGGGAAACATTGTCAACAGTAGCGCAAAATTTCTACACCAATCGATTGTATTAGTAAGATTTATAAATTCTTAGCATACTCATATTCTCCGTAGTATCAATCCGGTGGATTAGTTTGCGGCAACAAAATCTTGCATCTCAATCTCCACTCCTATCTATCTTCTGCAATCCTCTTTAGCTCAGCATAAGAGCTACAACTCATGTCCTCGAACACTTGCTACAAATACTTCCGTCTAGGGCGCCCCTTACAGTTTCTACCGTCAACCATCACTTCCACAATGTCGTGAAGAAGACCATCGTGGCGCATGATGTGACCGAGTCATTGGGCTCGCCTCTCTGAGATGGTTCTTACTAGGTGCCTATCTTCCTTCATTATGCTGAGAACCTCATTCTTTATACTCGTATTTAACGTTTAATTATTTACTTAGCGTTTTGTTTATGTATGAATTGCTTAGCTCTGTATTCTTACATACGTATTATGATTTGATAAACACACTCTTGAAACTATTATTATGAAATTTTAACGGTGAGAAAAACATCAAAATGATTTTATTGTAAATTTTGTACATTTTGCGTATTGATTTTTTAATTTTCGTCAATTATATTGGAATATTTATATATTAAACAAAAACAATCACCTGGGATGGCAAAACAAAAAGAGAAGTCAACAGTCGAATACATCAAGCAAGGCTAGCTTTCAATAAAAAACCCAAAATTCTTGAGTCAAAGAATATTTCTTTAGGGCTCCGCAAGCAACTTGCCAATACACTTGTTTGGAGCATCTTAATGTACGGCTGTGAGACATGGTGCTTATCTGAAAGTGACGAAAAAAGACTAGAGGCCTTTGAGATGTGGTCGTACAGAAGAATTCTCAGAATTTCCTGGAGAGACCACGTCACGAACAATGAGGTTCTCAGAATAATCAAGGAAGATAGGCAACTAATAAGAACCATCTCAGAGAGGCGAGCCCGATTAATTGGTCACATCATGCGCCACGATGGATTTCTTCACGATATTGTGGAGGGGATGGTTGAGGGTAGAAACTGTAGAGGGCGCCTTAGACGAGAGTATTTGCAGCAAGTATACGAGGACATGAACTGTAGCGCTTATGCTGAGCTGAAAAGGGTTGCGGAGGACCGAGAGGAATGGAGATCGAGATGCAAGATTCTGTTGCTGCAAACCAATCCACCGGATTGATACTACGAAGAAGAAACAAAAACTTATTGTTGTGTATTGAACGCAATTGTTAATATTCTTGTACAAAAATTAAATTCCTTTGAACATTTAATATCAATTATATTCAAAGGCTGAGGTGTACAGTAGGAAAATTTAATTCACGAAACCTTTAATTTCAAATTGCAAGTGTTATTTTAAGGGAACTCGAGAGCGCAAAATAATGTATTTATAATTAAAATGTGTTTTCTTTAATTAATCCAAATTCCCAACATAAGGTCCCCTGCTTCACATAGCGCACATGGCATCCAGTACCATCACAAAGACCTCTTTATATTTAATTATTTGGCAGAATAAATATAACATTAAATAAGATTGTAGAAAAAAATATATACCTATAATTATATTTCCTTAGCTGCTGCTGGATTTTTTATAAAGATTATTATATATATTTTATCTACATTTTATGTATATATATATAATCGTGTCGGAAACAACAGGGTCAGATCCTGTTTACCCAGAAGTGGGCGATGGCAATGGCATTACTCCCGTCCATCATCAGGTCTTCCTGGTTGCCACTACTCGGACACAACGCACACTCCAGAAGGTGTGACAGGGTCTGCTCAGGACCTCCATATATTCCATCCCTGTTCGTGTCACCCCGGGCTAGGTCCTCTTTCGGGGCAATCCAAGTATTCCCCTTAGTTGCGCATATCCACATGTTCAGCTGCAGGGTGGCCTCAGAAATGACTAGATCCCTGATACCTGAGGCATTTGTATAATAACATTTTAGATAAGCGAGTTTGTCGAAAGTGATGGAAATAAAAATGTAATTTTGCGGAGATTTGAAAATAGAAAATCACTCTTTAGTTGACAACTTTAAGCTCTTGATTTGGTTGACATTTTATGAAATTTTAAAACCATTAATATATTTTTTCACATATCTTGTCAATAAATATGACCATTATACTCCTACGTATAGTTTTTATATCGAATTTTATGGATCAAACATTTTTTAATATGACATCACATTCATGAATGTGTGACGAGATTAAAATAGTCGTCATACGATCATGAACGTCATCTGCGGTGAATGAGTGTTCATACCGATTATATATTCCTGTTAATATTTTTTTCCATTAGTTTGTATTTACTTGTTATTTATTTGATATAGTCATACACAACTCTTCTAGATCTTTTCATTACATTTGATGATTAGACGGATACTATTAAAGTCTGGACAATTTGTTCTCAGAGACTGTTCAACTTAAAATAACAACGAAGAACCATTTCATGAAAAATCGCTGTAAACAATGCAGGAAAAAATTTCCTCTATAAACTTAGAAAACGTGTTTTATCGAAGGTTTGACTATATATCCTTTATTAACATTTAGAAGATGCATATTTTTTTACGTTTTACAATATTAAATTTATGGTTGACTTCACTTTCCAAATGTTTTTTTTTTAATTTCAAACTGCATTGAGCCGTGATAAAATCATTCCCTTTACAGATTTCTCAAACGTGCTCTGAAATCCTTCTTCACCCTTTGCATTTTTAGCACTTTGTTGGTCGTCCTAAGGTGAAATAAATATAGTATACCGAATAGCTTTCTATTCAAAATACTGATGTCTGATTACTACGATATTATCACAGATATTTTTAACTTTGCAAGAAAATACTTGTCACCGTTTTACACAATGAAGCTTAGAAAATAGCTTTTTACGATCTCTTTTTGTAATTAGTCTTCATTTTCCATTTCAATACAAACTGCTGCTATTACTCGAGGCCTGATCCTATCCCACAGATGCCCAGAATTAATTAATATCTTATATGATCGTACTAAGATTCGTTTTACCAATCGTCAGCCACTATGATCTTCACTTACAAAACATTTATATAATAACACCATTTTATTTTTTTCCATAGCTCAAAATCTTTGATTACGCAAGCTGGAAATCTTTTTATGTTCAGAATTTTATATTTTTACTCGGATTTTCAGCCTTACAATATTACGTAGAATCTTCATCTCAGTGAAGCTCTTTTAAATTATTTCGTCTACAACCAAACGTAAGCAATAACGACTTTTACGAAGTATTTAACAAGTCAATAAAAATAAAAGTGGAAATTACAATTTTGTTCACAATTAAACCTTAAATCAAATCTTTAATCACATACTTCAATGTTTTCTTGAAAAAAAAATGTGATTTTACAAATTCTTTTCACACATGTCGAATTTGGCATCAACGCACGAACATCAGTAACATCTTGATCACAGAGCTTTTCGCGTCAAATTTAAATCTGCGAAAAAGCCTCTTTTGATAGATTTATCAATTGAAAGCTGAAATCCCTTCTTGCTGCACGTCGCATGCTTTATGGCGTGTGCCAAGGGTCTAACGTGGGGCAGAAAGGAAATGCGCCAAGTTGGCAATTCCTTCGCAGCCTTTTTTGTGCTGAGCAGAGAATAAGCGTGGCTGGGAAGAGAGGGGGTTTCCTTCTATTGTGAAGCTTGGTACTAGTTTTTCATGACGCTACGAACAAGAACGTATTTCATTACGCATTTGCACCCCTATCGAGTTCACGCTATTATATTATACAGTATACAAAAAAAGACGATTGAATAATCTTTTATCTATACCATAGACATAAGTGAGAAGTGAGACTTGTAATATTTTTTATTAAAAAAACATTTTATTTTAAATATAATAATTTTGAAACACAATAAATGTTTTTTTTATTAATTCAGGACTATTGTTAAAAATTATGTTTGTCAAATTGAAGTTCTAGTCAAAGAGATATAACTTTAAAAAATAGTTTATCAATTTTTGCTGTCTTTAATTTTTTTTATTACAAATTCATTTAAAATAATAAATAATAATATAATAACAACGTTTTTGATGATCTTTACCTTGTTTTTTTGAAAATGAGAGCGATTTTACTTACCTTGCACGCTTCTTCAGTCGTCCGCTTGCAAGCAGTCGATGTTTTGATAACACTATAAAAAATTAAATATTATATACAGTTATCTTTCTTTAGCCTAGCCATTTCCCATCATCTGGGGTCGACTCTCCTTGTGCACATTCGCCATCTTTGTCTGTCCTGCGTTGTATACTCAGTCAAGCCAAGAGTTTTCAGATCCTTGCTTACAGTCCAGGTTGCCTGTGGTCTTCCAGGTCTTCTTCTCAGCGTGGGTATGTTGAGAGCTCTCTTCACCATGTGGTCCTCATCTCTCCGTGTCACATGTCCATACCATCTTAGGCGGTTTTCCCTTATCTTTTATAAATAGTTATCAGTTATTGATATGTTATTAATCAACAACTAACGTGAATGATAAACAAAATCCTTATTATATTTAACTTAAATTACTTATTAAATTAATAATAATATTTAATTAATTAATAAATTAATAATAATATTTATTAAGGATAAAACTTAGTTAGCGTATTATTTTTTTGTGACAATTGCAGAATATTAACATTATATCTTTTTGAGAACTCGTCATCTTCAAGATCTTTCATCTTTATCTTTATCATTATCATTATCATTATCATTATCATTATCATTTTTCATTATCATTATCATTATCATTATCATTATCATTATCATTATCATCATCATCATCATCGTCATCATCACTATCATCATCATCATCATTATCACTATCATCATCATTATCATCATCACTATCATTCATCAACTCCGCTTTCAAAAGTTCAGCTAAAAACAACTATTGATTTTAATTGACGATAATATTGAAATATATGCTCTCTTGCGTCAACTACTCCCAAGGAAATAAGTACAATTGTAACAATCCAAAAAACAACCCAAATTGATCATACTAATTTAAAACTGATATCGTTTCCAAAAAACTAGGTGTATTATGTAGATCACGTCGGTATTTCAACGATAACCTGCAATCAATGGAACAGAGGCGTAAGATTGGTTCACTTAGTCTTTTCTACCGTTATTACCACGGTCGCTGCTCTTCGAAACTTAAATAACAAATTCCTCCTGCACCCACCCACAACCGACAAAATCGTCTTACACTTGCCGGACATCCATATACGGTTAATGTGTGTCGATCAAAAACTGGCACTTTCCAAAGCTCTTTCCTAATTGCCACCGGTAAGCTTTGGAATGCTGTTCCAGCGTCTGTGATTCCTCCTTCCTACAATATGGATCTCTTCAAGAAACAGATAAATATACACATGCAATCTCCCTAACCCACATACCAACACGAATGCAACACACGTTTTTAGCTGTGCTCTCCTGCATGCGATTACAAAAAACTAAATAATTACATTCTAAATTAAAATACTTTTTCCGTGTCTTGTCCTTGCAAGCTTTCAAATTGAAATATGCGAGTGTACATTTTTCGTAGCAAAACATTAAAAACCCTCATAATTGTTAAAATTAAGCGAATCTCTTTTCGCAAATTAGTGCCTCCCCTTTCGGCCGAAACAACAAAAACACAATAATGTACACGTGCTTTACAAATAAAGTGAGTTTATTTATTTAGCGCCGGCACTTTACACAATTTGCGTGGAGCGCTTCATGAGAAGAATTAGACGCAAAAAACTCGTTTTTTTTTATGAAACTACTGGAAAATGAAGTGAAGTTACTATGAGTTATGACTTCAGTAATTTAAAAAATGTAAAAGCATACCAAAGCATTACTCTATTAGAAAACTTTTTTATGTAAAAAAAAACTTGATAAATAGTGTCACAAAAATGAGCTTATAAACGAGTTAAGGTCATTTGCTAACGATGATAATTAAACACAATTTCTTTCCACAATCTTTAACTATGTTTACTTCAAGTTAAAATAATCAACAAGATGTTTTAAATCTCTACGTATAAACGGTAAAATACTTACAAAACGTTATATATTTACTATCGACTTGTATTTCTTTGTTAGATTAAGTAAATATGAGTAATTCAAAGTTTTGGCGGTAAGTTAAGTAATTTGGCTGTTAATAAAATTAGTAGTCATTGGCAGTATTCACTGTATCAGTATGAATGTGGTCAGCTATAAAACTTACATGGAAATAATATATTCAATATTGGTTAAAATTATGGAATAATATGAAAACCTAACCAAATCTATTATTAATTACCATTCATTAATTATTTGCTGCCATTTTTCTTTTTTCTACTGATATATATTTTTCTTATGCAATTGATTATTTTTCACAAACCTTAATGGTATATATTACTGATCGTGTGCTCAAAAAATACTGCCCATTAATTGAATTAAAAACTGCTTACGAAAATTGCTTTTTTTATTATATGACAATTCCTTCTGAACATTTATATACATCAACAATTGATACTCTTAGAAATCTAAGGCTTACTACAATTTTCTCAAATGACAATTATTAATCTAGTTAATTAGTGATATAATGCAAATTGCATACCGAATACACATATCTTGGTTTCTGCAAATCACCGATTCTACATTATATCATATCCGCCCCCTAAATAGAGCATATGGCATTCGCGAACCACCGCCACAAAGTTTTGTCAACCAACATAACCTTTGCCTCATCCTAAGTCAGCTAACCAAATAAAGTCAGCTCTGCTGAGTACATTATATATATAGATCTCGACGGCCTTCAAGGTCGGTGTGAGCCCGGGGGCTTACAGCGGCTTTAAATATGTAACAAATAGTTTATTATATTACTTATTTTTAATTGAATTATCATCATTGGTTTTTAACTATCCACTGCCAGAAAACATCTTTTTGAGTCTTCATTTTTACGACTTTTTATACTTTTACTCGCAGCTCTCACGCTTCAATCAAATTTTAAATTAAAAAACATTCCAAAACACTTATTTTTCATTTAGAGTAAGTGATATAATATAATAAAATAACAATGACTCGGAACGCGCAGTATATTTTTAATTAAAGTAATCCACTCAACTTGCCGCAAAGCTGTATGTAAATCTTAAGCAAATAAAATCATATTTTCTTACGAGATTTGACTATTAGGAGGCTTTAAAATCCTGAAACTCTGCTTCCACTGAAAAGGGGCGCTGAAAATTTTCAATCGAAAAATCGTAGCACAGGAAAACAGTATCATATTTTTCCAGGGGCTTTGCCAACAAAATATCATGCCCGTTACGACGTTTTAGTATTTACTGCAAAGCACTCCCCGCTGTATTTTCACACGTTTTTTACAGTTTTTGTCGGACATAAGGCCGTAAAAGGTTTTTCGGATTATGAATGTGGATTAAAGAATAATAAATGCTGAATTAATTACTGGGGCCCGAGAGCCTACGTTGCCATAACAAAGGCTTTTATATTTTCCACATATTTATACGTTTATAATTTGCAGCTGAAACCACGTCTGCCTAATATGCGCAAAAACGTGAAAAATAACATATTTATCCGAACACCGATCGTACATTTTTATACTCTCAAAACAATTAACATTAAAAAATTAATTAATAAAAAAAGATCGTTATTTTTCTAATTAAAACATATTTTTTTGATTTAAGCGTTGAAATAAGTACACACTTATAAAGCTACGTTAAATATCATTACATATGAAGTAACTTCATGCAATTATATATATATATTTATATATGTGAAGTAGATTCAATAATATTAGTTGTGGAATGAAAACATATTTTTTAAGACACGTGTGTATACAAATAACAACGATTTCTGTTGACATAACTATATTTATTGTATTAACTGGAATTCGGGCTTATAAAAATGTTTAAGTACTTAATTATGAATATCAATATAAAGTCTTAGTTTTTTGAGGAATATATGAAAATTGTCATATAATTTATTATATATAATATATCAACTTGACTACGGTCTTTGGACGTACCCTCAGTGCTAGAATTCGTGGTACTCACGTCACCAGTGGGCTGATGTCGTCATTTCGGGACCGCGACATCGGTTCCGAATTTATATAAATAAATCATAATACAAATATAAATTATAACACATATAATTTGTCCAAGTAAATACTCAGTAATCGCGGTATATTTTTTTTAATATTAGAGCATACAAGTACGTAAGAGGAGGAATGTTCAATAATGTAACATTTATAAATGTAATAATAATATTCAGATTATTATAATGTTTATTAGAATACTTTTCAATACTCTTAGTCCTTTATAGATAATTGATCTAAACAAATATTTCATAAATTGATACACACATACAAATCTATATCAAATTTCTCTCATCAAATTGCGGTGAAAAATAAAAAAGGTCAGACGCTGGGATTCGAACCACAAAGTATGAACCTCAGTTAATCGAGTGGAGAATCAACGTATTTATATTTTGTTACTTTTATATTATAAGAGATGTCGCTTTGCTGTAAATTGAATGTTTGTAATATTATATTATTATTATTCAATCAATCTTCATTTATTCACCAGCATTATTATTTTTTTAATTCTGACATATATTTATTTAGTGTACCCACCGAGTGGCGCCTAAGCTATAAGCTGAATGGAAACAACTTTTGGTTAATCCTACCGGGATATTTAATAGCAAATCATTTATAGGATAGTAATAGTTTTATTTAAACCTTTTTTCCTGATCATTTAAATTTAATTTTTCCCTTTAGTTTTAATATACTCGAAATAAAATTTATTCATTATACACTAATAAACCATATTTA
This sequence comes from Glossosoma conforme, assembly GCA_022606575.1. Classification (NCBI taxonomy): domain Eukaryota; kingdom Metazoa; phylum Arthropoda; class Insecta; order Trichoptera; family Glossosomatidae; genus Glossosoma; species Glossosoma conforme. The sequence continues at coordinate 251,789 of JAGTXR010000039.1, forward strand.
TTTAACACAATAGCGATTTACTCGTAATTTAAATGAGCTTTTGATTAATTTGCATGTCATCAAATACGCATTAATGATAATCATTATTTCTATGGGAACGATACTTCACTCTTTGACGTGGCGTGTAAAATCATTTCGATTATAAAATGCTAAAGTTATTCGATGGAAATAAATTATTGATGAAATTTTCAGCTCTCTTTGAAAACTGTAATGAACTTTCAAAGGATTCAAATTATAACGCGCAAATTAAAATCGATGCAAGGCTGTTTTGTGTCAGTTCGGTTTTCTGCACAAATGATATTTTTGCTGGGTTTAAATTTTTAAATATTACTGCCAGTGTCACAAATAAGAGCATGGACCCAAATTCTTTGGCTTCTCTTAAAAATAAAAATTATCTGCCATTATATACAATAATATCAGCTTGAACGTTTACATACGCCAGTTTATTTTTTATTACAGTTGCTCCATTTCATGTTGGTGCAACTGTTGTCTTTCATTTCCTTTTTGCTGTGACTGTCTTGGGGCGCAAGACGTCACATTGTCGGCAGTTGTCAATGGACTCGCGCCCCGGCCGGCGAAATGTCATGCCGGTCGGGCGTAGAAATCAAGTCTTTATAATAAACGCGAATTGTGCTTCGAAAACAAGTTTTTTTTATTGTCGAACTGCTCCTGCATCCTGTCACCCAGTAATTCGATATCGAATTCCGAGAGGAGGATATCAAAAATAATAATTTATATTGCGCAATTTACATCAATGAGTATTATAAGACTTTTACAAAATACCCGTAAGATTCAACGGCTATAATGCAAAGATAAATAATGACGGCAGGTATTGCTGAGAGGTTAAAGCATTTGCTTACCAAACTGTAGATCGTGGGTTCATCCCCGACATCGATTTCTAAGCTCTATAAGCACTTTATTTTTTGTGTGAATTTAATCACTCACCCTTAAAATGAAATTCATAGTCTATTACATATCAGAATTGGTTGTAGGCATAAGTCGACCCGTGAATACCACCCATTAATGATGAATTTTCGTAATAATTGGTTAATGCGTGAAAGTCGGCCGGTAGTCTATGAAGTTGGCAAATTATCACTCCACATGCAGCACTTTGCCATATGTAGCGTGGTAAGCGTCATAGAATCCACAGATGATACTTTATCATTATTATCACAATCTGTCAGTATTCTACTTTTTTATATATATTTTTTTTTATTTAATTGATAAAATACAATTTATGCCTGAATGGTGTAACGTAAAACTTATGGAACTATCAAAAAATAATCTCTAGATCTCAACAAGGTGATACTTTTCCTGAATCCAGATTGATACTGGAGAACAACGAAGAATTATTCATGATGAACTGACTCTGTTCAAAATGTTATTTTGAACATAATTATTTTGTATTAAACATCCAAAAGTCTTAATATATAAATAATATTAATAGTTATATTATAACGCTCTATCTTAGATGGAATCTGTCGTTTCATACAGTCGGGTACGACACGGGGCAGTTTTTTCACTCCATGTAAATTGAGGGGATCAAGGTCTAAAACAACAGGTATCGAGGAATTTGCGGTGTATGAAATTCAATGTATTAATATTAATAAAGAATGCTTACACATCGCGTCTACCAAATAATCTGCCACTCTATGTAAATTGAAGGGATCAAGGTCCAAAACGGTATCGAGGAATTTGCGGTGTATGAAATTCAATGTATTAATATTAATAAAGAATGCTTACACATCGTCTCTACCAAATAATCTGCCACTCTATGTAAATTGAAGGGATCAAGGTCCAAAACGGTATCGAGGAATTTGCGGTGTATGAAGTTTAATGTATTTATATTAATTTTATAAATGCTTACTCGTGTTATAGACTAACGTTTAAAAAGGGGTCTCGTGTCAAATAAATTAGTATCAATTCAGGTCGTTGGATTTATCCTCAGTGCCGGAACCTTGGTATTCCGGCATCACCATTTAAGCTGATACCATCATTTCGGGACCGTGACTTCGGTTCCGAAACATACTCAGATCAGCAAGTGATGATTGCGCTCACTATTTAAAAAAAATCTTATAAGAAAGAAGCGGTGTAAATAAATCAGTCTTAAAAATAAAGTGTTGAAGAAAGGTGATATTACCTACAAAAATGTAGAAAATAAATCTTTGTGAATTACTGAAGATATTATTTGTCAGTGAAGTAGGAATGAGATTTGCATAAAACGTTCTGTCGCTGAAAAGTCGGCTGAAAACACTGTGCATATAAACATATACGACGTATTCGTTAGGCTCCGAATACAAATTCCCGCGATAACCGGGCCAGGCTTGCAGCGTTGTTTGGAGTGTCAATTTGCGAATGCTATCACAAAGGAACCGTTAGAACAACGAACCGACGTAACGAAACCAACGGCGGACCGTAACGACGGCGTTATAGGCGCGGATGCCGCCCGTACCAATTTGGGTAGTATTGTACAATTGTAGTTCTCTGCGTTTAAAATAATCGAGACAACTTGGTATAAAAGGTGTGCATAGTTGTGAGTACTTAGATAGTGAATTTTTCATAGTATTTAAGAAAAAAATCTATTACCACTCCACATCTAGTGTCACAATACTCATACATTCTACCACATTGTTTTGTTAGCAAATTTTCACTCTCAATGTTTTGTTTTTTGTACCTTGAAAAATATATGTTTTCCAATAGCCTCCTATTTACAAAGCTCCCAAAAATTCCTGAGATATATCTCTCCCTATAAATCCTAAATTTATCGCCCTGAAGGTCATCGGGAAACATATATGTTTCCAGGTGGACCTGAGGGTGCAGAAATTTCTTTCAAGGTATGGATAAAAGCAGATGATAGAACTGTGTAGCACATATTTATGGTGAATTTATGATCAAGGTATGGAACAGATACGAAAAAAAGTAAATATAATATGAGCATGCAATATTGAATATCCAATATTCTATTTATTCTCTATTTAAAAGATCCGCTCACTATTTAAGAGCATATAGACACCTCAAATTACCAGTTCTGTAAGGTCAGATTGTCCACACCTTGCCATAGAACAACTGTATACCCGGAGGCTTACATATGGTTACAGATAGTTTCCAGGAGCCTCTAGAGCAGGGGTCGACAACCTTTTTATGCCTAGCGCCCACTTTTGCCTATTTTTCATGGTAAAATTTCCCTACCGCCCACCAGCCTCACGATATTTCAATTCAGTATATGGGTGTGAAAAATTCTAGAATAAATGTAGTAGATTTGAAAATCTACAATAATCGGCCACCGCCTACAACGGAAGCCCGTATTGCCCACTGGTGGGCGGTACGGACGAGGTTGATGACCCGTGCTCTAGAGCAAGAGCCTGCAAACCTGCAAACCTGCAAAGGCAGCGGCTATATTAAGTACCAGAGAATTATTTGGGTTAGAATAATCAGCGTTTTTTGTTTATCAATCTATATTTATCTATAAATATATATAAGTAACATCGCTATTGAAGAAAGACTGTAACAATATTATTTATATGAAAATTAAATACAACTTAGCGTGATAACTGACTATTTTAGTAAATAAATAATAAGCCGGTCTAACGTAAATAAAAAAATACCTAAAATATCCGAAAGTAAGTCTAAGCCATAAATTTTTTGGTGCAAACATGTGAACTATTAAGAATTCATTTTAAATCCAATTATTTAAGTTTATTACTATTTTATTTAAGTAAACATGCAAAATATTAATAGATGTGGCAATACTAATATTCATTTGCCGGTGGGTATAGCTCAATGGTCAGAGCGTTTGCTTTGCAAGCCAAAGGTCATGGGTTCGATTCCCGACGGAAATTAAAAAAAAATATTTTTAATCGATTTCTGAGCTCTAAAATACCCCGGTTGGCGTGAATTTGATCCCTCACACATAAAATACCTGTCATAGCTAATTAATTAAAATAAGCGGTAGACGAAAGTCGTCCCATGACCAATCATTCATAGTAAATTTCTGTAATAATAAGGATGATGCGTCTACGAAGTTGGCGGATCAACACTGCACATGCAGCGCTTTGCCATATGCAGCATACTAAGCGACGAAGAATTCCACAGATGAGACTTCAGAATTACTATCACCATATAACGCGGTATTCTCATGTATGTTTTTACGTGAAAAAAAAACAATATTTGCTTGTATAACTTAATTTGTTTCCAAAAAAAAGTGTACAATTTCAAAGTAATATAATAGTCGGGACATTCTCGTTTTTCAGTTTTTGCCGTCGGCTCACTCCGCTGAAACGGAAGTACATGAAAATTTTATTGCGGCTGAAATTATGCTCTCTGTACTACTGTACGAGCCATCATATTCAATAAAGAAAAGCCACTTTTATTGTGTCTTTTACTGCAACACTGTACTTTCAAATTGCTTGTAAAGTTACGGCACCGACTTTGTAAAAGTTTTCAGCACGTAATTTAATAACAATGCAATATACAAGTATTACTCGGTAACGGATGACTTTTTTAATTGTCGCGGGAAAAGTAATTTTTGAGCTTAAATATTTTGACTACTTTTCATTTTGAAAAATTAAAAATTATCTTACTTCAATGTAAAAAACAATGGAAATAATGCTTTCTTATCTCTTCAGCCATCATTACCCGAAAAAATTTTTTTTTTTATGTTTTCAGCATTCACTTTGAGATTCATTATAAATTAAAAACCTTGTTTTAACATAGATCACGTAAGATAAGTTTTCTATTAGAAGACTGCAGTTTTAACATACACGTTGCCTTTCTCAATCCTTCTCTTGTTAAGAAATAACCGAGCTACGATAGTACTTTGCAAGAGGTCTAATCTATTTTTTGAAGGAGAGGGGGTAGAGGTGTGTCTTTCAGGAAATGATAAGAGAGGGAGGGCGATAGGGTTGCAAGGATGAAGAAGAAAAAATACAATGACTTAGGTTTATTTTTTATTTAGGAGGGATTTATTTAAGAGAAGGATTGAGAAAGGCTACGAGTTAGTCGAAACTGCAGTCTCCTAATAGAGAACTTATCTTACGTGATCCATGTACAAACAAGGTAAATAAATAAACATGTTTCACAAAATTATTCTTTTAATTTCCTATATTCACAAAATCACTACATCATATCATAGAAGGACTGGTGAAACCTTTTTCGTGTTAAATACAGTGCTTATGTACAGACATTGTGCGCAAAAAATATTTTTTCTTTAATTAAATTTAAAAAGCACAGAATGCCACAGAATACTAATAAATTGTTTAAAAATCCGTAATAAATGAATGCTTAGAATTATTCCACAATTTTAATTTGATGTGATATGTTTCGGGTTCACCAAAAAAGATTTTTAATAAAATACTCGTTTGATAAGAAGTGATGTTATTTACATAGATATTTTTATGTACACACATACAGGAGATTACCGACAGATGGTGATAGTTATTCTGAAATTCCATCTGTGGAATTCTATCACGCTTACCATACAGTGGATAACGACGTACAGGAGAATACCGAAAGTTGGTGATAATAATGCTAAAATCTCATCTGTAAAATTCTATGACGCTGAAAATGGTGCATATGGCTAAGCGATGCATGTGGAGTGTTGATCCGCAAACGTCATAGACTACAACAACCCGAGATTCTCGCATCATCCTTATTATAATAGGAGTTTACTGTGAATGGGTGGTCTTCAAGAGACGACTTTCGTCTACCACCAATTTTAATTAATAAGCTATGACTAAAAATTTACGGGTGAGGGATCAAATTCACACTAACCAAAATTTTTAGAGCTTAGTAATTGATTAAAAAACCCTTTATTTAATCTGCGTTGGAGATCTAAGATCGAACCCACGACCTTTAGCTTGCAAAGCAAACGCTTTGACTATTGAGCTATACCCGCCGGCATAGTACTTTATAATCCAAACTTTTAAAAACTATGTAAACATTTAGTTTACCATTACCATTTAAGGTCACATTACGTTGTATTTTATCAAACTTTATATAAAATTTATGTTGTACGCTCTATAAATTAAATTGCTTTTGATATCCGCCGATACAATTGGTTGTTTAGAGCTGGGCGTGTTAAACTTTTTTCATTCACGACCCTATTTATGATTGCAAGTTTCCAGGCGACCCCATATAAATATAAAAGAAAGATAAATAAATATTTTTTGATGATTTATTTATAAGGTAATAATATACATATGAAAATATATAGTTGAAGAATTCGTTTAGAAACATATACAAATCTAAAATTAAAAATTGCACAAAAAGTTGTAAAATTGTATTCATTATAGTTACAAAATTTATATGCCTTATTTTTCATCAAAATTTTTTAATCTCTCGTGACTCCAGAATTTTGCTACGTGACCCCATTTGGGATCGCAATCCATAGTTTAAGAAGGCCTGGCTTAGAGCAACATTTAAAAAATATAAAAAGTAACAATATTTTCCATTAAGGAGAGCGGATAATAAATAATAAAGAAGAATAAAATTGTGCTGAAATGGAAAGTTTAATGTTATTGACGAGCACTTTAATTTTTTTTAATAATAAATACAAATATTACATAAGCTTACGTTTTTTAACAGAACCACATTATTATATTTTATTTAAACTTATTAAATAATTCATTATTTCATATGAAAGCATTTTCACATTGATTTGTATCTCAGAATTTTAGATATCATGGTTTCGTTGAACCGTTTTCTCTTGACCGAAATGGTCAGCAATAATAGCATGAATAACAATACAACTATTAATTCTTAGTACAGTAAGGTTACCTTAGGGAGTAATCAAAGTCTTGGCTTACCTTAGTACTGTTTTACTGATATTACGTATAAATAAGACCCTAGCAGCTATTATGATTAATTAAAACTAGTACTTTACATAGAAACAAAGCAATGTATGATGCAATATTTTTTTATATATATTTAGTTAACACTGAGTACCTTTATATTTTAAGAAGTCAATGGAATATTTCAGGTTGAAGGGATGCGAGAAACAAAGGTGCTGAATTTCAAAGACAAAATGAAAATAATGATTGCATGATATTCGTTTTACAGGATTACGTATAGTTGATATAAAATCTTTCATCTTTTATATCGCCATGGCTAGATCTTAGTGTCGCTATAAGTTGCCGCCGTCCAGCTCTATAAGCTTTTTTTTTTCTCTGGACGTGAAATTTTAGTAGTTTTAGAGTCTATATTTTTTTGTGAATTTAACAGAGTACAATTTTGGACAATAAAGCAAAGACACCTGCTGTAGTATCGGAGGCACATTTAGGTGTTGGTTATTCAGCAATTTTACGGAATTCATTTGATTAGCCTGGGCAATTATTCTTAAATAAATACGTAATCTTATCAACGATTCGCGCTGTACCCAAGTTATAACGATGCGAGTACACTCTTTGATGTGCAAAAATACTTTAAATAAATGAATTCGTGAAAATATAACATAAAAAAGAAACTGTGAATGATATAATATTTAGAACAGGAACCCTAGAATTTGAAGTGGCGACATCTTGTATCCGATATATATTCAGGTGTTTGTTACTAAGCATTTTTATTTTTTCGTTTTTTTTTGCTAGCACAACCCTCCTGAGACCTGGACCACTTGAGCTTTAAAAGTGGTTTAACAAAAAAAATCTCACGTTAAAATCACTATAAAATACTTTTAATTATTAGAAATCAATAAATTTGACGTGTCTGACAGGAAAAACACATCGTGGTAATAATATGTACACCTGTAAATAATACTCAATTAATTCAAAATGGAAATCTAAGAGTACTTTTCTAATTTTCAAACATAATATTTTATATGCATTTAGTGTGAGAATGTACAACAGTTTAGTATTTATTGTTTCTAATAAATGGCTTTGAAATTTGTATATATTTTGCTGCTAAATTTTCAATAAATTTAAATGGAAACAAGTGGAATGGTGGAAACGAAATCTTCTCGGATTTCCATCTGAGACTGCCTTGTGGAATGCGGAATGTAGAATGCTTCACCTTAAGGAGAGATTTAGTGTTTATTACACCGGGAGATAAAATCTGGACATTGCCATAGGTATACCGTAAAATAAAGCGATCTTAACTAATTAAGATTAAGACATTGCTCAACAGTACGTAGTTATTTATTTATGTATTGCTAAATAATTAGTGTATAAATGAGTGTGAAATATTGTCTATTTTTTCAATAATTTAAATCATGCTCATTCATAACATTTTTCACAGTGTTTATTTCCATGTTCTTTAGTTAGGGAATTATTTCCCTACCTTGCATCGCATAGTTCTGTCAGCTACCATTTGATATCCCCCGTCTTTAAAAAGACAAGTCGCGGGTTCGTCGCGTGGCCGCCCGGAGGAAGGATGCAGGAGCAGATTAACAACACAAAGAACTTGTTTTTGAAGCACAATTCGCATTTATTTTTAATAAAGACTAGATTTTTCGTCCGACTGGTATAGCATTCGCCGGCAGGTCGAAATGGTAACTGTCAACTGCCGGAGCACTATGACCTCCAGCGCCGCCAAGAAAATCTCGGCAAAAAAATAAATTAAAGATGATAGTTGCACCAACATGAAATGGAGCAACTGCCATAACAAATAAAATGGCGTATGCAAACGCTGTGTCATATTATATAATTAAAACTAACATTATTGGTGTGCCTGTCAGGCGAGCGAACAAAAATAAGAGGCAAAAGATCGTTTTTTGAGACTTTACGGCATCAGCCTAAAAGAGCTATATCAAGCTGATATCACATTATACTTGCCTTGCTCCTGTACGCGGAACTCCACCAAATGCATACTATTTATTGTTCAAGATGCCATACATGATGAAAAATCAGTGTCATGATAAGAAGGCTGATGTAGAATCAGAAGCATATTTTGGTTTCCGTAAATCAGCTTTTTTAAAAAGACAATATGATTGACTCAACTTATCCGAAGTATTTATTATTTAGTCTTCATTGCGGGAATCTATACAACATGCGGTGTACTTAAACGGTCACCATTCTAGTATGTTCCACGTGTGATATTCCTTAATTTAGACGATCAAACAAAAAACGGTCACTTATTTCTAAATATAAGATATCATATTTTTTAGTTATTTATTAACGATCTTAATTGTTTGTGTTGGTGACCTGCTCGTCATCTATTCATCCACGCGTCCTGATGACGATCTTAGTTAAGTACAGTCACTTTATTAAATAGGAGATGTCAATAAATTTGAAGGAATGGATAAATACTTTCAAACTTGTTTGAATAATTTTTTGTTTAGCACTGATTATTCACATACTTGAATGCCGCGGTCTAGTTTTTAACAAGAGCGTTTTTGGATATGTAAATTGACATCAGCATGATATAGCCGTTGCTGACTGGTACCGAAAACTTCGATACACAATCTTTTGTCTCTTATTTTCGGTCGCTCATTGGACACGCATGACTTGTCATTTTCTAATGCCGTTGGGAAGACTAGTTATATAGATCGCCACTTCCAGCGCTGGGTGTCACCGACCACGGCGCCCGATGCCCAGTCAGTTGTGTGCTGACGGTGGTGAGGTCGTATTGTGGTTGGCCCGGCCTGAATGCTGTGACTAGGTCCGGGCCAGAGGTTTGTAAAGTTATTGAAATATATATGTCAATGTGCTTCAGAAAAAGTCTTCACGTTGTTGATCTGCTCCTCATCCTCACGCAACTCAATAACGAACTTAGAGAGGAGGATGACAAAATGAATGAATATAGTTTAATAGCAAGAAATACAAGCTATAAAAATAAGAATTAAAATATATAACGGTTTGTATGTTATGTGTACAGTGAGGTTGTATATTTGTACCTGTTTCATCACTTCTCATTTTTTAAGGTTGCATCGAACTTACCATATTCTTCTTCCATCTTCACCTAACTTCTTCTTTCACCATTCCCTTTAAATAATCAACAATAAAAGAATATATAAAGGAGGTAAAATATATATTGTAGGTATTTTTTTTTTCTACGCCATTGTAGGCAATATTTTTCCCGTCGATCCGTTGTTTTGTGTTGTACATTTTTCCGATTATTTTTATCTGTGCGGGGGCGTTCATTTTGTTTTCCCGTTACCGTGGCCTGTCTCGTTTTTTTTCCTTTCTTTGGCTAGTTCAGCGCAGAGCGATCTGTTTCAGCGGGAAATTTATGCAAATTCGCACAAATCGAACAGCGACCGGTGAGGCTACCTCAAATTAAAACACAGTAAAAATATTCAGTCATAGTAACCAAATAAAAATTGCTCGGTTTTCTACAATCACTGATTACATACATTTTGACTAGGAAAAAGAATATCCACATTCAACATCAGTCGTATTTCCGATGACAAAATATGACTTTCTTTTCTATATTCTTTAAATCTCATAAATTTAAGCTTTTAATGGATTATTTTTGTCTAATAGTTTTGTACAGGATTTTCTATAATTGTTAATACAGGACTCTTACTTTGCTTGTTATGCAGATTGATGTCCATCATACCTAATTGAGTTGCATATAATGCTCTTATACAAATATCAGATTTTTTTTAGGGTCAAAACATATAAGCGTACAGATCACTAAAAAGTGGTGGGGTGAAAATGCGTTGTGACCGTCTTGGAATAGATGGAATGTTTTTTTACTCCATGAGTAATATACGATTTTTTTTTATTTCATGCACATTTGAAAAAAAAAGTGCCATTTATGCAGTGCTTAAATTTCCTCAATCATTCTAAATGGTTGCGAAAATCGCCATTTCACTAAAATTCATCCATCCATTAGGTTTTAAATTTTTTTTTCGTAGAATAATACATTAAGCGCAATAGTATTACTTTGTCCAGAATGACGAAGTGCGAAAGTAGACTAGAAGGGAGAACTAAGAGAATAATATATAATAATAATACGAAAATGAAACTTGCTGTGACAAGTTCTTGTGATGCTGCAAGAGAGCACAAACTACAGCATCATTTCATTCAATCCCTTTATCTGTCACCATCGAGAAATTTATGTGAAAAGAAAAAAAAAATAAGACGATAATCAATGCTTCTGATATAATTTTATTTATGTTTCTTGAAACGATTATATACTCGGTATAAGCCATTCTAAAGTACAAAATGCGTCAGAAGCGTCGAGCTAATCAAATTATTTTCTTTAAAAATCTGATAAACAAATAACCCCCTCTAAGTACTCGTACTTTTGTTCTGGAAGTTTTGAAGAGCCGCATATGCTCCCAAGTAAGTCTTCGGGTATAGATATGTCCTAGAACGAAAAATAGACAAAATTAAGTTGCGACAATTTACGGTGACCATTTGTTCTGGATGTGTTACAGACATAGGAAGAATATACTACAGACATGGAAGAGAACAAAGAATGACAAAGCATTATGACATTTTTATAATATTTTTGATTTTGTCATCTTTTAATGATTATCTAAAGGTGGCTGCTGAATCTTAGGAAGGTTTGCTGTGTTTTCAAGTTCTGAGCTGCTGAGCGCAGGTGCTCGGTGATTATGCAGACGAGCTTCCAGTTCCTCGGGGTCTGAAGATAAATGCCCTCTTAACATGCCAAACCTTACCAGCAGCTGCGATAATTCAACTATTGCAACATAACCCAGAGCTGCGAAAAGAAACCAAAACTACGTGAGTGTAAAAAAAAATTAGTCATTAAATATACACATGCTTCAATACATCAATTTTTTTATACGCATCAATTCGTTCAGAAAAAATATAGGCAGAAGCGGGATGCGAACCAGCGATCCTTGGAACCAACCGTTGCTCAAGTTTATTACCCTAGACCACTCGACCATCTCCTGCCCGAACTGTTGCGCAGAATAAGTTGTATTTATACCATTGTTACCATCATATAACGAAACAACGATAGATGTCTCCATAGTATATTTTCTTCGTAGTATCTATCCGGTGGATTGGCTTGCAGCAACAGAATCTTGCATCTTGATCTACATTCCTCTTGGCCTCCGCAACTCTTTTCAGCTCAGCATAAGCGCTATTCATGTCCTCGTAGTAGAGTACTTGCTGCAAATATTCCCGTCTAAGGGGCCGTCTACAGTTTCTACCCTCAACCATCCCCTCCACAATATCATGAAGAATATCGTGGCGCATGATGTGACCAATCCATCGGGCCTGCCTCTCTGAGATGGTTCTTATTAGGTGCCTATCTTCCTTGATTATCCTGAGAACCTCACTGTTCGTTTTGTGGTCTCTCCAGGAAATTCCGAGAATTCTGCTGTACGACCACATCTCAAAGGCCTCTAGTCTTTTTTTTTCAAGATGCTCCAAATAAATGTTTTGGCAAGTTGCTTGCGGAACCTCAAAGTAATATTCTTTGACTCAAGATTTTTTTCTTTTTTATGTTTATTTATTTAGTATATATTCAGAGTATATATTAGTATACATCCCCCTTTTATCAAAAGATGACTTCATGTTACCGAAATTATCATTAAGACGCACAGTGAGGATGAAGAGCAGGTCACAAAACAAATAAATTATCAAGAAGCACATTTTTATTTATTTTAGGTAAAAAAAGACATTTTGTTTACTGCACTACCTCCGGGCAGTGACGGTGTTTACGTATAATATTGAATCAAATAAATTCATTTTAATTTTCATCTACCAATATGTAGTAAAGTGTCAAAGCGATGAATATACAGAGAAAAACAGTCGGCTTACTGGCGATATCTGTGGAGATTCATGGACAATTTGGGAATCACTGGAGCCATTTTTCTTTCAGATACTGAATTTAATACAATTTATTCTTTATACTGAAATAATTACATAACATAGTGTATTTAAAAACGTTTCGTAAGCCTTATACAAAAACAAAAAAAAAAACACACAAAAGATTTTTGTCTCGTTTTAATATACTATTTATATTATATAGTATAATAATAAATATACCATGTTTCCTAAATACTTACTTAAAGAATTTAAATTTTCTAAGAAGTTTTCACTTGTTAGCCTTACACAACTAATAGTTCTTACCAATTCTCATTGATATTTAATTTGGTTATTAATGTAAGCCTGGATTGCAGTTAATATATTTTTCATTGCGTAAAATATATAATCACATAAAATAATGACACAAAAATTATATTAATAAATGTCATTATGGACACCTTTGTACTTTTATATAAGTGAACAATTGATAAAGTTTTCATTGAAATAAAGAAAACAATGTTTGCAAATTATGTGAATAAATAGTTCTCAACGAGGCAAGCACATATAATAACAGTTATAAATAAAAAATAATATTTAAAGGGGATAAACTAATATTTTAATTTAATATATGACTTTCTAATCGTCTTACGGAAAAAAGACTTTTCTTTAATGAAAATATTTATTTGTTATTTGAAATCGAAAAAAACGGTACATTTAAGAAAATCTCGTATTATTTATAGAAAAAATAATATTGCTTACAAATAAAAATACTTTTTCCGAGTATATATTGAAAAACACTATTCAACTGTCCAAAATACTTTTTTCCGAGTTAATATTGAAAAACACTATTCAACTGTCAAAAAATATTTTTTCCGAGTATATATTGAAAAACACTATTCAACTGTCCACAATAATTTTTTCCGAGTACATATTGAAAAACACTATTCAACTGTCCAAAATACTTTTTTCCGAGTAAATATTGAAAAACAGTATTCAACTGTCAAAAAATATTTTTTCCGAGTATATATTGAAAAACACTATTCAACTGTTTAAAATACTTTTTTCCGAGTAAATATTGAAAAACACTATTCAACTGTCAAAAAATATTTTTTCCGAGTATATATTGAAAAACACTATTCAACTGTCCAAAATACTTTTTTCCGAGTAAATATTGAAAAACTCTATTCAACTGTCAAAAAATATATTTTCCGAGTACATATTGAAAAACACTATTGAACTGTCAAAAATACTTTTCTATTAGGAACGTGAAACTTCATGAATTAAATTAAGAAATGTGATAAATAAAACACATTTTTAATACCAAACATAGAAATTATGTTTCAATAATGTATCTTGTTGACCGATTGCATAATTAGTGTTTCGATCTTTGTGAACACAATGGTTATGATTAAATTATGTAAATAGTGTTATAGATAATCTTTCGCAGAAAAATGATGGGATTAATATGAAATACTGCAGTGACTTGTCCGCGTTAATTGAATAATTCAAACAATGCAGCCTTATTATGGTCCAACCTCAAACAATACAAAATAACGTAATAACGTGGCGCTTATACCCAGGGAAACTCAATATTAGATATTTAACACGTAACAGTTTGATGCAGTTTCAATTAAAAATAAATTATATAATTAAATCATATTTTGTTTATAGCTTAAACTTTCACATTTTTTTTTATGTAAACACATACAGGAGAATACTGACAAACTGTGATAGTAATTCTGTAGTTTCATCTGTCGAATTGTATGATGCTTACTATTGTGTATATGGCTAAACGCTGCATGTGGAGTGTTGATACGCCAACGTCATTGACTACAGCCCGAGATTCACGCATCATCCTTTATTATTATAGGAATTTACTATGAATGGGTGGTTTTCACGGGACGACTTTCGTCTACCACAAATTTTATTTAATAGGCTATGACTGGCATTTTACGGGCGATGGATCAAATTCACACCAACCTGGGGTATTTTAGATCTCAGAAACCGATTAAAATCTTTTTTTTTAATCTCCATCGGGAATCGAACCCACGACCTCTGGCTTGCAAAGCAAACACTTTGAACATTGAGCTTTACCCGCCGGCATATGTCTTTAGCATTTATTAATCTATAATTTGATTACACTGAGGTCTCTCAATGTAAGTAAATTCGTTAAAATTAGTCTGAAAAGAGATGTATGAGGTCATAATCTATAGATTTAAATGTTATGTAATTCATAATGAGAGCATTTGTTCGTCATTAATATGTGCGATATATAATAGTTGTATTAATTACCGTGATTTCTCTTCATCCAATATCAGCTCTGTCTTTCAGAGCTTTGCTGAGTCATTCTACTTTGGCGAGAACTCGAGGGTCAGAATTGGAAGCAATAATATTAATTATGGTTTAATACAACACAATTCAAGTCAAATACCTATGGGTATCAACAATATATCCCATCATACGATAATTTTCAAAAAATGGTATAGCAGACTTGATTTTTTTTTAGTAAGGCATCCGTTACCTACAGACCTCTGGCGTTGTTGCATAACTGGCACGACGCATAATCTGCGGCCTTCCCGCATACAACGCGCTCCCTCATTAAGCACTGAAAACTACTGAAATCGGATTACGGACAACCGGCTACGCCACGTGCTACGGCGCTACGCCTCTACGAATAGAGGTTCTACGAATTACTACTGCCACAGTACAAAAATCAGTATCGTTGGCATATTTCGACGATATTATTTCTATTCATAAAATATTTAACGAATCATCATAACGAGAATCTTCATTCCATATCTGCTCCTTAGATATATATAATCGTGTCGGAAACAACAGAGTCAGATCATGTCTGCCCAGAAGTAGGCGACGTCGATGGCGTTACTTCTGGCCATCATCATGTCTTCCTGGGTGCAGCTATTCGGGCACAGCGCACACTCCAGAAGGTGTGACAGGGTCTTCTCCACGCCACAGTCACATTCAGTTGGTCCGCTGTACAACTGCCAGGCTTTCATTTGTGTCCTCGTCTTGCATACTCCAGTCCGAAGTCTGTTAAGGGACCTCCATATATTCCACCCTTGGTCATGTCCAGGGGCTAGATCCTCTTTCGGGGAAATCCAAGCATTCCCCTCAGTTGCGTTCCTCCACATGTTCAGCCGCAGGGTAGTCTCAAGTATCACCAGTTCCTTAGATGAAGAATATTGTAATAAAGTTGACGCTTCGTTCTGTTATAACCAGCTTGAACTTTTTTCAAACAATATCAAATTTGCCTCCTGTATTTTTTTTACTTGATGTTTTATGTAACAAAAATGTTACACAATATAATGAGAAAATACATTTGAAAAAACGATTAATAAAAGATTATATAAAGATGATTTTCCGATAGAAATAATAATAAAAAATATGTAGAAAGTATTCCACATTTTTTTTATTATAGGAAATATTTTGGCTTAGTCGGGTAGTCATTGTCAAACATAAATTAAATAATTTTATGACAACTTAAACTAGTCGATACATTGCTAAATATTATTTTTATTTTGATATTTTGGAATTCCTCCAAGAATTAACGATGAAAAATATCGTAAAAAAAAACGTCTGTTTATAGTGATTTAGCAAAACATTCTGAATAAATGACACTCAACTTGGACAGATTTACCTCCTACAATATGGCCGCTATCAACTTCCAAATTTTAACAGTCCTCATAGTAAGACTCTAATAAAACGACATTACAAAAACTCCTTATAGTCACCAATAAATAAAAGCAATTTTTTTAATGTCCATTTCACACATATAGTCATAAAAAATGGCAACCACTCAGTTATGTCACCACCATTCCACTTGCTTCTCATAAGTGGTTTCGAAGGAGCAGTTGCCCAAGATTTGATGATCACAAAGATTTAATAATTTCTTTGTTAGATGCGGTTCAAAATCAATTATGAAATACAAACTTAAATACTTATATTTATCAATATTCATAGAATATCTTTACAAGTGTACCTTCAGATGTAAATATGTCTAAGAACGAGGAATAGATAATGATTTTTATTTATTTTTAATTTTTATTTTACAAACATTACAAACGTTATTTTATTGCGTTCATAAATAATTAAATAATCAATCTAAATCAATACAAACAACAAACACAATAAAAATGTCCTAAAGTACAAAAAAGTAGAATAAACTATGCATAAATGTAATATGATTAAGTACTAAAGTAATAGAAAAGAAGAAAGTCAACAACAATTATGAAAAATTCTCGAAGCTCGGTAAACAGAAGACTCCACGAAATTACTTTGATAAATAAATTCGAGGAACTCATCTCGAAACTGGGCTTCTCTTAAGTGGAATATATCAATACTCGAGGCAATATGATTGAACAGTCTGACCACTCTCCCAATACGCAAAGTCTGTGGCAGGTCATCATTACTTCTAGGAAGAACAAACAATATGTTCCTTCTTATCCTTAAATAATTGTCAGGGACAAACAAACCGATTTCCAATAAATAATGGCTAACAGATCTAAAAGCGGCGGCTATTTGTGGTGACAATATGTTATGGATAGGAAACGAATATGATCAGAATAATGATTTTCATAATCCTTTTTTTATGTATAAGTTAAGTCTCGTATATAAATACTGAGTTTTGCAATGCAGCAACGTTACAGATATTTCGGTTCTACGGTCTACGCTAAACCAAAACAGCGGCCAATCCAATTTTCAGGCTTTCGGGCAGCGCAGCCTGCGGCACGTGCACGGAGGCTTTCGAGGAGGAAATCCGTTCATATCATAACAAGAGCGAATATCCGGTGCGACCCTAATAAGCCCTAACTAATTATTTACCACTGTGCCACGAGGCTCACCAAGTCTGAGTTTATCCAGCTAATCTGTGAATCCGATGTAAAACTTGCAGCCTCAATTTACGTTGAATCTTTTCACAATTGTTTTATTTTTTGCAAAACACATTCAGTAGCACTTCACAACCAAATGATGCAAGATTTGGGAGCATTAGGAATATTTTTAGGTATTATTTAATGTGATATATAAGCACACATAAAATAATACCGTCAGTGATGGACTTATGGTGAAGGATATGGAAGCGTCGAGAACATTATTTTATCGCACAAAATGTGCTACGTATCAAACATTAATGATGTATTATACAGACTGTTACTACTACCGCTTAAGTATTTTAGAACATCTAATTCAAATCATCTAGGATGAATTTAAGTTTTTAATGCGCTTTATAAATATAAAACAAACTCACTCTTACCATATAATACTCATTAGAATTAATTAAATTGGCCGGCGGGCATAGCTTATTGACTAAATCGTTTGCTTGCCAAACTGAAGATAGTCAGTTCGATCCCCGATGGAGATTAAAATGAAAGATTTTTAATCAATTTTTAAACTGTATTAATACCCCCTATTGAAGTAAATTTGATCACTCACCCGTGAAATGGCAGTCATAGCCTATTAATCAGAATAATCAGAAGTCCCTTGAAGACCGTCCATTCACAATTAATTCTTAAAATAATATGATGATGCGCAAATATCGGGCTGTTGTCTGTAGCGTTGGCGGATCAATACTCAACTTGCAACGATATATGGCGATATGTAAAATGGTTAGCGTCATATAATCCACATACGAAACTTGAGAATGATTAACACCATCTGTCTGTATTCACCTGCATGTGTGTACATAAAAACAAAAAAAAATGATCAAAAACGTCCTGGAAGGCTGCCGAAAACTAAACTTAGAATGTACTCAGCAAAGGTGTTGGAGGCCGAGCTGATATAGGATGAAGCGAAGACTATGGCGGCTGACTTTGTGGCTAGTTTTAGTAACATCCATATATTCCAATTAAGGGAGCGTACATAGTGATAATGATTTTAAATATTAAATATGTTTTATATTATAAACTATAACGGAACTTTTTGGTATAAACCCTTTAACAAGCTTGACCCATCTTCCCTCATTGATTTTCCCTTTGTTATTTTTATTCATAGAATATTTACGAAATCCACTCGTATTTTATACTTAAATAACTGATGAAGCTTTCATTGAAAGCAAAACTACTGTATTTCAATTGAATAAACAATGTATTTTGAAATATTTTTAAAACAAATTTGAACATTTGAAATTATTCTAAACGTGAATGCTTAAAACATAAATCGCAATAAATAATAATAGGGTTGTTAAAGCGAAGCCATTAAGTAACAAAAAATCAATTAAATAAAAATACATTCCTTAAATTAAAAAAGAGCTTTTTGTATTTACCTCCCGGCTGAACGTAGACATCTCTAGATTTTTACAGAAGCTTTTTCACGCACAAATTTTCATCCAAGTAACGCACCACTTTTCTGACTATAGAACCAAAACGCCGGGGAATTTACATAAAGCGACGTGGGTTAGATGTCATCAAAAATAATTCATTTTTTATTTACTATATAAAAAAAAACATGTCATTTATTTTTAAAATACATTTTATAAATATATAAAACTAACATAACGTCATTATTATTTTCCCCTTTTTATTAAAGCCCCTCCTTTTGTATATACATTAATCGCAAATACTTTGGTTAAGTAGGAACAACATTATTTTGAACACTTTAATATTTGTAGATTAATTTTTTTTTTTTTCAAAAATACTTTACAGAAACTGTGGTCTTTTAGCAAGTGAATAAACGGTGCTCAGTGTGATCCATGTTAAAACAAGGTAGAAAAGTATTTATCGATTCAACACGTGAAAGATATTTAAATCGCTTTCATAGGTTGAAAATATACATGAAAACTGTTTTTATAATTATTACTGTTTTTATAATTATTACTTATTATGATCAACGACAAATGACACATTGTTGTCATGATAATCATTTGATAAATATCGTTAAGCATAACATAAGACGTGGAGAAAAACTTGTAATGATCACTGCAGCTGACTGGTACCGAAAACCTCGATACACAAACTTTCGTCGCTTATTTGCTTTCGCTCAACGGACACGAATGTGTTGTAATTTTGTGATGCCGTTAGGAGGACTAGTTATATAGATCGCCACTTGCGGCGTTGGGTGTCACCAACCACGGCGCCTGGCCCAGTGAGTTGTGTGCCGACGGCCGAGAGGTCGTATTGTGGTTGGCCCGGTCCGAATGCTGTGACTAGGTCCGAGCTAAAGTTATACTATTAGGTTAAATACTATAATTTTAGAATTAATTTTAATTAAAAAATTAATAAATTAAAATTATTCAGTTTTGATAAACAATTTATTTAAATTGATTACATGTTTCGGCCTTCCTGAAAACCATCTTCAATATTGAAAAAATAAAAACAGGCATTGGCTTATATAGGTAT
Source organism: Glossosoma conforme (assembly GCA_022606575.1). Taxonomy (NCBI): domain Eukaryota; kingdom Metazoa; phylum Arthropoda; class Insecta; order Trichoptera; family Glossosomatidae; genus Glossosoma; species Glossosoma conforme. The sequence continues at coordinate 271,797 of JAGTXR010000039.1, forward strand.
GGACCCTTTAATTAGTTCCTACACACATATTTACAGGTTGTATATGTGTGCGGGTAAAACAATTGAAAAAAGACATTATAAAATTAATGGGTATGTGGTTTTCCTAATGTATTAAGTCATTATATAAAAAAATATTTTTATATTTTCAAAGTAATTTCGTGGAGTCTTCTGTTTAGCGGGCTCCGGGACTTTTTAAATGATACTATTATTATTGTGTTATTTATAAATTGTTATTTATCCTGTATCCTGTTTTAGAAATGAATTAAATATTTTTATTTGTAATGTTTCTAAAAGAAAAAAATAAATTGAAATTAAATTTAATTAAATTCGTGTTAGTACAAAGTACCAAATATTTATTTATTTATTAAAGGTCCAATTTGTATACGATAATTAATATCATGTCATTGTCTCGAGTGTATATTAGTGGATAGATGCTATAAAAATATCACGTCAGAATACTACAAACGTCAACCAGCGTTGTTCCGATCCGTCCCAGGCACCTAGAGTTGTTAAAACTTGGTGGATTAGTCTAAGAGTAATGTCAGCCCATCGTACAGTCGGCAGTATAAAAGTTTGCAAGAAAATTAAATATCAAAATCCCCATACCTACGAACGTAACAAGGCGCGATTTCACTTTAGGAGGCTTTGTTTTTACGATATAATTATTTTTGTGTTTCTTTTAGTTTCATCATAATTTTTTAGCGTTTTTTTTAGTTTGGACACGTTTTATAATAAGAATAACTAAAATAGCACAGTATTACCGCTCTTTTCCATGGACGTCAGTTTTTTAGTGGATACCGCAAAAATCATTCCTGTGTTCACACACAGAAGTTTGCATCCTGTTTTTTACGGGATAGCATTGGCAGTCGTGGGAAAACTTCCATTAAAGTTTGTACGTAACTTAACTGGATACTGTTTTTTATTGGATCCAGTCGTCCGGTTTGTAGTGGCAAAACCATACAGAACATTTCGAACGGATTGGATTGTTGCGGTATCCTGCAAACCGAATGCTCATGTGAATGTAACCACAGTAGCACGCATACTACTAAACGTGATCCTGCAAAAAACCAAGCCCTCAAAAAACAGGTGGTTACCGTGAAAAGGGGCTCTTAGCATAGTTCTCGTTAGATTGCCAAAGTTTTGATACGAACAAAAATGTGGATTAGCCTGTTGTTTACTGTGTGCTTTGTTGATTGGATTGAGTCACCTCTTAAGCACATTATCTAAGTCTTAATATCAATGTGCTAGTAAGCAGATTTTCTTAACATTTTAAGTATAAAACCACCAAAAGCCTTAAGAACTACAACCGCTCTCTCATGAAATACCAAAGCATAGTCTTCAAGAACGTCGAAAATCATATATGTTCCCAAGTGAACGTTTGCGTACAGATCTGTATCGAGATACGGCATGACTATCGTTAACAAATAGTACTGAATTCAAGCATTTATGGTGACAATATGTTTCAGATACGGAAAGAATATGATAGTCAAAACACATTATAAAATGTCTTCTAATGATTAATTATATTTTATATATTTTATAAGACACTCGTACTTATGAGATGAGCTAAGACGAAATATTGTCAAATAATTTGTCTCATTTGACTACTATTTGCTTAAATTCCTTGCACTTTAATTCTCGTGGACAAACTTACAGTAATTTCTCTCCCTTTTCACTGCCCTCTATCATTTTATTTTATTTTATTAACGGCCTAGGCCAATACATACGGTTTTAAAATAGAAAATACAATAAATGAAATGGTAAAACAGAACAAATATAATAGCTAAGACAATACATTTAGACAAATGAACATGAGTAAAAAAAACCAGATCTAGTACATTAGTAGAGGGATCTGCGAAATGCTGGAAGGTCCACCCCGAAAAAGTCCAAGTCACTAGAGGAGTTAACCAGTCTACACATTCTTAACATAGGAGAACAGAATTCGTAGTTAGTTTTGGATGTCCTTACATGTAGCAGGTCACTGCCTCTACTGAACCGGGAGGGAACATTGAACGTAATTTCCTGCAATAATGTCGAGTCATCGATTATGGAGTTCATAATTTTTAAAATAAACAGCAAGTCAGTCACTGTTCTACGTCTCTCCAATGTAGATACATTAAGTCGCCTCTCTATATCTTCATAGGAGTAGCTACCTCTCTCAAGACCGATCAGTCGTATCATCTGTAGTTAATGACCTGGCACATTTATTCTAATTGGAAATGTATTATTTTGGTTCTGATTTTTTCGGTCAAAATAAATCATTTCAGATAAAATTTAAAAAAATCATGCTATTTAAAAATATTATATTTATTTATATTAACCCATCCTAACCTAAGTTAACTTAATGTAATCTATTTAAATATATGTTATAAGTCAGGCAGAAATTATGATTATGTCAGTCTGTAATCGATAAAAATGCTGCCATCCATATTTTTGGCATTATTAAATAGATAAGAATTTAATTCCATATTTTAACATGAATTTCATTGAGCACTGTTTTACTAGTTAGAAAACTGCAGTAACGCCATCTACGTATATGCACGTTGAAACTGATAAACCAATCATAGATCGCAAAACTGCAGTTTTCCATCAAATGCAACAGTAATCATATATTATTCATGATAAAAAAGTTATGAAATTCTTTTTAATTTAACATAAAAATGATATTTTATTTACTTGAATAAAATTTCACTATATTTGCGGATATCACTTATTAGTTAAAATATTTTAATAGCATTGTATTTATGTGAGCTATTTTGTAATAAATTTTATATTGTGTTCAATTTTTAAAGCGAATTCGAGATATTACACTGTCGTTAATAAATTTTCCAGACTTTTTCAGCTACGAAGACACAAATTTCAAGTGAAAAAATCATGAAATGTATATGACTCACTGCCATACAGATATAATACATTGTATGTGGAGTGGATGTACGTTACTTGGCGTTGAAAGCCATATTTGAAAACGTAATAAATCATTCCCCGAGACGTGAAGGAGAGACCTACGCTTAATGCCGTGACACCCCTAGGCAACAATATAACATAAGGCTGTTTATTAAAACGAGTAAGTCGCAAGATCAACACACAATAGCCACAGGAAACAAAACGCTATAGGCCAGCGAGTACAGACCTTTTTACTATGACAAAAACAAATATTCAAAACAACATTTTGCCAGCTTTCTCTCTGAATGGTGATAAGAAGTTGAATATAAACAAAAATATTATTGAAATTAAATTTACAAAATATTTATATTTTCAAGCTACAGAAGAATAGCATAATACGATATTGTAGAAATCTCGTGTGAAGCCAAAGAAAAAAAAATCTAGTGGTAGAAACAGTATAATGTTACAATTCGTTGATTATTTTTACAGCTACTCTCTGTGAATAGGTGGTGCTCATATGATGACTTTTGTCTACAATCAATATTGAAAAATATAATATGACAGCCATCTTAAGTGAAAGAAAACGGTTTCACAAAAAACAAGGATATTTACTTAAAATTAAAAAGTATTTGTACATTCATTTTCAAAAAATCATCTGGTTAGTTAGAGTCCTTCAACCTGTAAAATATATCGTGCGCAAAAGAATATTATAATCGATATATTATGAGCGTTCATAAAAAAATACAGGAAAATGAATCATAACTTCAATTTTACAATACGTAATTCAAGCCGGTTTTTATGTTGATCGGTCCAATGGTAAGGCTGTCTACGACCCACTATACATAGCCTTTGTGATTTTACATCTATAGTAAGATTATTTTTAAGTATTTCTAAAAGTAAATGTTAATCAACTGCCAATAATTGATGAAACCATACAATTATTTTTTTTAATGCTTTTGGTGTACAATTATTAAATCTAATAGATATCGTTTCGTTTTATTTAAAAGTTGTTACAGATAGATTTGATATTTTCTTAACATTATTTTTCTTTCGCATGCCAAAGTACCTTATCACTGGTTCAGGCCTCTGGGACTTAGTTCCTCTCGTGACGGACATCCATGAGATCCTACTTCCCGAGGTCAAGCACCAAATGAATATGAATTCATCCCCTGTAGCGTACAAATGGTACCATTGTTTGATATTTCATATCTACTTGAACCTTTCGACAAAGTTATATGACAACCTACTTCATGTAATCTTTACTAGCACAAAGTATTGCTATTATATATGTGTTGATCTTCTTCATAATAAGATTATTTAGTCTCCTGGAGGTACAATCTTTACAGTCTTTTCTACTTTATATCATACTTTATCCTAAAAAATCTCTTCACTTGAACATTCGCCGAGTATAGACATTTTATAGGCCACTTATTTTTTAAATTTATTTATTTAATGGGCACTTGGATTGCTCCGAAGGAGGACCTTGCCCCTGAACACGACCAGGGGTGGTATATATGGAGGTCCCTTAACAGACTTTCGACCGGAGTATGCAAGACGAAAACACAAATGAAAGCCTGGCAGTCTTACAGCAGCTGAATGTGACTGCGGCGTGGAGTAGACCCTGTCGCACCTTTTGGAGTGTGCGCTGTGTCCGAGTAGCTGCACCCAAGAATACCTAATGATGGCTGAAAGTAACGCAATCGATGCCACCCATTTCTGGGCAGACAGGATCTGTCCCTGTTGCTTCCGACACGATTTTATTTATATATAAAATATTAGGGCAGTAATTATTTTTGAAATGGCTAGTAACAAATAACATTTAGGTTATCAACTGACAATACTTGGTGAAACTGCATAATTATAATTTTAGAATAAATTTTTATTAAAATAATAAATTAAAAATATTTAGTTTTGATTCACAATTTATTTAACGTAAATAAATTTAAATAAATTGTGAATCAAAACTAAATATTTTTAATTTATTAATTTTTTAATTTAAATTAAATCTAAAATTATAATGTCAAATACATAAAAACGGTCTTTAATTATAATAAATTGGCAGTAGAAAAAAAATGGTAGTAGAAAAAGAATAAATTGACATCAATAAATGATGGTTATTATTGATAAGTTAGATAAGGTAAGATTAGATTTCCATTTCTGTGTTATTAATGTGCTAATTATTAATTTGTTTTACATGATTTACTTTCATTGGTAAATATATTACAGACATTTTAATTTTATAACTAATAACATTAATACTGAAACAGTTGTTTCTGCTAATTTAAATAATATACTGCCGATTAATTCAATTTATTGCGAAAACCTAGAGTTATTTGCTGAACAAGGAAATACAGGCCATTGACAATATGACAGTCTTGCCGTTTCTAAAGATGACGTTGTAGTATCTAAGACATAAATATATTTTAAGCAATTAAATAGACATATACTATACATAAAAATCCTTAAACGAGTCAAATCATTCAGAAAAAATATCGGCGGAAGCGGTATGCGAACCGCGGACCTTTGGAACCAACATTTTGCCCAGGTAATTATACCGCTCGGCCACCGGTCAATTTCTTCCACCTGAGATGTCTCGTCTCTGATCTTCTATATAATTTATCATCGTATGATAGATGTCACTATAGTATATATTCAAAGTATCTATATTTTCCGCGGTTCGCATACCGCTTCCGACGATATTTTTACTCCAGGACAAAACAAAAAATCTTCAGGCCTTGGGAGCGTCTCTTAAAAATATACCCTTTAATAAAAGAACACCTATAATTTGTTTTGAAAAAAACAATCTCGTACATTTATTTTACTTTTATACCTCCTTAAAGGAGTATTACTACTTTCAGCATAAATAATTAACTACTTTTATTGTTAATCATTGTAAATAATATGTTTTTTTTTGTTACACCATTTGACAGGTTTCTCATCTTTTTATTTCCAACCATACGACACTCTAAAAATACACTTTGCTCTCCTGAAAAATACATATACTTTTGATTTACCGCAATAAATTCTTGCACGTCTCCCGTGTCCTACAAACTTATTCCACGTCCCCATACACCATTTACATAAAGCCCTCGCAAAAGCCTGAAAATATCCATAACAATGCGCCCTCGTGTGTGGCTGGTAATTTCAGTGAATCGGAGAAGAGTCGAGCTACCTTCTTATGATCGCCAAGATTTACCTACCGGGTGACTTTTGCGCCTTCAGGCATCCCTGTCCCAAACAAACATAAGCTCCGTATAATTCAAAGCTCAGCGAAGGCTTCAAAGGTCCACAGGATTGTAAGCCGCACCTAACAATTTCATCCTCGCCGGACTTAGCCTAATACAGTTTTCGAGGACGTATCGAAGTGTTTTCGTCAAAGTGTTTGGGATCTAGTGATCAGTCAAGAATACCCTTTGTCGTGTGTCGTACATTCAAGTATAGAACACTGTTCAAGACAGTTAAACTACATAACCTTCCAACACGAGTACCATACTACTTAACAACTAACTTAACTTTTCTTTTAAATACACAGACTATTGCAAATAAACAGCTTTCTATGTTTCTTAAATATAATGAGACCTTACTTTTGGGATTACTTTATAGATGAAATTTCTTCATGTCAGGTGATGGCATGCGTTTACGCACAAAGAAACATTATGTTTAACCACATCGACTTGGATGTTGATATATTCCACGTAAGAGAGGCCCACTTCAGCCACGAAATCCACGAATCTGCTTGGAGAAATAATTTGTTGGAGTTGTTCATTTAATAAGCATTATGACTTTCTGTTGCTTGTCTTTATTGTTGATTTTTTATATGTAAGAACATACAGGACAATACCAACAGATGGTGATAGTAATTCTGAAGTCTCATCTGTGGAATTATATGCTAACCATATTGCATATAGCTAAACGCTGCATGTGGTTGCTGGAGTTTTGATCTGCCAACATCATAGGGATTCACGCATCATCGTTATTATTACAGGAATTTACTATGAATAGGTAGTCTTCACGCGATGACTTTCGTCTACCACCAATTTTGATTAATATGCTATCACTAGCATTTTACGGGTGATGGATCTAATTTACACACACCGGGGGTATTTTAAAGCTAAGAAAACGATTAAAAATCCTTTTTTTAATCTCCGTTGGACTAAATCATGTCATTTCAATACCCAATATAAAGCTGATTTTTTTTTAGTTATACGCGAAGACTAACACTCAATAAAAAGGATAAGATTTTTTTTCAGGCAATTTTCCGATCAACCCGATTTCCATTTGGTTAAGTGTTCTTTAACACGTTCACCGCCATGTCAGCCACTGGTGGCCAACACTGTGTCATTACAATACACACATTTGACTTTTTGTTCTGCGCTGTCGGCCATGTGCTCCATACGAATTTCTATTTAGAATATCTGACGCGGACTCAAAACTTTTAACATCATTTTTTTTCCATCCTTTGACAACAACGGTGTGGCGAACGTGTTAACCAAACTATCATTCGCCAAATAGTTTCGGACAAATATTTGAAACCCAGTTTATTTTCCAACTAAACTTATTAACACAAACACTTATAGTTTGTGTTCTCTTGCATCAAATAAGGCAAGTTATAACAGTCATTAATTTATCCATATCCGTTGTTTCGACTGGAGAATTTGAAAATAACAAACCTCCACCATAAAGCTCTATCAGCCGCCTTGGTCCTCGCTTCATCCTATGTCAGCTCTGCCTCCTGTTGCTCCACGGAGTGGATTTTACAAATTGTTCCCGACGGCCAAGACGGCACGAGCCCTTGGGCTTGAAGAAAACGCAGCTATAGTTAATGTTCTCCTTCAGCAAAGCATATCATAACCATGTAAACCTTCGTTTCTTTACTGATTTTTAATATGGAAGACTAACTTTTCCGCACACCTCGTCATTCCCATATAACAGTCATAACGATGCAAAAAACTGTCTAGTTAAAGTGCTTGTCATAATTTAAATAACTCTGTATTTAATAAGTGATTAACTCTACGCTATTTAGGTCATAATAACTTTAAGCTCTTTTCTTAAGTTTTTTCTGTGTTTTAATGAATGATATAAACTTTTCTAATATTGCATCTAAAGTGACTTAAAAAAAAAATCATCAAATAAAGTTTGCGACGTCGCACAATGGCATCGCTCTTTTTACTTATTTACGTCGGCGAATCTTAAACGTTTCAAGACAAAAGCGACACGTAGAAGAGTCGTCGTTGAGGCGTCCGTAGCGGCGTAGACTGGTGCTACGCCGTAGAACGGCCGTTAAGCGAACGGAATAAATGTCAAACATAAACAGGAGACGTGCGCTAGATGTTATTAAAATGGTAAGAATTAACCTCCCAAGCCTGGGGCAAGGACCTCTGGCTGTGAAACCTATGAATTAACTATGCATAAAAAAAGTTTAGATCTCTTGCTATGCCACGGCGGTACTTTTAACTTGAAAGAATTTTAATATTTAAGATCTTAAATAAGTTTTGCAGGCAGATTTAAGCTCGTTTAAGTACAACAGCTTACCGACCTTAAATGACCTATATTTAACTTTTTTTAATTTTATTTTTATTTATGACTTGTGCATCTTTTCAAGTTCAGTTTTCAAATGGGATATTTTTTTGTGTTTTAAAAAGTCAACAGAAACACATTAAGCCATGATTGATTATACTTTCAGATAAACATGATAAACAAATAATTTAAACGTTGTTTTTTTTAAATAATGTGTGAGCCTTCAATCCATTTCTTAAACAGTTTCATTTATCCTCATTACATTATTTATTTGAGTGGATTTGTTATTGCTTATTATATATATTTATTGTCTGACATAATACATAAAAAAAAACAAAAACAAATTAAATCTTACCCATAACCGTTTCATATATGGAACATACGGTCACTATAAATTACCGCCACTTAGTTCTTCTAATTTTAACTGTTTATTCCTCATTCTAGAACATATCTGCAACTGAAGGTTCACATGGAAACAACACAAGATTTTGTCAGTTAATTTAAATATTTGGCAGTATCCATTTTATCAGAACGAATGTGGACAGGTATAAAATTAAAATGTCATTAATTTACTCTATACTGCCAGTAATTAATGTAAAATGAATAAATGATCCGGGTACCACCGGTAAGCTATGGAATGCTCTTCCAGCGTCTGTGTTTCCTCCTTCCTACAATCTGGATCTCTTCAAGAAACAGATAAATATACACTTGCAATCTCCCCAACCCACACACAAACACGAACACAACACAGGTTTCCCGCATGCAGCGTCCAGCCTCCCTGGCTGAGCGTCATAGAGTGCACTGGTCTTGACCGGTTGTGCTCTCCTGCATGCGTTTACATAAAAAAAAAAAACCCGCCTAACCTATTATTAATTTACATTCAATAAATATTTACAAGTTATTTATTAGTTTACTACTGCTAACTAATGTTTATCTACTGCCAATTTATTGTTGAATTGACCTTTTTGTGTATTTATTAATGACCATTTCCTAATTATTTACTGGCCATACATTGAATAAAGTACTGACAAAATAATTAGATGCTTCTTATTATTTGCGCCACCATCCAAAAGTAAGAAACGAATTACATATTGCAATGGCACTTGTGTCTATTTGTAGGTATATTTGGTAGTTCAGTGAGTAAAATACCATTTTAATAAACATACAATAATTTTTAATAAAAAACAGTAAAATACTATTTTTGACATTATATACTCGTAATTAATTTGTATTTTTATATAAATTAAATCGATAAATGTTGTTACTAATTCAATCTTAATTGAAACTGTTGCATGGGCTACTTACAAAGTAACGAAACGAACCATTAAATATTGTTTAAATACAAAATTAGACGCCTTTCTTCCATGTTCACAAAAGCGCTCATTCTTCGTTTGTTTTGAACGATAATAAATGGATCTCTTTTTGCGGATAGACAGCAAAACTATTAATATTCTTCATAATTAATTCAATCTTTAACTGGTTTATCTATAAAGAACTTTTGATAATTTTACTGATCTTACATTAATTGTACAATACTTCTTTTTTTCATCTTTACTGTACGAGCATGAACTGTATATACATATTATTTTTACACTTTATAAAAAGCGAAACGGGAAATTTTCTTCTACTGTGGTAAAAAATACTAAGAAATTTGAATTTAGATTTCACGGGCTAAGTGGCTAAGGCGATTCGATTTTTTTTTTAAATTTATGTTGGTACTACTGTCACTAAATATAAGATATCAAAAAAACTAACAAAATATTAACAATATTATATTATGTTCTATAAATACATTTCACAGTTTCATAATTTACAAGAATGCAAATTAAATTGTCCTTCAAAATATGTTTTACGATTCTAAGCATGAAATAATAATATTTGTCATGAATATTTGGTTACCGTATAAAATTTTATAACACTGATAAAAATATTTTTTAATAAAAACATTTTTAATGACTTCTCCCGCTTTTACTGTTAGTAGAGTTACTTTATTGGTGTTAAAGAATACTGTTAGAAGATTATTATTTTTAAATGCAAAAAACTTAACGTGAAAAACATCACCGAATACTAAGTGATTGTGAGTCATATGACACTAAGGTCTTAACAATAAAAGAATGCCTTATCATAATGTTCATTTACGAGGAATTTTACGGATTTTCAAAAATCATGATATATTATTTTACTTTTGACATTTGATGTATTTCCTATTTGTCCATTTGCTGAAACATATAATAAGTCTGCTGATTTTATATTTATCCTATTCATCTCAACATCTGAAACTTTCTTTGTCTATCAAAAACGGTTTTTGTAGTCGTCGTTGTAAATACATGATTAATAATGTAATATTAAGGACTAACACTGAAAAATACTAACACGTAAAAATACTGAAAAATTCAAGAAAACGCTTACGTTATAAATATCACGTTTACTGTTGACAACTTAATGTTTTAAAATAAAACTCTGAGCTTGCGATCTTTTCGCTTGTGCGATTTTAATAACGCAGCAAAAAAAACATCCACAAACTTGACATATTCGATAAATAACTAGCTTTTTATTTTACTCACCGAAAAATTTTCCTCAGAATTAACGAACGCGGCGGCTCAATTTACGACGAAGTTTTTATTAAAGTAATTCATAAACTGAATTGTTATTTGATAAATATTTATAATTCTAGTTGTATAAAACTGATCAGTAGCCCGATGAAAAGCCTGTCATTGTCTACTTAATGAAATTATAAATAAATAAAAGTAATAACGTGAAATTCATCCATTTAATGTGCGATATTTAAAAAAGACGACGCATTAATGCCGGTCTAATAAGTTTAATAACCTAACTGTTTTAACCTTTTATAAATAACAAGCATTTTATATTTAAATATTAACACGTATAGCAAAAATTTGACAAGCGCTTATTGAGTAATCACAATATAGATTTTATGACGCATGCCATTATTTGGTACGATAAGAGTTGTGTATCGAGCATTAATCCGCACAACGGTATTTGATTACAATCTGATATTCACAGAGAATCATATAAAATGGTTTGTTTTCACGAAATAGATTTTGATTATTTTAAACATAAACTAATACGCAATGCCAGACATTTTAGAAGTATTTTTTTAATTTACCAATTTTACACCAACGGTCTTGACATGTTGTTAGATTTTACATCTCTGCGCCATTAAAATACCGTTAGAGTGCATTGGTCAAACGCCTTTGTTTTAAGACATTGTAAATTTTTTTTCTACAAACGTACTTATATTTTCCAAATTCTGCGCATTCCAGTTGCCTGCACAGTTTATTTTGTAAATTTATTTCGTCACGGTTTGATTACTTGTCATAAATAATTTAATTAATTTTAAATTATATCAAGAATCAAATCCATGTTGTTTGCCATAGAAACGAGCGCTTTCTTCAAAGCCATGAATCTGTAAATGAGATCTTACAGGAATCTTTTAAATGTGTTTTTATATTTAAAGAAAAACTGCACACTTGACTAATAAGATTAATACGCTACCCTATACATAAGTATACATATTCGTATTTTGCTGACTTTATTCTTAAAGGCTTAATAAAATGAATGGATCCTTTCAGCGTATACTACAAAGATTGATTACAGCCGAGCGAGGTGCCAATGGCACTGTAGTTGTAGCGAAAGCACAATTTATGTACACTCCCAAGTTTCAGCAAAAGCTCCCGAGCTCATACTTACTGAAAAAATGTATACGGCACACAATCGAACTGAAGGATTATAAAGCTTTGTTTTTGTTCCAGTTTTGTGCGATCGGCGCTGTTTATTTTGATACAGAAGACCCGGATACGAATTAAGACCATTGTAATCGAAAAATATGAGATTTTTTTGTTTGTTATTATACAGAGTATGTTGCGCTCATCTTTCAATGGATACTTATGGATCTGCAGTAAGTGTTATAGTTTTCTTTGAAAAATAAAAAATACTGTGTAAGTAATTGTTTTTGATGAGTCGCGAATATATTTTTTATCAAATATCCGACACAATTTTCACATGTTTTTTTTAAATAAATTATTTGAAAATTGGAAGCTTCACAACAAATATCATCATCATCACACCAAGTCGGTTTTTCTAACTGGAGCAAATGGCATTCACGAATCGCCGGCACAAAGCTCTGTAAGCCGACATTTTCTTCGCCTTATCCTAAGTTAGCTCAGCTTCGCAGCTTCGCCGAGTATATTCTATGAATAGTTCTCAACTACTTTCTAAGACAACTGGAGCCCGGTGGCGTGAAGAAAAGGTAGCTATAGTTTATGTTCTCTTGTGCCATTCTCAATACATATCCCAGTCAGGTCCACCTTTGCCACTTGATCGACTGCAGTATAGTAGGCTGCCATTTTTCCGCTCTCTCGCCTCGTCATTCCGCACAAAGTCAAACCACCCTACACCCAGCATTCTACGCAGGCATTTGCTGAAATAAATTAACGATGCTCAGTGTGCTCCATGTTTAAAAAAAATGAAATTCTTATCCATTTGAGAATAACTCTTATTTTTCCAATTTCTCGACTTGCACCGCTTTCATAACTATGAGCAAATTGCATATAAAAAAATTAATCTAATATACTCAATTAGACTTCGCACAGTGGATAACTTAATTCTAATGAGTAGGGTTTTATTAATATATATATTAACATCCTCCTCTCTAAAAAGGTTGTTATTCAATCGCGTGATGGCAGGATGAGGAGCAGAAGAACAACACACAGACTTTTCTGAAGCACGTTGACATATATATTTCGATAACTTTACAAACTTCTGACCCGGACCTAGACACAGCTTTCTGGCAGAGCCAACCACAATACGACCTCGCCGCCGTCAGCACACAACTGACTAGGCCACCGGGCAACGTGGTCGGTGACACCCAGCGCCGCAAGTGGCGGTCTATATAACTAATAGTTTTAACGGCATAACAAAATGACAACACATGCGTTTCCGATGAGCTAACGAAAATAGGAGACGAAACATTGTACATCGAGGTTTTCGGTACTAGTCAGCGAGGGCTATATCATGCTGATATAAATGCATCTATGGTTCAAATCTTGCATCCATCATTTTGTAAAATTGGATAATCATATAAAATAATATGTTTAAAAATAATTGTAAGCGTTTGTAATTGTATTTTTTTAAATACTTAAAATTAATATTTCTTCTTCTACATTGCATATTTAAGTTTCTTGACATATAATTATTTTGGAATAATATTCACGATTTAATACAACTTTAGTAAACGCATAAAAGTTAATATTTATGTTACAACATAAATCATAATCTTTACGAAAGAATAACAATAGCATTTAAGTTTTACGCTTCTTGTTCTTTATTTTTATTGAGATTGTTATTGTTTTATATTCAGAATATAATAAATATTGTACAACAAATGGGTACTTAAAAAATGCATATTGTGACTCTGCTGTGATACTTTTTTCTTCTTTATTAATTTGAATAAAAGCTTTGATAGTTCTTTTGACGCGTATTCTTTTCCACTTTGAGCTGTTTGTACATTCAAATGTACAGCTTTTTAACTCTTAATGAATAAATTCAAATGTTTTTCATTCAGTTTTGTTCAACGGCGTAGAAGCATGATACAGTTACTCTAATAAAATATTTAACCATAAATCGATAACCTTAAAAGAAACTGCTACATATTATAATTTAAAAAAAAAGATACCACGCTTTTTCAGCATTCATTACATTGACGACATTTTAAAGATATCCTAAAAATAAATATGTACTGACATCAGCATGATATAGCCCTTGCTGACTGGTACGGAAAACCTCGATATACTAGTAAAATATTTCGTCTCTTATTTTCGTTGGCTCATCGGACACGCATGTGTTCTCATTTTATAATGCCGTTAGAAGTACTAGTTATATAGATCGCCACTTGCAGCACTGGGTGATCAACCACGGCGCCCGGTGCGTAGTCAGTTGCGTGCCGATGGTGGCGAGGTCGTATTTTGGTTGGACAGGCCGGAATGCTGTGACTAGGTCCAGGCCAGAAGTGTGTAAAGTTATCGAAATATATATGTCAATGTGCTTCAGAAAAAGTATTTGTGTTGTTAATCTGCTCCTCACCCTGCCATCACGCAATGCAATAACATACTTATAGAGAGGAGGATGTCAGTACGTTAGATTATGTTTTTTTTTTGTTAAAAACAACGTCGCTTAAAAATGACATATTATGAAAAAGATTGAAGCCAATTTACGTTTACGTACTGAAATATTGAAATAAAATGAATTTGTCTGCTTATAACATAACTGCTATTTAGCTAGGGCATATCTTTTCCACAAATTATTTCTATAGACTGTCGGTAAATGTTCATAAAAGTCAGTAAATTTACCTATTAATAAATGAGCTTGTGTTCAAAATATTGACTCATAAGTAATACATGAATGCGAAAATTTATGAAGAACAAATTTCATAATAATTAAGATATTTTTTTAGCATTTTGATTCAAGAAGATATAAGTCACAAATTATGTTCCTGAAGAGGAATCGTTCTGCCTTTGGTATAACTCTCTCACGTGATAAAACGTTTTATTATATTATTTTATCTTATCTTTGTGTCATTGTAATAATAGAAAGGAGAGCTATATTAAATCTTCTTAAGCCTCGCCATTTCCCATATCTGGTGTCGGCTCTCTTTGTGCACATTCTACATGTCTGCGTGTCTTGCGCTGCACTCTCGGTCAAGTCCAGAGTTATCAGATCCTTGTCTACAGTTGCATTCCAGGTTGCCTGTGGTCTTTCAAATCTTCTCAACGTGGGTATGTTTAGGGCTTTCTTCACCATGTGGTCCTCATCTCTTTGTGTCAACGAGAGCTTTATTAAATAAACCAATAAAACATTATTTAGAAAATGTACTCATTTTTTTATTACAAATTATATCATAAGCGCTAAATACATCAATAGATAATAATTTTAATTACACTTTCTAAACATTTTATTTACAATAATTTCAATCAATAAATCGTCTTTTTCAGCAAATTAAAGTGTTTTGTAATAATGTACATGAATTATTAAATATTATACACGGTATACTAGATTTAATTATAAATAATTGCTTTTAAATTATACCAAAAAATATGATATGGAATTTCTTGGGTTATAATAAAAAATATGGAACTTTTTATAACTTAAAAATCTTACGATCTAGACAATTTATTTTATTTTCACCAAATATTTTACTATGTACAATATATACATGTTATTGAAACAATCAGGTTCTCAGCCAAGTTAAGGAAGATAGGCACCAAGTTAGTAATCTCAGAGGGACGAGCCCGATGGATTGGTCACATAATGCGCCACGATGGTCTTCTTCATGTCATTGTGGAAAGGATTGTTGATGAGAGAAGGTGTAGAGGGCGCCTTAGGCAGGATTATTTGAAACAAGTGTTTGAGGACATGAGGTGCAGCTGTTATGCTGAGATAAAGAGAGTTGCTGAAGACCGAGATGCAAGATTTTGTTGCTGCAAACCAATTCACCGGATTGATACTACGAAGAATATATAAATCTCAAAAATGAAATAAGCAGAAAAATTAAATTATGAGCAGATTTAAATTACTTTTATCTCCGGACATTTTGCTACAAAAGTCAGTATTACTTGCTCACATTCACGGATTGCGTATGTGTGATATGCTACGATACATGCCGTCAACAAGATATTTCACGTAATATACGACGAATATGTTTCCAATAAACCTTTTTCTTTCCTGTTTTAGGTACGTATGTGATTTTGTATTACGTTATATTTGCATATGTCATCGAAATTATTTATGCAAAATAAAATTCTTTTTTTTTTTCAAATAAACATCGCTTGTATTAACGTCCCTTTTTTGGCGTATAAATCTTATTTCCTTTTTTTTTATAAAGGCTCTGTATATTACGTTACTACTAAGCACACCTATTTTTAATCTTCCTTCCAAATCACGTTTGCACGGAAGAAATATACCTGCGAAATATTATCGTTTGTATCTCAGATTATTTGTTTACGGAACAAAAAAAATATCAAATAAAGTATTTTATTCCAAAGACAAGATGTCTTTTATGGGTGCCTTAGACAATAAACTACGGCCATGTTTTTACAGATTTGTTTAGATAAGATTATTTTTTGTCAACGTGATAATTTTTTATGGTTACACAATACCATTTTAAATGGTTTTTCAAAATTTTATTATAAATAATTAATATTAATAATATATAGTCAATTTTCAATTTTTGGATAAACTTGATGAATATCAACAATTTACATCGTAACTTAACAAATAAACTTGATATATTAATCATGAACTTATAAGTAATAATTACTATGATAATTATATAAATTTAAGTACATTTATATTTTCTTAATGTGTATTTTTATATACATTTAATATATACATATTATTACTTACATAATGTCTTACATATTTCATTTATTCTTTCAGTTATATTTTAAATAATATAATATTAATCTATTTATTTTAATATTCAAACATACATATTTATTAAATTTAATTTCAATACTATTTTAGTAACATTTAAACGGCAATTAATACATTATTAAATAACAAATAATGAGGCAAAGTAAAAGATTATTTATAAATGATTTCACACTGTTTTATTATTGGACGATATGTTTTGGCTACGACGGGTAGCCATTGTCAAGTAAATTAGCCTAATTGAATTGACAGTGGCTACCCGACGTATTGAAAACATGTAAACAATTATTAAATAAATATGAAATAGTCTCTAAATAAGAATTTTCGATCGAAAAAAACTAAAAAATATATTATAAGGTG
Organism: Glossosoma conforme; assembly: GCA_022606575.1. NCBI lineage: Eukaryota > Metazoa > Arthropoda > Insecta > Trichoptera > Glossosomatidae > Glossosoma > Glossosoma conforme. The sequence goes on from JAGTXR010000039.1 coordinate 289,005, forward strand.
ACCATAAAATTACATTAAAAACAATAAAAAGAATAAAAAAAACATAACTTATTTAAAATGAGAAAAAATGTGGCTTAAATACTGGCAATGTTAAATTTATCGTATAAATCCTCATTTGATAACATACTTTAGTAGGTACATAAAAAAATTACAACTAAAATCGCTAGCCTCAAAAAAGATGCATAATTTTAAAAATGATATTTTCAATATTTCTGATACAACGCCATAATCAATTTGTTTCATAAACTCCAACATTAAAAATAATCTAATACATATTTAAAAATATACCAACTAACTTTAATTTTATATTACATACAAATTTGGCATAATCTTAATGCAATTCCCTCACGATAAATCGTAAATTGTCACGTGACAAGCGACATAGAGAATGGAAAAAATTATCGCGCACGGCAACACCACTAAATTTAAATTGGAATAAAATCCGTTTAAATTTGCCGCGCTATTTGCCGTCATCGGTGGTTTCCCGCCAACGGAAGCGTCACTCTGTATCGCGGCCGCCATTTTGTTGTCGTCTCCGTTTGAATCGTCGTGGATCCTATTGTCGTCAACTTCACCATCCAGAGTAGCGTCATTTTCGCTATTCTGGTGGTAGTACGGAGAGTTTTGCTTTTTCAAAGATGCCTCGTTCGGTATAGCTGGAAAAAAATGTATATTTAAATATATATAATTTATAATAATTGTTCAAAACGTTATTTTAAGCATAACTATTTGTATAAAACCTCCAAAGTAATTGTAATAATCAACTCTCTTTCTTAAATGGCATCTGTCATCTCATAAAATTAGGGATCAATGTTCAAAACAACAAGTATCGAGGAATTTGCGGTGTACGAAATTCTATGTATTAGTAATATTAATTATCATAGACCTTCCCAATAATCTCCCACTTTATGTGGATTGAAGGGATCAAGTTTCAAAAATGGTATCGAGGAATTTGCAGTTTATGACATTTAATGTATTTGTATTACTTTTATAACTGCTTACTCATGTTGAAAATTACGGTAAAAAAAGAAGACTCGTATTAAATAAATCAGTACCAACTCTTCTCCGGTCTTTGGTCTTATCCTCAGTACCGGATACTTGGTATTCCGGCATCACTATATAAGCTGATGCTATAATTTCAGGACCGCGAACTAGGTTCCAAATCAATAATATAAATCACAATATAAAAACTCAAAGCAAATAGTTGGTAACTTATTTAATAATGTATACGCGTAAAGTGAACTTTGCTTATTACAATTCAGTATGTAAAGTCAATTTCAAAAAAAGCTTGACATTTGAATACATTTAAAGTTAGCAGACGCAATGATTTATTCATCAAAATAAAGTTTCTAAGGGTCTGAACATATTCGATGCCCATATTATAATGTTTTCTTGAAAAATAATGTAGTAATCTTTTAACAACCCATCGAATTCTTATTATATTTTCACATGAGTAGAATTATTTACCATTTTTCCCACATTGTGTCCTTTTCAAACCTACGCCTTATTTAGTAACTGCTTATGTAGAGTTTATTCTTTGTTTCTTTATTTGATTTTAATCTATTACTATACTATTCAACTAATACTTATGTAAAGTCTCAATATGATCCAGTAATTAAAAAAAACACTTACGACTTATACATGAAATTACAGCTTAGGTCAATGGTACGGTTATCAAATTCATTATTTTTTACCCACTACCTTCCACATACAATATTTACTAAGCAAGTTACACAAATAATAACAATACAACATGTATTTGTTAAGATATAATCCGAAACGAGGGTGTCCAAAAAAGAAAGTAATGGACACTACCAAATTAATACCGAATAAGCACTCTCAAATGGTAAGAGGCAGGATATATTTGTCGAGAGACGACGGTCTATAAATAAAAAAAGTGTTGGTATGGATCCCAAGAACTGGAAAAACGACCAATCTGAAGACACTTGAAAAAATTCAAGATGAGGCTAGACGCAGAAGGCGTAGAATCGAGCGGGATGGATGAGAAACATGAGGTAAGAATATTAATAATCCTAATGTTCGAGTTATCTTAATATTGGACAACAGAAAATGAAGGTATATTGATTATACCTGTAATTTTTACTACAAATATCATACTTAACTCTTTTTTTTAGTTGTTGGATTACCCATTAACTGGACGATTAATATTTTAAGTAGAAATACTTACGATAAAGCTTGATATTTCCATCTGTATCTCCAAGAGAGTTCTTCGAGACGCATCTATACGATCCATAGTTCTTTTGGTTGACGCGTTTGATCTTCAATCTCATGTCCACTTCGTAAGTCTTCTCAGTTGTACTGATTTCACAATTATCGTCAGCTGTAAGAAAAAGAAAACACAAATCTTCAATAAGGCAAGATTTATATAATACAACAACATCAAGCATAAAAAGTATTCGTTAACAATTATCATTTATTATAAATGCCCCTCAAATAATGTGATTTTTTCATCGAAATTTCTTTCATAAAATTTGCACATATCTGTCTAGTGTTTCTGTGTATAGTGATATCAGCTCGATATAGTCCTTGCAGACTGGTGCCTGAAAAACCTCGATGTACGATCTTTCGTCTGTTATTTTTGTTCGCTCGTCTGACTTGAATACATAATAGGCGTTAGTGTAAGTCTAGATTTAAGGATTAAAACCAGATATGGTTCTGTGACGCCATTTTGTAATTATTTGACAGGCCGTTGACAGGACTAGTTCTGTTGATCGCCTCGTGCGGCGTTAGGGTGTCTTATACTAAGAGCGCTTAGTGGTGGTCGCCAGTTGTGGGCCAACCGCGACCAGTAGCGAGTTGTGATCGGTCTGGGGTCTGAAGCAAGTAGGTTCCGCCCCGGACCGAAAGTTTGACAGTTTTGAACTTGAATATATCTCAATGTGCTTCTGAAAATTTGTGTTGCTCCCATCCACGTGAAGCCACTTTTCTTTAAGAAAAGGGGATGTTAATAGATTCATGTTAAATAAAACCTAATTTAAAACTCATTTGAGAATTATGTCATCTGAGTCAAATTCTTCAAAGGTTTCATAAATATTACAATACTAAATACTGGCGGGCATAGCTCAATGGTCAAAGCGTTTGCTTTGCAAGCCAAAGGTCGTGGGTTTGATCCCCGACGGAGATTAAAAAAAAAGTGTTTTCGATTTCTGAGCTCTTAATAAGTTGGTGTGAATCAAAAATGGGTGGTAGACAGAGGTCATCCCGTGAAGATCACCCATTCATAGTAAATTCCTGTAATAATTAAGGATGATGCGTGAATCTCGGGCTGTAGTCTATGACGTTGGCGGATCAACACTCCACATGCAGCGCTTAGCCATATGCAGCATGGTAAACGTCATAGAATTCCACAGATGAGACTTAATTAATATCACCATCTATCGGTATTCTCCTGGATGTGGTTACATATATATTTTTTTTATAAACAGCTACTTTAATAAACAACAACTAACTGATACAAACAGAAATTCACAGAAAGCACTATATTAAATGACATTTATCTCATTAATTTATTGATATAAATTTTAAGTCTAAAAAAAATTCATAGATAATCATGGTGAACATTATTTTCATAATTTATTTTTATTTGTTTACGACATTACCTTGTGAGATAATTTCTCCATCCAAGGTCCAGTAGTTGATCGACTTGGGGAAAGCCTCTGAGTGGCATTCCAAGGTGACGCTTTCCCCTTCGCGGGCTCCGATCAGCTGGTTCTGGATCCATACCATCGGTGGAACTGTTAAAACCAAAAGAAAAATGTATTGAAATACATACTAAAAATATATATTTTATCAATAGAAATCAGTTTGAATATTAAATCAATCGAACTACAATACAGTCAGCTTGTGATTCATTTTAAATATTAAAAATATAAATATTTTTTACTTTGTTTTAATGTGGATCACGATTATCACTTCATAAAGTGAAAGACCTTACTTTGACTTTTAATGAGAGATTCGCCAGTTGTTCAAGTGCACAAGTATACTGGTGGATGAAACTTGTTAAACAATGAGTGAAGTATAATGAAAATAGAAAAGATCGGGAAGTCACTGATACTTTAACTGTTTCCGATAAATGAATACAAAAAATAATGTTTTTATTAAAGTAAATGTAAGTATTAGACAATAAAGACATTATTTTAAGTTTGAATTTACAGTAGTAGATAACCTATACAAGTCTTAGCACGTACGTGTGTTTCTTTAGGCACCACCTTTAACCCTCCTTATTTCACTGTTTTCTTTATTTTTCTCATTTTAATCTTTCAGTTTGTTTGTGCACGTGAAACACTGACGAAGTTTCCATTTAAAGCGTACCACAATCTTAACAGTAATCTGTAAAAAGTGTTTCTAAGACTTTAATAATAGTAGCTAGAATATAAGATGAAAAGTATAAAAATGTTATGAGTTTGAACATGTTCTTAAAAGACTTACGCCTAGCGATTAAATTGACCCTCTTTGTCTTTAATGTGAGTTAAAGACGATATCCTAGTGAATAAAGTTATTTTTGTGCATGTTAGAATAGAACTTACAGTGGACGATGAGTGTGATCCTCTTGCTCACTGAAGGTGGTACACCATTAGTGGCAATGCAGAGATAGGCGCCCATGTGAAGTCTATTGACGCGTGAAATGGTGAACATGGTTCCAACAGCTGACAGTTCCATGGATGTTACTAGTATTGAAGAGAAAGACAGTCATTGACGAGGCACAAAACATAAAAGTCATTTGAGAACGCTTTACAATAGACAGGTATTATCATTCTTATTTCTATATCCGCTCACTAAATAGTTCATATTTAGCAAATTCTGTTACACAAAATTATGATTTAATTATGTTTACTGCAAATTTATAATGTCACTATCATCATAAATTCCTTATATTGTCATCACAAACTGCTGCCATAAATATCTGTCAGTCACCTCAAACATCTTTTCATTCCATGTCAGCTCTGCCTCCTGGAGTTTCAACGGTTACTTTAATGTCTAGTTATCGACGACTTTCCAGGACATACAGGTAAAAAACTTGAAAAATTTGAATCATTAGAAATAAAAAAAGGCGTCAACAATTATATTTCAATCCTTATTAATAAATTACTCAATATATTCCCTCTGTTCAACCGGTCCGTCTACAGAGGACATATCTCCTCTCCCCTCCATTTCTCTCTGTAGCTTTAATTGAGTGTTCTGTATTTTTATTTAATTTTACGTAAAGCCTGAAGATAGTGACATGTCACGGAAACCAGGAAATTGATTTATAAATTAAAACTGATTAGTTTCTTTTAATGTTTATCCTGTTTTATTTTTCCAGGTATTTTCAACGAGTAAAGTTGCAATTCCAGGTATTGCGCATGTAATAATATAACACTTCTTCTATCTAGTACTTAAATAGCATTAAAAAATACCAGTTTAAATAACTTCTTAGGTTTTCACAGCCAGATTTGATATTGTGGCTTTTGAGCTTAGCCGTGTGTGGCGAATTTCTTCTATCCCATATTTCGACCGCCATTGCAGGGTTTTTCTCCAGGGTTGAAACAAAGATATCAACCATGAAGAAGGCCCCTGCAGTGGTGGTCGAAATATCGGATTGAAGAAATTCGCCACACACGGCTAAACCCAAAAGCCACAATATCATACCTGTTTAACTTTTTTAATCAGCTTGTTAATGCAAAAGTGCGCATTTCTATTCACCATCTTTGGCTGCGAAAAATCTATTATTGTTTGCTTGTCGCGTCGCTAACAAGCCCCGTCGCCGGTGCCGCAAATTGCTATCTTTTGTTGGGGTCCGGGTCACGCGAGAGATGCCATCGCAAAGGCGATTAAACGTCGTTCCTGAAGCGGCTGAAATGCCTGAAAAACCCCCAAGAGCCGCGGCATATCGCGTGCTTTGTTTCAGCAATAGCCGCATCAACTACAAAGCTCAAATGGCAGTGAGCAGCAACTAGATTCGAACGATTAACGTGATCAGGTAAAGTATCTACTTAGTTTTCTTAGCTACTACCAATGCAGCCTTAAATGCGTTTTGAAAAAAGGAGACGTGTGATCAGATAGATGATATAGTTTTGTAAGCTACTACTGATGCAGACGTATAATAAATGTTGAAAAAAGATGCTTGTGCAGGATATTGACAAGTACAACGTTTTGACACTGTGTACATGTTAAAAAAGGTTAAAGAAGTAAGTTTAACCTGCCTAGGATATTATTATTATTAATAAGTATTTGTATAGCGCTTTGTATGACTGAATGATCATTCCAAAAGCGCTTCTTTGCCTCTCTGAGTAAAAATGTGGATCATTAGGCTGCTTCTGAAGGATGCTTTCACTTTAAGTTCTCTTATAATTTCCAGCAGCGGGTTCCAAGCCATTGGTACTTCGTAGCTAAAAGCACTATTGCCAAAGACCGAGCTAGGACAACTTCTCGTCAGCTTCAGGGTGCTTCTATTTGCTCTGGCTGGTATGAGTGTCTCTCCACGCGCGTTTATCTCCAAATGCTTGATCAGTTCTGTCAAATAACCTGTTTCAGTTCCGTTGAGTGCCTTATAATGTAAAAAGCATAGTTTGTACTGGATTCTAGACAGAAATTTCAACCAATGCAGGATATGTTTTTGAATACTGCAGAAAAACATAAACTTTATCTATTTTAAGGCATTTGGATCTCACTGTCCTGCCCAGTAGGTCATAGATATGTTATATGTATACGTAGAATGTTTTGAATGTATAAATATTGCAATATTAAAATAAATTCAATAGGATGGTTTCAAAATAACAACACAACATTATTAATTGTATCTATTAACAATGCATTAGGTTGTTTATCACTTTGATAAAATATTCCATGAAACTATGGATTTGTGTTGCTTTTATCGTAAAACCAAGAGGTAAGCGAGACCTTGACATTTGACTTTTCGCTCCCACACCATGGACTGCAGTCAACTGATAAACATTTCTAAAATAATCTATATTACGTCTAAGTACTCATCTGCATGCAATGATAGTTAATAAACAGCGAAACACTTAGAGAACCTATCGTTTTATTTATTTTCAATTTATTATTCATAGCATTTATTATCCTACATAGTAAATTTAACTTAAGTGTACCTAAATAACAAACAAGTAAAGTTTTTATTATCTACATTTGGTATAACCCTTTTTAAAGACTTTTTTTATATTTGTTTGAGATGTTTTGTTGAGTTGTTTTAAATGTCTTGTCAAGTGACGTTATTGTCGTGTGATATGGAAATAAACTTCTATTTCTGGCTTGATCTTGACTACAAATAATTGTTGACATTTCCTTACCATGCTCCAGAGGCACTGGTTCAGCAGGCATATCTTCACCACCTTCACGACGCCAAGAAACCCTCGGTGGAGGAGATCCAGCAGCAGCACATCTAAGCGTCACAGCAGCACCTTCTCTGGCTACCAGATCACCACTAGTTGGATATTCAAGAATGTCTGGAGGAACTAGTAGGAAAAAATAAAAACATAAATCAACATAGTGTTTGATAATATTGACTAAAATTCAATACTAACTAGATAAGTATTTTATACAATGTTTTAACGTGGAACACAATGATTGCTATATACACAAGAAACGCACTTATAAAAGTAATTACTTACAAGATAATTATTATAAGCTCTCGGGCATCGCCCCACCAAACATACAGCGAGAAGTCACCGCCAAGAAGGAGTTCTCCAAAGCAACCCATCCCACCCTATGTTTGGATATCAAAAGATAACCACACAGCTCAAATCAAGAAGAAGTTTCCTACAGTCGACAATGGAACTAGTGATACCTGAGGCCACCCTGTGGCTGAACATGTAGAGAAGCGCAACTGAGGGGAATGCTTGGATTGCTCCGAAAGAGGACCTTGGCCCTGGTCACGACGAGGGGTGGAATATATGAAGGTCCTTTAACAGACTTCGGGCTGGAGTAAGCAAGACGAGGACACAAATGAAAGCCTGGTAGTTTTACAGCGAAGTTACTGAATGTGACTGCGGCGTGGAGCAAATCCTGTCAAACCTTATGGAGTGTGTGATGTGTCCGAGAAGCTGCACCCAGGAACACCTGATGTTGACCGGAAGTAGCGCCATCGACGTCGCCCACTTCTGGGCAGACAGGATTTGACCCTCTTGTTTCCGACACGATTTTATATAACAAGATAATTCGTCAAAGTGAAACTTGCTGACTTATCTTTTGCTAGTTATCAAAAGTAGCTTACAATTTAGGTGGACCCACTATACTGTATTATTTACTTTTTACATTTTATAAATACACAAGGATCGTTTTATATACTCGTTCTACTTTAAATTATGATACGAGTACTGAAAAGTGCTTACGTACCTGTACTTATATTAATGTTTACTGGCTTTGAAATTGAAAATCAAAAGCTTTATTAAAATCACGAAAATCAACACAACAGACAACGCAATTAAATGGAAATTAAAAAAATCTTTGTCATATTTGTAAAAATAATATATAAGCACATTAGAGACGATTGTATCGGTCACACGTTTACCTGGCAAAGTAAAGCAGGTATTTTTTCAGCCGAAATTCAATTATGAAAGGAGTGATTAAAAATGACGCATAGTTATGAAACAGGCGAATTCAACCGCAAACAAAATTATATCTCGATCCACCTGCAACCTTTGCTGAAAAAAAAATCTGAATTTCAGAAAGCTCGTGAATGATGTTTTTTTTATTTAATATTTACATTCGGCGTGACGTCAAAGAGAACCTACCTATTGAATTACGGTTCGTCAAAAGCTGAAAAGTTTTGACGGGTGGAACAAATTAAATTGGTTGCCACCCCGCAGTGGGTTTTAATGCGATTTAAATGTACACCTATATCAATTAGGAGGTAGTTTTTGAGGTGTGTGCTCGCACAAAATTGATTAGCACATTTAGTTAGTTTTAATTTCATTCGTAAATTATACGAATAAATTACTATTAACACATTAATTGTATTATGGTAATTTATGTTTGTTATTTAAAAATATGAAATTTTTATTCGAGAGAGAGTCATTAAATTTGTATTTTTTTTTCTGTGATTTTTTAAGCACTACATTCATCAAACACGTGACTAATAGAGGACCTTCTACGGTTTTTGTTGTTTTTATTTGATTCTATGACACTCATCAGGACTGCAGGAAGCTGCATGTGCAACTAAGGTATAGTGGTTCAATATTAAATATTCTTATTTATTTTTACCGATTTTTCACCATTGATTTTTATATTTTTTTCATAATTTCAATCAAATTTCGTCGTTTACGAGCTTATGTTATAGTCACTTTTTGAGTTCATTTTTAATGTTTGTAAATTTTTTTGTTGATTTATATACTTTTTCGTCAATTCTTATCATTTTCTCATCGTTTCTCATGGTTTTGTTTCATTTCACGTCTATTTTCATTGATTTTTAATCAAATTAAAAAGTCAAATTTTTCATTTGCGGCTATATTTTTTACTTATTTTCTCCTTATAAGTGACAGAACGCTAATAATATATAATAACCTACTTCATATTTTTTCATCAATTTAAAAAAAAATCTTCGTTTTTTGTCATTCTCATATTCTTTACCATTTTTTTAAAATACAGAAGTTACACTAAAATATTTCACAAATTTTATAATACCTTGATGAAAAACAAAAATAAGCTCTGTGTTTCGTTTTATTTTGGAAATAAACGAGAAATATTACGTGGCTAAAATAACATAATTATAATATCATAATTACTTATGGTTTAATATTTTTCATAATTCTATATAATTATTTTCAGTTTCAATGAAATATGGGACTATGACTACTTAAATGTATATTACAGAGAACATTAAGGTTTTGTGATCAATAAATCACACATTATATCTATTATGATATATGAAAGAGAAACTGGAGCGGATAGAACAAAAAGTGTAGTGCAATGCTTTGAAATGGAAACTCTCTTAGAAATATTGCATGAAAATGGTAAAAGATGGCATCCGTTACATGAGCGGTAAGTATGTGAAATTCGTATTCTAGTCAAGATGATAATATGTTACAGTTGAATGTTCGCGTTGCATTGGTAACTAGATAGTTTATCTTTTTATGTAACTTAATCATTTTAAAATAATTTATCAACGAATGGTATTTAAATGTTGTACGCAGTCAATATGTTATTTTAATTATAAATATAACTATAGACATAATTTACACAGGTCTTAACCTCTTCTTTAACTTAAACTTCTTTGACCTAAAGTTCCACTCAGCTCCTTCCTTACATCCTTTTGTATGTATTATCATTGTGTTTATATACATAGAAAACTGACAATGCTTTGATGAAAGGTAAAACTGCGGTATTCCAGCTAGTGAATAAACGTTGTTCAGCATGATCCATATAAAAATAAATTAAGAAATGAAATTTTTTTTTGGTGGATTTTGTACAAAATGTTTAAATGCAGATATATTTATAGATAATTGAAAGTATATATTCTATGCCAATATTAAACAATAAGTACAAACAAATTCACATGAAATGTCACGATTTGACATTTCTCTTAACCATATCGAGAAAAATAAACGGCAGACGCTGGGATTCGAACTACGAACTTGTGCAACCATTGTTAATTCTTCACTCGGCACTGGCCCATTGCTAATTGCTTCCATACGTTGAGTTTAGAAATTAACATGATTTGTGTTATTTATACGTATTATTATAGGTGAACTGTCAGGTAAAAGTTATTTTTTATGCTCTGGGCAGAAAACTGAATTTTGTAAGGAGTGTATTTATGTATAATAAATGTCAATGTGCTTATCGACGAGTTCTTTGCTTTGGCGACCTGCTCACCCTTCGAACACGCATCACGATGACGATCCCGGTGATTTTTAGTCTCCTTTTACTAGACGGAGAATGAATATTTATCTTTTAGTATGGCATGTTTCATAATCTATGCTTACCGACAACTTCCAAAAATGCAGTGTGGCTCTTCATGGGATCCGTGTTGATTTGGCACATGTACCAACCGCGGTCCAGCTCGCGCACGTCGCGCACGTGCAAAAACCACGCACGTCTGTCGCTCTGGGTGACTCCTATGCGGTGGTTCTTGGTTATGACGTGCGTGCCTATGGTCAGGATGGTCTGCGTGTCGACTCTCAGCCATGCCACCTGAACAAACAATTTCAAAATTAATTTTACACTTAACAAATAAGCGTGACCAGTCACTCCACGCGGAATACTCGTAGAAATAATGGTTTTTGTAAGAATTTAAACACTTAAAACGTTCCATGCATTTATTTAATTGAAAGAAAATTGAGCTTGGATAATTTGAACACGTAAAAACAAGAAAATAATTTTTATTACAAAAAAACACATATTTTATTTTTAAATGCCGTAAAATGTATTCAAGCAAATAGCATGAATTGGTTTTTGGTGAAGATTACATTTTAATAGTCTAATATTTCATAAATAATTTAAGATCTGTAAAAATATTTAAAGAATTGATATCTACATACAAATTTACAGCTAACATCAAATCATATCACACTTTGTGTTCCGGAACCGAGATTGCGGTCCCGAAATTACAGCGTCAGCTAAATGGTGACGCCAGAGTATCAAGGTTCCGGCACTGATTATAAGTCCAAAGACCGGGTTGAGTTGGTACTGATTTATTTGATAACAAATCTCTATTTATACCTTAAGGCACAACATGAATAAGGATTTTGTATTTTTTTAAATTAATATTAATATATGGATTTTCATACACCGCAAATTCCTAGATACCTGTTGTTTTGGACCTTGATCCCTTCAATTTACATAGAGTGAAAGAATATTGTGATGGTCAATGCCCTGTGTCGTACCCGACTGTATAAATCGACTAATTCGAGCTAAGATGGAGAATTTGATTATAAAATTGACAGTAAGATGTTAAAGACTTTTGAATGTATTATACAAAATAATTATGTTCAAATAACGTTTTGAACACTTTTATTTTTTGATTTTTCGATGAGAGAAATGTCTTTGTAATTAATATATTGTTTGTAAATTTAAGTGTCTGCTATATACACAATAAACTTTTTCTTTGTTTAATAAGGAAACAATTTTAAGTCATAAATTGTAGGTTAATCGCAGTATATAAAGTGCCTTGAACTTAGAAGCTTGGAATATAATGCTTGTATATTACGAGTATATCAAAGGCGTGACAACAATTTTCAAGGGGGTTTCTCGTTTTTAGTTCAATTACAAGAAGTATAAGTATATTACAAGAAGTATAAGTAAATTTAAAAAAAGAAACATCAAAAATGATAAATAAAATAATAAAATTATATGTAAATATGTTTTTTTTCATGAGCAAATAACACCATACCTTAGCAATTGTTGTATTAAAAATTATTTGTATAACCAAAGGCAAATACGTTAGATAATATTTTTTTCAATTAACATTCTTGATATAGTGAATAATTCTAGAAACTTTAAGGAAGAAAGGAGGATTATAGAAAAAAACATTTTTCCTTTTCACTTTGACTTGGAAAAAAATCTTAGTTTGAACTTATTCTTAAAATACACGTTTTATCTTTTTTATATATTTGTTGTGAATTATTTTTAAGTATAAAAATCATGATGAATGTATTTTTGGAAACATATTTTGAATTTAAGATATAATTTTATATAAATTCTAGCTGACAAGGAAAATTTCATACCACCTCAGAGTCAAAACAATGATATGTTAACTTTTTAGCTTAATTCTGAATGAAAATTCGGAGTAAGTCAATCACTTCTCAAGATATGTCTATAAACGCCGTTATACACTAAATGAATAAGATAACTAATATAAATCCAGATCACGTAAAAGCACCCTGCAGCTGACGAGATGTAGTCCCAGCACAGTCATTGGGAATCGTGCTTTCAGTAAAGGGGCATCACTCGCTAGCGGAAAGTGTAAGAGAGCCGAAAATGGTGGCATCCTTTGAAGGCAGACTCAAGACCCACCTTATTACTTAGAGATGCAAAAAATCACTACATTCTCGTAAATACTGATATAATAATAATAATATAAAAAAAACGTAAAATTATCTAACTACAGAGACAATACCTACTAAATATAAACAGTTTGGCGGATATTTCTAATTTATAAACTAAGTAACGATTATTTTTATACATTATATTATTATTCTGCTTAACAATATGAAAACTGATAAAATCATTATTCAGCAAATTTTCTGCTTCCAATATTTTAAATAAAATTCTCTTAATTTTCAACACTATCTTTCAGCACGCCACTGTCTAATATAATAAATAAAACCTCCATCTAAGGCTTCAAGGAAAAACAATTTATTGCGATAAATTCACCGTTCAATGCACACGAGTAGTCGATGATTTATATTAAAGTTTTAATGCTCTTGGGCTGAACTTTTAAAACTATAAATTAACCCGCCCAAGTATATGTGCGAGTATTCCAAAATTTTGCGCCTAAGCCCCAGTTAAATGACCTTCGACTTATCTAATATCATTTATTATATTGGAATAAACTTATTGGAACCAAATAAATTTGTTTTATTTTCCGGTAACTAAATAATATATTAATATTAGTTAATAAAGCGGTTTATATGAAATAAATTTTCAGGATGTGGTCTCAACTTTTATGGTACATAACAACTGAATAAATCATTTATTATTTTAGTTTTCAAACTTGTTTTCTGTAACAACTACATTCATTTGTTATAGATATTTAACTTGTCTATACTATAATATTGTAACAATGTCAATAAACCATTTGAAATATTAAATTATTTATTAAAATTGAGCACATGAAAGCTGTTTTTACAAGACATTTCAATTATAATGTTTGTGGTCATCATATAAATAAGACCCATTTACCTCATTTGTCGTTATTAAAATACGTAGAAATATGTATAATTTTCAAAATAAATAGAAAACATTTACTTGAATACAAATATAACAAATACTGTATATTAAATATGTTTTTTGTTTGCTCTGTCCTTCTGTGGGTAGGTTTTGTGTGTGATTTTGGTTGTAATATTCCAATCTACATTGATCTTTTTCAGTGCGGTTTACCTATTTTTAATATTAAAATATCCATATACTTGTATATCGACCAAGCATACATCAAGCAAGGCAAGCATTCAATAAAAAAACGAAAATTCTTGAGTCAAAAAATATTAATTTAAAGCTCCGCAAGCAAGATGCCAAAACATTTGTTTGGAGCATCTTGATGTACGCCTGATAGACATGGTGCTTATATAAAAGTAATAAAAATAGACTTAAGGCCTTTGAGATGTGGTCATACAGAAGAATTGTCGGAATTTCCTGGAGAGACTACGTCACGAACAATGAGGTTCTCAGCATAATCAATGAAGATAGGCGCCTAATAAGAACCATCTCAGAGAGGTGATCCCGATAGATTGGTAAAATCATGCGCCACAATGTCCTTCTTCACAACATTGTCGTAGGGATGGTTGAGGGTAGAAACTACAGAGGGCGCCCTAAACGGGAGTATTTGTCGCAAGTGTTCGAGGACATGAGATGTAGCTCTTATGCTGAGTTATATAAGACTACAAAGGATCGAAAAGAGTGATAATTGAGATGCAAGTCCTCGTCATCGTATTCCTTTAAAATCTATCATTAAAGAGAGACAATTTTTAACAAATGGATAGTAAAAACAATGTTGTAAAGATTTGATATCACAAAATTAATGAAACAAATCACATTCAATAAATAAAAAAACACATTTTTCTTACTACATTTTAAGTTTTACAAAAAGAAAATAAGCGTCATATTTAAACATGCTACAAATTTAATTCTAAATAATATTCACGAATAATTATGTTATATAACTTTTAATACACCTGCATACTGTCAATAATTGTGCCACTTATGATTCTAAATTAAAATTGATCGGATTATTTTACTCTTAACATATAAGTGCCATAAGGCATTTGATTTTTTTATTTATTTTTCACCTAAAAAAATGTAGGAACAAATATAGAGTTGCGTGTTGTACCCTGCAAGTTACACACAAGGTAAGAATATACGTCTGAGAAATAGATGAAGAACGTAGGAGCCTATTCTATGTCAGCCTCGTTAACCGCTCATGTAGCCCCGACGATTTCCCTGATGAAGTTTAACAGTAAGGGACCGTCAGAACTAACTAGCAATTCAGGAAAATCTTCCCAAGAAATGTTAGAGACTCCCAGGCGACAACACAGAATTCCTCTCCTGTTCTCATGGATGATGCACTCCAAGAGAAAGTCTCACTGTCTGTTGCGTGCCTGGATTACATGGACATGCGTCGCAAAAAGAGAGGCCAAATCTTTTTAGGAATTCTCTGAAAATTCCATGTCTGGTAAACGCTTGAGTGAGATGAAAGTCTACATAGTTCGTCTTTTTCCACGTCAATAAGTGTTCGATGAATGGAAAGAAATACTTGGTTATTCTTACCGAAGTTGATTCTTGATATGCTGTTAAGCGATAGTGGCACAGAACATTGACTTGGGGTTAATATGCTTATCATATATGTTTCTTCAGATGAATTTAGAATATAAATAATTGCTGGATATTATTCCAAGTATCTGTTTAAGATTGTATGCATTATATTTTATATTAATAATTTGTTTGTAGTATTTTCATGCTATTAATATATTTACCCGATATGCTCCCAGGTCATCAACAACACATGTAAAAGTTGCTTCACGTCCCACAGAAACCGTCACATTTCCGATCATGTCACCAAATTTGGGAAGATCTGTAACAAAAAATTTAAAAAATCATGAATATAATGTTTGAAAATGTACATATTTTTTATCAAAACTGCTTACCAATTCAATATTCAATAACAAAGTTTTTGTTTACACAATATCATCATCAGCCTATATCCGTCTACTGTTGAATGTAGGCTTCCAGTTTGAGTCGCCATCCTTTTTGATAATCCATCCTCCGCATCCAAGATTACCCCTAATATTCTTCTAAAGTCATCAATCCATCTTACTGGGAGTCGGCCTACGCTCCGTTTGCCAGTTATTGGATGCCACTCCATCAGTTTCCTTCCGCATCGACCGTCTCTTCGACAAATGTATCTTGCTCATTGCCATTTGTGTGGGCCTATTATTTGGGTAGCCTCCACTACTTGAGTTCTTCTTTGGATATCATCGTTTTGGATTCCATCTATTTAAGAAGCACACCAAGCATTTAAGTTAGTTCAATTTCAGAAAAAAGGAGCATATTTAAACGTAAAATTGAATACGTAATACGTTATAGTAAAATTATATTTATATTTACTATATTATTAGGAAAGACTCTCACAGTAAAAAAATAAATTGAACTATTGTACTTTGTTTATTGAAATAACAATTGAAATAAATCAAAATAATCTAGATTTGTATATATAATCGGTATTTAAATATAAGTAAAAATATTGAGACATAGTTTAAAATAATACTTTTTATTTGTAAACGTCAAAAAAATTCAAACATTATTATCAAAAATTTCACCCGAACCAAGTTTTTTGTGAGCTGGGGAATTCATGAAGTATTGAATATAAAATTTGCTCTTAAAATCTTGAAATTCATAGACTGTGGAGAAATTTCATGAAGTAATGAATGGAAGTCCATAAAAATGGTAAATTTCAATTTCAATTCTGCTTTCAACTCTTCTTATACTATAATAAGACTTCCATTGGCATTCATCCGAACCAGTATCTCGGACATTGTCAGGGTAGAAATAAGACGTGAACTTTCAACCCAAAGTGCATTGTTTCAAGAAATAATCTAAGCTAATTAGTTTCTTGTTACAGCCCAACATTTTTTATAAAGATATATGTAGAAATATATATCAGGTGGTTTTGTATAAATCATGTTTTATATAATAAATAAAACAATGGTTAAATTATTTAGTGTTTAATGTGTCTCAACCATTTAATAATTAAAAGCCATATGCGTTCAAATTAATAATAAGTTGAAATGTAGTTTTTCTCATCGGAACATAATCTGTTATGGTAAAGTATGAAGAAAGATGATCGGAGATATAGTTCAATAATAACATGTATTTATTTATGTAGTATTCAATATTTTTCGAAAAATAAATTCCTAAAATAAACACATTTTTTTTACCCTTTATGTTAGTAAAATATTAGATTTATTGAATGCATACTTTTTACGTGGAAAATGAAAATTGCACACTAAAAACATCTTGAAAATGTACATTTCTGATTAAACAAACTTTTTTATTTCTGCTTTAAAAAATAAGAGATTTCAAAGATGTTCTCGTGCAAAAAGGAAGTTAAAAATATTACGCAGATAAATTTTGACAGTTTTTTCTTTCTATAACTCTCATTAATTTCATACGTTATTTGTTAAAATTGAACTTCAAAATGCATGCAAATGAAACATTTTTACAATCTGAATGATTTTAGAAGTGTTATTTGTCTTCAAACTATTGCGTGAGATTGATAGCCTTGCTAGTAAAAAAAATCCTTCAAGTGGCCCTGGAGATGCTCCCTGAAAGCTTATTGGAAAAACTTTCAGAGTTCAGAATTTCAGGATTTATTCTTCGACCGTTCGAACTGGAAAGATAAACAGTTCTGTAACTAGCCTTTCTGAATAAATACGATGCACAGATCTATCTATTTCTCATGCAAATCCCTGATGGAATGCATTTTGTCTAAGCAAATATTAAAAGATGCATTTCACTTGCATCGGGATAGTATGCATTGTAATGCAGCTTTGAATATATTCAGGGCGTGATGCTTGGAATATAATATATCAAAATTATTTTCAGTATAGTAAATTTATAAAGAAATAATTTTTTACTTGTAATAGTTTAATTACAAAATAATGTTGATTAAGGAAATGAATTTTAGCTTTATTTGTATTTTAAATTTGAATCGACCATATAATAAAAGTAGAGCTACCGCTTCATCAAGTCCATGGAATCGCGCTATCATGGAAGGACTAGGAGCTTACACAAAACATTATTATTCATGTTATGACATATGTTCATAACTACCATATGCTCCAGTTAGGTAAGGTCAGACATGGAAATGATGATGATTTTGATTCACTTTAATTTGTACTATAATGAGGCAGCTTTAGTAACTGAGGCATATACTCCTAAATCATTTATGTTAAAAGAAAATCGTAAGACCAAGGCGATGTTTTCAAAGCCTTTTCACCATTTGGTACTAAAAAGCGGCTTAACCAAACATTACTTACAAAAAAATATAACATAACCTCTGAGTATTATTCTGAGTAAAAATTAAATGAAAGAATTTTTCATTTCTTACGTGTAAAATCATAATTAGTAATTACCTACTTACAGTAGTTAAAATATTTTAACTTTTTTTTTAAACCATAATGGTTAGGGATTTGGCTCAATTTTCTTGAGTTTAACGAAAATGTTGTGTTTTTAAACAGGTATAAATCTGTTACGTACTATCAGTGTGTAGTTTTACGTCAGTTTCAATTGAAAATTATTACTTTTGAATCAAATTTATTTTAATCTGAATATACATGTTTAGGATGTGACTCAGTTTAACTAAGGTTAAGATTTAAAGCTCTATAGATAATTGATTATATAGATAAGGTATGTATAGGGTACAAGTAACGTTTTGGTTATTCGTACCTTATACGATATAATTGTTATTATTATATAAATATGAAATAAAAGCAATTTTTAATTTTATTTTTCATATTTGAAACTTCACAGATAAAGAGGTGAGCACTTTAGTAATTGAGTCAAAACAATTTCCTAGTGTCTGTCCCGCAGTGATAAATTTCTCCCCACAAAGCGCTGCACTCGCGCGTGTTCCATTTTTAAATTCCCCGCCAATGGACATTAAAAAGCTCGCGATCATGAACAGATAGGTGATTCAGAAGTTTGATATGGAAACCGCTCGCAGCGCCTGTCTCTTTACTCAGATTTACGGTGGCGTGCAGAAGCTCTCTCTTTGTATGGGAGGTATAATATATACGTACCTATTGTTCATTTCTTATTGAAATATGAAACTTTTAAAATGTTTTATATGGCGACGCGATAATACTCCCTGCTTGAATATGTTCAGTGATGAGCCTCCTTTTGAGACTTTTATACAGGACGAAAAATGGTGGATTTTTTAGCATGCTTTGTATGCCTCATAATTATTTGTATTTTTTTAACCAACGCGTCGTTAGTGCAATTTTCGTTAGATCAGCGAAGTTAAGTAACATTAGACGCTGACCAAAAATTTTGATAGCCTGTTGCTATCCACGTATCATTGGTGGGGGTCGAGCCTATTTTTTGGGATTAAATGAACCAGGCCTCAATAGCGTTATATAGATTAAAAATATCCGATCACCCAAAATATGCTTCTGAGAGCTGCCGTCTCTGGAAGTTCTTGGTTTTCTGCTTTGGCTATTTTAGGAAATTTTAGGAAATCAGATTTGTTTTGAAAATTAAGCCATGCTTAAATGGTTTATCATCCTGGATTACTTGGAACTTATGATTGTGACAGACATTGTGGGCGAAATAACTTCTCAAAAGAAATCGACAGGCGCATACAACTGGGATGGGCAGCATTTGGAAAACTAAAGTACATTTTTAAAGCGAAAATTCCGCAATGCCTTAAAACTAAGGCGTTTAACCAATGCGTCCTCCCTGTATTAACTTATGGCGCAGAGACGTGGAATCTGACAGCAAGTCTTACCCATAAAATAAAAAGTCACCCAGCGTGCTATGGAGAGATCCATGCTCGGAGTGTCGCTAAAGATAGAATCCGAAACGAGGAAATACGCAGAAGAACTCAAGTAGTGGATGCTACCCAACGAATAGGCACACTCAAGTGGCAATGGGCAGGTCATATCTGTCGAAGAGACGACGGTCGATGGGGAAGAAAAGTATTGGAATGGCGCCCAAGAACTGGCAAACGAAGCATTGGCCGACCCCCTACAAGATGGACTGACGATATAAGAAGAATAGCGGAGTGACCTGGATGCGGAAGGCGGAGGATCGAGGATGGAGACTCATGCGGGAGGCCTACGTTCAACAGTGGACGGACACAGGCTGATGATGATGATGATGATGATTGTGTGTTATATTAGATAATTCGGAAAGAAATGACCATTTTTTTGCGTCACTTTGATGTTAGTTTGTCAATGGTTGCCTTTAAGTTATAACGTCGTGGTTGATATCATTTTAAAGCTCTATTAGTACTCTTCATATATATTTTTTCGCCGCTGTATTTAATTTTAATACGGTGGAATTAATAAAAATAAGTCAATTTTGGCCGAGCAGTAGGTAAACGTACCTGCTTTGCCGATAACCATTGTATTTTTCTTCTCGAATTACTCTATCGGACCTAATTCTCAAACCCTATAATAATTCTGCTGAGAAATGGATCCGTTTTGGTGTCTCGACAATAGAGATGCACAAATAGTAACTCGTTGAAAAATAAATTTAAAATAGAAAGAGTACAAACTGACGTCAATATGATGTAAAAAAATTGTCATTTTTTCCGAATGATATAATATATTAGACATTTCTGACCGATTGTCACTTAATTTTTATGACCATAAATTTAACACACTTGATAATGGTATCTTACTTTCAATCTTCCAAAATATCCATGAATTTTGAACTCCGCCGACTATGTTTAATATAGTGTACATGATTATAGCTACCGGCTGGAACTACAATAATAGTTTTGGATGAAATAAAATTCAGTTGTAGAAACAAATGTGTGCGTAGACTTATAACCTTTTTTTATAGTGATCGGATGATTAGCCCAACGTTATCGTGGCTTGGACCATTTGGTTTTGAAGGGCAGCACTCAAGCTCAAACTGTAAACACACATTTAATATGAGTTTCATTGACCTACAGACCACCTTCATAACAACGGATTTATATTATGAATTTCTCCGAATAATATTTTCGTCGAATTGATTTTCGTTTTTGACGAATTATTTTGTGTGGAAGACATTTTCTGATCAAACATTTCAATAAAAAGATTACCCCGGGGACTATCGAGTACCGATTTACAGTGCTTTTTGAACTGTGAGTCAGTTAATGAATGTGAATTGTTGATTCCTAAACAGTTAATTTTACTGTTTTATTTAATTTGTTAAGTTTTTTAAAAGTTTGTTAACAAGACTTTTTATTACAAATAATTTAAAATATATAGCTATGGAGAAATCTAACACTTAGGAGTATATTCTCTAGCACTTGACATTTGAAGGATAAAAAATTGTCAAAAATTGAGTATTGATCCCCCAAATTCATGACTACAGATTTGACTAAACGTGAATGGCTGGTATTCATGGGTCGATTTTTGTATACCACTTTATGACAAATTTTGAATAATGGACTACAAAAGACACTTTACCATCAAGCAGTTTTACAGTATTCAATATTTATGAACCATACTTTTGAATTTTTTAATTTTAATAACATTATTAGTAAAATATTTATTTTATTGTTCTTCGTTATGATTAAATCGACGACTTTTTATATGATTTATTTAATATATAATAAACTTCATCAATAAAAACATTATTTTTTTTTCAAGTTTTTTTATAAATGTTGAAATCCTTAGTTCCCTACGCCTCTCATAATTCATTGCACCAATGCATTATTTATATATTTTAACTTATCTAGATGTATATACCAGTGAAAAACTGATGATGATTTTTATGTACGCGAATTCATAATCACACATAAGTTTAATATATGAATAAACATTGCTCAACGAGAATCATATTAAAACATGTTAAAATAAATCGTGAATTAAATATGTTGAAAACGTTTAAATAGCTCTGTTTTAAGGCACACATAATATGTAATCTCATGAATCGCTCCAAATCATCGCAAATTTTAATAGATCAACCATTGAACGCCAATTCTTTCGTTCTTATCAAACGACGGTGAGATTTTCATCTTCTTTTATAAGATATTAAAAAAAAAAGCGCAATCTGCTATGCAATGAATCTTTTTCATGATTATTTATTATTACATATTAATCAACCACTCATTTGTTTAAGATTAAAACCTTGTTCTATGGATTATAATTATTTTTAAATGTTCAGAATATTAACTGACATTCAGGCTGGATCTTGGACGGATTTTAACGATTTCTTACCACTAAAATGTTAATGGACATGGTGGTAAGAGATAGTTTACTGCTTCTGTTTTTTATTTTGTTGTCGCTGGGTTGAAAAGCTGGGATGCGTAGGCAAGCAAGCAACCAACCGTCCCACTGCTTGTATAATCAGATACAGAATCAGAAGCAACTTTCTGAGATCCGCATAACCTCTCACATCCGGCCCAGAAAATGAGAGACTCCAGCTCTGGCAACAAGTCGCATCATTTATACCAAAATTAAACAATTGAAACGTACGTATAGAATCACAAAAAAATCATCTTATACGAGTATGTACGTATCAGTTTTCAAATAAAATATATATTTAAAATTAAATTCGTTTTGTGGGTTTGTTCAAGCGTTGATTTTTATAAGTAACAAAAATATATTTGTCTCAGCTATACTTTTAAGTATAGCTGAGACTATGCTAGGAGTACCCCTAAAAGATGCAAAAGAATTTGAATACCTTGGAAGTACGATCACCTGGGATGGCAGAACAAAAAGAGAAGTCAACAGTCGAATACATCAAGCAAGGCTAGCTTTCAATAAAAAAGCCAAAATTCTTGAATCAAAGAATATTTCTTTAGGGCTCCGCAAGCAACTTGCCAAAACACTTGTTTGGAGCATCTTAATGTATGGCTGTGAGACATGGTGCTTATCTGAAAGCGATAAAAAAGACTAGAGGCCTTTGAGATGTGGTAGTACAGAAGAATTTTTGGAATTTCCTGGAGAGACCACGTCACGAACAATGAGGTTCTCAGAATAATCAAGGAAGATAAGCAACTAATAAGAACCATCTCAGAGAGGCGAGCCCGATGGGTCGGCCACATCATGCGCCACGATGGTCTTCTTCACAATATTGTGGAGGGGATGGTTGAGGGTAGAAACTGTAGAGAGCGCCCTAGACGGTAGTATTTGCAGCAAGTATTCGAGGACATGAATTGTAGTGCTTATGCTGAGCTGAAAAGGGTTGCGGAGGACCGAGAGGAATGGAGATCGAGATGCAAGATTCTGTTGCTGCAAACCAATCCACCGGATTGATACTACGAAGAAGATACTTTTAAGTATATAGATTTCGGTTAAATTTTAATGATGTCGTCATTATAGACGTGTTTTTGAATGTACTATTTCGCGCGTTGATTACATCGATATTAAAACGCGACACTCTTGTTTTTCTCTTGAGGATACATTACATAAAGAAAAGTAAAATCAAAAGACTCGATACCAGACGTGAGATAACAATATCCACATCATTTAATGACTTGTATGTAAATAATATCAAAACTCAATCATTAAGACTAACTTACAAATATTTAAAAAACATTTCATATAAAATCTGCCATTGCAAATGTTCGCCATAACTTTTTTTTGTGTATACACATAAAGTAGAATACCGATATATGGTGATAGTAATTCTGAAGTCTCATCTGTGGAATTCTATGACGCTTTCCATGCTGCATATGGCTAAGCGCTGCATGTGGAGTGTTGATCCGCAAACGTCATAGACTACAGCCCGAAATTCAAGCATCATCCTTTATTGTTACAAGAATTAACTATGAATGGGTGGTCTTCACGGGACGACATTCGTCTACCAACAATTTTGATTAATAGGCTATGACTAGCATTTTACAGGTGAGGGATCAAGTTTACACTAACTGGGGTATTTTAGAACTCAGAAACCGATAAAAAAAAAATCTCCGTCGGGGATCAAACCCGATTCAAAAATAACTAACGCATTAACTTGCCGCCACACATTTTGATCAGCTTTTTCCTAACTCATTAAAGTCATCATTGAATTTAAACCAAACCGTTATATAATAAAATTATGTGGCAACACTACGCCGACTAAAAATGCTAACGCATCGCCACCAATGAACTGCAGTCGCGCTCCAGACCTCAAGACGAAAATTCCCCTACAAACCGTTAACAAGCCACGACGCTATATATTTTCCATTAACATTTAGTTTGTTAAACTAACTAGTACATATTTAATATAACTGAAGGTTTTCAGGGAAAAATCCTGGATGCTTGGAAATAACACAGCAATATAGTAAGTAATATGATTTATAATTTTTATAATCAATTTATTTTTAATTAAATAAATAATTTATATAAGGAAATATTTTAAATAAATATCAAATATTTTTTTAATGACATTTCTATAATCATTATCGGAGAAAAAGTAACGGCAGACCCTAGGATTTGAACCACGAACTACCAACCTTGGTTTTACTCATATTGCATCACAGTGCGACCCACCATGACCATTGCTTCCACCTACTGAGTAATGATTTTTTTGCAACGCAGTTACATCATATAGACTTATTTTATGACAAAAAGGCATTCTGTTCTGAATTGTATGTTTATGTTTTGTATTATTAAAGATTCGTTCATATTGACATCGGCATGATGTAGCCCTCGCTGACTGATACCGAAAACCTCGATATTCAATCTTTCGACTCTTATTTCTGTGCGTTTGTCGAATGTGTACATGAATGTGTCTGCCATATTGGCGGTTGTCACTAGCTACATAGTTATATATATAGTGACAGCCTAAGCACCGACGAGCGCGGGCAGTTGTATGCGGATGGCCGAGAAGGTCGCATTACGGCCGGCGGCATGTCATTCCGTCTGGGCAAAAGCTTGTAAAGTTTATCATTAATATAATCAATGTGTCTCTAAAAGACTTTGTTTTTCTGACCTGCTCCTCATCATGCCCTCACGCTACGGAATAACACCCTTTTGAGAGAGAGGAGGTTGTTAATATATAATATTTTTCACGTGAATAAATTTGATCGATTTTTTTTTCAACCGCACCCAATCACATAGTTAACATATGACACATTCAATGCTGCATTTCGCCTAACGATAAGCCATTGTCAACCTTTTATTTATATTTTCGCGTCCGAAAAAACGTGCCACAAAAGATTTTATTATTCAATAATGCGGCGCATTGGTGGGGCGTCCATTGTGCCGGAGCTCGGCGTATCTAAGTCCTTTTTTTACTCCGAGCATTATGTTTTACCACCGCTTCTTCCACCGTATCTTCCTCAACCCATCGCACTGCTATCCGCCCTATTGCTGTGTTCTTCAGACCTCCTGGGGCAGGAAGAAGAAAGCGCCAAAGCTCAACCATTGGCACGAGAAATAAATTGTTAAATATTGTTCTTACGTAAGCACTGATATCAGCTTGATATAGCTCTTTTAGGTTGATGCCGTAAAGCCTCAAAAACGATCTTTCGTGTCTTATTTTTTGTTCGCTCGGCTGACATGCACATCTAATAATGTTAGTTGTATTTATATCATTCTTTGCGGGGCTTTCAGACGCCATTTTATTTGTCATAATAGTTGCTCCATTTCATGTCGGTGCTGTCATCTTTAATTGGCGCCTCTGCATGACAATGTTCCGAGAATTGGCAGTCAACTTCTCGTCTGGCCGGCGAAATGCCATACCGGTCAGACGAGGAAATCAAGTCATTAATAAAAATAAATGCGAATTTTGCTTCAAAAACAAATTATTTGTGTTGTTTATATGCTCTTCCGTCTTTTCTGCATGCGGCCACGTGACAAACACGCGACTTGTCGTCTTTTTAAAGACGGCGAATGTCAAGAAGTACACATGCAAACAATTAATGATGGTAAAATATAACATTATTTGTCTGAATTTAAAAATAACTGCTTGTTAACTTTTTAAAATCTTCATGGTTCCCAAAATAGCATAGTGTTGAAATGTAGATTAATCCACTTTGAAGATTTTCTAAAAGGTTTGAAGTTCATAAGAAAACAGATTTGAAAATTTGTCTCGCAGTTTATCGTTCAACAGGGTTTGAGAAAGTACAATATTTAAAAATATTCCATCGATTGGTACTTGTCTGGAGCTCAACACTCTGTAAACATTCTGATCTGCAAGTGGAATAGGCGGTATATTTGATTTTCATCCCTACTCTCTGTCTGTTATGGAAATTATGAATCCAATATTAGCTCGAATCGATATGCCCAAAGACGTGCATCGACGTTTGACTTTCAAATATCAACAATGGAATATCAACTTTTACTTTTTTTTCAAACTGAAAATTCGTAAATAAAAAAAATACTTTCTATTTTAAGTCACTCACACAAACACGATTTTTTTATCAATTTTCGTTCGAACATAATTTTCATTTACGAAGAAAAACTTTAAATTTACTTTTCATTTTTTATTAAATTATAAAGTTGGGGTTGAATTTGCAAATTTTCGTGAAAATAAGTTTGCTTGAAAATTACGTAATTATATTAACATTATTAATTTCACTCAAATACGATGGGCAAAATTAAATATGATTTATTTATTGTTAAATAAAACAGATGGATCGCCACGATGGTCTTCTTCACGAAATTGTGGAACGGATGGTTGAATGTAGAAACTGCAGAGGCCGACCTAGACGGGAGTATTTGCAGAAAGTGTTCGAGGACATTATTTGTTGCTCTTATGCTGAGATAAACAGGATTGCAGAGGATCAAGAAGAGTGGTGATCGAGATGCCAGATTTTGTTGCTGCAAACCAATCCACCTGATTGATACTACGAATAAGAAATAGATTAAATTTCTTACCATTTTCAATGTGGAACCCCGTTATTTATATTTCATTTAACGAAATTTAACGAATCGCAGCTTTGTTCACATTCAAAGCATTTTCACACATTGTAGAAACCATTTATAGCGTTTTTTCTTATCCATTTTCAAAACAACATTCAATAATATTGTTTATTTGGCTGCTTTTTGTATTCGACAATTATGTATTTATACATTTTGAAAAATGTTGTTGCAAACTTATAACGCAAAAAATTTTTGGGAAACAAAATACATAACACCAACTAATATAACTGTATGCCGAAAATGATGATCATTTGCAACATTAAAAAACGAAAAAAAATATTTTTTTATGTGAGCACATACAGGAGAATACCGACAGATGGTGATCGTAATTCTAAAGTATCATCTGTGAAAATCTATGACGCTTACTATGATGCATATTGCTAAGCGCTGCATTTGGAGTGTTCATGCACCAACGTCATAGACCACAGCCCGAGATTCACGCATCATCCTTATTATTACAGGAATTTACTTTAAATGGGTTGTCTTAACGGGACTACTTTCGTCTACCAACAATATTATTTAATAGGCTGGCATTTTACGGACGAGGGAACAAATTCACACCACCCGGGGGTAGTTTAGGAGCTCAGAAATCAATTAATAATATATTTTTTAATCGATGTAGGAGATCAAACCCACGATCTTTAGCTTGCAAAGCAAAAGTTTTCACCACTAAGCTATACCCGCTGGCAAAAAAGTACATAAGCAATAAAAATAATAAGTGGTTTAAAATAATTAAGAAATTAAATAATGTCCTTTCTAAAACCAATTCGAAAACAATTCTCCTTTTTTCAGAATAATCATAAATCGGTGTTAAGTTAGTTGTGATGAAGGAGAGTTGTCTCGTAAGCTAGTAATATAATACAAGAGCATTTTTTTTAAATGTATTATTTCACTCTTTGTAAAAATAAATTCTTTTCACACACAAATTTTGCAATTTTACTAATAATATTTTGTGTTTTTTTATCACTGATTATGTAGTGTTTGTACCGGGTTGATACAAAATGTCAGTTGAACTAGCCGCGCTTTCTTCGCGTAGAATGATCGCCCTGGGGCACGCTAGCCCCCCACCGAACCACAAGGGAGGATACCAGTCTACCAACCACCCACACAGTGGTTATCTGGTACGACTGTAATGTGAGCGATACCGAGTTTGATACCAGGAAACATTAAAAACTTCAAAATATTTTTAAAAGCATACGAGAAATCCCTATCAGAAGAACTTAGACTCCTACGGACTTAATGACGTTCAAAAAAGTCGGATGAATAATTGTTATAGAAAGGCTGTGAGCGTGAAGGTGCATTTTTCAAAGATTTAGATTGTTCGTAGATGAAAGATTATTATTAATATAATTTTGTTCATCTACTACAAGATTTATAATCATTTATTGTTTGATACTGATATTTTAGCTTGATATTACTCCTGCAGACTAATGCCGTAAAGCCTCGAAAAACCATATTTTGTCTCTTATTTGTGTTCGCTCGCTTGACCTGCACATCAATGGTAATTAATATTAATTGTATAATGTTGCACGGCGTTTACATGTGCCATCTTGTTTGTTATGACAGTTGGTCCATTTCATGTTTACCACTGTCATAATTACTTCGGATGTCTGCCGCCATGATTTGGTGGCGCTAAATGTCAGAGCGGGCAGTCAGTCTAAGCGCGCCCGCCATCGTTATAGGAGCGCCTAAGGGCGTCCCTATAACAGCCGACGTTATTGACGAATAAACGAGTAATATGTAAAACAGAAACAAGTTTTTGTATTGTGAACCTGATCCTGCATCCTTCATCCAGTTAACCGATGTCCTAAATGGAAGAGGAAGATGTCAATACATACAAAAATCTCTGACGTAAAGAATCTTATAATGTTTGCTTTAAATCGTGACTGGTTCATTAAATTATAAATAATATTATAAAATATGCTATTGAACAAGAAAAATAAAAGAAAATTGAATGTTATATTTCTAAATTACCTTTTTATGCTTTTGGGTTCACTTTTTCTCTAAAACCTTAAAAAAAGATGCATAAAAAAAGATTACCTCGAAAATGCATGACGTAATACCAAGAATTGGAAAAACAATTGATTTTGAACGATCATATGCTGTAGTAATTATGTCATACACATCCTGTGTCCGTGAACTGTTGAACTTAGGCCTCCCACATGAGTCTCCATCCTTCTATATCCTCCATCTTCCGAATCCAGAATACTTCCGCTATTCAGGGGTCAGCCAATGTTCCGTTTGCCAGTTTTTGCACGTCACTTCAACACATATTTGCCAACAAGACGACGGTTAATGAATAATAAAAAAAAATTCTTACAAATATTTAAGCTTTGCTAGGGTATGAAACTATCAAGCAGTTTTTTATTACTTTACATTTCAACAAAATTCGTAGGTGATCCTGTTTTCATTTAATTTAATATGTAGAATGCGACCCAAACGAAGACTCTGAACAAAGCATTTCGGAGTCTCTGAACTATAAGTCAAGTGAAATGTTCCGAACGCTGTTTGTGTGCAACGCATATGTGCCAGTGATGCATAACTATAGCATAGCATATCGTAAGGAGAGCATAGCATAAGACTAGCATAGGATAGCATAATGCCGTCGGATAATAGATGTATGGCCGCGAGATATATTGTGCGGGTAGCGGCAGACTAAATGGCTATGAAGCGAAATGGGTTAAGACTGCTTTGGGCATGCTGAAGATGTCTTAACAACAACACATTCACAATAGTAAACTACGAGTAGATATACGATATGTAAGTATGAATGGACTGCGCGAAGATTTTATTCTGAACATCTTATTATTTTCTCATACGATTTCAATGCTCAAATTACTTCATAAGCTAGCTACAAATTATTTAAATTTTAAAAATATTTTTAATGTAGAGGTAATTATTTTTTATGAAGACTTTCGTTTGGTATTGAAATCTCTATTAATCGTTGTCGAGACGCGTGGTTGAGGAATGAGGAGCTGGTCACCAATACAAAGAACTTTTCGAGAAGCACATAGTAATATAATAAAGATAAAAGATTGATAAACTACGGTCATCTGACCGGGGACGAAAATTTTTGCATTCTTCATAGGTCTCAGGCAGACTCCCACTGATTTGGCGGTAGTGACAGTCTAGCGCCAAAATTAACAAAGTGCCTAGTTATGGAACTAATGGCGTGACAGGTAGCGCCTTCGTAACACTTTAAACACTGTACTACGTGATAAACATACGTGTGAAAATAAATCATATGTAAAGAACTGATGAAGCTTGCATTGACGGCGAAACCACAGTATTCTTGCAATTTACTAAGCAATGCTTAATGTGATCCATGTAAAAATAAGATAGCAAGTGTCTATCTATTTTATAGAAAATATTTTATTCGAATGTTATTCAATATTTATTAAAATGTTAACTAAACATATGGTTCGAGGAAAATCATATTATTGTTCAACTATTTATAATAGAAATGATAGCATAACCTTTTACGAAGTAAATAATACTTATATGTACAATATGACAGGTATTTATTGTATAAATAATGAAAAAAATAAGACTCGTGTTCATCCCACCATGTTTAATATAATGGAAGCCTTAATAGCATCCAAGCGAAAGAGGTTAAGGAATTATGCTGCATATGTTGAAAAATCTCAATACTAATAATATAAACCACATTTAACGATTGCTTCGAGAGTTATTTTACTTTGTGAAATATGTTGAAATACACACAAAACATTTATTTGAAAATTCGTTTGAAGAAATATTTACTAAGATTTTTTAATTACGTCTTTAGCTGTCTCTATACTGTATAACTCTCGTATATTAACTTATTATATCTTTGATTTGTGTTATCTTTTAATTATTTCTAATTATTTTGTAATGTCATATATATATTAACATCCTCCTCTCTTTCAAATGTTGTTATTCAGCCGCGTGGTGGCAGGATAATGAGCAGATTAAAAACACACAAACATTTTCTGACGCACATTGACATATATTTACGATGAACTTTACAAACTTATGGCCCGGACCTAGTCACAGCATTCAGGCCGGGCCAAAATACAATACGCTCTCGCCGACGGTCGACACACGACTCCCTGCCGTACGGCGCCGTGTTTGGTCACACAGCGCCCCAGTGGCAATCTATAAAACTAACGTCACACCCGTGACCGGACTTGTGCAAAATGCCAAAATGGCGAAGCATGTCTGACAAGCGAACAGAAATAAGACACGAAAGATTGTAAATCGAGGTTTTCGGTACCAGTCAGCAAGGGCTTTATCATGCTGATGTCAATATGTAATATGTCTTAATGTTTGTATTGTACTCGATAAATTTGAAAACATGTGTTATGTTGAAATAAATAAATAATATTAGATATATTGAACACACAAAGTTCTTCTTGCCGTTATAAATGTATGAACTGTTATTAATTCGTAAGAAGTAATATATTTTCAAAGTATACGTAGCAAGTAAATCTTTTGTGGGAAATATAAAAGAAGATTATCGTAGAATGAATGTATAAAGGCGAGGCTTCAAAGATTTCAATCAAAACTTTTTCACAAAAGGAAGCAAAATGCAGCAAACTTCTTTTGAAAAACAGTTGCATAATCAAAGCTTCTTTATATTATCACACCTCGCATAGAGCTCTTCCACCTTCCTCACACCTCCGGCTAGTAGGAGTGAAGCCTCCCTCCTGAAAGCTCGAGAGCTTCCTGCCTTTGTGTTTTACAAGTGAAGGAGAAGCCTGAAGGAACATGAAAGCTCGGAGCGGTCGCTGCTTTCGATTACGGAAGGCTTACTCAACAGTGTTTATTTTAACTCTTTTGATTTATAGAATTATTCATTCGGAAAAAATGTACAAATAGATTGTCTCAGCCGTTGTTAGCTTTGAAACGATGATGTCGCTCTTTGTTCAACAGATAATTGTTTCTTTAAATGGCGTTTTATAACAGTTTAATTTATTTCTTACTCGTAAAAGAAAAAATAATAAAGAATTTTGATACAATTGAAATGATTAGTCTTTAATATTTTTTAATATATTTTTTGTGAAAAATAAAGAAATAAACGTGATTAATTAAAATAGTATTTCATTTATGATAAAATATATATTTAAAGTATTATTGAGATATCATTATTCTATTGTAATATTAAAGTAATATTCTTAACGATATTTTTTTAGGAGAAGCTTTATATTGACATGTGATTAATATTTTTTTTTAGCATTCAACACATAAATATAAATTATGCGAGTAAAAAAAAAATTCTTGGACTTTTATTTGAATTTAGAGGAAAATAATATATTTGAAAATAAAATCATATTATTCTAAATATCTGAAAATAATACAATACTTTCAGAAAAATAAAGTATTTACTTGGTTTGGCGCAAGGAGTAAAAATATTTTTCCATTACTTGTTTTTCCAATGCAGTGTTCTAGTTTTCTTTTTAGAGTTTTCAATCTGGAATACATTTTCTATTATTTAAATTAAAAACGTTTTTTTGATTAGAAAGAAAAAACTATGGTTTGTTTTATAGTATTTCAGTCTAAATATAATATTGAAATACTCGTAAAATGATCGAATTTTATGATTAAGATTTTTATATCATTTAATTTCTTGATAACGAAGACTATATAATTACAATTTTGACAATTTTGCAATTATTTATTTATTTCCTTCAATAACATTACAAAATATTTTAACATCTTAATTCATTACTGAAGTATTTACATAAAAGTGTGGCCCGTAAATTTATTGACACACTAAGTGTCAATGACCTCACACCCAGAACAAGCGTTAGGAGACTCAATGCAAATAGTTGACTTGTAACAACAAAAACGCTGTTATAAGTAAATCATGGATGACCCACAAATAACATGGCGTTATTGTCACAACATCAAACTTCAAAAATTTCGCCTTCGTCAACACTAGCACTGAATCAGAGGCAATATAACACCAAATATGTCAATATCTTTACTTAAGCTGGTTTCAAGCACTGCTCACTGCGATTCTTTCGCCTTACGCGTATCCAGGGTTGAACGATGGTCTTTTCAGGCCACACTTCAGGATCCATGAGAGACTCTAGCGAAGTCGCGATGACCCCGACTTTGAAAGAAGTTGACAGCGTCCGTCTGCTGATAATCCTCCTGATGGTCATCCAAGAGGGATTGAATGCAGCGGTCACTGCCAAGAAGCTCTGCAAGTCATCAGCTGTTGTATCCGGGTGAAGACCCTTGGCGTGAAGATACGCCATCTTCACTCCGGTAACCTTCTTCGAAGGAGCTGCAGGACCGCGGATCACCCGACGTGCTGAACGCCTTTGCCTATCAGAAGAGACGCGACTCATATCCGAGTGGTAAACTTCCTCGGAAAGACTGCTCGTGGGAGAGAGAGAACATCCACGGAGAGAGCATTCCGGGCCTCCAGTTCCTCGAACCACGAGCTGGAGGACCTTCTTGGGAGCCCTACTCAAAACAGCAGGGGCTCCTTGCATAGCACACTCCGAGGATTCGTCTTCTTCGGAAGCCTCATTTGAAGTAACGGCTTCACCGGCAGGTTCAGAGTCTCTGCTGTCACAGTTGTCACGTTTACTTTCACCTTGATCCACCATTTATAACAAAATGGTCCAGGCTTTGAAAGCGTCTGGCTAACCATTCGATTTCCTTTAGAATATCTGATTAATAAATCATCCAAAAATATGACTCAATTACTACATTTACGCCCTCTTTCAGTACTTGTGCTTTTGCTCTAGAGGTTGTCGGGAACCATATATGTTCCCAAGTGAACCATCAACAGAAGGTTTGTCGTAGAACGAGGAACGTAAGGAAGAAATTTTTATTTTTTGGAACTAATGAAATCTGATCGGTTATCGAATTAATTTCACTTAATTAGTTGTTTTTTCCATCTTCAAACGAGCAGAATCTGAATATTTTAAAGAAATTATTAAAATAACACATTTTCACTCTCTTCCGTGTCTCATCCAACCGATGCAGTTGAACTTCATATATACTGTTTGAGACTCATAATTCTCTGAGAGTTCTCTTTTGTGAGTGTTTCATCATATCAGACTGTATACGTCTACTATTGAACATTGACTATCAGCACGATATCAGTCTCCACTCTTCAAGATTTTCTCCCTTCCGCAGCCAAACTCCCCCCGATATTCTTTTGACGTCATCAGTGCAGCTCGCAGGGGTTCGACCAACACTCCGTTTGCCAGTGATCGGGCATCACTCCAATATATTTTTTTCCCATTACCCGTCTTTTCATCAACAGATATGTCCAGCCCAATACCACTCAACTGTGCCGATTATTTCGGTAGCGTTTACTTTTCTAATTATTTCTCATATTTCTTTGTTTCGGATTCTATATTTTAGAAACGTTCTGAGCGTTGAATAACCTGTATTTGTCAGTTTATAAATTGACTTAAAAATAATCAAATAATTAATTGCATAATATGTATGTATCAAAGCATTAATTACCAATACGTAAATGAATAACACTTAATATTTTGAATTATTCTCTTCTCCTTTGTGTCAGCGACGTCAAACTTTTTTTTTACCAATATCTGGCAACATCGATAGCTTGAGTGTAACCCAGCATTAGGTCCTGGGATGGCAAACTTGTTGGGCACATGGAGCAGCAACTTAGGTGTGAGGCGGTCTGCAGGTCTCCACAGTCGCACAATTTTGAATTAAATATTATACCTTTATGTGTTTCAATATGTTATTAACCTCATAAATTATAACGATACGAGAAGTGATACAATAACATAAAGTCAACCAATCTACTGCTTTCTAGGAAACCATCAGCCAGAAAGCTTAATATCTTGATATGCATGGAAAACATAAGTCCAGTCGCTAGTACTGTATTGGAAGCATTTTCTGTAACAGGTGTCTTTTCGCTAGATTTTTTTTTCACTTTATTTATCATATAATATTGTTCCATTATTCGAATATCGGAATGGAACATTTTTTAATAATAATAGGTTGTTGGGTACGTGTATTAAGTCAACTAGCTAATAGACTTATTTCTAATTCTTTAGATTTTTTATGTCAAGGCCATTTTGAAGTGGATGTTTTTTTTTATATCAATTGGGTAATATCATGAGGATATTTGAAGAAATATGTGTCTTAAAAATAGTAAATGATATAAAATGAGTGAGTATTTTGGAATGGGGAAAGAAATTTATGTTGAAAATAATAATTAAAAGAGAAAATAAAATATTTTATGGAAATGTACATTATGAGGTAATTAAGCCAATATTTTTGCTTTTAAAAGTAGATTACTGCGTTGAATTATTGGGATCCAATGTATTGATTTTCTGAGAAATAGCTAAGTGGGAAAGTGCACCAGTCAGCTGTTCATATTACATTCGGTACAAAAACATACGTGAATATGGCTGGCACTACTACTTTAAATGCCACAGAAGAACATAAATAATATATGCTATCACTGCAAGCCCCAGGACTTTCGCCATCTTGAATATCGGGAAATATATATAACGGGTCCGCCATCTAACGATTTTTTTTTCAACTAGTGCTTATTTAGTGAATGGTAACACTCAGCTCATGTCTGATTTGACAGACAATTAGTTTTATCCTTCTGCTGAACGAATATGCTTGTGTATACGCTTGAACAACGCTGGAAAATATTGCGACATTACTTTGAAAATCAGGCCATTTTTCTTCGAAAATGAGCAAGGAGTGGTCGTTACAGTCAATGGCGATCGTTATCGGGCCATTTTTGTTCACAAAAATTGAAGAGGAGGATATTGGCAACATTTAGTTTCAACAGGACGGCGCTACGTGCCACACAGCCGAAGCTACATTCGATGTTTTGCGCCCCATTTTCAAAATAAAAAAGTTATTTGGCGGACCCTATGTATTGTACTCTGTAGAGCTTTGGAGTCCATAGCTGAAATGGGATGAGGCGAAAACCATGTCAACTTACAGAAATTTATGAGCGTAATTCGTGACGATAATGTGCTCCAATAAAAGATATAGTATGACGATAATGTTTTAATAATAAATTAGTTATTCATTTTTGTTAAAAGATATTGGATATCCGAGTTTGTCGTTACAGGATAGCCTGCCAAATATGTCGACCGATACATTTCACCTGCGGTTCATACCCTCGCAGCCATGAATGTATTAATCGAGAGGAACGCAAGGGTAGTATTAATCGCCACCCAGACCAACCAGGGGCATTAATAATTCTATTTCGTCCCAGTATTGGAACACCTCAACTGAGTCCAGCGCAACTAGCTACTACTTCGCGGTAAAGTAAGAATGAACATGCTAGTAACCAGTAGAAAGTCGTGACATGTAATTTATTTATATTTTGTACACATTTATTTTTAAATATATATCATATTTTTGTTCACCTCATTCTCGTCTCGTATTGATGTCTGGATGGGACATCACAAAGGACGCTCGCATATAAAAAGTGTCATTTTGAAAGTGGCTGAAGGTCTACCTGCGACTCTTATGCAGGGCATAACGCAACTACAAACTGACAATCTATGTTCTCAAATATAATGTTAAAGATAAATAATCAGCAAACCATAACAATTAATATTGCACATATATTTTTTTTCAATGTTTTCAGCATTCACTTTGAGATCCATTACAAATTATAAATATTTATTTATTAACCTTGATTTTACATGGATCCATTTAGAACAAGGTAAATAAATGAACGTTTACAATTAATTAAATGTAACATAATTTTTTGATACTAATTAAAATGTATCAAAAATATTCAACTGTTATAAACGCAATGTTTTGATAAATACTCATTATTTCAATGTAAAAAAAAATATCCTTCTGTAATTCTACGTGGAATTATTTATCTTTGTAACTAACGCAAGCAACTTCTATGGAGTCTATTATTTATTTATGTAACTAAGATTAGTATTTAACGAAGTGTGAGCAAAGTTTATAATTAAAAGTGGATACCAGGTAAGTTGGCCTTCATCTCCCCAGGTGAATTTACTGTAAGAAGTTAATAGTTAATTGTCGTAAGTGAATTTAGCGTCAAAACCTTTCAGCATGGCAACGCAACACCAGACCTGCTGAAAGTCATGAAGTGAAGTGAGAACGCCTGAAACAAGAATTAACACATTCATCTCCTCAACGTATTTTATACTTTGTTCGCCCATGTTTTGAAATACCAATTATTATAACTTATTTTTAAGAATTTGTTGTTATTTTATTGACAAATATGACACTGAATAAAATATAATTTTACTTCAAGGGTGCATTAGTTTAATATGAGCTGTCTTAAACAAAATTTGTAACAGACATGTGCATTCTTCAAAGTTCTCGAATTTGAATTTATGTTTTTTACAATCGTTTACAATTATGCAGGGGAGCACAACCGGTCAAGATTGGTGTTCTCTGTAACGTTCAGCTAGAGTGGCTATACGCTACGTGTGGGAAACTTGTGTTGGGGAAATTGCAAATGTATATGTATATGTTTCTTGAAGAGATCCAGATTGCATGAAAAAGGAAACAGACGCTGAAAGAACATTTAAGATCTTACCGGTAGCATTTAGAAAGCATTTTCGGAAAATGACAGTGTTTGTCGGCACGCACTAACCGTGTATAAATGATGAAGTGTAAGACGAATGTGTCGATTGTGGGTGGGTGCACGAGTAATTTTGATTTAATTTCCTTAAAAAATATATTTAATAAATATTTAAATATCTTAATTTTTTTAGTTTATGCTATATGGATGCAGAAAGTGGACGACCAAAGAGGTCAAAGACTCATCTGAGAGGCACAGTGCAATTACGTTCAATGGAATCAATGGACGGACACAGGCCAATGATGATGATATGCTTTTTATAAAATGAAAAATAAACAACTTTTCGGAACTTTTATGCAAATTTTATTCGCCGGGGAAGTGGTTAAAGATCAATTTAAAAATGTTAAATTGTGGGCAATGAAAGTGTTAACTTGACGAACAAAGACTATTAGGTGTTTTTGGGAAATTCACAATTATTAACAACGAATCACCTGCTTAATTCTGATACAATGGGAATAAATCAAACGATTGTTTCAGCTAGAGGCACTGAAAGGTCCTGAATAATAGAGTAAGAGTCAGCTGAAAATAACGAATGCGTAGAGTGCTGAAATCTGAATATGAAATTAATTACAGGTATAAAGTTTTGAATGTAAGATCTTTTCAATGTGCTGAATTGATTATCACGAACCAGACATTACGGCTGTAGTTACTAAGAAGAATACAATTACTTTATATTACTTTCTAAGAAAAACAAGAAGAAAAGTGTCATTGAACATATCATATGATTGAAACTTGATTATTCAGTCTTTTCTAAATCAAAGTCATAATTAATATAAAAATATAACTTTTTATTTTTCTTACTCACGAACAGATTATTTTTCAATACAGTGATTTTCACTACGATTGATGGAATATATAAATTCACAGCAAACATTGTCTTTTATGATATCTTACTCGTAAATAAATTGGAAAAAAAATTAACGGTGAGTGCTGGGATTCGTAACATGAACCGTTTGCAAGTACAAAGTTTGGTCTGTACTCAGCTTAGGCCCGCTGCCACTTTCTCCACTCACTAAATTGAGAAACCAACACGTATTTTGTTATTGATACACTTTATTTTATATTTGTCGTTTGTAGTAAACTTTATTTAATTAAATAAATTCAAATGTCAGATATTAAACACTCAACAAAAATATTTTTTTTATATTATTAGTAAATGGACTTTATATTCATAAGAACAGGCATCATCAGAGTAGATTTTTATGTGTATTCATAATATGTACTGTCAAAAGTTGCTATTTTTAATATCAAAAGAATGATTTTTATATATAAATGGGACATATAGAAGAGAAAATTATATTTTAGAATATAAAATGTGCCACATTTGAATATAAGTGATACACTTTTGCACACTAGTCAGGAATCCTTGGTATCAGAAAACATTATGATAAAAGTAATTAAATATACACATACTATGCATCAAATTCTTTATAAGCATGAGTTCGTTCGGAAAAAATATCGGCAGAAGCGGAATGCGAACCAGCGAGCCTTGAAACCAACCATTGCTCAAATTCATTACCCTAAGACACTCGACCATCCTCTACCCGAACTGTTGCGCTGAATAAGTCGTATTTATACCATTGTTGCCATCATATAACGATAGGTGTCTCTATAGTAAATATTCAGAGTGAGAATATTATTATTTTTTATTATCCAATCAGTCAACATTTATTCACATGTTTAATATTATTACTTTCCGATAGTCTATTTAATTTAGTAAGTACCACTCGGGTCTAGAACCGAACTGTAGATTGAATGTATGAGAAACAACTTCTTGTAAGTCCGACGCGGACTTTTAAAACCTTTTATTTTATCTGAACGAACTGATGCGTATAAAGAATTTGATGTATAGTATCATCATCATCATCATTATCAGCCTGTGTCCGTCCACTGTTGAACGTAGGCCTCCCGCATGAGTCTCCATCCTCTTCGATCCTCCGCCTTCCGCATCCAGGTCACTCCCGCTATCCTTCTTATACCTCTCGAAGAGACGTCGGTCGACGGGGAAGAAAAGTATTGGAATGGCGCCCAAGAACTGGCAAACGAAGCATTGGCCGACCCCCTACAAGATGGACTGACTACGGTTAATTACTTATATTATTGTAATATATTCAATGATATATAAAAGTAGATTAGAATATTGAAAAATAAAATGATATATAAATATAAAATATTTAAAAAAAAAAACATTTATTTTTAGTTGCATTTTTGTGTCATTTTATGTTGTTATGCTTTTTTAACGATAATGTTCCCAAAAATTCACGACATACATTTTGTGCTTGGTTTGCTAAAATTTAAATGGCGCTATAAAGTAACAACATGTTGTCCTGTTGTATATTTTGCTTGCAAGCTGCAATAAAACTGTGGATTTGGGTCATTTCAGCGTCTGGGGATGAAGGCCGCAACTGTGGACGTAAAACCAAGACCTTAAGCTGCTGAA
The DNA here is from genome assembly GCA_022606575.1 of Glossosoma conforme. Classification (NCBI taxonomy): domain Eukaryota; kingdom Metazoa; phylum Arthropoda; class Insecta; order Trichoptera; family Glossosomatidae; genus Glossosoma; species Glossosoma conforme. The sequence continues at coordinate 328,762 of JAGTXR010000039.1, forward strand.
ATTTAATTCTAAAATTTCTTGTAAATCCACTTTCCCTGAAAATTTAATATCGTCATGTAAATCTCACCTATCGTATTTGGATATCGTTTTTTTTAAATCGCATTAAAAATATATTCACTAACTGTATTAGTAACTCGTAATTAATGAACATTATCATACATTTGTCGTACACAATATATGTGAAATATCAAGGACCAACAGCTCTACTCAATCAAAACAAAGTGCCGACTTTACAACACCTGAATCGTCCCTATTCGTCTTTATCGCTGTGAATCTTGGTATTTAACCAAGAGCCAATGCAGCCGTATAATAGGATACCTGCGTAGAATACTGCAGGGATGATGGTTTGACTTAGTGAAGAATAACAAGGTGAGAGAGCTGACAAAACAGCCGTGCAGACTGCTGTCGATTGAAAAGCAAATGATGACCTGGCTGGTACGTGTATTAAATACGCCGCAAGAGCGTATAATATATAGCTACCTTTTCTTCAAGACCGGCGGCAAATATACATAGAATGTACTCAGCGATGATGCGAAGATTTTGTAGACGCAGTTTGTGAATGCCCTATGCTATAGTTAGGACATTGGACATGGTATGATGACTGTTGAAATAATAAAATTTGATTGAGTATATAATTAATTTAATTTAGGTGAAAACAAAATCCTGCTCTCATATTTTTTTAGTAGTAAATATATACATTAAAAATATAATTCAATCTCTAAACATGAATTTTTGAATACACAAAAAAGTCCATAGCTTTGAATTGAAATTAAATTCATAAAACGAACATTGGCCACAAAAACGGTTTAAAGATACTAAAACCTCCTCTCTCAAGAGGGGGAGTTATTACGTCACGTGAGGGTTGGATCAGGAGCAGGTCAGCAGACAAAGACTTTCTTTTAGAAGCACAGATTATATTTACGTTAAAAAACATTATAAGTTTGTGACCGCGCAGCATGACATGCCGCGCGGCCGCAACGCGGACCTTGCCTTGCCAAAGGGTGGGAATCAACTACCGTAGGGTCGCCGGCGCTACGGTTCTCGCTCTAGCGCCTCGAGCGGTGATGTTCTTAACTAACACACCCGTTAGCGAACCGTCAGCACGGCGCACCTAAATGCACGACAAGTAACCCGAAGTAAAGAGACGAAAAATCGTATATCGAGGTTTTCGGTAACAGTAAGCAAGGACTACATCATGCTGATGTCAATACTAACAAAAGTAATTTCGTCATATATATTTTTTCATTTGACAAAAAAGCGATTCTGCTTTATTTTCTAAATATAACTTTATATCTCGTCTGTTTTGAAACGCACAATTTTCTTTATTCCTCCAATACGACGTCCCGTATTGGATGGCCGGCTTAAGACTGTAAATTTTCTTCGGTCCGCTGCGATTTTCCACAAGGAACAAGATAACTGACAAATCCACCAATTCAACTTTATGTATTATAAAGGGCCTCGGTGTGTGTACACTGTACAGACACGACAATAAAAATGGACAAAAATGGGACAAAAACCGTGGAAAGAGGAAATCAACTTTCTACATCGGATTTTGAAATGGATGTCTTTATTTTATTTGTTTTCAATATATAAAAGGAGAATGATTTATTTTTAATGAAATTTTTAATTATTTTTATTTGACTTTTGGTTATTATTATTGAAGTTTTATGAAATAGACTATATAATTAATATATACAATCGTGTCGGAAACAACAGGGTCAGATCCTGTCTGCCCAGAAGTGGGCGACGTCGATGGCGTTACTCCTGGCCATCATCAGGTCTTCCTGGATGCAGCTATTCGGGCACAGCGCACACTCCAGAAGGTGTGACAGGGTCTGCTCCACGCTGCAGTCACATTCAGTCTGTTAAGGGAACTCCATATATTCCACATATAATTAATTATATCATTATATAACATATTTCAAATTTACTTACTGTTTTAATCATTTATACTGTCATCTCCCGTCTTTAAAAAAAAACGACAAGTCGCGGGTTCGCCACGTGGTCGCGTGGAAAAATAATGTGGGTGCAGATTAACAACAAAAATAACTTGTTTTTGAAGCACAATTCACATTTATTTTTAATAAATATGTACTTGATTTCCTCATCCGACCGGCATGGCGTTTCGCCGGCTGGAAGAAAGTTAACTGACTTTGCTTGACTGAAGTTAACTGCTGGAACACTGTGACATGCAGCGCTGCCAAGATAATCACGGAAAAAAAGCAAATTGAAGATGACACTTGAACCAACATTAAATGGAGCGACTGTCGTAACAAATAACATGGCGTATGCAAAGGCCGTGTAATTTTATATATAATTAAAACTAACATTATTAGATGTGCATGTCAGGCGAGCTTACAAAAATAAGAGACAAAACATCGTTTTTTGAGGCTTTTCGGCATCGGCTTAAAAGAGCTACTGATATATCTAGGTAAGATCTAAGAAAAAAATACCATCGACAAAATGGGAAAAGGATGTAAGAAAAGGATCGAGGTGCACTGGTACGCCATTTAGGAGCGCCATTGTAGTTGTACTAAATTTAGTGCTCGAAGGTACACGAGTACCAACTGAGATGGAAAGCAAAAACAAACCTGGCTACGAAGCACAGGTGTACCTTTCTAGAACGTAGAAGATGACGCATCAAGAATAAATATATATATATATATTTTTTATTAACGGCCTAGTCTAATACATACGGTTTGAAAGTAGAAAATACAATAAATAAAATGGTAAAACTGAACAAATATTTTAAGACAATACATTTTGACAAAACATGAACATGAGTAAATAAACAGATCTCGCACATTAGTAGAGGGATCTGCGAAATGCCGGAAGGTCCTAATATAATGAATAATATTTATGAATTTCGATTTATTATTTATATCAAAAATATAAAAGGTATATTGAATAGTAATAAAGTAAATCGTTCTTAAATAATTGCTGAATTCCAATATAAATCTTGATGGTTTAATGTTTTGTTATAACATCATGATATCACATGTTTTTTTTAGTAATTAAATATAACCAACCGTTGCTCAGGTTCATTACCCTAGACCGCTCGACCATCTTTTGCCTGAACTGTTGCGCGGAGTAAGTTGTATTTATACCATTGTTACCATCATATAACGATACAAGGATAGATGTCTCTATAGTATATATTCAGTGTGTATATTATTATTACATCTGTCAACATTTATTCACAAGCTTAATATGATTACTTTCCGACAGTCTATTTATTTTAGTAAGTACCAGTCGGGTCTCCAACCGAACTGTAGATTGAATGGATGTTTTTTTTAAGTTCGGTGAAGAATTACTCAAACTCAAAAGATTATCCTGGAAACTTATATAAAAATAAAAAATATCTTTCTAATTTATGATTAAAGTAGAAAATTTATAATTATGTACATAACCTCTTCTTTATTCTCCTCGTAGGTCCCAGTTGACAGTCGCTTGCATAAGTGGGTTAGCATTATTAGTGAAAAATTATCAAGTGCGAAATCCATGCGTAAGTATAAGACTTACCTCGAATTTCCGAAACTAGTTAATGCGCCTCCTTTGGGAGGGCTGTATAATTGATTCTACCTCAGGGGAGTATAAAATACTAGTGCCTTATACGAAAAGGTGTGTCAAAGCTAGATCCGCGGTCCAGTTTTAGAGAAAAAGAGAAGATGTATAAGAAATATCCGAAGGACAACAATTTGCTTTGATATCAGCTTGATATAGCTCCTTAAGGCTGATGCCGCAAAGCCTCGAAAAACGATATTTAGTCTCTTATTTTTGTTCGCTCGCCTGACATGCACATCGAATGTTAATTTTGATACCATAATGTTAAACGGTGTTTGCATATGCTAAACTATTTGTTTTGACAGTGGGCCCATTTCCTGTTGGTACCACTGTCATCTTGAATCACTTTTTTTCTGCAGCGACGGTTGGCACCGCAGGGATGTGAGGGCGGGACCTGTCGTCAGCTGGAGTTGCGACCGCTATAACAAGCGACGATTTTGACAAATACATCGTGATAATATGTGAAACGAAAACATGTTTTTGTATTGTGAACCTGATCCTGCATCCTTCATCCAGTAAATAGATATCGAATAAGAAAGGAAGATATAAGCTAGTTTTATCACTATTAATGAAAAGGGTAAGGTGATATAGAAGCAAAAAAAAATTCAAGTAAATATACGGACGCTTATACATGATGAGAACTAAAAGGCTTGCATTGGAAATAAAATCGCTGTATTATATATGTGAATAAAGTGCTCAACGCGTTCCTAGTTAAAAATGCCACAAGACTACCACTTTATAGTTCAGCAGACCTAAATGATTATCATAGAACGCTCTGGTTTGAGCCGGTTGTGTACACTTACTTAAAAAAAATCTATACCGAGAGCCTCTACTGAAAGCCAAAAATAAAAGTAAAACATTAAAGAAAGGATGCTTTTTTTCAATGTTTTTTCAAAAGTAAAGTATCAAAAGTATAGTTTGGTTAATTGTTACAAAAAATAAGGTTGTCCCGGAACCGAATGGTCACGGTCCCGAAATTACAGCATCAGCTTATATGGTGATGCCGGAATACAAGTATCCGGCACGGAGAATAAGACCAAAGACCGGAGATGAGTTGATACTTATTTATTTAATGCTACTCCCCTTTTATACCCTTAATTTACAACATGAGTAAGCAGTTATAGAATAATATTAGTACATTTGAATGTCATACACTGCACATTTATCGATACTGTTTTTGGACCTCGATCCCTTCAATTCACATACAGTGGCAGATTACTGGGAAGGCCCATGCTCCGAATCGATGTGAAAGCATACCTTATTTATATTAGAATTAATAAATACATAGAATTTCGTACACCGAAAATTCCTCGATACTTGTTGTTTTGAACTTTGATCCAACTGTATGAATTTAAGATAAAGAGTTTGATTATAACAATTACTTTGGACGCTGAAAATAAATAGTTATGTTTAAAATAACGTTTTTGAACAATGATTACATGCAACAACTTATACATATGCAAATTCAAAGTGAATCAACATATTATATGACTTTTCTCTCATCAATAAATTGGAGAAAAAATAAACGTGGGACGACAGGATATGTAACACGGACCCTGCAATATTATACAATTTATCGTCCAACGCTTCATTATACAAAATTATTTTTAAATTATTACAAATTACATCTATTTTATGAAACATAATCTTCAGTGACATTAACGGCGTGAATATGTCAATTGACATATCACGCAGATTTCTTAAAAAACTAGGTTACTTTGTCTTTAAGAGCTCTGAAGGCTCTCGGAGTCGAGTAACCCTCTGGTTCCCTGGGGTCCCCGTGACGCTAACTACCTCTAATTGCTGATAAATGCGCCCCGTGTGTGTTGTCTGCTAATTAAACTTGGTTTATGTAACTTAATACCGTCCTTCCTGAAACGCGAGAGCAGGATGCTTGGTAAGTAGCTCGAATTTCAGGAACTCGCCGCTGAAGCGCTTCCGATTTTCAGCTTAATTTCTAATCGGTTTCAATAATGGAATTAAACATAAGAATTATATTTGCAGCATTTTGTCACAGTATATTCTTTTGCATTTTTTTCCATACACTATTTTACTTATCGGGTTTTCATAAAAAAATTAAAATTTTCAGTTTCTAATCTAAGCACATACATAACTTTATCCATAGATAGTGATAAACTGTTTCAAAATGGTTTATTGTTAAATGTTTAAATGTTTAAGAGTGTTTGCAAAATAAAAATAAAGATTTTATATCTATAACTATTATCGTTCACAAAAATGAAGACTGCGAATTCAACCTCAATAAAGGTTCCATTATTGAACGTTTCTTAACCCTTTTGCATCGGTTGTCGATATATGCCGTCATAAGATTCCCCGACCTTGGTTGACTTGATATATCGTTTTGCTACTTTCTTAGAATAGTTTTTTATGCAGCATCTGATAGCTAAAGGATACAAGAAGCATTGCGATATATGAAAATAGACAACATAAGTACATTTATGCTTCAAATACAAGTTTTATAATAATTAGTTATAAGTTTTATAAAAAGACAGTATAATATATTCAAGCCGAGCTGTAATGAAAGGGTTAAGGAAAAGTAGACATGACATTGATTTGATGTGCTTTTCGTGATACATGCTAAAATAATTTGAAAAATATACTTATTCACGACAAGACAATTAACATTAAGGTTATCAACTGACAATACTTGGTGAAACTGCATAATTTAAAATTTAAAAATTAATTTTATATTTAATTAATAAATTTAAAATATTTAGTTTTGATTCACAAAATAAATTGTGAATCAAAACTAAATATTTTTAATTTATTTTTTTAATTAAAATTAATTCTTAAATTATAACAAAGACATTAATTTATGGTTTCAAATGATTGGTAATAAAATGAAGCAAAAATAATTATCTTGTTGATAAATACATAATGTATGGTTTTGATGGACATGATCAAAAGCAACAATCGACAATATATAAAATTCTAGATTATAATATTGAGAATGCTTCACAGTTGAATTCATTCAAAGGAAGGGGGAAAACCTCGTGATTAATTTTATTACGCCTCTTGGGCTGCCTTAAATATTCATTTTCTCCTTTAGCGCTAAAAAGAAGTGGTCTTCCCGCCCTAATGTCTGTTTATTGCCACATTTTGCGGAGAATTTGTTAAGTTTAACGATTTCTTTTAGAGTTTTCGAGTTTGCCTGCGGCGGACTCCACCGCTGAGCTTAAGACACCCCTCCACTTTCTGTCCTCATAAGAATTTAATTATTTTTTTCATTTATTTTTATATTTATACATTACGTACAAATCGCACCAGATTTTGAATACAAATACTACGAGTGTATTACAAAATATATATGAAAATGTCACACGTATCTATGTTTTGAATCCAAAACCCTAAAAATCACATTTTAATATCAGATATTTTTTTGTAATAAATATTCATTAACAACAAAAATAATATGAAGAAAAATTAATGTTAAACTAGAAAATAAAACAACTCAAAAATGCCTCTTTTATTGTACACGAAAAATATCAAAAAAATATGTCATTTTTAATATTTGTTAATACATTTTAAAGGTAACGTTTTATTACATTTAAATGAGTCGATACATATATTTATAAATCTATCACATAAGAACAAATTAAAATTCTCCTCTCTTTAAAAGGTAGTTGTTCAGTCACGTGGTGGCAGGATGAGGATCGGATTAACAACATATGTATTTCGGCGAATTTACATACTTATGGCCCGTACCTAGTCACGACATTCAACAGGCCGTGCCCACAACAATACGACCTTTTTTGCGATAAGCACACAACTAACTGCCGAGCGATGCCGTGGTCGGTCACACAGTGGTTATCTAAGTAACTAGTCGTTCTAACGACATTACAAAACGACGTCACATACATGAACGACAAGCGAACAGAAATAAGAGAACAAAGATTAAATATCGAGGTTTTCGGTACCAGTCAGCAAGGGCTACATCATGCTGATATTAATATGTTGGACTGCTGGGTAAATAAGAAAGAAATTACAATTCTTCAATATAAGTTACAGCGAAAATAATGAAAACATTATTCAATTCATTTGAGTGCATCTTCATATCAAAATTTCAAGTGCCTTAGTTCAAGATATATCATTTATTATAAAGAATATCTCAAAATATCTCATCCTATCGAAAGATGTTATAATTATTACAAATGGCGTTGTACATCAATCATATTTGTCTTTAGTAAACAAAGCAGCTGCAGTTCCTGGCAGGTATGGCTCAATGGTCAAAGCGTTTGCTTTAAAAGTCGTCGGTTCGATCCCCGACAGAGATTAAAAAAAAGATTTTTAATCGATTTCTGAGCTCTTAAATTACCTCCGGTTCGGTGTGAAATTGATCCCTCACCCGTATAATGCTAGTCATAGTGAAGACCACCATTCAAAGTTATTTCCTGTAATAATAAAGGATAATGCGTGAATCTCAGGCTGTAGTCTATGACGTTGGCAGACAAACACTCCACATGCAGCGTTTAGCCATATACATCATGGTTAGCGTCATAGAATTCCACAGATGAGACTTCAGAATTACTATCACCATCTGTCGGTATTCTCCTGTATATGTTTAAATAATAATGAAAAAAATACACTCACGTAGTATTGGTTTTTCTTCGCAGCTCTGGGTTAAGTTGCAATAGTTGAATTATGGCAGCTGCTGATAAGGTTTGGCATGTTAAGAGGGCATTTATCTATGACGTTGGCGGATCAACACTCCACATGCAGCGCTTAGCCATATGCACCGTGATAAGCGTAGAAGATTTCCACAGATTTGTCTTCAGAATTACTATCACCATCTGTCGATATTCTTCTGTATTTGTTTCCATAAAAAAAATAAGAATGGCAAGAGGAAGCTGAATGTAAAATGCAGATAATAAATAAATAAATTCATACGCTATGCTTACGGTCAAAAATTGATGGACTCTAGCTAACTGGTGTTGAATAAATCTAAAACGGAGTATAAGAGTTCAGTTGCTAACGTATTCATTAAGTTTATATTGCACGGTAGTCTGAACAACTCTTGAATACAAATACCGTGTTAACGAACTCTATGAAATTATTATACGTACCCGGGAATAAATAAATTAAATGCATTATGGAAAACTTTTCAGTAAAATTTGCACTTATACCGCATCTTCTCGTAGTTTAATTAGCCTGGAATGTTGTTTCGGAAGCACTACTCTTGATTAAAAGTACGTGATTCTCTTTTTCATGTAAATTACTGTGGATAAAAATAAACAAGAGGAATACCGATAGATACTCTTATAGAAAAAATCAAATCTGCAGATTTTAAAGTTAGTTATTATCAAAGTTAAGCCCTGTAGGTAGAGTCTTTCTATACGATACCTTACTTTTTTGTCATTAAGCATGGCTCAACGGTACTGTGAGGCATGTAAAGAGCTTAGATTTGTTTAAATTGGTTTTTTTTTAAATCAAGCAGGCTTACTTATTCTAATGTAATCCACACTTAATATTGACCAATAATATACAGATAGCCTACTTAATGACAGTACATAAATCAATATTTATTCACACAAACCACATAAATCTAACATCTTTCGTCTAAATGAAAGTGATTCCATGTCTCCGGGAACGCATGGTGGATGGATGAGGAGCAGGTCACGAAGCAAACAACTCTTCGAGACGCATATTTACGTTTGTTTTCAACAAAAGACTGACAACAATCGGTATTCTACCTGGGCCACAAACAATGCATGACGTGTACCTGACGGTTCCCGAGATGAAAGTGATATCGGCCACTTGGCGAACTATCCGATCTCACATGACTTGTAGCGGCTGTAAGAAAAAAATATAAAATGGCGTCTGTAAACGCCGCGTCTAATAATTTCTTAAATCTAAAACATAGACTAAAATTATAATATACGCGTATCAGTCGAGCGAAAAAATGAGACCAAAGATCGTACGTCGAGGCTGTACAGCACCAGCCTGCAAGGGCTAAATCCAGTTGATTATCAAGGCACACAAAGTCTTTAGAAACTTCTAGAATTTTCGAAAAGATCTAGAACTTACCTTCTCTGGAACCACAAGCCCCGCCTTCTCTGCTCCTAGCCACGCCTCTTCAGATAATTGCTTTCCTTACGTGTTGTTTAGACGTCGTAGAGAATAAATTCTAATGCCTGGCTTAGCACGCTCCTGCCAGGGCCGCATTAGGAGAAGCGATTCTGTTTCCGCTTGAAATGGGCGTTACTGAAATCCCGCTGCAAATGTGCCTTCTTGCCACTTTCTGCCCTTTTTAAATGTATTTATATCCGGTCTAAAGTGAATAATGTTTAATTTAAAATACATTTATCATTGAAGAGGGCCGCAATTTATTTTACCTTTTCTTTATTCCTTCTTTTCTTGAACACAAGACAACGTGTTTATACTATTTTCTTTTATTCATAAGTATTATACGGATTTTTGTAAAGCTGATAGCAATAGCACGTAATATAATTGTCGTTAGAGAGTAATATATCACAACATGGTCGGGTCAACGCCTGTCGGGTTGATCCGCTTCTTAGGACCAAATGATCCTGGCATCATGATCACCGGGCTATTCATCCGACTTCTTTTAAGAAATCAGGTTTATTATAAATTACCGTAAATATTCCTCAGATACTAGATCTGCCGTCACTTTAACCATTTCCCCGGCACACGAATATATGTAAGAAAAAAAACAATTTGATTATGGAATATTGAAAACATACTGTATCGTAAAATAAATTATATAACTTGTACTAAATATTATTTCTTTTCGCTCAAAAAAAAAAGGATATTTATAAGTAATTAAATATACATATACTGTACATAAAATTCTTTTAAACGAGTCAATTCATTCAGAAAAAATATCGGCAAGAGCGGGATGCGAACCGCGGATCTTTGGAACCAATAATTTTGCCCAGGTATTTATACCGCTCGGCCACCGTGGCCATTTCTTCCGCCTGAGCCGACTCGTCTTGGAACTTCTATATATGTCATTGTTATCATCGTTTGATAGATGTCGCCATAGTATATATTCAAAGTGGTCCCCAGTAAGTTGTGTGCCGACGGCGGCGAGATCGTATTGTGGTTGGACCTGCCTGTTGAATGCTGTGACTATGTCCGGGCCAGAAGTTTGTAAAGCTTTCGAAGTATATATGTCAATATGCTTCAGAAAAAGTCATTGTATTGTTTATCTGCACCTCATCCTGCCACCACGCAATTCAATAACTTACTTAAATATGAGGATGTCATTAAACTTATTAATTTTACAACAAAATATGAAATGTTAAAATAATTAAAACAATTACTTTAAAAACAAATATTGAATGACTTCTATTTTGCCTTTTTTGGCCCAAATGCGTGGCTGAAATACATTTTTCCACACATTTATAAGTTTTATAACTTATACGGGCTGAAACACTGAAGAATCTCTCATTGAAATTGGAATCGCAACTGTGCTCAACGTGATGCCTTATAAAACAAAGTTAAATTTATGTATGTATTATAGTATTTTATAATCAATATTAAATAATTACCCAATTTTTTCTTGATTGTATTTTTAAAAATTTTCATAAAAAATAATAATTTTAAATTTAATTTAATTAAAAGGTTTGCGATCACTGGCTAATTGATTGCCTTATTAAATTGTAGTTATAAGCTGTTTTTAAGTTCTCATAATATCTACGCGTGGATTTAAAAATTTGTAACTCGATATCTTAATACGGGCTAAAAATTAAAGCATAAATTCGAACACATGGTTTCTGATAAGAACAAGTAACTTATCTACAGGGCAATTAATTATTATGAAATGTAAACAATTGCTCTGTTCACGCGACAATTCATATTTAAATGCAGCGATCATTAAAATTTCGTATTATATTTTCTGTTATTTTTTAAAAATAAAATACAGTGGAACCTCTCATAACGAGCACGTCTCATAACGAGTAATTCCCATAAAGAACAAAAAAATGTGAAAAAAATTCTCCCTTAACGAGCGACATTTCGCATAACGAGTGACGCAGAAAGGAGAAGTCAGATAACGAATGACGCACTTGTGATCTGGGACTTTCGCGTCATTGCGTCAGTCTGTGTTTAGCACTTGTACTGTTAGCACGTTAGTGTCGCATTTGATTACACATTTTTTTAATCTTATGTTCAGACGTTATTTGTAATTATTTTTGTTTCGGAGATCTTGGAGGAAGAGGAAGTAGCAGAGCAACAATCTTCTGTCGCAATTAGAGAAATGCTGAATGTATGGCAAACTGTTTCACTGTACATTGAGAAGCATCATCCTAAGGAGGTGGCTATGCGTGCTATAAGCTTATACAATGATAACGCTGTGTCGCATGTTCACCAAATTTTAAAGAGTTGGCCGAAACAAATGTCTCTAGACAGCTTTCTAGTAAAAAATAATTTATTAAATGTCATAAATTTATAAATAATAAACTAGTTTCGATTTTTAAAATCGTTTTTATCTAGGTTGTTACGATCTTTAAAAATTTATAAGCATGTAATTTTATTTAAAAGAAACGTTAGAAACAATATTTCGCTTAGAACGCATTACAGTGTTTTACATTGATTTATATGGAAAATTACTTTCACATAACGAGTGTTTCACATAACGAGCAAGATTCTGGAACGAATTACGCTCGTTATGAAAGGTTCCACTGTATATATATCTGAGTAGATCGACACCTTGTGGTAAAATATCATGGTATTCGGAAACTTGTAGGCAGGTTAAGTAAAAACTTAAATTAATAAAGGCAAACTAAGACCAACTCTATCAATATTAGGTTTTTACTTTTTTGTGATATGGATCAATTCTTCCTACAATATAAAATTAATTACACAAGTTTCATAAAAAATACGTGTAAAATAACGACAAATAATAAATTTTAAAATCACTATTACAAAGAAAAAATGCTTATTCGCGGAACGTCTGCTTACATGTCATTGAATCTCAATTCAATGTGCCAAAAACAAGATTTTTTTCTATATAAATTCCATATATAATCTACAATCAATGGAACACAGACGTAAGATTGGTTCTCTTAGTCTTTTCTACCGTTATTACCAAGGTCGCTGCTCTTCGGAACTTAAAGAACTAATTCCTCCTGCACCCACTCACAGCCGACAAACTCGTCTATACTTGCCGAACATCCATACACGGTTAATATATGTCGACCAAGAACTGGCAGCTTCCAAAGTTCCTTCCTTAATGCCACCGGTAAACTATGGAATGCTCTTCCAGCGTCTGTGTTTCCTCCTTACTACAATCTGGATATCTTCAAGAAACAGATAAATGTACACTTGCAATCTCCCCAACCCACACACAAATACGAACACAACACACGTTTCCCGCATGCAGCGTCCAGCCTCCCTGGCTGAGCGTCATAGAGTGCACTGGTTTTGACCGGTTGTGCTCTCCTGCATGCGTTGACATAAAAAAATAAATATATATGATACATTTCGTCGCTGCAAATGGCCGCTATACAGGTTTGTTAGCTAGTGTCGTCAATTCTTTTTTTTCTTTTACATACTTGCACCTGGAGTTCTACAATAGAAATATAAGTGAAATAATCTCTAACGATATGGCAGCTGTGCAAATTTCAGTGTTTTTTAATGAGCATTTTAAAGTTGATTTAATGTCATGCATAAAACCTAATCAGAGATACGTGGTAAGCAACAGGCGATGAAAAATCCAATTGGTCCAGGTTCAATATCAATTTACTTTTGATAGAACGAGAAATGCTCTTCCAATATGCTATTAGTTAAGTTAGTCTTTTTCACATGCAGCGTTCAGCCACCATGGCTAAATGGCATAGACTGCACTAGTTTCAACCGGTTGTAGTCTTCTGCATGCGAAATTTTGTTGTTTATCATACTCATCATCATAAGCATATGTCCGTACACTGTTTAACCCAAACCTCTTGAATGAGTGTCCATCTTTTTCAATCCTACGCCTTATTCATCTTCGCGAAAGTCTTTGATCAGTCGCTGTCCAACATTAAAATAATTCTTTATTTATTTATTTATTACAGAACAGAAGTTCCAAGAAAAAAGTTACAGAGCAAAGAATATACAATACATACGTACAAAAGATAATAAGCAGATAAAAATAACATAAAAGAATAAGAAGATGACACATGTAAGTGTCTAAGGATCTAGGAGAACAATACCATCGACAAAAGAGGAAAACGATGTAAGAAAATGATCGAGGTGTGCTGGTAGGCCATTTAGAAACGACATTGCCGTTGTACCAAATAGAGTGCTTGAAACTCCACAAGCATCAACTGGGATCAAAAACAATGGATGGCTACGAGCACGGGTGTACCTATCTGGAATATAGAAGTTAAAACATTCAAGAATCCCAGGGTCGTGAATTGTACCGCGAAGAAGAAGGAATAAATGTTTAAATGCAGCAATTTTCCTCCGGGACTCTAGCAGAATGGAAAGAAAGCATCCCTAGAAGAAAAAGTGTTGGTAAATGTCCGTACACTGCTCAACGCAAGCCTCTTAAGTGAGTCTCTATCTTTTTAGTCCTTCGCCTTCTTCATCTAGGTGAAAGTCAGTGATCAGTCGCTATCAAACATAAAAAAAATATAATTATATGTATGATATTTGGTTGTACTTCGCTGTCCCGAAATAAAGCACTTGTTAAATGTGTTGCAGCGCCCACTCGAAACAACTTATAAATTGCGACAAGAAGGGGGAGTTACCGTCGGTCGCTGCTGGTACCAAGAAGCTGCTAACGACCTGCAGACCGACTTGTTTTCCACCTAGACTCGATTAATCTAGCCCAGGGTTGACAAAAAATATATCAAAAAAAAAAATTCATTTCCATATTGATATTATAATGCTACAGTCTCCAAATTTGGAGCAAATAAATACTGCCACATAGTTCTGTCAACTATTATTGTCTGTCCATTAGGCCAATATATTAGGCACTCAAAAGCCCACAAGGCAACATATATGGTTTCCGATATTAGAGAGAAATTCAGGTGACTAAAAAAGACTGCAGTTATAGTAACTAAAGCATGTTCAGGTGTCTTATAATCTGAATTTTTAGGAAATTGAATGATTGCCGTGATGTTCTCATTGCATGTACCATTTAATTAAGAGTTAGTCAACTCACATGAAATAATATCAAAATTACAATCATGATTACACCTTACAAATTACAACGTTTATATATTTTATTAGGTGAATCATCTACTTCCTACAGTTGTGTATTTTTAGTATTTTATTTTACTGTGTGATTTAGGTACTTCCTTATTTATTAAAAACAAATAATGAAACCAGCAATTAAATATACACTAAGAAAAGTATTAAGGTTATCAACTGACAATACTTGGTAAAACTGCATAAATATAGTTTTAAATTAATTTTAATTTAAGAAATAATAATTTCAAAAACATTAAGTTTTGATTCACATTTATTTTAAATGATTACATGTTTCGGCCTCCCTGAGACTGTCTTCAATAATCTTATTAACATTTAAAATAAATGTGAATCAAAACTTTTATTTTTTTATTTTATTTTAATTAAAATGAATTTAAAATTATGACTAAGAGGAGTGTTAACGCATTCTTAGCTAAACTACAGTAATAGTATATATAAATTTATAATATATATATAGACATTTGTAAAATAAGCAGTGTATAGTGTCCATTATTATAAAGTTTAATAAAAATACAGATTGTCTGGATGTATTTCTACCTCATCTTAGACTTTAGTGATATACGAGTATTTTATTTGAATATAAAGTGTATTGTTATGCAATAATATTTTATGGCTTTGTTATTCAAAGATGATGAGAAAAATGCAAATCTTTCATCTTGCAGCTTAACTACGTGTATATTATAAAAGTGCACAATAATCAAAAGAAAATCTTTCTTGTGTATACAAATATCGCATCAAATATTAGATATCGCATAAAATATAACTTTTTTTAAATATAAAATAACAATACTTCGATATTTTTTTTTAAAAATAATGATACTCTTGATAAATATAATAGAGGCTTACTGAAGGTGAAAATTTTCACACAAAACTATTAGGTCGTTGAATGTAACGAATATGGAAGTGTGTGGGATATTTACTTGGAAAACAGATCTAAGCATGGGATAAGGCCAGTACCATGGCAGCTATCAAAGCTCTGTTGCTACAGTTTGTGACGACCATACATCAGATAAGAGAGTGTGTTTTGAATAAAGTAGATGATATGCTCCAGTGATGGAACGGATATGACAGTAAAACTATTTTTTAAATGTATTTTCTTATACTATTTAAATAATACATTTATATTTCTTGATCGATTAAATAAATATTAACATCCTCCTCTCTCAAAGAGGGGCGTTATTACGCCGCGTGAGGACAGGATGAGAAGCAGGTCAGCAGACAAACACTTTATTTTAGAAGCACAGATAATATTTACGTTAAAAACATTACATGTGTCTGACCACGCGGAATGACATGCCGCGCGGCTGTGACGCGGACCTTGCTTCGCCAAAGGGTGGGTACTAACTGCCGTGTGGGCTCTCTGGCGGTACGGATCTCGCTCAGTGCCGTGAGCGGTGATGTTCTCAACTAACACACCCGTCAGCACGGCGCACCTAAATGCACGACAAGCGACCCGAAATAAAGAGATGAAAAATCTTATATCGAGGTTTTCGATAACAGAAAGCAAGGACTACATCATGCTGATGTCAATATATTTATGTTAAAATACATACTTTCAGTTGCTTTTTGTACAGTTTTTATTAAGGTTGTGTGGCCCTGGTTCTATGGCACTTATTTTTAATACCCGGGCCACGTGCAATGAAACCTACTTGAAACCTTCTGAGGACCGTAAGACATTTGTTCCAAATGAATTCGCGCTACATGGCTGAAAACACCTATTTAGGGACTGTCTGCTTGCGAACATAACAGAATTTAATGGAAGTCTTAAAAACAATTTACATGCTAAACACTCAATGGAAAAAAAAACCTGTTAGCTTACCTATTTTAATTTAAAAGTGAACCGAAAGTAAGACCGAAAGTTATAACTCTTGAATATTATGCCGTGGGAGCTTAGAGCACCTGCGTATACCTGTTTATTTCATCAACTTACTACATCTTACATTGCTTCAATACAACCTTAAAAAAATCCAATAAGCGTTAAATTTATACATCATCCGTAAAAACGTTCAATAATTTTGTATATAACGATGAATTAATATAAATTAACCAGTTAATTAACTTACTTATAGACTAAAATTTAACCATGAGCACCGTCCATTTCCAGTGACTTTTCACAAAAATGGAAGAAGCAATGCCAGATTGTCATTTAAAGCCGTTAGCGTATCTTTACTTTTCGTCAAAAGATAAGTCATTTTCAAAATACTAAGCATCGCGGAATCTATATTTGCGATTTTTCCAACACTGTCTGTCAATATTCTGAAGATTTTTTTAGGTAAAAGAATTTTTTTAGGATAGGCATTCTAGTAAACGGAAAATTCTTAATTTGTAAGATTATAAAGATAAGTTTGTGAATCTTTGTATAAACATAATCAAAACATCTGTCGATTCATCCAAAATCCATCGTAAATCTAAATCAATCTCGTTCAAGACACAATTAAAAGCTTCCTCAGCAGGTGTGTTTCTCTTGAAATACTAATAAATAAACATAAACACAGGAGTAGAAAAAAGCTTCGAAAGCTACTGCGAGCTTTGAGCTTTCAGGTCGTAGACCCATATATTGTGGCTTACTAAACTATCGATCACGTAATGTTATTCTTGTATTACCTGTAACAGGTGGGCTCTTCGCACAATGGGTATTATTAGTTTTAAAAACGAACCGTATTTGTATTTGTTAGCTAACGTAGTACACCTTGCCGATAGAAGTAAATAATAAATCGGCTAATTAACAAAAAAGATTTCAGGTTATACAGTTAACTGAAAGATTTGATTACGGAGAAATGCTTTTACAGTGAGAATTAAAATAATTGTTGTGACTTTTAATATTTAATCGTTGGCGTAGTTTATAACTTGAATGATTTATGTGCCGGCTTTGACGAATTAGGTCACAAAGGCCTGCCATACAGCTGAAATTGACGTATTGCGTATTATTTTTGGGTTGTTAATATTGTACAATACTACAAATTGTTAATTGTTTATCAGAGTATTTCATTAATTTAATTTAATTTATTAATAATTAAATATACATATACTATACATAAAATTCTTTTTTCAACGCGTCAATCCAAACACAAAAATAACGGCAGAAGCGGGATGTGAACCGCGGATCTTGGAAACCAACTATGCCCAGGTATTCATACCGCTCAGCCGACTGGGCTATTACTGTGCCTGGACCGACTCACGTTGAAACTAGTATTCATGTCATTGTTATCATCGTATGATAGATGTCGCTATAGTATATATTCAAAGTATGTATATTTTTATTTTTTATTATTCAATCAGTCTTTATTTATTCACAAGCTTAATATTATTACTACTACTTTTTCTGGTTTCCAAGGTCCGCGGTTCGCATCCCCCTTCTGCCGTTATTTTTGTGTTTGGATTGACGCGTTGAAAAAAGAATTTTATGTATATTATATGTATATTTAATTATTAATAATATTATAATATAGCATTTAGCAGACACACCTCTATAGGACAGGCCCAACTTTCCAAATTAAAGACACACGATGGGAAGATAACAACAAATCTTAATGATATACTGAAGGAAATAGAACATTTCTACGGGTTATTGTATTCATCTACGATGCCAGGTCCTAATGACAGATCTGCGGACGACAAGAGGGCTACTCTCACAAAGCACTGGTCTGAAGACATCCCAGATATAAGTATATTCGAAATTAAATCGGCCCTAAAACAACTTAAGAACAACAAAGCCCCTGGAGAAGACGGAATTACATCTGAGCTTCTGAAAGTAGGAGGAACCCCTCTGTTGAAAGAGCTTAAAAAACTATTCAACAAGGTAATAGAACATGGAGAAACCCCGGCGACATGGAGTACGAGTATTGTGATATTGTTCCACAAAAAAGGGGATAAATCACTGCTCAAAAACTACCGACACATTTCCCTTCTTTCCCATGTGTATAAAGTGTTCTCCAGAATTTTAACAAACAGGCTGACGGGTCGATTTGATGAATTTCAACCTCGAGAGCAAGCTGGGTTTAGGAAAGGCTTTAGTACAATTGATCATATCCACACGCTAAGACAAATCATTCAGAAAACCGAAGAATATAATCAGCCACTCTGCCTCGCCTTTGTAGACTATGAAAAGGCATTTGACTCAATCGAGACTTGGGCAGTGCTAGATTCACTACAACGCTGCAAAATAGACTATCGGTATATAGAGATAATAAAATCTCTTTACAAATCTGCAACAATGATGGTCCAGCTCCATGATAGCACTAACAATATTTCTATAAACAAAGGTGTTAGACAAGGAGATGTTATATCTCCAAAACTCTTCACAAACGCCCTAGAAGATATTTTTAAACTGCTATCCTGGACAAAATGTGGAATAAATATTAACGGAGAGTACATTTCTCACCTCCGATTTGCAGATGACATAGTGCTAATAGCCGAATCACCTAACAAGCTCCAAGACATGCTCTACGACCTCAATGAAGCGTCGAACAAAATTGGTCTGAAAATGAACATGGATAAAACAAAAGCCATGATTAATAGTCATATTTCACAGACCTTTGATCCTATTTCCATTGGAGGAACAGAAATAGAGGTTGTAAACGACTATACCTATCTGGGACAAGTAATACAACTAGGGCGAAATAACTTCTCAAAAGAAATCGACAGGCGCATACAACTGGGATGGGCAGCATTTGGAAAACTAAAGTACATTTTTAAAGCGAAAATTCCGCAATGCCTTAAAACTAAGGCGTTTAACCAATGCGTCCTCCCTGTATTAACTTATGGCGCAGAGACGTGGAATCTGACAGCAAGTCTTACCCATAAAATAAAAGTCACCCAGCGTGCTATGGAGAGATCCATGTCGTTAAAAGATAGAATCCGAAACGAGGAAATACGCAGAAGAACTCAAGTGGATGCTACCCAACGAATAGGCACACTCAAGTGGCAATGGGCAGGTCATATCTGTCGAAGAGACGACGGTCGATGGGGAAGAAAAGTATTGGAATGGCGCCCAAGAACTGGCAAACGAAGCATTGGCCGACCCCCTACAAGATGGACTGACGATATAAGAAGAATAGCGGGAGTGACCTGGATGCGGAAGGCGGAGGATCGAAGAGGATGGAGACTCATGCGGGAGGCCTACGTTCAACAGTGGACGGACACAGGCTGATGATGATGATGATGATGATAATATAGTAAAATGATCTATAAAAGTAGATTAGAATATTGAAATAATAAAATAATATTCTAATAAAAATTAAAAATAAATCCATATAATTTAATTTAGTAATATATTGATGTTATAATGATAGATGTATCTTTAATATGATAAAATAGTAATTAAATACACATACACAATTCTACATCAAATTTGTAAGCATCATTTTATTCAGAAAAAATATCGGCAGACGCGGGATTCGAACCTCGAGCTTTGCATCTTTGCTCTATCCTACAGACCGCGCTGTCCATACGACTATTAGATGCTTAGAAATTTGATGTTAAATTATATGTGTGTATTTAATTTATAATAATATTGAAATATAGTCAATAATATATGTATATAAAATAAGATTAGAATATTGAAAAAAAAAATTTTTTTTATTAAAAATTAAAATCCAAATGATAAAATACGTTCTACATCAAATAAGTGTAAAAATTTATTTTTTTATTTTTCAAATTTCAGTTATTCAAAGAATATCATTTTATGTGTGATCTTAGTTAATATAAGATTTATTTTAAACTATATCTATATTAGGTTAAAAAAATAATGTTTCATAAATTTTTTATATCGATTTCCTTAAAAAATCTTATTACCAAATATCAAATCAGATATGTCTTAGAATGATAAATGGACCATAGTAGCTGACAGAACTAAGCGGTGGCAATTCGTGGCGGCCATTTGTTCTTTGTATGAAAAGAATATGAGAAAGAAAGAAGAAGAAAATGTAAGAGTTAGAACGTTCGTCTCATAAGAATATAAATACAAAACTTAAAAAAGCACATGTAAACATTAAAACGTCCATTTGAATAAAAACTAATCACTCATAAAATGCCTTTTATAATATTCTAATCAAAACTGAATTAGAATGCCACATATTCACATGCAATTATATCAACTTTAACGATTCGTAAATACCAGTTTGTATTTTTTTTTTATTTGCTGCATGCGGCAAACGTGTGTTGTGTTCGTGTTTGTGTATGGATTCAGATTGTGGGAAGGTGGAAACCCAGACGCTGGAAGAGCATTTCAAAGCTTACCAGTGTCATTAAGGAAGGAACTTTGGAAACTGCTAGTTCTTGGTCGACACATGTTAACTGTGTATGGATGTTTAGCAAGTGAAAGATGAGTTTCTCAATTGTAGATGGATGCAAGAGGAATTAATTCTTTAAATTCCGAAGAGTAGTGACCGTGGTAATAACGCTAGAAAAGACTTTGTGAACCAATCTTACGCCTGTGTTCCATTGATTGCAGGTTAAACGTAAGAGTGTCATTGTTTATCAAACGGATAGCTCTTCTTTTAACTGAGTCAATCAAGCTTAGAAGGTATTTTCAGGCTCCAATTCAAAGGTGACTGCTGTATTCAAGGATAGGTCTGATTTGTCCTTTATATTGAAGAAAAAGTTGTTTATCGTTGAAATACAATCGTGATCTAAATAATACATTTTTCATTTAAAAATATGTAGACAGATTCTCAATTGTAATAAAAATTATGCCTATAACTTAACATTCCGCATCAAATTGAAAGATATCGCTTACACATTTTGAGAACAATATGTTACTGAACCAAAAACATTCTTGATTGTCATCTATGCTCCTAAATTCTTTGAATCAACAGTCACGGTGGTGTCATTATCATATATTTCTATTTGGCAGAACTAACTGCCTCGGGAGATGTGTTATTGTTTTGGAATGCGAGACAAGGGGTTGAGAGTCTGCTGGGCAGGGAACGTTAAAAACAGAGATTCTAAAAAATAAAATAATAAGTAAGAAAAAACATATTTTTGATTTGAAATTATTTAGAAAAAAAAATCTCTGAAATTACAATAGATATATTAATAAGTTAAATTAGCTATTTGATGGTCAATTAGGCTTGCTAAGAGGTTCTTTTTATGGTTTTGTATGTTAATTTTTGAGATTTATTTTTTGATCAATATATTATCATTTATTTAAATAGTGATAGTTTCACAGTAATAATACCTTTATATATTAAAAATTTGCTTATTTTCCGTTTGTGATGAGGGAATCAGAAGATTATTTTCTTATTCATGAAAACATGTACAGGTGAATATTTTCATACCAAAAAGGAAATATCACATTAAGGATAGAAAATCTTGACAGAAAGCAATTTCAAGTAGGTCGTAGACCCGTTTTAAACAAATATCATTGCAAAAAAATTCTTTTGAAACCTTATGGAAGCCAAAACGCGTCAAAAATCATGTTCATTTACATCACGTTTTATTTACTAAATATTAAATGCTTGTTTGAGTTTGCTTAACAAATCAGAACCTTTAGAAATTAGTAAAACATAACACGTTTAATTAAATCTTTACCTGACTTTGTTGACATAATGAAAAATAAAATGAATTGTCCAATGCTTCAATACAGTATGTAGTGATCAAGCAAATATAAGATCCTCGAAAACAGTATAGAAAAATACACTTTGGGAACCTCTGCTTGAGTGAAAGAGCAAAGTCTCTAGTGGTCCCGGGACAGATCCTTTAAAGCCTCCTCATCAATCTACGTTGCGCTAGTGCCCGGAGTCACGAGAGGCATTTTACGTCTACGTGGTGGAAAGTCGACGTGAATTTACAAACATTTTGACACATTGTGACTGAAGTACGACGCGTCGCATATTGCCTTGTTTGCACAAGTCAATTTGAGACTTAACATCACTTGAAATGAACTTGACTTTTTCAAGAATAAAAAAATAAAAAGATTTAATCCTACATTTGTAATTTTACTAACATTAGAGTGGTATGTGTTTTAATTATTACATAATTAAAAAAATAGATTTTTCTTGTACTTTCTTTTTACAAACGTTTCATCTCTATAGATTGTGCTGCTCTTCAGGATTAATAAGATGTCTGGATGTGATGGATAGACCATTTGATTTCATTAAAAATGCTGATGGCCAAAATACGCTTTTAACACTTCGATTACCGTATATCGTACTTGGGCTTCTTCCATGAAAGTCGTCAGTTATCATATACGAGTATGTTCTTAATTAGTCTTATATTGAAGCTAAAGATGGAAAAAGCTTTTTTTAAATGCAGACTTAAGGTGTACTTTTTTACCTACAAAGGCAAAAAAGCGCTTTTGAAACGACCATTTGGTCATAAAGTAACGCTCTTTGAATGCTGTAAAAACATTATGAAAGAAAGCCCATATACCATGTTAAGTTTGAGTTCCGAAGCTCCGTGTTGTACATTATATGTTTACTTCTTACGGACTTTCAGAACTGCAAAAACACGGAAGCATAAAGTAAAGGCAGCTTTATTTTATGATATTTAAAGAACATGTCTAAGCTAGGTACATTTTTTTATCTTTAGCGACTGTAGCTTATAAATGTACTTGTTAATTAAATATTTAATGGTCAGGGTTATTTATGAAAATAAATGAATGGTGTTTTTTGCTAGAAAAACATTTATTTAATTAAAAGCAAACTCTTACAACAAAGCAAATGAAAAAAAGTTGAATGGCATGGTTATTTAAAAAGATAAAAACTCGCTACAGTGAAAAAAGCTCTGTACCTTCACATCAGATAAGTAGCTTTTTTTGGTTAGACGACCGTCCCGTCTTTTTGCAACATTTAATTAAGGGAAAAACTAAAGCAGATGTATTAATTAATTAGTATTGGAATTACGAAACGAATAAAAGATAAAGTTTATTTTTATAGGTGACTCAAGTTACAATAAAAAATACTTAATTAAAATATATATAATTAAAACAAATGTTATCAAGGTTTAGGGGTCTTAAATTTTTTTCCATAGATTTAATTTAAGAGTACTGTGCCAATTATTTGGCTAACAGAAAAAAACATAATTTGAATACTAGACCATTATTATTTGGCTCTTACTTTTAAAACTGTGGTTAATTTTGCATTAAAGAGGAGTTGATACATGAAAGAATATCCGTGTAGGTTGATTATTTTTCAATTAACTAACTCTACCAATTGTTTGGCTACGTTCATTGATAACAGTATATTTTACATTGTGAGCCTTTGTAACAAAACAGCTTATATAACATCTTTCCCTTTTCTTCTCCATGGTCCTATCCCATTTACTTGGGGTCGGCTCTCCAAATTTTTCCATTTTCCAAGATGCTTTATCGAATATAAGCTCACTGTTGACTCCAAGACGTTCCATGTTCTTCTTGACTGTCTTGAGTCATGTTGCAGGAGGCCGACCCGGTCCCTGCCTTCCCGTCACCAACTGCAGGGCTGCATTCACAATGTGTGTGTTATCCCGCCTACACACATGTCCATACCAGCGCATGCGGCTTTCTGTCACTTTGTTCACAATGGGGACTACCTTGAGGCTCCCTCTGATGTGCTCGTTCTTCACTTTGTCACTTTAAGTGACCCTGGCAGCCCACCTCAACATCCTCATTTCTACTACGTGCAGCTTCTGCTTCTCTTTTTTCTCATAGCCCAGCATTCCGATCCATAGAGCATAATGAACAGCTATGCCCTCACAGCTGTTCTGTATATCTTCCCTTGACTTTTACCTTGTAGTCACACAGTATTCCGGAAAGATATACGATATTTCAGCCATCAGTGTTTATTCTATAGCTTATATAATGCTTGCCATTTTTAAAGAATGTCTCCTATTTGCCATATATTTTTGACTGCTACCAAATAGAAAAAAAAATATTATTGCCTACATTTTCAAAACATTAGACTGAATCAGTAATAAAACTACTAAGAAATAAGTAAATTTAACATGTAATCTATTTTTTTACTTAAATATCTTAATTTAAAAAAAAGGTAAATACAGAATAAAGTAATTGTATTTTTATCATTGTTTTTTTTTATTATGTAAATAAAATTAAGCGATGGATTAACGTTGCATGCGGTTCGTAAAGACACATGCACTGAAAATTAGTTTCAGAAGAATGCGGATATGGATTTTTAAAAATCCATATAATAATGTCACCTTGTGACAATATCATGAAAGTAAAATTGTTCTCCAGTAACACAGGTTAATGACTGGTTGTAAAAGTCCGCGTCGGACTTACAAGAGGATGTTTCTCATCCATTCAATCTATAGTTCGGTTCAAGACTCGAGTGTTACTTACTTAAATAAATAGACTGTTGGAAAGTAATAATATTAAGCTTGTGAATAAATGGACTGATTGAATAATAAAAAATAATAATATTCACACTCTAAGTATATACTATAGAGACACCTATCGTTATATGATGGTAACAATGGTATAAATAACACTTATTCGGCGCAACAGTTTTGGCAGAAGATGGCCGAGTGGTCTAGGGTAATGCATCCCACTTCTGCCGATATTTTTTCTGAACGAACTGATGCGTATAAAGAATTTTGATATATAGTATGTGTTTATTTAATTACTCAAAGAATGTCTTCAAGAAAAACGTTCGCCCGCTTGGAGAGACTCCATTTATTTAGCTCTAACAATAACACGGGAATGTACGAGTATAAGTTCATCGTCCTCTTTGATTGCTAGCACCGTCATGTCTCTAATCAAGAGTAAAGCTAACACAAACGATTTACTCAGCCAGCCAGATTGCCTGCGGTACATCCAATACTATGTTAATTGTACGTTACTCTACTTCGTCTCTTCATTATCTATTATTTACAAACACTGTTTCGGTACTCAATTACAAACATATTAAATGTTGCGTCGCGTGACTAGCTGAAATCGCTTCCAAAATATTGGCTTCATTCCAATGAGATATACATCCAAAATTATCATCGAATGCATGTACCAAATGAAATATTATTTTTGATGATTTTAACTATCAATATTATTGCTTAATGCACTATTTATGAGTACGCGATTAAAAATCATTTTTTTTAATTGGAATGTAATACTTGTAATATGCTTCATTTATCTGATATATTCTTCCAAAGTCGTCATCAACTTAATTTGTTTATTTGAATAAAGAAAAAATTATATGTTTATTAGAAACATATTCTTATTTTTTCTATGAACCCTCTATGAGTACCTCAACAAGTTAATTTTTGATTTTTTTCTCTCTTTGACTGAAAGAGAAACTATGTGGAGAAATTATTCTAATAAAACTCAAACATACTTCTTGTAATATTTAATTTTTAAATTTTGCTGCGCACTTTTACTTTAAGTCTTTTCAGTGAAATAATTGTTCTTTGATAATGAACATAAAAGTAAGAAATGACTTTATCTAAACAACAATATTTCTAATTCATCTCATGCTTTTAAGAAAATCACTCTATATACTCGTACTTATTTAGATAGTTATCACAAGTGGTAAAAGTGATATTTATCGCATAGGAACGTTATATTGGTACTTTTTACTAACATTAAATAATCCGAAAAGATGAGGTGCTTTAAAATCCAGACAATGATCCAAGTAAAGTTAAAGCAACTAGCAAAACTACATTTATACTAACACATATCTAAACTCTTCCCTTAACTTCCCTAAGCTCATACTTTTCAGCTCGGCTTTATGATGAAGCCTTCATTGAAAAGCAAAGCTGCAAATGACTTAATTCTAATCAAAATAACAAATATCGTTTTATTTTCGATTTATTTATTATCAAGGATTAGCGCAAAATAGGTGACCGAATTAATAAACAATTTCGCAACAAGGATAATAATTATCCTGAGCAACCTCCAAGCTCGCTCTTCGCTTCCACATCCTCGTCTAAATGTGCGGTTAATGTTTCCGAAGCAAGGGGTTGCCTCATCCAAACAACTTCCCGGTTAACAATAATTAATATTTTAACTTTTCTACTGCGCAAAATTCAACAACACTTGAAGTTATTCAAAACAAACGCTTCTCATATTTAAATGAAATATAAAAGGATTACTTTGAAATAATCTTTGATCCATAGATTGCTGATTATATCGTAGGGATAATTATCATTACTATTACTTCAACGGCGAACTTAATATGTTTATAGGATTTGTGGGTTTTTTGATATATGTGTCATATTTTAATGCCATGTCTTTATATTAATTAATAATGTTTAGAGATTCATATTAAATAGTTATTTTTTCGTTCCTTGATTTCACACGGAATACAATGAGTAATGTCACTTACCGAAAGACCACAGTTTCACCTTCAACTAATATTTTATCAGTTCCCGACACACGTTAAATATGAATTGTGAAAAATTTCTTTATATTTATAAAAATTCAGTTGTTAAAAAATATGAATGTGGAAAATGAACTTTTTTCAACCAATTTAATTTAAAGATGTATTTTTAAAATCTAAAACGATCAAGGCTTTTTTTTGAATTGGCAAAACTTCAGAAGCTGTCATTTGAAAATTGGAATCTTATATTGACCATTAGAAGGTTCGTACAAGATAATAGCTATTATAAAAATAGTATTTTTTGTTTTATAAGAACTGGTAATTTTTGTAATAAACAACAAATCTAAGTATATCCGTGAAATTTACTGGCTTTATTTGGTGTGAATGTCAACGTTACGACTTTTGACGACTCAAATTTTCTTTTTATTTAGGTTAAGTAATATTATTTGTTATTTTTATTTAAATAAAAAATCGTTTTATATCTGAAATTTATTGGCAAAAAACAAACACCATTGACATTATTATAAGGATGTTTTTTTGTAGAAACATATTATGTAATATTAGAAAACATTATTATTTCTCATTAATATTAATTAAGGATTTTACTATAAAAATTAAATATATCCTCTATCAAGAGTAAAAGGTTGACTTGGATAGAAAATGATCTACAGCTGACTTCACTTTTTGCCTGACATACAAATACAGGTAATTACAGGAACTTCAATTTACTGAGCTGACTTTGATAAATAAAATCTAATATGCATTTTTTAAACGTATATTTTGCTATAAGGTGGAAAAAAAAGAAGATGTAAAAAAATCATAATTATATACTTTAAAATAAATTAAAATCGAATTTTGAAAACACTGTTTTAGAGCGCTTGTCAAACTTTCTCGAAACAAAAATCGGACGTCTAGATTTTATGGCTTCAAAAATTACCGTCAAAGTTAAAAAACTTATTAAAAAATCCATTCAGCGTTAGTATTGTTTTCCAAACACAATATGAATCGGGCAAATCCTTTTCCCCAACTTTGAGTCTTTGGAACCAACAGTTTGCTTGTTTACTCGTTTTTGTTTTTAAGTTGAAATATTTTTTACGGCATAAAAGCTTTGCCCGGACTTGTAAAATCTATCTGAATAGGCTTATCTTACCAAGCAATATTTCCCAATCTTTCCCAAAGAGCATTTAATTTACTGTTGATAACTCTTTTATTTATACTTTCCAAAGTTATAATGAATATATATTTTAATTTTTTCAAGGAAAACCATATTTTCATTATTAAACATACCATAATCATTTCATGAAGGTGCTGAAGAGTATAAGAAAGCAGACCTCAATCAACCGATAATAAAATAAAGTGGAGCCTTATTAGAAAAAAAAGTTACAGCAAGTATTCGAGGACATGAATTGTGGCGCTTATGCTGAGCTGAAAAGGGTTGCGGACGACCGAGAGGAATGGAGATCGAGATGCAAGATTCTGTTGCTGCAAACCAATCCACCGGATTGATACTACGAAGAAAACTCATTTCACTTTTTTTTTTATATATAATGTCCGTATTCTGTTCTTTTATCATTGACTACTATTTTTTCAGAATTATTTGCGAAAGTCTTGATTTGGAAAAAAAAATATTCTTATAACAAGCAAGATTGAGATAAATATGTTACTATTATTGATGAAATTATATCACAATTTTAGTATGAAATGTTAATAATAATTGTTCCGGGACCATTGAATCATTCCCGAAATGACGTCGTCAGCTGAATGGTGACGTCGGAGCACAACAGATCTTACTACAAAGGAAACGTCCAGAGACTGAAGTCAAATTGATACTGTTTTATTGAATTATGTTCGCTGTTTTGTACAATAGCTCGAGATCAATACGTATTTAGATTTATATTTTACAGTTTTAAACATTTTCATTAATTGGAATGGTGTAATGAATTTATGAATTTACTGCATAATCCTTAACTCATTAAAAAACCTTTAAATCGATATATGAATTGTTGAATGTATTAAAGTGAAGCAAATGCAGTTTTCATAGTAAAACATCAAAAATAACATGTAAATTTGCCGGCGCTAATATTTATTATGTGATTCGATTTTTTTTAACAAATAGACGTTAACATCCTCCTCTCTCTAAAAAAGGTGTTTTTCCGTCGCGTGATAGCATGATTAGGAGCAGATTAACAACACATACTTTTCAGAAGCACATTGACATATATTTACGATAAAACTTAACAAATTTATTGCTAGACCTAGCATTCGACCGAGCCACAATACAATATGCTCTCGCCGACTGGCGGGGCACGACTGTCACGCCCGTGATGGCTCTCGCCCAGCGCCACAATCGGCGGTCTATATAACTAGTCCCAAATGTCAATACGGTGGAAGCATTCATATATGACAAGCGAACATAAATGAGAGACGAAAGATTGTGTATCGCGGTTTTCTCTCTTTAGACATTATCATGCTGATGTCAACGTGTGGATATTTTTGTAATTGTATACTTCAGATTTATCATTTAATAACAAACAATTGAAACGAAATAATCAAATATTATTAATTTTATTTATATTTGAATATATCTGTATGTTACTGATTACAAGTAGTCTAGATAGAAGCATAAAAGGATGAGTGTTCCTATTTTTGGAAAAATTAACAATTATTAAGTTAAAAATAGTCGTCATTTGATATTTAAATATTAACGTTTACGAATAATGAAAATATATTTGTTAACGTTAATTTTAACGAACGAAGATTGAATAAAATCGAATAATCACTTTTTTTGTCCGATTTCAGAATGTCTGGCGTCACAGAGAAATTTATTAATACCATTTAACTTTGAAGAGAGATTGGATGAATCATTCATTTCTTTATTGAAAAGACTTCTGAATATAGATTGTGTCTATAAAAAGCATTAACTCGTCTCAAATCAATCCCGATTCTTACGTTACGCTTCACGTTTAATTACCCCTTGACGAAAGTCAAAGAATGAAATCGAATTTCAGCGAATTTTCGAAGGGATTGGATCCGACATAATTTTTTCTATGTGCTTTGCTGGCCAATTTTATTGTGGGCTGAAGATTAATAATTCATACAGCACCGCACGCCGCGCTAATTTCCTTTTATCTTTTGAGCTCTTAATGTAATAAACTGCTAAAAATGGAAATTCGAAAATCGGGAGCATTCGTGAGCTTTCGGGAGCTTTCGGAATCCTTCGCGCTGAATTTAAATGGGCCGATGCTTATTTGAAAGCTAAATAAAAATATAGAGTGGAACGAGAAAATAGGTTTTATACTGTGTATAATGCGGTTAGTTCGGAGCTACGCGAGTCTTCAGTTGTACCAATGGTTATAGGAAATTTTTGAGCTCAGAGTCGAACTAAGCAACAAATCATGAAATCTATACAAATGCATTAAAATAAAATTCACACTACTGCAATATAATTCTTAGGTTTGTAATTGTAATTGCGCATGTAATTAAAGGGTTGTTTTTTGTATATTATTGTCATACAAATGTGTTTTCTATTTTTTTTCTCATATCCGTCTCTAATCTGGAACTTTTTTTTTATGAAATCGCATGCAGGCAGGCACTGCCAGTCAAGACTACTCTATGACGCTCAGCCACGGTGGTTAGACGCTGCATGCAAAAAACGTATGTTGTGTTCGTGTGTGGGTTGGGGAGATTGCAAGTGTATATTTATATGTTTGTTGAAGAGATCCAGATTGTAGTTAGCAGGAAATACAGACGCTGGAAGAGCATTCCAAAGCTTACTGGTGGCATTAAGGAAGGTACTTTCAAAACTGCAAGTTCTTGATTGACACACATTTAACTGTGTATGGATGTTCGGCAAGTGTTATATGATTTTGTCGGTTTTGAGTGGATGCAGGAGGAATTATTTCTTTAAGTTTCGAAGAGCAGTGACCGTGGTAATAACAATATAAAAGACTAAGTGAACCAAACTTACGCCTGTGTTCCATTGATTGCAGGTTAGATGTAAGAGTGTCATATGATTTCCATAAATTGCCCTTACTTACTTTTGTCAGTTTAAATTTTCTATGCATCGTTTGTGAAGGTCCATTTAGTTATGTACATAGTTTCCAATGCAGTAAGTAGTTCATAAACATTTAAGGTAATTTGTTAATCAGTTTTTACGGAGATCAAATAATTAACACACGCTTCAGTATTGTAAGATTAATTAGACCAAATATGTATTTTCACAATCTTCTTCATGCTTGCAACCTAAAGATAATTTCTTTTATCTGTTCAAATCAAAAACCAATATATTTAAAATTCAATATATATAAAATATCTTGGAGAAAAGAGCTGTATGGACTTGTATTACATCTCATAA
The DNA here is from genome assembly GCA_022606575.1 of Glossosoma conforme. Lineage (NCBI taxonomy): Eukaryota > Metazoa > Arthropoda > Insecta > Trichoptera > Glossosomatidae > Glossosoma > Glossosoma conforme. The sequence continues at coordinate 360,103 of JAGTXR010000039.1, forward strand.
ATACTTGCAACTTGAATTCCCCCCTGTCATGTTTCCTGGATGCGCACCTGTTAGTTTTAGAATTATTTCGAAGCACGTTCCGCGGAAAATACATTTGTAGGTAAATTCTCCGTGTTGTATCCACGAATGGCTTATAACAACTAACTTTCAGGCGAGTAAAATTGCAACTCTTCCCAAGGCACTAAAGACATTTCAATTCATAAAACGGCTTAAATTAATACAGAATTACTCTCTCACAACAATTATCTATTCAATGTTCCATTATTTTTTAAAAAATGAATTCAAAGATTGTTAAGAGTTGTAATAAATTTTATGAAAATATACTTGTATTCTTTCAATTTTTACGAGTAGCTTCATGTGAAAAACGTGAGAAAAATTATTATGTGTAAAGAATATAGTGATAACAATAACTCTTTTATTGATCTGCAAAATATTTTGATATCATTGACTAGTCAAGTAAGTGACTCACTTCAATTTTATTTTGAATTATAAACATGCAAAATTGATATAACTTCATTAAACGAAATTAATAGTTCGCAACTTGTTATAACATGGATTACACTGAGCACTGTCGAATCAATTATTGGAAGACTACAGTTCCTCCTTCATTAGTTTTCAACTTGTTTCAGCATACAATTGTGTAAATAGATTTGAATTATATGTGTGTTCAAGAGAGTTGTTAGACAAATGATAGTAAAAAGCAAAACTGCGATCTTTCAGTAAGTGATTAAGCAGTGCTCAAAGTATTCATGGTAAAAAAAAGTAGTATCAACTTTATACCATTTAATATTAAATTTTGTCCTAGGAAAAAACGCACAGTGAAAAAAATTTGTTACTATGACGTACAAAATGTGTTTATTTACTCATAGACGAGAGAAAATTTAACTGTTTAAAAAATTATACTTAAATTAATATTAATTAAATGAGAGTTTCGTACCTTGTTTAACATGGATTACGCTGCGACAACAGACGGAGTAATAGACTCGGAGACAAAAAACATAAAATAAAGATTATTTTTTTAATCTATTAAATATAAAATGGATCTTAAAGTGAATGCTAGGAATATAAAAAACATTATAAAATCTTCTTCTTCCTGTCAGCGACGTCAAATTATTTTTTCCCAATATCTGGCAACATCGATAGCTCGTGTGTTGCCCAGCATTAGGTCCTGAGATGTGCAACTTGTTGGGCACATGGAGCAGCATCGTAGGTGTGAGGCGGTCTGCAGGTCTCCACAGTCGCACAATAGTGTCTCTCCCTGCCGAAGCATTCCCCACCGCTCGAGGTTGTCCTTTGTTCTACCAACTCCGGTTCTTAATCTGTTTAGGGATTTCCAGGTCGGCCAGTCAAGGCTCTTGCCAATTGGGAGGCCTTCCTTTGGAGTAATGAAATCCTCTGGTGCGATTTGTTGCCAGAGTTGGAGTCTCTCATTTTCAGGGCCGGATGTGAGAGGTTGTGGATTTCAGAAAGCTGCTTCGAGACTTCAATCTTGGTGTTGGGGGGTATCTGATTGTACAAGCAGTGGGACGGTTGGTTGAATGCCTTACGCATTTCTTCGGCGCATATGACTTTGCGTCTTATGTTCGGTGGTGCGATACCAGCCAAGGGGTATAGTTTAGAAATGGGTGTTGGTTTGAGGCAGCCTGTGACGACTCTGCATGCATCATTCAGGGCAGTATCCACTTGATTACAGTGGGCTGATCGACCCCACACTGGTGCCGCATATTCTCCGGCTGAGAAACAAAGTGCTAAAGCTGAGGTACGAAGAAGGGGTGGTTGGGCTCCCCAGTGAGTGTTGGTCAGTTTGCGGATGAGGTTGTTCCTTGTTGCAACTTTCTGTTTGGTGTTGCTGCAATGACGCCTGAAGGTGAGGGTGCGATCTAGAGTGACTCCGAGGTATTTTGGATGGTCGCTATGTTCCAGTACTCTACCTTCCCACGTGACGCGAAGCTTTCTGTTAGCTTCCCTGTTCCTAAGGTGGAAACAGCAGACTTGTGTCTTTGATGGGTTAGGTTTGAGATGGTTGGTTTCGTAGTAATGGGACATCTCGTTGAGTCCCTGGCTTAGGATGTCCTCAACTTCTTCAAACGTTACTGCTTGTGCTGCCAAACCTAAGTCATCCGCATATATGAAAGATTTTGTGTCTTTGGGGGTGGGTTGGTCGTTTGTATATATATTAAATAGTATAGGAGCAAGTACACTGCCTATATTATAAAATAACCATCTCAGAAAGTCAAGCCCGATGGATCGGTCACATCATGCGCCACGATGGTCTTCTTCACGACATTGTGGAAGGGATAGTTGAGGGTAGAAACTGCAGAGGGTGCCCTAGACGGGAGTATTTGCAGCAAGTGTTTGAGGACATGAGTTGTAGCTCTTATGCTGAGCTATAGAGGATTACAGAGGATCAAGAAGAGTGGCGATCGAGATGCAAGATTTTGTTGCTGCAAATCAATTCACTGGATTGATGCTACAAACAAAAAATAAATATCCAATAGTTACTAATACTAAGTATCTATTAAGAATATTTATTCTTTGTTATGCATACCTTTTGATCTGTGCAAAGAACTTTGTGTCTAACTTAAGCTGTATATTTATTCAAACCTTTGAGAATTTTCTTTGATGGGTTTTTCTGCGTTATTTTTATTATTTCCTCTTAAGTAATGTACCGGAAGTCGATGCACTTATTATCGTGTATTTGTGCAGTGGCTTGTCCTTAAATGTCGAGCTTTTGTGATTCATAACCCATAAAAATATACCGAGTACTAAACGAGATGAGAATTTTTAAAGGCATGATCACATATCAAAATCGTGATTCATGACATTAAAAAATATTTTTTGATTTTCTAAGGCTAACTTTTTTCAGTTGATTTCTCAATAGTATATAAGATTTTATATAATAATATGTGTAAAATATGTCGATGGGGAAGAAAATTACTGGAATGGCGCCCAAGAACTGGCATACGAAGCATTGGCCGATCTCCTACAAGATGGACTGACGATATAAGAAGAATAGCGGGAGTGACCTGGATGCGGAAGGCGGAGAATCGAAGAAGATGGAGACTCATGCGGGAGGCCTACGTTCAACAGTGGACGGACACAGGCTGATGATGATGATGATGATGATGTGTTAAATAACATCCCAACGTAACAGAGTTTTTTAACGTAACAGGTTATGTTGACAGTTATCTACGTACAATATATTATTAAAAGTAAAATAAATTAATAATAAATTTATGTTATTATTGAAAAAAAATAATACATATCTGTCGACATCAGCATGATATAGCCCTTGCTGACTGGTACCAAAAACATCGAGATCTTTAGTCTCTTGTTTCTGTTCGCTTGTCGTACATACATGTGCACGTATTGGCATTTTGGACAAATCCGGTCATGGGAGTGACGTTAGTTATATATATATATATATGGGCGTATGTATGTATTCAGCCCATCACGAGCGCGCTCAGTTCTGTGCCGACTGCGAAAAAGGTCGTATTGTTGTTAGCCCGGCCTGATGAATGATGTGACTTGGTCTGGACCATAAGTTTGTAAAGTAATCAAAATATATATGTCAATATGCTTCAGAAAAAGTTGTTAATCTACTCCTCATTATGTCATTACGCGACCTTTTAAAGAAAGGAGGATATTAATATTAATCATCATTCTCTTCTGTATTTATTCAGGTTCACTACAATTTTTTAACTGTTTTTATATGAATATCCAAAGAGTTCCTTACATAAACAAAAGCATCCTCTTAGATAGAAAAAACAATACAAAGGAAAAATAACCTTTTTTTGTTTTGAAGAATTGCCCACAAAGAACAAATTTTTCTTATCCCCTCCACACACTGAGCTAGGTCATAATAAGATGATGTTTTATGTGCATTTGTTAGTGTGAATGAAGAACTGATTATTGGTTTATATCTTCAACGAATCATCAATATTAAAATAATATATTTAAATATATTTTTAAAATCCACCCAAAACAGATTTACTATCTGCTTTTTGAAATCGTTCAAGTAAGATGAGAGAGGAAAAACATGCTGGGAGATGAAATGATATTATTGAAAAACGACACAGTAGTAGTTGAAAGAATAAAAACATAACCTATTCGTTATTAATCTTACTTTTTGTGAATAAACTAACAAATTTGAAAATCAATTATTCTTTCTTTGTCTTTGAAAATCCTCAAATAAATAGGCTTACCTCATAAATAACGCTTGACCTTTCTGAAGCTTATTTATATCAAGAACTTTTTTATGTTCAAATTAAATCAAATGTATACAGCCCATTTCCTTTCAGAGGGCTAACTATTGAACCCTCTACCAACAAACATGATCAAAAATGTATAAAAATAAATATAAATAAATATTAAACATTCACAGTATATAAATTTGTGATGCCTTAAACAGAACGCTCTTATATTTCAATAATATTGTTAAACCCCTTTCTTTTCTTAAAGACAGAAAATGTAATTCTAAAATACAACAGCAAAAAATATTCATTGTATTTGACAAATATAAGCTATCGTCTTTTTAAAATAAATTTAATTAATATGCTTGCACGATTCTATTGACAATATATAAGACTCACATCCTTACTCAATCAAAATAACGTGACATCTATACAACGTATGTATCGTACCTTTTATTTTTTCGAATCTTGCCATAGGCTTTCGGAGTTGTATCGTTGCACACCTTTAGAGCTAGTGCTTGCGTAAAGTACTAGAAGTACGATAGTTTTACTTTGTGTGGAATGACGATTTACGAGAGCGGAGAAGGAAACCATCCATACTTCAGATGCTCAAAAGGTGAAGGTAGACTTAGTGGGGACGTACACTGATGATTTAATTACGCAGGAGAGAATTATTAAGAGCTGTTTTTATTCAAACTGGGCTCGGGCCGTCTTAGAAGACACTCGGGAACCATACATAAAATGAACTCAGTGGAGCTAGGGGAGGTGGATTTGACATGGGATGAGGTAAGGACCATGGTTGCTTAAATACTACAGCTACTGTCTTGGAAGAAAAAAAATTTGACGGATATTTTTTTTTATTAAAAAGCTATATGGCCGAGAAAAAACTTCATTGTGAGGGTTAGATATCAAACAATTTCAGACCTTTTCTTATTGAGACAACAAAAATCACTGGCGTATTAAATAATAATTTCAAATTACCTCCCATACCTTCTACGCTATACAAAAATACACAAAAAGCCATACCATATATGAAACCGATCTATTTATTTATACGATAGAGTAACTGCCTTTCCTAAACTGTTTTATTATTTTATGGACGGCGGTCGTATTGATTTTGTGATTTCGGAAGTATGAAACTATTTCGCTCGGATATTACGTTTATTTTTATTACTTTGAGAAATCTATCGGAAAGTTTGATCTATTTTGTTGGAACCTTTGCTTTATAATAGTTATCAATCGCTTATATAATGCTGTGTTCTGGGAATTAAATTAACCATTTAAAAATAATTTATTTTAATAAGAGAATGATAATTATATTATATTAATAAAATATTGTCGAAGAACATACATAGTAAAAAAATCTATAAAATAGGTAAGTATTTCATACTACGTTTAATATGGATCATATTGAGTACTGCTTAACTTGTGGGAAGACTGCAGCTTCGCTATCTGTGAAAGCTTCTTCAGTTTTAATGCACACGAACGTTAGTTTGTACATATTGGAACTGTACAAAGATATGTTCAAGCATATTGTAACAAAAAAATATTTCATAGATAGCGAAACTGCAGTCTTCTATCAAGTGAAACAGTGTTAAATGTGATCCATATCAAAACAAAGTAAAAAAACTATTTTTTTTTATAATAAAATGGATGCTTATAATGTCTTAAAATTCATCTTATTTGATTTAAGTGATATAACATTTATGAACAATACCAGAAATTATATTTAAATTTAATATTCATACAATAAAAATAAATTTTATTTCAATGCTTTTGAAATGCTTTCGAATAATATTAAATTGATATTATAGCCCACATATATAAGGTAAGATATATTATTATATATACACACAATCATTGTTTTTTTTTTCAAACACCTTCGTATATATAACAATTTTACAAGATTCTTGCAATAAAACCCTTCCAGGACCACTCAGTTTTATTAATCACTATTTTATATGAATTGTCTTAAAACTCTGTCTGAATCTCTGTACCCAAATGTCTTACTGAGTACAAATACATATAATACGATCTTTATAGTATATTTCAGGTTTTTGTCAATTCTTTTTCAGAAATGATTTGCTAGATGCTTCCAATGCCTGTACCATTTGCTTGAAAGAAGTAACTTAACCTTAATAATAAAATATCTATAAATGTAAGATATTTTATGAAAATACATTTTTTAAATTAAAATATAATTAATATAGAAATATTGACCTTCAAAAAATATATTTATTCTGTTTTCAGTACGTGTCAAGAAAGATATCTACTTGACCTTTTCTACCCTCTTCAGACTTGGAGATTGAGTAAATGTTTTTACAGTCAGTGACAATATTTGTTCCCGCGCAATCCTGAATTTCAGAGCGAGTGCAGGTTTTCAGTCCTCAGAGCAAACGATCATTACTTATTCAATACACTTTTATATTTAGATTCCCTGCGCAGTGATTTTGTTACAGGTTTATCTAGTGACCTCACGTAGATAAATTGATCGTTTATGTCAAAATATGTATAAATAAAATTGATCTATGATCTATAAAAGAAGTTTGGAATATTGAAAAAATTAAATAACTTTCTAATTTATATTTTATTCGTATGAATAAAAAACCAATATTCAAAAGGAAAAATATTATTTTACTGTATAGTAATAAAAATAATTTCATTTCTTTTACTTAATAATTTAAATCAACTCAATTATACATATAAAAATCACGTAAGAAAGCACATGAAAGGTGCGATTCTCATTTAATTCAGAATTTAAATAATATTGAACGTAGACCGAAACAGTAATCGGTAAGCAATTATTGCTTGCCGTGTGTCTTTCGTTGGGTTAGTGCCTTTTCAGGCAAAGTAGTCTTATCTTAAAAAGCTTCGAGTTAATCATTCAATCTTCTTAAAAATTTAAATGATACATTCATTGATATAGAATTATAGCTTCTGTCTGAAACTGTCAAGAGTACGAGTACCTTCGACTTTCCGGCCTTAAAATTACTTAACTTGAAACTTAGATACACATGGCATACAGGAAAATACCGACAGATGGTGATAGTAATGCTGAAATCTCATTTGTAAATTATATTATGCTCACGATGTTATATTTTGGCTAAGCGCAACATGTTGACTGTTGATTTGGTTACTTGATAAACTAAAGTTTGACATCCGCGCATCATCCATTTATTTCAGGAAATCACTATCAATTGTGTTCACTGGACGATTCCTTCACCACTTCGTTAACTATGATTATCATTTTACGCTTGAGAGATCAAATTAACAACATCCGGAAGACATTTATAAAGCTTGTAAATCGATAAATATATGTAAATACATATTTTAATCTTCATCAGGGATAAAACAACGACCTTCAGTTTGGTAAGCAAACAATTTTACATTAAACTATACCCGCTGGCTATAAAATGAACTGAAAAACATAGGTATTTTATATATATATATGTACGATCTACACGATGTAGTATTGGTACGCAATTGCATATTATTAAATAATGGTAACATTATTGGTAGTTTTATGAAGATATTAAAGCATTGTGGCAGACCAATCTGTATTGCATCATCTTAAAATGACCATTATTCCGGAACTGAGGTCGCGGGCCCGAAATGATGGCATAAGCTTAAATGGTGATGCCGGAATATCAAGGTTCTGGCAGTGAGGATAAATTAAGACCAGAGTTGAATTGTACTGATTTATTTGATAACATATCCCTTTTTATATCTTATTATACAACATGAGTGAGCATTTATAAAATTAATATTTATACATTGAATTTCATACACCGCAAATTCATCGATACCTGTTGTTTTGGACCTTGATCCCCAATCAATTTACATAGAGTGGCAAAATATTGTCATGGTCAATGCTTTGTGTTGTACCCAACTGTATGAATCGACAGATTCCACCTAAAACTTTTTATTATATTTAAAGTTTGATTATAATAAATACTTTAAGACTGTTAGATGTTTAATACAAAGTAATTATGTTCAAAATAAGGATTTGAACAACCATATATTCCAGGTCTGCGTAATAATTTGTTTAATTAACATTAAATGAAACCTACCATAATTTTAAACATAAGATACAATTCGTAAAAGAAAATTTTACATCCAACAGAATGACGAAAGCGATCCATGTAACTCACGAGTTAAGAAAAATCATTTTTTTTTTATACAAATCTGTGTAGACGTGAGATGATCGATATTATTTCCCGCAATGAGTGCATTTGTATTCTCGGGCCGCGTGCTGGATATCTGAACTGAGACCCTCTTCTTGTGAGCTTTCTCCGGTGCGGAGGGTTCATAAACTACTACTCTGAAATTCAGTGATGCTTAACCTTCAGGTTGAGCGAAAACTGGTTGAATTGAAACCTGAACTTTACTTGTTTGAGTCATACCGGAGAACAATTATGTATCATTGTCGAAGCGTTCATTCAGATTAGTTCGGTAGAATTCCCTGAACAATTATGATAATTGAAATTAAGCCATATTTGACATGGTCATTGGTATGAAATCATCACAGCTGCTGTTGTCTCTTAGAACTAAATTATCCCAGCAATGGGTACGTCGAGCGCATCATCCGATTATTTAAATATATTTTGATTAAAAAACAGCCCAAATATCACTTGGATACTAGTGACATGATCCCCGTCTTTAAAATGAATGACATGTCGCGGGTTCGTCACGTTGCTACGTGGAGGATCGATGCAAAATACTTGTTTCGAAGCACAATTCACGTTTATTTTTAATAAATTGATTTCGTTATCCACAAGAGTCAACTGACAACATCCATGAGAGTCAACTGACAACTGCAGAGCACGGTGACAGACCACGCCGCCAATGATCGTGGCAAAAAAGCAAATCAAAGATGACAGTTGCACCAACATGAAATGGAGCAACTGTCATAACAAATTAAATAGCGTATGCAAACGCCGTCTAATTTGTATATAATTGAAACTAACATTATTTGATATGCATGTCAGGTGAGCGAACAAAAATAACAGACAAAAGATCGTTCTTCGAGACTTTACGACATCAGACTAAAAGAGTTATATCAAGCCGATATCAATAGTAATAACTATAACATGTAGTAGGATAGTAGTAACTATATCTTCAAGACTCCGTACTCTTACCATATACGAATATGCTTTGCTACCAGCTCAATATAATATTTTCAGGCTGATGGCAAAAAACCCTCTATATTTGATCACTCGTCTGACACACATAAATAAATGTGTTAGTCTCTGTTTTAGATTTAAGTAGTTATAAGATGCGGCGTGCATGCACCATTTTTTTTATTTTAACAAGTTTTTATATTTCATGTGATAAGTCACTTTTAACCTGTTATGACTCCTAACTGATGTCTGCCATTCGCAGAATCTATTTCCCAACCTCACCATATCCTTATCCATTCTCAAGTATTTCGTGGTTTGCAACATGTTACCAAAGAAGGTAATTCGAGACTTGCTGTAGTATACTAACTTTGCAGCCTTAGACTGAGGTCTATTTGACATGTAACTGATGCACCTAGACACACGGGAACGGCTTCAGCTACTCTCTAACAAGTAGCTTTTTGTGTGCGTCCAGTAATGGGTCCCCATCTAGGTCTTCAAAAACAGGACGGGATAGGGAGGGATTTCACTAAGCGAGTCTTTTCATCTAAAATAAATGACAAAGTACTTCTAGGCGAAATATTTGCTTTGGCTACCTAATAAATAATAAGCAAGCATCTTGGAAAAAAGCATGCACCTTGGCAGCTTACAAAACTGTGTGGCTGAAAAACTAATCCAAAATGCGTTTTAAAAATGAATTAAATAACGTATGAGTATTCCATATAAGCATTTTTTTTTTTTCAGATTTTTAATGTGAATTCACATTTATATTACCATAATTTAACTTGTTTCAGCTTTTTCAGGTTTTTTTCAGTCTGCGGTTCCTCTATTCTAAACAAAGAGATATTCCACTAGCTGACTGGCCGAGCGTTATGAACTTTCTCTTTTTCTGGTGTGCATAGTTTTTTTATTAACGACCTCATTAGACCAACTAACTAAGAGTTAAATATGGGACATTTTATTCTCTGTCTGTGTTTTTACGTGAAGTTAGCATTATTATACGTAATACATCGTACGTACATTGTCGTATAAAGATTCTCTTTTTTTCTTTTTACAAAAACTTCTTCATTAAAACTTGCTTGTTTTATTAATAACGCAATTAAATGCAACTGGTTTAGGCAAATATAAAAATATATTATTTTTTGGTGATTTCTTAGTACATTTTAGGGAAAATTCATCCAACACCCTTACAACTTTTATCAACAATCATTTCAAACCAGGGTTCTTGTCCATTGATAACTTTACAACCATTATAGGAGTCGAGTAAATTGGTTTTGAGACTAGATAGAAGAGGAACTAAATGGCAAAATTCGTATTATAGACTATATACTTCAGTGATAAATCAGATATAGAAAGATAAGTTTTATTTCAAATGTGTGGAATAAAGGCTATATTTTGATACACGCATACATATTCACAGCAAAAATCATCTTATATGTCATTATTATCATCAATATTTAAGAAAAATAAACAAAACATGCAGACATTTGAACCATGTAATGAAATATTTTAAATACTTTTTGCCGGCGGTCATAGCTCAATGGTAAAGCGTTTGCTTTGAAAGTCAAAGGTCGTGGGTTCGATCCCCGACGGAGATTAAAAACAAAAAAATGATTTTTAATCGATTTCTGAGCTCTAAAATACCCCAGTTGGTGTGTTTGATCCATCACCCGTAAAATGTCAGTCATAGACTATTAATTAAAATTGGTGGTAGACGAAAGTCATCCCGGTAAGACGACCACCCATTCATAGTAAAATTCCTGTAATAATAAAGGATGATGCGTGAAAGGATGTAGTCTATGACGTTGGCGGATCAACACTCCACATGCAGCGTTTAGACATATACACCACGGTAAGCGTCATAGAATTCCACAGATGAGACTTCAGCATTACTATCACCGTCTGTCGGTATTCTCCTGTGTGTTTACATAAAAAAAAATGAAATATATTCTAAAAATCCATCAAAAAAAATAATAATTTAACGAGTATCTGGGCCACTGGGTTACAGAGGATCTTAATAATAGCGCTGATATTGAAAGGGAGTGGAGGGCGCTGTCATTTTGATGCAATATGTAGATTCGTATATTTGCACGTTGTTCTAAAAACGTTAAGCTGACGGTTTTTAAAGCCTTCTGCATATCTTTTAACACGTGCAGGCTGTGGGCTTGCTATACAGGCATGTTGACGGAGGCGTGAGTGGATGGCTTCCATGCCATAATAAGGAAGCGTTGCGTTTCTCTGTGGGCGTGCGTTTGTGGCAGTCCTAACGCAATGGTCGCTGTGTGGGCGGGTAGGTGAGACTCCCGGTTGGAGGGGCACTAGATACGCTTTCACATGGCCATCCAGCGATGATCCGGTGCTCCACTCACTGAGAGTCAGTAGTTAAAATTGTTAAATGTTATTTATTATCTTGTATTTTTTTTATATATATGAAACTCCAATTTGTATGGCTCTGGTGGCTGAATTAAAAAAATTATTATTATTTTAATGGAAGATAGTCAACTGCAGTATGTTTTGTAGCAATCTCCACAGACGTTATTTTGTTAACACCCTCCATTGATATAACTACACATCATTATAAATTCCATGATTTTTATTTAATAATCCAAAACTGTTAACAAGACGTCTTACAACAAGGTTTTATCAAAGCCATGTTGTAAAAACTATATTTTTATGCTCTCCAAACAAGCATATCATTTACTTATATTTCAGTTGTATCTCTTTCTCATTTGATTTCGCTGACACGAAGAAGAATAAAATTTATATGGATTTTTTTTTAATTTTTATTAGAATATTATTTTATTATTTCAATATTCTGATCTACTTTTATAGATCATTTACTATATTATAATATTATTAATAATTAAATATACATATACTATACATAAAATTCTTCTTTCAACGCGTCAATCCAAACACAAAAATAACGGCAGAAGCGGGATGCGAACCGCGGACCATGGAAACCAACTATGCCCAGGTATTCATACCGCTCAGCCGACTGGGCTATTACTGTGCCTGGACCGACTCACGTTGAAACTTGTATTCATGTCATTGTCACCGCACAGCCCAGTCGGCTGAGCGGTATGAATACCTGGGCATAGTTGGCTTCCAAGGTCCGCGGTTCGCATCCCGCTTCTGCCGTTATTTTTGTGTTTGGATTGACGCGTTGAAAAAAGAATTTTATGTATAGTATATGTATATTTAATTATTAATAATAAAATTTATATTTATAAGATTTATTCATTTATGTTACACCAAAATAACTATTTTTTATGTAGACACAGTTCTGAAGTCTCATCTGTAGAATTCTATGGCGCTTACCATGATGCATATGGCTAAGCGCTGCATGTGGAGTATTGATCTTCCAACGTTGTAGACTACAGCCCGAGATTCACGCATCACCCTAATTATTAAAGGAGTTTACTATGAATGGGTGGTCTTCACGGGACGACTTTCGTCTACCACCAATTTTAATTAATAGGCTATGACTGGCATTTTACGGGTGACGGATCAAATTCACACTAACAGGTATTTTAGAGCTCAAAAATCTATTAAAAAATCTTTTTTTTAAATCTCTGTTAGGGATTGAACCCATGACCTCTGGCTTGCAAAGCAAACGCATTGACCAATGAGCTTTACCCGCCGGAATTTTTTGCTCCATTATCAAAGCATATATTGATGAACGTTTTCATTCATTCAAAAGTATTCCAACAACTCTTGTATCCTGGTTCTAGAGCACTGCCTCAACTTACTAGTGATCTTCTCTCCGCGGTATGACGCGTACCAGATAAGGACTGCCGGTGGTCTAGGACCTAGGTGAATAAATTAGGGGCAAGGACCCTAGTCTAGGGAAAGGGAACATCAAAGGGAGTACTTCTTGCGACTCTTACTGAGGGGATTAGGAGGGAGTCCTGACTGCTGTGGTAAGTGATTCTGAGGGTCCAATCACCCAATTGGTTTTATAATCATCATAACTGTAAAGTAATTGGTCGCTTTGAATAATTTATACGGCAGCGTGAAGTACGTGCTATTTCATTAAATCAAGCAGCGGTTTTTATAATATTGCAAGAAATTATTTTATTTTTCAATTCAATGCTTTGTTACTTTAATTTATCGAAGAAGATCTTCTTTATATCTCTTTCATAAATTAATTTGATTAAATATTGATCCATTGTAAAACGAATCAATATTCATAAAATGCAACATCCTTTTTTTTTTAATCTCAACTTTCAGTACAATTTTGTGATATGAAAATATATATAAAATAGTATTAAGAAAATTTTACAAAATATTTTAAGGGGGACGACATGTTTCGGCTATCGGTAGCTTTTATTTATTTAGAGGTAATTGCACAAGGAAGTGTGAGCGCTTATTTAATGCAAGGTGTGAGTCAGTATGTGATTGTAGGTTGTCAGATGGGTATATGTTTTTTCATGTTTTTATTATGTAAGCACATACAGGAGAATACCGACAGATGGTCACTATCATAGTAATTCTGAAGTTTTCATCTGTGCATTATATATGACGCTTACCATTCTAAATTTATATTTTCGCTTCATTTAGAGTGTTGATTCTCCAACTTTATAGACTACAGCCGCATTCACGCATCATCCTTATTATTACAGGAATTCATTATGAATAGGTGGTATTGACAGGATGACTTTCATCTACTATCAATTTTTATAAAAAGGCTATGACTGGTGCTTTGCGGGAGAGGGATAAAATTCACATCAAACGGCAGTAGTTAAAGAATTTAGAAATTGATAAAAAAAATGATTTTTTTAACCTCCGTCAGGGATCAAACGCACGATGTTCGGCTTGGCAAGCAAACCAAACCTTACTTTAAGTAAATGATGCTTAAAAGACTAAACCACATATTTTATTAATGCATAAATACATACTCATGTTATTTCTTGGAATATATGTTAAAACATTTGAAATTAGGGTATAAAGTGTTGTAACGCCAAAATGTTGGTGTCCCAGATGTAAACTTTAACCCGAAAATGGCATCCCCTTCTAGATAACAAACGGGACTCCAGTGACCGATTGGCAGTACCCATTACAACGCTACAAACAACAAGGAAACCTTAACCATCTGGAGACTAGGAAACGTAGGAAACCTTATATCATTACAGAGGTATATATCAAGGACTTAAATGGAAAAATATTTGATTTTCATTTCACTATTTTAAGCACATATACGCTTTAATTTGAAGCTCATAAAATAATTAATAATTAATTTACTGCTACCAAATACTTTCTATCTTTATTTTCAATCATTATATTAAATCTATTTTTTATGTCTATCATATGAAGAATAATAGGCGCGTTTGTTTGGTTACTCTCACTGTACTTTTAGTTTGATTTATTAAATAATAATAATGTTATTACTTGTACTTAATATTCGTGATTAAGCTAAGAAATTGAGTGAAATGCTTTATATGGTAAAGATTAAAAAAATAAAAAAAATATCGTTATCTGTGAATCAAAAGTTTTTTTTATTTACTTCAAAGAAGAAAAGTTTAACGAAAAAAACAGTCCAACTGATTAAAATGATAAGACATAAACGCTTGAAAAATCAGTATATATATATTTAAAACAATTTCTATAAGCACATATCCATTTCACATACTTCTCGAAAAGAGTGTTGATTTCAATCGATTAATCGTAATAAAGTCATTGGAGAAATAAATTCCTCTATTGGTATGTTTTATTTAAAAAACGAAGATATTTAAGAAGTTATAAGGTTAACAGAAAAAAACAGTTAAAATTATATATACACAGAATTATACAGAAAGATTCTTACAATTACAATAAAAGATACACTTGTTATTAAAGAAAAAATTTTTTTTTTTTTAATATATTTTTTAATAATGTCTTAGAATCAAATACTAGATCAATAAACTGAAATATACGAAAGAATGAAGATATTACAAGTACTTCAAAAAATCATATTTTATCTGTAATTGGGCTATGACTCATACTTTCGAACAGCTTATTCCGAACAGTTTTCCATTCCAATCTGATAAATAAAATTTTATCAATTTTTCAGTAATAACTAGGTAGGATAATTCTTCATGTTATCAAAAACTTATATTAAAATCCATAAATTATTATAGCGTACTTTTTTATTTTATTAGTGCCTTTTCCAGGGAATGCACAATACTGTTCATGAATAAATAAAGTTTCGCTTGTATTTGATTGTTTTTTTTTGCGTGTATTTCATCAATTTCAAAAATGCTAGATTGCCTCCATTCACATGAATGTAATGGGCATTTTAGCCTCGCATTTAGCTAACTAACAATACATTTTATGTGTCATTTATTTTAAATGCCAGTATATTCCATTACAATAATTGTCATTGCATTGATCAAATGGATAAGCTCTTATTCTGAAATCATTTACAATTGTAAAACAACATAATTAACAAACAAATAGCTTTTTATATTGTGATTATAAATTTATATTGATTAAAATCTGAATTTTTTAAATATATTTTATATATTTTTTTTATTTAAAATTTAAATTTAAAATTTCGTCAACTAGAAGTGTGTTTAAGTATGCGTTTCTTTCGGCTATTGCGCGGCGTGTATAGAAATCCTGATATTTTGTTGGAAATCATTTTTTTTATCCCTGACAGTTATTTAAGGATAAAGAGGTACAAATTATTTATTCTTCCTAGAATTAATACTAACCTGCCAGAGACTTTGCCTCTTGGGAGAGTGATCAGACTGTTCAACCATATCACCTCGACTATTGATATTTTCCACAATCATAAATACCTTTATTTTTAAAATGTTTATCTTGTATTGTAAAATTGAAAATTAAAATTTGAGTAACTCATCGCGCCAACAATGATCTCGTATAAATGTATGATTTTCATCCATCCATTTCCTTAGTTCTATCTTCAAAATTTCTTTCATATCGCAGTAGTTTAATAAAAAAAATCTATCAAACATTGATCTCGGTTATAAAAATGGCAGTTTGGTTCAGAGTATTACTTGCAATAATATTATTTGGAAGTTCTTTGTTTTTATTTTCATAATTTCAAACACAAAATCTCTTCTCAGCTGTTTTTCATTAAACTAAAGTTAACAATTTAATGAATCAATGAAGCACTTTTTCCAAATTTATGAGATGTAGTCTTACTTCAGACAGTAATGCGACGCTCATTTAATAAAAGCACACTTGACATAAAAAGATTACTGAAGAAAATAATAGTTTTTTTCGATTTAGGAAATTTGAAATTAGTTATTTTTTTCATAAACTTTTGGTTCATTTTAAATATTAATATCTCTATTGGCAAAAAATATTTGTGCTGATTTTACTGCAATATAAAAAAGCTTTGCCATAAAGATCGAAGAAAATGACAAAATGAAAACTGTGAAAAATATTATATATTAATGGAAGCAGCATATTTGGTTTTATGCTCTAACATCCTCCTCTCTTTCAAAAGGGTGTTATTCAGTCTTGTAATGACATGATGAGGAGTAGGGTAGCAAAACAAAGACTTTTTCAGAAGTCTATTGACACATATTTACGATTTAACTTTACAAATTTAGGGCTTGACCTAGTCGCAGTATTAGGCCGAGCCACAATACAAAATGCTCTCGCTAACGGGCGGTACACAACTGACTCCGCACGCTCGTCGGCGCTGTGGCTCTCGCCCAGCGCTCGAGTGCCAATGTATATTACTAACACACCCGTGAGCGGACTTATCCAAAATGACAATTTGGCGACATAAATGTATGACAAGCAAACAGAAATAAGAGACGAAAGATTGTACATCGAGGTTTTCGGCACCAGGCAGCAAGGTGCTACATATTGCTGATGTCAGTGTGTTTCGATTAATTAACTCGAAATTTATTTTATTATTTATAATTCTGCAAGTACACATTCGTATAACATAGAGATTCTAAAGGGTTTTTCTTATTGATTTCAATAAAGTTCATTTATTGGAATCTATAATAATCGTATAAAGTATACAAGATATGACTTTTCTAATTAAAAAAAACATCAATGTGAATATTTTTTTCTTTGAAATCTACGAAATAATATAAAAACTGTTACAATGTCTCAAAACTCTGCTTGAATTAAATTTGTCTCATCTCTGATGCATCAGGAATCGTTTGAAAAACATTACCATTAATTATCCTTAACGTATACAGAAGGACAATACATCCTTTCAGCTTGCACCAGTTAAAAATAGTCGGATCATCTAAAGCCCAACCTTCTACTAGTATTTAAATATAATTTAAATAAAATAAATATATCTTACTACACGATAACATCGTACATTTTAAAAATAAGTGTGTTGAAATATTGACAAAATGATCAAACTGAAACGCACTAGACTCTTGTATCTTACGCCTGGGGTAGGCAATTGCTTATACAGGTACATGTGTGTCCGTCCTATAGAGTTCTTCCTTCATAGTACGAGTCATCAAAACGTACGGTACCAACATGTTTTTATACCGAATAAAATAAGACGGATATTATGTCATTTTATTACACATAAAATGACATTTTCAAATATGAATACTTTGTATCAATATTTCACCAACTCATCAAAATAAATAATGCAAGTGAACCATGCCTCGGAATATTCGAAAAGTATAATTTTGAGAAATGCTTTTCGATATTTTTGAGTTTATTGAAAAACTATGCATATTCAATACGAAATGATGTAAAATATGTATGCAGAATTGAACAACACGTTTATCATAGGAGTAGAGCTTACAAAATTTAAAACATAACAGTACAATATTTTTTTGCAATCCAAAAAAAATACTATACTTTTATGTAAGCACACACAAAAAAGCACCGATGGAGGGAGTTTCAATACTTAAAAAAATATAATATTCAATCGAGTTAGCTCAATGTTGTTTGTGGGTGGTAAATGTTTTACTTTAAAAGTATTCATTGTCTTTCTTCTTCCATATTTACTCCGTAGCAGGTGTATATGCTTATCACGTTTCAAAGTTCTGTGGGCTGCCACTAAAAGTTCTCTCTGTAAAAACCTAATTTAAGTTCTAGATTAATTTTATGTACACATATGTTCCCATATGAACCTCCAGGTATACAGGTGTTCTGGGATAAAACATTGATAATCTGAGCTTACAGAATAGAAGAAAAAAATTAGAAACTCGTACTATTTTTAAATATATATATTTGTGTCATCAATTTTTTTTTAATATATGCTTAAATATAAGAGTCTAATTTTTTTTCGTAAACGACTATTTTAGTTCTAAGAAATAGCTCAATTATGTTTATTTAAATTTATTTTAAAATATTTATATCTTAGGCAGACCAACACCTTGCGGTAATCGATCACAACATACCTTGCGGCAGAAGAGACAGAAATTAAGCATTGATTTAAGAACTCAACGATCGCGGACTTAGACCAGCTCCGTCAAACTGGTTTACCAATTGGCCTGGACTTTCCTTTATTTTGCTATAATATGTTTTGATTCAACTATACTTTTGTGTATATAATAAAATGTAAGATATATAATATGTGGCCCACGTGACGCTTCTGTGCGACTTGTGACGTCATTGTTATGAGCCGGTGGAAGTTTTTATTGAAATTGTGTAACGGGCCACTCAGGGGCGTATCTATACATAAATAATGACGGCCGCCTACCCCGAGGACCCCACAATTACTTATTGACGGCTGGCGGGCATTGCGAGACGCCACTGGACTGGAGAAACGACAAAGAGGGCACCGAAAATGATATTCGAACCATAAGTGGAAGAAAACTTTTTGATTTTACTTTATTGTGAAAACGGCATTCTTACTTATAAGCATCTACTATGCACTTATTTCTGTACACCAATGAACGTAGGAATGCCACAATAGTCTCTATCTCAACAGGAGCTCTGAGAACTGAAGAAACGGCAGAACTACTATATCAGCTTGATAAAGCTCCTTTAGGCTGGCTGATGCCGTAAAGCCTCGAAAAATAATCTATTGTCTCTTATTTTTGTTCACTCCTCTTACATGCACATCTTATGTAAGTTTTGATTGTATAATTTTAAGCGGTGTTTGCATACGTCAATTTATTTGTTATGACAGTTGGCCGATTTCCTATTGGTACCACTGTCATCTTAAATTCGCTTTTTTCTGCAGCGACGGTAATAACTAAAGTAGTGGATGTTACCTAATAAATAAGCACACTCAAGTGGCAATGGGCACGACTTACTCACGGCACGACAATATCTGAGAAAGACACGATGGTCGATAGGGAAGAAAAGTGTTTGAGTGGCGTCAAACATAAACTAGCAAACGATGTAATGGCCAACCCTTTACAAAGATAAGCTGACGTCAGTACAAGAATAGTGAGAGTAGCCTAGATACTGGAATTGTGCGGGATGCCTATGTTCAACAGTGGACGGACACAGGCTAATGAATGAATATTCAGAGAACGCCTGCTTCGCTTAAACAATATATTGATTCACCATACTAGAAGTTTTGCTCATCACACTGCAGCTGAATGGTAACTCTACCGCTAGAGTGTTTGCTTTTCAGCCACTTCCGGTATTAGCTTTTGAGCCTTTGTGATCCGCTGCGACGCCGGTATGTTTTGCCGGAGAATATTGTTCAGTAACTAGTGTTTGTAATTTTTGAGGCGTTTTTTTTCACTTTTCAGGATTGCTGGTTTGAACTTTGACGGCTTCAGCGGTACCAAAAACATTTACATGCGAAAACATTGAACGCGATACAGTATTTCAGTTTCATATATTTTTCATGTTTTGCGATTTTATATGAAATGAAAAATGTATTTACATTGTTATTTATATTTAAAGCATTCACTTTGAGATACATTTTAATGTAATGTAAAATTTATATTTAATGCCGATGTTTGCATTCTTTAATATTTCCAATTGTTTTTGTATTTTTCACTAAACGACAATATGTAAAAAAATACAAAAATATTTTATTCAATGTAAGAAAAACATAATCAGACCGCTTGACTTTCAATAATGTATTGCTTGTTTGATGTTGCTACATTTATACAATAGATACAAAATACTATTTTGCTTTATTTAAATTTAAGTTTATTGTTGATTACTTTTTATTGAATATGTATTCCATACGTTCTCAACCAAAGTAACCCATGCAAAAAAAACAGTCGAATCATCAAGATACGAACAAACTCGTTAATACAAGAATCTGTATTGCAGTTGAGTAGTTTGATAATTTTATGTTGTTTAGGGCTTTTGTAATAAGCTCAACTCTCCAATCTCTTAATTTTTAAATGCTTAAGCAAAAAAGCTTAACCAAGGCTAAAGCATAATATTTTTGTACATAATATAGCGGTTAGAATGCTTGGCAATGCCTAAAATAAACGATATTGATTTTGTAATGCAACTTTTATGTTTTAATATAATGTATGACCCTTAATGCAGTGGACTTAAAAATAAGCGATAAAGTAATTGTCTTTTAAAACATAAAACAAAAGTTACTTTTCTGTTGAAGAGACGACGGTCGATGGGGATGAAAAGTATTAGAATGGCGCCCAAGAAATGGCAAACGAAGCATTGGCCGACCCCCTACAAGATGGACTGACGATATAAGAAGAATAGTGGGAGTGACCTGGATGCGGAAGGCGGAGGATCGAAGAGGATGGAGACTCATGCGGGAGGCCTACGTTCAACAGTGTACGGACACAGGCTGATGATGATGATGATGTTACTTACTAAAAATAGGTCTTGTAAAAATTGATAATACATAAATTTATAAGTATGTTTTTTGTCTACCTAATCATATTTTTATATGAGCCGCATATATTGTACGCATGTTCTGCCAGAGGATATAGCTCAATGGTCAAAGCGTTTGCTTTGCAAGCCAAAAAGGGTTAGATACCCGACAAAGATTAAAAAAAAATTTTTTTAATCGATTTCTGAGCTCTAAAATACCGTGGTTGTTGTGAATTTGATCCCTCACCCGTAAAATACCAGTCACAACCTATTAATCAAAATTACAGGGTGGACGTAAGTCGTCCCGTAAAGACCATCCATTCATAGTAAATTTCTGTAATTATAAGGATGCTGCGCGAATCTTAGTCTATGACACTGGCGGTTCAACCCTCCACATGCAGTGCTAAGCCATGTGCACCGTGGTAAGCGTCTTAGAACTACAATGATGAAACTTCAGCATCACTATCACCATCTGTTGATATTCTCATGTTTGTGTTTACATAAAAAAAGCATTGTAAAAATATGTCAATTATTTAAGTTGAGATGTACAGACTAATTGGATTATTTTGTGTGTGTTAAAATGAAAAACTCTCATAAATACACAAATCTGTCCTCTAATTGTTCAATTTGAAGTTATGCGAGGTCTCCAGTGATAAGGCCAGCTTTTCGACCTTCCAGTGACACTTTCCATCTGCACGCTGAAACCCTGAAACTCTGAAAACCTCCACCCAACTCACGTCAGACTCTTTTTTCCAGCCGCCCCTAATTAAGATAAACGGGTTATAAAGATTAACAGTCACTACCCGTGACACTCTGCAAAGGGGAAGACTCCCATCCAGCTGTAAAATGGGAAATAAATTGTGTTTTTTATCAGAAGTGATATAAAAAATACAAAAAAATAAGAGGCACAAACGCGGGTTTTCCCTCGCGACTGAAACGCAGAAAATCATTGCGGAATTGATATTGATGATCGCACGGAATGCATCTGAAATGTTTCTTTTTTTCAGGATTATTTATATGGCTTCGTGAAGTTTTGCGACGAAATTGGAATAAATACGTTTTATTTGGAAACAGGAAATATACGCTTCTTTTTTACAAGGAAAGTCATTGCTTTGACTTTCCTTATTTATTATTACTATTATTTTCTCTCCATTATTTAAGACCTTTTTTAATTCGTAATTTATTTTAAAGTAATTACAATAAAACTGAAATCAAATTAACCGTAAATGCTAAGTGTATTTATTTTTCAATGATGTATATTTCATTGCATACAACACGCTATGGATAATAATTTTCATATGTAAACAAAATATCAATACTACATTGAAATAACGACAAAACCTTTTTTTTATTTAATTTTTGGTACATCACTTAATTAACGTAACATAACAATTAATTTCATTCCTCTATGTATGGTCCATCAACTGGAGCATATGGACTTTACGGGCTGCTGTCAATAAGCTCTGTCAGCCATTTTAGTCTTAGCATCATCCCATATTTAATAATAATAATAGTAATATATATATCATTAACAATAAAATAAAAAACAATTCAATATGTATTGAAGAACAATAAACGCGTTTATCTGATTTTTAAATACATTTTTTGTTAAAAATTTGAAGAAAAAACATGTTACTGGTGACATAAAAGAAAGTATTTGATGATTCTAATAGAGAAAAATTTGTTTTACTCTTATAGATTTAAAATTTGATTTTTAATATGAATTTTAAAAAGACATTCCTAACATTTATTTATAATAAGATTTTTTTTAATAATACAATTTTAAAAATATTTTGAAGACTGTATTTCTTTACAGTTTATTTATATTCATTTAAGACGCATGTGTGAATTTGTTAAAAATAAATAATTAAAAAATAATTAAATGCCTTATGTTATTCACCAATTGTAAAAATGTTTCCGTTAGATAAAGAAGTAGAAATAATAATTATATATACCAAAAAACTACAAAAGTTTGTAATAATTATTATCAAAATAATAATGATAAAATAAAAAAGAATAAAATATACTTAAATATACATATACTAAACATAAAATTCTTTTTTTCAACGCGTCAATCAAGCACAAAATAACGGCAGAAGCGGAATGCGAACCGCGGACCTTGAAACCAACTATGCCCAGGTATTCATACCGCTCGGCGAATCGCGCCATTGCTATGCCCAGACTGCTTTGCGGTGAAACTAGTATTTATTTCACCGCAAGTCAGTCTGGGCATAGCAATGGCGCGATTCGCCGAGCGGTATGAATACCTGGGCATAGTTGGTTTCCAAGGTCTGCGGTTCGCATCCCGCTTCTGCCGTTATTTTTGTGCTTGGATTGACGCGTTTAAAAAAGAATTTTATGTTTAGTATATGTATATTTAAGTTATAATAATATTGTAATATAGTCAATGATCTATAAAAGTAAATTAGAATATTGAAATAATAAAATAATAATTCTAATAAAAATTAAAAAATTAATTAATAAAAATATATATAAACGTCAATCGTTTTATTTATTTTTTCTTCATCCTTCCAACCCTATCTGTCTTCCTCTCTTATCATTCGCTGAAAGACACACCCCTTCTCCCTCTCCTACATAAAATGAGTTAGACCACTTGCAAGGTAATATCGCAGCTCTTAACAAGAAAAGGATTGAGAAAGGCTACGAGTTAGTTGACACTGCAGTCTCCTAATAGAGAACTTATCTAACGTGATCAATTTACAATAAAAGGTTAATAACTTACAATTTATAATGGATCTCAAAGTGAATGCTGAAAACATTGAAAATATATATATTTTTCTCTTAAAAACAACTCAAGCATTTTGAAAGGTTTTAGTATAGTAATCCATTCTGAGAAATAAAATAAACTTTCAACGAGTCGATAATTTCATAAATCACGTTATTTTCACAGATTTTTTCCGTGAACTTTGCCTTTCTCGTATTTCTTTATTCAATTTACAAAATTAGTGGGTTGCGCTGGGGAGACGTTTTTTTTCAATAAGTAGTATGGAATATTCAAGAGCCGAAAATACAGCTGGGAAATTGCTCCCGACAGTAAAGAAAATTGACGAAATAGAGGCTTTGATTTGGATTTAATATTTCCCCATATAATATGAAAACCACGCGGTGAACCGGAGCTGATTGCTTATTTTAAAACACGACCGATATCCATTAGAAACTAACATCAAAATTTATGTATTCAGCCACAAACAAGATTCCATTATTTCTATGCATCGTATCATACATTAGTCATAAAAACATTCAACGCAGATGCATTTATACTACAGGTATTTGCTGTTGCTATGTGAATATTTTTGACTTTTAGTTTTCCTACAAGATGTTCAAATAATAAAAGGATATCTCTTATTTCAACTGATATTTGGAATACAAACTTGAATGCAATGCTAAGAGAGTTTTTTTCACTAAGCGGTTAAACGAGCCATGACTTGAAACGCTGACATAGTTTTTGCATTTAAAAATATAATCGTGTTGGAAACAACAGGGTCAGGTCCTGTCTGCCCAGAAGTCGGCATCGTTGATGCAGCTACTTTGGCAGGGTCTGCTCCACGACGCAGTCGCATTCAGTCGGTCCGCTGTAAAACTGCCAGGCTTTCATTTGTGTCCACGTCTTGCATAATCCGTTCCGAAGTCTATTAAGGGACCTTCATATATTCCATCCCTGCTCATCCAGGGGCTAGGTCCTCTTTCAGGGCAATCCAAGAGGAAAACTACTACTAAAACAACAACACAAAGTCACTAAACAAAATCTTTCAACATACTTATATTGGATAGATTTTTGTGGCACCTATTCATTAATTTTATCTACTATATACACACGAAGCAGGCAAGGTTATGAATAAAAACGTACATTTTTCATTAGTTGATTAAAAAAATGCGTTTTTTTAAATGAGCATATAATAAAAGATTCACCTTACAATTATATTTTATATTTGTGTGCTAACTATACTTGATAATATTTAATAATATGGCCATCGCAAAATGTAAAATAAACACAAATATCTCAATGTGAATTTACTACTATGTGGGATTTCGAAGGTTATGTTTGTATAAAAAAAATCTCATGAGCTCTTAGGCGCAAGAAGTTTTTTGAAATTTATGTTTCAGTAAAATGAAGTTTACTCTATGAAAACGCAATCTGAATTTCAACACGTGAAGTGATTCTGAAAAATCTCTCTGAAAATTTGGCGAACATTTTTCATGTTTACTTTGTTACCATCGCCAGCTATTGAATTCTTTTCTAGAGAAAAAAAGTGCTTTATTATTTTTGTACTTCTAAACGTCCATAAATAATACATTGAAACCTGTTATCGTTTTTGTTGATAAAACATTATATTTTATGGTTCGAGAGTGAATTTCATTTATTCAATTCCCGTCAAGATTATTTTAATATATTATGAGAGAAATAGTTTTTTTATTATCTTTTAATTCGTTTAATACCTTTTCTAATACATGAGTATATTATAATTTAAAGGTAAAAGAAAAACTTTATTTGTTGTTCCCAATAGAAATAAATGTCAATTATTTTCAATACAGTAAGTTTTATCATACAGAATTGAGGAATATTTAATTGTTGATACCTGAAATAAAAAAAAAGTTAAATGTGATCTGCTTCGCAAGAAACATATATTTATCCATATCACATTAATTAATAAATTGTCATTGTTTTATTTAAATATTAACCAAGTTGACCGAATACATTAATAATAAAAAACGTGTGCTTTTATTTGAGCATCACTATTACAAAACAACAATAAAAAAACATCACATATACTTACTTTTTTATAAATATATATTAAAGAATGATCTCGATTATTTACGATACATATAATATTATACTACAAAAGATTTTACCATTTTGATAAAGAATAAAAAAAAACATAAACACTATCATTGAGTCTGGGACTTTTTTTTATAGTCAATGAATAGTACAATGAAACTTACAGTGATGTTCATTTTTATGAGTAAATTCACTCTAGTAGTATGAAGTCGCATAACTATATCAAGGAAAGTGCCACCTATGCAGCATTTACAGTTACCACATAAATACAGATACGGCATCGGATTATAGCCCAATGTGTGTTGAAAACAGATGCTACAAATAACTACAAGATGAGAGAGCGAAGAAGAAAGGTTTTTACGAGTGTAATGCGTCAGTTAAGAAATTAAGATAGAGCTTGACAAGTTCTTTGGATTCCATAAAAGCGTAGAAAAATCTCTTTTTCTACAAACCTCATTGGTTTTCACTGTCAAGAAAGAGTTTTGTTAATTAGATTTCATTTGGTTTGCTGAGCTGAAACGTGATAAGGTGATACACTATATCAGCTTACAGATACAATGGTGTAATTCAGTTGTTAATATTTTGTAGCAAACGTTTCCGTTACCTTTTTCAATCTCTCGCGAACAGGCTGTCATTCGGAATCGAAAGGGTGGAAATTATTGCTCCTGCCGGCGGTGGCGTGATACCAAATAATTATTTTCTGAAACACTCGAAGCGACACGACCCGGTAATAGAATACGACCCCACGTGTGGGGAGCGCTTTTCTCGGCTCGCTCCGCCCAAATGACAAAACCGCGGCGAGAAATGTCAGTCATTTGCAGTCGGCTAATGACCGTTTCATGGCCCGCGGGCATTTTTATGACGCCCTGCTACGTTTCTTTCGTAATGTGAATTATTTTGCGCTCAGCAACAATATAAATAATAAAAACAGTCAAAAATATTATGATTTTTTTTTATTTAAACACGCACATGCGAGCATCTACAGAGAGCATTATTCCTACACAGGCTCTATGATATTAACAAGGATGCTCTGAATGCTGCGTTTATATGTAATAATTGCGTAAAATGTATGTATAGAAAAGATTGCATTAATTAATACTTTCTTCGAGTTTATTTATATTAGGAAACTCTTATACTGGGATAAAATTCCAAAATATGCAAGTCCTAATGAAAGAGTTCTATAAGAGTTCAATATGTCTAACGTTGAATTATTTGTAAAGGAGGAATCATTTGAGAAATTTAAAAATACTCGTTTTTAATATATTTTTTTGTTATTTCTTTATGGGTGGATTTTTAAATCATTTATTAGTGTCCATCAGTTGCTAACCGTTTGTCGTTAGTTAATTTGAGTTGCTTTAGAGTTAGGTTAATCATTCAGACTCTTGATGTTGTGACTTTTGGGTTGAGCCGTGTGTGGTGAACTTTTTTCAACCAATATTTCGACCGCCATTGCAGGGGTCTTCTTCAGGATTAATAATTTATTTAGTTTTGAGTTGGTTTAAGTTCACCACACATGGCTCAACCCAAAAGCCATAACATCAAATCTGGCCGTGAAAACCTAAGAAGTTATTCAGACTCTTCTTTAAGAATGCTGAATAACAAACATACAAATATGTCTCCAATATTATAATGTCGTTTATTCTAATACTCGAGTTCTTGCTCTGGAGGTCATTTTAACCCATAAAAAGTCCATATAGGTGCAGAGATGTTATAAAAAAATGAATGGCTAAGTTGCAACTAATGGGACTGTGTAGCATCAAAACAAAGTATGAAGGCCATATCCTTTGGACATGGAACGGGAAAAATGCAAACACTATACAGTCCGCGCGGTTACGCGACTAAGCAACGCCTGGAGGCCGCCAGTTTTTTTAAAGAATTGCTTACAAAAAATTAGCATATATTTATTTGTTTATATATATCCATCCCCCATCATCGTCGCTGTATTCGATCTTCTCGGCGTCATCGGGAATATCCGACAAAGCATCAGCATATATCGTCAACTAATTCTAATCAAAAATATATTGCATTGGAATATAAAATAAAAAAAAAACGGAAATACTTATTTTGCTAACGAACATATAAAATTTAAATGTATACAATCGAAATATTGATCGAGAAAAACGATTAACTTTTTCCCAATTTAAAAATTATAATTAAAACAAACGAGATATGGTCTAAAGTTTTTTTTTTACAAAAAATGCTCGTTTTAATATCTTATCGTCATGTGTTCAAATAAAATTAAATATGACTCTCACTGAAAAGGTTTGAGATGTGTGAATTATGGTCGAAAGTAAAAACAACATATATGTTGTGTGATCGGCCACTAACGTTTGAAAAAACAATTTGTGTGTAGTCGGCCACTAAGCGTTGGCGGAACTATCGCACACATGTTGTGTGATCGGCCTTTAACGTTCGGCCTGGCGATTACACAAATGTTGTGTAATCTGACTGTATAGTGTTAAGTCAGATTGTGGTGACAAATGATTCAACTTAATAGCAGCTACTGTATGTGAACATTTGCATTACTTGTTTTTGGGATACTTCTCAAGCGTCATCCAAATATCAGATAATAATCTAAACCATATCATATACGCTCCCGATTTAAAGTATTTGATTGTATTTAACTCAACGTCTATTAACTTAGCTAATTGATAAGAAAATGTTGTTTATATTGTATGAAATAATGAATGTCATTTTTTTTAATTTAACCTAGCGCCTATGCACTGTTTATACGTTTTTGTCATTTGTCACATTTAGTACAGATGTATAAGAATATTAAATCGTGAAAAAATGCACAATCAAAGCGTCTCAACAAAACAGTAATAGCAGTTTTCTGAAACCATTTCCTCGAAGAAATGTGGGCTCGCTAAAGAAAATTACCTGCGGTAAGACCTCTCTTATGGATTATATATGGCGAGAAGGTAGACGCGTGGAGTAAATTATGCTGTACTGTAAAAATATTATGGCAAGTCTCAAGATGAAACATATCCTTTAGCCAGATTGTAAGAGAAATCTTTTTCATAAAATGAACTCAAGTAGCACTTTTTTTTAAATTAATTTTAATATAATAATTTAATAAAAGAAATTGGCCACCGTGGCCAATTTCTTCCGCCTGAGCTGACTCGTCTCGCAACCTCTATATATGTTATCATCATATGTATATTTAATTACTTATAATATTGTAATAAAGTCAATGATCTATAAAAGTAGATTAGAATATTGAAATAATAAAATAATATTCTAATAAATAATTTAAAAAATCCATAGTAAATATTTATACATATATTCGACAACTTAAACAAGTACAAATTTACAGCAAACAACTTCATTTATATGAGATTTTTCTGATCGATTAATTAGAGAAAAATAAACGTCAAGTAAATTGGTTGCATTAAGATCTTTAATTCGTCAAATTATAATATTTTTAGTAATTTGATATAGTTTCATTTTTTTAAATTCAAATGCTATAGTAAAAATGCACGTCTCCTCAAAATTAAAAGCATTTGTATTTTATTAAGAACTATATTCAAAGAAATGCATGAACATTATTAAATATATATATATCTGATTAATGTATGTTTTTTACTAAGCTTAAGTTGACAACACATATTTATAAAATTTGAGTTCAGTACTAAAAAATTATTTATCCACCGTACGTCGTTATTACTCGAAAAATCAAATATGACGACTAAATGCTCCAAATAAGCAGTGGATGTGGAAGCACTATTACAAAGTATTTAAACTTGACAAAATTTAGGCTAGACTATAAGTCATTAAATAACTCGTATCTAATGTTGACCTGAAAAAAGATGCATTTATTTGGTAAAAAATAATGAGAAAAAAGTCTTCGTTTTTCTGTTTATTTGGGGTTAGTTTCGTATTGCTTTCGGGTAGAGGTACTTTGAATAAAGTTGTCTCGCTCCGCGCCGCAGTTGGCGAAGCGGTGGGGGAAGGAAAGAAGCATTATTTATCTTATCCGCTTCCACGAAATTAAAGGATAGGTATGTGCACATCAGCGGTTGTCAAACATTTGCATAAATTAATCTTCATCCTAAAACGATATTTTTTATACATCGAAAAGATAATCTGTTATCATTTAAAAAACGTACTATTGCAATGGTTTGACATAAAATTATTTTGATTAACTTTCTTCGTAGTATCAATCCGGTGGATTGGTTTGCAGCAACAGAATCTTGCATCTCGATCTCCATTCCTCTCGGTCCTCCGCAACCCTTTTCAGCTCACCATAAGCGCTACAGTTCATGTCCTCGAATACTTGCTGCAAATACTCCCGTCTAGGGCGCCGTTCTGCAGTAATGTTCGAACATTCCAGGTGGCATATCTTGTTGGCTGAAGGTTTTTCTTATTTGTCTTGGTTGTTTTGTCTCGAGCAGTCCCCACCCGGAGATCCGATTGGGGGACTATTTTATCTCCGGAAAATTTAACTTGAAATGCAATCATTTTTTTGCTGATACGTGGGATGTCTTTAAGACCTTTAATGTGGTATTTTCCCCTTTATTTCCACATCCTAATGCCGTTGACCATAAAGGTTCATCCGCCTTAGGAGGGCATTTACTACCTCCAGGACAATAGAGTGCCCTAACCAGCTTGACCTGATGAGGTTAGCTGGGTGTTAGCTTATTCCGGCCAACATTCGGTCCAAAAAATCTGATCTTTCAAATTATCATCAACCATATAATTTTGATTAACATTAAACACTTAATTCTATGAAAATTCAAAGTAAATAGGATTTTTTCATATGTTACGATATTTTTTATGTTATCATTGAAAAAAAAATACTTTAAAATACTCGTAATTACATAATATTATTTACTTTGATTTAAATTTGCCGGCGGGTATGGCTCAATGGTCAAAGCATTTGCTTTGCAAGCCAAAGGTCGTTGGAGGGTCGATCCCCGAAGGAGATTAAAAAAAAAGTTTTTTCATCGATTTATGAGTTCTAAAATACCCCGGTTGGTGTGAATTTGATCCCTCACCCGTAAAATTTTACTCATAGCCTATTAATTAAAATTGGTCGTAAACAAAAGTCGTCCCGTGAAGACCACCCATTCATAGTAAGTTTCGGTAATTTTTAATTTCCTGTAATCACGCATAAGGATTATGCGTAAATCTCAGGCTGTAGTCAATGACGTTAGCAGATCAACACTCCACATGCAGCGCTTAGCCATATGCTCATGGTAAGCGTCATAGAATTCCACAGATATGACTTCATTACACTGAGTACTGTTTAATCACTTGCTTCAAGACCGCAGCCTTTCCATCAATGACGGAATCTTTTTTCAACGTTTATGAGTATATGATTAAATAATTTTATTTTGTAGTTACTTACATTAATGACTGACAATTTGCTTAACTTTTCAAATTATTTTCAAAAATATAAATCAAATAAATTAAATGTATAATATTGTTTATTGTTTGATTTTTTTAGAATAAACACTTTTTAACTTTCCATTTTTCGTTTCACATTTTAAAAGACACATTGCCATAATATATTCATAAAACAAAACATTATTCATTTTAAGTAGTTATCCAGTTTAGCTAAGCATTATCATTGATAACTTTAACTTTTATATTGAAATTGATTCGATAAGAGTGAATTTATTAACGTCTCTTCAAATGAACCGGTTCTTACTTTAAAAACCAATGAAAATCATATACTCGTATTATACGTTCCCATCCAACATCTTAGTAAGGAGTTTTTTCGAAAAAAAATGAAAAATAATAAAGCTGGAAGAACTTTAAGGCACCAATCTATCATCACCATATACTCCAAATATTGAACGAATATTAAAAGAGAGAGAAAAAAGTAGATTACTACCATATTGTGTTTTTTTAATTTAGCCGTGTGTGGCGAACTTCCTTCAACCAATATTTTTCACCGTCATTGCAGGGGTCTTCTTCATGATTGATAATTGATTTAGTTTTTAGTTGGTTTATTCAGATTATATATATTTTTAAGTCGTTATTCATTTACATCTCCATGGCAACTCAAGTTTCATTCCGGAGAATCGTCGGTATGTTATAAAACTAAGGTAGGTATGTTTTAAGAATTGTACATCCACGAACGTCATGTCCGACTGTGGTCGTCCTTGCTTGTCTGTACAGGTTTTAGAGTATGTGCTAGAGGTGGAAGCCATGCTGTTTTGAGTATCAAGCCGTCATCCCTGTTGATGTCGATGGGATGTCTTTTGATTTCAATGGCTTTCTTTACTAGGCGTGCATATTTTCCTTCTGTTTGAGCCACGATTTCATGTTCATAAAAAAAATCTGAATACACCAACTAAAAACCAAATAAATGATCAATTCTGAAGAAGTCCCCTGCAATGGCGGTCGAAATATTGGTTGAAGGATGTTCGCCACACACGGCTAAGCCCAAAAGCCACAATATCAAATCTGGCCGTGAAAACCTAAGAAGTTATTTAGATAAATACCAGTTAATAGTCATTATAATGTATGTTGAAGTGAGTTGATGATTACTGCTCTACACCTCGCAGGTGGGCAAAGAGAGGGGTCTTGATTTACGTCCCGTTTGTATCAGTTCCGGCCCGCGAGTCTCTCCACCTGCGCGCGAACACAGCCTTAAAAATCCTTCCGCATAAAGACCAGAGTCCCATGCTCAGGACTAATGAGCCACCCGAGGAAATTGTGAGTTTTGCTGGAACGGAAGCTCCTGTCATACCCTACCTGGGCAACCACCCTTCCTCCACCAGGAGACCAGGTGTGCAGACTTGCGGTCTTTCAACTCGTCCACTTACACTTCTTTGCATATCTGTGCTTTCGTTACTGTCGGGCTTAACCCGTGTCATGTTTATACAACAATTAAAATTACAAACATTGATATATGAAAAAGCGTATGAAAAGGTCCAGCGAAAATAGCACATTGTAAGCGTGGATTTTGTAAAATCAAAGAAGTTAAGTTAATATTACTTAAATATACATATACTATACATAAAATTCTTTTTTCAACGCGTCAATCTAAGCACAAAAACAACGGCAGAAGCGGGATGCGAACCGCGGACCTTGGAAACCAACTATGCCCAGGTATTCATACCGCTCGGCGAACTGCGCCATTGCTATGCCCAGACCGACTCGCGTTGAAACTAGTATTTATATCATTGTTATCATCGTACGATAGATGTCGCTAGTATATATTCAAATTATGTATATTTTATTATTATTCAATCAGTCTTCATTTATTCACAAGCTTAAAATAAATAGACTGTCGGAAAGTCTATTTATTTTAGTAAGTACCCAAAATAAATAGACTGATTGAATAATAATAAAAATATACATACTTTGAATATATACTAGCGACATCTATCGTACGATGATAACAATGATATAAATACTAGTTTCAACGCGAGTCGGTCTGGGCATAGCAATGGCGCAGTTCGCCGAGCGGTATGAATACCTGGGCATAGTTGGTTTCCAAGGTCCGCGGTTAGCATCCCGCTTCTGCCGTTTTTTTTGTGCTTAGATTGACGCGTTGAAAAAAGAATTTTATGTATAGTATATGTATATTTAAGTAATAATAATATTGTAATATAGTCAATGATCTATAAAAGTAGATTAGAATATTGAAATAATAAAATAATATTCTAATAAAAATTTAAAAAATTCATATAAGTTAAGTTAAGTTTAGGCGCGGACTAAAACATAGATGGGGGATAACCCTGTAAAAAAATGTTATTTACACGACTGCAAACAAGTTTAACATTA
This sequence comes from Glossosoma conforme, assembly GCA_022606575.1. Taxonomy (NCBI): domain Eukaryota; kingdom Metazoa; phylum Arthropoda; class Insecta; order Trichoptera; family Glossosomatidae; genus Glossosoma; species Glossosoma conforme. Next base: position 393,651 of record JAGTXR010000039.1, read on the forward strand.
GTGTTTACTACTTTGTTCATAATAAATTAATATAATAAATGGATGATGCGTGAATGTCGGGCTGTAGTGTCTGTAGCTGGACGTGGGTTCAATGCCGTACGGAGATTAAAATATAAGTTTTTTATTACATTTTTAAGCTATTTAGATAGGTAAGTGTGCATTTGATCACTTACTCGTAAAATGACAGCCATAGCCTATTAATCAAACTGGGTGAACGATATTTATTTTTAATAAAATTAAATACTGATTTTAAATATAGGTTTTCTTTACATTAATTCCCGGTTTCAATATAAAATCAAGTCTTGTAAAAATCAAATTTTTATTTATTTAAATAAAAAAGGCAACCCAAAATATTTAAGTTAGTATTAAAATAAGATACCCCCAAGATGTTGAACTGCATACTCTTACTACATAACATACACTTGATTGTTGATATACGAGTAACCTACGTGCGCTCTAAAATGATTCACGTGCAAATGATTTATTAATCAAATTCAATTTTATTCGAATTAACTAGATTTAACTATTGCCATTATTAGTGTGCCGATGACAGTAGTGTTAAGCTTTTTATTTTCTATTTTAAATTTTCTTGGAATTTTTAAATTTTAAATTTCCATATTTAACACGGCAAAAAATATATATTTAGAATTTTCAGTCACGATACTTCGTTTCGCAGGCAATTATTCATTATACTTTTCGCTTTTAATGTCAACAATAAAATTAATCAAATAAATTATCTACTTTTATATTCTCGGTTTTTACAAATTTCCGCTGTAAAATTATGTCTTTCGCCATTGAGTTCGCCTTCAAACTTATCATAATATTTGAAATCCTTTTACTAATTAGATCATATTGACGTCACAAACTGTAGGAAAAAATTTCTATCAACCACAATAGTCCTCGTCTATTACAGTTATATGTCAGCTCTCTCTCCAAAAGATTTGCCAAAGACATTTTACCTATAATTTTGCGAGACTTCGTGAAATTTAAAAAAATGCAACTGAAGACATGCCTTCCATTATACTATCCCTATAGAATCAGAAAAATACGTTCTAACTAGTTCCAAATTTATGTTTTGACCAAATTTCATTTTTTGTATTCTACCTGAGCATACAGGCACCTGTATGTTTTCAAATTAAAGGGCTTCATTTGTTTTAAGAAAATTAAATGATATGTAGCCGCAAAGAAAAACGGTGACAAGACAAGCGCTGTAAAGTCAGATTCTCGGAAGACTTAAATGAAGAGATGTCAGCTTTAAAACTTTAATTTACAAACGCCTAACGATGCCTTGGATATTACACTTGTCTTATTTTCAAGCAATATTGAATGCAAAAAATAACACGAATTAGTTACCACTTAAATTTCGTTTAAATATAAAAAAAAATTGTAAATACACAAACATTTATTCGCTTAACATTCTTCTTCCCGTATCTGTTTTATATCTAGAGAGCAATTGGTCACCACAAATTGCCTCCATTTATTTCTGTCGGTTGTCGCTGTCCATTTTTTGTTCTAGGACATATCAACACCTGAAAGTCCACTTGGAAACATATATGCTTGAAGACCATCTCCAGAGCAGAAGTACTTGATAAGGGATTCTTAATCGTTTTTTTTTAAGAAATCAGATACCTTTCCCGACGTTCAGAAATACTGTACCATTTATATGTTGTATAAAGGGCGGATTAACTAAAAAAACGGAAAATGAGATACTCCAGCTCTGGCAACGAATCGCATCAGAGGATTTCATTACTCCAAAACAAGGCCACCCAACTGGAAAAAGCCTTGACTGGGGGACCGGGAAATCCCTTAACAGATTAAGAACCGGAGTTGGTAGAACAATGGACAATCTCAAGCGGTAAGGAATGCTTCGGCAGAGAGAGTCATTATTTTGTGACTGCGAAGACATGCAGGCCGCCGTACACCTAAGATCCTGCTCCATGTGCCCAACAAGCTACACACTTCAAAATCTAATGCTGGCAACACACGGGTTATTGATGTTGCCAGATGCGCAGAAATAATTCGACACGAAGAAGAAGAACCAAAAAACATTATAATTAATCATTTCATAATAACGTTATTATAAGTAATACAAACATCGTTTACAATAATAATCTCAAATAATACACACAGCCGTGTTGAAAAGTATTCTAATATAAAATGGTTGTTAAATGTCGTGTGTTGTGTTGTTGAATATTGTATGTATTGAGAAATTAATAAAAAAAAAACTTATATCAAAAATTTCTAAGAAAGTTAACTCACTGAAAAGACCAGTCTATTCAGACTTCATTTTGCTGTAGGATTTCCACTTCGAAACATCACATTACGGAACCTTCTGCATTAAACGCGGCGCCTATAATCTAGATCTTGAGCCGACAAAACAATATTTCTTTGCGACAGCCACCTTTCCCTCCCCGCTCACCCTTCAGCTGAAACGGGTTAATTAAGAAAATAAATCCCTTCTTTCAGCATTCTTCACCCCTGAAACTGTTCAATCCCGGTGCGAATACAAAGGAGATCCGGTGAACCCATCTTTAAATGTCTAGAGCAATTACAAAATTCAAATTTTATTTTAACGCAATTTAACTGGCTGCGTGATTTCAAAACAAAATTGCAAGTATGCAACATAAACAAGAATCACATTTTTTTTGGATAAGAATATATTTTTCTATACTATTTTTACTTTATTAACCCATTGAATATTTGTTGTTAAGGATTGAATGACTAAACTACTTTTAGATTTATATTTTTGTAATAATATGTATTATTTTTGTACTCTTAGATTCTATATTTATTTTGTATTAACAATTTATCAACGTATTTAATTATTAAAGTCATTTAATGAACTGTTTCATGTTCACAAACTAAATCATTTGAGTAACGGGTGTCTTACTTTTTGTGTAAGCCTTTATAACTCCCCTATATCCGTTACATATCTGGAACATGTGGTCACCACAATTTACCCCACTTAGAATCAGCTACCACTGTTCATTCCTAATTCTAGGACATATCTGCAATCGAAGGTCTACTTGAGATCATAAACGTTTCTTGACAACCTCCAGAGTAGAAATCCAAAAGCTTGAAAAAAGGGGTAGCTGCAGTATTCGAGGCATATTTTTCGATAATTTATTAAAATAGTTTTTTGAAGGAAATCCGGTGATTAGCCCGTCACTTACTTATCCCGGACCATTATCTTCTAATTGGCTCAACCCGGAAGCCTATAGTGTTTTTAATTTATCAATTATTATTAAAACTGACAAAAAACCAATGACAATACGTATTTTATTTTCTATCTGTCAACATAAATGTTTTTTTTAAATTAGATTCAACAACTATTCGCTTCAAGTAAATGAATGAAAATTAAAAATCATTTTATATATTTTTGTAAATAAAACTCTTAAAAACATTTATTTTAATGTTTTACATCATCAATCAAACGCCACTTGTATTATAAATTAAATAATGGGATGGTTATCGACAAATTGAGCTTTTCGTTTTTTTTTTTGTTATAAGTAAGAATTGATTTTATAAGAGTTTTGTGAGTGTTTCTTTTATCAATCTGAAAGCGGATAGAAGCCATTACCACCAAACAGTCTGTAAACATTTCAGCGGCGAGGTCAAGTGGAGCCCTTACAGTGAAACGTGAGCTTACGAAAAGCTCACCGGAAGGAGAGAGACGAAGCTTATGTTAACGGTTAAGTAACAATGCTTCCAATACTACGTAACTCTTACTGAAGTAACTATTTTTTTTAAATTAAATCAAATACTACATATCTTTTAGACATTTTTGGTCATATCTTAACAAATTCACATTAAACGACATTCTAAATTTCATTTCCCTCTTAAAAAGATAAATTTTGCATCTTCTTCTCATTTGCGTTATTTTTATAAAGCATATGGCCATAAAAAATTACCACTACTCAGTTATATCAGTTGCCACTGTTCATTACTCGTCCCAAGACATAATTGTACAAATTCTACCATAGAACATATTTGGTTGCCGACGACCTAGAGGGCAGGCGCCTGAAGATTCGAAGAGACTGTAGATATATTATCTAAAACATTGTTTTACATGATATGTAAATTTGATTTTTAGGGAGGTCAGATGATCAACTGGATGCTCCTGGGACCTGCGCCATTAAGTCTTAAAGATCAGCAAAACCCAACTTGTGACACACGGCGTAAATAACAGGCTGTGACCCATATTGCCTAACTACGGTGATCTACAGAAAAACACGCTAACAATGCTAATAGTTTATAAAAAAAAAATCCAAATACATCGTGAGCACCAATACAAAATACATTTATTTTTATCTATTATTATTAATCTTTCTATTGTAATGGTTGATAGCAAAATAACCTCGTAATAAAATTAAACGATGGAATAGATACGTAGTATACTAATAGAATAAATCAATACTCGTTCGGTTGTTTATGCGAAATAATCGGTTACTACATTAGTTTCCCAATTTTCAGTTTATTTTTTCAGTATGAACTTTTTCTATAAATTTTCCCTCGAACGTTTTTTTTTCAACAAGTGAGTGAAAAGCTCCGGCGGAACAAATTTTTGCTTTGTGTATTTTTAATTGAAAACCATTATTTACGGAACGAGGCATTTTTCTTTTTGTACTCAATATGTTTCTGATAAATGTTATTGTTCGGTTATAAATTATTTTTCATTCTGTTAGTACTGGACGGTAACAAAACGGAACCTTCTGAAAGTTGTTTTAATATTTCATTAAACTCCAAAGTAAAAATATACGTTTAATTGTAGACTGTAAAGTGGTTTTTTGAGTAATAAAGCACCAATAATGAACATAATCAATCTATGAAAAATATTACGACAAAAACTTATCATCATCAGCCTGTATTTATTCATTGTTGAACGCAAGCCTCCTGTATGAGTCTCCATCCTCTTCAATCCTCTACCTTCTGTATCCAGGCCACTCCCGATATTCTTCTTATGCACGTCAATCCATCTTGCAGGGGGTCAGCCAATGCTTCGTTTGACAGTTCTTGGGCGCCACTACAATATTTTTCTTCCCCATCGACCGTCGACTCTTCCACAGATATGTCAAAATAACTTATCACATGTATTTTCATCATATCATTAGCAAAAAATCAATCCTTTATAGTAACTTCCTTTGCTTCGAAAAATGTTTCAATTTTTCATTTATCCAATCTTCATTGCGATTTTGAAATCTTAATTCCTGATAACTGTCAATATATTTTTAGAAAAATGTACAAATTAAATAAGACTATTGTATAAAAACTTTCATAAGGTTAGGTTTCAAATTGTGGATTTTGGTTTGAACCATTTCTATCGTATTTATTTTTCTACAGTATATTTTCTACAAATATTCCTAGAGTAATGACAAACGTTATCTTTAGGCGTGATGTTTTGTGATTTTTGACAATCCTGAAAAAAATTACCACACATTGCTCAACCCAAAAGCCACAAATCTGAGTCTAAAATAACTTGTATATTTATATCTTTATTTACGTTAGATGAAATCCGTCCCCTAAATAATACCAACACCCAACATCACACTCAAATTAATGTTTCATCAACTTCTTCTTCGTCTCAGCGATGTCAAATTATTTTTGCCCAGTATCTGGCAACATCAATAGCCCGTGTGTTGCCTATCATGAGTTTTTGAGGTGTGCAGCTTGTTGGGCACATGGAGCAGGATTTTAAGTGTGAATCGGTCTGTAGGTCTCCGCAGTCACACAATAATGCCTCTCCCTGCTGAAGAATTCTTCACCGCTCATGGTCGTCCTTTGTTCTATCAACATACTTTGTTTCATCAACAATAATATTCTACAAAATATTTTTTGCAAATAATTTATTATAAACTAAAAGTGATTTTTGAGTATAAAGTAATTAATCATTGAGTCAACTTTATGATCATAAACTACTTTTAAACATTCATACACGTTTTGAAATTTATTCAAGCACTTTTTTTTTAATGTGTGAAAAATAAGAAGCTTATCACAAATATTCTATAACTATTTTATCTTAATGTTATTCAAAACAAGGGTATACATTTGACTTTCGAATGCGGTTATAAAAAGGAATATTGATAATAATTTATGGCTTGAAGCGCGTCGTTTTCACAGAAGGTTCTAGGTTATATTATGAAGCAGACTATTTATACATAATTTATTGTTTTTTGATGTTTTGTTACACCCGAAAGAGAAAATAAATGGTGAGTTTTTTCAGTAAATTTCACACTATCATATAAAACGTTGAAATTTATTTATTTTTCTTTGTATCGCATTACAAAACTGTTATTTGTATGAAATATTTGATTTTTATTATGTTTCATTCTTGGAAATTTTAATTTAAATATAATTTGAAGCAATTATTAATTTAATGTTTTCTTGTTGAGATTGTTGAGATTGAACAATTGAGATTGAATATTTTTTTTAACAAGCATTTTGAAACTCTCAAATTAATTTTCCATTATTAATTTTACTCTGTATTTACTCACAATAGAAGTTTCGGAGCCAAAACTTATACAGGTACTTCCAATCATTGGAAAGCTAATGTAATTTAAAATGTATTATTAAGTCATTGTTTTTTATTAAATAATATGAATTACGATAAGGTGAAACATAATGCGGTCCCACCATATTTATTTTATGTATTCTTCCTAAGGACTTGTAGCACGTCGCAAATCCAAGAACTTAAAAAAGGCAGCTGTAGTAAATGCTCCCTTTTGGCATCTAAATTATATTTAGCAAAGATGTCCTGCTTCGCCATTTGACATTTGTGAAAGGTTGCCTTATTTTTAAGTCAAACCATCGTATACTCAGTATTCGGCACAGAAATAAGAAATCTCAAGATACGAGTATATTACATTCCAAACATCTAAGCACGATTACAAAAAATCTCTTTTAAAAAAAGAATAACGTATAATATCAAATTTTATAAACTTTAACATTATCTATGGTATAATAACATGTAAAATAAAATAAAAATAGTCCCCCAATCGGATCTCCGGGTGGGGACTGCTCGAGACAAAACAACCAAGACAAATAAGAAAAACCTTCAGCCAACAAGATATGCCACCTGGAATGTTCGAACATTACTGCAGAACGGCGCCCTAGACGGGAGTATTTGCAGCAAGTATTCGAGGACATGAACTGTAGCGCTTATGCTGAGCTGAAAAGGGTTGCAGAGGACCGAGAGGAATGGAGATCGAGATGCAAGATTCTGTTGCTGCAAACCAATCCACCGGATTGATACTACGAAGAAGAATAACATGTTGATGATTAAAATATTTTAGGATATTTAAATAATCTACATTCCACGAAATACCTTCAGAAAAATATTTAATAGAAATACATATTTTATTTTTAAGATTATGTCTTAAGATAATTTAAAAATATACAGGTAGTCATTATTCAACCGATTCATTTCCATTACTTCAGCTGCCTATTTATTGAAAAATAAAACCTAATGCGTTTTATTCTCGAAATTTGAAAAAGTATATCTCAAGAGCTTAAATCAAAGCCAGTCAGTTGAAATTGTATTTATATTAAAAGTTTCGGTGCGATTATTTTAAAAACTGTACCACAAAAATGTATACAGCTTAATAAAAACAGTTTTTCATTTATGTTGTTGATTTAACTAGACATTGTTTTAAAATATTAAAATTCTTCAATATTTAACAATTTAATGAGATTTTTATTGGAATATTTTTTTAAATTATATTTTATCACGTTAAATTTAATATAAACATATGTAAGATAAGAACATATAATACAGGCAGCTATTTTTTGGCAGAAATTTAATACAATTAATTTGCAGTAATTTAGCAAACTTTCAATAATAAATTCTAAAAAGGTAAGTAAAAATAAGTCAGTAGAAAAATAATAAATTGTCGTTAGATTTAAATATTATTGGTTTATTCTTCTTCGTAGTATCAATCCGGTGGATTATTATTATTATTATATTAGTATTTGTATAGCGCTCTTTTATGACCGAATGATCATTCCAAAAGCGCTTCTTTGCCTCTCTGAGTAAAAAGGTGGGTCTTAAGTCTGCTTCTGAAGGATGCCTCCGCTTTAAGCTCTCTTATGCTTTCCGGTAGTGAGTTCCAGGCCGTTGGTGCAGCGTAGCTGAAAGCCTGATTGCCAAAGACCGTGAAAGGACTACCTCCCGTCAGCTGCAGGGTGCTTCTATTTGCTCTAGCCGATCTGAGTGTCTCTCCACGCGCGCTTATTTCTGAAGGCTTGATAAGTTCTGTCAGATAGCCCGGTGCAGTTCCGTTGAGTGCCTTGTAAGCTAAGAGGCATAATTTATACTGGATTCTAGCCGAAACTCTCAACCAGTGCAGTCGGTGTAGTATTGGAGTAATGTGACAGAATTTGGGCGCGTTGTAGACTAGTCGTGCCGCTGCGTTTTGTAACGACTGCAATCGATTTAATTGTTTGGCTGGCTGGCCTGCGTGCAGTGCGTTGCAGTAGTCCATTTTGGAGACTATAAACGCATCTACCAAACTCTTTGTAGGGTCTCTGGGTAATCATCTTTTTACCGACCGTATCTGCCGCAGGTTAAAAAATCCAGATTTCACCGTTTTTGTGATATTACCGCTAAGGTTGAGGAACTGGTCAATTTCTACTCCCAGCAGCTTGACGCTTGTAGAAGGGATGACATCATTACCACATATGGCCAAGGGTTGTAAGTCCAATAGATATTGTCTTCGAGCTGTGGCCATAAAGAGTATTTCCGTCTTTTCCGGATTTAGAGCAAGCCTTGATTTGCAGCAACAGAATCTTGCATCTCGATCTCCATTCTTCTCGGTCCTCCGCAACCCTTTTCAGCTCAGCAAAAGCGCTTTAATTCATATCCTCGAATACTTGCTGTAAATACTCCCGTCTAGGGCGCCCTGTACAGTTTCTACCCTCAACCATCCCCTTGGTTTCATTGGTTTATTATTCATTCATATAACATTAATTTTGACCAATATTTAGTATATTACTGCAATTCAAATTGTACAACTAACCTCATTCATACTGACACAGTACAGTAGATACTGCCAATTTATTTAGTATACTGCCGGTTAATTTTATTAACTGCCAATTGATTTAACTAACTGCCAAAACATCGAATTAGTAACTGAACAAAGAAATACAGACCTTCAACAAGTTATTTGTCGCACTTACATATATTTTTGACGTTTATAATTTATTGTTCTGAAATAAACACAACAAAAAATCACATTTAGAGTTTTTAAAGTTCTCTGTGTGTATATACAGATTTTTTTTAGAACTTTTCATTGGAGGCAAAAGCACAGTATTCCATTAGGTGAATAAATTTGGCTCAGCATGAACTATAGAAAACCAGAAAAGAAGAATTAATATATATATAATAAGTCGAAAAAATATTATTTATTCATTGATATATATATATTTACAACCGTTTAACGTAAAAAAAAGAAGTTATTTCGTGCAGGATAAGCTCTATATCACTAGTCACTGCAGTTTCTCTAGACGTTGATTGATCTGCGCAGCTTTGTTTATTTGAGCTTTTAGGCAAAAAAGGCTTTTACGCTCACTGACTCGAAATAACGCAAGTAAACATTTTTATTCAAATATTTAAATGAGAAATCAAAATAATATTACTAATTTATTTTTTTACGTATAAATTGTTTTTTTTTTCTTAAAATACGAGTAAATACAATATTTCTTAACAAACTTTTAAGAGTTAACTATTTAAGTTTTACTTTTTCAGCACAAATAATTTTTTTTAAGTCAACCCAACTCAGGATCCCACGAGATGTATAAAAAATAAATTCCAAGTTGATAGTGTTTTTTTTTTTTTTCCAAAAAAAACAAAATTTTCTATTCTAGTAGTTTATCTGGAAGCATTTACATTCTCAGGTAAATTTCTATATTAAGAGATGTCTTAGGATAAATCATGAATAATAGAAACTGCGAGAACTATGTGGAGGCTGTAAATAGTAACAATATGCTTCAGATATGGATAAGATATTGAAATAAAGCTGGCAACGTAGAATGTGGTGCTAGATGAAAGTCGTCCCGTGAGCTTCACCCATTCATAGTTATTCCTGTTTTTATTGTATGATACGTGAATATTGAGCTGTAGTCTATAACGTTGGCAAATCAACACTCCACATGCAGCCATTAATCATATGTAGCATGGTAAGCGTCATAGAAATCGCAGATGAGACTTTTGCATCACTATCATCTTCCGTCGGTATTTTCCTGTATGTGCTTACATAAAAAGTAACAGAAATGCGCTTATGCAATATGATTGAACATGCTTTTAGTTTATTGTTTACCGTTAGTATCAGTGAAATTGGCTGAAAAAATAATTGAAAAACGCTTAAACAAGTTTTTTTAAGCACTCGTGCAAGGTTTTTAGATACGCTGACATAATTAACCTAACAAATTTCCTGGTGAAATTACTTGAGTTAAAACTTTATATTATTATATTTTAAATTTCAACAAAACCACATCCTACTAGTTATTTTTTAAATTGAAAAAACTGAAGAACACTAATACAAAATAATCGGATTTTCAATATATATTTTTTTATATACATCAACCTAAGCATGTAGATTATGAGACTGTAATGATGAACCTAACTTGACCTTAAATCTAAAATTAATTTCAATTTACTCAAAAATTAATAACAAATAAACGATGAGTAGTCATGAATAAAATAAGCATTGGGAAGCATGAGCTATGTCCTGTTATCAGTCCTTCCACGATCGCTCGCATCCTTTTCGCCGTGGGTCGCAACTTTTAATCGGATTAGCGCTCCGATGCTCCAGAAATGGAGTTGTTTAATTTCCATATTTATTAGCAGGCTCCTTAATAGAGCCTCCACCCAGGCAAGCGAAGGCTCTAGTGCTGCCTGCCTCCACGGTACCCTGTAACAATTACCCCGGAAGCTTTTTAGTGGAGCTTAAAGCTCCTCCGCGTATTTGCCGCTCTATTATTTTTTGTTTTGTTTTCTTACGTTACGGATATGAATATATTATTACGTTGTTTGTTATTAATACTAAGAATCGCTTGTAATGTTTTTACTTAAGGTAAATATAAATAGTTTTCTAATTTTAATTGCAAGGCTTATGTATATTAATTTAAGTACGTTATAACGTATAAGATGATAGTAATGATCAAGCATAACTTATATTTAATTGTGGAATTTTATGTAAAATGCATTTCAATACACTTTATAATTTTACTATATAAACTATAAGCGATTTGTACGTTTTTTTTCGTATTAAGTTACATCACTCATTTACTAGTCACAAAAAAAACATTTAAATTAATATTTTATGTAACCTAGCAAACATTCAAAATACAAATAATGTTTTCTCTTATATTGAATAATTGTTTTTTCATTACTAATCTAATAAACATAATTTCTAAGTACAAATCTCTTTATTTCGTTGATATTGCATAATAAACATTACACGATAATACTTGAAATAAATACAGTATACGACAAAGCATGAAAAATATTAATATTATTTCGTATCTTTATTCTGCATTGCTAGATATGAGTACAATGAATATATCTCGGAGGTTTAAAAATACAACATGTATTTAAAAATATATCTGTACTTTTAAGTAATCAAATAAAAAATAAATACGTGCATTGTATTTAAGCTATCGTCATATTTTTAACGTGTTATTGATTTATAATATGATGTTTTTTTCAGCGCTTTAGCTATTCTTTTACGTAAATACAAACCGTTTACAAAATTATAATTTTCAATAGCCTTAAGCACAAAAAATATCTTATGTGTGTTCACATTGACTGACTGTTCAAATAACATATTATTTATTTTTACAAACCTTAGTATTTTCATAGGTTGATAAATATGACTGATTTTGCGAGCTTACAACAATATTTGTTTTGAATTTATGCATCGCAAACATGCAAATAATCTCTTGATAGTATAAAGAATAAAATCGTTATTATTAAGTTAAGTATATAATAATAAAATATCTTAAATTGTTAGATTGTTGAACTATTAATTATGATTTAAATCTATAGTAATTGTAACGCAAGCGATAAGCTACTTTTAAATTGGCTATAAGATGAGGTAAAATAGTCGAGCTTTTCTGCGAGTCTGGCCATTTACCGTGCTATTAGAATTAACTCGAGTATTTCTGAGATCTAAAAAGCTTCACTAATTGAGTTAAATATCGTACCACCATGAACAAGCATCTCATGAGTTCTTAAACGGTTTTTTAATGAATATTGTTTCAAGTAGCTTATATGCCATAATTTTAAATTATTAACAGTAGTTCAGTTTAAATGCTACAGTATCAATATAGAGACGATAATAAAAATATAAATAATCTTAATGAAGTACGTTATAACAATACGAAAAAACTTAACTATAGGACAATATATGCTTGTTATCAACCTACTCCGAAAAGTGGCAGGTACGAAGTGGGGAGCCCAACCAAACCTGATCCGCACAAGTGCTCTAGCTCTCTGTTTCTCTGCTGGCGAGTATGCTGCGCCAGTATGGGCGAGGTCTGCCCATACCAAGAAAGTGGATATTGCTCTGAATGAAACGTGCCGGGTGGTTACGGGGTGCCTAAAACCTACCCCAATATCAAAGCAATATCAACTCTCGGGCATTGCCCCACCAAACATACGGCGAAAAGTTACTACCAAGAGGGAACTCACCAAAGCAACCCACGACGCACTCCACCCTATGTTTGGGTACCAAAAGATAACTACACGGCTCAAATCAAGAAGAAGTTTCCTACAGTCGACAACGGAACTGGAGATACCTGAGGCCACCCTGCGGCTGAACATGTGGAGAAGCGCAACTGAGGGGAATACTTGGATTGCCCCGAAAGAGGACCTAGCCCCTGGACATGACCAAGGGTGGAATATATGGAGGTCCCTTAACAGACTTCGGACCGGAGTATGCAAGACGAGGACACAAATGAGGGCCTGGCAGTTTTACAGCGGACCGACTGAATGTGACTGCGGCGTGGAGCAGACCCTGTCACACCTTCTGGAGTGTGCGCTGTGCCCGAATAGCTGCACCCAGGAAGACCTGATGATGGCCAGAAGTAACGCCATCGACGTCGCCCACTTCTGGGCAGACCGGATCTGAACCTGTTGTTTCCGACACGATTATATATATATATATATCAACCTTATATTCCATATTTTTTACCAAATTACTACTAAATCCTTTCTACACGAATTATTTCACAATAACCAATGAATATATTATAACCTGTGTAAAACTAGTATATCTCAGTATATTATAAACACATTAACGCCCACTGAATAGATTATTTCAAAATAACGTATTTCAGTAGAAATATTTTCAAACTTTAGCAATGAATAGTATTATACAGCACACAATGAAATTCTTGCTATAATTTAATAAATACATAGCTCAATGAACTCATATTTTCGATTAAGTTACTACAAATTTATATTTTTTTAGTGTAGTCTTAATTGATATCTAAAAATAAAACGCAGTTAACAATCATACAATATCAAATTGTAGGCTCTCATCCAATTACAGTTTTTTTTTTTTTTTTTTATGTAAACACATTAAGGAGAATACCGACAGATGGTGATAGCAATTTTTTGTCTCATCTGTGGAATTCTATGACGCTTACCATGGTGTATATGGCTAAACGCTGCATGTGGAGTGTTGATCCGCCAACGTCATAGACTACAGCCCGAGATTCACGCATCATCCTTTATTATTACAGGAATCTACTATTAATGTGTGGTCTTCACGGGACGACTTTTGTCTACCATCAATTTTAATTGATAGGCTATGAGTGAAATTTTACGGGTGATGGATCAAATTCACACCAACCGGGGTATTTTAGAGCTCAGAAATCGATTAAAATTCCTTTTTTTTTAATTATTTTTAATCTCCGTTGGGGATCGAAACCACGACATTTGGCTTGCAAAGCAAACGCTTTACCATTGAGCTATGACCGCCGGCATATGTTAAGCAACATCAAATCTGCATAGTACTTGGATAGGTGACCGCTTCGGAACATTGGGTCTCATTTGTAAAGTTATGGCATCACCAAGGGTTGAATGGGTCAGACGTCGGGAGCGTCGTCTGATATTCTTAAAATATTTTAATGATATAGCTCACATATGCTTCCACTACAACTGGACTTCGGATACGTAACTTACATAGTATGTACTTGGACAAGCTTTGGATGTTGACTTGGTGATTAAAAATCGTGTCAGCAAAAATAACTGTAAATTGAAATTTGCATTGACCATTTGCAAATAAAAATATAGATCAATATAATTCATATTAAAAACAGTTAAAAAAAACTATTATATGTATTGTTTTCACCCTTAACTAAATTTTTGAATAGGACTATTATTTGAAATATATTTACAATTAAATAGCTAAGAATGACATACCTTTTTTCAACATGGATCACACTAAGCACTGTGAAGACTTCATTTTCGCGATCTTTGAAATCTTCATCAGTTACAACGTACACAAACGTAATGATGATGTTTTCATTGATTGCGAAAATGCAGTCTTCCATAAAATGAAGCAGTACTCCAGTGTGTTCCATGATTAAACGAGATACAAAATTGTTATCTATTTAACCGAAAAATGGATTTCGGTTAAATAGTATTTGGATATTGTATTTGTTCTCATATGTTACAATTATATTTTTTATATTGCGGTTAAATTCCTTTAAAACGTCCTAATATCATAAGATATATATTCCAAAACCTTATAAACTAGCATAGTTGCTATTCTTATCTCTTTAAAAATATGCAAGTAATTGTAAATAATTTGGTAAACAAATTTCAGCTCAGCTGTTTAACTAAATATTTTTATTTGATATAAAATCGAATTTGTAGCGACTTATAATTTGCTCAGTCCAGTGATACAATTATTTTTTAATATGTCTCGTCTACTAAAAAAGTATGCACTTTGAAGTAGTAAATAAATTTTTGTAACATTATTTACTTTATGCCAACAATAAATGTCGTTTCGATTGCCTGCCTAATAAACAAAGTATTTGGCAAAATTGCTATTTGTTGTTGGAAGTTCAATAAAGGTCGCAATCTCTAATATCTTGTTATCCAACTATGATGTAATAACTTGCTTATCAACAATACGAATTTCACAGTACCGATTCGGAAATATAGATTAAGTTTTCGCATTGTAGGTGGCGCTATAAAATTTTATGTATTGGCTTCCCGGAATAACGATTTATTTATTTTAATACTATGTAGATTGTACAACTTGTTCATTGCTTCTTAAAATGTAACATGTATTAAATGAAAGACGTTAAAAAAAGACAAAAGATTTGAAATCCCGCGTTGATCAATGGCGACTCAACGTCACCAGGATCGTCATTGGAACGCATGGTAAATGGATAGGAAGTAGGTCAAGTAGCAAAGAACTCGTCTAGAAACATATTGCGTTTATTTTTTTAATAAAAAACTGTCGGTATTTTGATCGGGTCTGTACCTGACGGTGCACAGGCAGAAAGTGATTCGGTGGTAATGACGATCGTTGCGCGGAACACTCTTAGCGGCCACTTGGAGAACTATGGCACTTTACATGATAGGACTTGTCAGAACAAACAAAATGGCGCTTATAAACCCATGTCTCATAATTCATTGAATTAAAAAATATAAGCTAACAATTATATTTATACGTGTGCGACGAGCGAACAAAAATAAGGAACAAAAGATCGGATATCGAGACTCTTCGGTACCAGCCGTTTTGAAACGGATCACACTGAGAATTGTTTATATTTTATATTTTAAAAATATAAAAACACCCTTACCATTCCTCTTAATTACATACTTCATACTTTCCAATGTACAAACATTCTTGTTGATGTACTAATCTTTATTCTTCAGTATATTTATACACCTTGGGAACTGATTAAGCAGAACCAAGGTGTTCCAGCACGTGAATAGGCTAGAGAAAAATGAACGGAATAAATAGTACGTTTGAATAAAACATTCCGTAAAAGTTTTTTTGACTCAGTGAGTGAAGCAAATGATTGCGATCCCATACGTTTAGTACAGAATTAAACATTGAAAAAAAGTTTCTTGGCTTAAATCCCAACTTCATACGTTTATTTTTCTTCAATTTATTGAAAAAATAAATATCATTGAATACATTGTTTGATTTTGTATGTACGTATAAATTGGGTATATTTAACCTTTCATTACGGCTTGGTTTGAATACAAATTATACTGTCAATTATAAAACAAGTATTTGTAGCATAAATGTACTTATCTGGTCTATTTTCATATATCACATTGGTTCTTGTATACTATAGGTATTAGATGATGCATAAAAACTATTCTAAGAGCAAAAAGATATATCACATCAACCGATGTCAACGGTCGGGGAATCTTATGTCGACATATGCCGACAACCGATGCGAAAGGGTTAACTCTAAAATAAGTAGTGTGACTTTTCAGTTTTTGGTCTTTAGTTAACTTTTACTTCGCGGTTAAAGTCATCGTCATGGTTCAAGTAGTATATTAAACAAAACAATCTTTCCGTTTCTGGGTTCGGTGTTTAAATCAGCTACGCTTTACTTACCTCGAATACGGCCTATAAATTACAATGATTGATTAACAGCCAATATAGATCAAAGCCTCCGACGATAAAACAACATCCGGTTCCATATTAAAAATACGGCTGAAACCTTTGTAAGAAACACTCTGCCTGTCATTATATCGCAATCACAGCACGAATAAAGGTAAATAAAAGGTGAGTCGAATCCCTCTTATCTTCAAACAACCTGAAAAACTCTGCATAATAATAAAATAAAAATGTTTTCCGCTAAGGAAAACTGTTACCTTAATCGTTAAATAAATAATATGTCGATTTTTTTTGTTGAGTAAGGTATTTTGAAAATTGGTTTTTGAATATATAAAAATATATATAACGAAGATAAATATATACATATATATATCTGTTTCTAGTTGCTTTCTTAGATAACAACATATCTTATATGCTCAAAATATTTGTAGTTACATAATACATAAATATTGCATACCTACTTTCAACATAAATCACACTAAGCACTGTTAAATCACTTGTTGAAAGACCGCAGTTTCGCCATGAATGAAAGAATCATCATTGTTAACGTGTATAAGCATTCTTTAATACACGTTGAAACTATTTGCCTTCATTGAAAGTGCTTAAACAGTTCTCAGTGTGATAAGAATTAAAATAAGGTATGAAATATATAAATTTGAATTTGTAAGAATATAAATAATAATGCATTGTGCAGTTAGTTTATGCCAACAAAAACTTTAATCTCCGTCGGGTATCATACTCACGACCTTTGGCATGGTAAGCAAACGCTTGAACTACTAAGCTTTACTTGACGATACTGTGGTGAGATATACTTTATCTTTTTCTATCCAACCTATGTATTAAACATTTAAATACATCAAAACTCTTCTCACAGCATTTACATGTACTATCACCGCTTTTCAGCCAATCCCACATTTATCTTCTTCGAGACTGAAGATTTTAGGAATAGTCGGAAAACCTTATGGCTTAAGCGCTCGCAACAGGACTACTGTTGATAAGCCAGTCCTTGAGTGGCCTCGAGTCGAGTTTCCCCCACTACCTGTCTCAATCACTACCCCGTCCCGTGGTAATTGCAGCGTCACGCGATCGCATCCCGGACAAACTTCCCTGGGCAACCTGCGAATTCAAATGCGAACCTGCCTTCAGAAGCGCTGCACCGTTTCCGGGAGCTGAAAACTATGAAAAAATTATTTCAAGCAGATAATATAGAGAGCCTTATAACATAGAGAATAAGGTCAGTATTTTTTTCGGAATTAAGTATCCACTTTTCAGCGTTCACACTTGGCCACGAGAACATTGTTTTTTAACGAATAAAGATCAAGATTTTTTGTTATAAATAACATGAATGAAGGTGTTTAAATGGAAATTCGGATTGATATGTGAGCAATATGCTGGTTCAACGATGCGTGTAAGTCATACTATAAAAGTCTTTCAATTCCTTGGCCCCAGGGTATTGCGTATACCTTGCCCACATGGTATTGCGATTTTCTTGACCCCAGGGCTTACTCCAGTGGTAAGTTTAATAGGCGGATATCAAGCAGGTGAGAGACTCCTGTTGCAACGCTCATCAGGGGCTGCGTTCATTACCGCAGTTCGCAATCACCTGCAACGCCGCATATGAATTCACTTCCGGGAAATACACCGGCGCTATTGCAATTATAAGTATAATTAACGTTGCAGCATTACAGAACAAGGCGTACAAATCGTCTCTTAATCAACGTAATCATCATTCCACTTCCGCTCCCCTAGATTTCGTCTAATTTCATCAAATACTTCTCCTACAAAGTTCATTTTGAGAGGCTTATTTAACCAAAGATTCACAGACTTAGTAATTTTTCTAAACTTAAATTAATTGCTGCCTAGCATTTTGTATCTATTGCATAAAGTTTTATCTTCTTTTTTACCTTGCTATCCGAATATTTTTCTGTTTAACAATACATTTAATTCTCCAACAATTAACCGAAATAGTTCAGACGTAAGAATAAGACTTTTATATTTTTTTCAGTTTGTGGTTATATGACTATAAAGGTTTAAAAATATATACTTTGCATGCTGCTTATTATTCGTGTACTTTGTTAATAATATGAATATCATTTTTTCTAAATATAAACAATTCAAATCTGTTTTCAGAATAAAACAACATGTAAAGTAAATTTTTATTAGTAAACATTTATTATTATTTAATTCATTAGTGTGAAAAGAAGTTATTTTTATTCTAGTTTGCACTCTTGATATTTTTCAATTATGAAAAAGCTAATGATTTTTGCCGGGCGCATATTAAAAATTCTGTAGGTTTAAAGTTCGAGCAAGCTTGATTTTTTAAAAATGATAAAATCAAATATAAGCTCTGTACATGGCCCTGTTGTGTTGAGCTACCCCTTTAGGACAAAAAAAAATATCTCGAGAGCGTCGAGCTCATTATCAGATATTTTTTTAAAAACGCTGATGATTGAATACCGAAATATTTATCTGGTATACAGTCTATGCAAGTTTGCAGGTACTTGCCCTAAAGACTCCTGGAATCCCTCTATGTTCCCACAAAGACCTCTGGGTATACAGGTTTTCTGGGACAAGTTATAGATAATCTAAGCTCACAAAACTGTGAAACGGCAATTTACGCATAATTGAGGATCATGGTTTCGTACTAACTTACATGTAGGCTAGTAATTAGTTTGTAAATACATCTCAGTTAATATTTGTTTAAATTGTCAAGAAAGACGTGACAGTTATTTTTTAAATATAATCATTAGTAAAATAAGGTTTAATTATATAGATTGAAATATTCGTTTCATATCATGTAACAATCAGTTTTCACAACTCTAAAATTACAGACATTCGTTTGAAAAAGTACCGATCGTTTAAATTGCTCGCAAACGTGCAAGTACAATTTCCCTGTAAAAATACTGAATTGCACTTACGAAATCACTCGCTGAAATAACGTGAAAAGCATTAAAGGCTGAAAGTTTTCAGGATCGTGCCTCATTACAATGACCATTTGTTTCAATCACATTGCAACGCTGCAGCTTGCATTATCCCTCAATGTACCTGAGTTTCCTTTCAAATACTCACCTCAGTCTAAAATACCTTATTTTTTCCCATACCTGAACATAAGCTCTTATGAGTACTACCAGAAATATTCAGACACTCTGTATACTAGTATACTATATTTAATGGATAAAAACTTCATACATTACCTTACTATCGATCCTACTGAACAGTGTTTATTCACTTATTTATTTATTTATTTATTTATTTATATACAGAATCGAAATTCCATTTTTTTTTACAAATATTAAGAAACATAGAGTATACATAAATATACAATAAATAGAGAAAATAATAAAAAATAAAAATAACACAAAAGAATAAGAAGATGACACGTGTCAAAGATCACAGAGATCAAGTAGAACAATACCACCGACAAAAGAGGAAATGGATGTAAGAAAAGGATCGAGGTGTGCTGGTAGGCCATTTAGGAGCGACATTGCCGTTGTACCAAATTGAGTGCTTGAAGCTCCACAAGCATCGACTTGCTAGAATACCAATTTTTATTAAGGTGAAATTGCGATATTCCAGTAAGTTAATAAACAGTGCTCAACGTGATATACTCGTATGATAAAACAAGGTATGAAATTAAATTGTTTTTGGAGGATTTTAAGAATATATTTCAGTACTTTTATGAATATATATATTATTTAAGCACATACAGGAGAATACCGACAGATAGTGATAGTAATTCTGAAGTCTCATCTGTGGAATTTTATGACGCTCACCATGGTGTGTATGGCTATACGCTGCATGTGGAGTGTTCATCCGCCAAAGTCATAGACTACAGCCCAAGATTCACGCATCATCTTTATTATTACAGGAATTTACTATGAATCGGTGGTCTTCACAGGATGACTTTCGTCTACAATCAATTTTAATAAATAGGCCATGACTGTCATTTTACGGCTGATGGATCAAATTCACTCCATCTGGTGGATATTTTAGAGTTCATAAATCGATTAAAATCCTTTTTTTTTAATCTTCGTCGGGGATCGAACCCACGACCTTTGGCTTACAAAGCAAACGCTTTGACAATTGAGTTATGACCACCGGCTGATTGTTGGTAAAACTGCACACGTATTAGGTAATTATTATTTTTTATGTTTATTCTTTACTCAATGAGGCTTGCAACCACTTGTTGCACTTACTGAGTCGAGAAATAAACACAATGACATAATAATAATAAACACAAAAAATTATATAATGATAAGGAATAAAGATTCAATAGAAATATTATATTCAAAAGTTTAATTAATTTTTTAGGTAAATTAAAAATTTAATTAAACCTACGCCATCAGACGTTTTCTTTGCTAATTTTAAAATTGTATTTTTTGACACAGTAACTTTATGTAATTTCTTTCATGAATTACAAATATAAAGAAAAATAAGGAGCGTGGGAAGATTAAGAACAATAAAAAAATAATGATAATAAAAATGACAAAAATTACGAAATATTTACGAACAAGGTATTTTTAAATTGCGTGTTTTAATCGGGCAAGTATCTAACACAGTGGTTGTAAACCGATGCTCCGCGAAGCACTGATCATCCACAAAGATTGAACCAATTTTTCGTTAGCAGCGCTTTATTTACATTTACAAATGCTTTTTAATTATATTAATAAAAATTATATTTAAATGATATTATTTTACTATATATCGAATAAAGTGCATTCATCACAAAAATAATCATGGTTTTTTTCATGGAAAACTACTGTTTCATGCAGTAATTTTAGCCCCATTCGCAATGTTCAGGATTTACAGGAATATTCACTTCATGGAATTGTATTTTATTTACGCAAGACATGGAAAATAACCGTAAAGCTGCATACAGATCTCCACTGCAGTTTTATTTCCACGTGCACTTTTTTGGCATTTTTATATTCTACCGTAATGCGGATTGCATTAAACATGTCGATGTGTTTATTTGTACAGCAAGCAACTATACCATAATATCATACTGTCGTGAGTGAAATTGCGCTAATAGCATGATTCACTTAAAATTTAATTGAAGCATTTTATAAATTGAAACGTTATCAACAACTTCAAGTGATTATTACCTTTTTACTAATTATTAATAAAACAGTAAATGTGCTTTATTATTAATCCTTTAAAGCTCCGTACTCCATAATCTTGGTTTATTATCTTACCTTTTTTACTTAATTTTATACTTTTTATTATTACTATAAGTTAAAATGACATATTGTTCTATCGGTATGCTTAAACACGTTGAAAACTGATGAAGCTTTCATTAAAAGTGAAATTACTGTAAGCAATGCTTAGTGTGATTCAATAATGTTCAATTAATGTTAAAATAAGATATAATGAATTTATGTATAAGTTTGCTATGCCATATTTTAAACCCATTCATTCTTACCAAATGAAAAGAATATTTACTTAATTTTATTATAATTTTCAATTAATTTTTATTATAAAAAAAAATTCATGATTCACATTTAAATTTAAGACGATTACATGTTTCGGCCTCTTAATTTAAATAAAATTAATTTAAATTTATATTAATGCTATAATAAATAATATTACGCAGTTTCAACAAGTATTGTCAGTTTATAACCTTAATGTTATAGTCATATATCCCCACCAAAGAAAAACTCAAATAGTTTGAGTGATTTTTCGTAAAGAAATATTGAAAATTATTTCATTATAATTAATAATAAAATACATTTTCCCTGCATGAGCTAACTCTTAACATTTAAGCTTGTTCATTTAATGTTTTATGAATTATTAAAGCACCTATTGATAATATATGCTACGTATAACATCAGTGTAAGTAGTAAAGACTATCTACGACATACGTGAAGGAGATTTTTTTTTACTTTTTATCTGATTATCATGGAATGTTTGACCATAGAAAGAAGAAAAGGCTTTTTGTCATAGTATGAAAATATATTAAATTTGATACCATTCAACATCAAACTTCTCGCATCAATTTGTGGAGAAAAATAAACGACAGACGCTGGTATTCGAACCACGAACTACGCACCTCAGTTCTATTGTATACACAGCGCGGTCCACCGGGACCAATTCTTCCACCGGTGCAATCGAACAAATTTGACGTATTTATATTACATGATACTATTGTTGTCGAATTAGATGTATAATTGTATGTATTTATCAAATTATTAAATATTGGTATAGATGAATTATCTATGAAGGATTATAGTATTGAAAAAAATTCTAATTAATTTAAAAATGGTATGATAATTTATGTTTAAAAAATACAAATATGAGCTGCCGTGAATTTCGATTGTTTTGTTTAAGGCATTAGAAAACATTTTTATCATGCAAAAATAAACATGAAAGGCATAAATTAAATATGTACATTACATTCAAAACCAGTTAAATTCATTTCGTCAACACAAGAACTTTCGTCGTCACGCGAAAATTTTAAATATTTGTTTAACAGACTAACAAAAAAACAAGTTTATCGTGTACAAGTATATACGCATTAATTGACAGTTATTCAAAATGTGAATTTTAATGTTGTATGGTTCTGCGAAATAACTTTTTTTTTTTTAAAAACATCGCAAAACATCGAGTGTAGCTTCGGCTGTGTGGCACGTAGCCACGTCTTGTTGAAACAAAATATTTCCAATATCCTCCTCTTCAATTTAATTGAACAAAAATGGCCCGATAACGATCGCCATTGACTGTAACGGCCACTCCTTGCTCATTTTGAAGAAAAATGGCCTGATTTTCAAAGTAATGTCGCAATATTTCCCAGCGTTGTTCAAGTGTATACACAACCATATTCGTTCAGCGGAAAGATAAAACTAATTATCTGTCAAATTAGACATGAGCTAAGTGTTAACCATTCACGAAATAAGCACTTGTTGAAAAAAAAACGTTAGATGGCGGACCCTATATTTAGAATTTAAATGAATACACTATTTATGTTTTAGAATAATTCGATGTATATCATATATAACATATATAACGAATGTAACATGACAATTATACATTGATTCATAGAATATCTATGTTTTTATTATTTTCGCAACAATTTTAGTTGTCTTTTTTATCGTGTAAGAAACAATTTTACATTATGAGGAATACCTTTCTTATCTAACTTTAAAGACACGCTCGATATATCCCGCAGTTTAAATAATTTTTCCATTACTGAAAACATAACGTAGACGCTGAAAAAAAAAGGGAGTCACCTGACCGTGAAAGTTTTCCTGAAAAGAAAATTCTATCATCTTCTAGAGTAGTTTGTACGTGGCCACCGTACAAAGCGTTCCATTTCGAATGCTTCACAGTTAAAGCTTTAAGTTACACTTTCGAAAGTTCACCGTGGTCATCACACAAATTAAATTTTCCAAGTTTGGCAATATTCGGCTTAATAGCTTAGAAATCGATGGGATGGCTCTCAGGTGATCAGTGCTCTCTAACGGTTAATGAGTATCCTAGTATTGCCAACTATATCCATAGATAAACATTTAATCTCGCGGTTGAAAGGTATATGAGAGGCGGATGGTATTAATATTGCACGTTTATTTGAAGAGGTATAATAAAATTCCCTTATAAATAACTAAACTTGTATCGGAATAACTTTAAGGTTACTAAGCGACGATTCTTGGTAAAACTGAACAATTAAAATGGTTTTTTATTCAACCCTTTCGCGGGCCGTGGCAATACGGTTTCCCAGTGAATTAAGTTTCTATAAAAACCACGTGAGATGCACGTTTTTAATATTTAAAAGGGTTAAAATGATTTGATATGTTAAAGTAATGGATACTGTTAAATGTTTCTGTTAATCATATAAGTTGCATTGAACAGATCGTCAGTGTGATTGAACCACCAAGAGCGTTAAGCTAATTATACGATTTTCTTACTTATTGTGATTAATCAATGCTTACTTATTAACTTAGGATAATACAGTTACCTCCTTTTCGAATCCCAAAACTCTCTTATCTTAATTTTGCAGTATATGTACTGTTCAGAGATGACTTGAGATGAATAAAGCATAATTGCAGCTGACAAAACGGAGTGGCGGTAAGTTGTGGTAACTATTTTGTCTAACAATAAGTGATTATTAAATAAAAATGTTTACTTATACAAGTTTTTCATACATGTTTTTGTCTTTAATATGTCATTTAATACCATGTTGAAACATGGTATTAAATAAATATCTATTTAATATTGTAATGGATTTTAAAGTTAATGTTTATAATATAAACAATTATGAAATGTGTAATTTTAAAAATCTTTATTAACATTAGTTTAGCGCTTGAAACCAGTTTTCTCACCTGTTTCAGGTATAAAATATAATAGATTTAGTTTAATCTCATGATACTGTTGCTTAAAAATGTATATATAACTTAAAATTTGTGGTAAATCAAGTTTAAATAGAAAAATATTTTGAAATTTTGTATATTAAGAATATTCTTGATTCCGAATAAAGAATAATTCACAACACTACTAGTAAAAAAAATTATGATATATTATAAAAAATATATGAAATACACTTAACAAAATTAAAATACCTTTTTCAAAATAATTATGGTATTTTGTATTAAAGAATAAACCATTCATTAATATCATACAATAATTTCTTATGAATAAAGAAAAGAAAAACTTCTGTAAAGTGGTACAACACAAATTATATTTATAAAATTGAGTTCACTGACAATATTTATTTTTGTTTAATTGTTTCTTTTATATTTTTAATTCAATTAAAAGATACATACTTTAACCTTTGTTTTTATGACAACAAAATATTATTTCTCATTGATATTTTCTTTATTTTCAAAATAAAATATTTTTTTTATTAAATTTCAAAAATAATATTTATTTAAATGACAAATCAAGATTATTATTAAATTGAATAGTTGATATTTTGTTAAATTTAAAATAAATATTTATGTTTTCTTACTGCAGAATTGCTGAAAAACAAAGCTGTCTGTATTTATGGAATGCCACAAAAAAACCTACGTTTTATGATAGAATTTACGTTTAAAATATCAATATCTAATAACGTGTTTAATGTTAGTGTAAAAACAGAAATGCAACCAATGTTAATTATTCCCTTCCAAAGCTAACATCAATCAAAACATGAAAACTTTAATAAAATAATCAGAAAACCTTCACACTTTTTTCTATGAAACCGGATCAGACAACAAAATTTATGATAAAAAAATATTTTACAAAATAACATTGTTTCGCCAATTCAAATAAAAATTTCATTACGTTGGATTAATATACTTCTTTGTTCTTAGTCGAATTTTATTGTTGTAAATCTTCTTTTTCATTTTTCGACAGAATATTTTACAATTGTTTTAAATTTAAATATAAAATTATAAATTTTATATAATTTTTCATTCAAATTTAGAACGAGAAAATTCTGTGTTTTCCGTTTAATTAAAAAATAATAGTTTATGAAAATAAAGGTATTTTTTAATGGAGTATTTTTTAAAATAAAACATTAAAGTGCTCTCCTATCAAATCCACCTATTTTATAAACGAAAAAAATAAATTTTTACTTTTTGTACTGGTTATTTGATCATATACATAATATTTAAATCTCACCTCCAGTGTCCAAAAATCCACTTGAAGCCGCAATCAACGCCAAAGACATCAGCAACCTCCAAACACTGACACACGTCATTTCAAAAAATGATTTCAATCAAAAAACCAAAAAAAAACTTTATTCTTTCTTTACAAAACAAAACAAAAAAATACACTGTCAAGCCTCACTTCAAATCTGAGTGAAATCCCAAGAAGCAAAACTCATTATCAAATCAAACTCATCCGAAACAACTCTTCTTGATAAAAATAAAACGCTTTCCGGATCTACAGTTAAAGTTTTTAATTAATTCCGTATTAATTATCTCTGTGTGAAATTTCAAGAGTGGAGCTTTTGTCCGGATATACTTTTACGCGATCGTGAACGGCGTTTGAGGCTTTCGGGGAGCTTGCGACACGTGTTGTCGCTTCGGCGTTCGACGAGACACTGAAGTTTTCCCGCTCTGCGCGCACAGTGTTTTCCCGGCGTTTCCCTGGCGGCGCTAACCGGATGTGCGATTTCCGGTAGTCTTTATTCCGGGCGCCGCGGCGCTTGCTTCCACTCACTCTCGGATGGAAAAGTTGTGGCAGGTGGATTGTTTCAGTAAATAAGTTTTCAGAACTGAAAGCAGGTGCGATTTTTATTGTTCTGCAAATTGAAAAAAAAAACGTCACCCAACAAAAAATATATATTTTTTCATTGATTACACCTCAATAAAAAAATCCGTTATAATACAATCACCATTTTATATCTGCTATACAACTGTGGCATATATCACTCAAAAACTGTCACCACAAATTTCTGTCCATTAAATATATATATTTAAGCTATAATCATTGTACCCTGTCCGTTTCGTTAACTTAAGTATATGGAGCTCAAGTGGCTTATTGAAGCAGTAAATCACGGTCTTCGTAATCTTAAAGTGCCTAGACCGATTTTCGTATAGCATTTCATATCTTTTCCAGGCAGTATTCTTCAATTTTCAACCTGCTTTTTATACATACACATTTCTTTTTACACATTTAAAAATCCTTGAAAAAAACAAAATTCTCTGGGTAATCCATTCATTTAGGACCAACTAGTCCAAAGCGTTGGGTGCATCGGGCTATTTTTATATTTCTTGACGCTTGATTCCTTAGAATATTTTTCATCAAAATGCGTCAGACAAACTGTAAGCATTGCATTTATTTGGTGAATAAAGGTTTTTTTATAAGACGAAAAATGATTGAAACAGTTTTATTAAGATGTTTTCAGTTAGAGCATCAATTAAAATGTAATGTTCTATGTTGATACATATTTACTCTTTTATATAAATTTATTCATCATTGAATACTTCGAAAAAATAAAGATGAGTTGTTTAGTACATGTTAGGAATATTTGTAAGCAATTTACTATTTGTAAGCATTATCTCTGAAAATCATATGTACTAATATGTCGCCATAATTAATCAAGCTACAATATACTGCTGAAACGGAATCTGATATTCGCATATGTACATAATGTTTGCTGTATACAGTTTGTGTAAATGAAACATACAAAGTGATATTTATTTGCACAAAATAATGTTTACATATAATCAATGCCAACAATAATTGTTAATACGTGGTTTTGAAAGCTGAAATATACAACGTAGCCGTACATTTGTTTTAATTAAATGACATTAGTTCAAAAAAATATATATTTTGTACAGTTTATAAATAATAACTTTGTTTATTTTCTTTCTTCTTCGTAGTATCAATCCGGTGGATTGGTTTGCAGCAACAAAATTTTGCTTCTCGATCTTAACTTTTCTCGATACTCTGCGATCCCCTTTAGCTCAGCATAAGAGCTACAACCCATGTCTTCGAACACTTGCTGTTTTTGTCTAGGGTATCCTCTGCAGCTTCTTCCCTCAACCATCCCTCCACAATGCCGTAAAGAAGACCATCGTGGCGAATGATGTGACCGATCCATCACGTTTGCCTCTCTGAGATGGTTCTTACTAGGAGCTTATCTTCCTTGATTATGCTGAGAACCTCATTGTTCATGACGAGGTTTCTCCTTTTTTTTTCTATAAAAATACATTCTCAAGAGCACCAAGTGAGTTTTTTATCTTCTACCAGGGATCAAAAAAAATAGCGTCAAGGAAATAAATAACAAATTCACTTGAAAATTACTTCCTATCACAGCCGAAAAAAAAATATTTACAAAAAAAGTTTTTCACTTTATACCATTAACCATAACGTTAAAATGTGGAAATTCTACCAAATTTTCTATTACTTTTTGTTCATTCGATACGGATAGTGTTGATTTACGAATTATTAAAAATATGGATAACTCTAAATTATTTTTACTATCACACCCAATTTACAACATACACACAAATGATTAGCTGTATACTGTCAAAATCACTGAAATAAAAAACATTTTTCTGCAATGCTGAAATATTTATTTTAAATATTAATTTTGAATGTGACCTCTGTTCTTTATATCATCAAAATATTTCTATCCACAGTTTATCGTCATGCTTAGGCATCAATAAAGATAAAGTAAATTCTAAATTTTGTACTGATTCAAATACGATACACAATTAAATTTACATTGACATCAAAAACACATACACTGGGACGTAATCTTACTTGGTATAAAGCTGTTATTATCTTTTTTTAATGCATTTTCAAAACATGATGCAGAATAGACGACAGTAAGCTCTGCTATACAAAACAAACCTTTGCATTTCTGGTTTCCCGTTCCGGTGGCGGCACACAATGCAAGTTAAGTCCTTTGTTCCTGTTTCCTGAAAAAGTGCACTGAAAAGCAACTGAAAAAGTCAACAATGGTACATTCAGGGCAGTGAAACTCGAGAATGACGCGCGAACCCATGTAATGAAAACAATACATTGAATGATTATGTTAGCATATTTAACATGTTTTGTTTTTTGTTTTTCATTTTTTATTGTTTATGTTAGAGTTTTCTTACGCATTGTTTGTGAAAACTTACTAGAAATATATGATGAAAAAATATTATAGGCAGATTGTTTATCCATCATTTTTTAGCCACCGTATCTTAAGTACTCGATCCAATGTGTGATTATATAGTGTCCGCTATCTAACGTTTTTTTTTTCGACTAGTGCTTATTTCGTGAATGGTAACACTTAGCTCATATCTGATTGGACAAATAATTAGTTTTATCCTTCCGCCAAACGAATATTGTTAGGTGTACGCTTGAACAACGCTGGGAAATATTGCGAAATTATTTTGAAAATCATGGTAATGTTGCAGAATGTGTGCGAAAATTGCGTACGGATTTTGGAAGAAGAGAATCACCGTCAGCTCCGTATGTTCGTTATCTTGTGAAAAAAGTTAAAGAAACTGGCATCCTCATCGATAAAGCAAAGCGTGGAAAGCTAAAAACAGTGCGTACACCCGAGAATATTGCTGCTGTGGCAGAAAGTGTGCGTGAAGCGCCATCAATGGCGCTTCCATGCGGCGCGGCCATGTTAAACGAATTTTTATTCTTAAAAATTGAAGAGGAGGATATTGTCAACATTTGGTTTCAACAGAACGGCGCTACGTGCCACATAACCGAAGCTACACTCGATTTTTTGCGCCCTGTTTTAAAAAAAAAGAAGTTATTTGGCGGACCCATTATTACGTCTGTCATTTTACGTGCATTTGACCAAGCATTTTAGGGTAACATTTATCATTCACGCATTGTTCACTAAGTAATGATTTATTAATTATTAATTCTAAAAAAATATTTATTCAATTTATGAATATATATAAACAAATAGAAAATATAATCTTTATGGCATTTCTCTCATCAATGTCAGAGAAAAAAACCGTGGATGCTGGGATTTGTTTTCAAACCAGATGTGTCTGTAATCAACTTAAGCTCACATAATTTGCTCCACGTACTGTCTTGAAAAATTAACGCATGATGTAATATTAATATCAATTATTTTTACATACGGCGCTTGTTGATTTTTTAAAGAGAATTCACTAAGCATGAGTGTTGTCCACAAAACTATATCTTAACACAGTTTTATATTTGTTTACTTATTTTTATCATTTTTAAATTTTGGTTCTTTTATCGACATAAATGAACAATTCTGACTACATCAGCATTATGTTAAGTTTCCCGAAGCATTAAAAACATTCGTACGAGTTCTCAACATTGTAACATCTTTACTTTGCTTTTGATATATATCCCTAGTTACTAATCATTTTGATTTTTATGTAAAATGTTGGTCACCGCTAGCTTTAAAGACAAAGTATTTTCACAGATATTCAAATGGCTCCCAACAGCATTTTTATTGTTATTAATTACACCTTCTCGTTATTAACTGCTCGCAATGTTTATTCATCGCTGAATTTTAAAACTAAATTAAACCCTTGCACACCGGCATTAAATAAATATACACTAAAAATCAGATAAATGTATATTTTTGTAAATTTTGGAGAAATTTAGTTACTAGGTTGACTGGCAGTGGAAACTAAATGCAATCCCATCATATATCTTTCCAAGTTAGACTGACGAAACTTCCAATACAGAAAATAATATGAAATTCTTAATGTCTTTTTATTGTACACCAATACAAAATATTTGCAAGTTTGGGAGATAGAAATCATCTCTAGCTTCGATGAAACTAACCATTTTAATATTTAGCCGAATTTCTGTTGCCAAAAGTCCTTTGTCTAATTCTCCATCGACTAAATTTTCAGAATCCGTTATAAACTGCTATAAATTATGCATATTCTTACGTATGCTGGATGATAAAACATTCAATTGTGGTATTTTTAGTCTGAAAAGAACCTACATCACACATAATTAGTTTATATATTATAATAAAAATTAAATACAACCTTTTTTTATATATAAACGCAGATAATGCTTATAGTTGTGAAATATTGTGCAAATTGTTATTTTTATTTACTTAAATATGGTAAATAGGCGCAACCGAAACATGTCAAGTGAAATAAAATAGTTTGTTAATTAAAACTTTTATTCTGCGAAATCATTGAGTTACGTAGAATTAATTTCATTCCCCTATTCGAAATGTAACTAAAAATATTTCGAATTTTGTTTTACAAAATTTGATATCAGCAGCATATCAAATATTTCGTTCCTAAAGTACACAAAATGGTTATTTATAGATTTATCATTAAAATGTTTTTGTATTATCATATATAACAAGCTTTTGTGAGTATTTATTTTTAGATACACGAGTACATACACTTTAAGCTATTTAATAATTAAAATATATTACTTTTGCCTGCTTTAATTCTCAGTAAAACAAATTACAAAATTATTTCAACGAAAATGTCATAACTTAGTGAATTTTATTCCGTATTATAAATTTATTTAAAATTAATCATATGTACAAGCACATGTCTTGCATATAGTTCTATCCTTTTTAAGGCCCCAAATCCTGTCATATCAACTATAACCTTCTTCTTCGTAGTATCAATCCGGTGGATTGGTTTGCAGAAACAGTATCTTGCATCTCGATCTTCACTCTTTTCGATATTTTGCAGCCTTTTTTAGCTCAGCAAAAGAGCTGCAACTCATGTTCTCGAACATTTGCTGCAAATACTCTAGTCTAGAGCATCCTATACAGTTTCTACCCTCAATTATCTCTTCCGCAATGTCATGAAGAATACCATAAATTTAACCTTTGTTGCTGTTAAACAGGTTCTATGTAAAATATTAGGAAAGCGATGGTTCAATATACTCAAAAATTACGATTGAAAAGAGTGGACAGTATAGTGTGTCAAAAGACGAAGTTGAACCTGGTTGAAACATGTCACTTAGATGCCGCAAGACAGCGTTAACTACATACAGAGTTTATAGCGTAAACTACATATAGATACGGATGACTATATTGAGCTACAACTTTAATGTACTCAACGGAGCTCCTAGTGGTAGGAGTAATATGGTATGAGGCAAATATCATAGACACTCATGTCAGTGACAAAACTATTTTTGCTTATAGCAGATATGGAATAATGATGGTGATTAATAAACAATCAATTTAAATATTACTTTTAAATGCTTACATTATATTTAAAATTTATAGATTACTTACTTAAAATTTTATATCATGGAGTATCAACTCATTATTATACGTTTCATTAAATTTCGTTGTCATTATTAAAATACTTTTAACTGAAGAAGTGAAATCACAGACTATTTAACTAAATAAATAATACTCGTATTGAGTAAAACTTGGGCTTTTATAAAAGTTGACTAAATTGAAATTGCTAAAAGTATTAGTGGTTTGAAGGAAAAATATGATACATTACAAATGATAATACATATCCATTTTTTAGTTAAGATCAAAAGCAAGCTTTTGTTTTTCTTGAGTATAGTCGTATAATACTTGAGGGTCCGTCATTTCACTAGAAATTTTGGAAGATTACATGTCTTCTAAGTCGTATTCCTGAAAACCTCAAAATTAATGTCTTTCGGGAATGTTGTAACAAGCTTTTTATGTTTTCCATAGTCTTCGATGCATTGGTTTCAACTTCTTTCAGTCTAGAAACAGGATCAGGAAAGGACGTTCAACAACGGATGGCATCCAAAAGGTCATTGAAGGCGTACGAGAGGCACTTTCAGGATCAGTGAAAAAAAGCTGCCGCGCGATGCTTATCGCTAATGATGTGAAAAATGCGTTCAACACAGCGCGGTGGAGCGAGATTCTGGCAGCGCTGGAAGGACACTTTGAAGTGCCGACCCACATAGTCGCGATGGTGCACAGCTATCTGAGCAGCAGGTCGCGTACGTACGAGGGTCAGGACCAGGAGTGGACAGTCAGTGCGGGAGTCCCGCAGGGAAGCGTGGTGGGACCAACCTTGTGGAACGCAATAAACGACGGTCTGCTCGGCATACAATTCCCGGAGGGTGCGGAGCTGGTCGCGTACGTGGACGACGTTCTGCTGGTGCTTCGAGCGAAGACCACTATCTTACTGGCAGTTCTTGCAGAGGAGACGGCGAGCTGAAGCAGTCGATGGATGAAGAGCGTTGGACTCCGCATAGCGGCGGAGAAAACTGAGGGGATCTTTTTCAGCCGCCGACGAAAGGACTCACCTCCAGAGGTGCACGTTGATGGCCAGACCGTTAAGATGGTAAGACAAATGCGCTACCTGGGGGTGGTCATCGACGACAAGCTTTCCTTTAAGGCCCATCTCACCCAGGTCGCCGAGAAGGCGGGACAAGTGATCGGGCAGCTGGCTCACCTTATGCCCAACATTGGCGGCCCGAAGCCAACGCAACGGCGCCTACTCCTGCGAGCGGCGGAGTCAGTAATGACCTACGCCGCACCGGTATGGGCCCACGCCGTGGAGGACAACGACTCAAAACGGCAGATACTGGCACGAGTGCAACGTCGTGGCGCATTACGAACAGTATGTGCATACCGCACTGTTTCGGAGGGTGCTGCACTCGAGCTTGCGTTAACACCCCTGATTGAACTGGTGGCAAAAAAGTTGCGCGAGAGGAAGACTGGAAAAAGAGAGGCAATTCACCTATCCAGAGATGCCCAGAGCTTGGAAACAACGCTGGAGTGCCACACCAAAAGGGAAGTGGACTCTGCGCATCATCAACGAGATCGCGCCGTGGATCAAGCGGGTGCATGAAACTATGATATTCTATGTCGCGCAGGCCATGACAGGCCACGGTTGTTTCGGGGTGTACCTTCATAGAATTGGAAAGGAAAAGGCACCTGCCTGCCATCATTGCGATGCGGCTATCGACGACGCGGAGCATACGATATTTGGTTACGCCGCGTGGAACAAAGAGAGGGAACAGCTTTTGGGCCAGACCAATGACCCTGACACACTGTCTCCGGAAAGGATGGCTGCCAGCATGCTGAGCTCACAAACCAACTGGGACGCCTGGTCGACATTTTTCTTAACAGTGTTACGGCAAAAAAAAAGACGCCGAACGATTAAAGAGGCGTGCTGAACCCTCGCACGATGACACTAACGGCTAAGCGATACACCAACGTTACAGCCGGGCCAATGAAGCCGACCCTGAAGCTAATGCCTGACGGCGATACAACGGGGTCAGTAGAGGCACTGGGAGGCAATTTTTAGCAGGTATGTCCTCCTTATGACGAGGAATGAGTCTCGCAAAGGCCCATCGCGCGCCTTTCTCAAGGCGCGACGCGTACAGACAAGGTACGGGCGTCCTTTTCAGGGCGTTTTTGGGTACAGTGAATAAATCATTTAAAGCCTTCCAGTATAATCAAAGAAAAAAAAAGTCTAGAAACAGGAAAAATCATACGAACCCAAGTCAAGACTGTAAGGAGAGTTCTTACATGAACTTAATAGGGGACCAGCAGTTTGTTGCTTACAACCAAAAAGTACTGAGAATGAAAGACTCATTAAATTTTATTGACGATGAAAATTAAAATAATGTTTTAAATTTTATTGCTACAAAAAGTGCTTGTAAGCTCGGCTAAATGTTTTCTAATTACATCGTTGTACTGGATTGACAGCGACGCATAGTATTACGTACGAAGCCCAGCTTTCCTTACGTTTCAGAACCGACCCCGCGGAAAACTTTATCGCCAGGCCTTCCTCGCTTCTCCCGCTGAATGATGCTATCGCGCCCCTAGCCCCATACTCAGTATGGGCCGGAACACAGCACAAAAAACACGCAAACTTGCTGTATTTTTTAAATTGATTTCTTGGCGTTTTAAGGTCAACTTTACGGCGGGTAATTTATCGTTGTTTGTTTAACTGTCGCGCCAATTATTATTATTAGACTCACCCGACACAAATACAAGTTGTGCCCAGAAGAAAAAAGTAGGTGTTTGTTTACTGTCGTAAGTTTTTGACCCGCATTTATTGTGTCGCCGTTACACTTTTAATTGCGTTAAGTAGCTTATTTGAAATGATTAATTGTCGTATCGATTTGTAGAGCAAATATTTTCATATATTTTCCATCAAGATTTCAGCTAGTAGGATTCTTAAACAACGTTTTAAGAATAAATACAACACCAAATAGTGTTTTATGTTATTTTACTTTTTTACTATGTAATAAACTTATTTTTAATTTATTAATTATCATCATCATCATGATCATGTGTCTGTCCGCTGTTGAAAGTAGGCGTCCCGCGTGAGTCTGCAACCTTTTCTATAGTCTACCTTCCACATTTATTTATTATTATTATCGTTATTTTAAAAACAGTAGTTTTTTATACAAGCTTGATAAATATCTTGAGAGGATTTTCCTGAATTGGTGCTTAGTTCTGACGGCCCCTTTCTGTTAAACTTCATCAGGGAAATCGTCGGGGCTACACGAGCGGTTAACGATTCTGACATGAAATAGACTCCTACGTTCTTCAACTATTTCTCAGACGTATGTTATAACATTGTGTGTAATTTTCAGGGTACAACACGCAACCTTACATTTTTTTTTACATCTTTTTAAGGGATTTTATTTTTAATAAAAACAAAAAAAAACTTGATACATAATGTATGCAACAAGTAATTTGTGCCTCGTCTCAATATATTTCTGCGTCCAAATGTCTACTCGGGAACATACATGGATCCCAATGTTCATTGTGATAGAATCCAGAGAACTTACAGAGAAGGCAGCTTTAATATTCAATGCATACTATTGTGTGAGTTGTTAGATTTTTTAATGTAATCGGATGATTATATCGACAATCCTGAGTCCTGAACTATTTGATCCTACTATGCGGCTCAACCCAAAAAAAAATTAAGCAGCCTGATATCTTTTGATGTATAAATAAAATATTAAAAATCATTACTTATGTTATCAATTTTGATTAATTCTTTAATCTCGTTTGCATTGAATGTAAGAAAATAATTTATGATTAATTTATTAATTAAATACAAATAGATACACCATGTGCTGCAAAACCGAAAAGCCATTCAAATCAGTAAAAAACTATCGAGAAACTTCTATCGGCTTTGAACTGTCTAACTTGCAGACTAACAGGCAAGTTAGTTACTAGCTTTTTCAGTAGATATTATCAGACTACACGTAAATACTATGAAATATAGGAGCACCTTTTTTTTTCGAACGAATTTATCGATTATAATTTTTGCTTAGAATTTGATAAGTGTTCAATAATATTGTTTTCAAAAAAAAATACACTATATTAATAATAACATAAAATTTCAAACGGTTTTACAGGATGGCAAAAATCTTTACGATGGAATGAAAGACAGTGCTAGTTTATATCATCTTGATTTATTTGAGAAATATGCCCCAGATTCTTTTTTATGCTTATTCATATAAAGCTAATATTATAATTATTTTTAGTAAGATAATATTATTTTTCATTCCGATCAATATTACTAAGTGGATTTCCAAAATTTCAAACAAAAATTATATATAACTCAGATTTTTTTCCACGTTTTCTTTTGGCTACGTAGGGTAGCCATTGTTGAATCAACAGGGAAAAGAAGTGTGCGCGTTTATATACTGCAAGGTGTTAGTAGGTGGGTGTAGTTTGTGAGATAAGTGTTTAGTCGTGTGGTGTAAAGGAAAGCAATTTTATATGAGAAACTTTTAATGAAATCAGTAAAATAATACAACCGTCAATAGCTACATTCCTTTGTAATAATTAAAGTGAAGATGCGTCAGCTCTCGACTCACCTCGAATCTGGAATAAAAGTCTCTGCAAACAGGTGTTAAGTTGTATAGCTTAAGTCAAGGAATTACTCTGCATACGGCTGTTAGACCTTTTAGTTTAAGGCGATAAATTAGATTAAGATTTGTCTTATAGTAATTAATGATCTTTTTCAATGCACAATGGTCTACCAAATATATTTTACCAGATTTCACTGTTATAAATGTATCAATCAGTTCTAACGTTTCAATTGGTTACAATTAATGTTTTTATTTTTATTTTATTCTATGAATTGTAGAAATAGAATGATTTCTATCGTGTTTTTTAATTATATATATTTCCCGGCATGCATAATCTAGTGCTCAAAGCATTTGCCTTCTAAACCGAAGGTCGTGAGTTCGATCCCCGACGGAGATTTAAAAAAATCGATTTCTAAGCTATAAGTACCTCTTGCTGATGTGCTTTTGATGGCGCACCCGTAAAATGCTTATCATAGTATATTAATTAAAATTGGTGAAAGAAGAAAGTCGTTGCGTACCACTCATTCATAGTGAATTTCTGTAATAATTTGATGATGCGTGAATGTAGGGCTGTAGTTTATGACGTTGACGAATCAACACTCCACATGCAGTGTGCAATGTGTAGCAAGTTAAGCATCATATAATCCACAAATGAGATTTCTACAAAACTATCATCATCTGTCGGTATTCTGCTGTATGTATTCTCCTGTATGTATTCTCCTGTACTCGTACACAAAGAAAAGATGATGAAGCTCAAACAGATATAAATACTAATTCAATTCATTTAAATTCAATTTATTATTATTCTTTTACTAATTAACATTACAAATTTTAAAAATTGAAATCGTTACTGAAGTACTCGTACAATCAATATTCATAACATTTATAGGTAATTATGATTTAGTACGAAAAACAAAGCAATACAGACAAGCAACACAAGGTTCCTATAATCATCAAAAAGACGACGCCAACAAATCATTTCTCCAAAGAAACTCGTGGAGTTCATGCCTGAATTGGGCCTCCCTTACGTGAAATATATCAACTTCCTAGGCGTTTTGGTTGAACAGTTTGATCCCTCTCTCGAGAGGCATTTTCTCTGATGATGTAGTTTTCAGTGCTTACGATTTGTTTTTGAAAATACTGTCAGTACACTAGCTAAACATTGCATTGGTTCAACATAAATGAATTAATTGATTGTTTTTCGGTTGTTTGGTTAGTACTAATTCAGTGTTTGCTTTTCGGCGTGTGTTGAATGCATTGGACGAGGACCGCTTCGTAAAGATTAATTAACATAAATTAATACACTTAATCGGCTCTGGCAAATAAAGCGTGCGATTCGTCTATTAATCATTTTAATGATAATTATTATTCGAAATGCAAACTCGTCGATGAAAGTGATTAACCATTAACGCGAGCCCGACATTGCCAATGGTTGGTGTTTGAATTTAGAACATTCTCTGCCAATACTCGACGTGTAATGTGTTTGTAATAATTTAGTGAATTTAATTAATTAGGGAGAAAATTTGCATGCTAATTATTTCAAATAGAATTACAAAATAATCAACGTATTCAATTTAAAAATTTGAAGCGCTACTTTTAACATCGTCCTCTCTTTCAAAAGGAGTTATTCAGTCGCGTGATGGCAGGATTAGGAGCAGATTGATAACACAGACTTTTTCAGAAGCGCATTGAAATATATTTACGATAAAACTTTACAAATTGATGGCTCGTTCTAGTCATAGCATTAGGCCGAGCCACAATACAATATGCTCTCGCTGACGGGCGGAACACGACTGCAGCGCCCGTGATGGGCTCTCGCCCAGCGCCAAAAGCAGTGGTCTATATAACTATAACCGGACTTGTCCAAAATGCCAATATAGCGGACACTTTCATGTCTGACAAGCGAACAGAAATCAAGGACTATATCATGCTGATGTCAGTTTATAGACATTTTTGATGGGATTTCAGGATTCTTAACCGTAAAGAAGAATGCGGACGATAAAAGCTCTATAAAGACGGCACTTTTAGATCGAGTAAAGCTGCTGGTCCCAGATATTGCGCATACTCGCATAGTTAAAAGACTCTTTAGATTTTTCAAAGCAGAGAAGCGAGCTCCTTCTGCAAAGAAGTCACCCATCTCAGATATTGCGTACGAAAGTATTTTTTAATATTGCTGGAGAATGATTTAAAAATATTCTTGAATTGAAAAGCGCATCAACATATCCAATTTTGAAGAATCAGACATTTTTCAAAACATGTTAACAATATGTTTGCATATTCTTCAGTTCTTTAGACATCTTTTAACTGGCAATATTCACACTCATCAAACAGCAAATGTATTCTCATAATACTCTTAAATTATATTACCGACAAAAAAGGATATGATATTTTAATTTAAAATAATTAAATTTTATGATGTTTGTTTTTGACAATAAAACACAAATTATTTTTAACTTACTTACAATAACTAAGTACCAAAAATAATTAAACTTTTATATATTAACGTTTGCAAGATTTTTGTATAAAAATCGTATTTTGTAATGGTATTTTACACAATTTTTTTTCTTTATATTATAACACCTCAATAAACATGTAGCTAAAATCAAAGAGAATTTGGCTTATATTTTCTTGTATACTATAATTTATTATATATATTAATCGCGTTTTAATTGTGATATATTCCAACACATTCCCGATCACAACATCTTTTGTAGCGTAAAACTCACCTATCTACAAAAGTATATTTTATATTATCATCAGAATATACACGTTTACATTCTCGAATGATTTTGTGACAAAAATATTTTGAAGGCCCCATGGTCTGTCATCGCTCGCGTAATTTTGTGATATTAAAATTTTTAAAATGTACACAGCACCACCGGGGGAGATCGAGGTGGGACTGCAGGGCCCCTCTAAGCATTTCTTTGATATAATTTTACGAGCATTAAATTGGGTTAAAAATGATTAATGGCACAATTTCGGCAAACACCGAGTGTGATAAATCAGCATTCTTACCGTTTTTTTTTATCTGGAACTAAGCAATAAACTTTTTCCGCCGCAGCGAAAACAATTTCGGTCACCGGAATATTTTATATCGCTATTATGATTCTCGGTCGTAAAAGGAACCCGCGCTTCATACAGAATGCTTCAAAACAACTTTTTTTAAAATACCAACAACAATAGCATATGAACAGAAGGACGGTCTTCGTTCGTTCACCGAAACTATGCAACATAGAACGTGGACTTAATCTTGGTGTACCACTGCCTGTTACGACTAAGTACACAGGCTTCTGGAGGGTTGGACTTGTCATTGGATCACCTTAAATTTCTCATCAAATTAAAAAAAAAAAGACTTAAGCAAACAAGAACAATTATATTGTGGCTTTTGGGTTTAGCCGTATGTGGCGAATTTCTATTTACCAATATTTCGACCGCCATTGCAGGGGTCTTCTTCGGGATTGATGACTTAGTTATGAGTTGTTGTCAGGACGTATTTTAGCTGTTGCACGATTCTCTGACATGACGTTCGTGGAGGTACTCGACTAAGAACATACCCACCGTACACGGAATTTCATTGGTCCGACAGAAACGGACCAATAGAAATTGAGTATGTTAGTTGCCATGTAGATAACAATGACGCTCGTGGAGGTACAATAGGCTAACGGCTAAACTACCTCCTGACGAAAACTCACAACTTAGTCAACAATCATGAAGAAGACCCCTGCAATGGCGGTTGAAGTATTGGTTAGAAGAAATTCATCACACACTGCTAAACACAAAAGCCACAATATCAAATCTGGCCGTGAAAACCTAAGAAGTTAATTAAACAAGACGAAAATTAACTAATACGCATAATATACTATAGCTGCCTCTTTATTAAAGTATTTAAAACCGTCATGTATTATATAAGTTTTCAGGAAAATTTTAGATGCAGAGATGTCTTGGAACAAGGCATGGAGCTAATGGAACTAAGTGTTGACAATTTGAATTGACTAAATATTGTATATGTGGAACGGATATAGGAAATTGCAACTATACATGTTTTTGTCTTAAGTAAAGAAGCTGTACACTATAGGTAATATTATTACCAAAATATCATAAAAGATTTTGATACTAGAACTATCTTATCAACGAGATTGTAAGAGAATCTCTTCCTGAAAGCTGTGTGACACCCCAGGTGGAACTCCGGGTACAGAGACGGCTTGGGGTGAAGCATGGACAATGCCAGCTGACAAAATCATTGATGTCAGTTTATGGCTGTTATATGCTACAACTATGAAGCAGATATGATTTTGTATCAAATATATTTATGTATACTTTTTTCCATTTATGCTTCATAACTATTTAGGCGTTTAATTATCACTTTTTTGAGAAAAAAAAAAAAAATTTAACATCCTGTAATACTTGCCCACTCTTTAATTATGATTTGAATACAACTTGCATTCATTGCTCCACAGCGCTTTCACTAATTGAGACATCAATAATAATTAACTTAGTGTTTTTCTACATACAAGTACTCGTATCGGTAAATCATCATAAGGCTACGCAGCGATATAGGGTTTTTATTTTCTACTCAACATTATATTTCTACACTCAACATATGAATAACTAATTATTGCAAGGCTTTTTCAAATTACACGTATCAATATTTTTTTACGTATTGGAGAAAAAGTAACATATATTTGTGAATATAAAACAAATATCTCTTACAAAGAAACAAGATTTCTTTTAGAAATAAAAGCTGAACAATCGGAAAAAAATACTTGATTTTAAATAAATAAAAAAATATTCATATGAAACTTCACTATTTTGATCTCAATTAGAGCTTCATCAGTGCTTTATATACTTAGTTACCTGAAATGGCACTCAAAAATATTGCGTAGAAAATTCAAAAGATATTAGTCGCTTTATTTGGTAATAAATGATTGTGTGTGATATTAAAAACCATTAAATATGCGTCACAGGTCAAGTTGACGGCATTCGAAGTATTTGGTTTTTAACTTTTCAGTATATTAGAGAAATATTTTAGTCGAAGAAATGTATGAAACGTTGGTGGAGTATCTTGCTTGGAACAACGTGCTACGCCGTAGATGTATAGAACATAGATCATTACTCGTAGAATGTAGAATGCTTCGTAGAACAATAATCTTTTACGTGGCGGTTATTTACGTAATTCAGCTATTTTCAGAGAGCTTTTTATCAGAGGTTTCGTTGTTTTTTAAATGTAAGGTTATTATTAAAATTATAAAACAATGTAAGTAATTTACGTAGTAACTTTATCGCAACGTTTCATTATGTTTTTTTTTCGTTAGTGCCACGTGCCATGTTTATAATGAACTGTACTTAAAGATTTACGAGTTTGATCAAGTACAAGAAATTTCAACTAGGAACTTTTGTTGGTAATAAAATTCATATCAGTTCTGTATTATAAAGTTCCACCGATTAAATCCAGTAAGATAAGTTTTTAATT
Organism: Glossosoma conforme; assembly: GCA_022606575.1. Taxonomy (NCBI): domain Eukaryota; kingdom Metazoa; phylum Arthropoda; class Insecta; order Trichoptera; family Glossosomatidae; genus Glossosoma; species Glossosoma conforme. The sequence continues at coordinate 435,894 of JAGTXR010000039.1, forward strand.
GGAGTAAATGCTGGTGAAGAGAATAAAAAAACTGTGATTCTACTTCATGTGAAGTGATGACGTAAAATAGCGAAAATATTAGCATAAAAGTGATAAAATAAATAAAGTGGCTTAGTAAAAAGTTTATTCCAATTTTAAAGAAAGAAATAATTTGAATAATTTACTCATTAATGTATAAACGATGTAGCTAAAACATGTCGTCTTTTAATAAATATTGTGAAATGAATTCAATGAGATCTCTATTTTGTATATTATTATATATATTATACTTGTTATTATGGAATAACACCAAGAACTATTGGTCGGAAGAGTCTAAAACAAATATGTGCTGATTTAAATACTTATTTATATGTGATACAATCCTTTTATGAGCATATGAAAGTGGATCTGTGGTATTTTCCTCAAACAACGCATGAGAGAATAAACTACAACTGTCTTTCATTTAATCGTAAAGGCTACTGCCGACCTCTAAGAGCGTCAGAAACTATACATTGATGTGCCCAAAGCTTTGTAATGCCAATCTAACATGGGACGAGGCGAGGACTATAGCGGCTGACGTTACATTATGCAGAAGACCCTTGCAATGGCGATCGAAATATTTATTGAGCGAAGTTCGCCACACACGGCTAAATCCAAAAGCCATAATATCAAATCTGGCCGTGAAAACAAAAAAAGGTTATTTAATCATTAAAAAAAATTATTGTGCTCATCAAAAGTAAAAAAACCAATTTAAATTACAATTTATGGATATAAATAAATTACGCAAAGCGAAGAAAATTTTATGTATTAAAATAGATATTTTTATTCGGACTCGTTAATCGCGTGAGTTAATTTAACGATTTTTTCGATGTAGTTTAACAGAAAGAAATTTTCAGGATAAATTAGCAGCATATAATTTTTCACAATTGTGTAAAAATTAAACTGTCTTTTCTTTGATAACGTAAGGATACATATATTTTTCCCTAAATATTGCGATAAAATAATACTCTGTCCATTACAAAATATGTTTATCAAATGTGGGATAATAGTTTGAACTCAGTCAGTGGTAACTTGTGATGCCTCATCACAACACCTTTTCTTCAGGAATGCTCTTCTTCGTATTTTCAATTCGGTGGATTGGTTTGCAGCAACAGAATCTTACATCTCGATCTCCATTCTTCTCGGTCCTCCGCAACCTTCTTCAGTTCAGCATACGAGCAACAACTCATGTCCTCGAACACTTGCTGCAAATACTCCCGTCTAGGACACCCTCTACAGTTTCTACCCTCAACAATCCCCTCCACAATGTCGTGAAGAAGACCATCGTGGCGCATGATGTGGCCAATCCATCGGACTCACCTCTCTGAGGTGGTTCTTATTATGTGCCTATCTTCCTTGATTATCCTGAGAACCTCATTATTCGTGACGTGGTCTCTCCAGAAAATCTCAATCAACAATACTAGCACACACTTTGTACAGTCCCAAATAGTATGCGACCGTGAGTTTCAAGCCTCTGTATTCCGGATATGGTTTTATTTATCAACAAGTTCCACGTGACGTGTTGAGTGCTTGCCCAAATAAATCATGGTCCTGCTACTGGAAAGGGGGCACAAGAGGGACGTAAGTAGTAAGCTTTAGAATAATATGCGAAGAGACCCCTTCACTTGCCACCACATCGTCTTAACGACGGAGCTCCATCTTTCATAACGACGATTCTGTACAGTGTAAAGTTATTCAACTGTTGCTTTAGTCCTCCACAATACAAAACTGGAAAATGCACCTTATAATGCTTCTTTACAAAGTAATTTATTTTACGTGTACTATCGATATACAGTTTTTATACATTTATTCCTATATTAGTTTAATAGAAAAAATCACAGTCATGTTTTCAACTAAATTGCCGGATTAAAAAAATAAATATACTGCTAATATTTTTTGATTAATTTTATAGAGCATAAGCAAAAGCTATGTTTTCTTCAAAACGCGGAGAGATTGTAAGTCAAGATAATCATTTTTGCATCAATTTTTCCATTCGTAGATAATGACTAGGGCAAAATTTATTATGACTATAAAATACCTAGCTTTAATTGATTTTTTAAGTTCTATGATTTGATTATGTATATATTACATAAAGCAGTAATGTCCAAATTCTACTGCTTCATTCACAGCTTGTCCGTTTTTATTATCACATAAATTCACCCTTTAAAAATTTCAAAGGCAAAAATATATTAAATAAGCGAAAAACTTGTGTGCAAAAAATACACGCACTTTACTTTTTATTAACTAAATTACAACAATAAGAAAACACCATGAACCTATGAAACTTTTGAGTTCTTTCTTAGATATAATATCACTGGTTGATAATCACTTACATAGAAAGTTACTAGCGCTTAAAAAAATTTTTAAAATGTTAATTCTTCTAATAAAAAAATACTATATTTGATAATCTGTTTCATAAAACTAAATAATATGGGTATTTTTAAAAAACGAGTGTTCAAAAAAACTTTAATGAAAAATACACCAAATCCAGCTGAACTTTTTTATTTGTAAAAGGCGTTATTCGAAGTTATTTAAAACTTTATTTATTCCGCATAAAGCCATCTTATAATACTACTATTATATTGTAATAAAAGAGTATTACTGATACCCTAGAATTCATTTCATTACAATTACGAAAGGCACCCTATTATTTCGGTTTAAGATAAATTATTCTTGACTCTGTTTGCGAGCCTGTTTTTCCAAATATTTTAAATTTAATTGGACCCAGGTAAGTCCTCGAAGGCCGCCCACAGGTAGTAGGGTGAACAATACATTTTCCGGTCAAGTGCTGGGGTAACTAGTGCAGACAGTGAGCGATTACTCTGCGGACACCCACAACTACAGTCTCACTCCATTAACGATAATTTTTCTTTCACTTCAAGTAAACCAGCTTTACGCTCCTGTTCTACATATTTTATACATATTTTTTAATAATAAATACACTTTATTTATTTTGTTTGTAAGTTTTTAAGTATTCTCAAATAATTAAAAATATATATATATATAATTCTCAAATCAGTAGGAAGAAGAAATGGTCATGGTGGGCCGTGCCGTGTAAAGGATAGAATTATGTTGCATAGTTCGCGGTTCGAATCCCAGTGTTTGCCGTATTATTTTTTTCTCCGACGTTGATGAGATAATTTAAATGTTTGGATCAATTTGTTGAAAATATTGGTTTTTACTTTATTATTAATCTCAAAGTATTTGAAAATTAAAAAATATTCTTAGAAAATAATATTCCTTAATAATCCTTATGTTTTGGTAACCAAAACTAGACAGCTATCAACTAAAATATTTTCCAATTCAGTTGTTATCTGCAGAGTTTCAAATACCCAATTCAATCTTATAAAACGGAGCTTTAAATAGTGTTGCTGTTTATTTTGATCCATTTTTTTATATTGTTTTCTTCTTTTGTCGTTGTCGTCTTGTTATCGTACTCTGTCAATCCATAATAGCTACAGCTACTAAAAGCTCCACCAAGTACATTTCATGGATAGCTTATAGTGGTATTTCAGAACGGCAAGGGGCTGGGGCTCAGAGAAAAATCAGCAATAGCTTATGCTCTATTGCGGCATCCTAAGAACATATCCCAGTCAGATCCACCTCCTTTTATATATATTTTTAAATTTAATCGCAAGTAGGAGAGCATGACTGGTCAATATCAGTTTTCTTTATGATTTTCGGCCAGGATGACTGGACGCTGCATGCGGAAGAAGTGGGTTGTATTTGTGTGAGTGGGTTGGATAGACTACAAGTCTGTTTTTATATATTTCTTGAAAAGATTCTGATTGTATGAAGAAGAAAACACTGATACTGGAAGAGTATTACAAGCTTAACAGTGGCATTTAGAAAAGAACCCTGAAAACTGTCAGTTCCTTGTCGACACACATTAATCGTGTAAAATATAAAAACACCGCGTCCGCCTCTTTATAATGTCATTCCTCACAAGATTTGACTATCATTGTCTCATTTTAAGAGACCTCTATAACGAATAAACGATATATATATATTTTTTGCTTAGTACAAAATATTATAAGGAATATAATAATTTAATTTAGATTATGTATGAACATCATACGATAATGTGCTACTTTTATTGTTACTTGGAGTACCAATATAATTCCTGGTATAAGTATAGATGTCAACTGGGCTTTTAAAGTACTGGACTTGCATCCAGCCAACAATACTTAGTACAAGCAAGTATCTGTGAAGAGAACCTAGTCCGCTATTTTCATTCAAACATGTTTAGGACATTTCAGCGTAGACCTTTGTTAACTGACATTCTTTTGCTTAAATTTAAATTAAATTGCTTGACTGCAGTGTAATTTGGTTGTTAGTATTTGGCAGGGATGTTCATGGTGCGTACGTTGTACGCAACAACTCTGATTTCACTGAGGACTTTCGATAAAGTAAAAGTGCTTAACTGCAGTGCGAGATGTAAATTTCCAAGCGAGTCTTAAATTTAAAAGAATGTATCAACATAAGCATTTTATCATAAATATAAGCAACTGATCAAAAGTTATCAATATTTATACCATGATTTTTGGCTCAGTGAAAGCATGTTATTAATATTTTAAACATACCTGCAAATAAGTTAGTTGGTTAAACACTATAATACAAAATATATTTTTATAAAGCTTATATCGTTTACACTTCACACTATTTTATTGATACCAGTTTTAGTCATCTTGTATAACGATCGGCATCTTGCTTAAAAATCTGCTAACCGATAGCCAACAAGATAACCGTGTGGTTCTCTGTTTCGCCGCGCGTGATAGGACTAATCAAATACGTACAAAATTAAAGACAACGGCAGAGCGAGGTTCTGCTCCCTACGCGACCCTCAGTCTGCCGTCTACTGCGTTTGCGAGCGGGTCAAGGTTGAGTCGTTTCCGGATTTCGGATAAATCTCCTGGCCGTAACGCAGACTCAAAGCATCAAAATTAACGTGTTCCAAAGTTTTAAGTTCAATTTAGTCAAAATCAATAAGGATTAACTCAATGTCGTGGCATAAGTCAATTTACCTGTTGGTTTCAATATTAATCTTCAGATCTGTTGAAAATTATCGGATTTGTTCAGTCAAAATGGCAGCATCGAAAGGTTTTTAGTCTCGTCGTTTCAGCTAGGACTGTTTGCGACGTATGACATACCACTCCGTTGCTGGTGCGCCTTTGTTCGTAAGCGGAGCCTTTGTGCGCCGGATACACCTGAAAAATAACAATGACGATTTTTCAGCGCCGCATATACCTTGTGCTTAACAAATTGTGTTTAAGAAGCAAATAAATAAGCGGATGTGCCCAACTTTTTAAAAATTGAACTATGAGAATTTGCACAAAGGTGTGGTTTTTAACGCGAGTATTCAAAGTATGTTTTCATATATTATTTTGTAAGCTGCTTTTTTGAACGGCTTGTTTCAATATATCTATGCTTTCAATTATTTATAATAACCGATGGTTGTCAAAAAGATTGACAGGGACTTGAAATTTCAAAAACATCCAACGATTAGCCAGATGCTTTAATGATTACGCATTAAAAACCGTCTCAACCTTAAGAAACCTAAGTGACCTTAAAAAGATTCTCATAATAAAAAGATAAGAATTTCATAACTTGTTCACATGAATTACTCTGAGCACTGTTTCACTCGATTGAAGACTACAGTTTCGCGATCAGTTCCAATGTGGACAAACGTACTTACAAAAATGTAGTACGTTTGTTCATATCGCGAGACTACAGTCTTTAATCAAGTGATCCATGTTACAATAAGGTATACAAAAATATCTAATTTATATGAAAATGGATCTGAAAGTGAATGGTAAAAATATAAATAACATGAAAGGTTCCTTTAATATCTCTACAGTAAAATTTAGTTCAGTAATGTGTGCCTAAATTTTAATGTTTATTGTTTTTTCATCCACTTTTAGTGTTGCTTACCAAAGCTCGTTATTTGTTCAACAATAAAGAGCTCGAAAAACAATGCCATGATAATTCTTGCCAAAGAGTGCATGAACAAGGAGATTGGCTTATTAAACTTAAAGACAAAAATGTGTGCTTTATTTTAAAAAGTAAATACAAATTTTCAAAAAATAAGGTACGATTGCATATAACATTTTTTGGGTATAAAGTTTTATAGAAAAATAAAACATCAAAAATGCGAAATTATGAATCAGGGTTGATATATTTCAAACCTTTTCCAATTCAACAACTGACAAGTACTTTTCCTTGAATGACTTTCATTGATACCATTGTCCCATACATACGATAAGATATTTTGAAGCCAGGATCCCACGCCACGGAGACGGTTTCAAAGCACAACTTGGAATTCTCATATTGATCGCTACATACATATTACTTATTTTGCATTCAATCACGTAGCCCCTGGCATCAGAGCTTTCGTAACTGGGCAGATTTGTTCGCATTTTAATATTTGTTTTATATTTAAACCCATTGAGTCTTCTTCGTAGTATCAATCCGGTGGATTGGTTTGCAGCAACAGAATCTTGCATCTCGATCTCCATTCCTCTCGGTCATCCGCAACCCTTTTCAGCTCAGCATAAGTGCTACAATTCATGTCATTGAATATTTGCTGCAAATACTCCCGTCTAGGGCGCCCTCTACAGTTTCTACCCTCAACCATCCCCTCCACAATATCGTGAAGAAGACCATCGTGGCGCATGATGTGACCAATCCATTGGACTCGCCTCTCTGAGATGGTTCCTATTAGTTGCCTATCTTCCTTTATTATTCTGAGAACCTCATTGTTCGTGACGTGGTCTTTCCAGGAAATTCCGAGAATTCTTCTCTACGACCACATCTCAAAGGACCATTGAGTAAAGAACATATATAAATATTGTACATTCTACCCAACAGAACATAAATTTTATCTGCAAATATCCGTTTTTCTTTTCAATTTATTGTCATAACTTGAAAGCAATTTTATTTGTTCTGGGTACATTAAAACAGCTCTTCAACTATTATATTAACTTTTATATGCCAATATAATAACACGTATGCCGGAGTTTTTCATTTGATTTTCAACACCTTTCAGACCTTTATTTTATCCTCAGTGATTTTTTAATTTTTTTCGATGCATTGAGTCGATGATTCATGTTTTGACACAAAATTACCACTTATCTGTGTTTCTACATCAGATAGCCGGTATCTTAATAAGCTATTAATTACTGTATTTTTCTTAAACATATTATTTTGTACATGTCTGTTCCTTTGTTATAATATGTGCTAACCACACATTTTTGTCAGTTGCAATTCCCTTGTCTTCTTCCATGGCGTCACTGTAGGCATATTTTTGCTAAATGCCTTATATGCGTGGCTCCCAATGGCCTTTGAAGTAAGACTATAAAAAAATAGACTATTTAAATTTGAGCAAAGTTGGCCACGACCAACGGCACACGGTATGTAATTAAGCGGCCAATATCTGAGTATATTCTGCAATCAATTTTCCTTACCTTTTGATTCTCAAGCGAGTATGTTTTGAGACTCATCATTCGTTGGCTGCCCATTATATATATTTTCTTCCCATGTCCGTTCCATATCTGGAACGTATGACTACCACATATTTAATTTTGTTAGTTTCCATTTTCACCTCGTATCTCGACAACTCTACGCCTGAAAGTCTTTCTGAGAACATATATGGCTCCTGGAGGCCTACAAGGCACAATCCTAACTTAAAGAGATGGCAGTTTTAATATTTCAAGCACATTTTTGGGCAATTGGTATTTTTAGAGAGACCATTTGATACACCAGGCGGTCTGACTTTATAATATTAAATATAATTCAATAAATTTTCATTCAAATACAGTTTATTCTAACACTTAATATTTTTGAGTATATAAATACTCTACAGTTCGCATGCAATTGACTGCTTAATTAAATCAATCACTGTCGTATCAGCATATGTCTTAACACATCTATCAAATAAATAACATTTCCCTGCAGTACATATCGCTCATCAATAAATTCATTTGCGAACATCATTAACAAATTATTGGATTCACGCTTGGTCTGTTGGCTTCTCCAGAAATGGAAACGTAATTAACTTCAGTTGAAATCGGCTTTGAGAATATCATCACAAGGAACTATTTCGTTTAATAGAACCTTAGAAGGAGCCTCTAATAAATAGTACATGACTATACCAAATCATAGACGGTAAACCTTTAAACTAAATGTGAAATACATTAAAAAGAAAACTTCTTATATATATTTCTTCATCGTATTTTTTATTTTCGTTACAGCATCAAACCTCTCAAATAATCCCCCTGAAATTATTTAAATAAATAAAATTCTTGATATGGGCAGACCTCGCCCATACCAAGAACATGTGGAGAAGCGCAACTGAGGGGAATACTTGGATTGCCCCGAAAGAAGACCCAGCCCCTGGCCACGACCAGGGGTGGAATATATGGAGGTCCCTTAACAGACTTCGGACCGGAGAATGCAAGACCAGGACACAAATGAAAGCCTGGCAGTTTTACAGCGGACCGAGTGAGCAGACCCTGTCACACCTTCTGGAGTGTGCGCTGTGTCTGAGTAGCTGCAGCCAGGAAGACCTGATGACGGCCATAAGTGACGCCATCGACGTCGCCCACTTTTGGGCAGACAGGATCTGACCCTGATGTTTTCAACACGATTATATCAATCCTAGCTTGCTGATTATGAGAGGATAATACTGAAATTGTTCTGATATTTAATCAAATTGGTTAGAAAACACAATTTTAGATTAACTCATAAGTGTCGAATCCATTTGATATCATTAGTGGCACAGGCTTCTATTTGGACACATATTTATGATTGCAAATTATCTATCAAAAATATGTCACGTGATACATTTATAATTAATTTCTACATACTCATATATTAGTTGACAAAAGGTCGTTTCTTCACCTAGATATCATTTTCATGCACTGGTTAATCGAATCAAAATAAAAACTACTTCAATTATAATAAAAACTACACTTAAATTCTTCTTTTTTGATAACATTGATCCGTAGATTTATTTAAATTTTATTATTTGATTTGCACACCTTGGTGAACAAACACCTACGTATTTTTCACGTAAACGTAATCATCGATTGTTATTATATTGTATGCCATCGTTAACAGTTGCCTGATTTATATTTTTATGGAAAAGGTTACATTTCTATGGGTTGAAAAAGCGTTAGATCCATATAACCTATAATATCAACTGGTCCGATATTATGAATATCCCCAGATTGAGAGGATTCCCCAGATATTCCATACAAATGTGTACTTTGAATAAAACACTTTTATTTGTACATTCATAGCCAGGTTCAATTCACTGTTGAAATACTTACATCAAAGGTTCCAGTACAATCGAGAATATTGAACGTCTACGATCTTACGATATCAATAAATACTCCGTTTATTGAAAAAAAAAACTAATTTTTCACAAAAAATCAATAATTTCAGGGGTATTTTTTAAGAGGTTTTATCAACGAATCGAGTATTATTTATTAATGCAAAATTTAACCTGTCAATATTTATGCCTGCAAGTTTATTTGATTCAAAAAAATTAATATTGAAAAAAATATTAAATTAACTTCCACATTGAATAATAATAAAATAGCTGATTATTTTATTCTGAATCAGCTTTTGAATAATATTATTTTTCTTCCGTTTCTGTTCACTGAAATGTTTTTGAGTTTTCGACGCGGTACTGTTTTTTATTTAAGTTGAGTTTTTAGTAAGTAGCTCATGACGAAGGTGCTTTGGCACCAAAACCAGTAAAGTAATTATTAATTGAAGCAAAGTGGTTTCATATAAAGTTTTTTTTTCTTTTCTGTCGAAGTTTTGTCTGTTCTAGTCAGCCCTGCATGTCAAAGTTCTACGTATATATATTTCATTTTAAATATTTGTATAATGCTTGACGTTATTCCACGTATGTTTTGTTTTTATATTAATCTACTTGTTATTTTGCTATGGTAATGAAATATCTTTATTTTCTTTTATAAATTTATTTTACAATTTGATACCTTTGTAATACTTGACACTAGAATCAGTTCATAACTAAATAAAATGTGTTTTAATAACGTATATTTTGCGTGACAAAAACTCATGGAGTTTAATGATTCATATTATTTATTAATTTTTACGCAGTAAGACCACAGATTATAAGTAAAAATCGTACTTTATTCAATTTTTCAGTTACTCACTGAAATAAGACATTTTGCTTTACAACAATCTTTTATGCAGTTTTTAAATATAATCAATATATGTCTCTTGTACCACAAGTTACGTCGATGATGTGATCGATTACCACGAAGCGTAAAATTAACCAGTTATAAAAGAGTAAAAATTAATCTAAAATCTATTTTGCAGGAACGCAGAGCAAACGCTACTACTCTATCATCGCCAGCCACTAATTACGATAATGGGTCGTTAAATATTTTCCCAGAACACCTTCTTAACAGATAATAAAATACTTCACTCCCAAGTTTAATCAGATCCAAATTTTCGCAAAGTTTTAATGATTCGCTTAAACTTTGATGAATTCGCGAATTCTAATTATTGTCTGTACTATTGAAAATATAATCCACTTTCCTTCAGACTTGTACTTCAAAGGCTTTTTTTTGCACGGGGCTTAAACGATTAGGGTGTTTATTTTTAATGAATGCGAATCTTGCGTTTTTCTTCTGTAAGCCGTATTCGGGATTTATTTACACTCTTTCTGTGAAATTTTGAAATACGAACAAATAAACAAAGAATTATTAAAATTTAACTTCTTATTTTGTTATCCATTTATAGGAAGTACGAGTATATATAAAGTTCATTTGACTTTATTTTATTCAAAGAGCTTTAAATGTTTATAATAAAAAAATATTTTTCATACTTATATACTTATCTTAAGGTCATCAACTGACAATACTTGGTGAAACTGCATAGTTATAATTTTAGAATTAATTTCAATTAAAAAATTAATAAATCGAATTTTTTTATTTTTGATTCACAATTTATTTTAATGATTAAATGTTTTGGCCTTCCTGAAGACCGTCTTTAAAAATGTTTTTGAAGAATGTCTTCGGGAAGGCCGAAACATGTAATCATTAAAATAAATTATGAATCAAAACTAAATATTTTTAATTTATCAATTTTGTAATTAAAATCAATTCTCAAATTGTAAATTTATACTAATCAATATTATATTTTGAAACTTATCATCATCATATTAACGTCCAGTCCTCTAACCGGAAAATATGGTCATCTAAACAATCACCACTAAACTCTGCCATCCGCCATAGTACTCACCAATATAGGCCATGAATTCCGTGGCTGCTGAAAACTCTTTTAATATAAATTGTTTTTTCGTTACCGTGTGTGTATTTTTCAGGGTGTTTCAAGAGATCAACTGATTAACATAATGCTATTAAGGCCTTTTTGGTTCAAAGAAGAAGCTCACCCTGACTGATTTGGCAGTTTATGGTATGAAAAGATGTGTTGTTACAAAGGAGTATGTATGGAAGCAGATTGAGGGTAGGAGAACTCTGCCTGAAAGGGATTTAAGATTTAAGGAAACGATTGTTGTATACACTTGAGGATCACCAAGCTCGTGGCTTACCAGTTTCATAAGCCCTTAAAGATGCATGGAAGTTATAAAAATAATTAAAACAAAGTTAATTTAACGCTTAATGAAAAAAATGGTTTTAAAAAATATGGTATTTGTGTGGGAATTTAAAATTGCATAATTTTAAATATGTTCCTATTATAACTGTATCATATATGAAACATACGATCACCATATTAACATCTTCAGATGGTTACACAATGATTGTTTTATACGGAATTACGGTGATCAACCTGATGCTCACTTAAGTACATAATAAAACATATTCAATTGTAAAATCTCATTCCAAAATATCTCCCTGCATGGCTTTCTTCCTATTTTTCTACAAATAAAATTTTGTACAGGTTTTTTTTTATTTCACAGTTTTAATCAAATACACAGCATTTATGAAATTTACTAGAAATAAAACATCAACTCGAAAAATATCCGGTTTCGTTAAAAAATCCGATTATTCAATTATTTTTCATGAATTTTTACTCCAACCCCAAAAAATAAATAAAATTCAGCCGAAAAAATTTTCACGTTAGTAATTTTTCAACAGTTTTCATGGAAGAAAATACGAGTTTTTAAATCATTTTGCGAAACTAAAAACAGTGTTTTAATAACACGATTTTAACTTAATTTAATTCATATTTAAGCTTAAAATACTTGAAAAGCAATGTTTATAATTTAATTTCAAATGCCTCAAAATTACTGTTTTCTTTAATTAGAAATGGGTATTCAGTTAATTATTTTATAAATTATCCTTTTTTTGAGAAAATATATATGTCGATCGGATCAGTACAAATGCTTCTTCATCAACTACAAGGCAATCTGCTGCTTTTGGAAGAGAACCCTGCCCATTTTTACAACCGGTTTCACCGTGCTGCCACAGATAGTCGCGTCACTATAAAATCTTGCGCATTATTTCATAATGCATTGTCCATTGTGATTTTTTTCTGCTTCCACAATGGAAGAGAGAGCAAGAGCGAGAAAATAACAGTAGAAGACCATGGAAAATATCCAAAAGCATGTTACAACGTTCCCAAGAGACATTCCTTTTAAGTTAATTCATTGCATAACTTACTCATTAATGATCTAATGCACTTGTACACATTTAAGAACAAAGTTTTCCAAATGCATTTTTGTAAGGATCTTGATTAATTAATCAATTAAAGAAATTTTGCCGTCAACTTCTTTTTTTTGTGTTTTTTTTTGCATTTTTGCAATTTAATTGCATAAAATGTATTTATTGTCATTTGCAAGTTAAGAATTCTCATATTTTTTAAGCAATCGTAGTAAATATTATTTCAAAAGAAAGCGAGAATTTCTTCTTATTTATTGACTGCTTACTTCAGCGCTTTCTCTTTAAATAATATTATTGTTACTTCATCCGAATAAAAAAGCATTTCTGAGAACCACTTTCGCCGAAAATAAAGTTTAAAACTTTTCCGGAAATGTCATTTTTGTCACTCTGCGTTAATACGCCTCCCGGAAAGAGGCTGCGAGCAACAACTTCCGCCCGACAAAAGATTTCTGCTCCACGGCGACGGCGCCTTATTTGATTAAACCCAAACCGGGAATTCCGAATTTGCATCCCTAACAAGTGTATTAAAATATTAATTTCCACCTGGTGCCTCCTGCGAAAAATTTGCATTTTCGACGCACCGCCCTTGGCGAAAAGTATGGCGGTCCCTCTCGCACCTTTACGCGCTCCTGCTTGTCTTCTCGCTCTCTTTAACAAAAGGCGGCTTGTGATGACAGAATGGCCGGCTACTTAAGTAATGGCGTCTGGAAAAAGGGCAATAACTTCTAAAAATGGCGCAACATTTAAAATAATTACAAATAAACAAAATAAATTGTTGGTGATAATTTTTTTTTGTTTTCATTCGGGGTTGTTGGCTTAAAACGCCACGCTTGCCAGGCGGCTTGGCGAGTTTATGGCCGGTTTACACCGTGCCTAGTTGAAGCTGGGAGAGTTCTTTTGATAACTCTCTCAGCCCTCCTTTCTCCCGTCAGTTCATCACGTCATATCGCCAAAGGGATTGGTTACCGCAATCTTGATGTGACATGACTATGTAGGGCTCACCACGTACAGGTGGGAGTGGAGTTGGTTGTGAGAGGCTATAAACTGCTCTTTTAATAGCAGTCGGTAGGTGCGCATCACCACCCAAGAGCCCCAACTAAAACTGCCAAACTGCCAAAAAAGTCATAAAGCAGTGCAAAAAGAAAAAAGGGTCAAAATTCTCAGACAAAACGATAGCTCTTATGGACGAACGTCGTAAAAGCAGAAGCATCCAAGATTACAATACCCTGAACAAAAAAGTGAAAAAATCCATGAGATTTGACATTCGTCGTTCAAACACCGAGTATATCATGGAGATTGTTGCACAAGGCCGAGGGTCAAATGCATTTAGCAGACACACCTCTAACGGACAGGCCCAACTTTCCAAATTAAAGACACACGATGGGAAGATAACAACAAATCTTAATGATATACTGAAGGAAATAGAACATTTCTACGGGTTATTGTATTCATCTACGATGCCAGGTCCTAATGACAGATCTGCGGACGACAAGAGGGCTACTCTCACAAAGCACTGGTCTGAAGACATCCCAGATATAAGTATATTCGAAATTAAATCGGCCCTAAAACAACTTAAGAACAACAAAGCCCCTGGAGAAGACGGAATTACATCTGAGCTTCTGAAAGTAGGAGGAACCCCTCTGTTGAAAGAGCTTAAAAACTATTCAACAAGGTAATAGAACATGGAGAAACCCCGGCGACATGGAGTACGAGTATTGTGATATTGTTCCACAAAAAAGGGGATAAATCACTGCTCAAAAACTACCGACCCATTTCCCTTCTTTCCCATGTGTATAAAGTATTCTCCAGAATTTTAACAAACAGGCTGACGGGTCGATTTGATGAATTTCAACCTCGAGAGCAAGCTGGGTTTAGGAAAGGCTTTAGTACAATTGATCATATCCACACGCTAAGACAAATCATTCAGAAAACCGAAGAATATAATCAGCCACTCTGCCTCGCCTTTGTAGACTATGAAAAGGCATTTGACTCAATCGAGACTTGGGCAGTGCTAGATTCACTACAACGCTGCAAAATAGACTATCGGTATATAGAGATAATAAAATCTCTTTACAAATCTGCAACAATGATGGTCCAGCTCCATGATAGCACTAACAATATTTCTATAAACAAAGGTGTTAGACAAGGAGATGTTATATCCCCAAAACTCTTCACAAACGCCCTAGAAGATATTTTTAAACTGCTATCCTGGACAAAATGTGGAATAAATATTAACGGAGAGTACATTTCTCACCTCCGATTTGCAGATGACATAGTGCTAATAGCCGAATCACCTAACAAGCTCCAAGACATGCTCTACGACCTCAATGAAGCGTCGAACAAAATTGGTCTGAAAATGAACATGGATAAAACAAAAGCCATGATTAATAGTCATATTTCACAGACCTTTGATCCTATTTCCATTGGAGGAACAGAAATAGAGGTTGTAAACGACTATACCTATCTGGGACAAGTAATACAACTAGGGCGAAATAACTTCTCAAAAGAAATCGACAGGCGCATACAACTGGGATGGGCAGCATTTGGAAAACTAAAGTACATTTTTAAAGCGAAAATTCCGCAATGCCTTAAAACTAAGGCGTTTAACCAATGCGTCCTCCCTGTATTAACTTATGGCGCAGAGACGTGGAATCTGACAGCAAGTCTTACCAATAAAATAAAAGTCACCCAGCGTGCTATGGAGAGATCTATGCTCGGAGTGTCGCTAAAAGATAGAATCCGAAACGAGGAAATACGCAGAAGAACTCAAGTAGTGGATGCTACCCAACGAATAGGCACACTCAAGTGGCAATGGGCAGGTCATATCTGTCGAAGAGACGACGGTCGATGGGGAAGAAAAGTATTGGAATGGCGCCCAAGAACTGGCAAACGAAGCATTGGCCGACCCCCTACAAGATGGACTGACGATATAAGAAGAATAGCGGGAGTGACCTGGATGCGGAAGGCGGAGGATCGAAGAGGATGGAGACTCATGCGGGAGGCCTACGTTCAACAGTGGACGGACACAGGCTGATGATGATGATGAATTTTTTTTTTATGTAAAAGCATAAGTGTAAATATCAGTTGTGATAAGGTTATTTAAGAAACTACTTTAATGTCAAACAATTTTTAAAACAATTAACATATTTATATCAACCGATAATTATACGTATATATTTTAAAGTAAACATATATAGGAAAATACTGACAGATGGTGATAGTAATTCTGAAGTCTCATCTGTGGAATTCTATGACGCTTACCATGCGGCATATTGATAAGGTCTGTATGTGGAGGTTTGATCCGCCAACGTCATAGACTACAACCCGAGATTCACGCATCATCTTTACTATTATAGGAATTTACTATGAATGGGTGGTCTTCACGGGACGACTTTCGTCTACCTCTTGTTTAAATAATTAGGCTGTGACTGGCATCTTACGGGTGAGGGATCAAATTCACAACAACCGGGGGTATTTTAGAGCTCAGTAATTTATTAAAAATCTTTTTTTTTAAATCTCCGCCAGGGATCGAACCCACGAACTTTTGCTTGCAACGCAAACGTTTTGACCATTGAGCTATGACCACCGGCCTGTATCCTGAAGGCCTACATGGAAACATAGATATTGCCCAAGAGCCTCCAAAGCAAGAGCACGCAAACTTGCATGATAACGGTTTTAATACCAGAGAAATATTTGGGTGTTAATTTTTTTTAATTTAATTAATAATGAAGTTATATTATAATTGATTATGACACAATATTTTTTTCATAGCTTTTTATCTTTTTCAGGAGATACAGAATTGAACAAGGATTTCTTAAAAATACAACTCGTTAGTACATTTAAAAGAGCAATAAATTTGGCCAAGTCCCCTTTTTCAGCGCCGTTATTCAAAGGCCCGTATTGTTTTTAAGAAGTTGATGAAACTTTTCGCTTTGTCTCCTCGTAAATTAATTAAGTGGATAATTTTAATACCATTATTATGGCTAATTGAAAATCGGAATTCATTATTATTCAATTCGTTTTATTGTATGCTAATATTTATAACAATTGAGATTCGGATTATTATAATAATTACTTAAAATCACTTTTTGTGGAGTTATAATTTAAGCCGTTTATTAAAATTTTGAATTAATTTAAATTAAAAAATTAACAAATTAAAAATATTAAGTTTTTTAACACTTTTATTTTTAATGATTACATGTTTCGGACACCCTGGATACCATCTTCAATAATGCTCAAATTATAAACTGGCAGTGGCTTATATAGGTATACTCGTATTTATATATAAAGTATTCATAAATACGTATCTTACGTAAGAATTTTAGGCAATGCTCTTGTAGTTAAAAAGAACTATAAGAAATAATTCTGAATATTTAAATTATCTTCAAATGTGTTGCTAAGAACACACAAAAGCTTGTATTTATTGCATCAAAAAAGTAACGGAGAAAGAAATCTATACGCAATGTGTTTTCACAAATTGGATATAAACACAATGCACAAGGCAGAAGTGCATACGCTACAGCTGCATTTTATTCAATCTCCTTAGCTCTTGTTGTCCTAGAAGGTTATTGCAAACTTTACACTGAATTTTCACGGTGGAACATCGGTTGAGACAAAGACCGTGCTAGCTGACAGCTTCATAGCGGTCGTGACAGGCATGTTTTCGAAGAGTGCGGATATAAAAGTAATGAACTTTTATAATATGGCTTAGTGGCTTAGCTTACAATAAAGCGGCTCTTTATGGATACGGGTTTAAATCCCAACGAAGTGAAAATATACTTTGATTTTAAGAGTTTTATAAACTTGTTATTTATTGTTGATTGTTGCATACATATCCAAGTCATCTCAACTATTGTGTGAAACCTGTACCTTTTAAAAACTGACATTTTAATTAAAATATCCAGTGATAAAAATCCTCTCGTAAGCACCACTCATTCACGATGAGTCAACTAAAAATAGAATATGGATTTTTTAAATTTTTATTAGAATATTATTTTATTATTTCAATATTCTAATCTACTTTTATAGATCATTGACTATATTATATTTATATATAGTTTCCAAGGTCCGCGGTTTGCATCCCGCTTCTGCCGTTATTTTTGTGTTGAAAAAATAATTTTATTTATAGTATGTGTTTTTTTTATTAATAATAATATTTTAATATAGTCAATGATCTATAAAGGTAGATTAGAATATTGAAATAATTAAATAAGATTCTAATAAAAATTTAAAAAATCCATATAATAATGTCTCCTTGAGACAATATCAAGAAGGTAAAATTATTCATCAGTAACACAGGTAAATGATTGGTTATAAAGTCCGAGTCGGAACTATAAGTGGTCGTTTCTCATCCATTCAGTCTATAGTTTGGTTCGAGACCTGAGTGGTACTTACTAAAATAAATAGACTTTCGGAAAGTAATAATATCAAGCTTGTGAATAAATGATAACTGATTGAATAATAAAAAATAAAAATATAGATACTTTGAATATATACTATAGCGACATCTATCATACGATGATAACAAAGACATAAATACTAGTTTCAACGTGAGTCGGTCCAGGCATAGCAATGGCCCAGTTGGCTGAGCGGTATGAATACCTGGGCATAGTTGGTTTCCAAGGTCCGCGGTTCGCATCCCGCTTCTGCCGTTATTTTTGTGCTTGAATTGACGCGTTGAAAAAAGAATTTTATGTATAGTATATGTATATTTAATGAATAAAAATTGAATATTCGTAATATATAACTTTTAAATATCAATAATGCTTATCAAAGTTTCTTAATTACCTTCGTAAAACAGCTCAAAGTTCTCACCGTGTGTAAGATTTTCCTGTAAGTCTGTGTTTTTTTAATGTTTTCTAACAAGTGATAACATTGCCAATATCGTCTTGAAATCGCCGTGTGCCGTTTAAAGAATTCAAAATTCATTTGGGTGAAGTAGATGATTACAGACTGCTAATTTATGATTCACAAAGAGAACATGCACCCTGCATACATCCACTTGAGAGTGTTGTTAATGGGCTTTTGCGCGATATTGTAATTCAAAAATTAGCGTAGACTCCAGTACATTTTCTAGAACGGGGCCTGAAATGAAAATTGTTCATAGGAGAGCTTTTCCATCGAGGCAGCGCTTCCGCCTTCATCAAATCACTTTCTGATTATCCAACATGCAAGCTCTAACACAACGTGATCCAAGTATCGTGCGATACACTATATCGACTGCTATAATCTAAAACAAGGTATACACATACTCGATTTAAATTTTTAAAAACATTATTTGTTATTATTTTGTGATGGATTGAGGAAGGCTATAAGTTGGTCAAAACTGCAGTCTCCAAAATAGAGGCCATACTCAACGTGATCCATGTAAAAACAAGAAAAATATATAAATATGTATTATTTTTCTTGTTTAACAATCATTTCTCAATGTACTTCTAAACGTGGCTGCAAAATTAAATAATAATATTGGTTATTTATTGTTATATGAAAGACATATAACTCATTATCATCATATATTCTATGATTAATTTACTTCTTAGATTTCCACGGCCAGATTTGATATTGTGGCTTTTGGGTTTAGCCGTGTGTGGCGAAGTACTCCTTTTCAATATTTCGACCGCCATTGCAGGGGTCTTCTTCAGGGTTGATGACTTAGTCCAACCTTAAAGCAGGAGTTTAAGGAGATAGCACAAAGATTCTCCAAGTAGACAGTAGAAAAAGAAGATAAAACAGACAAATATTTAATTACTTTCTTAAACAATTATATAAGCTTCGCACCTTTATACAACTATTAATACAAATGCTATTAAATATTCATGTCAATCAGTCAAATAAAACGAGTACTTTTTATTATTTTTATACAATCGATTTATATATTTTGTGATACTCAAGTAAAAACATTTCAATTATTTAAAAGTATTATAAATAATTTCGCTGATGCAAATAAAATATATTTATATAAAAAATGGACAATCTGGTAGTGGCTGCCGGCAGGTATAGCTCAATGGTCAAAGCCTTTGCTTTGAAAGCCAAAGGTCATGGGTTCGATCCCCGACGGAGATTGAAAAAAATAAAAAAATAATCGATTTCTGAGCTCTAAAATTACCCCCGGTTGGTGTGAATGTGATCTCTCACCCGTAAAATTCCAGTCATAGCATATTAATCAAAATTGGAAGTAGACGAAAGTCGACCCATTCGTAGTAAATTCCTGTAATAATAAAGGATGATGCGTGAATCTCGGGCTGTAGTCTATGAAGTTGGCGGATCAACACTCCACATGCAGCGCTTAGTCATATGCACCATGGTAAGCGTTATAGAATTACACAAATGAGACTTCAGAATTACTATTACCATATGTCGGTATTCTCCTGTATGTGTTTACATAAAAAAAACACATAACAAATAAAAGCATAAAATTAAATGAAATATCAAATCAACTAACATCTTTTTGGAAACAGCTTGGTCTATCCATACGTGAACTTATTCTTAAAAGACTTATAAATTATGTAATAAAATAATTACTATGTTCTTCTTTTATGGAGACAATGCGATCTATAATACAAATTAGCATAGACAGAACAATACTGAAATGTCTAAGAAATTCAATACGCCTATAAAACATAATTAGTATTGCTACGCCCATTGTTGTGGGAACCCTGGTGTTGGTTGGAAAGTGGGAAGAAAGCAGTGGATTATAAGTGGGAATGGTTAGGAGGGAAATGGTAGGGATGAGAATGGTTGAGAGAGGGAATACAAATTATGTGCATTGCTTTAGGGGTTAATTAAAAAAGCTGCACCCGGCCGTGAATGAGAAAAGCGTGCGATAAATGGGTTATGGAAAATAATTATTTTAAAAGTCGCACCTAGTAGCAAATAAAATATGTTGTGAGAATGGCTTAAGGAAAAAACTAATGCTTGCCAAGCCAAAGATCATGGGTTCAATCTTCAACAAATCTTAAAAGGATAAATATTTCCAATCACTCCAATAACTTATATAAAGGAATTGGTGGTAGACGAAAGTCGTCCGTAAATACCTGTAATAATAAATGATGCGTGAATCTTGGGCTGTAGTCTATGACGTTGGCGAATCAACACACCACGTGCAGCGCTTAGTCATATGCACCATGGTAAGCGTCATAGAATTCCACAGATTAGATTCAGAATTACTATTACCATCTCCATCAGTATTTTCCTGTATGTGTGTACATAAGAAAATGTATAACACATGTGAAATATACGATCACAACAAATTTCTGCCACATTTAATTTTTAAGGTTCTATAAGTTATATTTTTGTATTCAAAATATTTAAAAACTTACATAAATATAATAAATTAATTTGGAATCTTACAACCGTTTTTAAAACATCACAGTC
Source organism: Glossosoma conforme (assembly GCA_022606575.1). Lineage (NCBI taxonomy): Eukaryota > Metazoa > Arthropoda > Insecta > Trichoptera > Glossosomatidae > Glossosoma > Glossosoma conforme. The sequence continues at coordinate 456,947 of JAGTXR010000039.1, forward strand.
GCATTACCACCCGACTTACCTCCATTAGGTGTTATTGCAACAACTAAGATCCCTTTACTTTTACTATTACCATTGGGGTAGAACATCGGAGCGCGTGAAATTATGGCCAAAACATCGCTGGTCATAAATCTGACCTCCCATAGAATTAAGTGGCCAGGCAATGGTAAAAACACGGTCCCATTAATGTCTTTATTTTCAAAAATAGCCGGAATGATGGAGATTGAAGATCAAGATTAAGAATCAGACGTGAGTAAACTTTTCTATTGTTTGGTAGTGGAATTCCATCATCTAAATGTAAATTTAACTATCTTATATTTTTTCTTAAGAGAAAACCTTGTTATTTTTAAATTGATATTATTTTTTTTTACTGACAGTTTGGAGTCTATGATCAACATGCGATAGCTTCACTGTGATAAATGATACAACTGCCCATCTATAAATTGAATAAGATGTAATACATTTAATAAAAAATGTTTTTAAATTCGTCGAGATGTAATCTTCAACTATTCCACACTTGATTTTCAAAAATGAGAAATAATGTAAGTTTGTCAAATTTAAATTTCAAAAAGTTCTAACGTTGAAATTATAAAATTATGCCACAAAATTATCGATCTATAAATACTTACAAAGATTGCGTTTTATATTCATATTATGTGTACAATATTACATAAGAAATTGTATTATTTAAGAACAGACAGAATTTCGCTTTAATTTATATAAATTTAATGCAATAATACAAAATGAGACTTTTTCATTATATTTAAAAGTCATTATTTTTTATAACTTGTTAACCCTTTCATGACGGCTCGGTTTGAATACAAACTATACTGTCAATTATAAAACTAGTATTTAAAGCATAAATGTACTTATCTGGTCGATTTTCATATATCACATTGGTTTTTGTATCCTTTAGCTATCAGATGATGCATAAAGAACTATTCTAAGAAAGTAGCAAAACAATATTTCACGTCAACCGATGTCAACGGTCAAGAAATCTTATGACGGCATATGCCGACAACCGATGCAAAAGGTTTTTGAAGTTTATTAAATAAAGTACATAGAGTATACGTGTACACATCGAATAATTTAATTTTTACGACTCACTTTTATATATATATATCTCATTTTATATGTTTCTTTAAAACTGCAGACATTCAGATATTCAAACATTCACGTGAAGTGTTGTTATTACAGTTTCAGACCGCTTTTATATCCCTGAGTGCTTCAGATAGTAATTTTCAACTGAAATTACGAGAAAAATACTCGCCATTGCGGAGCTCTAGCCGGAAGGAAGTTTGCCGACCGAAGGTGTTTTATGCCTCAGGAGCCGAGCCTTGCCTGTCCATACAACGTGATTTCTTCACCAGTCCGATTGAGCGTAGCTCTAGCCTCTTCAACGTAATACGGCTGTGAAAAAATCATTAATTAAATTTACACGGTTCCATGAAACGGGTTATTAATTTAATAAAAAAAATAGACATTAAACATATTTAATGAAATTTCTCTCGTCAATTTTTGAAGAAAAAAAAACGGGAGACCCTGGGATTAAGACCACGAACTATACACCTTAGTTCTGTTCAATGCGCAGCGCAATCGAGCATGATTATTTTCTGCCTCAAACTAATGGAGAGATTTAACTTATTCATATTATTGTTACTTTCGTTTTATGACAGATATCGGAATTTTTAAAGTAATTCGTTATAATAATAAATTTGCATCATTCTTAAATATAAACACACCCAATTACCATACATTGCATTTGAAAGTGATTAGAGTTGAATAATATTCTCAAAGGAAGATAGGCACGTAATCAGAACCATCTCAGAGAGGCGAGCCCGATGGATTGGTCACATCATGCGCCACGATGGTCTTCTTCACGATATTGTGGAGGGGATGGTTGATGGTAGAAACTGTAGAGGGCGCCCAAGACGGGAGTATTTACAGCAAGTATTCGAGGACATGAATTGTAGCGCTTATGCTGAGCTGAAAAGGGTTGCGGAGGACCGAGAGGAATAGAGATCGAGATGCAAGATTCTGTTGCTGCAAACCAATCCACCGGATTTATACTACAAAGAAGAATATTCTCAATTTGATATTAGTGCTCTAATGCCAGCATTAATATACAACAACAACAACAAAAAAACGTATTAAGAAATGAAATATGAAAAAGAACAAGGCCATAAGAAACTCGACCCCAAGTGGTCAAGCGTAAAAATCAAGCCGTATCCAGATACATAAGCATGTTTTGGTCTTACTTAAAACGTGAAAGTTCGTAGAAAGAAAGCAATAAAATAGAGATAGCGATCGTGCTTTGGTTTATCCGCCTTTCTCATACAATATCTACGTGTGAAAATAATATGTTTATTTGTATTGCACGCAACCTGTAATGATTGAACGATGAAATCTGCTTTACAATGAAGCAATTTGTCTATCTACTCGTTTTATACAAGAAAAAACACTTTTTTTTAGCTATTTTTAATCCGTTAATGGGAATGAAAATGTATACAAATTTACACCGTTCCTTTGATTTTTTACATTAGCTGAAAATGGCTCGTAAAATGTTATCTGATGGTTAGATTGTAGCGGATTTTTGAGCGATTATCCTTGAACAGTAACAGAGTACAAATAGGCAATTAAAAATGTGAAATTCATTCGCTTTATTGTTTTATTGATATACTTTGCCGTCTTGTTGGAATCTTTTTTTCGATATATTTTTTTTTTTTTTTTTTTTTTCAAGGCAACCGCAGAGAGCAAAATGAGCTGGTTTATAACTTTACTATAGAAGTTATTTGATAATTGTGATTGAAAAAAAAAGGTTTATTTTCTATTTCGAGGTAATAATGTAGAAACACATTCGCATCTTTCTTTAAAACTAAATAGTTAATTGCTTTACAAACGTAAGCATTTTTTTGTATAACACCATATGACATAATTATCCCGGCGACGTGAAGGCGTTTCTTCCGTAGAGAGGAGGATGTCAGTTTCAAATATGAACTATTTTTTGAGAAAAAAAAATAGTTTAGAACATTTTACGTCTCAATAAACAAGCTTCGGAAAATCTTTATAAAAATTTATAAGTGTATTTTATTTGATTCTATGAATGATGGGGTACAGCCAATAATCAATATTAGATTTGTATGATAATCATATGCCATCAATTGGTAGTAGATATATCATAATATTATACTAAAATTATTGTCTACAAATGTAATAATACTCTAAGTATAATTATGTCAAATTATTGAAAAAAATACGTCAAGGGGTGAGACAAGGATGCTCTCTGTCGCCTGTACTCTTCAACGTATACATACAAAATGCAATTAATAGCATCAGGGAAAAAATGGGCCATAGAGAGGGGGTTAAAATACATGGCCAAAAGATTGATATGATAAGGTTTGCTGACGACATTGCTCTGATTGCTGAAACTGAAGATGAACTCACTGAAGCGCTGACATCCATGGAAAACATATTTAATTCCAACTACAATATGTAGATAAACAGCACAAAAACCAAAGTTATGAGAGTAAGCCGCAATGAGCGGCAGAAAATTAACATATCAATGCTAGGAGTACCCCTTAAAGATGCAAAAGAATTTGTATACCTTGGAAGTACAATCACCTGGGATGGCAGAACAAAAAGAGAAGTCAACAGTCGAATACATCAAGCAAGGCTAGCTCTCAATAAAAAAGCCAAAATTCTTGAGTCAAAGAATATTACTTTAGGGCTCCGCAAGCAACTTGCCAAAACACTTGTTTGGAGCATTTTAATGTACGGCTGTGAGACATGGTGCTTATCTGAAAGTGATAAAAAAAGACTAGAGGCCTTTGAGATGTGGTCGTACAGAAGAATTCTCAGAATTTCCTGGAGAGACCACGTCACGAACAATGAGGTTCTCAGGATAATCGAGGAAGATAGGCACCTAATAAGAACCATCTCAGAGAGGCGAGCCCGATGGATTGGTCACATCATGCGCCACGATGGTCTTCTTCACGATATTGTGGAGGGGATGGTTGAGGGTAGAAACTGTAGAGGGCTCCCTAGACGGGAGTATTTACAGCAAGTATTCGAGGACATGAATTTTAGCGCTTATGCTGAGCTGAAAAGGGTTGCGGAGGATCGAGAGGAATGGAGATCGAGATGCAAGATTCTGTTGCTGCAAACCAATCCACCGGATTGATACTACGAAGAAGATTAAAAAAAACAATTAAGTATAGATTGATCCTTGTGACGACTGACTGAACTATAAGTTGAAGCGTTGTTCTGATGATCCCTAGCTATAAAGACATGGAATATAATCTATTTTTTTTGTTTTCTCTTAGTTTGATCTACTTTTGCGTGTTTTTTGCAGGGAACCAATAAACTTAAAATCAACAATAAAAAACGGTTCACAAGGTCCAGGTTTAAGATCAGAAAATAAATTAATTTATTTTCTACTTGCAATTTTAACAAATTGTTCTCTCCATGAATTACTCTGACACTGAAACATAGGAAATCTAACCATAGTTTTATTTGTGTTTCATTCTATAGAGAGTCATAACATTGGCTTCTCTCATTGCGTCACACATTTCAGTCGATCCTGAAAGAAAATGACCGACGTCGGTTTATTTGACTACGTGCCAGTCCATGAGGGACTCCAATATTTGCCTCCGGCGATGCTCATGCGGGGTGCGATCTTCAGCTCCTCTGGGACAACCTCCACATTCAGGAATCGCTTCAGGATTATAGTACTCTACATCGATTTTACTTTGAAATTCTCTATATATATCTTCTTTAATAATTCAACTCGATACATCAACCAATAACCTAATTTTAATGATTTACTTCAGTCAATTTTTGTATAACTTCATTATTAAAATGATATTTAGTAATGCAGTTATATTTCATAGAATTCTGTTAAATACAAAGTTTCTTGCAGCATCGTTAGTCATATTTGTACTTGAAACTCCGTTGAGTATATATAATGTTTAGTTTCCGTTGGCATTCTAAGATGTATGTTCGGTCTAAGATAAGATTACTTTATTAACAGAAGCGTACTTAGTCATAATGTCTCTTTTTTGTATCAGCGATGCGAAATACATATACCTCATTATATAGCAACATCGATGGTTTTCTTTTTGCCTTACCTGGGAAAATATTTAGTCGGACATATATAGTAAAACCATAGATTGTGGTCCTGGATATTTTATAATATATTTTGATACTCTAATATTTATTGATAATATGAGGTCTATAACAATATTTATAACAATTGATACATATACACAAATTCACAGTAAACATCATACTATATAAAATGTCTCTCAGATTATAGAATCTTAGATATGTGATACAGTCTGAAGATCATTGCGGTCATGTAGCTATGATTCTCTTTGTTGCAGCAACCCTAATGAGTTAAAGTTTAATAATAACCTGGACTCCGTTCATCAATTTAGTAAATAATTTCCATATTCCCATGCATTTTTTTTTCCAGGAAGAAGGCTCTCTTAAAGACTAATAAAATAATCAAAATCGTGTAAATATCTCACAATGTACTAAAACTATGTCATATATTGTGTAAGTCTCAGAAATCTGCTTCACATATCTTGAGTCTTAACTCAGAGAGAAGTTATAAATGCAGACACTAAGTGTTTCAGATGATTTTTGCAACATTTTCAAGATTTTTATTGTTTGGTTTTAAAAAGCAATTCAACACAACAAACTACACGTGGTGTTCCAATACCGTCTCCCATTCGCTTGCCAACCTCATTGACACTTGCATTATATTATTTTAGTTTATTTTATTATTCATTTTTAAAATGTATGTAGAACCTTATGATCTAAGTTGTTCGTTCAAATAGTGATGACCACGAGCGTCAGAGGCCCATTGTTTAACCACTCGGCCGGTTTTGGTTTACAGTCACCAAGTTGCTGTGGGAAAGTGACTCAAAAAAAAGGGTCCGAACCTATTTGCTATAAACTTAACGGCTTGCAGAGTCCATTCCCTTTTATCTGGTCGCTTTACGACCCGGACTCTTTGATTCGACGAGTCTTTTTAACTGCTTGTGTATTCCGAAGAGTTCCGGATGACCTTTGACCCGCTGATGTTGACCTGAAAATTTTTGATTGTCAACGAAACGCTATATATAAGAAACTATGTTTTGTAGATAGAACAATGTAATATTTGTTCATACTACATTTTTTTACGATATCCGCTCCGTCTTCGGAGCATAGAGACACCGTGAATTTCCGTTTTACAGTTCTGTAAGCTTAGATTATTTCTAACTTGGCCCAGAACACCTGTATACCCGAAGGTCCACAAGGGAACGTAGATGGTTACCGGGAGCCTCCAGGGCATGAGTCCGCAAACTTGCATATACTGCGGCTGTGGTACCAGAGAAATATTTGGATGTTCAATAATCATTGCTTATAAGGAGATCGGATGATCAGCTTGACGTTCCCGAGGCCTGGATAATTTTTATTTGGTCCTTAAGGGGTAGCCGACCATACCGGAGGCATGTAAAGAGGTTAAATTTAATTGAATCGTTTATAGAAAATTAAGCTTGGTCGGGATGCGAACTGACAGCATCTGAGTGAGAAGCAAATGTTTTAACCATTGGATTGTGCATCCCGGCTATATATAATACTACTTACAAGTGCAGTTATTTTGCGATGCTCCGCAAAGCAACGTAACATAAATTTCGAATTGCTAGTAAATGTAATAATAACATATGTAAAGACAAGCCAGTGGACAGCTTATTGGTTAAAGCGTTTGCTTGCAAAACCGAAGGTCGTGGGTTTCATCCCCAACGGAGATTAAAATAAAACAAAAAATTTAATCGAATTTTAAGGTCTGTTTTAGACCTGAGAAACGGATTCTTTTCGAGTATTTTACCCCCGGTTGGTATGAATTTGATACGTCACCAGTAAAATGCCCGTCAAAGCCTATTAATCAAAATCGGAGGTAGACGAAAGTCATAACGTGAAGACCCATTCATGGTGAATTATTGTAAAAATATTTATGATGCGTGAATGTCGGGCTGTAGTCTATGACATTGGCGGATCAACATTCCACATGCAGCGTGTCATATAATCCACAGATGATAACTTGAATCACTATCACCTTCTGTCGGTATTCTACATTATGTGCTTACATAAAAAAGTATCTTACATATCATCATCATCATCATCAGCCTGTGTCCGTCCACAGTTGAACGTAGGCCTCCCGCATGAGTCTCCATCCTCTTCGATCCTCCGCCTTCCGCATCCAGGTCACTCCCGCTATTCTTCTTATATCGTCAGTCCATCTTGTAGGGGGTCGGCCAATGCTTCGTTTGCCAGTTCTTGGGCGCCTTTCCAATACTTTTCTTCCCCATCGACCGTCGTCTCTTCGACAGATATTACATTACAAGTATTAAACACAAAACAAACATCGTTTTTATTTATCTTCTCAGGCTGATTTCCAGATGCCTGGAAAAATCATGGCTTAGGAGAGCCGAGAGCAATAGTGGCGGTAATTAGTTTATGCAAATATATTATAGATATGGGAATAAGAAAGAATAATCCATAGTAACAAAATAATTTTCTTCGTCGTACAAGCCCTATAATGTTTATTTTTAAAATATCTTGTTGTACTATATGTGACGTATGAGAATGAGATGCATTTTAAGAAGGGGAAAATAAATAGGGAGAAATAGAGAAGCTATATGGTGTTACGCCATAGATGAATTATAAATTATTCTCGAAACGCCACTGTATTTATTATACCGACAATAAAGTTTAGCTCGATACAGAGCGTCTGCCGGGAACACTTCTTAAAGAACAGTGGCGGAGAGTGGCTTAAGCTGTTAATTATTTAATAGAACAATTTCAAAAATAAAAAATTAGTTATGTAAAAGTTATTTAAATAATAATCTACACAAACAAAAATATTTTTCTCGATTAACAATACATTTTGAATGGATATAATATTAAATTATTATCAAATATACAATATACAATTAAAAGCATGAGTATTGAATGCGACTTAACTATATAACTTAATAACTAATTAATAATAAATTAGTATTTTAGTTAATAACTCTATTCGTTGAAAACTTATAAAGGTGAGTAGACACAAATACTTTTCCTAATTGTACTTGTTTATTTTCCGGATTTTAAATTTAAAAAAATGTTAACTACGTGCGAATACTTGTTCTGTTTTATTATATGAGAATTTTATTGTTCGTTTAAAACTATTTCTCACATTGCTCTTATTTTCTTAGTAATAACACCATTTAACCTTTATTCCGGAACCGAATGGTAGCGGTCCCGAAATTTCAGCATCAGCTTATATGGTGATGCCGGAATACCAAGTATCCGGCAATGAGGCTAAAACCAATGACCAGATATGAGTTGATACTTATTTATTTAATGCAAATCCCCATTTATACCACAATTTACAACGTGAATAAGCAATTTAAAATAATATTAATACATTTGAATGTCAAACGCTGCACATTCTTCGATACAGTTTCTGGATCTTGATTCCTTCAATCCACATAGAGTGGCAGATTATTAGGATCGTCCACACTCCGTATCAAGCGTTTTGATGCGCAATCATTTCTTATTAATATTACTAAAATATAGACTGGTCCACTATAAATTCTTCGATACTTGTTGTTTTGGACATTGATCCCTGATTGTATGTATTGACAGATTCCATCTAAGATGGTAGTTGATTATAACAATTACTTTGGAGGCTTGATACAATTAGTAATGTTTAAAATAACGTTTTGAACAACCTTCAATTGAATTCTTTACTACGATACAAATTTCATTTTGATACGTTTTCCTATGAGACGCCTGGCTGCGGAGATATTTATTCATAATGTAATTTCCTGAAGGATAAAATTATAAATTTTTCATAATACCGATGCATCTAGGCCAGAAGGAAGTGCTTTTTGATAAATTCCGAATATAGACAAGTTAATCTTTCGATTCTACCAGCATTTTAAAATGAAATTTTTCGATAGCAATTTCATTATCATTTTTAGTTTCCACTTTACCTTCCCCATTTTTCTTTCAATCTTATGAATGTACTTTTTCACTTTGCGATGCGTTACAAATTTAAAAATGATAAATATTTCACGTTGAGCAATTTTTTCTCACTTATATAAAAGACCCCGGTTACACCTTGAGTGCAAGTTTCTTCAGTTTTCACGTGTACAAACATAACGTTTATTATTTTTACGTGATTATAACTGAACCCGTTTTCAGTAAAATCAAATCTATGGTCTTCGATTACGTGACTAAACTGTGCCAAATACAATCCATATTAAGATGAGACGATTTTTAAAAAAAATAATTATCCACTTTTCATTACCTTACTACTTCAAATTCTATTATTTTACTATATTTATTCATTCATCATTACTATTTCTCAAGAACTTTTCATTTATTGATTTCTTAGCACACTTATTCAGAATCCATTTATCTTATTTTTTTCCTTTCTTTCTTCGTAGTATCAATACGGTGGATTGGTTTGCAGCAACAGAATCTTGCATCTCGATCTCCATTCCTCTCGGTCCTCCGCAACCCTTTTCAGCTCAGCATAAGCGCTACAATTCATGTCCTTGAATATTTGCTGCAAATACTCCCGTCTAGGGCGCCCTCTACAGTTTCTACCCTCAACCATCCCCTCCACAATATCGTGAAGAAGCCCATCGTGGCGCATGATGTGACCGATCCATCGGGCTCGCCTCTCTGAGATGGTTCTTATTAGGTGCCTATCTTCCTTGATTATCCTGAGAACCTCATTGTTTGTGACGTGGTCTCTCCAGGAAATTCCGAGAATTCTTCTGTATGACTTTTTTTCCTTTATACTTTTTTAATTTCCTCGATTTTTTCTCTGATATTTTAAGATCAGCTTTATCTGATCATCATTATTATCATCATCCACATGTCCACTCCCCTAACTGGAACATATGCATTATTATCACGAATTGCTGCCACAAAGTTTTGTCAGTCGTCATAATCTTCGCCTCATTCCATGTTAGCTATGCCTCCCATAACTCCACTGAGTAAATTTAATCAACCTTATTTAGTCATATTTATCCTAATTAATTGGTTTTCTTATTTTGTTCTCACCTAATTATACATTACCCAATATAAAAAACATCATTTTAACAGATAAACGTCAAAATTGCTTACGTTAAAAGAAACATCCCATCGTGTCGAAAAGTCTTAATTTTCTAGCACAATTTTTGATTATAAGACTCTTACATAAATTTTAAAAATATGTTGTCAGTTTATTTACAACCGATAGTACTTAAAAATATAAACTTAATGTATTGTTATGATTTTGTATTTTAATAAACTTCACCCCTATCTTCTTGAGTGACAAGTGATCATTAAATTCTTAGAGAAATCGTGTGAGTGGATTTATAGCTGAGTGTAGATTCAGGTCTGTAAAAAAACATCATTAGTAATAAAAATATTCCTGGAAGTTTAATAACGATTAACAGGTAAACCAGCCAAAACGCATAGCAACACACCTAACGTACCTTTATTACACAACCAATATAATTAAACAACAAATATTATTTGATTTCCGCTTAATTAATTATTAATTCAAAAGCTTTTGATTCCTTAAATTTGTTACGTACGTCAACCTATTGAAAAATAAATGCTTTCCTAATTATTTTATTCAGTAAACAAATTTAAAACCAATATAACAATCGGCTTTGTTTCGTTTCAGTTACGTATATTTTTACTGAAAAATGTTTAAAAAGCTTTTTCAGTGGACGAACTGTATCACCTTCAGTGCAAAAAAAAATACATGATGTTTTTTCAATACTAACTAACTATCAATATATCATATTTGTTCCATACTTACACATAATATAAAAAAGCTTTATCAGCTGCTATGATCCTTGCGTCTTTACGCTCGGGGAATTCTTTCGAGTACATTTTATGCATATTTATAGTTTTTTCATGACAAAATAAGGTAGCTTAAGTTCTTGCTCTCCTGTTGCATCTAATAAACATGTTACACCCAGTTTTCATGGTCAGATTATAAAATAACAAAATGTTTATTGGCACTTTTGCCTTCAAAAGAGAACCGCCACTCGAAGAGAACCCTCCGCATTAGCTTTAAAATCAGACTTGGGACAAAGTACGTAACATCAATACTCGCGGCAAAAACCTAAATACGAGTCACTAATTGTCTTTTACAAATATATTTTGACATTAAAAGTATCTTCTGGAATCACATTTTTGTCACTCACTAGGTAATATTTCAGGTCTTGAAAAGTCAAGGAGAAGTTATTTCTCTCCGGTTGTTTCAGCTCCTGAACAAATTGAAAGCTTTCACGCTTATTTTAGCGCAACGTATTTCAGCTATGTTTGTCTATTCTACGTGAAAGTAATTATTATTCTCCAGAATGATTTGTGCACTTAAGATAAATTGTATGTCCATTAAAATTATTTGAATATTTTCTACATTTACTAATAAAAAAAACTAGGGCTTTGACTCACGTAAGTAATTTTATTACAAATTCTAAGGATACAAATTGAAAATCCATTTAATTAATCTGTTGAATTTTCAGCTATATACAGTGTCAGTATTTCCATTCTAATGCCTGCGTTTAATATATAGAATCTTAAATTATAATAACTTTAAGATTATCAACTGACAATAGTTGAAACTAATTATAATATAATATTATCTTGATTAAAAATATATCAGAATAAAAATATTTAGTTTTGATATCACAAGTGATTTCAATTGATTTGTTTCGCTCGATTCGAGTGTCGAGTGACGAATTTACATAATATGTTGAAGCCACCTAAAAATAAATCTACAATTAAAGCTAAATATTTTCAATATCTTAATTTCTATATAAAAATTAAAATAAAATTAAAAGAATAAATTCCCAGAATAATAATGAACATGAAATGATTTTTTAGCATCTCTGTTTTATCTATTATACATTCATTATAATACCAAGAATAATTTCTATAAATTCATTGTATTTTATCAATTCCCACACAATCACAACACATCCTGACACGTGTAGCGCTTATTTGATCCAATTTAACATTAAAAGTCGTAGAAAATTAAAAATATTCTCCTGTTGCTTATATAAAAAAATGATAATTATGGTCTTATCCCACAAAAAATGTTTGAAATAAATTTATTCCAAACACGGTTTTATTAAAAAACGCACTAACATAATAAGAAATTTTCTAAAAATGATCCCGGGTTTTATACGAATTGCCGCTGTAAAAATACTCTAGTTTTATCTTTGAAAGGATTTTTATTACTTTATTATAGTCTTTACCCTTTAAATGCGGAAAGAATATTTTTTGGGTTTTATTATTTATCGATATCTTTGATATGTTTGTCGTAAATGATTTTTTAAATATAACTGATTTATTAACATATAATAAAAAATAATAAAAATAATTTAAATATAAAACTTCTGACGCAGCTCCTTGGAAGCCAAGAATTATTTATTCTCGTTGTACCCTGATATTCCATTATTTATTATATACTCTACCGCCTCCATATTATCCATGTAATAAATATACTCGTTATAAGATTGTGATGATGAAAAAAATATGCAAAACTTGTTATCACTGTAATAATATAGTGTATGATATACAAATTTTATACTTATCATAATAATAATAATAACAATAATAATAAAAAAAATTATTCAGCCACTAGTGTCATAATCAAAATCTTACATTTACAATAATTCCAAGCAAATACAGAAATAATCTAAAAAGTAAACAGAATAGAAAGAAAATATAAATCGGCATGTACACATACACAACACTATTATAATTGTACTACTCCGCATTCCAACCGATACATATTTGAATACGAGGACTGCTACACAACACTACTGACACGTCGAGCAGGGCCGCCTTTCTCCAGAGCAGTGCGACGCCACCGTACGGCCGGCCGCGGCACACTCCAGCTGATGTGTCCACTTATGCCTTACAAAAAATCAATTTATTTTTTGCGTAGTGTCGGAGTATAACTATTTTATTGCAAGTCTGTAATTTCATTTCAATGAAACATTGCAAAGCAGTTAAATGACTAACAAGCAATTTTTAACAAGAAAATCAAGAAATAAGGTAATTAGTTATAAATATACATATAAAAAATGTTGGTTAATAAAAATGAAATACATTCATCTACGAGTATTTTAAATAAATTAAAATAAAAAATATACAAACTCTATTTACTTCAAACTGATTTTACAACAATATTAATTGTATTATTGTATATTTTATCACAGTATTCTAAGATTCAATAGTCACGATTTTTATACCTTGACCTAGTAAATAGGTATTTTTGGTACAAAAAATGATTATTTTTACGTGTTCATATTTTCAAAAATGTATTTCCTTATTTGTGTACAATTAAAGCCGTAATAAAGTAAATGCGCATACTTTGAACGAGAAAAATGTTTAGTTTGGCCGCACTGAAAAGGTTAAACATCGCGACAGACAAAACCGAGGCAATTACTTTTGCGTTTATTATACTCACTGGAAACTTAATTAATTATTTAATTAATAAATAAATGCTGTGAAGAAAGCGAAACCTTTAATGATATCAACATTTCGATGAACATTCGGATTGTATGAAAATAAAATTATAAGGAACTAATTAAATTGCTTATAAAATTCAACAGCGATTTTTTGCTTTGAATTTTACATTTCATATGATTCATACAATTTTTACGTTCAAATTTTTCATGGATTTTTTCAATTTTATTAATAACCATTAACGCACATTATATGACTTTACTTTCAATTTTGTTTTAAGAATTGAAAATATATTTTTTTCATATTATGAATTTTATTTATTTACCTTATATTTAGATGGGTCACGTAAGAGATAAGTAATATATTAGGAGACTGCGAGAAAGGGTATGGGTTAGTCGAAACTGCAGTCTCTTAATAGAGAACTTATCTTACGTGATCCATGTTAAAGGAGGTATAATAAATAATTATTTATAATGTATCTCAAAGTGAATGCTGAAAACATTGAAAAAAATAATTTTTCAATTTCAACGTGAGCGTTAATTTATGTTTTTTTTTGTTATTGTATATATGCACTTGTTATTACTTATTCATATATTTTCTAAGATTTAATCAATTTGTTTATCAAAAATACTATTTTTAACGCCAAAATTAAACGATTATTAAATCAATTTATTTAAAATAAATGCTTCAACTTATAGAATCCGTATTTTTCTTCTCACATTATATTTTTTAGTTGAGTGTTCAACAACATTAAAGTGTTTCATGTTCAATTTCTTGATCATCAAAGTTAAGAAACATTAGTTGCGAACCAAATCTTTAATAATTGACTGCCTGTTGCTAACCGTTTGTCGCTGGTTGGGTTGAACCACTCCCTAAGACTACGGATCAGTACATCTTTTCGTGGACTTTCAAAAGTGTTCATCAATTCTCAATATTTTTGTTGATATTCATAAATTGTTGTCATTTTTTATCAATCCTGTTTGATTTATCATCGTTCAATATGGATTTGATGCAAATGATATTTTTATTAGTACTCATTAATAGTTCAGGCTTTGGAAACGTCAGGTAATTTATCCGATATAAAAAAATACAAAAAAAAAACAAATCACGCATACAAATACTTCGGATACTACAGCCGCCTTGGGTTTCTGCTTTTGAAATTGTCAAGATATATGGTATGTTCCCAGGCGCTTAGATTTTTGGCAGCCTACAGAAATAAGTAGCGGCAATTTGTAGTAACAAACTGTTCATTCATCCAATCTTTAAAAAAATACGATTAAAAAATCACCCAAAGCAATACGTCGGATACTACGGCTGCCACAGGCTTCTGCTGTTGAAATCGTCAAAATATGTGTTCCCAGGTGTTTAGATACTTGGCAGCTTACAGAAATAAGTAGCGAGAATTTTTAGTGACAAACGGTATGTTGCACAAATTTGCAGGTAAAAATTGGATATATGAAGGAAAAATAAATCATCTATTTAATACTTTCTACGATTATTTTATGTTAGTGTTTTCGTAATGCTTATAAGCAAACAAAAAAAGGTTAATCAATATTTGAAACAATGCTCTGAAAAAGTTGATATGCTCTCATGACAAAGGCTTTAAAAAAGACATGCTTTGTTTTACTATTTGATAAAAGAAATAAAAAACAGTGATGGCAATAATGTTTATCTGGTTTGAATCGCAGAACACGTAAACAGCGACTTCCGCTTCCTGTTGCTGGATATTAAAAGCAGCTTTGTTTGGTCGTACGAGTATGGTCCGAATGCGAGTCAAGGCTTGCTCTGTGTGTCACCGGAACAATAGCTCGACGGCCATTGCGGTGTGTAACGACGGCACTGAGCGGTCAACTTTGACAATTGAAAACCTGAAATACAGGAATAGCATGAAACTGAAAACTGCTTTTTGAATTAATCTATCCACTTCACTCGCCTCACAGCCTCATAATAACAAAGTACCAAAGTGTGATAGAGATTATTTAAGGATGAGCACGTTAATATTATAATCAGTTTTTTACTAATGCAGTAGAGTTCCTTTGAAACAACTGAGGTCACTGTACAGAATTTCAAAGAAAAAAAATATATTTCAACATATTTTACAAATTATTTTTCAATACTTTAATCCTTCATTGATAAATATAAATAATCCGTTTTATACGGGCATCAGACGTTCACCAAATGTGCCGTGCACCAGACGTCCAGTGCACCCTACGTCGTTACCGATGAGTCGTTGAACGAATTGTCTGGGAACGAAATTCGGCGGAACCATTCTAGAAAAATCAGAAGAAAGAATGTACTTTATATTTATGTAAGTGAATTGCAACATTTAGCACAAATGTTTCCAGATGAATGAATTGTCATATGAATTAAGTATATCAAAACCTTTTTAAATGAAACATTTAATACTTTAAATTGCATAATTAACTGTTAATTAATATTTAATGACTACACTTATAGTAAGTGTTTTATAATCAAAATCTGCATAAATAAACTTTAAAACGCGTTTTTTAATATACTCCGATGTAATTATGCATTCAATTATTTTTTAATTTCACGCTATATTTTAAGCTTAACGGCAGCCGACCCCCCTTTGCGAATTAATTAACTGGTAATTTAGCGTTAAATAGTAAAAAATAAAATTAGCCTTCCGTGTGGGGGGAGATTAGGTAAGGATAAGTACGCTCAGATACAAAAGATGTATAAAATAATGTAAATATTTTTTCTCGAGAAATATTATATAATATATAGTTCAACACACAACCGTTCTATACCTGTAACATATGGTTACCACAAATTTCTATCACACACTGTTTTGTCTGCTATCATTTTTCATATATTATTTCAATTTAATTTAGCACCATGAAATTCACCTGGGAACATACATTGTTTACAACTGCTTCTAGTGCAAGATCTGCCGGACTTAAAAAGATGGCAGCTGTAATAACTGAAGCATATTTAAGTTATTGTTGAATAGTATTTTTAAAGCAATCTACTTATGCTTCCGAAGCCCTGAACTACAGGTATCTGATTCTTATAGACGATATAACTCAACCAATGAGAACAGAATATGTGATTTATATATATATATATAAATATATATATAATCGTGTCAGAAACAACAGGATCATATCCTGTCTGCCCAGAAAGTAGTGGGCAACGTCCATGGCGTTACTCCCAGCCATCACCAGGTCTTCCTGGGTACAGCTACTCGGACACAGCGCACACTCCAGAATGTGGGACTCCATGCCGCAGTCACATTCAGTCGGTCCGCTGTAAGACTGACAGGATTTCATTTGTGCCCTCGTCTTGCATACTCCGGTCTGAAGTCTGGGACCTCCATATATAGAAGATGTGTTGAGAACATGAGACGTGTCTTGCATTGTCGTCTGAGAGTCTCTGTCATTCATTGGGAGGATTTTTCTGAACTCCTGCTTGTTTCTTGCGAACCCTTGCTGTTAAAATATATCACGGTAATCGTCAGCATAATGCACGCGGCTAACGAGGTCTACTTAAAATTGACTACAATCTCTTTATTTTCATAACTTTGTATGGTCTAGTATTGAATTTAATTTGCTGGAATCTGTACAGCAAGCGTTTTTTATTTATTTAAAAAAATGAATACAATAAAAAAACAACCATTTTCATGATGCCAACAACAAGCAGTATCCAAAAAAAATCGTGTTTAATGTTACTTAAGATCGGTAATCGAATGAAAACCGCTCTTTCAGTTTCCTATTATCGTAGGATTTTTTATATAACCTTTAAAGGTTTTTTTGAGACCATTGCTGTACTTTTTATAAACGTAAACATAAAACCGTAAATATTTTTTTAATTTGAAAAAAATTGTTTATTTAATAAAGTTTTGTACAGTGGTACCTTGACATACGAGTGCCCCAACATACGAGTTTTTGAAGATACGAGCCGTCCAGCGAGCGAAATGTTTGCTTTGAAATACGGGCAAAATTTGATATATGAGCAATCGGCTTCGCAAGAAACACCCAGAAAAAGTCGCAACCGGTCATGCATCGGAGCTATTTCATGACACTTTGAGATACGAGTAATTTGAAATACGAGCAAGGTTGCGGAACGAATTAAACTCGTATGTCGGGGTACCACTTTATATCCATTAATAATATTAACATACAGGTATTTTTAATTAGTGAGATTTAACGTATTTATATTATTGTTTTTTTCGTTTTATGACAGATGTAGATATATGTACTCGTATCACTTATAACAACATGAGTATGGATCAATTATCAATGAAAGATTAGAATATTAAAAATATTTTCATTAAATTTAAAAAAATCCAAATAGCAAATTTTGGTTTGAATTTTGTCCTGTATTGTAGCAAAGGTGAGCGAAACTGAGTAAGAATTTTAATTGTGACTATTTTAATAAAGGTGACTCTCACGTTCTCACTTTATCCTTTACAATTACTCCGACCCACAAAGGGGGAAGTTCACCAAAATGGAATTATCCCCAGCTTTGTATTATGTGTAATCCACCCCTGGGTGTTTAAACCTGCTTTAAAACACCGAAACTTGCAAACTATAACATACAAACCTGGTGTATAATTAAACAAATAGTTTTATCTACAGATTTCAATAGATTCGAGATTATCTGTAATTAAAACCACAGCTTAACTAAACACAAGGTTTATGAATTGCCTTAAGTTTGAAGTGTCTTAAAACTTAAACAATTAAAAATATCTTAAAGAATATTTTTTTTAAATACTTCTTATTGATGATTTTTTTCATAAATTAATAAAATGTTTGAACGTTTATGTGACAAATAATTTATTTCATTTATTTTATAAATTAATCAGATTTAAATAAATGCCAAGTCAGCTCTGCCTCCCGCATCTCTGCCGATTACATTCTATTTATAGTACCCGACGGCTTTTCAGGACGGCGCAAGCTCGGGGGCTTGAAGAAATGGCAGTTATAGTTTATGCGCTCCTTCGACATCCTTATTACTGTAATTCAATAAAAAAAAAACAAATATTTTCACTTATATAATAATAAATATTTTGCTTATTTTCTCAAGAAGACAAAATCATCATGAAGTTTGACCAACAAACTGACAATGGATTAAAAAAAATTAAGTAATTCAGTACTGAGCTTAGAAAATCTGGGCTAAATTGGGAAGAAAACCTTTCAAACAAACAGTCCACTAAAAATGCTTCCTCAAAAATATTTTTTAATTATCTCAGTCAAAAAAAATATATTGCCTCGTAAAAAAATGTGATAAAAACAAACTTTAAAATTAATAGTCTCCGTTTACGCAAGCAATTAAAATGTAATTGGCAAAATAAAATCTTGCTAATTTTTGCGTAGCCTCTTGGCGCTCTAAATAGGCACGGGATTAAATTTTGATGAAAACGTAAGGCCATTAAAAAAGTGTTATTTTCAACACCTTTCCGGCGGCTCCTTCACAGGTGAAAAAACACAATTAAAACCCTGGCTTGGCCACTTGCGTATAAAGTACGCCAACCTAGGCAATCAACCCTTCGTCGAGTTGCTTCCATCTCGACTGCAACAGACTAAAACAATGCATATTTGATTTATTTAAAATAAACAAATTGTGAAATTTTTCGCAAGAACAGTTCACTCAGACACATAAGATGCCTTTTTTGGTCTCTTTGCAAAGCTTAAAAACTCATATAATTAAGGAATTTTCATCTAGCCGCTTTGACAAATCAAAATAAGTATAATAACTTAAAGCAGTTCATGTATGTGTTTTATTTAACGGAAGAATTTATAAATTAGGTTTCTAACAAAAAAGTATATCGTTTTTATATATTTATTCTTTAAATTATTAAAATTCAACAATTATTTCAAAAGAATGTATATCGCCAAGCTCCGTAAGGCTCCTTTTTTTTTTCTTCAAATTTATTTCTTTCAGAAACTTTACAAATTTTCCTTAATACGATCTTGAAATAAGATATAATTCAACAAGAACAATTAATAAATATAGGTGTTTATGATTTTAACCAGCAATTATTAAAAAGTACCGAAACTCGCAAAACAGAAGACTTCACGAAATTACTTTTATAAATAAATTCGTGTAGCTCATGTTGAAACATGGCTTCTCTCAAGTGGAATATGAATATTCGAGGTGATATGATTGAACAGTTTGATCACTCTCCCAAGAGGCATAGTGTCTGGCAGTTAAGTATTATTTCTAGAAAGAAAAAAAATAGATTATTGAGATGATTGAGCCGACATGATATAAGTAAAAACAACGATAACTGAAAGAAATTTTTGGGGACACTTTATGATAATCGTAAGTTTTGCTTAGGGATCGAATGTGAAAATACATATTGATTCAGTTCAAAATATAATTTGACCAACAGACCAGAATCCTATTCAATATTATTTCGCCATTAATTTTAAGACGTAAAGTTATGTTTTAAAAGTTAAATTATTGACTGCAGGTCTAAACAACTATCTTATGTTTGAAACAAATATTTTTCCTATGATAGGTTTTGATTCGTCACTGTGTTAATACAAAAATAGAAGCATAAATGAAAAATGAAAAAAGCAATTATTTTATAATTTGTAAAAATAGTTTTTTCTATTAAAAAAATATATAAACATGGGTTTGTCACAATCATATTAACAACAAACAGCTTTAGAAGTTATTTCGTTATTCAGCTAAGATATCGATTTTGATGAAATTTTATCATAATAGATAAGATACTGATATCCTCCTCTTCCATTTAGGACATCGATTAACTGGATGAAGGATGCAGGATCAGGTTCACATTATAAACAACTTGTTTCTATTTCACGATACACGTTTATTTGCCAATAACGTCGCCCTTAGGGACGGTCCTACCACGAGGACGGGCGAGTTGCGACTGCTTGCCCGCTCTCACATTTCGGCGGTACCACCCGCCAAGAGGACAGTTGTACTAACTGTCAATGGACCAACTGTCATAACAATTATTTTGGCGTATGCAAGCACCGCTTAACATTCGATGTAGATGTCATGCAAGCGAACCAACATAATAGACAAAAGATCGCTTGTTGAGGCTTTACGGCATCGGCCTTAAGGAGCTATATCAAGCTGATATCAATACACATCTTTTTGTTATAATATTATTGATTTATTATTTTCACTACGGGCTTTATAAAAGCGGAACATTCATCATTTCACAATAACTACTTTACTTATCGAAACTTTAAAGATTTATTTATGACAAACTGAAATTATTCATATCACTGAAATTTTTTACTGCGTTTCCGTTCAAAGCTCAAGTCGTCCAACAAGCAACTCGAAACCTTAGGGAAGATTTTCTCACGTCCTCCCCTTTCTCTCAACATTAACGACCCCGGAGGCTAACTGGCGAATAAGTGTCAGCATGAAAAAACTCATTTTGAGTGGTCCTAAACAACCCGGGGAGTCACGCTCGACCTCTGAGAAGGGGGAAAGCCCCCACGTTGATTATTTTTCAGTTTTTCAGGACATTTAAAATATAATATTGAGATAATTGGCGCTTTAAAAGAGCTAATTTTTTCTTTGTAATGTTTTGACTGATTGACGATAGTACTTATTGTATCGATTATTAAGGAAAGAATATATTAATGTATTAAAAATTGGTAATTACTTAAAATATTAATATTTGCATTTTATTTATAGAACAAACATCAATTAACAGTTATCAGTTGACTATTATTGTCTTCAAATTAGTTTTGGTTCGAAAATATATTTTTGTGTTGAATTGTATTAAATTTTTTAATGTTAATAATAAACTCGTATAAAATAGACCTTATGATAAGACACTGGCGTAATATTTTGGAAGCAACGATAAATCACTAGGCTTACTTTTTTTTAAAGAAAAAATTATCTTAAAGTTTTGCATCGTATTGTTATACACTATGCTAATTATGGAAAGCATAAGCCAAAATAATTACGGTTTGATTTTTGTTAAATAATAACGAAGAAAGAAATCTATATATAAAATGTACTCAGTGTAACTCTGGAAGGCAGAGCTGATATGAAATGAGACAAGGATCGTGGCGAATAACAAAGCTTTATAGCGGCAATTCGTGACGATTATACGCCCCAGTTAGGGAAGTAGATATTTGTTTTATATAAAAATATATAGCACAATACCGACAGATGGTGGTGGTAGAACTAAAGTCCCATCTGTGGATTTATGACGCTTACATATAGAGTATTGAACCGCCAACGTCATACCAATATTTACGCATCGTCTTTTTATAACAGGAATTATATATGAATGTATGTTTACGGGACGACTTTAGTCTAACACCAATTTTGATTTATATGCTTTGAATGTCGTTCTCCAAGTGAAATATCAAACTCAAACAAATCAAGTTTATTTATTAAGTTTATAAATCGATTAAAGTCATTGAAAATCACACCAGCAACCTTCAGCTTAGTAAGCAAAGACTTTTACTACTAAACAACACCCGTTGGAGTAATGATAGTGATAGATGATTATTAAAATAGACAGCAGCTACCTCATAGAATAAATGGCCTGGTAATTGTTTCTTTTTTTCGATAGATTTTTTACTAAGTTTATAAAAGACGTATTCATTGAGTAATGATTTAATGTTATGTGTATGCAAACTGTTTTCTCTAATTTATGAACGTTATTGTTACTTGATATTCATTACAGCCGCGAATGTAGCCGATATATTTCATGAATTTCAGCCCCGAACAGATGTGAGAACCATAATAATTATTGCGCAATTAAGTGTTGTCGCCTGAATTACGAATATTGCGTAAGAGAGCAATAAATACGCGCGATATTGCCACAATAAACAGCGCAATCGCGTAATTTGTATCGGCCGTGATATTATAACTACGCGGTTTACGCGGCCACTATCCGTGCGTAAATGATAACCGAATAATTCCACTGTGCCGGATTATCTGACGCACAAAACACACCTGGAGACAATGCCTTAGTAATCAAACTTATGGCGATATTCAGAGATCGAAAACTATCTAGTTAAGTAAAGTTATATTAATTATATTATGATTTCTTACCTTGGTATTGTGACTTTTCTATTTCAGTTTCACAAAGTCATCAACCATGAAGATGATCCCTGCTATGGCAGTTAAAATATTGATACTAGAGAATTTGCTAAATCCAAAAGCCATAATACCAAATCTGGCCGTGTAAATAAAAGAAGTTATATATTTCTTACTTTGTTTCTTATATTTTTAGCATTCACTTTGAGATCCATTTCAATATTTAACAAATACGTTTTTCATACTTTGTTTTAACATGAATCACACTAAGCACTGTTTCATTTGCTGGAAGACTCCTGTTTTGGGATCAATGAAAGCTTCGTCAGTTTGAACGTCTACAAACGCAACTTTGTACACGTTACACGTCTTCCGGCAAGTGAAACATAGAATGTGCTATTGCCGTTGGTCTTTACAAAGTTGAATTTATTTATAATTATAATTTATAATTGCCGTCACTATACGATTAATAAAATAAAATAAAATAAAATAAGCTTATTGTTTCACCTCGTCATTCCTTACAAAGTCAAACCATTGTACTCCCAGTATTCTACGCAGACATCTGTTTTTGAAACCAATTATTTGGCTGCATCAACTTTCAATGAGATGCCAAGATTTTTTTTTTTTTTTAATTTTCCTGGAAGGCTTTAAATGATTTATTCACGATACCCAACAACGCCCTGAAAAGGACGCCCGTACCTTGTCTGTACGCGTCGCGCCTTGAGAACGGCGCCCGATGGGCCTGTGCGGGACTCGTTCCTCGTCATAGGGAGGACCATACCCGCTAAAAATTGCCTCCCAGTACCTCTACCGACCCCGGTGTATCGCCGTCAGGCATTAGCTTCAGGGTTGGCTTCATTGGATGCCAAGATTCACAGCTGTAAAAAAGTATAGAGACGATGCAGGAGCCTTAAAGACGGTATAAACTTCCTAGTGCAAGCAGTTTTCTTTTTTAATTTATCTATTTCATTTGTATATAATACTTAACACAAGTTTAAACTGTCCTTTAGTATGGAAACACCGTACATTGGTAAATTATTCGTATGTAATGTGGTGATGTCACCATCATTTAAATACAGCTTGACAATGAAGCATCAATTCTTATGAATTAGCTTCATTGATATTTGTAGTACATGGACTTATTTTTTTTTTTCTAGAATATTTTTTCAATAATCTAATCTTCTTTTATAGATTGTTGACTATATTTCAATATTATTAGTAATTAAATACACACATACAATTATACATCAAATTTTATACGCATCAATTCATACAGAAAAAATATTGGCAGACGCGGGTTTCGAACCACGAGCCTTGCAACCGTTGCTCTATTCTTTTACACCGCGCAGTCCACACGATTATCTCTGCCTGAGTAGATACGCGAAGTGGTACTTACCAAATAAATAGACTGTTGGAAACTAATAATATAAAAAGCTGTATGATATATGTAGTCATTTTTAAAATGCTGTTTAACACTTGTAAATAACGTCATAGTTAACTCTAAATACCGAAAATTTTGTAATTATTTAAAATACTGCACCATAATGTTCTTTTAAGTGAAAGATTACGTTTAATTGTTAATGATCGCTGAACGAACAATGTACAACTGAACCTAGTACTTGGATTGTCACGAACACGTGTGTATTGTTGCGATTGTCTCCGTTATGGGAGTCATTAGCAATGGAGCAACACACGTGGATCATAACGCTAATGAGAAATTAATAGACATTTCCGATTGGTTGGAGAACGAACCGAAAGATCAAATACATTATATAGTATACCCCATCGTAAAGTCAGGGTATTTTAAATGATTATTTGAAAGATCTTTTTGTTTGAATTCTATAACCAAAATATGTTTTCTTGCTTGTCGTCAGATACAATTCTTGATTATTTTTTAGTATATTTAGTTGAAAATAAATAAATAAATTCAACGATATAAGGATGCGGTTATGGTATTTTTTCGATCACAGAAGTTCATCATCATCGTACCATCTAGGCCTCGTAGTTGGACCTCATTGTCGTCATGATTTGGTGCCATATAATTTTGTCAGCCATGATTTCCTTGCCTCATCCCATGTCAGCTCTACCTCATAGAACTGTTCCGAGTACATTTTCTTCATAGTTCTCGTCAGCCTTTCATGATGGCACAAGTTTGTGGGTTTTAATAAAAGAAAGCTTTAGTAAATACTCACGGGACTCTTTTAGGTGGGTTACTGCCATAATGGTTTATGTTGTTGTTTTTTTTTTTAATTAAATAAATACGAATTAATGAGTACTCCAAGGTGTTGATTGGGTTAAGTTTTACTACAATGCATTTAATTCTAAACGACCTAGACATGGATAACGTTAGACTAAGTAACTAAAACTAATATTAATAACACCTAATTATGCTTTGAATACTTGAAGAAGTCAATAACTCGAATAGTTTGAAAAGCTCAATGAATTTTAAAAATTCTTCAAATTTTGAGAACCTTGGAGTCTTTTTCTGCGATTTTCTTTAAAATACTAACTAACCGAAACCCATATATTTTTGCAAAATGTAGTATATTTAAATTGAAAAATTAGTTTTCAGTGCAATTTGTGAGAATTAATATTCATATATTTAATAAAGACCATGTAATAGAACAATAAAAAAGATTTCGTTTTAATTCACATTTATTCTCAAGTGATTGAAAATGTTTCAGACAAGACCGGGTCCATCTTAAGCAATGACTTAACTTACACGGACAGTCGATTATATATGCAAATATTTACATGTTCAATTACAAATTAACAATCACTTAAAAATAAATATAAAATAAAACTAAATATATATATAATCAACATAAAATTATAATTATGTAGTTTCACCAAGTATTGTCTGTTAAAAACCTAAACGTTACCAGGTGATAGGTCACCTCGTTATGTCCATTTTTAAATTCCCTCGTGGCGCTTTAATCCCTTCATCTACGCACTTCCCAGTAGACGTTAAAAGTTCTATCCGTTGGGTGGTTTTTCTTTGTCAGGTTTTGACAGCCATCCATTGACTACGCCTTATCTTCGCTCCGGCAGTCAGCTGTTATCAACTCCTCGCGTGCCAAGGCCGGGAGTCGAAGGCGGACCCCGTACCGCCACATCACGCCCCTGAAGAACTGCCATACAATTCAAACGCTATAATAGATTTCTGAGGATAACGACTTTACTAATATTTTAAATTTTAGTTTATTCAATGACACAGTTTAGTTTACAGAACAAATGAAGCATGTTTTTTTTATGCTTAGCATTAACTTTGAGATCTATTTCAGTATTAAACAGATAAATAATACCTATTTAAACATGAATCACACTGAGCACTTATTAATCAATTGCTGCAAAAAACAATTTTACAGCTTGAACACTAATAAATCATCAATCCGACAGAGTCGTCACAGGCTGCCTCAAACCAACACCCATTTCAAAACTATACCCCTTGACTGGTATCGCACCACCAAACATAACACGCAAAGTCATATGCTCCAAAGAAATGCGTAAGGCAATCAACCAACCATCCCATTGCTTGTATAATCAGACACCCCCAACACCCATACTGAAGCCGCGAAGCAGCTTTCTGACATCCACACAACCACTCACATCCGGCCCTTAAAAACGAGAGACTCTAGTTTTGGCAATAAATCGCATCAGAGGATTTCATTAGTCCAACAGAAGGCCTCCCAATTGGCAAGAACCTTGACTGGCGGACCTGGAAATCCCTGAACAGAATAAGAACCGAAGATTGTAGAACAAAGGACAACCTCGAGCGGTGGGGAATGCTTCGAAGGGAGAGTCACTATTATGCGACTATGGAGAGCTGCAGGTCGCCTCACACTTAAGATCCTGCTCTATGTGCCCAACCAGCTGCACATCTCAGGACCTAATGCTGGGCAACACACGGGATATCGATGTTGCCAGATACTGGGCAAAAATAATTTGACGTCGCTGACACAAAGAAGAAGATCAATCAAACTTAAAAAATTTCTGTCATTGCTTATTAAATAAAAGAGATGTTAAGCGAAAGAACGAGTAGTCTCGTTAAAACCACTTAAAAGCGAAGAAACATCCGCAATCATAGTATTTTAATGACGTTGGCGATTCAACATACTAAAGACAATTTTAAAATTACAGCAAACATCTAATATAATAAATAAATAAAAAATCTAATAAGATTTTTATAATGAACTAAAAAATATTATATTGTTTATTTTTTATTTTGTTAACAATTTACAATTAAAAATGTCAAATTTGTTAGTAAATGAAGCATTTGTTCACAATTTGCACGTGCGTAGCATTAAATTAAACCATTGCCAATCAACAACATCAAATTAAAAAAAAAAACATTTTATTTTATTAATTCTCATGTCTGTTTGATCTTTTTATTCAGCCACGTTTGTTGTGTAGCTTTTGTTAAGCGTATATTTCGTGCTGAAAAACGTGAAAGCACTGATTTACACGTATTTAATATCCTGCGGTGGCTTTTCCGGTTTTTGTCTGAAAACGTCACGTGCTGCAAATGTAATCCTTAATTGTGAACGATTTTACTTATATATTTAGATTTCTGTTATATTTCTACCATTTTTGCAACCGTTCCATTAAAAGTTTTCTTTTCAGTTTCTAAATAACAATAAAAAAATCTCTTTGTGTTATTTATTATTTATTTTTGATTCCCAAAATTTTATATTACACAATTTTTGTAGAATTTTTTTATATTTTTTATCAAAAAAATATCTTAAGAATTATAAAACAAGGAATGTGAATAAACATTCATTTTTCTTGTATATTGTCCACTTTCTGTTGAATTTTCACAAAACATGTTTTTCGTATTTATACAAAGATATCTTTCGAGTTACAAACAAAACAGTATGAATAAATATAAAAGTACATTTTATATATACTTTTTTCTGCTTTTTTATACATGAAAATATTTTTTAAAAAATGATTAAAATATACTCATATATTTTCGTGTGGGAATCTATCCCCCATTGGGCGCGTCCCCAGGTAGTGGAAGGCCTTCCAGATATGGATGGTAGGAAGCAAATAAAATACCTCCCGCGGACAAACAGGCCGGAAAAAGGCAAATTTCGATACAAAAACTCACACTGGTGACTTCTTGAACACATTTTGAGTAGAGGCTCCCAGTAGAAGACCATCCATAGGCTTCTCCAACATATTCTGAGTCAAGGCTATGATGGATCTATGTGGTGGGCAGGACCTCATAGCCGAGATGGTGGCGGATGAACCAAATTGGTAGTCAACGGCAGCTCTCTAGCTTTCCAAGAGAGCTATTGCCTTTGCGTCAGATTGCAACCGGCAGACAAAAAAAAATCACGATGCACATGAAGACCTGGAAGACCACAGGCAACCCCTGGACTGCACCTGCAGACAAGGATCTGAAAACTCTGGGCTTGACCGATAATGCAACGCAGGAGAGACAGACATGGCGAATGAGCACAAGGAGAGCCGACCCCAGATGTGAAATGGCGAGGCTAAAGAAGAAGAAGATTTAAATATACTCACAACAACGGTCTTGAAACACAATATACATTTTTCAAAACAAAAAGGTAATTACGTTAATATTTTAATACCTCTTCGTAAGTAATCAAATATGATTCATAATAATCACATGTTTAACTTTTTGGAAAACACGAAGATTTTTTTATTAATGATCTTACGTATTCCATTTTTTATTTCATAGTTGCAAATTTTAACTTTAACATCTTATCAGAGCAACACTCCTTCGATGCATTTGTCATCTATATGTGTGAATGAAAAACTTCTTCTTCTGCCATGTACCTAAACAATTATGTGTACCTGACATATCCCCGGGCAGAAAGTGACTCCGGACGGAGTAGTAACACTCACAGTACCCGAAGATCACATTTATTCGGCGAACTATCCGCACAGGCAGCTGTTAAAATCAAATAACAAAATGGCACCTGAAAACGCCGCGTCTCATGGCTACTTATATCTAAAATTAAAACAAAGATTTTTATACATGCATGTCAGACGAGCAAACGAAAATAAGGAATAAAATTTCGAATTTCAAGGCTTTTTGGCACAAGCCTGAAAGGACTTTATCGAGCTGGTATCAAAACAAAACAATATTGCATACATTGATAATACGTATTGATCATCAAATTACTATGTATAAAAAATAACTATTTTTTTCTTTATTTTCTTTTAACTCTAGCTCTATTAATACATACAGATTCATCTATCTTGATTGAATAATAAAACACCACCCAATCAGCATTAAATAATAATGAAAAAAATAAAGCTTATTTATTTTCTTCCTGGGTAAGTAAAAAATTGAATAACTACGTTCTTAACATCCCTAATAGAAGATAGAGTAAATCACTCAGTCTCTATAAAAACAAGGTAGACTATTGCCAACAACAACAGCCTGACATGCCGTTAACCTTTAATCAATAAACCACCTTACAATAACTCGTGGTGATGGACATTAATCGAGTGGTCTTAAGATATAATTCCACTTTGACTCAAGGCTTTAGTGGCATCCAAATCACAGTCAGTCAAGTCTTCCACCTGTCATCCTTTTGTGAACATCGCCAAGTATTTGTCTTCTTGAACAAAGCCTCCAAAAGCGAATCCTCTTATTGCCAAGCTTCTGTCACATCATCCTGCGTCAACCTATACTGCAGTAATGCTCAACTGGCAAAAATGATACAAGGATTCCCGGAAATTCGGCCTATAGCATATAGGCAACGTTCATTTGAGGGGTAATTTAAGATCAAAAAGCTTTCACATAAATTAAATATTTAAACATGATTTGAAATAGACAAAATGATTTAACAGTCCACAAAGAACTTTAAGGAGATTAAAAACTCCCTGTGTGGTATGGTTTAATTTTCGATCAGCTAAATGTTCGATTGGGACAAATGTCGTATCGGCTAATTTTTAGTAACTGATAAATATCCTGCTATCAAAATGTTTTTCGCCAAATGACCGTAAAGAACTGGTGACTATAGTTTACTGGTCAAAGCCAAACCAAAGGTCGCGTGTTCAACCCCCAACGGAGTTTAAAAAAACATACATCGATTTCATCTCTCAATAAATACAGGTTGGTGTGAATTTGATTCCTCACACGTAAAATGTCAGTTATAGCCTTTTTATTATAATTTGTGGTAGTTGAAAGTCGTGTCGAGAAAACCACCCATTCGTAGTAAATTATTGTAATATTTGCTTGATGCGTTTGAGCTGTGGTCTATAAAATTGGCGTTTCAACACTCCGTTTGTAGTGTTTTACCATATGTTGCATGGTAAGCGTCATAAAATCCGCAGGTGGGACTTGAGCATCAATATATCACCATTTGACGGTTTTCTCCTGTATAAATAAAAAAATGTTTCATAAAAACAACGTACAAAACTATACTATATATTATCATTGTCTGTTTTGATGTTCCTTTCCTCTTTCTTCATACCTCTCTCTACTCCCCCTTTATAACGCCAAAAAGGTTATACACCAATGCATCTTCTCCAGCGTCCTTGTTTCCAAGCTATTTGACCCTCGGACAAGAGACGTCAAGCCGCAGGTGATAGAAAAGGTCAAGAAGACAGACATGCGAAAACATTAGGCAGATAAATTTGTAACATATAATGTACGTAACAAGAACGCAAAAATACTTGTATCGTATTACTTTATTTTCTTGATGTTCCAATTATTTACAATTCAAAATAAATACGCTGAAATTACGTGTGATAAACATGTGAAATTACAACACGTTTTACGTTTTAGTGTACTAAGCCCCAGGTGCCTTATATAATTAATTTGACTTCATACTAATATCTTAAGTCTGTTTTACAATGAATTTGAATACTTTATATATGCTCATTTTTGTTGTTGTATTTAATTATTATTATTATATTAGTATTTGTATAGCGCTCTTTTATGACCGAATGATCATTCCAAAAGCGCTTCTTTGCCTCTCTGAGTAAAAAGGTGGGTCTTGAGTCTGCTTCTGAAAAATGCCTTAATGAATTAATGTAAGTTGACTTTAATTATTGTGGGCCCACAAACTTAATATGCAGTGGTGATTAGATTTTTTTATACCGTATGTGTTATTATGTTATTCAAACTGGATATAGAATATATATATTTAAAAGTCAGCTTATTTATTGTCTTGGATACTAAGAAATAATATTCTTATATAATCTTAATATAATTCTCTAACAAAGCATTTTATGGCACCATAGATCGATAAGACATAATTTCTCAGATTTCTTATAACAGTGACCTGACACAGGAATTAATTTCTGCAGGAATACATAAATTAAAATCAGCTCTTCTGACTCGTGTTAATCCGAAAGAAAATCAAATCAACAAAGTACGAGTATTCGGTCAATTTTCGATAAGAACTTATAACTGGAATATTGGTTTAGCAACAGATAAAGATTCCAAAACGTATATTTTATGGTCAAAACTAAAATTGAATGTGCTTTAGTTAGACATGGTGATTTTTTATTATATTAACGATCAACAGAATTTATAAAAAAACGTCAATATTTGTCATTATTATCATTGTTTTCATTACAAATTGATTTTAACATTTCTTCACATTCTTATATGTTTTTAGAATATTCTATCTCTACACATTGATATATTTATTTAATTAAACTATTCCAGATATTTATTAAATGAATGACATGTGTTGACTTCTCATACAAGTCTTTAACAAGAATTTATATTTCAAATTACATAAACAAGATTATATTTTATACGTGTTGAAAACAATTCATAATTATTACATACTAACGTCAAGGTTACAATTTTAACAGTCTCAAAATAATCGATTCAAAAATAGCAAACCTACATTTTCTTGAAGGTTATACTTAATAAAATATACTTAAAAGTATACTGAAACTGCGTCTCATATATTATATGATATAAAATCTATCCTATGAAAAACATTGAGTAGTATTTAAATTCTTCGTATTATAAAAAGGTATACCTTTCTAAGGCAGATAACTATTTTTTTTTCAAAATACAATATAATAATTTGTAGCAGTAATCAAACTGAATAATTATAGAATAATGAAATCATATATATAATTTATTTGAATTAAATTTTTGAGTTAGTGTAAAAATATCTAAAGAATGCTGCATATCAGAGTAAGCGATGAAAAATACTGGAGACTAAAGAGGATATGAGTTGTGAAAATAAAGAAGTGAAAATAAACAGGCTAAGAAATATATACATTAAAATAAATTATTGTTTATTCCTATTTTTTCCATATTCTATATCTGGAGCATTAAGTAATCACAAATTGCCACCACTTAGTTTATGATTTCAATTTTCAATTCATTTTAATTTTTTCTCTTCCAGAAACATTACAAATTTACAAACAACTCAATTCGTTTCTGAAGTACAATAATAATTAATAATTAAATTAAATAAATTCAATTTATACAAATATAGGTACTTATGATTAAGTACTAAGAACAAAGGAATAATGACAAGCAACAGAAGGTCTCAATGCTCATCAATTAGACGACGCCACCAAATTATTCCTCCAGAGAAACTCGTCGAGTTCATGCCTGAATTGGGCCTCCCTTACGAGAAATATATCAACATCTGAGGCGATTTGGTTTAAGAGTCTGATCCCTCTCTCAAGAGACAAAATCTGGCAGGTTAATGTTACTCTTTGGGAGAGCGAATAATCTGTGCTTCCTTATTCTCAGATATTTATTGGGGATATAACAAACCGATCTTCAACAAAATTTCAGGATACCCGAACACGCCACGCAACAGCCGGAATAAATGCATACCTAAGCACATTTCCCTTATTGTCTTCAACCCAATGTACCCCAACATACCCTTCATGAAGTTAGTTGGATACAGCCACGGATAATATAATATCCATACACCCTCATATAGAGATACCTAAGGAAGAGACCTTAGTTCTGTCAGCTACCACTGTCCATTCCTTCGTTCTAAAACAGATCTGTACCTGAAGGCCTAATTGTGAATAAATATAATTTTTGAAAATCTCAAAAAATGTTATTTTTCAATCGGATATGTTAAGGAAATCGGTGGATTAACCTGTAACTTCGATACAAAAACCCACACCGGGAGGCTTCTTCAACAAATTTTGAAGTAGAGGCTCCCAGTGGAATACCATCCATAAACTTCTCCGACATATTTGGAGGCGAGGCTATGATGGATATATTTGGTGGGCAGGATCTCGTAGCTGAGATGGTGGCGGACGAACCGAATTGGCGGTCAACGGCAGCTCTTTAGCTTTCCAAGAAAGCTACTGTCTTTGCGTCAAGTGGTATAAAAATAACCCGCAAAAACAAAACATGATGCACGATAAAAAGACCTGGAAGACCACAGGCAACCTAGACAGCAACTGTAGATAAGGATCTGAAAACTCTGGGCTTGACCAAGAATGCAACGCAGGACAGACAGATATGGCGAATGTTCACAAGGAGAGCCGACCTCAGATGATGAAAAATGGCAAGGCTAAAGAAAAAGAAGGAGGTTGATTAACTCGAAACTTCCAAGGTCTGGACCATTTTGTCTTAAGATGCGGTACAACTCGAATACATTCTGATATAATTGCAGAATGCCAACTATTTATATTATTTATTTTATTTAAAATAAATTAAAGTATTACATAATTATGCAAGTAAATCAAGTAAAGTAATTATAAATTACCAATATGATTGATGAAGTAGGCTCATAAACCTACGGCCTCATTTTTGTATACACAGTTATTTATGTAATTTATGCTAAAATTTGCCTAAAAAATGACTGCAACACGCGGTGAAATATTCTTATTTATTTAATGTCATATTACATTGTTTACGTCTTAAATATGTTAAAAATATGTTTAATTGCAAAGTGTTGAGGCTTACAGATTAAAAATTTAAATATTGAAAGAGTAAAAGCTCGACTGAGTTTCTCAAACGTTGAAAATAAATGTATCACTTAGCGTATTTATCACACGTAAGCTCTCGGAGCTTTTCTTGCTGAAAAATCTTCGAGTAAGCGCTCTTGAAATGGACCATCTCAACGAGATCCTAACGTAGCCCATCTCACAAGAACTCGACCACTCTAATTGAATGCATTCCTCTCTAATTTAAAATGCAGCGAGGGATATAAATTTCCAGGAAAAAGCCTTCAAGACGAGGTCAGCGAGGATGATTTTGATAGGCGATAGAGTTACACTGAACCTCCCTCGCCATGTTTCACCATTAGCGACCAAGGGAAAATACAACCTCGAGAGTTTTATTTAAGCTGGTTTGAAATCGCGGCTCAAAACCCTTTCGTACAAACTTTAAATTCTACACGAGTAACTTTTGCTTAAAATAAATCAAATTGCTTGTTAAGATTTTATCTGAAATAGTTGATTTTTACGCGAAGTTCGTGTTTTCATTGTTATTTTTTCTTCAAAGAAATGATTGTTTTAAATTGTAATAATTTATTTATTTATAAAAAAAATAATAAAGGTGGATGTTAAGCCCTTATTTAATAATTTAAAAGCAATTTGGTTAGTACAAATTTGTGTTTTATTTATTCTCCCTGTAGTTTTGTTATAATTGGTAACATCCTCTTCTATTTCAAAAAGGTTGTTATTCAGTCGCGTGAGGTCGTGATGAGGAGCAGGTCAGCAGAACAAAGATATTTTAAAAGCACATTGACATATACTTACGATCAAAGTTTATAGCTTGACGTAGTCACAGCATATGGCCGAGCCACAATACAATATGCTCTCGCCGATGGGCGGGACACGACTGGCTCCACGCGCTCAACAAGCGAACAAAAATACGAGAAGAAAGATTGTATATTGAGGTTTTTGGTCAGCAAGGGTTACATCATTGGGTATGTTTTATTTGTAAAAATTTTTCACTATTTAAATTGTTGATACATAATGCATACATTTTTATTCACATTAAATTATATCACCAATAAAACTGAATAATACAAATACTTGTTTGCCATAATTAAGTATTGATATTGCTTACTATACAAATATGTTTATTTTATTGATGTTTTGTAAAATCATAATTTTCACTTGATATTTTTTTCAAATGTCAACAATTTGTATTGATAGGAATAAAAATATCATACTTTACTAGTTAACACCGGAAGTACGCTTAATTAATGACTAATAAACATTTAATGTTATGTATACTATGTATGCATGCAACATATTAAATGTAAATATAAATTTATTTTAGTACAGAAACCAACTACATATAAGAGCATATTATTTTATTTAATCGTGATTTTCATTAAAATTGTTAAGTATTTCAGATTGTTTTACATTCTGTTTTAAAGGTATGTTTTAATTACTAACAGGTACTTCAAAGTAAAACTAACGCAGTACGAGTATTAACACAGGAAGACTATTATGTTTCAATTTTCACCTTTATTTTGTAATATTGAACCTTTATATTTGAATTATCTTTATATTGAACCTTTATATTAGAAGAATTCTCGGAATTTCCTGGAGAGACCACGTTACGAACAATGAGGTTCTCAGAATAATCAAGGAAGATAGGCAACTAATAAGAACCATCTCAGAGAGGCGAGCCCGATGGATTGGTCACATCATGCGCCACGATGGTCTCCTTCACGATATTGTGGAGGAGATGGTTGAGGGTAGAAACTCTAGAGGGCGCCTTAGACGGGAGTATTTGCAGCAAGTATTCGAGGACATGAATTGTAGCGCTTATGCTGAGCTGAAAAGGGTTGCGGAGGACCGAGAGGAATGGAGATCGAGATGCAAGATTCTGTTGCTGCAAACTAATCCACCGGATTGATATTACGAAGAAGATATTTGAATAGTAAAAAAACTTCCGGGTAAAACACTCAATTTGAATAAATGATTTTAAGTGAGTAAATGTGACTGAATGTGACTGCGGCGTGGAGCAGACCCTGTCACACCTTCTGGAGTGTGCGCTGTGCCCGAATAGCTGCACCCAGGAAGACCTGATGATGGCCAGAAGTAACGCCATCGACGTCGCCCACTTCTGGGCAGACAGGATCTGACCCTGTTGTTTCCGACACGATTATTATTATTATTATTTAGTGAGTAAAAATTGGGTTAAACTATTGTGTTTTTAACTAGAAGTCTTTAAGATTTATATTTTATGTAGTTGAAACAAATTTTACTTGAAAGACAATAATTAACTCATTTTGGTCTTATTTATTTTTATAGGTGCAGGTGATTACTTAAAGCGTGTAACTTTTAATGATAACCATGAATGTAAAATATATCAATATATATAAAACTAAACTTTGTTCAAATTAGAAATTAAACATACAATTAAAATAATAGATTGTTTTATGTGTTAAATACTTGTATGTGTAAAAATTTAAATATTACGCATTGAAAACCACTTACTCTTCAATGCAGTATTTTTTAAGATAGTTTTACTTGATTTTTCAGGATTTTCAGTACCTGAAAACAACTCAAACAAGAGCAAAATTCTCTCCACCTCTGTTTCCGACAAATGGAAGCTTTTCGTGCCGCCGCCTCTCAACCAATGACCGGCTAAAGTGACCATTAGGTGGCGATAGAATTATTCATTTCACTCAACTCGTTATTCCGTTATCCGGGGCGAGTGATAACGGCCCGTTAAGGCCTCGTTAAACTGCACAATACGCCGTCACGAAGCCACATCTTTCCACGGTGATAGATTATTTTAATTACGTAGCCATTTCCGCTTCGTTATATCAACAGTTGAGGACAGATTGAATGAAAGCTCATGACATTAGTCAAAGTTACGGGCGAATGAGCTTTCATTTGTTAAAGCGCATATTGTTTGTTTTCTTAATTAGGTCGACAATGTATGACGGTTGTTTGTGTGTCATCAAATGAAATACACCATTTATTTTCATTTAATCATAAGTGAGTTTCACATTATTTGTGAAATAACTTTTTATTAGTCCAACAACAGTGGTACATCTTAAACTCGATTCTATTTGTTGTCAGTGGGTTGAAAAGATTGGCCAGAAGAAAAAGTCTGAGAGTTAATAACCAGATTTGATAGAACAAAAGACAACCTCGAGCGGT
The DNA here is from genome assembly GCA_022606575.1 of Glossosoma conforme. Taxonomy (NCBI): domain Eukaryota; kingdom Metazoa; phylum Arthropoda; class Insecta; order Trichoptera; family Glossosomatidae; genus Glossosoma; species Glossosoma conforme. Next base: position 493,529 of record JAGTXR010000039.1, read on the forward strand.
GAGGAATACTTCGGCAAGGATAGTCACTGATGTGCAACTATGTGGACCTGCAGACACCTAAGATCCTTCCCCATATGCCTAGCAAGCTGCAGAACCCAAGAAGACTCGAAGAAGAAGCAGAACGCGGTTCTTGTTAAATCACTAAAGTAAAGCAAAAATTGGTCAAAAAAAAAAACTTGGATGGGTCACCTCTTGTTTTTATTTTTGTAATGCTTTTTTAGAATCAAATAAGAGATCTTATAGCTACTCATAATCATCACGTTTTTGTAACACAATTTTTATATAAAAAAAACTTTAAATGTTGTCAAAGTATGGCGTAATGATGTGAATATAACAACATGTTCTACCTATAAATGAAGATAACCCAGCGTGCTATAGAGAGATCTATGATCAGAGTGTTTCTGAAAGATAGAATCTGAAACAAGAATATCTGAAGGTCAACTCAAGTAGTGAATGCTACCCAAAATATATAGGCACACTGACATGGCAATCGGCAGGACATATCTGTCGAAGAGATGACAGTCAATTTGAAATAATAGTGTTAGAGTGGCGTCCAAGAACTGGCAAAAGGAGCGTTGGTTGACCCTTTTCAAGGTAAACTATGACACAAATAATAATGAGAGTTGCCTGGATGCGGATAGCAGAGAATTGAGATGGATGGAGACTCATGCGGAAGGCCTTCATTCAACAGTGGACGGAAACAGGCTGAAGATGATGAAAGTATGTATCAACTATTGCAGCTAAATCATTAAAAAATATATTTAATACAAGTATACAAAAATTCACACACCTCTAAATATTCTAATAATGAATCTAAAATATAGCTGCTTATTTATTAATGTATAAGTAAATTCTTCAAAATGATATTTATTTATCATAAGCTTATGTACTAATTTACCAACCTGAATTTATACTTAAAAGTGGAAAAACCTTATCATTTCAGGTAGCCTGTTATAAAATACCACAAAAAATATTTTATTTTATTACGCGATTAGAGCCGAAATACATCAAAGACAAACAAAGAAAGCTCTGCCCAATAAAATATTCAGTTCCTTCGAACTGTGTGGAAAGGAAAGTTGCGCCGTCATCGAATGACTTAGAAATGCTTTCTTGCCGTTAATAAAATATTATATCTGACCGAAAGCTCCGCAAAGACAATAAATAAAAGAATTTCCAATACCTCGATGGCAGTGACGTACGTAATTTTGAACTTACAACTACTGCTTTTAAAATAAAACACTAAATCACGCTACAAATAAATCGCATCAGTCTAGATTTTTGACAATTATTTATTATCAAGCATAGTGAGGAAAATTTTAATTAAGTAAGAACTTAGTTAAATTTAAACATTAAAAGATTTTTTTACTACATCTTATTTTAACCCTTTCATTGCGGCTTGGTTTAAATACAAATTATACTATCAATTATTAAACAAGTATTTGAAGCATTAATGAACTTATATGGTATATTTTCATATATCACATTGGTTATTGTATCCTTTAGCTATCAGATGATGCATAAAAACTGTTCTAAGAAAGTATCAAAACGATATATCACGTCAACCGATGTCATCGGTCGGGGAATCTTATATAACGGTATATGCCGACACCCGATGCGAAAGGGTTAAGAGCATGCTTGTATGTAAAGTTCTCTTAAATCTTTCTTAATTTTGAACTTTGCACATCTTACGAGTACTTACATAAAGTTTATAATACATAAGTAAGATGTTCAGTTAATTAGTCAATAGTTTTGAAAAGTATACTCCTACATAAATTCACACACGGCCACTCCAAAAGCTATGTTTCCATCTCTGACCGTGAAAACCTAAGAAATTATTACTTAAATATACATATACTATACATAAAATTCTTTTTTCAACGCGTCAATCCAAGCACAAAAATAACGGCAGAAGCGGGATGCGAACTGCGGACCTTGGAAACCAACCATATGCCCAGGTGTTCATACCGCTCGGCGAATCACGCCATTACTGTGCCCAGACTGACTGCGGTGAAACTAGTATTTATAGCATTGTTAGCATCGTACGACAAATGAGTGGTACTTACTAAAATAAATAGACTGCCGGAAAGTAATAATATTAAGCTTGTGAATAAATGAAGACTGATAGAATAATAATAAAAATATACATACTTTGAATATATACTATGGCGACATCTGTCGTACGATGCTAACAATGCTATAAATACTAGTTTCACCGCAGTCAGTCTGGGCACAGTAATGGCGTGATTCGCCGAGCGGTATGAACACCTGGGCATATGGTTGGTTTCCAAGGTCCGCAGTTCGCATCCCGCTTCTGCCGTTATTTTTGTGCTTGGATTGACGCGTTGAAAAAAGAATTTTATGTATAGTATATGTATATTTAAGTAATGATAATATTGTAATATAGTCAATGATCTATAAAAGTAGATTAGAATATTGAAATAATAAAATAATATTCTAATAAAAATTAAAAAAAATTAACCTAAGAAATTATTTATACTAAAGACCAACATTATAATTTTAGAATTCATTTTAATTAAAAAATTTATAAATTAAAAATATTTAGTTTTGATTCACAATTTATTTTAATGATTACATGTTTCGGCCTTCCTGAAGACAATCTTCAATAAGTATTTTTTTTTTTTTTAGAACTAACCGAAGAACTAATTAACTGTCCATACCTATATAAGCCAATGTCTGTTTTTATTTTTTCATTATTGAAGATGGTCTTCAGGAAGGCCGAAACATGTAATCATTAAAATAAATTGTGAATCAAAACTAAATATTTTTAATTTACTAATTTTTTAATTAAAATTAATTCTAAAATTATAATTATGCAGTTTTGCCAAGTGTTGTCAGTTGATAACCTCAATGTTAAAGACCAACATATCTTTGTAAAGCATTAAATAAATATAAAATCTAAAAAAAATCTTAAATATAGCTTAGATAACTACATACTTTATTATTCAGATAAAGATAATATATTTTAATGGGGTGCACATAATAAATAGACATAACTTTTAATATAAACAAATAATTAGTGCACACAGCATAATCGAAAGCGGTTCTATTATTCAAGCACAAGACATCACGTAAAACCGTTGATTCAATATTACTTTCATTTAGATACATTTTGTGTTTGAATATATACGATAACTTGAGTTTTCTGTTTGTTTTTATTTTATTTTATACTTAGAATAACTTTCTTTGGCCCCTGTGGTTAAACACAAAAAACTGAAAAATTAATCATCAAGAAACCTGAAAAAATAGGATTTAATCCAACGTGATCAATAATTTATGTGTCTGAAATTATGCAGTGAAATGAAAAGCCTCTTTTCGCACTTGCCTTCTGAGAATTTCTTTAATAAACGATTCGCCATTATGAGAAATGAAAAATTCAATTAATTTCGTAATTAACGTAAAAATTAATGAAGTTCTACCTTTGTAAAGTGGCATAAATGGATATATTTTTTAATATTCCACTTTCTCTTTATATTTTTTTTTGCTCTAGAACAATCAGCTGAATTAGAGTAAAATAATAAAAATATATTTTTTTGTACCATATTTATTTTACAATAGTGAGAATTTTCCTTAACAATAGGAGTCAAGTGGCTAATCCACACATGAAATAAACGCACAATACATCTACAAAAAATGAACAAAGATTAAACCTCATAAAATAAAATGCACACTGAAAAAATAAAAAATAAAAATTTACATTTTGTATTTTTTTATGTAAACACATACAAGAGAATCCCAAAAGATGGAGACAGTAATTCTGAAGTCTCATCTGTAGAATTCTATGACGCTTATTATGGTTTATATGGCTAAGCGCTGCATGTGGAGTGTTGGTCTGCCAACGTCATAGACTACAGCCCGATATTCACGCATCATACTTATTATTACAGGAATTTACTAAGAATGGGTGGTCTTCACGGGACGACTTTCGTCTACCACCAATTTAAATTATTTGACTTTGACTGACATTTTATGCGTGAGGTATTTAATTCACACCAACCGGGGGTTTTAAAGCTCAGAAATCGATTAAAAAAAAATTAAACTTCGTCGGGGATCGAACCGATGACCTTGGACCATGTCTTAAATTTATTTTTTTACAACCGAATAAACAATTAAGCTACATAATAATTTTTAAATTTACTTGTGAGAAAATTCAATTCTTTCTTCGCATTATTTTTTGGTTATACACTACGAATATGTACAAAAAAGGTATCCTTTGAAACAAACATTATGTATGGAGAAGATATACTGTCAAAATTCCAGTGCCAAAACTGATTGAGTGTTATGTTTTAATCCGACTGTTTTGATGTTGAAAATGAACTACGCTCTGGAAGTCCAAACTGATGAATACACAATAAAGACATCAATTGACAGTAACCGGTACATAACAACTCGTGGATTGCTATGATATTAAATTTGACTAATCAGTATCATTTAAAACGTTAAAGTTAGGTTGAAAAAATGTGCGCTTGAATCTTTAACCCTTTCGCATCGGTTGTCGGAATATGCCGTCATAAGATTCCCCGACCGTTGAAAACGGTTGACGTGATGTATCGTTTTTCTACTTTCTTAGAATAGTTTTTTATGCATCATCTGATAGCTTAAGGATACAAAAACCAATGTAATATATGAAAATAGACCAGATGAGTACATTTATGCTTCAAATACTAGATTTATAATTTACAGTATAATTTGTATTCAAACCGAGCCGTAATGAAAGGGTTAAAAACAAAATAACTTTGATACATAATATTCAATATTTTATTTGTGATAAATTTTCCACATTATCTGATTTGGGAGCAAAAAACGCTTTCAAATATTTAATTTCTTTGATGTGAATGCTTCGTAGAATGTTTAATAAAATTCATAAAATATTAAATCAGGTATTGATAACAGGAAACAAACTCCAGGGGATATAAACACAACAGTTGTGATGCTGATATTTGTTTATAAAATCAGAAAGAAGCAAATTATGAAATTAAAATATATTCTCAATCAGGAATATTTTCAATCTCCTTCGTAGTATCAATCCGGTGGATTGGTTTGCAGCAAGAGAATCTTGCATCTCTATATCCATTCCTCTCGGTCCTCCGCAACTCTCTTCAGCTAAGCATAAGAGTTTCAATTCATGTCCTCGAAAACTTGCTGCAAATACTCCCGTCTAGGGCGCCCTCTACAGTTTCTACCCTCAACCATCCCCTCCACAATATCGTGAAAAAGACCATCGTGGCGCACGATGTGACCGATTCATCGGCCTCGCCTTTCTGAGATGGTTTTTATAAGGTGCCTATCTTCCTTGATTATCCTAAGAACCTCATTGGTCGTGTCGTGGTATCTCTAGGAAATTCCGAGAATTATTTTGTATGACCACATCTCAAAGGCCTCTAGTCTTTTTTTATCACTTTCAGATAAGCAACATGTCTCACAGCCGTACATCAAGATGCTCCAAACAAATGTTTTGGCAATTTGCTTGCGGAGCCTTAAATTATTATTCTTTTACTCAAGAATTTTTGCTTTTTTATTGAAAGCTAGCCTTGCTTGATGTATGCGGCTGTTGATTTCACTTAATTTTTAATAGAATTATACTTAAATAAGATAATAATAATGGCTTGAATATCGTTTTTTATTAATTATTTTGTACTGCACTTACAGTTTACACCATTCAAAATGCTGAAAGTTCCATAGATGCAATGGAATATATCAAGTTCATAACTTTCTGGTATTAAATTAATCATATGTAAAATTAGATATGCCCAACTATCTATTGATTATTATATTTGATACATTTATAAATAAAGACAGTTTATCTATTGTAGTAAATGTTCATAAACGTCTTTATACCAATCATTGAATTAAATATTGTAAATAATTAATAGTATACTGTTTCAAATCAATTTTTAAAACCTATTTAATATCACATTTTTGTATTATGGCAATTTCTTAAAATATAACTTTCTTTGTTCTTTTCATCATTGGTTTTAACTCTCCGATTAGTTGAGGTAACAAAAGGAAAATAAAGTTAAAATATAGCTATGATAAAAATTATTTATTATTTATTATTAATTCATTATAATAACAGAGATGAACCAGACGCATATAAACATTTGTAACGCTAATGCGTGAGTATAAAATATAAAGAAAGGTTGGTGTATTGCTCGTCGTGCAATATTTGTATAAGAGAGAACCAAAAACTATTTATTACAGTGTCCATTTAAATTCTAGTAAGCGTATCTTTTTTAATATTTACTGCTGAATAAATTTAAAAAAAAATACAGTACCCTTTTTTCAGTTATCAGACTTCTGCTTTGAAAGTTTTCGGGAACCATACATGTTTTCAAATGAAGCAGATGTAAGGACGAGCTATGAGCGGTGGAAGCTGACAGAACTAAGTTACGACAATTTGTGGTGAGCATATGTTCCAGATATGAAACAGAAATGGGAAAAAGAAGAAAAAACAATAGGACATTACAGCCAAAGTGAAGACGGCACTTTATTTCGATAGAGTAAAGCTGCGGGTTCCAGATATAACGCATAGAATTAAAAGAAACTCCAACGTTTTCAAGGCAGAAATCGAGCTCATTCTGCAGGCCATCGATCTCAGTGACCTGTACGCCAATATATCCCTATACAAGAATCAACATGTCTATCTTGATAAATAATGTAAAATAAAACATAATATAACAATGAAATCACAGGCTGATTACAAACAGAACATTGGATTTGCAAACGATTGAACTTCGAATCCCAGCGTCCGCGATTTTTTCTTCTTTGATATTGGTGATAAAAATGTCTTAAAGATTATATTATCCATAGATTTTTAGGTGTGTATATCAATTTTTTAAATCACGATTTACTTGCTTATATTAAAAAATGAGTGACAAGAGTGATTTTTTTCTTTGTGTACTCGTATAAATGTCTGATTCATTATTTATATGAGAGTTTGGAATAAATGGCTGTGCAGCTACTTTACCGTAGTTTACGTTCAACAAGGCGTTATATTATTCCCTAGTTTCTAATTTTCTTGGCGAGCGCTTACACTCACGTCTGATACAACAAACTTGGCTTAAATTTTACCAACGTTTTCATACATAAATTAAATTCTAAGCCATATTAATTGTTACGCAGTAGGTAACCCAAATTGAAGTAAACACATACAAAGTGTGTTATTATAAATAATAAAGCGTACACACAAGTATTAACAAACATGATTTTTTACGTGTCAATTTCGACTATTTTTTTCAATGATTTGTTCTGTTAAATTAATAAATATTTTGTGCCTTTTATAGAATAAAATATAAACATCCTCCTCTCTCTCAAAATGTAGTTTTTCCGTCACGTGATTGCAGAATTAGGAGCAGATTGATAACACAGTTTTTTTCTGAAGCACATTGACATATATATATATATATATATATATATATATATATATATATATATATATATATATATATATATATGATAAACTTTACAAGCTTGTGGCCTGGACCTAGTCTCTCTTAGGCCGAACCACAAAACAATATGCTCTCGCCGAAGGGCGGGACACGACTGGCTCCGCGCTCGGGATGAGCTCTCGCCCGCGCCACAAGCGGTGGTCTATATAACTATGACCGGACTTGTTCAAAATGCTAATATGGCGGACACATTCATGTCTGACAAGGGAACAGAAATTAGAGATAATAGATTGTTTATCGAGGTTTTCGGTACCGAAGCCATTAATAAATAGATAAAAATTTAATATTATGTTTTTATATGGATCACACTGAACAATGTTTCACTTGATAGAAGACTACAGTTTCACGATCTATGAAAGCTTCATCAGTTCCAATGTGCACAAACGTACTGACGTAGAAAGTAGTATTTACTGATTCTTTTTACTAGAGAGTAATTAAATAGTCTTCCATAAAGTGAAACAGTGCTCAGTTTAATCCATATTAAAACATGTTATAAAATTATTTATGTAAGATATATTTAATTATTCATATGTATCTTAAAATGATTGCATAAATATACAACATTGGTTAAGGGTGAAATTGCAGTCTTGCAGCATGTAATTATATAGTGCTCGATGTGTTATGAAACATTTATGTAGTTAATTTAAAAATGCATATCAAAGTGAATGCTTAAAATATAAAACATTTGGGTTGTAAATAATTAATGAATAAAAATTAATAAAAGGTATAATTACGTTTCCATTTTACGTTCTAATTATTAATTAATTTGACATTCATTAATGGCTGTATTGAGTAAATTACAGACATTTTAATTTTATAACTGACCACATTCGTACTGACACAGTGGATACTGCCAATGTGTTTAATATTCTGAGAGTTTATTTAATTAACTGCAAATTTTCTATCAAAACCTTGAATTAGTTACTGAAGAAATTAATACAGCCTTTCCTAAAAGGCGGCTTAACCCAACCAGCAACACTGGGTAAGCTGCACACGGTGACCGATCGTAATTTTGGTCTGCGTCCAATGCTGCTTAACATCGATATTCAAACAAAAACCGCATTAACAATTTGTTATTGTTTCGTTCTAAAATATATTGTAACCGAAATTCTTTCACGTTTTATCGAGTTTGCTGAATAAGGCGTAATTTAAAGATATTTTCACAAAGTTTGGGGTAGAATATTATCATCCATTTAAATATTAATACGGTTTTTGGGTATCAGTGAAAATTAAATTGAACCAGGAATATTTAATGGAAAATCATTGTTTAATGAAACGGAAATAAGTTTTCTTGGGGGGCGGCGTTCTTACGTATTTGTAACGTTAATGACTCAGCGAGGAGCTGGGAATGATGACAGGGAGGGAATTCATACACAAGGGATTTTTTTTTTTTTAATTAATCACGAAAAAGAGAGCACTGAGTTTGAAATGGCAAATAGAAGTAACATGCGGAATGAATATAAATTATATTAATTTATGATCAAGAAACAAGTTTATAAAAATATTTGGTTTTCTTTAGATTTTTCTTTTTTTTTACATTAATCCGGGTATTTCAGTGGTTAAAGCTTTTGTTTGGCGAACTTAAGGTCGTTGATTCGATCCCCGACAGAGATAAAAAAAAAATTTGATCGATTTTTAAGCTCTCTCTGGTTGGTGTGAATTAGATCCCCCATCCGTAAATCCAGTCGTAGCCTTTTTATCAAAATTGTTTATAGACGAAAGTCGTCCCGTGAAGACCACCTATTGACAGTGCGTTTATGTAATAATGAGGATGATGTGTGAATTTCGGGTTTTATTCTATGATGTTGGCGGATTGGAACTCGACATGCAGTGCTTAGCCATATGCAGCATGGCAAGCGTCATAATATTCCTCAGAACAGACGTCAGAATCATCATATATCGGTATTCTTCTGTAGGTGTTTACATTTAAATAAAAACGTTCCATATCTGAAATATATGGTTTTCACAAATTGCCGCCACACACTTCTGTAAGTTGCCACTATCCATTCCTTGTACCACGACGCCTAGCCTTGAAAGTTCTCTTGGAAACATAAACATTTAGTATGGTTCCCGAAACATACCGAAGACTTGAATATGTGGTAGCTGCATATAACGAAGGCATATTTTTATAAAGATATCGAATAATTAGCTCGGCGAATCCGAGGCCTAAATTATAATATTAATCATATTCGATTTAGTGCTATTCAGTTCTTGCAAAAACCCACTACTTAAAACGTTAAGATCGTAAATATAAGCAAATATAAATTCACTTATAAAAAGTATAATAAAAGTTTTTTTATTCGCAAACACATGAGTTTCATCGTCATGCCTGTTTCTAAATGGAGCAGTTGTCATTACTAACTGCCGCCACAAAGCTGTGTTAACCGGTATGGTAATCGCCTCATCCCATATCAGCTCTGCTTCCCGCAGCTTCACCAAGTACACTATATGTATCGATCCTGACACCCTTCTAGGATGACGTGAGGCCAGGTTCTTGAAAAAAACAGCTTTAATCAATGCTCTCCGCGGCATACGAAATATGTGTCCTAACCAGGTACATGTTATCTTTTTTACACAACTATAGTATGGAATGCTGCCCTTTCCACTATCTTGCTTCGTCATTCCTTACAAAATCATCATACTCACAGTATTTTAGTATGAAAATAATGTATGATACTCTCCTACTTTAATTTCAATTAGATATTTTTACTAGATCCCGCCCTGTCTATAGGTGTAACTTAAACTCCATAAATTAGCTGGCAAAAACGAAAATTCAAAGTTGCACGGGAATGATTACAAGACATTCTGCGGTTTTTCGATTAAATTTGGTTGTTTTCCAGGGCCGGAGGAAGGAGATTTCCCCAGGCAGATATTAACAGAAAAAATCAGAGGCGGAGGGAGCAATGCGAAAGGTGTCGTTTCAAACGCCACTTTGGAAGTGGGAGATCGAAGATAAATTTAGCCTGTTAATTTTTTACTTGATTAAAGTGGTGATGACTTATTTAAATATTTTCTTATGTCATATAATTAAAATCTTTTTAATTATTCAGCGGCGTAACAATTTTTTTTGGGGCCTTAGGCCCCCGGGCCGGTCGCCTTGTACCTGCGCTCCTTAGAAGCACTTTCCAAAGCTGTTGCCTGAGTACTTTCTCGTTATACAAGTAACAGGATTTGGTGAGCAACACCAAACTTGGGTGTACAAGTTAGTAGTTCAGACGTTAATACTAATTGTGCCTTTCGTAAAAGCAGCCTTCTACTACTTGAACTCTTCTTTGGATATTCTCGTTTCAGATTTTTTCTTTTACTCTTACTCCAACCATGGCACGTTCGTTGACTTTTAATTCATGGATAAGACTTGCTATTAGATTTTACGTCTCTGCGCCATCAACTATTACAGGAAGGATGCATTGGTTAAACGCCTTAGTTTTAAGACATTGCGGAATTTTCGCTTTAAAAATGAAATTTTGTTTTCTAGATGCTGCCCATCCCAGTTATATACGCCTGTCGATTTTTTTTGAGATGTTACTTCGTCCTAGTTGCATTACTTATCCCAGATATATATATATAGTCGTTTACAATCTCTATTTGTGTACAATGTACATACAGGGAGGATCCATTCGTTAATTAAAAAAAAGTTTCACCTGCATTAACATGTATTGGTAAGAAAATGTTGTAAACAATGTAACTAAAGACTATGTGAACGTAACGTTACTATTTCTTTAATCTGGTATTTAGTACATAATCAAAATGTATTTACTGGTAACCCGGGCACATCTGGCTGTCTGAGTCGCGCTTACAAGCCTCCCCCAGACGCCCGAGCAACACTTGCGTGAACAATAACCGAAATTTATGGCACCCACTGGGGAAATAAGACGTTCATTACACAGTGATACGAATCATTGTTTCTGGCCTTCAGAGCCAGCTTAGTACGCGGCTTTATTTGATTGATATAAATATGAATAATGTGTGCAAGACCGCATTGAAAAGGTTAACCTATACTATTTTTTCTACACTTTTTTAATTGATACTTTTTATTTTATCATAATAAATCAAAATATTGAAAATATTCAGCATTTGTACATATAAATAAATTATTCAACGAATCAATTTTGCAATTCCTACAAACTGAAAAAGAAAAACGCTTATACATAGTGGTGTAAAATATGGTATCCTGGTTTTTCTTTTATTATGATTTTTTCCTGCTTTTTCTGGTTGAATAAATAATTTCCAAGCTATGTCTTTGCCTTTCGGTAAAACTTGTGACCCAGACTTTCTTTATTTTTCCTGATAACTTCTACGTCCGGGAAAGCTATTTTATCCCTGTCCTCCACTTCCATGGTAAATATTATTTTATCATAAATGCTGAGATGAGCCAGGAAAGCATTCAATGTTGTCTTGCCATTCACCCATACCACAAATGTATTGTTCACGTAACGTAGCTAGCATGAAGGTTGTAAAGGTGCAGTGGACGATACATTTGTGGTATGGCCGGACGACTTAAAGACCAAACCCTGAGCATAAAATAAGAATCTATAAGGTCAAGACCGTGGTACTTTTTTGGTTTCAAACATTTAAAAATAATGTCCAGTTCAGTCAACGTAACCTTTGAAGACCAGTCTAGGCTTCGGATTCCAAATAATTAATTATTTGAATATCGAATACGAAAATGTTGTTATATTGGAATATATGAATACATTCAAAGTAAAGGTGCCAAATATATTCGAATATTGAGTATTTGAATAGTCGATTGCAATCCCTAATCTCAGTACAAACAGTAGAAAATTGAGCAAAAAATATAGCGAAAGTGCGAAATTATGGTACATTTTCATGAGGTCCTGAAAGTTTCAGTGCCCGGGGCCTGTGTGGGAATACTTTGCTCCAATTGAAAAAAGCGTCGTGTAAAAGTCCTCGCCAGGAATTTTTGGTTTAAAATATGATAAAGTGCTTGCGTGAACTTGGCGAGGATAATAATACCAACAAGTACTCGCTGAAAAAAAGTTTCAGCTGAAAAAAGCTCTACGCATCGGTTGATTAAAGAATCATTCATGTTTTATAAGCTGACAACTTTACAACGGTTGATAAGGACTCGACTATATCGTCAAAAAAGGAAATTAGAAAAATTCAATAATTTATTTTGGGTTAGGATATATGAAAAGTCCAGATCATTTTACATGAAAGTTCGAAAAGTGGTTAAGAGTTGTACTTACAGTCATAACGTTTTACTAACCATACCATTTCAAATAAGAACATATCACAATTATAAGCATTACCAAATCGTTAAGAGTTTTAGCTTACATTAAAGTGATCTCAGCTTCTTGAAATTCCTATGGTACATTGTTTGTATTCAGCAGACAACTACGACTCAAAATAAGTTTTGATGGAAATCATCATAAAACAGTTTTTTCTCTGTCAACACACTTGAAACATAATTACTACAATTTTTAATACATATTTTAGTTAGTAACGTCTGAAGTAACTATGGAGTGAATGTTACATTTGTATGTTTGATCGATTGGCATCGTACTTTACGATTTTTGTCCGCAAAAACTAACTCAAGCGCCCCTGATAACCCGCTTGGTGAAAATCCTCCCTGCCCCATCCTGTTTTTGGAAACCTAGATGGGTACCCGTTACTGGACGCATGCAAAAAGCTACTTGTTACCCTTGCTAACCAGTGGCCAAAAAAAAGAAAATCTTGGGTTCCTTAGGTGGCCGCGGATGACAGTCAAGGACAGAAAAATAACCCTACCCACGTAGCCCACAACCTGACGCTTACCACGACAGAGAGTGGATCAGGGTTCTCCCCTGTCCGCAACGCAGCCTCACAGCATAAGAATTAACACACACCATAGTTTTAAGTCAAATTCTGTATAAATTTGTAAATAAACTCTTATTCTTAAAGTCCTTGTTTTAGTCAATTAACCCCTTTTTATCAGTCTTAATTGATTTCAGTTAGATGTATTTATTTTTGTAATTATTGACACCAAGTTGTCGATGTTGACATACAAAACGACGACATAAATATACTTAAGATAATATGATTGATACCTATAATAAGATTATTATATTATGAGTAGAGATAAATATTAATTTTGTATCACTTAATTCTGGAATGAACTTTATACCTTTTCAAAAAACACATTCGAGACATTTAAAAGAAAACATGTACTTTGAATTGCATTTAAATGCAGCGAATGCTAGAGGGCACAGTCATCCCCTTTCGAAAAAATGCGCGCTTATATTTTCATTAATCATCATAAATCACAAAGAAGCTAATAAAAACATACGCCCCAACATTGATATTTCCATTACAACAACGGGAATATCTTCATATTCCTGCACATGTTCCATTACAGAGAAAGAAATCTCCTGAAAAACAAAGAAAAACGAAAATTACGTTCACTTCTTTGATAACAAGCAAAACCTGAAAATTACACTCTGAAAAAAGCGTAAAAAACGTTCTTCCCGCATTGTAAGGACCTCGTAATGTTTATTTAAATAATTTATGAAGCATGTTTTGTGCTTGAAATATACCCCATCTTAGTTTGACATGTTTATTAAATATTATATTACCCTTTTTATTATGATGATATGACTTCTACTGAACCAGATCATATATGGAAAATTTGAAAGGCTTATAAACGTTGATTATATTTAATGAAGGTATTAAATACTATATCAGGTTGAACGCCAAATTGCTGGACAAAATACGTTTATTGTATTTTCATTTTCAACACAAAGTACACTGACGCCACATAGTGATGAATATGTAATTTAATATCATTTAGATTTTATGACGTTTATGTTTCAAATTTGGAGGTTGGTTAAGCCCTTTGTTAGTCGTTTGCTTACCATATTAAAGTTTGCGGTTTCGATCTGCGATAAATATTTTTAAAAAATATTTGTAAGCTCAATAACTCTTCTCGGTTGGTGTGAATTTGATTTCTCACCGGTATTATACCAGTCATGCCCTATTTATTAAAATTCGTGGTACATGGAAATCATCCCGTGAACGCCACCAGCTCATGTTGAATTCCTGTTAAAAATGTTATATGTGTAAATACCGAGCTATAGCTTATGTCTTTGTCGGATCAACACTCCACATTTAGCGTTAAACCTGTAAAATTTTCAGCATTATGGAATCTTGAAGAAGAGTTACATATAAAAATGTAGTGTGTTGATCCGTCTACGCCGTTAGACTACTAGCCTTAGGTAAGGTTAGGTTAGATTTCTATTTAACGTACTAATTATTCATTCATTGTACATTAAATACTGGCAGTTTTGAGTATACTACTGACATTTTAATTTTATAAATAACCTTATTCGTACTAACACAGTTGATACAACCAGTTCATTTTATCTACTGCCAGTTTATTTAATTTGCTGCCTTGTCATTTCATCTACTGCCAAAAGCTTTAATTAGTTACTGAACAAATAAATACAGGACTTTTTTAGGCGTCACCGGGAATCGAACTCACCACATCTCGCAAGACAATCATGCGCACTTTTATCTTATAAAGATTATTAAATTTAGTATGGATATTATTTTAGATGATTCTCCATACAGTCGGGCTAATATGTTTTACGAAGGTGATTTACGCCGGGCTGGGGATATTGGGGTCAGAGGTGACATTTTCCAAACTAATTTATTTGTTATTTGAGGCATGATCATTATTACTTGACGGAAGGTTTTCGTCTTTCTCAAAATTTTATCAAAACACTCAGCATCAGGGATGCGAATACTTTCAACGTCTTTATTTATAATTATTTAGTTACTGTGTATCTTTATCATGTCCACTTTGTCAGCCGCCACGATCTTCGCCTGATCCTATGTTAGCGCTGCCTTCCACAGCTCATGCGAGTACATTCTATGTATAGATTAAGTTGGCCTTCCAGGACGCGTGAGCGCGAGGGCTGGAAAAAAGGTGGCAGATGTTTGTGCTCCTACGGCGTTTTTAATATATCCTCCAACTAGGTTCATATGAAACAACATATTTATAATAATAATATGCATTATCATATGTTTTTTAAATGTACCCATTTCATACAATACAGTTTTAATTCAAAAGCAACCCAATCTATCTGCTTGTTTCTATCTAATTGCCTAACTCAAGAACTTAAAACGTATAAATACATCAAACGTAAAATGAATTATAATTTGAAATTTATTTTAATTAATAACATTTAGGTTATCAACTGAAAATACTTGGTGAAACTGCATAAATATAATTTTAAAATTAATTTTATTTAAAAAATTAATAAATTTAAAATATTTAGTTTTGATTCACAATTTATTTTAATGATAACATGTTTCGGCCCTCGTGAAGACCATCTTCAATAATCCATTCTAATTTATTGAAGATGGTCTTCAGGAAGGCCGAACATATAATCATTAAAACAAATTGTGAATCAAAAGTAAATATTTTAAATTAATTATTTTTTTAATTAAAATTTATTTTAAAATTATAATTATGTAGTTTCACCAAGTATTGTCAGTTGATAACCCTAATTTTATTAAAATTAATTTTGTGATAAAATTTTATCTTACCCCGAGTGGTGTACAACCCCGTGCTCCCCTTTCTCGTTCGGTTCAGGAACAGGGACGATTTTGTCATAAAAATAAATCTTCATAATTAGTGAATTGTGATGGTTTATGGTCGGGGAAGGTCTGCTGAAATTTCATACCGAAACCTATCCCCTTGTGAGAGAAAAAAGGGTGAGCGAGGGGGAAACGAGACATTCTACGCCACATTATATAAACATGAGGATAATTATTTTCAACTAATAAATTTTATATCCCATTATTACAGGTACAAGGTGAACCTTTTAAGTATTTATTTTAATTAATTAACTGTCACCGGCAGATTATTGATAATATTTGTTATATTATTATACCTACTTTATTTTTTAACTATACATGTACAATTCACATTTATACACCTTTTCTCCGTAGCAAAATTTAAAAACAATATATCTTTGAATGTGTTATACATTTTTTTCATTTTGCCGAAATTTATTGATTGTAAATTAATTTATGAAATATATAATTGTTTATTTATTCAGAGACTAAAATATTCATGAATAAAATTAAATAATATTTTTATTAAATGCTTAGCCTGCAAATCATCATCATTTTTACTTTGTCCGCTCCCTTAACTGGAGCATATAGTTGTCGAGAATTGCCGCAAAATAGCTGTGTAAGCTATCTTGGTTCTTGTACCTCATAAAATGGTAGCTCTGCCTTCCAGAGCTCCGCAGAAAACATTATATGCAAATGATAAACATTACATTTCGTCACCATGTTGCTGGTTTCTGAAGCAGGATAAGGAAGTCCAACAACACCTTCATCCAGGCTGCTTCTGAATGGCTCAACTCCTCCCTGAGCCATCGCTGTATAGAGTTGATGCAGCGACTACCATGAACTATTACGTTTATATAAAATTATTATTTTGTATGTACTATATAAATATATGTATATCTAAAAATATGTCAGATTGGGTATTGCACAACCCACCCAATCCTCCTGGAATATATATATATATTTTTTTTTAATATTATTATCAATAACTTCTTAAAAATTAGAGATCTTAGACTGTTGTGCAGTCGGCCGTCGAAGTGAAGAACTATAAAAACCTTAATGTCACCGTTAACTTTAATTTTTTATAGAGCACAAGTCAATATTGTCCAAAAAAATTATTTGCTAAAAATTGTATGTTATTTTCGCCAGAAAATGCGAAAAAAGTTCGCATTTCACCACCAACATGACACTTTTTATAAACAATATTCTTAAATTTATCAATTTCTAACATTATGATTTAATAATACCATTTGATTGAATTTCCTTGAAAAACGTAATATTTACTAAGTAGCTTATTAACGGTTCTGATAAGGTCTTACCTATTCAAAAAAGATTGTGTTTTCCTGCAAATTCTCAGGAGAACAGTTCATATTTTTAACATAAAATAAAAATAATATTAAAAGCAGACAAATAGTAAAAAAAGAAGAGTTGGTAGAAATTAAATAATCATACAACATATTAACATTACTTACGCGCGTAGAAAAACAACTATGTACTGTACTATGTGTACGAATAAGGTTACTTTTATTACTACATTTTTAGCGTATAATTATTTTGCAATATAACACGCGCATTCTGATGTTTTGATCCGATGTTTCATTACTATGAAAAATTAATTTCATTACTGTTTAAATAGCATACAGTTAATTTATCATATGAAAGAATTTAACGGTGCCTTAATAATTTTCAAATCTTAAACCTTGTTTAAATTTATTACTTCATATACAATTCTTGCACAAGATAAAAGCAATTATCCACTAAGAGACGTGTGATATATAGTTTTTAATAACATATGATATTTCTTTCTGCTGGAAAACCCAAGTCTGTCCGGAATCTCAAATAATAATTTAAGCCTCAACAATGGAGGCCGGAAAAGCGTATTTAATCGCTTCATAAGTAAACTTTCAGCACGATAAAACTCCTGA
Organism: Glossosoma conforme; assembly: GCA_022606575.1. Taxonomy (NCBI): domain Eukaryota; kingdom Metazoa; phylum Arthropoda; class Insecta; order Trichoptera; family Glossosomatidae; genus Glossosoma; species Glossosoma conforme. Next base: position 511,497 of record JAGTXR010000039.1, read on the forward strand.
AAGTTTTTCAGTGCCTTGAGAATCGGCCCCACTTTTCCTACAGTGATTTATGTCTTTTTTTGTTAACTCCTCATATATAATAATACGTGCCGGGGAATTAATCATTGGCGGCAGGTGACTTAACAGGCAAAGAATTATTTAAAAAAAAACTTAAAATTCCGATGACACACACATATTTAATTTATTTATCGAAATATTAGTGTAAGTGATACAATTATTTTCAAATTAAGGTTTTTTTTAATTTTTTAACAACATATTTCATACATTTCAATTACTTAACTCAGTAGAGGGAAGCAATTGACAAAGCGGGCAAGCGCTGTGTATATAATATTATAGAATAGAAGTTCCAAAGTTGACGGTTCGAATCCCAATGTCTGCTGTTTCTTTTTCTCTGAAATTGATGAGAAAAATATCATAATACGCGTATATGAAATTTACTGGAAAATTTTATATGCTTATAAATAATTTTATTCATTACTTTTTATTTTTATTTTAAAGTAATGTTTCATTCTAAAATCAGTGATAAAATTTCAATTCATCGTAATTTTATGATGATATAATAAGAGACCTACGCACTTTATAACTTGAGTAATCATTGTTAAAAATATATATATGTTTATTTTATTTAACAAAATATGTTTATTTATAATAATTACTCAATCAAGTTTATTATATTATCGTTAAATCTAGTGAAAAGAAAATATCATCAAAGAACGGGTAAAATATTCGTAATTGAACGCACTTTGACGCTATAAAAATCTAATGCACTTATATTTGAATATATCATTTAGTCGTATGAAAATATTTTCTGTTATAATAAAACATAAATATGTACTAAAACATAATTTTTCTTTCATATCGAATTGGAGAATCGTTGCATTCAGTTACGTAATATAGTACCGCCACTGACTGGCATTTCCATTTTCCCTGAGTGTCAAATGCGCAGTCCCTCCCCTGATATATGTACCCTAGTATTTTGTTTCTCGGGTTATTATTCATTCCTAAACACTCTTGAACAATCACTGTACAGTTGGAATATGAATGCTTCAAGGTTTTGGAGCTTTATCGCGAGCTTTTTTCAGTTTGAAGAACAGCTTTCAGGTTTTTACTAAATGTTTGCGACACAAAAAAAGAATTTTATCTTTATGGCTAAGTTGAACTGCATTTTTGTCCAACTTTCACATACATAAATTATTGTATTATGAGTATTATTCTTCATAACATCATATAATCGATTTTACTATCATTATTCAAAACAAATACTTCAAATAGAAATATTATTATTAGCGAGAATTACCAATACATTTTGATGTTAGATATTGTTGAAATATTGTATGTTTAAATTTATTTAAATAACGCATATTTTCTTACATTTATTGAAATGTAAGAAAATATGTGATTTGAGATCAATTGTGATTCAAAATAATTTATATAATACCAGTAATATAAAAAAAATCAGCTTTGATGTAACTCTACGAGAATCTTCCATACAATTATAATTTTCATGTAATATTTATCTCAGATACTCAAGAAGCTATTATGTTATTGCTGAAACATTTGTAGATCCCTTATAACATATTATTATTTATATAAAATAATATAAATTTAAAGATATCATAAGGTATAAAAATCAATTACTATTTTTTTCCTTTATAGTTAAAAACATTTTTTTGTTAATTCACGCTATTAATATTTTAGTTAAAAGTATTTGTCCGAGGCAAAATTTTATGAAGAATATTTTACTTTATAATATAAACAGCAAAATGTGAAGTAAGGGAATATTTTAATTTATTTATTTAGAATTCACTTCCAAATAAACACGTTAGAAACTGACGAACTCTTCATTGAAATGAAAACTTCAGTCTCATTGCAAATGATCAAATAGTGCACAGTTTGATCCATATAAAAACAAGACACCAATTATTCAAATATATTATTATTTCTTAATCAGTTATATAATTTTCTTCATAGTTTCGTATTTCAGTGGAAAAAAACTAGTTTAGTTTTTTATATCCAAAATTACACATATTTAACTTCAAGATGCTCTTGCAACGTCTTAAGTAATCCACAAGGCGACTAAAAAGTCTCATTTTAATATCCCTCAGATATTAATTCATTGCCTCTTGCACTCTAGAAGAGAGAAAAAAACCTCCGAGAAAGCGTATTGTTGAGCTGAAAGATTGCTTCTCACCTTGGCGTTTGTCCCTTTTGCGACTATTAAAATTTCTACTCTACAAAATCCGAGGGGAGGAAATAAAAAGTGGCGAAGCTTCCCCCTATGGAGCGTCTGCTTTTCTTACGGGAAAGAAAAAACGCGCAAATGGGGGCGATGGCATAAAGCGCTCGTGAATGCGCCACTATTTTTTTTATATTTTCAATTTAAGAATGTTTTTTTCGTAATCATCCGTATTGCCCGCAGAACTCTGAAATTGTTCTCACTTTGTTTATTTTGTTTATGGAATAATTTGAAAGTTTTATGCGTGAACGGTTACGAGCTTTTTTCTTTGTTAATTCACACTACTTTTTTATTTTTATATATTTTGAGCTGCGCTTCTACTCTCGAAATCTTTCTCGCAGTTGTTTTCTCAGTTATAAATGATAATACACAAAAACATTAAGACCTTAAAAGTCTAATGTTTTAATCTTTTCTGATTAAAAATGTAGAGATTTGAAATTTACTCTTATTCTGCTATGTATTTTAACGACTATATTCTTACATGATTTGATTATTTTTCTATCATTTTTTTTCTATTGTCTTATTGGTTTGTATATTATTTTTGTTTATGTAAAATATATATATACAAAACATTACATTACATTAAAATCCATGATAATTGCTTCTTTTTTTTTTTTAAACATTTAACTTTGCTTCTTGAATGTTCTTAGTAAAAATAAATGCTGTAAATATTTATAAGTCTTAAAATAAAAATTATATAATAAGTGTATGTACTTGTAAATATACCTGAAATTTTTTATTTTAATTAAAAAAAAAATGATAATTATTCACTTTACCAACAGTACTTTGATACTCTAAATTCGATAGTCATATACAAAATAATATTTTTAAGTATCTAAAATTTGACGACGTAAAAACAATTAGGTAAATAAAGTGATTCTATGAGAAACCATATGTCATTAAAGTAAAAAATCTCATTCTCATAAATCATGAATACTCAAATTGGGAGTTGTCCAACATCAAAGCATATTGTGTAAAATTTAGAAATATGATACTCACAATCGGTGATGTATCGTTAAAAGCGATAAATACAATACTTTATATTCAATGAGGTTCTCAGGATAATCAATGAAGATAGGCACCTTATAAGAACCATCTCAGAGAGGCGAGCCCGCTTGGTGAAAATCCTCCCCGTCCCGTCCTGTTTTTGGAGATCCAGATGGGGACCAGATACTAGACGCACGCAAAAAGCTACTTGTTAGAGAGTGGCTGAAGGCCTTCCCGTGATTCTGGAGAGAGGCGAGCCCGTTGAATCGGTCATATCATGCGCCACGATGGTCTTCTTCACGACATTGTGGAGGGGATGGTTAAGGGTAGAAACTGTAGAGGGCGCCGTAGACGGGAGTATTTGCAGCAAGTGTTCGAGGACATGAGTTGTAGCTCTTATGCTGAGCTGAAGAGGGTTGCGGAGGACCAAGAGGAATCGAGATGCAAGACTCTGTTGCTGCAAACCAATCCACCGGATTGTTACTACGAAGAAAACATTAGGAGTACTTCAACGAGTACTCATAATTAATAAAGTTCAATTTGAATGCACGTAGCTTTGATTACTCTTAAAATGTAATTTATTTTTATCTTCGAATCTATGAAATATAATAATGGAATAAATTATAATTGATTTATTTGTTAAGAATGATATGTTTCAACCATTTCCGATTTTTCATTGAAAATATACACATATTTTTACATAGCTATATCACCGCATACATACACTCACTTATATAGTATTATTTGAATGTAAACTCGTTAACCTATCATCTAATTCCCTTGGTTATTGTTACTCGACGTAGCTTAAACATGGGGTTAGAAAATTAAAATGTGCTTGGAATAATAGTTTTTTTTTAATTGATAAATAGAACTGAAAAAAATATATTGTAATCAAAAACAATGCTGCCAGTGAAAATTAAAAAGTAAACATTATTTTTTCTTCTTCTTTGTCAACATTTGGACCTAGCTATAACGTATGGTAACTAAAACTAGCTGCCAGATTTTTTAAATCAGTAATCACGATTAACGTATTAACATTCTCCTTTTTTAAAAAGTTGTTATTCAGTTGCGTGATGGCAGGATGATGAGTAGATTAATAACACAAAGACTTTTTCTGAAGCACATTGACATATATTTTCGATAAGACTTGGTTTACCCGATCGATCGTAACATGGCGTTACTTTCGCCTCGATCGATCGGGACTTAACAGTGCGTTTGAGCCGCCGTCGGCACATGAATCCGCGCGCTCGTGATGCGTTGTCGCACACAGCGCCTCAAGTGGCGATCTATGTAACTAATCCAAAATACCAATTCGGCAACACACACATGTACGAAAAGCGAACAGAAATAAGAGAAAGGGCTATATCATGCTGATGTCAGTATTTTCATAGGACAGCTCAGCATCGTTCGTTAATCGCATTTCATTAAACATACAGTTACACTTTCATCACCATCATCATAACATTTACGTTCTCTTAACTAAAGCGTATGATTATCATGAACTGCTTCATTAAGTTAAGCTGTCATAGCTCTCGTTTCATAACATGTCAGCCCTAAATTCGATCTACAATATATAATTCCTGAATTCCTCTTAGAACGGTGAAAATAAGGCTACAAATATAGTTTATGCTCTCCTGCTGCATCCGAAACTCATATCCCAACCATATCCATCTCCGTTTCTTTACCAACTGAAGTATGGAAGGTTACTATGTTCGCTCTTTCATCTTACAAACTTAATCCATCGCACCATTAGTATTATACGCAGGCATCTGCTTTCCAAGCCTATCATACAACTGAATTAGCCTTTGGTGAAATGCCAAGATTCACAGCCGTAAAAAATGTGAACGTTACATTAATAGGTTATTAAAATGCATTGAGAAATCTTTCAGTGTTTATTTCTGAATGTTTTGATCATAAGAGCTTTCAGGTGTGGAGTGTGCGGAGCTCGGGGGAGCGCGGGGCAAACGGGCCTTTTTCATTTGGATAAAAGCTTGATTTCAGTTCCGGCGAGCATCACATATTTCTGATGTGCCCACCTCTCCCCTCCGTAGCATAGTTGGGCGCCTGCCAACCATCGCGCCCTCTTGCGGACAGGGTGGTTCTTAACATAAGACTCAACGCTAAATGGATAAACCTTTTTCACTAATCTACCCAACTGTTTGTTAACGACAGATTAAACACCTTTAATTTCGTTTCATACCGTGACTACTCCTGTGGTTCCCTCTTCCATAGCTTATACCAAATTTTTGGGGATTGTCAGCACTTATTGTTACCTGTTGAAAGAATATTTTTCAATGCAATTCGAAAGTATTTCGGCCATAACGCACAGGTATACTTTGCGGCTACTAAAAAAATCGTGCATTTACTAATTTCTCTCGCATTTTTGTTCAGATCTATCTTACTATATATTTATTTATTTCACAGAACCGCAATTCCAAGGTACAAAGAATAAGAAACATACAATACAAACAAAAGAGAAAAAAAACATAAACGAAGAAGACGACACGTATCAAAGATCACAGAGATCTAAGAGAACAGTACCATCGACAAAAGAGGAAAGGGATGTAAGAAAAGGTTCGAAGTGTGCTGGTAGTCCATTTAGGAGCGCCATAGCCTTTGTACTAAATTGAGTGCTCGAAGCTTCACAAGTATCAACTGAGATTAAAAGAACAATGGATGACTACGAGCACGCGTGTATTTATCTGGAACGTAGAAGTTAAAACATTCCAGAATCCCAGGGTTGTGAATTGCACCGCGAAGAAGAAGGAAGGAATGTTTGAGAGCAGCAATTTTCCTCCGGGACTCTTAACGAATGGAAAGAAAGCATCCCTAGAAGAAAAAGAGTTGGTTAATGTTCTGAATTTGATTGAATTGAATGGATAATTACCGTAAATATAAAAATAGAGATGTCGCAGATTTTTTTATGATTTTTTTCGAGCAGGATAATGTATTTGGATTTATTGGGATTCCAAACTAACCTTTCCATCTAATCTATCTACCATATAACTCGTGATTGGTAATAGCTGAGTTAAATATGTCTTTAAGACGCCATATTTTCAATGAAAAATTAAACACATTTAGTTAAGTTTAAAACCCTAGCTGCTGGTATGGCGCCCCTTCACATACCTCACACTATATTTTCTGGCGTTGTGAGTTCTTCTTGTTAAAAATCATTGTCGATGTAAAACGAGTGAATCTATGAATTTTCCCTCTTTTATATGGGTTTAACGCTGCATGTGAAATATTGACTCGCCATCGTCAAATACTATATTCACGTATCATCTATTTATTACGGGAACTCACTATGATTTGATGGAGTTGACGGGAAGACTCTTGTCTATCATCAATTTTAATTAATAGGCTACGGCTGGGGTTTACGTGTGAGTTGTAAAATTCACAACAATCCGGGGATGAATATCGATCTTAGAAATCTATTATATGTATTTATTGACATCAGCATGATATGACCCTTGCTGACTGGTACCGAAAACCTCGATATGATACAATCTTTCGTCTCTTATTTTTGTTCGCTTTCATACATTTATATGTCCGCCATATTGGGCCTAGTTATATAGACCGCTGTTGTGGCGCCGGTACGACAACCCATCACGCCAGTTGTGTCCCGCCCGTCGGCGAGAGCATATTTTATTGTGGCTCGGCCGAATGCTAGGTCGAGCCATAAATTTGTAAAGTTTTATCGTATTTATATGTCAATGTGCTTCTGAAAAGTCTTTGTTTTGCTGACCTGCTCCTTATCATGCCCTCACGTGACTGAATAACAACCTTTTGGGACAGAGGAGGATGTTAATATACTTATTCTTTAAATCTCCATCTGGGATAAAACCCATGACTTTTGGTTTGGTAAGCAAACGCTTTACTAACGCAATTATTGCAATGATAAAACTGGAGATTATAAATTATACTTTTCTGACGATAATCTCATTTTATCAATTGTGTGCTCACTACTAATACTCATACAAATAAAAATATTATTATTTTCATAAAAAATAATACAAAATTTAGTTTATTTCAGTATCACCGTGTTCCACATACAAATATGTATTGAAAAAAACTGTAAAAAATATTTCAATATTCTTACGGCCACTGATTTACATTTCGTAAACAAGATAAGGGCGCATCCGTATTTCAATTTCAACTTTCGAATATGAGCATTCGGAACTATTGAGCCGAAAATAAATAAATACCTTTTTTATTCTCCAATCTTCTATAAATAGCATCGAAGCTATTCGTTTTTTCTGTAAAAGTAACATTTCATTTACATTTTTGCATCTCAGTGTTTGGCTGTTTCAATTTCTAAAAATATATATTATGTACTTACTTAAAAATGTTATTACTTTTTAAGCGTCACTATTTCAATAAAACAAGTCAATATTTCAACAAAACATAACGTATATCAACAACATATTTATTTTTTATATAACATATCGATTTGCCAAATATTTAAATATATATAGATGAATCCTTCGCCACACACAAGATTTTTCTTAAAGTGGCGTGGTAAGCGAAACTAAAAAAAACTTATATTTTATCACTACATATGTAAGACTGTCATTATATTTATGTTTTTATACATGTTAAATAAATAAATATATATATATAAATATATATATACAGGATATTGGTTTGAGCACAGTTTATAGTACTCTTTTTTAAGTACTTGGATTTCTGCTTTGGAAGTTTTCGGGAACCATATATATTACTAAGTGTACCTTCAGGTGCAGATATACCCTAAAACGAGGAATGGACAGCGCTAGCTGACTAATATAAGTGGTAGCAATTTGTGGTGACCATATGTTCCAGATATGGGGAAATATACAGGATAATACTTCAAGTACTAGACGATGGTAGAGAAAGTTTATTTATAGATGCAAAGACACATGGTAAGTGCTAAATGTGCAGAAGTCCTTTTATTAAAGCACCAACTATTTAATCCACCATCTTTATTATACCCACCAATGTCGTTCAGAAATGATAATATTTTATCCTCTTAAATATCTTATAAGGTGTTCATGGGATAAGTTTCATCTGAAAAGTATTGTTCGTAATAATCTTCTATTCGAAGAAAAAAAGAGTAATTAAAACCTCATTTAGATTTGTGAAAATTTGGATTTCAAATGATGAATTTCATTCGAAAAATATTGAAATCTGCTTAGAGAATAAAAATTAATTATAATCAATAATCAAATCAAATTATTATAATTAAACTAACATTTACACAGGCATTTACTGGGTATACCTGTAATGTATTTATTGAGTTCCTCGAGAGGTTTGGCCTCTCTTTTCGTGATACTTACCCATTTTATCCTGTCAAATTGAAGGTTAGAAATTATTTGACAAAGTGCATCATCCAAGTCAATCTAGACGTATTAAATGTTGTCGTCTGGCGTTATGCGTCATATTTTATAAGACCTTCCGGAACTGCTACTTTTTGATGATTGCTTACTGCTGTTGAACGACAGTAAGGGCATCGTCGGGATGTTGCGCACAGTAAACATGACTTAGATAAATTGCTTGAGATGAAAAAGAAAAAGATAACTTTACTGAAGATGTAAGTAGTCTATTATTAGTAGTCTAACCATGAGTGTGGCTAACAGAGTACCTACAACAAAAATAACTACTACCTTAAAATAAAAATGTATAATATCTTACAAAAAAATGTTAAATGTTAGAATATTCTTAAGTAATTAGATATATTCATGTTGTATTGACTTTTCAGGTAATGACTAATCCCGTTATTTGTCTCTATTTCTATAAACTGTGTTAATCTGAAGCCTCCATTTATGGCTTTCGGGGTAAATAGCAGCCACTCGTGATCGTAGCGAGGGTCCACACTAAAGAATCCCAATTTGTTCCTGATAGACAAAACACTTCAACCCAAATACTTTACACCCGATTACACAATATCGTCCCTGTAAAGCGATAAGGTCAGAAAATACGTAGGTAGCGGCATGTGATAATATCACCATAGAAATAGCAGAACTCATAATACAGTATAGATTACCTAAAATATACTTTAAGCTCATACTTTATGTTAAGAAACATTATTTTAAGAGAACCTTTTGGTTAAATTGACGATTATTATACTAGTCTTTCGTATTTTATGTAACATTAAGTCAAAACGATATTCTTTGTAAAACTCTATTATACAACGTAACTTAAGTAATTTTTATCAACAAATCATACTTTTTTTATTCAAAGCACTTTTGCTTAGTTAACATTATTTTTAGCAGGATTCGTTGTATGGCGTTAGATATATAAATTTATATCATTAATTAATATTTTTTTTAAATTATGGTAAGCTTGAGTTTGTAGCTTGCTCTTTTTTATTTTTTTATTGTGCAAATACTTGATTATTTTATCGCTTAATAAAGTAACTTATTGTATTTTAATTTCCAGTTTATCAATAAAGAAATAACACTGCGACTTATTGTGTAAGACTAATTATTCTTCGTAGTATCAATCCGGTGGATTGGTTTGCAGCAACAAAATCTTGCATCTCGATCTCCACTCTATTTGATCTTCTGCAACCCTTTAGCTCAGCATAAGAGCTGCAACTCATAGCCTCGAACATGTGCTGAAAATACTGCTGTCTAGGGCGCCCTCTGCAGTTTCTTCTCTCAACTATCCTTTGCACAATGTCGTAATAAAACCGTCGTGGCGTATGATGTGACCGATCCATCGGGCTTGCTTCTCTGAGATGGTTCTTAATTAGAGTAATTAGAAGTTATTATTTAAAAATCATAAGCTTTACCGAAATTATAAAATTATGTACGTATTGTTAAATTTTGGGTAAACTATATTAAGCACTTGTTGTATGTGCTCATTATTTTTAGTGTGCGTAAATACTTGTGGAATCATTCATAGTTTTTACTATTATTTTAACATTATATAATTAATCAAAACATTCATTAATGTTAATTTTGACCTAAATATTATAAATAGGATTTATTTTAAATATGGCTGTGAAATAATAAAATTGAATAAATGATAATAAAAACATATTTCGATGAAAATCTTATAAATATTAAACGAGTATTTGGGAAACTTCATCATCCTCAATCATTAATTTACTTGAATATTTATTATATGGTCTAATAAATTTATAAAATATATAATTAAAATAAAGGCAAATTGTACAAAAAAAAACTGTAATGCATTGAATAATATAATATTTTTAGTAAAACAACTCTTCGACAACATCTATTGAAAAGTATTTGATGAAAGACTTCAACTCCATACAGAAAAAAATGTATGTTTTTCATAATACTCTCAAATTATGATTTCTTAAGCTAAAAATTACTTGGTTTCTTTACGATCTTCGCAAATATCTTATTTTCATTGATAAAACATGAAGTGGTGCTGTATTTTAATATTTTATTAATGATTTTTATTGACAGAACCAATGTTCCACGTTACAAATTTGAAATTACAAAAAGTGTAAAAAAATTTACATGCAGCAATTTATACACTTATGTTTATAAATGCATAAGTATGAGTATATTTAATAATAGTGGTCATACAGAAGAATTCTCGGAATTTCCTGGAGAGACCACGTCACGAACAATGAGGTTCTCTGCATAATCAAGGAAGATAGGCACCTAGTAAGAACTATCTCAGAGAGGCGAACCCGATGTATTGGTCACATCATGTGCCACGATGGTCTTCTTCATGACATTGTGGAAGGGATGATTGAGGTTAGAAACTGTTGAGGGCGCTCCTAGACGGGAGTATTTGCAGGAAGTGTTCGAGGACGTGAATTTTAGTTCTCATGCTGAGCCGGAGAGGATTGCAGAGAATCGAGAGGAGTGGAGATCGATATGCAAGATTTTGTTGCTGCAAACCAATCCACCGGATTGATACTAAGAAGAATAAGTGAATACATATTCACATAATACACACACTTCATACAATTTAAATCTTTTCACTAAATAGACAAAACACATGCAATTTCCTAAACAAAATTCAAACACAAACGATTCCCGTGTGCAGTGTCCAGATGTTATAATAATAATAATAAGCTTTTATTCCAGCAGGATTGGGTGGGTTGTGCAATACCCAATCTGCCATATTTTTAGATACATATATATTTATATGGTACATACATACGTTATGACTTATATATGATAGTACGTATATACGTTATGACTTAGCGTCATAGAGACCACTAATCTTGACGAGTTGTGCTCTCCTGAAAGCTGCTTTCATAAAAAAAAAACTCAGATTCCTACAATTTCACTTAATAATTTTTTTAGCTTATTAATTTTATATAATACTAGTATCGTTTCACAGTTTTAGAAGACTTAATAAAAGTAAATAACTTTTTAGGTTTTCACGGCCAAATTTAATAATGTCGCTTTTGGGTTTAGCCGTGTGTGGCGAATTACTAAGTTCCAATATTTCAGCCGCCATTGCAGGGGTCTTTTTCAGGGTTGATATAAATAAAATTATACCACTTTTTTATTTCTATTGCGACAAAAATACACAATAATTTTAATTTATTTTTTAATCATTTTTTTTTACTTGATGGTGAATTAGAATGTTTTTAAAAATATCTTTCTTCCTATCTTACTTACTTTGCATACCTACCAACATTACACTCAAACAAATAAGCAAGGAAAAAAACTCTTTCTCAGTTTTTTATATAAAATTTCACACAAAAAACATTTAAAAATATCAAAAATACTGTGCCTCGAACGTAAAACATTAGAAGCAGAGTGTATTGAAAGTAATAATCAAACTCTAACCTGAACGAATGCGTTTCGTATATTTTACGAAAACTCGACTGAAAGCTTTTCTTCGCTGAATGCTCATTCGCTCTATCGCTGAAAGCTGTCGGGCGTCCTCTAGCGCCGTTACTCGCGGAACGAGCCCGACTAGAAGACAGCCAATTTTCTTTATTGTGGACCCGATTTTAGGGCCTCGCTGGCGGGCGGTCAAGAAGGGCCTTTCAATTTGTTTTACGGCCTTCAAGCGCGGACTTTTGGGATGGAGACAGGGCCGGAAATGTACGCTTGAAGCATATGTTAACATCATTTAGACAGATCATATAATATACTAAATCAACACTCAAATATATGCAACTAACAATGTTGTATTTTTTCGTGATTAAGACAGTTTTTTTTTTCTTCAAATTTCTTTCTCACCAATAAATACACAGCTTTTGTCAGTTACGTATTTTATTTTTTTAGTTTTTATTTAAGTCCCAAGTGAACTCCTCACTTTAAGTTTAACCAAATTATATTTAAGTATATTCTTTGTTACATATTGTATATCGTCTTTGTTCATTCATCTAGTTTAGTTATGATCATAATCTCAAAATCTTGCTTTTAGCAAATTTAATCCAAATATATTATTAGATTCGTTTAAGTAAATAATATAACTATATAACTAATCAAAACTTCGTAGGTATTCACGGCCAGATTTGGAGTTGTGGCTTTTGAGCTGAGCCGTGTGTGGAAAATTTCTTCTGACCAATATTTCGACCGCCATTGCAGTCATTTTCAGATGTTTTTTGTCAAAATCGTCAAACCTGAAGATGACACCTGTGATAGCGGTCGAAGTATTATACACACACTGATCAACCCAAAGCCAAAATTTAATAAAGCCATTCTTTCACAAGACCGTATTGAAATTAGAGAAATTATGTGAACTTGAGCTATCAAAATTTTTTTATTTTACTTTTATGTAAGTACATACAAAAAATTCCGATAGATCGCGATTGAAAATTATCATTGTGGATAAAACTGTAACGAAACATGGAAGGCATAAAAAAGATTTTTAGTATAATGATTATAATGTTTCTCGTGTCTTTGTATTATAATCTGAACATTTCTTGCATTATCCTGGATGCTAACCTGATGAAAAGTCGTGCCTAAAGAAGCATCACACCCTGACTATCGTCTTGCTGCAGTGAGCAATCTCGCTAGAAATTCATGACAATTGTGCAGACATGATGATGTAACCTCAAGGAATAACTTTTTTTTTTAAATGAGTTAACTGTCACAGGTCTGTTGGAAAAGGAAAACTTCTTTTCGTGTCTGTGTAAAGTAGAGTAGAAGGCCAAATAACAAAAAACGTAAATACTTTTTGTTTGTATGCAAAATTCAATTTATTTTGCCGCTGCAAGCTTTTCCAGTACTCGTAGTAAGTAATTATTATTTTAATACTTAATAATAATAAAATGGTATTGTGGAACTTTGACGCCTTTAGTTCAATTAAAGAGGTTTAATAGTGATGTAAAAATAAATCTTAAGCTTGTTTTAATTTTCCTTGGAATGCATGTTTTGTTACGATGAGTGTTACTCGCATATTCATAATAAGATGATTTTTTTACAATAAACTTTAAATAATTATTATAAGATATCATCATCATCATCAGCCTGTGTCCGTCCACTGTTGAACGTAGGCCTCCCGCATGAGTCTCCATCCTCTTCGATCCTCCGCCTTCCGCATCCAGGTCACTCCCGCTATTCTTCTTATATCGTCAGTCCATCTTGTAGGGGGTCGGCCAATGCTTCGTTTGCCAGTTCTTGGGCGCCATTCCAATAATTTTCTTCCCCATCGACCGTCGTCTCTTCGACAGATATAACCTGCCCATTGCCACTTGAGTGTGCCTATTCGTTGGGTAGCATCCACTACTTGAGTTCTTCTGCGTATTTCCTCGTTTCGGATTCTATCTTTTAGTGACACTCCGAGCATGGATCTCTCCATAGCACGCTGGGTGACTTTTATTTTATGGGTAAGACTTGCTGTCAGATTCCACGTCTCTGCGCCATAAGTTAATACAGGGAGGATGCATTGGTTAAACTTAGTTTTAAGGCATTGCGGAATTTTCGCTTTAAAAATGTACTTTAGTTTTCCAAATGCTGCCCATCCCAGTTGTATGCGCCTGTCGATTTCTTTTGAGAAGCTATGTCGCCCTAGTTGTATTACTTGTCCCAGATAGGTATAGTCGTTTACAACCTCTATTTGTGTTCCTCCAATGGAAATAGGATCAAAGGTCTGTGAAATATGACTATTAATCATGGCTTTTGTTTTATCCATGTTCATTTTCAGACCAATTTTGTTCGACGCTTCATTGAGGTCGTAGAGCATGTCTTGGAGCTTGTTAGGTGATTCGCCTATTAGCACTATGTCATCTGCAAATCGGAGGTGAGAAATGTACTCTCCGTTAATATATTTTTTTTTATATAAGATATAACCCGTATGTTCTATTTGCATACATATCATCATCATCATCAGCCTGTGTTCGTCCACTGTTGAACGTAGGCCTCCCGCATGAGTCTCCATCCTCTTCGATCCTCCGCCTTCCGCATCCAGGTCACTCCCGCTATTCTTCTTATATCTTGCATACACATAATTTAATTTAATTATAGGAAAAAGATGACCATTATCGACTATTTATACATGTCTTAATCGTTAATTTATATTAGTTAAGATAATAATTATGACCTTATCTATGAAGTTCGACTTTCAGTTTTTTTTTTTTAATTTTAATATAAATAATATGGTTTAAATGAATTCAACAAAAAAATTTCATATTATTAGTTTTTAAATAATTATTTGATGAAGCTTTTTTTTTATAATAAGACAATACTTGGTGAAACTGCATAATTATAATTTTAAATTAATTTCAATTAAAAAATTAATAAATTTAAAATATTTAGTTTTGATTCACAATTATTTTAAGCGATTACATGTTTCGGCCTCCCTGGAGACCATCTGCATCAAAACTAAATATTTTTATTTCATTCTTTTTTTTTATTCAAATTAATTTAAAATTACAAACATTTCTGATAATTTTTTCACGGCTTGTATTTCTTTGTTCAGTAACTAATTCAAGATTTTGACACTAAGTTAACTCAATTGGTAGTAAACAAATTGAATCGGCGGTAGACTTAATAAGTTAGCAGTATCCACTGTGTCAGTATAAATGTGGTCAGTTATATAATCGCAATGATTTATTAAATATTGGTTAAGATTTATGAAAAATTAATGAATAATTAACTCATAAATGGAAACCTTACCTAACCTTACCTTACATATGATTAATTACCAATCATTTATTATTTTCTGCCAAATTATTATTATATTTTTCTACTGCTGATTGATATTTTATTATTTTTTACTTCCTATTTTAGGTATTGATTACTGACCGTTTTATAAATAATTCTGGCCATTAATTGAATCAAATATTACCAAAAAAATATTTGCCTTCCTTCACTATAGAAACACAGCAGGTATGTTTTTCATTATTATTGATACATATAAAAATGTATACATCTCTGTATTATTCGTTTCAATTTGTTTTTTCAATAAAAACAATTGTTTAAGCGTCATTGTTTACTCATACATACTTTGTCTTGTTTCTAGTTAGCTCTAGATCTACTCATATATGACAGCCCTTACAAAGCACGCCTTCACAATTGGTATCGATTTAATTTAAGCTCTTCCTTTCTTATACAATCTTTTAATAATAACAGTAGTATATCTGATAGTCAGCATTTCGATAGTGATTATTCATAAAATTGAAGACGTTCTGAATAATAATATATGTCACATAAAATCTATTCAATCTATTTTAAATTTCTAAATACATAGAGAAATTTAAAATCTACCATCTTGTTTAATATTTTAATCTTATTAATATCAACAAGTATTCTATAAATATTTTATTCCCATAATGGTAGTTAATTTATGTGAACAAATAAAACCCTTGCTTATAATGTGTTATTTTTGTTATCAATAGTTGTATATACTCGTAGTGTTACAATCTCATGCAATCATAATCCAACCAGAACGAAAATCCAACCAAACAGCGCCACGGTTAAGAAAAGAACTACGCTTCTTTGTGATGCCAATCAACAGCACAGTAATAGAGAAAGAAACTGAACTTCCCTCTGACAAACTAAGATTTGAGTTGGTCTATTTTAGTACTACTGTAAACCATTTCCATCAACACATATCGTAGATTTATTTAATTATTCTGTTTTGTTATCCGATAAATAAGAGTTACTTCTAGTGTCATGGTTTTCGACAATATACTTGAAGGTAGAAATAGTTTTATTGTATGTATAATTGTTAATAATAAATTGAGATTTTGTGGGCTTTAGAGCAGTTTTTGGAATATATTTTGGACTTATCTTTCTCCCAGCATAATAAATTGTAACGACCAAGGCCGGGCAGAAACATATCAAAACCAATAACGCGTAATTTCATCCACCTTTCAGAAGCACACGCTAATGACGTAAGTGGCGTTTCAGGTTGCGACGTCCCCTGAAAGCTTTTGCTGAAAAATTGATATTGATTGATTTACGCAACACAATGTACCGAGCTGCATTGTTTCAGCGGCCACTCGTGACTGTCCGGAACACAACAACTAACCCTCCCAAACCGATGCGCCATTGCGAATAGGGTATGTTCACATCACTTAAAAAAAAATGTAAAATACATTTTTATATAAGCACTGATATCAACTCGATATAGCCCTACAGGTGCCGAAAACCCTTTGATATGTGATATTTTTTCTCTTATTTTAGTTCGCTCGTCGGAGGAGAATACCAACAAATGGTGATATTAATTCTTAAGTCTCATCTGTAGATTTCTATGACGCTTACCATGGTGCAAGCTCATTAGAAATCTTCCTGTAGTTTTCACTTATTTTCCAAGAATCTTTACACAGGGTTACCACTAATTTCTACACAGAAGTAGTCTTGTTCGACTCGCAAACCTAAATCACAAAAAAGTATGAGATTGCTACACTAACTGTTTTAATGAGTGTTTATCTGCCAACGACTACAGCTCGAGATTCACGCAACATTCTTATTATTACAGGAATTTACTATGAATGGGTGGTCTTCACGGGACAATTTTCGTCTACCTCCAATTTAAAAAAATAGGCTATGACTGGCAATTTTCGTGTGAGGGATCAAATTCACACATTAAAATGTTAATGTCAATTTTAGAATTAAGCAGGCATAAGACGCGGTGCGCATGCCAAATCGCTACATGTCACACGGGAGCAATTAGTTCCAGAGATGGTCATTATATTTATTTCGGTGCACTGACTGTCACAGCTGCTGGCCGTCTCAGTCCATCTGGGGAGCTGTGAATTGTGATTGAATTATGTCAGTATTCTCTTACGCAAAATAAACGTCAATGTGCTTCGCGACGAGTTTTTTGCTTTGCGACCTGCTCCTTATCCTTCCACCACGCGTCCCGATGATTATCCCGGTGATCTGGAGCTGCCATTGATTAGACGGAGGATGTAAACACTTTTATTTCATACAGAGTCTAATCATCCTGACTGAGCATCATAGAGAGGTTGAGCTGTTATGTATGCGATTTCATAAAAAAACTTTGCATTATTGTAAGAAATTACAAATTACGTCATCATAAAACACATGCTTTTCCGGCGGGTACTGCTCAATGGTCAAAGCGTTTGCTTTGCAAGTCAAAAGTCGTGGGCTCGATTCCCGACGGAGATTAAATAAAAATATTTTTATGAGCTCTAAAATACCCACGGTTGGCGTGAATTTGATCCCTCACCCGTAGGATGCCAGTCATAGTCTATTAATTAAAATTGGTGGTAGATGAAAGTCGTCCCGTGAAGACCACCCATTCTTAGTTAATTCCTGTAATAATAAAGGGTGATGCGTGAATCTAGGGCGTCTATGACGTTGGCGGATCAACACTTCACATACAGCGCTTAGCCATATGCACCATGGTAAACGTCATAGAATTCCACAGATGAGAATTGAGAATTCTACATGGTATGTGTTTACAGGTATTCTCTTATATGTGTTCACATAAAAGAAAAAGTAAATAACGTCTTTTTATCATAATTCTCGATTACTTATCATCATGGAAGACCATCAGTAATTTAAAAATTAATTTAAATAATTCTATTCATTATTTTGAAAAAATGTGAATGTTCCTTAAATCCGGGGTTGAAACAATTCCCATTATTGTGATCGACAAAAGTGTGACGAATATTGATGACTGAAAATTGGCATTTTTCATTTTGGCGAAACACTGTCGACCTGCCCATGTAAATATTGCGACGCAAAATATTAAACAATAGCTCTAGCTCTTAACACCCCATACACATTGATATTTTTCAGCAACGTTTTTAGTTTTATTTTCAGTACGGTTATCGAGATATCTTTTTTTTTAGTTATGTTGGAGAGACATTGATACTTTCTCTCTTATCCATTACTCATTTCTTATCCTTGCAAGTAAGGATACACTTTTTAGGCGATTCATTTTTCAGGGTAATTTTTCATATATTTATTTACAGAGTTTTTTTTTTTACTAAAATGAAAAATGCCTTTTGAAAAATAACACACTTAGAAGTATGAAATTTAGTTTTTAGACCTTACAGTTGATTCTGTAGATGTATCAACTATTAGTCAATATGAGGAAAAGGTGAGGTTTCTGAACGAATTGATGCGTATAAAGAATTTGATGTATAGTATGTGTATATTTAATTACTTATAATATGGTAATAAAGTTAATGATCTATAAAAGTAGATAAGAAAATTGAAAAAATAAAATAATATTACAATAAATATTTTAAAATCCATATGATATAAAATACATTCTACGGTGTATGTTAAATAAAATTTCATTTTAAATTTTAAAAACATATTAAGCGGTCACATACAGCTTATCACTAGTATTTTTTATTCTGCTCAGTTACTCGTGTTAATGACATTGCCCAAGTCCATTAAGTGACATTTATACATTTACAGCATTAAGCGAGAAAGGCTTTAAGTACTGCCGAGGTTCAAAACCACTTAAATGAGACCTTCTGCATCTGAATACAATATTCGGTAGACGTCCCAACGTCCCTTGCCAAATGCTCTTTGCAGGAAAAAACAACCTTTTTAGTTAAAACTTAAATCTGAAAAATAACACTTTTTTAATAATTTAACAACATTAGCTGCTTTCTGTATATCTTCTTCGTAGTATCAATTCGGTGGATTGGTTTGCAGGAAGAAAATCTTCCATCTCGACCTCCACTCGTCTTGGTCCTCCGGAACCGTCTTCAGCTCAGCATAAGAGCTATAACTCATGTCCTCGAACACTTGCTGCAAATACCTCCATCTACGGCGCCTTCTACAGTTTCTACCCTCAACCATCCCCTCCACAATGTCGGGAAGAAGACCATACTTACTTAAAACCCAGTCTATAGTTCCGTCAAACAAAGTGCCGACCATACAGAGTCTATATCGGTTATTTATTTATTTACGAAATTCCATTTTTTTTTTTACAAATGTACAAAAAATGAGTATACATAACTATACAATAAATAGAGAAAAAAAAATAACAAATAAAAATTACACAAGAGAATAAGAAGATGACACGTGTCAAAAGATCACAGAGATCAAGGAGAACAATACCATCGACAAAAGAGGAAAAGGATGTAAGAAAAGGATCGAGGTATGCTAGTAGGCCATTTAGGAGCGACATTGCCGTTGAACCGAATTGAGTGCTTGAAGCTCCACAAGCCTCGACTGGGATCAAAAACAATGGATGGCTACGAGCATGGGTGTACCTATCTGGAACATAGAAGTTAAAACATTCAAGAATTCCAGGGTTGTGAATTGAACCGCGAAGAAGAAGGAATGAATGTTTGAGTGCAGTAATTTTCCTCCGGGACTCTAGTTATATTCCCCATTCTTCTTTACGCCTGTGAATTTTGGCTTCTCAACGAGAGCCAATGCAACCATATAATGGGTTCCGAGAGCAGGTGCCTGCGTATAATGCTGGAGATACAATGGTTCGACTTTGAGAGGAATGTTGAGTTGAGAGAGCGGATAATATGACTGATTTCTACACTACAATCAAGAAGCGTAATTGGATCTGGATGGGACATGTATTAAGGATGCCGCAAGAGAGCATAAGCTACAGCTGCCTTTACTTCAACCCTCTGACCTCACACTGTCATGGAAGGCTGTCGGGAACTATACATTGAATTTACTCGGCGAAGCTGGGATGAGGCAAATATTATGGCGGCTAACAGAGCTTTGTGGCGACGATTCGTGAAAGCCAAATGCTCAGTAAAGAGGGCGGACATGGTAATGATGGTGATGATGATGCTGTTTATAGACGAATAAATCTACGGTACCACTCAAAAGTATAAAAAGCAATGGTCTTCTATACAAGTAATAAAATGTGTGAAACATAAGCATTCATAAAGTAAATATATAAGAAAAAAGAAATGGCATTATGACAAAATATTTAAATTTTCTTAAATTATTTAATTTTAATCTTGTGGTCAGTCTAGGATGCTCATAAGGTTATCTTTTGGGTGCAGATATGAGCATATTTTTGGCTGTATTCAGTATTGAATGAATATAAAGGAAGACTCTTTAGCGTAATCCAAAAAACAATAACTGATACACACAAAAAATCAATATTGATATAAACCCCCAGTGGAATATAAATATAAGAATACCAAAAGCAATTTGATTATATCCAACAGAAGTTTGAATACGTAGATCTCAAACGTGAAGAGAATAAGTCTCATTTAATCCCAATTTATGCAACCACCTTTGACGGGGAAGTGATATTTTTAATGTCTACTTCTTTTGCTTTTACGTAGATATTTAGAATTGGTCACCAAAGCCACAAGTCTAAGTTATGAACTAATAGGGGAGTATCTGAAAATTTTGATTTTTACTATCTGCAGGTATCAAGATGGCTAAAAATTTTAACCTCTGTTCTTACAGGAATCCCATGAACTTGGCCATTGCTGGTTCTCGTAGGCCAGGCGTCGACCAAGAGGAAATTGTTTTTAAATTAAATTTCCTATTGTACAAATACCTACATAACTGCTTCATATCCGGTGTGCCCACCCTCGTTAACGGAAGATTTATTTGAGGTCTAGAACCGTTCAGCATAATACACTTCGATTATTTCGCGAATATTTTTCACATGGAAATTATCATATGGCTATTTATATTTGATTTATATTATTTATTCTATCCACTTTCCATTTATTTGATATATATTTTCTTATTAATTCACCTTTTAAGACTTGTTCTTTTTATACAGAAGGTCTTAAAGCAGCTTCTTCCAGTTGTTATAGACACTAAGAAAAAGTTTACATAATTACAGCTAATATGCAGCAGGAAAAAGTTTCAACTATGAACCGAATATTGAAAGTATAAATACACACAGTACTTTTTCTACATGTCTTTTTGAGCGGTATTATTGGCGATTTACTCTTTGATACTTGGTACTTTTTAATTTTTATGATTGTTGGTACCAATTTATTTAATTATTTGATCGTTTAGTTTTGTAACGCCCCACTTTCGAGAACCAATATACCGTTTGAAAAAAGGAGTTGTCGAAATATTTGTGTCGAAAATATAAGTTTCCTTTTTTCTTTACTTTTACTTACCTTATCCTATAATGTCACGTATTTCTTCATAATCAATAAATGCCAGGATCTTTTGGTTAAATTACTATTGAAATATATATATACAAATAATTATTAAAAATCAATTACATAAATTAAATACTTTTTCATTTCAAACCTACTTTTATTACTATATTTCATCTTCGTAGTATCAATCCGGTGGATTGGTTTGCAGCAACAAAATCTTACATCTCGATCTCCACTCTTCTGGATCCTCTGCAATCCTCTTTAAGCTCAGCATAAGTGCTACAACTTATGTCCTCGAATACTTTCTGCAAATACTTCCGTCTAGGACGCCCTCTACAGTTTCTTCTCTTAACCATCCCTTCCACAATTTCGTGAAGAAGACTATCGTGGCGCATGATGTGACCGATCCATCTGGGTCTCCAAAAACAGGACGGGATGGTTCTTACAAGGCTCGCCTCTCTGAGATGGTTCTTATAAGGTGCCTAGAACATCATTGTTCGTGACTTGCCAAAACATTTGTTTGGAGCATCTTGATGTACGGCTGTGAGACATGGTGCTTATCTGAAAGTTATAAAAAAAGACTTGAGGCCTTTGAGATATCACCATACATTTCCTGGAGATACCACGTCATTACTATATTTAAAAATATGTATGTATAATTGTTCGGAGGTTAAATATTGCAATTCTTTTGAAACTCAAAGCTGCAAAGGTTGCTAACAAAGTCAGCTGTCGACTTTGTTTTATTTTTTCAGTAATAAAAATTATTTTCTCAATAATAAACAAGCCATATATGGCAAACAGCTGGCTTCTCAATAACAAATAAATGTTTTATTTACACGTTGAATATAAAAGATGGGGAAAAATAATCTTCCTTTTACCGAAACACGAATATTATTTTCCTTCATTTCTTGAATAAAGTGGATCAAATATAATTGAATATCAAATAACAGATTTATGATAATTGGCAAAACAAGAAAATCTTTTCCCAATGTTCATATAAGATGCTTTCCTTGGAACTCCATTCCTTACTGATTCTCTAGGGGGATATGACCTACAGTTAAGCGGTCGACTGTCATACAAACAGCCCCGAATTCGATTTTCTTTGAAGCTAAAAAATAAATTTAAATATATAATTAAAAAATATATAATTTAAAATATATATATATATAAATTAATGTTATTTTGATTAACATGTGATCTAAATATTGACATACTTTCCACAGCAATTACCTTCATACATACGATGATGAATAGTCAAATTTCCCAAACTTTTGAGTTGATCTTCACTAGGACAACATAAATCTCTCTGGAAAAAATATATTTTTTTTAATAAATAAATTGGCATTTATATACAACTGGGATGGATAGCATTTGGAAAAATTAAGTATATTTTTAAAGCGAAAATTTTGCAATGTTTTAAAACTATGGCGTTCAAACAATGCATTCTACCAGCATTTACTCATTATTTCGCAGAGACGAGGAATCCAATCAGCAAGTATTACATATTAAAATAAAGGTCACTCAGCGTGTCGTGAAGAAAAAATCCATGCCAGGAGTGCCTCTAAAATATTGAATCCGAAACAATAAAATCCGAAGAAGAAGTAGTGTAGACTAACCAAATAAAAACCACACTAAAGTGACAATGGGCAGAACATATCTTTCAAATACACAGCGGTCGATGAGGAAGAAATGTGTTGCATTGGCGTCTGAAAACTGAGCGTGACGACATAAGAAGAATAGCAGAAATGGAACGTTTGTCGGGACCGAGAGTAATTCTCATGGATCTCGTTTCTTGTCTGTGAAAAAGCCTCAGGGGTTTTACGTTATCAAGGATCAATGAATAAATGCTTATGAATAAATCTACGTTTTATATAACCAGTGTTAAATACAACAATTTATTATTTACTTTACTATTTACAGTTTTTTATCATGAAGTGTTGCTTAAATTGATGAAACACTTATTTATCATGGACTATTTTGTCACAACTTGTACCCAAATAAATAACCTTAAGTGCACGTTTCTTAAATAATGTATTATTTTTAATTTGCAACGCTTTGTGTTTTGTAGACGAAATCTCATCAATACCGTCTGGCGGCATTTTTATTGTATATTTCACAAGGCAAAGTACTTTTCTCAGAATTTCAATTATTTTGTAGCATATTTTCCGAATCAGTTGCGAAGTTTATATCTAATTCGGTTCTGTACGTAGCAAGTATCAGTAATATGAAGGTATTAATTGCCTTTATTGGGCTCGTTGGTTTGTACCTGCTATTATAATCTTTATTATTGAGTATTAAAGGTCTTCGAGAGGACAGGGAAGTAATAAGGGTAAGATATTATTTTTGAAATAATTTAATTAAAATTAATTGTCAGATTCATTATTCTTTCTTCGTAGTATCAATCCGGTGGATTGGTTTGCAGCAACAGAATCTTGCATCTCGATCTCCATTCCTCGGTGTTATAGAAACCCTTTTCAGCTCATTCTTAAGACCGGGTTATTAATTCATGTCCTCTTTGTTGCTGTAAATAATCCCGTCAAGGTTTTGGCCTCTACAGTTTGAACCCTCAACCATAAAATCAATATCAGTTAAGAAACCATCGTGTCGTATGATGGCGGCCATTACCAATAAAATGGGCTCATATCTCTGAGATGGTTCTTAATTAGGTGCCTATCTTCCTTGATTATCCTGAGAACCTCATTGTTCAAATTATTATTTATATTCCGAGAATTCTTCTGTACGACCACATCTCAAAGGCGCCCTAGTCTTTTCTTATCACTTTCAGATAAGCACCATGTCTCACAGCCGTACATTAAGATGCTTCAAACAAGTGTTTTGACAAGTTGCTTGCAGTAATCGATAAAGTAATATTCTTTGAATCAAGAATTTTGGCTTTTTTATTGAAAGCTAGCCTTGCTTGATGTATTCGACTGTTGACTTCTCTCTTTGTTCTGCCATCCCAGGTGATCGTACTTCCAAGGTATTCATTATTATTTATTGCTAATAATAGCAGTTTATTTATTGAAAACGCAAACAAGTGTTTTCTTTTCATTGGTGTCAGTAACTGTTGTTATAGAAAAAATGATTACCATTCTTAAGACCGGGTTATTAATATCCAGTATTTCTTTGTTCCGGAACTAATTCACGGTTTTGCCAGTAAGTTGAATGAATTGTCAGTAAATAAAATCAATAGGCAGTTACCTAAATAAGTAGTATCCACTGTTAGTATGAATGCGGCCATTAAATTAAAATGGCAGAAATATATTAAATATTGGTTAAAATTAATATAAATAAATGAATAATTAGGCCATAAAGAAAAACCTAAATATACCTTACCCAAATTATTATTTATCACCATTCATTAATTATTTTCTGCCAATTAATTATTTTTCTAATGCCAAACGATATTTTTTAACTTACTTTTTTATGTATTTATTACTGACCGTTTGCTCAATAATTACTGCCCATTAATTGAAGTAAATATTGACCAAATATTTTTGCCGTTGTTAAGCAGACGCTCCGTTAAATAAATAAAAAAGTGTAGAGCGTTATAATTAAATATGTTTCAGAATGTCTTATCCAAAAATAAGTGAACAATCTGTTTGAGTTACAAATATATTGAAGTTTATCAGACTTACGCATTTTTTTCGTTTTATAACTTAAGTGATAATTTTGAATACTCTCCTGCCTGTGGTCCAAGTTAAATATATTTAGATAAGGTCTGAACCCATAAAATATCTCCATATAAATGGTGAGCCGATCCCCGAAACGGGGTTAAGTTTTCGAATAAAGCTTAATTAATTGAGGTAGAGGTCCAGGTCCGAGAACTTCTCAATTTACAAACCATTTATAATTATTTTATTTTCACGTTAAGAGGGAATAATTATCTTTAATCGGGAATAATTTCGCAAATGAGAAAACGAGCGAAAACAGATTTTTATTTGACCCAAGTGAATGAACTTTTTAAAATCAATTCACAAGTTATTTTACGTATTGAAAACACTTTGATCAAATTCCTATAAATTTTGAATTAATATTTTTTACTTCCGTACCTTTTTTCAGGTTAATTTCAGTATTTCGTGCTGCTACAGGGTTTCAGTGAGCTTGAATCTGCTTATAAATATGTTTTTAAAGAATGTCATACCAAATAATTACATTGAGTAAATATAAAAATTTCAGAGTTTATTCTTAAAAAAAACATAATTTATTGAAAAAATTGTACTATTAAATTTCAGCTAATGCATTATATGATGTGAGGATAAACTATGTTTATTTACATGTGAGGTTCGTGTTGCATAAATTGGGATACATTGTAACAGATAAGTACGTTTACGAATCTACTTGTGTACTTGTGTATATGGATTAACGTGAGCCCCAGATTTATTTTGAATAAGAAAATGATCACATTTTTTTTAATTACGTCAATAATTTCTTAAAAATGACAATAATTTACAAAAACTCATGTAAACGTGCTCTACTTTTTGTTGGTGTATATGCCTTGTGGTATACGTTATCTACTTAAATTTGAAACTATTTATATAATCGTGCCGGAAGCAACAGGCTCAGATCCTGTCTGCCCAGAAGTGGGTGACGTCGATGAGGTTACTCCGGGCCATCATCAGGTCTTCCTGGGTGCAGCTACTCGGACACAGCGCACATTCCAGAAGGTGTGACAGTTTCTGCTCCACGCCGCAGTGACATTCAGTTGGTTTGCTGTAAAACTGCCATGCTTTCATTTTTGTTCTCGTCTTGCATACTCCGATCCAAAGTCTGGTAAGGAACCTCCAATGTTTTCCATCCCTGGTTGTGTCCAGGGGCTAGGTCCTCTTTCGGGGCAATCCAAATATTCCCCTCAGTTAGGCTTCTCCACATGCTTAGCCGCAAGGATGGCCTCAGGTATCACCAGTTCCGTTGTCGACTGTAGGAAACTTCTTCTTGATTTGAGCCGTGTGGTTATCTTTTGATACCCAAACTGGTGAAGTGTGTCGTAGATTGCTTTGGAGAGCTCTTTCTTGCTGGTGACCCGCCGTATGTCTGGTGGGGCGATGCCCGATAATTGATATAGCTTTGATAATGGTGTAGGTTTTAGGCAGCCTGTAACCAGCTGGCACGTTTCATTCAGAGCAATATCCACTTTCTTGGTATGAGCAGACGTCGATCATATTGGCGTGGCATACTCGCCAACAGAGAAACAGAGGGCTTGAGCACTTGTGCGGATCAGGTTTGGTTGAGCTCCCCACTTTGGACCTGCCACATTTCGGAGTAGGTTGTTTCTGGTGGACCTTATGCTTAACAGACTGACAGTGTTTCTTATAAGTTAGGGTCCTAACTTTGAAACTACAAAAAATTAACAAATCTAATATAACCCGTTCGTGAAGTCTCCCACTGGACTTATTTGTTGATCATAATATAAATGAGTGCATCATCAAAGAGATTTAATTATCCTCTATTGTGTTCGGGTAGAGTCTAGTCCAGATAATAATGGCATGCTGTATTTTAATCAAAGGGGAGAGAGGGGTTAGCAGACCTGGACAAGCAGGCCGATGCAGCACAACTGGCAGTGACAGAGTGCTGACGCTCCCAGTTTCCCCTATTCGAGAGGTTTCCAATAATGTCCTCGATACAATGTCCACTCCATTTATTTCATTTGTAACACAATATCGTTGAACTTTATTACATTATTAAGTTCACAGGCGTTATCTCCACTGTAGAGTTAAAAACATGTACACCAGTAGTACAAAGCAAAGCTATTGTAATTGGTACTTGGAGTAACAATAACTAAACCATACATATTCGTCATATTCATCATTATCATCATCAGCTTTTATCCGTCCACTGTTGAACGTAAGCCTCCCGCATAAGTCTCCATCCTCTTCGATCCTCCGCCTTCCGCATCCAGTCCGCTCCTGCTATTCTTCTTATGTCGTCAGTCTATCTTGCAGGGGGTCGGCCAATGCTTCATTTGCCAGTTATTGGGAACCATTCCGATACTTTTCTTCCCCATCAACCGTCGTCTTTTCGACAGATATGTCCTGCCCATTGCTACTTAAGTGTACCTATTCGTTTGGTAGCATCCACTACTTGAATTCTTCTGCGTATTTCCTGTTTCGGATTCTATCTTTTAGCGATACTCCGAGCTTGGATCTCTCCATAGCACGCTGGGTGACCTTTATTTTATGGGTAAGATACTAACTTCGCAGCCTTAGACTGAGGTCTATTTGACATCTAACTGATGCACCTAGAATCACGGGAAGGCCTTCAGCCACTCTCTTACAAGTAGCTTTTTGCGTGTGTCCAGTAACGGATCCCCATCTGGGTCTCGGTCGACGGGACAGGGAGGGTTTTCACCAAGCGGGTCAGACTTGTTGTCAGATTCCACGTCTCTGCGCCATAAGTTAATACCAGGGAGGATGTATTGGTTAAATGCCTTAGTTTTAAGACATTGCAGAATTTTCGCTTTAAATTCGTCATAGTAAAAAATTATTAAGTATGTAGTAAAAAAAATAATGTTTAAACTACGATGATGGCAAAACCGTGGTCTTCCGGCATGGGAAACAGTGCCCAGTGTGACCCATGTCAAAACAAAGTATTTTTTTTTTAGTTATTGTATCTGTCTACAAACATGACACTTTAATCAATTTATAACCGAAATAACGAATTGGGAATATCCGATACAAATATCAATGATCAGCCTAGTATGTAGGGATATATTAATTAGGATGTGTCCCCACAAGTAGCGATTTGTGAGCGACTGGATTATTGAGCCCACGCGACACGATTATCCGCTCAGCGCGGCTGATTAAATCCGCTTTGATTAGCCCCCGACCATGTAATATTTAAAATAAACCAAACGCGGTGCAGCAAGTGATGAACAACCCCGTGTGATTTAATCTAATCATTATGGGACTCTATAAATACATATATTAATGTGTGACACTACCTTTATATTTATTTTTTGTATCGTTAGTAGTGTATATTTATCGAATATCATATTTTTACATTCATTTAAAATTTATGTATATATTTACGAAATGCCCAAGTATTCACTGAATTACTTATTTTATTTTAAATATCAAATTGATGACATATTCTTGTAGATAACATGTATTTCTCTTCATATTTTATAATAACGTCAAAAGCTAATGTACAGGGAGCGGCTAAAAAAGCTGACGGTTTTAAATCAAAACAATGACAAAAACCGTCAGCTTTTTTTGCAGCTCTCTGTACAATTGAAAAAACATTGAGTTTTTTTTTATTATGTAAGCACATAAAGTAAAATACCGACAGATGGTGAAAGTAATTCTGAAGTCTCTTGTGTGGAATTCTATGACACTTATTACCATAGTGCATATGGCTAAGCGCTGCATATGGAGTGTTGATCCGCCAACGTCATAGACTACAGCCCGAGATTCACTTTTAATCCTTAATTATTACAGGAATTTACTGTGAATAGGTGGTCTTTACGGGACGACTTTTGTCTACCACAAATTTTGATTAGTAGGCTATAGCTGGCATTTTACGGGTGAGGGATCAAATTCACACCAACCGGGGATATTTTAGAGCTCAGAAATTGCTTAAAAATCCTTTTTTTTTTCAATCTCCGTCGGGGATTGAACCCACAACCTAAATCTAAGCAAACTCTTTGACTATTGAGCTGTATCTGCTGGCATCTAATGTAAGCTATACCTGCCGGCATCTAATGAAAGCTTTATCTGCTGGTCTAAAGGGAGCGGCAAAACAATCAGACGGTTTTCAATCAAAGCAACGACGAAAGCCGTCAATTTTTTTTGCCGCTCTCTTAAGTTTTTTAAGTTTATCACAATAAATAAACCTTATACTTGTTTAATGTTCTCATTATTTTATTTACATGACGGTAATAAGTGAATAATACTCACATTAGCAACGTTTTAAGCAGCAATATAATTTTCTTCGTTATTACTTTAAAGATTCCACAAACACTAAATTTGTTTTTTAGAAAGTCTTTGTTCTACGTATCCCTTATTTCAACAACTACACTTGCTATCACAGGCTTTAATGGCAAAAGTCTAGCTTACCGCTGCAATGAAGTACTCACCTATTCAGGTGAATTCGCTTCAATGCGAATTTAAGGGGGTGTTTTATTTTGACACACAGCTACAAAAATATTATATATTTTTCAAACATATGAATCAATTGATAAATTGCGCAGAATAATAGTGTTTTAGATAGAACCGCTCTTTGGTAACGTTCATTATCTTCGCGTTAAGCATTTAAGGAATCTATTAATAAAATAAACGTCTGAAACTTGTTGAAAGCAGTAATTTTGTGGTTTGTCGAAAACAAAAAATTGTCTGAATTCGCGAATCACCTTAAAAGTAATAATCGTAAATTTAATCGAGACACGGGCGTAGATAACATTCAAAAAATTTATTAATGTTTGAAACTTGATCATTTAGAATCAGTTAAAAAAGGCATTAATAATTAATAAAAATACCGTAATAATCGATTACTTTAAGCAAATATCCCAATTTGAAATGTGCTTCCAATAAATTCGCTCTTTGTTTAACAGTTCCATCTAAAGATGTCTCTTACACTTATTTTTTCCCATCCACTTCTCTATGTAACCTTAATTAACTGTTCTGTACTTAGGTATAGTTTTAAGTATCTCATAATGATGGTGTCACCGAAACCGTTTAAGTGATTTATTAAGTAAAGCTCAGTGGTTTTCGTTGCACTTAGTAAATACAACCCTGTATATATTGTTAATGTACCAGCAGCGTTCATCTACAACCAATTAACATTCGAAAGCTTATTAGAAATCTTCCTGTAATTTTCACTTATTTTCCAAGAATCTTTACGCAGGGCTACCACGAATTTTACAGAAGTTTGTATACAAAAGTAGTCTTGTTAAACTCGCAAACTTAAATCACAAAAAAGTATGAGATTCCTTAACTATCAATTTTATGTAAATCTATATTTATTTATTAAACAACGATTAAAAGTGTTCAAAATCATTTTTTTATTAAAATTGACTTGCAAATATCACACTTGCTTGTAACTTAAGAACACTGTTTTCAAATGTTAACATTAAACGTAATCGACGAACTTTAAAATGATCTTTGCCGTTCCCTGTTGTCATCAGCCTGTATCTATCTACTGTTCAACGTAAGCCTCCCGCATGAGTCTCCATCATTAGATGGGTGTAGGAGGAATTAGGTCTTTAAGCTCCGAAGAGCAGCGACCGTGGTAATAACAGTAGAAAAGACTGAGTGAACCAATCTTACACCTGTGTTCCATTGATTGCAGGTTAGATGTAAGAGTGTCATTGTTTATCAAACGAATTGCTCTTCTTTGAACTGAATCAATTAAGTTTAGAAGGAGTAGAACATTTTAATTAACTTTTTTAATTCAACTATATATTGCTTTGTGTTAAGTACAACCTTTTTATACATGCAAGTAAGTATCTTGCGATAATACGCTGCAGCCTTATCCAGCGTAAGGCCAAATTCTTTAGTCGACCAGAAACTATATTCCGAAAATGTCTGCCAGCCTCATGCTGATGCTCTTCTTCGGTAGATCCAGCGGTATGGAAGAAACTCTTCGGCGAAATCGTCAAATGGCCCGGAAAATGCGCTATGAGCTCTCAGCACTGGGCGCTTTCAAGAATCCTATTTTCCCATTTTCATTGAGTGGATGTAAAGCTTTTAAGTTAAAAGTAACGTTTTAGATATGAGAGTCTATAAAGGAACATTTGTTCTGAATGATATACACCAAATTTACGTTTTTGAATGTTCATAGTACAAATTGTATGTAACTATTAATTATTTTAATGCCTTCCAACTCACTATTCTTAAAGAATAATTACTGAAAATTGTAAATGTAGATGTTTCAGTACTAATTTATTTATTTTTGAAGTGTCATTTGTTAACTTGGCCATATTAAAGTTATATTGATGTTTGAAACATTAATGACATATTTTCAGCATTCACATTGTCATCTACTGTTTTATAAATAATATATATTTATTTATATACCTTGTTTTTACTTCGATCACGTAAGATGGTCTCTGTTTAGATACTTCAGTTTCGACTAACTCGTAGCGTTCCTCAATCCATCACTGTCAGAGACAATCACTAAATAATTACTATTGCAAAATGATTTTTGAAACATTCTAATCGATGTCAGTATAGGTATTATTTCCAAATTATTTGTTTTGGCCGAATTGTTAGTGCTGCCGAGATATCTCGTATCTGGCATAGCGTACATCGACCGATTGACGAGACATCTCGGATTTGGCAGTGATTCAGTTAAGTGTGGCTTTAAAAAGTCTCATATAACGAGTATTTAAGATGTTGTGAGATTTTTTCTGCAACTTGAAATGACAAAATGTTTTGAATAGATTGTCAATATTGTATTACTCGTTTAAAGGTTTGTGATAATTATTAATTAAGCAACTCTAAAGAACATTTTTACTAGTGTTTATATTTATATTTTTGTTCGATCTCTTGATCTACATTATTTGAATTGTAATTAAATATTTTTATTTTCTTAGAAATTGGAACACAATAATCATTTTATTAGTCTAACAGGACTTCAAAACCAAATTAGGAAAAAGGAAAACCAATTAATTAGAATAAATTGTTATTGAACATTTGATATTTTCAACCATTTTAAAGTACATTTAATTTATTAGGATCCGTATTGTGTATTACAATACTCAGAAAACTTAATTTATTTTAATGATAGGTAGACTTTTCTCTAAAGATAATTTCACTTTTTAATATATTTTATATCAATTACTTGTTTCATATATTCATGAAAAAATATTCGTTTAGATTTTTGTAAGTCCTCAGACGACGAAAAAACCTTCATTTTATTTAAGCTTCCACGTGTTTGTTAATTTAAATAAAGTTGTATTCATTTTTCATATTGAAATCAGTAAGATTCAATCCGATAAAAAACATTTATTGAAACATAAGCAATCTTACGTAAGTATGAAACATAAAGGTTGTTTTTTTTTTAATAAATACATTTCTTATCAACATTTTTCATCCTATCCAAATCCGTTCATTACGTGGAGCATCAGCCATTGGTCCATTAACCTGTTCGCATCGGTACCCTATATATGCCGTGTAAGTTACCCCTACCTTTGACATCGGTAGCCGTGACATACCGTTTTGCTACTTTCTTAGAATAGTTATTTACGCATCTTCTGATAGCTAAAAGATACAAGAACCAATGTGATATATGAAAAAAGATAAGTACATTTATGCTTCAAATACTAGTTTTATAATTGACAGTATAATTTGTATTCCACCGAGCCGTAATGAAAGGGTTACTTTTCCCAAGAATAAAGGAAATATCAGCTGAAATATCAAAAGCATATTAAGATTTTTGAAAATTGTCATGTTTAAAATAGATTGAATAATTATCCCAACGATTTCGAACCCTGTACTTGTTGTTCCTAAGAGGCGAATGAAACCAAAATAACAAATATATATAATACCATAATTGATACGTATATACAGAAAAAATTTTTGGCTTAAAGTGTGACTCATCTATACAGGGAGAATGTATAGAGCTTCGATTTTATTAAATATTATTTTTAAATCAAGCTCGGTCTGGTTTTGAACCGCTAGCATCTGAATGACAAACATACGCTCTTACCACTGGACTATGCCACCCGGTATTTTTATTATTGATTAAAATGTCATGATATGATGTTTTCAGTGAATTTGTATTAACATATCAATTGTATAATAATAGTATGGACATTCAATGCGCTCTATAGATATATGAGTATTGAAATATATTCTAAAAATACACTAAAACAATTTAAAATGATATATTATACACTTGGTATTATATCTCAAAGTGCATATACATCAATTCATCTGAGGGATATGAAAAACAAGGAGTGGCTCGTAGCCGCCGTTCGTCTTATGATATTCTTGCTTCACATCCGGCCCCGATCCTCTTCTCCTTATCAGCAACTTGCATAAATTCAAAACGTGAATTGCGCATTCCGAAATTCAGTGAACTGAAACAAAATGGCGCTCAGCTTGTTCAAGAGTGCACTGCATGCAGTTTTTGACGAAGTTTATGAAAATATATTACTTTTTTTATGTTCATAAAATGTATATTTTCATTATTTGTAACGCGATTTATTTTAATTAGGCGTCTATTTAACAACGTTATTGTTTAATGATGATATTATAAAAGAGCATATTAAAAACATAATGAGAATATATGTTTTCACTTTAGGTATTTAGAATGGATTGTATATGTTGTATTTTATCAATTGTCAATAATGATTTTGATGCTTAAATAAACCACATTATATCAATTAAAATCAAACAGTTATTCAGAATTGATTCGATTTTCATTGATAATCTGCTTAGTGCGAGTTAATCGAAGACAGTGATTTAAAAAAAAACGACGCAAACACTATGAGAAAAAAATCCGTTTCACATTAAATAAGGCGTGCATTATAGAAGAGTTGTCTGTAATAACAATTATTTACTTGACCCGTAATGCAGAAGATCGAGAGGGATGTAGACTAATGCTAAATGTTTTAAATGGACCGATTAGAATAGTGATGATTATATATTTTTCTGGAACTTTAGACATATGTGTGGTTGAATAAATAAAATTGTGAGACTTTAAAAGTCTTCTTCGTAGTATCAATCCGGTGGATTGATTTGCAGCAACAGAATCTTGCATCTCGATCTCCATTCCTCTCGGTCCTCCGCAACCCTTTTCAGCTCAGCATAAGCGCTACAATTCATATCCTCGAATACTTGCTGTAAAAACTCCCGTCTAGGGCGCCTTCTACAGTTTCTACCCTCAACCATCCCCTCCACAATATCGTGAAGAAGACCATCGTGGCGCATGATGTGACCAATCCATCGGGCTCGCCTCTCTGAGACGGTTCTTATTAGGTGCCTATCTTCCTTGATTATCCTGAGAACCTCATTGTTCGTGACGTGGTCTCTCCAGGAAATTCCGAGAATTCTTCTGTACGACCACATCTCAAAGGCCTCTAGTCTTTTTTTATCACTTTCAGATAAGCACCATGTCTCACAGCCGTACATTAAGATGCTCCAAACAAGTGTTTTGGCAAGTTGCTTGCGGAGCCCTTAAAAAGTATATGTCTTGAAATCGCCGTTTATCAAAGAAACTATTTTACGTCACCGAGATAGTCATCAGGACGCGTGAGAAGGGATGCGGAGCATGTCACAAGCAACACGAACTTTTATAGAAGCACATTGTAAAATGTTTAAGACAACCAATTGACAACTTCGGTATTCGGCTCGGGCCATGAACAATGAACGATCTACTTCCATCGAGACTCGAGCTAAAAGTAATGGGAGCTCGCTGTTACACATGCAGCGCCCTCCAAACGTCTATCGGCCTTTTGACGAACCCATCTACTCTGTCAAAACAATTAAAATGGTGACGCAATGCCTTTCCTTTAATATTTTATTTAAGCATATACGAAAAGCAAATTAAAATAATAGACGAAATATCTTATATTGAAACTTTTCGGAACCAGCCTGCAAGGGTTATATCGCGATGATATCAGTTTTTACGTGTAGAAGAATGACATATTTTGTAGCTTTCTTCCACGCAAGCTTATGGTGGCGTGAACTTAATTTTTAACGACAGAAGAAAAATTAACACATTTTTTTTTCAAACAATATATCTACAGTTTTTAAAGTTTTTTTCCAACTATTCACACTAGAAACGGCTTAACAAATGAATGTGAAAGCTCCGTTGATCAAGTTCAAAACTAACCGAAAAGTTCCTAAAGAAAGCTCACAGAATCTCACTTATTAAATTCGCGAATGTCACATGATGATAATTTTTAATAATGATCAAGGCTGCCTTTGATAATGAACGTAACTAGGAAATATTAGTTCGCTCGTACAAAGTGAAATATTCCTGAAAGGTCCCTGAAAGCGATTCGTTTGCATATCAATGAGTTGTCATTCTGCGCGGCAGAGACTTTGCAGCGTCAAAGGATGGGTTAATTAATATTATATTAGAACTTTTCTCCGACTTGATGAAATTATTAAGTGAAATGAATGTGAAACCTTAATGGAAGGGAGGAATTAGCGGAGCCTCCGCGCCTGAGCTTCGTATTATGATATTCTATTATGGCAGCGATGGTGAATTTCAAAACCGGTTGAGATTAAATTTTGTCACTTTAGTTTATTAATTAAACAGATCTTGAGCTAATTGTATTCAATGAGTTTAACAAACCTAGGAGGATTATTTTCATATCTATAATATATCTGAAATAGATTGTTACCAAAAACTTAAGCCACACACTTCTGTCAATTGTATATGCTTCGTCCCAAGCAATCTCTTGAAAACATGAAATTATAGTTAATATTTATTTATTTTCTCTTTGGATCACGTTGGGAATGATCTGTTTAGGAGACTGCAGTTCGAACTTAATCGTAGCCTCTTGACAATGATGGATTAAGAAAGGCTACGAGTTAGTTGTTGTAGCATTCTCCTCTCTTTATAATGATGTTATTCCGTAGCGTGAGGGAATGATTTGTAATAGATTAATAATACACAGACTTATTCAGAAGACATATATTTACGATACACTTTACAACCTTGTGGCCCGATTTAGTGACAGCATTCGGCCACGCCACAATACAATATGCACTCGCCGAAGGGCGGGACACAAATCATGCGCTCGTGATGGCTCTCGCCCAGCGTCACAAGCGGCTTTATATATAACTTGCCACAAATGCCAATATGGTGGACACATTCATGTACGACAAGCGAACAGAAATAAGAGACGAAAGATTGTATATCGAGGTTTTCGATACCAGTCAGAAAAGGCTCTATCATGCTAATATCAGTTGATAAAATAACAATGTAAAGATGCCTGCTGTTGTATTTTTGGCACATTTTCGGGTATTTTTAATCGGATACTTTTAATAAAGTCAAATGATTAGACTGGCTTTCGACACAACACAATTATAATGATAGAATAAACCCGACCAGTGAAACGAGGTCGGCAACAGACTAATTCAAGTTGTGGTCTACGTCCAATGCTGCTTAACCAACAATCAAGTAATATGTGGTGAATGATTTGATAAAATTTAAGTAAGTAAGAACATAACTGAAGACTCCCCAGGTTTGAATAAACTCTTAATCTCTCTTAATCTTTAATTATGAGACCTGGAGCTTTTGGTACGAAAAGAGACTCAACGTAAATGCAATATTATTTAAAAGTTTCGCTTATTTCATTCTCTTTTACATGGATAAGAAACCGATAAACAAATCACCAACAAATATGCCCCGGATACTATAATAGCTACCCTTTCTTCTTCGTAGTAGTAGTATCAATCCGGTAGATTGGTTTGCAGCAACAAAATCTTGCATCTCGATCTTCACTCTTCTCGATCCTCTGCAATTCTCTTTAGCTCAGCATAAGAGCTACAACTCATGTCCTCGAACACTTGCTGCAAATACTCCCGTCTAGGGCGCCCACTGCAATTTCTATCCTCAACCATCCCTTCCACAATGTCGTGAAGAAGACCATCGTGATGTAACCGATCCACCGGGCTCGCTTTTCTGAGATGGTTCTTCAAGTACTCGAATTTCTGCTCAGGAAGTTGCCGGGAAACATATTTGTTTTCAAGTGTACCTTAAGGTACACAGATATATCCTTGAAAGAGAAATCGACAGTGGCAGCTGACAGAACTAAGACGTTGCCATTTTTGGTGACCATATATTCTTTATATGAAACTGATATGGCAAGAAGATCCTTTTCATCGGTATCTTGAAATTTTTTACGCAATAATGTTTTTCGTTTTAAACAATCTGACTGCAGAAATCTAATTATCAAACAAAAAACATTACTACAAACTTAAAATCAAAAACATAACAATAACATTGTCTTATAAAAGATAATGTATGAAATCCTGAAATAAAAGTGTCCCTATATCAACTTTCCATGAATAAACAAAAAAAATATCCGTCTTAAGTCTTCAAAAGGTTCCTAATCCCTTTTACGTAATATAAGAGATTTGCAGAATATTATATCTGTGACAAGCTTACGGTTTCCAAAGGTTGCTCGCGGAGATTTAGCATAGCCTTTATCCGGATATATCTTTGCGTAAAGGCTTTTTATGATAATATTATCTTTTCATACAAGTGAATATCCATGGACATTAACTGGGGCAAACAAGACTCTAAGAACGCGTCCTTAGCCATCTTTCCTACAAAACATCGCGACCCTTTATTCATATTTAATTCCATCAAATGGTTCGTAGATACATACTACAATTACTCCTTCTAAACAAACAAAGTATGCTTTATTTATTTTTTTATAAAATATATAATGTATTTATATCTTCATGATATAGCCCTTGCTGACTGGTACCGAAGACCTCGATTTACAATCTTCCGTCTATTATTTCTGTTCGCTTGTCGTACATGTATGTGTCGCCACATTGGCATGTTAGACAAGTCTGGTCACGGGTGTGACGTTAGTTATATAGATCGCCACTTGCGGCGCTGGGCGACAGCCCGTCACAAGTGCGCTCAGTCGTGATCTGACGACGGCGAGATCGCATTGTTGTTGACTCGGCCTGAATGCTGTGAAAGCCGGGCCAGAAGTTTGTAAAATTATCGAAATATATATGTCAATTTGCTTCAGAAAAAGTCTTTGTGTTTTTAGTCTGCTCCTTATCCTGCCACCACGCGACTGAATAACAGCCTTAAGTTAGAGAGGAGGATTTAGTATATATACTGAAAAATTCATGAAAATAAGAAATGTATATATTTTTATTTTTTTGCTGAGCGGTATGAATACCTGGGCATAGTTGGTTTCCAAGGTCCGCGGTTCGCATCCCGCTTCTGCCGTTATTTTTATGCTTGGATTGACCGCGTTGAAAAAATAATTTTATGTATAGTATATGCATATTTCATTAATAGTAATATTGTCATATAGTCAATGATCTATAAAAGTAGATTAGAATATTGAAATAATAAAATAATATTCT
Source organism: Glossosoma conforme (assembly GCA_022606575.1). Lineage (NCBI taxonomy): Eukaryota > Metazoa > Arthropoda > Insecta > Trichoptera > Glossosomatidae > Glossosoma > Glossosoma conforme. Next base: position 550,147 of record JAGTXR010000039.1, read on the forward strand.
AATAAAAATTAAAAAAAAAAAAATCTATCAATAATGTCTCCTTGAGACAATATCAAGAAGGTTAAAATATTCATCAGTAACACAGGTAAATGATTGGTTATACAGTCCGAGTCGGAACTATAAGTAGACGTTTCTCATCCATTTAGTCTATAGTTTGGTTCGAGAACCGAGTGGTACTTACTAAAATAAATAGACTGTCGGAAAGTAATAATATTAAGCTTGTGAATAAATGATGACTGATTGAATAAAAAAAATAAAAAAGATACATACTTTGAATATATACTATAGTGACATCTATCATACGATGATAACAATGACATGAATACTAGTTTCAACGTCAGTCGGTCTAGGCATAGCAATAGCCAAGTCGGCTGAGCGGTATGAATACCTGGGCATAGTTGGTTTTCAAAGTTCGCGGTTCGCATCCCGCTTCTGCCGTTATTTTTGTGCTTGGATTGACGCGTTGAAAAAAGAATTTTATGTATAGTATATGTATATTTAATTAGTAATAATATTTTAATATAGTCAGTGATCTGTAAAAGTAGATTAGATTATTGAAATAATAAAATAATATTCTAATAAAAATTTTAAAAATCCATTTTACATATGTTCATCAGGAATTCCCTTTACAAAGCTCTCTCAGTTGCCATGGATATCACTTCATTCCGCACACAAAACTTAATGGAACTACGCTGTAAATAGTGTCAGGCATAAAAAGAAAGGGAAAAAAATATTTTAGCTGTGCACAAATGTGTGGGTATATCAAACACTTATTATTATTTTGACGTTTAATTAAGCACAGATGTCAGTGAGAATAGTGCCAAAATCAAAAGAATAAAAATTCAGGGTATTTTTTCCCCACAATATATTTGTTGATATATATGTCCAAACAAGGTCCATCTTTGCCTCTTCATCAGACTGTTCAACCAAATCGCCTCGGATGTTGATATATTTCACGTAAGGGAGGCTCAATTCAGGCATGATTTCCACGAGTTTCTTTGGAGGAATGATTTGTTGTAGTCGTCTGTTTCATGAGCATTGGGACCTTCTGTTGCTTGTCTTTATTGCTTTGTTCTGAGTACTTAATCATAAGTACCTATATTTTGTGTATGTAGTATTTTTTTTATTTTATGATTAATTATTATTGTACTTCAGAAACGAATTGAATTGTTCAAATTTGTTATGTTTCTGTAAGGGGAAAAAATTAATGAATTAAATTGAATTACTTTTTTTTATATACGAGTATATAGGGACCGTCATACGAAAGATCTACTTATAATAACTCTGGTGGTAATAAACAGGACATATCTGTCGAAGAGATGACGGTCGGATGAGGAAAAAAGTGTTGTAGTGGCGTCCAATAGCAATTAAATGGAGCATTGGAGGCGTTGTTGGAGGCGTTGGCAGACCCCCTGCTAGATAAACTGACGACATCAAGAGATTGTCTGGAGTTACCTGGATCCTGAGAGCGGATGATCGAGAAGGACGGAGAATCATGTAAGAGGCTTACGTTCAACAGTAGGCGGATGCTACAATTTACTAATACCCTCTTGTATATGTATAAAATTAAGAAATGTATCACCAAATTATGTTCATTGTGATCAATTAAATCGTTAAAGCATGTCTATTTCTTGGCATGCCGGGTTTAACTGGTACTAAATAAATAATTTTAAAAAAATTTATAATGTATTTTTTCACATTTTACTACTTCACAATCGTCGCCACTACAACTATTCTTTGCATTATACACTGCCAAATGAAAGCCTACGTCGTTAAAGAGGTGATACATAACGGGCCTCTAAAAATGCTCATAAAACACTCGCCGTAAACACATTTTTGGTGTTTGTTAAGTTCACACGAGCGGTACCGGGGTGGTTCACAATGGTGGCCGAGTTGTGTCGAGTTGAGTTGTGTTGAGTTGACGCCGGCCCGAGCCGCACTTCCGCCGGAAGGAGGCTTTCAGGCAATGGGTCAGTCACAGCGGCGTACTGAAAAAATAACAACCGCTGAGACACTCTCTCAGCGCTCTCTAAGATAAGCTGGAAAATGTATTATAAGGTAGACAGTAAAACGAAACAAGGAAGATGTACAATGTACATCACTGAAATATTCTTGACAAATTGCATTTAAAAGACATTTTCAAACATTTGGCATTTTACTAGTAGAGGAGTTTGTTGAAGATATCGATCAGAGTATTGGTTGATAATTGGTAAACTAGAGAATGTACTGAAAGGAAATTAAAAGAATACAAAAAAATGCTGCAAAATCTAAATTTTCGTTTAAAAAATGATGTGTTGTAATGATACTAAATGCGAGTACTACATATTATATGTTAAAAGACACAATTACTCAGCATAAATATTAATGGAAATTTAAAAAGTTGTCGGAAATAAACATATATAAATAATTACTTAAAATATACATATACTATACATAAAATTCTTTTTTCAACGCGTCAATCCAAGCACAAAAATAACGGCAGAAGCGGGATGCGAACCGCGGACCTTGGAAACAAACTATGCCCAGGTATTCATACCGCACGGCGAACTGCGCCATTGCCCTGCATATATAAATAAATTTAATTTACATATTATTGTGTGTTTTTCGAATTGAATAATGAAATAATACACAAACTATCGGTTTCAGAGACAACCGCTCTTTTTCAAGATATTTAAAACTCAGTTTTAAAAATTCAAAAAGTTAATTATTTTATTATTTGACATATTATTTCATTTTAATTAATTTTATATTGAATTTTTATTTTGGGAGCTCGCTTTGAGAACCAATTGAAATGTTAAATAATTTATTGACGGCCTTGAAAACAGCCGTTTTTCTATTAATATTGTTTAATTTAGAACGACAACTGATATAAACTTAATGAAAAATTTATGAAAATCATTGAAAATGAAACCGCTATCTTCAATTCTGTGAATAAAAAGTCTCTAACGTGATATTCAAGTAAACACGATAAAAATAATTATTAATTTAACGTAGAAAAAAACGTAGCTTAACCTTTTCATACAGAACAAATGTTTTAATAGTTTTATACTGTTCAATAAAAACAAAGAAAACTTATATTTTATGAAAACAATACTAAAATATATCTATTTTACTAGTATAACGGTAGATAATTTAAATTACATAAATATTACAATTTCAGGACACTTTTTATTAATTAATGAAAACAATAGGCACTGATATGAGCTTGGTATAACTCTTTTAGGCTGATACCGTAAAGCCTCAAAAAACGACCTTTTGTCTTTTATTTTTGTTCCCTCGCCTGACAGGCACATGTAATAATGTTAGTTTTAATTACATCATTTTATACGGCGATTGCATACACCATTTTATTTGTTATGACAGTTGCTCCATTTTTATATTGGTGCAACTGTCATCTTTAATTCACTTTTTTGCCGCGATCATTGGCGGCGCGACATATCACAGTGTTTGGCAGTCCTCAATTGACTGTCGCCCGGCTGGCGAAACGCCATACCGGACGGACGTAGAAATCAAGTCGTTATTTAAAATAAACGTGAATCTTGCTTCGAAAACAAGTTCTTTGTGTTATTAATCTGCTCCTGCATCTTGTCACCCAGTAAATCGATACCCAACGTAGAGAGGAGGACATCAGCACTTAGTTCACATTTTTTACAGGTATTTCAGGAGCTACGTCACTGCTCAGTGCTTTCCAACGTTCAGTAATTGCCCACTACAGCAGGGCTAATAAACTCTGAGCACTCTGTTTTGGTTCAGCGTTTAAAACTGAGTTTCCCCTTGCGACGACCGCGGGCTTTGTGAGGTGCTTGGAGGTAAATACAATTATTTTTAGTCCATAAAACTCCTGAAGGCCCGTAAAAGTTATCGCAAACTCTTTACTTAATTTGGTGAAAGAGCACTTGTTAATTTGTGTCCATTAAGGTCGCTTGATTTATTTCATTGTGTGTTTTTTTTATGAAATCGCATGCAAGAAAACACAATTGACTGATACTAGGATATGACGATCATACAGTAAAACAGTACGATGCATACGGAACGTGTATGTTTTTTTATATTAACACATACAAGAGAACACCGACAGATGCCGATAGTAATTCTGAAGTCTCATCTGTGGAATTCTATGACACTAAGCATGCTGCATATGGCTAAGCGCTGCAAGTGGAGTGTTGATCTAAATCCCGAGATACAGAAATATTATTTTTATTATTATTTACGTCGGGGATAGAGCCTACGATCTTTGGCTTGCATAGCAAACGCTTTGACCATTGAGCTATACCCCCGGCTTGTTGTGTTTGTATAAGTGTTGAGGATATTGCAAGTGTAAATTCTTATATGTTTCTTAAAAATATCTACATTGTATGAAACAAGAAATAGATACTGGGGGGAGCATTGCAGATCTTATCGGTGGTATTTTTTTTATCTAATATTTAAGATGAATCAAATTAAATAATTTATTTTGAAAACATGCTTTGCTTGCAATTTGTACCTGTGACAAAATAATAACTGTTTTTTAACTAGTCCTTTAATATCACTGGTATAAAATTAAGGTTTTCGACTGAAAATACATGTCCACTGGTATACTTTGAAATTATCCTAAGCTACTAAATTTCTTATATCAAATGATCGGAATGCCTCCAAGAACAATATAATTATATAAGATGTGCAACCCCACAAGCACACTACTACTTTCTTATCTACATGTGAGGAAAAATCTGCATGTACTTTTATGAATGTCTTATATTGGTTGAAATTGAATCAAATAGTAGACTGTTCTCGTATTTGTTTGTGTGTAATTTGCATCGTAAAATAATCAATTGCTTAATTATTTTCCGCCTAATAACTGGTAGCATCGATGATCCATGTGTTGCCTTGCATTAGATCTGGGGATGTGCAGTTAGTTTGGCACATGTTGCAGGATCTTAGGTGTGAGGTGGTCTGCAGGTCTCCACAGATGCACAATAGTGACTCTCACTGACGAGGCATTCCCCACCGCTCGAGGTTGTGTTTACTTCTACTCCGGTTTTAAATCTTTTCTGGGATTTCTAGGTCCACCAGTCAAGGCACTTGCCAACGTAACTTTTAAGAAGAAATATTTTTTTTTTATTTAATCAAATATAATAGGATACATTTAAGATTTTTTTGATAGTATTACATTAATTTTTTTTTTGGAAATTCGCTTTCCACGCCACTTAAAGGTAGATCTTGTGTGTGGCGTGGGATTCATCTTTGATTTAAGTGTTGTTAAATTTATATTATTATTTTTACATTTTTACATAATAACATATTTTTTTTTTTAGAATATAAAATAATATCATTCATATTTATAAATTTTTTATAATCGAAGTGACAATTTCAGCATCATTTACATATATATTTCGATTCTTTAATAGCCTCGACCCATGTAAGTCTCAATTTCCACCAGACACATTGTAATGAACTTAATATAATCAATACCTTTTTAACAATATAAATATTTTATACAATTTATATAAATTCTATACTTATTATGCTTGGATCATATACATACAATTACTACTTAGTACCTAGCTTGAATCATATACAGAGAGGTTTACATTAGTATCATTTTAATAATAGTAACATTATAATGTAATAAAAAAATTATATATATATCATTTATTTCTCATTTTTGTACAATTACAATTATTCAAAAACATTATTACACTTTTACTGTTATACACAGAAAAAAAGTATAAGGCTTTTGTATAAAAGTCAATGGATATTTATTTTGTAGTTTATGTTCCTTTAGTTAATTTTCTGTAGTTTATGTGAAGGTTAAAATGAAAGGATTGTGAAAAGCTAAATACCGATTAAAGCAGAAGTCTTGCTTACATTTCATTAAGAGATTTAGTTATATGTTATAAATTTGATTAAATATTCTTTAAATTCATAAATATAAGCTTATTATTACTCTTACTTAAACAATATTATTTATAATGACGATGATTTCAATTCTGAATTTCACATTTAAAATGTTCGAAACAAAAAATACCGTTTTTATTTAAGGTATTAATATAATAAATTACTTAATATGCATTATGTTCTCATAAAAATGTTTAAGCAGCTTAAAGCTACGATCCAACAAGCCTGTTAAACTCTGTTAAGAAAACATTTAAATTTGATAGCTTTAACAGATTATTTTTGTTTGAGCGCCTCCATCGTCTTGCTGCCGGAAGTGGCTGAACCCCGGCCCCTCGTTTCTCGCAATCGGAGCCTCTTTCCTCCCGAGAGATGCTCCGCTGATCGCCTCGCCCCAATAAGACGTTAAAAATACAAGCAAAACTTTGGCACCCTCTACGGCGTAGCACCGTAGCAGCTACGAACTCACAAGCGATAGTATATAATGTAGATACAACTTGTGATAGTATGTTGAGCCAAAGACGTGCATATTCAAATGATCAAACTAATTTTATATTTACATTTTTATGAAATATAAAAAATATTGTTTGTTTGTTTTTATGTGTATGTATGTCTCGTATGCTTTTCTATACCGTTCAACCATTTGCAATAAGACTAACAGATGTTATTGTATGTAAATTGGTGATGTTCTCAATCAAATATTAAAGAATTGTTCATAAGCTTAAAAGTGAAATAGCAAAATTAATTTCAGAAAAGGTGAATATTACGTTAACTGCTTGATAGTGACGCATAGTATATAAATATAATCGTGTTGGAAAACAACAGGCTCAGATTCTATCTGCCCAGAAGTGGTGAGAAGATGACGTTACTCCGGGCCATCATCAAGTATTCCTGGGTGCAGCTACTCGGACATAGCGCATATTCCAGAAGGTGTGACAGCTTCTGCTCCACGCCGCAGTGACATTCAGTCGGTCAGCTGTATAACTGCCAGGCTTTCATTTTTGTCCTCGTCTTGCATACTTCGATCTGAAGTCTGGTAAGGATACTCCATATATTCCACCCCTGGTTGTGTCCAGGGGCTAGGTCCTCTTTCGGGGCAATCCAAGTATTCCCCTCAGTTGAGCTTCTCCACATGTTCAGCCGCAGGGTGGCCTCAGGTATCACCAGTTCCGTTGTAGACTGTAGGAAACTTCTTCTTGATTTGAGCCGTGTGGTTATCTTTTGATACACAAACATGACGCATAGTAACGCAAACCTTTATAGTAACATACGTTTAATCAAGAGCATAAAATCACAGTACGAGGATGCGTTTTTTAGTGACCTGAATGAAATCAGATGTAAAATATATTAAATTCTTTTGAACTCTCAACACTTAAACATTTTTGTTGCAGACATTGATTTATTCTAATTTTAAAATTACATTAAATAAAAAAAATAAAAATGTTTTGATTCACAATTTATTATTATAATTATTTTTACATCTAATCATTTAAAATAAATTGTGAATCAAAACTAAATATTTTTCCTTTTTAATTAAAATTAATTTCAAAATTATAATTATGTAGTTTCACCAAGTACTGTCAGTTGATAACCTTAATGTTATTAATTTATTCGTTTAATTTTATGGTTCATTAGATCATTTCAGAGTTTAATCATACTAAAGAACTAACACTGAAGACTTTAGTATGCAATCAAAAAAACGCCATGACTACCTGATATAAGACTACAGTCAAAAAAATAAATATCATTACACTTACATTTAAAAAAAACTCCCAAATTACTAACTAATCCTCCTGAGCGATAGTGTTTACTATCACTTATCAATTTATTAACTGTTCTAATAATAATGTTTTAATTATCCACTATCCGCTACTGGAAGTCTTAATGAATTGTTAGGTGGTAGTCAAAGTTGGTGGGCAAATATTTTCGTTCCTTCGAAGCCTTCGCTACATTGCTGTATGGGACAGAGGTCGAATACTCATTACAAATAACACAATATCAAAATATCGTATAATGCCTTGACTGCTTGCTTTTATCTAGTAAAAGCAAAATAGTTTACTTTCCGTTAAAAAGTGGGTATTAAATAAAAATTACTAGTATTTTGAAGAAAACCCAAAGCATTCACAGTTTTTTTTTCAAATGGATAATTATTTTTCAATCCATTTCAAATATAATTCAGAAGCCACGCGCGCCGGTAAGCACTTGCAAAATTTATTATAAATAACATTGTATTTTTCAGGGCGATTTTATATATTTTATGTATTGCTTTAATTAGAATATTTTAAAGTTAAAATTGAATAGCTCATAGATCATTTTAAAAGAAATATCGTTAGTTTGATGATTCGTTCGCTAGGATATGACGTATATTCTGATGTTTCCGGCAGGACGACGAAATGGTCCACACTTCATTAGCATCTGGCTGATCATCTAGTTTCCTTCAATATTTTGATTATCAAATCATACAAAATATGCATCGTATACAGCTGCCATCTCTTTAAGTCCCCGGGTTTCTTAAATCAACCATATTTATTTTCAGATGGACCTTCGAGCTTAAATATGTCATGGGACAAGGCATGGACAGTGGTAACTATGGAAAATGGTAGAAGTTTGTGGTGATTATGCTATACATATTAACATCCTAAGTTCGTTATTGAATTGCGTGGTGGCGGGATGAGGAGCACAACAACAACACATAGACTTTTCCAGAATCACATATATTTTCATGATAAACTAAACAACTATTAACTTCCAGCCCTAGCGCATTAACATGCCGGGCCGGCCATAATACGACCTCGTCGCGGTCGGCACAGAACTGACTGGGCACCGGGCGCCGCGGTCGGTGACATCCAACGCCGCAAGAGACGAAAGATTGTTTATCGAGGTTTTCGGTATCAGTCAGCAAGGGCTATATCATGCTGATGTCAATATATTACGAATAATCAAAGAATTTTGATATTTACTACGATAACGGGAATCAGCGTTTTCAAAAAAGCAATTTAATCGTTGGAGAAACATTTTAATTGGAGTATTATCGGATACGAATTTATCCAAAAATGATCTATATAGCCTTAAATTGTTGACTACTGACGTACCCCCGGCGTGCAGCCTCCGCGCGCCATGTTATTATTGTCGCTGATCCGGTGGCGTCTTCGACGGCAGATAAGTCACTTACAACTTGTAACGTACATCTTATTTGAAAGTTGCCGCGAGATGAGGGCGAAGATATCCCAGACATACTTAAATTGGATCGTAATGAAAATAATTTTCTCTCACGAGTGTTATAAGCGAATGTATATATTTAATGAGCTTTTCGTAATCACTGATATCAATATTTTTTAATACGAACGAAATCGTTCGAATATATTTTCAGTGAGAACAAATAATCACTGAAATTTCATACTCATCCAATGTATAGTTTGCGGTTACATACATCATTGCAGACATAAAAATATATCAGCCGTTCATGGTTTTTAACTCTTATCAGCCTTGCGTCTTATAGATACAACATCTTATTTACCATTTTCGTCATCTTCATATCCGCTTCCCTAACTGGAGCATAAAGCATTCACGAACTACCACCACAAAGCTCTGTTAGCCACCATAATCTTCGCCTCATCCCATGTAAGCTCTGCCTCCACAGCTCCATCGAATACATTTTATGTTTATTTTGTAACGGCCTCCATTTTTCTCCTGCGGCATCGTTAATATTACATATGTCCTAACCACGTTCATCTTTGCTTCTTGACTTACTGTAACATAGACGGCTGCTTTATCGGCTCTCTCCGTGGACATTGCTTCAATTCGCACGCAGCACTTCCTATCCTGGTGTAAAGATATTCTTTACATTTTACAATTCGCAATTGACTTGCAAGACGTTGAGACTCCGGAAGGCTGAAAAAAAAAGAGAGATATAGTGCGTTTCTGTGGCATTCAGAAAACATATTCCTGCATATCAAGTCGAAACTTTGTCATCTATCATGGTTCTCAGCACATCCCATGACAGATTTTTAGTTCCACCGAATAAAATATATATATAGCTCCAGGAAGATATCGTGGTAAGCGCAGTTTGGAGGCCTCAAAAATCACTGGAGTTTGTATATTTTTGCAGCATTTGGAGAAAATGCCTTGCCCAACTGTACGAAAAATCACTATTTTGTCCGCAAACTTTGTTATTCTTCACATAGTCAACAAATCCACAATACTCTACTCTTAAGCAGGTTATTTTTCTTAAAAACAGCTAATTTAGGAAACATTTGATCTAGGAAATATACTAAAGATTACTCTCTAATATAACGGTAATAAAGACGATGAAAAGTCTTTAATTATTTCAAGTATAATGTAAAAGACTGTATATCTGAAAATCTTAATCTTCGCCATCGCTGTACAATTAATTTTTGATTGTATGTATTGTAATCTTTGAGTTGCTAGTATTTCATTGTATGTAATATATCTTCACATTACTTTATTTTAATAATAAAAAAAACATATTTTGTGTAAAGAAGTTTCATACCATTTTCATCCATTATATTTCAATGAAAAATGGCAATGTTTTAAAGCAAGAAAAATAATAATGCCACTTCTTGTTTTGACAAGTCACCGAGCCGGTTGTGACATCTATGTTTGCAGGTAGAGCTCTAAGCCACGGCAGCTTATTCCAGTGGATTAAAAACTACTTTTATACTCACGGTCGGATTAAAATTTTCTGTTTCACGGACTTACACAAAAGCACGATTTACTATTGTTATTAAGATATTTAAAATACAATATAATAAAGGTGAGTCTGTATGTCATTTGTCTGCTTTAAAATTAAATATGACATCATTTATGTACGTTCTTTTGTATATGTGTTTTCTTTTTCAATTTCAATTAACAATTCTTCTTCTTCTTCGTGTCAGCGACGTCAAATTATTTTTTCCCAATATCTGGCAACTTCGATAGCTCGTGTGTTGCCCAATTAACAATTAAAACTATTTCTAGCATTATTCGTACAAAAATTCCTTTTTTTTGCTAATTGTCAATTTTTAGTGAAGCTGCATAATTTAAATATTTTTTATTACAAATGACATCCCCCGTCTTTAAAAAGGCGACAAGTCGCGGGTTCATCACGTGACCGCGTGAAGGAAGGATGCAGGAGCAGGTAGCGAAGCAAAGAACTTGTTTTTGAAGCACAATTTGCATTTATTTTCGATATTATTAGATTAGATTATTACGTCCGCCTCGGTCGAATGGGACTGCCGCGCGACACGTTTCAACGGCTGACGGGCCACAATGACATGTGGCGCCACAAAGATTATCGTGGTTAAGTCACAAATTAAAGATGACAGTCGAACCAACAAGAAATGGAGTAACTTTCAAAACAAATAAAAAGGCGTATGCATGCGCCGTGTGATTTTTATATATAATTAAAAATAAACATTATTATATGTGCATGTCAGGTGAATGAACAAAAATAAGAGACAAAATATCGTTTTTTGAGGCTTTTCAGCGTCAGCCTAAAAGCTGATTTCAGAACAAAAAATATGCATTACATCCAAATTTATTTGATGCATTTTTCTCGGCACAACGAACCGCTTACTTGTGTTAAATATGTAGTTATACGATGGTATGACTTTTTGAGAATAACAATGTGAGGGAATGGATACAACATTATCCTATTACAGTCATTCAAGGGCAAAAAAGGAACTGGCAGAATTTTTATTTAAAATATATTTGGTAAAGCTCGAAGTAGCAAATCAAAATTTAAGAAGAGGCGAGGAAATGGTGGCTCACAGAACTTAATGGCAGTAAATAGTCACGACTTTATTTTTTTTCTCCGACGATATCACTTCCAGCTACGTAGCCTTATCATTATCATTATCATCATCATCATCATCATCTCCACGTAAACTACCCTAACTAAAGAATAAGTCATGACGAGCCGCCTTGGTCCTCGCATCATCGCATGTCAGCTCTGCTTGCTGTAGCTCCTCTGAATAGTTTCTATGCCTAGTTCTTAAAGGCTTTCCAATACTTTTCAAGAGCTTAAAAAAAATGCAGCTTTATTTAATGTTCTCCTGTCCCAACCAAGTCTTCCTTTGCCTCTTGGCAAGCTGTAGTATAAAAAACTGCCTAGTACGTTCTCTCACCTCGTCTTTTTTCACAAAATCAAGCTATTTTACTTCTAATATATACGCAGACATCTGTTTTCAAAACCCATTATACGGCTGCATTGGCTTTTGAAGAATAAAAAAATCATGTAAAATATAAAGAAATAAACATTTATGCGGAGTGTTTCTGTGATATACAAAAAATTCTGAAAAAAAAACATTTCTATAGAGTACCAAGTGAACGTTTCTTTGGCGCCCACCGAAAATGAAAATTTCAAAAAAAAAACAAATCCACTTAAAAAATATATTTATTGATAACAATTTTTGCATACTATTTTCGCAGTATTGTAAATATTAACGGTGCCCCATTTCGCCGGCGCCCGGAATTGATACCGGGATAGCAGAGCCAGCGCGTTTGTTTTTATGGGCCACTTTAATTCTGTAAACAATTTTCCTGGCGCCCCTTTACCGTTCCGCCTAATCGGGTAAGATATCGCCCGGCCCACCGGTGCGGCCCTTAACTCGCACTTAGTACTGCAGACACTACTACCGGGCCGACTTCATTATTATTTATATTATTATTGTTTAGCAAATAGGAAGCAATTCACGTCATGTTCGTGAGAGCTTTCCCTTCACTTAACAAAACTTGACGAAACGAAGGATTACTCTCTATGAATTTTATATGCACGCAGTTTATGCGAAGTAGAATATAGAAATAAATAAATACTCTGTTATGTAAGTAATTAAATATACACATACTGTAATGCAACAAATTCTTTATACGCATAAATTCGTTCAGAAAAAATATCGGCAGAGGCGGGATGCGAACCAGTGAACCTTAGAACCAATCATTGTTCAAGTTCTAGACCACTCGACCATCATCTGCCCAAACTGCTGCACGGAATAAGTTGCATTTATACCATTGTTTATCATATAACGATAGATGTCTCTATAGTATATATTCAGAGTGTGTATATTATTATTTTTTATTATTCACTCAAGCTACATTTATTCACATGTTTAATATTATTCTGTTATGTAATTTGAAAAAGTACAATATATTCTTACAAAGTTTAAATTGATATAGTGAAAAGAATTTAACATTACTTGATATCGAATAAGCACTTAGATTCATACAAAAAAAAAACACTGAAACATTAAATTATTCATATTAATTTACCTAAAATAATTGATACATTAAATTTGTATATCATTTTCATATACTGGGAGTGTCAGGCTAATCATCCAATTTAATTGTTAAAAAATCCGATTAAAAAAATTACCCACAAATTGCCTTGAATACTAAAACCACTGTCTTTTCAAATCTTTTCTTCTGCCCTGGAAGTTTTCGGGAACAAAATATGTTCCCAAGAGTATATTCAGGTTTGGATATGTCTTAGGGCAAGGCATGAATAATTGCGACTAGAAAAACTGAATGGCGGCAATTTTTGGTGAATATAAATAGAATAAAATGGTCTCTTGTGAAACTAGATTTTTCATATATTTAGTATTGTTCAACATACACTTGAGCGAGTAAAAAGTAGCTGTAAATCTAGATCTAAATAGAAATACAAAACAGATTAATGAAACAGAATGTTACTTGTGAGCAAAGTAGATAAATTCAAAAATATATTTAATAAAATAATCATCCATTTTCATAACAACCATTAAAACTCTCCACATCAAGTGCCCTTAATAACAAAAAGCGTAACCTGAAGCTTTCTATGCAAAGCTTTGATACGAATCAAAACTCGAGGACTGCTAGTGCGGAGCCTTCAAAGTTAGTACATGCAGGTTCATACAGCTTTCCAGGGGTAATTAATGCCAGCCGCGTCAAAGGTTCCCACCACAATGGGCATGCTGTACAAAGAGGGAATCCAAATTGATGGCCCACGGGCTATATGTGGACCAAACTTACTTTTAAATTGTGGACAGTAAATACATTTCATAGCCTGTAAAGTGCATTTTAATTAAATCTGAATACTTTTTATCATCATAAACAAACATAACATAATTTTATTGCTTCTCCAAACAAAAATTACATACCCAATGGCTGATAATTATTGATAAAACTACAAACCTAATCACGAGTGCTTAACAGGTACTAAAGTACGTGTTATTGTTTAGTGAAAAAAAAAACTTTAAATTAAAATAAACTTTAAGCAATTACGTTATTTGTCAATTACTTTAATAATGATCACTATACTCAGCCGCTACATAGTTCTGAAAACTGAATTCTTTTTTGTATTGTGCCAAGTCAAATATGCACCTGAAGCTCCACCAAATAACACTATGCATCATTGTTGACGAAGTCTCGAAGACAAGAGTACGTAGCTTTGAAGACCAGCCATTTGTTGCATTCATATTAAGGTCTTATTTGGGCGTTTACCAGTCCGTGTTTTTAAGAACTTCTGATCATTAAACCAACGCTTTCGATACCATACCAGATGTCCAAAGATTAAATACGGAAACAAACGCAATTTTGATTTCAGCAATTCGTAACATCTCAACAATATTGTAAAATATTTTACGGGAAAAATTCTACCAAAGCAAGAATTAGTGGTAATCCTCTTTGATCCTCTGCCTTCCACCACCCAGGCTACTCTCGCTATTCTTTTGATGTTGTCAGTCCATCTTGCAGAGTTTCGACCAATGCTCCATATAGATTGAGAAATATGTTTTTTAAGCTTATATATTGTATTAAACTTACAAGGTATTAAAAATTACAACCATTGAATAATTCAATTAATTAATCATTCACTTCCGTTTGGCAACTTTTTATTTAACGCTCAACGCTTTTATTATTTCAATATGCATATTTTCTTACTATAGAATAACCAAAAGGTTAACAACAGCTGCCTTATAGTATGTGCGGAGCTTTCAGTGGATTTCTGTTGCGTACTGTATGGCTAATTACAGGCCTCGTATGAAAAATTACCTGTTAAGCTTTAAGGACACATTGGCTTTCTTTGGTGGAGCTTTCGCTTTTTGAGGCTCTTTGCAGCGTGAAGCAAGTGCACTGCTGGGAAATTAGAATTGATATTTCCGCAAAGTCGGTAAAGCTTTTTTCTGTACTAGTGTACTACTATTAAAGGTCTTAAAGACATCCCACGTATCAGCAAAAAAATGATTGCATCTCAAGTAAAATTTTCCGGAGATAAAATAATCCCTCAATTGGATCTCCGGGTGGGGACTACTCGAGACAAAACAACCAAGACAAATAATAAAAACCTTCAGCCAACAAGATATGCCACCTGGAATGTTCGAACATTACTGCAGAACGGCGCCCTAGACGGGAGTATTTGCAGCAAGTATTCGAGGACATGAACTGTAGCGCTTATGCTGAGCTGAAAAGGGTTGCGGAGGACCTAGAGGAATGGAGATCGAGATGCAAGATTCTGTTGCTGCAAACCAATCCTCCGGATTGATACTACGAAGAAGAAGTGTACTACTCTGTAATAGGAAAATAATAACACTAATTGAAATTTCATAGTCATTATTATCAGCATATTTTTTTTTTAAATGTTTTTTTTATAAGTATAAACCTTTACCATTTACTATTTATATTTGTATTACTTAAGAAAATTGATTCAATAAATTTAATGAGATTAGATTTTTTAATTTATGTTGTATGGAGATTATAATAATTCACAAAAATGTGAAGTGAAATAAATATATAAGTATTCTTTTTTCAAATTCTTGACTTACACCACATTTATTATTATGGAAGAATATAGTTTTGCAATGACGTTTTAAGTTAATAGGCATTAGTTTATAAAAATACTTTTTTTGTATCATTTTATGTATTTAAGTTCAGTGGTTAAACAACTATCCGAAATGAGAAGCTACAACGTGAGCTTCTACGAAATTATTTCAGCGGAGTACTTCCAGGAGCGCAAATAGATAACATCAAGAGAACCAGCAGTTGGTCAACTGTGAGGTTTCATCCACAGGTGTGGATGTTGTATGGTGAAGAGTACAATATAGTAGAGTAGAGACAGCAAAGACCAGAGATTCGCCAAACAGATGGTCTACTTCTGTGGTCGATGCACAGGATACAAACAAAATAATCAACGTCAACGGATAGATGTTTGACATTCTGTAATGGACACGGAAAATCAGCACAGAATAAAAATATGCATCATTTGTCAAAAAAAAATTTCAGATTTTGTAGAATTGTTCTTATAAAATATATTTCTAACATCTTGTTTTGATCATGTGCTATAGGCATTATCGAGTAAATGAAATGGCAAGTGTACGAGTTTATATTTTTTTGGGTAAGCACATACAAGAGAATACAGTTGGTGATAGTAATTCTGAAGTCTCATCTGTGGAATTCTATGACGCTTACCGTGGTGGATATGGCTAAGCGATGCATGTAGAGTTTTGATCCGCCAACGTCATAGACAACAGCCCGCGATTCACACATAATCCTTATTATAACAAAAATTTACTTTGAACGGGTGGTATTCACGGGACAACTTTCGTCTACCACCAATTTTAATTAATAGGCTATGACTAGCATTTAGCGGGTGAGCGATCAATTTCACACCAACGAGGGGTATTTAAGAGCTCAAAAATCGATTGAAAATCCTTTTTTTTTAATCTCCGTCGGGGATCGAACCTACGACATTCGGCTTGCAAAGCAAACGCTTTGATCATTGAGCTATACCGGTTGGCAAATTATGTGAAGTATGTGAAAGTTAGTGAGTGTGGACTATAAATTACTAAAAAATAATACTGGTGTGTATTACGAAAAGTGTTATCGTATAAAAAATGTAATGAAATTACGAATTGATTTTTTTAACACTTTCATTACGGCTCGGTTTGAATACATATTATACTGTCAATTATAAAACTAGTATTTGAAGCATAAATGTACTTAACTGGTCTATTTTCATATATTACATTGGTTATTGTATCTTTAAGCTATCAGATGATGCATAAAAAACTATTCTAAGAAAGTAGCAAAATGATATATCACGTCAACCGATGTCAACAGTCGGGAATCTTATGACGGCATATGCTGACAACCGATGGAAAAGGGTTAAACATGAATGTATAATATGGGCACATATAATTTTGTAAAAAAAATCGTCAGAGATTACCCAAAGAATAGACACATTGTCATTGTCAACAAGACATGTCTGTCGAAGAGATAACGGTTGATGTAGTAAAAAAGTGTTGGAATGGCGTCTAAAAACTGGTGAACACAGCGTTGGCCGATCCCTTATAAGATGAACTGACAACATCAGAAGAAAAGCGAGAGTGGCCTGGATGCGGAGAGCAGAGGATCGAGAAAGATGGAGACTCATGTGGGAAACTTTCATTCAATAGGTTAACAGACACATGCTGATGATGTACTTTTGTGTAAATTTATCACTGTGTATTTAACTACAATGATTGGTTTGTCTCGTACTTAATCGAGACATTATAGAAAATTGAATTTTGAAAATATGTAATTTTGAAATTTAATTTTTGTACGGCTTTACGTTAATAATCATCCAAACCATTACATATTTATACGAATACATTTAATTCAATTCTGTTCAATTCTTTTATTTCCTTCAATAACATTACAAAATAATTATATTTTAATTAATTATTGAATTAATTAAATATAAGTGTGTCGTTGTAAATGTATTGACACATTTTGTGTCTACGACCTCACACTGAGAACTAGTGTCGGGATACTCACGCAAATAGTTGGACTTGCAACAACAAAAACCATGTCAACCATGTTGACACACAATTAAAATATTGTTACAAAATCAAAAGTCCGAAAAGATTTCATATCACTCAACACCAGCACTGAATCTGAAGCAATATTTCACTTAATGTGTCAATATTTTCACTCAAGTTGGTTTCAAGCACTGTTCACTGCAATTCTTTCATTTTACACGTATCCAGGGTTGAACGATGGTCATTTCAGGCCACACTTCAGGCTCCATGAGAGACTCCAAGGAAGTCGCAATGACCTTGACTTTGAAAGATGTTGACAGCGTCCGTCTGTTGACAATCCTCCTGATGGTCATCCATGAGGGATTGATCGCAGCGGTCGCTGCCAAAAAGTTTGAGTATCAGTTCTCACAGTACTTTATTTTGCTCTACCTGAAACCATATTTCTTCGCAATATTGTTGACAATATTGTCATCATAAATACATATTTAGCAAATAAACTACCAGTACCGTCACTCTGATAACTAATTATTCCATTAAATCCCAATTATCCAATTCCATGTTAAAAAAATAACAAACTATAGAACATATAGAATACATGCAATTTTATCAATAATCAAAAAGTATTTTAAGAAAGAAATAATTTCAGAAAAATAATTAAAATTACCTGAAAACATTGTATTTCATTTAAATAACTTCTTAAGTTTTCACGGCCAGATTTGATATTGTGGCTTTTGAGTTTTGAGTATGTAGTTGCCATGATGATATCAATCAATAACGCTCGTAAAAAAGATAATCTGACACCAACTCACAACTAAATAAATCATCAATCCTGAAGAAGACCCCTCCAATGGCGGTCGAAATATTGGTTGAAGGAAGTTCGCCACACACGGCTACACCCAAAAGCCACAATATCATCGTATTTCATATTCGCGTACATGTATTCGCTGATATCTTATGTTTCTTTGTACACATTATGCACAAAGTGTAAGATAAGACTTGGACGAACCTCCTCCTGAGCCAAATTAAATCTTAAATCTCTTATAAGAAGCGTCTCGCTTAATTGTTATGCTCGCCCGAGCTCAAGTCGCGACTCGTACTCAGCAAATTGGATGTTTTGTATGGCGCGAAGAAGAGATTAGAACTCAGTAAAACAAAACAATCAGAGATTGTTTGGATTTGAAACTAAATGCGCTTGAGTGCGGTTCTAGGTATATTACGTAACTGTGAATTATAAATCGTCAGATCTACGTCTTGGTTTTTAAGTCGTGATTATTGAATGATGTGACTTCATTTTTACGTTTTTTTTGTTCGATAATTCTTCGTGGAATTCCGGAATATGATACGAAAATCTCATATTGCCTTATATAAACGCGCAAACTTCCTTACTCTCTTGACTAGACAATGCCTACCCGACGTACGAAATATAATATAATGTCGTAATATAATAAAAAAATGTATAATCATTTCTAAGTAATCTTTTATTTTATTTTGGCATATTTTTTCTTAGACCTTATGTTCCTCTGCTGCTACTAATTCTTAGATAGAGTATATACTTCAAAACTCTTAAAAGAGTTGGCAGAGCCGATATGGGATAAGACGAAGACTATGGCAGCTGATAGAGTTTTCGGCAGCAGTTTGTTAGTTAGGATAAAGAAGAGGGGACATAGCGAATATGATTTGGTCATTTATAAGATTTATATCTGTATCCAATCGGGCTCTATTAATCTCAAATATTTCTAGTTTTTCTGTAGTTAGATTTTTATAAATGAAGCGTTAAAGATCACTAAAAATGCTTTGTTTCATTCAATCCTACGAAAAAACAGAGGCTTTATACAAGTGTTTTATTCTCATCTGTTTTTCAATGCATTACAAAAAACTACGCAAAGCTGAACACGTTTCAGCGGCCGAAAACAATACTTTTTCATGCAGCAAAATTTTTTCATTGAAACGCCTTGTTGTATGCAATCCTCTTTACAAAAAATAATAATAGGTGTGAACAATACAACATATTTTTCGGTTTCATAATATTTATAATATATGGCTTAAGAGTTACAAGAGGCTTTGCAAAGTCAAAAATGTTTAAGTGACCGACAACATTGTTCATTTTTCACGCAGGGCTTTCGCTAAAATCACGCGAGGACCGAATCCGGGATACGGAACGAGAAAATTCTTTGATTAATTATTTGCCTCTCAAGGTTCCTTTGTGAGGTTCCAGACCTTTCAGCAGCTGAAGCGCTTGCCTTCAGGTGAAACTGGAGACGCCATTGTTGGAGAAGCCGACTGTGTTTAGATTTCACAATGGCCGGCGTTCCTGTAAAGCCTCGCAACGCGCAGATCTGTCAAAATTATTAATTCTCCTGCGAATTATTCTCGAAGGCTCGTACGAGTAGGTAGGAGATCAAACATGCTTGTGTTTACTTTGGATTGCGCTTTTTATTTTTCGCCACATGAAATGAAAATGTAATTCAGTTCTCTGACATTAATGGTAAAACGATTAAAAGTATTAATTTTTATCGAAATATACATATTTTTATTTTCAAAATTGTGCAGTTAAATTTTTTTAATTTTTTTACGAGTACACGCATTTAGAGGGTTTGTTTTTCAAAATCTTCGATCTTTATCCGGAATATAAAGTCAGCTGTATGTTTTTCGTTCTAGAACATATGTATATTCACTTAAATAAATATGGTACCAAAATAAATATGGTACCTGTTGACATCAGCATGATACAGCCCTTGCTGACTGGTACCAAGAACCTTGAAGTACAATCTTTCGTCTTTTATTTCTGTTCGCTTGTCGTACATGTTTGTGTCAGCATATTGGCATTTTGGACAATTCTGGTGACGGATGTGACGTTAGTATGTACACGGCTGCTGTAATTGGTGCGCCATTGATTCTTTAGATCGCCACTTGCGGCGCCGGGTGACAACCCATTACGAGTGCGCTCAGTCGTCAGTCAGCTCTCGTCTGGCTCGACGAAACGGCATGTAAGATCGGACGAGGAAATCAAGTATTTATTCAAAAAAAATCACATGTGAGTTACGCAAATACAGATAGTCATATTAAATAAATTATCACAAAAAAGAGGAAATAAATAACTTTGTAAATAATCTTAAAAAAATTCACATAAATAATCTTAAAATAGTTATCTAATAATTCCGCAAATGGTCATATTACATAAATTGTCACACAATAGAAGAAATAAATAACTTCGTAAATAATCTCAAAAATAGTCACTTATATAGTCAAATAAATAGTCAGACGAAAGTAATGCAATTGGTCACATTAAATAAATAGTCACACAAATAGTCTTACAAATAGTCACTTAAATAGTCAAATAAATAGTCACATGAAAATCACACAAATGGTCATATTAAATAAATTGTCGCACAATTGAGGAAATAAATTACTTCGTAAATAATCTTAAAAATAGTCACTTAAATAGTCAAATAAATAGTCACGCGAAAGTTACGCAAATGGTCATATTAAAGAAATAGCCACACAAATAGAGGAAATAAATAACTACAGAATTATCTTACAAATAGTAACATGAAAGTTACGAAAATGTTCACATGAAAAAAATAGTCACATAATAGTTTCATAAATCGTCTCGTCAGTGAACTACTTTGCCCTCTATAAGAACCACGCATTTCCGAGAACTGAATATGGGGGAATCATGAAAATGTTCCAGCCGCATCCCAATGATGTATGTACGACGCTAGTTCGCGCACCTGTTCTTGGAGGATTTGTTCTTCACGGTTTGTTTTGCGCGGATTTGGGGACAAAGAAGGCGGCCGCGCGTCTGTCGCCACCTAATGACACCGCTGAATAATTCATGAGCCTCGGCTCGGGAGGTTTTATTACTAAATAACAATTAGTGAAAGCTCTCGCGATAAATCCGGGCCGCTAGCTTGAGCTCTGCAGGGCGACCATGCCAGAGAAAGCGACACTTTGAAGGGTTTCGCTGAGTTGAATCAATTTTTGTAACAACAGCCCAAAGATCTAATAAAATAAATATGGAATTAAAATCTGTAAATTGATACATGCTTTAAAATCTGGCTTAAATAAATGAGTTTCCAATACATACCTGTACATTTGCCAAAAAGCTAAGACAGTGACACAATTTTAGATTAATCATTAAATGGACTTTCATTTTCCTTTTGAAACTTATTTAGAATAACATTAAGGTTAACTTAATTAACTGACAATACTTGGTGAAACTGCATAATTATGATTTTAAAATTAATTTTAATTAAAAAAATAATTAATTAAAAATATTTAGTTTTGATTCACAATTTATTTTAAATGATTACATGTTTCTTAAAAAAATTAATTAATTTTAAAATTAAAATTAATTTAGAATATTAAAGCGAGTGTTATTTATTTACTTGTTAATAAAACCAAAATGTTGAGAAAAGTTAATATTGAAATAAAATACAATTCAATGACGAGTATCTTATAAAATATATTCAAAGAAACCAATGTTGATTCGATTAATCGATTAAAAAATAATGAGATCAAGATTTGTTTGAAGCCTATTTATATATTTTTTTATTATTTCAAACATTAACTTTAAATTTTTTATATTTCTTTTAACCCCAATCACTCAAACTGCATAGAGTCTATCTGTGGTGGGGGAATGCGGCATTGCGCTCGTAGCTTAACTTAAATGTACACAATGCACTTACACCTAGAGTTACATACAATAGAAGACTACGAGCACGGTTATACATCTGTACGACTTAAAACATTTAATAATACTTCGTACTGATATCCTCTCTCAAAGTTCGATATCGATTTACTGGATGACAGGATGCAGGATCAGGTTCACAATACAAAGAAAATGTTTTGGTTTCACAAACCGCGTTTATTTGTCAAACACTTGCAACAAAAATACATAACGGTCGCGAGTGAGCTTTAACTGTCGACTGACGGCGCGCTCTCATCTCGCGCTGCCTACCTAAAAAGCAAATTCAAGATGAAAGTGACAACAAGAAATGGGCCAACTGTCATAACAAATAAAATGGCATATGCAAACACCGTGTATTATTATACAATTTAAACTTATATTAGATCTGCATATCAGGCGAGGGAACACAAAAAAGAAACAAAATATCGTTTTTCGAGGCTTTACGGTATCATCCTAAATGAGCTATATCAAGCTGATATCAGTTCATTTACTTTATCAGTTTGTACTATGAGTCGTAAAGACCATTTCTAACTGTACAATTTTCTTACAGAACTTCCTTACTCGTCACGAACTGTGAATTCTCTATCGTTGTTTAAAAAATAGACATGCTCTTCATATACCATCCTATTATTATGTAATTATTATAAAATATGCTGCTTCTCGAATTTTACTTGACGTATGGTTATCTTACCAATTGATAAGATATTTCACCGTGGAAAGTTTCTCAGATTCCCGGATTTCAGGGGTTTTTGTTTTATTTTTGTTGCGGCAGAAGCTCTGCGTTAATCTCGAAATGAGATCTGCCGACAATTGACAGTTTAAACAGAATGTGCATTAATAAGTCGGCATGAATGGCGCTCGGGACAAACTTCGGGCTCCAGAACAAATAATATACTCTCAGCCAAAAGATACTTTGCTTCTCGGTAAGACGATCTGAGAAGAATAGCTTAAGGTTTGTTTCAAATAAAAGCCTACATTGCCGTCGAGCTTAGCTTAGTGAAAACTCGCTTGTTTTCGGGACGGGAAATCTAAACAGCCTAGTTTAAGGACTAGTATTAAGTAAAGATTTTGAGTCGTATTGATCATACGGTTGTGGTGGTAGAAACGCATATTATTTTACCACAACACTTTTCTACAAATCATACGTGTTTATTTTCTCGACTTTGCGTAAAACGTCAAAACTAGTAATTATGTTAGTATTTTTTAAGCAGTTAAATAAATGATATTTCTAGATGAGTTTGAAAATCAAAGATCTGCTAATCCGTAATATGGTATTAAAGGAGTAGTAGCCAATCGTATCAAATTCCCGCGCTGTCAATAGTAAAGAGCCACCGGTGCCATCTGCGGCCGCTGCTAGAAGCTTACAGAGCGCGAAATTCTCTTCGATCGAACGACCAATCTTAAATTTATAATTGTCGGTAATAAAACGAATAATTTATAATAATAAAACCATAATATCATGCCAAGGAGAAGGACAAATAGTTAAAGTAACCAACTAATATTCGACCAGAGCAGTGTTCGACACCTGAATGGTGAATGTTATATATATTTTTAGCATCGTTTATTTACTTAGATCAGCGGTCGGGGAACTTTTTTAACCATTACGCCAAAATATTTTTGCGTAAGTCGATATTACCCCTTCCTCCCATTTTGAAAAGAAGAAAATCAATGGATGCTTAAATAAACATTATTTATTGAATTAATTTACACGGAAAATAACAAAAAAAATACATGAAAATAGTAAATTTTATGAAATAGCAAACTAGAAAAATTTCTTTATTACCCCAAAAAACATATTTTTACCCCATTTGGGGTAATTTACTCCGGTTCTCCGACCGCTGACATAAATGGTCAATAGATGTGTATCATAATAACGTACAAAATACCACTTTACAATAGTTTTACTCTCACACAAATACATGAATAGCGCACGATAGAGATGCCGCGCTCAAAAGCATTTATAAAACGTTTTGCTAGTCTCAGCCCCAAAAAGCCTGTTTTTACTATTTATAAATTGTATTCGTTTTGAAAATTTGAAAAAATAATTCTACTTATTTAAAAATACTCACATCGCCCATCTTTAAAAAGGGATGACAAGTCTAGCGTTCGTCACGTGGCCACGTGGAGGAAGGAAGCAGGAGCAGGTCGCAAGACAAAGAACTCGTTTTTGAAGCACAATTCTCATCATTTATTTTGAATAAAGACTTGATTTCCTTGTCCGACCGCTACATGACGTTTCGCCGGGCCGGATGAGACTTCACTGTCGACTAAGCGCGCTCGTAATGGGCTGTCAACTAGCGCCACAAGTGGCGATCTACAGAATTAATGGCGCACCAATGACAACAGACATGTACATAACTAACGTCACACCGGTGACCGGACTTGTCCAAAATGCCAATATGGTGACACATACATGTACGACAAGCGAACATAAATAAGAGACGAAAGATTGTATATCGTGGTTTTCGGTACCAGTCACCACGGGCTATATCATGCTGATGTTAATACCTTACTTTTAAAAATCAAAAAGCTGTTTCTTGAGTCATTCATAGGGTGTATTATGACCCTTTGAACCATCATCATCATCATTTCCACTCCCCTAAGGAGCATATGGCTGTCACAAACTGCCACCACAAAGCTCCGTAAGTCAACCTTAGTCTTCACCTCAACCCATGTCAGCTCTGCCATCCACAACACCGCCAAGCACATTTTATGTATAGATTCCGACGGTATTCTAGGACAGCGAAAGCCTGGTATCATGAAGAAAAAGCAGCTTTAGTTTATGATCTCCTGTGGCATTCTTAGTACATGTCACAATCAGATACCATTCATTTTACCCTAAATAGTAAAATAAATAATGTGAGAAATTTTCAGATTAATTTAGTAAAACTTAACTAACTCTTAACTAATTCCTCCTGCACCCACCCACAACTGACAAACTCATCTTACACTTGCCGAACATCTATACACGGTTTAATGTTCGTTGACCAAGAACTGGCAGTTTCCAAAAATCCTTCCTTAATGCCACCGGTAAGCTTTGGAATTCTCTTCCAGCGTCTGTTTCCTCCTTCCTACAATCTGGATCTCTTCAAGAAACAGACAAATACACACATGCAATCTCCGCAACCCACAAACAAACACGACCACAACACACGTTTCCCGCATGCAGCGTCCAGCTTCCCTTGCTGAGCGTCATAGAGTGCACTGATCTTGATCGGCTGTGCTCTCCTGCATACGATGACATAAAAAAAATGTTTTAAATAACATCCTCTGGCGGTATTTTTTATTAGTTATAAGATATAACTATTACATTTTTATAACTGAACCAAGTGCAGATTATTACTATAATTATTATTTTATTCCTTTGGATTTTTGCTTTTCTGCATATGGATAGGAAAATAGGTGAATAGTTATAGTTTTATGGCCATTAAATATGGCAAATCTTTGGTGCCTTCTCTTGGATAACGGCTCATTATGATGGATTTTGCAGTTTAAGGCCATAAAGTTTGATATAAAAGAACATACTTAAAAATATTACATTATTTATATAGCAATACTCATAATATGATTGTGATTAAATAAGTCATGAACTTATGTCCGTCACCGTAATATTTATATCATAATAATTAATAAGTAAGGGGTCCGCTATCTAACGTTTCTTTTTTCAACTAGTGCTTATTTCGTGAATGGTTACACTTAGCTCATGTCTGATTTGACAGATAATTAGTTTTATCCTTCCGCTGAACGAATATGGTTGTGTATACGCTTGAACAACGCTGGGAAATATTGCGACATTACTTTTAAAATCAGGCCATTTTTCTTCGAAAATGAGCAAGGAGTGGCCGTTACAGTCAATGGCGATCGTTATCGGGCCATTTTTGTTCACAAAAATTGAAGAAGAAGATTTTGGCAACATTTGGTTTCAACAGGACGGCGCTACGTGTCACACAGCCGAAGCTACACCCGATGTTTTGCACCCCATTTTCAAAAAAAAAAGTTATTTGGCGGACCCTTTATAAATCAACAATAAAAACTATTTGAAATAGTATTATATTCAAATTATTGGGAGGCAGAGAATAGTCATGATAGATTGCGCTGTGCATAGAACAAAACTGATGTGCATAGTTCGTGGTTCGGATCCCAGTGTCTGCCGTTTATTTTTCTCCACAAATTAATGAGAAAAATTTGATGTTGATATGTATGTGTATCACTTATTAGTATTATATTGGGATTCATATTTATGACTTTCATTTTATTCCTTCTAGATCCTATTCAATATATACTACATACATATGTCGTTCCTCTATTTAACATGGGTCACAACGAGCATTATTTAATCACTTGCTGGAAGACCGCAGCTAAGCCATCAATGAAGTCGCCATCAGTTCCAACGTTTTTAACGCTTTCGCATTGGTTGTCGATATTTGCCATCTAAGATTATCCTAACGTTGACATCGGTAGCCGTGATATATAGCTTTGCTACTTTCAGTACTTATCATTATAACACTGTGACATCTACGGTAGGAACTTGGAACTGCAGTCATTCCCTTAATTTCCCAACCTACATGTATTCTTAACAGGAATCTGTAAAGCATGTAAATAAATATCGTTAGGTTTCGTGACAGGAGCGATTTTTCTGTAAGCCACATGTGTCAATGGCACCACATGTATGGAGTTACATAATGAACGTTTGTTTAATATAATAGTTTTTTAAGCATCATCTGATAGCTAAAGGATACAAGAGCCAATGTGATATATTAAAATAGGTCATGTAAGTACATTTATGCTTCAAATACTAATTTTAAGCATAAAATATGGTTTAAAAAATTCACGCCGTATTGACAGTATAATTTGTATTCCACCGAGCCGTAACGAAAGGGTTGGTCGTACTGACGTTTGAATGTATAATTTTTGTTAAGAAATTGGTCCGAAAGTAGTTACAGTGGTGCTTAGAGAAGTTAAGCGATGAGCTTAGATGTTAACACAATGTAAAAAATATTTTTCTAAATAATTCCAATATGGATCTCAAAAAGTATGTGAAATATTTTCTAAGCTAAGAAATTGATTATTTTTAATCTCCGTCAGGGATCGAACACATGACTTTCGGATTGATAATCAAACGCTTTTACAACTAAGTCTCACCCGCCGAAAACCCATGTATGTTGTATTTTATATAGCGTTTTTACACTATAATTCATTCATTCCTTCTTCTTTGCGGTGCAATACACAACCCTGGGATTCTTGAATGTTCTAGATAAGTACACCCGTGCTCGTAGCCATCCTTTTTTTTATCCCATTTGATACCTGTGGAGCTTCGAGCACTCAATTTAGTACAACGGCAATGGCGCTCCTAAATAGCCTACCAGCACACCTCGATCCTTTTCTTACATCCTTTTCAATCTTTTCTTCTTTTGTCGATGGTATTGTTCTCCTAGATCTCTGTGATCCTTGCCACGTGTCATCTTCTTCTTATTTTTATTTTTTATTAATATTTTTTTTATATATTGTATATTTATGTATACTCTATGTTTCTTATTATTTGTACCTTGGAACTGCGGTTCTGTGAAACCAATAAATAAATAATTTATGTAACAATATAGGCCTTTAAGTGTTCTAATCTTGTGTTTCTTTTTCCATGCAATTTAAATCTTATTAAAAAGCAGATTAATTAACAATTGTAATAAAATCGATCTTCAAATACACACAATCACTATACATCTTTCCCACATGCAGGCGACCCGATTAAATATCATACTCTTAGTCTTTATAAAGCCAAAAACTTCCTATGATAAAAAATATTCATATTTTATGTATTCAATACTTGTATAAAAAAAAACACATTTTTTTAATTTTGATCTGAGTTATTGATACTATTACATGTTGATAGTATGTTTTTGGGATCAAAAAATGAATACACTAGTTTGTATACCCTCAAACGGTGAGTTTACACGTCAAATATAAGGGTAAAGTATCAACTTTTACATTAGCACTTACCTCATCCACGCCGAGCCACCAAGTGCCCTATTTACAGATACAGAGTCGCTATTGTAGCTTTGTGTGTTTTCTGTCTAGGCCGCTTTATTGGAATATAAATAGGGCTTATCAGGGACCGGACAAAGCGCGCCCAAGGACCGTACGATTAAAGTGTCACGGGACAGATGCGACAAAAGCGCGAAAGGGCCGACTTTTCTTCGAACTCATTACCACATTACACATTGCGTACCTTTCCATTGTCCGACCTTATGCAAAAGATTGTTTTTTTATTGTGCTGTGGATATTTTTTTATACCAAATATTAAATAAATATAATATTAAGAAACACACAATGTGGGAATTTTTAATTTTACATACATTATTGTGAATTTTTTTTTTGTAAACGCGTACAGGAGAATACCGACATATGGTGATAGTAATTCTGAAATATCATCTATAGAATTCTATGACGCTTACTGTGATGCATATGGCTAAGTGCTGCATATGAAGTGTTGATCTGCCAACGTCATAGATTACGGCCCGAGATTCACGCATCATCCTTATTTTTACAGGAATTTTACTATGAATGGGTGGTCTTTAGGGGACGACTTTCGACTACCATCAGTTTTAATTAATAGGCTAGACTGGCATTTTACGGGTGAGGGATCAAATTCACACGAAGCAGGGGTATTTAAGAGCTCAAAAATCGATTTTTTTTTTATATTTTTTAATCTCCGTCGGGGATTGAACCCGCAATTTTTGGCTTGCAAAGCAAACGCTTTGACTATTGAGCTATACCCGCCGGCAAAAATAATATGTTTATATCACATTTCTAGTCGATCGAAACCAAGTGCCGTGTATACAGCGCCTTTATTGCAGCTATTTTTCTTTATGGCTATGAATCTTGGCATCGCACGAAGAGCCAATGTAACCGTATAGTGGGATTTGAGAGAAGATGCCTGCGAAGAATACTGGTGGTATGATGATTTAACGAAGACAATACAGCCTTTGAAACTACAGTCGAAGGTAGACCTGTTTGGGACACGTATTGAGAATACCGTAGGATAGCATAAACCAGAGATGCTTTTTCTTCAAGCCTCCGGGCTTGCCCCGTCCTGGAATGCCGTCGGTAACTATACATATAATGTACTCGGCAGAACTCCGGGAGGCAGAGCTGACTTGGGATGAGGTGAAAACTATGACGGCTAACAGATTTTTGTGGTGGAAGTTTGTGTATGTCAAATTCTCTTATCAGGAAATTGGATGTGGTATGATGATGATGATGATGTTCATATATGTGCAGATCTAATGAAGCTTTCATTGAAAGTGAAACTAAGGCACTATCGCTTGAACAAGTTAAGAAGTATTTATCCATTTAACATTTGAAAACGATCTCAAAGTGAATGCTAAAAACATATACAATAACATTAGTAATTAAATATGCACATACTATAATACATCTAATTCTGAACACGCATCAATTCGTTCAGAAAAAATATCGGCAGAAGCGGGATGCGAACCTGCGAGCTTTGCAACCAACCGTTGCTCATGTTCATTACCCTAGACCACTCGACCATCCTCTGCCCGAACTGTTGCGCGGAATAAGTTGTACTTATACCATTGTCACCATCATAAATAGAACGATAGGTGTATCTATAGTATATATTCAGAGTGTGTATATTTTAATCTTTCATTATTCAATCAGACAACGTTTATTAACAAGCTTAATATTATTACTTTCCGACAGTCTATTTATTTTAGAAAGTACCACTCGGTTCTCAAACCGAACTATAAATTGAATGAATGAGAAACAACTTCTTGTAAGTCCGACGCCGACTTTACAACCAGTCATTTACCTGTGTTACTGATGAACAATTTAACCTTCTTGATATTGTCTCAAATATATAATAATCCCCTTTTCTAAAATATTTTACATTTATATATATACATTTAATTTTAATTAATAAAATAATCGCTGGACAAATTTTAAGATTCCTGAGACACGCAAGGTGAACTGATTCAAAAACAGAGCAGAAAAACTCGTCGAGAAAATCAATTTCCTTAATTGAAAACCGAAACGACTCGAAGATAATATTAAGTCACGGACCCACTGGAATTCCTCGGCTCTAATTCATTTGTCACCTGCTAATCACCTGAACTCTGCATTCCCGTCACGCAAAGCATTAACGAATACTCTAATGGAACCATCAGCGGAGCCAGACTGTAACAAAAAACCTTTTGTAATTTACGCGATTTTACAATATTACTAAGAAAAAAACGCTTTTGAAGAATAAATTATGGGCAGTCGGGTAAATTGAAATTATCGATTTTATTACCTCTCTTGGTATGTGGAATAGCTCTCAAAGGTATTGGTTTATTTTCATACTTCCCGGATGAAACGCTTTTAGAAGTATTTGTATATAGTGTTTGCTATCTCGAGATCGTGTGCATTTTTATATAAATCTGTATGCGTTATTCTTTGAATGAAATATATGAAACACTTTAAAATGGTGACATAAAAATTATGTACATTTTTGATCGATAGCTCTTACTGTAGTTCCATAAGGCAATGGAATTGAAGTTACCTTCTCGTACATTAAGCTTTCATTCAAAAAATATGAAGTCTTAAAAAGACTTCAGTTATGAAAATATAAAACTTTTTCAAAACGTTCAAGTAATTTATTTAATACTAACATATATTTAATCCCCCTCTCTTTATTCAGTCGCATGGTGGCAGGATAACTAGCAGATTAATAATTAATAATCACACAGTTTTTTGCTGAAGCACATTGATATTTCGATAACTTTACAAACTTCCGGCTCAGATAGAATGACATGCTTGGCCGGCCATAATGTGTGCCGATGACCGAGAAAGTCGTCGGCACACAACAACTGAGCGCTCTCGTGATGGGCTGTCGCACAGCGCCAAAAATGGCGATCTACTTAACTAGTGCAAAATTCTAATATGACGACACATACATGTATGACAAGCGAACAGAAATATGAGACGAAGTATTCTTTATCGAGGTTTTCGGTACCAGTCAGCAAGGACTATAACATGCTGATATTAATACAAATATAAAATTTGGAGAATATAGTCACAAATTTTTGCCACATTACCTGCAAATATATATTTAAGTTTTGTCGTAAGGCATCTCTGAAACCAAAATTCCTTCTGTGCACTACATGATTTCCAATTTCTTTCAGGGCAAGTGCTCGATGGTTTTCTAGAGATATATTTAGAATTTAATTAATTATATTTTATCAGTAGGTTGGATGATTACAACAATGCTACCGAAGTCTAGACTACGAGTATTTTTTCTTGTGAAACGTTACAACATTTAAATTTGCTGATGTTCATACATTTTTAATGATTTTAAGATAAGTAAGGCTAGTTAAGTAACTGAATGTAAACTATTTAAAAAATCCTTTTTTTACTCTTCCAATTGTTATTGTTAATTTCATCTTCTAGAGTTATATAAACCTTCAATAAAAACTGTATTCAACTTGAATACTAAAATCATGTAATACCTCCTACAAACATTGTAACATAATTCCATTAAATTATATTTAAAATTAAAATTTCATCAAATTTATGAAATTATTAGCATCGGAACATTGCCTTGGCTTATAAAACTTATTTTTGAAATTATGTTGTAATCATATTGATTTATTATATTATGCATAATATTACTTAATATGACGAGAAATATTTTAGCCAAGCCATCATTCGATACACGTCAAGTTATATGAAGTTTACTGAATATGAGAGCTGTCAGTAATAGAGCTGTTGCAGTGCAGCATCTGTTAGAATGCTAAGGTGTAGACCCAAAAAAAAACGATTATTTATAAAAAATTGTATTAAAATAAAAATAAAAATAAATCTCCATATAATATTACCGTTTTAACCTAATTATAAGACGCTTTCTCAATTCGTTCATTTCAAATTTACTATTCGAACGTAAGGCGATCCAATTTGTTTTATTGAGTCAACAATAAAGTTTTTACTACTACACATTTTATTTTGTATCTATATTATAAATCAGAAGCATTTTATCTCCATAAGGAGACTAATTATCATATACCCAGTTTCCTGAACTGAAACTAACTGAAATAAACTAAATATATTGAATACCAAAATAACACCAAACTCAATAACCCTTTCTTATTCTTTTTGTGCTATATTCGCAACTTAGCTCAAGAAAGTGGCTTAAGCAAATATGATTCATTTTAATTTCAACGCAAATCAATTATTTTTAATTCATTTATTTCCATTTGACAATTATAAACATCACAAATTTTAATTTTATTTGCTCATAAAAAATAATGGTTACAAAACAACATCAAAAAATGGCACTAGAGTCTAGAAAGTATTAACGTGTGCATTATTAAGTATGCTTATGTATTGACATATTTAGTGTGAACAAATTCACATCCAGCACAAGTGGCGACAAAATACTGAGCGCTGCAAACTCAAAATTGTAACAATAAAAACCACGTCGCAAGTACACCAAATTTGATATACAAATAACACAATGTATTATTGTTCTCAAGTCTGTCCCTGTTTTAGGAAGTGGGAATGTATGCTGCAATGATCTCTTGCAGTTATCTGGACGTATCGTGAACTGGAGTCGATAAACTAAGTTTGCGTCACCTGTTTCATCCGGTCCACGGATGATCCATCGCCTCATCCTCTATCCTCACGTCTGACTAAAGTTCTCTCTGAAATTCTTCAACCACCCATATAGCATAATGAAAACTTGAACATGGATCAAAATCATCATCATCATCATCATCAGCCTGTGTCCGTCCACTGTCGAACGTAGGCCTCCCGCATGAGTCTCCATCCTCTTCGATCCTCCGCGTTCCGCATCCAGGTCACTCCCGCTATTCTTCTTATAGGGGCTCGTGGGTGGTGATGCGCACCTACCGACTGCTATTAAAACAGCAGTTTATAGCCTCTCACAACCAACTCCACTCCCACCTGTACGTGGTGAGCCCTACATAGTCATGTCACATCAAGATTGCGGTAACCAATCCCTTTGGCGATATTACGTGATGAACTGGCGGGAGAAAGGAGGGCTGAGAGAGTTATCAAAAGAACTCTCCCAGCTTCTAGGCACGGTGTAAACCGGCCATAAGCTCGCCAAGCCGCCTGGCAAGCGTGGGGTTTTAAGCCAACAACCCCGAATGAAAACACAACAAAAGGATCAAAATAGAGCACCATAAATGCAAAATATAGTAACTAGAAGAAAAACTGAAAATGTATTTAAATGTATATGTCTACAAAAGTGTTTTTTTTTTTTGTGAAATTTAACTAAAGACTAACGGTTAACCCTTTTGTTACGGCTTGGTGGAATACAAATCATACTGTTAATACGGTATGAATTTTCAAACCATTTTTTTTTGCTTACAACTAGTATTTGAAGTGTAAAAGTACTTATCTAAACTATTTTCATAAATCTCATTGGTTCATCTATCTTTTAGCTATTGGATGATGCATACAAGCTATTAAATTTAACAATCGTTCATTATGTAACTCCACACATGTGGTGGCATTTACATATGTGGTTTCCAGAAAAATCACTCCTGTGACGAAACCTCACGACATTTATTTACATGCTTTACAGATTCCTAAGTGATTAAAAAAGACTAGAGGCCTTTGAGATGTGGTCGTACAGAAGAATTCTTGGAATTTGATGGAGAGACCATGTCACGAACAATGAGGTTCTCAGGATAATCAAGGAAGATAGGCACCTAATAAGAACCATCTCAGAGAGGAGAGCCCGATGGATTGGTCACATCATGCGCCAAGATGGTTTTCTTCACGATATTGTGGAGGGGATGGTAGAGGGTAGAAACTGTAGAGGTCGCCCTAGACGGGAGTATTTGCAGCAAGTATTCGAGGACATGAATTGTAGCGCTTATGCTGAGCTGAAAAGGGTTGCGGAGGACCGAGAGGAATGGAGATCGAGATGCAAGATTCTGTTGCTGCAAACCAATCCACCGGATTGATACTACGAAGAAGACAGATTCCTGTAAAGAATACATGTAGGTTGATAAAGGAAATGACTATAGTTCTAAATTCCTACCGTAGATGTTACAATGAGTACTGAAAGTACCAAAACGATATATCAGAGCTCCCGATGTCAACGTGGAGAGTTGGACGGCATATATCGACAACCGATGTGAAAGGGTTAAAACAATATACTGATGTTCAAAAAGTGTAAAACAAGTCTATCGGTTGTAGTTGGGTGCAGGAGAAATGAATTCTTTGAGTCAAAAGAAGAAGCAGTCGTGAATAAAACGGTAGAAAATACTAACTGAACTTTCTGTCGTCTGTGTTTAAAGGATTGTAGGTTAGACGTAAGTGTGCTTTTATTTATTTTAATGACTATAAGTTTACTCTATGAACAAAGACAGAAAATCTGTTATCTTATTTAAAAAGCACTATTTAAGTTAAAAAGCTACTTACGTGAAGTTATATTTTTGTTTAAGTTTAACTTAGAACATTCAAAGTTATATTTCTTCTTGTATCTGGAAGTAAACGTAAGTAGTGCGGGAATGGTTTTCTTTAGTTAACTATCATAACATCATAGGACAAGCTCTTTGAATCAAAAGTAATAGAATTTCTTATCTAAACGGAGAAGTGAACAAAAAGAGACATTCAAAATTATTATAGAACACCCAATTTCCGTTACAGGCGACTGTCAAACGGTCTTAAAATTATATTTCTTCTATTAATTAAGTTCACAAAATATTTTTTCAAATCTCAATCTTTTCGTTAATGCTGGAAATATCTAAATGTGTGGAAAAGCGCCTACTGGAGTCATTGATTAGCAAATAAATTTCTAAATGTATTTCTTATTCTTCGTAGTATCAATCCGGTGAATTGGTTTCATCATCATCATCAGCCTGTATCCGTCCACTGTTGAACGTAACCCTCCCGCATGAGTCTCCATCCTCTTCGACCCTCCGCCTTCCGCATCCAGGTCACTTCCGCTATTCTTCTTATATCGTCAGTCCATCTTGTAGGGGGTCAGCCAATGCTTCGTTTGCCAGTTCTTGGGCGCCATTCCAATACTTTTCTTCCCCATCGACCGTCGTCTCTTCGACAGATATGTCCTGCCCATTGCCACTTGAGTGTGCCTATTCGTTGGGTAGCATCCACTACTTGAGTTCTTCTGCGTATTTCCTCGTTTCGGATTCTATCTTTTAGCGACACTCCGAGCATGGATCTCTCCATAGCACGCTGGGTGACTTTTATTTTATGGGTAAGACTTGCTGTCAGATTCCACGTCTCTGCGCCATAAGTTAATACAGGGAGGATGCATTGGTTAAACGCCTTAGTTTTAAGGCATTGCGGAATTTTCGCTTTAAAAATGTACTTTAGTTTTCCAAATGCTGCCCATCCCAGTTGTATGCGCCTGTCGATTTCTTTTGAGAAATTATTTCGCCCTAGTTGTATTACTTGTCTCCGATAGGTATAGTCGTTTACAACCTCTATTTCTGTTCCTCCAATGGAAATAGGATCGAAGCTCTGTGAAATATGACTATTAATCATGGCTTTTGTTTTATCCATGTTCATTTTCAGGCCAATTTTGTTCGACGCTTCATTGAGGTCGTAGAGCATGTCTTGGAGCTTGTCAGGTGATTCGGCTATTAGCACTATGTCATCTGCAAATCGGACGTGAGAAATGTACTCTCCGTTAATATTTATTCCACATTTTGTCCAGGATACCAGTTTAAAAATATCTTCTAGGGCGTTTGTGAAGAGTTTTGGAGATATAACATCTCCTTGTCTTATATATATTCATCTTGTATATATTGTGTCTATGTCTTGTACATATTCATTAAGTGGTTAACCACTTGCTTAGCAGTCTGACGCCTACCGCACTTAAGTGCGGTAGGCGTCAGAAATGTGTGGAGTGGTACATTGCTCGACTGCTCGAAATTTTCGTCTTAAAATGTACTTATGTTTTCCGAATGCTGCCCATCCCAGTTGATAAAATATTTTCACTATATTACAATAAAATATTTAATTTAAGCTCCCTATATTTGAGAGGCTCTGCTCTCGCCTTCTTCGGCATAGTGAATTCCCCGCGCGGTCTCTATGGCGGCCCGGAGCCAATATGGCGGCATTTTCAAATGTTATGATAATAGACAAGCTACTGCGCGATATTATGGCTGTTCGCACACAACCGCCGCCGAAGGAAATGTGCTTCACGGGATACCTAAATATTCAAATGACGGATTAATATACCCCTTCGGAATTTCGAACTGCAATAAAATATAAGAGGAAATCGTGATATTTCTATAGGCATTTAAATCGATTTTATATTTTTAATTATTTGTAATGCAACCACTAATTGAATATAATTTTTTTTTTCTTTGTAAATTCGTTTGTGTCAACAATTATTTTGATTATTATTTATTATATGTAACAAAAATAATAAAAGCTTCTTATAAAGACTAAATATATCATTAAATATTTTGTAAACTGAAATTTTCTCCCGTAGTAGAAATTATTAAAACTAATTTAAGCAATACCCTTTACTTCTTTTATTTTATTTTTTTTTTAACATTGATTGATTATTTCATTTTATACTGTTTAAAAAATTGGATTTTGAAAATGTACGTCATTTTCTTTATCGAATTTTCGAAGGCGTTTCACTCTCTTTAATAATATTTTCGAACAATGGCTAACAACTTTAACCCTTTCACATTGGTTGTCGATGTATGCCATCTAAGATTCTGCTACCGTTGACATCGTCAGCCGTGATATATCGTTTTGCTACTTTCAGTACTCATTGTGACATTTATGGTAGGAACTTGAAACTGCAGTCATTCTTTATCAACCTACATGTATTATTTACAGGAATCTGTAAAGCATTTCAATAAATATCGTTAGGTTTCGTCATAGGAGTGATTTTTCTGTAAACCACATGTGTCAATGCCACCACATGTATGGAGTGATACTATGAACGCTTGTTAAATATGTCAGTTTTTTATGCATAATCTGATAGCTAAAGGATAGAAAAACCAATGTGATATATGAAAATAGGTCAGATAAGTACATTTATGCTTCAAATACTAGTTTTAAGCAAAAAAAAATGTTTTAAAAAATTCACGCCGTATTGACAGTATAATTTGTATTCCACGAGCCGTAAATAAAGGGTTAATATGCGTCATTCCCAAAATATTTGCCAACTAGGTCCACCTTCGCCTTTTGATTAACTGTACTATAGAAAGCTGCCTTGTTTTTTCTCTCACCTCGTCATTCCTCTGAAAAGTCAAACCATCATACCCTCAATATTCTACGAAGGCATCTCCTCTTGAATTATATTATGTGGCTGCATTGGCTCTTGGTGAGATGCTTAAGAAGAACTCACAGCCGTAAACAAAAATAGTAACGATACAGACGCATTTCAGGCTGAATTTCTAATTACCAGAGACTCAATACATTTTCTTCAAAACATAAAACCATCTAAACCCTGGACCACTGGTAGGTCTTGACATTTCGCATTTGAGTGTCGCCTTTTTGCTAAGTAATGTCACCGGAACATCGATCAATGCCTTTCTTGACCTTTACGATCGGATTGACATTAGCACAAAGAAACAACCCCTTCGTAACAAAGCCTAACCTTTAGTGACACGGGGAAGCAAGAACCTCCCTTGCGTCATACTACCCTCGACACAACCTCTTCCATCAACTAAAACATTCATAATACTCGTACCCTTAACGGGCGTATCTAGATTACCATAATTCATGCGATATTTTTACAGCAAATAGTTAGAAAACAAACTTTCATAGCCAAAATAATTATTTTAAGAAGACATACGTTTAGAAGAACGCAGTTACTTTGTGGTTTGTCATACCTTACGAATAAAACAAACAAAAAATATATAGTATGTTCCAGTAGTGATTATTAAATAAAACTCAGTGGTTTCATACAATGTTTTTTTTTTCCTTTAATTGTTACAATTTTTAAGGAAATTGCTAATATTCGAGATTTTTTTAAGGAAAAAGAAATAGTATGGTTATCTGAAATGGTTAGTTATACGCAAATATTATGACCACGTTTTAAGTCGTGAAATGCAATTTAAAAATGCTAAGGCGACGATCTAGAAGGCTGCAAAAATAAAGTATTCTACCGTCCTCATAAAGTGGAAGTTACTTAAAAAAGCACACTCAAGTGGCAATTGACATATTTGTCGAAGAGATGACGGTCGATGGTGAAGAAAAGTGTTTGGTATGCGTCCAAGAACTGTTTAATGGAGTTTTTGCCGACCCCCTGCAAGAGGGACTGACTACATCAGAAGAATAGCGGGAGTAGCCTGGATTCAAAGGGCGGAGGATCGACAAGAATGGAGACTAAACGGGAGGCTTACGTTCAAGTGGACGGACACAGACTGATGATGATGACTACATAATGTTTTACTATTTACTAGTACTCTCTTTTATGTATATACGATGAAAAATACATCAAAAAATTCAGTTAATTGTGATATCTCAATAATATAATTATAAATGTAAGTAACTGATATCCTCCTCTTCCATTTAGGACATCGATTAACTGGATGAAGGATGCAGGATCAGGTACACAATACAAACACTTGTTTCTGTTTCACATATTATGCGTTTATTTCTCACAAATGTCGCCCGCCATAGTGAACGCCCAAGGCGCGTGCACTATGACGGCCGCCAGTCTAACTTCAACTGCCAACTCCCCGCGCGTTTTTTTACTGACGGCGCGCTTTGACATCTGGCGGTAGACATACGAATTAAATATGACTGGCCAACATGAAATGAACCAACTGTCATAACAAACAAGATGGCGGATGCAAACGCCGTGCAACGTTATACAATTAATATTAGATGTGCATATCAGGCGAGTGAACAAAAATAAGAGACAAAAGATCGTTTTTCGAGGCTTTACGGCATCAGCCTAAAGGAGCTATATCAAGCTGATATCATAACGTGTTCATAAATCTTTATATTGTCAGACGAGAAGCGTAAATTGTTAGCGTACGTCTCTTTCCCGCTGTGAATAAAAAAAAAGCTAATTTAATAACCCAATAATTGAAACTCGTTATCTTCCAAGACACTGTTTTATTCGAGAATATCGCGTTCAAAAGCCACGGCAAGCATGTGACAATGCGTGACATTTCACAGTTTAAAAGGGATTCGCGTTCCAAACAAAAGAAACTCCCCCACTTAACCATAAAACCTTATCTACCATCTGAGACATAATTCTCACCCGCGAACTGCTTCACTAACAAAGACTACGCTGATCACAATCGATCATAATTTGTGATTGTATATTTAGATTTTAGACGCACCGCTTTTACCGTCTTACGTGATAAATACGTCCACTTTAAGCGCCGAGATCAGACCACATGGTTAAGCAAACAATGCGTATCTTAACCCAAAAGCACAGTTTATTAAAGGTTTAAAGCTCTTGGATTAACCGTGAATTCAATTTAACTCCATGCGCACCGTGGTACTCGCAGAAAGGAGAAAGTATACTCGTAGTTACTCGTACTATCCAAAAAGGAAAAATTCAAACCATTCTACCTTACTACGATTGTTACTCACTGAACTACGTTTTTCACTATTTTTTACAATTCATTTATCACCTTGAATACTACATTCAAGAGTGCAGTTCTTCTGGAGTCACCAAGTCTTTATTTCCTTCAATCAATCAAATTCAGGCCAAGACTTCAGGTGTCTTTCTTATTATGGCTGTTACCAAACTGATGATTTAAGAATCATTTTAATAACTGTCGTGTGAAGCCGTCATTTTAGAACAAAATAGTATCAAGCTTCGGGAACGTCAGGCCAATGATGCAATATCCATAAAAATGTGTTTCATCTATGGGCAAATATGCTTTGAATAATAAACTCTTAGCTAACTCATCTTCAAATATTTCAAAGTATTCCTATTTGACGATGCTTTGGATGTTAAAATGACTTAAAACAAGGCAATAGCCATGGCAGCTGACAAAAGCATGTGGTGGTAATTTGTGGCAACCATATACTTCAGCTAAAGAACGCACATGGATGAAAAAAAAACAAATGGTTTGACCACTTACAATAACGAATATTCATTTGATTCTGATAAACAGCAAAAATACAGAAAAAATTGTTATTGTTTTCAGTAAAAAAATTGTTCACAT
This sequence comes from Glossosoma conforme, assembly GCA_022606575.1. Classification (NCBI taxonomy): domain Eukaryota; kingdom Metazoa; phylum Arthropoda; class Insecta; order Trichoptera; family Glossosomatidae; genus Glossosoma; species Glossosoma conforme. The sequence continues at coordinate 590,631 of JAGTXR010000039.1, forward strand.
TGTTCAGAAGTTGTCTAATGAATTGGTCGACTTACAGGTATGTAATTAATAAAAATACATATTTTAAAAACAAAAATGTACTTTTGTGATTTTTGCACTTTCATGAGACAACAGAAAGACATTTTTACCAAAGAAATTATATGACTTTAATATATTTAAAATTAGTAATTAAATACACACATACAATTCTACATCAATTTTTTACGCATCAATTCAATCCATTCAGAAAAAATATCGGCAGACATTCGAACCTCGAGCGTTGCACCTTTGCTCTATCTTACACACCGCGCTGTCCACACGACCACTCTGTGAATGTACAGATACCATTGTTAACATCATATAACGATAGATGTATCTATACTCTATAGTATATATTCAGAGTATGTATATTATTATTTTTATGATTCAATCAGTCAAAATTTATTCACAAGCTTTTTATATTATTAGTTACCGACATAGTCAATTATCTTTAAAATAATATAAGAACATTGAAAAATATTCTAATAAAAATAAAAATCCAAATATTGAAAATTGTTTTTTATTATTAAATCTTCCAAAACCTTACACGTTTTCAATTTAAAGAAACGTCTTGCTAATCGCTATGCTAAGCATACGATGAGGCCAAATGTCCTTCGAGAATTTTTAATCGGAAAACTTTTCATTTGCCGATTTGTCACGGTTTTGATGGCATATTTGATTTTTAATGCTCATTCCACTGTATCAAGACTACAATATTATATCATTCAATTTCATACTACTAGCATAGGTTGGTGTACAAACAACACTCCCGTTTGTAAAAATGCTTCGTTTAAAGTCAGTGTCTCTAAAATATTGTTGCAGGAAGAAAAACCGGAATCGATGTTAATAATTTACGGTAAGCGTCCGTCGGAATTTTAAAACATTATCCTTTTGAAAAATCCGGATTTATTGTATAGCATTTATACCGACTGGTCTAAAAAAACCTTTTTCGTATAGGGATCCAACTCGCTACTGACCGCTGACCGAATGATCATCCACCCAGTAGCGTTCAAGCTTTTTTTGTTTTGTAAAAAACCTCCATAGTCCTCCTAATAAAGGCTTTATATACGAGTACCTAAACATTTTTCTGAAGAAAATAATCGAAATGTAAAAGTAGTCGACAGCCACTCGAATGGTCGTAGGTTCGAGACTGGGCTTATACATACGAGTATAAGCCCCAAATTTCCTATAATATCACAGATCGATGTTGTATAAGTCATCCTGTAAGCACCACCCATTGAAAGTGGGTCTCTTCGTTAATTGTCATAGACCGATTACAAAACTTTATTTTTAATATCCGTCGAGGATCGAACCCAAAACTTTTAGTTTGGGATGCGTATTTCACCACTAAGTACTGGGTATAGACCCACCTGCAATTTTCTACCAACGTTTTTAATTAATAGGCTATGACTATAATTTTATAAGTGAGGGATCAAATTCTCACTTAACGTGGGTATTTTTATAGAGTTAAAAAAACGTTTTTTTTTTAATATCCGTCGGGGATCAAACCCACAACCTTTCTTTTGGTATGCGAATGCTTTCACCACTAAGCTATACCCACCGGAAAATTTCTACCACTAATTTCAATTAGTATACTATAACCATAATTTTAAGGGTGATGGATCAAATTCACACCGATCGGTGGTATTTATAGATGTTAGAAATGTATTTAGAACATTCCTTTTTCAAACTCCATCGGGGATTAAATCCACGACCTTTGCTTTAGTAAGCAAATGTTTTCACCGATAAACTATACCCGCCGGCAAATTTCTACCACCATTTTAATTAATAGGCCATGACTATCATTTTACGTGTGATGGATGAAATTCACACAGATCGGCGGTATTTATAGAGCTAAGAAATCGATTAAAAACTTTTTTTAATCTCCGTCGGGGATCGAATCCATGATCTTTCTTTACTAAGCAAACGCTTTACCACTAAGCCATACCCGCCAGCAACTGCCGGTACTGCAGCAATCCTAACTTCTTCGCAAAATCTTAAACAAAACCAACGGGCTTTCGAAAGTCGCTCTTCCGCTTGGCTACCCCTGATCCAATCAGTAAATGGAATACCGCACAGTGAAATAAAGGTATTTACATTTTTAAATTCAACAACGTAGGGTACGTTTTTTTGAAACCCAGAACGTAGATATTTACGTCTGATAAACAGAGCTCCGTGATGTACGTATGTTTACATCCAAAGTAATTAGTTACCTACATTTGGGGGATATCGCATATGGCTAAACCGGAGGCACGTAGAGTTTGCCAAAATGTGTACAAAGTCAGGCACTCGAATAAAATATACATTGACGTTTGCCCCGCGCAAATCGAAATGTCGCTTGTTTATACATAAACAAACAATGTTCATAGTGTCTGCCTGAAATTAACAAAATGGCTGACGAAAATATGTTTTTTTTGCGTATTAACATCCTCCTCTCTGTCAAAGGTTGTTATTTAGTCGCGTGAGGGCATGATGAGGAGCAGGTTAGCAACACAAAAAGTTTTTCTGAAGCACATTGACATACATTTACGAGAAAACTTGGTTTCTCCAATCGATCGTAATATGGCGTTACTTTCGCCGCGATCGATCGGGACTTAACAATGCGACTCCCGACGGAAGGCACACGACTGGCGCGCCCGTGATGGGCTGTTGCACCGGCACCACAAGCGGCGGTCTATATAACTAGTTCAAAAATTCCAATATGGCGGACGCATTCATGTCTGACAAGCGAACATAAATAAGAGACGAAAGATTGTACATCGAGGTTTTTGGTACCAGCCAGCAAGGGCTATATCATGCTGATGTCAGTATACACATTATTTTGAGCTGCCTCTTAAAAAAAATGCTTCAGGCCTCGGGAGCGACAGGAAAATCATTCAATTTCCTTTAAAAAAACCGATTAACAAATCACCCAAAAATATGCCTCGGATACTGCGGCTACACCCTTTTCAAGCACTCGGACCTCTGCTTTGGAGGTTGTTGGAAATCGTGGCAGCAATTTGTGTTGACCATGTGTTCCAGATATGGAAAGGATATTGGGAAAAACAATACACATACAAGAGAATACCGACAGATGATGATATTATAGAAATCTCATCTGTTGACTCTAAGACGTTTACCATGTTACATATGGCTAAACGCTGTATATGGAGTGTTGATCCGCCAACTGCATAGACTTAAACACATACAGGAGAATACCGACAGATGATGATAGTGATTGCAAGGAAAGATTTTTCTTATTACATATATAATATTTAAAAATGAATTTAAAATACAAGTTACACTGTCTAAAATTTTCTTTATTCTATTTTATATCATTTTATAAATATAAATTTCAAATAATTGTTTCTAATAAAGTAAAAATCTGAGCTTATTAAAATGAAAATATCTTCGAATGCTTTTTTTTAGTGTTTTTTAAACATTATATGAATGTCAATTAATTCAAAACATTCCATCGGTCGGTGCTGCCATGCTGAAGAATTAATGCGGAATGAGAGTAATAAACTGGGTACCTAATAAAAATCTATCATCGGGAAATTTTTCATTGAAGCTCATCGAATGCTTTCAGAAGTTCTTTCAGAAGGAAGTCTGTCTCTTTGCATCCAACTGTTTGCATTTCAGCTTCGGGGCGAATTTTGCATATTTTTTACCTCCTAGATGCATAATATTTTTATACAATCCTCGCCTTGGTATAATAACGAGATCGTAAGCAAAGGCGGAACTAAGGAAACATAAGAAAATGTTTTTTTTTCTTTGTTCTTTATTTTATATGACTTTTTAAAAATGATATTGGAATAGCACGTAAAACCAGAAAATATGGTGTCGAACTACCTTCAACTACATGGGTTGACAACAACAAATTAAGACCTAAGTTTTTAAACGTAACAAAATACCTATTTTCTGCACAAGCTTTTGGGAACATATTAAATTGTTGCTGATAAATTTTTTGAATATATTTTAATACTCTAATATTCGAATATCATGGAAGATCGAAAAAAGAATTCCACAATTGATACGTATATTCAAATTCAAATCAAACATCATCTAATAAAACATTTCTCTCATCATTATTTATTTATATAGGAGAAAAATAAACGGTATACGCTGGGATTCGAATTACAAACTTTTTTTGTCAGATTTATTAATGGAAGAAATGTCATATAAGATGAAGTAAGCTGTGTTTTCTTATATATGTATCAATTTTTAAAGATTTTGGAGTTTTTCTTCTCTACAGTCTACAGCATGTATTTTTGGTCGATTTTCATTAAATTCTAAAAATATAGCGAATTCCTTGACATAAAAACAATAAACTAAATAGATATTACCTACCACTATAATAGAAAAAAAATATTAAGTCAAAAAAAGAATTACAATGTCTTGTACCTACACTTTTGAAATGGGAATATTCTAAAACATTTTTTTATATTGATATATTGTTAAATATGTTTTATAAAACATTTATTGCGTAATTATAACAATATTTAAAACGCAATAATATAAATTTAGAAACATTTACTGCTTTTATATTTCAGTTACGCCCTTTTTCGGCATTTCTAGCAGAGAGCTCAGCCCAAACGAATTCTCGAAATCTCGCATAGACAGCCCACTAGCTTAGTATCTATCTCGCTGGAAATATGCACTACGAAATGCGTTCGGAATATTTTATTACAGGAAAAACTTTCAACTCAATTATCATTATTTTACATAATACATCAGAGCGGCACAGTATATACTTTATGGTATAGTGTTCTAGCGAGTACAAATAGGTCAGTGGGCATTGAAACAGAGTGAACATATTAAAAATTTCAGTTTTTTTTTTTGTTAGTTAGTAAATAAATAAAATACGAAAGTGGCCAGTGGCTAATTTAAGCACCTCGCAAATAATTATAAAATAAATTATTTGACATACTTGATGTAGGTGTCAAAAATTAGAGTTTTTAGACAAGATAATTATAGTTTCTGATAATAAAATATAGTTGGACGGCAGCGTTTGTTTATCATTCAGACGCTGTCGGTTTAAATCCCGACCAAGCTTGATTTTTTTTTTTAATATTTATTACAATCTAAGCTCAATGTTTCCGTTATGGTTGAGCCACCCCTTAAAGATAAAACAAAAAAAAAACAGGCCTCGCGAGAGTCAGTCTGATCGTCCGATTTTCTTAGAAACTCTGATCATTGAACACCCAAATATGTATCTGGTACTACAGCCTCAGACAGGACAAGGCATAGACAATCTGAGCTTACAGAGCTGTATAACGGAAAATTTCGGTGTCTATATGGTACAAATACGGAGCGGATATGGTAAAAAAAACCAAAAGTTATTAAAAAAATCGTAGACGCAGCATCCTCCGCGAAACGCTCACGAACCACGACGCTACATCTCCTCCGTGAACAAATAGTTAAATTTAAATAAAATCCGAAAAACATAAAAAAGTGTGTTACTTACGCGCAACCATTTTTTTAAATCAAAATAAAGTGAATTGAAAAAAAAAACGAGACGCAACATCCTGCGCGAAACGCTCACGAACCACGTCGTTACATCGCCTCCGTGAACAAATAAGTAGATAAATTTAATTTAGACACAACTAACACCCTTTTGTTTGAACCCATGAACATTATATTGTTGTTTTGATACATATCTACTTACTTTATAATCACCACCCACCTATACTTACCCCTATTCTACCCACCCACTACATATCAACTTACCCTCACACCCATCTATATTCCTACTCAGGAGTAGCGAGCTTATCTCAACTCGACCTTTTTCCTATTTATAGATATTGAGATGACAAAATAATCGGGGTTTAAAAATATGTAAATGCCAACAATATATTGCTTATGAATTAATTGAAAATATATTTGTTTTAAGCATATAAGAGATTAAATCTAAAATCGCAATGTAGGCGAACGCTTTATCTTTAAGTATTTTTTAGCTATCTTTCTGATATCATCAGTCCATATTGCATGGGGTCGGCCAACGGCGGTCTGCAGGTCTCCACAGTCGAACAACAGTGACTCTCCCTGCTGAAGTATTCCCCACCACTTGAGGTTGTTCTTTGTTCTACCAACTCCGGTTCTTAATCTGATCAGGGATTTCCAAGTCCGCCAGTCAAGATTCTTGCCAGTTGGAGGCCTTCCTTTGGAGTAATGAAATCTTCTGATGCGATTTTTTGCCAGAGCTGGAGTCTCTCATTTTCAAGGCCGGATGTGAGAGGTTGTGTGGTCCTCAGAAAGCTGGTTCGCAACTTCAGTCTTTGTGTTGGGGGTATCTGATTATACAAGCAGTGGGACGGTTGGTTGATTGCTTTACGCATATCTTGGGAGCATGAAAAGAACCACCATGCGGTGCCCCCTGGAAACGGAATCTCGGACTTTCTCCTCCGGCAATCTTTTCAAGCCAGCGACAACATTCGCTGGGTTGGTATGGCTCAGACATTCACCGGTGGGTATAGCTTAATGGTCAAAGCGTTTGCTTTGCAAGCCAAAGGTCGTGGGTTCGATCCCCGATAGAGATTAAAAAAAAGGATTTTTAATCGATTTCTGAGCTCTAAAATACCCCCGGTTGGTGTGAATTTGATCCCTCGCCCATAAAATGCCAATCATAGTCTATTAATTAAAATTGGTGGTAGACGAAAGTCGTCCCGTGAAGACCACCCATTCATAGTAAATTCCTGTAATAATAAGGATGATGCGTGAATCTCGGGCTGTAATCTATGACTTTGGCGGATCAACACTCCATATACAGCGTTTAGCCATATGCACCATGGTAAGCGTCAAAGAATTCCAGAGATGAGACTTTAGAATTACTATAACCATCTGTCGGTATTCTCCTGTATGTGTGTACATAAAAAATAAAAATAAAAAACTATTACATTAGGACATCATTAATTCCTGTAGAAAAATGCAATGGTATTGAAATAAAAGATGCAAAGGTAACATTAATTAAACATTTATTATATTTTATACAATAAATCTCATTTTATCACACTCATGACCATCAGGTAACTTTGGATATTACAAAAAATAACGATAGTAATAATATTACTAGACATCAAGACAGAAATAAATATTTTTGAAAATGGATATATTAGTCAAAATATCAAGAAGTATGATACAATCATATAAATATCATTTAAATAGTGGAATATAACAAATAGAATGAAATAAAGGACCTAACCTATTTTGAAAAAAAAAATGGTAAACAAGAAATGAAAACATAAATTTTAAATAAGAAAACACTGGAGTAGTTTGAAAAATTTTGCTTTTTAAAATAAAACAAATAAAAACCTGTTTTTTAAATTATTGTAGACAAAAAAAATAATTAAATCTTCAAAATGAAGTAATTTTTTATGTATATGTTGTATAGACAGTTGGAAAACAGTTGTATAGGAGCATATAATTTGTTATTTGCATTTTTCAAGTCAGCTTAACATCCCAAAGTATCGCCAAATACATTTTGTAGTCAACGATCTTTCACGATGATGAAAGCCCAGGAGCTTTACAAAAAAGTCAGTCAATTCAAAGCAATCTTTTTGTTTTCAAACTGTACTCGTAATTTTAAACACATCGCATTTGAATTTTACAAAAAAATCTGGTAAAATTTTTGCATGTTTGTCAAATTGTTTTATTTTTAATATACAATAGATATAACATTTGGCTGTATTTACTATGTAATAAAAAAAAATTCAACATTCAATTTATACATATTTTTTTCATATTGCTTGGGGGTTATGTATTTATGTATATCGTGCCTCGTGAACTATTTTTTGGTGCAATTTAACGATTAATTTACATAATGTATCATATAAAAGGCAGACAAACAATGCACGATTAGATGCTAATCATATTAATTCTACTAATAAATATTACAATCCCATCATAAAACACATACCGAGTTGAAAGTTGCCATCCATAATTTTCCAAGTGTAAAATGATTCAAAATTGGGTGTTTCCAGTCTGAGAATATAAATAAATAGGTATTATTTAAAAAGGTAGGTATGAATCCATAACAGAGTCTAATTAGTTAATGATATACTTGTATTTCAAGTACGTAGTAACTTATCAGACATGAGTACAAGACTGGTAAGTAAAACTAATTTATTTATGCTATTAATAATTCCTTCATGACACAAATAGCAGTTATATTTTCGCCTTCATTAATATTTTAAATGTTTGCATAATTATATTCTTGTTCATAAATGAGTATATTTTTTTAAATCCAATATTTATTATTAGAAAACTTATTTAAAAGGAATTTTGAATTATTTGCAATGTCATTCAAATTATCTGAACATTGTGAAATTTCATACACAAGAGAATATATTTTTCCAAAAATATTTGAATTTAAAAGCATTCCAAGAAATTTATGACACTGAATATATTGTATTACGACTACATAACAAAAATATAAGCTTAATCATGATCTTAATACATCCATATAACAATTTAAATAACTAATTCCAAATATCATAAGGTCAACCAAATTGTTCTTTTATATGTTTGCTTACACAAATATTTGTGTAGTATTGTTTTAAGAAATAAAAATAGTAATGTTTCCATTGCGGTATCAATAAGAATACCAAATGTGAAAATGGCAGTTTTAAATATAAATTTTTGATACGAATAGTCAATTATTTAAAAATATAGTATAATTTTAAATTGATTTTAATTAAAAAATTAACAAATTAAAAATCTTTACTTTTGATTCACATTTATTTTTAATGATTACATGTTTCGGACTCCCTGGAGACCATCTTCAATAAAGTCTCCAGGGAGTTCGAGACATGTAATCATTAAAAATAAATGTGAATACAAACTGAATATTTTTAATTTGTTAATTTTGTGATCAAAATTATTTTTTAATTATAATTATGCAATTTCACCAAGTATTGTCAGTTAATAAACATAATGTCATAGAATACATTATTTGACAACAGGTTAGCCATGAATTTTCAAATAAGACTTAATATTTTTTTTAATTACTGACAAAATAAAAAACGAAAAAATATATAAAATTATTATAATAAATAAAAACACATAAATGCTTTAAAAGCATTTTTAAATTAGGATCATTTTAATTAGACATGCTCAAAACGAAGTTAGGCATTCAATCACAATTCTGAAGAAACAGTTCGAAGAACTTTGATTGTGTTTACATAAAAATATATTTCGTGAATTTTCATTATTTTTCAAATCAATGTTTATACAAAAATACAGCATTGAAAGAGCACCAAAATCCACATCAAATAACACTTAATAAACCTTGAATTTTTCATCATTTTATTTTCAGAAACATTCTTAAAAGTATATTTTTTATTTTACAAAATGATAAAATGCTAAAATCAACATTGTTTCAATTTACAAATAAATAGCAAAAAAAAAGTATTTTAAATGGATTAATGAAAAAAGAAAATTAAAATAAAAAGTATTTCAAGTGGATTATTGAAAAAAGAAAATAAAAAAAATAAAACAAAGTCGTTATAATAAAAGTAATATCATTCAATACAAAAAAATAATACTGGGTTTCACCACAATGAATAAATTTCTTTATGGTAGGTACATTTGATTTTATACATAACCTCGATCATTTTGAATGATCGGCAAATTTAATTTTATTCCTTTCTGAAAGATACAAATCATTCCGTTCACAATTTGATAAATTCCTTACATAATTTAAAACTACCTAAATTGAATTATAATAATTTTTTCACAGCGATTGAACAGAATTCAGTAAGCTCCCGCCCTCCCTAAAATACTGTTTGACAGTTTTAATATAGTTTTTTTTTTAAATTACACATGACATATTTCTAAGAAATTAAGTCAATGTATTTGAAGGGAATTTTTACAACCCTGCGACAGGTTTAAAAATATAATAAATGTAATAAATGACTTCACATTTGTAAGCAGTGTTAATTCAAAATAATTATTTTGCAATATTTCACCTTCAATATAAAGAATATTATGAGTATAGTCAAACCTTAAGTGTCCTTCATATAGCAGTAATTGGGACGATTTCGGAATTTTTATTTTTATTACATTTTATTTTACATTTTCTTTTACCATATTTGGAGAATATGGACACCTCAAATTGCCATTTGAACAGTTCCGTAAGCTCAGTTCGTCTATACATTGTCCCAGAACATCTGTATACCCGGAGGTACACGTAGGAAAATATACGGTTCCCGGGAGCCTCCAGGGCAAGAGCCCGTGAACTTGCATAGACTGCGGCTGTAGTGCCAGAGAAATGTTTGGGTGTTCAATGATCAGGGTTTCTTTTTGTTTAAGGAGATCGAATAATATTTTACATTACCATTATCAACAAACGTTAAGTCTATTTGTTGAGGTAAGTATGCTTGAAATAACATTATTTGATTGTCATTCAAAAAAGCGCTATGAAAATATTTTTTTATGGCTAATTTTGTTTGACATTCATTCCTCCATCTTCTTTTTATTTTGGAACATTTTTTTTGAAATTTGAATTTCAAAATGAAGGGCTAACATTGTATAATTTGAAATACTCAATTAGAAATTTAAAAAATGGATGTCTATCACACGTCATATATGAGGGTGAAATATTATTTAATAATTATCGACTGTTTAATATAGTTTAAAAATGCTGAGTCATTGATTATATTCAATACATTATAAACTGTCTTAGAGTTGTTTATCAATGGTGAAGGGTTTAGTTGAAATCTTAAACATTTTTGGTTGCCGGATCAACGGGACGTATGTTGAAGGTTTCTTCCGGCTTCCATTTCCAGGACACGGGCAGGGAGCATTCGTAGTTGGGGTTGTACAGGTTGCCCTCTATGAACTCTTTCAAATTATCTGGCTGGGGGTACATGGAGGCTATACCTGGAACACAAAACAAACATGACAGATCAAAATATTAGAAAAACATAACCTAATTTTTCAAATAAAAAAAAAAACAATAATGGATATGTTGTAACATATATCAATAATTTGACCAGCCAATATCAGTATGACAATTTCAAAAATAAATTATCCAAATTAAGTTCCGTTAACAGGTCATTAAATGTGCCTTTAATTATGAAAGAGGTGTGCGTCAATTGAAAAAAGGAGTTATTCATTTATTTCAATTCACATTTTTGTGAATTAATATAATTTTCATCCAAATAATCTAAATATAGCATTTTATGCAATGCGAAGTTGTCACTTTCATCGGGTTTCAGCCGACATTAAAACATAAAGCTTTAAATATCTCACAGCAAATGAAACATGACTTACGCCACTTTCATAATTTCATAATCATTGGCACAAATATCTTCTGGAAGCAATCTAAATTTGATCTATGTCATTATTCAAAAATGAATTCAAATAGAGAAATATTATTCTGCGTTATGTATATAATAATTATAATATAAGAGCTTATTTACTTTCATGGTGTAATCCAACACTGTCTACTCTAAAGTTTGGTGTAAATCACCAAAACCCCATTTACTCACATGACAAAATAGGGCTCCAAAAACAATTCCATGATAAATATCTTGATATGAACTATCCTTTTTATGCAAGGTATAAAAGTGTTCTAAAAATACTTCCTATTTTCGTTATACATATAAAAATACATAATAAGAGTAAATTTTTATATAAATAATAATGTAGAGCACTAATAGTAAAAGTAAATGAAGAATAGTGTAATGGTGAAATGGAGAAGAAATGTTAACATAGATGGATGTTTTTTATTCGTAACTGAATAGGAAAGCTATGGAAGCAACAAGTAAGACAAACAAAACAAGAAAAGAAAACGTGCATTGTTAGTAAAGAAAGAAGTGGTTTATAAATTGTTATAAAATACAAAAGAATCAAATAGAAGGATGATCTAGAAAAGAAAGTATAGACATATAAATTAATAACCTGGAATAAAAAAATGGGCCATTAAAGTAATATGCCATTTAAATATTAAGTACTGTGAATTTCACAGGATTTCTGGTGTAAAAAAAACACATTGAAAAGCGATCTAAAAAAGATTTCAATATATGTAATAATATTTCAAATTGTGGATAGTTATAGAAATAGAACTCTAATTGTTTTAAAAATTCTTTAATGACACATTAGTTGAAAAACAATTGAAGAGTCCACAAGCAAAATGGGCCAGGTTAACAAGTACAGAGGAACCTCGTCATTTCCTTCTTGTTTTTTTTAATTTTTCCGCGTAATTTGTTCATTTTTAATGGTCCCAGCAAACACCCACATAAAACAATGTTCAACAATCTCGCATAAACTGTTCTCCTATTTGTCATTTTCCTTGATCTTTTGTCTAAATATTATGGTCCCTTCGCAAATATTATCTCGATTAACTGTTTTTTTGCAAAATTATCAATAAATATTTTTAAATATTATGTTATGGAAACACGTAACACGGCATTGAAATTTGAATCATGCTATTTGCTAGGCAGTCACACCAGGAAGTTTGACACATATTGTCTGTGTCATTGGGGGATCTCTGTATAGTATCAGCCTATGTTGTTAATATTATACGAGTGTGATGAAGCTTTTTGTTTAAATTGAACTGCCAAACTGCAAAAAAGCATTTTAGCAGCACCAACATTAAGAATAAAGAAAGAGAGAAAGAAGAAAATTAAAGATAAGATCTTGTGTGTGAGAAGGTTACTTGCTTTTTCCATTTCGCACACTTATCCCATGAAAAACTAAATAACGAGCGTTCACTGTAATACTTTTTGCCTATCTTCGATGCTGTAATCTGAACAAATTGAGAAAAATGTCTTATTAAGCTTGTGGACTCATCATTTGTGCAATGTCACCGTTAAAAGATGGCCGCCGATCAGACCTCAATGCTTGTTGAACGCGATGGGAGTGCGAGACTCTTTCCCCTCGTCGCGCAGAGACTTGGGCAGCGGCCGCACCGTGTAGTGCTCCGGGTTGTCCTCCGGCCAGGTGTACGTGATCGGCAGCGATCGCTCGTAGTTGGAGTTGTACAGCTGGGACTTGATGAAGCGCTCGTAGTCTTTGGGATCCGGGTAGACGGAAGCCAAACCTAGAGGGACGCACACAAGCGGATGGGACGGATAAGCACACACACACAGGGGGGGGCACACAAATATCATCATCATCAGCCTGTGTCCATCCACTGTTGAACGTAGGCCTCCCGCATGTGTCTCCATCCTACACAAATGTAGTTTTTTTTATGTAAACACATACAGGAGAATACTGACAGATGGTGATAGTAATTCTGAAGTCTCATCTGTGGAATTCTATGACGTTTACCATGGTATATATGGCTAAACGCTGCATGTGGAGTGTTCATCCACCAACATCATAGACTACAGCCCGAGATTCACGCATCATCCTTTATTATTACAGGAATTTACTATGAATGGGTGGTCTTTACTGGACGAATTTCGTCTACCAACAATTTTAATTAATAGGCTATGACTGACATTTTACGGGTGATGGATCAAATTCACACCAACTAAAATATTAGAGCTCTGAAATCGATTAAAAATCCTTTTTTTTTAATCTCCGTTGGGGATTGAACCCACGACCTTTGGCTTGCAAAGCAAACGCTTTGACCATTGAGCTATGACCGCTGGCAATTATATAATATATATATATTTATTATTTTGCATTCTCTTTTTAATAAGCAGACCAATTATTCTTATTTTTACTCTAAGGCTGTTGCTGATGTCCAACTGTCTCCTTATTTATCTGATGGTAATAAGATACCTCCAGTATAACCTTCTTGATCCCACCTGTTGCTTGACATCATGAAAATCGCAAAATAATATTTTTACAGAATTTATTTGTATCGGACTGTCAGTCCCGCAATGAGTCGACATTTATTTATATCAGTGATATATATATATGTATTGATACATACTAAACACTGTTATGTCCACACATGAAAAAAAAGTAATTATACTTGTTGGACAAAATATTTTATAGCCAGCAAGTAAAGCTTAGTGGTGAAAGCTTTTGCTTATTAAACTGAAGGTCGTGGGTTCAATCCCCGACAGAGATTAAATTATTTAGAAAAAATATTTTTAATTAATTTCTAAGCTCTAAAAATACCCCATGTCATGTGAATTTGATCCCTCACCAGTATAATGGCAGTCATAATCTATTAATTAAAAAATGTCGTAGATGAAAGTCGTTCCGTGAACACCATCTATTTATAGTGAATTCTGTAATAAATAGATGAATTGTGAATGTCAGACTGTTTTGCCTATGACGTTGACGTATCAACACTTAAAATGCAGCGCTAAGTCATATGTAACATGGTAAGTGACATAGAATCCACAGATGAGTTTTCTGCATCACTATCAGCGTCTCTCAATATATTCTCTTGTACTCATTTACGTAAAAAAAAAAAACAATGATGCAAAGTATTTTGTATTGCCAATAGAAGTCTCAATGTAACATTGATTTAAGAGTTGATTTAATGGTATTCGATATATATCAACACATATACAAATGAATATACGATATTAAAAAATACATGTTATTCATACATTTATCATTCATAAAAATAATATATTATTCATTTAAAAAACAGGGTAAAAAAAACAATGCAATGAAAAACTCATAGTAGGGGTAGTTTTCAGAGGTGTGATTTGATGATTCATGTAAAAATAAACTCTTTTACAATGTAATAGGTCTTAACACATTTTCTGATTTTAAAAATATTTAACACAATCAACAATTCATAACTCAGAAATAAATTATTTAGCATACATAGTTATATTTTTTATTTAATTTTACTAATAGGTACTAATGAAAAAATTCAAAAACATTTCATTACTTGATGTGTATTACTGAAATAAGTTTGAACTGTAAAATGGAGCGTAATTTTCATTTAGCTCATTAATGTAGAATTATAATGTAATAATAAAACAATTATTTTACAAATGTTAATTAATCTTAAACAGGACACAATGAAAAATGCATCCTTTGGTCATTGTTTGTTATGAAATGCTATATAGTAATAAGTAGTACATATTTGAATGATTTTCAAAACAAAATAAGAGAGAAAACACTAATGCAGAATAAAACAATAATATTGACTAGGAAATAAGGGAGTAGACCTGGCAGCCTTCCATACTGAATACTGACATTTGTGATGCCCATATGCTCCAAATTTTGAGTTATATATGCCAATATCATAGATGTTTTGATTGGGAGTGAATATTATAATTTTTTGCATTAAGTATATAATAAAAATATAACATACGACGTTGAAACACAGGTTTTCATTTAATCACTGAAGTTAAGCAACATTGAACGTGGAATGTACTTGGATGTGTCACTGCCTAGATTAATTGAGTCGCTCCTAGGACCAAATGGTCCAGACCATTAGAGCGTTAAGCAAATCATCTGAGCTTTATAAAAATTCTGACTAACAAACACGCACAAATATGTCTTAGTTACTAGCTGCCGTCTCTTTCAAGCCTCCTTTTCTAGTCCTGAAAACTGTCTGAAACTACGCATAGTACGAATACGTTCTCAGCAGAGTTTCACGAGCAGAATCACTTGATACAAGGCAAGGTAAATGGCAGCTGACAGATCTGTGTGGTGACAATTCATTGTGGCCATACGACCCAGCTAAGAAACGGATATGGAAGAATAAGAAGGATATTTCTGTAATATTTTTCAATGGTGTGTGTTTGTACAGTATGCAAGCTTACCTTCTTCGTAGGCCATCTTGGCCACTTCAATGGCTATTGCAAGAGAGACTTCCCTGATGGACTTGAGGGGCGGGTAGATGGAACCCTTCTCCAGGTCGGCTTCATCCACAAAGTTGGATAACGTCTGAAAAGCATTAAAAACTCAACTTAAAACAAGAATACAAGCCGGAAACGTACACCATATTCTGTGATCGAGGTGATGAAATTAATAATGCTATATAAATTATGTATCTAAGAGCCTATTTATGTATAATTATGTTATAATTTATGGAGCAGCAGTGTCAATATCTACCCTTCACACTCAGCTACTCATCGGTAACAACCTGGAGCTACTAACTAGACAACGCGTGCACTGGACAACTGGCGCACTGTGTGTCTCGCACATTATACATATCGCTAACTCTGAAACGGCTCTCTAACATGCCATTGACAAGACATATGGCTCTCTGTACTCTACGGACACTAGACAAATCGCTTACGCATACAATTGCATTATTTATTGAATAAATACTCATATTTTTTTAATATATTTAGTTTGGAAGGTATTCTCTAGCATAATTTGGAAATAATCATTTTGCTTAGGTACATTTTTTTTATTAATTAGTTGATTATTAAGTTATTTAACTCTTTCGTTACTGCTCGGTGAAATTCAAATTACACTGTCAATACGGCGTGATTTCTTAAAACATTTTTTTTGCTTAAAACTAGTATTTGAAGCATAAATGTACTTATCTGACATATTTTCATGTATCACATTAGTTTTTCTATCCTTTAGCTATCAGATGATCCATAAAAAACTATTATATTTAACAAACGTTCATTCTGTAACTCCATACATGTGGTGGCATTGACACATGTGGTTTACAGAAAAATCGCTCCTGTGACGAAGCCTAACGATATTTATTGACATGCTTTACAGATTCCTGTAAATAATACATGTAGGTTGATAAATGGAATGACTGCACTTCCAATTTCCTACCGTAGATGTCACAATGAGTACTTAAAGTAGCAAAACAATATATCACGTCAACCAATGTCAACGGTCAGGGGAATCTTTGACAGTATATGCCGACAACGGATGCGAAAGGGTCAATCGTTTTTTGGGTTATTAATATAGACTGTATTAAATTTTCTAGTAAACAAATATATCAGATATTGTTTATGGTTTTTGACTGGAATACAATATACTTTACATTCAGTTATATAGTAAGTTAATTTTAAACATTACAACAGTTGAATAAAGCTGTAAAATGAAGCTATAAATTACATTTAAATCGCATGACCGCTATAGACGTCATACGCAGTGAATGCGTTAATATTCTGTATATCTTAGTCTTATTTTATATTTTAATTAATTAGACAATTCATAGTAACCTTGGCAGCTCGCAGGAACATAGCTTCGGGTATGTGATGAGTTGCCGTTGTGATGACTCCCAGCGCAATTCCCGGGAAAATGTAAGCGTTGTTTCCCTGTCCTGGATGGAACGTCTTCCCATGAACGTTCACGGTCGGGAACGGGGATCCCGATGAGAATACGCAACGACCCTAGAAAACAACAATTATTATATCAGTGAAAAATTCCTCTCTCTGTCTCTTCATTTGATCTACTATAACCTTGTGTATTAAGAACAGATTAAGAACCGGAGTTGGTAGAACAAAGGACAACCTCGAGCGGTGGGGAATTCTTCGGCAGGGAGAGACACTATTGTGCGACTGCGGAGACCTGCAGACCGCCTCACACCTAAGATCCTGCTCCATGTGCCCAACAAGCTGCACACCTCAAGACCTAATGCTAGGCAACACACGGGCTATCGATGTTGCCAGATACTGGGCAGAAATAATTTGACGTCGTTGACACGAAGAAGAAGACCCTGTGTATAATTTTCAGGTTAGGACACGCAACCAATACAAAATATTTAAAAAAAAAAAGCAGTTTGTGAAATGAATAAAAAAAATTGGGTAACTCAAATTTTAACAATGCAACCTCTTATTGATGCACCATCAACAAATCCCGTGAAAATAAAAAATATTTTTTATCATCATCATTTCCATGTCCGCTCCCATAACTGGAGCATATGAACAACACGCGCCGCCGCCACAATGTTTTGTAAGCCGCCTTGGTCCTCGCCTCATCCCATGTCATTTTTACCTCACGTAGCTCCGCCGAGTACATTCTTTGAATAGTTTCCGACGGTCATCCAGGACAGCATGCAATATTCACAGCTGTAAAGAAGAATGAGGAAAACACATGCACTGTGTAGACAGCAATTTGATTTGATCAGCAAATATATTTAACGATTAAAAAACGGAAGCCTTTTCTCTAGAAAAGTTTGATGAAGAAAAAACAATGTTCTTTATTGGCATCCAAACATTATACGATATTTCCATTAATTCGGATAGTAAAACAAATTGAACCACATCGTTTATGGCATCAAATTTTCTTCCGGAGTGAAATTGTCTACCAAATGGGAAACACAATGCTAAAGTACCAGGATATTGAATAACATAAGTTGATATTATTCAAGTTCTGGTGTACATACATCTGTGTGGGTGTAGGCGGCTTCAGCTGTGCACTCGGCCTTGTCAGTCGGGTTGGAGAGAGCAAAAATGATGGGTCGGTCATTGATGGCTGCCATACTTTGCAGCACATCTTGAGTGAAGGCGCCACTGGCGGCAGATGCGCCTGAAAAACAGAAAAATCAATCATTATTTTGACGTTATACTATAGTTTACCAAGCTTATGATTACGGATTTTTATTCTTTTGCATGCGGAACATTTTTGGTGGATTTTTCAATTGATTTATAGACTTCAATATAGCTTATAATGCATTCTCAATCAACCAAATTTTTCATTTGTCAACAGTAGTGTTCAACCAAAATGCACTAGATTATGTTTTCTTTCATTTATTCTGCTAATTTTGATCATTACAGTAGAATACAGCTGTAATATGAGGCTCTAAATCTGTGTAATGCTAATCCATACTAAACAGCAAGCAGACAACTCATATAATTTGATTTGAAAATAAAGGCACAGTCTGGCCTGCTATTTCATACATTAACAGTGGTTTTTAACTTTTAGGTGCTATGACCCTGAATGGATTATCGAAGATTTGAACCCCTAAATGGTGTCCAATTTTAACCATTTTCTTTTCTTGGGTAGACGATGGATTTCGCTATAGACCCAAGCTATAACATTAACCGAAAATTTACAGTTTTATAACACACCGGTGTGCTCACAGCACTAGCGGGCTTCCCGCAGCGGACCCATATTTGGGCTCATGGCACACATACGGTTAAGGCAAAGATGTTAATGGTGCTCTGTCAAATATACATATAATTATGGGATGTTGAAAAGTATATAAGATGATATGGAGAAGATAAAACTACCCTAATTTATCATGTCAGCTATTATAATACTTATTAATTATTTTTACCTAATTTTATTTGGTTTTCTTAGTACATAGATTTTAATAAAAAGAGATAAAATCATCACTTTAACATATCACTGACGGCACACAAATCTTTCCATTTTTGTGAAACTGCTACCGGACGCGGGACTAGTAAAAATCCATTTATGGTAGCTATTACTGGTTTACGGGACTCTTAATTTTAGGTTTTACACACAATTTAGCGACATCAACTGCTGGCGGAACCTATAAAAATCATTTTTTTCGCTATCTGCTATTAGAAGTTAGCTAACACGCTTTAATGAATATTTGTTTTATTTTACTTTTTCCTTACAGAACATTACAAATTTTAACAACTCAATTCATTTCTGAAGTACAATAAGAATTAATCGTAAAATAAAAAAATACAATATATGTGTACAAATATAGGTACTTATGATGAAGTACTAAGAACAAAGTAATAAAGACAAGCAACAGAAGGTCTCAATGCTCATCAAATAGACGACGCCAACAAAATACCCCTCCAAAGAAACTCGTGGAGTTCATGTCTGAATTGGGCCTCCCTTACGTGAAATATATCAACATCCATTAATGCGTATTTTTTTTGTCATGTTATATTTTACAGTTTCACCAAACATAATCGTATTTCTGGTAATTTTTATTTTACTAGTACTGTTTTTAAATTATATTATTAACAAGATTTCAATATTTTCTAATAACAAAATATATAGATAGAAATCGGTAAAATTGCCTTATTATTATATATAATAATAGTTTATAGTGAATTTGAAACTATCATTGCCAGTGTTTGGTTCATTATTTGATAACGTTGTTTATAGTAAGTTTGTATTAAGAATTGCATAATTAAAAATGTATCTCATAATTATAGCGTATTTAACAAAATGTAAAAGGGTTTTCTCGCGATCGATAAAAAATTACCCGCATCCGAGACAAGACAGGGCGCAGAATCAACCGACGTAGCTGTTTTAATACATTATCATAATTTAATCACCGTAATTCTTAATAATCGCATAGGAATAAAAAGAGAGGAAGTCTTACCAATAAGACAGCTGGGCTTGATCCTATTAACGAGAGCTGCGAGATCCTTCTCAGGGGCCTGATCCTTGGAGAAGGCATTTGCTGGGCCTCCGGGAAGGCCTCCGGGACGAGAGGGGCACAGAAGGCCATTTACGTCCGCCATATAAATGCGGTCCCTCGCCTGGGTCTCTGATAGACCCTCAAACTGCATAGCAGCACATGTCAGGTTGGCAATCCCTGTTGCGGCCTGAAAGCAGAAAAGATACGAGTATCATATATTTGTAGCAGAAAAATGACAATAATTAACACAAATTATTAATATTTAACATTCGCAGTAACCTTAAAAAAATTGAACTCTATAATTGATCCTCCTATGACGTACGCTTATTTATTTTGTAGAGGATGCTTTTTCTTATACCAGTAATGTCAATTTTTCATATATTGGTCCAATTTATGTAATCATTTTGACTTGGAACACTTTTAATGATTATTGGTACAGACCTCGGAATCATCAGGCTAATCATTCGATCATACAAAAACATTATTGAAGAGTTGATTATGCCAAGATTCACAGCCGTAAATAAAAATAGGGAGAGTGAATTATGAAACGAGTACTTACTCCTCCAGCACCCAAGAAGAGGTAGATAGATATTTTTGCTGGTCTTCTCACAGATATAATGTACTTTAACCACCAGGAGCATTTAGATGTTCTTACTTGTGCTTAGCGAGTGCAGCCACAACTACGCTAATATTCTGGATATTACAATTGTCATATGAAGTTTACTTACTCCTCCAGCGCCCAGGAACAGATAGATGTTCTCGCTGATCTTGCGCTTGGTGATGCGCACCGAGGCCATTAGTCCAGCCACGACCACGGCAGCCGTACCCTGGATGTCATCATTGAAGGTGCAGTACTTGTGACGGAACTTATCCAGGAGCCGAAACGCATTGTGCTGAGCAAAGTCCTCAAACTGAAAAGATAAATGATTATCCATGTTACAGATATACACTATTAGATCAAAGCTGTCATTGACAACAAGCCATTTAAGTTTAGTAGCATATCAATACTTCTATACTGTAATTTATAATGTTTTTGATTTGTGTTTTACTAGAAAGTGTATTCTTGACAGAATACACTAGAACCCTGTTATTTCGTTCACATTTTTTTGGTATTCCGCATATTTTGTTAATTTTTAATGGACCCGGCAAACTAGTTTGGCAAACACTCAAAATAATCTTAAATAATCCCTCATAAACTGTTCCCCGACTTATATCGTCTAAATATTATGGTCCCCTCAGAAATATTATCCCGATTAGTCATTATTTTTGCAAAATGCATATTTGTAAATATTTTTTATTGAAACACGCAACACGGCAATGAAGTTTGTGTCACGCTTTGTTGCTTAGCGAGCATGCCAGCTTGTTTGCTCTAAACTCACGTGTCTGACCAATATTTTCTAAGATCTCCATAGGACATCAGCGTATGTTGTGTGTATTATGTGAGTGTGATGAGGCTTTGTTTAAATTAAAATGACAAACTACAAAGAAGCAACTAGCGTTACGGACATTTTAAATTATATTTTTTTTATATACGTACGATATATAAATAAAATATTTAATAAGATTTTTTTATTACTTTGGCGTATTTGAAGACTTCTCCATCTTTACCGCACTAATCGCTTTTTTTAGGATCCCTTGAAAAATTAAATAACGAGGTTTCACTAAATGCGATATCCGAAGTAGTTTTTTAGGGTAATTGTGCGGGACATACACATGAAACAATTCAATTTAATAAGAAGTGGATATAAAGTAGACTAAAAGACGTTTAATTTGTTTCATGCAAGACGAAAACGAAATGTTCGACTGGCCTATCGGGCATATGTGGAATCGATAGAACGTTGAATTTGTAGTAAAATAAATTAATTGAATTGATAAAAGTATTTTGCCTTCTAAATGGTTAGTTGGATTTGTAGCTTGACGCATTTAACGTCAACGTTGACAATTTATTTACCTGAATCAAAGTGTTTTGGCCGTAACGTTTGACAACGCTCCTCATGAACTCATCCACAAACTCGTCATACTCTTCTCCAGTTGTTCTCCTTTGTCGCAGACCGATGTACAGAGGATCTTCAAGAAGGTTCTGAAAGAACATCACAAACATTAGTTATGAAACAATTTGAAATCATTTACTTGTAAGGAGGATTTCTAAATTATTTTTCTCATAAATCATCCGAGATCCAGACTATAGCATATACAAATGTAGAATAGAGTGTACAAAAAAATAATCGATATGTGCTTACAGCCCATTATAAATTATAAAAAGTCACTACATTAAATTAAAAACATAATCAATACAATATAGTCGTGATAGTTACACCATTTATAACTCAAGAACCGATTTTCATGATTTTCTGGATTTCCATTAATTCCAAATAGGAAAAATAATAAAAAAAACATTAAAAAAATAATCCAGCAAAAAATATTAAAGGAATTAATTTTTTCATACATTTTGTATAGAAAGACTTTTTAGATTTTACTGGTTCTATTAGATGTCTGCATTGTATGCATTATCATTTTGCACTCAACCATCCGTGATCAAATAATTCAAAGTATTCATTTGAACTTCATAAAAAAATGTACGTAAACATAACACTTATTGATTCTGCGGCGGTATGAAGTTCCCCAGGATAGCTAGTACACAATATAAAAGTGTGATTTGCACCTCGTTGTTGGTTCCGACATCGAGAGTGACTGGCAGACACTGATGAGGCTTAATGTTGGCCAGAGCAGTGTAGAGAGACAGCTTTCCCACGGGAATTCCCATTCCGCAGGCTCCGAGATCACCGAGTCCCAGCACTCGCTCTCCATCGGTCACCACAATTGCTCGCACGTCGGGTTCAGGCCTAAAAACATCATCAATATATATTTAACCACATTGCTTTGAAAGTTGGCATATTCCACGAGAGGGAAGCCCAATTCAAGTATGTCTAAGTGCTGCATGCAGAGTTTTGAAGAGGCAATCACTTAAGGAGGCTGATTTCTATACTTTTTTATAATTTTTGGTTAGAGGAAGAAATGATTGGGTCTTTAAGGTCTTTTCATTTATGTTATGAACTGCATACATAAATATTTAAAAGAGTTTTTCTCATAAAATATCCTAATTATATGCTGCTATACATGGTGTTTTGAAATTAGGGTGTACTGTTGACGTGCACGATGGGGTTCGCAAAATTAACCTGAAAGCAATGTAAAAAGTTTATCCCTTAGTTATCCAACGTTATGAGCATAAAACATTTATTTTTTAAATTTGAATAATAACATTCAGAAAATGGAATGCACAAGAAGAGTCGTTTCTCAATAAACACTCGTGGATAGCGTGCGAACGAGATAAATTGCTACAAAAATATTGTAAAGGCATTTTACATAATCTACTGAAAACAGACAGAGATTTCTATTTAAGATTCCATCGTAAGTTTTTAAGTCATCGTCAAGCATGTATGTATACTTCCATCAGCCGGCGGGTATAGCTCAATAGTCAAAGTGTTTGCTTTGCAAGTCAAAGTTCGTGGGTTCGATCCCCGACAAAAAGGATTTTTAAACGATTTCTGACCTCTAAAATACCCCAGTTGGTGAGAATTTGATCCCTCACCCGTAAAATGCCAGTCATAGCCTATCAATTAAAATTGGTGGTAGACGAAAGTTGTCCCGTGAAGACCACCCATTCAAAGTAAATTCCTGTAATAATAAGGATAATGCGTGAATCTCGGGCTGTAGTCTATGACGTTGGCAGATCAACACCTGACATGCAGAGCTTAGCCAAATGCACCAAGGTAAACGTCATAGAATTCCACAGATGAGACTTCAGAATTACTATCACCATCTGTCGGTATTCTCCTGTATGTGTTTAGATAAAAATAAATAAAAAAATTAAATAATTTTACAGTAAATTTTAATTGAAAAATTAATAAATTAAAATTTAAAAATATTTAGTTTTGATTCACGATTTAATATAATAAGACAGTGACTTTGATCTTAAAACATTCCAATATTGTTGCCATGGAAACATAAATATGCTAAAAGCAATTTGATTATTTAAAATGATAAATTGGTCATTGTCTTGTCCTAAAGTAATAACTTTTGACGAAATTAATCTTCGAGACATTAATACCAGCAATCAATAAAAAAAATACTGTAAAATACGGATTAGTGCAGACAAATCAAATATTTTATTTTCGAATTTATTGCGAGGCAGGCAATCTGTCAGATAAAATCTTATCTGAAAATACATGGAAAATTATTAATCGTTACATCGACGAGATAATCTAGACCAAACAATAGATAATACACTGATAGAAAATAATATAATAATATACAAGTTAATAATAAAACCTATAAATAAAATGCCGATATTTTATCTGCCTTCTAGCCATCATCCAATTGACTTAAAAATATGATTTGTAACGTAAACGCAAATAATAAGTCTGACTGATTCATTCATACTGATATCCTCCTCTCTGATTTCGAATTACTGGTTGACAGGATGCAGGAGCAGAATACCAACACAAAGAACTTGTTTTCGAAGCAAAATTCGTGTTTATTTTAAATAAAGACTTGATTTCTACGCCCGACCGGTATGGCGTTTCACCGGTTGGGCGCCAGTTAATTGACTACTGCCTGACACTGTGACATGCCACGCCGCCAATTATCGCGGCAAAAAAGCAAATTAGAAATGACAGTTGCACCAACATGAAATGGAGGAACTGTCATAACAAATAAAATGACGTATGCAAATGCCTGCATAATATTCTATAATTGAAACTAACATTATTAGATAGACATATCAGGCGATCGAACAAAAATAAGAGACAAAAGATCGTTTTTCGAGGCTTTACAGCATCAGCCTAAAAGAGCTATATCAAGCTGATATCAATACATTCCTTCATGAAGTAAAAAAAATTTCACTTTTCAAAGTGGCGCCGAAAAGCCTCGAGATGCGATATTTTGTCTCTTATTTTTTGTTTGCTTGTCTGACACGCACATATAAAAATGTAAGTCTAAATTTTAGATGATGGCATTTGCATGCGCTATTTTGTTTATTTGGTTTCGACAGTTGCTCATGCCATACGGGAGCGGCTAGTTTCATATATGGCTGCTATGTAGTTTTCAAGTGCAGCGGTTGTCGCTGCCGCCGGCCTTCACGGATGGAATACCGAATTTTGTCAGTCTTTTTTATTTAACGTAAGACGTATGCAAATGGGTGTTCAAATGTGCTTCTTGATGAGTTTTTTTTCTTTAGTGATCTGCTCCTCATCCATCCAGCATGCATCCCCAAGACTATCCCGCGATCTGGAGACGCTTTAACCCTTTACGTGCGGAATAAGATTTCATAAAAAGTCACGAAATAAGTCAATTAGTCAATGAAAAATAAAGTTGAATATTTAAGGACGATTTTTTAAATCTGTTTTGATTGGTCAGTGCTGCATTTATATTCACCTTCAGAACTAAATTAAATAAATCCATTATTATTTTTAAAAAAGGACTAATTTTAAGCATGTGTTCTACACATGCTTAAAATTTGAATTACAACTCAATACATATCGTAAAAAAAAAATTGACGAAGGAATGTCGTAATACGAAACGAAATTATATTCTATATAGTAATCCGATAAATCCGCATCTCACACTCAAGCGAAGTGTTTTTTTTTTTCAGGGCGTGGGATAAATCCGCACCTCGCACTTAAGAGCAGTGCAAGTCAGTGCAGGTATATCCGCACCTCGAACGCAAAGGGTTAATTAGACTGGGGATGTCAGTTGTGTCCATTAAAATTAGACTCACCAGTTCTTGAGCACGTTGAAGACATGACCCTTATCATTAATGGTGATGAAGAGTCCACGGGGTCTTCTGTAGATGAGGCCAAACTTCTGGCAGGCCAATCCCACAGTGGGAGTGTAGACGATGGGTAGCATCTTCTCCACGTTCTCCGATATAAGACGGAAGAACAAGCGCTCATTTCTGTCCTGGAATTTTAATTTGAAGCAATGTCTTACAACATGACAGTATAACTCATAACAGTTCAACTTACTAACAGCACAGGAAGATATTATAATATTAAAATTTACAGCAGATCAAATCAAATCAATGGATCACCGAGCGCAGGTCACACCACACGGCTGCCAAGCCAAGACTGAGCTCCGCAGGCAGCTCGCTAGAGAAGGGATTTGGAGTGGGGGAACCAAGGTACACTACAGAATCTCGAGGTTCACCATAACAGCGCTTTTCAGGACTGTAGCGCCATGGGAGTCTTATATTACGGATAACCCTCGTATTTTATTTCATTGACAGTCTGCGAAATTCATTTGCTGAAAATTAGAAATAGCAATGTATTAGGTGCATGTTTTAAAATATATGATAAACTCACCTGGAGTTCGACGAGGTATAGATATTTGTTGAGATCGTCCTGGTACCTCTCCATGGATATCCGGCAGATCTCCAGCTGCTCCTCCTGAGACTTAAACCTGGCCGGCTGCAGACCGTGAATACCCAGAGCCTGTCTCTCTTCCAACGTGAACGCAAGACCCTGAAACGCGCCAATGATTACATTAGTATTTATTAAAAGTTCACTGTTCAGTCATAAGAAGAGACTTAACTAGAGAGAAAAATGTCTTCTGATGCGTTTATAACTAATCTTGTTTTTTTTTTATGTAAACGCATGCAGGAGAGCACACCCGGTCATGGCCAGTGCTCTCTATGACGCTCAGCGAGGGTGCATGCGGGAAACGTGTGTTGTGTTCGTGTTTGTGTGTGGGTTGGGGAGATTGCAAGTGTATATTTATCTGTTTCTTGAAGAGATCCGGATTGTAGGAAGGAGGAAACACAGACACTGGAAGAGCATTCCATAGCTTACCGGTGGCATTAAGTAAGGAACTTTGGAAACTGCCAGTTCTTGGTCGACACACATTAACTGTGTATGGATGTTCGGTTTATGTTAAGCATTTGTACAAATATATTGATACCAGTCATCGCATGTGCGGCATCGTACCGTGCCGGTTTTAGGGGGTGGCGAAGTGGGTCGATGCCCCAGGGCGTCGAATAAGCTAGGGGCGCCGAGTGCAACCAATCTTGCTTAGATTTTTTTAAATGTATCCAATATGGGGCGCCAGAAATAAAATACCCTAGGGTGCCGCAGGGTCTAAAGCCGGTACTGGCATCGCACATCATGTTCCAAAGAAAAGCCGACCAAGTAATGCTACTGTCGATATTTGGAAATGTGTAGTAACTGTGTGTGTGGAACTCGGTAGCGCCAATGACAGACAGCAGTCGAGCAATGTACCACTCCACACATTGCTTGGCAGTCTGACACCTACCACGCTTAACCACTTAATGCATATATATATTTTAACCAAATTAGTTAAAAAAGGCTATGTACCAATTTTCTTATGATAATTTCATTAGTTCATTTTTTTTAACCTTATACATTATTTCTTCTTGTATGGATTTCCACACACAGTTGTGTAATTCCAGTCTCTCAACTATTCCTGTGTTTAACCGTTAAGTGGTTAAGAGTTGGTCGAGGTTGAGTCGGTCCCGCTTTATGCTATAGTTTTAAGTACAATTCTTGTATTATTCGTTCTTTTAAATAAATTAGAGTAAACTCAAAAGTCTTAGCTTCGTCGTTTCGCTTAAGAGGTGCTGGTGTATTACCTTGTTGAGGCGAGGGTCTCTGAGATGGTCTATGCCCATGACCATGGAGGGACAGATGATGTCACCGGTGACCTCATGGTAGGCGCGGGCAGGGGGCGGAGGCTGCGTGGGCGGAGGCGCGCCTGGAGCAGCGCCTGCTTTGCTCCACGCACCCGCCACGGGGGCGCGCGCTCTGGAATTGCAACAATACAACTATCAACAAAATAACCTCAAAAACAGTACGAAATAGTTCCTCATTTCGTCCTCAATATCGTGGCATATTCCAAACTATTGGATTAGCCAATTTATAACTAGCCATAGCAATTTTAAGGCTAAACTTTTCAAGTTATGCCTCGTTGATAATCCAAATTGACGATGCGGTAGCCCCTTGTTGAACACGTTCTGTGGCATTGTCCAATATTAATCTTATGTAAAGAAAGACTCTTCGCGCACCCATTTTAATAATGTTAAAAAAATATATATAAAAACCTCTTCGAGAAAAAACGTTTTTCTTACATCTCTCAATTTCCGACTGACCATGTCGTTGATCATCTTCAAGCAAAGATAGATAAAGGTGTCCACAAAATTTCGTAAGCCGCTACTAGGACCGATGGTCCACCTAACCTAGATTCACACGCAAGTCTTACCAAACAGTCGAATTATGACTAAACTCTTCCGTTTCAACCACGTTAACTAACTGTCAAAGTGGTACAAATCCTCTGGTGTATTACTGTATAATAAAAGCACACATAACCGTTATATATTGCATTATCGTTCGATTAGACACACAGAGTAGTGTTCAACAGTATTGTGTTAACAATCGATAGTGTGTGATAATAGCATAGGTATTTAACAACTCATACAACCATTTAAGAGCAAAATTTTCATAACACTTGATGACACAAATGAATATGCAGTACTTCTCGAGTTACGTTCACGTGCCCTTCCCGTCGTAAGTGGTTACGACACATTTCGTTCACAGACAAATCGTTCAGCGACTCATCCCAATTCAGGCATGAACTCCACGATTTTCTCTCGAAGAATAATTTGTTGGAGTCATCTGTTTGATGAGCATTGGGACCTTCCGTTGCTTGTCTTTAATGCTTTGTTTTTAACGAATTAAATTTGTAAAATTTGTAATGTGGCTGTATTTAGTTTTTAAATTGAATTGAAATACAAGCGTAACAATTTGTATGTGTATATAATATCGTCGCCTGTTGCTAACAGCGTATCGTTGGATGGGTTGAGCGTGTTAGTCAGATATTTTACAAAATACTAACTTGCAAACAACCAAAATATGCCTTGGATATTATAACTGCTTTGTTTTTAATTGTTTGTCCCCGGTCTCTCACCTGGAAGTCGTTGGGAACCATCCATGTTCATGGATAAACCTTTGAGTGCAGTGATGTCTTGGGACAAGGTATGGGCAATAGAAGCTGGCATAGCGAGCGAAAGCGATATTGCACTACAAAAGTATGTGTTTCTTAACCCTTTCGTTACGGCTCAATGGAATACAAAATATACCGTCAATACGGTCGGGGAATCTTTGACGGTATATACCGACAACCGATACGAAAGGATTAAGATCAACGTCGTAATAAATTAAATGATTTTTAATGAAAATAAAAGTTAATTTGTTGCAATTTCAGTACTATATAGTACATAAAAAATATTTAACCAAAAAAATTCATATCGGCAAAATAATATTTTGGACGGAGCGTTATCAAAGATACACAATTACTTATTATGCATCTTTACTAGCGAAATTAGTCGAATTGCTTTTTTTATCTCTTTGAGTATGTATCATACAAATTATTAAGATATCTCTCGAGTACATAATTATTCGTTGTAATCAAAAACTCAAAATAATATGCAGTTTAGTGATTATGGACTGTTACTATACGGGGTAATGAAAAGAAATGTGTACTTTACGATTTATGCTCTCCTAAGGCAACTGCTATCTAGATGCAACGAACATACGATATAGCACAACATGAAAGAAATGAGGTAAAAACAAAATTAATTTATAAGCAATAAATCGTTTTATATAATCCTCTTAAATTAAAAATTATAAATTCTTAAGTCAAAAAATATTACTTTAAAGCTCCGCAAGCAACTTGCCAAAACATTTGTTTGGAGCATCTTGATGTACGGCTGTAAGACATGGTGCTTATCTGAAAGTGAAAAAAAACACTAGAGGCCTTTAAGATGTGGTCATACAGAAGAGTTCTCGGAACTTCCTGGAGAGACCACGCCACGAACGATGAGGTTCTCAGCATAATCAAGGAAGATAGGCACCTAGTAAGAACCATCTCAGAGTAGCGAGCCCGATGGATCGGTCACGTCATGCGCCACGATGGTCTTCTTCACGACATTGTGGAAGGGATGGTTGACGGTAGAAACTGTAGAGGCCGCCCTAGACGGGAGTATTTGCAGTAAGTGTTCGAGGACATGACTTGTAGCTCTTATGCTGAGCTGAAGAGGATTGGAGAGGATTGAGAGGAGTGGAGTTCGAGATGCAAGATTTTGTTGCTGCAAACCAATCCACCGGTTAATACCACGAAGAAGAAGTTACGCAAGTAATTCATAAAATCGTACACAATGTATATATTTAGTTTAATCGTAAGGGACGACGATCTTTTCTTTTAATGACTTTAAATAAATAATAATTTTAATGATAATAAATAAATGTGATAAAAAATCAAACTCTTTCGTGTCTTTAACATCGACAGGTACAATGCGCTAGTATTAGAATAGAAGAACAAAAAAAACAGAACAATATACCTGCATATATTTTTTATTCCTTTAATATGAGTCATCTAAGTCTCCTAGTAATCAAATTTCATTACAGTAATGTCTTACGTCAGATATGAAAGGGTGATGAACTCTAAGAACTATGCAAGATCGATATCAATGCGATTTTTTATGTCTAAATTTTCAGCGGTTAAAAAATAATTTGGCTCCATTTAGTACTCGTAAATGCCACATAGATATAGCTAATTACTTTTGGCAAACATTAAGTCTGGGCATATAAGCGGTATGGTTATGTAAGCGGCCATTATATATGCATTCATATGATTCACCTGCCAAACGGAAATAGACTATACTGAAGAAGAAATTCCTACAAAGAAGCCCCTGAAATATATATACGAGGGATATCCGTAATATAAGATTCCTAGTGATTTTTCACGGTGTAAAACATGTTTTATTCCATGAATGCGTACATTTTTGGAAAGTTCAGACTTTTACCTATTTTTCTACATAGTCACCACTGAGGTTAATACATTTTTGCATTTAATTTATTACGAAAAATCATTTTACCAACGACAAAAGGACATTGTAAGCGTGGTTCTCGTTAGATCACCGAAATTAAAAAACCTCGGAGGCGGAACAAAAGTTGAGTGGGTTAACGTCTGTTACTTCAAGCGTGTCTTTGGTTAGATTTAGCGTACTCTTAATGACAAAATAGCCAGGATTGATTAGCTAATAATTGTATCTAATTTATAGTTTTGATTAAAAATCACTCAAAATATGCATTGGACACTACACAACTGTCATTTCATACAGTCCCCGGACTACACTAGAGTTTTTTGGGAACCATTTATGTTCCCTGGAGAACCTTCTGTATTAGATATGTCTTTGGAAAAGATATTGACACTAGCAACTGACTGTACTGAGCGACAAATTATCGATGTTACAGATATGAATAAAATATGGAAAGAAAAATGCAGCGTTTTCAGTTTGGCATTCACACTTTAACGCCGTCAGTGTCGAATTTAGAGTGGTGCGATTTCGGATACTGCCCGAGGGCGCCACATAATCTGGGCACCGGAGTAAGTAAAATGGACTTTAAATAAAAAGGGTATTGTGGGCTACAAAAAATGTCACAGTGAATAGTTTAAGATCTTTAATAAACTATGGCTACAGAATATGTCACAATAATAACAAGAGTCGCCAGGAAAATTTTCAAAAAATGTTTGCATAAATAGTCCTTCGTTTCATGACCATGGTAACGAACTTGTTCATTAGTGGATGCGTATTTTTAAGTCGTCGCTTACGAAGCCATATACGAGAATTTATAGCTACATGTTGTAACAGATTAGACACCGACGATGGAAGGTCAAAGAGATTTGCAATTCAGTGTCAAGAGTCACGTGATCTGAATGCCAACCAGAATGGGACAAACACTTTACAAAGATGACACCAACGAGGGGATTACCATTTACTGCAGTCGGTCAAGATGTTAGGGTGAAAAGCCTCCCTGTCCGTCCTGTTTTTGGAGACCCAGACGGGGACCCGTTACTGACGCACGCAAAAAGCTACTTGTTAGAGAGTGGCTGAAGGCCTTCCCGTGATTCTAGGTGTATCAGTTAGATGTTAAATAGACCTCAGTCTATTCTATTCCTCAGTCTGGAAGAAGCGACAAGAAGCGGTCAAGAAGCGACGGTATACCTAATTAGGACGTGTACTCAGCATGCTAAAGGGAGAATAAACTAAGGTTGCCTTTTCTTCAAGCCTCGGGATCACGCCGTCCTGAACAATTACATAAAGTTGAAGCAATTTCATTTTAATATAAAAAAGGTTACGTATCACTGGTCAATAAGTAATTTAAACTGTGAATTTAAAGCGTGAAGTACACGTGGTACAGTTACATAAAACATGAATAATGTGTGAAATTTGACACATTTGCTGACAAATCATGTTGTATCCATGCATCATATGTGTACATATACTATTGTATAAACATACATACCATTAGTGTACCGTGAACATGATGCCAGGGCCGCATTATAAATTGGGTGCATTTATGCTACACATTTAAAGGGCCCCCCTAAATGAAAAATAAACAGCCACTTTCAAGAACTCCATTAGATTAATGGCTAGATAATTATTCTAATATATATGCATGAGAAAATTTAACAGTGCTATAGGACCTATTGGATTATTTAGTAGAGTATTTTATGCTCCCATTCATGGATAGTGACACCGCGCTACAGAATAGTCATTATAAAATATTTTACAAACAACTTGGACTGCGTCCTACGATACATCCAAGCACATTTTTCATTTAAGTATGATGTTTGAGTCTACAAAATTGAATGGCGACGATTTGTGGAGACCATATGCTCAAGCCAGGAGCAGATATGGAAAAATATCACTACAAAGAGATACTGACATTCAGCCAAAAAGGATTATTTAGCCCTTTCGCTGTTTTAGCGCGTAATAACTATGTTTAGGGCAGACATAATACTTGGGAGTGACGAATTATCACATGGCTCAAAGAAGGTGATCAAATTGTGGTAAATTGTGCTGTAAAATTTTATTTCAAACTGAATACTATAAAAAGTTCATTATTTTGACTCGTAGGTAATTATAGTGTACTGAAAACAACGACTGAAGAGTAGCATAGCTATTGATATCCTCCTCTCTTATTTAGGACATCGATTTACTTGATAAAGGATGCAGGATCAGGTTCACAATGAAAACAGCTTGTTTTCGTTTCACACATTAACACGGTTAATTTGTCTAACACAACAAAAAGACCGTTGCGGCGCACGCCCTGACGGTGGCGAGCTCAAACTCTAAGTATCAACTGTCGGCGCACTGACATCTCTGCGCTGCCAATAGCCGCTCAGTAAAATCGAATTCAAGATGACAGTCGTACCAACAGGATATGGGTTAACTGTCATAACAAATATTTTGGCGTATGCAAACACCGTTTAAGATTATACAATTAATATTCGTTAATACAATTAACATTAGATGTGCATGTCAGGCGAGCGAACAAAATAAGAGACAAAAGATCGTTCTTCGAGGTTTTACGGCATCAGCCTAAAGGAGTTATATCAAGCTGATATCACAATATAAAAGAGGAGTCGAGTATTGAGTAAATTTCAGTTCGTTTGTGTGACATTTTACCAAAGTGTAATAAGTAAATCACTGCGCAAATAAAGTGACACATTCGAGGAAAATCTTATTTTTTTAAGTTCCAACTCTGGTCAAAATTGAACACCGTTTCAACGTCTTAACCAATCAGGTAAAGATTCATGTAGTATACTTAATCTGGTCCTGCATCATATGTATACATATATGACCTCACATCATCAAGTACGTAATAGTACTCGTAATTAACCGTTCCCATAACCTTGAAAACGGTTACCAGAAGCGCAAAATACACTTTTTGTTTCGCCAATTTCTCTGCGACGTAATCAACGCGTTGAATGATGTTAATTGTATTATTTTCCATCAGTTGCGGACTAAGCATTTCAGAGCCCCTCGCGCATTTAAGAGCCCTTTATTTTTTAACTTAATAAAATTAAAAATGCCAAAAAATCCATTTAAAATATACTTAACGTACTCTAAAAACGATGGTCTATAGAAGCTCGCTTTCCGCCTTGAGAACAAACAATAGAGCGATTTTTAACTCTATCCGCAATATCTAGAACTGCAGCTAACAAAACAAAGTGCCGACTATACAGCGCCTGTATCGACCCCATTCTTCTTTACGGCTGCGAATCTCTGATCTTTTTTTATGTAAGCACCTACAGGAGCATACCGGCAGATGGTGATAGTAATCTGGAGTCTCATCTGTGGAATTCTATGACGCTTAACATAGTGCATATGGCTAAGCGCTGCACGAGGAGTGTTGATCCTCCAACGTCATAGACTACAGCTCAAGATTTACGCATCATCCTTATCATTACAGGAATTTACTATGAATGGGTGGTCTTCACGGGACGACTTTCGTCTACCACCAATTTTAATTAATAGGCTATCACTGGCATTTTACGGGTGAGGGATCAAATTCACACCAAACTATTTTAAAGCTGAGAAATCGTTTTTTTTTTTTAATCTTGGTCAGGTATTGAACCTACGACTTTTGGCTTGCAAAGCAAATGCTTTGACCATTGAGCTATACCCACCGGCAGGCTGATCTAACCAAAAGCCAATGCAACCCTATTTTCGCATGCAATTATGCAACGAATCGAATCCAATAATTACTGACGATTGTATATCCATTAATTAAAATCGTAAAATGCTATGCTCACAACGGTTTGCCAGTGCAAAATCGTGATTAATAATATCTAATAATATATAATTTATTTATTATTTGATTTACATTTCCATGTTGTAATAGTTTTAAGAATGCAAGTACAAAAAAAATATTTTATCATATTTGAAATAAGCATCCTTACAAGTCATCAATAAAATGTATTGTAGAATCCGAAAATTCATTTCTAATACCTTTATTATTTTCTACCATACTGTAATTCAACCTCTCTAAAGGTATACACATCAGATTCAGACGAGCCAATATACAATCGATTAAAAATATTAACTCCTCTCTTTCAAAAGGGTGTTATACAGTCGCGTAAGGGCATGATGAGGAGCAGGTCAGCAAAATAAAGACTTTTTCAGAAGCACATTGACATATATTTACGATAAAACTTTACAAATTTATGGCTCGACCTAGTCGCAGCATTAGGCCGAGCCACAATACAATATGCTCTCGCCGACGGGCGGGACACAACTGGCGTGATGGACTGTTGCACCGGCGCCACAAGCGGCGGTCTATATAACTAGTCCCAATATGGCGGGCACATAAATGTATGACAAGCGAACAGAAATAAGAGACGAAAGATTGTATATCGAGGTTTTCGGTACCAGTCAGCAAGGGCTACATCATGCTGATGTCAATATATATTAAAATTGCTTTAGGACGCTCTGCTGCCATTTGCAAAGGTCCTTGTGGCATGTAATGAAACTGTTTAGTTTCTGATTATTTTTAAGTATTTTGTGTATGCAATCGTAACAATTATAGCAGTCGTAACGATTATATTACGTTGTGAATAAATGCATTCTGATTGAATAATAAAAAATAAAAATATACATACTTTGAATATATACTATAGCGACATCTATCATACGATGATAACTTATATAGAAGATCAGAGACGAGTCATCTCAGGTGGAAGAAATTGGCCGGTGGCCGTGCGGTATAATTACCTGGGCAAAAATGGTTGGTTCCAAAGATCCCCGGTTCGCATCCCGCTCCCGCCGATATTTTTTCTGAATGAATTGACTCGTTTAAGGATTTGTATGTATAGTATGTGTATATTTAATTGCTTATATTACGTCCATTCAATCGTAGCACGTGATTTTAGCAGAAAACGAAACAATAACATTAACAATTGTTGTCAAGGTCATAAAACACACCATTGAAGAAAAGTTAATTAAGAGCTATTAACAGCTAAGCTACAAAAGTGAATTTAAAATAGGCTCATTGTAAAGAGTAAGGACTGAAGATCACGAGAAAACAGTTATTTAATAGTTAAGTTAATGTTGTCACATATAGCAGAGCTCCGCAACCTTTTCTCATCTACGGCACACCAAAGTACTTCTTTGGATTCTACGGCACACCAAAGTTCTCACCTTGAATACCGCGGCACACCAAAAGCCAAAAATAGATATTAATTTAATCAATTTCACTTTTTTTAAGTTAATTTAAAACTTAATAAAGCAAGTGCTTCGTTGTGTCTACATAAATAGGCGAAAGGCGCTGGGAGCTTGAAGACCGTTGTAAAATTATTTATTTATAATATTGCCTTATTTGATCGCGGCACACCTGTATCCGCCTTAGGCACACCAGTGTGCCGCGGCACACCGGTTGCGGAGCACTAACATATAGCATACCACATTCACATGTAGCTGCTCCTTCCACACTTAAAGCTGGTAATTAAGGTGGCCATCGATCCGAGATTCATATGACGCAGAATCTTTTTGATGAAATTGTATCTTTTTGAACTAAAGTATCATTGCGTGATAATTAACATGATAACTGTAATATAAACAATTTCCATAATTGAGGAAAAAGTATCAGCTTTCTAGATATCTGTTGTACAATAATACTTGTATAAGTCGCTATTTCACCCACAAACAGCTACTTCTTCTATATAAAGGACAAATCCGCTCTATCCTCGAATACGGCAATCACCTATGGGTTGGAGCCCCAAAATACATTCGTTTGCCCCAAAAAGATTGATACTTTTACGTCTGATTTTTTACGTTTTTACCGTTACTACCACGGAGGTTACTCTTCGGAATGTAAATAATTACTCGTAATGCCTCCTGCGCCCATTTATAACCGACAAACTCATCTCACACTAGCCAAACATCTATAAAAGGTTAATGTGTGTCGACCAAGATCTGGTAGTTTCCAAAGTTCCTTTCATAACGCCACCGGTGAGCTCTGAAATGCTCTTCCAGCGTCTGCGTTTCCTCATTCTTACAATCTGGATTTCATCAAGAAACCTACACACAAACACAACAAACGTTTCCCGCGTGCGTCGTGCAGCCACCCTGGCTGAACATAGAGGGCACTGGTCTCGACCTGATGTGCTCTCCTGCATGCGATTACATAAAAATAAGGTTCTGGTGTGTAGTTTCAAACTGACAAAGAAATTTTTGATCGATAATTTGAAAGATAAGCAAGCATTCCCAAGGCGTTGTTACAGTTACGGATAGTTTCAAAACAGTGATGAAAAACGCTATTTACGAGTATGATACATACTTTACATTAATGTCACTGAACTTAATGACTGAGATTACATAAAAAAAGGTGGCTCAAAAATAAAGGTAAATAAAGTGGATAAAAAACATGAATTATTCATCTTCGTGTGATACCGAATTTGTTCATTAAAAGAGCAAACCAAAATTTTATCAGAGTACCGAGTTATTTAATATGTAAAGCGTTAGTCGTTATAATAATCATATTCTACGTAATGTTTAGTAAAAAAAATAATAGACTAGTTGACGAAAAAAAATTAAATGAAATATTTGCAAGAAATAACATCTTGATTTACGATACAAATCATTATTAATTAAATATACATATACTATACATAAAATTCTTTTCAACGCGTCAATTCAAGCAGAAAAATAACGGCAGAAGCGGGATGCGAACCGCGGACCTTGGAAACCAACTATGCCCAGGTATTCATACCGCTCAGCCAACTGGGCTGTTGCTATGCCTGGACCGACACTCATGTTGAAACTAGTATTTATGTCATTGTTATCATCGTATGATAGATGTCGCTATAGTAAAGGGTCCGCCATCTTACGTTTTTTTTTTCAACTAGCGCTTATTTCGCGAATGGTAACATTTAGCTGATGTCTGATTTGACATAAAATTACTTTTATCTTTCCGCTGAACGAATATGGTTATGTATACGCTTGAACAATGCTGGAAAATATTGCGACATTACTTTGAAAATCAGGCCATTTTTCTTCAAAAATGAGCAAGGAGTGGCCGTTACAGTCAATGGCGATCATTATCGGGCCATTTTTGTTCACAAAAATTGAAGAGGAAGATATTGGCAACATTTGGTTTCAACAAGACGGCGCTACGTGCCACACAGCCGAAGCTACACTCGATGTTTTGCGCCCCATTTAAAAAAAAGTTATTTGGCGGACCTTTATATATTCAAAGTATGTATATTTTTATTTTTTATTATTCAATCAGTCATCATTTATTCACAAGCTTAATATTATTACTTTCCGACAGTCTATTTATTTTAGTAAGTACCACTCGGGTCTCGAACCAAACTATAGACGCAATGGATGAGAAACGACTACTTATTGGCGTTTGTTTTAATCAACATTACATATTACATATTAAAAAATCATTAACGCTCAATTAACAAATAAGCATTTATCTTCACTAATTAATTGGTTAATTATCTTCCGATTAAATATTTTAATTCAATTTTCTGAATGGGACTGATGTCAATATCGATTTACTATAATAAATCATTCATTGTGTATTAACAATAAGCGATTTATGTGTATACAAGTATTTGATTGATAAGTCAATATTAATTGATTTATAACACATATTTGATCACATTACACATGTGTACTTGAAACAAGTAATCCATTAATAAAAATGTCCACCCCCGTGAAAAAAACGCCAAATTCAGTTTGAATGATAAGAGCTAGAACATCTGTTTGAAATAAGTATTCGAGAGTAATATGCCTACAAATCTGAAATGACATTTTTTTTATGTAAGCACATACAGGAGAATACCGACATATGGTGATAGTAATTCTGAAGTCTCATCTGTGGTATTCTATAACGCTTACCATAATGCATATGGCCAAACGCTGCATGCGGAGTGTTGATCCGCCAACGTCATAGACTAAAACCCGATATTCACACATCATCCATTTATTACAGAAATTCGCTAGGAGGGGGTATTTTAGAGCTCAGAAATCGATTAAAAATCCATTTTTTTTAATCTCTGTCGGGGATCGAACCCACGACCTTTGGCTTGCAAAGCAAACGCTTTGACCACTGAGCTATAGCCGCCAGCAAATTAAACGGCTGCATTTGTCGGCACGGCCGAGAGGCCTGAAATACATACACGTAATAATTTTAAATTAATACTTGTTGTTACTTAATAACCAAAAACACCACAAACGATTAATACCGATTCGATACAAAATATGTCTAAAATTATTCCAAATTTTTATGAATGACAATTATTGTATGTATATTAGGTGTCCCAGGCTATGTATGGGAAAATTATTTTTTTCGAAATGAAATCGGCTCACCCTCTATTTTTATGTGGTTTGGTCCTAATAACTCACATAATAAATTTGATTGCTATCGGACAATGTTTTCTGATAGCGACTTGATGTTGAAGTTTAATTATAAATTTTTGTATGAAGGCCAAAAGGAGCTTTTGAAAACTTATTGTTTATTCAGCAAATAAAACGCTGTTTTATCTCTTTCTTACAAATATTAAGTAAATATTATGTAAATTTTATTAAATATTACAGAAAATTAAAAAATATATATATTGCTTTTTATAATCAGGGTTTAGCTTTCGCGTGCCTTAGAATTCTAGTATTGACATGTTCCGATGCAAGTCGCTATCTTTTCCCGTGGTTTTAATGGCGTGAAACTTTTTTTACAATTATTTGTACACCATTCACACAAAACGAGGGGGTGAGCCTTGAAAAAACACGAAAAAAAATTTTTTGGGACATCCTAATGTATATATATTGTTAATGTTTATAGCTATCAATAACATAATAAAAAGTTTTTGTAATTAAATGATGCTTTTAATTACTCATTCACCAGAAATGGCGCACCCATCAATTATATAAGTTAGAATAAATAATTGGCACGTTAGGACATATGACTGAAGCGTAACATTACTCATGATTATTACAATACAGCAAGAGTTTTATGACACGCCGAGATACAGATAGAGTTACCATATGTATTCATTTTTTATGTAAACACTTACAGGAAAATACCGACAAACGGTGATGGAGAAATTTTATCTGTGAATTATAAGAATCTTGCCATTTCATGGCTGAGCGCTGCATGTGTATGTAATGTTGATCCGCCGACTTCATACACTACACCGCGGTATTCATTTTATCATTCGTTATGGGTTGTGTTTACGGAACGACTTTTGCCAACCGCCAAATTTGATCAATTAAACATAAGTATGGATCGTTCTAAAGTGGTTGCCCTTCATTCGTATGTCCAGTCGCGGAGTTTGTATATAACCTAGAATGATGACCTGCAGAGCTGGACTTTACCTGCCTCACACCCGCATCACACCGGAGGACAGTTAAGTCTCCTTGATGACACGCTCATTCAGATTATGATCAGTTAGCAACTGTTAAGTCCAGTGGGAGTCCCCTCTGAACAATTGTGGCCACTGCACAGTGCTAAAAGAAAGAACCCGTGAAAGAGATTAGAATCGCATTCATGGGTTGTAAAGAGATGGAGATGGAAAATAGATTCTCTCACCGAAAATACGAGCAATGATTGTAAATGCGTGGAAATTTTTTTTAGTGGCCACAAAGTCTGCATGCCCGATAGGGCCGAGGCGATTCCCTCGAACTACATCGAAAAGGACTCCTCTTTCTAACGAGAGGAACTGACAGTCCCAGAGAATTTACTCTGAGGTCTGGAAGGGGGCGCCACAGGGGCAACTAGGGTTTGAAACTGACCTGCAGAGCTACATTGCAGTGTTCTAGGATGACAATTCAATAATTATTGTCCATTTTAATGTTCCCATCATGTGGTGACTGCACGCCGGTCCCGCCAGCTGGAGCGGGGTGTGACGTCACGCGGAAGCTGCCTCAATGTCAGTGGCACTGCCAATGAAACCAATGACAATGTAATACCAACGATCTGTCAACGGGACGCGGCGAACATTCGTTTAAATATCCCGACGGAATCGGGACACGCAATCCTCGGACGCGTCATAACCGTCATTTAACCATCCAAGGACGATCGTGACCATATGGTCACAGTGATTACTTTTTTCACATATTCATTCCACATCTGGAACATATGGACACCACAAATTTCCGCCACATAGTTCTGTTAGCTGCGACTGTTCATTTCTTGTTCTAGGGCATATCTGCACCTGAAACATGGAAACATATGTTTCCGACAACAATTTCGTGATCGATTAAAAATATTAACATCCTCCTCTCTTTCAAAAGGGTGTTACACAGTCGCGTGAGGGACTTTTTCAAAAGCACATTGACATATATTTACGATAAAACTTTACAAATTTATGGCTCGACCTAGTCGCAGTATTAGGCTGAGCCACAATACAATATGCTCTCGCCGACGGGCGGGACACAAATGGCATGATGGGCTGTCGGACCGGCGCCACAAGCGGCGGTCTAAATAACTAGTCCCAATATGACGGACACATAAATGTATGAAGTGTATTATAACGTATTCGTGTACTTGAAGAGACGGTAACTGTAGTATCCGAGGCATGTTTTTGGGTGATAAGTTAATCGTTTTTTTAAGTAAATTGGATGATTAATCCGACGTTCCCGAGGCCTGAGCCAATTATTCTTAAAGGGCGGCTTACCCCGAAAGCAGCTTTAAGTTAGCAATATTTTTTAGATACTTTTCTAGAGTTGGTATTGTGGCTTTTGAGTTTAGCCGTGGGTGTTGAATTATTTTAAACCAATATTTCCCAAATAATTCGCCGCACACAACCTAAAAGTCACTATAACAAATCTGGCCGTGAAAACCTAAGAAATTATTTTTTTTGGGGTTGCTTTTAAAACATTACATTCAATATACTGAATACTCGGTTCATATTTTATAATGTCTTTACAACTCACTTTTTTACAGTCCATAAATTACACTAAGTAACTTTAATATTTCATAAGCAATTGAAATCTTATCGCAATGATAACAGAATATTTTATTATTGTAATTAGCATACTTTTCATAACAATATAATATTTTAACATTTTACATACTTAATTTTTTAATTTTTATTAGAATATTATTTTAATCAATAATTATTTTAATATTTTAATAGCGATCCGCCGAGCGGTATGAATACCTGGGCATAGTTGGTTTCCAAAGTCCGCGGTTCGCATCCCGCTTCTGCCGTTATTTTTGTGCTTGGATTGACGCGTTGAAAAAAGAATTTTATGTATAGTGTATGTATATTTTAAGTAATTTTACATACTATTTAAAATGTAATGTCTTATATTTAAATCTCATTCATTTATCTACAGAACAATGTTTTTAGAACAATACGTTACATAATGCAATGCAAGCAAAAAAATATATACAATACGTTAAAATTGCAGTATCAAACTTTCCTTTACGGTGCTAAAATAAAAAGGCGCGCTCCGGTGTTGGGTAGTCAGTACACAATAAAAAATCAGCGATTTTAAATCGGAAAGATAAAAACATTCATAGCTAATCCCCGTAATTAATTATAATTGAACTAAAGAATAATGATAATTGAGATTTATAAGCTGTATTAAAAAACCATCTGGAAACGCTCACGGAACGGGCATAATTCCACTCTGGTTTCAAACTTGAGAGCTACTGACGCTAGTCGTAGTAGTTGCCAGAGTGGCTCACTCCCACTCTCTTCCCTCTTCATTTACAGTAAAGTATTAAAGAGTGAGATAAGAATATAGTGATGCGTCTCCCGCACATCGTCGAGACCCAAGGTCGAGGCACTTACAGCGCGAATTTGTTTCCGAATTTCACAAAATACTGATTTTCAAAGTGGTATGGTCGCAGGTCACAAATAGCGACTAGTGTTAAATGTTTGTTTTAGAATTACATTTTATTCGAATTTGAATTTTGAAAAGGTGATAATGCTACTACGTTCACGTTGGTCATCACTGACAGCGTGGTGCGGTCACGCCCACCGAGCATCTGTTGACGAAAACAAAACAAAAATATCCGCAAACTTAAATCTTGACATTGGGCCAAAATTGCGCGTTTCCCATTTCTAATTTAAAGAATATCTACACAAAAGACGCAGCGAAACTATTCGGGAGCCGAAAAAGGAAAGGAAATGAAAACAAAAAAAAACGGACGAAAACACGAAAAATAAATCAAGATTTTTGTTACGTTAAATTTTTTCTTCCACATAGCTTTTTGAAGTACAGGCAGCGGCAAAAAAGCTAACGGTTTTCGTCGTTGTTTTGATTTAAACCCGTCAGCTTTTTTTGCTTCTCCCTGTACAAGTTCTTTAAGTGTGGTAAAGAAAATTGTACTAGGTGTCGTTAAAAGTAATAATCTTTCGGTCGTAGACAGTCTAACTAAACTGTATTACGTTGTATGACAAGTAAGTCGGGCGGCATAAACCAGTGGTTAAAGCGTTTGATTCTCACTCAGTCGCCGTCGTGTAGCATCGGGGATCAAGCTTGATTTTCTGGAATCGATTTTATTAAATCTAAGCTCCAGTAGGGTTGAGCTACACCTTAACCCTTTCGCATCGGTTGTCGGCATATGCCGTCATAAGATCCCCCGACCGTTATTATTTTATTAGTATTTGTATAGCGCTCTTTTATGACCGAATGATCATTCCAAAAGCGCTTCTTTGCCTCTCTGAGTAAAAGGTGGGTCTTGAGTCTGCTTCTGAAGGATGCCTCCGCTTTAA
Source organism: Glossosoma conforme (assembly GCA_022606575.1). Classification (NCBI taxonomy): domain Eukaryota; kingdom Metazoa; phylum Arthropoda; class Insecta; order Trichoptera; family Glossosomatidae; genus Glossosoma; species Glossosoma conforme. The sequence goes on from JAGTXR010000039.1 coordinate 634,411, forward strand.
GCTCTCTTATGTTTTCCGGTAGTGAGTTCCAGGCCATTGGTGCAGCGTAGCTAAAAGCCCGATTGCCAAAGACCGTGCTAGGACTACCTCCCGTCAGCTGCAGGGTGCTTCTATTTGCTCTAGCCGATCTGAGTGTCTCTCCACGCGCGCTTATTTCTGAAGGCTTGATAAGTTCTGTCAAATAGCCCGGTGCAGTTCCGTTGAGAGCCTTGTAAGCTAAGAGGCATAATTTGTACTGAATTCTAGCCGAAACTCTCAACCAATGCAGTCGGTGTAGTATTGGAGTAATGTGACAGAATTGACATCGGTTGACGTGATATATCGTTTTGCTACTTTCTTAGAAAACTTTTTCATGCATTATCTGATAGCTAAAAGATACAAGAATCAATTTGATATATGAAAATAGACCAGATAAGTACATTTATGCTTCAAATGCTAGTTTTATAATTGACACTATATTTTGAATTCCAACCGAGCCGTAATGAAAGGGCGAAGGACAAAAACAAAAAATTTCCAGGCCTCGGGAGCCGATTATTATCCTATCTCCAAAGAGGATATGGTAAGAAAATTGACAAGTAAAATATAGGGTCCGCCATCTAACGTTTTTTTTTCAACTAGTGCTTATTTCGTGAATGGTAACACTTAGCTCATGTCTAATTTGACAGATAATTAGTTTTATCCTTCCGCTGAACGAATATGGTTGTGTATACTCTTGAACAACGCTGGGAAATATTGCGACATTACTTTGAAAATCATGGTAATGTTGCAGAATGTGTGCGAAAATTGCGTATATTTTGGAAGAAGAGAATCACCGTCAGCTCCGTATGTTCGTTATCTTGTGAAAAAAGTGAAAGAAACTGGCATCCTCATCGATAAACCAAAGCGTGAAAAGCCAAAAACAGTGCGTACACCCGAGAATATTGCTGCTGTGGCAGAAAGTGTGCGTGAAGCGCCATCAATGGCGCTCCCATGCGGCGCGGCCATGTTGAACGAATTTTTGTTCACAAAAATTGAAGAGGAGGATATTGGCAACATTTGGTTTCAACAGGACGGCGCTACGTGCCACACAGCCGAAGCTACACTCGATGTTTTGCGCCCTGTTTTAAAAAAAAAGTTATTTAGCGGACCCTTTAGAATAATCAAATGTAACCTTGAACTTGTAAATTATGCCGAGTCATTCGAAAGATAGCCGCGAAAAATATTTACAAAAAAAATGTACACACTTTGTTTTATTGGTGTAATTTAAATGTTAAGATTCTAATTTACATACAAGTATGGCGTAACTTTAGAGCTAACGGAAATATATTTAAAAATAGGTAAGTTAGACAAGCAAACATTTTTTTTTAAGATTATCATTTTATCTATATCGTCATAGTAATTGTTTGATTTATAAATATCATGCGTGGCTTACTTCAAGCGATCACTGCACAAGGTACTCAAATCTTTGTATTACAAATTATATCACATTACTATAGGTTTGACCTTGGTGTATTTATACGGAATGAAAAATATTCTCGACACGAATTATATTGAGATATTACAGAAGAAGAAAACAAACATATAACATTTGATTCCAATAAAAAATAAAACATAAATTGAAAAATTATAGTTACGAGTGCATACGAAACTGCAGTCAAGTGATAGCATATTTTTTTTTAATGAGTTTTTATTTTAATGTGACGAAAAAGGCCAGTGAAGAGAAAAGCAGTGACTAAAATTAATCATACAATATTGAAGTTGCGTGTAAGTTGCATTTAAGAGACCAAAATACAAATACACTATGTAAAACCTTTTTTATGTTGATATCAGCTTGATAAAGCTCCTTTAGGCCGATTCCGAAAAGCCTCGAAAAACGATCTTTTGTCTCTTATTTTTGTTCGCTCGCCTTTTTTTTTGGCCCCTGGGCCGGTCGCCTTGTACCTGCCCTCCTTGGGAGCACTTACCAAGGCATTGTTTTCAGAGTACTTTCTCGTTGTACATGTAATGGACTTTGGTGAGCAACACCAAACGTGGGTGTAAAAATTAGTAGTTCAGACGTTAAAATTTGGACTTTTTGACTTCTTCGCCGAAGGTCACCGCGTATACAGAAAATGCATTGTAGTTGGGCTCCGTAGATATGAGGTCGATATATCCAACCGGTCCAGGCTTCTGTTGCATTACGCTAAAGAGCATTTGCCTACTTAAGTCTAATATCGGGCAATGGCACAGAACGTGTTCAGCGTCCTGCAAGGGGCTGCAGGCTCGCCTGACATGCACATCTAATAATGTTAGTTTTAATTATATAAAATTACACGGCGTTTGCATACGCCATTTTATTTGTTATGACAGTTGCTCCATTTCATGTTGGTGCAACTGCCATCTTTAATTTGCTTTTTTGCCGCGATTGCCTTGGCGGCGCTGCTTGTCACAGTAATCCGGGCAGTCGTCAGTCAAGCGCCGTTCGATCGAGACGGAATTAACGTCATGTTACGATCGAACGGGGGAGTCAAGTCTTTATCGGAAATAAATGCGAATTGTGCTTCAAAAACAAGTTATTTTGCTTGGTAATCTACTCCTGCATCCTTCCTCCACGCACCCATGTGACGAACCCGGTTCTTTTTAAAGACGGGGGAATATCAATGTTTATTTCTTTACATACTCGATTAATATGTTTTTATAAAATATTTGTCATTTATAAATACATTTTTCTTATTCGAAAATACGTTACAAGAACAACTAGGGTGGAATTTTGGGGGCCGGATCGGTTTAATGGAATTTTAATTTATTTCAATGAAAAAATTGCTTCTAGATATAAATGAGTGAATCGCCATATGAGCAAGGATACGGGAGAAATTAAATTCGTATCTTGAGGTATCACTGCATATGACAACATCGATGACCCGTATGTTCCCATAATATTGTCCTTGCAGGAACGGCTATTCGGGGGCATGTTTAGGATCACCCTGACTCTACCATCAGTTCCTTTCCAAAATATCAAAAAATATAACATATTTTTTATGCAATCACATGTAGGAGAGCGCAACCGGTCGAGAACATTGTACGTTGGAGAGCGCAACCGGTCGAAAACAGTGTACTCTATGACGTTCAGCCAGAATGACTGTACACTACATGCGAGAAACGGGTATTATGTTTGTGTGTGGGTTGGGAAGATTACAAGTGTATATTTATTCCTTTCTTGAACATATCTTGCTTGCATTAAGTAGAAAACACAGACGATGTTAGAGCATGTCAGAGTTCACCGGTGGCATTTAGGATAGCACTATGGAAACTGCCAGTTCTTGGTCGACACAGATTAAACGTGTATGGATGTTAGGCAAGTGTATGACGAATTTGTCGTTTGCAGGTGTGTACAGGAGAAATTAATTCTTCATATTTATCGATGAACATATTTTTCATCTCCACTGCGATTCGAACTTTAAACAATTCGAATCGTAATCTATTGCTTTTAGCTCATCACGTATGAGTATCTATTAGACGCAAGGATTTCCCACCTCGTAGCAATCCTCAACCTTGTCTTTTGAACGATTAATTTTTTAATAACCAATCAAAGCTGTTGTCAAGTGTCATATCGAATGAAAACTCACCAGATAGCAATTGTTCAATCTCGTACAACAACAATGAGATTGACTTTCGAATTTATGACGAAGAAACATTATCACTGTTATCGCGATAATCGTTATAGTAGGACTGATTGCGTACTTTATACAATAATTTACGTGATAATATACAATGATAAACATACAATATGATGCTAAATTACTTGGGAAATACTTGAAATACAAATCAACGAATTTGACTGTAATTTTATCGCATATTTGTTTTATTATGCATTTATTGTATTATGTTTTGTCGTTTTATCATATCTTTAAAAATCCGTTTATTAAAAATATTGATAATTATCTTTATCTTTACAATCGATATTAGAGTTAATTTCAATAACATAGCAGGGATAATAGATGGAGATACGCCTACCACATTTCCGTTGCTTTTTTTTTCAGCTTTATAATACAAAAAAAAGTCAAATTCGAAAGCAAACCTTTCTAATATTTTTCAATAAAAAAAATCACGTTTTAAAAAATGTAATTTAAAGCAGTAAAATGCCGAATGAAGGAATACAGCTTATTGAAACTTTAAAAAAAATGTTAATGAAATTTTAAAAAAAGATTTTTAATCGATTTCTAAGCTCTATGTACGTGTGATTTTGATCACTCACCCCTACAATGCCAGTCATAGAGTATTAATCAAAATTTGTGGTAGACGAAAGTCGTCTAGTGAAGACCACCCATTCATAGTAAATTCCTGTAATAATTGTATGATGCGTGAATGTCGGGCAGTAGTCTATGAAGTTGGCGAGTCAACACTCCAAATGCAGCGCTTAAATATATGACACATTGTAATCGTCATAGAATCCACAGATGAGATTTCAGCATTGCTATTCACCATCTGTCGGTATTCTCCTGTATGTGTTATTACATTTAATGAAGGATGAAGGGCACCTTCACCTAGCAGGGTAGATAAAGGGTTAACAAGGTGCTCAGGAATGAGAAACAGAAGAAATGGGGAAAGGATACACCAAGTATCAGCTTCACGCAAAGAAAAGCTCATTTTTTAAACTAAAAAACACCTTTCTTCGAAGTAAAAGAAGATACAAAGTGTATTTTTAATTACAATAACAAAAGTTAAGTTTTTTAACATATTCTTTTCGAAAATAATCACGTTAAGTTTAAGCTCCGACTACGTGCTGCGGTTATGGTTTGGTATTATATAGATAATTATAGGTTGATATTGAAGGAGCACAAAAGGGAGTTGCGACTGGCGAAGTAGGCGAATGATGATAGAGGTCAACGTACCTAATTGTGCAAAAAAACTGAAGAGTAAATTATATATGGGCGTGCATAGTAACGGACATTGCGCGATGTATCAGCGTCGACGAACCGACGACACGTGGGAATACTATTATTTAAATATTTTTTTAATCAGAAAAACACATAAATACATCCAGATATATTCGTGAGTAGTAAAAGGGAATTTTCAACTCTGAAACGGAATGTCTGAAGAGGAAACATGTACATTTTATTTGCTTTAATTTGAAACTTACAAGTACATATAATTAAAGCATCTGAAGATATATTTTTTTTTTATGTAAACGCATGCAGGAGAGCACAACCGGTCAAGACCAGTGCACTCTATGACGCTCAGCCAGGGAGGCTGGACGCTGCATGCGGGAAACGTGTGTTGTGTTCGTGTTTGTGTGTGGGTTGGGGAGATTGCAAGTGTATATTTATCTGTTTCTTGAAGAGATCCAGATTGTAGGAAGGAGGAAACACAGACGCTGGAAGAGCATTCCATAGCTTACCGGTGGCATTAAGGAAGGAACTTTGGAAGCTGCCAGTTCTTGGTCGACATATATTAACCGTGTATGGATGTTCGGCAAGTGTAAGACGAGTTTGTCGGCTGTGAGTGGGTGCAGGAGGAATTAGTTCTTTAAGTTCCGAAGAGCAGCGACCGTGGTAATAACGGTAGAAAAGACTAAGAGAACCAACCTTACGTCTGTGTTCCATTGATTGTAGATTAGACGTAAGGGTGTCATTGTTTATCAAACGAATTGCTCTTCTTTGAACTGGAGTCAATTAAGTTTAGAAGGTATTTTGGGGCTCCAATCCAAAGGTGACTGCCGTATTCAAGGATAGGTCGGATTTGTCCTTTATATAGAAGAAGAAGTTGTTTATCGTTGAAATACCGACGTGATCTATATAATACACCTAGTTTTTGGAAGCGAGACCGGCTTTACACTTAATTGACTCGTAATATTTGACATTATTCGATATTGATAATCCAAGCATGTTGATGGAGCTTGCTTTCGGAAGAGAACAACCGTTGAAAGATACAGGATCCATAGCAGTCTTCTTGGTGGAGAAAGTACATGATTGGGTTTTTGAAATGTTGAAACTGACGAGGTTGAGGTCGCCCCATCGTGAAACCCTTTCAAGAGACATGTTCATCTTCTCCACCAGAGATTCCCTAGCAGCAGATAGTTCCGAATGTTTCGGAGGTTTTTGGAAGATTATACTCTCATGGACAGTGCTGTCGTCGGCATAACAGTGAATGTTTGCGCATTGAAGCAAATCATTCACATGCAGAAGGAAAAGAGTGGGCGACGAGAGATATGATACTTTAAAATAACTTTTGTAAGAATTTTTAGAGCAAGCAAAAATCACCTTAAATTGTACCATTTCGTTACATTTTTAATTGATTTTCTTAACAATCTATATTATTTATTGCATAAATTTTCAACTTAGGAGTATAATTTTAAAAATCTGCTGATAATACATTAAAAAAAAGATTTTACAATGATTTTAATAAAATTCCCGTAACGACGAAGTGATTCAGGTCACAAAATTAAGCAGCACGACACGGAGGAGAGACTATCAAGAAATCGTCTGGTGAAAATCTTAATTCACTTTTTTAATACACCACTTATTGTAAGTACTAAGCCTTTAGGGCAAGCGTTTCAAGCAAACACATACGAATATATGCATCCAAAAAATGCACATTTTAACGATTTTGCGCAACGCTCCGGGCGAAAATAGAGTTTTGTGTCATTGGGCGGGTCGCGAAAATGTGGGTCAATAAATTGTACAATGCAACAAACGGTATCAAGAGGATGCTTTCATTCCACTCGCAAGAGTCCCGTAGAAAAGTAGCTGCACTCAAAACAGGGATTTCTTCTTATAAGTGTTACTCAGTGCCGGTTTAGGGGGTGGCGAAGTAGGCATGTGCCCCAGGGCGTCGATTAAGGTAGGGGCGCCGAGGGCAATCAATTTTGTACAACTTTTTTTTAAATATAAACAATATAAGGCGCCAGAAAAAAATGCCCTAGGGCACCGCAGGGTCTAAAGCCGGTACTGGTGTTACTATTCACAACTCTGTGATTCTCGATAAATGCATTAACCCTTTACGTGCGGAATAAGATTTCATAAAAAGTCACGAAATAAGTCAATTAGTCAATGAAAAATAAAGTTGAATATTTAACCCTCGCCCTACGATGCTAAAAACTTCCGCGCGTTCCGATGGTGTCAACTCATTACACATTCTGATTTAAAGTGAATAAAATGAGTCGAAATTCGAAAAAATGAAAATATTCAAAGATATCGCTTAATTTTACAATAGTTGATGTCAATAAGCAGTAATAATTGACATTTAATAGCTAAAAACATGAAAAACATCAGACGAAGACCTCAAATGGCCAGACGCACCTTCTCGCGTGAACTTCCGAGAGATACTAACATTACTTGGCCTGTCGACATATGGATGAGCCGATATCATTTCGAACTAGCCGACCAACTGAGGTTTCCCGTCTCGCTCACTCATATTAGTACGTCAGCGAGAGTGAGGAGTATAGATGCCGCCTCATGTGGGTATTTTTTAATTTTATTTTCGCACACACTTCCGGCAGGTGCAATGATTCATAACAGTTGACGCGTCTTGATTGTAGTGGTGAATTTATTCCGGATTTTAGAAAAATATTTCCTGCTCCCGATGCGTGCCTATTATTATAAATATAATTTTTTTTTCAATACGTAAATGTATTAAGGAGGAATACCTAAAATCTGAACCCTGTGTGCATTATATTTACAGAGATATTTAAGTTATTACAAGCAATGTGTAGTCGATAGACATCATCGGGGAGGAGAGGTTAAGGACGATTTTTTTATGTGTTTTGATTGGTCAGGGCTGCATTTATATTCACCTTCAAAACTAAATTAAATAAATCCATTATTATTTAAAGAAAAGGGCGAATTTGAAAAATGTGTAGAATGACCCACAACTCAATGCATATCGTTCAATTATTTTTTGTCTTAATACGAAACAAAATTATATTCAATATAGTATTAGGATAAATCCACATCTCGCACTGAAGCGAAGTGTTTTTTTCAGGGCGTGGGATAAATCCGCACCTCGCACTTAAGAGCAGTGCAAGTTGGTGCGGATATATCCGCACCTCGCACGTAAGGGGTTAAGCGTGTCGTTCTAGATAGGTAAACGAGTGCTCGCAGTCACTCATTATTTTCCGTTACAGTTGGTATCTGTGGAGCTTCACGTTCTCAGATCAGTTGAATTGCAATGCCAATTCTAAATGCCAACAACTAGATCATTTTATACTAAAATGATCTAGTTGTTGAAGGCGTTGGCCGACCCCCTGCAAGATGGACTGACGGCATTAGAAGAATAGCGGGAGTGGCCTGGATGAGGAAAACGGAGGATCGAAGAGGATGAAGACTCGTGCGGGAGGCTTACGTTCAATAGTGGATGGACACAAACTTATGATGATAATGAATATTAGCTTATTGCATTTGTAATATTTAAGTCTATAATGTATTGAGAGCTTAGCTTTTTGTATTAATTAATATTGAAGAGGACCTAATAGGAAAAGAAGAAACATTTTGTGTATAATGGATCAGATTATTTTGTATAGTTTCTGAATGCGGGCTTTATTCATAGTGAGACGAAAGACCTAATGGTGATATCTAGTGTTGCAGATTGTTGTTTAATAAAAATGTATTAGTAGATGGTTCACTTTTATCTTCTTTTATATCCGCTGCCTAGTTGGATCGTGAATTCGTTACATGAATTATTTCCAAAATTAATATCTTTATCGGCCGCCATGATTTCCGCCCAGTGCAAAATCACATTCACCAAGAGTTGCGCCGAATGCGTACTATCTCTAATTACCGCCAGCCTTCCAGAACGAGAGACTAAGGGTTTGCAGAGAAAGCTCCTGAAATATCTGAGGCTAATTGTTCGATTATTTATTATTACTATTTTTAAGAAGACTGGATGATTATGTTTACTCTTTTGAGGCATGAACTGTTTGGTTCTTGCCTCAAAAAAAAACTGGATTCCTAAGCGTAATTCGGTCTCAAAAATCCATCGGAACCAAGAAGCAGTTCGAGGATGATTCCCAAAAATGACATAAACTTAAAACAACATTAAATGCGTTTAGGGGATCAAAAAATGACTGAATATGAATCTTAAAATTGGTGAAATTTAATTATTTTGTTGTGGAAATATATATATATAAGTGGATACCAGAAGTGTTTTTTTATGGAGCGAAAATGTCAAAACATAATTGATAATTAATTAAACTCATCCTTAAGTATTATTATATCGTAGTTTCCTACAGTCGACAACGGAACTGGTGATACCTACGGCTGAGCATGTGGAGAGGCGCAACTGAGGGGAATGCTTGGATTGCCCCGAAAGAGGACCTAGCCCCTGGATACAACCAGTGGTGGAATATATGGAGGTCCCTTAACAGACTTCGGACCGGAGTATGCAAGACGAGGACACAAATGAAAGCCTGGCAGTTTTACAGCGGACCGACTGCATGTGACTGCGGCATGGAGCAGACCTTGTCACACCTTCTGCAGTGTGCGCTGTGTCCGAGTAGCTGCACGCAGGAAGAACTGATGACGGCCGAGAGTAACGAATCGACGTCGCCCACTTCTGGGCAGACCCTGTTGTTTCCGACACGATTATATATAATATCTTAAGTGTTATCATTCAATTTTTGTGCAAAAATATGTACAATGTAAAACAGGTTGTGAGCCTTGACCTTTAAAGCGTACGAAATTTCGAATTAATTTCAGTATTTACGCAGGAAAATTCAAAAACAATTACTTCTACCGCTAAAGGGAATTATCATAACTGGATTAATAAAACGAAATATAAATTTATTTAAATTGAAACGTGTTTTTTAACGACAAAAGCTTCAACTAAAACACTTTCATCGAGTTCACGTTCTCTGTCTGTCACGGCAAATTGTCAAACACAATATTCCGCTATTATACTATGCGGGCATAGCCCAATGGTCAAATCGTTTGCTTTGCAAGTCAAAGATCGTGGGCTCGATCCCCGATGAAGATAAAAAAAAAAGATTTTAAAAATTAAAGCACAATATGTGTACTTAGTCATAAATAGACGGGAGTATTTGCAGCAAGTGTTCGAGGACATGAGTTGCAGCTCTTATGCTGAGCTAAAGAAAGGTTGCAGAAGATCGAGAAGAGTGGAGATCGATGTGCAAGATGATGTTTGACACTACGAAGAAAGTCATAATAAATATATATTTTTTGAAACAAAATACTAAATAAAATATTAAGAAATATTGTTTACGATTCGCATTTTTATCACCCATATTCAATTTCTCTAGCAATTTAAAGTATTTTTTAGTGAACGTTTTGCGAAGTATCAGGAATATATGTACTGACGGTGCTCCATTGAATCACTGCTTTAATGTATGAAAAACTGATAATCAAACAAAGAGAAGATGACTAATCAACAAAACCATTGTTCCAGTTCTAATTACTTATATATATGTATTGCAAACTGTAATGGATATGAAATGATTAAATGTGAAGTTATTATCACAGTTGATAATGACTTTTCGTGAATTCGAAATATGTCTTCTCTGAATAAAATGACGTAATAAATTTGAAATGTTTATTTTGTTCATCAAAGGACTGCACAAACGAGCGATGCCAATTGCATGGTTGCGTAAATATTGTAAAAAGACATGACTAAACAAACACAACGATCTGCATGTCTGTAAGATTTGAGAGGTGACGTTATTTTGATGTGCATTGCATTAAATGAAACACAGCTATGCACATTATTATGTAAGTATAATTGTGTCTCATTGCAGTAAATGAGTAATCTTGCAATTAGTATTGCTGGTGTGGGGTAGCCCTTGTTATATGCATTATTTAATCCCAGTAATAATAAATAATCGACCAAAAAAGAGACATAAGTGAACATAAAATTAGTCGAACTTTGGGATTCGAACCATCAACCGTCTGTGTAACAGTCGATAAACTTATCGACAAATTCTAACGAATCAATTAAAATATATTTTTTACCAATATGTAATAAAAAACGAAAAAAACACTTTTAGTTATTTACAAATAGACGGGTATCTCAAACACAATAATATAAAAATAAAAACGTTAATTCGAATCGCTTAGCCTGCGAAATATAAATTCAAATTTTCAGGTTTATTTTACCCACGGTAATATCAACGAAGTGGATCACGATTAAAATGTCTTATTATATAATACTCTTTTATATTTTATCTATAGAAATATAACTCAAATAACACATGCCAAAATAAGATGGAAAATAAATTAATAATAATCAACCATTTCCGGCGGGTATAGCTCAATGGTCAAAGCGTTTAATTTCAAAAGCCAAAGGTCGTGCGTTCGATCCCCGACGGAGATTAAAAAATATATATTTTTAATCGATTTCTGAGCTCTACAGTACCCCCGGTTGGTGTGAATTTGATCCCTCACCAGTAAAACGCCAGTAATAGCCTATTAATTAAAATTGGTGGTAAACGAAAGTCGTCCCGTGAAGACCACCCATTCATAGTAAATTCTTGTAAATAATAAGGATGATGCGTGAATTTCGGGTTGTAGTCTATGACGTTAGCGAATCAACAATCCACATGCAGCGCTTAACCATATGCACTATGGTAACCGTCATAGAACTTCACAGATGAGACTTCATAATTACTATCTTTCAGTTTCTCCTGTATGTGTTTATTAAAAAAAAAACTACAACTGTGCTTCAGTATAGAAGCAGATATAGATGATGAAGAAGAAGAAAAATTAATTAAAATAACAAGGGTTAAATAGTGAATCAATTTTACTTTTAGATTTTTTAAATGTAAAAAAAAAGATTCAAATATATAACTTAATACATGATATGTTTTAATATTCAAGTCACTTTCATTCAAATATTGTCAGCTAATTTTTCATTGCTTATTTAATATTTTCAGCATGCATCGTTTACATCTTCCTGGCTGAACGTATAAGTACATCGAATTATATAATTATTTTTAATCTAGACAGGTTTATGCTAGTGATATTGTTCCTAATTTAAACCAAACCTGTTAGACATTGTTAACGTTTAAAGTGAAAGGTTTGCAAAAAAAAAGTAGTGCAAACGAATGATACCTGGGACGCAAATAATAGACTCTATGCCAAAAAAAATCTATAGAACAGCTGGAGCATATTATAACAAGCTATAAGGAAAATAAAAAACAGCTAGAATGAGAAGAATCTGTAAATTGTATGACTCGTACCATTTAAACATGACTAAATGCTACGCGAGAGATGTTAGATTCGAAATTGATTTTTAAGTGAATAGTGATTTTATTAATATGACATTTTTTATGGACTTGGAATGGTCAATTAGCAATGACAGACAGTTAAGCATATGTATAATTAATCTTGCATTTGAAAAGTGACAATATTTAGGCTTAAAAACAATCATTTATTGTAAAAGCTTACTCAATACGTACAAAGGTTAGGTATGTAAAAAAATGAAGGACTGTAGCGATTAGTGGTGATCATATGATCTAACTGAGAAGTAAATCTGATAAAATGAGAAGGAAATAAATAAAAGTTATCTAATTTTTTTGATTATAAGTACCTAAAATGTTGAAAGAAATTAAACCCCATGAACCTTTAATAGGTTTATGTAAAAAAAAAACACCTTTAAAACGTGCTAATCAGATTTATCTATCAAGTTACCACTTATGTAGATGACCTCTTACATAAAAATAACAAATCTTGTATACATTAAACTCTAATTTCGTAAATAAATGGCCCACCAATATGCTATCCTGTAAATTAAATTGTATACAAAATATAACTGTCACATGTCAGTTGGTTAATAACGTAAGCAGATAAGTATTAATTTATGTAAAGAAAAAGGAATATTGTATTGTATTATATTCAAAATCGTCATACATCTAATGAATACTAATTTTTACTTAATATGTGCTGAATTAAAAGAAAATATCGTAAATAATCAAGTTTAGTGTAATAATATAACGAAAATATCGATTTTTTTAATATGTAACACCTAAAAAAAATAAACTAAACGTCTCAGGTTGCATAAATATTGTTAAACGATATTGCCGTTTTGGTTATGGGTCACAAAAACGATTTTTAAAAAATACAAAATCATTTGTCACTGCATTACATCACAAGCTTAAATAACAGCTCGCAGATTTGAAATTTCGAATTGATTTGATAGAACAATAAGATTTAAGCGCTCCCGTTGTGTACTGAATAAATAAATAAACTTACCACGTTAGCTGCATTTGTACATAATAATAAAAAACACACGCTTGAGCCACAGCATTAAAAATATTTATATATCGATCGAAATGTTCGGACTATTTCGAGAGCGGTGAGTGGACCAGGCCACTCTCACACATTTGCACTGTATTACGTTATGTTGGACTCGAATATTTTTTTGACCGTATCGGGCGATGGGTTGTTAATCCGTGCACACTTTTTAATTCATGTTTCGGCTTGTTTCGTCGGATTTTGAATACTTACAGCATAGACCTTGGTATGGCCGTGAACATTTTCAGCGAGTGCTTGCCACTTCAGCGCTCAGCTGATTACTGACCGACCGTTTGCCCGCGGCCAATGGCGGTGAGGCTGCGCGGTGCGATGCGCAAATCTTTGCCGAAAACGGGAGGTATACCAAACCATCAAATAAATATTCTATAATTACGATTTGATTTTACATATTATTCTACGTTAAATATTTGGTGCTGGTACAACGTGCGATCTTCCATCTGCTCACTGGTTCAATATGTGGTCTACCTAACAATACATAAAAAACTAATCTAATCTAACCTAACCTAACTTAGGTATTATTAGCGATACACAAAAAACGACACTCGAGTAAAAAACACTTTTTGAAAAGATTTTAATATATAATAAAGTATATTAAATTAAATATCAATAAAGTATTTATTACTCTTTATTAAATTTATTTTGTGACCCCAGTGAGCACGCCAACTATAACCTAACTTCAGAATACCATGTACTCGTTTAAAAGTTTATAACTGGCACAATATCTGTCAAAAACTTCTAGAAAATATTTCATTATATAATTTATAGACATAAGAAGAATAACAGGAGCGACCTGGATGCTGAAGGCGTAGGATCGAAGAGGATGGAGACTCATGTAGGAGGCTTACGTTCAACAGTGGACGGATATAGGCTGATGATGATGATGATACATAAAAGATCTCCAAGACCGAATCATTTTTGATCATATGCTTTCTTTGCTTTCAAAGAAAAAAGGTTGGCAATCAATGTAAGTTGCCAGTTCTATAAATACCTACACCTCAACGAAAATCAATTTATTTGTAAAATATTTCTTTTTCTTTTTGATGTAATAATTATTATAAAAAAATAACTTTTATTGTTAAAATACCACTCTCATGATTTAAAATATGTATGAAAAATATTTTATTTATAAATCACATAAAATGTTTCATCCTTAGAAACGCAAAAAACCTATTTAAATTAACGAATAGTCGTAGATTGGCAATACTGCAATTCATGTCATTGTGACAGCTACTGTCACTGATTTCAGATGCGTTCGAATTTGAGTCGCATAACTACTATTTTGAAGAATGCTAAAATACCATGCATTAATATTAAATATAACGTCCGGTTTCTGCTGCGCGTATAGAAATTTTATTTTGCCATCATTGAATTAAAAAAAATCAACAAGACAAGCATTTTGTAAGGAACTTTGTAGCAATAGTTAATTGTATCGTCTGTTGTCAAAACATGACAATCATTTAATAGGGTTTTTACTGTCGCAAGCTGATTTTAGGTAGAGTTTGTGTGTTTCCTAATATATTTATTATATATGCTACCGTATTGCACAAAGTATGGTAAAATATTAGTTTTAATAAAAATGTCTGGCAAGAAAATATATTTTGTTTCGTTATATAAATAAACTTATAAGTAGGTTTCGATATTTTTGTATCAAGTTAAATGCTTTATTGTGAATTGCTTTCTATACCAAATAAATCCTACAAGTTGTATTAAATTAGAAAATTATTTTCATTAAATAAATGAATGTATTTGGTTTTGTGTACATTCTAATCTCGGAATATTATTATTGTTTTAGATCTTCCATAGATTTTAGTGTTGGATGAGTTGTAAATATATGGCTGCAATCCATGTCAAGCTAAGATGATGACTTTCAAGATTCGGAGACTAATATTTTTATTTATCCCGCCGTATCAAACATTTTGACTGGCAAAGACAGTGGTGATAAATTTGAAGTAGACTTAACCTTTTCTATGCCAAACGGTTTTCATATGGGGAGACCAATCAAAAGCTATTTTTAAGGAGATAAATCAAAAGCTATTTTTAATATCAATGTATTATCGTTAATTCTTGACAATACGTAGTAGCTAATTATTTGAACATGGCAGCAAGAGATGCCACTGTACGCTCAAAATATTGAATTATTATAAATAGTCGAAATTGGTTAGATATTAAGTGTTAAACTGGAGCGATTTTTTTTAGGGCGGCCTCCCGTGCACGGGATTGTAGAGCGTCTAAATATGCTTGCGGCACAGAACCGGTTAATAGACAGTTTGATTTGGCGCCAACTTGCTGCTAACCATTAACCACTTCATGCTCGGGCTCGTACTGGTGCGGGAAAATTGTCCACGCTCGCACCAGTACAAGCGTTTATTTTCCGTTTTTGCCACTCTTGCATATGTTCGATGTTTACGCATATACAAAAAAGGGTCAGATTCCAGCTGTATTTATCAATGACTCATAATACACTACACGTCTTACAACTAAAAAAACCCGAGCATGAAGTTGTTAATTCGTTATAGATTGACGGAAATTTGGAGCATTTGAATAGCAGTCAATTCTTTATGGAAAATTACAGAAAATATTCAAATTTTATAGCAGTGGTCTTCTTTGAACTTTTCTCTTTCTTTGAAGCTGTATGCTATTTGAGATTATTGATTGTTAAGTAATTATTAAAATTATTTTTAAAAGTGGGCTACTTAACAATCATCCTTGAACTAATAATTCAGTAGCACATTCAGTAGGTTCATTCCTCAATATATTTGCTATGTAAGAAATTTAGAAAAAGATCTCACAGTATTTTTTCTCAAAAGATATGAGTAGGAATACAACATTTGAAAAAACCAATGAATACAAAATAATTAGTTATTTTTTTATTTAATGTTATTATTTGTCTTTAAACAATCCAATTATATTAACAATAAATATTGTTTATTTGGTAGTAGTATTTTAAAGAACTATTTTTCAACTTATTAAAAAACTATTATCAACTAATAATGAAAATAGTACCCGGTAATAAATAGTAGTAGGTAATAGTAAATTTTAATTTAATATGCACCATGAATTAAAAACATAATGTCAAATAATAAGAGTTAATTAAGTACAAAGCCGGTCTCGCTTCCAAAAAACCAGGTGTATTATATAGATCACTGAGGTATTTTAACGATAAACAAGTTCTTTTTCTATATAAAGGACAAATCCGACCTCTCCTTGAATACGGCAGTCCCAGTTCAAAGAAGAGCAATTCATTTGATAAACAATGACACTCTTACATCTAACCTCCAATCAATGGAACACAGGTGTAAGATTGGTTCACTTAGTTTATTCTACCGTTATTACCACACTCTTAAATTAAAACTTAAAGAACTTATTTCTCCAGCACCCACCCACAACCGACAAGCTCGTCTTACACTTGCCGAACATCCATACACGGTTAATGTGTGTCGACCAAGAACTGGCAATTTTCAAAGATCCTTAATTCCACTGGTAAGCTTTGGAATGCTTTTCCAGGATCTGTGCTTCCTCCTTCCTACAATCTGGATCTCTTCAAGAAACAGATAATTATACACTTGCAATCTCCCTAACCCACACACAAACACAGCACATGTTCCCGCATGCAGCGTTCAGCCTCCCTGACTGACCGTCTTAGAGTGCACTGGTCTTGACCGGCTGTGCCCTCCTGCATGCGATTACATTTTTTTTCAAAATAGGGAAATCATACATGTAAGGCTCATAAATTTGTAGTAAATACAAGAAACAAAATTATGTTTAGGTACCTAGTAAATATGTACCTACTTTATTTCAACAACATGTCAGTTACATCTTTCACAATTGGCAAATTAATAATTTATGTTTTTTCTCTTAATTAACTATATTACTAGGTATTCTTAACTTACCTACATATAAGTTAAGAGTATATCTTCCATCATGAAAAATTGTGATAAGTTAAATATTGATACTTCAGGAATTAAAGAAAATGCCACAAACAATTTACTGTTTCATATCTCTTAAATGTGTTACAATGTATTTTACATTTTTGTAGTGTGTATCTAAAAAATGAAGTGAAAAATTCCCTAATGTAGGATTAATGGAATGCATAATAGAGTTAAAGATATGGCATCAATATTTTATGATTATATTGTAGTTCATTCTATTTTGTTAGCTCATGAGTCATGACTAACCATTGTGGTACAAATATGACTTTTTTCTATCTCAGACTACTCATTCAAATAATAAGAGGACACTTTGTAAACATATAGTGCTCATAATAATTATAATATAAGAGTAACAAAGATATTTTTTTATTACAACTTTTTTGTTACCTAAATTCACTCCTCTTTTACAAACATGCATGCCTATGCCATCCTAAAAACCTTTTACTTACATAATAAGAGAATGCTCTTACCAATTCCTTTGTGGGGTATATAAATATACCCCACAAAAGCATTGGTATATACATATATAAGTAGACCGACTAAGGCCTTTAAAAAGAGAATACTTTTTTTATCAAAAATATACCTAGGTTCATAACAAATTAATCATTATTATTGTAATATATCTATAGATTGCTTATTAAATGGGCTTTCAAAGGCTATTTTTACCTAATTTTAATACAGAATATGTAAAAAGAAATGCTAATACACATTTAATGCAATTCTACATTCATAAAAAAATCAATTGATTAAAACCGTAAGACTCGTAATACCGATATTGTCTTTTAATTTATCTGTGTATCACATCATAATCTTTAGTCTTCTCAAGTTAACACCATAAGATTTGCTCAAAAATTCATTGTGTTTCGAATCGCAGATTAAAGAAAAAATAAATAATGACTTGGCTCTTTGGGTGCCACCAGTTCTTCATCGCATACCCTGATAACCATGAAATATTATTCACTTGATAAATAGATGTAAGTTTAGTTTTGTTTCAACACATTAAAGTATCAGTTCTACTCCTTGAACAGTAGATCTATGAAGGAATTGATTATGCCCTGGTTGTTGCGGTTTGTCCCAGACTGCTCTGGGTATCCTGGTATTTGTGGTCTGGTCGGGGGAGGCCTGGGTGAGGTGCTCCAGTTGCTCAGGTCCTGAGTCAAACCGATGATGTTGTTGTTAGGCCCCCCGACTATGAGGCTTGGTTTCCAGCTGACATTCTCCTGCTCGTTCTCTATGTGCTCGTATACGGGCTTTTCGTTGTCTAGAATGCAGAAAAAAAAAACAATATAATCAAATTGAAAGAGTCATACTTACATTTCATCGTGCAGAGTTAAGTATCTATTAACTTATAAATACAATTAAATGATATTAGGTTAATGCTTACCATTTTTTAAGAGTTATTTGTTAAATCCGATGCCTTCAAGCGTGAGAATAACTAAACTTAATGCTTATGATCGTATATTACATTATGTTTTTATACCTCCTGTGTTCTGGATATGTTTTCAAGTGTATGAACAAATTTACAATTGATCTTGAACAATACATAAAATTTTCAACAATAAATAAAATTTCTTGAGTTATTTTTACCTTAATTTCTTATGAATGACTTGAGTTTTTTTTTATCAAAATATTATTTGGTTACCCAATGAGGATGCATGCACTAAAAAATATAAAAAATCTTTAAAGTTCTTAAACTTTTAATATTTAAACATGCGATAAAAGAAGCAGGAAGAGGGTGGATTGAGAGGGCCAGAGACTCATGCGGGAAGCCTGCGTTCAGCAATGGACGACACAGGCTTATGATGATTATGATGACTCGTTAGCGAAGCTGTAACTTATAAAACAACAAGATAGTTCCGTCACTTTTGAGTTTTATCTAACTTTGTTTTTATAACCTCCAAAACGTTTTCTCAAGTTTACAACACTTACAATGGGGCAAATACTATAAGTGGAGTCATCTCATAGTGCAGAAATGGGATGAGATGAGCTATCGTCAAGTTAAGCCCAAAGTGAGTTCCAAAGTGGGCGGATTCGTCTCACTGGGGGGCGGCAATATCGCCGGATGCAATTACGGTCAGGTGAACCTAAATAAGAGGGCGGTGGAAGCAGAATAAAACTAAATATAAACTTAACATACCGTGATAATTATATAATAATATAAAATAAATAAGCAGTTACAGACAAATTTATTTGTACATTTTTTTGTTTGGCAGCACATTTGTATGCTTTGCATATTGCATCTTGGCGGATTTTTGTTCTTTAAGTAAAGTTTTTGATACGCTTTATGATTTTTGGCAGTCACGAGCCGTGCACGATAATTCATATTCTATTATCAAAAGTAAAACAAATAGGTTATAGTCTATCCAGCGTATGAAGAACCCTGTGACACATTTATTGACCCTTGTAAAAGGGATGAGGCAAAAATATTTATTTCTATTAGGTCGATTTTATTCTCTTCTTCTTCGAAAAAAAAAACGAATTTGTATTCGAAGTGAATCGTGTATAAACATCTCTATTTTTAAATAATAGAATTTAAAGTGCAGCGAATATTATATTTGGGAAGTTTTAGCTTGATACGTATGGCACTTTTATTGCTCTGTGTAAAAGAGATGAGGGGAAATTTTTTAATTCTATTATATTGATTTTTCTTCTCTTCTTCTTCAAAAATAGTTATATTTTAGTATCATTTTTTGCCGCATGGCGGCGTGTGGATCAGTACAAAAGTCCGACTTTTAGTAGCGCGTTGTTCTTCGATCGATTCGTGTTTTTTGTTGTTGAATTTATTATATCTATTGTTAGTATTGTTAAAGTTGATTCATTAAAGAAAACATTCGAGATCGGGTCGCGGATGCCCTAGGAATCGGTAAATCTACAGTATCTCGGATCACAGAGGAGAAATACGGTGAATCTTCATTAGAAGAGAAAAACATATTAACACCAAATAAGAAACGATAAAGGAAATGCTCAGTTACAAAACCCGATAGCTTTAATTTGGCGGCAATTTGGAATCACGTGTATGCATACTATGACCGCAACGAAATACCAACACTTCTTAAACTGGTAGGTTCTCTAAAGTCAGTTGGATTATTTCAAGGCAGTGCGACGTCTCTTAGTAAGTGTTAAGCTTAGCTTAGTTATGTGCTAATATTTATCTCTACACTCGCTTTTCTTCATAATTTTCATATTACTAATATTATTATTTATAGTTTGTTCTACATGTCTCTTAAAACCTGTTAAAATTCACTTATAATTGATAATAATTATAATATTTAATTTTAGTAGGTATTTACAAAAACAATCGAAAATACGATTATCTATACCCCAACACTGGTTTTCGCGGCAATGTGAGATGGCGTTCTACATGCGTCAGATATTGTATTATTATATTTACAAATTGCCGTATTTTTTCTAATTTGTAACAATATGTAGATATTTTTTATTATTTTGTTTTTATTGTGATATATTTACCTAAATAACTTATTATATATAGGAAGAGAGGCTTTTGTTTATGTTGATAAAATTAATATAGGTAGCGAACGTTTTGACAACGTTATATCGGACGATATTTAGCACAGGGCAATAAATGTGTCACAGGGTTCTTCATACGCTGGATCGACTATAGGTTACATTTGCTTACTACTCACGAGATTGGGATTTGAGCTTGAACAATAGATTATATAAGAAACTATTATATAGGTGAACAAAATATTGTAAAATAATATTAATATATATTTTATTATAAATGCTTGACTTGCAAAAAACATAATTGTGCTATTTTTTTCCAACTTTAGGCAGCGGTATAAGAAAATCGAAATTATAGATTATCGCCGATATTGTCGTTGCACCGTTGGTCACCATGGAATACCTTTTTAAAGTTGATCCGTTAGCATTTAATTATTTTTTACCTTTGCAGGGGTAACCATCAAACCTGTTTGATCCAAAGAAAATTCATCATATTTTATCACCTTTGCGATGTACTTTTACTTATCTTTTATTTCAGCTGCTGATGTTAACATTCGCGGCACATATCTAAACCTAGAAGCTTCGTTTTATTTTGCCTCATATAAAAAACATAGAAGAATGTAGTCGCTCACCGTCTCCACCATAGTCAGGTCTGGGTGGACGTGTTGGTTTGTTACTATTCTCTTCAAACCAATTCCAGAACCAATTTGGTGGTCTTGTAGGCGGACGGTGAATGGGCGGCCTGTAGTTAGGTGGTCTATGAGGCGGCCGTTGTGGGCGTTGAGGGCGCGGTGGGCGTTGTGGGCGTTGGGGGCGTGGAGGGCGATTTTGGGGCTGTTGCCAGCCAAGATCTGGCCACCAGTCCAAGAGGCCACTCGGCTTCTGAGGTCTCTTAGTGGGAACGTTTGGCTGATAATCTGAAAGGTTAGATGATATTTTTAGTAGCGAATCTTTGATATATAATTCTAACGAGGAGTTTGCATCAGTTGTGATCTAAAGAGTATAGATATGGACCCTTACTAAGATCATTTACCTTCTAAGTATAATATGCGAAGAAAACGATGGAGCAATCTGTATTATAATATAAGTGTTTCTATCAAAGATTGAATTAAGAATGTGGAAATTTGAAAGAGAACAAGAGTTTTCGATAAAGCAAGAATATTTTGGTGATCAGGTTCATCTATCGAAAAGAAAATCGTCCTTGCTTTTCTGTACAGGTTTAAGAGTATTATTATTTTAGGTCGAAATATTGGTTAAAAAAGTTCGCCATACACGGCTTAGCCCAAAAGCCACAATATCAAAATAGTCTCTTCTTTGTAAATGATGAAATCAACGAAAATTTAATACTTAACATGTCAATTTTATTGTAGACCCGTAATTGGTGATAACGGTCAGGGTTTCATCATTGCGCAAGGTAATCAAATTACAAAAATTTAGATCAATATGATTGCAAAATTTCGCAAAAAACCGGTTACCTTCCATACAATTTGGAATGATAATTACGCAATATTAAAACATGATTTTGGTTTTGCAAATGTCGTTTTAAACCGCAGAAAAACTATTTGGTTCAATAACGACTCCCACGCCTTTAATCATATTATACGATCGTGTGGGTTTGGTGAGTAAGATATATACCTGATCATTGACACGACCTCACTGATACGAATTCTGCATCCACCTGCATACTCACATGACCCACATTCGTTTCCACGTTTTCCAGCGATCTTATCTACAGTAAACGAGGCCCATTAATTTAATAAAGGATCCTGTGTTTATGTATTATTGTCAATGTTCAATGACACCATCGTTGTAGAGATAACAAATATTATATTTGCATTATCCTAGTTGTGTAAGTACCAAACATTTTTGAGTATTTTGGATACTATATTTATTTTTAGCGATAAATATCTGATTTTTAAATTTTAATTCCAAAAACCTAGTTATACGATTACGTGTTTGTATTGATATCCTCCTCTCTAAGTTGGATATCGAATTACTCGTGGCAGTATGCAGGATCAGGTTCACAATGCAAAGAACTTGTTTTCGTTTCACAATTCGCGTTTATTTCTCAAACACTTGCTTTTTGACGTGCGCCATAACGGTCGAGAGTGAGCTCCAACTGACGGCGCGCTCTCACACGCTGCCAAAAGTCGTGTCAGAAAATCGATTTAAATATGACAGTGGCATCAACATGAAATGAGCCAACTGTCATAACAAATAAAATGGCGTATGCAAGCACCACGTATATAACTAAAACTAACATTATTAGATATGCATGTCAGGCGAGCGTACATAAATAAGAGACAAAAGATCGTTTTTTGAGGCTCTACGGCATTAGCCTAAAGGAGGTATATAAAGCTATATCAGTATGTAACTTGTTCGTATGTAACTTTTGTATATGCTCGTAGAAAAATATTTGTAAAAAATCTTTTACGCAAATACATACACGTACGAGTATATATACGTAATAATCAAACTTCCTAAACTCTACATTGCTTACACATATCTTTATATATCGTATAATCCTGTCTTTCACCTGTAAAATTTTCTTCATAGCCTATTTATATGCAATCAGTTATCGATAGGTTTACCTGTGCTCATAGCCATGCATTGTTTTCTATTCCAGTTGCAGTGTTTCAAAAACTCAATTCAGTTCAACTGCAATGACCCTTTTAAATGGGCTACTTTCCAAATCATTTTCCTTTTTCATTTTTTTCATCGGGACGCATGGTGAATTGATGAAGAGTAAGACATGAAGCAAAAAACTTATTGAGAAGCACATTGTAATTTATTTAAAATACAAGACTGACAAACTTTGGTCATCTGCCCGGGACGAAACATTCTTCGCTCCTCACAAGTCCCAGACAGACTCCGACCGTTTTTTAACTGGAACGGATATAGTTCAGATGAAATAATGCAAAATATGTTATTTACCAGCTTCTTCCCCGCTGTATACTGGATCCACATAATCGGCTCCTAGCTGATCCACATCTCCATCAATAGTCACCAGAGATGGATTGTCATTAGGATTGCCCTGTTGTGGGGTGCATCCTGCGGAAGAGGACGACGGTTGATCTCCAAAGGGCCGCAGACCAAAGAGGTACCCAAAAGTCCTGCCCTGGTCAGGACCTTGGCGACCTTCCACGCGATCAGCTCGCGATCCTGGAGCCACTTTGTTTGACCGACATGGTCTTGCGCAGACTGCTGGTGAGGTGTAGAGAACAATCAATGATGCGAGTATAATCTGGAAGACAAAAAATGTTTTCAGCTAATCAGAATATGATACAGATTTTTTATTAGGAAAAAATAACATTGAAATCTCTTTTGTTGATAGTGATACTTTTAATTTAACTAGAAATTCTAACTAAAAATACACAAAAATTTAAAATTGTCAATGACTCAAGCTTCATACTCCTAAAAGAGTATTAAGAGTGTGAGAAGGATATTGCAAAAAAATTAAAGACGATCACTTGGTACATATTTCACAAACATTTTCATGTCTAATCATAATCCCACCTAAGATTTAATGAATAGATTGAAACAGTAGTATAAAAATATTTTTTTTTTACAATATTTGCTCCAAATGTAAAGCCTATAGACACTACAAATTGTTGTTTCATAGTTTTGTAAGCTCCCGTTGTCCATGCCTTGTCCCAGAACACCTGTATACCCGGAGATCCACATGGGAATATACTCGTAGATGGTTCCAGGAAGTCTTGAGGGTAAGAACCCGCAAATTTGCATAGACTGCTGCTGTAGTATCAGAGAGATATTTGGGTGTTCAACAATCAGCGTTTTTAAAGAGATCGGAAGATCACCCCGACGCTCCCGAGGCCTATATATTTTTTTGTTTTGTCCTTAAAGGGTGGCTCAACCCTACTGTGGGCATGTATATAGCATTAAATTGCTTAAATATATTTTTTTAAATCATGCTTGGTCGGGTCATTTTTCTATTTCTATCTCTTATTAATCGTTAATATGGAAACAGTATGGATATATATATTATTATAAGCAAACTATACTAACTCTTAGTCATCACATTATATAATAAATCGGTTTACACCCATTCGAATAGGAAGTTTAATAATGCTTTAAATGCATTTCTTGTTGTATAATATTGTAATAAGAAATAATACATGTGTAGGAAGGTAATGTCTAGAAACGTCAGCGTACTAGGTGTTTGTGTTACTAGTGAAACATAAATTTAAAGTAGCGTTAGAACGAAGCGTTGAGGAACTGTTTCTAGCTGCCCAGGGCATGGAATTGTATTCTCAGAAAATGACCGAATTTGGAGGAACCTGATATGGCAATAGAAGAAGGAGATAATAATGTTTAAAAATATTCAATCAAATACCCAATAATTATAATTTCAATATATAAATCAATGATATGTACTTATCATTCATTTTGATCTGAAAGTAATCTTGATACTTCTAGATCAGTTTTGTCAGATTACTATTTTACTGAATCGGAAGTTTAATATTAATAATATTCCAAAAGAAAAAAGGTAATGAAGCGGCAAAGTTTGGGACAACTTGTAAAAGCTCCAAAATCTAATAATTCGATAGGATTGTCATTTACTTTTTAACTGACATTTCACTTCAGTCTTATGTTTTATTTATTCGATGATGTCTTTCATTTAGTTCAAAAATCTAGGTTGTTATTCACATTAGTGTTAAGTGTACCGAGCGTACTAAAGTCCTGCAAAAAATGACTATTGTCTGAATAAAGCTGCTTCAAAAGATCAACATCACACAAGTCTATATTTCACTCTAAAAGGAAATTTTTCAGCTATAAAATATAATGCTCTTTTTTAAGGGTAAAGAAATCATTTTATTAAAGATTTAAATATACATTTAGTCAAAAATTGTGAGTAAGAACCGATTCCAATATTAATTGATTAGCTAATACAAAATGATAAATTATCGTTTTTTTTTTCATATAAGTCAATAAGGCGTTTAACAAGTGCATCCTCCCAGTATTAATTTATGTTGCAGAAACATGGAATCTGACAGCAGGTCTTACCCATAAAAGAAAGGTCACCCAACGTGCTATGGAGAAATCCATGCTCGAAGTGTCTTTAAAAGATTTAATCCGTAACGACAATATCCGAAGAAGAACTCAATAAGTGGAAGCCACTCAATGAATAGACACACTCAAGTGGTAATGGGCAGGACATATATGTCGAAAAAACGACGGCCAATGGAGAAGAAAAGTGTGAAAAGCGAAACCCTTGCAAGATCTACAGACGACATCAGAAAAATAGCGGGAGTAGCCTCTTAACAGAAGGCAGAGGATCGAAGAGGATGTAGACTCATAGGAAAGGCCTACATTCAGCAGTGGACGGACACAGGCTGATGATGAAATCGATAAGGTAATTGACATTTGCCTGTGAACCATTTATGTATTATTTTCACACTCAAACAGATTTGCCCCAAAAGTGTTCTAATAATATGTAATTATTTTTCTTACGAAACGACAATAATTTTGCTATTTTTGGCATATTATGTAAAAAAAATCACATAAATCTTTAATGTACTAGTACATAGATACGTATTGCGAATTTGTTTGTGAAATTTGCGAACAAACTCTTTAAGAGTGAATTAATGATTGAATAAATTGTAAGAAAATAGTTATTATATAAGCCATAATTATTTACACACGCAATTAATTTGGTACGAACGTAGGTGGATTGCACAGATCTGATAATTACAATTTAAAAGTGCGTTAAGTAATGTTTTATTTCACTAATCGTTTGTACATAGTCTTACATGTATCAAGACAGACTGTCTTATGAGTTCTCCAGAAATTTATGAAAAACAATACAATTTATACAAAAATCTGCATAGTTGTTATTGCTATAAGTTTTTTTTTTTTATTTATTTGCCCTCCGGTGGATTATATAACGTTATTAAAGTGGCAAAGTTGTATACACTGATATCACCATGATATAGCTGTTTTAGGCTGATGCCGTAAAGCCTCGAAAAACGATCTTTTGTCTCTTATTTTCGTCTGACATGCACACCAATATTGTTAGTTTTAATGATATAATATTACACGGTGTTTGCATACGCCATTTTGTTTGTTATGACAGTTGCTCCACTTCATGTTGGTGCAACTTTCATCTTTAATTAGATTTTTTGCTGCGATCATTGGCGGAGCTGCATGGCACAGTGTTGTCATTTAACTTTTCGTCCGGCCGGCGAACGCCATACCGGTCGGATGAAAAATCAAGCCTTTAATTAAAATAAATGCGAATTTTGCTTCAAAAACAAGTTTTTTGTGTTTTTAATCTGCTCCTGCATCCTTCTCCACGCGGCCGCATGATGGACCCGCGACTTGTCGTCATTTTATAGACGGGGGATGTCAACACTTTATCCTTTATTTAGGTTATTTAGGCGCGTAAAAAACATAACCTTAATATAATTCGATGAATCGGTTCCAAAAAAACAATAAATCGCGTAAAAAGTATTAAAAATATTTAAAAAATAAAATCGAAACATCTATTCATTTTCTTTTCTTTGATGATAATAAAAATACAATCAGAAACAGATTCGTAGGTATTGCATGAAAAATTATGTTTACTTTCTTCACTGCTGTCACTTTCGGTTGAGAGTTTCGATCGTTCAAAATTCTTAAAAATCGTTTATGTTTTTTTTTTTTTTTTAATCTTAACCCTTTCGCATCGTTGTCGGCATAAGCCGTCATAAGATTCCCCGACCGTTGACATGGTTGACGTGATATATTGTTTTGCTACTTTCTTAGAATAGTTTTTCATGCATCATCTGATAGCTAAAGGATGCAAGAACCAATGTGATATATGAAAATAGACCAGATAAGTACACTTATGCTTCAAATACTAGTTTTATAATTGACAGTATAATTTGTATTCAAACCGAGCCGTAATGAAAGGGTTAAGTTCGCTCGTACTCGTTTGTTGAAATTTGGGGGAAAATCGCGTAACAACGAGTAAATCGCATACAAATAAGGAACGGTCCCGTCCAAAAAGATCGCGTAAATAAATTGCCACGTAAAAAGAAGATAGGTGTATGTTTAAATTTTCCCCATCACTATTCTTCAATATATTTTTAATGAACTTTTTTTGGCCAATAATATTGGTCAAGAGACGGTTTAACAATGTTCAATTTTTCACAGTTTACGACAGTTCTTTTGCGGTAATTGGATGTTAATTCACTGTATCGATAGGAATATTGATTAATTGTCAATAAATTATAAACCATTCCAATAGACAAAGCTTATGAAGCTGGCAATATTATTGTTTGATGAAATACTAATAGTTTTATTGGTGGATACTATTAACAATGTATGAGGTACTTAACCCTTTCATTGCGGCTCAGTGGAATTCAAATTATACTGTTAATTATAAAATTAGTATTTCAAGCATAAATGTACTTATCTGGTCTATTTTCATATTGGTTCTTGTATCCTTTAGCTATCAGATGATGCATAAAAAATATTCTAAGAAAGTAGCAAAACGATATATCACGGCTACCGATATCAACGGCAGGAGAATCTTACGCTGCATATATTGGGTACGATGCGAATAGGTCTTTTGTATTATGGAAACAATTACAGGAGAATACCGACAGATGGTGATAGTAATTCTGAAGTCTCATCTGTGGAATTCTATGACGCTTACCATGCTGCATATGGCTAAGCGCTGTATGTGGAGTGATTGATCCGCCAACGTCATAGACTACAGGCCGAAATTCATCATCCTGTATTATTACTGGAATTTACTATGAATGGGTGGTCTTCACGGGACGACTTTTGACTACCGCCAATTTTAATTTATGGGCTATGACTGGAATTTTATGGGTGAGGGATCATACTCACACCAACCGTAGGTATTTTAGAGCTCAGAAATCGATTACAATTCTTTTTATTTTTAATCTCCGTCGGGGATAGAACTCACGACCTTTGCCTTGCAAAGCAAACGCTTTGACCATTGAGCTATGCCCGCCGGCAAATGATTCTGTGCGTACATTAATTAAGTTTTTTGAGACTTTCTCTCCAATATCCGTGCATTAATCTGCTTCGGTAATTCTTAATATTCTTTGACACAGGAAACACATGCTGGGAAAGATTTAAATCTGTATTAAATAACATTGTCGATCAATCTTATTCTGCATTTTCGTTTAATCACTTTCATCATTAATAATGTACATTAATAACAAAATAATGTATGTATATTTGTATATTACATATGCCTTTACTGCTAATACAATTACGATGAAATTTTGTAAATATGTTGCGCATTTGGGAAGGTTTCTGTATCATTAAAACCATCTTCCAACTCAATTTAACCCTATTTAAAATTTAAAAAATACTGTTGTAAGAATTGAAAATCAGTCGTTTATTGATTTGAATCGCCTCAGTTTCGCAAGCAATTCATTAAATCATACTCCATGTACAAACGAATACTCGGCCTAACTGTAAGGGACGACGTATTTTGTTCTCGAAGGGTCTTTTGTTTCAATGAATTTTAAATTATTTGAATTTTAAACTCTTTCTTACATTAAATGACGTTGTTATATACAAGTCCTGTGCAACACCAGGTGCAATGCGCTAGTTAAATGCATTTTTTTTACATTTTGTTATTGCAGTATAATAATTTGATAAACATATACATACAAATATTATTAGGAACCAATTTTTCATTAACATAGGCCGCAGATATTATTAAGATTAATGACTTGTTAGTATGCTAACCTCATCAGGTCAAGCTGGTTAGGGCACTCTATTGTCCTAGAGGTAGTAAATGCTCTCCAAAGGCGGATGAACCTTTATGTTCAACGCCATTAGGATGTGGAAATAAAGGAGAAAATACCACATTAAAGGTCTAAAAGACATCCCATGTATCAGAAAAAATGATTGCATCTCAAGTATGACGAGAGAATTTGCAACAAGTGTTCGAGGACATAAGTTATAACTCTTATTCTGAGCTAAAGAGGATTACAGAAGATCGAGATGAGTGGAGATCGAGATGCAAGATTTTGTTGCAGCAAACCAATCCACTGGATTGATACTACGAAGAAGAAGTATGCTATTGGTGAAATTGACACTATAACTATGTTTAGAATGTTGTATAAAAACTTAATCTACCATAATATGTACTGCATGAAGGCTTTGAATGTTAACAATTTTCTTCATCTTTTCATAATAGTACAGTAATAGAAAATATGTAGTAAAACTGTACACAAAATAGGAGGCATTCTAGAATACATGACGAATACGTCTCTCAATAATGTAATATTTATTAAAATAAGATTAGGATTTCAAAAACTGTGACTCGATTGGAAATTCCCAAATGGACTAATCCAAATAACCTTGAAAACTTACTGATGGTTTGAAGTCATAGAAATATATTTAGTAACCTTGTTGATAATCGATTATTGTGAAATTTAACCTCCGTTTTAGTACATTTAAAAAAAAATCGAAGATGGAAGAAAAATCAAACTCTTTGTTAATATTTGTAATACGAAATATTTTTGGTAAAGATTACGATTAGAGGTAATTTATTTGCTGTGAAAATATTGTAATATTGAATTAATTATTTTATAAATACTTAAATTTGTGATTTTCGAACCTTTCCTTTGACGTCCATTTTTTAACAACATGTATTCAAAAGAAGCTTTGACCAAATTCCTCATATTTAACCTTTACACTTTTAACACATATTTGCAAATATAGTGTAAAAATCTGCAAACCAATCCACCGGATTGATACTACGAAGAAGTGTAAAAAATTACATTTTATGGGTCTAACTAATTGCCAAAAACTAAAAAAATAATTTTATTTTGCTGACAATCTGTGACAGCAAACCTATTTGTAAATGTAATTCAATCTACCTGACATTTAATGTATTTTATTCTTCTTTTATATCCGCTCCTTTACTGGGGCGTATTTTCACTATATACGAGTATTTAACGTCATACATTTATGTCAGCTGTTTCATTAACTCTGTTCCGTTGTAGTAGAAGAGAAATGTTTTTTTTTAAGAAATCGGTTGATTAGTCCGAACCTTCCGAGGCCTGTATATTTATTTTGGCCTTAACTCTATTAGGGGCATTTAAAAAGCTTAGATTTAATTTAATCAATTTAAAAAATCAAAGTTAGTCATGTTTTGAACCGATAATTTTTGAATGACAAACAAACGCTTTTAATACCGCCCGGATTTTTTTCTTTATTTTTATATTTTACCGATATCAAAATTAACACTTACCAATATCTTACTAAGCATCTCCATCATTTATAAATATTACACGAAAAGTTAGCAAAATGTTATTTTACACCAAAAAAACATGGTGTATAAACACAAACACAAAAAAAACAAAAAAAACACAAAACACAAAAAGTATATCACTGCACGGTCAATGCCCACATCAGACAGTATATCATAATCGCTTTAAAACTTGTGATTATTTATTATTGTTGCGTAATTTTTGATAGCACCCGCCACGCGCCGCCTCTGTGCATTCTTTAGTAGGCCCGGTCTCTGCGATGGTCCGCGATTGAGTGACGCAACCAGTGGCGTGCACTTTCTTTTTCACTGGTTCCCCAAACCACTACTGTGTAGTATATATTATGTATTATTACACACAGAGCCGCCCACTGGTGAAGTAGAGTGATTAGGTGGGCGGTCGGTGGATGCACTACTTAGTTATTGGCGATAGTATCGGACGAGGCCAAAATCAAATACGTGACTTTTTTCGTAATTACATTAATTGGACTTTTTTGTTGTATCGTCAGCATTCACTTTGAATCAAAACAGGATATTTGAAGATAAAATCATTTTAAAAATCGTTATCATTATAGTAAGTATAGTAACCTGCAGGCAGATAAATAAAAAAAATATAACATTAAATGGGTAATGATAGCGGCAAATTACTATTTATTTTATATAAACACATACAGGAGAATACCGACAGATCGTGATAGTAATTCTGAAGTCTCATCTGCGGTATTCTATGACGCTTACCATGGTGCATATGGGTAAACGCTGCATGTGGAGTGTTGATCAGGAATTTACAATGAATGGGTGGTCTTCACGGGACTACTTTCGTTTACCACAAATTTTAATTAATAGGCTATGACTGGCATTTTACGGGTGAGGGATCAAATTTACACCAACCGTTATTTTAGAGCTCAGAAATCGAAAAAAATCCTTTATTTTATCTCCGTTGGGTATCAAGCCCACGACCTTTGGCTTCCAAATCAAACGTTTTGACCATTGAGTTACACTCGCCGGCGCTTTTTTATATTATGTTATATATATACGCTTAGAAGGTTTTGCTTTAAGGCAGAAGCCTAATCTAATCATTCGAAGGTCGTTTATTGACCGGCTTGGGAGTCAAAAAGTAAAAAAAAATGGATTGAAATTTATGTCTTCATTGTCCACTTGCTTTATGCATCATTTGATCACCTTGTCCGAAAACAACTCTTCGATTTTTCTACATCATGAACACCAATCACTGGTTTATTGGTAGTTGGTAAAAAGTAAAAAATATATACGTGGGCGTAATCGAGCTTGACCTAAACATTTTTGGGAAAATTATGTATCTAGGTAGATAATAAATTATTGTTGGTTAGTAAATTCTTGATCATACTCGGTTTAAAGTAAAATTTTTGTATGAAACATACAAAAACTCTACTAGAATAATTAAGACCCGTCCACGAGACTTTGGTTGATATATTCTTATTCGCAGTATCAATCCGGTGAATTAGTTTGCAGCAACAGAATCTTGCATCTCGATCTCCATTTCTCTCGGTCCTACGCAACCCTTTTCAGCTCAGCATAAGAGCTACAACTCATGTCCTCGAACACTTGCTGCAAATACTCCCGTCTAGGTCACCCTTTGCAGTTTATACCCTCAATCATCCCTTCCAAAATGTCGTGAAGAAGACCATCGTGGCGCATAATGTGACCAATCCATCGAGCTCGCCTCTCTGAGATGGTTATTACTAGGTGCCTATCTTCCTTGATTATCCTGAGAACCTCATTGTTTGTGACGTGATCTCTCCAGCAAATTCCCAAAATTCTTCTGTACGACCGCATCTCAAAGGCCTCTAGTCTTTTTTTATCGCTTTCAGATAAACACCATGTCTCACAGCCGGACATCAAGATGCTTCAAATAAATGTTTTGGCAAGTTACTTGCGGAGCCTTAAATTAATACTCGTAATATTCCTTACATCGATATATTATTTAACCCTAATTTACAATGTAATCATAATGATGAGAATGTTTATCTCGATCCGCATTATGAACTCATTATAATCTACAAAGTCATACCATATATCAAATTATTATCATGTACTCCAATTCGAAGAAAATCAAATTAATATTTTGAACGTCATTTTTCAGTGACATTTTTCTTTGAATCATTTTCGCAACAAAATTTCTTTTACGATTATGGCAAACTACTGTGCATATTGTCGCATTCAAATTAGACTGCAATGATTGTTATACAAATTATATTTATTACGGAACCAATATATCAACAACGCACATCTAACTTTTACCAAACTGTAGCAAAGAAACGTTAACTAACTATATATATTATATAAGACCCGTTTTGAACGGGACACTTCCGGTTTGAGGCAATATATTCCGTTGTTCTGGGATGCAATATTTTTAATGTTGTCAAAAATATAGTAAGTAATGTCCCGTTTATGTCTCTTTTTCTTAATTTTACAAAATGACGATAATTTCGAGTGCTAAATAAACCCTATTAATAAATATTTTATTGTAAAAAGTATTTAAGTGTGAATTGTTTGAAATTAAATTGTACGTAAAACTCTTAATAAATTAATAAAAAATTATAATACTCGTACTTGTACTACATCATATTTGGTCACAAAGTTAATTGATTATAAGTTTTTTTTCTAATTAGATTACGATATAGCACTAATTTTTCTGAATTCGCAAACCACCTTATAGAAAATAATCATTCGTACAACTTAGAAAAAGTATTAAACATATTACATGTAGAAAATAAAACCGTTAAATTAAATAATTTAGAATACTTAGAAATTTATAAAGCCATTAATAAGAAAGAAGATATAATTAATAACCAACTAAATACCTTAATTAATTCACCAATTTTAAAATTGTTTCCGTTAAATAAATAAATAAGTATAAAAATTATATATACTACATATATTAATAATATTAATAATAATAAAAAAATAAAAATAAATTTATGTCTAAACCACTTTTATGTATTTATCTCTTCCTTCATCCTTGCAACACTACCTATCTCCCTCTCCTTTCCTGATAGACACACCCCCACCCCCTCCCCTACAAAAATGTGTTACACCACTTATAAGTACAACGCAGCTCAGTTATCTCTTAACTAGAGAAGGATTGAGAAAGACTACGAGTTAGTCGAAACTGCAGTCTCCTAATAGAGAACTTTTGTTACGTGATCCATGTGAAAACAAGGTAAATAAATAAATAAATATTTATAATATAGATTACGATTAATATGAATTTATAATAGTGGCAAACTGAAATGTTCAAAACCCACAGAAGTCCACAAACTTTAGGGACTTATTTGGTTCATTTTGTTTGCAACCCTACATCGTGCAAATTTTCATATGTATAACAAGATCAAGATTTTTTCCCTTATTTTTAAAAACATTGTAGATCATAGATAAATAGAGTCTCATGTTACGGAAAAAAAAACATAAAAAGGCGGTGATGTAAATAACTTCTTAGGTTTTCACGGCCAGATTTGATATTGTGGCTTTTGGGTTTAGCCGTGTGTGGCGAATTTCTTCGTACCAATATTTCGACCGCTATTGCAGGGGTCTTCTTCAGGATTGATGACTTAGTTGTCTCTGACTAAGTCATCAATTCTGAAGAAGACCCCTGCAATGGCGGTCGAAATATTGGTAAGACGAAAAACGCCTCACACAGCTAAACCCAAAAGCCACAATATCAGGCGGTGATTTGTATGAAATGCCACTTTTCGACATTCTCAAGAATAGTTTTCAAATATACTAAAACTTTTCGTTCACATCCTTACGTGATTAACGTAATAAAAGTACATCATTACAGGCTGTATTATTCATCACTACCTACGATTTGTAACAAGCAATGTAATCACATGCAAATTAATTGGATTTACTATCTTGCTTCTATTACTCAACGCGTTGTCTACCGGTTCAGATGCACTGACTAACCTAGAGTCACCGACTATTGCAAGCCAAAAAATTTACCAGGCGTTGTAATTCCTTACGATTTTTCTGTTCCAGGTTTATTATTTTTAACATTTTGAAATCGAATTTTTAATGTATAAATGTGCTAATTTTAAGGATTTCAAAGTGTCAAATGTATTGATTGTAAAATATAAACAACTATTGTTTTGAATGAATAATATTTGACATACATTTGCGTGTTGCATTTCATAGATGTTTGTCATACTAATATCCCAATAGCTTGATGGTAGGTCATAAATAAAAAAGCCATAGCTAGGCTAATATATCATTACAAAATAACGATTTGACCTCTTCTTACCTGTTCACTGGCGTATATAAAAATTAAAAAATTAAAATTAAATTTCAATTTTATAAAAAACTAACATTTCTTGGAATATAAAATCGACATTCCAAAAAAAAATCTAGTCCAGTAATCGGCAGAAGAAACAATATGAGGATATGTTTTTATATACTTAGAAGAATATTGGCAGATCTACATAATATCGTTAATATTATACAATAATTGATAAAAACGGTAAACATTGACATCAGCATGATATAGCCCTTGCTGACTGGTACCGAAAACCTCGATATACAATCTTTCGTCTCTTATTTCTGTTCACTTGTCACACATGAATGTGTCCGCCATATTGGTATTTTTGGACTAGTTATATAGACCGCCGCTTGTGGCGCCGGCGCGGCAGCCCATCACGGGCGCATCAGTCGTGTGCCGCCAGTCGGCGAGGGCATATTGTATTGTGGCTCGGCCTGATTCTGTTGATTAGGTTGAGCCATTATTTTGTAAAGTTTATCGTAAATATATGTCAATGTGCTTCTGAAAAAGTCTGTGTATTATTAATCTGCTCCTAATCCTGCCACCACGCGAAAGAGTAACACCCTTTTGAAAGAGAGGAGGATGTTAACATATATTCTTCAATGTAGAAGAAGTGGTTTACTTATATTCCACTATATTATTCACACCTCGGAGCGTCAGGCTAGACACACAATCCACAAAAAAAAATGCTTCGGAAACGTCCAAAAATGTCACGGATATACAAAGTCTTGGATGATCATCTAGAACTATGTATTGATATCCTCCTCTTCCATTTAGGACATCGATTAACTGGATGAAGGATGCAGGATCAGGTTCACATTATAAACAACTTGTTTCTGTTTCACGATACACGTTTATTTGTCAATAGCGTCGCCCGTTAAAGGGCCGCCCTTAGGGGCGGTCCTATAACGATGACAGGCGAGTTGCGACTGCCTGCCTGCTCTCACATTTCGGTGGTACCAACCGCCAAGATGACAATTGTACCAACTGACAATGGGCCTACTGTCATAACAATTATTTTGGCGTATGCAAACACGTTTAACATTATATAATTAGACTAACAGGCAAGCGAATAATAGACAAAAGATCGTTTGTCGAGGCTTTATGGCATCGGCCTTAAGGAGCTTTATCAAGCTGATATCAGTATATACTCGTAATCTGATGCAAAGATGATTTTGCATGAAACAAGGATTATGGCAGCTGACAAAACTTCATGGTGGATATTTGTGGCGACTAGGGAGTGAATGTGAAAGAAGAATAATATGGCCGACCAAAGTTAATACTAACTACAGTGGGTTGGAGCAAACTACTTTTTGTATTATACATTCTAAGTATTTTCAAATAGTATATTATTAAAAACTTTTGATATCGTCAATACCTACACGTACGTAACCATTAATCTAGCCGACTCAATTGAGCGTCATAGAGTCGTTGGACTATTATAGTGGTCTGCCGATAGTGCTGTCGATAGATATTTCCTCTGTGTTTTAACACTACAAAAGATTTGTTCTAATTTGATATCATTAGTAATTTGATTTTCCAACACAACCGTTACGACTAGATGAAAAAACTAAATATGTACTATCATCTCCTTTACTTAAAGAAGAGACGACTTCACGTCGCCGCCGGGATCGATTAGGACACGTGGTGAACAGATGGAAATCCCCGAACAGATTAAGAACCGGAGTTGGTAACAAAAGACAACCTCGAGCGGTGGGGAATTCTTTGGCAGGGAGAGCCACTACTGTGTGACTGCGGAGACCTGCAGACCGCCTCACGCCTGAGATCCTGCTCCATGTGCCCAACAAGCTGCACACCTCAAGACCTAATGCTGGGCAACACATGGGCTATCGACGTTGCCAGATACTGGGCAGAAATAAGTTGACGTCGCTGACACGAGGAAGAAGAAGAAGAAGACTTTTTCCTTCACTCAAATTGCTTAAAATGTTACGCCTATGCATTTTTTCTCAGCGAAAGTGTAAAATCGAATCGTCACATTCGCTGAGGATCTTTTAAGCGACTTAAAATTATTACTCAATCCCACAAAGCATGTGTGATGAATTTTGAGCAAGACTCGGTTTCCTTAAATCCATTAAATAAAATTATGTATTATTAAAATGATAATGCGGGCCCGAAGGTGTTATGTCAACACACTGAGATGACTCACTGGGAATTCTTGACCGATAGTTAAGTCTACTATACACAACACGACCGATTTTAATTTAAATATTAATATCCAGTTCTTACTTGTAATAACTTTGCATGTGAAATATGTAGTATATGGTAACACCATCGGTTGGTGTCCCTGCGAGAGACGCGCAAAGCGTGTGAGATGTCATTCAGTCGCGCGTGGGAACCACGGGAAACAGTGAGCGTTTAACCACAAAATATATAATATATTTGTCATAATAATACGCTAAGCTCATAACGAATTTGACAGTAGTAAACTTCTAAAAATAAATTAATAACGTTGATGTATTTAACACGTTTAACGCCACGTAATGTTTTTAACGCATTCGACTCAGAGGCGCAATATAGGTCACATTCAATGTTAAAATTTCATTAAACTGTAACCGCTGGCGTAAAAGGACTATTTGTTAAAAAAAAACGTAGGTCACTTGTAACCTACGAGGCGCCCTTTTCAACCACAGCGTAGTGACCTACGTGGCGTGAAACGTGTTTGCGTGACACCGCAATTTGCCTTATCCCAGAACACCTGTATACACGGAGGTCCACATGGGAACAATAAATGAATATTTAAATTAAACATTTTAAATGTCTAATTTTTAATATATATGCTATATTCTGTAGCATTTTATGGAACACGACACTCGAATGGCACGCTAATTTAGATTCAAGCGGACTTATGAGAAATAATCACTTATATCTGAACTGGACGTTACCTGCCTCACACCTGCATCACACATGAATATAATTTAGCCTCCTTGATGATGCGCTTATTCCGATTATGATCAGCAACTGACAAGTCCAGTGGCTTTTGGTGGCGTGCCTAAATTCACAGCCATAAAGATAATTGGGGACAATGCAGGTGTAGTATAGTCAGCACTTTGTTTTGATCAAGTTAAGTTACGAGTTTTCAGAATCCATTTCCCAACCTTATCATTTCCTTATCCATTCCCACGCATTTCGTGGTTATCAACGTTTTACCAAAGAAGGCAATTCGAGACTGGCTGTAGTATACTAATTTCGCAGCCTTACACTGTGGTTTATTAGACATCTAACTGATGCATCTAGAATCACGGTAAGGCCTTCAGACACTCTCTAACAAGTAGTTTTTTGCGTGCGTCCAGTAACGGGTCCCTATCTCGGTCTCCAAAAACAGGATGGGACAGGAAGGGTTTCTCCAAGTCTTAGATATTGCGTATGGAAATAAAAGACGCTCCAGTTTCATTAGGTTCAATAGGTTCCTCAATTTATTTCCCTCAATAATGTTAAAGTATCGATGTGTAATGGTGTAATACGAAGTATCGAGATTCTCAACACGTTCAAATATTTCCTTTATAGAAAGCGATTACGTATACGAGTACTCGAATTCACTGCAAAGTGAAATGTTCTGTAGGTATAGTTGTCCTTTGAAATATTGCGCAACACGAAAGTTCTCGTAAATATAAAAGGTACCTGCTTTCTAAAATTCAATAAATAGATGCTTCCTCCGTTTTGTAAATTATCTTCCCACCGATTTATATACAGGTAGCTTTTACCTCGTTGGACTCAGTCTTTAAGAATATTATTTTAAAGCTTAACATATGTTCAACGATTGTATCTTAAAAATATTTAAATGTCACTGTCATTGCAAACAAAAGGCATGGAAACCAATTTAAAAATAACTTAAACAACTGAGAATATTTTCTGAATGTTGATACCAGAAATCGCGTATGTGACGTTTGCATTGACCCTCTTATCCATCGGAAACGAAAAGCCAAAATTTGACGTCTGTTTTTCTAAATTGTTTGTTTTTTTAGAGTTGTGTTCAATTGTTTCCCAAAGCTTTTACTCTCGGATATTTAGGCTTGTGTCGCCTATACAAGTTGGGACCAAGAGTGATTCTCGGATCGATCATCTCGTAGTTTTAAGACATTTTGTGTATTTTCTTTCTTCTAATTTTTCCAAAAAAATAAAAATAACATCCAGTCATTTTATATGTGATGGATTACTTTTGCCTGCAAAATCGTATTTGTATTGAATCTACGGGTACTGGAGACTTCATTATTCAGGCTCATAGCTTAGAATGGACTTGATGGGGTCCGAAACATATAAAGGGTCCGCCAAATAACTTTTTTTTTTGAAAATGGGGCGCAAAGCATCGAGTGTAGCTTCGGCTGTGTTGCACGTAGCGCCGTCTTGTTGAAACCAAATGTTGTCAATATTCTCTTCTTCAATTTTTGTGAACGAAAATGGCCCGATAACGATCGCCATTGACTGTAACGGCCACTCCTTGCTCATTTTTGAAGAAAAATGGCCTGATTTTCAAAGTAATGTCGCAATATTTCTCAGCATAGTTCAAGCGTATACACAACCATATTCGTTTAGCGGAATAATGAAACTAATTATCTGTCAAATCAGACATAAGTTAAGTGTTACCATTTACGAAATAAGCACTAGTTGGAAAAAAAAACGTTAAATGGCGGACAATAGCATGATTTTCAAAGTAATGTCACAATATTTCCCAGCGTTGTTCAAGCGTAAACACAACCATATTCGTTTAGCGGAAAGATAAAACTAATTATCTGTCGAATCAGACATGAGCTAAATTTTACCATTCAGGAAATAAGCACTAGTTGAAAAAAAAAGTTAGATTGCGGACCCAATACAATCACTTAAAAATAAATGTGAAATAAAACAAATTAATTTTATTATTTTCATTTTGTAATTAAAATAGTATTAAAGTATAATTGTACTGCAGATTGACTTTATGACGCTCTACTCCAGATTGACTATACGACGATTGGTATAGCAAATTTACTATATAAGACGATTGATGGCTTTAGTCCTACATCCTTAGTACATATCCTTTGTGTGACTTCTTAGGATTTCACGGCCAGATTTGATATCGTGGCTTTTGGGCTTAGCCGCGTGTGGCGAATTACTAATTTACAATATTTCGACCGCCATTGCAGGGGTCTTCTTCAGGGTTGATGACTTAGTGCACTAAGTCACTATGTTACACTGAGTCATCAACCCTGAAGATGACCCCTGCAATGGCGGTCGAAATATTGGAAATAAGTAGTTCGCCACACACGGCTAAGCCCAAAATTCACAATATACTATGTGTGTGTGTCATTTTTAAAGAAGATGATGCGAGTATTACTAAGTTGTTCTCAAACTTCACATCGCAAGTCTGTAACGGCGCATTACAGAGGCATAATTTCGAGTCTCTTTATGGTCTAATGATAATCGAGTCATTACGCACTATCAAACACAATGGTTCTCCAAAGTGAAATCGCCAGAGCTCCGAATGTTTGACGGTCACGGACCTCTGCAGATTCTCATCACGTCCGCGGCAGAGGTCTGAAGGAAACCGCTTCAGGCAAAGCGTAGGTCAAGAATCTATAGTCTCCAGACTCCAAAAACTAATCACCAGGCTAATTCAAGGCCATAAAAGTGTTGAGAACGGTTTCATACATTTCAGAAATGTCTAATTTTGGACATTGATCAATTAGACCTGCGAACATTTCAACCGAATAGAGATTTAGCTTAATGGAAATTTGACTATATCACAAACGCATAAACTCATCAATTTCGATTCCACTGAGTTGTTACTCTTAATATACTCGTAGTTCTGTATGCACTGTTGAAGATCTTGTTTTCTTTGGTTGTGCAAGTCTTGAGTGCATTTCTTTATACATTTTTTAAAACGAACAACGCTAAAAAGCTTCACTTTTCATCTCCTTATTTTTCCGTATCCACTTAATAGCAAGTGTATTAACATCCTCCTCTCTCTCAAAAGGTTGTTATTCCGTCGCGTGATGGCAGGATTAGGAGCAGATTGATAACACAGACTATTTCAGAAGCACATTGACACATATTCACGATAAAACTTTACAAATTTATGGCTCGACCTAGCATTCGGCCGAGCCACAATACAATAGGCTCTCACCGACGCGCGGGGCGCGACTTGATCCGCGCTCGGGATGGGCTGTCGTTCGCGCCACAAGCAGCGGTCTAATAACTATGACCGGACTTGTCCAAAAGGCCAATGTGGCGGACACATTCATGTCTGACAAGCGAATAGAAATAAGAGACGAAAGATTGTATATCGAGGTTTTCGGTACCAGTCAGCAAGGGCTATATAATACTGATGTCACTATATTATCATCACAAATCGTCGCCGAAAAGTTCTCGTCTCAATGCAGCTTGAAATCTGAAAACATGTGCTTAGGGAGGTGTGCTTCTATGAAATATTTGTTTTTTAAAGACCTGGCTATTAATCTGATACTGTTTTATTAATTTAATAATATTTACTCTCAATTATTCTAGACAGTTTACGTATATTGCCGATTTTACAAATAACGTTTAAATTTGAAACTATTTTTGATTTTCGAATGAGATTTGAAATTGCTCATATTTTACTCTATTGTCAAATTATGTTTAGCGGTCTAATGGTCTGATATATGGACAATGATTAAATGGTAATTTTCAATGAAAAGAATGTTTCGAAATTCCTCTAAATGTGTTTGCATAAAAAATAAAACTATCATATATTGTATATACCATAACATCCCCTTTACTTAAGAAAGACGACTTCACATCACCGGGATCGTTTTTTTAACGCAGATGATAAACACTAAAAGACTTTTTCAGAAACTTTCGGTCTGCTCGAGGAATGACGTGTTGTTTACGCCTTGAGCAGACACAGACTGACGACTGGCGACCGACCGCTCTTAATCAGCACCTTAATGCATCCTGTAGCGATCCACAGAATTACACTTGTCAAACAAGCAATATGGCGACACATACATGTCCGACGAGCGAACAAAAATATGACAAAAGATAGTTTATCGAGGCTTTCGCCACCATTCTGTAAGGGCTATATCAAGCTGATATCAATCATTATAAGCTGTTAGTTATGCTTAATATAATGAAAATAATGAACGATACATGTTTAATTGGAATCAATGGCTAAAACTAGCGCTTGTTTTATTAAATATCTTGTATCAAAATCCCTTATATTTTTGTCTATATAGAGTTTATTTTTACATGAAATAAATTCTATAAAATCGATGTTACTTCACTGGTTTTCTCTCTTTGTCGTTATTATCCTGCACGAGTTTACATAAAAAAAAAGTGAAAATTGTGTTGAAATTGACCTCGAAGGGCTATTGAACTAAAACAATTGTTTTCTAGTAAACCAAAAAGCCTTATATCATTGGCGTCGTTATAAGACATAGTACTCTCTGATACCGAGCTACACAATTTATTATGCTGTTCGAAACCTTGATTTGTATCACGTACCATCTGTTTCAGTGGCTACCAACCTTTTTACCCAATCGCGAAACAGGCTTCATAATCATCATCATTAAGATATATCCACTGCTTAAAGAAAACTATTCTTAGCGTTTTATATACATCCTAGTGTACTTATTTGATGAAATTTTATATACCGTACATTCTAGATTAGATTTGGTGTATATTATGAATACAACTGGTAGGTTTATTTTTTCTAGAGGTTGTCAATCTGTCTGCAAAAACAAATTATTACAAGACTTTTTAATTATATACAGAAACGTTTTTAACTTTTATTTTAATGCCTCGAATTTATGATATGAATGACTAGTTTGTGCCTAATGTGTTTTTTTTGCGATGCAATTTCGTAATTCCCTTAAAAATGCAATATTTCACAAACATTATAAGTCATTATGAATTCGTATCAAATTTAAATGATATAAATAATATAAATTAAATTTGATATTTCTTTACTCCCAAATCATTTAATTTACTGTCAAAATATAGTTCTTCTTCGTAGTATCAATCCGGTGAATTGGTTTGCAGCAACAGAATCTTGCATCTCGATCTCCATTCCTCTTGGTCCTCCGCAACCCTCTTCAGCTTAGCATAAGAGCTACAACTCATGTCCTCGAACACTTGCTGCAAATACTCCCGTCTAGGGCGCCCTCTACAGTTTCTACCCTCAACCATCCCCTCCACAATGTCCTGAAGAAAACCATTGTGGCGCATGATGTGACCGATCCATCGGGCTCGCCTCTCTGAGATGGTTTTTATTAGGTGTCTATCTTCCTTGTTTATCCTGAGAACCTCATTGTTCGTGACGTGGTCTCTCCAGGAAATTCCGAGAATTCTTCTGTATGACCACATCTCAAAGGCCTCTAGTATTTTTTTATCACTTTCAGATAAGCACTTGTTATTGAATAAATAAATACAGGTCTTTTGTAAAACCCGAAGAATCGAAATCAAATGACAGTTTGTTGTACAAGGTTTATGGATTTGATATTCTTTGTGCATTAATT
The DNA here is from genome assembly GCA_022606575.1 of Glossosoma conforme. Lineage (NCBI taxonomy): Eukaryota > Metazoa > Arthropoda > Insecta > Trichoptera > Glossosomatidae > Glossosoma > Glossosoma conforme. The sequence continues at coordinate 678,063 of JAGTXR010000039.1, forward strand.
TGGCTGCAGTGATTTCTCGGTCTGTTGCAACCAACAACACTGATGCATCAGTGGCAAAGCGAAATATTTTTTTAATTCCACTCGACTTGGAATCTTTTGATTTCATCACCACTTATTGTGACTGCGGCGTGGAACAGACCCTGTCACACTTTCTGGAGTGTGCGCTGTGCCCGAATAGCTGCACCCAGGAAGACCTGATGATGGCCAGAAGTAATGTCATCGACGTCGCCCACTTCTGGGCAGACAGGATCTGACCCTGTTGCTTCCGACACAATTATATATATATCACCACTTATTCATTTTTTAACCATCATTGTCGTTTATTTTTTTAAATATAAACACATACAGGAGAATACCAACAGATGGTGATAGTGATGCTGAAGTCTCATCTGTGGATTCTATGACGCTTACCATGTTACATATATGGAGTGTTGGTCCGCTAACGTCATAGACCATATCCCGAGATGCACGCATCATCCTTATTATTACAGGAATTTACTATGAACGGGTGGTCTTCACGGGACGACTTTCATCTACCACCAATTTTTATTTATAGGCTATGATGTCATTTTACGGGTGAGGTATCAAATTCACGGCAATATTTTAGAGCTCATAAATCTTTTTTTTTTTTTTTAATCTTTGTCGGTGATCGAACCCATGACCTTTGATTTGCAAAGCAAACGCTTTGGCCATTGAGTTATACCCGCCGGCGTATGCATGTGCTTAATTAGATATTAGCCATCATTTATGTACCGAGATGTATTAATATATTTCTACAGTAACTATTCGATGTTAAGGTTAAACGTTTTACGTTCATTGCGAGGAAACTGAAAGTACGCTTAGCTTGAATTAGATCATATTGAAAATTTTATTGATTAAATATGAAAATGACTTAGGTCAATATGAACACTAAAATATGTTTCATAAATCAATGTTTTTACGTTACAAACTGTGCGACAGCTTCCACTTATCAATTAACAACAAATAATTAAAAAGTTTTAAGAAAAACTTGACCGCTTCTGAAGATCAAAAAATTTGATTGATGAAAGATTGATGATAAATAATTAATTCAATATTCTTATTTTTAATAAATTAAATTTAAATAACCATATTCTTCTTTAACAAGTGTCACAGAAGAATGCCCTTACATAATTCCATGACTTTTTGCCAAGAATGTGTGCAGAAGTAATAATGGACAATTAGTAATCCATTCACAGCAAACAATTATTGTCATCATCAGACTGTGTCCGTCTACTGTTGAACGTACGCCTTCTACACGTGTCTCCATCATTCTCGATCCTGCACCGTCCGCATCCAGGCCACTCCCTCTATTCTTTTGATATCGTCCGTACATCTTTTAGGGGGTCATTCAACATTCCGTTTGTCAGTACGCTGCTCTAACACTTTCTTCCCCATCGATCCCTTTGACAGATATGTGCTGCCAATTCCCACTTGAGTGCGCCTATTATTTGGGTAGCCTCTATTCCTCGAGTTTTAAAGAGAGAAACATTACAAATATAAATATTTAACTCGATTCTGAAACAGGATATAATACAACAATTTATAAATAACACAATAATAATACTATCATTTAAAAAGTCCCGAAGCTTGCTAAACAGAAGACTCCACGAAATTATGTACTTTGATAAATAAATTCGTGGGGCTCATGTCGAAACTGGGCTACTCTCAAGTGGAATATATCAATATTCGAGGCGATATCGTTGAACAGTCTGATCACTCTCCCAAGAGGCATAGTCCCTGGCAGGTTAGTATTACCTCTAGGAAGAACAAACAATCTGTGCCTCCTTATCCTTAAATAATTGTCAGTGACAAACAAACCAATTTCAAACAAAATATCAGGATTTCTGAACACGCCGCGCACTAGGCGAAAGAAATGGATACTCAAGCACACATCTCTTCCAGTTCTCAACTCATTGTATCCCAACATACCCCGTATAAAGTTAGATGGGTACAGCCACGGATAATATCTATACATCCTCATGTAAAGAAACCTCAAAAATTTCTTCTGAACTCTCTTCAACATGAGGCCATATTTATACTCGTGGGGAGCCCAAATAATAGATCCGCTCTCAAGTATGCTACGAACCAATGAATTGTACAGTACGACCAGTACGTTATTGAGATGATGCTCGTATGTAAAAGCTATTGACTCGTTTATAGTAAGATTAAATTGCTCATATTGCCTAATGTGAACTTTTGGATGCAAAGATGACTTGAAACAAAACTTAAAATCTGGCAGCTAAATAAAGAGGAACTTCTTATAAGAATGAATAACGTGTATCCCGAGTCAAGATATTGCTTATGCTATCAAGTACTCCAACATCATTCTGATATTTGGCACCCTTTAAGAACATAATACTGAAATTTTTATCCACAATTGCACAGCGTTTATTACTTCCTACATACGCAGAGGATGATATTATGGTTAACAAGTTTGTAATGTGGAACAAAACTCTCAAGTAAAGAATTTGAGGGGCATCAGTTAACGTTGATGACTACTATGAGAAACAATTTCAAGACAGCGTGATATAGAGCGACACAAGACGACACAATGCGTACTATCAGTAGTTTATTTATTTACAATAACAAACGTGTTGTAACTGTCAATGAAAACTGAACCAATTTCGTAATAGTCACCTTGGTTTATAAGTGAAAAATCTTATCAGACGTTTTTAGTGCCGAATTTCAAAATGAACTTAAGTAAATTAAACTACTTAATACTTTTTGAAGTTTTTTCTCGAATGTATATTTTTCGTAATTTGGTTATTGTTCAGGGTCACGGTGCGCATTTACGTAATCTCGAATGTTACCTTTCATCTGTGTGACAAATTCAGCCTAGTTATTTTTATTACATAAAATATACGTTTTATGAATCTGCAATGAAGTTTTCCGCTAATTGCAGTTATTCTTAAGATAACAATAAAAGATAGTCGTATATTGATTGATTTCATGTTATATATTGTGAATTATTAGTATTCATAATTTACCAATGACAGGTGCACTTACTTTATTACCGAATTTAAGCAACATTGGACGCGGACCAAATCATGCATGGGTCACCGAAAATTGCTGGTTGGGTTGAGCCACCCCTTAGCATTAAATATTCCAGATCTCGGATGAATCGGGCTAGCAATCCGATCCTCTTAAAACTACTGCTTAACAAATATAAAGCTGCTGGCTTAGGGTACGATGAGAGACCATAGGGTACGATCTATATTAGTTCCTTGGTGGACCTTTGGGTACAGGTGTTGCATTAATTTGTGATGACCATATGCTGTAAATTGGGTATGGATATGGAGTATGGTGTTTTAAATAAGAAACGGATTTAGTAGTTGAAGAAGAAGAAATATATTATTTTACGCATTACTTCGTTGTTTTTATTAATTCATCATACATTACTGCGAGATGATTTTTAATTACATTTTGTGAAATTTTGATGAAGAAAAATAAGCATTTTTATTGAAAAACTCTACGATTGAGTATTGACAAAATAACATGACGTTTTAATTACTGAATAAACAATATGGTTCCTAAAATAAATAAATTCCAATATATGATTTTTTTTTTTTTTTTAAATCAGTATCGTAATACTAACGTTTTTTTACATAGCATTAAGATTACAATATGAAATCAAAATATATATATATAAATTTTATTAAAAATATACAAAAATACTTAATTCGCAATACCAAACGCCTCAAGAAACACGGATTATCGATTGTGCTTTTTGCACTTACACGTTAAAAATAAATAACGTAATCACAATAACTATTTATATCGTTAATTAAAAGCCTGATCGAATAAAATTAAGAACTTAAGCCTCAAAAAAAAAAAAAACATATAGTACGAGTATATATATGCATGAAGTACTTTGCTTAAACTGTAAATAAAATTGAAAAGTACTAAGTCATCAATCCTGAAGAAGACCCCTGCAATGGCGGTTGAAATATTGCAAAGAAGTAATTCGCCACACACGGCTAAACCCAAAAGCCACAATATCAAATCTGGCCGTGAAAACCTAAGAAGTTATTTAAAATTGAAAAGCATCATTAGTATTATTTATTAATGTATTACTAAGGTTTATTTTGATTGATGTTACCTTTCTTATATTAATTGAATGATTCTTTGATTTTTCATTTTATCCTTAACCTTTCTTCTTTAAATTGTTAGGTTTAATTTGTACAAATGTTAATTCCTTAAATTGTTGTTTTTTTATGCACAATTTGCAGGTAATTAAACAAATAAATCAATTACAACCAGCATAAACGTCAACGCTCGATTTTTTTTCCATCGAAAATGTGCTCCTATTTAGAAACATTTCATCCCATATATAATAAAAAAATGCTTTTTTTTTTAAATACAAATTTTAAATGTCAATAGAGTACTTACAGAAATGTTTGACATATTTGGCCTTCAAATTGTGCAGACATTGCTCGTTTACTAATGACTACCATGGCCGCTCTTCCTAATTAGATTGGCAAGCTTCCGACTTCATTAACTGATCGTCTGCTTCCACAATGAGGGCTTGATCACTGCCACACTGTATAAGGTATTGAATTAGCGATTGTTCAGTATAATCTATTCCCAGTTTGTATTTAATAATATGTCACCCAGGTTGAGCAATTTTCACAATTATTTCCTTCTTCTTCTTTATCCTAGACATTTCCCATCATCTAGGGTCGGCTCTCTTTGTGCACATTTGCCTATCCTATCGTCTGTCTATCCTGCGTTGCATTCTCGGTCAAACCCAGGGTTTTCAGATCCTTGTTTACAGTTGTAGTCCAGGTTGCCTGTGGTCTTCCAGGTCTTCTTCTCAGCGTGGGTATGTTGAGGGCTCTCTTCACCATATGGTCCTCATCTCTTCGTGTCACATGCCCATACCATCTTAGGCAGTTTTCCCTGATCTTTTCAGGTATGGGGGCCACCCGAAATGAGCCCCGAATATGCTTATTTCGAACTCTGTCCACTCTAGTCACACCACCCGCCCACCTCGGCATCTTCATCTCTGCCACATGAATCCTATCCAAGATTTCACAATTCTTTCCTGAAAACCATAAACTCTTTTATTTCAATTTTCAATTTTATTTATTTTCCTTACAGAAACATTACAAATTTGAACAACTCATTTAATTTCTGAAGTACAATAAGAATTAATCAATACAATAAGACAAGCCGGATCAGCTAGACAATATTTTTTTATGTAATCGCATGCAGGAGAGCACAGCCGGTCAAGACCAGTGCACTCTATGACGCCCAGCCAAGGAGGTTGGACCCTGCATTCGGTAAACGTGTGTTGTGTTCGTGTTTGTGTGCACGTTGGGGAGAATGCAAGTGTATATATATATGTTTTTTCAAGATATTCAGATTGTAGAAAGGAGGAAACACAGACGCTGGAAAAGCATTCCAAAGCTTACCCGTGGCATTAAGGAAGGAACTTTGGAAACTGCCATTTCTTGGTCGACACACATTAACCCTGTATGGATGTTCGGCAAGTGTGAGACGAGTTTGTCGGTTGTGGGTGGGTGCAGGAGGAATTAGTTCTTTAAGTTCCGAAGAGCAGCGACCGTGGTAATAACGGTAGAAAAGACTAAGTGAACCAATCTTACGCCTGTGTTCCATTGATTGGAGGTTAGACGTAAAAGTGTAATTTTTTATTAAACGAATTGCTCTTCTATGAACTGGTTCGATTAAGCTTATAAGGTATTTTGCGGCTCCAATCAAAAGGTGACTGCCGTTTTCAAGGATAGGTCGCATTTGTCCTTTATATAGAAGAAGAAGTTTTTTATCATGGAAATGCCGACGTGACCTATATAATACACCAAGCTTTTTGGAAACGAGACCGGCTTTATACTTAATTGACTCGCAATATTTGATATTATTCGAGATTGATACTCCAAGGATGTTGATGGAGCTTGCTTTCAGAAGAGAACAACTGTTGAAAAATAAAGGTGTAACTTAATATATAAAAAGAAAATGCCACATTTATACATTATAACACTCGCAGTACTCCGTAATTCATGATCAACTTAAGGCATTTACGGAATCCCATACTTTTATGTACATATAATGCTGCTTGTGTGTTGCCTCATGAAAATATTTTATTTGTTCAAGAGTTCCAGATTTTTGTCATGAATGTCAACTAGGTAAACATTATACCTAATGAAACATTGCGTCATATGAGAGGAACCGCTTATATGAAGAATATACGCAATATTATTATCGGGTGACCAACGAATACTTAAGCATTTTTTTTTTCATTTTAATATAAATGTCGAAGCTTAATTTTTCTACATTCTTTGCATAGTTCCATTAAAAAACATAGTTGATTTTTTTAAAAACAATCTTTTCCTATTCTTATAAAACTATCGGCAGTATTTTCCAGTGTAGAATTTATTTATTACAAGAACTGTCAATAATTTAGCAGAGAACGATTATTAATAATATAAATATAATATATATAATACGATAGGTATTATGAACATGATAATGTTGAACTCTTGTACACCGCTTTGTTCTTCTTTTATTTTTATTATTATTTTTTTCATTTTTTTTTCTTTTAGAAACATTGCAAATAATAATATTTAATTAATTTCTTAAACAGGATACAGGATAAATAACAATTTATAAATAACACAATAATAATAGGATCATTTAAAAAGTCCCGGAGCCCGCTAAACAGAAGACTCCACGAAATTACTTTGATAAATAAATTCGTGGAGCTCATGTCGAAACTGGGCTTCTCTCAAGTGGAATATATAAATATTCGAGGTGATATCGTTGAACAGTCTGATCACTCTCCCAAGAGGCATAGTCCCTGGCAGGTTAGTATTACCTCTAGGAAGAACAAACAATCTGTGCCTCCTTATCCTTAAATAATAATAAATTTATCCCAAAAGTATCCCGAACATCCCCCAAGTACGACGTATATAATTATAGAATTCGTTTTTATGTAAAGAAACTTTTGTTTCGCAATTTTTTGATATTCATAATAAAAATGTCTAAACTAAATACGTTTGTTAGTTAATATTCCACATTTTTTTTTACGTAGCGAAAACTTGTTAAACATAAATTTTATAATATTACTAGCGTGTACCCGGCATGCGTAGCAATGCCACACAAAAAAAAACTTACGTAAGTACCTACTTAAAATACCTACAGGACAGATTTGCGTCATTTTTGTTTCCGGCGTTGCTATGGATACAATGTTTTAAAATGGCCGTTCTGGATTACAATAGTCTTGTATGAAAACATGTTTTACGTAAATATTTAATTAATTTTTGAAATAAAATCAAATTTTGAGTATCCTATCTTCTTTCCGCTTGCCTAAGCAATAATTCGACAAAGTTTTAGCGCAGTTGGATTAATGGTATAGGAATGCAAAAAGGACAGACAGACAGACAGACATTTATTTATATATATATAGATTTAATAAATATTAATAATGTGCACATTATACCTGTTGTATTTACTCCAGCGAAATTAGCGCAGAAATATTGCAACTACGCTTTATTATGTGATTAGAGTATATGTATAAATAATATTATGTATAATATTTATCAACTGAAATATAAAACGTGTGATTTGAATTGTAATAAAATATATATTCAATATATTAGAATATTACAGAATGAAAATCATTCTACATAAATGCATGTATTATTTTTCAGTTGTCGTGATACACACATATAATTTTATTTTCACGAAAAAAATATTAAAATAATGATATTATCGGTGTCACGACTAACGGAGTTAATTATATTTCAAGCATACTGAATTTAATAAAAATTACATTTAATCGACAGCTTAAATTATTGATGAACTATAGATAAATAAAAGTACTTCGCAGTGACAGTGATTTTCATTTAATAAGATATTTGTTAAAAAAACTACAACTGAAATTCGAAAAGTTTTATTTGGCGGGATTAATAATATACTTCTTTGCTTTCTAAGCCACTGAAATTTTTTATCACTACGATTTATTGATGAGAGAAATATCATTTAAGATGGTGTTTGCTGTGAATTTGCATGTGTATCATTTGCTGAATAAATGGTATATTTTAACATTATATACGCATTTATAATTTACCATAAAGAAACCAAGAATATCAGTGATAGTTGTAGATTTTTCAAGAGCCTCTTTACTAGAATAATGTTAACACAAATCATATTAACATTTCAAGCAAATAGTGTAACTACCCAACTACTTACATGCATAGATATTACATGTTTTATTAGTTCTTATTCACAAATTAAGCATCAATATTTCTAGATTTCCTAGAGTAGTTTATTTACCATGGTAATCTTTTTGCCGGCGGTCATAGCTCAATGGTCAAAGCGTTTGCTTTGCAAGCCAAAGGTTGTGGGTTCGATCCCCGACGGAGATTAAAAAAAAAAGATTTTTAATCGATTTCTGAGCTCTAAAATACCGGGGTGGTTGATGTGAATTTGATCCATCATCCGTAAAATGTCAGTCAAAGCCTTTTAATTCAAATTGATGGTAGACGAAAGTCGTCCCGTGAAGACCACCCATTCATAGTAATTTCCTGTAATAATAAAGCATGATGCGTGAATCTCGGGCTGTTGTCTATGACGTTGGCGGATCAACACTCCACATGCAGCGCTTAACCATATACACCATGGTAAGCGTCATACAATTCCACAGGTGAGACTTCAGAATTACTATAACCATCTGTCGGTATTCTCCTGTATGTACATAAAAAAAAAAACTATCAGGTACAAGACTTCTCGTATTCGTACTTCTAGAACAAAATGTGTTCCCCGCACTCTGAACGCTGGTACCTACTATAAAATGCTGATACTCCACTGGCCTGTTCAGTCTTCAACACACAGTCACATTGGTAGGACATACTACAATCTCGTATAATACTCGTATCGGAGGAAACGTCACCGATCATCAGTGATAACAATATTAATTTATTACCAGTGATAAATCATCAGCGACGATGCTGTTAAGATTCGCGCTTATTGCGGTCATCGCTGTAATTACCGTGGAAGGTATGTCTATTGGTGTTTGTTTTCAATGTTAATTAACAGTCAACCTACCTCTAATGCATTTTTTTTTATTTAAAGGAGATTTTTCTTATAGTGCCTGCAGCGATTTTTTTTTATAACGGTCATTTCTATGTTGTCATTTTGTGTTGAACTAAGGACTGAATGGTTAACGGCTTGGGAACATAAAACTGATCATAAGATTTTATGAAAACGTTAAAGGAAGGTTGACAATATCGTGAATGTTGTTATTATTAATATTTTGAATACGGAGCCTTTTTAATAGATATTTTAATAGATTTTTCGGGAAAATTGTATGGAATGTAATTGTCTAGTAAACAAATATATTCGATATTGCTTATAGTTTTTGACTGGAATCCAATATATATTATATTCAGTTATAAAGTAAGTTATTTTGAATATTTCAACAATAGGATAAAGCTGTATTATGAGGCTACAAATTTCATGTAAAGCTCATGACCGCTATAAACCTCATGCGCAGTGAATGGGCTAACCAATATCGATAGCACATTTTAAGTGCAGTTCTAGTTCTTGCATTGATGTTAAGCAACATTGAAAGTGTGACAAAACTTGGATGTGACAACGCATATTGCTTACAGCATATCGTTAGTAAGATTAAGCCACCTTTTAGAAACAAATCTGAAGGAAATTTGACTTGACAAGAGATTTGCCGTAATTCCTTTAATATAATTTTGAAGGCATATACGTGTAATACTTTTTAAGCATGTATTTAAAAAATATAAACCTATTCGTTTAAATAGGTATAATTTAAAAGTGCATATTAAACGCAATTATTATAGAAGGATTTAACTACATCTTAATAAATTAGTTCGTCAATTTTAATAGCTTCAAGATAATTAATAATGGATGCATAAAATGAATCATTTTAAACTATTTCTCCATGTTGAAACGTATCATTTATATTGCTCGATAATATTATCGTATTATCCTGCACGATCCGTGTTGAAATCTTAAATATTATTCTTATAAATTAGTATTATATATATAAACGTGTCGGAAACAACAGAGTCAGATCCTGTCTGCCCAGAAGTGGGCGACGTCGATGGCGTTACTTCTGGCCATCATCCATTTTAGGCACCTTAAGGTGCCTAAAAAGCACTAATTTTTCTGAATTCGCAAACCACCTTATAGAAAATAATCATTCGTACAACTTAGAAAAAGTATTAAGCGTATTACATGTAGAAAATAAAACCGTTAAATTAAATAATTTAGAATACTTAGAAATTTATAAAGCCATTAATAAGAAAGAAGATATAATTAATAACCAACTAAATACCTTAATTAATTCACCAATTTTAAAATTGTTTCCGTTAAATAAATAAATAAGTATAAAAATTATATATACGACATATAAGAATAATATTAATAATAATTAAAAAAAAAAAAATATATATATATACCTAAACCACTTTTATGTATTTATCTCTTCCTTCATCCTTGCAACACTACCTATCTCCCTCTCCTTTCCTGATAGACACACCCCCACCCCCTCCCCTACAAAAATGTGTTACACCACTTATAAGTACAACGCAGCTCAGTTATCTCTTAACTAGAGAAGGATTGAGAAAGACTACGAGTTAGTCGAAACTGCAGTCTCCTAATAGAGAACTTTTGTTACGTGATCCATGTGAAAACAAGGTAAATAAATAAATAATATTTAAAATTGGTTTCAGGATTTTATAAATCTTACCATTGTAAAAATTTATTCGATGAAAATGAATGAAAATCAGTAGAGTGTGTTCGTTTGCTGTTTTCCACATGATTCTGTGAATAGGTGGTGTTTATAGACGTCTACCACATCATTTCATATCAGCCACATAGCTGAGTCACAAAAAACAGCCTCTTCAAATTTCTGTCAGTCGCCATATTCCTTGTATAATCCCATAAAAATATTTATACAGATGTATTTTTAGAAGTTTTAAATCATTTATTTAAATTAATGGCTGGCAGAACATTTACAAAGGTGGCTTTAAATATAAGCAATGCAAAACAATCGAACAATGGAACCCGTGGAATAATGTTTGCTTTTCAAACAAGTGTTTCAATAAAACACACATTTACCGCGTTCTATCGATGCATAACATTCAAATTCAAAAGTAATGTCGTAAAACAGCGGTCGGGGAACCAGGGTAAATTACCCCAAATGGGGTAAAAATATGTTTTTTGGGGTAATAAGGAAATTTTTCTAGTTTGTTATTTCATAAAACTTACTATTTTCATGTAACTTTTTTGTTATTTTTCGTGTAAATTTATTCAATAAATACTGTTTATTTTAATATACATTGATAATCTTCTTTTCAAAATGGAGGGAAGGGGTAATATCGAATTACGAAAAATTATTTTGGGGTAATTTTGACTTAAGCAAAAATATTTTGGGGTAATATCGATTTACGCAAAATATTTTGGGGTAATGGTTAAAAAAGTTCCCCGACCGCTGTCGTTAAGTGTAACACTTTGAAATTAAAGAGTGCAAAGTTTTACTTAAATACATGAATTAAAAAAAAAAATGCATAATTTCAAAGAATTATCAAAAATTTGCTGAAAGACGAGTATGTTTTCTTCAAATATACTCTTGAAGTAAATAAAACAAGTATTTACTTAATTTATTCGTATTGCAAATCATAACATTGTTAAGAGTATTAAATCTTATCAAATAAGTAAAGTATTTTTATATTTTTCTATGCATGAAATTTAAAAGAGTCAAGGAAAAAAATAACGAGAAAATTAGCTTTTTCGCTAGCATCGTAGAGTTTGTCTTCATTGTGAAGCTGATAGAAGAATTGTTGATGTCTATAGCATCTTCAAGAACGCGTTTTTTTTTCATTATAGTGGATTGTAAAGAGTGTTTGGTAGATTCCAGTTTGTAACATATTTTTTGAGATATTCACACGAAATTTATTTGTAACGACTAATAATACATAGTTTATTATTAATATTGAAGACTTTCCAATGAAAACATAATCAAATATTGAAAAAAACTATAAAATAGTAAAAAAATGTTTTTCACATTCCTAACTAAAAAGACTTCCATTTATAAATATACGTACAGTAGTAAACTATAACGTGTACGAGAACAGTGGTACGTCTAAATTCGAGTTCAATTCGTTCCGTAACCTTGCACGTATGTCAATTCGCTCGTATCTCAAAGCAATATGATGACTCCTAACTGATGTCTGCCATTCTGCAGAATCCATATCCCAACCTTACGATTTCTTTATCCGTTCCCACGTATTTCGTGGTTAGCAAAGTGTTACCAAAGAAGGCAATTCGAGACTCACTGTAGTGTACTAGCTTCGCAGCCTTAGACTGAGGTTTCTTTGACATCTAACTGATGCACCTAGAATCACGGGAAGGCCTTAAGCCACTCTTTAACAAGTAGCTTTTTGTATGCGTCCAGTAACGGGTCCTCATCTTGATCTCCAAAAACAGGATGGGACATGGAGGATTTTCACCAAGCGAGCATCTCAAAGCAACTTTTGCCATTGGAGTTAATAGAAATGCCAATTATCCGTTCCACCCTCCTAAATGCTACTCCATTTGTTCTTATTTCATGTTTTTCAATAATATTACTTAAATATCAATTAAGTGGATAGTTTACATTATTTGTTTTAATTAGGCTTTTTGTTTCCAGTCTTGAACTACATAACCATTGAAAATACTTTATGTTCATGTCAAATTCTTCTTTTTTACAATGATTTGTTATTTGTTTGATTACTCTCAATTTCCATATTAAATCCTGCCTGAAAATTAAGCATGTTAAATTACGTACATGTGTAGAAATATATTATTGATATATTTTATATTTAACGACACGTTTTGGTGTGAGAATGGCTTTGCGACGAAGAACTTCGCAAAAATTAAATCGTGGAATTTATTTTAAAAAAATGTCTTACACTTTAAGATTTCTAATTATGGTGTTCTAAGAATAATTAATAATAATAAGCCCGATGGATTGGTCACATCATGTGCTACGATGGTCTTCTTCACGATATTGTGGAGGTGATGATTGGGGGTAGAAACTGTAGAGGACGCCGCAGATATTATTAAGATTAATGACTTGTTAGTATGCTAACCTCATCAGGTCAAGCTGGTTATGGCACTCTTTTGTCCTAGAGGTAGTAAATGCTCTCCAAAGGCGGATGAACCTTTATGTTCAACGCCATTAGGATGTGGAAATAAAGGAGAAAATACCACATTAAAGGTCTAAAAGACATCCCATGTATCAGCGAAAATGATTGCATCTCAAGTATGACGGGAGTATTTGCAGCAAGTGTTCGAGGACATGAATTGTAGCGCTTATGCTTAGCTGAAAAGGGTTGCGGAGGACCGAGAGGAATGGAGATCGAGATGCAAGATTCTGTTGCTGCAAACCAATCCACCGGATTAATACTACTACTACGAAGAAGAATAATTATAGAAGAAAAATTACTCGTTAAAATAGATAATATTTACGAGTGTTACTTTATCTACAAATGACAATGTCAAGGTCATAAAAAAAAAAACATTAAGTAGGACGATTCAGAAAAACATTTGTCTATTACCGTGCTGCCATATGGCTAAGCGCTGCATGTCAAGTGTTGATGCGCCAACGTCATAGACTATAACCCGACATTCATACATCATCCTTATTATTACAGAAATTTACCATGAATGGGTGGTCTTCACGGGACGACTTTCGTCTACCATGAATTTTGATTTTACGCTATGACTTGTATTTTACGGGCGAGAGATCAAAGTCACACCAACCGGGGTCGATTAAAAAACTTTTTTTTTATCTCCGTCGGGGATCAAACCCACGAACTTTGGCTTGCCAAGCAAACGCTTTAACCATTGAGCCATACCCGCCAGCTCACATTCCTTTACAATTGGGTTTATGTGTTTCTCCGTTTGATTACACCATGAAAGTTAATAGCATTATTTTCTTAATCAGTTAATCAATTCATATTGTTAACAAAAAAAGGTTATTATATTTAATATTTGAATCCAATGTAAGATGTCCAATGCCGGCGGGTATAGCTCAGTGGTCAATGTGTTTGCTTTGCAAGCCAAAAGTCGTGGGTTCGGTCCCCGACGGAGATAAAAAAAAAGATTATTGATCAATTTCTGAGCTCTAAAATGGATGGTTTGGATTTGATCTATCACCCGTAAAATGCCGTCATAATCTATTCATTAAAATTGGTGGTATACCAAAGTCATCCCGTGAAGACCACCCGTTCATTGTAAATTGCTGTAAATAATAAGGATGATCCGTGAATCTCTGGCTGTAAACTATAACGTTGGCGGATTAAAACTCGACATGCAGCGCTTATCCGTATGTAGAATGGTAAGCGTCATAGAATTTCACAGATGAGACTTCAGAATTATTATCTGTCGGTATTCACCTGTATGTGTTTACAAAAAAATTAAAAACAGTTTTATCTGTAAATACCATATCAATATGTGTATGAAATAATATAAGGATTACGCAATATTAATGATTGTGAGTGCACAGAAAGTGGGTGATCTAATTCCCACTGTTATAAATATATCACATAAAGATAAGGAAATTAACAAGTTTGTTAGTATTCAGTTAAACAAGAATTATCACAACTTACAACCTTGAAATTGAAATCGGTGAATTAATGATACGCTTTCAATGAACTTTCCACTACAAATATATTTTACTATTTTATTTATTAATTTTTCATTACGACTCGGTTTGAATACAAATTATACTGTCAATTATAAAACTAGTATTTGAAGCATAAATGTACTTATCTGGTCTATTTCCATATACCACATTGGTTCTTGTATCCTTTAGCTATCAGATGATGCATAAAAAACTATTCTAAGATAGTAGCAAAACGATATATCACGTCAATCAATGTCAACAGTCGAGGAATCTTATGACGGCATATGCCGACAACCGATGCGATAGGGTTAAGTAGCATTTGAATATGGTACAATCAAATATGGTATATTAATTTACTTTAAAACTATCATATTCGTTACTTAACTAGAGCCGCAAATAGCCGCTATAAGGTTCTGTCGGTTGCGTGGTTTTTCGCCTAATCTCTAACGTTTACCTCTGTATTAAAAAGCTCTTTACTTTTATTATTTACTCTATTTTTTTGTAATCTTCTATTTTGTGTAATATTTAGGTGCTGGTAAGGATGGTGCTCCTTGCTCCAAATGCGATGGTCCCACTGCTCACTACAAAGAGTTGGGTTGTCGCGCTGTCTTCAATAAGAGGAATAACAAGTGTCCAGAAAGATACGAGTGTCCCTTCACAGTCAAGGGAAGGTCTGCCAACAAATGCTACTACAAGTAAGTTACATACTTTTTAATACATTATTAACGCACCATCATTACAATTCGTTAACAAAGACTCTAGACAATGCCTCTTAGTAGAACGTTCGATATTTTCGCATATCGTCGAAAATAGTCGCAAAATTCGCACGGATACTACGCGTAATAAGCTCATATAATACTCAATTCACGTAGAATTTGTTAGATTATTATTTAAGCAGTTTGATTTTAAAATGTTATTCTTCTGTCAAAAAAAAATATAATCAGTTTTATTTCATTTGAAAGGCTGCCTGAAAGAAAGTTTGCACATCATACTTAGTTAATTTTCAAAATCTGCTATTGAAATATGACGTGATATACATAAACACGGAACTATTATAAACATGATTGGGCACTTATGTATGTTTATATGTTACATTAAAAAGTATTGTTGTAAATATTTGCCTAAAGTGTTGATTTCAGACTTTATACATAAATAAAATTTCTTCCGAAAATGGTATTAACCCTTTTACAACAAGAGTAAAAAAACAGATCTAGTACATTAGTAGAGGGATCTGCGAAATGCTGGAAGGTCCACCCCGAAAAAGTTCAAGTCACTAGAGGAGTTCACCAGTCTACACATTCTTAACAGGAGAATAGAATCCGTAGTTGGTTTTGGATGTCCTTACATGTAGCAGGTCACTGCCTCTAGTGAACCGGGAGGGAACATTGAACGTAATTTACTGCAATAATGTCGAGTCATCGATTATGGAGTTCATAATTTTAAAAATAAACAGCAAGTCAGTCACTGTTCTACGTCTCTCCAATGTAGAATAAGGAAAGGGTTAATGCAGTGTTCTTTAAAGGGAGCCCTTCATTTGTTCAAAATTTAATCTTCTATGCTCTGTTGTGTGTTCACCCTTTTAAATGCTTAAATATGGAATATATTTTAGAATGTGTCATTTTTTAGGTACTATTATTTGATTTTCACGTTGTTTTTCGAAATACACATCACACGAAAGAGTGACTCAATGCCATAGGTCTTCTGAATTTAATATCAATAATATATGTTTACTATCTCATCTATCAAGGAAAGGAATCTTAGAACTAGACTTGTTTTACGAGTTTTTGTTCTTAATAAATGATAAACAAGATTTACTGAATGTGAGCATTATTTATTGTCTAATCTTCTCGCTCACAAAATAATACAATTATTAAAACATTAAAATATTACTTCATTAAGTACACAATAAAGTTAGTAGAAACGGCAGTTAATTTAAAACCAGCTAGTGAAATAATATTGCTACAAAATATCCGATTGTGAAAATATTACGCTTTTTATAAATAATTTAATTAATCGTTAAATCTATCGATTGTGATTTGTACACTAGCCGTAATCGTATTATGTATAAACAAAAATATTTAAAATGAAATACCTGCAGAATGAATGGATTGTCTACGACTGAATATATCGTATTTTTTTTCAGCCTTCACCCAGATTTTTTTAAAAACAATATTATTGTTTGTTAATCTTTTTGGTGACTATTTATTTATGTAGGTACGTGCCTTCTGTTCAATCGAGGACATGCAAAACTAACACACTCGAGATGAAACTTGTTATTTGCGTAATTTTTATGTACAGCCTTTCGAATACAGCCTATCCTCCGTCTTTTTTATTTATTTTTTTAAACAATATTTGTCGTTAATAGATATTATATTTTTCCGATTGAAAAAAATGAAATAAGAGCAATTGGGTAGCATTTAGAAGGCTGGAAAAGAATTAATTGCATTTATATTAACTTCAATGGCATAAGTTGCTTTGAGATGCTCGCTTGGTGAAAATCCTCCATGTCCCATCCTGTTTTTGGAGATCAAGATGAGGACCCGTTACTGGACGCATACAAAAAGCTACTTGTTAAAGAGTGGCTAAAGGCCTTCCCGTGATTCTAGGTGCATCAGTTAGATGTCAAAGAGACCTCAGTCTAAGGCTGCGAAGCTAGTATACTACAGTGAGTCTCGAATTGCCTTCTTTGGTAACACTTTGCTAACCACGAAATACGTGGGAATGGATAAGGAAATCGTAAAGTTGGGATATGGATTCTGCAGAATGGCAGACATCAGTTAGGGGTCATCATATTGCTTTGAGATACGAGCGAATTGACATACGTGCAAGGTTACGGAACGAATTGAACTCGAATTTAGACGTACCACTGTTCTCGTACACGTACACACGTAAAATTATTTAACGCTGCACATAAAGCATAGTTTATTTTCATAAAATGAGCTGTCATAAAAATGTATCACTCATGTTGGAAGGCTCTTAGCAAAATATATCTGCAATTAGGCGTGGAGTGAAAAATTAATTTATTATTTTGTATGTAATAAATTTCCATCAAATTAAAAAAAAACTATCAAAGTATGGACAGTAAAGTAAAAAACAAGTTATATTTTGAACTACGTTCATCTGTTTTACAATCCAAAATGATCATTTTCTCTTTGAATATTGTCTTTCATAATTCTCTTCAATATAATTTTTCTTCTAGGGATGCTTTCTTTCCATTCGTTAGAGTCCCGGAGGAAAATTGCTGCACTCAAACATTCATTCCTTCTTCTTCGCGGTTCAATTCACAACCCTGGGATTCTTGAATGTTTTAACTTCTATGTTCCAGATAGGTACACCCGTGCTCGTAGCCATCCATTGTTTTTGATCCCAGTCGATGCTTGTGGAGCTTCAAGCACTCAATTTGGTACAGCGGCAATGTCGCTCCTAAATGGCCTACCAGCACACCTCGATCCTTTTCTTACATCCTTTTCCTCTTTTGTCGATGGTATTGTTCTACTTGATCTCTGTAATCTTTGACACGTGTCATCTTCTTATTCTTTTATATTATTTTTATTTTTTATTATTTTCTCTATTTATTGTATATTTATGTATACAATAAATAGAGAAATAATTATTTTGTTATCTTCTTTTGAAAATATCATACGTATAAATTTATTTAAATACATGGATGATTGGGTAATCCACAATCTACCCAATCCTGCTGGAATAAAGGGACCAATATTATTTTTATTGTATGGCCGTTCTCGTAGATCGTCTTAAACGTTATAAAAAAAATCACATCATCTCCATCCACTAGCTTTACGCTTCTTCTTCATATCTGGTCACGACAAATTCCCGGCCATTTAGTTCTGTCAGCTGCTACTCTCCATTCCTCGGTCTATTACATATTTGGCCCAATTCAGGCATGAATTCCACGAGTTTCTTTGGAAAAATAATCTGATTTATGAGCATTGGGACCTTCTGTTGCTTGTCTTTATTGCTTTGTTATTCTCAGTACTTAATCATAAGCACATTTATTTATTTATTTATTTACAGAATCGAAATTCCATTTTTTTTACAGATATTTAGAAAAAAAGTATACATAACTATACAATAAATAGAGAAAAAAATAAAAAATAAAAATAACACAAAAGAATAAGAAGATGACACGTGTCAAAGATCACAGAGATCATGGAGAACAATACCATCGACAAAAGAGGAAAAGGATGTAAGAAAAGGATCGAGGTGTGTTGGTAGGCCATTTAGGAGCGACATTGCCGTTGAACCAAATTGAGTGCTTGAAGCTCCACAAGCCTCGACTGGGAAGAACATATATTTGTATATATTTTTATAGAATTACTAATTCTACTTGTACTTTAGTAACGCGTTAAATTTATAAAATTTGTAATGATTGTCGGAAAAAATAAATTTAAATTGAAATCTGCACCTAAAGGTCCACTCGGTGAAGTGCAAGTGCTTGAAAAGGGGATCACTGCAGTATCCAAGGCATATTTTTTGTGATTTTTTCAGTACCGGCTTTAGACCCTGCGGCGCCCTAGGACATTTTTTTTCTGGGGCCTTATATTGTTTATATTTTAAAAAGTTAAATAAAATTGATTGCCCTCGCTGCGCCCCTACCTTAATCGACGCCCTGGGGCACCGACCTGAGTTTTTTAATCGGATTTACGAACATCAAATGATTATCTCGACGCTCCCGAAGCCTGGACATTTTTTTCCTAATGGGCGTGCCAATGCAAAGCTGTCCTCTAATAACATTGTAATAAAAATATGCACCATATAATATTATGAGTATAAATCTATTTTTTACACCATATAAAGTAATTTATTAACAATATTATAGTTTGAGGTACAATTATGATTATTTAATGATTACTCCATTGTGTATTTTAGCAGCTTCCAGTAGTCATTTGGCTGTGTCATTCAACCTTCACACACATATTTTGCTGTGAAATAAATCACAATGTTATTGTTATAAAAATCGGATTTACCGTGACATTTTAGAAATACCTTTATATTCGCGATTGGATTTGGCTTTGCAAAATTACTTTCATTGTCAAAAACCAGACAGAAAATAATTTTAAAAAAATTAACCATACAGCGTAGTTATTTAACAATTAATAATATATATGCAATAGATAAATATTATCATTAAAAATACGAGTATCGTTGAATACCTACTGCAATATTTGTTAAGTCTATTATATTGGTATTTGTAGTTTTATTATGAGAAGTAGCGTCGTGGTTCGTGAGTGTTTCGTGTAAGACGTTGCGTCTCGGCATCTGGAGCGCGATTACCAACCAAAATTATCGTTTTCTTTTTTAAATATTGTTTTTATTTATTGTCTCCAATATACTTATTTCATTATATATTTTTTTAAAAGATCATATGTATTTATTGACGGCACTGCGTTGGCGCGCTATGTCAGAGTGGTGTTGCCACAGTGTATTCTATGTTTATTGTACAAAATTAATCCATGTTTAAACGATATATCTATATATGTTTTAATACTTGAATCAGGTGTTGTAAATTTTCTTCAATAATATTTTAATGAGCAAATATTCAATGTGGAATATTTGTCTATGGTCAACAATACCTACTAACTCTCTGTCGGAGATAAGTACATATTATGAATAGTAAACAACTTTTCTAGGAAATAGTAATTACGTAATCATACTTAGCAAGCAATAAGTCATAGTAAATATTAAAAGTAATTAATTTCAGAATGTCCTTTCTTCAGTTGGAGCAAAAGGCCTTAACAATCTACAATAAATGTAATTTTTTAACCACGTACTATATTCATTAGAGGTTAAAAAATCTATCGATAGATAAATAGTTTTATAGATATTTACTTTACCGGCGGGTTTATAATAGGTGTAAAATATAAATAAAATATCAAGTTGTATGGTTGCAGACTGAATCGGTTCATAAGAAACTAAGGAAAATAATATTTATATGCAAGTATATATTGTGCTGCTATGTGTACATGCTTTTGAACTTAATCTTTAATGGATCTTATGTTGTCTTTAAAATGTTATTTAATTTGACTTACATCAATAATTTCGTTCGATAAACAAATATTTTTGAATTTTTCCATTATACGCAACTAACTTCAGATTGGTCACCGCACCACAGAATGTTATGTATGAAAATACACATAAAGATAATCAAAAATATACACAAGTACATTATGTAGGGTAGGTAATTTATAAATATAGGGCAAATTATATGCAGTAGAATAGATTATACATATTTAAAGTATGTGGCTTTACGTTCATTGAATCGCGCGAATCGAACTTTACTGTGTAATTTTCAATTCTTTTCGATTAAGTTTTGACGTAATATTGCTTAAGTTACGTCTACACAATAAATAACATAAGCGTGGTAATTTAAATACAATAACTCGTTATAAATCTTCGTTCTTAGAAGTCGTGGAGTATGAAGTCACGTGTAATAATTGTGCGAACTAGTCGTAATTTAAATAACTTCTTAGGTTTTCACGGCCAGATTAGATATTGTGGCTTTTGGGTTTAGCCGTGTGTGGCGAATTTTTTTTTAACCAACATTTCGACCGCCATTGCAGGGGTCGGGGATAAATCACAACTAAATCATCAATCCTGAAGAAGTTCAGGATTGATGATTTAGTTGTGATTTAGTTGTGAGTTTGTGTCAGATTATTTTGTACGAGCGTTATTGATATCTCCATGGCAACTACGTACTCAAGTTTCATTGGTCCGGATCACGTGGGTATGTTCTAAGAATACGGTAGGTATGTTCTAAGAATTGTACCTCCACGAACGTCATTTCATGTTAGTCGTAACTCGACTAACTTTATATCTTTAAAGTTGCAAAGTCATCTTTAAACTCAATACGAACTGGAATATGATTTAAGGTGGGATGAAAACCAATTGTGCTGTTAGTAAGTGATAGTCAATTTTCCCAATACAAAATAGGATACATGTACTTTTATTTGTTTGATTGCATTAACAGACAACTATAGAAGACATATACAACGTCTTAACCCTTTTGCATCGGCTGTCGGCATATACCATCAAAGATTGACCGTTGACATCGATTGACGTGATATATCGTTTTGCTACTTTCAGTACTCACTTTCAGTGACAACTATGGTAGAAAATTATAAGTGCAGTCATTCCCTTTATCAAACTTCATGTATTATTTACAGGAATATATAAAGCATGTAAATAAATGTCCTTAGGTTTCGTCACAGGAGCGATTTTTCTGTAAGCCACATGTGTCTATGACACCACATGTATGAAATTACATAATAAACGTTTGTTAAATATAATAGTTTTTTATGCATCATTTGATAGCTAAAGGATAGACGTACCAATGCGATACATGAAAATAGGTCAGATAAGTACATTTATGCTTCAAATATTAGTTTTATGCAAAAAAAATGGTTTGAAAAATTCACGCCGTATTGACAGTATAATATGTATTCCACCGAGCCGTAACGAAAGGGCAAACTAGGTTTTATGTCACTCGGGACGGTGTGTAATTCGATATTACCTCCTATAATATATAGTATATATTCTTTTTCAAATTTCGTTATTTCTTTACTAGTTAGATGTAATGTTGGCGGATCCGATTGTCCATCCAGCATCTTGTTAAGTACATTTAGATCAAACGAAAACTCGAACATTATGTCCCCACTCCTTCGTACTTGCGTGATATAATCGGTAAATCTGGATTCTAACATTACTATATATGAATTTACTTCCAAAAAACCTACTTACCAAATTTATTACAATTTTAATGTAATTGGTGCAGGATTGGCATCTTTTAACATTTGACTTAATGAACTTCGTGTTCCATTTTAATGTTCGTTTGGTGTAATTGCATACTTTGCTAGTTATTGATAAGATCATTATTGTCGCGTTGTACAATTATATACATGTGTGACATCCAAGGAAGATGATATTTGTACAAACCCGGTGAAGACCATACAATCAAACTGTTTCCACATTACTTGTGAATATATTGTCTTTAATTATATTCGTAATAAGCAATTGGATTTTTTTTTATTTTCCTTTCAGAAATAAGTCCTACAACATTAAAGAGTCTGCTGCCAAAGACGTGAAGAACCCTTGCCTTGTTGGATGCTTCTGCGCCGAAGGTAATAACGGCAGGTATGTAAATGTTTGTTCTTCTCGGAATCTGATTTTACACAGTTTTGCACAAATATCTCTAATCTACGTGTATACCATTGATCTGTTTATTGCTTAGCTTTACAGCTTCAACTATTAGTTCCCCTAAAGTAGTATCCATAATAATATGTTCGTGTCATTAAATTATCTGGCAGTTCACCCAATAGATAGCCGATTCGCTCGGAATTTGATCCTCGAAGTATAAATAAATATTCCAAAAGTTTCTTTCAATATATAATAAATCTGTAGTTTCAAGTCAATACGTGGTTTTAACAGTCCACGCACGTATTAAAAACAATCGATACGCACCCTCTCCATTAAGTGGGCCAAGCGCTACTGACGGTTCATGCCGCTTCATGTCAGAAAGGAGTGTCAACAAGCAGTATTGCCACAAAAATATCTTTCTTTTTTACAAATTGCGAACATAAGAGAAATCATTTAACACTATACTATAATGGCTGTTTTTTGTTGATTTGTTTAGGCCTTCTCTGGCATGCGCTCAGGTGGAGTGTCCAGATGTCTTCGGTCCTCCAGATCCAGAGAAGAAGGATTGCGTGAGGCAGTACAATATCACCGACTGCTGCTACTCCAACGAAATTTGCGGTAAAAACTAAAATAGTCCATAATTATTGTTATTTAATGAAAGATTTTTTCTTCTACTGCTTAGCTTTGTATTTCCGTAGGTTTTAGAATATCCTCAGCCTCCTAAATTGTTTTTCTCCAAGTGTGGACGTAAAGCTGTGACTGTCGGCGGCAATGACAGTCACAGCGCTCGAAGACCGCATAGCGGTCATCTAGAGAACTATCCGCTCCCACATGACAGGTAGCGAATGTCGAGTTCAAATAAATAAAATGGCGCCTGTAAACGCCGCGCCTTGAAACATTAGAATAAAAATAATAGACAAAATATCGCCTACGAGGCTTTTAGGCATCACCCTGTAAGGGCTATATCGAGTTGATATCAAAATGATTGTTCTTTCTTTCATCGGAAGCTGATTGTGACTTAATCCGTGTTTCTATTCATCAACAGACCCTGAAGAGATCGCAGCGTTGGACACTTGCGAGTGGGCCGGCAAGATATACCGTGAAGGGGAAAGGATCTACCCCGAGAATACTTGCAAGACATGCGTTTGTACCAGTGACTTCAACGGAACGCTGGATGGACCCTGGTGTCAAGACATCGATTGCAGCACAGAAATCTTCCATTCCAATGACATTGCTAACAGATGTGCTCCGGTCTACTTCGAGAACAGAGTCTGCTGTCCGATCGAGTGGAAATGTCGTAAGTATATTTTTATAATCAGTTAAAAACGAGTATGAAAGCTATGTGAAGAAATGTCATCTGATACAACAACAAAAAAAACAACGCCACTAACAAAACTATTATTTATTTTGAAATTAAAGTAATGATATCCTCCTCTCTTATTTGGATATCAGTTTACTGGATGAAGGATGCAGGATCAGGTTCACTATATAAAGAACTTGTTTTGTTTCACTATACGCGTTTATTTTTTAAAAACGTCGCCCGTTAAAGCGAACGTTCTAGGCGCGCGCGCTATAACGCCGCGAGTCAAACATCAACTGTCAACTAACGGCGCGCCCTGACATCTCGGCGGTGCCAACTGTCGCTGCAGAAAAAAGCAAATTCAAGATGACAGTGATACCAACAGGAAACGGGCCCACTGTCATTACACATATTTCGGCGTATGCAAACACCGTTTAACATTCTACAATTACAAACATTAGATTTGCATGTCCAATCAATTGCACCGTAGCGCAATTGATTGGATTCTTGTTTACGTGGTTTCAGATATTGTATGCTCGCATGGCGCATATGCGCTTGTCTATAATGCTAGCATAGATATGACGAATACATATCGAGAATTAATACCCCTCAGAATAAAATAAATCTTTCACCAGCTTTGTTGTAAATATATACTATTTAGAAATTAACGAGGATCAAATTTAGTACATTATTAGGATTCGGAAAAAGCAGATTCTATGTGATTATGGGCAATTGGTAGGACAAGAAACGTCATAGCAAACCATTGATGGGGCATAATGATTAACCCTTTCATTACGGCTAAGATTGAATACAAATTATACTGTCAATTATAAAACTAGTATTTCAAGCATAGATGTACTTATCAGGTCTATTTTCATATATCACATTGGTTCTTGTATCCTTTGGCTATCAGATGGCGCATAAAAAACTATTCTAAAAAAGTAGCAATACGATATGTCACGTCAACCGATGTCAACGGTCGGGAATTTTATGGCGAAAACCGATGCAAAAGGGTTAAGAAACTCTGTTCTAGTCTCAAATATGAAATATATATTTACCGATTACTTTCTGTAATCGATGGTCTACAAATATGTCTAGAATTTGTACTTTAGAGACCACTTAAATTTCAAAAATGTGCAAACAACTACCATGTTTTCTATTTTGCGTGTCTGTAGTTGGATAGGGATTTATTTGTACAGTTGATGAAATAATAAATATATACCTATTTGTGTCAAATGTTAATGGTTTTTTATATCTTTTGCAGCCGCCGATGAAGATAAAATCGTGAGAGTAGCAAAGCCGAAGAGCAGCAGTCCCGAGATGAAGTGTCAGTATGGAAGTCAGTCTCTCAACGTCGGAGACAAGATCATAGGAGACGATAAGTGCGTCACGTGTTCGTGTAAAGTTCCACCATTAGCCGTGTGTGTCCGGGCCAAGAACTGCTAGAAAATGGTTGAAATTCAGCTAATCGGGTGATTTTCAACAATACAACATTTCCACCATGCCAACATGCAATCAGAAACCATCAATAAAATACTTCTCCTGTTATTTTCTACGTGGATACTCGTACACACAAGGAGACGGGATAAAAAATATTTTGCTTAAATAATGTACGTAATTTTATGATCGAATAATAGCACAGAATTTGCCAAATATTTTTTTTATGTGTGACAAAAAAAACAAAAAAAAGCTGACAAGAAAATGTTTCGCATAATTCTTTGATCGAATAATAACAAAGAATTTACCAAAATTATTTTTAATGTGTGACCATAAAATTAGCGGTTATTTTTTTGTTTTATTGTATATTTCTGAATGCATTGTTTTTTATGATTCGTCCAAGAAAATAAGAGGTGAAACAAAAAGGTATTTTAAAATTATTAAATGGAATGTAAAAACTCTTAAATAAAAACTATTTCATTTTACAAAAGAAAACAAATACATTTTTACTTTTGAAAATAATGCGTGAAATTTATTTAATTGTATTATTATGAAAATGTTTTGATAATTGTATGTATTAAGGATATTATGAAAAAATAAAATTCTAAATTTCAAATGCCTTTTACTTTTTGTATGTAATAATACCTACAAAAAAATAAATAAATATTTGACAAAACTTCAATGAAGGCTGGTAATCAAGAATTAAAATATATGCGGTAATTATAAATAATTATTTATAAATACATGATGAGAATCTAATAAATAATCAGACATATAATTATTGAGACACCACCAAAGAAACAATAATTTTGAAATTTTTTTTTTTTTGGTACTGAATCTATTACATATTAAGTTAAAATATAACATTTATATTTGTGAAAAATTACTTGTGGTTAATATTTATTTGTCATATTTTGTACGCATTATTGACAATGAATTAAAAAATTCGACAGCTGTTTTGATAATATGATGATATCTGTGTAATGAACTCTTTAGTAACACTGTTACTAATGAAACGTAACAACAATCACATCACTAGTCTATGGCAGTCTTATCAGCCAACTGTCAGTTGTAAGGCGCTTTAAGGTTAAAAAATACAAAACCGCCGCTTGGTTATTTAAAAAAAACTCTTCAATCACGTGGCTCTAATCAAATAACGATGATAAAATCTAATTGATTTTATCATTGAAGAGCCATGTGCAGTCTTACACCGGCATTGCAAGTACTGTGATCTACAATAAATAATTGATAATAAATCATGTCGAACTCTGTGTTGAGTGTGGACGATCCAAGGTTTAGGATTAAACCAGTGCAGCAAATGGTATCGGCATGCAGTGGTGCTTTAACTACTTCATTATTCAGTTAGTGTATAATAGTAATTGATTAATATGAAATGGAATTATTTAATTTTAAATTAATAAAAATTGTTGACAAATATGAGAATTTGTGCGTAAATATTGATTAATGAATTTTGTGCTTACAAAAATATATTAAATAACGTCACAAAATGAGGATCTTAAAGTCTGAAAAATAAGAATATTCATACATAAAAATTTCAATTAATAAAAATAAAAAAGTACTGCTTTAATAATTAAAGCAATAAAAATGACATGGCAATGTTGTAATAATTCAGTAACTCAATCATTTAGTTTTACTTTATACTTTTTACTGCAAATTATGCAATCCAATGTTATGTTCTCTTATGTCCCATCAGATTAAATGTAAATATTATCTATGTTTGATTATTTCAAATATAGTATGTAAATAAAGCAGCTTGATTAAGAAAACAAGTATTTTTTGTAAAACACTGGACAAAAACCAAGTTATGAATACTTCTTCTTCGTAGTATCAATCCGGAGGATTGGTTTGCAGCAACAGAATCTTGCATCTCGATCTCCATTCCTCTCGGTCCTCCGCAACCCTTTTCAGCTCAGCATAAGCGCTACAGTTCATGTCCTCGAATACTTGCTGCAAATACTCCCGTCTAGGGCGCCGTTCTGCAGTAATGTTCGAACATTCCAGGTGGCATATCTTGTTGGCTGAAGGTTTTTCTTATTTGTCTTGGTTGTTTTGTCTCGAGCAGTCCCCACCCGGAGATCCGATTGGGGGACTATTTTATCTCCGGAAAATTTTACTTGAGATGCAATCATTTTTTTGCTGATACGCCGTGCAGTGAAGACGTCTATACCGTCGCTCTTGTTTTAAACAATAAATCGCACTTAAAAATAAAACTTATAAACATTCTCTAACACCATCAGAATCGTCATCAAATTCTCTACAAAACGTGCATTATGGTTTATATGCATCTTTAGCGATCGCTCGTTAAACAGCATCGACGCGCAACATCTTTGGCGGAAGATCTCGTGACGTGCCGATGTCGGCCATTTTTTTTAAATTTATATCTCCATGGCAACTCATATGAATCATTTTTCTTGTACGAAATTTTACGCAGAAAAACAATTTGCGTTGTGGTTGATAATTTGAAAGATCAGATTTCTTGGACCGAATGTTGGCCGGAATAAGCTAACACCCAGCTAACCTCATCAGGTCAAGCTGGTTAGGGCACTCTATTGTCCTGGAGGTAGTAAATGCCCTCCTAAGGCGGATGAACCTTTATGTTCAACGGCATTAGGATGTGGAAATAAAGGGGAAAATACCACATTAAAGCTCTATGAATACTATATAATAAAAAATATCAGCAAATATCAACCAGGGCTACCGCATCTGCGTTAGAAAAAATAGTCATTATATGTTAATATATTGTTGGAATTGCTCCCAAATCCGACAAACGGAGCAGACCCTACTTGGTATATATCATTAGATAACATAATAAGAGGCAAATGAAAGATAGAGACTCGTGCAGGAGGCCTAGCTTCATTAGTAGTTATTCACAGGTTAACCTTTAAACGCCCAGTGGTCTCATAACGGACCGCAAATTTGCATCGTTCAATGCCCTAGCAGGCCAATGTTTGTAATGTTTCGTCGCACAATAGATTCTTCCATGAACTTACTTTAATAATATAATCACAAATTATTGTAATCCAATTGTGAAATGAACCATAAGCACTCCTGTGTATGGGACCATAGGGCATTGAACGAAGAAAATCTGCGGTTCCGTAAGGAAACCACTGGGTGTTTAAAGGTTAATGATGATCATACCCAACAGATTCATAGTGTCAAAGGATGCTATAGCGGAGCACCTAGAGATTCTCAGGTAGGCCGGTTATGAGCCTGATCTTAAGATTATAATGTGTAATTTGTGTTTTTGCAGTGACTCCATTAGATGTGGTCAAGATCCGCATGCAGTCTCAGCAGAAGGCGTTGCTCTCCAACAAGTGTTACCTTTACTGCAATGGCTTGATGGACCATATTTGTCCCTGTGGGCCGGGAATAACAACCTCGCCGGGGAAAGTCTTGTATAAAGGTACATTTGTGAGTATTAAATTCATTTAAATGTATTTATCAAAGCTTAATATATTGTAGTGGAGGCTACCCAACGAATATGCACACTCAAGTGACAATGAGTAGGACATATCTGTCGAAGGTTGATGGCCGTTGGGGAAGAAAATTGCTAGAGTGGCGTCCAAGAACAGGCTAACGAAGCGTTAGCCGACCCTATGCAACATAGACTGACAACATCAGAAGAATAGCAGGAGTAGCCGGATGTATTGACTTGGACTTTTTCGGGCAGGACCTTCCGGCATTTCGCAGATCCCTCTACTGATGTGCGTGATGTCTGTTTTATTTACTCATGTTTATGTTTTGTCCAAATGTATTGTCTTAGCTTATATATTTATTCTGTATTACCATCTTCTTTAACTGTATTTTCTAATTTAAAACCGGATGTATTGGCCTTGGCCGTTAATTAAAAAAAAAAAAAAAAAATAGTGGACCGACACAAGCTGATGATGATGATGACTGTCAATTAATTATAACACTGCTCCTCTCGTCTTAAAAAAAATTTGATAGAATTTAATCAATGAAAACTATATCATCATCATCGTCATTATCAGCCTGTGTCCGTCCACTGTTGAACGTAGGCCTCCCGCATGAGTCTCCATCCTCTTCGATCCTCCGCCTTCCGCATCCAGGTCACTCCCGCTATTCTTCTTATATCGTCGGTCCATCTTGTAGGAAACTATATGCATCACTTTAAATACTTTAAATATTTTTCTTTCCAGGATGCGTTGGCAAAAATATCCCAAGTTGAAGGAATCACATCTCTTTGGTCAGGTTTAAGCCCCACTCTGGTGCTGGCCATCCCTTGCACAGTGGCGTACTTTGTGATCTATGAGCAGATGAGAGTCAGGGTGCTCGATCAATATATCGCTAGGACCGGAGACCGTAAGTCTAACTGGATAATTATCTTTTTTTTTCGACTTTTCTGTTCGTTAATCATAGAATATTAACACCAATACTACGTCTATACAAATGTCAGTCGTTTCTCTGAACCGAGTCAAAACTGCAACTCAAATTATTGCCAAAATATATTATTTTAATTAACTTCTAATATTAGTACTGATATCAGCATGATATAGCTCTTGCTGACTGGTAGCGAAAACCTCGATATACAATATTTTTACTCTTATTTCTGTTCGCTTGTCGTACATGTGTCGCCATATTGGCATTTTGGACAAGTCCGGTCACAGGAGTGACGTTAGTTATAGAGATTGCCACTTGCGGCGCTGGGTGTGACCATACATGGTGCGGTGCCCAGTCAGTGTGTGCCAACGGCGGTGAGGTGACATTGTGGTTGGCCCGGCCTGAATGCTGTGGTCCGAGTTTGTAAAGTTATCGAAATATATATGTCAATGTGCTTCAGAAAAAGTATTAGTGTTGTTAATCTGCTCCTCATCCTGCCACCACGCAATTCAATAACAAACTTAGAGAGGAGGATTAGTAAATATCATTTTTTTTGTTATACTTTTTTTCATACGATTTCGTATTGTATTTGTGAAAACCTCCAAATCTTCACATATAATCAATCAAACAAGATATCATACTAATTGATGAAATATTTTTATTTTATTTTTAGATCATCAGCCAATGTGGATACCACTAGTCTTAGGAGCTACTGCGAGGACATCAGCTGTCGTCATGTTTAATCCACTGGAGCTTGTGAGGACCAAGATGCAGTCACAAAAGAAATCCTTCTATGGTATGTATTCCCTTCTACTCCTAGTGAATCCCTGCTAAGTGCATTGTGTTTATTGTAAAGAGAGACCCAGAGACTAGACCCAGAGAGAAAAAACAGCTTTAATTAATGGTCCTGCGGCATTTAGATAACATGTTTTCACCTTGATCAACTGTAGAATAAAAGACTGCTGAATAGCACTCAAAGTCTATTTTGCAAAATCAAACCATGTTTATATCATCAACATTATTATCAACAGCCTATATATGCCACTGCTGAACATACATTTTCAGCATGACTAACTCTGTTTACTGGTTCTTGGGCGTCACTCCACATCTTCTTTTCCTATTTCAATAAATGGCATTTATATGCCGTCAGGTATAGCTTAGCGGTTAAAGCGTTTGCTTACCAAACTGAAGGTCGTGGGTTCAATCCCACGGAGATTACAAAAAAAATCTTTTTTAATAAATTTCTAAGCCCTACAAATACTCCCCGTTTTGTGTGAATTTGATCCTTCGCCTGTAAAATGCCAGTCATAACCTAATAATCAAAATTGGTGGTAGACGAAAGTCATCCTGTGAACACCATCCATTCATAGTGAATTCCAGTATTAAATGTATGATGCGTGATTGCTGGGCTGTAGTCTATGATGTTGACGAATCAACACGCCACATGCAGCACTTATTCATATGTAAAATGGTAAGCATCACAGAATCCACAGATGATACTTCAGGATCACTATCAGTATCTGTCATTATTCTTCTGTATGTGTTTCTATATAAAAAAAAATGTACATAATAGTAAAAACATGTCTCACTGTTAAATTTAGAATTATCTTTATTCATTATGACCTTTAGAATGTTAGATGAATAGTTTTATAAATTGAATTTTAACAAGACGTCGTTTAGGTCAAAACTACAATGTACTTTTTTATGACTGAACTTACCTACATAGTTATAATCTATATCTAGAATTGAGTATTTACTGATAGGAAAGAAGATTATTGTGTACTCACAGTCTGTCTAGCTTAAAGGTTAAGGTATTCTAATCAAGCTTACATACTATATTTCATCGTCTTTTTTAGGATGTATTTTACTATTACTAGAAAACAGAATAACATTGATGCCGAGTAATCATTTGTATATTTTTATTAATAGTTTGTTTATCCTAAAAAATTATGGTAAATTAATTATGGTTATTTTAATTTTCAGAAACCCGACTTGCCATAGCTGATCTTCTTCAAACTGAAGGGATTAGAGGACTCTGGAGAGGATTAGGACCAACGCTTATGAGAGATGTTCCTTTTTCTGGTATATCTCATACTTATTTTTACTAAAAAATAAATATTTTATATGGCAGTAAATCTTATAACCGAATACTTTTATTTCAAAATGAAAATAATAATATATTAACTATTTAAATATCCAAAAGTCAATATGCCAATTTAGACACACTTTTATCGAATACGACATCATTCATTTGATTACTAAAAATAACTATGTTTACCCTAGTTTTTGATAAGACACACAAGTCTGTAGTTGGCGTGTAAAATATTAAATATCCACATGCTAAATGTCATTTTGAATTTTGCAGGTTTCTACTGGATGAATTATGAATCATTGAAGAAATATTTTGGAAACAAAGATCCCGCCAAAAACACATTCTCCTTTAACTTCATCACTGGAGGAATCTCTGGCGGTGTAAGTATATTACAAATATTGTTTTTGATAACTAAATTCACAATTAATTAAAGTTATAAATTATGACAATAGTTGCTAATTTGTTAGATGAATTTATCAAGGTTTAAATCTTAGATAAATTTTCTTTTAATCAAACTCATTTTTTACTTGTTATAAAATAATAATATTTATTTTTATATACGTATCGATATTTCCGTTTTGTAAATTCATTGGTTGATAGATAAATTTCATTGGTTGCTTTATATTTAATTTCTTTCTATTATTAAATTATTATACTTTAGTTTTATACGAAGAGATTAACAAAAACAGCTTTTGGAATCATGAAATCAGAAAAACAAAACATACCCAATTGAATAAATCACACATTTATTATAGTTAAAAAATATGTTGAGAGACAATTTTGTTCCTGATTATTGAGTTGCATGTTACATGAATATTCAATATTTTGTGTAATTATTTCACATTCTATTTTTTTTGCAGGTTGCGGCCATATTGACATTGCCCTTCGATGTCGTAAAAACTCACAACCAGATAGATTTCGGAGAGAAAGAGTTGTTCCCCAGTAAGTTGAACATCATTTACTTCATTATAAATTTATCAGCAACAATCATTAATAGTTAATAATCGGAAAACGAATACTCTTATTATATAATATAATAAGCATGGCATTAACCAAATGGTGCAGGAGTTTAAGAACATACGGCAGTCACCTTTGGGTTTGGACTGTTTTCCTCTCTGCTATGCCTTGAACAAGTTAATGCATGATTTGCTAACTGCCTTTCCAGGCAGTTAGCGAATCATGCACAGCATATCAAGAATCAACCTCGGGAGGATTAACCAAATCTTTCTTTCTATCCATCGAACACTTATTGACGTGGAAAAAGACAAACTCCGTGAACTTTCATCTCACTCGAGCGTTTACCGGACACAGAATTTTCAGAGAATTCCTAAAACGATTTGGCTCTATTCTTGCGACGCATGTCCATGTGATCCAGGCATGCAACAGACAGTGAAACACTCTCTCGTTGAGTGCATCATCCATGAGAACAGGAGACGCACTCTGTGTTGTCGCGAGGAGCGCCTGGGAGTCTACCATTTCTTTGGAGGATTTTCCTGAATTGCTGCTTAGTTATGACGGTCCCTTGCTGTTAAACTTCATCAGGGAAATCGTAGGGGCTACATGAGCGGTCAACGAGGCTGTCAGTTTTCAAAGTTCCTTTCTAAATGCCACCGATAAGCTTTGGAATGCTCTTCCAGCGTCTGTGTTTCATCCTTCCTACAATCTGGATCTCTTCAGGAAACATATAAATATGCACTTGCAATCTCCCCAATCTACACACAAACACAAACATAACACACGTTTCGCACATCCGGTGATCCAGCCATCTTGACTGAACATCATTGAGTGCACTGGTCTCGACCAGTTGTGCTCTCTTGCATCTGAGTACATAAAGAAATTCAAGGGATAAATCATGAATGAAGAAGTATTTCAAAAGTTGTGTTACTTTTTTCTTTCAGACGGTAAAGGCAGCACAAAGTCATGGACGCTTATTGAGAGCTTGGCAAACATATATAAGACGAGCGGAGTCTCTGGGTTGTTCACGGGTATTGTGCCCCGAGTCATCAAAGTAGCCCCGGCCTGCGCCATCATGATTGCTTCCTTCGAGTACGGGAAGTCATTCTTCCAGGAATACAACATGGCCGTCTACACACAAGAGATGAAGTAATTTCATTCAATCATGTATATTTCTATTTTTATCGGAAATTATTGCTAGGTACTTTGACAGTTGCATTCATTTATATTATCCCTTTGATTACTAAGAACTTGCAAAAAGAGGAAGCGATTTTAGAGCATTTTAAATTAAATTTGACATAATTTTTATCTTTTTTATGCTAGATTGTTAAAATAAAAAAAAAATTCATTCCAAACAGTTCATACTTCAGATTAAGCAAATAAAAATTTAATCAATAATAATTATATTTTCCAATAAAAAATATAAATGTGAAAAAATAAAATATCCAATGTCGAATTTTGATTTTGAGATCATATATGATGAAAATAACTAATCTTTATTACTGTCAACTTGATGAAAATTGTCAGTAAAAATCATATACATACTACATAAATATAGAAAAAAAACTAAAAAAAAAAAAAAAACGTAAAAAATCAAATAAAAAAATAAAATAAAGTTGTGGAAGAGTATATTTGAAAGTTGATAATTTGTATATATGTAGATAGAATTTTTAATTTTTTATCATAATTATACACATTGATTTATGGGAATGTAAAAAATATACATAATAAAAAAATACCAAAGGAAATCAATAAAAAGAAGAAAAAAATCATAAAAAGGGAAAAAATCAATAGAAACACAAAGATGTCGAAAATTTGGAAAACACTGCTTACCCTTGAAATATATTTCGTTCCATGTTGAGTTGTTTATTTTATTGATGTGCCAAAGATAAACCCTATTCAGTATCCTAACTGTTCAAAATAAGGTTGACATCATATACTAACATCCAATTTATGCATTTATTTATTTATTTATTTATTTATTTATATACAAAATCGAAATTCCAATTTTTTTTACAAATATTTTGGAAACATAGAGTATACAATATACAATAAATAGAGAAAATAATAAAAAATAAAAATAACACAAAAGAATAAGAAGATGACACGTGTCAAAGATCACAGAGATCAAGTAGAACAATACCATCGACAAAAGAGGAAAAGGATGTAAGAAAAGGATCGAGGTGTGCTGGTAGGCCATTTAGGAGCGACATTGCCGTTGTACCAAATTGAGTGCTTGAAGCTCCACAAGCATCGACTGGGATCAAAAACAATGGATGGCTACGAGCACGGGTGTACCTATCTGGAACATAGAAGTTAAAACATTCAAGAATCCCAGGGTTGTGAATTGAACCGCGAAGAAGAAGGAATGAATGTTTGAGTGCAGCAATTTTCCTCCGGGACTCTTAGCGAATGAAAAGAAAGCATCTCTAGAAGAAAAAGAGTTATTTATGATGACTTTCTAACAACACATTTTAAAAGCTTGAAGTATGAATACATATGATATGTTTTAAACTAATATTATTAAATTATTAAAGGTCCAAACCTTTTTTATGGAATACAAAAAAAAAACATAGGTGGTTGATATATAAACCTTAAAAAAAATGTGTATGACGCTTCGTCTTTTTCACACGAGAATCGACAGTTGAATATTCGACGCTTAGTAACCAAAGGGTTAAGGATGCCGCAATTTACCTCATTATATAACTGCTTCATCTCTTTGTGAGATGCCAGGATTCGCAACTTTACATAAGAATGTGGAGATTATAGAACTAAATGATGGATAGTGCCCACTACTGTTATCAATATAATAATGCAAATTTATTATGAAATTGACTTAAGTATTTTTTTTACTTTCAGTGCCGAGAAGAAATCTTGACATCCACTGATATTCCTGACTCCAAAGGATTTAAAAAACACCTACCTGACCTGCAAAAGAGACCTCGAATACAAAATTGAATTTGAAGCATTGATGTACAAGAAATAAGTTTTTATGAACTATAAATTTATAATTAATTTAGATTTTAATCAATGGGAAATTATGTGGTAACTGTTTATTGAAATTCTTCAAATCATCTGACTAACTCCACAGCATCAACATTGGTGCTTTTATGTTTCATGCAATCCAATTTCACTACACGTTAGAAAGCATACTGACACAATCGGTGTATGTGTAGTGCTTACAATGGCAAAGCACATTACAACATTATTTTGTCAATAAAGCCATTGCTGTTGACAAATATAGCACTAAATAGAATTCATGTTCAAACCTTTAACGATTCATGTTTAAAAAAATAATAAAAAAACCTATCTTTCTATACTGATATCTGATATCCATATTTTGGTTTGAAAGTAATGAAATTTTCGCTATTAATACATATGAGTATGTTGAGATAGGTGTCATAACATATCGACCACAGACAATTTGTTCCCAGACTCATCGGTAACGACGTGGGGCACACTGGACGTCTGTTGCACGGGACCTTTGGGCCCCGGCTGTCTTGCTAACCTAACCTAACTTAAGGATTTGTCCAGTGATCGTATAGTTCAAAGATACATAGCTCTCGTCAATGAAATTACTTAGGTCAGGTTAGCGAGACGTCCAGTGCAAGTTGTCTGGGGACCAAATGTCCCGTGCAGCAGACGTCCAGTGTGCTTCACATCGTTACCGATGAATCGTTGAACGAATTTTCTGGGGACAAAATGCAGCGGAAGAAGCGTTGAGACATCTTAAAATTCCATAAATAATATTTTCCCATTGCAAGTGCTTCCATTATCTCTAATGTATATATATAATATATTATATATCATCTCTTGATGTTGTACTTACATTTCTGTCACATTTTTGCTGACACCTTTAGGCTTAAATAATACAAAGAAAAAGAAAGTGTTTGTAGTCTAAACTGAATTTCCACATTAAAAATTCAAGTAAACAAAAATAATTTGGAAACAAATTGCAATTACAATTTATTGTATGGTTCATATGAAAATTGTATGAAAAAAGTGTGGGAATCAGAGTTTTATTAAAGATGTTGCCATTAGAACATTTTGTTACCACATTATTATAATTAGAATGTATTTTATAGTGCTATAGTAAATAATAATTAGTACATAATCTTCCACTATTTCCAAAGAATATGCATGACCAACACTTGAGATTTGTTTTTTCACTAGACCTCTCTTAAATGTCTAATCCAAATAATATTTCAAATAAATTGTAATATATTTTTATGCAAGAAATTAAGTCAGTTGCCACTTTCTTGTAGTTTTTTTATTCAAACCTATTAGAGTTTAGTAGCTATAATATGAGGCTCAAAAATATGAAGGCTATAGACTTCATGCGCAGTGAAGGGGTTAATAATTAAATTCTACATTCAAAGGCTGAATGCAAATAGCAGTTTTTATAGGTAATTTGTGGTGTATGTGGTCATTTGTCAATTTAATTTTTTCAAAATATATATTTTTTTACTGTTATGTAACCTATTGCAATTATTATATTTATTTTAATTATTCATTACTGTTTATATAATATAGTGATATGTCATGTTGGATATCAAAGTGATTAATCCATAGTGCATAAAAAAAACTCTCGAAATACTGTTAACTATAAATGTTTTAAGTTTATGAAAATTTACTTACCGCATGCTTTTAATTATTTTGAAAAATAGTCCTCATCAATTTTATTCATTTTGTTAAAAGTTAATCTATTAAATGATTTATGAAGTCTAAATTTAACAAGCCCTGGTACCTTTTTGTTTATAATTCTGATTTTCAAAGAATATTACTGTAGTAAAAAAAATATTGTATTGATGAATACAGTATTGGCTTTATCATCGGGCTATCTTCATACTATATAATATTTATATTTACCCAAAGATGCAATATTTTCAAATATTAAATATTCCATGATATTTTTATTTTAGGCATCTAATTAGGTTGTGTCTATGATATTTAATTCATAATAGTACTAGTTGTATTATCATTTAAATATATGATATTCTTATTTGTGTAATTTAGAATGTAGAATTTGTATTTTATATATGTGGTACGTATATGAAATGTAATTATATGAAAAAGTGATTATGTTTCTTATTGCAACCTAGTAAATGATTAATTATATTTGGTGTTGCTATGGGATGAGCTATTTCCATGTTGGAATTTCTGTGATCTATGATTTGGAATATTTAGGTGGTACTTTTAGAAACATTGGCATATGTACTACGAGGCACACTAAATAATAAAAAAAATATTAACTGTAATGTGTTTTTCTAACTGATTTCCCTTTCCATACGCATTTTTTCATGGCCCCTTGTGAGATAAAGTTGTGTATTTCCTTTTAGAACTAGCTTGTCGAAGAAAGGTAAGAACCACTTCTTGAAATTCCTCGTCGTTCGCGAATTTTCGTCCTCCCAAGTCTTTTGAGGGCCGGAAAGAATAATAGTCACTTGGAGTGACGTCTGGACTGAAAGGTAGGTGAAGGTGAGGTATCATCAATATTTAAGTGGTCAACAAAAAATATCTGCAACGTTTACGCATATTTTTCATGTCCATGAACTTCGAGCCCAAACATCGTTGTTCAATAAAGTGGGATAAGGACCAAGAAACACGACAAAGACCTTACTTTTAATATACCATAAGTAAAAAAACATGGCAGTTAAGGGGCAGTTAATTAGTGGGTTAAACTACGTTTGCGCACAAAGCATCAAAGGTATACAAAATAATAAATTTTATCGCGTTTTTTTTTACAAAATTACTTAAAGTGAATTTAAAAAAATCTTATTCAATTGAATTTACAATACATATTTACTTTATGTATGCTGTGTAGTACTGTTGTCTATGCTAACTAGAGTTACTAAAATATTTTGTTCAATTCACAACACTAGTATAATCTGACAGCTGACATTTCAAACGAAAGCAATTTAAAATATTTAAAAAGAATTATTACATTGTTTAATTAATAATAGACTAAATAATTGAACATTAAGTATGTTTAACACTATGCTGCTTTACCAAGCAACAACACTCTCTAAAACAATGGTATGTTTCATTCAGTATACTTCAAAATATTATGTTTTAGGTTAATTGCTATCAGTATTACCCAAACATTAGATATGTATATTATTTTTATATTATTTTATTTCTCTAGCTTGACATATTACTCTAGCCGTCATTTTACCAATTGTATTACTGTTGTCTTGTAGTAGAATGTGATAAATATGGATATTTATTTAAATTAAAGAACTGATAAAATCAGTAATTCGCTACTGTGATCTAGATTTAAAGGATGCCTCTCAATAATGCGTTTATTCCATAGAAAGTTCGAATGACATAACATTAAAATAAATGATTTGTATTTTATTTATAGAAGGACCAGAGATGATTTTTAATCAGGAAAATGAATTCATTTAAAACAATCCATGCGACTAACATGGATTCATACCGAGAACAATGCTATCTTCCAATTTCGAAAGAATCTACTATCAACTGCAGTGCAATGTTGGGAATAGATGACCAACTTCAAGAGCCTGAGAGTAAAGAAAATTCAACTATACACTCAATTGAAAATGATTCTTTTCCGAATAGAAGAAAAGATGAAGAAAAAACGGATAATCACAGTGCAATATTACTAGCTAAATTGATAAGTAAAGCAGAAGGTGAAGTTGTGGACAAATGTGAGGTTATAAACAAACCGTTCAAATGTGATCAATGCAAGTACGGATGTTTTCAAGCGAGCGATTTAAAAAAGCATAAACTTATTCATCTGAAAGAGAAACCGTTTGCTTGTAACCAATGCTCGTTCAAGACTTCGCATTCAAAAGTATTGAGAGCACACAAAGTGTTACACACCGGAGAAAAGAATTTCGGTTGTGAAATGTGTAATTACAGGAGTTCGAATTTTGCTAACGTCAAAAAGCATGAACAGGTACATTCTAAATTGAAAAGATTCGGATGCGATAAATGCCCGTACAGAACTGAATTCTTCAGTGCTTTAAAAGTGCATTTGTTTGTTCACGATGGAAAGATGCCTTTTAGTTGCGATCAATGCAGTTACTCTTGTGGAAGATTGCTCGATTTTAAAAGGCACAAGCAGAATCACGCCGGAGATAAGCCTTACAGTTGCCGAGAATGTCCTTACAAGTCAACGTACGCCAGTTCTCTGGCTGCCCATAAACGTACACACACCGGTGAAAAACCCCATTCTTGTGATCAGTGTAGTTATTTATGTGCGAGTAAAAGCAATTTAACTAAACACAAAAAGACTCATTTAAAGAACAAGCCGTTTGCGTGCGAATTATGCTCCTACAAAACGACTACGCAGAAATCACTAAACACACATAGTCGTAGTCACAACAAATAAGTTTTATGTAATAATTTAACCCTTTCGTTACGGCTCGGTGGAATACAAATTATACTGTCAATGCGGCGGGAATTTTTCAAACCATTTTTTTTGCTTAAGACTAGTATTTGAAGTATTAATGTACTTATCTGACCTATTTTCATATATCACATT
Source organism: Glossosoma conforme (assembly GCA_022606575.1). Classification (NCBI taxonomy): domain Eukaryota; kingdom Metazoa; phylum Arthropoda; class Insecta; order Trichoptera; family Glossosomatidae; genus Glossosoma; species Glossosoma conforme. Next base: position 718,555 of record JAGTXR010000039.1, read on the forward strand.
GGTTCTTGTATCCTTTAGCTATCACATGATGCATAAAAAACTATTATATTTAACAAACGTTCAATATGTAACTCCATACATGTGATGGCATTGACTTATGTGGTTTACAGAAAAATCTCTCCTGTGACGAAACCTAACGATATTTATTTACATGCTTTACAGATTCCTGTAAAGAATACATGTAGGTTGATAAAAGGAATGACTGCAGTTCCAAGTTCCTACCGTAGATGTCACAATTAGTACTGAAAGTAGCAAAACGATATATCACGGCTAACGATGTCAACGGTCGGGGAATCTTAGACTCATATATCGACAACTGATGTGAAAGGGTTAATATTAATTTGTACATTTTAATTTTATACATTTTAAGAGTTAAATTTTTAAAGTATAGTAAAACAAATTTGTTATGTTGAATAATTACTAAGATGGCTTAAAGATTTGGCTAAATAAATATTTTAATTTATAAATTCATTTTCCATTTCTAATAGATTTTCTTTTCTTATATTTATATTTTTACTAATTCTGAAACGTAATAAACATCTCATTACTATTTTTATCAATCTTAGTTTTCGTATATTGTTTTGTAGGATAAGTTATTTTCCTAATACTTGATAATGTGATCTTTTAAAGTAGTAAGTAAATGAATAAAGCATGTAACAATTTATAAAATGAATGATGTCCTAAACAAGAGTATGAAATTGATTAATTTAGAATAATTAGATACAAAATAAAATCATACACCAAAATTCTTTTACTATTCACTCCTCAAAAAGTATCTCTCATGATAATAATTCTAAAGTTGTTTAACTTTTGAAAAAAAAATGTTTTTATAAGAAAATAAATATGTATTTATAAAAATGTTTTTTTTTCTATATTTTAGCTGTTTCGCTTGAAAAGTTAAGCAATCTTGTTATTTGTATCGCTCATGTGGGCAGAAGGTAAATTAGAGGATACTGTCACATTAGACACAATTATCCCATGTTGTTTGTGTGTCAACCATGATATACTTATGACATGGTTTTTGCTATCACAAGAACTAACTATTTACGCTGCGTATTCAAACACTTGTTCTGAGTGTGAGGTCATTGTCACTAAATGCGTCAATACATTTACATCATCACACTTACGTTAGTACTTCAATAACGAATTAAAATTGTATATTTTGTAATGTCATTGAAGGAAAGGAAATAAAAAATTGTATAAAAAATTAGCCACCGTCCGCATAATGTACGATTATAGAAAAACATTTAAACTATTATGCATTGTAAATGGATAATTAAATAAAAACATAGTTTTAGAATGTGAAAAGAGTCATTGGATTAATAACCTTCAACCTTAACACATATATTATCATGAAATAAACACTTGGAGACACATTACTTTTGAGTTTTACTTTTGTAGTTTTTGATGAACTGTATTAGTGACACGGCTATATACTGTTATTATTTTGTTTTAGTTTATAATTTTTAAGATCTCAAATTTTTTTTCTCAAAAAGCAGAATTTCACGATTGGCTCGCAAAACTTTTCAAATATAAGCATGTGGCTCAAAGAAAAAGAAAGTTATATTGGTTTCAATAGTACTTGAATATTATACAGTTATAAATGTTCAACATAAATAATGAGTCTATTTAAAATTATGTTTCGAAGATGATGAAATCTTGCCGGCAAGTATAGCTCAGCGGTTAAAGCGTTTGCTTGGTAAACCGAAAGTCATGGGTTTGATCCCCGACGGAAATAAAAAAAAAATGTATTCGTTCGATTTCTGAGCTCTAAAATATCCCTTGTGTAAATTTCCCTCACCCGAAAATATTCTAGTGATAGACTTTTAATCAAAATTGCTGTTAGATGAAAATCGTCTCCTAAAGACCACCCATTCCAGTAATAATAAGGATAATGCTTGAATGTCGGGCTGTAGTCCATGATGTGGGCGAATCAACACTCCACATGCAGCACTTATTCATATGTAAAATGGTAAGCGTCATAGGTTACACAGATGAAAAACTTCAGCATCACTATCACCATCTGTCGGTATTCTCCTGTATGTGCTTACATAAAAAAATGCATATTAATTTATTTGAATCACATAATTTCTTTCAACGCATTAAATCATAGTGAGGTATATTCAGTGTCACACGGCACTGCTTGCGAAAATAGAAGGTTTTCAACAATTCAACCTAAAGAATTTACACATTTTTTAAAATATTACATTTATTTATTAATTTAAAAATATATACTTATTTTATATCTAGTAAAACTAATTTTAGTAAAACTATATCAATGTTTTACAAATACAATAGTTAACTGAAACAATTAAATCAATTTGAATATTTTGAATCATTATTATTTATATATCAAATATTTTGGTAAGTTTTTTGATGTTGTTAGGTTTACGAACAAAAAAGTGGGGGGCATTAATAGTTTATAATGAACAAATCTTCTTTTGGTGAGACGTAAGGCACAATAAATAACTTTTATCTGTTCTCAATAGATGGCCATACTATGAGTATAAATATTTAAATAATGTTCCATTATTTACTAAATAATCGTATTGTATTGATAATTTTCATGAATCATCAATCATTTTAATAAAAAAAATCTCGTCCATGGTGGCTTTTAAAACTATATACATCCAGTCCTTTTTGTGCGTGACATTTTACGCTTTTTTTATGAACGGCACCGTGACTTTTTTATGCGTTTTTTTTTTTAAAACGATATTAATTATTCTTGGGTACCGATTTATTGAATTATATGAAAATTGTTGTTTTACGTGACACTCTCTGGATCCAATTATTGCGTAAAAAACGATGGGGTGTAGCAATTTAAATGGTATTTAGTATTATCATATTACCAACTGAAAAATGTATTTTTATTTTGTGTGTTTAACTTGCTAATAAAGCCAACCGTCGTATTAATGATAATGGCTTAAAAGTATTTTGTCAGACTGTCGTTATTATAATTTTAAATAATTTATTGAATAATATAATGTTTTATGTATGCCCTGTATTTCTTTATTAGGTAAGGAAATTCATTTTTCTTGGCAGTAAGTTAAATCAATTGGCAGTAAATATAATTAATCGGCAGTAGACAAAATAAATTGGTATTCTCTTCTTTGTTAGTATGAATGTGATCAGTTATAAAATTAAAATGGCAGTAATATATTCAATATTGTAAAAAATAATGTTAAATGAATAAATAATTAACCTTTAAATTGGAAACATAACCTGACCTTATCTATTATGAAATACCATTCATTGCCGATTGATATTTTTCTAGTACCAAATGATTATTTTTTTCTTTCCTTATTAGGTATCTATTACTGATCATTTGCTTAAAAATGAATGCCGTTTTATTGAATTAATTACTGCCAATAAATATATACCATTTTGAACTGACCCCTTATGTCAAGTTTCCCTATTCTCGTTTCCTAATTTTAATGATAAATACAATACACCAAACATGTATTCAATAAGTTCACTTTTATACCTACCTAAATCCCGTACAAGAACTGGCCACAAAGTAAAATTCATAACAAACAAAGCATTCCAATTCGGGGTATTCCCCGTGAAGTAGGGAGGCCGAATAATTTTCCGCGCGTTTTCCTCCGTGACGTGTTGATCGTGACGTGCGGAGGTGCGATAGCTGCTACATTATTGTTACAGCCACACGTCAACATGACGTGCGTAACATAACACGAGAAATTAATTTTAAAATATATTTTTATCGAATTCTCAAATAACACTTTCGTTACATTTTTTTCGACCATTTAACGTTGCCATTAACATAAAAAACAACGGTCTATTCCGATTATCGAAGTAAGACATCAATGTAATGCTTGGCTTCTAAGGTATTAAATATACTATATTAATCTACTTTCTTGTATCCTGGAGGGGTTTTCGACAGGAAACACGTGGATTTGAAGAGATTTAAAGATAAATCGTTAACCCTTTCATTACTGCTCGGTGGAATACAAATTATACTGTAAATTATAAAACAAGTATTTGAAGCATAAATGTACGTATCTGGTCTATTTTCATATATCACATTGGTTCTTTTATCCTTTAGCTATCAGATGATGCGTAAAAACTATTCTAAGAAAGTAGCAAAACGATATATCAAGGCTACCGATGTCAACGGTAAGGGAATCTTACACGACATATATCGGGTACCGATGCGAAAGGGTTAAGCAGAAATGTATCATGCTGAGAAAATTTAACGAATTACCCTAAAAAAGACAATGAATATAGAAAATGTATTATTAAATCTTCTCAGGGGCTTACTTACCCGTGGTGCATGACTCAATCGCTGCTTATAATATTCCAAGATCTCTTTAAATATTATTGATTAAAAAGCGTCACGATTAAATTGTTTATTTATCTAGCGTCAATAGTTTAAGGCCCCATGAAAGACGCGGATGTTCCTTTTTTGGTTCTTATTTTGAACATATATTAGAGATGAAAGTTGTTATTTGAATGGAGATAACTTGACAGCTATACACTGCATTTAGAATCCCGAGAAGGCCTTCAGCCATTCTAAAAAAGTAAGCTTTTTGCGGGCGTCCAGTGAATTCAATTTTATTTATTTTTTCCTTGTAGAAACATTGCAAATTTTATCAACTCAATTCATTTCTGAAGTAAAATAATAATTAAATAAAAAATACAATATATACAAACATAGGTACTTATGATTAAGTAATAAGAACAATGCAATAAAGACAAGCAACAAAAGGTCCCAATGCTCACCAATTATTCCTCCAAAAAAAAACTCTTGGAGTTCTTGTCTGAATTGGGCCTCTCTTACGTGAAATATATCAACATCCGAGGCGATTTGGTTAAACAGTCTGATCCCTCTCCCAAGAGGCATAGTCTCTGTGATGGGTCCCATAGACTCCAAATACAAGACGAGACGGGGACGCTATTTCCAAAGCGTATTCTTTCTGCAATTGATAATAAAAACAGAAGTACACAGTTCAACCCAAAAGCGATGAATTACAAATGCAGCCTTGAAAATCCATGAAAACGTATAGAGCTTATTTATTTCATCCAGCGGTATGATCCTCTTATTTTTACGGCACACAATACCGACTGGGATGATTTACAAGTACTAAATTATGCAAAATAACGACATCACGCTGTGTCGCTGTCACATTGACGGCCGGGTTGGATCATCCATCTCGCGGCATTCACTGGAGAGCGCCATTTTGCGCCATTCACTGAAGGGCGCCATTCCGCGGCGCCCACAGACAACAATAATAATATGGTAATGGAGGTCTACACCGCTCACGCCATTTACACCGAATCTCAATGGCGCATTTATTCACACACGCCCGCCATTGTCGAGCATTCGACTCTCTCCACTCGGGTAAGTGGGACAAACGATTTAACGCTTCAACGCCATTTAAATATTTTAAATATATTTAAATTATAGCTATATCAACTGTTAACCCTTTCGCATCGTTGTCGGCATATGCCGTCTAAGATTCCCCGACCGTTGACATCAGTTGACGTGATATATTGTTTTGCTACTTTCAGTACTCATTGTGACATCTACGGTAAGAAATTAAAAGTGCAATCATTCACTTTATCAACCTACATGTATTCTTTACGGGAATCTGTAAAGTATGTAAATAAATATCGTTAGGTTTCGTCACAGGAGCGATATTTCTGTAAGCCACATGTGTCAATGTCACCATATGTATGGAGTTACATAATGAACGTTTGTTAAATATAATAGTTTTTTATGCATCATCTCATAGCTAAAGGGTAGAAGAACCAATGTGATATATGAAAATAGGTCAGATAAGTACATTTATGCTTCAAATACTAGTTTTAAGCAAGAAAAATGGTTTGAAAAATTCACGCCGTATGACAGTATACTTTGTATTTCACCGAGCCGCAACGAAAATGTTAAAGTCCAATCCTCTACGATATGCAATCCCTCTTCGAAAGTATCTGTCGATGTACACTAGAAATTAACACTCCTTATGTTGCAATACAATCTGACAGATCAGGCGACGGTTTTATGGGCACCACCCCTTGGCCTGATGGATTAACGCCCCCAAACTCCTCGTAGCTTCTTGAATCAGTGTGGCCTTCTGAACCCATATATACAGTCCTTGATAATGGCCATTCTGCCTTAGCCACGCGGACGTCTGCGAAAAGTGCAAACAACTGATTTATTTTTCGAGGATTCCTATGCCTCCCTATCTGAAGAAGATTGATCTGTTAGTATGTAAATATAATATCTTCATGCTTTTTAAACTTTGTTTTACGAGTATATTTACTAGTATATCAGATAAGTACACCCGTGCTCGTAGCCATCCATTGTTTTTGATCCCAGTCGATGCTTGTGGAGCTTCAAGCACTCAATTTGGTACAACGGCAATGTCGCTCCTAAATGGCCTACCAGCACACCTCGATCTTTTTCTTACATCCTTTTCCATTTTTTTCGATGGTATTGTTCTCCTAGATCTCTATGATCTTTGACACGTGTCATCTTCTTCTTCTTTTATGTCATTTTTATCTTTTATTATCTTTTGTATGTGTGGTATATTTATGTATGCTCTGTTTCTTATAATTTTGTACCTTGGAGCTTCGGTTCTGTGTAATAAATAATAAAATAGTATCTAAGATTCCTTTATAAATTTGATAACACTACAAGTGATGAATGAAAATAGGTTGCTTTGAATTTTATTACTTTTGTACCAAAAAATACTATTTCTAAAAACGATTCCGATTTTGCCATATCCCAAAGCCGGGTGAAAAAAGTTCTCCCATTCTAAAGTAACAGTGGTAGTAATGGCAATTTAAAGTTGTGTATCTGTCAGGTTTATTGTTACTGACCGAAGGTGGTAAATTAATGCGACCGACTGAGGGTTAAGACCATTATATGTATTTTAATTACGCACAGTAAAGAGCACCTACAAAAAAAGATGTATGTATAGAATGCGGATTATTTAGAATATGTATTTTTTGCGAGAGCATCAAAATTTAAATATAAACAGTATTATAAACAATGCAGTGAGATTATACGATTGCTGTTTAAATTTCTGCAAGCTTCATACAAGTTACTAGAGGATGTTATCACTGTGGAACACATAACTAGATATCGCGGCGTTGTTCGTGCGATTTGTGAAGGGAACAGTGGTGCCATCTGTGGAGCGCGCTGGCAGCTCTGCGAGAAGAATGGAGCGCCTACAATGAGGCTTTGTGGAATTCTCTAAGAAGAACGCAGTACAGGGGGTTGTACATCGTTTCACAACTCGAGTCTCAACTCAACCCTAGATAAAACAACTAGTTTTTTACTTCATGAAAAGTAGGTTTTAATACTTCTTTGTATAAAAATCATTACAAGCAAAAATATTCAAAATTTACTTTTCTTATGTTGTAATGTTTAAAGTTTATGTGACCAAATTATTTAATGTCGTCCGAAAATGAGAAGTTTTGTTTTTCAGAAAAAGTACGAGTCTTTGATTTAGGGTTTGTGCAAGAAGAACAAGTTAAGAGTATCAGTAACCGTCTTGATAAAAGTAAAAGTGTAAGTGAACTAATATTACGTCTGTGCTGCAATTGAAACGACTCAAGCTGTAAGTGCGTTATTATTATTAATCATATTTTTTTCTTGTTATGCTGATACGCTCCCTATTTGTAACAAATGGTCAACATACATGTATACTGCCACCATAAAATTGTATCAATTTTCATGATTCTCTTCTTATTTAAAGTTAGTTTTAATTCCAAGAAACTCTGTAGACAAACATTCTTTAGGCATGTTCTCAATAGCCTTTCATGGCGGCAGAAATGTCATTTGTCGTTTACTAAATCTAACTAATACATAAAATCATCATCAGATTGTGTCCATCCATTGTTTTATTAATTTTTTCCTTGCAGAAACATTACAAGTTTTATCAACGCAATTCATTTCTGAAGTAAAATAATAATTAAATAAAAATACAATATATACAAAACATAGATTAAGTACTGAGAACAATGCAACAAATACAAGCAACAGAAGGTCCCAATTCTCATCAAACAGACGACGCCAACCAATTATTTCCCCAAAAAAACTCTTGGAGTTCATGTCTGAATTGGGCCTCCCTTACGTGAAATATATCAACATCCGAGGCGATTTGGTTAAGCAGTCTGATCCCTCTTCCAAGAAGCATAGTCTCTGGCAGGTTAGTATTACTCTTTGGGAGAGCGAACAATCTGTGCTTCCTTATTCTCAGATATTTATCGGGGACACAAAAACCGGTTTTCAACAAAATTTCAGGTTTCCCGAACACGCCACGCAACAGCCGGAAGAAATGCATACCTAAGAACATATCCATTCTTGTCTTCAACTCAATGTACCCCAACATACCCTGTACGAAGTTAGTTGGATACAGTCACGGATAGTTTCCATACACCCTCATGTAGAGAGATCTCAGAAATTTATTCTGTACCCTCTCCAACATGAGGCTATATTTCAACTCATGGTCATTGTTGAATGTAAGTCTCCCGCATTAATTTCCATCCATCTCGATCCTCTGCATTCAAGCATCTCCCATCATTCTTCTGATGCATCAGTCTAGTAGATCGGCCAACGCTCTGTTTGCCAGTTATTAGATGCCACTCCAACACTTTTTTATCCTATCGACTGTAGTCTCTTCGACATATATCCTGTCCACTGCCACTTGAGTGTGCCTATTATTTGGTTAGCCTTCACTACTTGATTTCTTCTTCGGATATCGATGTTTCAGATTTTTTTTAATACACTCCGAGTATGGATCTCTCCATGGCACGTTGGGTGATCTTTAAAAATGAAAGTCATGAAATCATCTAAGAAGAATTAAAGATAATTTTAAGTACAACACTATTGTGAGTCCCCAAGTTGTTGTTGTGGTATGTTCCATAAACTAGGATCCCGGTAGTCGAGGAGGTGAAGAATATTCTCGAAGCTTCACAAAGGTGGAGCCTGCAGGCGACTCTCAGCAATGCCAACTATTTATTTATGTAATATTATATTACGCGAATAAATTATGGCGCGCGTAAACTAAGACGCTTGTGATGAAAAGGCCATCGCGGAACGCCAGACTCCATTGTCGAAAGATCAAAATTATTGCTGTGCGAAATAATGAGATTAAAATTAGAGATTTAAAAAAAAAACAGTTAACTAAATTTAATTTGTTGCTAATGCATTCATTAATAGTAATTCTGAAGTCTCATCTGTGGAATTCTATGACGCTTACCATGGTGCATGTTGATCCGGCAACATCATAGACTACAGCCCTCACGCATCATCCCTATTATTACAGAAATTTACTATGAATGGGTGGTCTTCATTGGACTAATTTCTTCTACCAACAATTTTAATTAATAGGCTATGACTGGAATTTTACGGGTGATGGATCAAATTCACACCAACTGGAGGTATTTAGAGCTAATAAATTGATTAAAATCCATCGGGGATTTAACCCACGACATTTGGCTTGCAAAGCAAACGCTTTGACCATTGAGCTATGACCACCGTATTTGTAAGATATAACTGTATTGACACATTTTTATGTTTTTTTTTAAACTTAAATTAATATATAGCTGCGCGCGGTACCCTGCAAGTTACACACAAGGTTAAATTATGCGTCTGAAAAACAGTTAAAGAACGTAGACGCCTATTCCATGTCAGCCTCGTTAGCCACGTGCGCAGTCCTGATGATATTCTCGATGAAGTTTAACAGCAAGGGACCGTCAGAACTATGCGGCATTTCAGGAAGATCCTCTCAAGAAATGACAGAGACTTCAAGGCGACAACACAAAACGTGTCTCTTATTCTCATGGACGATGCACTCCATCAAAGTATGTGTTACTGTCTGTTGTATGCCTCGATCACATAGACATGCGACGCAAGAAGAAGCCAAACCCTTTTAGGAATTCTAGGAGCACATTTTTATAGTACGAGTAAATATACCTGTATAATATTAAGTATGTACTCCTAGATGGACCTGGCAGTTTTAGAGTGGACTAACTGAATGTGACTGCGGCGTGGAACAGACCATGTCACACCTTCTGGAGTGTGCGGTGTGCCCGAATAGCTGCACCCAGGAAGACCTGATGATGGCCAGAAGTAACGCCATCGACGTCGTCCACTTCTGGGCAGACAGGATCTGACCCTGTTGTTTCCGACACGATTATATATAACTCCTAGATTGTTGCCATTCACTGACTGACATGCCGTACCATTTAAAATAATTAAATCTATACCTAAAATATTATAATTCCAAATACCTAATACACACTCAAAGTGTATTATGGCAACACACAAAATTTCTTAACCCCTCGCGCGCGGGGCATTACGGCCCTAATTAGATTGCCAGCCGAGCAAAACAAAAACCTTATTACTGCACATTAAAATTTAAATACACCAAAGTCCTGAGAGCCTCCCTCTCCCAGAGACAATCCCGCTGGTTTCGTTCCCAAATTGTATTCGCGATTATAATTGTATTTTAGCAAAGCATTTGCCTTTTCGCGCAACTCATTATTGCTTTGGTGACCGCGCGAATGTGAAAATTACTTTGCATTTCAACAAAACACAAAACAACTTTTTAAATAATCATCATTATCATGTGTTTTATATTTACGGTAACCATCCATTCAATTCAATCAATTCCAAACATTACCCAACTCTTTTTCTTCTAGAGATGCTTTCTTTCCATACGTTCCCGGAGGAAAATTGCTCCTCAAACATTCATTCCTTCTTCTTCGCGGTGCAATTTACAACCCTGGGATTCTTGAATGTTTTAACTTCTATGTTCGAGATAAGTACAACCGTGCTCGTAGCCATCCATTGTTTTTGATCCCAGTTGATGCTTGTGGAGCTTCAAGCACTCAAATTAGTAGAACGGCAATGGCGCTCCTAAATGGCCTACCATCACACCTCGATCCTTTTCTTACATCCTTTTCCTCTTTTGTCGATGGTATTGTTCTCTTAGATCTCAATGATCTTTGACACGTGTCATCTTCTTTTTCTTTTATGTTATTTTTATATTTTATCATCTTTTGTATGTATTGTATATTTATGTATGCTCTGTTTCTCATTTTGTGTCTTGGAACTTCGGTTCTGTGTAATAAATAAATAAATAAAATAAATGAATCATCATCACAATGTACTATCCTCTAACTGGTGCAAGTGGTTGTTGAATAAACTGCCGCTACAAGGCTCTATCAGCCGCCATGATCCTCGTCTCGTCCCATGTAATCTCTGCACATTCTACAGGTGGCGGAAAATGAATCATTTATACGAATGACGGTTAGCAGGAATTAACTGATGCACTTTTTACATTTTATACAGGAGCATATGTAAATCTTTCACTAAAATTAGATTTACGGTCTGTCTCGTGATGCCCAATTGCGTGGCCTGTCGTCTGTCTGTTGTTTTTTTGTTATCAGCGACATCGGCAGCCACAGCCGCGACATTCACAGCCAAACGACCAAGGACTGCAAGGTCTCCTGTGGCTCCAGTATGTTCGAGTCGAGTAGCTAAGCGCCGGAATGTTTGCCCAGTTGGCGCGATACGATTAGAAAAGGGAAATCTGATTCTCGTACGTACGCTATTCGTGAGTGTGTCCAAGAAACATCACTTTTGTGTTTTGTCGTGTAATACTTTAGCATGGAAATTAATAGTAAAACGTAGTACGTTGTCGCTCTCATATGACAAGAGGTAAAATACACCTATTAATGTAGTGCAGCGTCTCACTCATACATTATAAAGAAACAAGAAAATGCTATTCATGATTTTTTTAACGAGCGAGAAAACAATTATATATTCGTATGAATCATTTCGTTAGTGACCCCGGGACCGTAAAAATTCTTAGCATTCCATAGCAAACAACCTCTGTGATGATATATACATTTTGTGGCTTACGTGATGCTGTTTTTTTGCTGAGAATGCCGACAGAAAAAAAAAAGTCTATATGAATTCTAATAATGCCAGCGTAGTAGGAATGCTCACAAAGACTGCAGAGGACTATGGTCGAGAGTGATAATACTCCATTGTCAAGCTATTATGAGTTAGATCCACAAAAAAGTACAATAAATGCGTTTTTTTCGAATTCAAGTAAGTCTACAGTTTTAAATTATTCAAAAATATTCTACAAATGCTCAAGTGCAAGTCTTATTAATATGAGTAATATCTCTGATGTCGTATAAATGATGTCAATATTCTATAATAAAAATTCGTGATATACGAAAATTGTACCCCGAAACCCACCAATAGAAGGTGGACCTTCGATCAAGAAGTATCATTTGTGGATAATGCTTGAATACAAATCTTTAGGTCAATGTTAGTGGATCAACAATAAATGTAGATGTTATTTTATATATAGTATACGGCGTGATTTTTTCAAACCATTATTTTGCTTAAAACTAGTATTTGAAGAATAAATGTACTTATCTGACCTATTTTCATATATCACATTAGTTCTTGTCTCCTTTAGTCATCAGATGATGCATAAAAAACTATTCTATTTAACAAACGTTAATTATATAACTCCATACATGTAGTGGCATTGACACATGTGGCTTACAGAAAAATCGCTCCTGTGACAAAACCTAAAGACATTTATTTACATGCTTTACAGAATCTTGAAAATAATACATGTATGTTGATAAAGGGAATGACTGCAGTTCCCAGTTCCTATCGTAGATGTCGTAATGAGTACTGAAAGTAGCAAAACGATATATCACGGCTCCCGATATCAACGGTAGGGGAATCTTGGATAGCATATATCGACAACCGATGCGAAAGGGTTAACAATATTATTTCATTTCGATCACATTGCCTATGTAATTATCTTTTATAGCATCAGTATCATGTTTTCGTGCATTGTGTACTTTCTCAGCTGCTTACTTGTTGAGCTGTCAATGTAAAATAAATAATATATTTAACAAAGGTTCTGTTTAAACATATATAATCCACAAAAGTACTTAATTTATCCAGCCATAGTAAAGAAAATGTACGAACGATTGACATCGGCACCTTTTTAGAGGACTCATATTTAGAATATTAAAAGAAGGTTTTAACAATTTAGTTTCCTTAATTGCTCATTTTCACCTAAAGTTATCATCTGAATTATTAAAAATTATATTTCGCTGATTTCGAATATAACAACAGTAGAAAATAGCTGTTATGTGATGTTTTAAAATCCGCTTAAAGCTCTTATTTAAGTCTCAAGATATACGAATCTTAGACTGCCAGTGGTATTTAAATATAAAGGGTCCGCCAAATAACTTTTTTTTTTGAAAATGGGGCGCAAAACATCAGGTGTTGCTTCTGCTGTGTGGCACGTAGCGCCATCCTGTTGAAACCAAATGTTGCCAATATCTTCCTCTTTAATTTTTGTGAACAAAAATGGCCCGATAACGATCGCCATTGACTGTAACGGCCACTCCTTGCTCATTTTCGAAGAAAAATGGCCTGATTTTCAAAGTCATGTCGCAATATTTTCCAGCGTTGTTCAAGCGTATACACAACCATATTCATTCAGCGGAAGGATAAAACTAATTATTTTTCAAATCAGACATGAGCTAAATGTGACCATTCACGAAATAAGCACTAGTTGAAAAAAAAACCTTATGAATAAATTGCACGTAAATGACTAATGTAAGAACAAATTTGAGCATTGTTGGGATTCGAGCATGTGATTGCTCGCTTGACAGTCTTAATTTTTTTCACACCCCTCGACAAAGTAAGGGGCCAAAGGATGTTTTCGCATGTAATGTTATTATGGTCACGCCTATTTTTGCAGCTTCTGTGGTAACACGTGCTAAGTGCTCCTCTAATGGTAAGTGTTGTATTCTACCTGTGTTCAGTTAAAGTAATATTTTTTTGTATAATTAACTACGCTTGGAAATTGTGAATATAATTTAATAAATGAACAACGAGGTCCAAAATACTTCAGGCACGTAATTTTAAATTAATTCTTATATTTTCCATATTCGCTTCCTAGTTGGACCGTTTGGTATAAACATATATTCTAGCTAGGGAGAGCTATAGAAAGAAGATGAGGTAAAGACTTAAAAGTATATTATACTTAGTATTTTATTTAATAATTGATACACGGCAAAAAATATCAATTATGAAGATTATTTTTTCGAAAAGAAGAAATATTTTACAGATATATTATATTTAATGAGATAAGTAGAGGTAGAAGAAGTATTCAAAGTTTTTTATACTGTAATTTATATAATAATAATATTTAATAATAGCGTAAATTGATTATTAAATCGGTATTTCATTTTAAATGTATTTACTGACGTACTCAATATATTTTATCAGATGACAAATTTTATTCTAAATTCAAAATTCAAACGTCCGACGAATGGAATGATTTTCCGGTGTGACGTTTCAAGTGTTTCAACCCCTTAAGTAAGTGCATTCATTATTCTTGGGTATGTCGCGGAATTATTTTGCTTGAGGGAGGAGAGCTTTTTTTATTTATACCAATGAAAACAGAACAACTAAGCTAACCATTTTTAATTACGGCACTTAGAAGGAACATTTCCTTTAAAACATTCTCTTACTTCTGATCTTGCGCGTAAGTTTCTTCCCCCATACAACACTTCACTGCAGTGTTGCCAACTGAAAATATAGATTTTTTAAATCTAAAAACACACGGACAAGTACTAGCATAAGGTTTCAGTACCTCTTTTATGAAATGGCAAGTAATTAATTAATTCATTTTGTCAGTATTTAATTATGTTAATGGTAAGTAAATTTTAAGGAAAAAATAATTAAATAAAGATAATTAATAAATAAGGTTAGGTTTTCCATTTTATGTGCTAATGATTCACAGTCCTGGTCATAAATTTGCATGTTATGAGCATCTACTCACTAGCCGTCAAGCTAAAACTAGCCACTATTTAAAAAACACTTATTATATAATTTAATAATTATCTTTTTTTACTAACATTTTAATTTAATTATTAACCACATTCGTACTGACACAGTGGATACAACCAATTTATTTAAATAGTTATTAAGACACGCGATGGAAAGATGAGGAGCAGATGAGCAACACAATAACTATTTTAGAAGCAAATTAACATACAATATATTCAAGTTAAAAATTGACAATCTTTCGGTCTAAGACCTCAAGTTACCTAAACGAGGCATACCTAAACGTATGTTCTGGCCTGGCAACATTTTCCCTCTTCGCTCCCACAGAGACGATTATAATGGCTCTGTATGCTCCGTTTTAAGTGCTTGGTGTTCAGCAATAATGCAGTGCAATTAAACGAAGGAATAAATGCTTTTACAAGTGAGAACTATATGCAATATGATATAGACCCTCTACTTTATAGTATATTAATGAAAACGTTCATGTATTTTTTTCGTTATGTCTCGCTTAAAGTCTCCGGCGAATTTAAATAAGATTAGAATTACTAAATAAACAAAATAAAATTAAAAATTAGAATTAATTTAAAATTTTAAATTTCAGTGGTAGGTATGATACCGCCTATTATGGTATGGGCATGTGACACAGAGAGATGAGGACCACATGGTGGAGAAAGCCCTCATCATACCCACGCTGAGGAGAAGACCTGGAAGACCACAGGCAATCTGGACTGCAACTGTAGACAAGGATCTGAAATCTCTGGGCTTTATCGAGAATGTAGTGCAGGACAAGCAAACTTAGCGAATGTGTACAAGGAGAGCTGACCCCAGATGATGAGAAATGGTGAGACTAAAGATGAAATTTCAGTGGTAGATATGAAAAATGACGATTGGCAGAACTTTGTGATGTAATGTTTGTATCGATCATATAAATATTTGAAAGGATAAGGAGAAAATAAACGATTTTTACAATTACCGTTTTATTAATAGTACACCTTTTAGAGCCATGTAATGAACAATAAAGATAATTTATTATTTTAATCTTTGCAGATTATAGAACGGACCTTTTTGATATCTTTTCAGATTAAAATTGGCGTAAAATTGACAATTAAATTAATAAAAGTAATCTTTAAAAAATGTCTTAAAGGAATTCTTAATTGAGGTTTTTCAACCGTAGTGTATAAATAAGAAGACTATACGTCGTTTTCTCAAGGGAAAGATATGTCCTGTTTTTTCTGGCGACAGAATACTAAAATGTCCCGTATGGCCCTAATTCGTATAAGTAACAAACGTTAGTGTTCGTGCATTTTTTTTTCGCAAACGGAACAGCAAACAACAGTTTTAACTACGAGTTAAAAGGAAAATATTCCTCATTCTTAAGTTCTTCTGCGTACATACAGTTGCTCCATTTCAAGTTGGTGTAACTGTCATCTTTAATTTGCTTTTTTGCCGCGATTGTCTTGGTGGCGCTGGACGTCACAGTGCTCCGGCAGTTGTCTGTTAACTTTTCGTCCGGCCGCCGAATTCCATACTGGTCGGACGAAAAATCAAGTCTTTAATAAAAATAAACGCGAATTGTGCTTCAAAAACAAGTTTTTTGCGTTGTTAATCTGCTCCTGCATCCTTCCTTCACGCGGCCACATGACGAACTCGCGACTTATCGGATGTCAGTATTTAACAGAGCTTTGTAGCGCAAACTTATGACGATAGTTTGCTCCAGATAAGGGAGCAGACATCAAGATGATAATGATGTATATTTTAATATCGATTCTTACAATGTTTATGTTCATTATCGTATAGGGTCCGCCATCTAACGTTTTTTTTTTCAACTAGTGCTTTTTTCGTGAATGGTAACACTTAGCTCATGTCTGATTTGACAGATAATTAGTTTTATCCTTCCGCTGAACGAATATGGTTGTGTATACGCTTGAACAACGCTGGGAAATATTGCAACATTACTTTGAAAATCATGCTATTATCCGCCATCTAACGTTTTTTTTTCAACTAGTGCTTGTTTCGTGAATGGTTACACTTAGCTCATGTCTGATTTGACAGATAATTAGTTTTATCCTTCCGCTAAACGAATATGGTTGTGTATACGCTTGAACAACGCTGGGAAATATTGCAACATTACTTTGAAAATCATGCTATTGTCCGCCATCTAACGTTTTTTTTTTTCAACTACCTTTTACTTACAACCCTTTACTAGGATATCTATCGTGGAGCAATCAAAAAATTTAATGCTACAATATAACACAAGAGAAAAATCAAATGAAAATAAAAGATTTTAAAGAATTATTCCAAATTTTTTTAAAGCCACGTCGAGCCTTGAATTATCTGTCGAAAAAAAAATCGTTTTCATCTTCAGAAATAATGGTCCCCTTAAAAATACTCGACTATGATTTAGTCAAAGAATGATGTAATATGCAGATGTGTTTATTATTTAATTTGAATATCATATTTAAGTCTCCCTCAAAAGGGAGATTTCTTTTCGCTTAGTCCTCGGTCGAAATTAATAATTATTATATGAAAAGAAAAATTGGCGGTACTTAATTAAAACAGGATTAGAAGGAGAAGAAGAAGAATAAGTAGAGAAAACGCACGAACGATCTTACGTCCTGGGGATGTTATCTGAAACACAAGAAGAGACGCTTTTGTTGATGGCTTCCCAAACATTTATTCTTCTTCGCATATCCTTTCCATGTCTGGAACACATGGTCATCAAAAATTGCCGTTACTAATTTTCGTCAGGCACCCCTTTTAATTCATCGTTCTTGGGAATACATATGGTTTCAGAATACCTCCCAAGCAGATGTCTTAGAGCTCTAAGAGAGTGTAGCTATATTATTCTAGGCATATTTTTGGGTGATTTGAAAATCGTTTTTTTTTAAAGATATAGGATTTTAAGCTCAACGCTCCCGAGGCCTGGACGGCATTAAGCATTATACTTAGATTTTCAATTTAATTTAATTTAATTTAATTTAATTTAATTTCATATCATTTCATTTCATTTCATTTTATTTCATTTCATTTCATTTCATTTTAATTTAATTTATTTCATTTTATTTTATTTTATTTATTTATTACACAGAACCGAAGTTCCAAGATACAAAACGAGAAACAGAGCATGCATAAATATACAATACATACAAAATATAATAAAATATAAAAATGGCATAAAAGAAGAAGAAGATGACACGTGTCAAAGATCATTGAGATCTAAGAGAACAATACCATCGACAAAAGAGGAAAAGGATGTAAGAAAAGGATCGAGGTGTGCTGGTAGGCCATTTAGGAGCACCATTGCCGTTGTACTAAATTGAGTGCTCGATGCTCCACAAGTATCAACTGGGAATAAAAACAATGGATGGCTACGGACACGAGTTATATATTTACTTTATTCTTAGGTTTAGCATATTTGCATAATTTTGTACAATTCACTAATCTTTGTATGAGCTTCAATACTCTAATAACAAGCTATGTTATTAACACGACCCCGATATTCGTGTGATAGGGGAAGACAGTATATTTTTTAAAATGATTTAAATTAATTTCATAAATGATAAAAAATATGATTTATATTTTTTTGGGCTCCTTTCGCACCCTCAAAAATATTCGCTGGCTCCCCCGGGTGCTCAAATATATTTTTTTATAATTATTTATAATAAAAAAAAATATTTACGTCATTTGAGAATCAATGTTTTTTTTTCTCTTGTCTCTCGATCTTTCACTATCTACAATCTGTATCCCCTCCCCGTCTTCCCATCTCCCTGATTTCTGCCCCGGGAAGACAAAATAATTGGGCGGTATTCTGTTTGGTACCGTCCTCGGTCTACCACACTTGAGTTAGCTTCCCCGCAACTATGACTATATCACCGTTCCTAGAAGTAACTAACCATAATCTATATACTGAAAACGAATAATGTGTTTGACACTGAACTCTGAAAATACAGTCAGTAGGAGAAAGAAAAAGACTTTCACCATCTAACACAACGTGCTTTGCACACCTATTTCTAAAAACCAAACATTTTGAATTTTTTTAAAATTATTTAGTTACTTCATTCGGCATGAAATATGTTTATGTATTTTTTGATAATATAAAGAGTTTGTTACTTTGCTTAAACGTAAAAGTATCTATGCAAAATGCTACAAAACTATGTGAAATTGACATATTTTGAAATGCTTAATAATCCCACGAAATTCCAAAAAATATGCTCGGTTTTTAGATTTTTCCGCTGCGAATATGAAAAATCGTGTTTGTTTACGAAATAGTTCGTCAATACGCTTCTGGTTGTGGGACGGAATGCGGAAAAAAACAGAAAAAAATAATAAAACCCGGTCCGAATGTCAAATGCACTTGTCCAATAAACTGTGTCCTAGCGACATTTTGGACTATTCAGCTCCGTGCCCACTAGGGCTAGGACATTTACCGGTGAAAACGGTAAAACGTTTAATAAATACCGGTAAATTTCTATGGATTTGCCGAGAGAACGGACTGTAAGAAAAAGAATAGCATACAAATGAGTGAATGTACAAATATATTATTTTTTTTTGCTGGCAGTAATAGGTCAATGGTCAAAGCGTTTGCTTTGCAAGCCAAAGGACATGGATTCGATCCCCGACGGAGATTAAAAAAAAGTTCTTAATCGATTTCTGAGGTCTAAAATACCCCCGGTTGGTGTGAATTTGATCCCTCACCCGTAAAATGTCAGTCATAGCCTATTAATCAAAATTTGTGGTAGGCGAAAGTCGTCCTAAATAAAAAGGATGATGCGTGAATTTCGGGCTGTAGTCTATGAAATTGGCGGATGAACGCTTCACATGCAGCAATTAGCTATATACACCATGGTGAGCGTCATAGAATTCCACAGATTAGACTTCAGAATTACTGTCACCATCTGTCGGTATTCTCCTGTATAGGTTTACATTTTTTTCTTTATAAAATTCTTATTATTCACCTATTTATTCTACCTTCTTTAAAATCCGTTCCCTAGTAAGATCATAATAGCCAAAATTTCTTGTCACCAAGTTCTAGATACTGCTATTTATGAGTATCTTATTAATGAGAAAAAATTTCAGCTCCCGAATATTTGGGTAAAATTCCCTCCCTACCAAAAAAATACAAATAGCTTCCAAAATACACATCATTTCATTCCAATTTTATTTTTTAAAAATCCGTTTTATAGTTAGAAAATTATAGCCACAGTTTCCCGTCACAAAGTTATTATTGATGCCATTATCTGCCTTATCTAATCTCGTTCCATGTCTTATCTGTAGCCGGAGATCCATCAAGTACATTCTATGCATAGTTTTCTACGATTCCGGGGTGACAGCTGAAGGGTTTGAAAAAAAAACAGACAGCTGTAGGAATCGAGGGATGCATGCAAGTTTGTCATTTGGTATTTATAAGGCGATTGAAAACGTTTTAAGACCTATATAATTTATTTCGTCTTATAGGGCAGTTCATCACAAATTGGATTATTTAAATTTGGACAAGACTCGGAAAATAATTAATAAAATTGAGCGCAATGCTTAAAAAGGTTTCCCACCTCTGCTCTAAAGCTAAATACTTACGTATTGGTAGACATTTATTAACCGATTAACCGGTAAATTTGCCGTTATTGTTATCCCTGGTACCCAAAGAGTTTGGCCTTTTCCTTTTCAATTTTCAGTTTTACTGTGCGGTATATTGAATGTTTTCGGCGAATAGTTTTCTCTGATATTAAATTTATTTGATGACATGGCCTTTTGCAGATAGTATTTACAATGACAGTGTATTTTCCACTGTAATGTATTTTATTTACGAATCATTGGCGTTCTATTTGTTGTACATAATTATTTTCAAAAATATATATCTGAATGCTGAGTTCCTTAGTTGAACTATCTGATCGCTAATAAGTGATCTTAATAAATTACTTTTTAAGTTTCCGAAATCATAGGATTAACCATCTAAAGCATGGTGGCCAACCATTTCAGCAGGCGGGCCAAATTTTGGAAATGAGATTTCCTATCGGGCCGCACAACAAAATTTCTTCTATAGGGTCCGCCATCTAACGTTTTTTTTTTCAACTAGTGCTTATTTCGTGAATGGTAACATTTAGCTCATGTCTGATTCGACAGATAATTAGTTTTTTCCTTCCGCTAAACGAATATGGTTCTGTAATGGTACCTTAAAATCTGTATAAATACAGATAAATTTGTATGCGTATTGTTGCGGCGTGTTCGCTTTACCTACCATAGAAGAAATTGTCACGATAGTTGAATCAATGTACTGAGATACTTCCATGATATAGGATATGATACACACTATGCACGATGGAATGTTCTTTTGGTGGTTTTATGTACACTATTAAGTCACCCTTGAGGTATATTTATACGAAAACAGCGCTACATACATTATCCTTAATTTATATATTTTTTCATAATATGCTCCGCGGGCCATAAGCAGACACCCCGCGGGCCGCATGCGGCCTGCGGGCCACGGCTTGGCCACCCTTGATCTAAAGTCTTAAAAAACTAAAAAATTACTCAATATCCCTTGGACACTACAACGCCTTCATTTTAATACCCCCGTAACCTTTTCGATCTTTTAAATTCCTTTAAATGTTAACCATTCTCCTCTCTTTAAAAGATTGTTATGCGATGGTGGCAGGATGAGAAGCAGATATACAACACACAGACTTTTTCAGAAGCACATATATATTCACGATAAACTTTACAAACTTCCGGTCCAGGCGGAATAACATGCCGGGCCGGCCATAATGCGACCTTCTAGGCCGTCGGCACACAACTGAGCGCCTCGTTATGGGCTGTAACCCAGCGCCACAAGTAGAGATCTATTCAACATACGACAAGCAAACAGAAATAAGAGACGAAAGATTGGCAGGCGAGCATTCTACCACTGAACCTCGTTGATATTCCAGACTGCCCATGCGGCAGCCCCTTGCAGAACGCTGAACACGTTCTGTGGCATTGTCCAATATTAGATTTAGGGAGGCAAAGGCTCCTTAGCGTAATCCAACAGAAGTCTGGACCGGTTGGATATATCGATCTCATAGCTACGGAGCCCAACTACCATGCATTTTCTGTATTGATTGTGTGTCGAGGTTTTCGGTACCAGTCAGCAAGGGCTATATCATCCTGATATCAACGTATTTTTACTATATCAAAGACGTGTACATGATACACGAAATCATGTTAAAATTAGACTTGAACTTAACTTCAAGTAATCTGTGGGAATTCTTTGCTAGGTCAATAATACGATAGAAAAGAAAAGTGACGAGTAAGTTATTAAATATGTCTCACTAAAAAGTTCAATTGTTGTTCAATGTTCAATGTGATTGTTCAAAACGTTATTTTGAACATAACTGTGTTGTATTAAGCATCCAAAAGTCTTAAAAAGAATTGTTATAATCAAACTCTTTATCTAAGATTCATACAGTCAGGTAAGATCAAGGTCCAAAACAACAAGTATCGAGAAATTTGCGGTGTACGAAATTCTATGTATTAGTAATATTAATATTAATAAGGAATGCTTACGTATCGATACGGAGCATTGACCATCCCAATAATCTGCCACTCTATATTGGATTGAAGGGATCAAGGTCAAAAAACGGTATCAAGCAATGTACAATGTATGACATTCAATGTATTAATATTACATGATTTTTTTTTTTAATTTTTATTAGAATATTATTTTATTATTTCAATATTCTAATCTACTTTTATAGATCATTGACTATATTACAATATTATTATTACTTAAATATACATATACTATACATAAAATTCTTTTTTCAACGCGTCAATCCAAGCACAAAAATAACGGCAGAAGCGGGATGCGAACCGCGGACCTTGGAAACCAACTATGCCCAGGTATTCATACCGCTCGGCGAACTGCGCCATTGCTATGCCCAGACCGACTCGCGTTGAAACTAGTATTTATATCATTGTTATCATCGTACGATAGATGTCGCTATAGTATATATTCGAAGTATGTATATTTTTATTATTATTCAATCAGTCTTCATTTATTCACAAGCTTAATATTATTACTTTCCGACAGTCTATTTATTTTAGTAAGTCGAGACCCGAGTGGTACTGTCGGAAAGTAATAATATTAAGCTTGTGAATAAATGAAGACTGATTGAATAATAATAAAAATATACATACTTCGTATATATACTATAGCGACATCTATCGTACGATGATAACAATGATATAAATACTAGTTTCAACGCGAGTCGGTCTGGGCATAGCAATGGCGCAGTTCGCCGAGCGGTATGAATACCTGGGCATAGTTGGTTTCCAAGGTCCGCGGTTCGCATCCCGCTTCTGCCGTTATTTTTGTGCTTGGATTGACGCGTTGAAAAAAGAATTTTATGTATAGTATATGTATATTTAAGTAATATTAATATTACTTTTATAACTGCTTACACATGTTATAAATTAGGGTATAAAAAGGAGTCTCGTATTAAATAAATTAGTACCAACTCAACTCCGGTCTGTGGACTTTAGACACTGCAACGGAAACTTGGTATTCCGGTATCACATTTAGCTGATGCTGTTACTTCGGGACCGCGACCTCGGTTCCGGAAAAGTTATCCACATTAAAACACGGTAAGAAGCATTTATGTATTTAATAGTATATGTTTGTGTATTTAAATGTCTCTGTTTGCTTCCGTTCGATGATTCCTTTTTTATATAAGCATCTGTAAATAACATTTTTAATGACCTATCTTGTGATTTCTGTCCACCATACATTGAGTATAGAATGGCTTTGGTGCTTTAAGCATTTTTGCAGCAACTTAAATTTTTCTCGTGTCCGTTTTTTTCGTTCTAGAATATTCCGAGAACTTTTCACTTAAGATATCGTCCATCCAATTTAAATTGCGTGGTCGCTTTGCCAGCGGTCCTGAAGGATTTATTCCCTATTTAGCGAGCATCTATATTAATACGAGTATCAAAACTTGAACGGTAACTTACATTACGAGTAGAGGCGGACGTTACGAGGACACTTGAGAAGTTTAATGCACATTTTTATACTGGCCAGTAAAAGAAAGTTTATTTAAACTTTCACCGTGAAAGTTACAGTACCGGCTTTAGACCCTGCGGCGCCCTAGGGCAATTTTATTTCTAGCGCCCTATATTGTTTATATTATATATATAATCGTGTCGGAAATAACAGGGTCAGATCCTGTCT
This sequence comes from Glossosoma conforme, assembly GCA_022606575.1. NCBI lineage: Eukaryota > Metazoa > Arthropoda > Insecta > Trichoptera > Glossosomatidae > Glossosoma > Glossosoma conforme. The sequence goes on from JAGTXR010000039.1 coordinate 742,623, forward strand.
GCCCAAAAGTGGGCGACGTCGATGGCGTTATTCCCGGCCATCATCAGGTCTTCCTGGGTGCAGCTACTCGGACACAGCGCACACCCCAGAAGGTGTGACAGGGTCTGCTCCACGCCGCAGTCACATTCAGTCGGTCCGCTGTAAAACTGCCAGGGTATCATTTGTGTCCTCGTCTTGCATACTCCGGTCCGAAGTCTGTTAAGGGACCTCCATATATTCCACCCTCGGTCATTTCCAGGGGCTAGGTCTTCTTTCGAGTTGTTTATATTTAAAAATATATACGAAAGGTCGGTTTCCCTTGGTGCCCCTAGCTTATTCGACGCCCTGGGGTACCGACTCACTTCACCACCCCCTAAAACCGGCACTGCTTTCACGTATAGTCATTACAAATGAATAAATTCAGTTTGCAGTATACCATATCATAATATATCTTCTTATTGATTTATGTTTTATTAATAAATATATTTTATATAGAATTTATGCGTTTAAGTCACGAAAATCAGTTGTGCATAATTATACACAATTTTATTCTCTTTTGCGGTTCTATTCTCAGGCTTGAGATCCTTGAATACTTTAATACAAATAGGTATATTCTTGTTCGTATTTATTGTTTTCCATTCTAATTATTATCTGAAATGCTTACATTACTAAATGCAGTCCAACTGCAATGGTGGATCTTAACGACCATTCAGCACATTTCAATCGTCTTTTCACTTACTTTTTTTTAAATTACATATTTAATTACGATGATGTTTGCTGTAAATTTGTATGTGTGTATTAAATATTCAATAAAATTTCTTTAAAATGTCTGTAATTAGTAGAAGATGGCCTACCAGCACACCTCGATCCTTTTCTTACATCATTTTCCTCTTTTGTCGATGGTATTGTTCTCATAGATCTCTATGATCCTTGACACGTGTCATCTTCTTCTTTTTTTATGTTATTTGTGTATTTTATTATCTTTTGTATGTATTGTATATCTATGTGTGCTCTGTTTCTTATCATTTTGTACCTTGGAACTTCGGTTCTGTGTAATAAATAAATAAATAAATAAGATGCAGCGACTTAAAAATTGACGCTGAGCATTTATGCGTCGTTTTCTTATTAAAACAGGTTGTCGGCGAAATGAGTTTTGTGGAATTGCTGTCGAATTGTTCACTTTGCGGAGACGGAGACGTCCGAGATATTATCTGCCCGCGTCGGAGTAAAAGTCCAAAGAAATTTTGATGGAAATTTTAATTAAAAACCCAGGAAATGACCGAATACACGGCGGCCGTTAAATTATAGTACAAACTCGCCAATTATTATATTAAATGTTAGCAAAATGTTTGCGTCCAAATTTTCACATCAAGATTGTTCAGTATTTAATATTAATAATATTTAACGTGGATTCAATGACTTTTCAACAAAATATACCTTAAATTGGTGTGTAAACTTTGGCAATATCATCATCATCATTGGATACGTGTAAGACGAAAGAATCGCAGCGAACAGTGGTTGAAACCAACTTGAGTGAAGATATTGACATATTTAGTGCAATATTGCTTCAGATTCAGTGCTGTTGTGGACGGATACGAAATGTTGGACGTTTGATTTTGTGACAATAATGCCGTGTTATTTGTGTGTCAACCATGATATACTTATGACATGGTTATTGTTGTCACAAATCGTAACTATTTGCACTGCGTATCCGACACTTGTTCTGAGTGTGAGGTCATCGACACTAAATGTGTCAATACATTTACACCATCACACTTACGTTAGTACTTCAATAACGAACTAAAATTGTATATTTTGTAATGTCATTAAAAGAAATGAAATAAAAAAATGAATTATTATTATTATCATTATCATACTATGTCCGCTTCCATAACTGGAGCATATGGCATTCATGAACCACCGCCACAAAGATCTGTCAGCCGCCATTTTATTCGTCTCATCTTAAGTCAGCTCCGCCTCTCGCAGCTCCGCCGAGTACTTTCTATGTATACTTCCCGATGGCTTTCCAGGACGGCGCAAGCCCGGGGGCTTGAAGAAAAGGCAGCTTTAGTTTATGCTCTCATGTGGCATTCTCAATGCACATCCCAGCCAGGTTCACCTTCGCCTCTTGATAGACTGAAGTATGGCGATATAGTGAATGAATATTATTGCTTTTAGCATAAATGGTTGAGAGTCAAGTCATAATGATTGAACGCTGCATGCGGGAAACGCATGTCATGTTTGTGCGTGGATCAAAAAGATTTCAAGTGTATAATGATCTATTTATTGAATGATACATTGCACTTTTACTCCTAGAATGGGAAAACCGCCTAAGATGGTATGGGCATGCGACACGGAGAGATGAAGACCACATGGTGAAGATAGCCTTCAACATACCCATGCTGAGGAGAACATTCGTAAGACCACAGGCAACCTGGACTGCAACTGTAGACAAGGATCTCAAAACTCTGGACTTGACCGAGAATGCAGCGCAGGATAGGCAGACATGGCGAATGTGCAAAAGAAGAGCTGACCCCAGATGATGGGAAATGGTGAAGCTTAAGATGAACAAGAAACTCCAAGATTACAAATATTAATCAATGCATTAAAAAAGTGTCTGAGGAAGTTGTAGGAGAGATTAAATTTGGACGCTTAGAGGATTAAATATCTATTATAGCGGTAGAAACAAATAAATGAACCAACTTAACATGTGTATTCTAAATATTAGATACTAATCGGTGTGAACGATTTTATTTCTTATAAACAGTTTTGCTTGTAGCAGCAAAAAGCATGTTCTGTTGTCTCCATTCAATGATGCAATAAGTTACCTTATTTTAAGATAATGACAATAACGTCTTCAAAATACTCGAAATGATCTTGTTCACCTAATAACATACTTATTTTCTATGGAGCTAGCGATCCGGAAAATCGAAAAGCTACCCACTTGTGCAGGAACGGAAAGCTCGAGCCCCAAACGTCAGTAAGTACCCGGTTTGCGAGTTTCGCGTAAGCTCGCGCCCCGGAACACAATAATATTTTCGCGATCCACTTTGCATTTCTTTAACAACCGGATCGTCTCACTTGCGAACCGAAAGATCAGGTCCGTACCATAAAAAGGGCAAGTGGGCGTCGAAAATCAAGAAAAACATTTTTTTAATTGTTTAATCATTTGTACCGCAAAAAAACATCAACCATACCAGTAATGATTTTTAAAATTGCAAGCTAATGGAATGTTTTTTTTACTAATGAATAGTTTTGATTTCTGGGTGGTTTGCTGGCCGAGTTGTGATCTTAAAACAAGGTATTATTGAGCAGATCAATATAATGTATTTCCTAGTTTTTATCTAACAGTTATTCAAACAATTTTCTTTCCTTCAAACGAGACTTAACCCTTTCGCATCGGTTGTCGGCATATGCCGTCAAAAGATTCCCCGACCGTTGACATCGGTTGACGTGATATGTCATTTTGCTACTTTCTTAGAATATTTTTTTATGCATCATCTGATAGCTAAAGGATACAAGAACCAATGTGATATATTAAAGTAGACCAGATAAGTACATTTATGCTTCAAATACAAGTTTTATAATTTTCATAAGAGAATATAATTTGTATTCAAACCGAGTCGTAATAAAAGGGCTACAAAGTCCAAAAATATAGCTGCTTAAGAGACAACAGTGACCGGACATGAACACAGAATCGTGGATTTCAGCATTTGTTATGTCAACCCTACAGTTGATGTCTGCAACCGTGGTCAAAATATCGGAGAGAATGATTAATTTGCTAAACATGGATTAACTCAAATGACATGATTTCAAATCTGGCCGTGAAAACAATACGATGCCTTATATGGCTGGAATATGTTTTTTGAATGCTTCAATAGGAGTATTAAACTGAACATGTCAGATCTGCTAATTTGTTTGAGCGTTCATTATCCGCTGGGATGAATATAATTGTACTCCGACGTCTTTATTTTTATATTTACGGTAACTATCCATTCAATTCATTTAATTCCGAACATTATCCAAATCTTTTTCTTCTAGGGATGCTTTCTTTCCATTCGCTAGAGTCCCGGAGGAAAATTGCTGCACTTCATTACTTCACACAAACATTCATTCCTTCTTCTTCGCGGTTCAATTCACAACCCTGGGATTCTTGAATGTTTTAACTTCTATGTTCCAGATAGGTACACCCGTGCCCGTAGCCATCCTTTGTTTTTGATCCCAGTCGATGCTTGTGGAGCTTCAAGCACTCAATTTGGTACAACGGCAATGTCGCTCCTAAATGGCCTACCAGCACACCTCGATCCTTTTCTTACATCGTTTTCCTCTTTTGTCGATGGTATTGTTCTACTTGATCTCTGTGATCTTTGACACGTGTCATCTTCTTATTCTTTTGTGTTATTTTTATTTTTTATTATTTTCTCTATTTATTGTATATTTATGTATACTCTATGTTTCTAAATATTCGTAAAAAAATGGAATTTCGATTCTGTATATAAATAAATAAACTTGAGACGAATCGTGAAAACTGAAAGAATATATTGACTACAAGCGAAATATGATGAAGTACGAGTTAATCAAATCATTATCAAAACTGATAAAGACAACTTGACTCGTTGCACCTGACGTAACATGATTAATGCGATTTTCGGTGACCTTATGTTTTAAGCAAAAAAGTGAAATTAGAAAAAGAAAAAAAAAGATATATGCCAGAAATTTAAAACCTTATGTTTTATGTAAAAAGCAACTTTAGAAGAAGGAAAAAAAATAAAGGCTGCATAATATTTTTATATACGGGCGTCATTTTCCCTTGTTGCGGCCCTGTTGGGATGTGCAGCCAATTGTATTTAAATTCAATCTAATTCTGCATGCAATAACAGTGCAACCAGTCCCGGAGTGCATTACAACTGCACAAAGCGCATTCCAACAAAGCCTTTTCAGGGGGCGCCATTTCCAGGGGCGGCGCCGGATAAACTTTTTTTCTTCTCAAGAAAAGGCGACCGATTCGAAGTGGCCATCATTTTTCTTCGACAATCGCGCTATCTCTCGGGGAACCGATTGAAAATGCAAATCTAATAAAGGCACTGCGGTGTAATTGTTTACTTTATTATTACATGAATTGCATACAAATTGGTATCTTTTATGTTATATTTATCTACTACGTGATAAAGAAATAAAATATACTGACATCAGCATGATATAGCCCTTGCTGACTGTTACCGAAAACTCGATATACATTCTTTCGTCTCTTATTTCTGTTCGCTTTTCATACATGTATGTGTCGCCATATTGGCATTTTGGACTAGTTACATAGATCGCGACTAGCGGCGCTGTGTGACCGACCACGGCGCCGCACGGCAGTTAGTTGCGTGTGTCGACCGTCAGAAGGGCGCATTATGGCCGGACAGGCATGTTATTCCGTCTGGGCCGGAAGTTTGTATAGTTTATCCTAAATATATGTCAATGTGCTTCAGAAAAAGTCTTTGTGTTATTAATCTGCTCCTCATCCTACCATCACGCGGCTGAATAACAACCTTCTAAAGAGAGGAGGATGTTAATACGTTTTGTTATGTTTTCTTTAGAATACATGTAATTCAACAAAAAATTATCATTCTCATCCGTGCAAGTAACTGAGTAAGTAATATTTGACTAAAATTTTTATTTATACATATTTATTTGTCCAGTACAATGCTTTTGTGTAAGATGAAAAAAAATTCACATAAAAAATATAGATAAAAGTATCCACCCTGAAAAATTTAAGACAACACTAAGAGACTGAAAAGATATCGTTATGATGCACTAAAGTGCAAAGATAAATTAGATATTGTCTATTAAAAAATACCATTTAAACTTTAAGCATATTTGAGTTTTGTTCTGAGTTCACCTCTGAGTTTAGTCATAAATATATGAAACTACTTAAAATAGCCCAATAACCTCTTTCTTAACCCTTTCGTTACGGCTCGGTGGAATACAAATTATATTGTCAATACGGCGTGAATTTTTCAAACCATTTCTTTTGCTTAAAAATAGTATTTGAAGCATAAATGTATTTATCTGACCTATTTTCATATATCAAATTGTTTCTTCTTTTCTTTAGCTATCAGATGATGCATAAAAAACTATTATATTTGACAAACGTTCATTATGTAACTCCATACATGTGGTGGAATTGACACATGTGATTTACAGAAAAATCGCTCCTGTCACGAAACCGAACGATATTTATTTGCAAGCTTTACAGATTCCTGTAAATAATACATGTAGGTTGATAAAGAGAATGACTGCACTTCCAATTTCTTACCTTAAATGTCACCAATGAGTACTGAAAGTAGCAAAACGATATATCAAATCAACCGATGTCAACGTTCGGGGAATCTTTGACAGCATATGCCGAGAACCGATGCGAAACGGTTAAATGGTACATTATTATTGTTTAAAAACTAAGTATTTGCATATAAAATGGTAAGGTTAAAACCCCCTTGTTTGCGAACATTCTGGAAACGCAGAGCTAAATTCCTTCTAGAGTGTTTTCCAGCTGTTTCAGGCCATGCTTGCTCTTGGATCGCGTTGTCTCGGTTAAAGAATTACACATCCGTTTGTGTTTTCGCGACCGGAAAAGCATTCGACTTTCTGCCAGAAAGTTCCGTTGCACGTGGGATAAGTGCGGCCAAATTGAATGCTGCAGCCAATAAGATAAATATTCACTGAAGTGAAATTCACGGCTTTTGGATTGAAACGTGTGCGGCCAGCGCAGGTCAGCAAAATTTTGCAAAAAGAGCACCTGTATTATCCCAATTCTTTTCTATGATTGCAAATCTATAAATTTGACAAAAATTTCATACACTTTCAAAATGTTCGTAGGTTTCAAAAACATATCATTTTGAGATTTTATGTTTATGTTTATATAAAGAATATATTTTTAATTTTTGCTTTTTAAATAACAGTAAGTAAAATGCTGATTCGTTAATGTTTTCAAAATAAAATAATAATATATTTTATTTATTCAGCCAATAGAGCCATAAAAATTACAATTTCATACATATAAAGAGAAAATACAAGGTAATAAATAACACATATTTCACTATAATCTTAAAGCATCATATATACCTGTATATATATAATCGTGTCGGAAGCATCACGGTCAGATCCTGTCTGCCCAGAAGTGGGCGACGTCGATGGCGTTACTCTCGGCCATCATCAGGTCTTCCTGGGTGAAGCTATTTGGACACAGCGCACACTCCAGAAGGTGTGACAGGGTCTGCTCCACGCCGAAATCACATTCAGTTGGTCCGCTGTAAAACTGCCAGGCTCTCATTTGTGTCCTCGTCTTGCATACTCCAGCCCGAAGTCTGCTAAGGGACCTATATATATTCCACCTCTGGTTGCTTTCGGGGCAATCCACTTTTTCCAATCAGTTCCGCTTTTCCACATGATCAACCGCAGGGTGGCCTCAGGTATCACCAGTTCCGTTGTCGACTGTTAGAAACTTCCTCTTGATTTGAGCCGTGTGGTTATCTTTTGATACCCAAATATAGGGTGGAGTGTGTTGTGCGTTGCTTTGGAGAACTCCTTTATTTTGAATAATGGTATGTCAGGGTAATTGTCGCTCTGAAAGAATTTTATAGATTGATGAATGCATAATATATCCGTATATTAAGTTTTTTATACATAAAAATATATACTTTAAAACTTTTATTAAATTATACTCGTATCACATTCAATAGAGAAATAATTTTGCAGCTGAAAAATCAGTCTCGTTTGTTTTTCTTAAGGCGTCTCTGCGTATCGAATTACAGCCTTATTAGGCCGTAATAAAATTAGTCGGCGCCGTGGGGCGCCGCCGTGAAGCCTCCTTCCGGCGGAAGCGACGCCAGCGCCCGCGTGACGGGAATGACGAACTAAATTCCGCTACTTGTTGATACGATTTCATAATGAAGGCTTTTTCAGTTTTTTTTTATATTTATTATTTGTGTGTTATTATTTCGTCTTTAATTTGCAACACATTTTAAAACTTATAGAATGAGTATCTTGATAAAATACTTTTATACCTTGTTGAAATAATGAGTTTGTAATCTCATATTTCCTTCAATTCGGTCTTGTTATTTAAGATTCTTGTTTATGTGTTTATACAAAATCAATTTATTTCAATTTAACGTCAAAATGAAAATCAAAAAATTAATAAAAAATAATGTACAATACACTTAATTTTTGTACTTTTATTAAGATTCTATAAATAAAAATTAGTGTTTCACTTTTATAAATTTTTTATATTCACTAATTCATTTGTCTACGTCTGCTCTCTCAACTGGAGCATATGGACCATGAAATGCTGCTATAAAGCTCAGTCAGCCATCTCGGTTCATCGACACATCCTATGTCAGCTCCACGTCCCGTAGCTCCGCCAATTAATTCTCTAAATATATACTTAAAATTACAAAATCAATAAAGCTATTAAAACAAAAACTTTCTTAATGAAAACTCCTTTACTGGTGAATCATTTGCCTTAGAAGAAATAAATATAATAATACTCGAAAAATAAAAATAAATAAATCGAAGATATTTTTATTGCTTGGTCCTTAAAATTATAGTTATCAATTTTTTTTCGACGAAAAAGGCCTTATTTGGTACAATTGTTAGATTGTTTATTTTGTACATTTATACAAAACATATATAATTATATTATGATTTTATTTACGAAAATGTGTTCGAAATAAAACCTTTTCTATTAGTTCTTTTTACGGCAAAAGCTTTCAGGGGTCGTCACTTTGCTTAGAGGTTTTTTCCGCAGTAAGCTTTCGTATTATTTTCGAAACACTTAGCGATAACATTCCAACTGTTGGCTATAATTAGATGAAACTTTGGTGGTTTGCCATACACAAAAACAGATGGAAAAATGTGCAAAGCAGGTGACCCTGTAAGTATTAAAACATTTTAAAATAAAATACTTGGGGGCAATTTTTGAAAAAATATTTGTAATACAGTGATTCTCAAGTAGTTAATGACTCATATAAACCAAACGCGAATGGGAATATCCTTTAAATATCCTTGTAACGATAAAATAAGTATTTTACTATTACTTTACCTACATTTGCTGCAAATTTATTAGAAATTTGGTGTTAATGACGCAGGTTTGACGGCTAAGGTAAAGTTGAAACCAGATTAGTTAAACTGAAATTTTTTGGTGTGTAGTTAGATTTTATTTTTTATCCTAATGCTTTGAAAACAATTAAATGTGGTTATAACTGACGCACCAACGTAAGTTTAAGCAATGAACATGGTGGCAAGGTTTCTTGGTTCGTATCACGCATTTTATGATGCTTTCTGCGAAGCATTTACATTTAATGAAAATTTTTGCTCGTTTTTACTTCTGAAGTATTATTGTCTTAGTGCAAACATAATACCTATTATTTTAATTGAAAATCACTTCTATTTCGTACAAAATTATGATAAGTTTGAAATACTTTTTTGCAGTGAGCAAATTATTATTTCATAAAGCTGTGATACTCAGTATTTAAGCATAGTAGTATGAATAAAATAAAAATTAAAGAAAATAGATTAAATCTATAATGCTGGTGTTTTAGGTGTTTCAGTTGCGGAACGTGGTTATTTCAGTAAATCGCTTAGCTGTAATGTGTTTTATTACCAGGGCTAATTGGATGGGGAAACCTCAAGGGCCGTAAGTGAATTAGAAACGTCTCCTCAGCGTCGTACGTAATTGATAGTGGGACGTCTGCCTACATCTACGTGGACGTCTATCTACGTTAAAGTGGAAGGCTGCTGCATTTACGTGTACGGCTGCCTACGAATATGTTGCGTACCAAATACTGTAGCCGAGATGTTAAAGCGCTTGAACATCATGCCAGAGATCAAATATTCCAATCCTAGTGAAGCTTAGTTAGTAGACTAATAATTTATTATTAATTAATTAAATTTTTCATATAATCGATGTTTTTACGGGTACTCAAACGGTATGTTTTTTTTTGATATAGCGAAAATCTTTGACGATAAAATAGTTCTTAAATAATATTAATGCCATCGGCAAAAATTTAAATTCTCTTGTAGTACCTTTGATTTATTTTCTTTAAAGCAAATAATAATATGAACTAGATTTTGGCTAACCAAACAAATATATTTCGACAAAAAAAAAATGGGATCCTAATGGTATAAAATAAAGAAACTTTTTATATTTCTTGTATTCATATTTTATTGGTAAGCACCACCTGTAAGGCAAATGCAAATGCACTTACCAGGAGTGAGAATATTATCAGATTCGATAGTTTCAGTTATGTTGGCGTGCTGGTCACTGATACTAGGGTATGATGATTCAGTTCTGAAAGAAGTGACGAGGTTGAAAAGCGGATAATATTAATCAATATACGAAAGTAGACTTTGCTATAAAATGTATTCCGGATGATGCAAGAATGCATTAATTATAGATGCTTTTTCTTCACACCCTAAGCATTCACCATTCTCGAAACCGTCTATCCTATATATTGAATTTACCACGTGGAGCTCTGGGAGGCAGTGCTGAAATAAAATGATTAAAAAACTATGGTGACTGAATACTATGGCTGAAATTTGTGACGACCATATGCCCCATTACTGAGTTGATACACAAATTTATCGTAATTTTTATGAATTTATGGTAAATATGGTTCAAAGTGAATGCTAGTAATGAGACTGATATATTTAATAATGTAAATTTATTACTTGTGCTTAGTTTTATAAGTTCTTACAAAGTTTTATTCGCTTCATACAAATTTACGACTGCGAGGACTTAATTAAATTTACAGCGAATCCTTTGAAATATTTCATAGTATTGCAAACTTAAACAAATATATTCACAATTATTTCATATTAACTAGAATATATATATTTATAAGAACTAGAACAATGATTTCAATCACAAATCAAAATTTAGTCTGTTATTACTCGATGAAACTCGAAATCTATTTATCAGTGGTTATAAACATATATTCTCTATGGTTGATGAGAATTTAATATTTTTTTATCATTGTTTGGTGAAATGATATATGTATGTTTTATATAGTTTTTCAGTTATCTTCTTTAACGGCAGGTATAGCTCAATGGTCAAAGCGTTTGATTGGCAAGCCGAAGATCGTGGATTCGATCCCCGACGGAGAGTAAGAAAAAACAAAAAAAACGATTTCTGAGCTTTAAAATACCCCGGTTGGAGTGAATTGGCTCCCTCACCCGTAAAATGCTAGTCATAGCCTATTAATCAAAATTTGTGGTAGACGAAAGTCGTCCCGTGAAGACCACCAATACATAGTAAATTCCTGTAATAATAAGGACGATGCGTGAATCTCGGGCTGTAGTCTGTGACGTTGGCGGATCAACACTCCATGCAGCGCTTAATAATATGCACCATGGTAAGCGTCATATAATCCACAGATGAGACTTCAGCATCACTATCACCATATGTTGGTATTCTCCTGTATGTGCTTACATAAAAAAAATACAAGAGTAATTAAATGTATTTAAAAAATCCACCATAGTTTTATAAATATTGTTTTTTTTTTCTATCTAATGAAATTAAGTAGTTGAAATTTCCAAATTGAAATTTAAAATATATTAATTGTTTTAGATTTTATTATTTATTTGATTTTTTTTCTTATTAATATTTAAATAAATAATAAAATTTGTTCCTAGAGAATTTACCGAATAATATAAGACAATTTTTTACTATAAAAATCCTTCTTACCGATTAAAAAATCATTAAACAAAGTTTCATCAATGATTTTGACTAAGGAGTTAATAGCTTAAAAATATCACGGACGTATAATTTGCTGTAATAGTTCTTTTCTGCGTGAAAGTCATTATTTCCTCTTTAAAAAAGGTAAAATCTACTGTTATAGAAATATAATATAAATATCTAACCTTAGTAACTGGTTAGATATGGAATTACGAGCTCTTTTTTTTCGCTAGCCTTACGACGACATAACAGTTACCTACAAGCAGCGAACTTCTTTTCCTTTACCTCTCGGGCTCGAGAACGGTCGATTTAGCTTCCCCTCGGCAAGATGGCCGTCCAAGATGGCGATCGGCGGGACGACAGCCACATCCGGTTCGCGCCAAATCAATTCGCATTAATGTCAAGTTCAGGCTTGCCAACGCAGCCAGCGTGATGCCGAAACAACCGCCGAGTAGGTATTTCCTTTCACATGTTGGACACACTGATTTCGATGTGGTCGCGTGTACCCACCCACTTTGCTTGATTTCTTTTAGCGAAATAACTATATTTGTGAATTCCATATTTATTTCGGTTATGATTGTTATAGTTGTTGAGTACCAAATTGAGTTTAATCACTTATTGTGTTTTTTTTTGCAAAAATAGTTTTTATTAATATTTCATATTTTTTGACCCTTAAATACCGAGCATTTTTAATTTACATTCTAGATAAAATAAAATTTAAGGGAAAAAATTATCAAATAACCTTGTAATATAGTTTATTTTTCGACTAAATATTTATATTTTTTAACTGCTTACAAACCGCAGATTTTTATTGTAATTTTAAATAAAAGATAATAAAAAATTAAAAATAAACTAAAGCGTATCCGAATAATTTTTTTGTATGCATTTGCTCACGCATAGGCGAGTTATTCCAGCAACGCATGGATTTATTATTCTTTATTTCTCACTTATTAATGAGGTTCTCAGCATAATCAAGAATGATAGGCACCTAGTAAGAACCATCTTCAGAGATGCGAGCCCGATGGATCAGTCACATTATGCACTACGATGGTCTTCTTCACGACATTGTGGAAGGGATGGTTCAGGGTAGAAACTATAGAGGGCGCTCTAGACGGGAGTATTTGCAGCATGCGTTCGAGGACATGAGTTGTAGCTCTTATGCTGAGCTGAATAGAACTGCAGAGGATCGGAAAGCAAGATTTGTTGCTGCAAACCAATCCACCGGATTGATATTACGAAGAAAAATGAGTAAGACCATATAAGAAAGTGGTTGATTTTAATATTATTTTTCTATACATCTCATTCTCTTGTATTTCGGATTAAGCTCTACTCAATAGTGTGATCTACATTCTAGCACCTGTCAATTCCCTAGACATATTTGCCATTGCAAATGTTCAGAAGTCGATTTCTATCCATGATCACGATAGATAAACCATGACTTGACAGAAAGGCAGCTTTATTTTTCTTTTAGTAACTACTATTAGTGTTAGTATAGTAGGTGTTTTGTGGTGTTTTATCTTTGTGTTTTAATAAAGCCAAGTGATTAGACAGACAATCCTAGTTAAGAAATTAATATAAATAAATTCATCCATTTATAATTTTTCTGGAACCGAGGTCGCGGTCCCGAAATTACAGCATTAGCTTATATGGTGATGCCGAAATACCAAGAACAATTATAATGATTAAATGTAAATATTTTTTAGACTTTACATATAAAAAATGAAATATAAATAACTGTTTTGAATAGAAGACTAATATATATGAATAACCGGTATACCTAAGAGAATTTTTGTTTGGAAAATATAGTAAAAAATACATTTATTAAAACGTTTCTTTGAATACATGAACTGTTAAAGCTTCTCAGGCATGTACGATCGGTATATCATATAAATTATGGTTTTTAAGTTGCTCCTTGAAAATGATTTAATTCAGTGAGAACTACGTGAAGCCTAATTGAAAATTAAAATAAATATTTTTTTTGTTGTTGCTTACAAGAGTCGTCTAATAATACTCATAATGGTGTTAAATTAGTCATTTTTTATGGCTAAAATTTTTTTTTTATACGTGTTTCAATTTGGAACTAAGCAGTTAAAGACTCATGAGGCTAATTAATAGATTTCTTTAAATAAACTGATCAAAAAATGTTACATACGCTTAGGATGCTGTCTTATTTTCAAGCCTTTGTCTCCCGTTTTGAAGAGTCAAGAACTGTACATTGTATGTACTCGGTGGAGTTTCAGGTGCTGAGCTAATGAAAACTGTGTGGTACTAATTTAAAATGTTTTCAGTCAGAGAATCTATCCTTTCTACATTTATTTTACAGAATATATTTCAGTATATATATTTATTTTCCGCTTCTGCTGCGCATTCACTATTGTTAAGACTTTAGATGGAACCCCCGCTAAAATTTTAAGTGGTGAACTTGCAATTATACAAAATAACGCTTCATTTAGGGTTAAACAAATCCGAGGTATATGGTTATATGATATGAATAAGTTAGAATGTGAAATCTTCTATATAAATTACAAATCCGACCTATCCTTGAATACGGCATTCACTTTTGGATTGGAGCCCCAAAATACCTTCTTAACTTAATTGACTCAATTCAAAGAAGAGCAATTAGTTTGATAAGCAATGACACTCTTACGTCTAACCTGCAATCAATGAAACACAGAATTCTTCTTCTGATTATCTTAGCATTTTCTACCGTTAGAAACCGTTCTCCTGCTTGCGATTACATAAAAAAAATGTGAAAATGGCACAAAAAGTGCTAATTTTTCATCATTGGTTTTCTATCACATTGACAGTCCTCATCATCATGGATCCTGCAGGGCGAAATAATAGTATGCAACTGAAATACTCGTACATTTTGCATAGCAATTGACAAGTTTAATTATTGGAAATGGGAAGTCCATAGTAAAGATTATCCAAATGACCAAACATATAGCGCAGTGAGTGGTAGAGATATAGTTTCCTGAAAAATCAGTGAAGTGGATTTCAGGATACAGCAGGAAATGTCGGACCGGAACACTGAGCTAGTGTTTGTTTTCCTGTGTTTTTTCAGAGACGGACAAGTTAAACTGTAAAATTGATTAATTAGTGACTTAACTATTTTATTATAAATTTTTCAAACGACGGGTATAATTGTTGAACCGTCAGATTTTTTCCGGTTACCAAAGAAATGCAAAATTAGGTGCGGGAAATACCTTGAAACAATCCTTGTTGTTTCTCTGCACAACCATCCATTCAATATCTTAAAAATACAATGTTCTCTGTCTTAAACTATATACTTAAATGTACTCGAGGAGATTTCGGTGCCAATATCATGAACGAGTAAGTAAGTTAAATGAAAGATGACAGCATTAACTCGTAGAAGTTCTTAGCAACCATATTTTCCATCCGAAGTAAGTTAACAATTATTTATTTATTAATTAAGCAAAACAAATTTTCCAAATTAATGGGGCACGGTACAAACATTAAAAGATTATACATATATGTGACATGATAAATAAATGTAAAGAGTTTACAAATATATAATTATTATTTAAATATATAATATTGTAAAATATGGCATGAAAAAGTCGATTGAAAAAATGATAAAATTTTGGCTTATTTAGGAGACTGTAAAAATATTTTTTTCTCTGTCAAACTGGTTAAAATAATGAGAGCTTAATATACACACGCACACGACTACTTTACTCCTACATTCTTTCCACACGAAACTTTGATAGGTCAAACCATAATTGGTGATTTTCTGTGTATTTTTTTGTTTGAGACTTGTAATAAAATAGCCTTATTTTAATTATTCCTTTAAGTTCCTATATCCCAAAAATGGATGCAGCAGGCGGAGGATCGAACAGGATAGAGACTAATGCGGGAGGCTTACGTTCAACAGTGAACGTACACACGATCCAAAAAAATATGTATGTTAATAAACATAACTTTGCCTATGATATCAAAAAGTGGAGGAGCAAAATAAGTTTTTTTTTTTAATGTAAACGCATGCAGGAGAGCACACCCAGTCAAGACCAGTGCACTCTATGACGCTCAGCCAGGGAGGCTAGACGCTGCATGCGGAAAACGTGTGTTGTGTTTGTATTTGTGTGTGGGTTGGGGAGATTGCAAGTGTATATTTATCTGTTTCTTGAAGAGATCCAGATTGTAGGAAGGAGGAAACACAGACGCTGGAAGAGCATTCCATAGCTTACCAGTAGCATTAAAGAAGGAACTTTGGAAGCTGCCAGTTCATACATAAGTAAGTAAAGTAATTTATCTGGTATTTAGATTGAAGGAATGCAATTTTTAAAAAAGTTTTTTGATTTGTGTTCATCCAATTTTCAAGCTGATATTTAAAAGGAGACAGTTTTTTAGCTAAATGTTGTAAATCCTGAATCCGACTCTGTTGGAAATAGTACATTCGCCTATGTATTGTGTGCTGTGTGTGTGTGCAGGGGCGGATGGGGGCTGACGCACGGCCGCAGCCTGCCCGGAGCATTTATCTACTTGAATGGCGTTTCAATTAAGTTTTAAGGGCGCCCCAGTCCGGGATAAGCCACGGCTCGAATACGCCGTAGTATTCATTTACAGTCAATGTAAAAAAAGAGATCTGCCTCTGAACTGCTGTGGGCACTAATCAATAAACTATGCATTGTGACTCTACAAGTAACTCTTATTACCAAATTTTAAGTTTTTTTATTAATTGAATTTAAAAGTGTTGTAATAAGCTTTCAAGACATCTCAAACGTAGCTTAAGATGAAGTTTTCATTCATGTAATAACCTTTCAATCTTTTAAGAAATATTTTATTTCCTGTATGTAAATATATTTTTTATATTAGTTCAAATTTATTAAACAAATATTTGTTTGGTTATGACAGCTTCATTTCATTCGACGTTCCAAACATTTTTAAATAGAGCATGTTGGTTTGAGTTGCCTTTTATGACAAAATTGTCTAGGTTTTTGAAACGATGGTAAAAAATGCGATTAAAAAATCACGCTGAATATGTCATACATCAACCGTCTTTTAAGTCCCATGGAGGTCGTCGGTAACCATAAATGTAAACAGGGTACTGGTGTATCTTGGGTTGTTAGAAATTGACGGAATTAAATGCCGCCAATTTGTGGTGTATATATACAGATAAAAATGGAAAGTATGAAATGTGCCACCCAAAAGTAAGGTTTTCAAATTTGTATTCAAAAATGGACGTTTTTTTTTATACATATGTTTAAAATATAATCCTCTTTTATTTATCTCTTAGTTAATTTATAATGCTTACAATTGTTTATTTATAGAGAACTTGTATATTGGTAAGATATATCTATTTCACTTATCCTTGATAATTAAGAATCTAGGTTTTTGTGTGTCCTGCTAAGGAAAAACATGTATTATATTTACAAATATAAAATTATACAACGACATTCTCAGCAATAAAAAATAATTACAAATTACAAAAACAATTACGTGGTGAATAATTCATGTGAAATTATAAATGTAAAATTAAAATATAAATACGTTTAATAAAAATTTACATTGAATATACTAAATGACGTCATCAACATCATTAAAGCTACACAAGATACAATAATACTATATAAACCTGGAATAGTGTAGAATAAAAACAAAACAAGGAGACTAACAATTAGCGATACTTAAATAATACGAGTATATTAATAAAAATAAATTATAGGTAATAACGGGTCCGCAAAATAACTTTTTTTTTTTGAAAATGGGGCGCAAAACATCGAGTGTAGCTTCGGCTGTGTGGCACGTAGCGCCGTTCTGTTGAAATCAAATTTTGACAATATCCTCCTCTTCAATTTATGTGAACAAAAATGGCCCGATAACGATCGCCATTGACTGTAACGGCCACTCCTTGCTCATTTTTGAAGAAAAATAGCCTGATTTTCAAAGTAATGTCGCAATATTTTCTAAGCATTGTTCAAGCGTATACACAACCATATTCGTTTAGCGGAAAAATATAACTAATTATCTTTCAAATCAGACATGAGCTAAGTTTTACCGTTCACGAAATAAGCCCTAGTTGAAAAAAAAACCGTTAGATGGCGGACCCTTTATTATACGTAGAAACTATAAAAAAAAAACTAATCGCAAAATGAATGTTATAAATGTTACTCACATATGGCGTAAATAATTTGATTTTCACATTCGAGCTTTGGCTTAAGAAGGCTTCTGAGGAGGAGGCAGAGGGTGAGAGAAGGTTTCGCTCTGGCCGTTAATTGCACCCCTGAAACGAGACTGAAAAAACTCAATGTATCTGTTTCAGGACTGGATGACTGATGGATCCGAGCCGATACTGTGTCTCTATAAACATCCAGGCTCTACTCTCTCCTGAAAAACTGTAACTTGCCGGCTTTATAAATACTCGCCTTTATTGGATATTGGGTGTACTTAATTGTGATTTTAAATTCACTTTCAGCTTGAAAATTGTTTATACATCGATCAAAAATCTTCAGTTTAAATCGGAAACTTATTTACTGTGCGACTTGTATTTTTAATATTATGCCTTCCCATATATATCCTTTATCTGAAACAGCAAATTACCACTCAGTTATACGAGCTTGTATTATCCATGCCTTGTTCTAAGATATATCTGAACCTGAAGGTCCACCTTAAAACATGTACTATAATTACCCAAGAAGATCTAGAAAAGAAGCCTGGGAATTAGAAGAGACGGTAGCGGCATAATATCTTAATCAAACTAAGCACACCCCATTACGACTGTTTTCTTATATGCAACGTTTTGAATAAGTAAATGCGTGATTTCTAACTGCTTGGAACACCGCTTACTTAGAATCAATTTCCGGAAGAATAACTAAGTCTTTCTTTCCATCCATCCAAAAAGACGGACTTTCATCTCACGCAAGCTTTTAGCGGACACGGATTTTTTTAGAGAATTCCTTAAAAAATTTGGCCTCTCTTCTTGCGACACATGTCCATGTAATCCAGGCATACAAAAGACAGTGAGACACTCTCTCATGAAGTGCATCATCCACGAGAATAGGACACGCATTTTGTGTTATCGCCTAGGAGTATCTACCATGTCTTGGGAGGATTTTCCTGAACTGCTTCTCAGTTCTGACGGTCCCTTGCTGTTAAAATTCAGATTATAAACGTGATGTTTCCAACGTATGGATCATTAAGTTCTCAAAAGCAAAAAAACAGTAATAGTTTTTACCAAAATGAGGTTAAGGATCGATGTTTTTTTCGCGTTACATGTTGCATAAGTTCAGTGATTTAATGAGAACTGCGCTTAAAACGTGCCATTTTTTTGTGGTCAACAGTGCCTATTGTGCTTAAATAATCATTTTTACAGCGATTTTCTAGTTTGCACGAGTGTGTGTATGTTTGCATGAAATATGTGTCTGTTTGTCTGTAAGTCTGACTGTCTGTCATTTTGATTTTCAATTTGTTTGACTCTGTGTTTGTTTGTCCATTTGTGTATCTGTTTGTCTGAAAAGTTGTGTACCTGTATATGTATAACTGATTTACTAACTTACTTTATAATCAAATGTATATTTGTATATATATATTTGTCTTTTTGTTTATCTGTCTCATGAGCTATCTGTTTACCCGAAAAACTTAAGTCTTCAAGAATTTTAAGCTTTCATTGTAATTTTTCTTTATAAAAACTGATAAGAGTAGCTAAGAAAAGTTACCATTCCGGAATGGTTTTGAACAAAATAACTACCCACAAAAACCGTGGAATGTAACAAATTTCCAGAATATTACAGCTAAATATAAAATTAAATTCAATAATTAAAAAATAATCTATCTTTCACCCAACAATATGGCTCAGAAAAATTACTTGGCATTATTCACGCCTCATCCCGAGTCATATCTATACCCGTAACTATATACAATACATATTTCAAATAATGAGATCCAGACGATTTGAAGTGATGGTAGTTTAATAGTTTTTTTGAGGTATTCTTGGGATGATTTTTTTTTTTTATAAAAGATAGATGAATAAGTTCTTAGGTGTTCACAGCCAGATTTGAAAAGACTTATTTACTTTGATTTTATAGGACCAATGAAACTTGAGTATGTAGTTGCCATGGAGATACCAATAACGCTCGTAAAAAAGAAATTGACACAAACTCACAACTCAATCACAAATAAATAATCAATCCTGAAGAAGACCAATGGTGGTCGAAATATTGGTTGACAAAAATTTGCCACACACGGTTAAACCCAAAAGCCACAATATCAAAATAAAGATAATTTTCCCAACAATTATTGACATTTGGTGGAAAGGTTGGATTTGCGTTCAATGTTGGTTTTCTTCTGTGATTGGATAAGAGTCGGTATTTCAACATAGTACTAACTTTGGGTTAACCTATATAGTCGTAAGTATAATATAGCAGCAGATAAACAGTAAATAATAGTGTTCGACTTGGCGAGAGATCGTATTACCCTTTTTCAGTTTTTTTTCAGGCTGTAAGCGAATCCTTTCACGAAAACAGAAACGACTGAAAAAACATTTTTTCAGCATCGATTTGCTGCCACGGACACGAAGCGGTCCGTTCTCAGACGGTCCGCTCTCTCAAGACAGCCATGCTAAACATTTTTTGATTTGAAACGATTTTAGAAGCACGCTATAGAGACAAAACTCTAAAGGAGTTGTATTTATCGCTCACATTTATGAAAACTATACGAGCGAGATTCTATGCTACAGAAGCATTGAAATGATGTTTCATTACTGCGGTTGGTTCCTATATAGAGTTTTCATACTTTTTATTTCTCTAATGTAAGCTTACTTGAGTATCAATGACGTAAATGAATGAGTTTTTATTTTTTTATGTATGTAAATATATATTTTCAATATTTAATTTTTATGAAAAAATCGTCATTCTCAACTATAAAAAATAAAAATATCTTCTATAATATATAGGGAATCGGTGAGGAATTAAAAGTGTATACAAAATAATTATATACATATTCTAAATATATACTACAGAGACATCTATAGTTATATGATGTTAAAAATGGTATAAATACATAAAAATTCGCGTTTTCGTCCAGGAAGAGAATGGTCGTGTGGACACGCGGTGTATAGGACGGAGCCAAGGTGTAACGCTCGAGGTTCGAATCCCGCGTCTGCCGATATTTTTCTGAATTAATTGATGGGTAGAATATGATGTAGAATTGTATGTATGTAGTTAATAATCGTTCACTATTCATGTTATTAATACTTATAATATAATTATAAAATAAATATAATACGCGAAATCTATTTGACGGCTTTATCAAATATTTTTTTTTTCAGAAAAAAAGTTTTATTGCGAATGCTACAGAATCCTGAAACTCGCTGAAAAACCTCCTCCGCTAGTTTATTACTCGGCCGCCAGTACATTTTTCATAAGCAGCGAAAGTTTGCCGATACACCGTAACATTATCTCGCCTATTTGTTTTTATAACGCCCCACTCTATGTGCTTATAACTCAATTCGGGGTTTCGGATTCTTACATGCGCACAAGTGTTTTGATTTATTGCGTCCAGTGCGACCTTAAAGGTGCTTTTGTAACCGAAAGGTTGTGTATTCAATCCAGGCCTTTGAGGACAAAATTTTGATTTATTAATGCGTTGAAATTCCCATTTATCGAAGGTGACTCCAGCTTGCTGGGATCGTCATCAGGACGCGTGGTGGAAGCACATTGTAATATATTTAAAACAAAAAATTGTCAAACTTCGGTCATCTGCCTGGGATTCAACCTCCTCACAAGTCCCGGAGCAGACTCCCATTGACTCAGACAGAGGTAGTGACAGCACAGCGCAGTTATGGAACTAATCCCGTGACAGGTAGCACCCTCATAATCAGTAGCAACTTGTCACAACACATAAAATGATTACGTAGGTGCCATGTCTTATGTTTCTAACATTTTATATATGCATGTCCGGCGAAAGAACAAAAATAAGAGAGGAAAGATCGTATATCGTGGCTTTTAAGCACAAGCATCCAGAAGATATATCAAGCTTATATCAGCATAATAATCTGCTTATACTTTGGTGCAAATGCCCTCATCAATCCATTAACTAATCAATATGTAGTAAATTATGAAGTTTGTTTTATATTGATCGATAGGTACTAGTATTTTTAGTCAACCAAAAATTATATAGTATAATTTTTTTAAAGTAAAAATAACCATGAAGTTTAAAAATATTCGCAAGGCATTCAAAAATTTTTGGTGTATATTTTTGACAAGAAAATATGATTGGCAGCAATGGTTAGATTGCGCACTTGTAGCATTAACGTCACAATGATGACGCGGCCCCACAAGCCGGGAACCAAAGCATGGGAACCAAAGCGTGGGACCCAATCTTGTGAACTTTGAGGGACAAACCAAAGAGAAACTTGGCCGGGAAATTAGGTAATAAATAAATAATAATCTCAGATTTGTTGCATTTCAAATTATTCTTTGATAAAGACATCAATTTATGTACACGTTGCATTCCACTTATTTTAACATATAAATCGGGTATGGTTTAAGAATATTTTTAAATGCACCTCACCAAAATTGATGGACGTAAGCCCGGAGCAATGTCTTAGATGATTATTAATTAACTTACATTTTTTTTAGTTAATGAAATGGTAATGTCACACAATATTCATCATCATCAGCCTGTGTCTGTTCACTGTTAAACGTAGGCCTTTCGCATGGTCTCCTTCCTTGTAGATTCTCCGCTTTCACCATTCAGGTTACTCCTGCTATTCTTATTATGTCGTCGTCTTGCAGTGGGTTGGCCAAGTTTGTTAGTTCTTGGACGCCACTTTTCTACCCCATTAACCGTCGTCTCTTCGAAAGATATGTCTTCTACCCATTTTGACTCGATTGGGTCTATTTGTTGAGTAGCCTCCAATTTTTTTTTTCGAAACCCTTATTTTGGATTTTGTCTTTTAGAGAAACTACGAGAATGGATCTTTACGTGATTTTTAAAACCTACTGTTAGATTCCACGTCTCTGAGCCATAAGTTATAATTATATAAAAAGTTTTATTTAAATACTAGAAAGATGCATTGGTTAATCACCCAAGTTTTAAAATATTGTGAATTTTTCATATATTTTTTTATATATTATATATATTTTTTCAAATGCTTTTCATCCCAGCTGTATACGCTCTATATTTCTAGTTGCATCTTTCGTTATATCTTTCTAGTTGCTAATTTTACATTTAGTTATTGCATCCTACTTGGATTATTTGTACTTGATAATATATATGAATTTTTTTAATTTCTATTAGAATATTATTTTATTATTTCAATATTCTAATCTACTTTTATATATCATTGACTATATTACAATATTATTATTACTTAAATATACATACACTATACATAAAATTCTTTTTTCAACGCGCCAATCCAAGCACAAAAATAACGGCAGAAGCGGGATGCGAACCGCGGACCTTGGAAACCAACTATGCCCAGGTATTCATACCGCTCGGCGAACTGCGCCATTGCCCTGCCTAGACTGACTTGCGTTGAAACTAGTATTTATATCATTGTTATCATCGTACGATAGATGTCGCTATAGTATATATTCAAAATATGTATATTTTTATTATTATTCTATCAGTCTTCATTTATTCACAAGCTTAATATTATTACTTTCCGGCAGTCTATTTATTTTAGTAAGTACCACTCGGGTCTCGAACCAAACTATAGACTGAATGGATGAGAAACGACTACTTATAGTTCCGACTCGGACTTTATAACCAATCATTTACCTGTGTTACTGATGGATAATTTTTACCTTCTTGATATTGTCTCAAGGAGACATTATTATATGATTTTTTTAATTTTTATTAGAATATTATTTTATTATTTCAATATTCTAATCTACTTTTATAGATCATTGACTATATTACAATATTATTATTACTTAAATATACATATACTATACATAAAATTCTTTTTTCAACGCGTCAATCCAAACACAAAAACAACGGCAGAAGCGGGATGCGAACCGCGGACCTTGGAAACTAACTATGCCCAGGTATTCATACCGCTCAGCGAACTGCGCTATTGCTATGCCCAGACTGACTTGCGGTGAAACTAGTATTTATATCATTGTTATCATCGTACGATAGATGTCGCTATAGTATATATTCAAAGTATGTATATTTTTATTATTATTCTATCAGTCTTCATTTATTCACAAGCTTAATATTATTACTTTCCGGCAGTCTATTTATTTTAGTAAGTACCACTCGGGTCTCGAACCAAACTATAGACTGAATGGATGAGAAACGACTACTTATAGTTCCGACTCGGACTTTATAACCAATCATTTACCTGTGTTACTGATGGATAATTTTTACCTTCTTGATATTGTCTCAAGGAGACATTATTATATGATTTTTTTAATTTTTATTAGAATATTATTTTATTATTTCAATATTCTAATCTACTTTTATAGATCATTGACTATATTACAATATTATTATTACTTAAATATACATATACTATACATAAAATTCTTTTTCAACGCGTCAATCCAAACACAAAACAACGGCAGAAGCGGGATGCGAACCGCGGACCTTGGAAACTAACTATGCCCAGGTATTCATACCGCTCAGCGAACTGCGCTATTGCTATGCCCAGACTGACTTGCGGTGAAACTAGTATTTATATCATTGTTATCATCATCGTACGATAGATGTCGCTATAGTATATATTCAAAGTATGTATATTTTTATTATTATTTTATCAGTCTTCATTTATTCACAAGCTTAATATTATTACTTTCCGGCAGTCTATTTATTTTAGTAAGTACCACTCGGGTCTCGAACCAAACTATAGACTGAATGGATGAGGAACGACTACTTATAGTTCCGACTCGGACTTTATAACCAATCATTTACCTGTGTTACTGATGGATAATTTTTACCTTCTTGATATTGTCTCAAGGAGACATTAGTATATTAATTTTTTGGCGTTTGAATGGCGCAGTTCGCCGAGCGGTATGAATACCTGGGCATAGTTGGTTTCCAAGGTCCGCGGTTCGCATCCCGCTTCTGCCGTTATTTTTGTGCTTGGATTGGCGCGTTGAAAAAAGAATTTTATGTAAAGTATATGTATATTTAAGTATTGATAATATATTTTTATAACTTATTGTAATAGTTCAACGTTCTGTTAGTTATTTATTCTGAAATTATAAATCTACTGTGTATTTTAGTACAGCAAACGCTTAGAACGTAAACACTTTTAGGAGCTTTTAATGACCCCACCGCTCCTGTTTGTTTCCCGAAATCCCCCGTTTGTTCCTCAATACTCCCCTGTTTGTTCCCCTACACTCTCCCGTTTGCTCCCCAACAACCCCTCGGTGTGATACAATTAATAATGTTTAACAGCTCCCGAACGGGAAATATGGCGTGACGTAGTACGTTGTCGCTAGACGGAACCGTTACGCTTACGTTTGTACGCGAAAATTGATTTTCAGCTGAAGGCTTTGTTCAGGCTTTTCCCCAGGCTGCATATTTTCAAGCTTATTTATGAATAGAGCTCTCTTATGATTTAATAAACAACAGGTAAAAAAAGTAGAAAATTTATTGAGTAATAACAACTCAATAATTCCTGATAACATTCACCACATGCTATAATGTAATAACATCATAATTAAAACTATTTAAAAGTAATATAACACTTTTTTATATATAAATTGAATGAGTGAGCGTTTTTTTAATCTCTGTAGCGATGCATTTGCAACGGTGACGTCTTCTTCGTAGTATCAATCCGGTTTGTTGGTTTGCAGCAACAAAATCTCGATCTCCTGCTACCCTCTTTAGCTTAGCATAAGAGCTGCAACTCATATCCTCGAACACTTGCTGCAAATACTCCTATCTCGGCAAACCTCTGTAGTTTTTTCCCTTAACCATTTCTTCCACAATGTCGTGAAGAAGACCATCATAGCGCATGATATGAGCGATACATCGGGCTCGCCTCTCTGATATGGTTCTTACCAGAAGCCTTGACAGTGACGTATATCTTAAATAATAATCGATCATAAAGGTAAATGTAATACACGTGTTGATAATTACTATAAATTTGAAGTTGCGCCTTTCGGGGTAAACCATATGTGGCGTTTTATTATTTTCTTCAATATTTCGATTTCCGTTGCAGTAGTCATCTTGAAGGTTCACGTTCTTAACAAATCATCAACCCTGAATATGATACTTCCAATGCCTATTAAAAGCTACAATTTCAAGTCCTTCCATGAATACCCACGAAAGTAACTACGTATTTAAATATTTTTTATATATGTAAGAAGGCATTATTAAGTACTCGTATGCATGTAAGTTTTTTTCTCAATAAATTTTGACACACACATATTCTAAAGTCAAAGTGAATCAACATAATAATGGACTTTTGTTTAATTGCTGGGATTTAATGCAATGACAGCTACAGACCGACACGAATGGAGCATTTCGACCCACTTAAAAATGGAAAATGTCTTAGATTCTAACATCCCCCGTCTTTAAAAAGACGACAATTCGCGGGTTCGTCACGTGGCTGCGTGGAAGAAGGATGCAGGACCAGATTAACAACACAAAGAAGTTGTTTTCGAAGCACAACTCGCATTTATTTTTATTAAAGACTTGATTTTTCGTCCGACCGGTATGGCGTTCGCCGGCTGGACGAAAAGTTAACTGGCAACTCCGGAACTGTAACATCCAGCGCCGCCAAGACAATCGCCGTAAAAAGCAAATTAAAGATGACAGTTGTACCAACATTAAATGTAGCAACTGTCATAACAAATAAAATGGCGTATGCAAACGTCGAGTATTATTATATAAATAAAACTAGCATTATTAGATATGCATGTCTGACAATCGAACAAATATAAGAGACAAAATATCGTTTTTCAAGGCTTTACGGCATCCGCCTAAAAGAGCTATATCAAGTTGATATCAATTCAATGTGTAAGATTTTTCATAATGATTTATTGTTACAAAATTATGAAATATGATTAAAACATCAGAAACTTAATTGACATCTAGGGTTCATAGTATGCCAAAGGTAAATGCAAATAGAACGCTAGAATACAATGCCATTTTATTGTTACATACAAAGCGACTAAGACGTTAAGCAATTATTGTGGACGATAAAGTTTAATACAATCAGAAATCATTGAGACTGGAAGGAATTAAATAATGTACATCCAAAAAGGGGATAAGTGACGTGAAAAACATTATTTTTCTAAATTGTCTTTTAGGAATCTTTTGACAAACATAAAAGAACGCAAACACCAGTTTTCATCCCTTAAAATGAAGTAAAGCAACATTGGCTTCGGATAGTTCTAGGATAGGTGATCAGCTGAACATTCCACGTGTGGTTTGGGTTAAGCCACTTCTTTAGTATTGTATATACAAGAAGTTCGTGTTTTGAAAGCGTTGGACTAATAATCAGATTTCTTGTAGAAATGCAGCATAAAAAATATGCCACTTTCTTTTGAATTTAAATAATTATTGCACCGTGCACCCACCTAAAACTAACAGACTTGTCTTATATTTGCTGAATATTCATATACAAGACTAGAGGCCTCTGAGATGTGGTCATTCGTACAGAAAAATTCTCGGAATTTCCTGGAGAGACCACGTCACGAACAATGAGTTTCTCAGCATTATCAAGGCAGCTAGTCAGAACCATCTCAGAGAGGCGAGCCCGATGGATTTGTCACATTATGCGCCACGATGCTCTTCTTCACGACATTGTGGAAGAGATGGTTGAGGGTAGGAACTGCAGAGGGCGCCCTAGACGGGAGTTATTTGCAGCAAGTGTTCGAGGACATGAGTTGTTGCTCTTATGCTGAGCTAAAGAGGATTGCAGAGGCTCGAGAAGGGTGGAGATCGAGATGCAAGATTTGGTTGCTGCAATCCAATCCACCGGATTGATGCTACGAAGAAGATTCATATACTGTCAAAATATGTCTACTAAGAACTGGTATCT
Organism: Glossosoma conforme; assembly: GCA_022606575.1. Lineage (NCBI taxonomy): Eukaryota > Metazoa > Arthropoda > Insecta > Trichoptera > Glossosomatidae > Glossosoma > Glossosoma conforme. The sequence continues at coordinate 770,285 of JAGTXR010000039.1, forward strand.
TCCAAAATCCAATTGTAAATACCATTGTTAGGCTCTGGACGCTCTGTGTTTCTCCATTATACAATTAGAATATTTTCGTAAAACAGATACACATATAAAACTCCCAATTCACACACAAAAACAACACACGTTCCACATGCAGCGCGTACACCTGAATGGGTATCATAGAGCTCACTGGTTTAGACTGGATGTGCTCTCCTGCGTGCGTTTTCATGAAAAAATGCTCAGATACAACATATACTTTCTCTTCAAGCTGTTAAACTAACGTTATGAACTGTCAGTAAATTTACAAAGTTTGTATTTGGTGAAGCTTTGAGAGTAGAGATGACTTAAGGCATGTCAGCCAAAAAAGTGTATCGTGACACCTTTTGCTTTATAGACACCAGTCATATACAGATAGGGAGTGACTATAAAAGAAAGAGATTTGCAGAAGAGAAAACGGTGAAAAACAAAATATAATTTCTTTTTATTTTGTAATTAAAATGTTTTTTTTTAATACATCCCCTTTTTGACTTACGGTCTTCGAGTGCGCACTAGTATGTATCCGCACATAAAAGCTCACGGCTTAACCAAACGTAACCGAAAGCTCGCACAGTGAATAAGTTTCGTCATTCCGTAGAAGCAAAGCTCATAGGTGAACTCTACACCGACATTGAAAGCTTGGGATTTCGTTTGCGAGTAGAGACGAGAATGCTACAATACGAGGCTTACGATATGAAGAGATTTCCTTAGATTGCTAGGCTATAAGAAGTGGCCTAATTAAAACATAGAGTACCACCATTCATGACGAGTATTATTAGCACAAAGCACAAAAAGTATGTTTTTTTCCTGGACACATTATTTGCCTTTCTAGAAAAAACATTGATCATGTTTACGAGTTTGTCAACTACTTTTGCACACATTCTGCAACATTACCATGATTTTCAAAGTAATGTCGCAATATTTCCCAGCGTTGTTCAAGCGTATACACGACCATATTCGTTCAGCGGAAGGATAAAACTAACTAAGCTAAGTGTTACAATTCACGAAATAAGCACTAGTTGAAAAAAAAAAGTTAGATGGCGGACCCTTTATTCGTAAGTATTTTATTACAACCTGAAGTACTTATTTGAGGATGTTGCAGCTGTTCCGCAAAGTACTGAATCGGTCATATTTGTTTAACCTGCAATCATTTTCTGTATTTTTCTTATATAAGAAATCATCAAATACATCAATTATCAGTAATTTATTAATGATCAAAAATAAAAACATACTAAACACACACATATTATTTTTATAATAAATAATTTCTGGTAACATACAAGAAGCAGACAACCACTGACATACTTTACCTTACCGTTGGAATTTATCAGTGAATTTAAATATTTTATTCACGATGAACTTATAATTAAAGTAATGCTGTAAGAAAAAACTGTTAGTTATTAAATATGTAAATTCTTCTTCTTCTTCGTGTCACCGACATCAAATTATTTTTGCCTAGTATCTGGCAACATCGATAGCTCATTTGTTGCCCAGCATTAGGTCCTGAGATGTACAGCTTGTTGGGCACATGGAACAGGATCTTGGGTGTGAGGCGGTCTGCAAGTTTCCACAATACTGACTGTCCCTGCCGAAGCATTCCCGGCCGCTCAAGGTTATGCTTTGTTCTACCAACTCCGGTTTTCCAGGTCCACCTGTCAAGGTTCTTGCCAGTTGGGAGGCCTTCCTTTGGAGTAACGAAATACTTTGATGCGACTTGTTGCCAGATCTGGAGTCTCTCATTTTAAGGGCCGTATGTGAGAGGTTGTGTGGATCTCAGATAGCTGTGGGGAGCATGAAAATAACCTCCCCTGGAAACGGAATATAGGACTTCCTCCTCCGGCCAATCTTTTCAACCCAGCGACAGCAAAATACCTGTATATAAATAATTCAAAGTCATTTACTTTATTATTATTTTAGTTTATTACAGTGGTGCCTCGCATAACGAACGCCTCGCACAGCGAACGCTGCACACTACGAACTTCCTTTTCGTTCATTTCACGATTCATACAACGAAGTTCGCTTCACACAACGAACTTCGCTTCACACAACGAAGTCGCCCACTTCACACGATCACTGCCGATTTATTGCATCCTTCCGCGCAGGCAGTCGTTAGTCACTGAGCAGTACGCTTAACTTACGCACGTGTCGCAGCAATCGTTCATCATTACAACGAAGTCGCCCGATCTTCTACGATCACTGCCGATTAATTGCATCCTCCCGCGAAGGCAGTCGTTAGACTCGTTAGTCACTGCGTAGTACGCTTAACTTACGCACGTATCGCAGCAATTGTTCTTCATTACGAATTAAATCGCACACGTATCACGGCAGTCGTCCTTTTAAGATAAACTCAACATTTTTTTTATATGATGGGTTCTAAAAAAAGCAGGAAGGTGATTTCTCTTGAAATGAAACAGGAAATAATTAGAAGGAGTGAATGTGGGGTAAAACAGTGTGACCTCGTCAAAGAGTTTGGCCTCAACAAGACCACCATTTTCACCATTTTGACAAACAAGGATGCAATAAAATCAGCCAAAGTAGCCAAAGGAGGAGAACATCCTGGTCAAATGGAAAGCAGTTCAGGAGTTTACCAATGCCCACTATCCGGATTCCGCTGAAGCAAACAGGATCAACGACCTGTACTCCGATACTCTTGTCCGTTATTTCCGGCAGATGTTGAAGAAAAGAGAGAAACAAACGACTTTGGACAGGTTTTTCACTGCACCATCGGCCAAAAAGCGGAAAATGGATGAAGATGTGCAAGATTCGATTATTTCTTAAAATTAAAAAATGTGTGTTTTTTTCATTATGTTTTTAGATGTATCTAAATAAAAATAATAACAAAAAATTTATCTTTTTTATGTCATCTTACCATATTTTATGCTACAGAACGAATTTTTTTTAACATGTATTGTTATGGGAAAACGCGTTTCACATAACGAACTTTTCGCATAACGAACTTGCTCCTGGAACGAATTAAGTTCGTTGTGTGAGGCACCACTGTATATTATAAATATCTACCTCTATGGATATTAACAGATCTAACAATAGTATACGAATATATCAGTTAGTAATCATATAAGTATCACAGATTTTCAATTGCGTAGATTTTTTATTTTAATATCTCATTATTAAACTGCTTGAGAAAGTCCTTACCTATTACTCTAAGCGTCTAAGCCACAGGTCAAACAAATTTTCTTCGTGGACATCATTTTTACATCTCGTGGATCCCTTTTTTTCTTCCTGACAGAGGCAATTTGAAACTTGGGATCTGTAACGTAAACTAGTTAAGAAAAATAATAATGCATTGAATAGGAAGGATGAATTTGATGTTTTGATACTAAATTTAAAAAAAAATGGCATCTTATAGTTAAATTAATTTTCATATATTCTCATATGTTAATGATGTCCAGTTTGTTCAATTATTTTTATGATACTGAAAACTGCGCTAAAACCTCTTTCCACTAGGTATGAAGATAAGAAAAGCGATTAAAAATATTCTTATAATCTTCCATAATGCAGGATCAGTGATAGCTATGAGTTTGTAAAGTTTTGTTTTAGCGGTCATTCCGAACAGTTCCTCTTGTAATACGAATATAATTAACCCCTAATTATTCTCCGTTTATATGGTCAACTTTCAGGATCTCATAGACCCCTAGGAGTCGTTATAGACCACTTTGGAAATCACTGGTATAAGCCTTCAGATGGCAAAGGGCGTATCAGTCGCAAGCCAGGGATCCTCAAGTCACCTCTGGCACAAATGCTAGTGTCGGGATTATGGATCTTCTGTGTGAAAGCTGTACCAAACTTTCCAACAGGGTTAAGAAACTTTTATTTAATTTATTATTTATAATGAAAGCACTAACAACACAACACTGTTCTTTGTCTATATACGTTCCTCGGTTACAGTATATATATATATAAGATTGCAAACGTATATATTTATCTGTTTCTCGAAGATTTTATGAAAGAAAAAACTCTAGAAGATACTAGAAGAGTTTAAAAGCTTCCCTGTGGCATTTTAGAAACAAATTTGGAAACTGCCAGTTCTTAGTTGATAGATGTGTGGGTGGGTGCATGTAGAATTAACTCTTTAAGTTAAGTAGGGCAATAACCATGGTAATAAAAGTAGAAAAGACTAAGTGAACCAATTATACGTCTGTTTTCATTGATTTCTTCTGAAGTCACTGCCTTATTCAAAGATAGGGTGGATTTGTCCTTGATAAAGAAGAAGAAGTGGTCGGTGAAATATCAACGTGATCTATATAGTCCCTAGTTTTTTTTGGATGCAAGAGCTACCTTGAATGGAGTTCGTAAAAAGGTAAAATAAATAAACATTTAATTTAGTTTTATAATGTAAAGTTGGCAGCCCTTGCTGAAGGTAAAAGTTCAAGGGAAGCACTAAGATAACATTAGGATGCTAAATTTAACTTGAGAAGGTTCTAATCAAAACAGTTCATCGCATCGTAATGGGTTCTGAAAGCACACAATAGTTTGAGAATGTTTCGTATTTCCACAAAATATGTTATGAAGAATATCTAAATAATATATTTTGTGGTAGATGAAAGTCATCCCGTGAGTACAACCAGTAAGTGAGTTTTATGAAAAACAGGCGATGTGTAAATTCGAATAAAATAATTGTGAAGCTCATCTATTTTTGTGTGTGTTTTTACCATATCCGCTCCATATTTGAAGCACATGGAGACCGAAATTCACCGTTCTTACAGTTTTATAAGCTTAGATTGTCTATATCTTGTCTCAGAACACATGTATACCTGGGAACATAGATTTTTTTTTTATGTAAACGCATGCAGGAGAGCACAACCGGTCAAGACCAGTGCACTCTATGACGCTCAGCCAGGGAGGCTGGACGCTGCATGCTGGAAACGTGTGTTGTGTTCGTGTTTTTGTGTTGGTTTGGGGAGATTGCAAGTGTATATTTATCTGTTTCTTGAAGAGATCCAGATTGTAGGAAGGAGGAAACACAGACGCTGGAAGAGCATTCCATAGCTTACCGGTGGCATTAAGGAAGGAACTTTGGAAGCTGCCAGTTCTTGGTCGACATATATTAACCGTGTATGGATGTTCGGCAAGTGTAAGACGAGTTTGTCAGCTGTGGATGGGTGCAGGAGGAATAAGTTCTTTAAGTTCCGAAGAGCAGCGACCGTGGTAATAACGGTAGAAAAGACTAAAAGAACCAACCTTACGTCTGTGTTCCATTGATTGTAGATTAGACGTAAGGGTGTCATTGTTTATCAAACGAATAGCTCTTCTTTGAACTGAGTCAATTAAGTTTAGAAGGTATTTTGGGGCTCCAATCCAAAGGTGACTGCCGTATTCAAGGATAGGTCGAATTTGTCCTTTATATAGAAGAAGAAGTTGTTTATCGTTGAAATACCGACGTGATCTATATAATACACCTAGTTTTTTGGAAGCGAGACCGGCTTTGGATCCCGGGAGTCTCCAAGCGAACATGCGATTGTATATCCAGAGAAATATTTGGGTGTTCAATAATCTGCGTTTAAGAGTATCGGATGATCAACTCGAAGCTGCCAAGGTCCGGAAAAATTAGTTTTAAGCTTAAATTTGATAAAATGAATGTTAAAAAATCAAGGTCGGTGAGGATTTAAACATGAATTTATTTTGAAACAGAGATAAATCCTAAAACATTGGCAGCGAGTTTTCATATACTCATAAATACGTCTTTCTTTAGTGAATATGTTTGGTTGAACTAATTCATTAAGTTTAAATAGCCAAGGACTCGAGGTAATCATATAAAATATGAAAACGCAATATGAAGGTAAAAATATTGTAATCTTTCAAAATAAATTACTATTTTAAACATATTGTTTTGCCAAATACACTTTTTAAAACTATCTAAGACAATCAACTTATTACTTGTTATAAAATTAAATTTGTTTGTAGCTTTTAAAGACTGCAGCATTTTGAAAGATAATTACTTTGCTTTGTACAAGATACTTGAAGCCATTCGATTGTAAATGCCAGACAACGATGAATCGACAGAACGCTTAACAAATTACCCCTAGAAGCGATGAAGATGGAGAGTTTTTTCCCCATCCTAATTGATAGATAAAACAGAAATAATGCAAGTTGTATTGCATCCAGGGTTGGAATTCTTCGATTAAAAATTATATTTTAAAAATTCTTGCTTAAAATATCAAAATAAAGCAAATATAATTTCACAGCAATGAGTCGACAAGAACGCTTAAATATCACCTATAGAACCAATGAAAGTGAATAGTTTTTGTTATTTATGCTAATTGCTAGAAAATTAAATAAATAATGCTACTTGTGTTTTTTTTTAATAGGTCAATTTTTTTATGACAGTTTTTGCAGTTGTTCACAATAATATGTAATACAATCTTTCAATTCAATTTTATTTTCAATTTTATTTCTTTCAGAAACATTACAAATTTTATTTCATACGATCCTGAAATAAGATATAATGCAACAGATTTGTTTTTTAATCAAGTTATTTATAATTACAAACAACGATTATTAAAAAGTCCCGAAGCTCTATAAACAGAAGACTCCACGAAATTACTTTGATAAATAAATTCATGAAGCTCATGTCGAAACTGGGCTTCTCTCAAGTGGAATATATCAATATTTGAGGTGAAATGGTTGAACAGTCACTCTCCCAAGATGCATAGTCTCTGGCAGGTTAGTATTACTTCTAGGAAGAACAAACAATCTGTGCCTCCTTGTTCTTAAATATTTTTTAGAGACAAACAAACCGATTTCCAACAAAATATCACGATTTCTGAACACGCCGCGCACTAGCTGAAATAAATGCATACTTAAGCACACATATTTTCTACTTCTTAACTCATTGTATCCCAACATACATGGTATAAAGTTAGATGGGTACAGCCACGGATAATATACATACATCATCATGTAAAGAAACTAAAGCTGCCCCCAGGATTCTCGACGTCCTTGTAGACCGTCGAGAACTGTATATTTATTGTAATCAGCGGAGCTACGGCAGGCAGAGCTGACGTGAGATGAGGCGGAGAACAAAGCGGCTGACAGAGCTTTATGGTGGCGGCTTGTAATGCCTATTTGCTCCAGTTGAGAGATCGGACATGGAAAAATGAAATTTATAAGAAATCGCACATGGAGTTAAAATCTGCTTTAGCGTTAACGAAGCAGATAGCAAGCTATTTCATATAAGCTCTGCCTCCCACAGCTCCGCAGAGTACATTCTATGTATAGTTACCAACGGTCTTTCAAGAAGGATCCAGTAGGAGTGCTTGAACTAAAGGTAAAAGTTTCTTGCATTAACAAGCTTAAAATTATAAACATTCAACTTTTTGTCGAGGGCACCTTGGGTCTATGAGTACTCGTCTGGTCTCAGAATAGTCTTCGGATATCTGCAGGGTATGGAGTGGATTTTCTCCAAGTCACGTCCTGAAGGAAACAGTAGACGCCGGTCTTTGTTACTTAACCTCTTCCAGACGGCGAGAGCTGTAGCAGGGATAGGACTGATTCAAAAAAGCTTTTACCGCCACTGGGTTTGTATTTTAAAAATCAGGGTTAAAACTGAAAAAAAAAAAACTTTTAAAAACGTTGTATTTCTAACAATCTAGAAATAAAAAATTCAATTTAAAAAGAAATTTTGAAATATCCGTTCTTATTTAATTTGTATTTTAATGCCTAGAAACACCACCCGTTATGATCAAATTTTTCATGCTAGAAGCACGTTAAAATTCATTTGATCTTCATAAACAAAACTTATCAAAAAGTTTTTTATATTTCTCAGATACTATAGAAGTCTTCTCTTTAAGTCTACGGGTTACTTTTCCGTAGAAACCTTAAGTGACTATAAATTTTATGCACTTGAAGTTTTGGTTAAATATATTCGTCATTATACTTCGTTCCAAGTCATGTATAAATATATGACTTGGAACGAAGTAAGGATAAAATCAATTGTCATGTATAGTGGGAGTTTTTGGTGACAATAAACTTTAGTTAAGGGAAATATGGAAAAAGTAGTTTTAATTCATTAATGATCTTTTTGTTTGATCTGATTGGTTTGCAGCAAAAAATCTTGCATCTCGATCTCCACTCTTTTTGATCTTCTGCAACCCTCTTTAGCTCAGTATAAGAGCTGCAACTCATGTTCTCGAACACTTGCTGAAAATACTCCTATGTAGGCCACCCTGCAGTTTCTTCCCTTAACTATTCCTTCCACAATGTCGTGAAGAAGACCATCGTGGTGCATAATGTGACCGATCTATTGGGCTCACTTCTGAGATGGTTCTTACTAGGTGCCTTTCTTTCTTGATTATGCTGAGAAACTCATTGTTCGTGACGTAGTCTCTCCATTAATGACATGCAAAAATATTTTCACTTCAAAGATATTAATTCAACAATAAATTTATAAATATGTATCACATTTTCATCCCTACAATAAATAAGGTATGACTGATTTTCTTAATATTTTTTCTTCTAGAACATTTTTCTACAAACTGGCATACACCAATATTTCTACGGATTATTTGGGAGTCGCAAGTTAAGCTATTGCCACTTTGGAAGACGTCGTGCATGTGACCCTATTGCATGCCTTTATAGAATAATTTTTCAAATGTTTTTTTTGAATATTTATTACAATATTATTTTGTTTTTTCAATATTCTAATCTACTTTTATAGATCGTTGACTATATTACAATATTATTAGTAATTAAATATACACATGCTTTAATACATCAAATTCTTTACACGCATCAATTCGTTCAGAATATATCAAGAAGGTAAAATTGTTCATCAGTAAAACAGGTATATGACTGGTTGTAAAAGTCCGCGTCGGACTTACAAGAAGTTGTTTTTCATCCATTCAATCTATAGTTTGGTTCGAGACCCGAGTGGTACTTACTAAAATAAATAGACTGTCGGAAAGTTATAATATTAAAAAAGCTTGTGAATAAATGTTGACTGATTGAATAATAAAAAATAATAATATACAAAACTCTGAATTTATACTTTAGAGACATCTATCGTTGTATCGTTATATGATGGGAATAATGGTATAAAAACAACTTATTCCGCGCAGCAGTTCGGGCAGGAGATGGTCGAGTGGTCTAGGGTAATGAACTTGAGCAACGGTTGGTTCCAAGGCTCGCTAGTTCGCATCCCGCTTCTGCCGATATTTTTTCTGAACGAATTGATGCGTGTAAATTTAATTTCTAATAATTTTTTAGTTGCATACACTTGTTAAATATTGACATTCAATCAAATTACATGGTTGCAAGAATTCACTTTCTTATGTACATACTTTATAAAAAACAACATCTAAAGGTATATTTTTGAAACACTAGAGCGGCTTTTTAAATTTTTACTCAACGCGTTTTAATCCCGAATATGTCATCCGGCGAATCGACATGTCGCGTATGAACCAGGTCTGGTGAATCAATTCGCTGCTTCTGAACCATATTTGGTGAATCGAGCATTCGATTCTGAACCAGATCACGTGCCACGCTTTCATACAAAAGTATTTCTGAGATCCGAAATGATGGAGGCTCCGGTTCGGTGCAGTAATACTGATTATATTTTGCAGGACCGCATTGGTCGTAAAAAATAAACGATTAACACATGTATTTATTTTTATTTTTAAAAACAACATTAACTAGCGGCAGCTATACGCTGATAAAAAATCGGTTCCTCGGTGAATATTTTTTGGACGATAAATTATTTTATTTAAAATTATAGTACATCAAAGCACTATTTCCCACCGTTATGAAAATTTCTTAGTAAAATCTTATGTAAATTGAATAACCGTATATTAATTGTGTCTCGTTCACAAAATAAATTATACCGATAACGTTTTATACCAACGAACATTCTGATCAAAACCCAACTGTCATATTAATATTTTGATTTTGAACTACATACAGAATTCCAAGCTCAATTTATATAGTAAGTAAATAAATACACACGCAAAATTGTAAAGGGTCCGCCAAATAACTTTTTTTTTTTAAACAGGGCGCAAAACATCGAGTGTAGCTTCGGCTGTGTGGCACGTAGCGCCGTCTTGTTGAAACCAAATGTTGACAATATCCTCTTGTTTAATTTTTGTGAACAAAAATTCGTTCAACATGGCCGCGCCGCATGGAAGCGCCATTGATGGCGCTTCACGCACACTTTCTGCCACAGCAGCAATATTCTCGGGTGTAAGCACTGTTTTTGGCTTTTCACGCTTTGGTTTATCGATGAGGATGCCAGTTTATTTCACTTTTTTCACAAGATAACGAACATAAGGAGCTGACGGTGATTCTCTTCTTCCAAAATCCGTACGCAATTTTCGCACACATTCTGCAACATTACCATGATTTTCAAAGTAATGTCGCAATATTTCCCAGCATTGTTCGAGCGTATACACAACCATATTCGCTTAGCGGAAGGATAAAACTAATTATCTGTCAAATCAGACATGAGATAAATGTTACCATTCACGAAATAAGCACTAGTTAAAAAATAACGTTAGATGGCGGACCCCTTACATCAAATTTTTACGCATCAATTAATTCAGAAATAATATCGGCAGATGTGGGATTCGAACCTCGAGCTTTGCACCTTTGCTCTATCCTACACACTGCGCTGTCCACACAACCATTCTAATAATATAAGCTAGTAAATATTGAGATAGAAATTGTATTTTTTTCAAGGCTACATTTACACCAAACGATCATAGCATAAGAATATGAGCATTAATATTTATTTAATGTATAATGTTTGTTACATGTCAAACTTGTGATTTTTCAATTCATTAATGAATTTATAAATATTATCGGATTCGTAGAATGCATTAACTGTTGTTATGTCATATTAAATAATGAAGTAATACACTTCGTAAAACCACTAAATTCAAATACTTTTTATGAGTCTACGTACACATACATTAACATTTTTGGTAATATTTTTCCTTGCATATGATAAAATTAAAACTGTTTTAAGTTTGTTTTAAGGAAGGAAAATTTTCTTGGAAGCCGGTTTACCAAATAAAAGCAGTGGTTTTATAAAGTATATTATTAAATTAAATAATATTATTGTTTTCGTTTAAGAATAATAACATTAAAATCACATATTATAAATTCATTTTGTAAGTGTACGATGTTATATTTTTAGTAATTGAATATACACATACTATACATCAAATTCTTTATACGCATCAATTCATTCAGTAAAATATCAGCAGAAGCGGGATGCGAACCGCGGGCCTTGGAACCAACCTTTGCCCAGGTTTTAGCCCTCTCGGCTATTTCTCTGCCTGAGCTGACATGCGTTAGAACTTGTATTAATACCATTGTTATCATTGTATGACGATAGATGTCTCTATAGTATATATTCAGAGTATGTATATTATTAATTTTTATTACGCAATCAGTCAACATTTGTTCAAAAGCATTTTTTAAATATTATTACTTTCCGACAGTCTATTTATTTTAATAAGTACTACTGTCTCGAACCGAATTATAGATTTAATGGATGAGAAACAATTTCTTGTGTTATATTTGTATCTACAAAATAACAATCTTTTCATTAATTAATTAATATAATTGTGATAAATTGGTAATGAACAATTAATGTGTAATATGTAATTACACATTAATTGGTGCATTAAATCTGCCTTCATCACGTTCAGCTTCCGGGTCAGTTGAGAGTGTTCGTCCTTTCAGCAGCTCCTTTCAGGAGTTCAGGGGTCTAAAGTTGAGGACGGCAGCATAAATCAAGGCCAAAGTGCAACCGCGGCCGCTGCTGCGGCGGCCCTGCTTTCAGTCCGGAAGTTTCCACCACTTTCCTGAAGCTTGCATCGTGGAGCAGTGGTCTGAAGGAATGAACCTGAAAATTGAATCGCTTAGTATTTCAATCATAGCCTTCTGAAATTCACGTAATGTCTTATTCCCAATCTATTAAATTTTATTCTTCAAAAATGACTCACATGCGCCATTTTTTAAACGAGTCTTAATAATAATTAATTTTAAATAAACGTTTGATATCAAATAACATAATTTTTGAACTATTTTTAAACCAATGCCAAACACATAGCAGTCTGATTACATATTAAATAATAAATGTACGTTAGTATATATATTTTGTCTTCTTCGTAGTAGTAGTATCAATCCGGTGGATTGGTTTGCAGCAACAAAATCTTGCATCTCGGTCTCTATTCCTTTCGATCCTCTGCAATCTTCTGCAGCTCAGCATAAGATCTAAAACTAATGTCATTGAACATTTGCTGCAAATACTCCCGTCTTTTTTACCTTATCCGTTCCATATTTGGAGCATCCATATGTCCATACACCGCAAATCGCAATTTCACAGTTCTATAAATTCAGATTATCTATGCATTGTCCAAGAACACCTGTATACTCGGAGGTCTACATGGGAACATATATGGTTCTCTAGAACAGCGCAAGAGCTCGTGAACTTACATAGACTGCAGCTTAAGTACCTTAAATAAAAAAATGATTTTTTTATCCTCAAGAGGTGGATTCAATCTAACAGGGGCATTTATAGAGAATAGATTTGAATAAATAAAATTTGAAAAATCAAGCTTGGTCGGATTTGATATCGACGTCTGAATGACAAACAATTCACCATTGAACTATGTCACCCGTTCTAATATACTCGTAATTAAAATTTATACTTAAATTAACAACATATTATTACAAATAGTTTGCATAACCCTTTAATTACGGCTCAGTGGAATACGAATTATACTGTCAATTATAAAACTTGTATTTGAAGCATAAATATACTTATCTGGTCAATTTTGATATTTCACATTGTTTCTTGTATCCTTTAGCTATCAGATGATGCATAAAAAACTATTCTACGAAAGTAGCAAAACGATATATATCAAAGTTACCGATGTCAACGGTATGGGAATCTTACACGGCATATATTGGGTACCGATGCGAATAGGTTAACAATAAATTCAATATTATCAATAAATTTAGTGATTTCCAAATAATTATTTTATTTTAACAAAATAGGTAAAATATGGCGTAGCGTTCCATCAGCGCACAAACGATGTTGGTTGATAACGCCTGCTAATTTATGGCTCTTGACTCTGCTGTGAGTGTTTTATGTCCTCGACTGTACGCCACAGCTCGACTATGAATGTTTGCTTTTTCAGAATCAGAATCACATTACAGATTATAGTGAAACATGGACAACTGCTGAAATTGTTAGCTTGATACGAAATGCATTATATCGTCTGTATAGTATATGTGAGGGTTATCCGTTAAATAACGTTTCCATAGCTCTACAGTTCTGAAAAGCGCTGTTATGGAGGATCCCGCGATTCTGTAGTGTACCATGGTTACCCCACTCCAAATCCCTTCCCTAGCGATCAATATTTATAATTTTTAATCGATCAAATACAAATTGAACCTATTATTAGTTGTCCATGAATAAACCATTAATGAAATAGTAAAAAAACAGGGAACGGTAAAAAAAAGACTGACGGTTTTCATCATTGTTTTGATTTAAGACCGTCAGTTTTTTTTCGCCGCTCCCTATATTTTGGTAATCCATTCAAAATTTTCATAATACCTATTATTAAATTGATAATTATTTTGGTTCACGGAAGTATTAAATACTACAAAAAGGTCATTAATCTTATATCTTCAAAAAATAACATATAATATGAGAATCCTTAATGAATTTAAATACTTCATACAGTAAATATATAATTTATTATATAAAAATGATACAAGTAAATAATTTACACGCGTCTTTCCCCTACTTACTTTCTTGTTTGAAATTCGTGCATATTTTAGGCAGTGGTCGTTTCAGGTATCTCGAGATCACCGGGCTCGTGACTTTCTGCCTTGGTAAGTCATTGAGAAATAAAGTATTAGAATATTTAAATTTATTTATATTAATACACCAAAGGTAAAAACGATTTATGTATTTGATATTTGAAATGCATTTCGAAGTAAATGCTAAAAATATTAATAAATAATATTACATGTTATTTATTTATGATTTTAACGATGTCAGCGTTGAATCTGAGACGCAGATTCATCGTTTATTTTTCAGAGAATAATTAGAGCTATGCGGCCAATGTTTCACCCGGGCTTATACGATTAGACGGAGCAAACTATTCCGGGTTATCTCTTGCGCGGGTAGCTGCTTCGATGGTCCCGAGTAAAGTTTACTGTTTGGCTCCCGCAGGGCCCTGCTACGGCGTAGGACCTTGCTACGGCGTAGCACCCCAGTGCGACTCGAGGCTCGTTACAAGTGCTACAAGGCAGATATACGCACGGAACACATCCGCGACGGAAACTTGGCTAAATCTTTCTGCTAAAGTGGATACTGAAGTGTTACGCCAGTGATTGGCAACATAACGAAAACTGCGAAATTTGAAAAAAATACACTTTTTTGGAGGTCTTAGATCAATACTGAAGTCTGGAAACTTGAAATCTATTAATATTCCTCAGACTTTTAAGACAGTTATATTTATAATCATGTCGGAAACAACAGGGTCAGATCTTGTGTGCCTAGAAGTTAGCGACGTCGATGGCGTTACTCTCAGCCATCATCAGGTCTTCCTGGGTGCAGCTACTCGGACACAGCGCACACTCCAGAAGGTGTGACAGGGTCTGCTCCACGCCGCAGTCACATTCAGTCGGTCCACTGTAAAATTGCCAGGCTTTTATTTGTGTGCTCGTCCTGCATACTCCGGTCCGAAGTCTGTTAACGGACCTTCATATATTCTACCCCTGGTTGTGTCCAGGGGCTAGGTCCTCTTTCGGGGCAATCCAAGTATTCCCCTCACTTGCGCTTCTCCACATGCTCAGACGCAGGGTGGCCTAAGGTATCACCAGTTTGGCTGTCGACTGTAGGAAACTTCTTCTTGATTTGAGCCGTTTGGTTATCTTTGAAACAGATTATATTGTATGAATACAAAACATGGTTGTAAATGAATATAATTAACTGGTACAAGTAATCAAACAAAGACGAAATAACTTGCCTAAGGCATTTAACTAATGTTTTGACAGTGAAAATGTTTAAATTCACTGCTTTAGATAGTAACAGTCAGATTGGAAGACTTAGCTAATTCTGCGCGGACTCAGCGCGAGTCTTGTATGTCCTAATCCGGTCTTGGATTAAGCATATCTCTTCTATTTTGTATTGGAGTGAAAGGATGCTCAGACGCTAATTAAAAGAGTAAAAAACACAAAGGAGTGACGTCAAAATTAAAAATACACACGTAACAACGCATGCAATGAAAATTTTCGATTGAAAATTTTAAACGCATTTAAATTCATCATCGTCAGCCTGTGTCACTGTCCATTGTTGAACGAAGCCCTTCCGCACGAGTATTAATCCTTCTCAGTTATCTTCTGTACTTAGATTACTACACCCGCCATATACTGATGTCGTCAATCCATTTCGCAAGAGGTCGGCTAGCGCTCAAATGCAGCATTGTCAGGCTACGTGAAGTTAAACATGAAAGAGTGGGTTTGATTTAACTTAATTCATGACATATTTTATACTATTGTAAAGGAGACCAAACTTTTCAAGACGAAATTGTTTTTCTAATCGATTACTTAAAATAAAAAAGAAAAACAATTATACTTAAGCAGTTTCATTATGTATTGACAATTACTTTTACTCAAGATTCAACTCAATGGTAAGACGGAGAAATTAAAAATGAACGTATTTGGTCCTGAGAAGAGGTACAACATACATACATTTTATATGTGCAGTGCTCGTGGGTACGCATTCAAGAAAGATACATGCCCTATGTTGCTCAACTCCAGAGATTAACATAAAATATTGTACTATTTCAAAATGGTATGAAAGTTATTTATTTCACTTGTCTATGTCCACTCCCAAGTTGCCATTACACTCTATCAGCCGCCTTGGTCCTCACCATCCCATGTCAGCTATATCTCACGTAGCTTTGCCGAGTACATTCGAAATGGTATGAAAAATAGTGATTTAATGCATGAACAGTAGCAGATTGTTATATTCTACGTTCGTACATGAGAAATGTTTGTAATTTAATCGGGAAGGGCCGCATCAAGAGATGATTGCGCCAGGGCTGCATCAGGTCCGGACTCCCTTCCTGGTATCTGCGTTTCCGGCCCAGTGGTCCCTGCGAGGCTAAATAGGCGGCACATCCCGGGGGGCGCCAGATAACGCTGGCTCTGGTGGGATTAGACGGAATTAAGAGAAATCCGCTGCCGTGCAAACAATCTACTCTCCTGCTGCATCACTTTAAAAGGGCAGATAGATTTCGTTGAAATATTGCGGTAGTAAACCAAACAGATAACCACAAATACTGTTTTTATAGATAATTGTATTTGAAATTTAACTGTTTTTTAACTTACAGTTATATTATTATCATCACCATGTGCTCCCTTAATTGGAACAAATGGTCATCACGAACTGCCGCCACAAAGATCTATCATCTTCCTTGGTCATTTCGACATCCCATGTTAACTCCGCCTTCCGTATATAAAATTATATACACATTTAAAATATATACAATTACTTTATTTAATTCAGCTATTTTTTTCTGTCTTTAAATATTATATTTTAAATTGTGAAAGAAGTATAATCTCTGGTTTTTATGAAACTTGCTATTTTAAAAATGCCTAAGTAATGGTTTAAAGATATTTTTATGTCAGTATTCCTTATTGGGCGTTAATTAAACTTTAAACTAGCAAGCATTAAATAATCCACACATTTCTTTTTCACAATGAAATATTTTTAAGTATAAAAGAATATTCAAAAAGTGAAAAAAAAAATATTTAAAAAACGTCTTAAGTGATAACTTTATACTAAAATATCTTTATATGGCGGAACTCTAATATATTTTTGACAAGCTTATATGAATATTTTTAATTTTTATTATTCAATCAGTCTTTATTTATTCACAAGCTTAAACACTATTACTTTCCTAATAAATGAAGACTGATTGAATAATCCAAAAAAAATAAAAATATACATACTTTGAATATATACTATAGCGACATCTATCATACGATGATAACAATGACATGAATACTAGTTTCAACGTGAGTCGGTCCAGGCACAGTAATAGCCCAGTCGGCTGAGCGGTATGAATACCTGGGCATAGTTGGTTTCCAAGGTCCGCGGTTCGCATCCCGCTTCTGCCGTTATTTTTGTGTTTGGATTGACGCGTTGAAAAAAAGAATTTTATGTATAGAATATGTATATTTAATTATTAATAATATTTTTTGAGCTCGTGTTTATCCATTTTGATAATGATAATTTTAGGTCCGAATCGGCTGAAAATAAAATATTTTTTTCATTGTTTAATTTGTTCAACATAATTATACCAACCCAACTTTACCTAACTTAACCAAATCAAAGCTAACTTACCTTATTACTAACCTTATGTTAAATCTTAAATTAAAAAATGTTTTTTATTCAGGCCACAATTGATTTCAATTCTGACCATAAGTTTGCTTAAATTCTTACAAATTTTGTTTCCTCTATTTATCACACACGAAAAATATTGATTCTTATAATTCCTTCATGTAATATATATTATTTTACACAGCTTTTTTTTTGTATTGCGTTGTAAGATAATACGAAAACGTCTCACAAGGAACTCGACAAAATATTTTTATGAAATATTTAATAGGATAAAAGTGATTGAAAGCCCTACAAGTACCCGTCGTCGAGGTCTACGGCGTAGAGTCTCGTAGCTCAGCCACTCAGCGTCGCGAGACAATCTTTAGTCTATTTCACGGCTGGTGCCTTTGATTGATTTTTCTCTTCCGGAGCGCCGCAGCCTCTTCTCTCTTATCGTGGAGGTTTTCTGGGCCGCGAGAGCCTTCGCCTGTGATATTGCGTTTCAGCGAGACGGTTTCAGTTTAACAAACTGTAAAAACACTCCAATTCTAGCACAACCTATCATTTATATATAAACATAAGTGAGATTTTTCAAATCAATAAAAAAAATATATGTTAAATAAACTGACATACCTGTTAATTAAAGGGCTCCATGTCGCCGGGATCATCCTTGGAACGCGTGGTGAATAGATGGGGAGCAGGTCACAAAACAAAGAACTTTTCGAGAAGCACATTGTAATATATTTAAGATAAAGTGATTGACAAAATTCGGTCGTCTGCCCAGAACAAATCTTTCTGCATTCTGTACAGGTCCCATGCAGACTGTCTATTGACACTGCTAGCAGGAATGACAGCCCAGCGCTGAAATTTATATAGTGCCCAATTACGGAGCTAATGTCGTATCAGTTAACGCCCCCAGAACAAACGAAATGGCGACGCAGAGCTATGTCACTATGTTACTATCATTTTTATATATCCGCGAACAAATATAAGGGACGAAAGATCGTAAATCGAGGATTTTCTGCATCATCCTGCAAGAGCATTATCGAGCTGATATAAATACGAGTATAATTACAATATCACGACATGTAGCCTTACCAAACATTCAATACGTAGATACCAATTAATGATGAATTGGTGAATTTACACATTTTTTGGGTTTCTTAGAGGCTACTGGCCAGTCTTCTTGTAATGCGCTCTTTTAAAAATACTTATTAAGTCGACAAATTTTGTTAATCGCATAGAGACAATTTTATAAGTTTCTGACTGCATATATTGCATAATTATAAGAAGATAATTTTAGAAAGCTTGAATGATTTACTTGAAACGTGGTACATAATCCGATTGACATCTGTCAATATCAATTTTTATTTTCCTGATAACTGTACACAATGATTTTTACTCTCGCACGAAATATATCACCGATATTATGAAATATTGCGTTGACTTAATACAGTAATGACATTCGTTTTTAATTGTGAATGTTCTAATATTCTATACATAAAATATTCATTTTGTTTTTATCTCTGTCAGAAATTTTGAGTGACAGCTAGAATGGTACCGGTTTTGAAGAATAATATTGTTAATAACATTGTGGTAACACAATGTGACAATACTTGTTGAAACTGCATAATTATAATTTTAATTAAAATAAATTTAAAAAATTAACAATTATTGTAGATGGTCTCCAGGGAGGCCAAACATGTAATCATTTAAAGCAGTGCTCCGCAACTGGTGTGCCGCGGCACAGTGGTGTGCCGTAAGTCGATACAGGTGTGCCGCGATCAAATAAGGCAATATTATAAATAAATAATTTTACAACAGTCCTCGAGCCCCCAGTGCCTATCGCCTATTTATGTAGACATACAACAAGGTACTTGCTTTACTAAGTTATAAATGAAATTAAAAAATAGTAAAATTGATCAAATTAATATCTATTTTTGGCTTTTGGTGTGCCTCAGTATTCTAGGTGAGAACTTTGGTGTGCCGTAGAATCCCAAGAAGTACTTTGGTGTGCCGTAGATGAGAAAAGGTTTCGGAGCTCTGATTTAAAGTAAATGTTAATCAAAACTAAATATTTTCAATTTTTAAATTAAAATTTATGTAAAGTTATAATAATATTGTTCTTTAAAGATAAAAATAAAACTTATTTTTTTTGACTAACGTATTTAAGGTAATTCACAAATTAAATTTATTAAAAAATTGATTAAATAACGCTAGACAACCACAAACTGAAATATAGAGTTTTGAAACATTTCATATATATCAGTATTTCACAATTTTCCAAATTGAACTTTAATTTCCCCCACCACAGATAATCTGCATGTAGTTTGAATGTGTGAGGCTTAAACTATCAAACAAATAAATGTTAAGTATAATTTATATTATATTGGAAATATATAATATATAAATTTCCAATTATAAAAGTCTTAAGTTCAAACATAAATTTTAGCAAAAGTTCTACAACAAAATTTCTATCATTTAAGAAGCAATTTTAATTGGCAAATTAACAGCTTACCGGATAGAAAAGTTAAAAGTTAAGCTCAGGATATTTTTTAACTCGAAACCTTTCTGCACAGTGACGTTGGAACTAAATCTCCTTACGTTAAAAGTAGATTGTAACTATTTTATGAAAATCAGATTGCAACCTGAAATAGAGATGAAATAAAGTTGGGAAACAATGAAAAGTAAATACACCTTGTAGTCAATATATTGGCTCCATCTTCAATAATTATATATTTTGATCCAGTGTTTAATTTTTCTCATGTTCATTCCATATCTAGAACATATCTTCATTACAAACTGCCGCCACTCACTTCTATCAGCTGCCACTTTCCATTTTTCTACCCATGACTTGCATCCAAATGTCCACCTGGAAACATATATAGTTCTCGTTAAACCACCAGGATATAAGCACGAGTACTTAAAAGGGCTGTAGTCGAGAAATATTTTTGAGTGATTCGTTAATCGCATTTCATAATGTGATCATATAATTATCAAGGAACGCTTGCTTTTTGTTCTAAAGATTGGCTCGTGGTTAGCAACAGGCGGTTACTCATTCAAGTTTTGATCCGCGTCCAATGTTACTTAACTTTGGTAATCTAAAAAGAACCGCGCTAATGATGTGCTAGTGCTGATGTTCATTTCAACCTTTATTATCACACTGATACTTAAAATTTTGATTTACTAACAATTTGATATTAGTCCCCCTTTATTCCCCAATATATTTTTACGAAGGTATAAGCATTTATTATATTTTAAGATATAAAGTAATGTAGAGAACTTGGTCCAATTGTTATAATTAATAAAGATAGGTAATTTGTACGTGATGATGACTATTTTACAATTGATAGTTTTATTTGGCAATTCAGTTTTATATAAAAAATTATAAACAAGTAAGAAAAGTAGCCTACATATATAATACATACTTGCTGTAGTAATTTGATACAAAGGTTATTTCTTGGAATAAATGTTAGCAGAGCAAACATAGAGTAAAAAGAAATAACCAAGTAGTGAGTTAAAATGACCCAGCAGTGGGAATGAAACGTGTGGAACAAGAAATCAATTAGTTTTTATTGCTGTTTGCCCCAAATAATACGAGACTTTCGATTTTTTCTCGGATAATCCGCCGCAAGACCCCTTCCCAAGGACCACAACAGGTGGCAAACGCTCCGAACGGGTCAATTTCAGGATGTGGGGTGAGTTTCCTGGCTGTGATAGCCGTGAACCCCACCCCTGGTTCGGTGCCAAGATGGAATGAAGGGGTTGGATAAGAAACAGGGGTTAAATGTTGTTTTGACCCTTTTTCTAATTGAGTTCGAAGACAGGACGACTAATGATGTTTCTTTTCGTAGCTTGTAACGTTTTTTTAATGGAAATTCTTGTATATATAGTAATTATTACAGAACAAACGATAGAAACCAGTGATATTCAAATCAGGACTGCTAGACGCTCCTTGCAAAAATATGTGTTGTATTTGTGAAAAGGATCAAAAGATTGCAATCTGTTTTTAAAGAGATCCAATTTGTTATAAAGATAAAAGATACAAGAAGAAAATTATAGATCAGTATTTTATACATTGTTTGAACATGGATCGTACTGAGCACTGCTTAATTTGCTGTACGATATAACTATGTTTGTATAAGTTGGAACTGATGAAGCATTAATATATCGCAAAAATAAATCTTTGCGATCTATTGTCGATCTTCGCGATCATCAAAAGATCGCAAAACTGAAGTCTTCTAGCAAGTAAAAGACTGCTTAATGTGGTCCATGCTAAAACAAGGTTAGAAATACTTACCTTCTTACTATTGAAATGGATCTCATAGTAAACGCTAAAAATATAAACATCATCAAAAGATCATTTCAGAACTATTCGCTTGTTTTAAGGAATATATTTTGAGCATTGTCTGTTATTGATCGACGTTCATCAATTTTTATATTGCAGGAAAAATAATATATAAAGTTCAGAGGAGCACCAGGCCATGGAAGTAACGATACAAGATAATAAGTAATTTTTATGATAATATTGTATACTTTACGTCTCCGTACGGATACAGATTTCATAAAACTTAGAGTGACTGCCGGCAAAATTATGTATGCAATTCGTATATATTTTTTTATTTTTGACATGGAATGATAAATGAAATTTTTCTATATGGAAAAGGACGGTTAGGTGCGGACAAGGCATCCTTTATAATACTACTGTCAGCTATGGTACAAAGGTGAACCTAGTTGGGAAGTTCAGATACCGCAGTTTGAAATGCTCATCCAGTATACTCGTATATATTTTCTCCCTCATAGAATCTGGATCACTTTACAACACATATTAATATTTACTTGTGATCTTTCTAAAAAAGACGCCTTCGAAAATGACACATATTTCTTCATGCGGTGTTCACAGCGTTATATAAACCACTGGTTTGCTCTGGTGATGTAATATTGCTTAAATAAATATATCAGTCTAGTTACAAATAGCTTTAAAAATATGTAAAACGATTAATTAATGGGTAAAACTATTTTTTAGTATTTATTTAAATGCTTAATCGTTTAAATAATATGTTTTCATCTCACATCAAGTAATATAAATTACAGTCAAATTACATACGTTTGATATTAGTTAGTTGACTTCAGCACAAACCAATGGTGCAGTAATTACAATTTTTCAGCAAAATATTAATAAATCGTGACCAAAATATTCACAGCAAAATAAATAAACGTGCATCGAATAATTCAATATTTGTTTTGCTACGAAATAAATCAAACTAAAAAATCGCAGTACTAACCCGAACTTGTATTTTTTACTACTATATATATCGTAAAAAGGTGATTTGTTAATCGATTTATAAAGAGATCGGTTATTAGTCTTAAGCTCACGATGCTTTGACAGTTTGGTCATAAGAAACGACTCAACTCAGTGCTGTCCCCAGGATACAGCCCTGGAGGTTGTCTGAAACCTATTCCTATTTACCTATTACCAGGTGGCTCATTAGGTGCAGAGATATCTTGGGAAAAGGCATGTTCGATGGCAACAGGTTTGAGAAAAGGCAATTTATGGTGACTTAATATTACAAATTTGGAATGAATATGGGAAGAAGAATAAAACACGTTTTAAAAAATGTTCTATAATAGTTAATGCAGCCGTGTAATGGGTATTGATAATAAGCGGCTTTGTTAAATACTGCGGGTATGATTGTTTCAATATATGAGGTATGACAAGGTGAGGTCAGCCTTCTATTCTTAATTCTTTCGAGAGTTCGTCCTGGTTAGAACATGCTTTTCTTGTGATGCATCACAAGAGCATAAACTATAGCTTTCTTATTCCTCACAAGGGTCTAGCCATCGTGAAACGCTTTCAGTAACTATACAAAGAATGTACTCGGTGTAACTCTGGTAGACAGAGCTGATATTTGATATGGTGGGGACCACAAAAATATGCTAATATCGTAGCGACAATATAGGAATTTTACATAGGTCATCATTGCAACTGAAGCTACGCCGATTACATAATATGCATTATCACAGATGACTCTTGAATGTGATACCGAGGGTTTAAATAGAAGGCAGCTGTAGTATTCGAGATATATTTAAGCATTTTGTTAATCAGAATTCTTAATGAGAAAGTGTCATGAATACAGCGCTTTAAAAACCTGGACCATTTTATCCTAAGAAGCGGCTCAACTGCTTTCTTAGAAATTTTCAAGCACAGTCTTCTCAAAAATTGTTTACTTTTGACTTTGAATCAATTTATAAGTTTATATTTAATTATCTTATTCTTCTACTTTACCCTTGCATGCACAACAGACGTCTTCCAATTCAACCCGTCGCTGCATTGCAACCCGTTCAAGAGCACGGCGGCACCATCCGCCCGATTTAACCCTTTCCCGACCAATCCCAGACTCTCAACTCAACCGGGCTTAAGCCCCGTCCACCCGTTTAACCCCTTACCACCCGATTGTACCCCGCATCACCCGTTTTAAACCCCTGCCGCCCGTTTACCCTACTGCACCCAACATCGCCCGTTTTAACCTCCTCGCCACCCCCGCGGTGGTGTAATAAATCGGTCATCCGGGCGGGGCGGATCAGGGCGGTGTTTATACTGCGCTTTGGCGAAATCGATTTATAACCACCGCCGGGCGCGAGCGGGTTAAATAAAAAACAATCATATACCCGATGCTGGGTTTTGCCGGCGGAGCGTGGCGAGCACTGCCAATAATAGATTACTCCTTTGCATCGCTTTTTTTTATTAAAACACACTTATAGGAACACTGAAACAGTGGAAAAAATATTCAAACGATCCTATACAGCCTTAAAATGTTAATACTCGTACTTGAAATTATAGTATTTATTTTATTTCATTAAAACTAAATTTTCAGCATTCACTTTCAGATCCATTATAAATAATATATATTTATTTTGATTTTTTCGATCGATATTTCTTGGCGGAATTCTATAATATGAGATATAAATAAAAGATTTGTAGAATTTATTTCAAATATTTTTTTTTTGACGACATGCTTCAGCCAGGTCGAATGGGCATTTTCAAGTCATTTAGTAATTTCAGTGAAAATGTGTGTTCATTGATGTCACAACAAAATATCTATAATTACAAATGCCATTAAAAAACAATAAACATTTACATCAAAATTCACTTAAGTAAGAATTCTAGATAATTTTAGCAAAAAATATTTTCGCCGGAGACAACTAACTCTCTGTTATCTCTTAACAAGTGATGGATTGAAACTGCAGTCAAATATTTTCGTCGATTTCGAACTCAATTTAAATTTGAGCATTATTTTAAAATAAATTTTAACTTTTATCAATTAAAATTGTTTTTTCAAATAGAGCTGTAGTAAATTTTAATGCATAAAATAGTTTTTAACTTGTTCATTTTCGTGTTTCTGTACTGAAAATAGTACCAGGAAACGTAAAACACAGGTACGGGAGCGAGACGGCTGAAGCATTCAGTAAAAAATGTGAAATATGCCCTTAGCAGTTGGCAGTATGTAGAACAGTGATTCTAAACGGTTTTTAAAGACGACGAGAACTTTTGTAAATAACAGTTCCAGTAACAAAATCATGATGCTTTATGTTAAGCATTTTCTTTACACTAATGCTTTATACTATTCAAAAACTGCGACCGATTGCATTGGAAAAGCAAATTCCCCACCACATTTCCCGACCAGTTTTACCGCGCAGCAATGGACATTCAAGTCAGACATTAAAATCATGCGCATTAATTTCATAATGATAGCAACACAGGTGGTCTCCCAGCCCATTTGATGTCCTGATTTGGTTTTGTGTGACTTTTTCTGTATTCCCGATTACATAAAGAGCTGAAACGAAAGCTTACAAAACCATAGAAAAACGATTTTTAAAAATACAGGATACTATTTTATTATTTCAATATTCTAAACCATAGATCGACCAAATTACAATATTATTATTAACTAAATATACATATACTATACATAAAATTCTTTCAGCTTGTGAATAAATGATGACTGATTGAATAATAAAAAATAAAAGTATACATACTTTGAATATATACTAAAGCGACATCTCATACGATAACAATGACATAAATAATAGTTTCAACGTGTCTGTCCAGGCCCAGTTTGCTGAGCGGTTGAACTGCATGCCGCTTCTGCCGTTATTTTTTTGTTTGAATTGACGCGTTGAAAAAAATTTTATGTATAGTAAATGAATATTTAATTAATAATCTAAAATTATGTTAAAAAGTTCCTGAGGGACTTTCCATCAGACTGTGTCCACCCAATGTTGAACTTAGTCTATTGCATGAGTTTCCATCGTCTTCAATCCTCCGCATTCTGCATGTAGAGGAGAGTGTTTTGAAGAATTTTAAGCATTTGAACAGATCCAATCAATAAATTGTTTTTTTGCAGAACATGCATAGTACTTTTTTAATGGATCCTATAGATATTTCATATACGCATTTTGCGGGGTACTAAATGCTCCGCGGAGTCAACAATCGCTGAATTGTAGAGCAACGTATGACCGGTACAGCGAGTCCATCCAAATAATCCCGCAGATGTTCGATTGCACGAGCTTTGTGTAATGGGGCGGCAGAAATATATTAGTGTACCTGAAGCAAATGTTTCAGTTATTTTCAGCCGAAAATGCGCGACTCTGAAATTATTTGAACTGTGCGCGCTTTATACTGGGTTGAATTGATTGGAAAATCTTAAGCTATGAAATATGTCATGTTTGTGGGTTGATATGTGGAATTATGTTTCTTAAAGTAATAGTATCTAACATAGCATAATAAAATATTGCCGAAAAATAAGTTATAGTTGAAGTAATGTTGTATATAAAAGAGGAATTTGAACATATTTCTACATTACAAGATTTCATTTTTGCTCTTCATTTTTTTATTACGCGATGAAGCCATTTTCAAGCATTTAAGTATATGTATTTTTTATTATAAATTTATTCATTAAGAAATCGTTTGTATAACAACTGATATACATACGAATTCATAATATATATAGTCTTTGACATTTCTCTTATCAAGAAATCGGTGAAAAATAAACAGCTAGTATTCGAACCTCGAACCTTTGCAACCACGTTCATTTAGTTATCCTCCACTATCCTCTCGGCCACTTGCATTGCCTGAGATGAGTCAAGAAATATACAAGTATTTCATTATTGATATGTTTTAAATATATAATAAATAAATAATGATTATTATAAATGATATTTGTTGCAAATTATGTGTAAATTTGTTGACATTCAATCCAATAATTTATTTACAAATATTCATTTTTGTTTAAAATCTACAGTGGTTTAAAAATATTTTACTTTATTAGAATAATGAAATGTTTTCTAAAACCAATCAAAATTAATTAATTAAATAAAAAAAGCAATTCCATTCTAAGCGATGGGGTTTTCTCTAATATAATAAAATATATAAATACATTGCCTTTTAATAACATTAAGGTTATCAACTGACAATACTTGAAACTGCAAAATTATAATTTTTAATTCATTTTCATGAAAAAATTAAAATATTTAGTTTTGATTTACATTTATTTTAAACGATTACATGTTTTGGCCTCTCTGGAGACTGATTACAGAGATTATTGAAGATGGTCTCCAAGGAGGCTGAAACATGTAATTATTTAAAATAAATGTGAATCAAAACTAATTAGATATTTTTGATTAGTTTATTTTTTTAATTAAAATTATTTTAAAATTATGACATTGCCTTTTCGTAAAAAACAAAATGTATTTAAAAATATTTACTTTTTAATAATTTTAAATTCCAATACAATTTTTCCAGGGGCCATTATAAAATAATATCATTTTAATACAAAAATTATCCATTGACTTTTGCTCGATCGGCCGTGAGTAAAACAGTTGAAATCAATTGGGTGTTAAAAAGGTCATAAAAAACCCATTAACTCCATCACAGAGCTGCGCCATACATACGCGGACGATAAATCCCAGAAATGGCACTTAAATGTTATGGGCTTTGTGCGACATTCAAATATTTTTCCGAAAATTATATCTGCGGATATTATTTTCCGGTACTTTAAAATGGCGAATTAACCCATTATCGTATTTATTCTATTCCAGCATCTGCCTATTAATAATTATTTATTTACTATTTATCGTATGGCGATTCAGTGAATACGATAATCTTTATTGTATTTGACTATTTAAATTTTAATTTATTGCTACTTTAATAACCATTGTAAGCAATTAAACTATGTTGACCTTTTTAAAGCAACGTCATTTATTTACTTTATAATACCGTGAATAGAGTATTTGTTGTAATTTACTAATAAATGAGTCCTTAGAGCTGACTATAGTAAAAAGTTTTGCTATTTTTCTAATGTAGAAGCCACTGTGTTGATACGGTCATATTTAAGTTCTAAGAAATGATGTTTAAGGAAGGTAAGGAAGGTAAATACAATTAACAGATCACTGAAACTAATGGCCTACAGAACGAGCTCGCTCTGAGAAGTTTAGACCATTTTTTTAATTCTATGCGCATTATCAAGGCTCGCAGCTTTTCTCAATCAAAAAAAAAGTACCATCTACACAGTGCTTGTGTCATTTCCATTCATTTTTAAGGCTGTGAAGCTTAGCATCTCACCAAAATCCAATACAGCCGTTTAATGAGTTTGAAATCAGATGGCTGCGTGGAATAGTGGCAGTACGATGGTTTGACTTTGTGAGATTGACGAGGTGAGAGAGCGCACAAATAAGTTTTCAGTTGATTAAGAGGTGAAGGTTATCCTAGTTGGGGTATGTACTAAGGATCCACAGGAGAGCATAACAGTTGTTTTTTTTTCAAGCACCCAGGAATGCGCTGTTCTTGAAGGCCATAGGGTAATAAATATTGATATCAGCACGATGTAGCCCTTGCTTACTGGTACCGAAAACCTCGATAAACCATCTTTCGTCTCTTATTTTTGTCACTTGCCACACATTTATGTGTCAGCCATATTGGAACTAGTTATAGTTTTTGCCAAGGACAGCGCTGGTGACCGACCACGGGCCGGATGCGTCAGTTATGTGTTGACAATCGATAAGGTAGCATTACGGCCATAGCAGCATGTCTCCCGTTTGGCCGAAAGCTTGTTAAGTTTTTAAGTAAATATAGCCAATGTGCTTCAAAAAAAGTCTTTGTCTGTAGACCTGCTCCTCATCCTGCCCTTACGCGATGAATATAGCGAGTGACAAATCTTTGTGGCGGCCATATTTTTCAGTTAGAGCAGCAGATTTAATAATTATGATGATATATAATATATAATATTACATCACTCATTGTCCAGTCATTACGTTTCCAGTACAAGATATAATACTTAAGAAAAGTTTCGCTAATGATGCACTCTCATCTGATGAATTCTGGTCATAGTTGATGAGATTTACTTATATAAACACTCTTTTCTCGTTTAATTCTTCACTTATCTAAGCATCCTAGTTTGACGGCAAATATGGATATACCAGGACAATAGATACTGCTGGCGAAAGACTTTGGTTTCACGCATGTACAGGTATGTTTAAGAAAATCTTAATTATAGGTAATATGATTTTAAAGATATTCAGATTATAAGTGGAACAATACACGTATACTGAAAGAAAAATAAAATACCTGCATAAAGAGTAAAATAAGGAATAGGAAAAAGAAGTTCATCCTGAGACTTGTTTTCCAAAGTGTTTGGAAAGATGTATAGTATGAAGTTAAATGTGCAAAGTTGATTAAAGGTTGCTGGGAGGATTTTTCAATTTTTTGGAAAAGGTTTAGAGTCTTAAGTGGACTCTTATTTAGTTTCTTACGTGTCCGGTCCTGGTGTCCTGCCCTCATTATAAAAAGCAACTCTGTTTATTTACGACTAAGAAAGCTGTGGCTGACTGAGCACTTTTTCATTTCAAGGCTTCCAATTCCCAGTGAGACAGGGCCGTCGCGATCGCTCAAGGGATTTCCACATTCCAATCGGCAATTTTGAACGAATGAAGTATGTTAAAATTTCTTTTTTTTTATCATTAAATTCAGTTATTTTTTGTTTTTTTTATTAAATGATGACTTCTCCTTAAATTTTAAAAAATCTTAAATAGTCAGTATTGTTTGAACTTTATTTGAAATCGAATCACGTTGAGCTCTGTTAATAACAAATTCG
Source organism: Glossosoma conforme (assembly GCA_022606575.1). Classification (NCBI taxonomy): domain Eukaryota; kingdom Metazoa; phylum Arthropoda; class Insecta; order Trichoptera; family Glossosomatidae; genus Glossosoma; species Glossosoma conforme. The sequence continues at coordinate 799,817 of JAGTXR010000039.1, forward strand.
AAGAATGCGTAAAAACGTATTGATGCGTAAAACATAAATAAAAATAATTTATTCATTGTTGATGTGAAAAAAATGTGAATATAAAGTGGAGCTTATACGGGTCAAGGTGGAGTTTTATAAAAGCGTAGTTTGAAGACTGCGGTTTCGTAATCAATGTGAACTTCTTAACCTCTTTTAAGCAAAAAAAACATTTATATTTCTAACACAAATATTAATAATATAATTGTGCAAGAGAAAAAAAAGTATCAAAATGTCAACTATATTAGTAAAAATGAGAATTTTTTGAAGTTTAGAACATTTAATTTAATAATATTTAAGCTGATTAGCATTATTGTTTTACTTCAATTGAACTTTTTTTATTAATATTGAAATATTTTTTCCAGGCTTTATAATAATAGTTTTATTACAACAAAGTAAAAAAAAGCATCAATTATACCTCACCTAGTTTCAAATATTGACATTCCGATTGAAAATGTATACACTATATACATTTTGTCTAAGAACCACAATAGCACAAAAGATTGAAGTAGATGCAGCTATAGTTTATGTTTTCCTGCAGCATCCAAAAGACTTTCCTCTTCATTATGTTTGTTTGAAGACATTTTTTGAAATGTAGGAATAAAAAATCCAAAAAATTAAAGTGAATTAGCTTGAATAACTTCTTAGGTTTTCACGGCCAGATTTGATATTGTGGCTTTTGGTTTTAGCCGTGTTTGGCAAATCTCCTTCAACCAATATTGAATTAGCTTGATTAAAAAAATACATATATCATAAAAGTATAAAACAATGGGATGTTTTAAGCTATTTCTTGACTAACTGTAGGTCAAAGGCGAAATTAGCCTGATGAGTCATTAAAATGGGTTGTTCGAAGGTATTTTGTATGTCAAAAAACCGCCAAAAATTAGGCCAAATCAGCCTGACACATCGTTAGGAAAATCATAAAAAAACATCTGCGCTTAAAAAAATATGAAAAAATGACGCCCTGCGCAGTGGAGCTCCGGGCCATTACGCGCCCGTCGCCGCCACTGCCCGGCCCCTATTAAACCAGATTAATGGTATAACGGAAAACCATACGTTATTAGGAAACCACCGGCCAAACAATTTATTTCGCCTAGAGAAGGCGCCAGGGGCGGCGCGGGCGTTATTTAAAACAATCATTTCAATTAAGGGCGTTAATTGTTTCGAGCTGATGGGGCGCATTAGTTTGCTTTTTGAACGCTGCAGATGGAATTAAAGCTTAAACACTCCATCAAGGTTTACTGTCTAATAGTGTTGATAATTTATTGAAGATTTCGCCGGAGGTCATAGCTCAATGGTAAAGCATTTGCTTTGCAAGCCAAAGTCCGTGGGTTCGATCCCCGACGGAGATTAAAATAAAAACGATTTTTAATCGATTTATGAGCTCTAAAATACCTCCGGTTGGTGTGAATTTGATCCATCACCCGTAAAATGCCAGTTATAGCCTATCAATTAAAATTGGTGGTAGACGAAAATCGTCCCGTGAAGACCACCCATTCATAGTAGATTCCTGTAATAATAAAGGATGATGCGTGAATCTCGGGCTGTAGTACGTTGGCGGATCAACACTCCACATGCAGCGTTTAGCCATATACACCATGGCAAGCGTCATAGAATTCCACAGATGAAACTTCAAAAAATTACTATCACCATCTGTCGGTATTCTCCTGTATGTGTTTACATAAAAAAAAAATATGTTTAATTTATATATTTTTGAATTTTAAATTATTTACAAGCTGTGACATACGAGTATATTATTCACAAATTCCCATATTTTTATACACTTCTAATCTTTGCATCACTTTGCCCCTAAATGTTCGTTTCCCGGAGCTTGTAGTAGCTTTAGTGAAATAAAAAGAGAAATAAAGTATGAAAATATATAGACTTTACTTTAATGCGAATGAAAATGTTACTATTATATAAAAACTGTCAATATTTATATCATTTTATTAAATTAACAAACTCCAGATTTTGAAGAAAATGGAGCCGTGCTGTCTAAAGTTGTTCCCTTAATTTAAAAAATATTGAAATATATATATTTTGCTTTATTTTTGTAATAACAAACACTCAATGGAATGCTTTCTGTTTGATACTTATGATAATAAATGGGTTAAAAATAAGTACGCACGAAATCAATTTGTCGCAATGCTATAGTGATACCCATATACAGAAACATTCCATAAGGTAACCATCTAACACGCTTGTGCAGAGACATTACTTTAGGTAGTAAAAATATAGTAAGTACTCTGCTTTAGATTGATTAAAAAGGGAAAGCTTCAGCTCTCACCTCACCACGAATCTTAAGAAACGTTTCTGCATTGGGGTGTAAGTCAATGTCATGTAAGTATTCGTAGCCTGTTTCTACGACACTGAAGTCCAGTTGTCAAGTAAGCGTTACGAGTACCTCCAACCAAATGTAATATTTTTTTTTACTTAAATTTTTAAATGAATTAAACAGCCCTGCTAGGTCCATAGTAATAATAGCAATACAGCGTTCAAAGTGACTTGTATTTTTGCAGACCAGGGGTACAAATCACCGGTCTGCGGTCGCTCGGGAAATTTAATTTAACTGGATCGCCAAGCGTAAAGCAAGTCGGTAAAAAACTGTATACTATATTTAACGCAAAAAACATAAAATAGGTTATGGCATTTTTTTTTTTCAAATCCATCCCCTTTATAAAATTTTCCTTGTAACTATTTAATTCTGGCAAAACTCATACTTATAACTTGCTCTCCAACTAAACTTAAAACATGAAATAATTTTCATTCACCGAAGAAAACATAAACATACAATTCAAGGATTTAATTCTAGTACAAATTTAATTTTTGATGTTGATTTACAAAAAAAAGAAAGATTTATTTTAAGCTTCTTGATATTATTTCAATTTTTTAAATATTATACATGACATGTTGAGTATTTAATTATGTATTTTGAGACATGATTTCATGAATACTGTATACGTTGCCACACTTTTAATGAGGAATTAATTCTTAAGTAGTTAAAGGAGAAGATTTACGTATGATATCCACTGTGATAAAAAATAAAAATATGCTAAATATTATTGAGGGTTTCTTCTTCGTAGTATCAATCCGATGGATTGATTTGCATCAACAGAATTTTGCATCTCGATCTCAACTCCTCTCTGTCCTCCGCAACCCTCTTCAGCTCAGCATAAGAGCTACAACTAATGTCCTCGAACACTTGCTGCAAATACTCCCGTCTAGAGCTCCCTCTACAGTTTCTACCCTCAACCATCCCCTCCACAAGGTCGTGAAGAAGATCATCGTGGCGCATGATGTGACCGATTCATCAGGTTCGCCTCTCTGAGATGGTTCTTACTAGGTGCCTATCTTCTTTGATTATCCTGAGAACCTCATTGTTCGTGACGTGGTCTCTCTAGGAAATTCCGAGAATTATTCTGTATGTCCACATCTCAAAGGCCTCTAGTCTTTTTTATCACTTTGAGATAAGCACCATGTCTCACAGCCGTACATCAAGATGCTCCATACAAATATTTTGGCAAGTTGCTTGCGGAGCTTTAAATAATTATTTTTTTTACTCAAGAATTTTCGTTTTTTTATTGAATGCTAGCCTTGCTTTATGTATGCGACTGTTGACTTCTCTTTTTTATTCTGCCATCCCAAGTGATCATACTTCCATTGAAGGTTTATTGCTAAAAATAAGCTCTTCTTGTAGCATATATCCACGGCTATTTAAAATACTTAGATTCACTAGTTTTTCTATATCAAAGATATTTATGATGGATAATTATTTAATGATTTTATAAGATTACATGTGCTAAAAGTTAAATATGATATTGTATATATTTTTATGTGTATATTATTAATGATGCAGCACAAAATTTATACATAGTAAAATTATATATTTTTTTAACGTATTTATTAAATACATAAAAATAACAGTATACTTGTACTTGCATACATATTCAATTTTCTTCACACAAAAAATATTCCCAAGACTTTTAGTGCTTGAGAAAAAGTTGGTGACGTGACTTCGCTAGGTCAGTGCTTTTTCCTTCTCCATCTGAGTCTATTCTACATGCAGCATACCTCTTTGGTGATGTGTGGCATAGTGGTCAACGTCATCGATTGTCATTGGAAATGTCGAAGATTCAATTCCCTGTGATGCTTTCATACCACCCATACAGTACAATTAGTACAATTAAAATATAATCAATTATTAATGCTAGTTTGCTAAAAATATTTTAAATATTACGCTTCATAAGTGTGAATGTTTATTATTTTTAATTCTATTTTTAAGAATGCAAGTACTGAATACAGAATTCAATTTTTCACAAATCTTTTTATTATGGCATCAATATTTTTTTTTGTTAATATTGGTTATAAAAATGGATTTATAGTATTAACTCCACATTATTTTTGACGATAATTTTTGGCTTATTTCTTCAAAGAATCTTCTTCTATTTATGATTCAAAATTTAAAAATTCACTTACATGGACCGATAATTAAAAAAATATATAAATCTGTCATTCAGTTTTCATGATTTTATGGTTTGGCTTTTATTGATTTATTTTTATTCGCACCTGTATCTTAAATAGTCCAATAATAATGCAACGGTTATAATAATAATAAAATAAAATTAGCCACTAGTGCCAAAATCAAAATTTTACATACAATAATTCCAAGCAAATACAGAAAAAAACAAAATTTAAATTAAACAGAATGGAATGAAAATATAAATAAAAATATAAATCGGCGTGTACACATACGCGACATTATTATTATTGTACTGCTCAGTGAGTGGAGCACCGGATCCCTCTGTCCACGTGAAGGCGCATCCAGTGCCCCCTCCAACCGTGAGTCTCACCTATCCGCCCACACAGTGACCATTGCGTTGCGACTATAGCTAATGCAACTGTTGCTAATCGTCAATGTTTTTTTGGGTTGGAAAAAATTGACATATTAATTACCTATTTAATATATATAACTTATTTTTAGTAGGTTATTTTAGATAATCATTGTATTATTTACAAACGGGATTTTATAAATTTATTATTATGGAGGAAAAAATTGTCATAAAAGATGGTAATTGTAATGAATTTGTATTTATCTCATACATCTTGATTTTTTAAGTGAAATAAATATGTACTCAAAATATAGTTTTCATATATTAAGATATGAAAAATTATTAAGAACTATATTAAATGCTTTTGATTAAGAACAACTGCGTTTAGCTCTGTAATTGAAAAATGGTGGTAGACGATGGTCGTACCTTGAACTTAAAAAAAGCGTCCTCGAGTCTCCGAAAAAAACAGTTTTGTGTATAGTCCTATTAGATTCTGAATCTCAGTTATAAATAACAGTCGCTGTTTTTTGTGGAAAGTATGTAAATGGCTAGCAGTATCTAATGATATGACGTTGTAAAATCAATAATAAATGAAATAATAAATGTTCTCAAAATTGTATGTATCGGAGATCTTATCATGGTGTGATCTTAACATTGCCGTCTGTCGGTATTTTCCTGTATGTGTTGACTTAAAAAGTATATCTGCGAGTGCTATGTGTCCCAAGTAATATAAAGCGTGGTGTGGTAGGGTGGCAGGGTGGTAGGGTGGCAGGGTGGTAGAGTGGCACGTGGTGGGGTCCAATAGCGACTCTGCCACACCGCGGCACTGACCACGTAGGTTATATTATCTAGTTTTTATGCATAAAGCAAGGATGATCAATGTTGAAATAGCTTTGTAATTTTTGCTGTAGCAAACTAAATACGTCGAGCATTGGAAGTATGTATTTTCAGTTTTAAGTATGTGGCAAATTTCTTTCTCTTTTTGAAATGCATGGGTCATCTTCAGGGTCAAGCATTTATTATGTTACTCTTTATTACTGATCACTGGTAACCGTGATATATATAAGTCTAAAGTGGTTACAAATGCCTTTTATTACATGTACATTACTGTTTCAGTAAGCTCTATAGTTTGCTGAAATATTATTGTAACAGTAAATTGATCCAAAATATTGAGAATCTTTTAAAGCAAATCACTAAGACATCTAGATATGGTCTACGCCCTACAACATGTCAGCCTCCCAAAACTACGACGAGAGTATTCTATGCATAGTTTTTTATAAGCTTCCAGAACGGAAAAAATAGCTTAATTTAAGCTCTCCGGCAGTAAATGAAAAAGGAATTTTGTTTTTAACGAAGATTTTTATGTTACGAGTTTAAAATAATTAAGAAAGGTTAAATTTGATAAATTTATTCCTTCTGCAATCTCACTAGCTTGCACCAGCTTGCATATATTAATTACTTAACTATATTTTTATTAGCTTTAATTGATTTTCCTGAACGCAGTGCATTTTCAACATGAAAATCTTCGGTTCGAAAATTAAAAAATCAGTTTTATCAACGAAATTTTATATTTATATCTCCTCTACACAGATTAAACATTTTTCTGCTCGAATTTTTCCTAATTTGTAAAAAAGCTGCATAAGTACTAACAACCATCTCTCGTTAAAAAGTTGTTATTCGGTCGCGTGACGGCAGGATAGGGAGCAGATTAATAACACACAGACTTTTTCTGAAGCACATTGACATATTTATTTCGATAAATTTACAAACTTATGGCCCAACCTAGTCACAGCATTCAGGCCGGTCCACAATACAATATGATGTCGCCGACGTCGTCACACGACTGACCCGTGCGGCGCCATGGTCGGTCACCAGCACCGCAAGTGGCAATATATATAACTAACGTCATACCCGTGACCGGACTTGTCCAAAATGCCAATATGGCTACACATACATGTACGTCAAGCGAACAGAAATAAGAGACGAAAGATTGTATATCGCGGTTTTCTGTACCAGTCAGCAAGGGCGATATCATGCTGATGTCAGTACCATTGATTTTTTTTTTAAATTCCCTTGTTTAATCAGTTATCAAACTATACGAGTATTAAGCAGCTTAATGTGAATTTGGTTGTAAATAAATAAAATAAAGCCCTCTGGGGTACATTACCACTGCACTGGCACTTTTTTGATGAGATGCCAAGATTACATACGTTTTTTTTTAAATAAATTATTTCAAACCTTTACTGTATATATTTTTTCTTATAACCCTAATCACTCAACATGTTTGTATTTATAGTATCTGTGGTGAAGGAAATGTTAGATTGATCATATATATAATATCCAATTCTTTATTGATGAACCTCCCTCAGCATATGGTCCCTCCCATCCCTCCGTGGCGTTGCTCTTCTCCATATTGCGGTCGTTCATCACCCAGGGCCGGACGAGGCGTTTTTTATTCGCTGGTGAAGAATTAAACATATTGCGATAATCGCAGACTAGCACTTTAACACATTGCATAGGCCCGGATAAAAAACATACACATCACACATGGTTGGAAAAATACTATTATACGATGAATGATTTTTACATATCCTTCTTTAAAGGTTAACACCGCAGGTAGAATTAGGAAAGCTCTCGTAGCACCAGTATCTCTTTATTCAAATGAATCTCTTCATAAAATATATGATACTAGTATTGCTAATCGGCTTCGTTTTCTTTTTCCACCTATGTCTTTACAAAAATAGCATTATTATTTACATTAGTAATTAAATATACACACACAATTATACATCAAATTTTTTACGCATCAGTTCATTCAGAAAAACTATCAGCAGATGCGGGATTCGAACCTCGAGCGTTGCACCTTTGTTCTATTCTACACACCGCGCTGTCCACACAACCATTCTCCGCCTGGACAGATACGTGAAACTTGATAAATATATACCGTTGTTAACATCATATAACGATAGGTGTCTCTGTAGTATATATTCAGAATATATATTTTATTATTTAATGATATTCATAAGCTTTTTTTATTCGTTACCGACAGTCTATTTATTTAGTAGGCACCACTAGGGTCTTGAACCGAACTATATACTAATAATATCGAAATAGATCAATTATCTATAAATTAAGATTAGAATATTGAAAAATATTCAAATAAAAAAATAAAAAAAATCTAAATAATTATTATTTCCATTGCGACGAAACTGAACCATATTTTATTTCAATAATGGAATTTAATTTATTATTTTTAATGCTATAAAAATAAAGTCGCTGTTGAGTATCATTATTGAATAACAATATTTATTAGTTACAGCTTGATTGTAAAACAATTTTTAACTTCATTTGTAAAGGAATACATTACTGCATTCATTATGGAAGCTTAATGAATCATCTATTTCATAAGCATCTGGCAAATTGAAAACCAACCTACTTAAGAAAGCAATTTCAAAATTCAACATAAAATATATTTAATTAGGATTAAGCTTGTTCCTGTACCTTTAAAATAAAGACAATAACAACCCTTTCTCTTAAACATAACATATTTGTTTGTTTTTTAAACGCAAGAGAGCCAGGTGTGTTTTTATGGCAACACTAATTTTGACACTTTCCAAAAATTATGGCTCGTCTTTTTCCACACCGCAGTTATTCCAAGGCATAAAATTAACGTTTTATGACCCGGTATGGTGCTTCAACAAAGATGTCGTTTGCGCGGCAATTCCTTCAGGACATTACTTTGTTTTTCAGCCCTGAAAAAGGCTTTCAGGCGATGATGGATCCTCGGTTTGATGGGCTAGATATAAGTGGAGCTTCTTATAGCGGAAGGTAGCGTTTTTAATTTTATTTTTAGAGCAATGTGGCACTTCTGGCACATCTAATTGGAAAGTTGTATATTATTATATTAGTTTTGACAACAATATTTATTACTGAATAAACTACCAACTATAAGCTATACTTGTCAGTTTCAGTTCTCAAGAGCGTTGGGTTTCCGTTATAAAATTTCAACAACAAACGGCCACTTAGGCGTCAGATATAGGAATAGGCAATGATAATAGCAGCTATCCTAATTATATGGCGGTAATTTCTGGCTTAAATTTAACTCATATCTGGAGCATATATGCTGGTGGGTCTAGCTTATTGTTTAAAGCGTTTGCTTTCCAAGCCGAAGGTCGTTGTCGATTCGATCTCCGACTGAAATTAAAAAAATCGATTCCTAAGTTCTGAAAAACCCCCGCTTGGAGTGAATTTGATCCCTTACCCGTACAATGTCAGTCATAGCATATTAATCAAAATTGGTGGTTGACGAAACATGTCTCGTGAGCACCTCGCCCGTTCGTAGTGAATCCCTGTAATAATTGGATGATTCGTGAATGTCAGTATATGACATTGGTGGACCAACACTCCACACGCAGCGCATAGGCATAAGAAGTATGATAAGCGTCACAGAATCCATAGATGAGACTTAAGCATCACTATCACCATCTGTCGGTATTCTACTGGTATGTTTTTTTATAACCAAAAATATGGTCACCATAAATTTTACAACTCAGTTGTGTCACTTGCACTTACATATCTCTTCAACCGAAAGTTTATCTGGAAACAAATATGGTTCCCGAAAACCTCCTAGACTGGGAATCAAAGAGATCGTAACCACCTTACGGATAAATAAAAAATAATGCATTTATATTTATTTTCAAATCAGCGTCAACGCGAAAATTTTTGTAAGTTTTCGACATTTTGTTAAATTCTCAAATTGTTCGTGTAGTGGTGCCATTCACATATTACAGCAACAATAGTGGGTTGACATATGCACCGTAATTTTTCACACCCTGACCGTTACCAAAACCGGGCATTAATAATAAAATTAGCGCCATTTGTTTTTAATTTGCTGACGTCAGTGGTTTGGCCGGCGCGCGCTTTTTCCCGCCACAATATGATTTCGCGGGCTTTTTCGCGCGCGCTTTTTGACGTTGGCCATAGAAAAGGAAATAAAACGAATACAACGATTTAAATAATTAGAAAGTTATTATTTTTATGCAGCTTCTGATGTTGATGGGATGTCTTTTGATTTAGAGCACGGGTCGTCAACTTGGTTCGTACTGCCCACTAGTGGGCAATACAGCCTTCCGTGGTGGATGGTGGGTGATTTTTGTAGATTTTAGAATCTAAAAAAATTAAATAAACTAGATTTTTTTTTAGAATTGAAATATAGTGAGGTTGGTGGGCGGTAGGGAAATTTTACCATGAAAAATAGGCAAAAGTGGGCGCTAGGCATAAAAAGGTTGAGGACCCCCTGTTTTAGAGAATGTGTTAGAGGTGGAAGCCATGCTATTTTGAGAATAAAGCCATTGAAATCAAAAGACATCCCATCAACATCAATAGGGATGACGGCTTGATTCTCAAAACAGCATGGCTTTCACCTCTAACACATACTCTAAAAGCTGTACAGACAAGCAAGGACGACCACAGTCCAACATGACATTCGTGTAGGTACAATTCTTAGAACATACCTACCATATTCTTAGAACATACCCGCGATTCTCTGAAATGGAACTTGAGTATGTAGTTGCCATGAAATTATCAATCAATAACGCTCATAAAAAAGATAATGTGACACTAACTCAAAACTAAATAAATCATCAATCCTGAAGAAGACCCCCGTCATGGGAGTCGAAATATTGGTTGAAGGAAGTTCGCCACACATGGCTGAACCCAAAAGCCACAATATCAAGATAACATTGCTTTAGATTCATTATTTTTATTTGCCATATGAGAAGTAAGTAAATTACACTTTTAAAACAACAGTGTTGAGGACAAATATTCATGACGCTAATTAATCAGCGACAATAAGTCATTGAGAGCGCAGTTTTCGTTAGATCTCCTTTTCTTAGATAAAGCATGATTGGAATCTAATTAAAGTTTGGTTGGGCTACCGGCGTTTCCGCCTGATGCTAACGGCGTGTCGTTTATTGAGTTGAGGCACCGCTAGTAGACATAATAGTTTAGGTCTCAAAATCGTCTAATCACTCGATTTCCTTAAAAATTAAGTTTTACAAATTTGGAGGTCGTTAAAAACCATGTATGTTCTAAGATTATCCTTCTGGTGCTATGTTTTGGGATAAATCATTGGCAGTAACAATTAACATTACTGAGTGGCGATATTGAAGTGACCATATGTTACAGATATTGAACGGATATGGCATAAAAATGAATAGTTACTCACTAACTTATAAACAGTACTTCTACTAGGGATCGTGCGAGCGCAATTCAAATTGAAATCTTATCGATCTCCATTCCTCTCGGTCCTCCGCAACCCTTTTCAGCTCAGCATAAGGGCTACAATTCATGTCCTTGAATACCTGCTGCAAAAACTCCCGTCTAGGGCGCCCTCTACAAATTCTACCCTCAACCATCCCCTCCACAATATCGTGAAGAAGACCATCGTGGCGCATGATGTGACCAATCCAACGGGCTCGCCTCTCTGAGATGGTTCCTAGTAGGTGCCTATCTTCCTTGATTATCCTGAGAACCTCATTGTTCGTGACGTGGTCTCTCCAAGAAATTCCGAGAATTCTTCTGTACGACCACATGTCAAAGACCTCTAGTCTTTTTTTATCACTTTCATCAATTTCATATTTTAGTATTGATGGTAAAAAACAAACATTTCTGTAGTTTATAACTAAGCTTTAATAAATCTAAAGAAAAAAATATCTATAATATATTACTGTGCAATATTTTACTGGCGATAATCTGCTATTAAACGATATTATTTTTAAAAAATGGTGATATGCGGGATTCATACGTATTGTACGAGAATAAAAATCGCCGCAGAGCAAAAATACGTCCTAACCAAAGAATTTTAAAAAACTATTTAAACGTTAAATATAGCGTTGTCAAAATAAGTGAGGAACATGAATATCAACGTAATGACTCAGAAAATAGAATATCGAATATAGAAAAACCATGGATAATTCAAAGTCACCTTACTTTTTGAAATCTCTCGTATACTCGTAAGCATGTTATTTTCACGCTATCCTCCTTTTTGTGAATAATAAGATGATGATTATTGTACTTAGTCTTTCTGTTAACTTTTCCATATACAATATGCAGTAGGGTTGTTAGCCTTGAGGCCAAGGATACATTATGTGGTGTGCAGATCCGCGGTTATGTGTGGTTAACACATCCGTAGCACTGAGAGCTGCAAACGGGAGAAATAAATTTGTGGAAAGCATTAATTTTCCTGCATATCTGTGAAGTAGTGCTACTGCCATAGGCGTTACAACAAGAAACATTTTAATTTTCATATTGTTAAATTGAGAGAATATCGACGTCTACGTTTTTTATTTTACGTTTTTCGAGAGTAATCCTTGATGCATTTTTAATATACTTTATCACGAGTCAAGTCAAATTGATGCTCTTTAGCTGAGTTAAAAAAATATTTCAGTTAATTCTGTGTATTGTGATATTCTATTGCACTTTTTTAACTTTGTTTGATACAAAAACAATTTATTATTTAAAAGGATGCTAGTAATACAGGCGTTGTATAAGCAGCGCATTGTTTAGATTAAATACAACTGTACTGAGTCCCGAATATTGCAAATGGAGTTAAAAGACGCTACGGAGCTTCCAAAACGACCGATTTCAGTGAGCAGTAGTCAGCACTGCTATTTTTTTCACATTATTATCACAATGTCTACTCCTCTAATTGAAGCGTATGGCCATAGCGAGGTGTCGCCAAAAATATCTGTCAGCCACCATTGTCCTCGCCTCATTCCATATCAGCTCCGTTGTGCACATTCTATGTAAAGTTCCAGGCATTCCAGGACGGTGCGAGCCTAGTGGCTTGAAGAAAAGGTAGCAGTAGTTAAGTATATGTCATAACAAGACCACATTTACCTCACGGACTGCAGTATAAAAGGCTGTCTTGTCCACTCTCTCACCACATTATCATCAGCCTGTGTCCATCCACTGTTGAACGTAGGCCTTCCGTGTGAGTCTCCATCTTTCTCGATCCTCCGCCTTACTATAGTGGTAGCTAAAGTATATTTCCCAACTAGGTCTACCTCTGCCACTTAAGCGACTGTAGTAAGCTCTTTCACTATATTTTATCATGCAAGCAATTAGTTAATAATTATGTTACGCCTGTGTTATCATATCCAGCCAGGAGCGCATTGCCGTCTTGTTTGCAGACGCGGGTATGAGTTAGTGTTATTCCCTTTGTTGGGGCAATATCAGGGCAGGTAAATCACTGTAGGTACACGAGCCATAGTCCCGCAGACTCGCGACGATAGGCCTTGTGCCTAGAATGGCCAGCCGCAGCATATTACCTAAGGGACGAGACTGAGATCTTCACGAATTCTGCTAACCTGATAGGTCATGAAAGCTTGGTACATTCTAGTATAGATGCACTGAAAAGATTCAGAATGTTAATCATTGAACAATATATATTTTTTTTGTTGTTAACTAATTTTATGCATATAATATCCAATGATTCTTCTGCTACTTTAAGTTCTTTAAGTTGCCATTGTCTATGTGCTATCCTAGTACATCTGTTCAAAAAAAGTCCACAAACCCGTATACTTTTCTAACCTGTGTGTTGTCCCAAGACACATATTCACTCAAAATCTACCTGGGAGTATATATCGTATCTAACAACCCTCAAGGCATAGGGCGGAAGATACGACAGCATCAAAGTATTTTTGCTTTTATTGTCAATATATAAGGAGATTCGCTGATAAGCTCGATGTTCTTTTGGGCGCATAATCATCACTAATTACCACCAAACAGGTCATTCAGCTACTGTCTTTCATTATTTTTGCCAAGACTTCTCGTCATCCACCTGAGAACATATATGATTATATAGAAACCCGATGATTTAATAAGACGACCGCTGTAGTATCCGAGATACATTTTGATAATCTATTGGTCTCTGAAGGCCTGAGCTGGTAAGAACAAAAAACACAACAGTTAGTCAACATCTAAATGTTTAGCCTCATAGAAGTTAAAGATTCTCGGTATTGTAAATTATTTTTTTAGCTTGCAACTATTTCTTAGAGAAATAAGTTCATATTGAATTGCGTTAATAATCAATATTGGAACCCCTGTATGGGGCTTAAAAAAGCTGTTCAGGGTATTTACAGAATAAATCACTCTCTTGTGACTAATTGTATCTCCCCAGCCTAATGCAAGTCATTTGCTGCACTTCCAGTCTCGAAACCAACGCGTTCGTCCATTCTCTGGCGAAGCCTCCACAAAAGGCTTTGAACGAAGCGTTAAATCGCTACACTGTCTTGTATGTTCGATCGCACGCAAACTAAAAATTTAAAAAATACTTCCATTATTTGTGAAACTTTTCCCGTTAAAAGCCAGTTTGTTTATAAAAACATTAGGCAAAGAATAGTCATTCTATTAAAATTTCACAATATGAAAAGGAGAAAGATGCACAACATTTATGAAATTTATCATTGAATCTTTTTTTCACACATGAAAAGCTCCAGCTAGTTTGAAAATTAATGCCTGCCCTATCTTAGTCCTAATTTACATTATAAATTTAACATGACATGTATGACTCAAATACTAACCTGAACTAATTAATTCCGCCTGAAAATATACATATAATTATTACCATCAGATTCAAATAATTCTTTAAACCTGTTCGCATCGGTACCTGATATCTGCCGTGTAAGATTCCCCTACCGTCGTTTTTCGACTTTATGAGAATAGTTCTTTATGCATCATCTGATAGCTAAAAGATACAAGAAACAATGAAATATATGAAAATAGAACAGATAAGTACATTTATGATTTAAATACAAGTTTTATAATTGATAGTTTAATTTGTATTCCACCGAGCCGTAATGATAGAGTTAAGCATTCATAGATTGTTGAAATTTATGCACTTGAAACAATCAGTTTCGTCAATTCGTTGATTTATGCGGCGTATTTATATTTTTAAATAGCCTTTCAGTACTTATGTTTTCTTTCACATGCAACAAGAATATTTTAATGAAGAAAATGAATATTCACCCTAACTGATATTCATATTAATAATCTTTATATCTTAATAATAATCTAAGTTATATATTACATCATAGTTCCATTGTATAAACTTCAGTAATATAACTAAATTGCCAATTTTTCTTTCCTTTGAAAATGTTTTAAATATTGTCTTCCCATTGCCATTCAGCAGCATTTTTATAGAAGTTAAAGTAAAAAAAATTGTAAATAAATGACGGAAGAACGCTGGCCGTAGTTAAATTTATGCGGCTATTGATGGGGAGCTTTTTACTCCAGTAATGGAGACGGATGCAGAGTGTCTTTATAATTGAGAGATGCAATATATTACTGGTTTTTGTACTTTCTATGCTGTTTACTTGGACTAATTGAAGTAAATTGTTCTGAGGTACCTATTAAACTCATTCGTGACAAAATAACTACAAAATGATAAATACAATTTAAAGACAAGACAATAAAATTCAACTAAATTATATGAATATTATTTTTTTCATATAAATAGAATATTAAAAAATACATTATTGTGATGAAATCTTTCATCTAAAATTGACAAAAATATACATAAATGCACTCAGTGGAGCTTCAAGATACAATGATAACTTTTTACGTGGATTGCAGAGACTGAAAAAAGCTAAATTAGCAATGATATTTATGAATATGAAATCATTATCATGTTTTCTCTCTTAATATGGCACGAACTGCCGCCAGAAAGTTTGATCGTCGGCTATAATCTGAGCCTCATCGCATGTCTGCTTTGCTATCAAAATTTCACCGAGTACATTCTATGTAAAGTTCCCGGCTTTCCAGGACGATAGCGTGAGCCTAGGGGCTAGAAGATATTCATTTCAAATTTATAAGCGGTTATTTGATGAAATTCAAATTGAAGACAAAATGCAGAAGAAGTAATAAACATGCGTCGATTAATCTTGTTACTAACCGTGTAAGCTCAAAATACCTTGTCCTGAAGGCTCTATTAACTAGTCAATATGGTAATTATTTTTTATAGCTTCGGATACAAAGGTGAATTAATAAGTAAAGAAAATAGCTGCTAACTGTAAGCTTAATATAACAAATAAATGCCCCAAAGGAAGCAGATAAAGAAAATAGTTTAACCAATACACTATAAAATATTTAAAGATTACTCTACAGAAATGAAAAAAGCTCAATAAAAAGCTCCGAGCAAAACTGATTGTTTTTAAAGCTGAGTATTCCAGTTAGTAACGCGATATTTCAGAAGCTTTTAATTATTGCTTCAGGCTACAGTTAGCGCCAAGTGAGTATTTCAATAGTCATTTAATCTGCGTTCGAATCGATTTAACTTCCATCACAGTTACAGAGCGAGTTCTTCGAAATGAAATAATCTAAGTAAATTTGTTTTTAAGAGTGTAAATGATCCAACGAAATACCGATCTAAAAAACTTTTATTTTTAAACAAATTTCCGTTGAATTTTCATCATGAAAATATAATACCTTGGATAATTTATTTGATTAAATATTTATTGATGGATTTTTCAGAATATATGTCAATACATTAATACTTTATACTAACATCCCATTTACTTAAGGAAGAAAAACGACTTCACGTCACCTGGATAGTTATCGGATATATGGTGGACGTATGAGGAGTAGATGAACAACATACAGACTTTTTCCGAAGCACATTGACATATATTTAATGGCATGATAAAAATTGACCGACTTTGGTATTCGGCTCAGGCCGCGGATAATCAACGATCTACCTCCGTTGAAGGCAGAGCCGAACTGTTGGTGCGCTTCGAAACACCGCAGCGCCCTTCAATCGCCTGTTGGCCTTTTGACGAATTATCTTCTGTCAAAATCCTAATATACATAAATATTGTAAATCGAGGTTTTCTGCACCAGCCTGCAATAGCTATATCGAGCTGATATTAATTATCTATATCAATATTTAACGAATCGATGTATTCTTACAAATTTATAACAAATATATTATTAAGGTAGATATACCTAGGTAGATATTCCTCTCATCAATTAATCTCAGAAAAAATAAGCGGCGGACGCTGGTGCGAATCGCAACGTTTTCATTAATTTTTTCTCAGATTTATCGATTATATATATATATAATCGTGTCGGAAATAACAGGGTCAGATCCTGTCTGCCCAGAAGTGGGCGACGTCAATGGCGTTACTTCTGGCCATCATCAGGTCTTCCTGGGTGCGCAGCTATTCGGGCACAGCGCACACTCTAGAAGGTGTAACAGGGTCTGCTCCACGCCGCAGTCACATTCAGTCGGTCCGCTGTAAAACTGCCAGGCCCTCATTTGTGTCCTCGTCTTGCATACTCCTGTCCGAAGTCTGTTAAGAGACCTCCATATATTCCACCCTTGGTCATGTCCATTTATCGATTAAAGAAATGTCATTTATGATGATGTTTACTTTGAATTTCTTTATACAAATGAATTTTTTTGGTTTACAATATGGTCCTCTCCTTTATATTGTTATACTTTATTTTGCTATAAAGTTATAATCTTACATATTCTTATTTGACAAAAAATACCTTTGTAAAAGCATTAAGAAAATTCTTGTTCCGGACAAACTAACAGCTTTATTACAAAATGACAAATTGTATTTTTTTTAATATGAAAAAAAGGTGCGATATACGTATACATATATTCTTATTTGACTTTACAATTTTTATCCAAATATTTTTTAAAAACGAAAAAAAAACATTTCTCGATTTCACATACATTGTTTCTGTTTCACAGTCCCCCTAGTTTCCACACAAATTCCGCTTAATCCATGGATTAACCTGACCGCAATTTTTTATCCGCGCTAACGCCCCTTTTGATCCGAGGATCAAGTCACGTCGAGGGGCGTTTGTCATACCAGTATGCTTGCTGCATGAGGTCAAAAAAGGTGTAAATATATGATACTTATTACGCGTTATTTTTAGATATGACACTAATACCGTAATTTTGAGTGATTTTTCAAGATTCTTGGATAGATAAACTGAAATATTTAGAATTGTTTCAATTTAACAGCGCCTGTCAAGACACAGATCATGCACTCACCAACGTGAGACAGATTTTTAAGAGGAAAGAAAGTTTCTGATATCTTGCCGTACAGGTCACTGAGAACAGTGGCCTGCGTTAAGAGCTCGCTTCCCGCCTCGGGAACGCTGGAGCTTTCTTTAACTCGATACGAAATATTTGGAACTTGCAGGTCTACTCGATCAAAACAAAGTGCCGACTCAACAGCGCCTGAATCGTCTCTTTTTTCTTTATTGATGTGAATCTTGGGATCTCACCAATAGCTAATGCAGATGAATATTGGGTTACGAAAATAAATGTCTGCATGGAATACTGGGAGTGCGATGGTTTCACTTCGTGAGGAATGTCGAAGAAAGAGCAGACGATGCAGCCTTTCATACTAGAGTGCGTCAAGAGGGGAAGGTGGAAATGGATGGGACATGTGCTTCAAATGCCGCAAGAGAGGATTAACTACGGCTGCTTTTTTTTCAAGCCCACGGGCTCTCGCTGTTCTGGAAGGCCTGGAATTATACAGAATGTACTCGGCGAAGGTACGGCAGGTGGAGCTGACATGTGATGAGGCGAGGTCCAAGGAGGCTGACATACTTTTATGGCGGTGGCTCGTGATGTCTATATGCTGCAATTGAGTGTGCTGACAAGGACAAATGAATATTACTTATTTTTAAATTAGTCATTTTATTAGACAATTAGACAATTATTCATTTATTTCCATAACATCACAAAATATTTTTACATTTTAATTAATTATTGAAGTATTTACATAAAAGTGTGGCCCTGTAAATTTATTGACACATTTAGTGTCCATGACCTCACATCCAGAACAAGCGTTAGGAGACTCAATGCAAATAGTTGACTTGTAACAACAAAAACCCTGTTATAAGTATTATCGGAATTGCGGGCCATCATTCGATCGTCTTAAAAAAGTTTAATTATAACATTATAACACCTATATTATATCACTAGTACTACAGCTGCAGTCTATGTAAATTCTCAGGCTCTTGCCCTATAGACTGGGATTCCAATATGGAGCTCCTGGTATACAGGTGTTCTGGGACAAGGAATAAACAATCTCAGCTTACAGAATTGTGAAACGGTGTCCATATAATAAAAGTAAGAAAAATATATGCATGAAATATAAAACATTAAATGAATCAGTTCAATGTTACATTTACGAGTATGTCTTTCCTGAATGCATCTGGGTAGTGAAAATGCAGTTGCAGTTTGTCGAAAATCACCATTTAATGACACACATGGTACAATGTAAGCGTCATGTTGATGGTCAACTCCAGTGCTATTTGCGCTGCTATTTGCACCTTTTGTAATAGAATGAGTCTCGTAATGAATTGATTCAATTGACGGTTTATTGACCCCATCCAGCACGTATCCAACATATCAAAGGTGGGAGCGGACATTACATGTAATCCTGATGTATGATACTCTATACGTGTAATCTCTTTATAAATATATCTTATTAAATAGCAAATAATTATTTAATTAAAAATTAAATATGTTATCATGTCACTTTTATAGTTCAATGGTTAGCTTGAAATATATTAGTATGTTGATGTAATAAATCCTGTATTTATTTGTTCAGTATTTAATTAAAAATTTCGTTAGTAATTTAAATCGATTGGCAGTTAATAAAATAATTCAGCAGTACATTAAAAAAATTAGCACTATCTGTGTCCGTATAATTGTGATCAGTTATAAAATTCAAATGGAAGTAACATATTCAATACTGCAAGTAATTAATGTAAAACTAATGAATAATTAGCTCATAAAACGGAAACCTAACCTTACCTATTGTTAATAATCATTAAATATTCATTAATTATTTTCTGCAAATTTTAATGTATTTATTAATGACCATTTCATAAATATTGACTGCCTATAAATTGAATTTATTAATTAAAAAATAATTAGTTGCCATGCCTTTACATTAACCAATACATGTTTATCCATTACCAATACAACTGTTCGATTAGAGTTAATATTTTTCCTTTGAATACTTTCTTCATTTAAAATTAATGTAAACTGAGAAGTAAAGCTTATTAATTTTTATGGAATACTTTTCCGAACTTTTGCTTAGTTCTAACGGTACCTTACTATTAAACTTTACTTGCTAGTTAACGAGGCCGAAATGGAATACACTCTTTGTGTGTGATGCACTCAATGTTTTTTATATTTGTAGCATTGACTTTGCGATCTATTTAAATATTAAATAATTAAATATTTCGTACCTTGTTCCACACGTGAGTTCACTTATACACGTAAGAACTGATGAAGCCTTAATTGGCGGTGAAACTGCCTTCTACGAAGTGATTTAACAATGCTTAGTGTGATTCATGTTAAAACAATGTATGAAATATTTATCTACTTACAAAATTCAGACGCTTTTGTATATATTTATGTACCTTTTGTATGGTCTAAGCTTGCGTATACTCGTAATTTTCAGCGTACCCAGTATAACTATTATTATCTTATTTTTTAAAAAAAAATTATATTTATTGCATGAATAATTTTTTGTTGACAAATAAATGGCACACTTAATTAAGAAAAGTTGCTATATTTTAAGCTGGTTTTAAGATTTTTTTCAAATAATGTAATGTCTTAGAATAAAGTTTGTGAATACAGAAGAATTTTATTTATTTCGGATTACTCTCGCATAAACACTAATCACACAACAATTGAGAGAATTTACCGGAAAAAACGACCTTATCCCCTCCACGCCCACGATTGCTGACTCTCCATCAGCCCCTAAGGACGCTGATTAGCCGGACGCAGTCGGGTCACGCGCGGACCGCGGCCCTCGCTACCGAAGATCTGATTTTGCTTTCAAAGACCGCGCAACCGGCCGTAAATTGAATTATACGAGTGGAGTAGGAGACTTGGAGACTGCGGCCTGGCCTTGAGCACCTCTGCCCTGACTTTTAATATATTCAAATAATGACGCACTAATGTCTAACTTTATTTTTAGCCGCTCCCTAGGACAAAATGGTACTGGCCTCGGGAGCGTCGGATTTTTTATCAGGTTTCTTTAAATACTCAATCAACAAATCACCTAAAAATGCTAATGTTTTTAAAAGTGACAACCAGCGTCAGTAAAAGTGACTTTGTTCCTCCGGGACGCGTGGTGAATGAATGAGGAGCAGTTCATAAAATAACTCGTCGAGAAGCACATTAACGTTTATTTTAGATAAAATAAGACGGAATTCGATATCCACTGCCTGGGACAGAACACTCTGTTTAATTCATCACCTACGGACAGCGACTGGCAATATGGTATTAAAACACTACGTCGAACAAACATAGTGGCCACTTGGAAAACTATGGCGATCCACATGATAGGACATAACACACAAAATGGCACATGCAACGCCGCTTCATTAAGTTACTTAATCTAAAACTAAGACTACCTTTTTTAAATATGCGTGTCAGCCGAGCGTACAAAAGTAAGAGACGAAATATCGTATATCGAGGCTTTTTGGCACCAGCCTGCAAAGGCTAAATCGAGTTAATATAAAAGGAAAAGGACTGCAACGTCCCATTCCATTGGTCTCAGCTCCGGTTGGGTATTTTTCATTTCTGATCTTTAGTGCGACGTTTTATGAGCCTGACGAATAGGTCCAACCGCGACGTGAAATTCTAATAATAAAAATTTATCAGCTGTAATATCCCAACGTTTCCGCTCAAAGTACCATTCAAAATTAATATTAAACACAGTAAACTTCTAAAGTGCATAATGATGCTTGAACGCCGTTTAAAATAATCGATTATTATTTTTAAATTGTAAAAGCCATGATAACAATTCGATATTTCCCTAGCAGAGTCTTCTTCTTCGTAGTATCAATCCGGTGGATTGGTTTGCAGCAACAGAATCTTGCATCTCGATCTCCATTCCTCTCGGTCCTCCGCAACCCTCTTTAGCTCAGCATAAGAGCTACAATTCATGTCCTCGAACACTTGGTGCAAATATTCCAGTCTAGGGCGCCTTCTACAGTTTCTACCCTCAACCATTCCCTCCACAATGTCGTGAAGAAGACCATCGTGGCGCATGATGTGACCGTTCCATCGGGCTCACTTCTCTGAGCTGGTTCATATTATGTACCTTTCTTCCTTAATTATCCTGAGATTAATTCTTCTGTATGACCACATCTCAAAGTCATCTAGTCTTTTTTATCACTTTCAGATAAGCACCACGTCTCACAGCCATACATCAAGATGCTCCAAACAAATGTTTTGGCAAGTTACTTGCGGAGCCTTAAATTAATATTCTTTGACTGAAGAATGTTTTCTTTTTTATTGAAAGCTAGCCTTGCTTAATGTTTGTGACTGTCAGAGTCATTAAGGGCAAAAATAACTACACTAAAAAATATCTTAGTGCTTAAAGTTTCTAACCATGTAAAAAACTTTGGCAATAAGTAATATAAACTATTCAAATATCTCATATTTATATGCCTCTTGTAATAACTCATTGGTGTGCTCCAAAATCATTCACAAAATGATTTATTTTCTTCATCACCGCCTGACTGTATTCTCCTCTATACATATACATAAAAGAGAACACAAAGTGATGCACTCAGGATGCAGATATAATAATAATAAAGTTCAATATCGTTGATAGCATCGTCTGTGCGAGGCGGAGTCTCATTGCGATCTGATTAGATTAATTTAGATAAAATGCACTTCTTAGCTGAGTGCAAGGCGAGATGCTCTCAGCACAATACACAAATGTGCATTGTAGTCTAATGAATGCACTTATTTTACGCCCCAGGCTGAGTGTAAGGCTTAAACTGCGCTATGTCAGTGCAGCGACAAAGTGCAAAGGCGAGAGTCAATAATATTGGTAGCTAATTAAAAAACTAAATGATTACGTTTGTGCATGTGTAAAACTGTCCAAACTCTCATTGTGAATGAAACCACGTTCGGTCAGTATGTGAATAAACAGTGTTCAACGTAATCCAAGGCCCCCTAAGAGTACTGGAGGACTCTGCAAAATACCTTATCACAGGTTCGATGAAACGAAAATCCTAATCTATCTCCTTCTCGTGGTGGGGGGCGAGCGATTTCAGTCGGCCAATATAGACAAGGAACGAATGTTAGCCGGAAAAAGCTAACACCCAGCTAACCTCATCAGGTCAAGCTGGTTAGGGCACTCTATTGTCTTGGATATAGCAAATGCTCTCTTAAGGCGGATGAACCTTTATGATCAACGGCATTATGATGTGGAAATAAAGGGTAAAATACCACATTAAAGGTCTAAAAGACATCCCATGTATCAGCGAAAAATGATTGCATCTCAATTAGACGGGAATATTTGCAGCAAGTGTTCGAGGACATGAGTTGTAGCTCTTATGCTGAGCTCATGAGGACTGCAGAGGATCGAGAAGAGTGGAGATCAAGATGCAAGATTTTGTTGCTACAAACCAATCCACTGCATTGATACTATGAAGAAGAACGTAATCCACATTAAAACAAGGTAAAACGTGTTTATCACTTTCACTAGCTCTTTGATATATTTTCTTTAGAAAGACAAAAAAGATTATCTTCAACTAGGAAACTAAGCAGATAGCATTTTTCTCGTGTTTTTATATGAATGACGTTTAGTAAGTACATTTTACGAAAATCAAAATAAAAGTTTAGTGTACGATAAGCATTTCTTTACCCATTCAATGTTACACAGTTGCCTTCTTAGATGTCTTACACAACAAAAAGATAGCATATTCTAGTATATATAAAGCTGTTTTTTTTGTTGAAAATTGTCACTCTTAAAGTCTCGGGATATTATCATTCTTGATAGAAGGGAAAACTAAATGATAAATATTTGTTTAAACTGTTTATATAAAAGTGTTTTTGAAAGCTCACTTCTGAAAGCATTGTTAGTGTAATCTCACTCAGTGAGCACTGACCTTTTTATCATCCTGAAGCTGAAACTTTGGCGTCGGTTCTTGCATTTGAGTTTATTTTATGCAAGCCACGCCCCCAAAACCTAAAACTTCCATAATTTAAACAAAGAATACCTAAAACTTTATGTAAAGTTACGATATTATGTATAGAAAATAAGCTAAACAGTTTAAAAGCTTCACTGAATTTATGCAAATAAATATGTTATTTTCTTTCATTCATTTCACGAAAGAGAATAGTCTTTAGGGTATATAAGATTTAGAAAATGTTTTTGCTGTGAGCTAGCTAAATAATAACAAAACAGATTATCTTGAATAAAATTATTAATCTAAATAAAATCAAAAAAAAAATAATCTTGGTGAATTTTCATAAATAAAATCATCATTATATTGTTCTGGATTCATGTTAAGTCTTTCTAATGTTGAGTATAAGTTGAAAGTTCTTTCTACGATGTTATATGAATTAAATAATTAAACTTTAACATAATGTTTTTATTTATATGTCAATAAAAATTAAACATCATCAATTAAAATAATCGTCCACTATTTAATATGAAGTATTTTTCAGTAAAGTTAAAAAGTATATATATTTTATTAAAACCTTTTCATTTTTTCTTTGAATTTTTCAAATGTAACTTAAATAGGCTGTTATACCAAAAGTGTTGAGCAAGAAGTGGACAGATTTGAATTTTTAAGGCTTTCAAAGAAGCATATTTACACCCTTGTAAAACAATACGTCAAAAGCTTCTCAACACATTATATGCCGTTGAAATAAAAATTACTATTATCTTAAAATAAAAAAATATTAAAATTGTTAATAATCATCTTTAGTAGAATACTGCGTGATGGTGATCTAATGTCACTCAATTCAGATATTGAAAAAAATATACAAATACGTATGCCCATAATACTATCATCATATTATCGGAATGCTGACTGTCGAAAGTAAAAACCATAATATAATATTTAACATCCTCCTCTCTTTTGAAGGTTGTAACTCCGTTGCGTGGTGGCAGGATAAGGAGCAGATTAATAGCAAAGACTTTTCTGAAGCACTTTCACATATATTTACGATAAACTTTACAAACTTATCGCCCGGACATAGTCACAGCATTCGGCCGGGCCGAAAAACAATACGGTCGGCACACAACTTCCGCGCTCGTGATGAGCTGTCACCCAGCGCTACACGTGGTGGTCTATGTAACTAACATCTCACACATGACCAGACTTGTCCAAAATGCCAATATGGCGACACATCATGTACGACAAGTGAACAGAAATAAGAGACGAAATATTGTACATCGAGATTTTCGGTACCAGTCAGCAAGGGCTATATCACACTGATGTCATATTATTTTTAGTTAAATAGTTAAGATAAAAAATATTATCTGAAATTTTTGAATTTTTCAATTCTGTAAAATAAAAATCTTAATGTAATAACATCCCAAACAATGGATCAAAAAATCTGCATCAAATTTTGTGTGAAAATATTTAGTGCCTAAATGCTATAGAATTTTTGCGCAAGGGCTTTAGCGATTCTCAGCTGAGCAAAAAATAAATTTATAAGTGGCATAAGTGAACTAAATCTCTTACAACACATCATAAAAAAAATATCCTAGACAGGTCACTATGCATGGTTAAGTTAATCACCAGTTGACTATCATCAACTGACACTAATTATCTGTAATAATTGCCAGAGTATCTACAAAAATCCTTTTCATATTAGTTATCTTCTAAGTTCTGAAATAATACAAAGAATGCCGCATGATAACGAATGTTTTGTATCTATCCTGTTGTAAAAGCCAAAACATTTAAATGTAAGAAAACAAATGAATGTCTAATGTAATTAAGAGGTAACAAAATCAGTCAATCTTTTAAATATTAATTAAATATAGAGGCACCTAATCATCTTCTTCTTCATGTCAGCGACGTCAAATTATTTCTGTTTTTTGCTGTTGCTGGGTTAAAAAAATTGGTTGGAGGAGGAAGTACTAGATTCTGTTTCCACGGGGCACCGCGTGGTGGTTCTTGTCATGCTCCCCACTAATTATTTTGCCAGTATTTAATTCAATGATTGGTCAGTAAGTATTTAAAAACAAAATCTGTAATAAATACAAAAAAAAACATTAAAAATAATAAACTAAGGAGAGAAAAATATAAATTGGCAATAGAAAAATAATAAATTCGCTGTAAAAAAATTAACGAATGTAAATTAATAATAGGTTAGGTTAGATTTCATTTTTATATTCTTCTTATTAATTATAAATACATTAATTACTAGCAGTATTGAGTATATTACTGACATTTTAATTTTATAACTAACCAAATTCGTACTGACACAGTGTAAACTGCCATTTTATTTTATTTACTGCCAGACTATTAAAGACTAAATCATTAAAATATGTTTAAATAATTCGGTAAATCCCGTCCTCGGTTCTTTTTGAGTTATCTGTTGATCATCCCCTTTCGTCCTACTAAGCCTCCTGCAGACCCACTGAGCTTCTCTGCAAACATCTCCTTTCTGAGCTAGTCCCCACTGATGTCCCTGAAAGCCTCCTGAAGAACTTTCCTTTGTACTGAAAACCCGTGACACTCCTCGGCTGAAAAGGCATATGCCAAGATTCAGTAGTACTATCAATATTTTTTTATGAACAATAAACTATTTTAAAACTTTTTAAAGCATTGCGTATGGCAAGTAATTATTTTGGTAGTAATTTATTCAATTATGAGCAGTTTAAATTTATGAAATGGTCGATAATAAAAACATAAAATTTTCGGTAGAAAAATATGAACTGGCAGTAGAAAATAAAAAATTAACAGTAAGTTATGTGCAAAATGAATGAATTTTGAGTTTTCTTTCATTTTATTTTTATAACTGCTAGTAGATACTACCAATTTATGTACTGTTAATTAATTAAATAACTATCAATTGATTAAATTACACCCAAAACTTCGAATTAAATATAAATACTATGTTAATAAAAACTAGCCATTGTTTATTTATATTTATATTTAATTATTGTTAACTGATAACTAATGAATTTGAAATTAAACCAAAAAGTATTAATTTGTTTATTTTATTAATTAATTCATTAAAAATAATAAAGGCATATTGATATAAAAATGTATGTAACCGATACACATTATATTTACAAAATTACACTAAGCACCATTATAAACTCTCCCCAATAAATCAGAGAAAAATAAACGGCAGCCCCAGGACTTAAACCACGAGCTTTACACACAACGTTTTTTTTTTTGAGCAATCTTGGAGAATGAAACTAGTTATATCGATCTTTTTGTAGTATTAATAAAAATAAATAAATATAAAGGTGTATTTAAAAGAAGTTTATCTTCATGTGGTATATTATTATTTTTAACTTTAATAATCGTATAACATAAATTTAAACTTATAAATAGTAACTGTCGTAAGACAATCCATAGTGACTATCAAGGTCTTGTTATCTTAGACTAATAACAGTCGGCTACAAACTTTATATAGTAAATCAAATGCTAATCAAAAAAAAAAAATGTCAGTAAAGTTTCATTTCTGGTTTATTGTTG
This sequence comes from Glossosoma conforme, assembly GCA_022606575.1. NCBI lineage: Eukaryota > Metazoa > Arthropoda > Insecta > Trichoptera > Glossosomatidae > Glossosoma > Glossosoma conforme. Next base: position 827,176 of record JAGTXR010000039.1, read on the forward strand.
AAATATTTTTTTATTTTTACAGCAGAAAGGTGTGTGTAGAAAAATATCAATCGAAGATATTATTCTTCAATACTAAAGTCTAGCAGATGTATCCATTTACATATTACTTTCACCACGATCGCTCTTCTTTATACCGGAAGTTGCAACAATGGGCAGCACACGAGCAATCGCTATATCTGATACTGTTAGAAAACAAGACATGGAGAGAGGAGATATTGCACTATGCTCTGATATTTGAAACGTGTTTTACACCGAAAAGTACTTCCACACGGAAAATCTAGTTAGGAATGATTCTGCATGTGTAAATCATTATTGAAAAAGAACTAATACTCTTGGTTGATGTAAACGAGATTTAATAAATACTACAATTTTAGATTTAATATATAATTTTCATTTTCAGACAGAAGCTTAAGTCAAAGTGTTTTGAGGATCAAGCCATCATATCCGTTGATGTAAATGGGATGTCCATTAATAATAATAGTTTTCATTAGTAGGCGTGCATCTCTAGCACCGGCCCTGAAAATGAGAGGCTTCAGCTCTGGCGACAAGTAGCACCAGAGGTTTTCATTACTCCAAAGGAAGGCCTCCCAACTGGCAAGAACCTTTACTGATGGACTTGGAAATCCCTGAACAGATTAAGAACCGGAATTCGTAGAACAAAGGACAACCTCGAGCGGAGGGGGAATTCTTTGGCAGGGAGAGCCGCTGTTGTACGACTGTAGAGACCTGCAGACTGCCTCACACCTAAGATCCTGCTCTATGTGCCCAACAAGCTGCACACTTCAATACCTAATGCTAGGCAACATACTGGCTATCGATGTAGCCTGGGCAAAAATAATTTGACGTCGCTGACACGAAGAAGAAGATCTATAGCACATACTCCACAGCTTTCACAAACACACAAAAGCAAACGATCTTGTCTGAAATGAGGCTAGTGAACATACGCTTCTTAGAACATACTCATCGTACATTACATTATATTATGTTATTTAAAGAGGTAAATTTAGCTGATAACATAACTACATTAAAAACCTACTCATCACAAGATCAATACTGAAAATGACTGCTGCAATGGCCTGAAACAAAAGGAACAATTCCGTGAAAACCTATGAAGTTGTAAAACCTGTTGATCTTTGCGCAACCAAATTGATTTGACTAACTCCTCAATACGCTTCATCCTTGCATCCTCAGGGAAACTGATCCCACGTTCCAATCTATTCCTCTTGCATTGTTGGTCCATTGAAAACCTGGCTTTACAATGCAGATGAAAGCATGTGGTAGACACTGCCTTTTGGAAGAACTGAACCTAAGGGATATCAGACTCAATGGAATAAAACGATGCTTAAATATATGTGATATATTTATTCTCTGGAAATTTTTCACCTTTTTTTTACTTGTAAAGTAAGTATACACAAGATTGCACGTGATTCTGTGAGGTTTTAAATTAAAAAACTATGATAATTATCGCAATAATGTTCCACCAAATTCAAGATGTTAGGTAACAATCAAACTTTATTTAAAATAGAAAATAGTACTTAAAAGATACGCGTTTTTAACTTTATGCATTGATCAATAATGAAGGCCGCAGAGCATGAAAGTTTTTCATCGCAATCTTTCAGTTTTCAGCGGATGACTGAAATTGCACCGGAAACCAGTTAAAAGCCTCCCCTCCCTTTTGCCTCCCCCCGCTCTACCAGCTGAGCAATAAGCACTTTTCACTCTTCAAATGCTCAACCATCTATGGATCTATCTCTTTCTTTCATGACAGGGTTATCGACGGCACTATTTTTTTAGTTTTTTTTATTAATAATTAAAGTAATACGCTTATATGATATGTTTTTAAACTGACAATAATTCTTAAAGCTTAACCGACTCAAATTCGGAACATGTAATATTGATTTAAAATAAATGTTAAATAAAATGCTTTATTATTACTTTATTATTTTTTAAATTATAATAATGACGTTTATGTCTCACTTCAAAAAATAAATAGAAATCTTTTGCAAACCAATGTGGTAATTACTCCAACCCATTACATTGTAACCATGACCATTCCCCTAACTGGAGCATATGGCATTCACGAACTGCCACCACACAGCTTTGTCAGCTGTCACAGCCTACGCCTAATCCCATGTCAGCTCTGTATCCTGTAGCTCCACCGAGTATATTATATGTATAGTGGGAACTTTCTTGGACGGCGCAAGCCCAGGCGCTTAAAGAAAAGGCAGCTGTCGTTTACGCTCTCTTCTGGCATCCTTAACTTATGTTATCCCTGTTGGAATTTATATTCCAACAGGGTTCACCTTCATCTCTTGACCGACTGTGGTATAAAAGGCTGCCATGTACGCTTTTTCAACTCGTGATTCCTCACAAAATCAATCCATCGTTTCCCAGTATTGTACAAAGACATCTGTTTTAGAAACTCACTACACGGCTGCATTGGATTTTGGTAAGATACCATAAACTGTATTGTTTCCTTTTTTCGTCTTCATATTTGTGCCAGCGACGTCAAATAGATACATCCCAATATATGGCATATATCGACGTCAAGGGTCAAGAGACAAAGATGGACCTGACTGGGACATGTATTACGCAGGAGAGCATTTACTTTTATAAGCCTTTTTATTGTTTTCGGTCTAAATATGAGAGGCAGAGTTGACGTGGAATAATGGAAAACCAAGACGGGAGACAAGCTTTATGTCGGCCGATCGTGATATACAAATGCTCCAATTGACGTAGTGGACATGGAAATGATAATGATGATAGAGTATTAATATACATTATAATTTATTCATTTGTTTTAATGGTAAATATTCCATTCAATCAATGTTAAACGAGATCCTTAGCCTTATTATGAGTATTTATTTATTCTAGTATATACCACTTTCCAAGACTAGGCATATTAGATTCTTTTAATTTAAATATTCAAGTAAATAAATGACAAACAAGATCCCTTAGTCTTAAGAGTATAAATAATATTTCTTCTTGTTTATGCCACTTTCTAAGACCAGACACATTTAATGCATGGCTAGGTGCGTCCCTCGAATGTTAATATTTTGACATCGCCATAGCTGACAACTGGGATGGTGGGCTCCAGTAGGCAACAATAGCCCGTCAAACAGCCGCACAATGGTCGAATAAAAGCCCGTCTGTTGGTCCAGGGGCGGAGGCCTATTCCAGGGAAAGAGGGAGGAGACCTATATCAGGGAAGGAGAAAGGAGGCCTATTCCAGCAGTTCTAAACCACAATATCCACAGAGAAAATGATCTGCTGTTTAACTTCATAGACTTTAAATAATAATTACTTTATTTCATATAAGGGTTTTGGGGAATATGCATAAAATGTTCTCGGTAGAGTTGTGGAAGGTAGAGCTTACATGGAATAAGGCGAGAACTATGACGACTTTGACGATCTTTGTGAGGGTACTTGTGATGTCCATATGCTCAAGCTTAGAATGCGGAGATGGTATTAATCACGAAGATTTTATATTAATGCTTTTAGGGAAATACTGACAGTTGGCTAACAATACATTCATGTGCAGCATATAGTTTTTAAGCTTCGTATACGCTTGTCATTTTAAGGTCAATTTACCGGCGGGTATGTCTTAGAGATAACGCGTTTGCTTACCATATATAAGGTTGTGGGTTCAATCTGCGACGGAGATTAAAAAAATGTTGTTTTATAATATAGATTTATAATTACCTCCGGTTGTGTTAATTTGATGCCTCACACATAAAATGTTGGCTAAAGTATATTAATTAAAATTGAAGGTAAATGAAAGTTGTTCCGTCAACCCCGCCCATTTATAGTGAATCTACGTAAAAATTATGCTGCATGGATACCAGGTTAGTCTTTAACGTTGGCGGATCGGCGTAGGAGGAGATTTAAGCACTGCCATCTGATGGTTGTCTCCAGTATAATTATTTATAACAACTAATCGCTCCATGTGAAGCGCTTTTCCGCCAACGCCATTGGACTCTATTAAATTTCACAAACTATTAATTTCAAGGTAAAAAATATTTTTTCACTTGACGTCTTTTGTCTACCACCCATTTCAATTAATAGGCTATTTCCTACATTTTCCGGATGAGAGAACAATTTTACACTTTTTCGGAGATCGAACCAATGAATTATTGTTTAATTTCTTATTAATGATATATTCTTGATAATAAATATTGGAATAATTAAACAAGCAGTTCAGTGAAATAATACACCTGGAACATTTTTTTTCACGCAACATAACTTGAGAATCACTGCTTTGGGACGAGGGAGTCTGTGGCTTGGGCTGAGGATTGTTAGGAACTGGTAAAGGGAGAGCAGTAGGGTTGAAAATTTCAGCCTATGGGTAGAGAAGGTTTTTTAATGTACACGCATACAAATGAATATCTTCAGACGATGTATTGTATGACGTTTGCTATTTTTAAGATGACTGTTATGTTGTCATTTTTTATCTTAGCAGTCTAGCCCTTTTTTGGGTATATGTTTGAAACAAACTACTGCCACAAGTTCTGAAAGCTGACACTAAAATTATTATAATTTCTAACGGCCTTTTAGACGTGATTCCAATGTTTCGATACAAAAAAAGATGAAGCCAAACTGATTGCTTTCTTGAAAAATTTCTGTCATAGCCAATTGGTTATGACAGAATTTTTAATTTAACTGATTAAAATTTACGTAGTTTTATAAGACATTTCTTTTATTAATTATTCCGAAAATAATAAACGGTGGATATGATGAATGAATTCAGTAAATTTACTTATTAACTAATAACACAAGCTATCTATGATAATACTTATTAAAAAAGTGTGTTAATTTATTAGTTTTGTAAGGTGGAAAAATCGTCAACAAAATCAAGTGCATCAAAAATAAGTCAAATATTTTCAGCGGTTATTGTCATGTCAAGTGATTTTTATTTTTTTATTTTATTGAAAAAATTTATGCCATGTTACAAAAAATTTGCTGAAAAACGATTTGTTTTATATAAATTGATAAATATGTAAAAATGATAGAAAATATATACAAATGAAAAGACAATACTGTGAGCAAAAGATACTGGGAAATTTTAATGTAAATTTCGCGGGTGCAGCGATTCCAATTACTCTTTTTATTTTTATGTTGATACTACTGTGACTGATATTTGTGCCGAATCAAACGTCACAATATTTTTTAATGTTTGAGATACCCGTCAATTTGTACAAAGATAAAGGTGTTTTTTTAAATCTGATTAAAAACCACTCTCACTTACTGCGTTTCTAGCCATTATCAAATAAATAAAACTTTTTCATAAATCCTATAACTTTCACTTCTAACACACACGAGTCAAAAGATTTTTTTAAAACTTGTACCGTAAAAATGCTGCATACAACTCAATGATGCCTCTAAGCAATAGGCAGCCCGCGTGCATTTCTCACTCGCAGTCCTACGAGATCCGGGCCTGTTTATCACAAGGGTTGTGGATCAGTTTGTGGTTGGAGAGGGGGAACCTCACGCCTGTCATCACTAACCGGTTGATTTTTATTATTTACAAGTAGATCGCTTTTCAGGCATTTTTGAAAGTCATCGCACCCGTTAACTGTTTCGGATATTCAATTTTAAGCTGAAGCACTTAATATTAGTGTACAGCCAAAAAGTAATATAATATATTCAAAAAAATCCTTTAATCGGTCAGACCAATTAGATCATTATTCTTTCTTAAGCACTGCATTTTCTTGAACCTTATAACTTACTTTAACCTTGGCTTGATTTAGGAAGACTAAGTATTTGTTATTTATATATTTCGTACATTTTTTTATAATGAATTTGCCGAAAATAAATGCTTAGCAAAAAATAGTCGAATCACGTGAAAAGCTTCAAGACATGTTCTACGTGCTCAATGAAGCGTCGAACAAAATAAGTCTGAAAATGAACATATATAAAACAAAAGCCAAGATAATTAGTCATATTTCTTTTGACCCTATTTCCATTGGAGAAACTCAAATAGGTTGTAAACGACTAAACCTATCTGGGACAAGTAATACAACTAGGACGAAGTAACTTCTCAAAAGAAATCGACAGGCGTAAACAACTGGGATGGGTAGCATTTGGAAAACTTAAGTAAAGTTTTAAAGCGTATATTCCGCAATGTCTTAAAACTAAGGCGTTTAACCAATGCATCCTCCCTGTATTAACTTATGGCGCAGAGACGTGGAATCTAACAGCAAGTATAACCCATAAAATAAAGGTGACCCAGTGTACTATGGAGAGATCCATGCTCGGAGTGTCGCTAAAAGATAGAATCCGAAACGAGGAAATACGCAGAAGAACGCAAGTAGTGGAGGCTACCCAACGAATAGGCACACTCAAGAGGCAATGGGCAGGACATATTTGTTGAAGAGACGACGGTCGATGGGGAAGAAAAGTATTGGAATGGCGCCCAAGAACTAGCAAACGAAGCATTGGCCGACATGTTTTGAGAAAAAGGTAATTGAAAAGCTTATGTGTGAGCAATTTTCGCGTACTTCACATTTTACAAAGTAAAACGACAGTATGTATTTATTTAGTACAATATAAAAATAATAATTTCAATTAATTATTTAAATTGCTGACAAAATTGATTTTAATTTAATTATACAATCGATTATAATTTTGATATTTTATTATTTACCTGTTACTACATTCATACAAATATTCTGACTGCAAGGTTTTAAATTTATTCACAATTTAGCACTTTTTTGTGATTGGTACAAGCTTTTTATTTAACATACTGTAAAAAATTAGCGTCTATATTTCGAAAAATATATTTTTTAAGAGTTTAGGTGAAAAGAAATATTCTATTACTGCTATCATAGACTCAACGTGGTATAAATATTACGGTAAACAAAACGGTGGTTGCTCTCTAGTCGTCCTGATGATGCACTGGTCTGGATCTGGCTCAGAGCCTAATGTAGGAGGAGGAGAGCCGATGCATTGTCTCCTCAAGTTCTAGAGACTGCAGACATAGCAGGAACTCGCTACATGGAATTTTCTCATATCCGTTACATGTTGTGTCAATTTTCAACAACCACTCAGATTTTTCCATTACCATTGAGCTTCATCCTGACGCATCTCTACACCCCAAGACCTAGCTGGTAACATATATGGTTCCCGACAACCTCCAGAGCAGAAGTCCGACGACTTAGAGAGACTGAAGGGCCGTAGTATGCGAGGCATATTTGACGATATGTTATTCGGATTTCTTCAAATGTTTGTTTCTCTAAGCATTCTCAAGATCTGGACCATATGGTCTTGAAAAACGTTTAAACTTGACTGAAAACGCAGTTAGCAACATACGGTAACCCATCGAAGCTTTGGTCCGCGCTCAATATTACTTAACTTCGGTGATGTAATGAGAACCGCACTTACAATGTAGCTGCAATATGTGGTAATAATTGTTAATTAGCCTAAGCTTTGTAAAGAATACGAATACAAAATAAATCGATTAATGAAAGCAAAAACTTTTTTCGGGTCGATTTTTAATGAAATCTGAATAAGGATAATATGAATTACTTCTTAGGTTTTCACAGCCAGTTTTGATATTGTGGCTTTTGGGCTTAGCCGTGTGTGGCGAATTTCTCCTTTCCAATATTTAAACCGCCATTGCAGGGGTTTTCTTCAGGGTTGATGACACTCAGTCATCCAGAACACCCCTGCAATGGCGGTCGAAATATTGGAAAGGAGTTATTCGCCAAACACGGCTAAACCCAAAAGCCGCAAATCAAGGATAATATATGTTATTTAGTAACTTGTGCATAAGGTCATGGGCGTATTATTTTATGATGAAAATTATGAATTATTATATATTTTGGGTACGCCTCTGAGGTCCATCAGTTCTGATAGGCCCTAATGGATAAGCTTGCATGCTGTAGCCGCTTGGAGAGCCACTATGTGAAGTGGAAAAAGCCTGCCATTGTATTGACGATTATATGCAACCATGAAGCTTTCATCCTCGCATCACTTAAGTCTTCTTCCTATACGTTTGTTCTTTGACAGGGCGACCGAACGGTACAGAGCTGCATACTAAAGAACAACGTGTACCTTACTCAATGAAAGAAATAACCGGGAACTCAGTTTCAGGTTATTAAAAACGCCTTTACAGTCATATCAAAAGTATAGGCACTAATCTATATCATCATCATTTGAATGACTGCTACCCTAACTGGATCATATTGCCGTTATTTAATACCGATATAAAGCTCTGTAAGACACAATGGTTCTTGTCTCTTTTTAGCACTCAATTTAGTACAACGGCAATGGCGCTCCTAAATGGCCTACCAGCACACCTCGATCCTTTTTTTACATCCTTTTCCTCTTGTCGATGGTTTTGTTCTCCTAGATCTCTGTGATCTTTGACACGTGTCATCTTTTCCTTCTTTTATGTTTTTTTTCTTTTTTGTATGTATTGTATGTTTATGTATATTTGTATGTATTCTATGTTTCTCATTCTTTATTATTCTATGTACCTTGGAACTGCGGTTCTGTTAAATAAATAAATAAATATCTTAGCAGGTTTGTTTCTCGAAGGTCTGACGAAAATTTAGATTATTTAATAAAGGCTGCTGAAGTTTATGCTCCCCTGTGACATCCAAAGTACATGTCATAGCCAGGGTCACATTCGTCTCTTTACTGACTTTTGTGTTGAAGAAATCACGTTAGTTTCCTCATTCATTCCCTGATTATTCCTTACAAAGTCCTAAACTATCGTTCGCCTAGTATTCTACGCAATAATCTGTTGACATCCCTTTTCGAATCACAATAGTTCAATATCGCCGGGATCGTCATTGGGAGCAGGTGGATGGATGAGGTCGCTAAGGCAAATAACTAATCGATAAGCACATTTGATTTTTATTTTATGTAAATAAATACTGTCGAAATTCATTCCTTTTCCTGAAACAGAACAGGCTTGCTTACATCATGCCACCCGGGCAGAGAATATCATGGTTGCAGTCACTGCGCCGAACATTTAAAGCGGTCATCTGGCAAACTATGCCACTAAACATGACATTTAGCAACTTTTCGAAACAAACAAATGGCGCATGCAAGCACCGTGTCCTGTAACTACTCAAATCTAAAACATAGACCACCATTTTTTCATGTGCATGTCATACGAGCGATGATATGTAAGAGACAAAAATTGCATATCAAAGCTTATTCGACACCACCCTCAAAGGTCTGTATCTAGTTGGTATCACTGTTCTATATTAATCTGTTATATATATTATCTATTATTTACAACTTTGTACAGCAACAAAAATATTAGGTTTGTTTTAAACGTAAATAATTTCAATAGTCACAAGTATGGAAATATATACTCGTTTTATGTTTGTTCCTTAGTAATACACTTAGATGGTATTTATGATCAATACTATTTATGTATACGTAAATGAAATAAAGAGATGCAATATAATCATAATATTCAAAGGTTTTATACTTATCGATGGGTGCATTAAATGAACACAAACTTTACTAAGAGGCATTGCTAGCCGAGACACGAACCATTGAGCTTCCGTTTTCCGCCGCCAGATGGCGACCCAGAGGAAAAGATAACCGCAAAAAATAATAAGAGTGCAAAATCATGCAAATTTTTATGCAATATAATGCAATCCTTTTAAAAATGCAAATCCTGTAGAGACCTGAGAGGAATATTGAAGAAAATCAAACTCTCTGCGTGTACGCTCTAAGCGTGAAGTGTAATAAAAATTAAAAGTGAAAATACATTTTATATCGTAACAATGTATCATTACAGTCCGTTGTTTTTTGATTGCATGTATTGTCCGCATTCTTCTTTACGTTTGTGAATCTTGGCATCTCACCAAAATGGGTTTCGAAAGTAGAACCCTGCGTAGAATACTGAGGGTACGATGGTTTGATTTTGTGAGTAATGACGAGGTGAGAGTGTAAACAAGATAAGCTTCTATACTACAGTGCGTCAAGAGGCGAAGGCGGAAATGGTTGGCACATACTATATACTTCTGATTTTGTTGGAGAGCATTAAATACAGCTGCCTTTTTTAAACTACCCCGTTTTCAAATACTTTTTTATGTGCTCGCATGCAAGAGAACACAACCGGTTGAGCCCAGCTTACTCTATGCCATTCAACCAAAGCGGCTGGATTCAACATGCAGAAAGGAACTTTGGAAACTGACAGTTCTTGGTCGACACACATTAACCATGTTTTCAGAAGTGTAAAAATAATTTGTAGTATGTGAATGGTTGCAGGGAGAATTAATTCATTAGGTTCAGAAGAGAAACAGCCGTGATAAATACAGTAGAGAAGACTAAATGAAGTAATCTTATGTTCCGGAGCCGCGGTCGCGATCAGTTTAAGTGGTGATTCCGGAGTACCAAGGTTCCGGCACTGAGGATAAGTCCAAAGACCGGAGTTAAGTTGATACTAATTTATTTGATACGAGACCCCTTTTTATACCCTAGCTTACATCTTGAGTAAGCATTTATGAAAGTAATATTAATACATTGAATGTTATACACCGCACATTACTCGATACCGTTTTGTACCTTGATCCCTTCAATTAACATAGAGTGGCAGATTATTGGGATAGTTAATGCTTCGTTTCGATGCGTAAGCATTCTTCATTTTATAAAATTAATATTAATACATAGAATTTCAAACACCGCGAATTCCTCGATACCTGTTGTTTTAGACCTTGATCCCCTTAATTTACATAAAAGTGGCAAAATGCCCTATGTCGTACCCGACTGTATGAATCTAAAATAAAGAGTTTGATTATAACAATTACTTTAAAGTCTTTTGGATGCTTAATACAAAATAATTATGTTCAAAATAACGATTTGAACACTTACAGGTAAGTATGTGTTCCATTGATTACAGGTTTGACTTAAGTTTGCTATTATTTATCAGATAAATTACTAAGCAATTTTAAAACAACAACAAAATTTTGATTCAATGGTACCAGTAGCAAATTTATTGCCAAATATTTTAGTGTTAAGCTAAAATTACTGTTAAAATTCTTTTTTAATTGCACATTTATAAAAAACAAAGAAAATATATTTTTTTAAAAAAGTGATAAATTTACTACAACTTATGTTTTTAAAGTTGTGTCGTTCCGTGAATAATTTAAACGCTAACGAATGTTCAATTTAAAAGTGAAGAAAATTTATTCATACTTTGTTATAAAAGGAATTCTCACGTAAAGCATGAAAACTGTGAGTTAGTGGCCTAGTTTTGTAAGCAGCTTTGAACGAAGCTTATTGAATAGGTGATGTCACTAAAAACATACAAACTTATGTTCGCGCATCGAATATATACTACATTTGTGTTGATGTATCAGGACAAGCTTGGAATTTGTTAAAGAAGGTTTTATGGCAAGCAGAAAATGTGTAATGTTGTGTTTTTCTGAAGGAAAAATGACGTTGTTATATTTGATGAAAATCGACCATATTTTTGAGCGTACTATTAGCATTTAGTGTCTACCGCTGCAGGAAGAGTAGGCTTGAAAGCTGTCACCCCAAGTTGGTGGCCGAGCTCACTAAGCAGCTTTGTGCGGAGTGCCAGCATTCAAATGCTCTGACAGAGAACATCCACCAACTTCCCCCACCTACTACCTACCACTCAGCACTGTACATCACATCTGGGAGAAAACGAGTGCTGCCAATGCAAAAAAAAAACTTTATCAATTTTCTTTAATCGCTTAGCGATGAAAATATTTGCATGATCATATAAGATTTGAACATGCATGAAAAACACAACAAATACTTAGAATAATCAAACCATATATACAGGTACGCTTACAAAAATATATAAAATTGAATAAATAGAATGTTTAATTAAATTTCAATTATTGAAAAAGCTTAAAAAAATCATTCATAAAATAGTTTTGAGTTTACTTTTAACTTAGGTTATTTATATCTTATAATATAAATGTATGAAGAATGACATTCTTAAAACAATAAATCAAATGATTAAATAATAAAAAAATAAACTAAACTAAATGCACTTTAAAAAACACACGGAATTTTAACGAAATAAAATATTTACAATAATTAAACCGAATATACAGTTAAACATAAAAAAGTATATCAAATATATAAGTTTTATATAAATAAATAAAGTATTTGTAGATAGAACAAGAAATACTTTTGAATATGATAAGTAAATTATATCCAATAATAAAAACGTATCAAAAATTGGACAAATAATTATTAATAATAATTAACCAAATTTGTAATTATTTAAAAAAAGCTATGTAAATTATAATTTTAAAATACTCTGGAATTCTAAATTGAGTAATAGACCACTATGCAAATTTAAAAATATAAAAAATAAAACACAAAAAATTACGCCATCCTCAACAGAATAATTCAAATAATGCACCTTCTTGCAAACAATAGATTTTTAATCCCTACCCCAAGCCGGATGCAAGTACTAAAATATTGTTGACAACTATGGCGGTCAAACGTAAGTTACCTTTTAGCATCAATATGTAATAAAAATATCCGAAATGCCGACAGAGTCATAAATGGGTTATAAGATTCAAAGTGCATTTTTTGTTTTCTATTTTAACAATGTTTGTTATTTCATATTTACTTCTCCGAACACAATTTATGTATCGATTGTTGAAGAAAGTGTGGTGAAATAATGTTTATGCTTACTTCTCCGAAAAACAAATCATCGTAGTTACTAAGTGTGGGAATATTTGGAATCTTTTGCTTCATTTCAAATTCCACAATCAATGAAAGGGCGCAATAATAAAAAACTAAGTAAGTTGCCCTCAGCGCCCTTAGATCATTTAGCGCCCTAGGCCGTTGATCGACCTCGCCTCCCCCCCTAAAACCGGCACTGCCAATAATCTACCACTGTGGATTGAAGGTCTAAAAACGGTATCAAGGAATGTGCGGTGTATCACATTCAATGTATTAATATTACTTTTATAAATGCTTACTCATGTTGTAGACTAGGGTATAAAAAAGGGTCTCATATCAAATAAATTAGTATCAATTCAACTCTGGTCTTTAAATTTATCCTCAGTGCCGGAACCTTGGTATTCCGGCGTTACCATTTAGCTGACGCTGTAATTTCGTCATCATTTAAGATGATATATCCTATACTAAAGAGATACGAGTACCAAACTTAATGAAATAAATAACCTGGAACTCAGTTTCAGGTAATTTAAATCGGCTTACTATCTCAAGTATAGGCACTAAGCCATATCATCATTATTTGAAAGGATCAACGTCTTTCGATTTATCCTCAGTGCCGGAACCTTGGTACTCCAGCATCACCAATTAAGCTGATGCTTTCATTTCGGGATCGCGACTTCGGTTCCGGAACAGTAGGCGAGCTCTTTACTTTACAGGTGTTCTATAAAAATCTCGAATAATGTTTATCAGGTATACTATTTTTGACAAGTTTGGTCTAGAGTTGGCAGCACGCTCGCAGCCCTCGTCAGTTCCTCGGCAGTTACTTACGGACTTAGTCACTCAGGCCGCCCTTCCCTCGCGGGACGGTCTTCAGCCTCCGGCTCTTCTTCACTTGTCATCTTAACGGCGAGCATCAGCGCCTGAGATATTATTAGTGCTCGCGTCAGATTAGGATCTTTGTCATCGAGCGTTCCCAAATAACTTAAAAGAAAGTAACGTAACGTATACGTGCTCGCGGTAGGGCTTGGCCACCCCTTAAGAACAATAAACATGTCCTGCTTTCAGGAGCGTCGGATAATCAGATTGTCTATGCCTTGTCCCAGAACATCTTTACACCCGGAGTTCCACACGGAAACAAAGATGATTCCCGAGAGCTTCCAGGGCAAGAGCCCGCGAATTTGCATAGACTGCAGTACCAAAGAAATATTTAGGTGTTACATAATTAGTAATTTTTTTTAAGAGATCGGATGATAAGCCCAACACTCTCGAGACATGATTTTTTTTAGTCCCTTAGGGGTTGCTCAATCCGACTGAGGGCATATATAGAGCTGAGATTCAATTTTTTTTTTTTTTTCTGTTAAATTTTTGAATCGAAGTCGTCTAAATGACAAATAAACGCATTTACTACTGGATTTGCAGCATGAAGTAAACACATCTTATTCCAATTACTTCTGCAAATTGACAGATTTTGTCTAATTTTATAAATATGCCATTAAGTTTCATATAATTAACACTATAAAACGAGTATTTATTTCGTGAAGTCTTTCAGAAAGCGTTTTCTAGTTCTTGAATAGAAGACATCATAAGTATTTGAGGCGTACTAAGGTGTTAATCAATAATTTTGATTAACACCTTAAAGATATTGTATTATAAATCCAACACCGAAGTCCAGAAATTTCATTCCTAAAGGCTAACTTATGTAATGCATTTAACTTTTCTGAAAGATCTCATAGTAAATGTAAAAAATTTAAATAGTAAAATAAAATTATGTCAGAATACTTAAGGTGGGATTGGTTTTCAAGACGAACCTGAAAATCGAGAACGCTTCAGCATCAAAGTCCCACTTATCTCTGAAGCGTCGTCGCGTTGACTGAAAGAATGAAAGCCTTCAAGAGACCTCGATTAATTCAGCTGAGAACGTCATCATCGCTCGATCAGGGCTTGCATCGGCCGCATGAAAAAACATCCCCTTCCGAAAAAAGTCTGTAATCCAGACATCAAACATTGCCACTTTGAGATTTTCAGGAACGTTTTATCAATGGAAATGTAATGTTTTATTTAGTTATATATAGTAAAATATGTTCCGAATACTAAACTTGTATCTAATAACTGTTTGTTTTTGATTGATTTATTATATTTAATATATATACACAGTGCTTAAATTATAAACACTACGTATAAGCTAATTGTATGACTAAAAATTTAATATTGAATTGTTTGTTTGTCTTTTAATTCTTGTTCCGGAACCGAGATCGCGGTCCCAAAATTACAGCGTCAGCTAATTGGTGACGCTGGAATACCAAGGTTCCGGCACTGAGGATAAGTCCTAGGACCACAGTTGAATTGTTATTGTTTTATTTTATAACATATACCTTTTTATATCTTAATGTACAATATGAGTAAGCATTCTGTATTTTATAAAATTAATATTAATAAACTGATTTTCAAACACCCCAAATTCCTAGATACCTGTTGTTTTGGACCTTGATCCCTTCAATTTACATAGTGTGGCAAAATATTGTGATGGTCAATGCCCTGTGTCGTACCCAACTGTACGAATCGACAAATTCGAGCTAAGATAGAGAATTTGATTATAATTTGACAATTGATACTTTAAAGACTTTTGGATGTTTTATACAAAATAATTATGTTCAAAGAACGTTTTAAGCAATTCTTACTAAGCAATCCCCTTATACAGTAAGTATGTAATATTAAAATTAAAAAATAATGAGTTGTATAAAACGTTATTACAAGAATGATAAAAATTGTATGATTGATCAACGTAAATATTGCTTTAAATGCACTCTCACATGAATGAAAAAAATAATAAATCAGTTTGTGACCGTCCACTGTTGAACGTAGGCCTCCTGTATGAGTCTTCATCCTCTTTAACTCTCCGCCTTCCGCGTCTAGACAACTCCCACTATTATTATGATGTCGTCAGTCTGTCTTGCATACGGTCAGATAAGTATATTTAATTCCCAGACAAATAAAACAAGTATACAATTTGTTGTCAATTTTTTTTAAAATAATTTATTTTTACAATTTATTGAAAATCACATTAAAAGTAATATCGATCGGGTAATTTTCCAGAAATCTCATACAAATTTTATCACGCGTTTGGTATTAAGCCCCACGTGAATAATAGTAAATATCAGGTGGGTATATTATTACTTTAGCATAGTTCCGCAATAAACCACCGCTGTTTCCAAAAACACTCTGCAACCAATCTATCCGGTTCATTACTCTGGGCTTGATGGTCTTCGCTGCCTAGGAGGATCCCCAAACTGTAAGATTTTTTCATTATTTAAAAAATTAAACTTCTTTTAGATCTGGTGATCTGTTCAGATGCTGTCTGTAAGCACATGAGCTTTGTTTTACAACGTGGAATCTAACAGCGAGTTTTACCCATAAAATAAAGGTCACCCAGCGTGCTGTGGAGAGATCCATGCTCGGAGTGTCGCTAAAAGATAAAATCCGGAACGAGGATATCCGCAGAAGAACTCAAGTAGTGGAGGCTACCCAACGACTAGGCACATTCAAGTGGCAATGGGCAGAACATATCTGTCGAAGAGGCGACGGTCGATGGGGAAGAAAAGTATTGGAGTGACGTCCAAGAACTGGCAAACGAAGCATTGGACGACCCCTTGCAAAATGGACTGACGACATAAAGAGAATAGCGGGAGTGACCTGGATGCGGAATGCGAAGGATCGAAGAGGATGGAGACTCATGCGGGAGGCTTACGTTGAACAGTGGACGGATACAGGCTGATCTTAAGCTTAGACTTACATTTTTATTTATGTGTGTCAAATGAGCGATCAGAAATAAGAGATAAAAGATAGCATTAGGCACCAGCCTGAAAAGGCTTTATTGAGCTGATATCAATATTTTTAGTTTTGACTTTTTAGCGCATGTTTTAAATCCATAAATTAAATTTAGTTTGGGATCAGTTGTATGTGAATAAAGTGGTGCTCTGTAATCTGTATTCCGTACCTACGGGTAGCAGTTATTGGTGCGGCTGTCAATAAATTACAGATATCAAATTTACTGCCTTCAAACGAATTTATTACAATGTGGGGCGGTGGAAAACGCTACATTGGATACGACGAGATTAAAACTTGTTATCAATTTTAATTTTTGGTTGACGTTCCTATAGAGTACATACAAATTTTCTTTCAGGCTTCAAATTTGATAATTTGATCGCAATATACAATGTCAGGTCAAATAATACTTATCATATCATTTAGGATAGCACTATATATTGGAAAAACATATATAAATATATCTATCCCTGAATACGGTAGTCACCTTTGGATTGGAGCTCCAAAATACCTTCTAAGCTTAATTAACTCAAATAACTTCTTAGGTTTTCACGGCCAGATTTGATATTGTGGCTTTTGGGCTTAGCCGTGTGTGACGAATTTATTTTTACGAATATTTCAACCGCCATTGCAGGGGTCTTCTTCAGGATTGATGATTTAGTTGTGAGTTGGTGTCAGATTATCAATCCTGAAGACGACCCCTGCAATGGCGGTACAAATATTGGTTAAAAGAAATTTGCCACAATCGGCTAAGCTCGGGAGCTACAATATTAATTGAGTCAGTTCAAAGAAGAGCAATTCGTTTGATAAACAATGACACTCTTACGTCTTACCTGCAATCAATGGAACACAGGCGTAAGATTGGTTAACTTAGTCTTTTCTACCGTTATTACCACGGTCGCTGCTCTTCGGAACTCAAAGAACTAATTCCTTCTGCACCCACCCACAACCGACAAACTCGTCTTACACTTGGCGAACATCCATACAAGGTTAATATTTGTCGACAAAGAACTGGCAGTTTCCAAAGTTCCTTTCTTAATGCCACCGGTAAGCTTTGGAATGCTCTTCCAGCGTCTGTGTTTCCTCCTTCATACAATCTAGAGCTCTTCAAGAAACAGATTAATATACACTTACAATCTCCCCGACCGACACACAAACACGAACACAACACACGTATCCTGCATGCAGCGTCCAGCCTCTCTGGCTGAGCTACATAGAGTGGACTGGTCTCGACCACCTGTGCTCTCCTGCATGCGTTTACAAAAAAAAACCGCAAGGTCTTCATGCTATATCTGTTCTGCTTTTTGTAGACCATATTTTTTTATGTAAAAATATTCAGGAGAATACCGACAGATAGTGATAGTAATTCTAAAGTCTCATCTGAGGAATTCGGCTGTGCTCTCCTACATGCGATTACATAAAACAAAGCTACAATACTTACGATTAAGTACTATGAAAAACAAATAATCAAAATACAAGTAGCAGATAGTCCCAATGCTCATCAAACAGACGACTACATGAAATTATTCTTCCAATCAAATTTGTCGAGTTCTCGCCTGAACTGGGCCTCCTTTTCATGGAATATATTAACATCTGAGGTGATTCTTTTTTAAATATCAGTACCATATTTAAAATAGATGGTCTCCATGTCATCATCGATCATTGAGTTCGAATATCAAAATTAAATGAATACTATACTACATTTTTTTTTGTTTTTTTTTATAACTTGAAAATATGCATTTAAAAAAGTTAGCAGAACGTGGTTTCGATCCACGGACCTCTGGGTTATGGGCCCAGCACGCTTCCGCTGCGCCACTCTGCTCTTATGATAAAGCGACAAAAATATGCGATCGGTTATACGACAAAGTCTATCTGTGGACATGCCTTTACAATCACGTTTATATGTGTTATTCTTTTTACTGAGCATTTTGTATTTATTACTGACCATTCCTAAATATTTACTGGTCATGTATTGAATTAAATACAGCCAATTAAATAATTAGTTGCCTCAAATAAATATACAAGTTAATTACTTCTTTAAGCTACGCTTCACGTAAAATAAAAATAAATAAGAAATGTTTCGTAAATGCAAAAAAAGGTATAAATTTTATTTTTCTTTGGATTATTCAGAATCTGCTCTAAATTCATGAAATTCAATTATTTTTACTTTTGACCTAATGCGAAATTCTCTTCAGTCGAAAATGTTAATAAACCTTTCATTTTTTCAGACAAATAATATCAGACTCGGGGTGTTGTATGTACGAGTATGAAGAGGAACGTATTAAAAGTCGTGCCATTTTAATATATTTTCTTCGCAATTTTAATCCGCATCTTCTTTCAAAACGCATTTCATACTGGGCTGCTCATTTGGCTACAGGGAGCCAAAGAATTGCTAGGGTGACTGAGCGTCAATTAATTGTTCTGCAATGCTATTTTATTTAGTACATATATGTAAAGTTGTAATGAAATGACACTTCTCGAGATGTAGATCAAGTACTAGCAGGTGTGAGTCAGACTATAGAGTGGGTCGAGGTTTTTAGATATATTGGCGCATAGACCGCTGAGAGCTGTAGCCTACTAAAGAAGCTCACTTCTCGTAATGCGCAATTATTTGGGACTAGCAGCCATACTCGCTCAGAATAAAGAACCATCTTCACAGCACCACTATTATCCTCATCCGGCTGTGAATCTTCGCATCCCACCAAAAGCTAATGCAGCCGCATAATAGGTTTTCAAAGCAGATATTTGCGTAGAATACTGAGGATACGATGACTCAAAATTGTGGTGTTTGAACATGTGAGGGAACAACAAGGCAGCGTTCCATAGTACAGTTGAATAAGAGATGAATGTAGACTGGCTGGGACACGTACTTTTGTTGCTGCAAGAGAGAATAAACAACAAAAATTTATTCAGAATCTTAAGTTCCTTTGTACAAAATAAACTCAGTAGAGGTGACATGGGATGAGGTGAGATGCTCGGCATCTGACAGAACTTTTTGAGGTTGTTTGGACGACTGTATGCTTCGTTTTGGAGGACGTATATGGAATGATGATATAGGAATACAAGAAGCATCAAGATTTTAGTGTAGACGAAAAGCATTGAATACACCAAAAAAAGGGATGTAATTATATATTTTATAGAGTACAAGGTGTTTTAGTTGGGTTTTAAAATGAAAAAAAAAATGTACCTCACTCCATGTGCATTCTTAAAATAGTTAAAAAATGATCACAAATATTTTTTAAGAAATGACGGTCACCTTAATGAATCCCGGTGAAATATAAGGGTAGATTCCAACAGGAAACAATTAAATCCTCGGTAAAAAATAGCCCCGGGGGACCGCGGGGTGCAGTCACATATTTTATTTATTAAAAATATTTCAAATTACTCGCCTTCGTCGCATTCTCGGCCTCATAGCAGACACCGCACCCCGCCAAACGAGGAATGACCATCACATCTAGCAGAGATCTAGGGTTCTACAATTTGTTTAAAAATATATATATGAAATTAATCAGATTTTTTTTTTTCTTCTGAAAACTGCCTAATTTTAGACCAGCTTCTGTTGATATGCAGGTTGGGCACTCATAGGTGATGATTTCACTTAGATTATTGAGAGGATTGATGCTCTTAGATTTAAGCGTACAAGACACTGACTCCATCAATTTTTCTGTCTAGTTTCGAAATCTGACATGAAAATTTCTGTCCTGTTACAAAACCTGACAAATAACCATTTTAGTTAATGTTCTTGAGATTAGGCAAAGCCGGAATAGAAAAAACATATATATTTATAAATCACAGCCTCAATTAATTTTCATTTTATTGTTTTGATTTTGTTTCAAACGCAATCACATATAAGTATATTAAAAGATACAATACTTATCTTCACTTTAAAAAATGGTCTTCTTCTTCGTGTCTGCGACGACAAATTATTTTTGCTCAGTATCTAGCAACATTGATAGCTCGTGTGTTGCCCAGCATTAGGTCTTGAGATGCGCAGCTTGTTGGACACATGGAACAGGATCTTAGGTGTGTGGCGTTCTGCAGTCCTCCACAGTCACACAATAGTGACTCTACCTGACGAAGCATTCCCTACCGATCAAGGTTGTCCTTTGTTCTACCAACTCCGGTTCTAAATCTATTCAAGCGTTAAACTAGTCAAGGCTCTTGCCAGTTGGGAGGCCTTCCTTTCGAGTAATGAAATCCTCTAATGCGACTTGTTGCCAGAGTTGGAGTCTCTCATTTTCAGATCCAGGCGTGAGAGGTTGTGTGGATCTCAGAAAGCTGCTTCGCGACTAAAGTCTGGGTGTTGGGGGTGAATGAAAAGAACCTCCACGCGGTGCCCCCTGGAAACGAAATTTCAGACTACCTCATCTGACAAATCTTTTTAATCCAGCGACAACAAAACAATTGGTGAAAAAGCAAACATATATAGAAATATTGCACATATTCAGTTTTCACATAAAAATCAAATTATTCAATATCTTATTGAAATTATGGTACATTTTATTCAAATTTGAAAATAATTTTTTTTTGTATATGAAATCTAACCAATTTTGAGCCAGATTTGACATATAAACAATTTCTGTTTATTTTTGTTGCGTTTTCTAGCTTACATCTTAATATTCTAATGCTTTATAATCACATTAATAAATTATAACAATATTTAATAAATTATACACATACAAATTCACAGCAAACACCATCTTATATGACGATTTTCTTCGAATTGAGAAATTTCTAAAAATATTTTTTTATTTAAAAAAAAATTAAAACGAATGAAAAATAATAGCATAGAAAATATGTCGCGTTGGAGTCAACCTTTTGACCACTGCACGCCAGTCAGTAGGATTTCAATATGTTTCCGGAATACTCCACAAGGGTGGATAATACAGTCCCGAGTAATGCTCATTAGTTTGGCGCCCCGGGCTCTCGTCTTCTTCCTCCTCAGTTGTGCTTGTGCGGCGAGAAACTGAGGAGGACTGCAGAGGATGGGGCGCAGCGGGAGGGTCGTACCAAAACTTCATAACAAATTCTTTCGCTGGAGACCCGTATTCACGAAAGAGTGTTATTTTTTTAAAATACAACGTTCAAATAATTTCAAATATGACAGAGTTTTTTGTTGGTGCTGAGAACTGAAAAATATTCTTGTAAATTGTGCGGTATCTTTCTCTAAATTTAATTATCAAAATCTGATAAATAATGTTCGTCCTTAATTCATCAAAATCATCATACATATTTGTGAAACATTTTTTTATGATCCTGTATTAAAAATCGTAACTTTTTTTTTATATTTTGTTTCCATAGTTTCTATAGAAATTCTTTAATATCAAAAAAAAAAAAAGTTTTGAATTATTCAATGGTTTTACTTTAAAGAATGCGTTTTGCCCACGCAGAGTGGCCATTATCAAGTATTTGAAAAAGTAAATTTGTGGAAAAAATCTGTATACAGGTATTCTTATATTTTTATTGTTGTTTTTCACATAACTATGAATTATATTTTTTGAAGTAAGAATATTAATTAAATAGTTAAAATTATTTATGATTTTTTAGAAATCAATTTTTTGTGATGAACTATATGATGTGATGCCATATATATTTTGTGATGTTATATTTGAAAATTCTGGAATAATATAGTTTCATTCTTAACTATGTTCTATTATTATTTTTATTCAAATTATATATTTAATTTCTTTCCATAGATATTTACATTTTAAAATAAAAATGTAGAGATCTTATGTAGAAACGGTTCCACATTTAATGTAACTTTTTATATTCATTTTGAAACGGAATTCCTCCAAGAATTATCGATCAAAAAAAAAACTAAATTAATTTAGCCTTGCAATACAGACTTTTGCCTTTAAAAATATTTAAATAAATTCTATTATTATATATGTACATAAATATTTTGGGTGATCAATCTAAGCGCATTTATGCCCAAATTAAACTTGCATTTATTTTGAAAAGCAATAAACAATATAATGTTACAATCTTACACACAGAAACCGATAAAAAAAACTCTTATCCCTAGACTTGCTTTGTATTAATCGTTTACAAATACTCCGACTGCAGACGCCAGTAAGATTAAAAGCCTTAAGAGCTACAGCCTCACCCTCGAAGCCTCCGGAAGGCTGTAAAGGGAATATTCAGAGACTAATTAACCCTTTAAATCGGAGAAGGCTCCGATTGTGCCGCTCAGTCGAGATCATTAAAGGCACAGCCTTAATCGGTACGGCACCTGTTACGCCCATTCCGCGATTAAAGGGTTAATTTCGTTCCCCGACCCTAAGTTCGCAGGCACTTTCGTCGCAAGTCGAATCGAAGCGAATCGCTTCATCGACTTCATGATCGTTTGCGAGATGATCCACTATTACGTTGAGCCCAGCGAAGCAAAATATAAATTATCGACTCCATAGCCATATCACCTGCGTAACGCTCTTACTTCTCTTTTACTAATTGCTAATGCAACCGCTTAGTGGGTTTTTCAAACTAGTTCCTGCAAAGAGGATTGGAGTTATATTATGTAAGATGGTTCGACTCTGCGTATTGACATCCCCCGTCTAACTAAAGTGACTCCTAATAGACAGGATCGTCATCGGGACGCTTCGTGAATGGTTGCTCAATAAGTATAAGAAGACTGACAAAATTTAGTCCTTCGCTCCAGACACTAGCTTGCTTATTTCACACCACCCGGGCCAAAACTAAGACGGTCGAAAGCAGTGACAGTCACTGCGTCGTAATTAACATAGCGGCCATCTATGAAACTAGCACGTCCACATGACCTGAATCGACTGTCAAACCACAACAAACAAAAAAGCGCATGCACTCCGCGTCTTATAACTACTAAAATCTAAGACTAAGACTAACATTTAATATTGAAATATTTGAGTGTCAGACGATTGAACAAAAATAAAAGACAAAATATCGTATATCGGGGCTTTTCGGCACCAGCCTGGAAACACTGTATCTAGTTGGGATCATTATTAATAATTTTTTGAGGAAGCAGTTGACATATCGGCCTACTATATGATAAGACACGACGATTTTCCATAATTAGTTCTTGGTTTGAATATGTTCTTCTAATAACGCAGTACAACATAAACGAATCTATCATTTATTTCTGCTAACGAAATATTCATTTTATGGAAATAATTTAGGAAATATACATACAATATTTTTGGCGGAGTATTATGAATAAAGCTTTGAATAAGGTGCTAAAATTAGAGCTTTGAGTATGTTAAGTAAATAATATTAAAGAGTTTGATTTTATAATTATTTTATTTCAATGATCGAGAAGTGTGACTGTGGCCTAAGGCGCTTAATGTAAATAATTTATTGGATTTTATAATGCCATAAAAATAAATTCGACGAAGCAGTACTACTAAGCCTGAGGCACACTGTGTTTTTATTTATACCCAAATCTCGCTGCCCTTGCCTTTTAAATAAACTTAACTCTCGCAGTCTTATTTGTTTGTGGAGAAAATAGAAAGAAATTTTACTTTTGAGAGAGAATTGTACGAAAAGGTTCTAAAAATTATTAAGCAACCAAAGTTATTAAAAATAACGTACATTTAAATATTTATATTTACGAGTATATTAATGTTTTTTTGCTGTTTCGTAATGAAACGCATTATAAGGTGATAAAAAGCGAAGAACACATGTATTAACAAACGAGTATATGTCAAGTGATAGGAATATGACATTGTGTGTTAAATCATGAACGAGAATATATTTGGAAAGAGAGATTAATGGATTTTATTAGTTGCTTAGCGCGGTTAGTTAGGAAGTTAAGCAATATTTGGCGCGAACCAATATTTCGATAGGTCACCACTTGTTGGTAAAGACGTGTCTCACGTTAAGCCGATTTTTATTGCCAGGCCCCGGAAGCGTCGGGCTAATAATTCAATCTCATTAAAACATCAGATTAAACAATGACCCATAAATATGCCTCGATTACTACAGGAATCAGTTCCTTAAGTCCTCAGTCTTCTGCCCTAGAAGTCGATAAGACCCATGTTTGTTTCCAAGTAGACTTTCGGATGTAAATTTGTCGTACGACGACTCTTAGAAAATGGCATCTGAAAGAACTGAATATTTGTTCCCAAGTAGACCTTCAGGTGCAGTCATGTTCTAGAAAAAAGAATGGAAGGGGGCAGCAAAAAAGCATCTACTTAAGTGGTCAAGTGAAAATTAACAAAATCGTTCAACACCACCAGTCAGTAAATCTTTCAAGTATGTATTTTTCTACATAAACGCGATTGATAAAATATTAGCATAATTTTTTTGGTGATCATTAAAATGTATTTTACTATTACAATATTATTTAATTACTGAAGATCCATACCACTATTTTATAACTAATACACATTTGCTGGCGGTCATAGTTCAAGAGTTAAAGCGTTTGCTTTGCAAGCCAAAGGTCGTGGGTTCGATCCCCGGCGGAGATTAAAAAAATATATTTTTAATAGACATATGTACTATAAAATACGCCCGATTGGTGTGAATTTAATCCATCACTCGTAAAATTCCAGTCATATCCTATTAATTAAAATTAGTCGTAGACGAAAGTCGTCCCGTGAAGACCACCCATTCATAGTAAATTCCTGTAATAATAAGGATGATGCGCGAATCTCGGACTGTAGTCTATGACGTTGGCGGACCAACACTGCACATGCAGCGTTTAACCATATGCACCATGGTAAGCGTCTTAGAATTCCACAGATCAGACTTCAGATTTACTATCACCATCTGTTAGTATTCTCTTGTTTGTGTTTATACATAAAAAATGTATGCGTATATCAGTTGTATTAGAAGCATTGTGTACCAGATTACACATCATGTGCAAGTAAAGGTTAAGACTAAAGATATTATGTGTTATTCACCGTGGGGTGTGTATTAACACCTCCACCCTTTTGGGCTGCACAGCGATAAATACAGCCTGGCTGTCATACGCAGCTGCGTCACACAATGAGAGACTAGACAAAACACGGCCTTCATACTTGTTTTCAAACAACAGGAACGGAATGGAAGAGAAACTAGCGTTGAACCATCATCACTGTTGACATTGGCAAAAAAAATTCAATCAACGAACTAACACAGCAAAAGAATTGACAAACAGTCATTATAAAGGTTTCAATCCCTCACAAAGTACGTTTATATAAATAAGCTCGAATTTTTAAGCAGTTGTAATATTTTTTTGCCGGGAAGCATAGTACAGAAGTTACAGCGTTTGTTTGTCAAGCTTGATTTTTGAAAAATTATTTAATCAAATCGAAGCTCTATACATGTCCCCGGTAGGGTTGAGCCACCCCTTACGGATAAAAAAAAATGTCTAGGACTCGAGAGCGTCAGGCTTTATATCTTAGTAAAAACGCTGATTATTGAACACTTAAATATTTCTCTGGTACTACAGCTGCAGTCTATGCAAGTTCGTGGGCTTTTGACCTGGAGGATCTCGGAAACCATGTATTTTCTTACGAGACCTCCGGATATACTCTTACTTGAGTTTTAAAAATTCAAGCCACAGACAATCTAATTTTAACAATTGTGAAATAAAAATTTACGGTCGTCATATGCTCTAAATATGGAGCGTATTTGATAGGAATTTTTTTATGTATCATTGAGAACTAGGACTAAGAAATAATGATATGTCTAATAAATCGGAAGAGCAAGAATTAATATCAAATAAATATGATAAATACCTACCTAAATAGTTACATTTAATTTAGCTTTTAATTTTGCTAGCTTCCTGATTGTACAAAACTTATATACATATATATATATATATATATATTTATATCAGCTAGTTATAACTCCTTTAGGCTGAAGCCGTAAAGCCTCGAAAAACGATCTTTTGTCTCTTATTTTGTTCGCCTGACATGCACATATAATGTTTTTAATTGTATAATGTTGCACGACGTTTGCATGCGCCAACTTGTTTGTTATGACAGTTGGTCCATTTCATGTTGGCCACTGTCATATTTACTTCGCTGGTCTGCCGCGATGATTTGGCGGCGCCAGATGTCAGAGCGCGCTGGCAGTCAGTCGGAACGCGCCCGCCACCGTTATGGGAGCACCTAAGGGCGTCCCTATAACGGGTGACGTTATTGACAAATAAACGCGTATAGTGAAAGAAAAAAACTAGTTCTTTATATTCTGAACCTAATTCTGCATCCTTCATCCTGTAAATTGATATCTAAATAATAGAGGCGAATATCAATACATAAATATATATATTTTAAATATTTTGGTTGAAAAATAGATTTTGGATTACGCCTGATACGGCTCTGGTCCTGAACAAACGCGCTCGGCGCTAAAGTCTTCAGAAGTGTTAAAGACACGAGAGGGGTCTCTACAGTGACAGCTCCGCCATTTTATATCCTAAGGTCCCAGCTGAGTTCGAGTGCAACGACACAATGCCACTTGAGGGGCTGACACCTTGTCGCTACACTTCTACAAGAAGATATTGTGAGACAAGATGTTTGAAAGTATCAAAAGAACTTGAATTTAACGCGTATATGCGTTACTTATTAAAGTTAAAGAAAAAATACGGAATGTGATCATTAAATAAATAATTCTTTACACAGCGTTGTTGCACACTTATAAATATTATGAAACAAGTGTCTTTAGACTATTCAAAGTCACCACCGAACATAAGACGCAAAGTCATATGAGCCGAAGAAATGCGTAAGGCAATCAACCAACCGTCCAACTGCTTGTATAATCAGATACCCCCAACACCAAGATTGAAGTCTCGAAGCAGCTTTCTGAAATCCACACAACCTCTCAATCTGGCCCTGAAAATGAGAGACTCCAACTCTGGCAACAAATCGCACCAGAGGATTTCATTACTCCAAAGGAAGGCCTCCCAACTGGCAAGAGCCTTGACTGGCCGACCTGGAAATCCCTAAACAGATTAAGAACCGGAGTTGGTAGAACAAAGGACAACCTCGAGCGGTGGGGAATGCTTCGGCAGGGAGAGACACTATTGTGCGACTGTGGAGACCTGCAGACCGCCTCACACCTACGATGCTGCTCCATGTGCCCAACAAGTTGCACATCTCAGGACATAATGCTGGGCAACACACGAGCTATCGATGTTGCCAGATATTGGGAAAAAATAATTTGACGTCGCTGACACGAAGAAGAAGAAGACTATTCAAAGTATTAGATATGTGGAAAATTATATAACTGTATTTCGCATAGTGATTTGAATTCAAGTATCACAAACTATTTAGAAAAAAATCATATAAAACCATGTTATTTATTGTATATTTTATGCATTAACTTTGAAATAAATTTGAGATATTAAATATAAATATATTTTCTACCTTATTTTAACGTGTATCAAGCTAATAAATATCCGTCAACGTCATAGACTACAGCTCAACATTCAAGCATCATCATTATTTTTACAGGATTTCACTATGAATGGGTGGTCTTCACGGAACAACTTTCGTCTACAACCAAATTTGATTAACTGTCATTTAACAGATAAGGGATCAAATTCATACCAACCGGGGGTATTTATCTATTTAATATTGTAAGAAATAATTGGTTTCTTTTTCGCAATATTGTAACATCCACTTTAAAAGAGTCATTCACTTTCCTTTTTTAAATTAAGATTCCCGAAAAATCAACGATTTTTATTTCAAACATAAGATTCTTTCTTAGAACTTTATATTAAAAAAATAATATGAAACTGACTCTGGTCGTTATTTAATAGAGAAATATAATTATTTCCTGAGAGAAAATATATAATTAATAATTTCGGAGTCGATAAAGGAAACTGTAAGCTAATTATACAGGATTCCAGGAATATAAAAACAACTCAAACGTCGAATATTCTGAAATGCGGTGAAAGGGTAAATAAATGTTCAAAACCACTAAAATGCTATGTAGAAAGCTCTAATTGTGTAATCTGTTTAGAAGTTTATTTGGAACATATTTGATGTTGCAGATATAATTTGCTTGAAGAGGATCCTTTAGCTTTAAACCTATGGAGTAGCAGAATGTTAGTCAAATACAGCGATGCGCCTGAACAATGCACTTCTTAATGGTGTGAGACGATTGCGTTTCATTGAATTTCAGGCGCGTGATGCATCTTGATGTACGGCTGTGAGACATGGTGCTTATCTGAAAGTAATAAAAACGACTAGAGGCCTTGAGACGTGGTCATACTGAAGAATTGTCGGAATTTCCTGGAGGGACTACGTCACGAACAATAAGGTTCTCAGCTCAATCAATGAAGATAGGCAAATATTAAAAGTCATTCGTCGCTCGACTCTCGATTCGTGACTGTCTTCCTACCTACAGAATGGTTTCTAGTTGCACTTGTGACATTGCGCAGGTGCATCGGCGCTTAGACGAGCACCGATTGTTACTGGAGCGGCTCATAAAGGCTGTCGGATGCGGAGAGGAGGACACATCGACGTCCGTTGGTGTGGACTCTCCACTCAACCCAACAAGTCTCCCGTCTTCCCTAAGAAGGCGCTTGCCTTGAGCATGTAAAACAATGGCTACCTTCGCTGAAATTGTCAGCAGTCCTCGCCAAGTCTCGCCGTCGATCAGCTGTGACAGCAGAAACTCCGAGCCTGCCGTCATCGAAGCCGCTACTACTATTCAAGAAGCCTCTGCTGTTCCGAGCAAGGCTCCCATTAACTCCCGTGCTATGCCAGGAAGAGTCATCATTAGAGGAACTGGCAACTTCCGATTTAAGTCGCGCCTCGCCTGTTGGGGAAAGGCAACAACGTTCACTACGTCTGGTGATCCGTGGTTCTGCAGCTCCTTCAAAGAATGTTGCTGGAGTAAAGATGGCGTATCTTCACGCCAAGGGTCTTCACCCAGATACAACGGCGAATGACTTACTGAGCTTTGTGGCAACGACCGCTGCATTCAATCCCTCTTGGATAACCATCAGGAGGATTGTCAGCAGACGGACGCTGTCAACATCCTTCAAAGTCGGGGTCATCGCGACTTCGCTGGAGTCTCTCATAATGCCTGAAGTGTGGCCTGAAGGGACCATCGTTCAACCCTGGATACGTGTAAGACGAAAGAATCGCAGTGAACAGTGATTGAACCCAACTTGAGTGAAGATATTGACATATTTAGTGTGTTATTGCTTCGGATTCAGTGCAGGTGTTCACTGATATGAAATGTTGGACGTTTGTTTTTGTAACAATAATGCCGTATTATTTGTGTGTGCATCATGATATACTTATAGCATGGTTTTTGTTGTTGCAATTCCAACAATTTGCATTGAAATATTTCGACACTAGTTCTGAGTATGAGGTCATGGACACTGAATGTGACAATACACTTACAACGCTGCACTTATAAATGTTAGTTTGAATTAGAATTTAAAAAATATTTTGTAATTCCTTGATAAAAGATCTGATACTATTTCTACTTCTGTAATCATGCTTTCTTCATTTGCTAAGTGTATCATTATAAATTTATGTATATTGTATTGTAGCTTGTGCTCTGTTAAATAAATAAATAAATAGTATGAACCATCTCAAAGAGGCGAGCACGATAGATCGGTCACATCATGCACCACGATGCTCTTCTTCACGACATTGTGGAAAGGATGTTTGAGGGTATAAACTGTAGAGGGCGCCCTAGTATTTACAGCAAGTGTTCGAGGACATGAGTTGTAGCTCTTATGCTGACCTAAAGAGGATTGCAGAAGAACGGAACTCGAGATGCAAGATTTTGTTGCTGCAAACCAATCCACCGGATTGATACTACGAAGAAGAATGCATTGTTAAGAGGGTTGTAGAAGATCGATAAGAGTGGAGATCAAAATGTAAGATTTTGCTGCTGCAAACCAATCCACCAGATTGTTACTACGAAAAAGAAGAATGCATTGTTGATCAACGACCATACACGAAACAACCGCTTCTTGTCTAATCACCAAACAGCATATAGCGCGAAGACTACTTTGATGAATGACCACTAAAGAACGTTACGTATCGTTTGTAGAGTTGAACCACTGGCGATGTATCCAAGCTTAAAGTCCGCGTCTAATATTGCTTGATTTCGATGATCTAACGTATATCGCTCTTACAATGTGTTATTGTTGTAAGTTTAAAGCTTAATGAATATAAATAAATTACTCGTATACAATATATTCATTTACATGTACTTGAATTGCATACATTTATAATAAGTCAACTGAAAATGGGAAATTAACCGACGTATTTAATTATTTCAGTTCGAGACGTAATTTCTTGTTGTTCGTAATGAATAGTTAGCTCAAATGAACTCACACATTATCAAGTGTACGTACACACATACACGCCTACATCATTATGTACCCACTCATATATATATTTCACACACACATAAGCAATAACTCATTAGTCGTATACAGTGCTATTATACTTATTATCTTGCAAGATATATTGTTTTACGTGGCTGTGTAAGCACAAGGTGACTATGAAATCAGGAAAGTAATAATATTAAAAAAAAAAAGTTGTGAATAAATGTTGACTGATTGAATAATAAAAAATATTCACACTATGAATATATACTACAGAGACATCTATCACTATATGAGGGTAACAATGGTATAAATATAACTTATTCCCCGCACCACTTCGGGCAGGAGATGGTCGAGTGGTCTAGGGTAATGAACACGAGCAACGGTTGGTTCCAAGGCTCGCAGGTTCGCATCCCGCTTCTGCCGATTTTTTTTCTGAACGAATTGATGCGTATACAGAATTTGATGTATAGTATGTGTATGTTTAATTACTAATAACTATGAAATAAATTTTATTATACTATATAGTAATTATAATGAATATTGTCTGTTATTTTGCACATATGTAAATTATGTATACACTCCCATGCAGCGTCCAGCCTCCCTGTCTGAGCGTCATAGAGTGCACTGGTCTCGATCGGCTGTGATACTAAATGTCTTACTTAAATAAATGATTCATATATGCCGGGCTAAGGTCTAATGGCGTTATTCTTCTTCGTAGTATCAATCTGGTGGATTGGTTTGCAGTAACGGAATCTTTCATCTCGATCTCCATTCCTCTCGGTCCTCCGCAACCCTCTTCAGCTCAGCATAAAAGCTACAACTCATGTCCTCGAATACTTGCTGCAAATACTCCCGCCTAGTGCGCCCTTTACAGTTACTACCCTCAACCATCCTCTCGACAATGTCATGAAAAAGACCATCGTGGCGCATGATGTCACCGATCCATCGGGATCGCCTCTCTGAGGCGTTATTATTATTATTTTATCAGTATGACTAAAGTGTTTTTTTATGATCAAATTGTCATTCCAAAAGTGCTTCTTTGCTTTTCTCTGAATAAACAGGTGTATCTTGAGTATGCCTCTGAAGAATACCTCCGATTTCAGGTCCTTATACTTTCCGCCAATGAGTTCCAAGCTGTTGATGCAACGAAGCTGTAAACACGATTGCCAAAGACCATGCTAGGACTACCTCTCGTCAGCTGCAAGGTGCTTTTACTTGCTCTGGCTAATCTGAGTGTCGCTCTACGAACCCTTCGAATGAGTATATGAGTTACTTATTAAAGCCTCCGATAGCTTGATAAGCTCTGTCAAATAGCTCAGTGCAGTTCCGTGGGGTGCATTATAAGCTAAGAGGCAGACTTCTAGCCTGTACATTTTTTTTTTATTAACATTATACTCGTACATGCCAGCAGTTAAAGCTTCGGCCAGCGGGTAAAACTCAGTGGTTAAAGCTTTTGTCGTGGGTTCGATCCTCGACGAAGATAAAAAAAATATTTTAATTTATTTCAGAACTTTAAAATACTCCTGGTGTGAATCTGATCCCTAACCCGTAAAATGACAGTCTTATCTTTTTAATCAAAACTGGTGGTAGATAAAAGTCATCCTGTGAAGACCACCCATTTGTAGTGAATTCCTGTAATAATAAGGATGATGCGTGAATGTCGGGCAATATTCTATGACATTGGCGATCAATACTTCACATGCTTATCCATATGTAAAATAGTAAGCGTCATAGGATCCACAGATGAAAAACTTCAGAATCACTATCATCATCTGCCGGTATTCTCCTGTATGTGTTTAAATAAAAAAACTTGCAAAGCTTAGATATATAATACTTAAAAATATCAAGCGTCATATAATGCAAAGCTAAAATTTCCTACTTAATTTTTTCAGCATTATTTATTTATTTATATACAGAATCGAAATTCCATTTTTTTTTTTACAAATATTTACCTACATAGATTATACATAAATATGCAATAAATAAAGAAAATAATAAAAAATAAAAATAACACAAAAGAATAAGAAGATGACACGTGTCAAAGATCACAGAGATCAAGTAGAACAATACCATTGACAAAAGAGGAAAAGGATGTAAGAAAAGGATCGAGGTGTGCTGGTAGGCCATTTAGGAGCGACATTGCCGTTGTACCAAATTGAGTGCTTGAAGCTCCACAAGCATCGACTGGGATCAAAAACAATGGAAAATTATTTTGTATATGTTTACAGGAAAAAGTGTACCGAGCGTTTAGGAACACCTTGTTAAAGCTAAATACAAGCCTCGCTGTGAACTGTTTTGTGGAAAATTTTCAGTGTTTATGAATTTCCATCAGCAGAAGTGTTAATAATAATTGTTTTCAGTACGAGCGGCTAAACGAATTTGGTTTATCTTAAGGCTTACACACAATGTAGGTGTGATTAAACTTGAGCTCCGTCTTAAGTATGGACACATAAGCAGCGCACACCCTGTATAGTCTGGGTGGAGTGAATTATTAATTGTGCCCATTGATAACCTTTGGATTGAGTCTTGAAATATTATTGGAAACAATTGACTTAAATCTCAAAGGGCTTTCTATTTATATTTTAAGCATTTTAATTGATCCTATGAATCAATTGTAAGCGGTCACTAAAATAGGTGCTCAACTAAGGTTCTCAGAATAATCAAGGAAGATAGGCAACTAATAAGGACCATCTCAGAGAGGCGAGCCCGATGGATTGGTCACATCATGCGCCACGGTGGTCTTCTTCACGATATTGTGGAGGGGATGGTTGAGGGTAGAAACTGTAGAGGGCGCCCTAGATGGGAGTATTTGCAGCAAATATTCGAGGACATGAATTGTACCGCTTATGCTGAGCTGAAAAGGGTTGCGGAGGACTGAGAGGAATGGAGATCGAGATGCAAGATTCTGTTGCTGCAAACCAATCCACCGGATTGATACTACGAAGAAGAACTAAGCAAAATGACAACTTAAATATTAGTAATATTAATATATTTACCTTGTTTTTACTTGGATCTTGTAAGATAAGTTCTCTATTAGAAGACTGCAGTTTCGTCTAACTCGTTGCCTTTCTCAATTATTCTCTTGTTTAGTTGAGTAAGTTGAAACGGCAATCTCCTAATAGAGAACTTATTATACGTGACCCATGTACAAACGAGGTAAATAAATAAATATTCATAATTTATAATGTATCTCAAAGTGAATGCTACAAACATTGACAAAACTTAAATATTAAGTAGATAACTTATTATTATATTTATGTTGTCATTTTCCTTTTTTGATTATTACTTAATAACTGTCTCATAACATGCTCGATGAAAAAATATCCTAGCATCGAAATTAGTAGACAACTCTGGTTTTAATCTCATGATCAATGAAAAAAATGCCATAGCAAAGAACTTAGTAGACAACTCTGGTTTTAATTTCATGTTCGATGAAAAAAAAATACCTTAGCATCGAAAATAGTAGAAAACTCTGGTTTTCATTTCGTGCTCAATGAAAAAATACCCTAGCATCGAAATTAGTCGTCAACTCTTGCTTTAATTTCATGCTCGATGTAAAAATACCCTAGCATCGAAATTAGTAGACAGTTTTGGTTTTCATTTAATGTTTACCAAAATAGATTTATGTAGTAAAATATTTTAAAGAAATTATTATAATTATATCTATCTAAATTATATTTAATTTCTGGCACTTTGCTATACCAAATATAAAAACAAAAATATTTTGTAGAAGGAAAGAAGTAGGATTAATAGTAGTTATTATAACTAAATTAACTTAAAAATCTACAATATCTTTATTTATCCATAATTTATTATTACTTTACGCGTTTCATCTCATATTGTTGATAGAAACATTGCCAATAGTTAATTCAAATTATAACATCAGTTGCAGTTTGTTAAATATGATTGTAACTATAATTGATTTTAAAAGGAATTAAATATGTTAATATATTTAATACACGTCAATAAAGTGGCTCAATAATCCCATAAAGCATGTATGTAAACATAAATTTAGATTGCATGGAAAATACTCGGAACTTCATAGTTACATAATACTCCTACAAGCATCATATTGAGTTATAACGATACAGAGATGTCTAGTAAGACGTGTTAACGCCACAAGCGGTGCTTGGAGTTACAACACTCTGCCTCTCAAGTGCAAACTGCAAACTTGGTTTAAACTCCTTACTTATTGGGAACATTCTAATATGTGAGGAGACCGCCCGACAGTTATTAAGTCAAAACTTATTATAACAACTGAGTACAAGGCTAAAAACAAAAAGCCAATGGCACTCTTATTTTTTTGGAAAAAAAAGGGAATTCAGGAAATGACTCATATCCCGACCACTTTCGAGTGAGGTTGCCGTCACAATCGTGCTTCAACGGTGTTGTAAAACAATTTAATATAGCAGAAAAATAACATACTGCTAAAACCAGAAAATATTTATTTCGTTCGAAGTTTGAATATTCTATGAATTATTTAAAAAATGTATTTACTTCTTACGTCGAAGTTGGATGCTCGTTTCAAATTGTCTTTTTATTTGGGGCTAGTATCACAATTTTTCAAGCAGCTGTTATAATATGACCACTGTTCAAAACGTAATTTTAAACATAACTATTCGTATTAAGCCTCCAAAATAATTGTTGTAAACAACTCTCATCTAAAATGGAATCTGTCAATTCATACAGTTAGAGATCAAGGTCTAAAACAACAAGTATCGAGGAATTCGCGGTGTACGAAATTCTATATATTAGTTATATTAATATTAATAAGGAATGCTTACGCATCGATACGGAGCATGAACCATCGAAATAATCTGCCAATCTATGTGGATTGAAGGGATCAAGGTCCAAAAACGGTATCGAGGAATGTGCAGTGTATGACATTCAATATATTAATATTACTTTTATAACTGATTAGTCATGTTGTAAATTAGGGTATAAATAGAGGTCTCCTATTAAATAAATTAGTATCAACTCATCTCCGGTATTTGGTCTTATCTTCAATACCGGGTACTTGGTATTCCGGCATCACCATCTAGATGATGCTGTAATTTCAAGACAGCGACCTCGGTCCTGGAACAACAAAGGAAAATGGGCATTTATTTGGTTCGGTGATCACTTGAAAAATCCAAATGTCGTTGATTAAATAATGCCGCTACTTTAACCCAAATAATCTACATCTTGTGAGAGTCGAATTTGTCATCAAATTTCCGTACAAAATCTAATTTAAAATCACAAAAATAGAGAAAGCACTGATGAAGTATTGATTCTATGACACTTTAAGAATGCCTTTCTTAAGATGACTACGCGCTGTATGTGAACTTTTAATCCGGCATTATAAATTACATCATTCAAGTATCGTTAATTTTCAAATGAACTGTTGCGAATAGATGCTACGAGACGACATTTTTAAAATTAATTTTGATAAGTACATTACAAAAAGGATGTGAAATTTGTCTAAAAATGTAAATGTCTAAATTTCTCTTCAAAAATCGTGACATATTTAAAGATACTACTCGCAATAATAAAAATACTTAGATTACAGATCGATAAATAGTATTGGTTATGATTTTCATAGGGAACGAACGAACGACCTTTCTCAAGTTGGGCAAGCCGTTTTCCCTGTACAAACTATGTACCTTAATGTGTTTGACATGGGTAAATAAATACAATAGT
The DNA here is from genome assembly GCA_022606575.1 of Glossosoma conforme. Classification (NCBI taxonomy): domain Eukaryota; kingdom Metazoa; phylum Arthropoda; class Insecta; order Trichoptera; family Glossosomatidae; genus Glossosoma; species Glossosoma conforme. The sequence continues at coordinate 863,570 of JAGTXR010000039.1, forward strand.
TATTAGTAGCGATGTCCTTGAGGTGCCCCTCATAAGTTTGGCCCTACCTGATAAGTAAGGCTTCTATCTGCGAATACCATTCACTCATACGTGGAGTAGGAGATGAAGACGACTGCCTGGGAGGCATTCCGACCAGTGAACAACATTATTACTACCGTAGTCTCAAATTAAAGCAGCTTACTTGTAATCACGCAGTATTATTTAAAAAAAAATTGATAGTTTGACGTTATGACTAATAAAGATAAGCTCGCAATTTCGTGGTCAAAATCTTAATACAGTTTCGGACATACTTTTTAATACATTTTTCAGAATTTAAATTAAGTTGTCAAAATACGAGTTAAATGGTCAAAGTTAAAAAGAACAGTTTTTTTATGTTTTATTTATAGGTGTACCGAAAATAAATATCGTTTTTTAAGTGGTTTTGAATGGTCAGTTGTGCTTCGGCAGTCAAACTTTTACAACGTGTTCTGTATTGTTTCTCTGACTACGTATACCTGGAGTGTATTAGGACTTTTAAACAAAAAAATTTACAATCCTATATACAATGGAGAGCTTTTTACTGAATGAAGAGTTTATTCAAAATATTATGCTTTACCATTTCATGATGAAAGAAAGCTTAACACTTGCTACAAATTTGTGATTTACTGAGAGATATTTTGAATGTTCGTAAATGCCATTGGTGGTTTAAAAAATTTAAATCCAGCAATTTTTATATTAAATTAATATTTATAATTTATATAAAAATATAAACATATTTCCATATTAATAAAACAACATTCTTTTCCGGTACACCTAATATAATGTCATAAATGTCTTCGTAGGCATTCACAACCAGATTTGGTATTGTGGCTTTTGAGTTCAGGCAAGTGTAATAAATTTATTTGCACCAATAATTCGATTGCCAATGTAGGCATGTATGACAAAGTCGTCAACTCTGAAGATGACCCCAAAAATTCGGTCGAAATATTGGTGCAAAGAAATTCACCACACATGGCTAAACTTTCTTAATCTTCTTATGTTTTTATGTTTCTTGTATGTTTGTTTATGTTGACATCAAGATGACATTTGCACCTACATGAAATAGAGAAACTGTCATAACAAATAAATGGCGTATGCAAACGCTTTGTAATATTATATAATAATATAATTAAAACTAACATCATTTGATGTGCATGCAAGTGAGCAAAAAAAAGAGACAAAAGATTTTCGTTTTTCAAGGCTTTACGGCATCAGCCTATAAAAGCTGATATCAATGTTTACTCTATGTTTCTTTTAAAATTATATTATTATTTACCTTTGTACCTTGGAATTACTGCTCTGGTAATTAAATAGATAAATATATCAATTTAATTAACCTGAAAGCCATAATACTTAATTCATATCAGTCATTATTTATATAATTTGATCAACCTTACCTAACCTACTATAGTTCAATCTAACCTAATCTGATCCTGGCAGAATAATAATTTTATTCTGACTTATTTTAATTAATTCTGACAATTAATGTATTTATTCTCACCAAAAGTTGAATTTTATTCCGACTGCATCTTGATGTAAATTCTGATCAGATATTGATTTAAGCTTAGACTATTTGTTTTGTTGCTTTTACGAAAATATCATTTGAAACTGTAAATAAATCATTACTTAAATATACATATACTATAGTATATGTATATTTAAGTAATAATAATATTGTAATATAGTCAATGATCTATAAAAGTAGATTAGAATATTGAAATAATAAAATAATATTCTAATAAAAATTAAAAAATTAATGTAAATAAATCATTAAACACCCTTGTAGATAAATAAATATGCACAAAATTAAATTGATTAAGCATCTCACAAAGTGCATGTTAAAGATATTATGTATTGTCTGAAAAATTTACTGTCGGAAAGTAATAATATTTAAAAAAAGCTTGTGAATAAATGTTGACTGATTGAATAATAAAAAATAATAATATACACACTCGAATATATACTATGGAAAAATATATCGTTATATGATGGTAACAATGGAATAAATACAACTCATTCCGCGCATTAGTTCGGGCAGGAGATAGTCGAGTGGACTAGGGTAGTGAACAAGAGCAACGGTTGGTATCAAGGCTCGCGGTTCGCATCCCGCTTTTGCCGATATTTTTTCTGAATGAATTGATGCGTTTAAAGAATTTGATTTATAGTATGTGTATATTTAATTACTAATAATATTTATTATTTGTCTTAGTGTATTTTTAAATCGCATAACCCACGTTGAATTTGTACAATTAATTCCAAACTAAACACTGAAATTCCCAATTCTAGAAATTTCTCTTACAAATCCCTATTCCGCGGATCCTGCAACTTTGCCTATTTGTTTTCCATCGTGACTTAATTACCGACAATTGTTCCGGTCGGGAGTAATTAGAGGACAATGCGAGTGCAGCGGACACCTTCTTCTAGGGGGCGCCAGACAACACAAGACGAATGTTGCGGGCCACAGTTTTAGATTGCGTGGCGTATTTCAAACACAACGTTGTATTACTCCATTGAGAATTTTAGCTCGAAGTATGTATTTTAAATTCGTTGTTTTGAAATAAGAAATCAAAGAAAACAAGTATATTTATAGTATTTTTTTTTTATTAGAAGAAAATGGCATAAATTGTTTATATTTGTAATGATAGCTTGTGTTTTTTTTTCTACCATATCCGCTGCATGTTTGAAGTGTCTCAAGTCAAAGATGTCATGTCTCAGAACATCTGTTTAACCGGAGGCTCATATGTGAACATATATGGTTCCCGGGAACCTCCAGATCGAGAGCCTGCGAACTTGCAGAGACTGCGGCTGTAGTACCAGGAAAATATTTAGATTTTTTACTATCAGAGTTTTTTTGATGACGAGTCTGACATCTATGAGGCATTAGAGACATCGTTTTGTCTTTAAGGGATGACAGCGTCTGAATTACAAACAAAACATAACCATTGGACTATGCCACCCGACAACTCAAATAAATAATAAAAGTTTATTTTTTTAATTAGAAGACTTTATCAAAAAAAACTTCACATAAAAAATACAACGTGATATTTTACTTATATTTATAATATAAATTTGCATTAAAAAATATATATTTCGATTAAAAATGTTAGCAGAACGTGGTTTCGATCCACGGACCTCTGGGTTATGGGCCCAGCACGCTTCCGCTGCGCCACTCTGCTCTTGTAAAAATGCGACCAAAATATGCATCGATTCAAAAAAAATAGCAATAATGTAGCCGGCGGGTTTAGCTCAAAGATCAAATGGGATCGATCCTCTACGGAGATTAAATAAAGAAAAGAAAACTTTTAATCGATTTCTTAGCTCAAAAATACGTCGGTTGGTTGAATTTGATCCCTCACCCGTAAAATGACAAACATAGCCTATTAATCAAAGTTAATCAAAATTAGTGGTAGACGTAAGACATTCCGTGAAGACCACCCATTGATAGTAAAGTCTTATAATAATGAAGGATGACGCGTGAATCTCGGGCTGTAATCTATGACGTTGGCGGATCATCTATAGAACTAGTCCTGCTAATGGCATGCAAATAATTACAAAATGATAACACATGCGTGTGGGCGAGCGAGCAAAAATAAGAGACGAAAGATCGCATATCGAAGCTTTCGGCAACAGCTTGCAAGGGATATATCATGCTGATATCAGTTCATATGATGCTGATTAAAATAAGAAAACAATAAATATTGATTTACTACAAAAACACACAATACTTCTTAACTTTAATTTAATAATTATTATTTTTATCCATCGTCCTCATCAATTTCACCCAATTTTCGAAGTACAATGAACGAGTTGAAACATTAAATACAAAAAACAGAGTTTACTTAGGATTAGGCAAGGATTATGGCAAAGAAATACTACAGTTAGAGAGAAGGTATTGAAAAATGAAATGAATTTTTTTTCTTAAAAATATTTCTTTAAATACTCAAATAATACAAAAATAAGAGAAAAAAAACTAAGCTTTGGAAAGCATTCTATTTATAATCACCAGAACATTCGCCATTTAAATAAACACGTCTCGGACACACGGAATGGCACGCATCAAGTCGGCAATTCCAGATTAATTTACCAGCAGCATCCGGCATCGGGACGAGGAGGAAGGATCACGCTTGGAGGAGCAGGGAATTTAAGTGATTAAGATCACCCCAGGAGGACACTCCTCGGTGGCATCTCCACATGTCACGAAGGAACGCTTCAGAGGATAGTATTGCCCTGAAATATAATATGTTACTCTTAACAATGCCTGAATTTTATCACCACTCATCAGACATTTTAAAAATATTGATAATTTTTAATTTATTTATGCTTAACGTATGTAACTCAATTGGTAATTAGCAGCACATATCTGTCGAAGGTATGATAGTCAATGGGAAAGAAAAATGCTAGAGTGACTTCCAAGAACTGGCAAACGTAACATTGACTAACGCTCTGCAAGATGATAACAGACTGACAACATCAGAAGAATTGCGGGAGTAGCCTTGATGTGGAAGGCAGAGGATGGAAGATGATGCAGACTCATAAGGGAGGCTTACGTTCAACAGTGAACGGTCACAGGCCGATGATGATGATGGTATTAATAGAACAAAAGCATTTATTTTTATAGTTATATTTACTCTTACAAAAACAGTATTTTGTATGGCAGTAAAAATACTGAAAATTGATTTGCTGCAACAAAATCTTGCATCCCCGATTAACCGATCATAATAAAAAATCGCTGGAAAACATACTTTGTTTACTGCTGCTTCTTCTTCGAAAAGCACTCAGATTCTGCTATGGAGGTTGTCAAGAAACAAATATGTTTCCAAATGGACATTCAGATGCAGATATATCCTAGAATAAGTAACGGTGTGTCGGCTGATAACACTAAGGAACAGTTATGGAACGTATAAGGGAAGAAGCGTATTCACCAGTGGGTGAATTTTTTTTTATTCGATTCGAACACTATAAATACCCCCAGTTGGTGGGAATTTGATCCCTCACCCGTAAAATGCATATTGATTAAAATTGGTTTTCCGCAAAATTTGTTCCGTAAATACCGCCCATTCGTAGTGAATTCCTAATAAAAATATATGAATTACGGGCTGTATGACGTTGGTGGATCACAATTACACATGCAGCTTTTATTTATATGTATAGGGTCCGCCATATCACGTTTTTTTTCAACTAGTGCTTATTTCGTGAATGGTAACACTTAGCTCATGTCTGATTTGACAGATAATTAGTTTTATTCTTCCGCTAAGCGAATATGGTTGTGTGTACGCTTGAACAACGCTGGGAAATATTGCGACATTACTTTGAAAATCATGGTAATGTTGCAGAATGTGTGCGAAAATTGCGTATGGATTTTGGAAGAAGATAATCACCATCAGCTCCGTATGTTCGTTATCTTGTGAAAAAAGTCAAAGAAACTGGCATCCTCATTGATAAACCAAAGCGGGAAAAGCCAAAAACATTGCGTACACCCGAGAATATTGCTGCTGCGGCAGAAAGTGTGCGTGAAGCGCCATTAACATCAATTCACCGTCGTTCTCAACAATTGAACGAATTTTTAGTCACAAAAATTGAAGAGGAAGATATTGGCAACATTTGGTTTCAACAAGACGGCGCTACGTGCCACACAGCCGAAGCTACACTCGATGTTTTGCGCCCATTTTCAAAAAAAAAAAGTTATTTGGCGGACCCTTTATAATGGTAAGCGTTATATAATACACACATGAGATTTACTGCTTTGATACCAGTCCATTTGCAGAGGAAACTATGCAGCTGGGCAAAAAGGTGTCAGCTGCAGTGGAGCAGAGCAGACGGGAACGCTGGATCTCGATGGTGGAAAGCCTTGACCTTACCACAAATAGCCACAAGGCCTGGAGACTCCTGCGAAAAATGGATAACGATCCAACAGCTCCTGTTAAGCACGCGGCCACAACTGCCAATGAAATTGCTCATCAGCTCCTCCTCAACGGGAAGCTGAACAATAAAACGAAAAAGCAAAAATTGGACAGAGACCCTCTAATTGAACACAGCGATCTGTCAAAACCCTTCTCAATGGCTGAACTGGAGTGTGCTATCAAAGCCGCTAAAGACAAAAAAGCGGCTGGATTGGATGATATATGCGTAGAACAGATAAAACACTTTGGCCCCCAGGCTAAACAATGGCTCCTTGAAATGTTTGATGCCTGCATGATCGGCAGTCAAATCCCAAAAATATGGAGAAAGTCCAAGGTCATAGCCATTTTAAAGCCAGGGAAAAACCCTGATGATGCTAAAAGCTACCGCCCAATATCTTTACTATGCCATATATTTAAAATCTTCGAACGGATACTACTCAACCGACTCACCCCTTTATCGAACCTAAAATGATACCCCAGCAGGCGGGCTTCCGACCCGGAAAGTCATGCACTGGGCAAGTACTAAACCTGACCCAACATATCGAAAACGGTTTCGAACTAAGGAAAGTGACCGGAGTGGTATTCGTCGACCTAACCGCTGCATACGATACAGTGTCGCACAGCACACTCCTCAGTAAATTGTACAGAATGACAGGTGACTTCTCGCTAGTGCAGATGATCGCGGCTATGCTGCATAACAGGAGATTCGCTGTGGATTTTCAGGGGAAAACCAGCCGATGGCGTAACCAAAAGAACGGCTTACCACAAGGCAGTGTACTTGCTCCTATACTATTTAATATATATACAAACGACCAACCCACCCCCAAAGACACAAAATCTTTCATATATGCGGATGACTTAGGTTTGGCAGCACAAGCAGTAACGTTTGAAGAAGTTGAGGACATCCTAAGCCAGGGACTCAACGAGATGTCCCATTACTACGAAACCAACCATCTCAAACCTAACCCATCAAAGACACAAGTCTGCTGTTTCCACCTTAGGAACAGGGAAGCTAACAGAAAGCTTCGTGTCACGTGGGAAGGTAGAGTACTGGAACATAGCGACCATCCAAAATACCTCGGAGTCACTCTAGATCGCACCCTCACCTTCAGGCGTCATTGCAGCAACACCAAACAGAAAGTTGCAACAAGGAACAACCTCATCCGCAAGCTGACCAACACTCACTGGGGGAGCCCAACCACCCCTTCTTCGTACCTCAGCTTTAGCACTTTGTTTCTCAGCCGGAGAATATGCGGCACCAGTGTGGGGTCGATCAGCCCACTGTAATCAAGTGGATACTGCCCTGAATGATGCATGCAGAGTCGTCACAGGCTGCCTCAAACCAACACCCATTTCTAAACTATACCCCTTGGCTGGTATCGCACCACCGAACATAAGACGCAAAGTCATATGCGCCGAAGAAATGCGTAAGGCAATCAACCAACCGTCCCACTGCTTGTATAATCAGATACCCCCAACACCAAGATTGAAGTCTCGAAGCAGCTTTCTGAAATCCACACAACCTCTCACATCCGGCCCTGAAAATGAGAGACTCCAACTCTGGCAACAAATCGCACCAGAGGATTTCATTACTCCGAAGGAAGGCCTCCCAACTGGCAAGAGCCTTGACTGGCCGACCTGGAAATCCCTAAACAGATTAAGAACCGGAGTTGGTAGAACAAAGGACAACCTCGAGCGGTGGGGAATGCTTTGGCAGGGAGAGACACTATTGTGCGACTGTGGAGACCTGCAGACCGCCTCACACCTACGATGCTGCTCCATGTGCCCAACAAGTTGCACATCTCAGGACCTAATGCTGGGCAACACACGAGCTATCGATGTTGCCAGATATTGGGAAAAAATAATTTGACGTCGCTGACACGAAGAAGAAGAAGAAGAAGATTTAACCACAAAAATGTGTTATAAAAAAAATTATGAATGTGAAAAAAATCCTATGCCAACATAGTTTTTCATTGATTACATTTAGATAAAGATTATATCCAGGGTTAAACAACATTGGATAATATCAGAATGTTGGTTCACTGCGTGCATGTATGGTTTATCACGATATTATAGTCAGAGGTTCCAGGTATTTGAAAGTTTGTTGGTTCAAAGTTTCGAGTGTGGCCGGCCGTGCAGCGATTTCGCGTGCCGATGGTTGACATTCCATGCGAGAGAATACTTCATCAAATATAGCATGCGATGTTTAATTAAGATTTAATTTGTTTAAATTTATTATATTCTAAAATATAATTAAATATATAATCATATAAATAATACCCTGAATTTCTCCTTTTTAGTATTATCATAAATTTGTTTACAAGGATATCAGTCTACTGCGTAGACCCTACAGCAACTAGGTTGTATTCATAGATACGCAATATCTGTGACTCAAATTTTCACTGAAATATCCACTGCCAAGATTGTATCTGTTATAAGATCCTGACATCAGCATGATGTAGCCCTTGCTGACTGGTACCGAAAACCTTGGTATACAATCTTTCGTGTCTTATTTTTGTTTGCTTGTCGTACATTTATGTATCGCCATATTGGTATTTTGGAGAAGTCCGGTCACGAGTGTGACGTTAGTTATATAGATCGCCACTGGTGGCGCTGGATGACAGCCCACCACGGGCGCGCTCAGTTGTGTGCCGTCCGCGAAAAAGGTCATATTGTTGCTGGCCCGGCCTGTTGAATGCTGTGACTAGGTCCGGGCCATTAGTTTGTAAAGTTATCGAAATATATATGTCAATGTGCTTCGGAAAAAGCATTTGTGTTGTTAATCTGCTCCTCATCCTGTTACCACGCAACTGCTCCATATGGCATGAAATTAAAAAAAAAAATGTTTATCTGATATATGTATTACAAATCAGACTTCTTAAAGACAACCATAACCGAAAACTGCAATGTCATCCGAGATTTCTAGCATGAAAGTCGAGTAATTACTAAATCAAATTATATAACAATAAATTTATTTAGTAATTGGCATGATAATAAAGTTCTATTTTATTTACGATTTTTTTAATGATACAATTCGTCAAAGGGCAGTTTCAGGACGTCCGGAATTTGAACTAAAACCGCCATGTGTTATGCGCCTATTAAGATAATTTGAATTTAAATTAGTGTGATGCGCTCCCGCGTACTGGCGAGCAGGCCATCGGCGCGACCGAATGCATAGCCCTTTGTAATTTGGGCACAATTACTGCTGCCGCAGGTAGATCCGTCATTGCGGCTCAGTCGGGCGTACCGGCGGCTAGTGGGACACGATGACGCACTTGGAAGCATTGGCGTAACTAGACGGGTGACATTAATGAGTCTCTATAATCACTTCAATACGAGTGTATTAAAGATATCTCATATAAATCAATGATAAAAATCTTTCTGTTCTTACCTAACATTACATTCAGACTCACTGCTAAATGTATTAACTCTGGTCTCTAGTGTATCAAGCTTATGACTAGGTAAGGCGCTTGTAAAGACAGATTGAAATCAAGTAATTTAGTTTCAAACTCTAGTTGCTCCTGTGGCGCCCCCTTTAAGACTTTTTTATACACTTTTTAGGACTGTCAGCTCATTATTTTGAAAGCGGTGTCATTTTCGTTACAATTCGAAGTGTCTCGGCTCTATCAGACACGTAGACTTTGTGGCCACTAAAAAAAACACGCTTTTACCATTTTCGTTCGTATTTTCGAAAAGAGAATCTGTCTTACATCTTAAATTCTAATATTTTTCACGGGTTCTTTCTTTGTAGCACTTCTGGGCAGTGGCCACAATTTTTCAAAGGGAGCTCCCACTATACTTATCAGTTGCTAACTGATCATTATATGAATCAGCGTACCATAAAAAATACCAGATTGTCCTCGAATGTGAAGCAGGTATGAAAGACCAGACCAACGTTAAGAGCAACAACTGGCATACATACAAATTCAAAGCAAACATTATCGACGCCCCCGCGGCGGCTGTTATTTTCTCTAATTTAATTCAAACCACGAAATTTACAAACATGTTATTTTTTTTACCCAACACTGGTGTATGGATATAAGTAATATTACGCTAATTAAATTAAAATATAATGACAACAGCATGATATAGCCCTTGCTGACTGGTACCGAAAACCTCGATGTACAATCTCTTGTCTCTTATTTTTGCTCGCTCATCGGACACGCACGTGTTGTCATTTTGTAATGGCGTTAGGAGAATTAGTTATATAGATCGCCACTTGCGGCGCTGGGTGTCACCGACCACGGCGCCCGGTGCCCAGTCAGTTGTGTGCCGGCCGCGAGGAGGTTGTTTTATGCCCGGCTCGGCATGTTATTCCGCTAGGGCAAGAACTTCGTAAAGTTTATCATGAAAATATATTTGCTTCTAGAAAAGTCTGTGTGTTGTTATTCTGCTCCTCATCCTGCCACCACGCAAATTCAATAACGAACTTAGAGAGGAGGATGTTAATACAATAATTCAAGTAATCAGTGAATAAAAGTTCATGTCATGTCTATGAATGGAAATTTTTTAAGGAACCCATGTAAATAATCCAATCACACTAATTAAATAGTCATTTTTAATAATTTGACATGAAAATTAATAATTTTTATTTTATTAGCAAACTCTCGTTTATTATTACGTTTTGTTTTTGCATGTGATGAATGTAAGTGTTTTATTATAAAATTTCACAAAAAACCACCAAATAAAGTTTGAACTTGTGGTGTTCCACCAGCTTAATACACGTTGAATTAAAAATTACTAAGAAGAATTTGTGCTACAATTTAGTATATTCCCTTGCAATTTCCGTATGTATCAATTGAACTTCGGGTTCCACAGAAACATATTATAATTCCACCGACTATTTGGGATTTTGAGATTAGTCTATATGGAAAGCCAGTATGGAGTATCTGCTGGTATAACTCTGTTTGAGGTCCATAATCGGATTAATTGAATATGATGGAATCAATTAATATAATTGATAATGACCCTCATTTCAATGTAATTAGATAAGTTATATTATTTTATTTTAAAAGTTAAAATTTTCAATAATCATTCACATCATTTGCCTGTGGGTACAGCTCAATGGTCGGAGCGTTTGCTTTGCAAGCCAAAGGTCGTGGGTTCGATCCCTGACCGAGATTAAGAAAAAAAATATTTTTAATCGATTTATGAGCTCTAAATTATCCTCGGTTGGTGTAAATTTGATCCATCACCCGTAAAACGCGAGTAATAACCTACTTATTAAAATTGGCGGTACACGAAAGTCGTCCTGTGAAGACACCCATTCATAGTAAATTCCTGTAATAATAAGGACGATGCGTGAATCTTGGTCTATGACGTTGGCGGATCAACATTTCACATGCAGCGCTTAGTCATATGCACCATGGTAAGCGTCATAGAATTCAATAGATGAGATATCAAAATTATTAATACCATTTGTCGGTATTCTCCTGTAGGTGCTTACATAAAAAAAACTTTTATAAGTGATGTTTTGAGAAAAATTAAAATCTATTAAAATACAAATAAAAGGTTGAACGAGTGTTTTTTTTTATCAATTTACCTACTAGATGAAGTATTTGAATCAAATTAAATCTACGCATGTCCATTCGTTTCCCAAGATTGGCTTTTTGGTTTGATAGGTTAGATATTTTTGTTTTATAACAAGAGCAGAGTGGCGCAGCGGAAGCGTGCTGGGCCCATAACCCAGAGGTCCGTGGATCGAAACCACGTTCTGCTAATATTTTTTTAAATTCCACTATAAATAAGTCTTAATAGAAAAATATTAAATAACAGTTTTGGATAAAAAAAATTAGCATTAATCCACCATGACGAACGAGTTGAATCATCAACGGCATAACATGTTTATCCAATACATTTTAAAATAAGGAAGATAGGCACCTTATAAGAACCATCTCAGAGAGGCGAGCCCGATGGATCCGGTCACACCATGCGCCACGATGGTCTTCTTCACGACATTGTGGAGGAAATGGTTGAGGGTAGAAACTGTAGACGGCGCCTTAGACGGGAGTATTTGTAGCAAGTTTTTTTTTTATGTCAGCACATACAGGAGAATACCGACAGATGGTGATAGTAATTTTTTTTTGAAGTCTCATCTGTGGAATTCTATGACGCTTACCATGGTGTAAATGGCTAAACGCTGCATGTGGAGTGTTGATACGCCAACGTCATAGTCTACAGCCCGAGATTCACGCATCATCCTTTATTATTACAGGAATCTACTATGAATGGGTGGTCTTCACGGGACGACTTTCGTCTACCACCAATTTTAATTCATAGGCTGTGACTGACATTTTACGGGTTGATGGATCAAATTCACACCAACCGGGGTATTTTAGAGCTCAGAAATCGATTAAAAATCCATTTTTTATCTCTGTCGGGGATTGAACCCACGACCTTTGGCTTGCAAAGCAAACGCTTTACCATTGAGGTATGACCGCCGGTTGAGCTATGACCGCCGGTGTTCGAGGACATGAATTGTAGATCGTATGCTGAGCTGAAGAGAGTTGCGGAGGACCGAGAGAAATGGAGATCGAGATGCAAGATTCCGTTGCTGCAAAACAATTCACCGAATTGATACTACGAAGAAGATTAAAATAGCAAACGTCATTGTATAAAATTCATAAATCATTTTTCTATATCAATGTTTGTCGGTATTTCTTCAATATATGTGTTTAAAACATTTTTTTGAACATAACTGTTTTGTATTAAGCATCCAAAAGTCTTTAAATTAATTGTTATAATCAACTCTTTATATTAGATACATTTAGTCAGGTACGACACAGGGCATTTTTGCCACTCTATGTAAATTGACGGGATCAAGATCCAAAACAACAAGTATCGAGGATATTGCGGTTTGCGAAATTATATGTATTAATATTAACAAAGAATGCTTACGCATCGATACGGAGCATTGACCATCCCAATAACCTGCCACTCTATGTGGATTGAAGGGATCAAGGTCCAAAAACGGTATCGAGGCATGTGCGGTGTATGACATTCAATGTATTATTATAACTTTTATAAATGCTTAATCATGTTGTAAATTAGGGTATAAAAAGGGGTCTCGTATCAAATAAATTAGTATCAACTCAACTCTGGTCTTTGGATTTATCCTCAGTGCCGGATTCTTGGTATTCTGGCATCACCATTTAAGCTGATGTCGTAATTTCGGGACCGCGACTTCGATTCCGCAACAATATGTTTATTTAAAAAAAAACTTTTAATAATATGTGCTGAATTTTCTTAATGAAAGATTTGAATAAACCAATTATTATGAATGTATTAAAACATAAAAATGCTCGGTAATGTTTCATCGAATACAAAATGAATTATATATTATAGGTATAGTATAAAAGTAATAACAAAAATATATCACCATCGCTTAAGTCTGCCGTCATTTCATCGAAGGATCTTGTCATGAAGTCCGTCAGAAACTATCAATGCTCACAGCTAAACCTCAAATATGTTAATAAAGAAGACACGTATAGTGGCAGCTGACAAAACTGTATGGCGGATATTTGTTGTAGTCATATGCTTCATAGAAGGCGAAATACACACAAATAAAGTTAAAAACTATGAGTTTGCTTCACGAATGTTCCGCTTCAGGCACAACTGATAACGCAACAAGGTAAACACTGAGCCCTAATATAAGCTGAAATGTACGAGGTCAGTCCCAACGCTCACCTGAAATTTAGATGCTAATTCTCACCTGTAATGTACAGGTTCATACCTTTGGGCGTCAGCTCACCTGCAACAATTAGTATTAGCGTGGAAATTCTAGGCATGTTCCCTACACACGCATCATACAAAATAAAGAGACTAGAAAGTTATAAGACATTAAATACTTATTATATTAGCTTTCTCGTTGTATTAGTTTTTGTAATCATGGTCTTTCTATACACTTACCATGAACAGGCAAACAGAGCGTTGGCCGAACCTATGCTTAGTAGTCTGACGATATCAGAAAAATAGCGGGGTTAGCCTGGATGTGGAGGGCGGGGGATACAGAAATATGGAGACTCATGTGGAAGACCAACGTTAACAGTTGACGAAACAAGGCTGATTATGACCACGTTACATTTAGCTAAGCTGCATGTAGAGTGTTGATCCGCCAACGTATAGACTTCTTCTTCGTAGTATCAAACCGGTGAATTGGTTTGCAGCAACAAAATCTCGCATCTCGATCTCCAAAGACTATATCCAGATATTCACGCATCATCCATTTGTTGCAGAAATCTATTATGAATGGGTGATGTTCTTGGGATGACTTTCGTCTACCACTAATTTTTAATCAAGAGGCTGGTGTTTCATAGGTGAGGGATGAAATAAACATTATTCACCACCAGGGAGCTTAGAGAGCTTAGAAAATAAATAAAAAAAAACTCTGTAGGTCTTTGAATCAACGACCTTTGGTTCTCAAAGCAAAAACATTAAGACTTATCAGCCGGCATAATATTATACCAATAAGCGTTGATTTGAAAAATATTATTTGTAGATTTCGAAAATTAATATATAAAATTAGAACATTCATTTTATGGGTTACTGACTAAGCACTGTTTGTGAATTTTTGATTTGCCAACTTAGATCCCAATATCCAAGCATCATACATTTTAACGTTGTAAATAATCTGTTAAAATACGTATGTGTCAATAGTTTAAATACATTTTAATTTCTCAAAGCAGTAGGTGGAAGAAATGGTCATGGTGGACCGTGCTGTGCATAGAATAGAACTAAGGTGCATAGTTTGCGGTTTGAATCCCAGCATTTGCCGTTTCTTTTTCTCCGATATTGAAAAGAAAAAAAATCATACAACATGAAACTTAGATGTAGATTTGTAAGTGAGTATTAATTTATTAAATAAAAATAATTGCAATCCCTTTTCTTTCTCTATCACATAGAACCTTCTTACCATTTATTCAGTTGTGTTAATCTCTTTTATGTTACTTAATAATGGCTTATAAATAATGTTAAATTCTTAATAAAATGTATGTATTTTGTGCACTAAATAGAAAAGATTTTCATAAATGCTTTCTGATAATAAGCTTGCTCCTAATCTGCAGATAGCGTAACATATCCTCTGCTGCAATATGTCCGCTGTAATACGTCCGTGTGTGCCATCCGCTTGTCTGGAAATTTCAAATTGTCTGCTTGGAAATTCCCGTCTACTGGATCCTGCTGCACGTTTCATTGGTCGCCTGATTGAATAACCAAATCGCATCTCTAGTCCATTGATTTAGCAAATTGACCGAGCGTCGTGGCCCTCCAAGCTGAAGGCATCTTAGCGAGACATACTGTTGCTGCATTCAGTCTGGTATCTATAGTAAATGAAATCTTAACTTGAAACAAAGATATGCAATTTACCTTTCATTTATTAACTTAAATATAATTAAACATTTTATAGTTATAATTCAATTAAAATGATTTTAAGACATGTTGAAGGCGTCTTTGATAGACCTCACTCTGTTATGGTGTTTGTTGGATAAAAAAGGCCATGGTTTATTTAAAATTAATTTGAGCTTTTTTATGCTTTCATTGATAAATATTTCGATTTTTTTAAACCATGGATCACACTGATAACTGTTTATTACTGAAAGTGTGCCCAGTATAATCCATCTAAAATCAAGGTACAAAATAATTATCTAATAAATATTGAATGCTATAAAAATAAATAGTATCTGCAAAACTTATCTTACAATGGATCTTGTAGACAATTCAAGGTTTATAAGTAACTTTTCATTGATTCAAAATTTTTGAAATGCTTTTTCGTAGCTGTTATTTATTAACAAGTCAGAGTACTCCAATACTACACCGACTGCATTGGTTGAGAGTTTCGGCTAGAATCCAGTACAAATTATGCCTCTTAGCTTACAAGGCACTCAACGGAACTGCACCGGGCTATTTGACAGAACTTATCAAGCCTTCAGAAATAAGCGCGCGTGGAGAGACACTCAGATCGGCTAGAGCAAATAGAAGCACCCTTCAGCTGACGGGAGGTAGTCCTAACACGGTCTTTGGCAATCGGGCTTTCAGCTACGCTGCACCAATGGCCTGAAACTCGCTACCGGAAAGCATAAGAGAGCTTAAAGCGGAGGCATCCTTCAGAAGCAGACTCAAGACCCACTTTTTTACTCAGAGAGGCAAAGAAGCGCTTTTGGAATGATCATTCGGTCATAAAAGAGCGCTTTACAAATAATAATATAATAATAATAATATTCAAGAAAATTGAAATGAGTAAATTGAAGGGGGATGCAAGCTATAATTATTTTGAAAATATATATTTCAGCTATATATAATATTATATTTTGTTTGAATTCTGCATTTCTAATCTGATGATTTGTGACTACTTCGTTTCAATGGAATTCTCAAGTATTATATTTGAAAATTATTACTCGTTAAAACTGAAACATGTTAGATATATAAATACTTAATGCATACTAAATATTGTCTTTAACATAAAATAATTAAAACAAACATTTTTATGAATAATTATTTTCTAATGTATTTAACATCTATGTCCTTTATTATATCCAATCAACAAATAACATACCTATGATGGATTCTTGAAAAAGAGTAAACATACGATAATAATACATGTATCGTTATTGATTAAACAACTTATTGGCTCCTTTCTTTGTATTTCCGGCATGTGCTATTTTCCAGGGATTAAATGATTACAATATAAAATCGTTGAAACTGCTAAATATTCATCCATGTATCAAGCTGGAAAAACCCATACACCATGGACATACATCGTCTACGCCGAAGATCAAAGATAGAATTATAAGGATCGCTTAAAATTAAACTCAAAAATGGAATATTATAAAATGGATTAATACATTAAGATTACACATACCCTTTGATTTTATAATGTCTTTTTTCAATGGTTTTACCCGTACATATAAACAATCTGTAATTATGTGTACTAACGTAGGAAGCAATATGTATACATACTTGATCTATACATCATTAATGAAGATGGTATCCGGTAAGAGGCCGAAACATTTAATCGCTTAAAATAAATGTGAATCACAACTTAATATTTTAATTTCGATATTTTTCTAAATTTAAATTAAATTAAAATTATAATATGTAAGAACAAATTGATATAGAATACAAATTTCAATAACAATTAAATTTTATAATTTAAAGACACCACACTAAATATTTACTACAATAATTGAAAACTACGATATAAAATAAGTTTAAATTGAACAACCAGCTACAAATTTCAATTAAATTCTGTAATAATAACAGTATTATAGCAGTACACTTGCACACGCGCAAAATGTAATTTTCTAAATAATATCCATTAATATGTTTTTCGTATTAGCTTCACTGGAAGCCTTTCCTTCCTCTGTTCTCCTCGCCTCCGTTGTTCGCAGTATATTTGTACTACTATGTGTGCGGCACAGTGTTTTGCGAAGGCTTTCATCGCTTCAGAGCCGCTCGAGAGTTAAAAACTTTATCGATTCCTTCCGGCGGAACCGGAAGTTGGTGTATTGGTCGGATATCCGATAATATGATTATTCTGACTCAAGCAGTTGGGCTCCGGGAGGGACTTGCCTTTGCTAGAGATTCCGTATTGGGAATTGCTCATTATGGCTGATAATCTAATATTTCTGGGCTGTTATATTCACTACGAATAATATAATACGATAGAACTAAAACAGTAAGAGTATTTCATACCATTAATTACAACATCTCTTCGGTTTTTATAACATCTTTTTTGTACTTTAATGTTTCATCAATTGGAAAAATAAGCATCAAAGCAATCAATCAGGGTTGTTCAATATTTACATCTTTATTGAATTTGATTAAATATAAATTACACCTCAACTAATTGATAACACAAGTATATTACGAAACATTCATTATATTCTTCCCATTATCCATATATACCGGGAACTTATACTACAAATTAACGTCACTTAGTTGTGTCACTGTCACTACACATTTCTCGTTCTAGGACATTTCTTTTGAGGCATATATTTGGATAATTTTTTAATCAGTTTTTTGTAACGTAAACATAATTTTAAATAATATGAACAATTTTTTTTATGCTAGTGTCAAATAAACATTCAATTTATCATTGTTGGATTATCAAAGCATTATAATTGAATAAAATGTTCAATGTATAATTAATAAATAATGAAATGGTTAAGGATATTGCAGTCATGTTCCATGGACTTGATTGTTATAATTTAATTGTATAACTTATTAAATGCTTTGCCACATGAAGTATTTAAAAATAAATTCAAAGTTTTTTTTGTCTCTGAAACGATTAACAAGACCATACATGAGGATAATATAAATTCATAATAAATATTGGTTGGATTAAGCGGATTATCTTGATGTATTCTTGTTTCTTGGAGAGATTTTTTAATGTGAGACGGATTACAAATAATTAGCAGCAATTAAAAGCTTACAGATGACATTATAATAAAACATTATTTATGTTTTATTTGAATGTTATACACCGCACATTCCTCGATACGGTTTTCGGACCTTGATCTCTTCAATCCACATAGAGTGGCAGATTATTGAGATCGTCCATGCTCCGTATCGATGCATAAGCATACCTTATTTATATTACTATACATATATCAGATATAAAATAAAACATTCTTTATAATTTATTCCACATATATTTTTTTTGACGACATGTTTCAGCCAGGTCATTTTAATTTCTAAAGTTTTTTTAAATTTCTAAATTCTACAGAATCTTTTATTTTATATCTGATATTATGGAATTCCACCAAGAAATATCGATCGTAAAAATCGAAATAATACATATAATTTCGTACACTGCAAATTCCTCGATACTTGCTGTTTTGGACTTTGATCCCTAACTGTGAGAATTGACAGATTCCATCTAAGAGAGTTGATTTTAACAATTACTTGAAAGGGTTTGATTTTGAATTTTCAGAGTAGTGTCGAAGTAGTAATAGCAATAAAAAATATTACCTGAACCAGTTTAAAGTCTCTTCTTGAAAACGACATTTTTAATTTTAAAAACTAATTTATATAAATAAGTTAATTTATAATTTATTCACAATTCATTTTGAATTTAGTACAAGAATTATAGTTAAAAAATATTGAGGTTTGTAAATGCTTAACGCGTTCTAATCGTATTAGGCATATCCATATATATAATCAAGTTTATATTTGTGTGTGGTTATCAGCAAAGGATAATTCAATTATAACGATGAGTAAATTACTATTAATATTACTATTAGTCGTATCATAATTAAGGAAAGGGAAAATTAATAAGATGAACATGTAACGTCATTCAGAAGTCTGAATTGAATAAAAAATTAATATTCTATTTCTATATATTTTTTCTCATACACCATTCTTTAAGTTGAAACTGTTCTATACAATGTATCATATTTTAAGAATGGTTTTTATTTCAATTTAAGATTTTACTTTCCTGTATTATTGCAATCTCTAGATAAATACGAGTATTTAAATCAGAACTATGAATAAATTAAATCACTTGATATTTGAGTTTCTGAAAAAAATATATAAAGACCGTGAACGAATATTGTTTAAAACATTATTTTGAACATAACTGTGTTGTATTAAGCATCCAAAAGTCTTTAAAGTAATTGTTATAATCAACTCATTATCTTAGATTCATTCAGTACGACACAGGGCATTTTTGCCACTCAATATGTAAATTAAGACGATCAAGGTCTACAACAACAAGTATCGAGGAATTTGCGGTGTACGTAATTCCATGTATTAATATAAACGAAGAATGTTTACGCCTCGATATGGAGCATTGACCATCCCAATAATCTGCCACTCTATGTGGATTGAAGGGATCAAGGTCCAAAAACGGTATCGAGGAATGTGTGGTGTATAACATTCAATGTATTAATATAACTTTTATAATTGCTCACTCATGTTGTAAACTAGGGTATAAAAAGGGGTCTCGTATCAAATAAATTAGTATCAACTCCGGTCTTTAGATTTATCCTCAGTGCCAGATCCTTGGTATTACGGCATCACCATATAAGCTGATGCTGTAATTTCGGGTCCGCGACCTCGGTTCCGGAACAGTAACTGACAAGCATCAAAGACCGTTAGGAGTATTTTTAGCTTGTTTTAATATGAATCACGTTAAGCTTATTTTTATGTTTATATAACTGATATTAATTATTTAACCAATAAATATATAGATATTCATTTTCAAAATAGTGAGTGTATATTATATATAACCAATCACAAGCATGCAATCTTCTGAAATGACTCAACTACCTGTGTGCTCATCTATGTTAATACTACTTTCGGAACTTAGACGAAGTTCTAGGAATACCTTGCGGAAGGTAAGAGCCTTCAGAGAGGATGTACTACCTTTGAGACATGGTCGAAAAGTAAGTGTGCTTGTTGTCATGCATGCTGTTGAGTGTTTGATTCCAAGTGATTTATAGTCAATTCATGAAGTATTAATTGCGACACAATTTTTAGAATATTTAAAGAAACTGTGAATGCTTATTTATTATATATATATATTTAAATGTATGCGAAAATATTTCAATTTCAAAATATTTCTGAAATCACAAATGAATGCATTTATAAGCTTACTTTATTTTAATGGTTTTCCTAAAGAATATCGATGGAGCTTTCTCTAGAAATAAATAGATTATTTTCATGTTCCGAAGTACCTTTATTATTCTTCATAACACAAACGATAATTCATTTTACACCAAAATGGTGCTTGTGTCTGTAATCAATCGCAACTATGCAACCTTCTGAAGTGACTTCTTCCAGGAGTTCAACTATGTGTTCGTCGAGGTTAAGACTACTTTCCGGAGTGCCGCGAATACCTTGCTTGTGGTAAGACTCGCCTTAAATCTCCGAGGGAGGTACTAGAACCTTCGAGACTTGCCGAGGGGTGCGGCTGAGAGGAGAGAGTGCTTGACTACTAAGCAAATATATAAGAGTTTGAACCCCGAGTAACCTTAAAAAAATTCAATTCATTTTGATAAAAACTCGATAAAGGCCTTTGAGGCTGGTGCCAAAAATGCGTTGATATATGATATTTTGTCTCTTATTTTTGTTCGCTCGTCTAACACATTTATACAAAAATGTTAGTTCAAGTTTTAAAATTATGTAATTATTAAACGCGGTGTTTCCGTGTGCCATTTTGTTCTAGCGTTTTGACAGTCACTCCAGCTCATGTAGGGCGTCTAGTTTCATAGATGGCCACTATGTTAATTTCAACGCAGTGTCTATCACTGCCATCGGTCAGGGACCCGCTTCCCGGGTGCCATCACGTACACACTATTTTATGTATTCCGGGCAGAAGAACGAATTTTGTCACTTTTTTAACTTAAAATAAATGTCAATGTGCTTCTCGATGAGTTTTTTTGCTATGGCAACCTGATCCTTGTGAGTCACCTTGATTGCGACAGGGGATATTTTATTTAATGAAGAGAAAAACTAGGCCGGACCTCACCATATACTATAGAGCTTATGTTTTTCTTTCTTTAGAACTTTTTGATAAACTGTATGTTAACAATAATTATGCTCTAGTTAAGGAGTGGATATTGAAAAAAAAATTGAAAAGTAAGGCTTCATTGAAACTCAAACTATCACGCATGCAAATACAGGTATAGTGTTTTAACCTTATGTCTTTACAACTCGGCAAGAAGTGAAGGTACTCGGGAGGAAGATCTTGTGGAAGGAGGAATCTGGAGCATAGGGAGGAGAAGAGATGTGGCGAGACTTTGTGATAATAAGTAGAGATTCTTGGCAAGGTGTATAGGAAATTTTGTAAACTGATAATTGAAGAGCTAACTGAATAAAAGTGGTTATTTTGGAGTTAATAATTCCTCGAAAAATCAACTAAAGGAATGTAATATTTCCGTACAACATATAAGCGAACGGGTTTTCGTAGCATACATAAGGGCTAGGTTTACCGACGGGTATAGCTTAATGGTCGAAGCTTTTGCTTGACAAGCCAAAGGTCGTGGGTTCGATCCCTGACAAAGATTAAAAACAAAAAGATTTGTAATCGATTACTGATCTCTAAAATAACCGCGGTTGGGAATATGATCATTTACCCGTAAAATTACAGTCATAGCCTATTATTTAAAAGTGGTGGTAGACGAAAGTCGTCCCGTGAAGATCACCCATTCATAGTAAATTCCTATAATAATAAAGATGATACGTGAATGACGAGCTGTATTTTATGACGTTGGTGAATCAATACTCCACATGCAGCACTTAACCATATGTAACATGGTAAGCGTCATAGAATCCACACACGAGACTTCAGCATTACTATCACCATCTGTCGGTATTCTCCTGTATGTGCTCACATAAATAAAAGGTTATGAAACAATAGTTCCAAGTATGTTGTAATATAAAATTTATAAAAAAATAAATTGCTTTGATTTTTACTATTACTGTCTATTAACTTTTTATCTTAACTTTTTTGTCTATTAACTATTTTTACTATTAACTGTCAGGCATTTATTAAAACTATCACGATCGTTGCCTCGTCGCATTTCGTTTCTAAAGTTGAAGTTTTCTGATGGACTCCCTCAACCATTTTTTTTTGGGAAAACACTGAAGGCCACTAAAGGAAATAATGAATACGAATAAAAACATGTATTTTGAATTATGTTACAAGAACATCGGGTGAGTTAATTAACTTTAAATTTATATTTCGGTATAAAATTTATACCAGAAAATATTACTAAAAGATGTTTCGAAAACATATTTTTTGTTGACTATTATTTTAATTTTTTAAACAATATAAGATGATCATATTAAAAACATATTTGTGTAATATTACCATCTTAATTTAATATGAAACGCATCATATCATAAATATTATAAAATTAAACTCATTAATAATTCGGCTATGTACAATAATAATCGTATTTAATGCCACGAATAATTGGTATCCTTAACTGACATGTTTATATCTCTTATTTAAAATATTCCGCTTATTTACTTTTGAACAGGAAATTATACTCCTTTTTTATGGGTTAAGTAAGCAATGAAATACTTTTTCTTTATAATACTTGCAAAGCTTTATTCCTATTTCAAATATTATACATAAATCTCATATAATTATAGATCTTAATACGAGGGTGATCCGTAAAATATTTCCATGGTGTTACAGTCCTGAAAAGCGCTGTTATGTTGGATCCCGCGATTCTGTAGTGTACCTTGATTCCCCCACTACAAATTCCTTTTCCTGGTGAGCTGCCTGTGGAGCTCAGTCTTGGCATGGCAGCCTTGCGTGATGGATCTCTCCCTAGCTTCGCCCGCCAGGTGTGAGCTGCGCTCGGTAATCCGTTTCCTGTCTGCAAAAAACATTGTGCCGGTAGAAATCCATTCTCAGCTATGAAAAATCTATGGAGACAAGTGTATAAACGTACAACACGTGCGCAAATGGTGCAGAGAGTTCAAGAACGGTTGTACTGACGTCCGTGATGAGGAGCGTTTCGGACGGCCATCTGTTTCTGACGAAACAATGGCAAAACTGGAGTACAGACATCAGCAAGTGGTCATCAAGTAAGACAGGAATTTTTATTTAATTGATATGAGCATATTACTTATTTTATTTTTATTAGATAAATACTTCCTACTTCATTTTAACATGGAGCACACTGGGTACTTTTTATTCACTTGATTTGTAGTACCGTGGTTTTGCCTTCAATGAATGCTTTATTAGCTCCCAACGTGTATTAGCACTTCTAAATAGCATATTGCATTGGTAAGGATAAATCTAATTTCCTCTATAACAAAAACCTCCTAGAAATACTATTCAATTCGACGATAGGATGTCTTAATCTTTTAGTTTTATAAAGGTCTATTTTATTTGGTCAACTCATATTTTTGCATCACCTCTTTGAACAATCAGTTATGTGCTTTTATTAAAAAGCAAAAATTAAAGAAAAAAAATATGAATTATAATTTTTAAACAACAAAAAAGACGTACAAAGTAACACTCGGAAAAACTCACATTTTCAGGAGTCTACATTGTTTCCGGTCGTATTTTCAGCGGCCCGGGAGGCTTAGGCGCGCGCCAGTAAGCCAGGCGAGATGCCGACTGGCCCAGGAGGTTTCAGCATAGCGCACATAACGGGGAGGAAATTTTTTATGGCGAGACAACGTAAAAGGTAACGATTTTTCTACGTTTTAATCACAACGAGCCATTTTTAACCATTATACAATAACAAAATGTTTCGCACCCAGCCATTTTGTAGAAAAACATTCAAATAAATAATTTTTAGGTTTTCAATAATTAATAACATTCAAATATTCCACTGTAATCATAATAATTATTTTTATCTGTTATGAAATCACTTCACACAATATATTTTCGAGTTTTCGTGTGGTGTGAATTTCTTAAGATTTTTTTTTTAAAAGGTGGATTATTGGAATACATTTCAATACTTACATTTATTGATAATTAAAGATCCAAATCAATATTAAACATATACATGTACAACCAAATTGACGGCAAACATTTTCTTATTTGAAATTTCATTCATCAATAAATCTAATAAAAAAAAACGGTGGACGCTAGGATTTGAACCACGAACTTAACCAAATCAATGCTCAGTGTGTGTACATAACATGGGCCCACTGCCACCTTGCTCCACTCACTGAATCGAGAAATTAACGCGTATTGTATAATTGATACGCATTATTTCATAGATGTTGTTTGTTTTAAGCTGTATGTGATCCACATATGACGACATTATTTTAAATTTAAATAAATCAAAAAGAATACAATTTGAATAAAAATAAAACTCGTACAATATATTCCTTTGTATTGACATGTTGAGCCACCAGACAATAAAGACATTTTCAATGAAAAAATAAGTAACTTATTGAATTTATACACCCTTAACAAACGGCCGCCCAATAAAGTAATGTGTGAATAATTCAATGAATCGGTTACCTGAGGTAGACCCAACTTGATATAAATATTCTTCTAGGAAAAAACTACAGGGAAGAACTTGATAAAATACAACTTATTTACAAATAATCACAATTTGTCTTCAATAAGATTATTTAAATAAGTTTTTTTTATCTGTGATCATCTTGTCTGCTTCATGATATATAATATTAAAAAACATTAAAAATAATTATCTCCAATATTACAGACAATGACAATAAAACACTCTGAAACAGCTCAGCTTTATAACAAGATGCCAAATGTCATATAATCAATATTCAAATCTCGTCTTAAATGTTATTTATATTTTAGCATTTGTTGAGAGATTCACTTCAATATTAAATGTTTAAATATTTCGTTCACTCAACACTGTTTAATCACTTGCTGGAACGCTGCAGTTTTGCCTTCAATGAGAGCTTTATCAGTATATTTATATAATCGTGTCGAAAACTACAGGGTCAGATCCTGTCTGCCCAGAAGTGGGCGACGTCGATAGCGTTACTCCCGGCCTCATCAGGTCTTCCTGGGTGTAGCAACTCGGACACAGCGCACACTCCAGAAGGTTTGACAGGATTTGCTCCACGCCGCAGTCACATTCAGTCGGTCCGCTGTAAAACTGCCAGGCTTTCATTTGCATCCTCGTCTTGTATAGTCTGGTCCAAAGTCTGTTAAAGGACCTCCATATATTAAGCTCCTGGTCGTGTCCAGGGGCTAGGTCCTCTTTCTGGGCAAATAAAATATAGAAATAAGTCACCCTTCCATTCCTCGTTGAGTTTAAATTGAAAAATACTTTTTTTTTGCTTTTATGCTGGAAAATGGAACATTATATAATGCATTTTTAGGAGGGTGTTATGTCCCTTATTGTTTCTAAATTTTCATATTATTACCATTATCTTGATCAGTTATCAACGTGTATATGCATATACTCATAAAAAGTATAGAGGGTATGTAAAATAATGTGTAAGCTTATAAAAGTATAGGGGTATGTAAATTCTACACACAAGTTAGAGAACACTTAAGAAGCTTGCAATGTAAAAGTTTTTCTGAATTTGATAACCATAAAATAAATAATAATCACTACATAGAAGATATTCAACGCGTCGTAGCAGAGAATTTGACAGTTGATATTTACTTAACCATATCCGCTCCATATTTAGAGCATATGGACATCACAAATTGACGTTTCACGGTTATGTAAGCTCAATCTTTGCCTGGTCCAAGAACACCTGTGTAAGCCCGAAGGTCCACATGAGAACATAGATGGTTCCTAAAAGCCTCCTGGACAAGAGCCCGCGAACTTGCATAGACTGCGGCTGTAGTACCAGATATATATTTGGGTGTTCAATAATCAGCGTTACATAAGTATTTATTATGATGAGCCCGACAATTCCGAGGCCTGGATATTTTTTTGTCGTTACCAGGGTTATACATAAATCTTATATTTGATTAAATCAATACTTAAAAATCGATCTTGGTCAGAATTTGATCCGATGACAAACAAACACTTAATTTTATTTCTGCAATAGTCATGTGGTCTGATTCGAAAGATTTAATTTTTGATAAAGAGAAATAAATATATATCTTATTCGCATATCTTGAATTTTTTTTAAATGAATTGATTAAAAACTGATGTTGTAAGCACTAGATACGTCTCTGATGGAACCTTCTTGCTAGTATCATACAATATATACTTATACTTTCGTCTCTGGAGGCTGCTGTATGAATAGTTGAAGGCTCTATTAGGCAAAAGGAGACCAATTTCATGGGACCTATTAATATGGTCAGTAGATAGAGACGCTCTACTCCACGTGGGTACTTTCATACCCCAGAGTATCTCAATTAAGAGAAAACATAAAATTTAATAGTGGCATACGAAAGAGACTACATCATCAATATATTCCAAGTGCCAATCATCAATTAACAAGGTTTGTAAATATAAGAACATATTTACAGGCCTCTTCCTTTTCAACAATTTATTGTAGTCTCATAAGACAGCAATATATTTAAGGATCAATGCAAAATGAAATAAATATAAATAAATTTAAAATATTTTTTCTTTTTTTATAAATTTATTCGCCACGTAATTTTACTTTAAGTCATGTCATGTCTTAAAAACGTTACTATTCTCTTAATGTCTGACTATTTAACATTTATTTATGCGTCAAAGTGATCAATTATTTATTATTATATCAGTATTTGTACGGCGCTTTTTTCGATGATCGAATGGTCATTCCAAAAGCGCTTCTTTGCCTCTCTGAGTGAAAAGGTGGGTCTTGAGTCTGCTTCTGAAGGATGCCTCCGCTTTAATTTCTCTTATGCTTTATGGCAGTGAGTTCGAGGCCATTGGTGCCACGTAGCTGAAAGCATGATTGGCAAAAACCGTGCAAGGACTACCTTCCGTCAGCTGCAGGGTGCTTCTATTTGCTCTGGCTGATTGTCTCTCCACGCGCGCTTATCTCCGATGGCTTGATCAGTTCTGTCAAATAGCCCAGTGCAGTTCCGTTGAGTGCCTTATAAGTTAAGAGGCATAGTTTGTACTGGATTCTATCCGGAACTCTCAACCAATGCTGTCGGTATAGTATCGGAGTAATGTGACACAATTTGGGCGCGTTGTACACTAGTCGTGCCGCTGCAAATATGCAAAAGCTTCAAATAATAAGAATCAAAGGAAATAAATAAAGGATTATATTAACTTATAAAAATATTAACAAGTTCACGTTCATTTCATTCATACGTTTCACAATTGGATTATATGCTAACAACGAATTGCCTCTTATTCCATTACTCACCTTATATCACGTATTATTAGAACTGTTGTGAAATATACAATATATATTTGTGTTATATTAAATAATGGCTTTTATATATTTTTTTTTAAACATATTTTTTTAAATTATTATTTATTTGTTAAATCATTTAAAAATAGATAATCAGCCTTTAACATACACAAAAAATTACGTCATAATGGCCAGCTAAAGTATTGGTCTGGCTTAGAAAGATACAAATACTTATATAATATGATTAATTTTCATGTGTCACATTACATGTAATTGTAACAAACGACACGTTTGCGAATTTATTAAACGTTAAATCGACTTAGGCTGATACGTTGTACATTACGTGAATACTCAATATTCTATTCATACAATTGTCACACTGCTCAATCCCCAACTTTTTCTGCAACATTAAATCGAAATCTTTGTAAGTAAGAATTCCGAAAACAAATTTTCGAGATGTGTTGTTGCCTTTTTTGCCTTTTTAGAGTTATCGCGAAAACCTTGTCCCTCGTCTAATGAAATAAAGTTTCATAGAAGAGTAGATCAGGTGTATAACTTAACTCAGTTTTTTTATAGGTAACACGTTCATAATCACACCGATAAACTAACAGATCTCTGTCCAAGCATCCACATATGATTCAAATATGTTGTTTCGGTACGAATAGCTTTTCCAGCTCCTCCTCACAAAAATGTTCTCTAAGCATATGTGTTCCCTTTCACATATAATCGGAATCTTATAAACAAAAACACATCTTCACAATCTATACGACCACAAAACAATTATTACCACTAGTGGGTATACTTCTTTGTACGTGAGACTCCAAGACCCTTATGCATTTCAGTGAATGTTTCTACAAAAAAATAAATGGATTTTTTAATTCATGCATTTTTAATACACAGTGAAAAGTGGATATTTGTTAACATCAATAGAATACAGCTTTCAATCCATGCATAATACTTTTTCAATATTTTACTGACATAGCCCTTGGTGACTGGTACCGAAAACCTCAATATACAATATTTCGTCTCTTATTTCTTTTCGATTGTTAGACATGAATGTGTCCGCCATATCGGAATTTTTGGACTAGTTATATAGACTGCCGCGTGTGGTGCTGGTGCGACAGACCACCACGGGCGCGCCAGTCATGTGCCGCCAGTCGGCGAAAGCATATTGTATTGTGGCTCGGCCAAATTCTGTGACTAGGTCGAGCCATAAGTTTGTAAGGTTTATCGTAAATATATGTCATTGTGCTTCAGAAAAAAGTCTATGTTATCAATCTGCTCCTAACCCTGCCACCACGCGACGGAATAACACCTTTTTTTAAAAGAGAAGAAGATGTTAATACTTTTGTGAAAACAATTTTGCTGAATAAGACATGTATTATATAATAACTCAGATATAATAAATGTTTTTAAATTATATATAAATTTTTCGCAAAAAACTAACATATAAAATCAATTTTTATTTATTTTAATCTTATTTAGAGGTTGCACCCGAAACCTTTCGAAAGCCAATCGATTGCTTTAGCTTCTTGCCAAAACTTTTTTATTAATTCATATCACTTATAATACCTGGGCAGGTATGTGAGTTTCGTTGTTTTTTGACTGTCTAGACGTCTATATTGTACTC
This sequence comes from Glossosoma conforme, assembly GCA_022606575.1. Lineage (NCBI taxonomy): Eukaryota > Metazoa > Arthropoda > Insecta > Trichoptera > Glossosomatidae > Glossosoma > Glossosoma conforme. The sequence continues at coordinate 892,826 of JAGTXR010000039.1, forward strand.
TGAATATATAATTGATTACAATATGAAATATCTGTTAAATATGACTTCTTTGAAGCGATTTCTACAATTAATTGATGTGGCCTCGTGACCTTAAGAATTTCATAGTTAAAGACACTTCTCATCTAAAATACGATTATGTCTCACAATTTAATTTTACTTTCACCTTAACATTACTGATATATCCGGAAGATTCTCTGCAAACATTCTTACACGGTTAAGATTATTGGTTTTTCCAGCGCCTTTTTTTAAACTTTAGGTATGATTTGGAGTGCCATTCAGCATATACCAGAACACATATCTCAAGAAATTACAGTCATGCAAAATATAAATCATATTACTTACTATTCCGGAACCGAGGTCGCGGTCCCTAAATTACAGCGTCAGCTAAATGGTGACGCCGGAATACCAAGGTTCCGGCACTGACGATAAATCAAAATACCGAAGTTGAGTTGACACTGCATTACTTGATAAGAGACCCCTTTTTTTACCTTAGTCTACGACATGATTAAGCATTTATAAAATTAATATTAACACATTGAATTATATACACCGCAAATTCCTCGATACCTATTGTTTTAGACCTTGATCCCGCCAATTTACATAGAGTGGCAAAATACCCGGTGTCGTACCCGACTGTATGAATCAACGAATGGAGGTTTAATAAAAAATAATTATGTTCAAAATAACATTTTGAACACTCACCTCATCCAAAGTCAGCCAAAGATCTGCCGAATACATCTGATACCTTTTCGGGGCAATAAATAAACGCTTAATGAAAAGTAAACTCTGAATGTTTCCAGCGCCACACGGAAACATGTCTCAGCCATGTCCATTGTCGCCGTGTGACCGACTATAGGATACAAATCTGTCGTTTATATTTTTAAAATAATAGGTATTTTTTCCAATATAATAATAATAATAATAACAATAATACATTTAACAGAATAGAAAGAAAATATAAATCGGCATGTACACATTCACCACATTATTATTATTGTACTACTCAGTGAGTTGAGCACTGGATCCCCTCTGGATGGCCACGTGAAGGCGCATCCAGTGCCCCTCCAAACGTGAGTCCCACCTATCCGCCCACACAGCGACCATTGCGTTGTGGCATGGAAGCCATTCACTCGCGCCTCCGTCAACATGCCTGACGCACTGCAGTTTCGCGGCAGATCCAACAACATTCAGAAGGCGTTGCTATACTGGACCCGGAGTGAACTGTAGACCTTCTGAGTACAGCCAGCCCATAGGCCGCACGTGTAATATACCATAAGATACATGTACTTTATTAGTATTTAAAATTGTTATTATAAGACGAATAGTTAAATGTTACGTTTGTATTCGTATATATAAAAGCACTAAAATGCTTCTTATATTAGAAAAATACTAAAGTAATCCAATAAATTTCTATCATATTTGATTCAACTTATCGTATAAATTTCTATCCGGTCTCTAATGAGGTGCGAGCTGCCGGGCGCTCTCTGTCTCTCCCGGGTGATTGCATTCATTGCGATTAGCGACTGCAGCAGATGCTGGACGGGCACCGCGCCGGAAATAGAAAGCGCTCGGCCGCAAATAATATTTTTTAAATTTATTTTCTCTAGTTTTTTGTTTTTTATAAAATTGATTATATTCATGTTTGATAACAAGAGTGTTAAAAAAATGCATCTTTTTAGTCATTTTATTACAGGCATAATAAAACTCACCAACCAAACATTATTCCAAATTCTAAGGATGTTGAAACTCTCATATTTCACCCATATCAGACTAGAAGTAGAGTGATTGGATTCAAAATTGAACTTTGCTTGGATTACCAACGCTATCAAATATATTTTTTCCAGCGACAACAGTACATAGTTAGCGCAGTTCTCATCACATGAACTAAGTTGAGCTACATTGAACGCGGAACACAACTAAAATCGATCACAGACTGTTGCTTACCACGTGTTGCTGTTCAAATTGAGCCGCTCCTTAGGAGCAATTGGGCCAAGCCTTAATGGTGTCGGGCTAATATGTAACCTCCTCAAAAATATGTATTGATTTAAATATAGGCCTCGTTTATTATAGGTGACTTCACTAGGGTTCTACCGTGGGAGTCTTCGGATTATCGTACATGACAGTTGCTTTTTAACATAAAGCAGTGACGGTAATTTTTAGTGACTATATATATTCCAGGGTGAAGTGTTTTTGAAACTATTATGCACGGTTGCATACGCCTAAAAAAACCTTACAACGAAATTTAAAAGTTGAAGTAGAAGATAATATTACATACATTATAGTCACAATACATTTTTTCTTTCAATTAGCGTTTCTTTTAAATAATGCATCATTATATAGAAGGCATTTTTTTTCTTCATAAAAATGGCTACATATAAATCTTTAAACTCGAAAATTCTGTGAATTTTATAAAAAAATGATTAAAAACATTCATATAAGTAAAAACAGATCTTATATATTGATTAAAATGATATAATTTACTTATTTCTGAGCGCTAAATCATAACAGATTGTTTCAATAAATAAATGATTTTTTTTACAGATTTCTCTTGTACTTTAAAAATAAACGTTAAATTTTAAAGTCTTAAAGTAATGATGTGAGTTTAGCACAAATTTTCAGCTGAATCTTTTTATACAATATCAAAGATTCCCTATTTTGAAGCTAACCAAATAAACCGAGTATAAATAAGCCGTTGGCACCTCGAAAGTACTTTCCAATGAAGCGCCAGTAAAGTTCGCCGAGTATCCCCTGCCTGTAAAAACTTTCTCCAGGCACTAATAAAGTCGCATACTTTCATATCGGTACAATTTTTCGCGAACCCTCCAAGTAGTTCGAGAAACAGTAGTGCTGCTTTAGAAAGATATTTTCGAAACAAAGTGTAATAAAATTATTTGATAAATATGGCTTCGTTAACATTGTTTGAAGTACAATCATACGTAGTAGTTTGATATATCATGGATCAAGTATTTTCAAAGCACTTGTTTTCATTGCATACTTTGCACACAATTCAAGTTATATACAGCATTAACTTTTATATCCACAGTTGATAAAGTGTAAAAAAAATAGTAACTTTAGTATTTTGCTTCGACAGTTAATGAAATGAAGTCAAATCAATGCATTATTTTTGAATTTTTTATAAAAAGAATTACATTCATATATACTGATCTGAAAGGTCGACTATACATCACTTGTATTATCCCAATTTTTCTTTTTAATTGTAAAATTTGATGCCTCAAATCCAATGCAGCTGTATGATGGTATTTTAAGCAGATGCCTGCGTAGATTACTGGAGGTACGACGGTCTGACTTTGTGAGGAATGACGAGGTGTCAAAAAGCAAAGGTGGACTTGGTTGGGACATTAACTGTACCTTCGATTTATTTAAGCTAGCACAGTTTTAGAAAGCCTTTGGGAACTATACATAAAGTGTAATCGGAGGATCTGCGGAAAACAGATCTGACATGGGACGAAGAGAGGATCATGGTCGCTGACAAAGATTTTTTTATGGCAGCTCGTGAAGACCATATACTACAGTTAAGGAAGCATGGTGGTGATGATTTATTTATTTTTCTTCTATCTTTTCAGATATTTTACTATTTTTTTAGTCAAATATGTTCAATTATTTTGATTACAAAGGTTTCGTTCTATGATAAGACGAATCTTACTTAAAAGAAGAATACGAAGATTAATCCATGTGAAGGTGCGATACTTGAGTCTACCAATAACACACTTGAAAAGTTTCTTGAAATTGTAACCTTTTCATCAAAGTTAAGACTGATTAACGTTGGATTTACATTTAAAACATTTGAGAATCCAGACTAATCCAAAGTACTTGGAGCAGAGGCTCTTAACCAGTGCTCTGCAAAGTGTTCCTATTCTAGTAAACCGTCAATTAGATGATAAATTTTACTAACATTGAGACGAAGTATATTTTATATGCTTCTTTCTATTGTTAATAGTATTTTTTTCGTACACGTGTACCAACGTTCCTAGCCTGGAGCAACATTTCGGTGGGCCCTCGGTCCCTTTACAGTAACCACTTGGCTTCTTGTGATTTTTTGTATCTCTGGCTGAAGAAAGAGCTGAAAAAAAGCATTTTGACAATCATCCAAAAACATGTTACAACGTACATGAAAGACAATCGCATCGGAACTATCAGGGTGCCTGCCAGACATAGTAGACACTGCTTGATAAGTGTGTTGAGAATTTGTAAAAATATTAAGAATATGTTCAGGTGCGATCAATATGTATTTTTTTTTTCAGAAAATACACATCACTAATTTTATAAACCCTATCTACTTTTACTTCATATTATGTATAATATGTGTATAATATTTGCTTCATTTTATATTTTCATTTATTACTATGAATTTTGTTTTAATCAAAAGTGGTTTGCAATCTCAAAAAGGTTTTGAACAACTGTACATGATTATAGTATTAATGAGTTTTATGACAGACGTATAAGAAGGTATTTTAAGTTTAATTCTTAAGAATTTAAAATTCCACTTTTTAAAGGAATTAATTCATTTTAAACTTTATCCAAATAAATCTTGGTCATATTTTTTCGCAGAAACATTTCAAAACAAGACTGAATTTATACAAATTTTAAACCTTTATATTTTTTGCATAAAAACACTACCAAATTCTTTTTTATGGCCACTTCTACAACAAGGTATTTATGTTAAATTTTTAAGACTATAAATGTGTGGTTTTCTCAAGATGACCATAAATTTTTATTGATAAGCTATGACACTGGAGGGCAGTTTATATGTGAGTGACCATTCTCATGACAACAATTTATACATAATTTTGCATAAAATTAATTGAATAAATTGACTAAAAATTCACATTATGTAGCTTAATCGTGTTGCATAATGCTAAAAATTGTAATAATATCATTATTTAAAATAAATGAGTGTTTTGGAACCGAGGACGTGGTACTGAAATGACGGCATCAGCTTAAATGGTGATGCCGGAATACCAAGGTTCCAGCACTGAGGATAAATCCAATGACCGGAGTTGAGTTGATACTTATTTATTTGAAACCCTTTTTAAACCCTAGTCTACGACATGAGTAAGCACTTACAAAATTAATATTAATACATTGAATTTTATACACCGCAAATTTCTCAATACCTGATGTTTTGGACCTTGATCCTTTCAATTAACGTAGAGTGGCAGATTATTGGGTTGGTCATTGCTTCGTGTCAATGTGACTGTATGAATCGACAGATTTCATAGAGAGTTTGATTATAATAATTACTTTAAAGACTTTTGGAGGTCTAATACAAAATGCTTATGTTCAAAATAACGTTGGATTTAATCGAGTTTATAATCGAGTTTAATGTATTAAATATTATTCAATGAGCAATATAATTTTTGAATTAAAGTAAAAATAAATTAATCCTAGACTCCTGCCGTCCTGAAGGGCCGTTGGAAATTATATATAAATGTATTCGGTGGAGTCCTAGGAGGAAGAACTAACATGGAATGAGATTAGAACATATCTGTTTTATAGTTTTGTGCTAGTAGTTTGTGACGATCATATGGAAAGCGGGATGGTTATGATTATGAGTTTAAGAGAAAACATTAAGGTTATCAACTGACAATACTTGGTGAAACGGCATAATTATAATTTTAAATTAATTTTAATTTAAAAATATATAAATTAAAAATAATAAGTTTTTATTCACATTTATTTTAAACGATTACATGTTTCGGCCTCCCTGGAGACCATTTTAAATTATGCTTAAATTAAAAACTGGCAGTAACTTATATATTATATTGTTAAAAAAAACGTAAAAAATTATCTCCGCACATTTAATAAAAACAAAACAAGTGAAATATGTTTTCGTAGTCTAAAATCTCAATATAAGAGTTATAATAAAGTAACATGTAATAAAAGAACGTATTTAATAAAAATACCTATTAAATGTGAGTTGTTTATGCAATATAATCGAATATTATTAAATAAATGGACAAAAAAGTCAATTTATTTTTATTTTTCTTAAAAGTAATTGCGTTTATAGATTTGTTACATGGCCACGGTTCTTTCAGGAATGCAAGCGTTTCAGTTTTTCAGTTGAAAACGGTCCCCCGAAGCAACAGGGCAGCGCCGCGTCCCGCGAATGTTCCTGCTTTGCTCCACGCGCACACCGACGTCGCAATGTTCCCATTGGTTAGGGAAGGTAGCGCGCGCAGCCTGCCGGGAACCTCCCCCGCCCTCCGCGGACCTAAAACCTCCGTTCCCGATAGTAACTTGTCACACCGCCGCGGAAGCATACACGTCGAACGTCCAAAGCGCGATTTCGCGATCTCTGAAAAAAAAATCCTTAAAACCCTGAAAAAAAAAGATCCCAAAAAAAACAAATTTAAAAATACAAAAAAAAACGTGATTTTTTCGACACATTTATTTTTTAAATTTAAATTTCCCCCTCTTTTCGATTTCGGTCCCCTCGCCTCTCACTTCCGCAATTCATCTTCTTCTTCTTCTTTTGCATCACTTCCGCAGTCGTCTCGCTCTAACTTCCGGTTGTCGTGGAAGAACATGTGATTGCTGATTTCGAGGTGTTTCCGTATACGCTGCTTAATTATTAAAAGGTATTTATGATTTAATTATCTTTTTAATTAAATCGTTTTCTCTTGCTTATAATTGTTATGTTGCAAGTAAGATATAGGACAAATATTGTTTTTCAGTAAATAATGTTTATTTTTTAGGTAATTATTTAAATAATCGAGTAGTTTTTAGAATATATCAAATTTATTTTCAAAATCAGTTATTTTATAGCAGAATTGTTATTGTGTTTTATTTTATGCTTTCTTATAAATAAATACCATGTTTATCAAATGTAATCTGATTACTGTTAAATATGTATAATAAAAAAAACTAGGACTGTGAAGTCTGTCATCTATGGTTTGATATAAATGTTTGAATTAAAATGATTAAATAATTAACAATTTTATTAATAAATAAATCTTATTATAAACGAACAGACTTTGATAACTTTTTAAATAAATTAAAATTATTGAAGCCATTAAATATGAAAAAAATATTTACTTCATAATATATGTAATGTAGGCGCACCGCGATTCTCGTCAAATCACCGAAGTTAAACAAAATGTACTAGGTCGAAAATTCGGATGGGTTAACGCTTGTTACCTACCACGGGTAATCCACACTTTAAGACTAACGTCAGGTAAATTAAACAATCTCATTATAAATTACAATTAATATATTACCTATAAATATGCCTCGGATACGCCTTTTCTGCATCATGATTTCGAGCTCATGCCATGGAGGTAGTGGAAACTGACCAAACTAAATATAAACCGAAGAAATATAGTGAATATTAGAAGGAAAAAATAGCCACAATTTAATAATGTTTTTACTATAAAGTCACACGGAGTTTAATGCATTCAATATAAAAGCAAGTTTTACAATAGATTCGAGATGCAAGATTTTGTTTGTTGCTGCAAATCAATCCACCGGATTGATACTACGAAGAAGACAATAAAAAATTTAATATAAAAAAAAATATTATTTTTACAGTATTGAGTAGTAAGTGGAGAGGGGGAGGGGTGGTTTACCATCACATTTTCAAAAATATTTTGAAATCTTTTAGTCTATCTATAATCTTCAGTAACAAGGCAACCTCTAACATTTAACAATTCATATACATTTTTAGCAAATCTTATTTTGTCAATAACTGAAGAAAAATAAGCGGTCAACGCGAAGATTCGAAAAGCAAGACTCATACACCTGTGTATAGTTCATTGATTTTAACGCTGACCATTCCATTTTCCGGCAGGTATAGCTCAATGGTCAAAGCGTTTGCTTTGCAAGCCAAAGGTCGTGAGTTCATCCCCGATGGAGATTAAAATTATACTATTTTCTTATTTCGATTTCTAAGCTCCAAAATACCCCGTAGTTGGTGTGAATTTGATACCTCATCCGTAAAATGCTAGTTATAGCTTATTAATTAAAACTGGTGGTAGACTAAACTCGTCCCGTGAAGACCACCCATTCATAGTATATTCCTGTAATAATACATATGTTGCTTGAATCTCGGGCTGTAGTCAATGACGTTGGCGGATCAACACTCCACAGCACTTAGCCATATGCAGCAAGGTGAGGATCATATAATTCTACAGATGAGACTTCAAAATCACTATCACCATCTGTCGATATTCTCCTGTAAGTGTTTACATAAAAAAAACACCCAATTTCTCCGCCTCATTGAGACAGAAAAATCAAAACACATAAAAAATATAATAATATGATAAATATGGAGTATCATAGATGGTACTTGCTACAAACTATATGCTTCTGTAATCGTAAGGTTATTTCAATTAATTTATTTATAAATATAATGTTTATAAGCTTATATAAATTATAATCAAAATAAATTTATATGAACATTCATTGCCTGCATTGGCATAAAGTAATAAGAATATTATCACTTTTCTTTTCTGAATAAAACCAGAGGAAAAAAACGTTAATATAAACAGTAGTTAACGACAAGAAAACGTTAAATTTCAAAAAAATCATACAAACTAGATTGAATAAAAAAGTAGTATAACTCTAGTGGTTAATTAGGAGTTTATACGAGTATATTGGAAAAATAGTTGCCTTTTGATAGCAACCATTTGGCATCTTGCTTGCTTTATTTATTATACTTTTTAGGTTAAGCGATGACAATACTATTACAACAACCACTTTCTCACTTAACCCTTTCTTTACGGCTCGGTGGAAATACAAATTATACTGTCAATACGGCGTGAATTTTTCAAACCATTTTTTTGCTGTTAACTTATCTGACCTATTTTCATATATCACATTAATTCTTGTATCCTTTAGCTATCAGATGATGCATAAAAAACTATTATATTCAACAAACGTTCATTATGTAACTCCATACATGTGGTGGCATTGACACATGAGGTTTACAGAAAAAACGCTCCTGTGACGAAACTTGACGATATTTATTTACATGCTTTACAGATTCCTGTACAGAATACATGTAAGTTGATAACAGGAATGACTGCAGTTCCAAGTTCCTACCGTAGATGTCACAATGAGTACTGAAAACATCAAAACGATATATCACGGCTACCGATGTCAACGGTATGGGAATCTTAGACGGCATATATCGACAACCGATGCAAAAGGGTTAAATAATTATGCTTATATTCGGCACAATGGCCTATTACATCATTTTTCATTGCAGTTTTTACAATCACTGAAGCAACGTTAAGCGCCAACCATACTTGAATGGGTGACCGCCTAAAATCTTTAAATTAAAGTATCTCTGGTTTTATTGCGCCAATCTTTATTACTAAACATGAGCATCGGGCTAATCACACAATCTACTTTAAAATGATCATTAATTAAGCTTTAAGCATACATTTAATACTTTATCCTTAAGTCGCTTATTAAGTATAATTTAATTATATTTACTCGTTTGTGTTAAGGGGGCAGAGATAACTAAGAAACGAAGCCGATATAATATAAGCTGGTAGAATTGTATGGTGGTAATTCATGGCTACCATATAACTCTAACGAGAGAGCGGATCTGAAAAGAATTTAGATTTTAAGCCCTCGAGTATATACAAGTTTACATCACCTCATATGAAGAATTCAGCAGACACAGCCGAGCGGAATATAGTCCACTGGAGGACTAATCTTATAACCGACATTCTACCGCAATCAATTCATTCTTCTTCTTAATATCAATTCGGTGGATTGGTTTGCAGCAATAAAATATTGCATCTCGATCTCCACTCTTCTAGATCCTCTGCAACCCTCTTTAGCTCAGCATAAGAGCCACAACCCATGTCCTCGAACACTTGCTGCAAATACTCCCGTCTAGCCCTTTCTTTAGTTTCTACCCTCAACCATCCCTTCCACAATGTCGCCAAGAAGACCATCGTGACTCAAGATGTTACCGATCCATCGAGCTCGCCTTTTTTAGGTGGTTCTAACAAGGTGCATATCTTCCTTGATTATGCTAAGAACATCTTTGCTCGTGACGTGGTCTCCCCAGGAAATTCCGAGAATTTAATTCGATTCTTTGAATGGATTCCATTACATACAAAACATGTAATTAGATATTCGTAAGCTCATAAAAGTACACCGTTTACTCATCAAAATGCCAGTACATACATTACGTCTTAGTATGAAATATATTATTTATTTATTTTAAATGTCTTTGCTTGGTATTTATATATTTTTTGTGTACAAATAGGTATTTGGGAAAACCTCATCTTTACATAAAAATGCTTAGTATTTTAAAAGATGTGTTTATGTAAGCTTTCTGTTGACACTATGATAAAATTATTTTATTATTTTGTGCAAAATATTAACATTAATGCCAATTATGTAAAGATAGTAAATAATATAATATGTTGGGTATAGCTCAATGGTCAAAGCGTTTGCTTTGCAAGACAAAAGTCGTGGGTTCGATCCCTGGCGGAGATTAAAAAAAAAGGATTTTTAATCGATTTCTGAGCTCTAAAATACCCTGGTTGGTGTGAATTTGATCCCTCACCCGTAAAATGCCAGTCATAGCATAATAATTAATATTGGTGGTAGACGAAAGTCGTCCCGTAAGGACCACCCATTCATAGTAAATTCCTGTAAATAGTAAGTATATGCGTGAACCTGGGGCTGTAGTCTATGACGTTGGCGGATCAACACTCCACATGCAGCACTTAGCCATATGCACCATGGTGAGCATCTTAGAATTTTCATGCTACAGATGTGATTTCAGTATTACTGTATGTGTTTACATAAAAAAAAAATATATATTTATAAATTATTTGAAATATTTGTTTTTCTGTGATATATACACAGTGGGTGTAAACAGGATCTCCTCTGCTCGCAATTTAATTAGATAACAAAGCTTCCTAGCTTAATCTATCATAAGTCTGAGCTTACTGGATACACGTAGAAACCTTAAATCTATATAAGCCAACTCAAGATGCACCAAATATATATCATCATATATATATATGTATATCCATGATTTTAATTCACTGTTGAAAATCACGGTACGCTTAAAATGTAATCAATCTTAAAAACATGTACCTCTTCCAATCCACTTCTTACCTAGAGCAATACAACGACTAGCAGGCTTAACTCTAGTATAAAAACAATAAATTAAATAAATATTTTATGTACCTAAACTTTTTTGGTATCTTGACGCTTTTAGGCTAAATCGTTGTTATCAGTAACAAATACCGTTATATATAAATTTTATTGTTTTTAATATTATAGTATTTTTCATGGTAATGCTGTAGTGGCATTAATTCTGAAACAGTTACTATAAAATCATTTATTTATGAAACCATGACTTCACTTATTTTGACATCAGAGAAATAATGACATATAATTATATCAAAACAAACATATAATAGGTTAAGAACAGAAATATTTGAAACTATCACCTAAATCACGAGTACCAAATGAAATTATTTCATTTCCAAACAATGCGCTAGATAACAAGAAAAAACACCCGAAAAAATACTTTATTGAAGTTTTTCATCGGGAAAATTCGATAGGCCTGAAAAAAACGAGTAATAAAATATCCGCTGGAGAATTTTCAGTTTTATTGCATCTTATTTATCTGGCTGTTATACATATAAAAGCAATTTTTCACCCTTATCTTCCCAATAATACCAGCGGAAATTCAATTTATAAACTGCCGAATGTAAAGAATTCAAAACACTTCGACTTGGAGAGAGACTCTTCTCTAGTCTTGAGTGGAATAAATACGAGTCTCCCCCCACCTTAACACACACATTTTTTGTGCGGACAAACAAACAGAAAAACACCACTTGACGTGGTATAAAAACAATATCAATGAATTCTATACAATTTTTAATTTTTGCGAGAATTCTAATCGTTTTATAAGAATATTCCGCCACTTAATAAAACCATAGTCACTGGCATAATCAATGAAGAATACTATAAAAAAGAGTACTAGTGATTTAAAAAATCACAGAGGCATTTTGGCAAAGTGGTACTAGATAGGTTTAAATGAAGGGATATCATCTACAAGGATAAACTAAAAGAAAAAAAATATATATATTAAGTAAAAATGTTTTTTTTATAACACTATAGCACTGTACTCATGAATTGATATTTAAAATGTCTGAAAAATATGATATTTTGAAAATCTTTTTGTCTAGCGAAAACTTCTTCATTCAAAACGATTGAGTTAGTTATTAAATAATAGTTTTGATGATATTGTAAAGATTTTTATAAGTAAGCTAGATATTGAGTGTGTAAATACAGGTCGTATGCGCCCTCATTTTATTAACAGGCAACCAATTTTAAAAAATATATATGTTTCTATATCAAACCCGTATCATAATATTTATCGTGTAATTTCTTTATCATATTATAAATTATCTTACGTGATTCATGTAAAAACAAGGTAAATAAATAAATATTTATTCTTTATACAATTATTTTTGACTGGTAGGAATTTCACACGCAAGAGCATAGTTAAGAACAAAGAGCATGATTTTGTTGCAAGTCAATATTAAAAATTTAAACGATAAATATGATGATACGGGTTTTTTATAGAAACATGTTTTTTTTTAATTGGCTGCCTGTCATTAGGATATGAACGCGTATGCAACCTGTATTTACACACTCAATATCTAGCTTAGTTATAAAAATCTTTTCAATATCATACAAAATATTACATACTAACTATCTCAATCGTTCTGGATAAAGAAGTTTTCACTAGACAAAAAGATTTTAAAAATATCATATTTTTCAGTCATTTTAAATATCAATTCATGAGTGAATGCTGAAAAAAAATTAAAAAATGTATAAAGCGCAGTCTTTTCATAAAATATTCTAACATTTGTTTCATATACTCTCATTGGACTCAAATAAAAGCATATATTAATTGTTTTTTATTTTGGCTTAATCGGTTATCGAACTCGTGATATTTCTCATGACTGTCGAGCACTTATACTATTCTCCGTACCCCTCGGTTCAGCTCCTGAAATAAATACGAGTATTTTCCCCTTCTTCGCCAAGCACATCGAGTCGCTGGAACCAAACTATATTTCAGTTAGCTGAAAATCTATTGATGCGACGGAATTTGCATTGTCTACTGAGCGCGGTGTTTTATTTTATTTCGCTACAACGGACGCCGCTGAAAAATTTCCGAAGCAAAAAATCCGCTTAATATTACCGGTCCATAGAATAATATATTTGAAATCATGAAACATACAAAAATATGTACGGAAAGAACGCAATCAAATATTAAACCATTATATTAAAATTGCTAAATATTTAACAATATAAATATCTATTTTAATTAATTTAATTTTCGTTCTTAAAACTAAGAAAACTACATTTGCTTGGAATTGCGTGTGAGTAAGTAAATAGATTTAATGAAATAAAATAATCTTTCATATAACAGTTTCATATAACCCTCCTTTAACGTTTTCGCTAGCCTGATGCTCTTGAGACTAGGACAATTTAGTTCTGAGAAGTGGTACAACATAAAATAACCGTTATATAAAAAATCCCCGCAAACACTAAGGAAAAATAACTTCTTAGGTTTTCACGGCCAGATATGATATTGTGGCTTTTGGGTTTAGCCGTGTGTGGTGAATTTTTTCTCTCCAATATTTCGACCGCCTTTGCAGGGGTCTTCAAGTCATCAACCCTGAAGAAGACTCCTGCAATGGCGGTCGAAATATCGGAGAGAAGAAATTCGCCACACACGGCTTAACCTAAAAGGCCACAATATCACTAAGGAAAAAATCTCCCTTACAAATAAAAATAAAAATATGTTATGGAAGGGTTGAGGGTATTTATAATGGTCAAAACATTAAAAAATGACACTATAGTCTAACTAATTTAGTCATATTTAATGATAAAATATATAAATAAAAAAATATCTATAAATATGTTTTTTTCTAAGCTTTTGATTACTTATCATTATTTATATTTAGTTTTTCTAAACATGAAATAAAATAATATGTTAAAATGTCTGTTGAACTGTCATAAATTATTATCCGATATAAATAAACGAATTTTTAGAATTTATCCCACAATATATTTACTGACGACATGTTTCAGCCACGTCAAATGGCCATTTTCAAATGTAAAAATAAATTATAAAAAATTATTTTATTTATATCTGATATTATGGAATTCCACCTAGAATTATCGATAAAAAAAATCTAAATAAATTATTAATCGTTTATTCACACCTCGTTTCCATTTTTTTTCATTTTTTTTGTTTGTGAAGGCCGCGAATGAATGTCTAAGCTTCTAGGTAACTTATGTAAAATAGCCAGTTCCAACAATCAAACCTTAATTGATAGCAAATTGCAGCATTTTAGCAAGGGATTAAACAGTGCCCAGTTTGATTCATGATAAATCCAGATACATCTATTAATAGTAAAATAAATATATTCAATGATGATGATTGTGTAAATATATGATTAATTATATTATTAGAATGTCTTTATATGAATTATCTGAGTACTTAAACTGTTCTATGTATAAATTGAACGTATTTCGAAAATTCGCTGCGTTCCGTGATGCTGCATTTTCACTGGACTGCAAACTAATAACGCAGGCGGATCACATACAGCAACATTTTAATTAAACCAACTTTACCGACGACTATCTCTGTCGGCATTCTCTCGCATTCGATAAAAACATGTGATGTGATTTGACTCATGCACACTATGCTTCTATTAACCAGTGAAGACAATATTTACCTAACATTAGAACTGTTTCACGTTAAAAATATTTTCTAATTTCATTTTATTTAGATACCATCTAGTTTAATTGAAAAAGAGTTTAGTTTCTATGCCAAGCTTTTTGAATGCTGAGAGGGCAATTTCTTTGAAAAAAAAAATGAAATAAAACACATACTTTGTGAAAATATTTTAATATTACAGAACAAAGGCAAAAAAGCATTGTTTATACAACGTCATTTATTGAAAAAAAGGTATACTGTCGATAAGATATCATTTTGCGCTTAAAATATAAGATTTAAAAAAATACTAAATTTGATATCTGAAACGTTTGGCCACCCTAAATTGCCGCCACACTCAGTTTTGTCGGTCGCTACTATTCATTTCTCATCCCCAGACATCTTTTACCCGATGGCTCACCTGGAAACATATATCATTGCCAGCAATCTACATGACAGAAGTATGGGGATTTGAAGAGCTGTAGTATGCTAGGCATATTATAAGGTAATATGTTAATCGTTTATTTAATAAAATTGAATGATAAACCTGGCACACTTGATTATCCCAACGCTCTTGAAATTGACAATATATTGAGTATAAAGTACAGAGCGTATACACGCTTTAATGGTATGGGCGGCCTGACACGTACAGAATTAAAGAGCGTGTTTACGCGCTCACGTTATAGAAACACCTAAAATAATCAGTGAAACGAAGTCTACAATGCTCTTAGATGTTTCAAAAATCACACTTTTAAAATAAGTTAACGACATAACACTAACTTTAATAATTAATTGCATTGAATTTAGTTAAACACCGATTACCAAATTACAAATTTTCTTCAAATTTGTTAAGCAAATTCCCTTCATACTCTTCAAATTTTTATACCCTTTTTTTTCTTGACGATCAGATATAGCAACCTTTGTTTTTGTTCAATCAGTAAATATACGATTATTTTACCTTTTAGACTTTAAACGCTAGTCAGAAACTATTAAGAATATTATTTTTATTCATACCTATATCTAGACAAAATGTTCCATAGTTTATCGAAACATTTCTAGATAAAATGGTTATTTTGCTTTAATTTAATCGTGAGTGTCAGTGTGGACTAAAAAATTGTCCATTAATGGAAGACATATCAAATAAAGCATAAATTCTATTTTAAATTTAACACCTGTACATTTTGTACTTGATACAAATATATTAAACATCATCTGCATCATAAGCTCTGCCACAAGACAGAAATTAATAACACTGGTTAAATTAATAAGGGTTTAAATAATTCAGGTAGGGACGCTAAGAAGGTTAAATTCATATGACCCCATATTGGGGTTTTCTTGGATTTCCTCGGCCGCCCCTTTTGCGGTTCACCCCCTTGCCACGACCCCTCTTATCGTCCAGGGGAGGATTCCAATGAAATGTATACCGGAAATAAAAATTTAGGAATGGTTATGGCCTCAGGACCATCGGGCTAATCATCCAATATTCTTTAAAAAATCCAATTAACTAATCACCCAAGATATGACTTAGATGCTACATCTACCCTCTCTCTAAGTACTTAGAATTTTACTTTGGAAGTCGTCGGGAAACATATATATTCCCAAGTGGGCCTTCTGGTAAAGATATGTTCTAGAACAAGGAATGGACAGCAGCTAACACAACTAGGTTGCGGAAAATTGTGATGACCATTTGTTCCAGATATGAAACGAATATGGGAAAAAGAAGCAATCAAACTATTAAAAAAATATATTGACAAATTCACCCACAGAATACCTCCGGATACAGTCTCTTTAAGTACTCTGAGTTTCAGCCGTAAAAATTGTATGGAACCGTTTATAATATGCTTCCAGATAGATTTTAAGGCGAAGAGATGTCTTGACATGAAGAATAGACAGCAGCAGCTCACACTGACAATATTTTCTAGATTGTAAAGTCTAATATGGGAATAAATGGAAAGCATTCGTATCCATTCTCTTAAATAATGGAAAACATATTAGTTTTTCTGAGTAATCTCGTATAAGTAAAATAAGTGTTCTGGATGGTATTTAATGTGCGTTTAGGACTAAGACTGATGTTTTCCCTTGATTCGGAACTAGGCTTTTCTTACAGCTATTCCCTTGCTGACCGCACTCCCCAGGCCGCAAAAGCCTTCAGAAGACCCATTCAAATTCACAGACAGGAGGCTAGGGAGGCAGAAAGTGGGGGGTAGATGGGGAGGCGATGAATGAAAAGCGAAAGAATTGCTCCTTAATGAAATTCAACCTACGATTTAAACAAGTAGCTTTGTGCCGGGGGAGAGCTTTCAATGGTCTAATACCGCGAGCTTTTTCTTTCAGGAGAATTATAATTTTGTATGGGTATTTTATTACAATCGCTTAAGAGTCCTTACCGACCGATTGTATGCCATTATACATATTTTAAGCGTCCAATTTGAGATATTACTTTTAAATAAAACATACTTCTTCAGGGATCAAATAACATTTTTTTCATGCCCTTTGTAAATTTACATATTAAATATCGTTCCATACATAATCAGCTAAAAAAAATTATCAAACTCGTCTTTTTACAAATTATTTAGATATTTGATACCACTCACGATATAATATTTATATAAAAACCTTTTACTGTAGTATTTTTTAACTTATATAATAATGACAAATATTTTGCCCATATCCGCCCCATTTATAGAACATATGTTGACTACAAATTGCCGCCATTCTGTCAGTCGTTGTCCATGTCTCATCCCCAGACAACTCTACACCCAAAAGTTCACATGAAAACATATGTGTTTTCCAATGACTCTCAAAAAGCTAAATACAAACGGCTGCTGTAGTATCCAAGGCATGTTTTGCCTGATGTGTTAATTTGAATTTTTTAGGGGATTTGGATGATAATCCTGAAGCTCTCGTTATAATGATAGCTCACAAAACACATAGCAGCCGTATAGTGATTTTTAATAGTAGAACGATTATTTGACTTTGGGTATTAGAAAACAATCCAGCCTTCGCGACGAGAAAAAAAGTTTGTTTCATGTCATCTGTTTATGACATGTTTTATGGATACTGCAAGAGAGCATAAGCTGACCATTTTCATCTCACCACCCTGAAAGACGTTCAGTAAGCTGACATATAATGTACTCGGTTAGCCTTGGAGAGGCAAAAATGACATGAAATGTGGCATAGAGTATGGCGGTTGAAAGAGCTGTGTGGCAGCAGTTTGACGAACATTTTGTTGAGATGATGATAATAATGATGATGATGGTGATGAAGATTAATGAAATTCGGCAAGCAAAAATGACGGTTAAAAGAGCTTTTTGGCAGCAGTTTGACGATCATTTTGTTGAGATAATGATGATGATGATGATGATGGTGATGTAGATTTAATATAGATTGTCTTAAAACTTTATTTAAAAAAAATGATTTACAATTAAATTTTTACTGAAAAATATACTTTTAATTGTATATAAAAATATATCAATAACAAAATTAATTTCAGATCGTCCTTGGGGCATTGAAAGGCAAGTGGGTGGGCCCCAAGTTAAAACGCGGTATTACTTTGTGTTTATTTTTCGGAAATTTGATATACTGCGTTTCTCGAGGACCAGTGTTTACATCTCAATATAACAATATGAGAAAGGAAATGTTTTCCGAAGGATGAAAACAACCCTTCAAGTGCTTCATCCCTTCAGAACCGATGGGTACCGCCCTTCAAGCAGTGATACAAAATATTTTGCATTTAATATTATTACTTCAAAAATAAAAATATTTTTAATAAAATTACATGTTTGACAGTAGGTCGTCGTAAGAGTGGTTATTATAAGATCATCAAAGTAAAGTATGTGGTCACAAGCCTAGTATCAGATAAGCTATCACATGTTTCTAACCACCAATAGTTGGTTGGATTGAGGTGTCTCTTGGGATTGAATGGAACAGGCCTGAAGAGTATCGCATTAAAATTTGATTCTTATCCAAATTGAAGTAAAAAACTTAAACAATAATTAACAGTTTAACAGATTAAAGTTTAATAAGTGCTTTACACGAAGACATATACATTGCCCCACCAAACATACGGCGAGAAGTTACTACCAAGAAGGAACTCACCAAAGCAACCCACGACGCACTCCACCCTATGTTTGGGTACCAAAAGATAACTGCACGGCTCAAATCAAGAAGAAGTTTCCTACAGTCGACAACGGAACTGGAGATACCTGAGGCCACCCTGCGGCTGAACATGTGGAGAAGCGCAACTGAGGGGAATACTTGGATTGCCCCGAAAGAGGACCTAGCCCCTGGACATGACCAAGGGTGGAATATATGGACTTCAAAAATAACAACTTCGGACCGGAGTATGCAAGATGGACACAAATGAGGGCCTGGCAGTTGTACAGCGGACCGACTGAATGTGACTGCGGCGTGGAACAGACCCTGTCACACCTTCTGGAGTGTGCGCTGTGCCCGAGTGGCTGCACCCAGGAAGACCTGATGATGGCCAGAAGTAACGCCATCGACGTCGCCCACTTCTGGGCAGACAGGATCTGACCCTGTTGTTTCCGACACGATTATATATACGAAGACATACGAACAATGTTTCTTGTTTGCGGCTATTAAAACAATATCGTAGTATGAATATATTAAGTATAAATATATTGTATACGTGTTATAAATAAATAGGCTTGTGTTTAATTTTTCCTTTAAAATATTGTTAAATATATAAGTATTTCATACCTTGCTTTCAAATGGATCACACTTATCACTTTTCATCTACTGAAAGACTGCAGTTTTGCGATTAATGAAGGCTTTATTATATATTAATACTAACGTGTACAAAGTGAAGCAGTACTCAGTGGGATCCAATGTGAAGAGAAGGTCATCAAAATATTAAAATAATATTTAAATGCTCGATTGGAAACATAAATAAATTAAAAAACAATCAAATAAAATGCTCACCTGTTAATATCAATGATTCATATAATGTAATGTTTTTTTTTAAATTACTGTAATTAGTTTGGAGAAAAAACCCATACAGTGTTTTAAGGCAAAAGTAAATTAAACTGAAAAAGTTTTTTTTTTATGTAATTGCATGCAGGAGATCACAGCTGGTCAAGCTGCACTCTACAGCCAGGGAGGCTGGACGCTGCAAGCGGGAAACGTGTGTTGGGTTCGTATTTGTGTGTGGAGAGATTGTAAGTGTATATTTCTCTGTTTCTTGGAGAGATCCAGATTGTAGGAAGGAGGAAATACAGACGCTGGAAATTATTTAAATATTAGCATGCCATAGGTTCACAGCACCTGCTTTCGCTGTAATTCCTTATGCTCCGTTCAACCCGCCCTCGGCGCCCGCCAGTGCTTCTCAAGTGGCGCTCGCGACCGAATAGCGGCCCCGCTCCTCCGAACTCTTCATATTGATACCCCTCAATGGGAATTGTTACCTTCATCTGTCAGACACACTTTTCCCATTCTCCTTTTCCTCTTCTTCTTTTTCTCTCGCATTACCGAGTGCTCACAGTCTTCAAATAAACACGCCACTTTATTTATTCGATGCGTTATTTTTTTAGGAAAGACGTCCTTTCTCACTTTCCCGCGAATCTTTATCCACAATTTTATTTCGTACTACTTTTTCAATTAGTTTCACTCACTCTTAAAATATATATATATGTTGCATTTATCTTTTTATTTTTTTGAAATATAAGCTGCACAAAAAAACGCAAATAAAAAAAAACTTCTGATAAAAAAAATAAGTGACATATTTATGGCTAATGATTTTGTTTTATATTTATTTTATTTTTCTCGGGTTTAGCTGTCTATTAAGACTAAAATGGTCCTTGCCTCGGGAGGGTCTCGCTAATCATCCGATTTGCTTAAAAAATGCGATTAAAAAATCACCCAAAATATGCTATCGATTCGACAGCAACGTCTTCTCTAAGCACTCAAACTTTTGATACGAAGGTTAGAGGTAAAAGGCTCTCTCGAAGCAAGTGTTTCCTTCAGTATACGATATGAATGTTTCGTGAAGAAGGTAATTTAACAAAGAAATATCCTTTTACTTAACATTATTCTTATACGCAGAGTTCAGTGCACCAGGTTTGTACGTAATGGAATTTGCTTTTCTTTGTGTATTTATTGGTTCTCTTAGCCTTTTCTGCCGGTATTACCACGGTCGCTGCTCTTCTGAACTTAAGGAACGAATTCCTCCTGCACCCACCCACAACCGACAAACTCATCTTACACTTGCGCAACATCCATACATGGTTAATGTGTGTCGACTAAGAACTGGCAGTTTCCAAAGCTCCTTCCTTGATGCCACTGGTAAGCTATGGAATGCTCTTCCAGCGTCTGTTTTCCTCCTTCCTACAATCCGGATCTCTTCAAGAAACAGATAAATATACACTTGTAATCTCCCCAACCCACACAAAAACACGAACACAACCTACGTTTCCCGCATGCAGCGTCCACTCTTCCTGGCTGAGTGTCATAGAGTGCACTGGTCTTGACCGGATGTGCTCTCTTGCATGCGTTTACATAAAAAAAAATATATATAAATAAAGTACGAAAAAAGTTCTTGATAAACTAAACATTATTACAAAATAATGGTAAAAAACCTACACATACATGTACACGTTAAAATTGATAAAATATTCATTGAGGGCAAAACAACAGTATTCCAGCAAATAGTAAGACAATGTTTAGGGATACGTTAAAACCAGATTTGAAAAAAAAAATACGTATTTAAAATTTTGACTTTGTGATTGGGACTTGCATGCCAGTCCAGTGAATAAATGGCTAGTTAAACAAGTCTTGCAAACGCTTACACTGTGATGAAATCTAAACATTATTACAAAATAATGGAATAAAACTCTGCTTGGAGAAATTTGGAATATTTCCATATAATCGAAACCATCCCATCCCCCTTTTCTCTGTATGTTAGGACTTTTGAAGGAATATTATTTGAAAGATGATTTGAAATCGACATGACTGTGTGTTTAGGGACTGCAATACTGGCTTGTGATTAAAGAATGTAAAGAAAGCTGCACGTCTTTACTGCAATACCACGCACTTTGTTACATTACGAAGGTTATCCGTAATATAAAATTCAAAAAGTAAAACATGTTTAATTCCATGAATGCGTACATTCTTGGTAAGTTCAGACTTTTAAATATTTTTCTACATAGTCGCCACTGAGATCGATGCATTTTTGCATGTGGTATACGAGCTTTGGATGCCAGAGTAAAAAAAATCTGCCGCCAAGCCACGCAGATACCTGCAGGCAGGAAACGCCTGGCGGGCGAAGCGAGGGGGAGATCCATCACGTATGGCTGCCAATCCAAGACTGAGCTCCACAAGCAGCTAGCTAGGGAGGGATTTTGTAGTGGGGGAACCAAAGTACACTACAGAATCACGGGATCCACCACAACAGCGCTTTTCAGGACTGTAGCGTTATGGGAATTTTATATTACGGATAACCCTCGTATATATAATATGTGAGCGTTTTCAGCTATATTACACATGCGAATTAATTTTACGTGTTCATATTAAAATTGTATTTAATAAATTATAATCCCTCGACAGCAGTTTTCAGTCACCTCATAAAGATCAAATGCGTTCAGTCATATTAAATAAATGTAAATTAAAAATCTAAATTATATTGAATTAAAACTAATACTAATTAAAATTAGTCAATATTGCATTTTCATCTGTGTATATATTTTTTTAAATTTTAAGATTTTAATAAATATTATGAAACAAAACAAACGTTTGAAATTATGTAAGTTATATATATTTTATTATACATTTCTTACTATATACTTTACAATCTTAAAAAATATATAAATATTTAATATAAAAAAGTATTGGAATATTTTAAAAGTGAAAAATATTAAATTTTAATTAAAATAAAATATTAAATTGACTAATTACATGGTTTAATAATCGTTTTGACATGGACTAAATTGTGTATCTCCAAATCTTAGAAATGAGATTGCGGTTTCGTGCACTTTGTATTGTAAACACCTGTAAATTTGATTACTTACATTACTTTTTCTTCCTCATTCAAACTATCAAAATACTAGACTCGTTACCCTTAGCAAAGTATAAATATATTTAAGACAATTATAACTATTGTTTTTTTTAAATTTAATTCATTATAACCTATAAAAATATTATTTTCTTCAACATGTAAGCATTTTTTAGAGAAATTTCTCTTCCTAGTTGTTTTCAGTTTCACTTTATACGAGAGAAGGGTCCACAAGAGCGGCCGATCAATACCACACTCAATGGACGTCCATTTTCGGACAAATTGTAAATAAAAAAACCCCTCTTTCTTTGTTTCACTGCCGATTTTCTTCAGGCTTTTATTAGCTTTTCTCCGGTATTTACATGTTATTAGACACTGGCCTTATCCGCGAGACTCGACAGAACCGAACTTTCTTTACGGGCAAAGTGTGCAATGTACGCGGGTGGCTGTATTTTTCGGGCAGCACACATACAATTTTTTTAATCAAAATGAGTCATTCAGTAGTTTTTCAATTATTTTCTAAGCTGATTGCAGTCGCATTATGTATAAATTTTTACGTAAATTTTAGTCCAATTTTTGGTCATATACTTGCAAAATAATCGAAATTGCAATTCGTTAAGAAATGTACAAAGCAAATACTCGTATGTCCTTTTTGAAATGGATCTCAAAATTCAATAGATAAATATTTCGTACCATGTTTAATCATTTACTGAAAAACATAAAGTTTTACTTTTAACTAAAAGTAAAACTGCATAGCAATTGCTAGTAATCAAACAGTGGTATACGTTATCTATGTTAAGACAAGGTAAGAAATATTCATATTTTTAAATTTAATCTTGATTTTATAATTCATTTAAGTTTTTGTTTGAAAAATATATATTTTGAATTTATAATTTACAAATAAAAACAAAATAAGCTAATATAATAGTTACAAATATGAATAATATTGTAAGGCATGTTGGCAAAAGAAGTAAAAAATATATTCATAAATCTACGAAATCAATGCATTCAATAAAAGTGGAAAATAATATAACAAAAAAGCAAGTTTTTCTCGAAACATCTTTAGAAGTACCACTGCAAATTATTTTAATTGGATACGAAGAAAACTACTTATACATGAACTGGAAAATGTTTTTCAGGGATCGATTGATTTGATAATAAAATTTAAATCACTGATATTAATGTTCACATAAATCACATAAAAAAAGTCATTTTAGATTCTTTGAAATGGCGTTCGGAGGTCTTTAATATTATTACTTTAAAATTACACTTGTCTGTCATATGAATATTTATGAATATTGGAAAGTGTAAAACAAATACTGGTGTGTTTTTTTTACGCCGCAATACACTGTTTGTCACTTGAATTTGAAAAATGCCACAAGTTAATTTTTATGCAATTTGCCTCTAAAACCAAATTTTTGGATAAAACCAATCTAATAAAATTTTATGTTTGATGAGATAAAATAAGATGATGAAGTTGTTGGTTGAATAAGAATTTGACAGGGTACTTATCGATAAAGCAAGGTTACTCAACAAACTGATCACTGTCACAGATTAACCAATTTGAATACTTCGATTTCATAGACGTTGAAAGGAGGTTTAGTATATGGTTGGTGGGTTATAAGTAGATCGACTATTGGATTAGCTTAAATAATAAACTAATATTTTTACACCATAAAATGATAAATGCATGGCTTAGAAGATGGCCTACAAATGAATGTCAAAATAAGTCAAACAAGTTCAAACAATTCAAAAAGTCAAAAATGAGAGCGGCATTAATATTTTTGAGGTTTGAGCGTTAAATTTTTTTGAGCTGACTCTGGATTGAACCAAGTTACTTCCAGGGACTCTCTTCTTCCCTTTCCCCTGAAGTAGGGCCTTAATCCCGTAATCCCGAGGGCCTGAACCCCGCACTAGGGCCCTATCTGTTACAAGATTTCGCTTTTTATATCATTCCGAATAACCTCCGCGACGATGACTTTCTTTTATAACTTTTCACCTTCACGCCACTTTATAAAACAATTCATTTTATATATATTTCTAGTCGCATTTGTCTCGATGTGGATGACCAGCGCAAATTTTTAAGAAATATTAACAAAGATTTTTCTCTTGTGTTGGAGACTTTCGTAAAGGGACAAAATGATTGAAAGTGATCGATTCGTTGGAAATAAGAAAGGTGAATTTTTCACAAAACAAGTTGGTCTACAAAGTAGAGAAATGGTCTCTGATAATTCCGTTAAAATATTCATTGATGATGTGTATTCTTGAAGTTAAGGTGTGATAATAATCACTTTATTTAAATTGTTATATTGTGAATAGGATTTCTCAAAACTTAAAACATTTTAAACGAAAATGTAGCAATATACAAATTATATTTTTATAGATGTTCGTAAAATGCATATCAATTAAAGGTAGAAAACTCATAAAAACCTATTAAAACACTGAATACTGACATCAGCATGTTATAGCCCTGGTTGAATGGTACCGAAAACCTCGATAAACAATCTTTCGTCTCTTATTTCTGTTCGCTCATCGTACATGAATGTGTCGCCACATTGGAATTTATGACAAGTCCAGTCATGGGTTTGACGTTAGATACGTAGATCGCCACTTGCGGCACTGGGCGACAGCCCATCACGATCGCACTCAGTCGTGAGTTAAGTCCATTTTGATCGAGGCAAAAGTAACGCCATGTTACGATAGATCGGGAAAACCAAGTCCTTATCGAAAATATATGTCAATGTGCTTCGGAATAGTGGGTATGTTGTTAATCCGCTCCTCATACTTCCACCACGCGATCTGATAACTATAACGGCAATTTGAAGTCATTTCTCCCGTAGAGAGGAGGGTGGTAATACATACTGCACACGTGCATCAGGAATAAATTATGTAGTACTTCAATAATTAAAAGGGTTTCAAGTATGGTTGATCATAAATAAATTATTTTCACTTTAACGTATATATGCCGTAGATTCAATGTAATAAAATTATTAAAAAATAATTTTACAAAATTAAATAACGTTATGTCTGAGAAGAAAGAATAAATCATACAATAAATTAACTGGGTAATTGATATATTATGTATTGTAACATTTTTACATGTTTGATAATAATATATTCTTATGTAATACTCGTATATACTGCATATGTTTACCACTGTGCGAACGTCTCACAAGTACTCTGGCGGCAACAGTTGTTAGTAATATTCGACTTTTGATGGTTTCCCTTCCACATTTCCGGCTCTTATTTCACCCTAGTCACGCCAACATGCCATAAGGGGCAAAGATATCCAGGAAAATGCAGAGTGGTTTGCCGGAAAACAGATAATATGATTTCTCAGTGTTTTGCGATCACACCTATGATTTATTTTTTTAAATCTTAGCAAAGTTCAGATGTATATTAAAACTAAATTTTTATCCGGATTTCCTCGCGATAGAATGATACATCTCACGATTTAAAAAACTAAGATGATTAAGTAATCCAGCTTGAAATACTGTAATAATAAAATTTCTCTCACTAATTAAGAAATGGCTGACTCTGTTCTACTAAAACATTTACTAATAGTCTAACTTCAAAAAAATTAAAAACAATATAATTTGTTTGTAACTTAATGTAACTAAACTGTAAAAGTAGTGAATATTTATGTTTTTATAATCATTTTCTTCCATAATTTCATCATATTATACATTCCGCTCCAGAGCTTCTTTTAGTAATGATTCAAGAAGTCAGCATTGCATTCCTGCTGCCCAGAAGTGGGCTTCTTTATATGGCCAATCAAGTTCTTAACGATTCAAGATAGTCAAGATATACATTACCTGTCTAGTTAAAAATTAAATTTAACTAAAGCAAATTAAATAATACTTAGACAATAGCTTGAGCATCTATGATGTTTTAATATTTCTCAGTTTAGAGAATACTCACATTACAATTTTACGTGTTCATATTACATAAACTTTTGTCGCAAGACTGGTAGATTACATGATATTTTGGCTTTTAGGTTTAGCCGTGTAAGGCGAATTACTAATTTCCAATATTTCGACCGCCATTGCAGGGGCCTTCTTCAGGGTTGATGACTTAGTTATGAGTCGGTGTCTGGAGATAGTTTAGCCGTCAGCCTATTGACCTCCACGAACGTCATGTCGGACTGTGGTTGTCCTTGCTTGTCTGTACAGGTTTTTAAGTATGTGTTAAAGGTGGAAGCCATGCTGTTTTGAGAATCAAACCGTCATCCCTTTAAATGTTGATGTCTTTTGATTTTAATGGCTTCCCTTACTAGGAGTGCATGTTTCCCTTGGTAGATTACAGTTATATAAATCTTACACTTAGCCAAACGTACTCACTCAAATAAAACAAAAAAATATGTGAAGTTTAATACTCCAATTTTACTCTAATAACTAATAATTTGAAAATTATAATGAAAACCTTTAAAAATTACAAGTCAAATTGTTAAGTAACTCTTAAAAATGTATTATAATACTAAGAAAAACTATTTGTAATTTAAATAAAATATTACTTTTTCTTACTTAGCATCAAGTAATATTTTTGACAATTTGGTACCCATTAATTTCATCGGCGTAAAGTGGTATTATAAGAAAAGTGATTAATGGATACGATATCTGGGCTTTTAATATTGCAAAAGTATGAGTACCTTTCAGCTGTGGTCACTCTCACAGTTCAACTTGTTTTTCTAAATCATGACTAGACACATTTCACCTATTCCAGACGCTTTAATAAAATTGTGGAAGTACAAGAGACAAAAAAATTTATGGGTCTACAAAAAAAAGTATATTATTTAATATTATTACATTAAAAAAATTAGAGATATTATAATATATTAAAGGGATGATACTTGACTTCTTCTTCGTAGTATCAATCCGGTGGATTTGTTTGCAGCAACAAAATCTTGCATCTCGATCTCCACTCCTCTCGATCCTCTGCAGTCCTCTTTAGCTCAGCATAAGAGCTACAACTCATGTTCTCGAACACTTGCTGCAAATACACCCGTCTAGGGCGCCCTCTACAGTTTCTACCCGCAACCATCCCTTTCACAATATCGTGAAGAAGACCATCGGTCACATCATCGTGGCGCATGATGTGACCGGTCTATCGGGCTCACCTCTTTGAAATACTAGGTGCCTATCCTCATTGATTTTGCTGAGAGCTTCATTGTTTGTGACGTGGTCTCTCCAGGAAATTCTGAGAATTCTTCTATATGACCACATCTCAAAAGTGTTTTTTTTACTTGACTAGTGACAAAAAAGTTTTTTTTTTCTCTCTAAATTAAAATAGTTAAAACTTACGCGTAATCTATAATTTCATTCCGTTAATCGAGCGCTGTAAAGCGATAGCATAACTCAGTAGAAAATGAATACAAAAATCTGTTCATTTTATTTACCAATATCCTGAAAAATTCCATCGGATGCTCGTTTTGCTGCGGGCGGGTGTGTAGCTCCCTTTTTTTGTATGTAAAATGTACAATAGAATACTGTCAGACAGTGCATGAGCAATATACGGAATCTATTATGTTTGGCATCCTACAGAGAGTTCATTTTAAATATTTATACGCCATACTAATCGGACTGCAGTCTGGCATTCACGCATTATTTTAGTTTTATTGGAGAAGGCTCAATGTGTAGGTAGTGTTTATTGGACAATTTTTTTTAACAACTAATTCTTAAAGATAGTTATTTTTCAAGTAATTTATTTAATTGTCGTTCATTATTTAGCAAGCTATCAGTAATAAACACCTGAATAAAGTAAGTAAATAATAATCATTTAGCAGTAAAAAACATCAATCGGTAGTGAAGATAAATAATAAATTAGACGGAAATAATTAAAGAATGGTAATTTATAAGAGGTGAGGTAAGGTTTTTAATTTTTGGGTTCATCATTTATTCATTTAACATTAATTATTACCAATATTACTGCCATTTTCATTTTATAACTGACCACATTCATACAGACACAGTGGCTGCTGCTAATTTATTTGGTCAGCTGCCAATTATTTTTATTTATTGCCAATTGATTGAACTTACTGCCGAAACCTTGTTTATTAATTTGTTACTGAACGAAGAAATACGGGCCCTGAAAAAATTAAGAAATAAGAATTACATTTTATCGAACCCAGCATCTTTCTTTGACGGATATAGCTAATAAATAAAACTTTATTCAACTTTTTATAAATCGTTTTAGATAACTGTCAAACATTAAAATAAAATAAAAAATGTATTTGATTTACAATCTCTTTAATAAAACCTTCGATTAGTGTGAAATAGATCTTTTAGTCTTAAAATATAATAAAGTGGAAAAGGTCAATTTTTAGTGGACAGAGTTCAAAATGAGCATATTCGAGGTTCATTTCGGGTGGCCCTCTTACCCGAAAAGATAAGGAAAAATCGCCTTCAATGTATAGACATGTTACACGGAGAGATGAGAACCACATGGTATAGAAAACTCTCACGCTGAGAAGAAGACCTGCAAGACCACAGGCAACCTGTACTGCAACTGTAGACAAGGATCTGAAAACTCTGGGCTTGACCGAGAATGCAACGCAGGATAGACAGACAGGGCGAATGTGCACAAATAGAGCCGACCCCAGATGATGAGAAATGGCGAGGCTAAAGAAAATTAATTTGTGGAAAAAAGTCAACTCGTGTACACCATCAATTGAACTTTGCAGGCATGATAAATTGTAGTCTTACAACATTGGTGATTGAAACTCTGCACACAGCTCTTAGCTTTTCTTAAAAATAGCTAGCGTTATATAATCCACAACGAGATTAATCAATAGTCTTATGTCTATATTTTCGTGTATGCGCTTGTACAAAAAATATCAGTGTAGTGTTTCAAACTCTAGGGCTTATTTTTGGTATCAGCTTTCCTGAAATTCGGCTATCGCCGACGCTGAAATGGCTGAAAATGGATGAAAATGGTTGAAACATTACGCCCAATATATTAGAGGGGAAATATTCGCGAGCGCTTTGTCGGAGGGTCGTTTGCTATTCCAGGATCAATACACAATATTGATGTTTGGAAGAAAAATATGCCAGATACGCTTAAATTTATTTTTTAATTACACAAAGATTTTTGATGTAATAACGCATTCATAAGTGAAGTAAGAATATGAAGTAAATCAAAATTGGAAACTAACTTACGTTGCGAGTATCAAAATGTTTAATTTCAATAATTGGCAAAGCCATAAATTTCTATGTTTTGATTTTAAAATGCTTTTTTTTAAATAAAAGTGTACACTCCTATTGTTTACAACTAAATCACAGCAATTGCTTAATTTAAAATAACGTTTTTTCACATACTGCATTGGAAGTATATTACATGCAAAAATTTATTTAAGTGCGAATAATTATGGTTTAAATTGTATGTATTGCTTAATTAATTTAATATTTCCTTGTATTGTAAACATGGGACTCCTGATTGGAGGGTACTGGATGCGTCTTCATGTAGCCATCCAGCAGTGATCCGGAGATCCACTCGCTAAGAGTGAGAAGTTTTTTTTTAATGTTATAAGCTTGTATTTTCGTTTTGTTTTTGTATGTCTACACAAAATTATTATTATGGTACTGGTAGCTGAATAAATAAAATAATTATTATATTGTGTTATTTTGGTTAAGGGTTATGGAGAAGGTTGAAAATAGATTATTTTTAAACACATGAATTGTGCATAAACTGTTGTTTATTTTGGAATAAGAATAACATAAATATAAAAGAGCACCATATTTGAATTTTATTAGGTAGTTAGACCATATACTGCCAGCGGTCATAGCTCAATGGTAAAGCATTTGCTTTGCAAACCAAAGGTCGTGGGTTCGATCCCCGACGGAGATTAAAAAATAAAATGGTTTTTAATCGATTTATGAGTTCTAAAATACCTCAGGTTGGTGTGAATTTGATCCATCACCCGTAAAATGCCAGTTATAGCCTATCAATTAAAATTGGTGGTAGACGAAAGTCATCCTGTGAAGACCACCCATTCATAGTAGATTCCTGTAATAACAAAGGATGATGCGTATTCTTAAAGAATCAACTGTGAAAACCCTTTATTGTCAGTCAACGTAATTTAGCAACCATTTGTGGATATAAAACTGTAGATTGTTGGTTGTTTCTGGAATTATTGGTGAGTATGGGTTATGTTAAGTAGTTCTATTTTTAAATTATGATTGACTGGGCAATATTGTATGAAATTCTTTCACATTCATTAAGTCTATCAAAAAGTACTCCCGATAGAAGGAGCATACCCGAAGTGACCCAAATACTAAATTAAATTCTCGATACATTTTTGATGGATACGCTATCCAAGGGCGAATACTTTGGGCTTATTTTTGAGACAGTTTATCCTTGCCAATGTCATTTATAACTGTTAGAAAATATTTTTTGGTTCCATAAAAACAATATAGAAATTAATTTTTTATAAGAATTAACTTTTTTTATATTTTATGTTTTATAATTTACATCTTATAATAAGTCAAAATAAGCGTTTAGGAGAAAAATATATGTCCTCAAAATCAAACGAATTGCATTTTTTTTATGTAATCACATACACTAGAGCACAACTGTTCGAGACCAGTGCACTCTATGACTCTCAGTCAGGGAGGCTGCACGAAGTATGCGGGAAATATGAGTTGTGATGTGTTCGTGCGTGGCTTGGGGAGATTGCAAGTGTATATTTTTCTGTTTTTTGAGAGATCAAGACTGTAGGAAGTAGCAAACACAGACGTTGAAAGAGCATTCCAAAGCTTACCGGTAGCATTTAAGACAGAACTTTGGAAATTGCCACTTCTCGGTCGATACACAATAACCTAGTATGGATGTTTGGCAAGTGTAAGACGAGTTTTTCGGTTGTGGGTGGGTGCAGGAAGAATTCATTATTTTCGTTCCGAAGAGCAGCGACCCTTGTAATATCGGTAGAAAGGACTAAGTAAACCAATTTTACGGCTGTGTTCCATTGATTGCAGGTTAGACGTAATTATTGTTTGTCAAATAAATTGCTCTTCTTTGAACTGAGTCAATCAAATTTAGATGGTTTCATATCCATTGAATGCATTGGTTAAATTTTCAATTTTTTACAGCTGATACACAAACAAATTCACAGCAAAGACCATCTTAAATGACATTCCTATTATCCTATGACATCAGCATGATATAGCCCTGGCTGACTAGTACCGCAGAACTCGATCAAAATCTTTCGTCTCTTATTTCTGTTCGCTTGTCGTACATGAATGTGTCCGCCATATTGGCATTTGGGATTAGTTATATAGACCGCCGCTTGTGGCACTGAGCAAGAACCATCTCAAGGGCATTAGTCAAGTCCAGTCCGTCAGCGAGAGAATATTGTATTTTGGCCCAGTCGAATGCTGTGACTAGGTCCGGGCTACAAGCTTGTAAAGTATATCGTTAATATGTCAATGTGCGTCAGAAAAGTTCTGTGTTTTGCTAAACTGCTCCTCATCATGCCCTCACGCGACTGAGTAACAACCTTTTGAGAGAGAGGAGGATGTTACCACGAATCGGAGAAAAAAAAACTGCAAACATAAATAACATGATGTTATAAGTAATTAAATATACATATACTATACATAAAATTCTTTAAACGAGTCAATTCATCCAGAAAAAATATCGGCAGGAGCGCGGCAGGAGCGAACATGATGTTAGCTTTTAATTTGTATTGGTATATATCTTAAGTGGTTTTTAAATACGAAAATACTCCAATGTATTCAAGACTAACAAAAAACAATTTAACTTTACATTCTTCGTTAACGAAGCATTGGCCGACCCCCTACAAGATGGACTGACGATATAAGAAGAATAGCGGGAGTGACCTGGATGCGGAAGGCGGAGGATCGAAGAGGATGGAGACTCATGCGGGAGGCCTACGTTCAACAGTGGACGGACACAGGCTGATGATGATTCTTCGTTTACTTAAAAGCAATAAAATTATGTCAAATTAAAAATGTACTGAAAATTAGCAAATGGTGCGCATCTCACTTGTATTTATCTTTGCGTGAAGAAACTTCCATGAGGGTTTATTTTTTCAGTATTCCAATTCTTTTGCATGTCTTCACATTCAAAAAATAAAATTCCATAGCCAATAAGTCGCCTCGAAAGCCTGCTCTTTATGCGCGGAGTGTGCCGGTGACATTTATTTTTGATGCCAACATTAGAGCTGAAATATTACTACGAATCAAGAATATTCCAATTCGAATGTCCTTTATTGATATCCATAAAATATTTTTTTATATTTAAATTCCACTCCAACAATGCTCTCACGTCAAGTGTTTATGGTCGGGCTTTAAAGAGCAGCCGATAAACGAATTTCAAATACAAATTTAAATTTTGTAGGTCAATTAAATACATAATTCTTAATTTAAGAATGCCTTTTTACAATATATTTCAATTTGCTTATATTAATCATTAAACATATAAACTTATATTCAATTGTTTATCAATTAATCAAAAAAAAAATATAAGCCTACAATTAACGACAAGCCTCATCTATACTTGTAAACAATGCGTATCAATAATACAATACGTGTTAATTTTTCGATTCAGTGTGGGGAGGATAAGGTCATGGCCAGCGCTCAATAATAAAATGAACAGTATAATAGTTTGGATATCATTTTAATGCTCTGGTTATTTGAATAAAAGAAATGAATCAGAGTTCGTCTTTATTTATCGATAAAATAACATACTCCATAGACATGCCGCGCTGCCAGTGATCGCGGCAAAAAAGCGAATAAAATATGACAGTTGCACCAACATGAAATGGAGCAACTATCTAGCGTTTGTAAACTGCAACTGTTTTGTTCACGAATGTCAAATATGATTGAGGTACGTCAAAAGGGTGATTATTTTGCGAAAATTCCGCAATGTCTAAAAACTAAGGCGCTTAACCAATGCATCCTTCCTGTGTTAACTAATGGCGCAGAGACGTGGAATCTGACAGCAAGTCTTACCCATAAAATAAAGGTCACCCAGCGTGCTATGAAGAGATCCATGCCCAGAGTGTCGCTAAAAGATAGAATCCGAAACGAGGAAAATCATAGAAAAACTCAAGTAGTGGATGCTACCCAACGAATAAGCACACTCAAGTGGCAATGGCCAGGACATATCTGTCGAAGAGACGACGGTCGATGGGGAAGAAAAGTATTGGAATGGCGCCCAAGAACTGGCAAACGAAGCATTGGCCGACCCCCTGCAAGATGGACTGACGACATAAGAAGAAAAGCGGGAGTGACCTGGATGCGGAAGGCGGAGGATCGAAGAGAATGGAGACTCATGAGGGAGGCTTATGTTCAACAGTAGACGCATACAGGCTGATGATGATGATATATATTCCCAGATGATTTCTCATACGAAGGACATTCGTTTTATATCTCAGCCTAATTGTGAACGTTTAAAGCGGTCCATTCCACGGACGGGCGTAAAAAAATAACCAAATCATTGTCCGCGTCTAAAAAGGGCCGTGTGACAACTACCCTCTTTTACTGCCGTGTCAAAAATGGCGCACGGACAACAGCCTTAAAGCGGCGGGAGGGAGAGTAAAAGTACTGGTAGGTACGCCCCCGGATCGACCTTAATTGTCCCTTGTTTTATATCCGGGACACTTAATCCGTACCCCGAGGGGCGTCGGTAATGAACCCTAAACGCCCGCACTTGGGTGTTTTACAGCTCTAAACCACCGCCCCCTTCCAACGCCCACCTCCCGCCCATACGCAGGATTTTACCCGTTTGCTATTCACAATCAAGATTTCTATTTGTTACATCTTAATTGTGACACCTTTATTAATGTACCTGACCTTGTAACAATTCAATATATTACAGTCTTGCGTTTTACGTGTACCTGCAATAAAGCTCCTTTTGATATTAAATATATATATGTTTCATACCTTTTTATTATTTGAATCACATTAAGCACTGTTTCATTTTATGGAAAACTGCAGTTTCGATATCTATGACAGTATCTTATGTTCCAATGTGCACTAACGTACTTACGTGTAAATGAATATTTACTGATGAAGAAAACATTTCATTACAGTGTAATTAAATGATGAGTAAAAGTAGAGATAAATAGGTAGGATCTTTATAAGTAAATAACTAATATGGAAAAAGTTTTACTAGACATAATTAATTAAGTTTATAAATAAGAGTAAAGGATGTGGTCAATATGTGTACATCGAATTTGTTATATAAAAAATAAGAATATATTTATATTATATATTTATATAAGTAATTGAACTAATATGAAATAAATCATTATGCACCTTTCTTTATTTTTAAATTAATAGTTATTAATTAAATGGAGCACTCTTGGAAATAGGTGCGTTAAGCATTAATACAATTTGTTTGATTGTTTATAATATCTAATTTATTACTAATTGATTTATTTATTTCAAGATATTCAAGTTATTAAATTTATGAGTTCTAATGTAAAATTTTAATACCTGTTAATTTGTAAAAATTATGGTTTCCATTAAATAGATGATTGGCAAATTCGGAAAAATTATTATCTTTTTAACATCTCGAGTGTTCTTTCACGCTTGTATTGAAGTTTCTAATGTTTCATCACATTGTAATTTTTACGTATATGTAATTCCTGAGTTAAAGACCTCCTTTTGATAGTCTGTCTTAGGGGTAGAATTTTAAATTACAATTACTTATTTTACGTTCCCAAACTCGGATATTTTTGGTAACATCTAATTGTGACACAAATAGTACCCGTATTTTTTTTCTTTTTATCACACTTTTTGACATTCTGCTTTAGCTACTATTAATACTTTTTTCGCATTTACAATCGCGATTTCCATTTGTTACACCTAAATTGTTTGACACTTTTTTTAATGTATCTGACCTCGTAGCAATATAATAAAACAGTATAACTATATAATATAAAAACAGGCAACCAGGCAACAGGAAAACCAAATACCCATTAATTTTATAATGTATTTTTTCAATTGTTTTACCCGCACACATATACAACCTGTAAGTATGTGTGTACGAACTAATTAACTGTCCATACCTATATAAGCCTCTGTCTGTTTTTATTTTTCATTACTGAAGATGGTCTTCAGGAAGGCCGAAACATGTAATCATTAAAATAAATAGTGAATCAAAACTAAATATTTTTAATTTATTAATTTTTAATTAAAATCAATTCTAAAATTATAATTATGCAGTTTCACCAAGTATTGTCAGTTGATAACCTTGATGTTAATACACTAATTCACATTGTTTCGGTTTAACTGCTATAAGGCTGCTTTTGAAAGTATGTCTTAGTTAAAAAAAAAAAATCCTCTTTTGAAATGTCAAATCTCTTATTTATTGCTTATTTATTATTGTTGATCAGAAGTATTCCATCCTACAGTCGGTCAATAAACGAAAGTCAATCTGAATGTTCTTCAAATGCTTCAAAAGGTAAAAACTACAGCGGCCTTTTTATAAGGTACTAGGCTCTCACGTGTTTGCCAGAGACACGATTATGGAATAATCATATTATCATTAACATTAAGGTTATCAACTGACAAAATGCATAGTTATAAATATAATGTTTAATTAATTTTAATTACAAAATTCACAAATAAAAAATATTTAGTATTGATTCACCATTTATTTTAAACGATTTATTTTTTTAAATATTTTATTTAAATATTTTATTTCATCATTATTGAAGATGGTCTCCAGGGAGGCCGAAACGTGTAATCATTTTAAATAAATTGTGAATCAAGAATAAATATTTATATTTTTTAAATTTTTTAAATAAAATTAATTTAAAATTGTAAATATTATCATTAGTTTTTTTTTCGTAAACACATTGGTATACAATCTTTCGTCTCTTATTTCTGTTTGCTTGTCGTACACGTATGTGTCGCCATATTAGCATTTTGGACAAGTCCGATCACGGGTGTGACGTTGGTTATGTAGATCGCCGATTGTGTCACTGGGCGACAGCCCGTCACGAGACGCGCAGTCGTGAGCCAACGGCGACGAGATCGCATTGTATTGTAGCCCGGCCTGAATGCTATCGAAATATTTATTTCTAGTGATGCAGAAATCTCATATGTGGATTGTATGTTACTTACCATGTACATATGACTAAGCGGTGCATGCTAAGTGATTATTACCAACGTCATAGACTGCGACATTTACGCATCATTCTTTTTTAATGGAAATCACTATTTACAAGTGTACCGTCAATTTTTATTGATAGGCTTTGACTGATATTTTACAGGTGAGGTATTAAATTCCCACCAACCGGGTAATTTATTCAGCTTTTAAATCGATTATTCTTATTATTATTATATTCTTCGTCGGTGATCAAACCCACGACCTTTGTTTGGTAAGCAAATGCTCTTACCACTAAGCCGTTCCAGCTGTCGAGGTTATCAGAATAGCTTCTGCAACACCACGTTGTGATCACAAATGTATGTATGTCAATATTTTGCTCATTCGAGTAGTAAGTCAATTTTATCTGGAAATATTTTTATTACTGACACGTATATACAAACCTACTAATGCTACTAAATAAAAGCATGAAATAAAGTCAATTTATATTGTTCTATCCACTGGCGATAAACTTTGATATTTGATGTCCAGAGGTTTGTATTTACTGTGTACATTGAATTTATTTGAACTATTTATAAAAGGCTTCAAGGTCAAATGTTGACTTTCCTACAAAATTCTTCTAAATACTGAAGAATAAATCATATTCACTAACAGCATATTTTGGATACTGCTTTTATGAACTTTGTCAATTGATTCTACCTGCTTCTTCTCTCATCATCATCATCATCACCATGTACGCTCCCCTAACTGGAGCATATGATTGTCACGAACTGCCGCCACGAAGCTCAGTTGGCTGCCATTATCCTCGCCTCATCTCATGTCAACTATGCCTCCCACAGTGACGCCGAGTACATTATATGTATAATTCCCGACAGCCTTTCATGGACGAGTCCAGGGCTTGAAAAAAAGGCATCTTTAGCTTATGTTCTGTGGAATCCAGGTCTCAGCCAGGTACACCTTCGCCTCTTGATAAACTGCAGTATGGAAGGCTAGTTTGTCCACTCTCACACTTCGTTATTCTTCACAAAGTCAAACCATCGTACACCCAGTATTATACGCAGGCATCTGCTCTCTCATCACATTATATGTCTGCATTGGCTATTGGTGAGACGCAAAGATTCACAGTCGTAAATAATAATAGAGACGATAATGCCGCTGTATAGCCGGTACTTTGTCTTGATCAAGTAGAGCTGTGAGCCTCAGATATTTCGAATAAACTTCAAACAAAACAGAAACGTAAAATCATATAAATTAATAAGCGAAAACTAGTGTCAGATTCTAAAATAGGGGCCATTCAAAAATAACCCCTCACACCGCGATTTAGTTGTATTGTTACATTTACCAGCAACAGCCTCTGCCATATAAATTATATAATTCGTTATCCGGCTTCCGTTAACCGAAGGCGTTAACGAAAACGTAACGGATCCGTTGTATCCCGTTACTCGCCCGCTCGGGCCATGGGAGGGTTAACGCGCGACACGGAAACCCTTTCACGCCCGTCTCTTCCATCTGCTGTGGAGAGGACGCCAGTAAAGGGTTGCCAGACGCACGTACAATATCTAAATAATGTTTAATTTTAAATGTATACCTTACGTGCGTGACACATCGTGGTTTCAATAAAATTAGTAGATAGCTTTAAATGCATTGATTTTGATGTGTTATAGTCAACATTCTCAGGCTAAAAACGTGTATTTTATTTGTATATTTTAGTAAGCCTACAGAAAACGCTATTTGTCTGATGTCGTTAGTTTATCTTTCACGGAGTCTGCCAACGCTTCGCCCGCTAGTTCTTGGACGCTACTCCAACACTTTTCTTACCTATCGACCTTCGTCTCTTCAACATATATATGTCCTGCCCATTTTCACTTGAATATGCCTCTTTGTTGGGTAGCCCCCATTTATTGATTTCTTCTTCGGTTATCTTTGTTTCAAATTCTTATATATTAGAGATTATAAATCCGAATAAGCATCACATATAAAAAATACAGCATTGAATGAAAAGAAAAGTGATACAATCAATAATAATTATTTTTATTGTTTTTTCATTTCGTTTGGGACGGCAACACCGAACGCCACTTAAACAAACTCTGAAAAATGATCTCCGAAGGACTGAAAACCGACAAAGAGCGGTCTTTGGTTCACCGCGGTGTCCATTTGTTCGTAGTAGGTCCTCTAGCTCGGCATTTATCAACTCCAGTAACGTGAAACATTCACTAATACGCCACTATCTGCTTATATATTGTATATAACTACAAAAACTAGTGATCTAGTGTATAAAAAAAATTGAATATTAAAAACAATAAAAAATAATAATATTCATTCTCTGAATATATACTAAACAGACATCTATCGTTATACGATGGTAACAATGGTATAAATACTTACGCACGTTCGTTCAGGTGGAGAAATAGTCAAGTGGACTGGGTGGTGTAAAAATAACTGTGCAAAGATTGGTTCCAAGGCTCGTGGTACGAATCCCGCGTCTGCCGATATTTTTCTGACTGAATGGATGCTTATAAAAATTTGATGTATGATTGTGATGGTTGAGTGTATAAACTGTAGAGGGCGCCCTAGACGGGAGTATTTTCAGCAAGTATTCGAGGACATGAATTGTAGCGCTTATGCTGAGCTGAAAAGGGTTGCGGAGGACCGAGAGGAATGGAGATCGAGATGCTAGATTCTGTTGCTGCAAACCAATCCACCGGATTGATACTACGAAGAAGAATTGTATGTGTATATTTAATTACTAATACAAAAACTAGTGTTTTTTTTAATAAAAGGTATTGAATATTATCATGGAAGTTATTAAATACACACAAACAATTCTACATCAAATTTTATACGCATCAATTCATTCAGAAAAAATATCGGCAGTCACGGGATTCGAACCTCAAGCCTTGCACCTTTGCTCTATTCTACACACCACGCAGTCCACACGACCATTCTCTGCTTGGGCATAATATACATACTCTGAATATATACTACAGAGACATCTATCGTTATACGATGTTAAAAATGTATAAATACATTATCTTTCGCGTATCTATTCAGGCAGAGATATAGTCGAGTGGACTACGTGGTGTGTAGAACGTAGCAAAGGTTGCAAGGCTCGTGGTTCGAATCCCGCGTCTGCCGATATTTTTTCTGAATGAATTGATAATTATAAAATTTGATGTATAATTGCATGTGTATATTTAATTACGAATTATAATGTTCTTAGTTCGATCTGATAAAGCTAGTCTATTTGAATTCCTCTTCCTTCCAAGCCCGTTACATATTTGGAACATGTACTCACTACAATCTGACGCCACTCAATTCCGTCAATAGACAATATTCAGTTTTGTTCTAAGACATCACTGCACCCGAAGGTTTAATTCTTGTAATAAATAGATGATGCATGAATATCGAGCTGTTATCAATGACATTGGTGGAACAACACTCCACGTCTAGCGATTAGTCATACTCGTATGTAATCAAATTATAATAAAACGCACCGGGTAGATATCACATAATATGCCGACAGGTATATCTTAGTGGTGAAAGCATTTGTTTACCAAACCGAAGGTCGTAAGTTCAATGGTCGACGAAGATTAAAAAAGTTCTACTTTTCAACTTTTTCTCCCATTATAACCCTAATAAAGCTTTCATAGATCGTGAAACTGCAGTCTTCCATCAAGTGAAGCAATGCTTAAGTTTGTATGGAATTGATAATATACCAGTGAAATTCCAATTATTATTTGCTTATTTGATATTGTGGCTTTTAAGTTTAGCCGTGTGTGGCGAGTTTTTTTTAACCAATTTTTCGACCGCCATTGCAGGGTCTTCTTCAGGATTGATGATTTAGTATATATAGATAGCTTGTTTATTATAATTCGTGGTAGATGTCCTGTGAACATCCGCAATCAAAGTTAATTCCTGTAAAAATGGATGATGCATGAATGACAGGCTGTAGTCTATGAAGTTGGTCAATCAACACTCTTTATGCAGCGCTTATCCATATGTAACATGGTCATCATCATCAGCTTGTGTCTGTTGAATGTAGGTTTCCTGCTTTTGTCTCTATCCTTCTTGAGATTTCTGCATGGCAATCACCATTTTTTGTGATTTTCCTGTATACGATTACCTTAAAATATATAAAAATATTTTGTTGTTTGTACGCAAACACTATACTGAAATTATCAGCCTTTCAACAGCCGCGGGTTCATATGTCACACACATACCCAGGTGCGTCACGCCACAGTGGTATCCTCATGACCTCACTGTGGTTCAGAGCTGTCACATCTAAACTTGCCCCTGGGAGCTTCAGAGCTCAACAGAGTTCAACGATCGTGGCTTTATCACCCGCGAAGCCTCCACAGGCTGATGCTTAATTTATTCACCGACGGATGCACAGGGTGGCGACACACATATTCTATTATTGATTTCGTGGATTAT
The DNA here is from genome assembly GCA_022606575.1 of Glossosoma conforme. NCBI lineage: Eukaryota > Metazoa > Arthropoda > Insecta > Trichoptera > Glossosomatidae > Glossosoma > Glossosoma conforme. The sequence continues at coordinate 934,075 of JAGTXR010000039.1, forward strand.
GTTATGCGTGTACTTTGTAAGCGATACTATCGATAACAAGGTGATTCAATTTTCATCATTAACTTGTTAAATCCATTTCAAAAATAAATTTCTTATCATGGTTTAATTTGCATTAAGCTAATCACTGTTTATTGATATTCTCTAATATTGCAGTTTTGCTGTGAATAAAGTTATTTCAGTTCTAGACAATCGAAATTATTACTATTATCATGAAATGACCAATTATAAAGTATTCAATAGATAAAAATAAAAAACCTTGTTTTTTTTTTTAACATTTATCAATGCCTTTGTGCACGTTGTAACTAATAAAAGCTTTTATAGATTGCGAAACTGCAGTCTTCCATCAAGTGAAGCAATGCTTAGTGTGATCCATGTTTAAACTAGGTATGAAATTTTTATATATGAAATATTGAAATGGATATCAATGTGAATGCTAAGAATATTAATAAAACAATAGTTAAGAATTTTTTTAATGTCGCTAATAAAAAAAATATTATTAGGCTTAATTCTACTAAGATTTTCGTACTTAAATATATTTATAGGCTTATGCAAATTGATTTTATGGATTTTCAACAAGTAATATCGATCAAAGCTATCTAACAAAACTAAGAATTTGTGGCAAGCAATACATTTCAGTATTTTATTTTTCACGTAATAAACACATTCTCAGAGAGGCGAGCCCGATGGATCGGTCACATCATGCACCGCGATGGTCTTCTTCACAACATTGTGGTGGGGATGGTTGAGGGTAGAAACTGTAGAGGGCCCTTTAGACGGGAGTATTTGCAGCAAGTGTTTGAGGATATGAATTGTAGCTATTATGCTGAGCTGAAAAGGGTTGCGGAGGATCGAGAGGAATGGAAATCGAGATGCACGATTCTGTTGCTGCAAACCAATCCACCGGATTGATACCACGAAGAAGAAATACATTCTCTTATAGAGAATGGATTAGATGGTTACATATATTTTTTAAGGTTCAGAAAATGATTTATTATTTTACGCTTTTTGTATCTCTCTATTCACGATTTTTTATTAAAATATATTAAAAATTAGACTTCTTAAAATATCGCATGTCTACTCTAATACAAGCGCATGAAACATTTTAATCTCTCTCAAAAATTATTTTGAAATAAAAAAAAGTAAGATAACATTTAACAACAAATGCTCTCTAAAGCATGCATCTGGTTAAATTAAATTAAAATAAAAGGAATACTTGTGAATTATGAAAATCACGTAAATTTTGTTTAATAACGTAGGGAAATGCAACGTAAATATTCAGTAAATACCGATTAAAATCTATTATTCTGAACTATATATAATGAGCCGACGATTATAATGATTATATTTATGGTCGTACGGACTGTGTAAATTTGCATAAATGACTTTTCAATGGCACACCTCGATATCGCAGTTAGGCACTCAGCACACACGTATGTGTGTGGCCGCCAACACCTGAAATATCCATATGCAGGTAGTTTCAGGGCTGGACCAACTAAGTGTCTAACTGAAAATTGAAGCCTTCAGAGCATCTATTTCATAAAATATTTATCTGAAGAAAAATAATGAAAAAAGAACTGATTTTTACAAATTAAATTAGAATATAACATTGGATTTTTTTTTTAATAAACAAGACAAGATTTGGATTTTTTTGGGTAAAAAATAAAGCGATAAACCTTTTATTCGATCTTCTTAAAAAAAAACGCTGATAATTGATAATTCTGGTACTACAGCAACAGTCTATGTAAGTTTGCCAGCTCTTTACCTGTAGGCTCCTGGGAATCATATTTTTTTCTCACGCAGATCTACGGAAATACAGGTGTTTTGCGACAAGACAAAGAATATCTCAGCTTACAGAATTTTAAAACGAAAATTTGCGGTGTCCACATTTTCAAAATATAGCGCAAATATGGTAAAAAAAAAAAAAATTAAACTTTGAATATGGCTACATTCTCCTTTGCTCGAAAGGCAGACGATCTATAAATTTAGTGACATGGAGGTTCCTAGATATTTGGCAAAAAAACAATTTGACGTGAATATATTTTGGCATCAAAAATTAGGCAAAATCGGTAATTTATTCAAAGATTTTTTGGTTCTTATTCAAAACACTGATAGACACTTGGCCAATGGACATTTAGAATTAACATATGTTTGAATTTGTTCTATCATACGGTATACGAGTATAATGCATCAAAGTACGGTGAAGCTCGATATAAATGTTGCACTACATATATTTATGTCAATTGTATGCATATGTTAATAAAATAATATTTTTTTTAGATTGCTTTCAAAATTTAAATTCACAAAAATATTTTCATACGTTTGAGGCTATCTGGGACAGCCGGAAATAAAATAAATATATGTATAACTGCTAATGCTAGGAGTACCCCTAAAAGATGCAAAAGAATTTGTATACCTTGGAAGTACGATTACCTGGGATGCCAGAACAAAAAGAGAAGTCAACAGTCGAATACATCAAGCAAGGCTAGCTTTCAATAAAAAAGCCAAAATTCTTGAGTCAAAGAATATTACTTTAGGGCTCCGCAAGCAACTTGCCAAAACACTTGTTTGGAGCATCTTAATGTACGGCTGTGAGACATGGTGCTTATCTGAAAGTGATAAAAAAAGACTAGAGGCCTTTGAGATGTGGTCGTACAGAAGAATTCTCGGAATTTCCTGGAGAGACCACGTCACGAACAAGGAGGTTCTCAGGATAATCAAGGAAGATAGGCACCTAATAAGAACCATCTCAGAGAGGCGAGCCCGATGGATTGGTCACATCATGCGCCACGATGGTCTTCTTCACGATATTGTGGAGGGGATGGTTGAGGGTAGAAACTGTAGAGGGCGCCCTAGACGGGAGTATTTACAGCAAGTATTCGAGGACATGAATTGTAGCGCTTATGCTGAGCTGAAAAGGGTTGCGGAGGACCGAGAGGAATGGAGATCGAGATGCAAGATTCTGTTGCTGCAAACCAATCCACCGGATTGATACTACGAAGAAGATGTATAACTTTAAATTACAAAATTTTTGAAGAAAAAGGTTTTCTATCGTAACGAAATATTATTCTGTATACAGTATTAATAATGTTCGAGTACATGGATTGTTCAGCTGATAAAAGTGCAAGCAGTGATCTGTCATACTTATAATTTTCAAATTGGTATGGCGTAGACAAAGATACAAAGGTTTAATAAAAAAATATGAACGAATGGCCAATTTGATAGATCCAACTTATTTGTGAACCACGTGATCCTTTAGGACGGCTCTGGTTTCAGCGGACGAGTTTTGAAGCGGGAGCTTTAAAGGGGAGGTGGAAGCCTCGACAGTGGAGCTTTTGGGGAGATGGAGGCTTTCGGGGACGGTCGTTGCGATATTCCGCTGAGGTCCGCAGGCGGCTAACGGCCAGTGTAAACACAGCCTTAACGGGCAGTCCAGCGCGGCGAAAACTTTACTTTACTGCTGCTACTGTCCCGAAATAATCCACTCTGCGACACGTAAGTGCGACACACTATGAAAACCTGTTGTATGAACAGATACGAGCTGAAATACATAACTTAATGCCAACCATACAAGCTTGTGAAGCATCAGGTTAGATACGTAAACTAAAAACAATGATATACCTACACCAGGCCTTGGAATTCACTTTACATCAGTTCTACAGATTTTCTAGAGAAAGATGGAGATTTTACGCCACTTGGGCTGGTAGTTTTATACCTGTATTTGTTGGAAGCATTTATTAAAACATTTTTTTCAGATAAAATTTTCGTTATATTAGTAAAGGAATAGTGAATTTTTTTACTTTTTCACTTTTTTGCTGAAGGTCTTATAATATACTTTCTGAAAATAATGGCTTAAACAACACTTTGTTCTCTTGAATAATAGACTTTAAAAAATATAAAAGTCAATATTATCGTAAAAATTGTAAAAATTAGTAAAGTATTAGTACATACTATTATATAAAGCTTAAAATGTGAAAAAATGTAAAAAGATAAATATTTTGTATCTTGTTTTAACATGGATCCAACTGAGCACTTTTTAATAACTTGATAGGTGACCGCAATTTCACTTTCAATGAATGTTTCATGAATTCTCAAGGCATATAATCATAAAATGTGCGTAAGCCGAACTAATGAAGTATTCAGATGAAGTGAAACTCTTTTCAAGCAAGTGATTAAACAAGTTACAAGGCACACAACATTTGTCTATTTAATATTTTAAAAGATCTCAAAGTTATTGCTTAAATATGATTTATTTTTCAATTAAATAATTTATTTTTATATAAACTGCAATGTGTTGATATTTCTGTTTCGAATTTTCCCAGATTCAATCATGTTTGGTTCGTTATAATGTAAGGCTGTAGGTAAAAGGCTGTAGCACAGTAGATTATATGCGCAGTGGGCGTGTAATCTAGTGGGGCAGTGTAAGTGTAGAGGGAATAATAAACAGACCGAGTAATCATTTAGAAGGAAGGAGCGATAAGTTTGTATTACGTGATTAATAAAATTTAATTGTCATTTTTATAATTAATTAAATTGTGTAAAATACTCAACGAGCAATCAAGAAATTCTAACCAATAATAATAATTAAAAAAATCAATCATCTTTCAACGCTTGTCTTGAGACAAATTAAAAACAATATTGTGACCAGACAGGATGACTCCAAGATAATTCGATTTTTTATTTTTTTTCCTTCAATAACATTACAAAATATTTTACATTTTAATTCTTTTTAATTAAAGATTAATTTAAAAAAAGGATTTCAACGTTTATTGTTAAACTGTTTTACATACATGTATATGAGATACTGAAATCTATATAAGTATTCTTCAGAAAAATATCATAAATAAGGCTGCATCTGATAAACCTTATCGAGATGCAAATCTCGTGTTTAAAACATGTAGTCATTTTTAAAACAACGAATTCAATTCAAAACACATAACACTCTTTGATATCTGCAAACAAGAGGTCATGAAATCACACCGCTGGGGCTAACGAGCCTGAAATTCCCTGAAAAAATGATAATTTCAGGAGCGATTAATTTGCACTCGTTCAGCTTAGGGAACCCTTTGATCGGCCCTCGCGTGTACTTCAAAACATATTAAATTCTTTCCGGCGAATGGACGGAAACGCGATCTGCTCGCTCGGTTTAAAGCGGAAACTCTCTATGCGCATGCGCTCTACGGAACATAAGCAGTCGTCAACTACTAATACATTGTAGTCTGAAATAATGTTTTGATGGCTAAGAGCGATTTATGCATGCTATTTGAAGTTTCTTATCAGCAGGAAACATACAGCAAGTATTACATATTTTTCTTTTGTGTTAACGGCATTCAAAATATTTTGTCATATTTCTGGCAATGATGAGTTTTCTATTTCGAAATTTTGAACAAAAAGAGTAGTCAAAAGTCGTATACATCAAACAAGGCTAGCGTTCAATAAAAAAAACAAAATTCTTGAGTCAAAAAATATTAACTTAAAGCTCCGCAAGCAACTTGCCAAAACATTTGTTTGGATCACCTTGATGTACGGCTGTGAGACATGGTGCTTATCTGAAAGTGATAAAAAGACAATAGGCCTTTGAGATGTGGTTATACAGAAGAATTCTCGGAATGGAGGGGATAGTTGAGGGTAGAAACTGTAGAGGGTGCCCTAGACAGGAGTATTTGCAGCAAGTTTACGGCGACATGAGTTGTAGCTCTTATGCTGAGCTGAAACGGGTTGCGGAGGAGAGAGAGGAGTGGAGATCGATATGCAAATTCTGTAGCTGCAAACCAATCCACCGGATTGATACTACAAAGAAGAAGAACATAACAATTAGTATTTTAGGTGTCAAGTAATGTGGAGGTCTGATAAAAAATAATATAACTTTTTAATGACTCTCAAACATTATTTGTACAATCGATTTGTCCATCACATCAATAAGATTAGCGACCACTGCTTTGGAACACAATCGAGGGTCTACGGTGTAGAGCCGCTACATTGCTGCTACGATCCCCGGATACTTGGCTCTATTATTAAATTTTAAAATTACGGAACATTTTTATTTTACGATACATCTTTTTTATATTGCCACTCGAAAGATGTACGCCATACAAGTTAATTTGACTGCACGGACTTTCGAACGGAAATTCACAAGTATTATAAGTAAGAATAAATACGTATTTTTTCATTTAATAATATATGTTGGTTTACAATGTTAGTATCTTACAGTTCAACTATTTAAAAGAAAAAAATAATAAATAATAAAAAATAATATTAATAAGAAAGAAGATAAAATTAATAACCAACTAAATACCTTAATTAATTCACCAATTTTAAAATTGTTTCCGTTAAATAAATAAATAAGTATAAAAATTATATATACGACATATAAGAATAATATTAAAAATAAAAAATAAAAATAAATTTATACTTAAACCACTTTTATGTATTTATCTCTTCCTTCATCCTTGCAACACTACCTACCTCCCTCTCCTTTCATGTTAGACACACCCCCACCCCCTCCCCTACAAAAATGTGTTACACCACTTATAAGTACAACGCAGCTCAGTTATCTCTTTACTAGAGAAGGATTGAGAAAGACTACGAGTTAGTCGAAACTGCAGTCTCCTAATAGAGAACTTTTGTTACGTGATCCATGTGAAAACAAGGTAAATAAATATTTATAATTATATTTAAAAGCATTCGAAAACCTGAATATTTAAAATGTACGTTGCGTACTTATTTTTATAAAGCAATATTCCACATTTTTTTATTTGCTGACGACAGTACTTAGGTAAGTACTTGTACAATATTCTTTATCGAGTGAAATAAATGCATGGTATGAGTAAATGGATTAAGGCTATAAGTGAGTAGGTGAGTGTACGCTCTGAGATACTCGTAGCAAAATTCCTATATCTATCTACTCACTTATACTTTTCATTATAAAAACTCATACACTTACCATTTAATTCATCAAATAAAGCCTACTTGACGTAGCCAAAACGTATCACTCCCACATGAAAAAATGTTTAATAATTCCACATAATTTTATATTTTTTATTTGATATTATAGAGATGTACAAAGAAAAATTTATATTTTTTTGTAAGTTAATGTATTTAAAATAAGTAATCATAAACTATTTACAAGTAATTCCATTTAAAATATTTACATAAGTTTGCATTATTAAAAACGAAAAGCTCATATTTCGAACATGCTGCAAGTGACAAAATAAATTCAGTAATATGTCGATTTTGTGAGAGAGCTTTCGAGTTCGATTTTCCAAGAAAGCTCTATAGTAGGTACAACTCTCGCGAATGTTGAAAGTTTTCAGGATCGGAGCAAATTTTCAGGCAAACGACGAAACAATCGATGGTCGCGAATCCACTCGAGTGTATTATAGTATTAGTTTGTATGTGGAGTTCGACTGCCAAGTTGCTAATGGAAGCTGAAATTTCTGCAACTTGCTATTGAATTAAAGCAGAGGTTTTTAAACAATAATATTTGACGCCACTAAGCAGCTTTAATTATATTAGCAGTATGATATAATTAAAGCTCTTTAGTTGCAATCAAGATAATCACTATTTAAAAATATAAAAAATAAGTATGCACGACAGATAATTGATTTAATTCAAATAATTATTTTTTTTATAATTGAAACCAATATCACATTTTTAATGAGTTTTAAGTATAATACAATATAATGTTTTTTTTTATGATCTAGATAATTTTTATTCATTTGACGGTAATTTATTTACTGAAATATTTTTGAAGTTATGTTATAACAAATTACATCAATTGAAATGCATATTAATACCACAAACGACGAAATGTTTATCATTCATCTGTCATTGAGATAATTGTAATTGCGTGAAGAGATTGAACAAAGCATAGCTTAAGTTTGTAAAACAAACATATATTTCGAATCCTAAATTCATCGTTTCTTTTTTCTTTAATGATATATTTAATGATAAAATAAAAAAGGCATTATTTGGCTGAAAGAATTGAAAAAATAATTTAACAAATTAAAAAGGACATTTTTATTTTATTTTTATTGGTGTATCAAGGTTCAACATAAATTAAAATCGATGGCATAAGCTTAAGACTCGTTATTTTTAATAAAATATTGATCAAAATGAACAATTTTAAATTTGACAAGATATTGCTAGCAATTGCATACTTCAAACAGCGTTTTGTGGAGTATTTTGAAAGTCTTTGCGGAGCAACTATGTGTTTCAAAAGCACCGTTTAATAACCACTGAAATTTACACTGGCTCTTAGGTAGAAACTCTGTTGAAGTGAGCCGTGAAACCTAAACAACAAATTTATTACTTATAATCAAAGGATTCGAAATGCCTTGATACGCATTTATCATACATTTGTATCATATGCTTTTACAACGAGAATGTGTATTATTTTATTGTAAATATATCATTTTCTATGGGGGATAATTTATATGATTATGTAAGCTGAATTAATGAAATTCAATTTGTTCTATTAAATCACGCTGCATGTTTACGAATTGGTTCTAACAAATGAGATAAAATAATATGGAAATAATTTTAAAATACTGGTGAATGGCTTTTTCTAATACAACTGGAAAATATTATTCGCGGTATATGAAAATGGTCTCGTTAACACCTTATACTATGAATTTTATAAAAAGACAGATATTTACATCAAAGCGATGTATTTTGATTAAATTTGATAATTCAATAAATTAACCATTACATAAATTACAACCTTTCATCAATTTAAATTAAGACAGTATTGTATTATATACCTGAAGTTCATAATTGGTTAATGTTTTTTTTTTTTTTTAAATTTGTACAAATGTACATTATTTATATTTCCAGGATTTACCGTGTGATCTTTTTCAATATTAAATAGATACGTATTTCACAACTTGTTTTAACATGGATCGCATTGAGCAAAAGTTTCACATGCTGCAAGACTCCCGGCGGGTATAGCTCAATGGACAAAGCGTTTGCTTTGCAAGCGTAAAGTCGTGGGTTCGATCCCCGACGGAGATTAAAACAATAGACTTTTAATCGATTTATGAGCACTAAAATACCCCCGGTTTGTGTAAATTTGATTCCTCACTCGTAAAATGCCAGTCATAGCCTATTAATCAAAATTATTAGTAGACAAAAGTCATCCCGTGAAGACCACTCCCTAGTAAATTCCTGTAAAAATAAGAATGACACGTGAATCTCGGGCTGTAGTCTATGACGTTGGCGGATCAACAATCCACATGCAGCGCTTAGCCATATGCACCATGGTAAGCGTCATAGAATTCCACAGGTGAGACTTCAGAACTACTATCACCATCTGTCGGTATTCTTCTGTATGTGTTAACATAAAAAAAAACTTCGTTTTAATAATAATAGGAATAATAAATGAATTATAATATGCATTTTTACTTTAAGAAATACTGACAAAAGAATTTGTTGTTTTCTCATAATTTTATTATAAACGTAATAGTTTTATGAGCTCTTTCTGTTTTCAATACAAATCAACACGTTAAAAGTTCTATATTTTTGCGGTTAGCTTAAAACTAATTGAAAAACGTACATAAATTAAAGCATTCTTTTGTTAACGTGAAAACTAAAAATATATGACGAATGCAACGAGTACACAATAAACATTCCAGTAATATTCCAGTTCCGGTCGCCAGCAAGTGGCCCTCCCAAAGACAAAAGGCAGCGCAAGCTTTCAGCGAAACCTCCAGGCCGGAAGTCGGGCGTTATCGGCCGCATACAGCCTTCAGATTAGTCCAGATTTCACGCTACGCAGCTTTTGGGTGCAACGCTCGGGATCTGCCAGACCATTCAAAGCCTGCATGCTACAGCCTTCCTTCATGATGCGCTCGAATAGACTGAAAATTGAAGCTTAGAACGTTTGATTTGATTGGTGAATGTTATGTGGTGAATAGAACTGGAAGACTTGAGCCGGCGCTACAAGACTCTATCAGCCGACTTGGTTCTTGTCGCATCAAATGTCAGCTCTGCCTCTCGCAGCTCCGCCGAGAGCATTGTTTGATTTGTTTTCGATAAAAAACCGCTTCCTTTTCGGTTTTACCACTAGAAAATACTCGACCTATAAATAATAATTGTTTGTGAACTTATCGCAGATTGTCTACTGTACAGAAACAGCAAGCTGAAACTATCCAATAGAGAATCAGCCAATAAAGAAATAATGTATCTAGTTAATTTTTATTATTTTATAAATATTTATTTATTTACCTTGTTTTTACGTGGATCACGTAAGATAAGTTATCTTTTACGAGACTGCAGTTTTCGAAGCAATAATAATAAAAAATATATACTTAAAAACTGCAAGACTCTTAATAGAGAACTTATCTTACGTGATCCATGTAAAAACAAGGTAAATAAATAAAAAAAATATACATAAGGATCTCAAAGTGAATGCTGAAAAGATTGATTTATTTTTATTTTTTATTAATGCGTATTAAAAAATCATAAATTAAAGGTTAATAACTCATTATTCTCGAAATAAATACCTAAGCGTTTCACATTACAAGTTTTTTTTGCGTTTGCACCAATCAGATCTATTTAAGCAATCAACAAACACTTAAACAATAGTCTACTTTAAAATTAAGTTATGGTAAGCAAACACACAGAATTACAACCTTAAAAGAAAAACAATAATTATTTAAATAATTTACAATTAAACTGAATTGATTTATTATTTAAGCTGCAAAAGTGACATCTATCGTTATATGATGTTAACAATGGTATAAATAACATGTTTCGCTTATCTGTCCAGGCAGAAAATGGTCGTGTGGACACGCGGTGTATAGGACGGAGCCAAGGTGCAACGCTCGAGCTGCGAATCCCGCGTCTACCGATATTTTTTCTAAATTGATTGATGCGTAGAATTTGACGTAGAATTGTATGTGGGTATTTAATTATTCAACTATTTAAATTTAATTTTAAGAATCATCAAAAATATATTGGTATACTCACAATAAGCAATATACCCGTAATTTCAAACAACACTAGGTGGTATAGAATCCTCGCATACTATGGTCGCTTTATACGCTTTGTAAAATGGTATTAGTAATATTGACGTTAGTTTTCTTGTCACCTCTCTATTGAACGCATTCATAGCGCTACTATTAAACTCGTCCATGCGTGTTATCGGCATCACTAATTGGACGTATTGCTACATTTGTATGGATCGGGAATAGTTGTTACATACCAATCTATATTTATGTGTAAGTATTCATGAATTTATCCGGTTTCAGGTTATTAGATAGTTTACCCAGAACCTAAGCAATTAATTTACAATCTATTAAACAAATACCCGTTTGCATGTATAAGCAATAATAGCTGCTCTACTTAATAATGAAAGCCTCAGCCCTTGACTCACCTTGAATCTTAAGAAATGTCTCTGCATATGTTTGAAAGACAATCATTACACCCGTAATTCCCTTTTTGAAATAAAAAATGAGGTTCTTTTCATCTATTATTATTTTTAAAAAACAATATTCAATAATAATTTGCAATTTTTCTCATTATTGAATGGTCGTTATCCATTACATCTCCAACTTAAAATCCAAAAACGTTAAATGCAATTTTTAAATTAAATTTGAAATCACGTACAAGCTTGCATAATATTTACTATACAGTATTTACGTATTCAAATCCGACGAAGCTTACAATAAAGGTTAATTTTAATCAATTCATTATCGTCATAAGTAACTTTTATCTATAAATAATAGTTACGTATATATGAATAAATACGGTTGGTGTGAAACTGATCCCTTAACGGTAAAATATTTGTCGAAGTATTATAAAAACTATTTCTTGGCGAAAATTGTATCTTAAGCGCCACCTTTAAGCAGTCAATTATTTTTCAAATTTACAAATCATATTACACAAATGAGATATTAAAAAGTAAAATTATTTGAAATTATGAATTGTTATGGTATATTAACAGGTTGACTAACCCGTCTCTCGCCGAACACGTAATACATTGATAATATTATTTTATGATACATTATGTTTGTGCAATGTACGAAATTCACTGGTTAACAAAACGCTTAATCCAATCACGTAAGTTGAAATGGGTCAAAGGTTATAGATGCGTCGAAAAGACTGAAAATTCTGAAAAATCTCTGAAACGTGCTTAGCGATTGTACGCTCGAAAACTGAAACAAAATTAGCTGCTGTATTGATTTCCGGCGCAAAGGCATTCAACTAGGGATTACTTATTTACTGGTTCAGCGATAGTTGACCGGCATTTGTTGCTTAATGTAAGCAAAAAAGGAAAATATTGCTTGATAAAAAAAGGTAAACATGGGCAACCTTTTTTCGTATCGGGCCGACTTACCATTCATCTTCCTAATCACAAACCGAAATATAAAAATAGCACTCACCCCATATATTACGTAACTATGTCGCTGATGGGTATAGCTCAATGGTCAAAATGTTTGATTTGCAAGCCAAAGGTCGTGTGTTCTATCCCCGACGGAGATTAAAAAGAAAAGATTTTTAATCGATTTCTGAGCTCTAAAATACCGCTGGTTGGTGTGAATTTGATCCCTCACTCGTAAAATTCCAGTGATAGTCTGTTAATTAAAATTGAAGGTAGACGAAAGCCGCCCCGTGAAGACCACCTATTTATAGTAAATTCATGTAAAAATAAGCATGATGCGTGAATCTCAAGCTTCATCTCTGGCGGAATCTCGTGTAGTCTATAACATTAGGGAATTAAAACTCATGAAACGCATAGCCATATGCAACACGGTAAGTGTCATAGAATTCCACAGATGAGACATCAGAATCACTTTTACTATTTATGTGTGTACTTACATAAAAAATAACTTCCACAATTTGTATTTTTTTACACTTTCTATAATACCGCCTAAAAATTATAAAATAGCCTTATCTATAAGACATCTATAAAGCTTATGATTTGATAATGGTTACAGGCTTCTTACAGCTATTGCATGTTTGTAACACCGTTTCATGTTCAGTCACTGAAGACTAACAACATTGTAAGCAGGAATTATATGAATACATTTTTCATGAAATATGTAGTACTTTTAATTTTATTTATATTTCAAGCATCCACTCTAAGATCCATATCAATAATAGATAGATAAATATTTCATACCTTGCTTAAGCATGACTTATAATTTAAGAAATAATTTTGATTAAAAAATTAATAATTTAAAAATAATAAGTTTTGATTCAAAATTTATTTTAATGATTACATGTTTCGGCCTTTCTGAAGACCATCTTCAATAATTATTCATTATTGAAGATGGTCTTCATCAAGGCCGAAACATGTAATCATTAAAATAAAATGTAAATCCAAACTAGATATTTTTAATTTATTAATTAAAATTAATTCTTAAATTATAATTACGCAGTTTTACCAAGTATTGTCAGTTGATAACCTTAATGTTAAGCATAGATCGCATTGAATACTGTGTGATCATTTTTGGCAGACTGGAGTTGTGCCCTCATAAAAGATTCATTAGTTCCAACGAGTACGCTTATACACCTTGGAACTGATGAAACCTTTATTTAGAGCGAAACTTCAGTCTTTCAGCGAGTGATAAAAGAATGCTCAATGTGATTCATGTAAAAAGAAGGCGTGATTTTTTTTTTGCAGTTTTAAGTTTATGATATATTCAAGACATTACTTAAACTCAGTTTTTCTGTTATTTAGGTGAATCATCTTCAGGTAATTTTACAAATTGTTTTTGATTAAAATAATATTTATAATTGAATAAAATAACAAATATAAAGGCTCTTTCCTCAAATATGGGCAAGTGGTCTGTGCGGCTTCGCCCCATTAGCCTTAAATAAAACCACTCCAGTATTTACCTGAAAGTCCTGAAAATTTACACAAACCGAGACTGTCCCGAAATTAATACAAACCTTCCATTAATTAAAGTGTCTACGCTGAGAGAAATGTCTCTGAAGGAAGTGGCAAGGAGCTACACCGGAAGTCGTTTAATTGTGAGCACTTCTGGGCCACCCGTAGCCTCTACGACGAGTCCGCTACGCCATAGCAGCTATTGCTTAGTTCAGTGATCAGTGAACTTTCAACGAACGAAGATCTGTGAGATTTAATTGAGATTTTATTTCAATGTAAAAGTAAGTTGTCTTGTTTGCTTTAGTATATTAGTTCGTTTTGAATATACAATTATAATAATTTAATATTTTCATTTCAACTATCATATATATCACATATAAAAGGTACCGTTTTTAGATAAAAAAAGGTTAACATGTCTACTTTTGTGTTTATGATTTAAGGGTTTGTTATCACTTAAAATAATTTCAAAAGTAACTATAATTCTATATAAAGCGCTTTTGTATTATAAATAAAGCTGATCTAACATTGGACTGAATTTTTTGTTAAGTAACTAATTCAAGGTTTTGGCAGTAAGTTGAATCAATTGGCTTCAAATAAAATGCATCGGCAGCACATGAAATGAATTGATGATGAATAAAATGAATTGCCACTATCCACTCTCAGTATGAATGTGGTCAATAATAAAATTTAAACATCAGTAATATAATCATTATTGGAAAAGATTATTAAAATGATTGAATAATTAACCCATGAAATGGAAATTTTACCTAACGTAACTTTGAATTAATTACCTTTCATTAATTATTTCCTGCCAGTTTATTATTTGTCGACTGCCGATTGATATTTTTCTACAGCAATTTTTTTTTCTTGCCTTTGTAGGTAATTTTTACTGACAATTCGCTAAATAATTACTGCCCATTAATTAAATTAAATACTGCCAAATAAATATTTGCTTCCAACACTTAACTCAATATTAAATGAAATAAGATTAGGTTAGGTTAGGTTAATTAAATTTAGGTCAGGTTAGGTTTCAATAATATATTTGTATTTAAAGAGAAAAAATATATGCTACTTTTACTCGTACATTTATTTGAATTTACTTTTTGAACAAAATAGTTATTTTTATATTTACGAAATAAATTACTGTGCACGAATTACAATGTTTTAAATTACTGGTCTACGGCGTAGCACCCATGACGTAGATGTTGGACCGTGGATCGAGGAGGGGGAATCAAAATAGTTACAGATTTAATTTAAACTTGTAGCAGTAACTGTATTTTAGTCAGCACTTCTTATATTCTTGACCCGTATACTCCACATTATTTGTAAGCGCACTTTTTTCTGGGGCAATTCATTCAAGCTCAATAAAACATTGTACTATTCTTATTTATATTTCAAAATTTTCTTTAACCCAAAATCATATTTCAAATAATTCTTAACAAAAGCATTTTTCGTTTTTTTACAGATGCAGATTCAAGGTTGAGATGAAGTAATCACCAATACAAGATAATAATAATTACAAATTAAATGTTTGACAATAAAGCATGACTAATGATATAAAAATAATGTAATTAATAGTATAATCTGATAGTAAAAAAATGTGAATGCCTTTTATACAAGAGAATAATGACAATTTTAGAACAAAAATGATTTCAAAATTATTGATGCCTCCTTGTTGATTTTTCGA
Source organism: Glossosoma conforme (assembly GCA_022606575.1). Classification (NCBI taxonomy): domain Eukaryota; kingdom Metazoa; phylum Arthropoda; class Insecta; order Trichoptera; family Glossosomatidae; genus Glossosoma; species Glossosoma conforme. Next base: position 949,593 of record JAGTXR010000039.1, read on the forward strand.
TAATATTTTTAAAAGTAGTAGTAAGAAAAATAATACTTGTGTTTTATAATAAAACAGAAATTATATATAAGTTATAAAACAGTTGTGAGGGACATTTATATAATAATACATGTGAGGCATTCATGTTCCATGAAATAAAATTAAAATATGTGTTGGGTAAATAAATTTCATGTGTAAACTATTGATATTATTCAAATTATAACTTATGTGAGACTCAGTGCACCTGTATAGATGAGGGAAGTGTTTTTTTGCTAAGATGTGAAAGTTGATCTTTATACCAAATGAAGAAAGCTGTGCATATTAGACTATCGGGACTGCCCTTCGTCATCAGTTCCGTAGTGCTAGTTTTGGTGGCAGGTAAATACTAACATTTTCTTTTATTAAATAATAATAAAAACAATTAATAACATATAATCATCATCAGCTTATCTCAGTTATCCTGCATCATCTTTCTCCGTCCTCCGCCCCCTCCATCCAAGATACTTCCTCTATTCTTCTAACCCTTTTCCCATCGACTGGCGTTTTTTCGACTAATATGTCCTGTCCATTGTCACTTTAATGTACCTTTCCATTGGCTAGTATCCACTACTTGATCTGTTTTTCGCATATCCTAATTATTAATTCGAATTAAGAAAAAATTTTCAAATAATTACACAGCTTTTGCCAAGTTTTTTGGTTCTGCCAAGAATTTATTCACAAGTGTATTCAGTTCTGCTAAGCCATGTCTTCATGAAACCGTGGAATTTAAAATGCCAAAACATTTTTTTTTTCATATCTACTATAAATTCTGATGTCATAATATGTTAAGCGTACTCGTAGAAGGTCTCCGTCTATTTGACTATATTTTTCCATATCCTGCGTTTGCTGGCAGGTATGATTTGGTGGTGAAAGCGTTTCCTTTCCAAGCCGAAGGTCTCGGGCTCGATTCTTAACTGATATTTAAAAAAAATCTTAAACTCTTAGTTTAAGTACGAGTACACCGACTTGGTATGAATTTGCTGCCTCATCCGAAAAATCCCAGTCATAATCATTAAATAAATATTGTTATTAGACAAAAGTCATACCTCGAAAATTTCCCATTATAGTGAATTTCTTTTTATAAATGCCTGAATGTAGAGCTGTAGTCTATGATGTTGGCGAATCAATACTTCACATGCAGCGCTCAGCGCTCAGGAGAATTCTGTATGTGTTTGTTTTTGTAAACGCATGCAGGAGAGCACAGCTGGTCAAGACCACTGCACTCTATGACGCTCAGCCAGGGAGGCTGGACGCTGCATGCGAAACGTGTGTTGTGTTCGTGTGTGGGTTGGGGAGATTGCAAGTGTATATTTATCTGTTTCTTGAAGAGATGCAGATTATAGGAAGGAAAAAACACATACGCTGGAAAATCATTCCAAAGCGTACCGGTGGAATTAAAGAAGGAACTTTGGAAACTGACAGTTCTTGGTCGACACACATTAACCGTATTTAGATGTTTGGCAAGTGTAAGATGAGTTTGTCAGTTGTGGGTGGGTGCAGAGGAATTAGTTCTTTAAGTTCCGAAGAGCAGCGACCATGGTAATAACGGTAGAAAAGACTAATTGAACCAATCTTACGCCTGTGTTCCATTGATTGCAGATTAAACGTACGAGTGTCAATTTTTATCAAACGAATTGCTCTTCATTGAACCGAGTGAATTAAATTTAGTAGGTTTACGTTCATAAATTCAGTATTAGCTATAAAATATTTATCATAGAGGCTGTCAATCTTCTCAATCGATAAATTTGTTTTTAGATGTATTCTACTGCAGCCTTATATTCCGAAGCTTCACCTAGACATTTCATTTAAACAAAGGTCTGAGATAGTTTATGTTTTGATGCAGTTTATCGATATTCAATTTAGCTTACCTTTGTCGCATGACTAAATAAATGGAAGTTTGGTAATTTGCTTGCCGTCATGAAAAAATTTCAAAAATAATTTATTCGGACACTTTTCTTTCATCAACTAATTAAAAAACCACTTTAACAGTCGCAACCAAAATTATACAATCTGAAATGCGATTTAAAACTTATGCGAAAATATTATTTCTTGATCGTCAGTTGTCTGAAAAAATACGCTAATTGAAGAAGAAAATGGCGAAAAACAACCCTCGAAAACATTTCAACTCGGGATTTTGAGAATTCCTAACTCAGCGTTTGCCAATTTTACTAAGCATTCAAAATCTTTTGAAACACTATTTACCTTTGACTTGTTAAACTGACCTTGTTTAAAAAAAAACTATGAAATACTTTCTTTTGGAGAACATAAATCTTAACCGATTTAACATTTAGTTTCAATTCCTCGTTATAATGAAAGACTTTTTATTTAATATATTTTCAATTAAACATTAGATTGCAAGCTGACTTGCGACTAAACTATATGTTTAACATATTAGTGAATATAGTTGGTCGATAAGTAGTCATATTATATAAATTTGTGGCAGATAAATTAGCAAGTGACACATCTAAGTTATTTCAAATACAAAAAAACCACCGTTATTACCCCGATACAATATTTAAATACGTAAAGCTGCAAGTCTCGTATTTTAAGTATGGAGTTACAAGATGAACTATTCTTTATTCTCATGGTGATAAGTGAGCTTCTTACGTAGGCCACCGTTCTCAGTGATCTGTACGCTTAAATATCTTTAAAGCACCTGCATCGTTTCAATTTTTTATTCGGTTGTGAATTTGGGCATCTCACCATGAGCCAATGCAGTCGTATAATGGGTTTTGAAAACAGATTTATACTGATATTTGGTAGAAATATGGTTTAATTTTGTGATAAATGATAAGGTGAAAGAGAAAACAAGGCAGCCTTATATACACTACAGTCAACAAAATAAGAGTTGGATCTTGCTAGAACATGTACTACAGATGCCGCCGAATTAAAGCTCCCTTTTGTTCAAGCCATCGTCCTGGAAGCCAGTCGAAAAAAATTACATAAAACGTACTCGGCGGAGCTACGAGAAACAGAGCTGACATTTTATGAGGCAAGGACCAAGGCTTTGTGACGGCAGCTCGTGATGTCAATTTATTCTAGTTTAGATAGCGGACATGGAAACGATGATGTTAAGTCTTTTTCACTTGTTTTATTAGCGCCGATTTACAATAGCTTAAAATAAGACTAGTAAAAAATTTAATTGAAGCGTATTGGAAGGAATTAGTAAAAAGATTTTGTTTATTACTAATTCCATAGCACCTCCAGATTAGCCGCCACGTAAACGTCATTTGAGAAGCTCTGGTGTAATTGTATTACCTCAGCGAGTCTGCGGGACAGCATCCGAGGAAGTGAGATAATATTTAAGATGAAAACTTGACTGGCCTTGTTAATTACGGCCCGATTTGCATAACTAAATTTCAAACTGAAAAGCCACGTCCAAACGACTGAGAAATGTTTTTCTTAAACGGAATATGCTAGAACAATTGCAGAATTTAATCTTAAAGTACCGCTTACACAACGCTTGTATTTTTTAAATTTTTTAGGCATTTGCGAAAATTGTGTAAATGCTGCCATTTGCTTAATTTCAATACATTGCATCAATAAAAGTGAGCGATTGTAAAGGTTAATGAGGAATCTTACCGTACCAGTGATTGAGTGCAGTTGTCTTAAAAAGGAGCTAATTTTTTACCTTGGGAACGCTACAATATCTTAAAAATCAATGCGTATTATTTGAAACTTGCAGGTTTACTCAATCAAAACATAGTGCTTGTGGCAATACCAGTAGATAATTTGATTATGGAATTTCTGAGACGTGTCCTCTGATCATGCGCTATATCTTGGACTTGCGCTATCATTATACAGTGTTGACAGTTAAAATGTTTGCCAGGGTAGAATTTACGAGTTACGATAGTTTGACTTTGTGAGGAATGATGAGGTGCTTAAGCGGACAAGGCGTCCTTTCAAAATACTGTCGATCAAGAGACGAAGTTGAATCTGCCTGGGACATGTAATTCAGATGCCAGAAGAGTGCATAAACTACTAATAGGCTTCCGTTGACTTGGAAAGCCATCGAAAACTTTATACATAATGTACTTTGAGATGCTTAGTAACCTTTTATTTTATCTTCCGGACTCTTGATGTCCTAGAAAATCAGCATAAAATATATGCAAAATGTATTAGCTGGAGCTTCGAGAGGCAGAGCTTAGTGAGATGAGAGGAGAAAGATGGCGGCAGCTTGTCTTTATGCTCCAGTTAGGGGAGCGGATATAAAATTATTGATGATGAAATGGTGATGTTAAAAAGCAAAATATTATACAATTGATCAAGAGATGAATGTGGAACTGAAACTAATTTAATGGAAATTATCTGCTTTTATTTCCACGTATCGGCGTTATAAAAAAAATATATTAATTCGTTGAACATCTTAATTTTAAAGATTTGGATCTTAAAGAATATTATTCTAAGTGATGTTTTTATTTTGTGGTGGTGTTTCAGGTCAGATGCCGGTGCGTCATGAAAAGGAACCCGAGTTCCTGGCGCCGCTGGAGAACCTGACAGTCACTCAGGGCAGGGACATATATTTCACCTGCGTTGTCAACCACCTACAAGATTACAGGGTAAGATTTATTATCATTTTTTCTTGACAGCTATTTCCTTCCTGTGAAATTTAGTTAATATGTCATTGAATCATTCCTTGGTGAAAAATAGAAAGGAATGTATTTTAATAAGGACTAGGCGCTACAAATATTTTCAGCATACATAATAAAAAAAAAAATCGCTGAGCTAAAATTGCGCAATGGCTTAAAACTAAGGCGTTTAACCAATACATCCTCCATTTATTAACTTATGGCGCAGAGACGTGAAATCTGACAGCAAGTCTTACCCGCTTGGTGAAAACCCTCCTTGTCCCGTCCTGTTTTTGGAGACCCAGATGGGGACCCGTTACTGGACGCACGCAAAAAGCTACTAGTTAGCTAGTGGCTGAAGGCTTTCCCGTGATTCTAGTTGCATCAGTTAGATGTCAAATAGACCTCAGTCTAAGGCTGCAAAGTTAGTATACTACAGCGGGTCTCGAATTGCTTTCTTTGGTAACACGTTGCTAACCTCGAAATACGTGGGAATGGATAAGGAAATGGTAAGGTTCGGAAATGGATTCTACAAAGAGCAGACATCAGTTAGGAATCATCACTTGCGTCTGCACTCTTGCAGACGGACGCGCAGAAGCCCTCAAAAGCAGCGTAATTTCGTTTGTTAGCAATGAAATCCTGGTATCTGACCGGACCTGATGCTGGCTGGACCACTTCAAAGAGCGCAATTCGAGCAGAGTGATGCAGCGGACAGTTCCACAGAACGTGAGGTGCGTCCTGCGGAGAGCTGCCGTCACATGGGCACTCTGCCTGAGATGTGGGATTCAACTGTCCAAACCTGTCGAGGTAGCTCCGGAAGAATCCGTGTCTGGTTAGCAGCTGGCTCGTTTAGTGGTTCAGGATGAGCCACTTTGCGGCCATTCGTTCACGAATCGATGGGAAGTATCCTCGTAGAAAGCATTTTGATTTTTCCCACTCACGCTGCCACTGCCATGCGATGAATGCCCTTACCGTGTTCATAGTGGCCTTGCGAGCTCCCTTCTCCGGTGGTTGGATGATGACCGTGTCGACCGTGGCCAGCAAGCCTCGTCAGAGAAGTCCGAAGGCAGCTACCTGCTGGATTTGGAGATCCAGTGATAGGACTCCACCTAGCACTGGGAGAACAATGTTGGAGACGGTTCGATAGCACTTCGTGAGCATAATTAAAGCCGGTCTCTGGCCAGCAGCAAGTCTATTGCATATTGTTATGAGCTTGCATCTTTCCGCCCAACACACAGCCGCATAAGTAGCCGTACCTAGGAACTTTGAATCGTAGATGATGCGCAGCGCGTGACCTCTCAGACCCCAGTCAGTATGTGAAAGGCATGCCATCTTAACAAACGCGTTGCAGGCCTTGGTCGTTATCCGACGTATATGTGCGTCAAAAGAAAGCTTGGAGTCCAGGGTGATCCCGAGGTAGACCACAGACTGGGCAAACTTGATCCTGGACCCCTGGAAGCGAATTACGGGTCTTACCCAAGTCTTACCCATGAAATGAAGGTCACCCCAGCGTGCTATGGAGAGATCCATGCTCGGAGTGTCACTAAAAGATAGAATCCGAAACGAGGAAATACGCAGAAGAACTCAAGTAGCGTATGCTACGTAACGAATAGGCACACTCAAGTGGCAATGGGCATGACATATCTGTCGAAGAGACGACAGTTGATGGGGAAGAAAAGTATTGGAATGGCTACCAAGAACTGGCAAACGAAGCATTGGCCGACCCCCTACAAGATAGACTGACGATATAAGAAGGATAGCGGGAGTGACTTGGATGAAGAAGGCGGAGGATCAAAGAGGATGGAGACTCATGTGGGAGGCCTACGTTCAACAGTGAACGGACACAGGCTGATGATGATGATGATGATGACATAATATTAAATTATGTTACTTGATGAATGTGATTCTGAGATGGGTGAATCTATGAGAGACATAAATATTTTGCCCTTACCCTACTTTCAAACTTACAAAAGCGGATTTCATACACTACAGGTGTATGATTATACTAATTGTTTTTTTTTTCTTCTAGGTGGCTTGGATCAAGTCTGATACAAAAACGATCCTGGCCATTCATACGCACATGGTGGCTCTCAACTCTAGACTTGCGGTCACCCACAACGGCCATGACACCTGGAAACTCTACGTCAATAATGTGCAAGCAAACGACTCAGGCACCTATATGTGCCAAGTCAACACGGATCCCATGCGCAGCCAGGTAAGAACTACTAAATCCACTAAATGAGTCAAATAGTTCTTAGGATTATGTGTATAGTGTGGCTAGACAAGCATCAGTTAGGAATTTTCACTACTACGATAATGCGTAGAACAATTACTCGTTTACTTATATGTGCCAAGTCAATACAGATTCTATACGCAGCCAAGTAAAAACTATTCAATAAACTTCATAAGCCAAAAAGTTCCTGAGAACTAAATCAATGATATCGTTGGAAATTTTAATTCTTCGACAAATCGTAGACCAATGGAAAAGAAAAGAGAAAGCTATCACCACATTATTAAAGCAACTAAAGAATTGTCAGTCCTTTCATCAGCCTACATACATTATTTGTTTTTCATTTCTAGGCATATGTATATCAAGTAATTAAAGGCTTACGTATACAGAAAAATATTTTTTTTAAATGCGAGAAAATAAGAAAACAAAAGTAATGTTTCATTATTTTCTATTAATATTATGTCAATGTTTTCATAAAGTGGCAATAATGTTTAACTCAGAAGTAAAATTAAGAATTTTTGGTTTGCTAAATGATTCTTTTTATTTGTATTTTTAAATTAATTTTTAATTAATTTAATTAAAAAATTAACATAATAAAAATATTTTACTTTTGATTCACATTTAATTAAAACGATTACATGTTTCGGCCTCCCTGGAGTCCATTTTCAATCATTATTAAATAAAAAAAGTGGCAGTGGCTTATATAGGAATGTAAAATTATTAGTTACGAAGTACACACATATTTACATATGTGTGCGGGTAAAACCATTAAAAAAAGACATTTTAAAATCAAGGGGCATGTGTATATCTTAATGTATTAAACCATTATATAAAATTAATTTAAAATTATAATTATGCAGTTTTACCAAGTATTGTCAGTTTATAACCCAAATGATATAATTTTTTTAATAAAGATGTTTTACAATTTTGTAAATTAATTATACAGTATATTTATGAAGAACAAATGTCATCTCAATAAACATTTTATCTCTTTCCATAAATAAAAAAAGGTTTCTTTAAATGATTAAGAACTGAAAGAAGGTTTAAGAGCAAATTTGCCCCACTTCAGAACTCTGAGAGCAAATCTCCCCTTCCCTACAATAAAATTAAAATTTAAAGGCAAACGAAGAGTGTAATTAGCGATACAAGTCCAATTGCATGCATATTAGGTGCCCCGTCCAACCCCGCTCTCCCCTAAATCCTTAATTAAGTCGAAAAGAAATCATTCGTCTCGCTCTTTCGAAATACTTTTCGTGAGACGAAAAACGGGGGAGACAAGAGTGGTTTGAGTACCGATTTATAAATACTTTTTATTGCATCGGTATTAATTTTTTACGTCTTTTTTTCAATTTATCTTTTTCTTTATTGGTTCGACTGTGCATCAGATGTTTTGAAATTGATTGAATGCGAATTATTACAGCTATTTACTTTCTTAATAATGATTACACTTAGTTATAAAACAAGAATCCTCGTCACCAATTTACTATATAAGACTTTAATTTTAGATTTTGCTATAACGTATACACAAATGGTTAAATTTTTTATTTTTCTTGATTTGAATTTGCTATAAGATAGGTATTTTACCATATATAATAAGTTAACACGCTAAATTAACGTTGACTTTGTCACTGCTTAAGCTAAAAATTAAATTCCTTTAGTCGGTATTTCCGTGAAAAAATATAATGTTGTACGACTTTCAATATTTTTGAATATTCTTTAATTAATTAATTTATACTTAAAATATAAAATCTTACTCATTTATCAGGCTTTATTATAATTGTCAAAAGTTTTAAATAACTTGTTTATAATTTAATATTAAAGCACCTGGTAATACTAAATTCAAAAAGTACACCATTTGAACCAATAAGAAACCAATTCCGTTTGTGAAATGCCATTGATGCGCTCTAAAAAAATATTTTTATTATTTATATAATGTTAATTCATAATAATTGTAATTGCTTATAAACAAAAAATAATTTAAAAAAAGTTTTCATTAACAAAATTATATGTGTTACTTATATTACATTAAGTGAGGACTTGGTTTTTATCAATAAAACCTATGAAAAATTAATTACATTTTTAAAATTTATTGTGTATTTTTCAATTTGTATCTCTCAAATTCCTTTAAAAATAAAATGACTTTGTAAGAACTAAGTGAGCACCGATAAATCGAATATATTTAAAAAAAAATTGCTGTATATGTTGTATAGAAATATGTGTTATTTTTCTTTATCATTGATAAAAGGACATAGCGCTATTTTTTAATAATTTTAAATTTTATGTTTTTTACGTCTAAACAAGATTAACAAACAGCTTCAAATATCAACAGCAGTCTTTAGGGTGACTTAGAGTCAGGTATTTATTTATTACTGACTAGCTTACATTCGTTTTAAAAATAAATATACACAAAACAGTAAATAATTAAATAAATTTTAGTATTTTTTTATTTCCATAAAAGATTTTCATTTTATAGTTCATGAAATGAACTCTTTAAATAAAAATCGTTAACTTCCAGACACATTTTTTGCCGTCGACAAAAATAAAATTTAAATAAGAGTGATATTTCGAGTCTGGACTTAAAAAACTATCACAATGTGGATAAAAAATGCAAAAAACGTATTTGCAATGTCAGATTTTTTACATGAAATAATTCAAATAAATGTGTTATTTTCCATTGACTGAACTGAAGGGTCGTATCATTCATCATAAAGGTAATAGAAAATATTCGTGAAAAAAAATAAAATATTTGCACATTTTTGAAAATATGAAAAATAAATAAAAATGTTTTTAAAAATTCATCCATAACCATTGTATCAATAAAAGCTAGAATATATATAAATACTCGTATTCAAAACTTCTAAGCGATACCATAACACGTCCCTAAAATTATTTTTTAAATATTAATGATTGAACCTTTCATTTTATAGTTTTATTTTTAGATTTTCTTTTTTCGAGGTTAATTTTTTATTTAAATTTAAAGCTCATCTCGCATTCAATAACTGAAGGTAGTTTTTAGTAGTACGTTGATATTTCATAGATAAAAATTACACGCGTCCTGTTTTGAATGAGCCCCAAAATTTCTTATAGACCAAATCGTCTCGGTTCAAAAAAGAGCAGTATATCTAATAAATAACGACACACTTACGTTAAATCTCCAGTTCTTGGAACACACACATAAGATTGATATCACTAAGTATTTTTTATCCTTAACACCAAAGCCATTGCTAATCTGTGTTGACTAAAAATTGTTACTTTCCATAGTTCCGTCTCAAATGCTAGTGATAAGAGACTAAGCTCTAAAACACTTTTCTTTTATCTCCTTCTCTTTTTAAAAAAATCTGTTTCCCTCCAAGAAATAAAACAATAATCAATTGATATCGTTTCAACACGTATATATAAAACAACACATATTTTTCTCGTGCAGCTTCCAACCGCCCTAGCTGAGCGTCGTAGAGCCCACTGGTTACAACCGGTTGCGCTATTATACATACAATAACATACAAAATACTGCATTTAGTTAAGTTGCGTGGTGTGAAATTTTTTCATAAGTTCGAATGATTATCATAATGTTCCCGAGTTCTGAACCATTTAGTCCTAAGAGGTAGTACTTCAGAAAATAACAACAAGGGAAATGAAATTTATATGGAAAACCACGGCAAAATTTTTCTGATAAATAAAAAGCGTGCGTTAAGGTAGGGTTGACTGTACGTTATTTAATTCAACTTGTATCTTACTTTAAAAGCATTATTTAATGCACTTATGAAATCTTCTTAACCTTTTCTATGCCAAGCGGTTTTCGTATGGGGAGACCCCGAGGGCCGTCATTTTTTTGAAAAATCAAAAGCTATTTTTAAAATCGATGTATTATCGATAATTCTTGACAATACGTAGTAGCTAATTATTTCAACATGGCAGCAAGAGATGTCACTGTGTGTTAAATATTTTAAATTAACCAAAAAACGGGACATATGATGACACAGAGGCTCAAACCAGAGCGAGAATACTCGCTCTTTTTCTATAGCCGGCCTGCTGGGCACGGCCAAGAATGCGCGTAATCTCGCTCTTGGCACAGAAGCGGTTTTAATTATGTCTGGTAAAACATTTACTCATTTTGTCTCATCAAATACTAGTACGTATCTGATAAGATGGTGTTTGCTGTGAATTCGTATGTTAATATCAATACATGAATGGCATAGATTGTTAAAAATTTCAAAAAACTTTTTTTTTAAGTATGTATGTTAAAAAAATATCTTTACTGCTGAATTTTAGTGTAGCCTTACTAATATTTAAATAAAATAAACGTTTTAAACTTTTGCATACTTAACGACAGCTTGTAAGCAGACGAGTAAAAAATAATTTTTGCACACAACAGTGTTGCAAATTTGTCTGAAATTTTTGAACTATTTTCCATAAATTTTGCGAACAATAGCCGTCTGCGGGTGGGGTCCACGTGGAATGCCGGTTTCGCGTACGAAATAAAATTCCAGACTCCGTACGGGGACCAGGACAAGCAGAATGCTAGCGAACCTCTATACGAGAATGTTGGACCTCCTGATAAAGGCATAATAACAACGTTGTAATCACGGTGGTTAAGACCCACGATAGCTCTTTCACGATAAAGCAAGCTAACGTCACAGTTTTCAGCACTGAAAATTGTTTCATTTTTTTTTTTAACAATCAAATGTTAAGTGTTTCAAATTATGACTTTAGAGTGTAGATAAGGAGCTCTTGTAGTATAAATATCTGTTTTTGAACGAGTTTTTTTATTATTTTGTCCACTTCTGAAGCATTTTTAAGAATAAATTACAATTAATAATTTCAAAAAATGATTGAATAAGTGATGAAAAATAATTATAATGAATTTTTAAATTTTTTATATTACAATATTTTTCAATAGTCTAATCTTATTTTATGGATCATTGTCTATATTTCAATATTAATAGTAATTAAATACACACATACAATTATACACCGGTCCGAGATTCGGTTCGAGACCCGAGTGGTACTTACTAAATAAATAGATTGTCGGTGACTAATGATATGTAAAAAGATTGTGAATAAATGTTGATTGATTGAATCATAAAAATAATAATATCCATACTATGAATATATCCTACAGAGACATCTGTCGTTATATGATGTTAACAATGTTATATATGTACATCGGGTTTCACGTATCTGCCCAGGCAGAGAATGGTCGTGTGGATAGTGGTGTGTTGAATAGAGCAAAGGGAGCAAGGCTCGTGGTTCGAATCCCGTGTCTGCCGATATTTTTTCTTAGTAAATTGATGCGTATAAAATTTTATGTATATGTGTATTTAATTATTAAAAATAATTCAATTAAAAAAAATAAAAAAATGCACGTTAAAAGCCTTATTTACCCGAATTTTTAAACTTACAAACTAAAAATGATAAATACCATTAATTGGTTAAAAACATAAACACGTAATATATTTTTGGATTCGTATTAAGTCGTTAAGTTATTATTAAAATATTATTGGTGTAAAATGGTTCTCAACGCGTTTCTATATTTTGATAGTGACAGGTTTGTTGAAAAGTTATAAAACTATGTAGTAGTCAAGATTCTTTTCCCATATAACGTAATTTCTACATTTAAATCTAAGCCAAATAAATTATACTTGTATTCAATTTTGTAATGTTTAAATTTTTATTTTTTTTTCCTTAAAGAAACATACAAATCTGAAAAACTCAATTCACTTCTGAAGTAAAATAAGAATTAATCCTGAAATAAAAAAATACACTGTATACAAATATAGGTACTTATGATTAAGTACTACGAACCAGGCAATAAAGAAAAGCAACAGAAGGACCCAATGCTCATCAAACAGACAACGCCAATATATTATTCCTCCAAAGAAACTCTTGGAGTTCATTTCTGAATCTGGGCCTCCTTTTTTTGGAAAAATTTGGTAAACGGACAGCTATTTTGTACTGATATCCATAAAATACCCTGAAATTTTTTGTTCAGCAACTATAACTTTGTTTTGAATTATAAAAAAAAATTAAACTTTTAAGAAATACATATAGTTCAAAATATTAAACGTTAACAATAAAGTTAGTATTATAAAATGATAATATAAATATCAAATTTCTTACATGTTTCAAGCTAAATTTGTCCAAAAGCAGGCCGATTGTTGAAAAAAGAAGAGTCTCTGGTTCGGAACGTATAATATCATTTAATAAATAAATGTAAAAATAGCATGATACTTTAAATTTAAAATTTTGAAGTAAAATAAAGTTAAAAATATAAATTTAATTAAAAAATGCTTCCTTCTTTAATAGATATTATATTGATAACTAGTTAATCCACCGAAAAGCAACATGTTTCATACACTTTTTGCTATTTATCGTCTTGTTCTTAAGTGCTAAGTTAACCACTTATAAAATATTCAGGACTACTCTGCATGCAAATTCAGCGCCCATCGAGCGGGCCTCGCGGTTTTTCAGGCCGTTTCAGCGCCCTTCAGTTCGGAGGCTTGAACAACCACCTGTTGCATCTACTCCCTGAAAGCTAACCTCCCCTTGCTTATAGAGCCATCGGCGCCTTAAAGGGGGGAGAAATAAGGGTCTGCTGAAGCCAAGACGGCTGAAATATGTCCGAAATACTAAAAAAGCCTAGAGTTTTGAACAATTTACCTTATTGGTTATGTTGATTTTTTGTATTTACATTAAAGTAAATTGATAGATACAAATAGACTCACAGCAAACATCATTTTATATGACACATCTCTCATCAATAAACCTGAGAAAAAATAGAATAGCGGACGCTAGAATTCGAACCATGAACTTTTACAATCATTTTTCAATCTGTATTTAGCGTGGCCCGATGCTAGTTGTTTCAATGAATGGGGAAATTAACTCTTTAGTATTATTAATACTCAATACTTGAGTGATGACGCTTGTTCTAAGTTGTGTGTGTATTTAATTTGTATTTGAATTACTATTTAATAAAAAATATGTTTGTTAAAGTTACCTCTTGGATTAAATGTCCAATTTCCTTGATAACTTCGGAATTTAACTGAATTCAATATTTAAAAAAATTTTGATTAACAAACATCTAAAAATAACTCGAATACTATAGATGCCTTCTCGTCAAGTCTCTAGACTCTTGTTTTAGGCAGTCGGGAATCATATACGTTCTCACCTATAGATGCAAGTATGTATTCTAGGGCAACGCATAGACATTGACAACTGACATAACTTTGTGTCGGCAATTTGTTTTACGTATTTAAAATAAATATAAACCATAAATGAAATATAAATAAATTTTCCATATGATGTTTAGAGAATCACTAATGCGATGCAAATAAATTAAATAAATCATTTTTAATTTAATATTACTTTATTTTGGACTTATTACATGTTACAATTTTGACTACATTAGTTTTAAATGTATAACGAATATTATTTTTTTAATTCAAAGAAACACAAAAGCAAGGTTGTAAGTTCCTCTGTGGATTTAAAAATACTTCTACATTTTACGAGTGGCTAAACCTACCAGGGGCAGCCATTTATTTTACATTTTTTTGTGCTCGAAAATGTAAAAAAAGACTTCTAAAGCAGGAGCCCGTAGACTTCGATAAACGGCAGCTATAGTATGGAAGATAAATTTTGGGCGGTTATTTTATCGTTAGAAAATATTTAAGGATATCAAATGTTTGACCCGACACTTCAAAGGGACGATTGAACTGAAAGAAAGTCTTAACCTAACCAAGTTACGGTCTGCGACTTATGTTGATTGACTTCAGTGATCAAATAGTAGGTAGGCCGTGCTTACTCACAATATGAAATTGTCGTTGCTTACAATTTCTTTGTTTTATTTTAATTACAATGTTTGATTATAACATTAATAATTTTGAAGCAATTAAATGTTTTTTTATTACATTTAAAATTTTAAATTTATAAAGTAATATTCATTAGCATTCATTATACTTCGTGAGGTTAATGATTTTCTACGGGAAGACATGCTGTTTACTGGATTGAAAAATCACTTCAGTTTCTGAAAATAACAGCCCTTAGGGTTTCGTACAAGGGCAACTCTCCTATTGAAATATTGCGGTGTGAATTCCTTCCAGGTAAAATTCAGGAAATTCCCAAGGCGATCAAACGATAAGGGGTACGAAAATTGTAGCATGGTATGAATAATATTACTGAAGTGTTATATTATGGATTGAACTATTACTTACAGGATTCAGGTTTAAAAATAACATTCAGAGTGTTTTTTTATAATTATATCCAATCAAAAAACCTGGAAAGAGCTTTTATTTTTTTTTAAATTAATACGTTTTATAATATTCAGAAAATATGTCAGACAATTACACGCGGAAAGGTTTTGTTTTGTCGTTAAGATTTAAAACAATAAAAGCATAGCTTATAGTTTTTTTTTTGAAGATTGCCTGTTTTTTTGGATACTAAAATATTTCAATGCATACAATGCCATAACAAAGACTTTTTTTTATATATAAACGTATTTGAGTGCAAAGATGTCTTGAGACAAGGGAAGAACAGCGGCAACTAACAGAACTGAGTATCGACAGTTTGTGATGATGATATACACATACAGGAGATTACCGACAGATGGTGACAGTAATTCTGAAATCTAATCAGTGGAATTCTATGACGCTTATCATGCTGCATATGGCTAAGCGCTGCATGTGGAGTATTGATCTGCCAATGTCATAGACTACAGGCCGAGATTCACGCATCATCCTTTATTATTACAGGAATTTACTATGAATGGGTGGTCTTCACGGGACGACTTTCGTGTAACACTAATTTTGATTAATAGGCTATGACTGGAATTTTTACAGGTGAAGGATTAAATTCACACCAACCGGGGGTATTTTAGAACTCAGAAATCGATTAAAAATCTTTATTTTTAATCTCCGTCGGTGATCGAACCCACGACCTTTGGATTGCAGAGCAAACGCTTTGACCAGCTACACCCACCGGTTGAAATATATGTTTCAAATGTGAAATGGCTGTGTAATTTAAGCGTTAAAAAAATGTATGTTAAGCGTCAAGGAAGATAGGCACTTAGTAAGAAAAATCTCAGAGAGGTGAGCCTGGTGGATCGGTCACATCATGCGCCACGAAGGTTTTCTTCAGGACATCGTGGAGGGAGAGGGTTGACGGTAGAAACTGTAAAGGTCGCCCTAGACGGGAGTATTTGCAGCAAGTGTTCGAGGACATGAGTTGTAGCTCTTATGCTGAGCTGAAGAGGGTTGCGGAGATCCGAGAGGAGTGGAGATTAAAATGCAAGATTCTGTTGCTGCAAACTAATCCACTTGATTGATACTAAGAAGAAGAATGTTAAGCGTAAGTGCATTTTTAAACTAAATAACATAGTTTGATGGGCAAAAGTCACTTTTGAAATTTATAAAAATTATGTTTTTGTTAATAAATGCGGTAATAATGTAACAAAGCATACTGCTACAATAAAGGGCAAAAAACAGGGTTGCGAAATTAATTTATTTCTTTTCCGATTGTTCCGCGGCACCCGGCAGCAAGTAATTTAGATCTCGCGCCGTCAAATGGACTGCCAGGGGGCGAGCAAACGAAGACGTTAGCAGCGAAGCGGATCTTCGCAGTGATAATGCGCGGATCAGGGTTACCAACGACGCAAAAAGTATCGGTAATATTACAATCGATACTTGAAATTAAAAGAAAAGTGCAAAATTATTCCGAAATTATACACGATACCTCCACTTATAATTTACTTTCTAACACATCGTAAACGAAAACAAAGCAGACATTTTACACGTTTTTTTTTAATGGGCGTCCTTTTGGACGAAATTTTCAAGACTTCAAAAGGTTCTTCATACTTTTTATAAAGAAACGTATTTTTAAACAGATCACGTTTATCTATTTTTCCTATCCAAGGATATTTTCATTTGGCATCGTTGACAGCCCAAATGAATAAAAAATTCTTTAGTATTTATAATCGTGTTGAAAACATCAGGGTTTCATCCTGTCTGCCCAGAAGTGGGCGATGTCTAAGGCGTTATTCCCGGCAATCATCAGGTTTTCTTGGATGCAGCTACTTGGACACAGCGCTCACTTCAGAAGATGGGACAGGGTCTGCTCCACGCCGCGGTCACATTCAGTCAGTCCACTGTAAAACTGAGACGCTTTCATTTGTGTCTTCATCTTGCATACTCTGGTCCGAAGTCTGTTAAGGGACCTCCATATTACGCATACAACAACACACGCAAAATACATATATATTTATTTATGTAAAAAAGGGAAAATATAAAGCCGAAATATTAATAGTTTCAAAGCGGCAATTACTATATTAACAGCCTTTATCTGCTATAAAGCTTTAAGGATGTATATATCTTATATAACAAACTGAAATTTAGTTTGATTATGTGTGATTAGAGGAGGTATTATAGATAGGCATGTATATCGGAAAACAACCTTATTTATCAAATATATAAATTTGATTTAAATAAATAAATATATTGTTAACTTTGGTTTCTATGGATATAATAGTGCTATTTTATAGCCATCTGAGTTAAAAGTCCGAGCGAAGCCGGGTACCAGTACTCGTAAAATCATCAATTTAACATCTCTTTGGAAAACTTTGAATAAAACAGTTCATAAAACTAATGAATTCTTTGACACATACGAGAAGATTTAAATTGTTCATAAATATTGATTAAACATTGTATGTATGCCTACATTTATTAAAATATGGAATAAATCATTTTAAAAATATATTCACAATTAAATACTCACCGAAAGGTTTAAACTTTAATGAATTTATAAAAGCAAAATGAGATGAACATATTCTAAGTATTTAGTAGAGTATTTACGTAGAATTTTTCTCGTGATTACCCCAAAAAACTTAAGTTAGTTACAGTATACTTTTAATGATTTTAAGTATTTTTAATTTTATATACGCTGGAATTTTAATACATACAATTTATAAGTAAAATATTCAGGTATCATGCAGAGTATTGTAATTTTAACAGACATACATAATTTCGACTACATAAAATAATTTTATTGATTTAAAGAATATTTATATAGAATCATCCATGTCATATTAGATAATACATAAGTATCGGAGTATCGATGTCAAATATATTAGTATCGAAGTATCCCTTACCGATGAAGTAGGTAATAAGGGGAGATTGGGTGTTACTAAAGTGGGGGTGGGGAGTTAATGGTTCAGGGTGTTACGCGCCATAGTGGAATCGGAGAATAGGGATGATTACAAAATAACTGGAAAAAATACACTTCTAGTAATTTTACTTAGAAAATTGCATTGCATACATACATTATGGAGTATTTTCATAAGTAAACCTCTTTAAATTTTAATTAAAAACATAAAATATATCATATGTCATTACTTTTGATTTTTGAAGTATTATACGAATACGATTGGATGGACAGCATTTAGAAAATTTACGTACATTTTTAAAGCGAAAATTACGTAATTTCATAAAATTAAGCATTTAATCAATGCATTTTCCTAGTATTAACTTATGGCGAAGAGACTTGGAATTTAATAGAAAGCCTTTCACATAAAATAAATGTAACACAACGTACCATGAAGAAATTCATGCTTGTAGTGTCTCTTAAAGATAGAATCCGTAAGTAGTACATGCAACCCGATGAAGAGGCACACTCTGCAATGGGGAGGACATGTCTGTTATAAATACGAAATCAGACGACGATGAAAAGTGTTGGGTTGGTGTCCAAGAACTGGCAATCAGAGCGGTGGCCTGATGGAATGTCGACGTCAGAAGAATAGTGGGAGTAGTCTGCATTCGGAGTTCGGAGGATCGAATAGAATACGAGAGTTCTATTATCGACTGGGTAAGAAAACCGACTAATGATGATGACAATAAGAACTTATGATCTTCTCAATTTCTATACGCAAAAATAACCTCTTCATATCGTTCTCAGATGCAGTTTCTAGCATTTTATTATAAAAATTTCAAGGACAATTCCGACCTATCCTTGAATACGGCAGTCATCTTTGGATTCGAGGCCCAATATACCTTCTAAAATGAATTGACTCAGTTCAAAGAAGAACAATTCGTTTGATAAACAATGACACTCTTACGTCTAACCTACAATCAATGGAACACAGACGTAAGATTGGTCCACTTTAGTCTTTTCTACTGTCATTACCACGGTCGCTGCTTTTCGAAAACTTTAAGAACTTATTCTTCCTGCACCTTCCATTACCAACAAAATTGTCTTACACTTGCCGAACATCCATACACGGTTAATGTGTGTCGACCAAAACTGGCAGTTTCCAAAGTTCCTTCCTTAATGCCACCTGTAAGGTTTGGAATGCTCTTTCCAGCGTCTATGTTTCCTCCTTCATACTATCTGGATATCTTAAAAAAACAGATAAATTTACATTTGTAATCTCCCCAACCCAAACAAACACAAACATAACACACGTTTCCCGCATGCAACGTCAAGCCTCCTGGCTGAGCGTCATATAGTGCACTGGTCTTGACCGGTTGTGCTCTCCTGCATACGATTACATAAAATAAAACTTATTGTATGGTTATCGTTGTATGAAAGGTTTGCCTTGCTCTTATATAGGGTCCGCCATCTAACGTTTTTTTTAACTAGTGCTTATTTCGTGAATGGTAACATTTAGCTCATGTCTGATTTTACAAATAATTAGTTTTATCTTTCCGCTAAACGAATATGGTTGTGTATATGCTTGAACAACGCTGGGAAATATTGCGACATTACTTTGAAAATCAGGCCATTTTTCTTCGAAAATGAGCAAGGAGTGGCCGTTACAGTCAATGGCGATCGTTATCGGGCCATTTTGTTCACAAAAATTGAAGAAGAGGATATTGGAAACATTTGGTTTCAACAGGACGGCGCTACGTGCCACACAGCTGAAGCTACACTCGATGTTTTGCGCCCTGTTTCAAAAAAAATAATGTTATTTGGCGGACCCTATACTTCAATCCTTTACCTGTAGCAATGAATCATTCCATACAGGAAGTAAATGTATCCAGAGCGTCTTAGACATACACACTCGCAGTAAGTTGTAGCCGGAAATTAGAACCGCACATACACCAGTACATAATATACATTACGTTACATAGAAGAGAGATTTCATCTAACAATATATTATCTACAGCGAGAGATGCTTTATGATAAGCCTACCTAATGCGAAAAATATACCAGTGAAAAGTTCCAATCGAATATTATATTTAATTTGAAATCAAAGCAATCATTCTAATTTCAAAATGTTTAAATTATTATATTATTATGTTTCTCTTTACATATGCGACCCTTAATTGTATCATATGATCGTCACAATTATCACTAAAGATTTGGTAACCCGAATGGTCTTCATGCCATATCTGTTCTTCTTTCATTAGACCATATATGTTATTTTTTATGTAAAAACATTCAGGACAATCCTGAAAGATGTTGATAGCATTTCTGAAGTCTCATCTGTGGAATTCGATGACGATTACCATACTGCATATGGCTAAGCACTGCATATGGAGTGTTGATCCGCCAACGTCATAGACTACAAGCCGAGCTCTAAAATACACCAACCATTTATTTTAGAGCTCATAAATCGATTATAAATATTTTCTTTTTTTAAATCTCCGTCGGGGATCGAATCCATGGTCTTAGGCTTGCAAAGCAAACGTTTTGACCATTGAGCTATGACCGCCAGCAAGATTAAAATTATACAGCTCTGAAATACTTTTGATAAAATAAATATAAATAATTAGCTAGATTTTTTGTATGGCTATTTTAGATACGAAAATTATGTCAATATTTATTTAACGCTCGGATTATAAATTCTAAAAGACTACATCCCGAGATTCACACTGGGTCGTCTTCATGGAACGATTTTCGTCTACCAACCATTTTTAATTAAATAGGCTATGACTCGCATTTTACGAGTTAGGGATCAAATTCACACCAACCGGGGGTATTTTAGAAATCGATCGAAACAAATCGATTAAAAATATATCAATTTTAATCTCCGTTGGGAATCAAACCCATGACCTTTGGCTTGCAAAGCAAACGCTGTGACCATTGAGCTATACTCGCCGGCAAATATATATGTATGGTTCCGGATTTAACTTTAAGGACCCTTACAAAAATACTATTGCAGCTAATACATGTTCCAACCAAGTTGACCTACCTCACTTAATTGACTGTAGAATTATAAAAAGCTGCCAATTTCAAGCATTAGTATCTCTAATATGTGTAAGGTTTTTATAATATGATATGATTCATTGGTGTACAAAAGAATGAGGATAATGTTAGCACTGTACAAATACCAGTTTGTTAAGATGGAGTTATAGGACTATTTATTTCAGTACCAAGATTACTGAAACTCTCAACGTTCTCAACAGACTGAATATGAAATGTTATATCTGCATCTTGACAAGCAACATTTTATTTCAAATTCGTCTTATTTGTTTCATATATACACTTATTTCATATAATATATTTATGATGGTTATCAATTTCAAAAGAGTCAAACCAAAAATATGGATATAATTTTTCGGTTAGATAACAGATTTGACTAAATTTATAGTGAATAGAAAAATTATACTTCTTTATGTTATTTTAAATACTAATTAAGTCAAGGATAATAATTTAAAAAATATATCAATGTAGCGCTTAACTATTAAATTACAGATTTATGCATTCGTATACGATAACATTCTTATAAAGTAAAGGATGTTAATGCCAAACTGCAGTATGATATACATATACAGTTTCCAGTATTTTTATGCATGAGACGATATATTGTACACTTTAAAATGAATAAGTAACTCTATGTCCTTTCAAACAAACATTTTTTTCCTGCTAGTATGGAATTCTCTGCATATTCCTGTAATATTCCCGAGGTGCCTCCATTTCAGATATGCGCGTAGTTAAAAACCTGAAAACCCGAAAAAAAAACATCCCGCCGTCGTGAAATTTCACTGAGAGCTTACAATAGAAGAAGGTGAGAGACATAGTAAGTATCCATACCGCCAGACATGCACTTAAAAGGCACACAACATGTGTAATGGTTTATTACTATTTTAGCTCACTTTTACTGCTATATAAAACTCATGTTAATCACATTACATACCTTTCTCCATATCTGTGTCCTAAATTAAGCCATGAAATAGCAAGTGGGTATAGATCAATGGTCAAAGCATTTGCTTTGCAAGCCAAAAGTCGTGGGTTCGATTTTTAACAGAGAATAAAAAACAATGTTTTTTAATTGATTTCTGAACTCTAAAACACCCCCGGTTGGTGTTAATTTGATCCCTCACCCGTAAAATGCCAGTCATAGCCTGTTTATTTAAATTGGTGGTAGACGAAAGTCGTCCCGTGAAGATCACCCATTCATAGTAAATTTTTGTAAATAATAAGAATGATACGTGAATCTCGGGCTGTAGTCTATGACGTTGGCTGATCAACACTCCACATGCAGCGCTTAGCCATATACACCATGGTAAGCGTCAAATAATTCCACAGATGAGACTTCAGAATAACTATAACCATCTGTCGGTATTCTCCTGTAAGTGTTTTCATAAAAAACATACAAAAGTACTGTCATAAAATCTGGTAGCTGATGATAATTTAGAATAGTTCTGTATACCACAGCATTAAGTAGTGGACTTATTATTAATTAAAACTCAGTGATTTCATTCCAAATTTTACTTGTTTTATTATTTAATTATGACAAATTATAAAGTTACTGCATTCTATGATGAGTATATCATTATAATAACCGAAGTCAATGAAAGAAACCAAGTTCAGTGTTATTTATCGTATTAAATTTTGCACTTGTTTGTCCAATGTAAGCCATCGCTATATTTTGTACCCGGTTTCGCGTACAGTATTTCAGTTTCAAAGCTTCAGGAGACGCCTGCTGCGGCAGGCATCCGCTGGCCTGAAATTCCGCAAATTTCAACTGAAACTCGTCAGATTTCAGTCATCTTTCCGGCATACTTGCCCGGAATTTCCGGGCACGTACCGCGTAATGGGGAATTATAAATAATAACACACAGGTTGCGCCACGCGTGGCTCGCAGAACGTGGCGCGTGGCGCAAGCACACACACGCCACGGCAAAAATGTTCCACACACAAAGTCGCTGAAAAGCTCCGGGCGTGCTTTTGAGAGAAGGACGGAAGGTCACGGTTTAAATTTTACTGAAAGCAATAAT
This sequence comes from Glossosoma conforme, assembly GCA_022606575.1. NCBI lineage: Eukaryota > Metazoa > Arthropoda > Insecta > Trichoptera > Glossosomatidae > Glossosoma > Glossosoma conforme. The sequence continues at coordinate 972,614 of JAGTXR010000039.1, forward strand.
AATGCGAAAAACGTGCAACAATCTAAATTTTAAATTGATTGCAAATCGTTTTACATTCACTACTGACGTCAATCACAAACAAACCACTATATATTTATCTGTGCATACACTTTGATATCCATTTCAATATTAAAATAATAAGTATTTCTTGCCTTTGTTTTAACATGGAACACATTGAGCACTGTTTCACTTGTTGTAATACTGCAGAATGACGAACTTGGTACAATAGTAGAAAATACTAATTGAACCAATTTTATGCCTGTATTCCATCGATTGCAAGTTAGACGTAAGAGAAACATAATTTATCAAATTAATTTATATAATATTGTAAAAATAAAGTACACCCGAGTTATCAAAACATTAAATCCGATTAAAAATATCATCTCCTAGAACTAATGCATTTAATCAAACAATATTTTTTCCATCTTAAGGTATATATATACTATTAGATTAAAATGAAATTTTTATATTTCAATATTTCTTTCAGTCTATACAGATAACATTAATAATGTTTCTTAATTAACGCATAATAAAAAGTTTACTTTTTACTTTGCGATACTTAAAATACATATTTGTACTGAAATTTCTATGTATATCTAAAAATAAACAAAGTTTACACTAATAATACAAAATTTAACACTAAAATACAAAATACAATTTTTTGATTTATACAGCGTTTTTAGTTTGTACAGCCATTTTAAATATGGAGAGGTTGGTCCACCCTATATATTAGTTTTTAAGAGATGAATCTCTCCACAAATCGCTTGCAAATCGCATCACTTGACACGACATTCCTCGACTCTATCATCTCTATCATCTCGCTACATTTTTTCCTAGCTAGATTCCCAAGAAAGAGGTATAGGAGTCTCATAAACCAGACATCTAAGCGTCTAGAGACCGGCCGGTGCGATCGTCAAAAGACCAGGCGTCCCTACGTAGGGAGCCCTGGCCTGTGCTCGCGGCATTTCCCCTCGGGGCAAACCCGCTCTCAAAGACTGAATTCCGCGGGCGACATATTTTGCAAATAATTCGCTTTCGGAGACAACCTCGCCTCCGTGTAGGGTAGACCTCCATATTATTATAAAGCCATATATATTTTTGGACACGTGTAGTATATTATGTGTACACTGTCATGATTTTGTTTATGGGTAAATATTATAGCTTAATATCGTTTATATGATGTTCTCTATATAATGGAATGCAACAGTAAAAGCGTTGCTATTAATTATTATTACATACAAATTAGTCAAGATGAATTGTCATTTTTAATATAATTTTACTGTTTTTAACACATTGATATATACACACAAGTCAACTGTAATTATCATTGTCAATGACAACTCTCTTGTCCATATCGGAAAAAAAGAAATAGCAAACGCTGGGATAATGAAATATATGGGATATGAAACACATTGTAAAAGTTCTCTGAAAACGTATAATTTTTTATTTTTTATTAATTTGTTTTCAAATAAAATAATATTTATAATTATTTCACATTTTACGATATTAAAACAACATGTTTTCGTAGCCATTCCCATTCTTTGTATCCTAATTATGTTCTTAAAAAATATGTGGTATAATTTTTAACCTTATTGATATATTTTTTGGTGAGCGTTGTTCTCGTTAGATCACCGAAGATAGGCACAAGATGCAGACAAAAACATGTTGTTACTGCATGTTACTAACTGTGGTCAGGCTGAACCGTTCCTTAAGGGCCATATGCTACAGGCCTCGGGAGGGTAGGGTTAATGATCCGATTATTCATAAAAAATATTAATAAAGGACTCAAATCGTACCTTAACTACAACAGCAGCCTTGTCTTTATGCCTCCGTGCTTCTACTGTCGAGGTCATAGGTAGACACATATTTTTCTAGGCTCTACATGTGCAGATATGTTTTAAAGCGAAGCATTTACTGTAGCAGAACTGAGTTGTGGTGACCATATATTGCCGATATGGAAGAAAATTATGGCATTCTGTCGAGACTTATAGGTTGAAGAAATCTAAAAAAATGTCAATTTTAAATTATGAAAATTAAGCAACAAAATGCAGCTTAACCTTTTTTTCATAGCTTAATTATATTTATTTGTTAGTTTAAAGTATTTCATCTTCCATCAATCTTCTCCTAGATTATCAGCTTCGTTAGTTGCATTTAGTAACCCTAATTATGAACATCACTCTAACCTTTTGAGAGCAGTTTAGTAAGCTTAACCATCTCGTAATCAAACGTTAACCCTACATGAACAAATACCACTCTATAGAGCAATATAATAGATTAATATCATGAAATTTCGTCTGTTTTTTGTTATCCTCGTAGAAATATGATCTATAAGTAATTGTAAGGTACAGCGGTACACTGATTGAAAATATTAATACTACTTAAGTAGTTATATTCGCTAAGTGATCAAGAAACGTGTATCTTGTAAGTGTTCGGAATCTTAACGTCTAACGTTTCTATTTATTTCATAAATTTCTGAGGAAGTTTCTACTTAGAAGTTGTTTGCTGTAGATTTTATGCGTATCAACATTACAATTTTGTCACTTCATTTAACTCTATCGTTACGGCTCGGTGGAATACAAATTATAATGTCAATACAGCGTGAATTTTTCAAACCATTTTTTTTGCTTAAAACTAGTATTTGAAGCATAAAAGTACTTTTCAGACCTATTTTCATATTTATCACATTATTTCTTTTATCATTTAGCTATCATATGATGCATAAAAAACTATTATATTTAACAAACGTTCATTATGTAACTCCACACATATGGTGGCATTGACACATGTGGTTTACAGAAAAAATGCTCCTGTGACGAAACCTTACGGTATTTATTTACTTGTTTTACAGATTCCTGTAAAGAATACATGTAGGTTGATAAAGGGAATGACTGCACTTCCAATTTCCTACCGTGGATGTCACAATGAGTACTGAAATTAGCAAAATGATATATCACGTCAACCTATGTCAACGGTCGGGGAATCTTTGACGGCATATGCCGACAACCGATGCAAGGGGTTAAAGGTTTAAAGTACTATGCCACTGTATATTCATACGTAAGTCTACTTTTTACCATATATTATACAGGACCTAGCCCCTGGACATGACTAGGGGTGGAATATATGGACGTCCCTTAACAGACTTTGGACGGGAGTATGCAAGACGACAAATGAAAGCCTGGCAGTTTTACAGCGGACCGACTGAATGTGACTGTGGCGTGGAGCAGACCCTGTCACACCTTCTAAGAGTGTTCGCTGTGCCCGAATAACTGCACCCAGGAAGACCTGATGATGGCCAGAAGTAACGCCATCGACGTCGCCCACTTCTGGGCAGACAGGATCTGACCCTGTTGCTTCCGACACGATTATATAAATTTATATACCATATATTCTATGGCAGTCATGATTCTCATACATGTGCTTGAAGTTAAGAAGCCTCCTTCATAACTTATTATCTATATGTGCATATCTCTCCTGTTGTGATGCAGCCAACGCTAAACAACTCGGGGAAAACCCAGTTATTTATAAGTTTAAATACACGGAAGCCAAACAATATACACGTGTTGAAAACCTTACACGTCACAGATGAAAAACCAAAGATATTCCTTTAGTAAAATGGTACGTGTTTGGGTTTATTTAAACTAAAAACGAATAAACCAACATTATAAACCGACTCGTCAATATTTACATCATTAAATATGTATTTATTTTTATTTTTTACGATAAAATAAAACTTAAACATTGAATGAAAATATGAGTTTTCTGTTTTTGGGCTTAGAATTACCAGAATCTAAAAAAAAATTGTTAAATTATTTCCGTAATGGAATTTCGTACATTGAGGAATACAATTTTTTTAATGACTGTTGATACTATTTATTAAAGGACCTGTATTTATTTGTTCAGTAACTTATTCAAGGCTTTGTCAGTAAATTAACTAAACTTGCAGTAAATTAAATAAACTGGAACTAGATTATATATAACAAATTAAAGGTATTTACTAAGTCAGTTTTAAAATTAAAATGTATATAATGTAATAAACTAAATATTGCCAGTAATGAATGTACAATGAATAAGTAATAAGCATGTAAAATGGAAAACTAACCTAACCTTACCTTATACTAACTTACCTTCATTAATTATTTAATAATATTTTTTTAATTACCAATTTATTTTTTGTACTGTCATTTTAAATATGTTTATTACTGACCATTTACCTAACATTTACTGACCATTAATTTAATTTAATACTTACATAATTAGTTGCCATGCTTAAGTTGTTAAATATTTTTATAATCGATTCATAATTGGTTAAAACGAATTAATGAAGCTTACATTTTTTTGGACAAATAATAATCTCAAAGTATCTTAAAAATAAAAAAAAGGTATAAAGATCTTAGTCATAATTACAACAATCATTATATCTGCTAAATAATAAGATTTGCTATAATTTATTGTTACTATAAGCTAATTTAAAAAAAAATATAGAATTAAAAAAAACATCTATTAGGTTTAGTCACTTTCAAATGCCAACTACTTCGAAAACAGAAACTACTGAGTATACTAGAGCAAAACATTACACATTAACAAAGGAAAACAGTCTGCAATACTCACATATGAGACTCCGTACAGCAGTCTGCGTACAATTTTGACTATTCTCCATTTCAATGACGACCTATTGATCTTACTTTCTATGAAGAGTGAGAGTCTCCCTTCCTCCGTCTCCTCGTTTCACCTCCTCCCGTCTCTCTTGATTGACATTCACACAACAATTATCTCGCCAAACAGAGCTTGAAAGTGTTCTCGTGATTAACAGACGTCAGATTTAACTTAGTTATTGCACTGGGTTCTAAATCTCCATTTATCGGCTGATTCGCACAACAGGGATCCATTAAGAGGTAACATGACAAAGTTACGTTCGCTTGTCAATCGGAATTATTAATTAAATCTTATTATAATTGACATTTCAATAATGCAATGAACAATTATAAAAAACAAAAATAAAAAAGGATTTTTAATCAATTGCTCAGCTCGAAAATACCCCCGATTGGTGTCAACTTGATACCCCATCCGTAAAATGCAAGCCATAGCATATTAATTAAAATTGGTTGTAGACGAAGCGTCCCGTAAACACCACCCATTCATGGTAAATTCCTGTAATAATAAGGATGATGCGTGATTCTCGGACTGTAGTCTATGACGTTGGCGGAACAACAGTCCACATCCAGTGCTTAGCCATATGCACCATGATAAGCGTCATAAAATTCCACAGATGAGACTTCAGAATTAGTTTCACCATCTGTCGCTATTCTACTGTAGGTGTTTACATCAAAAAATGTCTTAACAAGAAATGACTTTGTGTTTAAGAAACTATTTTAAGAATCATACAACATTGAATATAATGAAACAGAAAAAAATCACTTCACAAAAATCTTTATCATTTTTTCATTCTATAGCATGTGTTATTCCATTTTATCATAAGAAAAATTTAGGAATAATTGTAATTATTACTTAATTTTAATTAATAACCTATTAGAGTTCAAGAAAACAATATATTTATAATGATTGAGTCCCTAGATAATTTTTACTAACTACAAATAAATTAAGACGTAAATTTTTGTTTGTATTTATTTGTTCAGTTATTAATTCAAAGTCTTGTCAGTAATTGAATAAATTAGCAGTTAATTAAATAAATCTGCAGTAGAATGAATAAATTGGCTGTATTCTTCGTGTTGAATATGGTCAATTATAAAATTTAAATAGCTCTAACGTATTAAATACCGACATTAATTAAGGTAAAATAAATGAAAACTTAGCTCATTAAACTAAAAGCTAACTTTATCTTTCCTTACGTATTATTTATTTCCATTTCCTAATTATTTTTTCCACTGCCAATATATATTTTTCTTCTGCTAATTTATTATTTTTACTAACATATCTTAAATATTTACTGGCCAGTAATTGAATTAAATAATGACAAAAAATTATCATCCCATTTCAAACATTGAGATGACTTAACTTATTTTAACTTAAGTTTTAACATGAGTGTGTTCTCAATTATCATTTCTTCCTTAAAAGTTTCACTGAAACGTTTTGATTCACACCGAGAAACTACTGTCTCCAAATCCGGATAATATATCCATTAAAAATACATTTTAATCTCGATAATATCGCCCCCGGGCGAGAGATTTACCGTTCAGATCGACAACGTTCGACAAAACTTTGGCTATTTATTTCCCGATATAAAAATGCCCATTAAAAAGAATTTCCCCGATTGGCATCAGTATGGGTTGTTTATAATTGAAAGCGAAACTTTGGCGCCCCCAACTCTGAGTTTTTCGGCGCCCCGGTCCGGACCTGTCTCTCAATCGGAGCCTTCGATTTACAGGATAACATCTTCTCATTTGGGGGCCTTTCTTTTAAAACCTTGAAAGCCTATCAAACCGTGAATTACACCCTTCCAATAAAATAAATTATTTTTATGCTTTACTTTGAAAAAACAATGAATTTATATTAGAAAAAGTAACCTTAATATGATCATTATTAATTAGAGCGTATAGAAGTGACGAACTGCCCTCACAGATCTTTTTCAGCCAGCATAATCCTCGCATCATAAAATGTCAAATTAGTTTATGTTAGTATTTGTTCCAACCTAGTCTAATTCATCCAAGAGAATAGGAGACGTGTTCTGTGTGGTCGCCTAGAACTTTCCATTTCTTGGGAGGATTTTCCTGAACTGCTCTTAGTTTTGACGGGTCCTTTTGCTGTTAAACTTCATCAAGGAAAATGTCAGGGCTATGCAGACGGTTAACGAGGCTGACATGGAATAGTATCTATGTTCAGTCAAACGCATATATATTTTTCTACATTTTTAAATAAAAAATAAACAATCCTAGTCCACCTTTGCCTCTTGATCGACTATAGTATAGAAGACTGTTTTATCCGCTTTGTTAACCAAGGAAAACAAGTTTTATTTTCACATTACGTAATCACATAAATTAGATTAGAATAGGAAAATATTTCACTTATTATTTTATCATGGATAATACTAAGCACTGTTTGATCACTTGCTGAAAGACTGCAGTCTTACCTTAAATATATATGTATAATCGTTTGGGAAACAACAGGGTCAGGTCCTGTCTGCCCAGAAGTAGGTGACATCGATGGCGTTAATCCCGGCCATCACCAGGTCTTCCTGGGTGCAGCTTCTCGGACACAGCCACACTCCAGAAGGTGTGACAGGGTCTGCTCCCCACCGCAGTCACATTCAGTCGCTGTAAAACTGCCAGGCTTTCTTACTTTAACGTCTTAATGAAGACGGAAGATTTGCTCTCAATGAAGTCTTAATGAGAGTACAACTACTGTCTTCCAGCAAGTGATTAGACAGCGCCCAGTGTAATGCATGGTGAAACAAGGTGTACCGTATTTATATATTTAATATTGAAATTGATTGCAAAGCGAAAGCTTTAAATATAAATAAATAATAATTGTCAAAACACTCGTTAAGAACATAATTTGTTTCTTGAAATATTTTTTTTTGTCTCCACTGTATTTGCTTATATTATATGTATAACATAACAAAACCTTTGATTTACGAGTAGTTATTTACATGGAGAAATGTTAAAAAAATTGATAAGCAATGACCTCATATTGTCAATTAATTTACACATTACACACTTGTTAGTTTGTTGCCTTCTGATACAAGAGATAATTTTTTATGAAAATCGTTCTTACATTACACAGAAACCACTTAACCTTAGAAAACCTGAAAATAGGGAAGTTATTAAATACTTGATTATCAAGCGTTGTATGTGGAGATTATGTAATGTGTATAAAGCTTCTATTAGTCAACGTTTATTCACAAGTTTTTATATTATTAGCTTTTTATATTTTTATATATTAAAAAAAAATGCATTTTTTTAATATATACTACAGAGACATCTATCATTATATGATATTAATAATGGTATATATACATCAAGTTTCGCGTATCTGCCCAGGCAGAGAATGGTCGTGTGGACAGCGCGGTGTGTAGGATAGATCAAAGGTGCAACGCTCGAGGTCCGAATCCCGAGTCTGCCGATATTTTTTCTGAATGAATTGATGGATAAAAATTTGATGTATAATTGTATGTGTTTTTAATTACAATTAATATTGAAATATAGTCAATGATCTATAAAATAAGATCAAACTATTGAAAATTATTCTAATAAAAATTAAAATCCGTTTTTGAGTCGTACTAATTTATGTGAAATAAAAACATATTTTTTATGAAACACAAAGTTGTCAACCCCGAAGAAGACCCCTGCAATGGCGGTCGAAATATTAGATCGAAACAATTTGCTACACACGGCTAAACCCTAAAGCCACAATACCAAATCTGGGCGTACAAACCTAAAAAGTTATTTATAATCTTTATATTTTATAAAATAAGTCACTATTGTACTACAAAGTAAATCGTCTTACAATAAAAGTATTTTTTTTTAACCAAGATTAAAAATGTTTATTCGTTCTGAAAGTAGAGCAACATGCTGATTATTTAATTTTTTATTAACTACTTATCTCTTGGTGTATCTCTTATTCCGATTGATGTTATTTTCCTTCAGTATCTTCAGCGTTTTCTCGCCTGAAGGCTGTTGTATCTTCAGCCACCCTTCCCCGTGTACTTTTGAAGGCTGTATCTTTAGCTACCCACTCCCCTTCTGCTCCTCGTCATGGATGACAGTGTGTTTCAATCAAGCAGCCATTAATCATGCCATGACGTCAGCCCTGTAATGAAGTGCTGGATACGGAGAGAAAAGTCCACTAAAGGCGAGCTTGAACGGTTTTCAGTCGATAATACTAGTAAATAACCTGAAATATAACAGCTGCGTACGTTTCGTTACCCAATATTTTTTTAATAAATTGATTTTATTATTTTTAATCTATTTTATTTTTCAACACATCTGCAGATAAATCATCATCATCAGCCTGTATCCGTCCACTGTTGAACGTAAGCCTCCCGCATGAGTCTCCATCCTCTTCGATCCTCCGCTTTTCGCATCCAGGTCACTCCAGCTATTCTTATTATGCCGCCAGTCCATCTTGCAGGGGATCGGCCAATACTTCGTTTACCAGTTCTTGGGCGCCATTCCAATACTATTCTTCCCCATTGACCGCCGTCTCTTGGATAGATTAGCCCTGCCCATTGCTACTTGAGTGTGCCTATTTTTTGGGTAGCCTCCACTACTTAAGTTCTGCGGATATCCTCGTTTAAAATCTTTTACCGACACTCCGAGCATGGATCTCTCCATAGCACGCTGGGTGACCTTTATTTTGTGGGTAAGACTTGCTGTCAGACTCAACGTCTCTGCGCCATAAGTTAAAACAGGGAGGATGCATTGGTTAAACGACTTAGTTGTAAGATATTGCGGAATTTTCGCTTTAAAAATTAACTTTAGTTTTTTTAAATGCTGCCCATCCCAGTTGTATACGCCTATCGATTTCTTTTGAGATAAATAATTGACTATAAATGCAGTAAAAACATACATATTTAATCTCTAGTATCAAACTCTGTCTTGTATGATTTTTTTTGCATAATGCAATATTATACACTGTGATTATTATTGATTAGCGTTTTTAAGAATGCTCAATTTTTATAAACCATATCCGCTACATATTTGGAGAAACGGACACCGCAAATTGCCGTATCGTGGTCCTGTAGAACCCAGAGGTTCACATGAGAGCAATGATGTTTCCCGGGAGCCTCCAGGGCAAAAGCATGTGAACTTGCATAAACTGCGGCTATAGTACCAGAGAAACGTTTGGGTGTTCAATAATCAGCGTTTTTTTTTAAGGATATCGGACGATGACCCGTGGAATCCTTCGATCAACCTTTATCAGCCTTTGTCCGTCTATTGTTGAGCGTAGGCTTCCCGCATGAGTCTACGTCCGCTTAGGTTCTATATTTTATATTGCGATTTTAATTGTGTTTTTTATTGTTACAGATGGGATCCCTTGCGGTTGTGATACCGCCGGACATCGTTGACGATGCCGAGTCATCGAACGGCAGGGGAGGTTCTGGTGTGGGCGGACACGTGGCTCAAGAGGGCGGCTCAGTGAGGCTTCACTGCGAGGCCAAAGGGACTCCACCGCCCGTTGTACAGTGGAGACGTGAGGGTGGAAAAAGCATCGCCAGAAGAGACAAGAACAGCAAAGAAACTGAAGGTAGGCAGCATGGCAGAACGTATGGTACACCTTGTTCAAAGATAGACATACTCATTTCTTTCTTCTTTCCATCCTTGAAAGAAAAAAAACATCATCATCACTATCATCATTACCATGTCTGCGCGCCTAACTGGAGAATAAAGCCTATATAAACTGCAGCCAAGGGTAATTACAACTTGTAGTCATACTTGCAGAATCACCAAAAAAAATACGAAAAAATATTTCACAATGTTGCTTTAAGTTCCGTTCGTATATTTTTTTAACATACAAAAATCACAAGTACACCGATAACGCTGTCAATAATAATGTGTTATCTGTATGGAATTGAAATTAACAAAAATACTGCCCACAAAAGCGGAAGGGATAAACAAACCAATCTAGCACAGGCCGGTAGACGTTGACAACGTTGCCAGATCGCCCGCAGCGTTGCCAGTTTTATTATTTTTTCTTATACACCACGTAGATGCATACACCATATGATAATCAACCCAATTATTTAAAAAATGGATGTACAAATAGAATGTATATAAAAATCTTCTTCTTTTCGTGTCAGCAACGTTAAATTATTTTTGCCCAGCATCTGGTAACATCGATAGCCCGTGTGTTGTCCAGCATAGGTCTTGAGATGTGCAGCTTGCTGGACAAATGGAGCAGGATCTTAGAAGGCAATCTGCAGGTCTCTACAGTCGCACAATGGTGACTCTCCCTACTGAAGCATTCCCCACCGCTCAAGGTTGTCCATTGTTCTACTAACTCCGGTTCTTTATCTCTTCAGGAATTTCCAGGTCCGCCGTTCAAGCTTCTTGCAAGTTGGGAGGCCTTTCTTTGGAATTATGCAATCCTCTGATGGGACTTGTAGGCAGACCTGGAGTCTCCCATTTTCAGGGCCGGATGTGAGAGGTTGTGTGATCATAGAAAACTGCTTCACGACTTCAGTCTGGGTTTGGGGATATCTGATTATACAAGCAGTGAGACGGTTGGTTGATTGCCTTACGCATTTTTTCGGCGCATATGACATAGCGTGTTATGTTTGGTGGTGCGATACCAGCCAAGGAGTACAGGTACAGCTTTGAAATGGGTGATGGTTTGAGGCAGCCTGTGACTACTCTGCATGCATCATTCAGGACAGTATCCAACTTGATTACAATGAACTGATCGACCCCATACTGGTGCCGCATATTCTCCGGCTGAGAAACAAAGTGCTAAAAAAAATATAAATAAAATAAAAAAAAAAAATTATTTAATTGGTAATGAACCCTTTGTTTATATAAATTATATAAACTAGATGTATATTACATTTTATGAGTATTAAAAACGGCATTGTTACCTCAAACCCGGACAAATGAAAATTTTCCGGCAATCAAAAATGATCCTTATTTATTTGCCCAGGCCATCGATATTTTTTTAATTATCCCAAACAAACAAGCCGTGTTTTGCTTGGCAGACAATGAGACGTGGGCCCTGTTTGCTTTGGTACTTTTGATCTCGTCCACGAGCACAATTTCCAATTATATAATTTCGTGACGTCATAATAATTTTCAAAATGCGGGAAGTTTATTCTTTTTTGTTACTAAAAAATCACACAGTATTTGCTAGGTATTTCTTATGACATTTTCCGTCTAATTAAAGCAACTCCACATTACAGGATTGTCATGGAGATGCGTGGTGGATGAATAGGAGCAGGTCACCAAAGCAAAAAACTCGTAGAGAAGTATTTCAAATTTATTTTACGTATTTTTTTTATGTACACACATACAGGAGAGTACCGACAGTAATTCTGAAGTCTCATCTGTGGAATTCTATGACGCTTACCATGGTGCATATGTTGACACGCCAACGTCATAGACTACAGCCCGAGATTCACGCATCATCCTTTATTATTGCAGGAATTTACTATGAATTGGTGGTCTTAACGGGACGACTTTCATCTACCACCAATTTTGGTAAATAGGCTACGACTAGCATTTTAGGGGTGAGGGATCAAATTCATACCATAGGGGGGTAATTTTAGAACTCAGAAATCGATTAAAAATCTTTTTTTTTTTAAATCTTCGTCGGGATTAGAACCCACGACCTTTGGCTTTCAAAGCAAACACTTTGACCATTGAGTTATACCTGCTGACTATAATATACAAAATATACTGACTAAATTCAGTCTTCGGCCCAGGACGCAGACAATGACGCATGCAAACTTGTGTCTTATAACTACTTAATTCTTATGCTTAGACTCACAGTTATATGTGCTTGTTATGCACACTTAAAAATAGTCAGTTGAACAAATAAATTTACTCCAAAGAAAGGCCTCCCAACTAGCAAGAACCTTGACTGGCAGACGTGAAAATCCCTGAACAGATTAAAAACCGGAGTTGGTAAAACAAATGACAACCTCAAGTGGTGGGGAATGCTTCGGCAGGGAGAGTTACTATTGTGCGACTATGAAGACCTGCAGACCGCCTCACACCTAAGATGCTTCTTTACGTGCCCAACAAGCTTCGCATATCATGACCTAATGCTGGGCAAGACACGGGCTATCGATGTTGCCTGGGCAAAAATAATTTGACCTTGCTGACACGAAGAAGAAGAAGAAGAAGGAGAAGAAGAGAAGAACAAATGGAACTCGGCCAATAGTCTGGATACTAATTAATTGAGACTGAAAAATGTAGTTGATCAGAAGCTGCACTTTTTTGCGTACGAGTAGTACATTAATATTCTCCAGCTTACTCTTGATATAAAAGAAATATTTACGAAAAAAAACTTTTTCCCAAAAAAATAATTGTCCGCGTGTTTTGTGGACCTTATTGCGAGGCCGAATCAATCCAATTTCAAAATCAAACCGACAGATTACTAAATTAATATTTATGGAGGGCTTAAGTCGACTCTTATTTGTTTTGCCCTCCCTTTCTCGTTTCCTCCGGGGGCACAAGGCAAAGGGCAATCGGAAACTGGAGTAAGAAGAGAGATCAGCAAAAATATAACAAAATATTTTTCAAAAGTACCAATAATAACATTATTATTTTTTTACTCGAGATTTTATTTTAAAGTATGTATTACATATAAAGTTCATACACACATAAAAAGTTCCAATAAATACTCAAATTTTTTTGATCATATATGGAGTTGTGTGCAAAATGATAATGCATACAACGCCTTTTACTGGAAACAGTAAGATCTTAACCCTTTCGCATCGTTTATCAGCATATGCCGTCAAAGATTCTTCGACCGTTGACTATATATATATTTTTGCTCTTTCAGTACTCATTGTGACATCTACGGTACGAATTAGGAAGTGCCATCATTCCCTTCATCAAACTACATGTATTTTTTACAGGAATCTGTAAAGCATGTAAATAAATATCGTTAGGTTACGTCATAGGAGTGATTTTTCTGTAAGCCACATGTGTCAATTCCACAACACGTGTGGAGTTACAAAATAAACGTTTGTAAATATAATAGTTTTTTTTGCATCATATGATAGCTAAAGAATAGAAGAACTAATATAATATATGAAAATATCTCAGATAAGTAAATTTTTGCTTCAAATACTAGTTTTAAGCAAAAAAAAATGGTTTGAAAAATTCACGTTGTATTGACAATATCATTTGTGTTCCGCCGAGCCGTAACGAAAGGATTAAAATCCGTTCCATAAAAAAATTTAAAAATTAATAAATAAAAAAGTGATTTTTGCGGTGTTTATGGTAATTTTTCTATTTGGACTCACCATCCGATCTCCTTTTACAAAAAGCAGATGATTTAACACCCAAATATTTCACTGGTACTATAGCAGTATGTGCAAGTTCGCGACCTCTTGCCGTAGAGGCTCCAGGAACATCTATGATTGAATGTAGACCTCCGGGTATAAAGGTGTTCTGGGAGCTTTCAAAACTGTGAAAGGGCAATTCGCGGTGTCCAAATATGGAACGGATATTGTAAAACAAAATTCGATTGTTTTTTTGAGCATTTTTCACTGCTTTTATCAACAGTATAATGGCATGGCTTGAAACTTGGATTGCCCCGTAAGAGGACCTATCCCCTGGACACAACCAGGGATGGAATATGTGGAGGTCCCTTAACATACTTCGAACGGGAGTATGCAAGACGAGGCCACAAATGAAATCCTGGCAGTTTTACAGCAGAGCGACTGAATGTGACTGCGGCGTAGAGCAGACCCTGTCATACCTTTTGGAGTGTGCGCTATGCCCGAATAGCTGCACCCAGGAACGCCTGATGACGTCACCCACTTCTGGGCAGACAGGATCTTACCCTATTGCTTCCAACACGATCATATATACATATATATGGCATGTCGTGGTATTCACAGGATGCAATTTTTAATGCCGTGTTTCTTCTATTCAGGTTAATCATAAAGCTCTTAATACAACTTCGGCTGCGGAAAGCTATTAGACCATAAAATATGCTTCGTTTTCTCAGTATGGGATGTCTTGCAGAGACAAATCCAGATAAATTTGATTGCCTTGATCCCTCCGCCTTTTCAACCACCTGCGGCCCTAAACGAGTAATTGACACTGCACCGAGATAAAATACAGCATCTCTAGATCCCTCGTCTAAGTTAAAATGGGCCATTTTGTAATCACAACCCAACAATACCAACATTTGAAAACAACTATATTAAAATAAATTTCTATATTCATATCATACGAAAAATATTCTTCATAACTACAATTTATTTAAATACATTTTACTGTCTAGAATCCATATTACATCGGAATTAACTGGATTAAATAACGGTCAACCGAGTCATTTAAATGCTGCAGGATTTTAGTAGAAGTGTTCAATAATATTTTTGATCTGACATGTTTTGATTTCATCGAGAAGCCATTTTCAAGTGAATTTGACGAGTATTGATCGATTTTATATAATGTAAGGTGTGGTGGAACAGATGTATAAATTTTTTGAGATGAACTATGTATATTAAAAATGTGGTATTATTTAATCACTTGTTTAAAGAGACTAATCTTATATGACGCGGAAACAAATATTAAAGTGATTATTTCATATTATACTTTCATTAATAAAGGAATTGGAAAATTGAAAACTTTTTTTCAACCAATATTTCGAACTTCTTTAGGATTAATAATTTATTTAGTTTTGAGTTGGTTTATTCATTATATATTAAAGAAAAATTCACCACACACGGCTCAACCCAAAAGCCACAACATCAAATTGGAAAATTGTTTACTGTAAGTCGTCATACGTTAACAGTAACCCTGCAATTATTTCCTTATACTGGATGAGAATTTAAAAGTTTTCCAGTCGAATTAAGGAAGAAAATTTAATAATTATTTTTGTTCTTGTCGGAAATTAATAAAACCATTATTAAATATAAAACTGATTGTTTGTAAGTGCAGGAAGGACAAATAATTTATGTTTAGATGAGCAGTGAACGTGAATTACTTTCTTATTTTTACAAAGCAATAGAAAAAATCAATGATTGACAGTTAGACATCAGCTTATATTTAAAATAACCTAATAACTGTTTATTCCTAAATATTAATTATAATATATTAAAATATTTGCGGTGTTTTGTTTCGTAGCCCTAGATGAGTAGTCTCCCTGCACGCCTCCAGATATCGCATAAATATTTAAATGGCATTGCCTCCGTAAAATGCTTTGCGATAAGTAAGGGTTGTCACAAATATCTCGATAATTACTTATAAATATTTACTTAAATATTTAATCGAACGAATGGCTTTTTTCCATATTCATTCCAATACTAGAAAGAAAAGTCGTAACAAATTGTGATTATAAAGTGTAATATTTAATTTTTTTATTATTTAGTATTTGTATATATTATATAATATTTTGATTGAATAAAACTGACACGACTGGCAGTAGTCAGCACAGTCTGAAAGCGCCTATTTATGGAACTAGTGGCGTAGAAAGTAGCTCCCACGTGATATATCAAAACGAAAAAACTGCCACTAGTAAGCGCCTTATTTTACTCAAATCTAAACATAAAACTATAATTTTTACATATGCGTATCAGATACTCAAACAAAAATAAGAGACGAAATATAGTATATGGAAGCTTTTCAGCCCAGCTTGCAAGGGCTATATCGAGTTGATATGTTTGTTTGTCCCTGACAATTATTTAAAGATAAAGAGGCACATATTGTTTGTTCTTCCTTGAAGTAATATTAACCTGCCAGGACTGAGCCTCTTGGTAGAGTGATCAGACTGATCAACCATATCGCATCGAATATTGATAAATAATTTCGTGGAGTCTTCTGTTTAGCAAGCTTCAAGACTTTTTAATAATTACTGTTGACTTTCTTCTTTTGTATTACTTTAGTACTTTATCATAAGTACAAAGCTTTATTTTTGTGTTTGTTGTTTGTATTAATTTCATTTTTTATGAACGCAATGAACTAACGTTTGTAATGTTTGTAAATTTAAATAAAAAAATTTATAGATAGATTAGAGAGGTCTCATACTTAGGAATGGTGACCCTAAAACCATTTTTAATTAAATATATATTTTTTAACCATGGCAGCCCTATTATCTTGTTCTACGTGATACATAAGGAGCTCGATTGTAAAGTGGTTCCTTCTGAGTAGAACTTATGCCCGAGATTATTAAAACTGATTCACGTCATACATTTCTCTTCCTCTCATAACTTATAGAACAGACTTTACCTGTGTTCCAAATTTTATAAATGTACAAGCGACTTATATAATATTTGATAAGATACAATTATTAAAAAACTAGTAATATTACTTAACAAATTTTCTTTAATTGATATAAATTACTTATTGCTTAGCTGTATTAATTATTATTTAATATATTTTTAGCTAGCTTTTAAATGCAATACATACATGATTGAGATAATAGAGTAAAACGTTTGATAAGACCCTCCCTGTACCGTCCTATTTTTGAAGATCCAGATGGGGACCCGTTACTTTACGCAAGCAAAAAGCTACTTGTTGGAGAGTGACTGAGGGCCATCCCGTGATACTAGGTGCATCAGTTAGATGTCAAATGGCTGCAAAGTTAGTATACTACAGCGAGTATCGAATTGTCTTCTTTGGTAACACGTTGCTAACCACGAAATACGTGGGAATGGATAAGGAAATGGTTAGGTTGGGAAATAGATTCGGCAGAATGGTAGACAATTAGTTAGACAGTTAGGAGTCATTAAATAGAGGAGAACGTTGATTTTTAAATTATGTAGTCAGACAACTTACTCATTTGTCCATATCCGTTCCCTCAACTTGAGCATATGGCCATCACGATACGCCAACACAAAGCTCTTTCAGCTCTTGTTCGTCGCCTCGTCCCTTGTCAGCTCCGCCTCCTGCAGCTCCGCCGAGTATATTCCATATAAAGTTCCCGACGGCCTACCAGGATGGTGAGAACCCGGGGCTTGAATAAAAGGCAGCCGTACGTAATGATTCCCTGCGGTATTCTCAGGATAAGTCCCAGCATGGTAATACACATACAAATTTACACACAAATTTCCCAGACAAAATATACACATACAAATTTTAAACAAACATATTATACGATATTAATCAATAAAAAGGGGTGAAAAATTCAACAGCAAACGCTAGAATTCAAACCTTAAGTCTTTGCAACCAGTTTGTTTTTTATTGATATATAGCGATATCAGCTTGATGTAGCTCTTTTAAACTGATGCCGAAAAGCCTATAAAAACAATCATTCGTCTCTTATTTTTGTTCGCTCGCCTGACGTGCACATCTAATAATGTTAGTTTTAATAATATAAAGTTACACGGCATTTTCATATGACATTTTATTTGTTGTGACATATCATGTCGGTGCAACTATCATCTTTAATTTGTTTTTTTGCCGTGATTGTCTTGGCGGCGCTGGATGTCACAGTGTTCCGGAAATTGACAGTTAACTTTCGTCCGGCCGGCGGTCGCCATACCAGTCGGACGAAGAAATCAAGTATTTAATAAAATAAATGCAAATAATGCATCAAAACCAAGTTCTTTGTGTTGTTAATCTGCTCCTGCATCCTTCCTCCACACGTCAACGTGACGAACCCGCGACTTGTCGTATTTTTTAAGACGGGGATTTTAATAGTTTAAATATAAAATATATCTCTTTTAACATATCCATGCTCAATGTATGGCCTCTCTTCAACCTATACCACGAGATTCATACAGCAGTCTAAAGATAGCTCTCGATACTAGATTTTACGGAATATGTTAAGTAGTCGATGTTGAAGTTGTGAATTGGCAAATGAAAGGCAGATCTAGTAATTATACAGGTATACGAGTGGTACTTACTAAAATAAATAGACTGTCGGAAAGTAATAATATTAAGCTTGTGAATAAATGAAGACTGATTGAATAATAATAAAAATATACATACTTTGAATATATACTATGGCGACATCTATCGTACGATGATAACAATGATATAAATACAAGTTTCAACGCGAGTCGGTCTAGGCATAGCAATGGCGCAGTTGGCCGAGCGGTATGAATACCTGGGCATAGTTGGTTTCCAAGGTCCGCGGTTCGCATCCCGCTTCTGCCATTATTTTTGTGCTTGGATTGACGCGTTGAAAATAGAAATTTATGTATAGTATATGTATATTTAATTAAAAATTATACAGGTGTTTATATCACCCACTTGTTAGATTATACAGTCACCATTATTTATAAAAATTGCTTCATAAAAGACTCGTTTAAGACACCGTTTTGGTAAAACAATTTGTGTTATGTAAAATACAGTTCCCTTTATATACGAGCAGCCTTATAAAATACCGATATACTTATACCAGAGTTATTATACCCAAGTTATTATACTCGAGTTATTATACCAGCTTTATACTAATTGCTTAGACTCGTGCATCGCTCGGAGTCGTAATTTTTAATTGAGGACCTAAATTGCTGGCATTTTATTGTTTTCATTTTTGCGAAATTATCGGAAGGAATATTGGATATTTTAACGATTCTTTAGAAATTTCATAAACATGTACTGCACGTACATAATCGAATAAATTAATTTTAAATTTGAATTTATAATTGAAGCGTTAAATCAATATTGACATAACTTGCGTATCTAAAATAGCCATAAAAAATCTAGCGAATTATTTATATTTATTTTATCAAAACTATTTCAGAGCTGTATATATTTGAAAGTAAAATCGCTGTAGTATTCAATTAAGTACAGTGCATTGTAGCGTTGGGAAATCACCCGTACTTTACTACTATACACATGGTTTAATAATAAAAATAAATTTAAAAGTTACATATTTTTTTTAGCTTAGAAATGTACTATTAAAATTTTATATGTCAATATTTGCATCATGGCTGGGGATAAGGCGATGACAATAGCGGTTGTCAATGATTTTCTACGGCTGTTCGTGAAGACCGTATGTACCAGTTAGAGAAACATACATAAAAGTTAAGATGAATTATTTATCTATTTTCATTACCTTGATCTATCGGCAGCACATGACTTTGTAAGGAATGATGAGGTAAAAGAGCGGACAAGGCAGTCTGCCATACTAAAATCGATCAAGAAGCGAAGGTTTTTATTTTTCATTTATGTAAGTACATACAGGAGAATACCGACAGACGGTGGTAGTGATTCTGAAGTCTCATCTGTGAAATTCTATGACGTTTACCATGCTGCACATGGCTAAGCGCTGCATGTGGAGCGTTGATCCGCCAACGTCATAGACTACAACCCGACTTTCACCTACCACCAATTTTGATAAATAGGCTATGACTGACATTTTACGGGTGAAAGATCAAATTCACACCAAGCTCAGAAACTGTTTTTTTTTTTTATCTCCGTCGGGGATTGAACCCATGACCTTCGGCTTGTCAAGTAAGCTCTTTAACCATTGAGCTATACCCGCCGGTACTCACTCACAGGTAGATCTGGTTCAAAGCGCATAAGCTACAGCTGATTTATCTTCAAGCCCCTGGCTTTGCGCTACCCTAGAAAGCAGTCAGACACTATACATAACATGTATTCGACGGAGATCTGGTACCTATATGGAATGAAGCGAAGATTATAATAGCGGCTAACAGAGCTTTGTGTCGGCGTTTCTTAAATGTTATATGCTTAAGATAGGGGAGTGGATATGGTCATGATGATGGAGCCCATAGTTACTGCAAATGTTCATTATTATATTCTGTCAGACACAATATTCCTGGATAGCAACGTGTTACCAAATAGGCAATTCGAGACTCGCTGTAGTATACTTATTTCGCAGCCTTAGACTGAGGTCTATTTGACATCTAACTGATGCACCTAGAATCACGTGAAAGCCTTCAGCCACTCTCAAAAATATTAGTAGCAATTTTCGTGCGTCCAGTAACGGGTCCATATCTGGGTCTCCAAAAACAGGACGCGACAGGGAGGGTTTTTACCAAGCGATTCCTTTCCTCGATCTGTGCATTTTAAAATCAAGTTATTCTATACGTAATTCTCAAGAAACTTTGAATCGGAAAAAAAGCCAGTAAAATATCGTGCTTGAATATTGTGCTATTGCTGAATAAGTCAGTTTCTTGAGAGGATCTAATGGTTAACTTGACTTATATAAAACATAGATTATGTGTCATTTGCTCAACTCAAATAAACCATTTTACACTGTTTACAAACGAATTGCTAAAAAATATCCGCAAATGACAGAACTGACCGTGAAAATAAACGTATTGAAGCCTTCTTTTATCTTTCACAATTTTCAGGTATCGCGTTTTTTCACGGCTGAAAAAATGCCATCCATTCGAACAACGAACGCTCAGATTTATGGACTTTTCAATACAGATCACTCGCAATGCGAGTCTCGTCATACTTTTCCCAA
The DNA here is from genome assembly GCA_022606575.1 of Glossosoma conforme. NCBI lineage: Eukaryota > Metazoa > Arthropoda > Insecta > Trichoptera > Glossosomatidae > Glossosoma > Glossosoma conforme. The sequence continues at coordinate 993,623 of JAGTXR010000039.1, forward strand.
TCGCCCGATTGATATTTTATTGGTTTAGCAAATACAGTACAATACAAAAGGGGTCTGAACCCGATCGCCCGGCGACGATAAATCGAGCCCTTTCGCAATAATTTACTTCGCATTCTGAATGACCTTTGTCAATTTTGAAGTTACGACCATGCCTCCCGAGCCCGGAGTTACCCCCCACTGCTATGCCCCTGAGGATAATCTGGACTTAATCAAATCAAAACGACTTCACTATAAATAATATAAATAAATCTTGATTTGAACGCAGTGCAGTAACAAGGATAATATTTCGAGGAGTTTTAAGTCATACGACATCATTTAAGGAAAAAATCTAATTTTATATACTTGTATGTATTAAAAAAAAAACACTTAAATGATTAAAACATCGCATTTGCATATATATTATGTAAATTTAATTACTTTTACTATGTAATAATTTTATGGATCTAATATCATTTTATCGACTTCAAGCCCTTAGAACAACTTCTTCGTAGTAGTAGTAGTATCAATCCGGTGGATAGGTTTGCAGCAACAAAATCTTGCATCTCGATCTCCACTCTTCTCGATCCTCTGCAATCCTCTTAAGCTCAGCATAAGAGCTACATGATCCATCGGTCTCGCCTCTCTGCGATGGTTCTTACTAGGTGCCTTTCTTCCTTGATTATGTAGAGAGCCTCATTGTTCGTGACGGGGTCCCTCTAGGAAATTCCGAGAAAAAAATTGTATGGTCACATCTCAAAGGCCTCTAGTCTTTTTTTATCAACTTCAGATACGCACCATATCTCACAGCCGTACAACAATATGCTCCAAGCAAATGTTTTATCAAGTTGCTTGTCGAGCTTTAAATTTATATTTCTTGATTAAAGAATTTTTGCTTCTTATTGAACAACATACGAATAAAAATAAATTTACAAAACAATTTAAATGCGACTAAATTTAAGTTTTTTTAATTTATTTTTCCAAATTTTTATCAGTTTTTACAATGTGAAAGTGTAAAGCAGTTTTCTCATAGTTTATTGCTTACCTATCTACTGTTTAAGTAAAAAAATGGCTCACTACCCTTATCTTTAACTCTTGTAAAATTAAATATTATTTGTTTTAATAACTTTAAGCCACTGAAAATAAGTAAGAGCAGTTATTTGTGAGAAACATCTGAAACATTAAAAAATATATATCAATTACTTATGTAAGTACTCACACATTGTACTCTATTTTCTTGAGTTAAGCAATTTATTGGTAGGTAAGTTAAATTCATAATACAAATGTTGATTTAACAGAAAATAAACAGAAAAAACTAAATCGTTGTTTTTAATAAGTTATATGAATCTTTTCATATATTCAAATAGTCGTCTGTGGTCATGAATTATCGCACTTCCAAGGTATACAATTTTTTTTTCCATCTTTTAGGGTTACCCCTAGCATTGATATATTAATATTCTGTTGCTCATTGCCGCTTACTCTCATGACTTTGATTTTTGTGCTGTTTATTTTGATAAACAGCACATCACCTGAGTTGGCAGAACAAAAAGATAAGTCAACAGACACATACATTAAGCAAGGCTAGCGTTCAATAAAAAAACGAAAATTCTTGAATAAAAAAATATTAATTTAAGGATCCGCAAGCAACTTGCGAAAACATTTGCTTGGAGCATCTTGATGTACGGCTGTGAGACATGGTGCTTATCTGAAAGTGATAAAACAAGACTAGAGGTCTTTGAGATGTGGTCATACAGAAGAATTTTTCGGAATTTCCTGGAGAGACCACGTCACGAACAATGAGGTTCTCAGGATAATCAAGGAAGATAGGCAACTAGTAAGAAACATCTCACAGAGGCGAGCCCGATGGATCAGTCACATCATGCGCCACGATGGTCTTCTTCGCGACATTGTGGAAGGAATGGTTGAGAGTAGAAACAGCAGAGGGCGCCCTAGACGGAAGTATTTGCAGCAAGTGTTCGAGGACATGAGTTGTCGCTCTTACACTGAGCTAAAAAGGATTGCAGAGTATCGAGAAGAGTGGAGATCGAGATGGAAAATTTTGCTGCAAACCAATCCACTGGATTGATACTACTACGAAGAAGTATCTGTTTTAATAATCTTTATAAAATATTTATTCAATATATGAAGCTATGCAGCTACTTAAATATATTTTATGCTACACAAAATCAACGGATAAAGATCTTTTAAAGTCGTCTGAATTTCTATTATTTCATAATGTACAATGGGAGGTACGCCTCTTAATCGACACAGATGTCAAATAGAGGTCCCTTATTCCCTCTGAATAGCTAGAGGGCCCGTCTGGATAAGACGTAAACTACGACCTACGTATGATCTTGTATCGTCCCTTAATTATAATTCCTTCAGTGTACAAATACTTACTGTCACCATTTTTTATGTTCAAATCGAGACATTGTACTATTTTAGAAAAAAAACAAAGTAGTATTTTTTTTATTATTCACAATTAACGATGAAATTTCATAAGTCATCATTATCCTACAATCTGGATCTCTTCAAGAAACAGATAAATATACACTTGCAATCTCCCCAACCCACACAAAAACAAGAACACAACACACGTTTCCCGCATGCAGCGTCCAGCCTCCCTGGCTGAGCGTCATAGAGTGCACTGGTCTTGACCGGTTGTGCTCTCCTGCATGCGTTTACATAAAAAAAAAAAAAATATCCCAATTTCGCTCCTTTAACAGAAAAAAATGATTTTCCAGAACTACCGCCACAAATATGTACATGAAACATCTCATCGTAAATAAAGTCAAGGAAATTGTTCTTATTATATCTAAATATATATATCGATAATATAGATATCTATATATCTAGATTTATATGGATATCTATATATATCTATATATTTATATATCTTATTATATCTAATTATATAAATTATATCTATATTATTTAAGGAGACATTTTATTTATAATAAATAAGATTCAATGTTTGATTTTTAACAGATAATAATAAACTCAAAATAACATTTATTATATTTCAAAAATCCAACTAAACTCGTGGCCAAGTTACTTTAAAAGCACATAAATTTTGTAATTTAATCAGATATTCAATATTTACCATCCTGTTATGTTTCTGTGCACATTATTGACTTTCAACTGAGTAAACTACATGTTGTGTTTAAAATGGATGTATAAAATAAAGGTTTGTGGTATTTTTAATGTGGTTCTATAAGATATTAAAATTACTTAAGAAAGAAATTATAAAAAGCATTCTAAAGCCGATTTATGATGTTTGTTTTATACGAAATAATGTATAACATATCGTTGTGCAATTATACTTTGGTTTTTTCAAGGTTTATCTAGTTTAAGCAAGTAGGTTTTCTTGGCTATTTAATATTTTATTCCCCAAAAACAAAAAAAAACACTTTAAACAGCATTTTTTTCTGAAAACGAGACATTTTTTAATTCTTAGACTTTGCTTCTGTAAAACGGAAAATTCTTTGGAAATCGCCTATTTATCCGAAACATCAAAGTTAAAACGGGACAAATGGTTACACTACATATGGGACAAAAATTCACTTTAGAGTCTGCCAGATGTCTATTTCGAAACAACCATCTGAAGAAATCTCTATAGAAACTAAACAACTCTTAATGTATATCAACTATTAAAGAAACTTAACTGAGTTTATATCTATCTTAATTAAAATGAAATTAATTGCCGAAAATGGAAATACATATATTACGGTGGCATATTTATTAAAGATAATAATATAAAAATTATGTTTTCTATTTATATTTAAAGTCTACTCGAAATAAAAATTAATTTATTTTTATACAGCCGTATTCTAAAATTCCACACTTCTTAAATTTTCCCAACATTTTAATAGGAAAATATGTTTTATATTTAAACCTTTAGTCAACTCTTTCATTTTATTTAATCAACATTTAAAGGTAAAAAATAAAATAAATACACACCGTTACCATTTTTTTTAAAAATTTAATTAAAATATATCCAACTTTTACTCTTAAATATAAAACTTAAATGTATTTTTTAATAATTTTTATAGTTATTTCATGAAACATATTTTATTTTTACAATTATTCGAATCAATATTATTTTCGAAAATATTTTTTAAATAAAATATAGCTGTAAAGTTTTATTTATAAGATCCTATTTTATTCAGCTTATTAAGTTTATTTTTCTACAGCTATTAATAATATGCATAGTTTCAAGAAGCCTCTATAACTTTGATTTAACAATTTGAAAATAAGACTTTTTTTTGCTAAATGCATAAATGCCATCCGCAATATTCTGAATGCTTTTTTCCAATATTTCTGTTTCTTTTTTTTATACAATCTGAAATTTTTAATAAAATTATTAATTTAAAAAATAAATAAATATACAATTGCGATCTTCCCAACCCACAAAAACTGCAACGTACTGCCATCTTGACTGCAAGTCATAAAGAACACTGATCTTGAATAGTTGTGTTTTCTTGAATGCAATTACATAAAAAATGGCATTTTTAATCATTATAGTTTTAAGAGGGCGATCTTCAGGTTATGACAATGTCATCACTAGGTCTTCAAAGGCGGATGAATACAACAAACGACACGTGCTATTCTCAAGTGGTTTTCCAACCCAGTAAGTTTCATTACTTAAATATACATATTCCATACATAAAATTCTTTTTTCAACGCGTCAATCCAAGCTTGTGAATAAATGAAGACTGATAGAATAATAATAAAAATATACATACTTTGAATATATACTATATATCGTACTATATATCGTACGATGATAACAATGATATAAATACTAGTTTCAACGCAAGTCAGTCTAGGCATAGCAATGGCGCAGTTCGCCGAGCGGTATGAATACCTGGGCATAGTTGGTTTCCAAGGTCCGCGGTTCGCATCCCGCTTCTGCCGTTATTTTTGTGCTTGGATTGACGCGTTGAAAAAAGAATTTTATGTATAGTATATGTATATTTAAGTAATAATAATATTGTAATATAGTCAATGATCTATAAAAGTAGATTAGAATATTGAAATAATAAAATAATATTCTAATAAAAGAATTAAAAATTCATAAAGTAAGTTTCACTTCAAATCTATGTTGGTTTGATGAAAACCGTTGTTTTTTTTCAATCAATTTAAAAATATATTTCAGATGTGTTTTTATGCTGTCAATGCTAAAAAATCAAATCGCGACATAATCCGCTACGCACCGATCTACATCACGAAAGCCACGAATTAGAAGTTTAACCCGGCTGATCCCCTGAATCTTTCTGTGCCAGTGGTCGTAAAAGACGATCCTTCAGTGCGTACAGGTCTCAAGAATCTCGCTTAAGTCTCTCCGCTGAAATCGCTGAAACAGTGAAGGTGCCTGAAGCACTGAAAGCTTTCGGAAACACAGAAAGCTGCCTTTGGCGGCCTTTAAGGCTGTATTGCACATCACCCCGGCCGGAGCAATTAGCCCTAATCTGTTTCGCTTAGGATAGATTTGTCTCACAGGACTCTGTCTCGGGCGTGCGCTGGATTTCTGTATCATTCGCGGAAGCAGTTTTTGCCAATCGTTGTATTGCGGTGCATGCTAAATAACAATATCCACAATTTTCGAAACACTAAAATTTACCTATTTAATCCATTTGCTCCCAACATCAAACAAATCTGAGTTTACAATACAGTTATCTCAGAAGTATCTGATGCTTAAGATGGCTATATTTATTTAAAAAAAAAAACACTTTATAGTTCGAAAGTATTGAACTTAATTAAACATTGAAGGATAATTTATCATTTAATATTTTCTTTTCACTTACAATAATAATTTTTATACATGGAATTATTAGTCATCATTATTTCGTTAAGTTAATAAACAAATTGAAAACTGACACACGACTGACTGGGCACCGGGCGCCGCAAGTGGCGATCTATATAACTAGTCCTCCTAACGGCATGACAAAATTACAACACTTTTGTGTCCGATGAGTGAACGAAAATAATAAACGAAAGATTGTGTATCCAGGCTTTCGGTACCAGTCAGCAAGGGCTATATCATACTGATGTCAACGTATAAAATTAATGTAACTTTCTATTAAAGATGTTTTCGGTAAAAAAGGTTCCGAGCGCCTTCGTTCCGCCATACTTGTCGGTGTCTCTTGTCTCGGATTTAGCTAATAGCTAAGTGGTTTAAATCTCGCATAAGCTATTTACCCGAAATAATTATTAAGGCATTCTGCGCAGAGTCGTCCCGGTACAACGGGGCTTGATGTTTGAACTCTTGATTATAGTAATTAATTCATCCCTAATTAGGTACTGTCTTTCCATTCTAATTTGCGCCGCGAGTCGGAGGCTCTATTAACATTACGCTAATGGATCCATAGATAATACATTAATCAATTAATCAATTGATGCTGTTCTTTCACGTCAATGCTCTGCGTTTGATATAATTGAATAGGATGTTTTATCATTCATCACAAGTATTAAATGTTTATGTAGACTATACAGTACAGAAACTAATTCTTGTTAGTTCACTAAAGTCAAGTAAGTCAAGTAACATAGGGTGATGATAATATTAATATGTACGACCTTTTGAAATGTCACATATCGTTGGTTGGTCACAGCTACCCTTAATAGATCAACAAACTATATTCTTTTTGTAATCACATACAGGAGAATTCTGACAGATGGTGATAGTAATTCTGAAGTCTCATCTGTGGAATTTTATGACGCTTACCATGGAGCATATGACTAATTGCTGCACGAGGAGTGTTGATCTGCTAACGTCATAGACTACAAGCCGAGATTCACGCATCATACTTATTATTACAGGAATTTACTATGAATGGGTGGTCTTCACGGGACGACTTTCGTCTACCACCAATTTTAATAAATATGTTATGACTGGCATTTTGTGAGTGATCGATCAAATTTACACAAACCGGGAGTATTTTAGAGCTCAGAAATCGATCTTTTTTTTTAATCTCTTTCGTGTATTGAACTCACGACCCTTGGCTTTATTGAGCTATACCAGCCAGCAAATTATTCACAATGTAAATTTAGACATTAATTGATAAATGATTTTAGTAATATTATTTTTTTCGCATTACACAGTTTTATTGCAATTTTTTTAAGTCAGACTCCTCATAAGTTACAGCGCTGTTATCATCCTTTACATGTAAATGTCACATATATAAATGAAATTAATTTGTTTTGGGTAGATATAAATAATATATTTCAACTCTCCAATATTTATAGATCATTAAATATCCATATCTATATTAAACTATTATATATATAATCGTGTCGGAAACAACAGGGTCAGATACTGTCTGCCCAGAAGTGGGCGACGTCGATGGCGTTACTTCTGGCCATCATCAGGTCTTCCTGGGTGCAGCCACTCGGGCACAGCGCACACTCCAGAAGGTGTGACAGGGTCTGCTCCACGCCGCAGTCACATTCAGTCGGTCCGCTGTAAAACTGCCATGCCCTCATTTGTGTCCTCGTCTTGCATACTCCGGTCCGAAGTCTGTTAAGGGACCTCCATATATTCCACCCTTGGTCATGTCCAGGGCTAGGTCCTCTTTCGGGGCAATCCAAGTATTCCCCTCAGTTGCGCTTCTCCACATGTTCAGCCGCAGGGTGGCCTCAGGTATCTCCAGTTCCGCTGTCGACTGTAGGAAACTTCTTCTTGATTTGAGCCGTGTAGTTATCTTTTGGTACCCAAACATAGGGTGGAGTGCGTTGTGGGTTGCTTTGGTGAGTTCCTTCTTGGTAGTAACTTCTCGCCGTATGTTTGGTGGGGCAATGCCCGAGAGTTGATATAGCTTTGATATTGGGGTATTAAACTATTGATAGTTATATACGAATTCACAGCAAACAAAATCTTATATGACATTTCTATCACCAATAAATCGGAGGAAAATAAACGGCGGATGCTTGTATTCAAACCATGAACTCTTGCAAACAATGTTTATTCTGTACTCGGCGTAGACCTGGCTAGACATTTTTTTTAAATTTGTATGTACGTTCCAATTGGTAAATATGTTTATTTAATAAAATTCAAGTCATAAAATATTTCAACAAAAAAATAATATTAAATTCGATGGACTAAGTTCTTACTTTTTCAGATTCTTCCAAATCTAGAACACATGGTCACCAGAAATTGTCAGCACTAAGTTCTGTCAGTCAACACTGCTTTAAAATATGACGTTTCTGAACTAAATACTCCACCGAAGAACATACTCGTACGAGTATATGACTCTAGGCATGATCCCGAGGACTTAAACAGACACAGTTGTAGTATTATAAGCATATTTATCATTTTCGCGTCGGTGGTCGGCATATGCCGTCATAAGATTCCCCAACCATTTACATCAGACGTGATATATCGTTTTGCTACTTTCTTAGAATAGTTTTTTATGCATCATCTGATAGCTAAAGGATACAAGTAACAATGTGATATATGAAAATAGACCAGATAAGTACATTTATGCTTCAATTGCTAGTTTTATAATTGACAGTATAATTTGTATTCAAACAGAGCCGTAATGAAAGGGTATGGTGCTTTTTCAATCGATTCTTTTAAGTTTTATTTATTAAATATACATATACTATACATAAAATTCTTTTTTCAACGCGTCAATCCAAGCACAAAAATAACGACAGAAGTGGGATGCGAACCGCGGACCTTGGAAACCAAGGTATTCATACCGCTCAGCCAACTGGGCCATTGCTATGCCTAGACCAACTCGCGTTGAAACTAGTATTTATATAATTGTTATCGTCGTACGATAGATGTCGCTATAGTATATATTCAAAGTATGTATATTTTTATTTTTTATTATTCAATCAGTCATCATTTATTCACAAGCTTAATATTATTACTACTCTTCTGATTCTTTAAGTATATCAGATGATTTACTCGACGCTCATAGAATGATTTTATCAGACGTGTAGCTCAACTCAACTAACAACAAGGAGCTTGCAACAGGCAAAAATAAATCCATGTTTTAGTCTACGTCCAATGCTGCTCAACTTTCGTGATCATATATACAAGATCCGCTCTATTTAAATTGAGCTTTTGTCTTTGGTTTTAACCCTCTATTTACTGACGGGACCTATAAGTCTCATACCACAAAATCCAATATTTATCGTGCATTTTACTGCAGTTGGGCCCTGACGGGACTTATAAGTCGGATTTATAAAACTATGAAATAAATTCTTATTTTAGAAACCAAATATGTTTTTTCTTAATTTTTCTCTATATATTATTTCAATACTTATTCGTATATAAAAAGAACCAATTACGTAAATACATTATTGAATAATTCAGTAAATAAAGGGTTAAATTGACTTAATTAACGAGGGTAATTGGGCCACGTAGCGGACAACATTATGAAAGATTAAGAAACCAATGGAACAATTGTTTTATTTAAATAGCTGATGAGACTTAAGGGTTTGATTTTTTTTATTCTTGTGATTTATTATGATCATTCATTTTACAATCTAATTTAATTTGGAACCAGTTGGCCTATTTCTGACTAGTCAATACACAAATGACTCAACTAGCTCTTCTTCTCTCCCCTACACTTGTAAATTTATAATTAATTTAATATTATTTATTTATGTTTCTTTTAAAGTTCTTTCTTATGAAGGAGACTTAAATAAAAATCTGAAAACTTCTCCTACTTTGGTGTAAGTAACCAGTGGAGTATTGAGTCGTTTCAAAATGCAATTTGAAAATACACGTGGATTTTCGCGTGCCATATCGAGAGCTGCCGCGTTGCCAGTCACTTACCGGAGAAACTCAGAGCCGGACAATATATTCAAAACACCGCTCAAATTTACATACAACCGACACCAGGACCATACTAGTGATTGGTAAAAAAAAAGTTACAAAAATAATTTTCGAAAGTTCCAAAACATACCAGGATAAACTTAATACCTTTGTAATGAAAAAATTACACATTATTTGAGGGAGTATTAACGATCATTTGCTTTGATATGTCTTAAAGGTTCTTGAAATTCATTATAACTCGATTATCAAATAGTGGTACTACAAATGTTATTGAATGATAAAGCTGTTTTTTATTCTATAATAACATTTTAAAAATATTTTGATAAAAAACTAAAAAAAAACAAATATTAATAAAACCTTATATGTTTTTCGAATGTTGGTTGAAATTTTTTATTGATAATGTGCTGAAGCTTCATAGCGCATTGATTTAAAATAAAAGCTTTATTTTTCGTCATAATTAAAAGCTTTATTCTGCGTTATAATTAAAAGCTTTATAAAAACATTGATTTAAATCATCAAATTAAAGTTTAATTGTAGGATAACTTTATTTGTTTAAAATTATACAGTTTTACCAGTTTATAACATGAACGTAATCAAAATATATTTATTCTTTTCTTTTTTAAAGATGTGCACACATTTATTCAAAACCTTAATGGAAAATTATTATACAAAATAAGAACAAAAAGTGTCACGTGTTTAAGCTTTATAAAGCAAATACAAAAAAATAAGCCAAAATCCATCAAAATACAATTTAGCTGGAAAGTTTGCCTCTGCTATCAGCACCTGCAAAAGCTCGCAGTTCAGGTACTTAGGCAAAAGCTCCCACCGCCGTGCGAAACACAAAAGCTGCGATCGCGAGAGCCGGGGCTGCATACCAAGCAGCTTGCATCTAGCAGCGACAGCCAGTAGAGCATGCACACGTTGAAAACTCCCGGTGAAAGCTTTCAAGAATGCATCCCTCTTATAATGATTGTTCTTTTAACTTGCAGTATTGATGACAGTTGGTCATGTCTATTATTCGTTTTTTTTGTAAAATTTGTGTCAATACAGTTTGATACTGAGGTTACCTGAAATAAACGTAAAAAAACATTACTATTGACATCCTCCGTCTATAAAAAAGGCGACAAGTCGCGGATTCGTCACGTGGCCGCGTAGAGGAAGGCTGTAGGAGCAGATTAACAAACACTGACTTTTTCCGAAGCACACTGACATATATTTTCGATAAGACCGCTTGACCGTAACATGACGTTACTTCCGCCTCGGAAATAAAAGACGAAATATTGTATATCGAGGTTTTCGGCACCAGTCATCAAGGGTTATATCATGCTTATGTCACTATCATAATTTTATGTCTGCTTTTTAGCCGTAATATAGCTTTTTATATATTTTAACTTGTATTTCTATATTTGTTTCAAATCAAAACATGATAACCAAGAATTGTTGTCACTCAGTTATATCGATTTTAACTGTACAACCGTTGTTTTAATATATATCTGCACTTGAAAGTCCATCACGGAATATACATGGTTCCCAGAAACTTGAAATAACGGCAGCTGTAGTATTTAAGGTTTATTTTTTCAATTAAAAATGATTAAATAATCGGATCATTAATGCCATATGATGATAATTTAAATTCTCTTAAGGCTGAACCACATAAAGGAGAAGCTCAATTCAATTTATGATATTCGCAAGTTGCTTTCATAAATTTCTTTTCGCAGTCCTGGTCATCGTAATATTAGTAATAATTAACGTCTTAGATTCAACAACTATATTCTACGTATAGTTCTTGATGGTTTTCCAGATCAGCAAGATCTCCGAAATCTAAAAAAAATACTATTGTTTTAACATATCATCTACGCTATTTAGCGAAAATATTAGTGACTGGTTTACATTCGTTTTAACCATAGGATAAAAGACTGTTTTTTTTGCACCTTAGCTCATCATTTCCTACTAAATCAAACTATCATACTCAATATATTTTATCTAAGCACGTGTTCTTAACTATGGTATAAACTGGAGTGTAAGGTAAATTCTTTGATTTTGTGCTGGATCTATAGTTAAATTGTTTTTTTTTTTAAATCAATACAAAGTGCAAATAAAAACTATTTAAGGGATTAAATAACTGATTTTATCAACACGATAATAATTTTTTCATCGAACAAAGTGACTAAGACATTAAGTTACAGAAGACAAAATTTACTCATTAAAAGTGAAAGTATGAACCGTCGGCTAATTATATAATTTTTAATTCAATTTATAAAACACCTCTACGCATAATTTCTTAATTTTTAAATAAACACAATACATTGTTAATGAAATTAAGATTTAACAAGCACAACTCCGTGCCCTTTGCGTCATTACACCCTCATTTCCCGACCATTGAAGTTAAACGCTGTCGCTGCATGGAAAATTCCTTCCCTTAGACTGAAAGGATGGGTATTTTCTAGCCTTTCCCCGGGGCACCCTAACGGAATACAAATGAATTACGGCCCCCGTTTTGGGGCACGGATTAAGGGGACTCTGTCACTTGCAGTGCGTTCAGCCCTCGGGGTACAAAAAGCCAGATGCAAGTTTCACAAGGGAATATGAATGTACGACGTGAAGTAATTTTGCATTGTATTTAAAGATAAGTTCTTCTCGTCCTTTTGAATGAAATTGTTATGTTGTGTTACCCAAAATTTTAATTTAATTTATTTTATATTTTTCAACCATATTTGCTGTATATTCGGTTTACTGTCAACTCAGATTATATATGCCTTGTCCCAGAACTCCTCTATACCCGGAGTCTCCATAGAAACGTCGAAAGTTCCCTTGAGTCTCCAGGGCAAGAGCCTGTGGACTTGCATAGACTGCGGTAGTAGTACCATATGGGTATAATGTAGTTATATTTGGGTGTTCAATAATAATAATTTGTTTAAGGAAATCGAATAATGAGCTCGACTCTCCCAAAGTATGAAACATATGGTCACCACAAATTGAAAACATTTTTGTCAGCTGCTACTGCCCATTCCTCATTGTACGAGATAAACTGCAACTGAAGGTACACTTGGAAACATATATGGTTCCGAACTATATCCAGAGCAGAATTCCAAGTTCTTGAAGAGACGACAGTTTTAGTGTTATCTTTATAAAAATCTATTTAGTCATTGTGCCTGAGAAATAGCGGAGTGGTCAACGTTCGTGTTGTGAACGAGACTTTGTATGAGACATGATTCTCACAATTGCCGTTTATTTTTCTGTCATATAATACAATATTTGATTTGCTAGAGATTTATACGCATATATAGCCTTATTTTATACAGACAAAAACTTTTCATAATTAATGAAAACCTACGCAAGAAAAATACACTCGTATTCAACTTATATAAAAAGTGCAATTACTAATGAAAGTTGAATTAAATTTTCCTGCTTTCTACTTTGATTTTCTTATTTTATAACTATACATGTGCGTCTCGTTGGATAAAAGCTGCTTGGTGACAATCCTGTTAGTAATTTCCCATCGCTACATCCACTGCATTATCCTTAGAAGACATTATATTTGCTATTCGTATGGGATATCTTCTTGACTAGCTCGCAGCGATCTACAGCCTTAATAAAAAGAAATTGTATTTTTTTAAATAAATATTGTTTATTTGTAGTGCTTCTAATTGACAACTTATTTTAATATCTCCACAGCAATCATTCATGGCAACTTTAAAGTAAAATTCTCTAAAACTTGCGGTAAGCAAATGCTTTAAGTAGGGCGTAGTAACTGGATTGGACTGTACCAGTTTCACACTCCCACTACGTTGAAAGACAATTTAGTATTTTTAATGATTCACTAAATAAATTATGATCAGTTAGAATTTTTTAAGTTCATAAGGAGTCCTTGCATATAAGTGCTTCTTCTTCGTAGTATCAATCCGGTGGATTGGTTTGCAGCAACAGAATCTTGCATCCGCAACCCTTTTCAGCTCAGCATAAGCGCTACAGTTCATGTCCTCGAATACTTGCTGCAAATACTCCCGTCTAGGGCGCCGTTCTGCAGTAATGTTCGAACATTCCAGGTGGCATATCTTGTTGGCTGAAGGTTTTTCTTATTTGTCTTGGTTGTTTTGAGCAGTCCCCACCCGGAGATCCGATTGGGGACTATTTTATCTCCGGAAAATTTTACTTGAGATGCAATCATTTTTTTGCTGATACGTGGGCTAAAAAGAAAAAACCCGTGAAAGTGTTTAGAATCGCAATCTCGGGTTAAAAAATTGAAGGTGGGTTTTCTCACTGAAAATACTAGAAAAATATGTTATTGTGCCAAAAATATATGAGTGGCCATAAAAATGTGCTTTTGGTAGAGCAGAGGTATTTTTCTCAAATTTCCTAGTATAGAACTCCTCTTTAAAAATGAGAAACTACTAATTAAATTTATTACATCAGCTCTCTTTCTCCCTTTTCTATGAACGGTTATAAAATTTGACATTTCACTTAAAAGCAACGCAGACTTACTATGTGTGTAGAGAAAAATACGTTACATTGAATACTGAAAATACTATGATTTAATTATGTGAGTGTAACCAAAATTTGGAGTGGATACAGAAGTCTTTCATCCTACAGCCGCTAAAGAGATAAAAGATAATCTCATCAGCACATGTATTTCAAATGCCTTAGTAAGACATGAATTACAGCTACCTTTTTATCAGGTGCTTAGGCTCTCGTATAATGCAATCGAAAACGACTCATATAATGTAATCGAGCTTTTGTAAGCAAAGCTGACATGGGATATTGCGAGGACAAAGATCGCTGAAAAAACTTTGTGTTGACAGTTTGTGATGACCAGCTACGAATAGAATATGTAACAACGATGGATGAAAACTCACATTTAAAAAATAATAAAAAATGCAACTGTGTATTTTTACAAACTCTGTACATTGAACGTCCGTCGCCTTTCCGAATTTACCTAAATTTTATTTCCGATACTGTGCTTAAAATTTCCATCTGCCTCGCGATAGAATTCAAATTTGATTAGGGTTACCACCCCCGCTGCATTGTCGTCCCGGCGTCTCGGCGTTCCGGCATCCCGGGGTCCACCGCGTTCCAAAAAAGGGACGTTAGGGATGTCAAAACGTCCGTTGGGATCGCTTCATGTCTGTTTAACTGTTGCGGGTAATATACAATGATGGGTGACCCTTAAGCGTGATACTCGGAGCGGTATTTTTTATTATTACAATTTAAAAAATAATATGACATAATCCGTCAGAATTGAGAGATTCATGAGAATTTGCTTGAAATGTCAAATCACTCTATAGTAATGCAAAACATTCAGAAGTTAATATTTCAATGAAAAATAATGATTAATTAACTAAGTTTTATCTAATATATATTACATTCAATAAAGATTATGATAAATACCCCCTTTACACTTCAGACTATTTCTCACACATAGTAAATAAATAAAAAAATGTTTTATAAGACATTATTTTTATAGTAACAGTAAAATAATATTTTGGTCTACGAGTAAAGAGAGATTTGATATAATGAAAGAGAAAAATGATACATTATAATCAACAAATTGTTTTTTTTATATTGTTATAAATAAAGAAAGATAATGTTTATAAAATCATCATCATCATCATTATCAGCCTGTGTCCGTCCACTGTTGAACGTAAGCCTCCAACAAGAGTCTCGATCTTTCGTTTTCGCACAAAGCAGTATATTGAATTTTGCATTACAAGTTAAAAAAGCATGATGTGAATCAGAAAATACATTACTTTTCTTTAAAATGAGGTTAACATTTAATGATTTTGCTAATCTAATTTACACAATGAAAATGAAAGCATAAATACTATTTTCTTAGAAAATTCACAAAAAAGAAATTGACATTATCAATTAACATGTGAGTATCCACTATACGATTCTTTACTACTTTTTAAATTTCTTCTTAATATGAGTATATCAGCACCTACATTTCATGTTGTTCTAGTATTTGTTTTATAAATACAGCTTAAAAAACAACATTAGTTTATATGTTTATTACAATTGTAACCACAATGATCTTTAGTTATCAAATAAAACGTTAAACCAGAGTAATCTCTGATGTTCCTTATAAAATCGATGCCAAAAAATATCCTGTTAAAAGAATACCTGCGCGTCGACTGTTAATTTGCCCTATTTGGCCCTTTGCTTTGAAAAATGCTCGGATATTTACGGCATTTCAGGTTTACAGTATTTCACATTTTCAGTATTTAAAATTTTCAGTTTTCTGGTACGAGCGTAGCATTTTTTTACATACAAACAAACACACAGAGGAAAAACCCAGGTGATGAGGATAGACACACTGCGTTTATTGATATCTATAAATGATTTTTGTATAAATGTCAAAGTGCTATTCATGAGTATTTATCCTGCAATATTTCACTATATATCTCTTACGACTTATTTTATCTTTCAGGAATAAAGAAGAATTTTAATTTGATACCAATTTTTTTTCATTCGATATGTCAGACGGTTTTAAAAATGCGATTAGTCTTACATTATCAGTGATTTATTGTGTTGCTTCATATATTTTAACGACTTAATTTTGAATATTAGCTTTTGAAATCAACCTTGATTATGATTCCTGTAAAGGTGCCTAAAAATCATAGAGAAAAACAAACAAGACACACATATCATCATCATCATCATCATCAGCCTGTGTCCGTCCACTGTTGAACGTAGGCGTCCCGCATGAGTCTCCATCCTCTTCGATCCTCCGCCTTCCGCATCCAGGTCACTCCCACTATTCTTCTTATATCGTCAGTCCATCTTGTAGGGGATCGGCCAATGCTTTGTTTACCAGTTCTTGGGCGTCATTCCAATACTTTTCTTCCCCATCGACCGTCATCTCTTCGACAGATATGTCCTGCCCATTGCCACTTGAGTGTGCCTATTCATTGGGTAGCATCCACTACTTGAGTTCTTCTGCGTATTTCCTCGTTTCGGATTCTATCTTTTAGCGACACTCCGAGCATATATTTACACAAAAATTCATGATATAATGAATTTAATGATGTTTTTAATTTTTTCTATAATTCGTTCTTATCTATTTCAATTATATTTGCCTGGGTTCATAACCATGACATTAGGCATACCAACCCAGTGATTTAACTATTCTTCCACGCGTTTCATACAAATCTGGATAAATTTGAAATAGCTTCCGGCGTAACATAAACCTATCAATGCGTTTGTTTTGGGATGAAATATCAACCTTAAAGCATGTGAGTTGCTTTTAAATACAAAATTTCGTATATTTTTTATTTTAATACAAATTATTTAATATATATAGTGTCATCAGCATTATGTAGCCCTATCTGACAGGTACCGAAAACCTCGATATACAATCTTTCGTCTCTTATTTCTTGTCGCTTATCATACATTTATGTGCCATATTGGGACTAGTAATATAGACCGCCACTTGGGGCGCCGGTGCGACAGCCCATCACGCGAGTCGTGTACCGCCCGTTGTCGAGAGCATATTGTATTGTGGCTCGGCCTAATGCTGTGACCAGGTCCCGGTAACAAGCTTGTAAAGTTTGTCATAAATATAAGTCAATGTGCTTCTGAAAAAGTCAGTGTTATCAATCTGCTCCTAATCCTGCCATCACGCGACTGGAGAACGAACTTATGAAAGAGAGGAGGATGTTAATATAAATAGATATTTTGTATACGACGTTAAATAACTTTTTCGTACTATGGTTTCTTGAACTCATTTCTTTAATGATTTATTTTTAAGCAAAAATTGATCTTACACATTGTAAAAATAATACCAGAACTGCTAAAAACACACAGAAAAAGCTTGTTGAAGAATAACTTTAATGTAACTTTAATAAATTGAATGAAATATATAAATATTTTTATTTTTTATTACTTCCTCTATTTATTGTATATTTATGTATACTCTATGTTTCTAAATATTTGTAAAAAAAAATGGAATTTCGATTCTGTATAAATAAATAAATAAATATAGTTCATTTAAAAATATAATTATCGTTTACAAAGAAAAAACATTATTTGAAAGACCGCACTTGTATATGTATCATTATATTAAACTCATAATTTTTTTTAAACTGTATTTTAAATGGGTATTAAATTTATCAAATAACTATAAGGATACAAAATTGAGTCATATATCCGTATCTTGCAATTATACGAGTTACTTTTGTCAAAGACTAATATTTAATTAGAAAGAAAGATGTTGGAGTGCACGCAAGAACTGACCAACCACTAAGAGATGAATTAATATAATAATAACAGTAAGATATTTGAAAACAAATGATTGAAAATAAACTAAAATAATTCAAGAAGATTAAGAAGCAGCATAATTTGTGTAATTGGTGATAGTAATAATTAAATTAATTATTAATTAAAACTCCAGATAAATTAGACATGTCAAAGCAATCACCATTACAGTGAAAATAAAAGCCTTAAAACACTCGATCAATCGTGTAATTCAAAACAGATACCCAACCGTTCGAGGGCTGGCAGTATATTTACATTAAAAATAAATAACCCAGTGAATTCGTACCGCATGGCGTTGCGTACCCTCGAACAACGCGCGCCGCAGGTCTATTACCACTGATTTTTTTTTATTTCAACGTACACAGAAGAATGCCGCCAGATGACAGTGAAAATTACTTGTAGGTAAATAAAATTTTTATTTGTTTCTATAAGCACACGCAAAATCAATTGATAAATCTCGTTAGAGCAATATCTTTCATAATAACAATGAAAATTCTTAATGAACCAACTTCATCATCTTTCATGATCATAATTATATGGATTGTAAATAAGTAGTAAAGTTGTTATTATTTTCACTGTATGGGAAACCGCGGCAAATGAATAAACAACGCTCAGTGTACTCGTACCCTACGAGAGTTATCCGTAAAATAAGGTTCCCATGGCGCTACACTCCTGAAGAGTGCTGTTATGGTAGATCCTGCGTTTCTGTAGTGTACCTTGGTTCTTCAGGTATTTGCGTGGCTTGGCGGCAGATTTTTCTGACTCGGGCATTCAAAAGCTCGTCTACCGCATGCAAAAATGCATTGATTTCAGTGGCGACTATGTAGAAAAATAGGTAAAAGTTTGCATTCCAAAAATCTACGCATTTGTGGAATTAAACATGTTTTACACTGTGAAAAATTACTTAGAAACTTATTTTACGGAGATCCCTCGTATGTCAAAACAAGATTGTTAATATTTATTGAAATTTCAAAAAAGGCAACAAAATTTCAACAAAAGGTTAGAATGTAAGTCAATCAGAATTGAAACCAATTTTTGTGTCAAAATAAAAAATAAATAATAAGACAAGCTTAATAAGGTAAATTAGTTAAGGTTATGTTAGGTTAGGTTAAGTTGGGTTAATATAACAATATATAAAATGTTAAATATGTATTTTATGCAATAATGATTGTTTTATTTTATAATCTGACTATTTTTTTTTCACCGTAAAAATAGGAATCTTCAAAATTGTGTCGTACCATATATTAAAACTTGTTCTGATTTGCTAATATATGTTTTAGCATAACGATGTTTATTTGATCATAAAATTGTTTTTTTTGAAGTATTCAGCCCCATATTTGATCACATGACAGTCAAGCATTGAAGCTTCTCGACCATTCCCTTTCAGTGGTAGGCTCTAACGCGACTTTTCCCGTGTCCATATATCGCCATTATAAAATAAATGGACCCCGGCAACAGCCTTCATACGCTGAAGTGTCTGAAAGATAAACGGCCGCGAATAAATTTCAGGAAGCTCAGGATTTTATTCTCTCCGAATGTGTGCGGACGTTGTGTTCGATACTGAAGTCCGCTGAAATTCAGAACATAAACACTGAAAGATAGACTCGAGTGCGTATTTCAATGTTTGCGAACGTTTTTTATGCACTTTTAAAAAAATAATTCATATTTACTATTTTTTCATGTATAGATTTATCACAAAGGAGTTTTTGTAAATGTATTGCATTGAAACCCAGTCTACAACTAAATGGTTCAGTATTCTGAAGCGTTCAGTTAACTTTTAGAATTCGTTAAAAATAATTCTTAACAAAACACGCAAATGAAGAAATTACCTGGGATACCTGATAAATATATTTTTTTCGTTTTTAAGTGAAAATATGTTTTCATTAATGTATATTTGTTTTTAATTTTAAATTCAAGTTTATTGAAAATTGTATTTGTTTCCGAATAATCACGAAAAAAAAATTTAGATAATTGTTAAAATAAATAATAATAAAACATTGCTTTAACATTGAAAAGGAACCTAATTTTTTTAATTCACTCTAACACTAAATAGATTATTTCATTGATCTAACACATTGTAAAAATAATACCACAACTGCTAAAAATTCATAGAAAAAGCTTGTTTAAGAATCACTTTAATTTAATTATGAATTGAATGTAATGTAAATATAGTTTATTTAATAATATAATTATAGTCTACAAAGATAAAACTTTATTTAAAAGATCGCACTTATATAAAGGGTCCGCCATCTAACGTTTTTTTTTCAACTAGTGCTTATTTCGTAAATGTTAATTTAGCTCATGTCTGATTTGACAAATAATTATTTTTATCCTTTCGCTGAACGAATATGGTTGTGTATACGCTTGAACAACGCTGGGAAATATTGCGACATTACTTTGAAAATCAGGTAATTTTTCTTCGAAAATGAGCAAGGAGTGGCCGTTACAGTCAATGGCGATCGTTATCGGGCCATTTTCGTTCACAAAAATTGAAGAGGAGGATATTGGCAACATTTGGTTTTAACAGGACGGCGCTACGTGCCACACAGCCGAAGCTACACTCGATGTCTTGCGCCCCATTTTCAAAAAAAAAAGTTATTTGGCGGACCCGTTATGATTCTTGATGATAAGTAATAAAGAAATATTCATGATGAACTAATATGTCGACCAAAGGCCGTCAGTTTTTCCTAAATACCGGTAATCTGAGGATTTATCTTTCTGTTTCTTCTTTTACAAGATTTGTATTAAAATCCTCCTCTCTTTAAAAGGTGTTACTCTGACGTGTGGAGTAGCATGAGGAGCAGATTTATAACACACAATTTTTTTCAGAAGCACATATGTATTCACGATAAGCACCTGGTTCCCCGATCGATCGTAACAAATCGCTGACGTCGGCACACGAATACCTGCGCTCGTCGGCGCTGAGGCTGTCGCCCAGCGATCTATGTAATTAGTATACAATGTCAATATGGCGACACATACATTTGTGACAAGCCATCAGAAATAAGAGACGAAAGATTGAATATCGAGGTTTTCGGTACCAGTCGGCAAGGGCTCTATCATGCTGATGTCAGTAATTTTAAAAAAAACGACATAAATAAACACTTGCATAATCCACAATTCAAACACAAGTTTATTGCATGCAGTGTTCAGTCGTCCTTGCTGAGCATCATATTGTTTACTGGTTTAGACCGGTTATGCTCTCCTCCGTGCGATTTAATACAAAAATATAACTTAGAGGTAATTTTATTGCTTTTAAAAAAAACTTTAAATTTTTATAAATATTTATGTTCGCGTAGTATAAAAAAGTTCCAGTTTAGTTTGTACTTAGAATAAAATAATCCAGGAGCGGATTCAGGCATTAAAGAATTACAGAATTTATATTTATCGACGTAAGTAAGTCGTAAATTTACCAGTTTAATGCTCATATTATGTACTTTTGCAGAGCAAGTTAAACAAAGTTACTTTTATCTGCGAGTTTAAACAAACTTTGAAAACGTTCAGTTTTCAGAGAATCATTTTTCCTCAGAGGGAGCTTTTTCCCTTCTCTCGTGTAGGTATATAAAAATAAATTCGAATAACCAACGCCGGATGAAAATTTTTGTAATGTAAATTTATCGAAGAATATGTTAAAAGAGAAATGCGATGGTACAATGGTTTTCAAACTTTGTGTTATAAACTATCATATGAAAAATATAATTTTAGTTAGCATTCTGATAATTACTTAAACATAATTAATTAGAGACTTTTCGTCACTAGACAACTTGACTCGCTAAAATTCCTTTTTATTGTAAACTATCCCAAATGTACCTCTAAGCTGAAACATAAAGATGTTACAAATTGTCCCCAAAAAGGTCTGTCAGACGCCATATTCTTATATCGACCCATGACTCACGATTTTGATCTATATTCAAAGGCAAAGAAAGAGCCAAGAAATATTTTTCCAATGTATTTTTAAACTAATTAAAATCTTAAAATAATTTAATTGCGCCGGATGTTAGGTCAATAATTCTACAGCCTTTATGATTTAATTCAAAGAAGCTGCTCACTAAGACAATATTGGTTATTTATGAAAGATATGTATACCTGTATGTTCAAAACGTTATTTGAATATAATTATTTTGTATAAAACATCCAAAAAGTCTTTAAAGTATTAACTGTCAAATTATAATCAAATTCTCTATCTTAGCTCGAATTTTTCGATTTGTTCAGTCGGGTACGACACAGTTCATATTATATATCCAAACAATATTCTGCCACTCTATGTAACTTGAAGGAATCAAGGTCTAAAAATGACAGCTATCGATGAATTAGCGATATATGAAAATCAATTATTAATATTAATTTTATAAAATGAAGAATGCTTACTCATATTGTACACTAAGATATGAAAGGGGAGATGTTATCAAATAAATCTGTACCAACTCAGCTCTAGACTACTTTTGACTTATCCTCAGTGCTGGAACCTTGGTATTCCGGCGTCACCATTTAGCTGACGCAGTAATTTCAGGACCGCGATCTCGGTTCCGGAACGGTATATTTTATTAAAAATGTGAATGTCTTAAAAGCAGGTTGTGGATAAGAGAAGACTGCCTGGAGAAGATATAGGGAACAAAACAGCAATCGGTCTCTTAGAATCACTTAGTCCATGACTTACTGGATCAATAAGCTTCCCGTTTTTAATGGTGACAATCAGATTTTTTACGACATTTTTTTTATTAATTTTTATTTTGAACATTTATTTTGTGTACATCAAATAAAATTCCATTAGCTCTCTTCCATTGTTGTGGTAATTATTTTTTCAAATCAACATTTGTAAGAACTTAACTGAAAGATTGATAACCACTGGATTTTGAGAAATCGGAAAGAGATGAAAGTACGTATTTTTAATAGTGTGTAAGCAAAATAAAGTTAGTTTTATTGATTTTTTGCTTAACAAAAATACTCGTCTACAATAGTGAAATGGCTCATTTTTAATTACTACCCGTCGGCTATGAGCATTGTTATAAAATTTATATTAATGTGATCTTTAACGGCTGCAAATCACAACAAAACGTAACTTAAAGCCGCTATTCAAAACGAAATGGTGTTCAATTCATAAGCGTAATACGATCAATTTAAGCAAAAGTGATAGACAAACGTTCAATTTAAACTTAGATACTATAGTATGTACTCGTCACAGCTCTAAAAAATTTCAAACTTTTATGACCAAATGCGCTTTTTCTTCGTGTCAGTGACGTCAAATTATTTCTGCCCAGTGTGTGTCAACATCGATAACACGTGTGTTGCTTAGCATTAGGTCCTTAGGTGTGCAGCTTGTTGGGCACATGGAGCAGGATCTTAGGTGTTAGGCAGTCTGCAGGACGCCGCAGTCGCACAATAGTGACTCTCCCTGCCGAAAAAATCCTCATCGCTCGAGGTTGTACTTTGGTCTACCAACTCCGGTTCTTAATCTGTTCAAGGATTTCCAGGTCCACCAGTCAAAGGTTCTTGCCAATTGGGAGGCCTTCCTTTGAAATAATGAAATCCTCTGGTGCGACTTGTCGCCAGAGCTGGACTCTCTCGTTTTCAGGGCCAGATGTGAGAGTTTTTGCGGATTTCGGAAAGCGATTTCTGTCTGGGTGTTGGTATCTGATTATAAAAGCAGTGGGACGCTTAGTGTTTGCCTTGCGCATTTCTTCGGCGCATATGACTTTGCGTCTTATGTTTGGTGGTGCGATACCAGCCAAGTTGTTTAGTTTTTAAATGGGATGTTCAAGCTAAAGAGCAGATTTGGATGAATGTATAAGTGCATGAATCCATAGTCACACATTAAAAATATTTTCAGTGTAATCAAAATTAAAACAACCCCTTTTTCAAATATATTTATGTTATTAAAAAGGTCTTAACTATTTGACACTTAAGACTTTATATAGCAATGTTACTTTATATTAACTTATATTATATAACGCAAATTCTTATCTTTAGTAGATACGAGAATATAAAATAAAGAAAAATTCCATTGTTTGAATAAGAATTTGTTTTGTTACATATGCTTTATTTAAAGTATAAGAACCATGCTTCGTGTCCAGTGTACTCGAACAATCCTTCAACCTTTCAAACACAATACTCATATAAATAACATAAGTTGTCAGAGTTTGAAAGTCTCTGCGATAGAAAATAGACTCGCAAACAGCAGTTCAATGAGTCTGAGAAGAAGACGGAATAAAACTCTTTGGTCTCAAGTAGTCGATAGATCAAATTTATATCTTCCAATAAAAGAACAATTTCGATATGCAAATAGATGCTTCTCCGAAGAAGGTATTTTACTGCCTATTTTATATCCACAATAATAATAATAGGAGAAAGACACACTCAAGTTACTTTACGACGTTTGTTATTTCATATGATGTACGTGTATCATGTTGACTTTTAACTTACTCGTAATATAAAAGACTATTTCGTCTTTGTGTATAATTTAATGCATGATAAATTATTATAAATCATCAATCTTACTTATCATTTAATTTTTTAAGATTCATGAAATTCTTATTAGTAGATGAACTCGACATCTAGTCCTCTTTTTTTGATGCAATTCTACAACATTAATTATCCCTAAGTTAATTGACATTTACGCCCTATCCCATGTCCGCCTCCGTCGAGTAAATTATTTGTTCCCGATGGCTCTCCAGGATGGTGCTGGCCCAAGAGCTTTAAAGAAAGACAGCTTTTATTCATTCTATCCTGCGATATATTAAGTATATATCCTAACCAGATCCAACTTCACCTCTTGATGAACTGTTGTATGGAAGACTGCATTGTTCGCTCTCTCACCTCATCATTTCAAACAGAGTCAAACAATCATACACCTAGTATTCTACGCAGGCATTGTCTTTCAAAACCATTCTCAAACCTATTATTCATCATCATATCATATACAAAAATAATAATTTAAAGCTCCGCACGCAACTTGCTAAAAGATTTGCTTGGAGCATCTTGATGTACGGCTGTGAGACATGGTGCTTATCTGAAAATGATAAAAAAAGACTACAGGCCTGTGAAATGTGGTCATATAGTTGAATTCTCGGAATTTCCTGGATAATCCAACGTCACGAACAATGGGGTTCTCAGCATAATCAAGGAAGATAGGCACCTAGTAAAGAACCATCTCAGAGAGGCAAGCCTCGATGGATCGGTCACATCATGCGCCACGATGGTCTTCTTCACGACATTATGAAAGGGATGGTTGAGGTAGAAACTGTAGAGGGCACCCTAGACGGAAGTATTTTGCAGCAAGTGTTCAAGGACGTGAATTGTAGCTCTAATGCTGAGCAGAAGAAGACTACAGAGGATCGATAAGAGTGGAGATCGAGATGCAAGATTTTGATGCTGCAAACCAATCCACCGGATTGATACTAAAAAGAATATAATATACATTGTGTATCTGGAACATATGGCCACAACAAACTGCCGCCATTTACTTCTGTCAGCTGTCACTATCACTTCCTCGTTCTCGGAAATATCTGCACTTAAAAGTCCACTTTCGTACATATATGGTTTCCGACACACCCAGAACAGAAGTTCAAGTACTTAGCCTGAGGTTAAATAGTACTAAAAATAAGGCATATTTGTGATTTTTCAAAGAATTTCAGGAAATCGAATAACTAGCCCGACACTCTCAAAGCCTGAACCAAGAAATCGACTCCCCCGACTAGAAATAGGCGGTGAGCCATCCACGTTTTGTTCTACAATGTCGACCTAACTTTGGTGATGTAACGAGATCCTTGCAAATGATCTCCTTTTTCTGCTGAAATCTTATACTTATACTGCAAGCTTGTTAAAAATATATGTTTTTAGTAAAACAACATATATTTTGTACTCTTTAAAAAATGACTGAAAATAATCTCGTTGAAAATTCTTTGGTTTTTTTACAGTTTTGACCACATTCTTGGGCGAAACGCTGGTTTTAGAACACGTCCAGAGGGCAGATATGGGCGCCTACCAGTGCATAGCTAGCAATGGCGTCCCGCCCACCGTCAGCAAGCGATTCGAAGTCAAGATACTATGTGAGTTAATCTCTAAGCAAGCCCTTTTTACTTTTCGAACTTTACTATGAGCTGAAATTTCACTGGAATCTAGAGTGCACGTTAAATCTTCTCAAAAATATATTTTCTATCGTGAGGTGCATTTTTGAAATAAATTGCGCTATTCCCAAAGGTGCAATAAACTAAAACATTTAATTTGTTTTTAAAAATATTTACTTTGAAAGGCACTTTATAGACGTTATAGTTGTAACTCCGAGAGGAATGGAGATCGAGATGCATGATTCTGTTGCCTCAATTGATCAGTATTGCCTCAATACCAAGCATTTTTCACTTGAAGATCTACCTGAAAACCTGCATGGTTCCCGACGACCTTCAATGACAGAAATTCAAAAGACAGCAGCTACAATACACAAAGAATATTTTTGATTGGTTCTTAAATATAAATTTATTTAAGAGATTGGATGACTAGCCCGACACTCCTAAGGCATGGACCATTTGCTTATTAGAAACAGCTCAAAATAACTAGCAATACGCGATAGGTAACAAACGGAGATCCTTCCAAGTTTTGGTCTCTACCAAATATTGTTTGCCTTTAGTGATAACGAGAACAGGGCAAATAATATTCTTTTCCTGAAGGATAAATTACCGTAATTTAATTGTGGATACCATGATACGTGGTTCGGTAAGTCATTTCAAACTCAAAATGATCATTGTCAGCATTTATTAAAGCTGATAAACAGAGTCAAAATATGCTTTAATTTTTTAGGCATATGGTCTTTCGATATTGAAGGACATCGGTAACTATGCAAAGTATTTTGTCAGTAGTACTTCGAAAACAGGGACAACTTGGAAAGAAATAAAACGTATAGATTCTACAATAGTTCAGTAGTTAGCGCTACAAAAATATCTGCCATATAAATGGAATAAATATAAAAATATTAAATTAATTGAATCCTTAATACCTTTATTCATTTATCTAGGTTCAATTTGGTCAAATTTCTGTTTTAAAATCAACCGCGGCATTTTATTTTTATTTTTATTACATGTATATATTATTCCGGTGATTTTTTTATAAATGATTGTATTCACACATCGTATTCTAATATTATTTTATTATCTTTTCATTTTCAGTTCATCCTTTGATCAAAGTGCCCAAGCAGTTAATTGCCGCTCCAATAGAAACAGATGTCACCTTGCAATGCTACGTGGAAGCTTCTCCCAAAGCTATGAACACCTGGTTTAGAGACTCAGGTAAGTCATTTTATTCACACATAAAATAAGTATTGTACCTAAGAATGACAACATTATATTTTTCGTCACATTTTGTCATGTTAATGACGTGTAAATACAAAACAACAAAAGAAGCCTTGATTCTCGTTTCATCTCATGTCAGCTTTGCCTCTCGCAGTCCGCCGAGTATGCTCTGTATATAATTTTCAACGATCTTTCAGTACGGCCAGCGACTTAAAGAAAAGGCAATTGTATTTACGTTCTTATTTGAAATTCGAAGGGTATATTTCAAACAGATTCGCGTTTGTTCCTTGACCGACTGCTGTATGAAAAACAGTATTTTCCGCTCTTTCACTTCGTTATTCCTAAGTGAGAAAAACCATCGTACCTCCAGTGATTCTACGCAAACATCTTTTTTCAAAACTCAATCTCAGTCGTAAATAAGAATGGTAACAATACAGGCGCTGTTTACACGGCACTTTGTTTTGGTCGAGTAAAACAGCGATTGCCAAATATTACTCAAATAATTAAGAAACTCTCCAGGTTTCCAATGTGTGAAGCAAGATCTTTCTGCAGGCAACCTCTCTTAGTGATCTGTTCGACAAACTATACACAAACACCTAGTACATATATTTTTAATTGTTATGTCTGCATTAAATAAAAAGCTCTTAAGAAAGCATGCCTCGGTAATGCCTATGTAATTCCGGACGATATACAAACATGGCAGAAAAATCTCTTGGATTAGTGAGGCTTTGACAGGTCCGACCTCCAGTGCGTCACGTCCAATCTTAATCCTCAATTATCCTTTGTTTCTCATCCTCCTCTGAACCATCCTTGATCCAAGAATGCATCTCTGATTCAATTAATTAACAAACGCCACCACAAAAGGCGGACGATCCCGAGGGATGGAGACTCATACGGGTGGAATATAATCAATATTGGGCGGAATTGTGATGATATTTCAAAACAATTTTTTAAATAATATATTTTCAGTGAATTTGATGCTTTTAATTGGTGATGAAATCTGATGATTGTTGCTTTTTGGTACGTTTGTAGAATATACTCGTATTCCAATACTCTAATATTTATGCATTATACAAGATCCATGCCATTATATAATCATGCTATAATATAATCATATCATGATTATATAATCATGCCATTATATAATCATAATAAATCATGCTATTGTCCGCCATCTAACTTTTTTTTTTTCAACTAGTGCTTATTTCGTGAATGGTAACATTTAGCTCATGTCTAATTTAACAAATAATTAGTTTTATCTTTCCGCTAAGCGAATATAGTTGTGTATACGCTTGAACAACGCTGAAAAATATTGTGACATTACTTTGAAAATCAGGCCATTTTTCTTTGAAAATGAGCAAGGAGTGGCCGTTACAGTCAATGGCGATCGTTATTGAGCCATTTTTGTTCACAAAAATTGAAGAGGAGGATATTGGCAACATTTGGTTTCAACAAGACGGCGCTACGTTCCACACAGCCGAAGCTACACTCGATGCTTTGCGATGTTTTCAAAAAAAAAAAAAAGTTATTTGACAGACCCTATATATGTGTCACATTGGATAATTAGTATAAAGATATCAATTATTGAATAAAATTATCATAACCTTTTACACGAGATGTTTCATAAAGAACCATTTTTTTAATTGAAAAAAACAAAAATCTAAGCCATTTTATTTTTATTTTGTTTTCTTCATCTTTCAAACCTATCTATCTCCCTCTCTTATCATTCCCTGAAAGACACACTCCTACTCTCCCTCCTACAAAAAATGGGTTAGACCACTTGCAAAGTACTATCGCAGCTCGGTTATCTCTTAGCAAGAGAAGGATTGAGAATAGTTACGAGTTAATCGAAACTGCAGTCTCCTAATAGAGAACTTATCTTACGTGATCCATGTAAAAACAAGGTAAATAAATAAATATTTATAATTAATAATGGATCCCAAAGTGAATGCTGAACGCTGATTGAAAAAAAAACTATTTTAAATATATTATTTATATTATAAGCATTCACTTTGATATCGAATGAAATATTATATGTAAAACATAATACAATAAAAAACGTCATAGTTTTATTGTGAATCACACTGTATACTGTTTATTTCCTTGCTGACAAAACAATAAACATTGCTCAACGTGATTCATTTTAAATAAAGAAGGAGGTAATCTTACAATATAAGATTTAAAGATTTTAAAATTTTAATTGATCAACAAATTTGTCAACCGTCATGATAGTTATATCATTTAAAGAAATTTCTGCATTTAAATCATTGATCGAGACACAAAAACAAGCAGCTGTACCATACGAGGTTATTTAAGTGTCCAATCTTGAAAGAAAACTGAGTAACGAAGTATCTAATAAGAAGAAGATGAAATATTTAATTTCTCATACAGATTAAAGACAACAAAGGTCTAACGTCCGATTGCGATCATGTCCAGTGGAAATCCCTCTGTTATCCTTTGCCCCTGATCCTCTGGAACCATCCAGGCTTCCAGGATGCATCTCCGATTCAATTAATTAGCAGATGGCATCTGTCTGTTGGGCTATCTAGATGCCAGCATCTAGCAATCCCCTATATCTCTGCCCCTCTCTGTGCAGAGCTCGAGCTAATCTGCCCCCGCGTGGATTCCACAGCGCAGATTTAGCTAAAGTCGATCGGTTCAAAGAATTTATCGCACAGAGATATGTCTCTTGAAGCTCTAAATGTAAGAAATTATCTGCAACTGAATGGGCACTCATTTAGTTACGAAAAAAATACATTTTGTATTTACTATCTTAACGATAAATTTTCTGCTGTAGTCCGATATTTATTTAAGGCAACAAAATAAATCTTCTGAGTTTGAAATCAATTTCTGGTCAGAATAACATTTTTATATTTAACGCAGGTTTCATAAGCTTAGGTTAGGTTGAGATGGGTTATTACATCTATGTAGAACAGGTTGAACAATTCAATAAAAAAATATCTGTAATCGGTGTACGCGGTAGTATTTGTAAATACATATTTCAATTGATTTTTTATCATTGATCACACC
Organism: Glossosoma conforme; assembly: GCA_022606575.1. Classification (NCBI taxonomy): domain Eukaryota; kingdom Metazoa; phylum Arthropoda; class Insecta; order Trichoptera; family Glossosomatidae; genus Glossosoma; species Glossosoma conforme. The sequence continues at coordinate 1,023,944 of JAGTXR010000039.1, forward strand.
TAAATTTTAAAATTAAAATTTCGATTGAAAATTATTATAGCATTTCAAGGTTTGTTTTACTATATGAAAAAATCCTCACCTTAAACATAAGCAAATATCCTTTGTTGGAGGGTATAGCTTAGTGGTTAAAACGTTTGCTTACCAAACTGAAGATCATGGTTTCGATCCCCAAAGGAGATTAAAAAACATAATTATAATCGATTTCTAAAAAAAAAAAAAAATGAATTTTTTCCATTCCCACGTATTTCGTGGTTAGCAACGTGTTACCAAAGAAGGCAATTCGAGACTCACTGTAGTATACTAACTTCGCAGCCTTAGACTGAGGTCTATTTGACATCTAACTGATGCATCTAGAATCACGGGAAAGGCTTTTAGCCACTCTCTAACAAGTATCTTTTTGCGTGCGTCCAGTAACAGGTCCCCATCTTGGGTCTCCAAAAACAGGACGGAACAGGGAGTGTTTTCACCAAGCGAGTGTATCGATTTCTGAGCGATAATAATAGCTATGAATTTGGTGAAAATTTGAACCATTATTCTTAAAATGCCAGACGTAACCTATAATGAAAATTGGTGACAGACAAAAATCGTCATGTGAACACCACTCATTTAAAATTAATGGATGATGCGTGAATGTATCGGATTTTGCACAAACAATATGTATCATGATAAGTACCACATAATCGTTTTTTTATCACTATCCTCCATCTGTCAGTATTCTCCTATATCTGCTTACGTTAAATCTAAAATTCTATTGAAAGAAAACGTTCTTCTTGTCAGTTTATCATGTAGTAAATATGAATTTGTATTACAAATTGATATAGTATATTAATGTTTTTTTTTTATTATACAAGTTCATACATTCAGCATGAAAGATTTATTTTTGAAATTATATTTTCTTCGAATTTTTTACTAATTTTTGTACATTTCACATTCATTAATATTGTTAAAAAGACCGCAAAGGGTTAACACGTTCACTGTGTCACAAATTAACAAATAAAAAGAAACACATTGCGTATATATCAAAACGCGCAAAATAAATAAAATAACAACAAAAAAAAAGCATCCCATTTTTAATGCGATATCGTTTTAATTTTTTAAACGATACGGTCCCACACATTGTCCTCTGTCGTCAGAGAAGAGCGTGCGAATAAAACATTAAGTTTGATTTATTTGGCGGAAAAAAAATTAAAATAAAAAAAAACACATTTTTCGGTCGGACGCTCAAACGCCATCAATTCCGATAAGAGCTAAGCCGGCGGTGAATGGGTTAATCTTATAAATATGAAAAATGCTGCCGCAAATTTTCGGCAACAATCAGAATGTGTGTGTCGCAATGTTTTCGCGTGTAAATATCGAGTTTTTTATTAGTCATTTTTATCACTGAAAATAAAACACTGTAATAATCATTTTTTTTATACAAACACATACAGTAGGATACCGATAGATGGTGATAGTGATAGTGATACTGGAGTCTTATCTGTGGATTTCTATGACGCTAACTGTTCACAACGGTGTTTTGAACATAATCTTCTTCTTCTTCTTCGTATCAGCGAAGTCAAATTATTTTTTCCAGTATCTGGCAACATCGATAGCTCGTGTGTTGCGCAGCATTAGGTCCTGAGATGTGCAGCTTGTTGGGTACATTTTTTTTTATGTAAACGCATGCAGGAGAGCACAACCTGTCAAGACCAGTGCACTCTATGATGCTCAGCCAGGGAGGCTGGACGCTGCATGCGGGAAACGTGTGTTGTGTTCGTGTTTGTGTGTGGGTTGGGGAGATTGCAAGTGTATATTTATCTGTTTCTTGAAGAGATCCAGATTGTAGGAAGGAGGAAACACAGACGCTGGAAGAGCATTCCATAGCTTACCGGTGGTATTAAGGAAGGAACTTTGGAAGCTTCCAGTTCTTGGTTGACATATATTAACCGTGTATGGATGTTCGGCAAGTGTAAGACGAGTTTGTCAGCTGTGAGTGGGTGCAGGAGGAATTAGTTCTTTAAGTTCCGAAGAGTAGCGACCGTGGTAATAACGGTAGAAAAGACTAAGAGAACTAACCTTACGTCTGTGTTCCATTGATTGTAGATTAGACGTAAGGGTGTCATTGCTTATCAAACGAATTGTTGGGTACATGGAGCAGGATGTTAGGTGTGAGGCGGTCTGCAGGTCTCCACAGTCGCACAATAGTGTCTCTCCCTGCAGAAGCATCCCCCACCGCTCGAGGTTGCCCTTTGTTCTACCAATTCCGGTTCTTAATCTGTTGAACATAATTATTTTGTATTAAACATCCAAAAGTCTTGAAAGTATTTATTATAATCAAACTCTCTATCTTAGATGGAATCTGTCGATTCATACAGTCGGGTACGACACAGGGCATTTTGCCACTATGTAAATTGAGGGGATCAAGATTCAAAACAACGGGTATCGAGGAATTCACGGTGCATAAAATTCAATGTTAATACATTACATTAATATATTAATTTTATAAAATAAAGAATGCCTACGCATCGATACCGAGCATTGACCATCCCAATAATCTGCCACTCTACGTTAATTGAAGGGATCATGGTCCAAAATAGTATCGAGAAATTTGCGGTGTATGAGGTTCAGTGTATTAGTGTTGGATTTTTTATTTTTTATTATTATTTATTAGAATATTATTTTATTATTTCAATATTCTTTATAGATCTGTTACGGACTAACAAAACATTAATAAAATATTCTGATAAAATAATCCTTTTATAGATCATTGACTATATTACAATATTAAAAGTAATTAAATATACAAATACTATACATAAAATTCTTTGCGGAAGCCAGCTACTCATCTAAATTCATTCACTTGAAAATACTTGCGAGTTTTACTATCTCTCTCCCTGGGCCTCTGGACTTCACGGCGCCCCGGCCTACTGAACTAACCATTTTTGCCCAGGTAATATACCGCTCGGTCGAACTGGTCGTCTACAAGGACCATTTCTTCCGCCTTGATGCTACCCAATGAATATATAGACATATCTGTCGAAGAGACGACGGTCGATGGGGAAGAAAAGTATTGGAATGGCGCCCAAGAACTGGCAAACGAAGCATTGGCCGACCCCCTACAAGATGGACTGACGATCCCCTGAAGATGGTGTTGGAATCTCCAGCGTCATAGACTACAGCCCGACATTCACTCATCATCCTTATTATTACAGGAATTTCCTATGAATAAGTGGTCTACATGGAACGACTTTTGTCTACCAACGATTTTGATTAATAGTCTATGACAGGCATTTTACGGGTGACGTATCAAATTCACACCAACCGGGGGTATTTCATAGTTCAGAAATCGTTTAAAAATATTTTTTTTAATCTCCGTCGGGAATGGAACCCATGATTTTCGGCTTGCCAATTAAACGCTTTATCTACTGAGATATATTTGCCGGTAATCAGTATTTTATTATTTAACGATAATTTTAATATGTTGCTTTCATGTTTAAATTTCTACATTTAAAATTGATTATTTTCTACACAAAAATAAATTTTAAAATACGATATAAATACGTAAATTAATCATTTCTATGCACAACAGTTTTGTATATACAAGCCCTTAGTGACTATCATGAAGGATGACTGCAGTTCACTTGGAAACATATACGAGTATAGTTGCCGACAGCCTCCAGAGTAGAAGTCCGAGTGTTTTAAGATGGGGTAGTTGTAGTATCCGATGTATATTTTTGGGTAATTTGTTGAAAGAATTGATGGATAGCCTGACGCTTACGAGACTGTGCATTTGACATCCCAAAATATACACTATTAAAGAGACCGTTTTATGAAAAAGCGACGCATTTTGAAAAAATAAACTCTAAAAGAGGATTGATTTAAGTAAATAGAAGAGAATTAGGTTTAAAATTGTGTTAACCGAATTTTCTGGTAATTGTACCGCCGCCCCACTCACATTACACTATTTCAGAGGGACCCCATCTCGTCCCCGCTTTCTTGCAGCCCTTTTTAGTTGCAGCTCTACTCCGGGCCACGGACTCGATTATCACAGGAGAAATACAGAACTGTAACTTCTCAATCTTTAATAAAGCTTATATCTTCTTAACTATCTTAAAATTACAAATATTATTTAATGAAACTTTAATTTGTGAATTAAAAAAGGTTTATCTTCACGTGCATTATTCATAGCATGCGCGCTGTACTAATCACCAAGTAAAAAGCATCAATATCACACAAATTAAGCAATATATAAAGGACAAATATACAAGAAATCGTCTCAAACACTATTAGAAAAGAGTATACCTGAAATAAAAAACAGCGTTTTGGAGGCACTGATTGTTTGTAGACAAAAACAATTAAATTTATAAATGAAACTCAATAGACGATCAAAGATATTTAGGCAAATTTTAGGCAAACTTCCTTAGCAGTCCAACTCAGGAAATTGATTGAAATCTTGGATAAACTTAGAAGAAAAAATATCGCCTTCTTTAAGCATTAACCTTTCCTTTACGGTGCTAAATTAAAACCCCAGTTCCGGTGATGGGTAGTCAGTAAGAAGTTATAGATCAGTGCATTTAAATCTAAAAAATAAGAAAATTCATAGATAATCCTCTTAATTAATTATAATTGAAGTCAAAAATTATAATATTTGAGATTTTTGACTGAAAACATTAAAAAAACATCTGGCAACGCACACGGAACGGACATAGGTCCACTCTGGTTTCAAGCTCGAGAGCCACTGCCGCTAGTCGTGGCTGTGGCTGGAGTGGCCCACTTTCACTCTCTTCCCTCTTCCTTCACAGTGAAGTATGAAAGAGTGAGATGCAAATATAGTGTCGCGCTACCCGCATATCGTTGAGACCCAAGGTCGAGGCTTTCACAGCGCGAATTTGTTTCCGATTTTCACAAAATACCTCCAATACACCCGATAAATTTTGACTATTATTAATATTATTTTGTAAATCAATGCGTAAATATATTATGGAGGAATACCTAGAATTTAAGCCTTGTATTTATTGTATGTATAGAGATATTTATGGTTATTATCAGCAATGTGTACAAGATACACATCACAGGGAAAGAAAGGTTAAACTTACTTTCTTTGTATTAACACAATAAAATCATTGTCTTATTTGTTCATTTTATAATATGTAATTGATAAATTTACAAATTAATTGATTAAACACATTAAAATATTAACTTAAATAAGAATAAATAGAAAATATTTGATTTTGAGGGTCTCTGTATTACTCATAGAGGTTCGTAGCCCCGTGAAATCTCTTACTAGGGCGGAGGGAACTTCTATTGAGAAGGAGAAAATAAACCCTTTGAGGATCTCAAAACTATAAATAAAGAGAAGCAGAATAATGTGCTTTATTTCATTGAGACGTTGGTATTGTACACCATCCGTAATTTCCACTTATAGTGGTCTTGCTTGTACTTTGATTTTTTTGTATAAGTTTAACGTTCTATAGCGATCAAAATAATTATTTGACGGCAAAATGTTAGTCACTTTCCTAGAATAAAAATTACAAATGATGATTTTTGTTTTTGAATAATCTTCGCTTGTTCATTTTTTTTCTTTGTTGAAAATAACAAAAATTTATGGAGGTAATTTAAAACAACCATTTGGATAGGTTTTACATAGGAAGATGTTTAGTTAGTTTAGATTATGTAGGGTAAGGTTACTGTTAGGTTAGTTAGCTTAAGTTACGTTGCGTAAAGTAATTATAGTTTTGGTTTGGTTTTATGATTTATTAGTTATATGTATTCAGTTGATTCGCCCCTTAGGACTGAATGGTTCAGACTTCGGAAAATTTGGACTGATTATCCGATTTCCGTAAAAAAAATAATTAACAAATCACCCAAAATATATGCTTAAGATACTATAGCTACCCTATCTTCAAGTACTTGGACTTCTGCTGTGGAGGTTTTCGGGAACCATGTATGTTCCCATGTGGACCTTGGAAAGTGACAGTGGCAGCTGACATTCTGTTGCTTGTCTTTATTACTTTGTTCTAAGTACTTAATCATAAGTACCTATATTTGTATGTATTGTATTTTTTTTGTTTTATTATTAACTTTGAATGTATTTCAGTAACGAATTGAATTTTTAAATTTTTCAATGTTTTTGTAGGCGAAAAAAAAACTTGAAATTGAAATTAAATACATTGAAATAACTCAGTGGCGGCAATTTGTCGTGACCATATATTTCATATATGTAGCGGATATGAAAAGAGAAAGATAAGAAACAATTTAACAATTCATTATTTGCAATCTCTGGACGCATGCAAGAAATGACAAATTAAATATTGAATGCATTGTAGTTGTTAATTTAAAAAAGTTAAAATAAGAGTCAAATGTACATCGTGATTTTACAGTTTCTTTTATTTACAATTTCAATCCATTCCCCGATTGCGCGCTCCCGCAACGCTCCTGATCCCCGGATAATCCCCGGCGGGGACTCCCCGCGGAATGCCACGAATCTCGGGATCCCGGCGCTGTAAATTACCCCGCCGGGGCGCGATCTCGGGACTCGGCTGAAGACAGGCCGAGTGAGATTTCAATTACGGGATAATGCCACCCCTGGACTGGGGAGCTACACACCTGAATTGTGGCTTTCGGGATTTCCCCGAGATAACTAACGTCACTGACTGGGTTCAAGATACAATCTGCGACCGTATAAAGGCAGTCTATGTATTTAAAAATCGATTTAAAAGATACTGTTTTTAAACCACTATGCTTTTACTTTACAGCTATGAATCTTGCATTTTACGCAAGACCAATGCAGTCGTCTAATGAGTTTTGAAAGCTCTTTTTAGAATAGGATTTAAAAAGGTTAAGTAGTTTTATTTGTTCCATGTGGCATGTCAATACGGTAATATTTCTATAAGAACGCAATACACTTTAATACTTTATAACTAAAAAGTATAAAAAACTTACATGAAAAAAAAAGGTTAATAATGGACGGATACAAAACAAAGCAGCCTTCCATACTACAGTCGTTCAAAAGGCAAACGTGAACCTAATTGAAACATTCACTCATCATCCGATCTCCTTAAAAAAAACTCTAAGTATCGAACATGCAAATATTTGAATAGTCTATGCAAGTTTTTTCTGAGCTGTTGCCCTGGAGTACTTGAACTTCTGCTACGGAGGTTGTTGGAATCTAAGTTCCCATATCAACCTGGGTCAAGGTATACAGGTGTTCCGGGACAAGGCATAGATATCTGAGCTTACATAGCTGTGAAACAGCAATTTGCGATGTCCAAATGCTCGAAATATGGAGTGAATATTTTGAAAAAATTACATTCAATATTTATTTTAACTCAAAGTTCCTCATCTTAAGCTACCCTTATAAATAGTATGGCATATTATAACTAACTTATATAAATATAAGCAACAGTTTATTGGACTAGTGCGGCATGATATAATATATAAAAGCATATATATTCCTAAGTGAGCTGTTTATATATTTTGTATTTAATGGCTTAGTGATAAAGTTCACAACTTATTTATTTTGTTAATTCATATGAAGTGTTAAGTAGTAGAACAAATAATTAATTTATTAAATAAAAAGGATAGACATTCCGATATCTTTGATAAAGTTTACCAGATGACTGTTTTAAGCCGAAGTTCTGGAATGTTCACACAATACATGGCAGAGACTCCTAGGTGACATAACACTTCATGGATGATGCATACAATGTATAACTGTCTGTTAAATGCTTGTATCACATAGATAAGCGCCGCTAAAGCTTTTTTATGGACTCTCCGAATATTCCGTGTCCAGCAAACACCTTTGTAAGATTTAAATCCACAAAAAAAATTACCCACGTCACTAAGTGACCAATGCAATTAAAAAATGAGTTGTTTATTCGTTTGAAAGTTGTCTCTGATATGTGAGGTTCTAATAAGAAAGAAAATCACGAATTAACTTAATCTAGGCTTACTCATATTTACGACGAAACAATTGTAATGGGGTGTTATGCTTAGTTTCCCCCTTTTGGTCAGGCTTGACACTCTAAATTGAAGTACTCTATATTCTTTATGACCTCAATATACTCGTACATGTAGTCAGATAAAAAAAAATATAAAACATATTATAAAAATTTAACTGTTATTAAAAATGATTATATTTAGTTCAATTTAAAATAGAAATGGTGTTTCAGACTTAATTGCTGATTTCTTCAGATTGAAACAAACTCAAGGTTACGTTTGTCAATGATATTTAACGATTGTCACATTCATATTATGCTAAACATGTTGAATCAATTAAAGATTTTTAAATTAACCATGAATATCAAAATTATAAAATTGCCCTTTGTATTTATTATTTAAGCCCCCATTACCCTGCAATATATCCTCATTACATTTCAGCGAGAGAATACGTGCGGGGTAAATTTTTCATCAGAAATGTATTACAAAAAAAAATTACCCCCTCCCTTTCTTTTATGATCAAAGCTTACGCCAGCGAGAATAAAGGAGCGACAAAGAAAAAATAATGACATGAAAAAATAAGAAAGTTACCCCAAGAGTGGAGTTTTCCCACATTTCCCCTTTTGTGAGGGTATTTTGTATTATTCGAGTTTTTATTTTACATAAATACGTACCGGAGAATACCGACAAATAATGTTGTAGAATATCAAATGCAAACAAAAAGTTGATCCTCAATCGTCATAGACGGCATTTAAACATCATCCATTTTTGACATAAATCCAAGCAAATTTACGCCAAGTTTGGATATTAATAGAGGTTGTAAATTTATTACCAATTAGTGATAACTCATTACCTTTAAATAAATAGACTATTGATTACATAGTATTTTCAAATTAATATCAACTTTGTAAATTTATTCAGCAACTTAATATTTAAATTCTTTACTAGCACTAGTCAATAACTAACTGTACTTAAAAATATATTATATATGTATATAAATAATATATATATATATATAAAAGAAAAATAATGACATGAAAAAGTTGCACTAATAGTGATACTCAACATTTATCCTAGTATGGTGGCATCCATTTCTTTGAAGAATAAAATTGATACATAGTAACTATATATAACTAAAAGTACTCGTAATATTGACAAAATTTTGGTAAAGGTTTCTCGAACGGTGCTTTGCATTCATAGTTTCTAAGGATAGATAGTTTCCGATGACCTCCAAATCTAGGAGTATTTGTGCAATTTATATAAGTCAGCAATTTTTATTTTTGATTGAGATGAGATTTGAGATTAGTGTGCCTCCCCCAAGGCCTAAATTATATTTAATCAGCATATCAAGAATCAACCTCGGGAGGAATAACCAAGTCTTTCTTTCCATCCATCAAACACTTATTGACGTGGAAAAACACGAACTCCGTGGACTTTCATCTCACTCAAGCGTTTACCGGACACGGATTTTTCAGAGAATTCCTAAAATGATTTGGCGTCTCTTCTTGTGACGCATGTCCATGTGATCCAGGCATGCAACAGACGGTGGGACACTCTCTCGTGGAGTGCATCATCCATGAGAACAGGAGACGCATTCTGTGTTGTCACCTGGGAGTCTCTACCATTTCTTGGGAGGATTTTCTTGCATTGCTGCTTAGTTCTGACGGTCCCTTGCTGTTAAGCATCATCAGGGAAATCGTCGGGGCTACGAGAGCGGTTAACGAGGCTGACATGGAATAGGCTCCTACGTTTTTCAACTATTTCTCAGACGTATATTTTTACCTTGTATGCAACTTGTAAGATACAATACGTAACTATATATTTTTTTCATTTTTTTTTAGTAAAAAAAAATGAATCGAAAAAAAAGGCCCAAATTATTTCGTTCTAAAAATCGAATCAGCTTTTCAAGTAATCACAAGCTCAGTTTGATCGATGCCCAGTGTTGCACTACTTTGATAAGACATAAAAATATGCTTTAACATAGAACTGTCACAGAATTTAAGATCATAGTATGGTCGTCATTATATAATATAATGAAAATAGCTTCTTCAATACAAAACATATTTTCTAGACACATACACTCAGCAACAATGTATTTGTTTTGCCTTCATTGTCAGCTACCGAGGTCGGAGCTTAGTGTGAGATGCGAGGCGTCTTGATGTTATTACACTCATTAACTTTATACAAGAGGGGCATATACCACTTTCATATGTTGCATAGACCATACATATGAATTTAACAAGGTTTCCGTATACATTTTTTTTTTCTTTAACCTAGCTTTATTGCTTTTATATTTACGACACGCCACGATGGTGTCTACTTAGTGGACGTTCTTACATTACTTTTTCGTGAAATAATAATAATTACCTCGTACTAGAGAATATATAAATATTTATTTATTTATTTACCTTGTTTTCACATGGATCACGTAACAAAATTAAAAGAAATTAAGGAACATTTAAGTTGCCTAAAAAGCACTAATTTTTCTGAATTCACAAACTACCTTATAGAAAATAATCATTCGTTCAACTTAGAAAAAGGATTAAACATATTTTTAATTATATGATTAAACATACATCTCTTTCTTCATCCTTGCAACACTACCTATCTCCCTCTCCTTTCCTGATAGACACACCCCCACCCCCTCCGCTACAAAAATGGGTTACACCACTTATAAGTACAACGCAGCTCAGTTATCTCTTAACTAGAGAAGGATTGAGAAAGACTACGAGTTAGTCGAAACTGCAGTCTCCTAATAGAGAACTTTTGTTACGTGACGACATGTGAAAACAAGGTTAATAAATAAATAAATATTTATAATTTATTATGGATCTCAAAGTGAATGCTCAAGACATTGAAAATAATATAGAGAATATATTTTATAAAAAAAACATAAAAGTAAAACACAATGTTTAAAGCGTTTGCTTTGCAAGCCAGAGCTCGTGGGCTCGATTTCCGACGGAGATTATAAAATACTTATCTAAAATACTCCCGGTTGGTGTGAATTTGATCCCTCACCCGTAAAATGCCAGTCATAGCCTATTAATCGAAATTGGTGGTAGACAAAAGTCGTCCCGTGAAGACCACTCATTCATCGTAAATTCCTGTAATAATAAGTATGATGCGTGCATCTTGGGCTGTAGTTTATGATGTTGACTAATCAACACTCACAGCGCTTAGAATTCTACAGATGAGACTTCTGAATTACTGTCCCATATACAATATCTGTCGGTATTTTCCTGTATGTGTTTCATATAAAAAAAATGCTGAAATTTATATCATAGTAGTTTATGGAATTTATTTGGTTAGTTAGATTATAAAGAGGAGTAAAATCTATGAGTAGTAAGCAGAATTTTAATGCGAGCTATCAGTGTGAAACAAATAAACTGTACAACAAATGAAATATAAATAACAGTGCTATTAACTAAAAATAGTTTAAATTTCAATCTATTTACTACTTCAATATAATAACTTTATACCGTAGGGAGGAAAACTTTATTATTTGAAAGAAAATCAGTGTTCATAATTGTAAGAGTGTCATAATATTTTTTACCAAATGCTCAATCTTTTGAATGCGGTGCCTTTTTGATAGATTTTTTAATCGTTTCTTTTTTAACTATATTTATTTTATTTATTTTTTATTTTATTTTATTAACGGCCTAGGCCAATACATACGGTTTTAAAATAGAAAATACAATAAACGAAATGGTAAAACAGAACAATATAATAGCTAAGACAATACATTTAGACAAAACATGAACATGAGTAAAAAAAACAGATTTAGTACATTAGTAGAGGGATCTGCGAAATGCTGGAAGGTCCACCCCGAAAAAGTCCAAGTCACTAGAGGAGTTCACCAGTCTACACATTCTTAACATAGGAGAATAGGATCCGTAGTCTGTTTTGGATCTCCTTACATGTAGCAGGTCACTGCCTCTAGTGAACCGGGAGGGAACATTGAACGTAATTTCCTGCAATAATGTCGAGTCATCGATTATGGAGTTCATAATTTTAAAAATAAACAGCAAGTCAGTCACTGTTCTACGTCTCTCAATATTAGTCGTGCAACTCTTGACAAGAAGCTATGTTGGACTAATTCTATCCGGTCGATATGATATTGACTGATATATATTTTCTAGTAAACAAGTATATCAGATAATGCTTTTTTTACCTGAAATCCAAAATATTTTATATTCAGTTATAAAGTAAGTTAATTCTGAGCATTACTGTGAGACTATGTATTACATGTAAATCTCATGTCTATTATAGACGTCATACGCAGTGAATGTGTATAAACTACTTTAAATAGTTGTAATATGAGTATGAATTGGAATCTTTTCCATCATTACCGCATTTTTAGAGGGCTGAAATCTTCTGCTGATGTTTTTTTGTGTGTGTTTTATCTGTAAAAATATGTCTTTATTTTTATTGTATGCTTAAAGAGCACGATCTTTTATACTCTTAGATATTTAGCCTTCCTTGAGATTGCTCTTTAGTCTTTTTACTCAGTTGCTTAGCTGAGCTTCTGCGAAGGACAAAGCGCCTGAAAATGTCTGAAACAAAACCTGAAGAGACTGCAGCTTAACCCGGATAATCTCGCTTCAGGAAACTACCTGCATATAATTTTTGTATATAAAATTTTATACGAGTAATACCCGCTCGCTTGCTTAAAATATCAAAACATACATTACTTATTACTATCATCCTGGATTTTTTTGTAAAACAAAGCAACAATAATTGCTTGTACCAAAAAAAAAATTTGAATTTATTGCATTCCATATGGTTTTTTTAAACTATTTCTCCTTTAAATGAAACGTTTTCTACATAACTTAGTAATTATTAATAATATTATATCAATTAAAAATTTTTGATCTGTATTTATTTGTTCAGTTAACTTAAGTCAATTCCAGATTTTTTAATTAGTTAATTGTCAGTAAACCAAATAAACTGGCAGAAGATTAAGTAAATGGTCAGTATCCACTGTATCAGTACGAATGTGGTCAGTTTTAAAATTTGAATTTCAGTAATATACTCAATACTGACAATAATTTATGTAAAATAAACGAATAATTAGCACACATAATGGAAACCTAGCATAACATTATCTGTTATTAATTTCCAATCATTCAATATTAACTGCCAATTTATTATTTTTCATTTTTTATGCAGCAAATTTATGATTTTTATTGACATTTTTATTTGTATTTATTACTGACTTTTTCTTTAATATTAACTGGCCATTAATGGAATAAATACTCACTAAATAATTAGATGTCTAATTGTTCTTAATGGGTGAACAATATTTTTTATTACTTTTTAAGCTACTGAAGACTTATACCAATATGTATTTAACAACTGATTTATCTACAAACTTATATTTTTACACATTTTTTACTAAAGCGCTGCAAATAGCTGTTGACCAGTGCTGAGTAATGAAATGAAAATAGTCGCTAAAATTTGTGGCTTAAATCTTGTCATTCATTTATTTTTCTCAGATTTATTGATAAAAAATGTTATATGAGATGCTGATTGCAATGAATTTGAATTTATCATCGTGTGTTTCCGTGTACTCATATATTTACTTTATAATATCACTACCATGTTAAATATTCATCATGGTCTTTGAAAAACCAATCTCTTTTAATATTTTTTTTTATTTATTTTAATAATTTAAATAACGCCTTTTCATATTCAGATTCAGATGAGAGAATATTCGGATCTACAGTTTACTCTTGAAACGTTTCCTGAAAAATATCTTCAGCAATGAAAGTAAATGGCGATCGAATTGGACTTCCCTAGTGCCCATAAAATTATATCGGATGGTGCTCGTAGTATGAACACCTAATCTTGGAGAGTCCACCACTTATGGACGGTTTTTGCATAGTAATTGTAAAGCCGTAGCTCGGCGTAGCGCAGCGTATAGGGAATACTGCTACGCAAAACAGAGGTCGACAATATCATTAGTCTGAAAAATAAATATAAAAAAAAACTGTTTAAGCATGATTATTGAAGAATAATTTGGAAGTATTGTTATTTTTTTAGTATCCCAAGCACAAAGCTGAAAAAACAAAAATGATTAGGCATTATTTCTTAATGACAAAAGAATATATATATAAAAATTGTTACATGGATTTAAATATTTATTACAATATTATTTCATTTTTTCAATATTTTCATCTTCTTTAATAAATTATTGATTATAAAGGGTCCGCCAAATAACTTTTTGTTTTTGAAAATGGGGCGCAAAACATCGAGTGTAGCTTCGGCTGTGTGGCACTTAGCGCCGTCCTGTTGAAACTAAATGTTGCCAATATTCTCGTCTTCAATTTTTTTGAACAAAAATGGTCCAATAAAGATCGCCGTTCACTGTAACGGCCACTCCTTGCTCATTTTTGAAGAAAAATGGCCTGATTTTCAAAGTAATGTCGCAATATTTTCCAGCGTTGTTCAAGCATATACACAACCATATTCGTTCAGCGGAAAAATAAAACTAATTATCTGTCAAATCAAACATTAGCTAAGTGTTACCATTCACGAAATAAGCACTAGTTGAAAAAAAAACGTTATATGGCGGACAATAGCATGATTTTCAAAGTTATGTCGCAATATTTCCCAGCGTTGTTCAAGCGTATTTACAACCATATTCGCTTAGCGGAAGATATAACTAATAGGAGGATATAACTAATCATCTGTCAAATCAGACATGAGCTAAGTGTTACTATTCACGAAATAAGCACTAGTTAAAAAAAACGTTAGATGGCGGACCCCTTATAAAGAATTTGATGTAAAGTATGTGTATATTTAATTACTAAAAATATTGTTAACCGATCAAGGTATTTATTTTGTATCTACCAACGTCATAAACTACACCTCAGCATTTGCGCATTAACAAGAATTCACTATGAAAAGGAGGTGTTTACGGCACCACTTTTGCTTTCTACCAGATTTAATTAATAATATATGATTGAAATTTCATGGTGAGGGATCAAATTATCACCAAACAGGTGTATTTATAGAGTTTAAAAATCTTTTAAAAGCTTTTTATATTATATATATCCGTCGGGGGTTGAACTCGCAACGTTCAGTTAAGTCTCTCTTCTTCATGTCAGTGACATTAAATTGTTTCCGGTCAATATCTGGCAACATAGAAGACTCGTGTGCTGATTTGCAATAGGACAGAGATGTACAGTTATTTAGATATATGGGGCAGAATATTAGATATGAGTTGGTCTGCAGATCTTCATAGTCACAAATGAGTGATTCTCCTTACTGAAACATTTTCCACCACTTAAGGTTGACCTTTGTTCTACCGAATCCAGTAATCAATATATTCAAAGAATTTCAGGTCCACCAGTCAAGGTTATTGCCAGTTTCAAGACTTTCTTACATACATTTAGCTGTAAGACTATGAAGTACAGAAAAGTTTTTCCTTGAATAAAAAGGCAATAGGTGTGTATAATGTTTCCTGGAATGATTGTTGTCGATATCTGGCAGGGGTAGCGCTTAGCCCACAAAAGTGTCACGTAGAGCGAATATTATTTTTATTCAAATCCGCAGATGGCGCCGCATTACGTGCGCAATTCGCCGCGGAAACGGAAGAGCGACCAGCGGCACGCGAGCCAATCACGGCAAATGCGAGTAAACTACCGATGCATCGTACATTCATTTAAATTCCATGCGTTAGCAAAAGAAGATGCCAGTCAAGCTCCAATAAAAATGGAATAAGAAATTGTACGCAATGTGATGTTTTTATTTAGAGTGCTAAAAATATGTTCTCTAGATTTTTTAAATTTTGATTAGAATATTATTTTATTATTTGAATATTCTAATCTACTTTTATAGATCATTGACTATGTGACAATATTATTATTAATTAAATATACATATACTATAAATAAAATTCATTTTTCAACGCGTCAATCCAAGCACAAAAATAACGGCAGAAGCGGGATGCGAACCGCGAACCTTGGAAACCAACTATGCCCAGGTATTCATACCGCTCAGCCGACTCGGCTATTGCTATGCCCGGACCGACTCACGTTGAAACTAGTATTTATGTCATTGTTATCATCGTATGATAGATGTCGCTATAGTATATATTCAAAGTATGTATATTTTTATTTTTTATTATTCAATCAGTCATCATTTATTCACAAGCTTAATATTATTACTTTCCAACAGTCTATTTATTTTAGTAAGTACCACTCGGGTCTCGAACCAAACTATAGACTGAATGGATGAGAAACGACTACTTATAGTTCCGACTCTTTTTAACTTAATGCAAAACAACATTATTATGAAATATTTTATTTTGAAGCACATTTATTAGAAACAATTAATATGTTTATTTATATTGACATATTAAAAGCATTGCTTGCATTTTTTAATTCAAAGTTAAAATCATTTACAATGGCTTGTTTATGATGCGTCAAAAAAATTATTCGGAACACTTAATAAAAATCCTCTTAGAAAAATATCTATTTAGTATCTGACACTTAGTTATAAACATAACTGTTTATTTTTATAACTATGTTTGTTATTTTCTGGACTTATCATAGAGAGTAATTATCATAGATAACATATATATTTTTAGTCCTTTTAAGAAACAGTTAAGTTAATTTTACTAACTGACAAAACTTAATTAAACTTGCAACATCATAACTTAAGTCAGTTTATATTTAAAAAAGAAAAAATGAAGTTGTCAATTTTTAATTGCAAGTATCTTATATTATTGTTAATAAATTGTATGAATTAATCCCTCTCGATCCTCTGTCTCTGCTTTCAGAATCGAAGATTTCGTCACTAATATTCCTATTAATTAATAAACCTGTAAACATCCGTATAAATATTTTTAATTGACATACAAATAAATACAAATTGAAAAACATTTTCTATGAGATTTCTTTCGTCAAATAATTTACTTGTTTTTGGTTTATATCAGTTCAATTCAGTGTGTTAATGTTTTATTATATTTCACTTAACATGGCCAAAAGGTTGTACATTAATGAATCACAGGGCATGAGCAAGGCTCCGGCAGAATAATTGTGACCGGGCAAAAGCCGGACATCGTGCCGTGTATGCCAATGCCTGAAATATTGAGCTATTTCAGAGAGATTTTTACTCGAGCTTTTTTCAGCGAAACATTCCCGCGCTCTTTGCGGCCGTCTCACCGATATTTCCGTAAATAAACAGTCAGGCTGTGCACCTAACGGACCGCTAACGATAGCTTACCTGCGGTTTTCGGTGCCACATCTCATTTGAGCGTACAATGTGCCCGATGTGCATTTTATGCTTGCAATATTTGTAGGTCGGTAAGGTTTAAAGATCATTAAAAAAAGAAAATAGAAAAACAATATTAGCATATTACTAAAGCTGATATAGTAAAAAAAGTATTTTAAATGAGCGTTGCATGCTAATAGGTTGCATAGTAATGTTTTAATATTATGATTCACGTTGTAGTCTAGTAAGAAAAAATATGGATCAATTTCTGAGCTCTTAAATACCCCCGGTTAGTGTGAATTTAATCCTTCACTTGTAAACTGCCAGTCATAGCCTTTTTATTTAAATTGGTGGTAGACGAAAGTCATCCCAAGAAGACATAGTAAATTCCTGTAATAATAATAATGATGCGTGAATTTCGGGCTGTAGTCTATGATGTTAGTGAATCAACACTCCACATGCAGCGCTTAGCCATATTCACCATGGTTAGCATCGTAAAATTCTACAGATTAGACTTCATAATTACTATCACTATCTGTCGGTATTCTCCTGTATGTGCTTACATAAAAAAATCACGTAGTGAAAACATTTTCAATATACAAGTACATACAATGAAAAATGTTATATTACGTACTTATAACATGAATTATTTCGTTGATTATTCAATAATAATCGTTCAACGTGGTGAATATTTAAAATAACACTTTATGCTTAAAGTACTAGTGAGTCAGAATTTTATTTTGATACCTCTCTACCTGTTTTGTGTCAATTTATTATTGGAAGAAGGGTTAGAACATCAAAAATGATAAATATTCAAGAAGCTATTACGCATCAGTGTGTAGTAATTTCATGTTTGTTTGAAACTTTATTTGCAGATTTGTGTCATCTCACACTTAAATTATACTACAAAAGAGCTAGATTTTATTGATTATGCACAAATTCTGATTATTTTCAGTTCGCAAGCCTAAAAACAACATAAAGATATATTCTAAATATTATATAATATTGAGGTCTTTCTACAGACAGTTATTATCCTCAATAAAAGAATAGTAGTGGGTCATGAGTGTTAATATATATAAAGCTTGTTTTATTCTGACGTCTTTTAATGCCATTTTTATTCCAATTTGAAGCAACATTTATTCAATACAAACTATTCCCAATATTTTCCATAAACTGCACCAAAATCATTTGATTTGGCTCATATCAAATATCTTAATTAAAATTAATAAAGAAATTTATTATGAACGTTTTTTTTCACAGGTGAGGAGTTACTTCAGAGCGCCAAGTACGACATGAAGGAGATCACACTCAACGAGTACTCCTTAATGATGAATATCAACATTAAAAACTTGGAGAAAAGGGATTTTGGAGGATATTCCTGTGCTTCGGTCAACGCGTTGGGCAAAATCCAGGGATCTGTTAGACTGCAAGGTAACGAAACTATTCATTTACTTCTAGTTTGTTGTTTTTATCGTCATCAGGGTATGGCGAAGATGCTTAAACGTTTAACTATTCCGTGAGCGGTAGTGGCTTCGATTTTCAGTAAAGCTTAAGGAAATATCATTTTATTAAAATATTTACGTTTTTATTACTATGTCGTAAAAAAAACATATCTCTCGTTCGTATAAAATGACTTATCATTTTCATAAATGCTTGACTTGAAGCCTGTTAACGTAAGTATGTTTAATGCAACGTTCAATCCGTGAACGCAGTTTTTTCTCATGTAAATTTGAAGATATCACTCTCCTTAAAGTAAATAAAGTAATACAGCATATGTCGTATTAAATTAATCTTAATAAATTGACATCCTCATCTCTACGGGAGAAACGACTTCATAACGCCGGGATAATTATCGGGTCGCGCGGTGGAAGTATGAAGAGCAGATTAACAACACACAGACTTTTTTCGAAGCACATTGATATATATTTTCGATAGACTTGCTTTCCCCACTCGACCGTAACATGCGTTACATCCGCCTCGGTTGAACGGGACTTAACTCACGACCAAGTGCGCTCGTGATGGGCTGTCGCCCAGCGCCGCAAGTGGCGATCTACAGAATCAATGGCGCACCAATGACAGCAGCCATGTACATAACTTACATTACACTCGTGACCGGACTTGTCCAAAATGCCAATATGACGACACATACATGTACGACAAGCGAACAGAAATAATAGACGAATGATTGTATGTCGAGGTTTTCGGTACCAGTCAGCAAGAGTTATGTTATGCTGATGTCAAAATGTATTATATCATATAATTTCTCGTAAATTAATATATTATCTCTAATAAAGTGACTACTTTAAGCTGCCAGCTCATCTTAGCATCTTAATCATGGTGATATTCAGCTTTCCAAAAGAGTATATTCAATAACTCTGAATTCTAATAACTTAAACATATCCCCGTACATCTTTGCATAAATATGTTTGTCTTTCTTTCATCAGAAATCATCTTGCCTCCCAAGACAACCACCACGACCACCACTACGACGACGACAACGACGACCACAACTACAACAGAAGCTCCTACAACAGCGAGACCGAGGAAGAAGCAGCAGCAACAAGGATCCAAAGGATCAGGCAAACAGACCGATAAGAAGATTACGAATCACATCCTTCCTCCTGAGGATGGAATCTCCAAATCTGGAGAATCTGAAGAAAGAGCAAGGGACAAGGCACTTGTAGGACCTACGCTCAAACCAAAGTGGATGAATGTCGACAATGGAGGAAATGCTTTCACGATCAATACTAAATATATCGTGGCAGTTGTAATAGCCACCTTGGTGGTTATTTAATTAACAAACATATACGTGTTAGATGAAAGAATTACGTATGAGATAGTATGATAAGTTTTTTTAATGATATTTGCAGCAAATATTTGCACTACTTGCTGACTACTTAAAACGTTTTCGGAAAAAACCTTAATATTTTATACTGACAATTTAATGCCACTTTTTGTTTTGTTAAAAAGATATTCATACAGAAAACTAACTACTACAAAAAAAACATAAATACATTATAAAGATAACGTTTGTCGTCTTAAAAAATGGTTTTTATACTAAGAAATACTTATCTTTTTCAAAAAATACCAACATTTCTCAAGATCTGTATTTTTTTGTTCAGTGACTAAAACAAGTTTTAGGCAGCAAGTTAAATCAATTTGCAGGAAATAAAATAATAACCGGTAGTAGAATTATCAATTTGCAGTTTCCGCTGTGTATAAATGTGGTCAGTTATAATATTAAAATGGTAATGATATATTAAATATTGATAAAAATATTGAAAAATTAATTAATAATTAACCCATTAAATAGAATCTTATTTACTTATTATTAATTACTATTCATTAATTAATCCAAGCCAATAAATTATTTTTCAACTGCCGATTGATATTTTTCTACTGCCAAATGATTAATTTTTACTTACAGTTTTCCATATTTATTACTGACCTTGCTTAATGATTATTGCTTATTAATTGAATTAAATTCTGCCACAAATATATTTGCCATTACTAAAGACAAATATGAGTGTTAACCAATGAGTTTTACAAATAACTAGTATTAAATGCTCCAAACAAGTTTTTAATTCATTTTTATGAAAAAGACAAATTTTTCAATGCGGATTTATTTTTTACTACCAGGGATCATTTTTTTCACTTTTTAGGTGTTTAAGACCGCTTGCTTAATAATTTTCTTATTAATTGAATGAAATATTTTTCAATTCTAATGTGCACTAACTAGTATTAAATCAATAGTTTTTTATCATTTTATGAAAAAGACAAAAATTTCATACCTTATTTTAAGAGGGATCACATTAAGCACTGTGTGATCTATGATTCCATATTAAAACAATGTGATTTTTGACAATTTGTGACAATTGAAACAGTGTGTAAAGTGCTCAATGTTATAAACAAGGTATGTAATTCTTTCTTTTTTATTATTAACATGGATCTCAAAATATATGATTTAACCATTCGTTACGGCTCGGTGAAATACAAATTATACTCTCAATACGGCGTGAATTTTTCAAACCATTTTTTTTTGCTTACAACTAATATTTGAAGCATAAATGTACTTATCTGACCTATTTTCATATATAACATTGGTTCTTCTATCTTTTACCTATCAGATGATGCATAAAAAAATATTAAATATAACAAACGTTCATTATGTAACTCCATACATGTGGTGGCATTCAAAAATGTGGTTTACAGAAATCGCTTCTATGACGATACCTTATGATATTTACTTACATTCTTTAAAGATTTCTATAAAGAATACATATAGGTTTATAAAGAAAATGACTGCACTTACAATTTTCTACCGTAGATGTCACAATGAGTACTAAAAGTAGCAAAACGATATATCACGTCAACCGATGTCAACGGTCGGGGAATCTTTGACGGCATATGCTGACAACCGATGCGAAAGAGTTAACATATAACTAACTTTATATCTGTTTGTTTTGTAATGACATTATTTAATTAAATTGTATTCATCACAAGCAGATTGTCATACAAATGAATGATTTTCAATCAATCAGTACTGCTGCAACTAAACAGTTCTGCCTTTCAATTGATCAGTTCACGTAAGCTTTATAACTGCATTCGACAAAGTTGAAATGCTTCACCTGTGGGAGGTTTACGACCAGACTGTGGAGGCTCCTTCATCAGACTGCTGAGGCAGAGCCAGAAGTTGAACTCCATCGAGCCATCAAAGGATACGGAACCAACAATAACTGCAATAACCAATAATAAAGTTGTGCTGAATACAAACTAAATATTCTAGTCTTATTTGACTGAATTTCAAGGCAAATAATTAAATATAATGGCAGTAAAGTTGACTAAAAGATTCTACTTGAATACAAAATGGACATTATTTATTTTATTTTACCATATCCGCTTCATATTTGAATCATATGGATTCCAATAATTGCCGTTTTTGCAGCTCAGTAAGCTCGAGTTGCCTATACCTTGTCCCAGAACACCTGTTTTTGGAGCAAATGGACACCGCAAGCTGCCGTTTGCGCAACCCTATGGGCTCAGATTGTCTATACGTTATTCCAGATCACTTGTATTTGGAGCATATCTACATTGCAAATTGCCGATATTACAGCTTTGTTAACTCGGATTGTCTATATCTTGTCCCAGAACACCTGTATTTGGAGCATATGGACAACGAAAATTGCCGTTTTTATAGCTCTGTAAGCTCGGATTGTCTACACCTTGACGCGCAACACCTGTATTTGGAGCATAAGAACACCGCAAATTTCCACAGCTCTGTAAGATTAACGTAGATGAAAAAACATAGATGGTTTCCGGGAGCCTCCAAGGCAACAGCCTGCGAATTTACATAGACTGCGGCTGTAGTACCAGAGAAATATTTAGGTGATCGATGATCAGTTTTTTAAGGAAACCCGATGATCAGCCCAATGTTCCCGAGGCCTGGACATATTTTCGTCCTTAAGAAGTGGATCAACTCTACCAAGGGCATGTAAAGAGCTTAGATTTAATTTAATAAAAAAAAAAATCAAGATTGTTCGGTTTTAAACTCACAATTTCTTAATGACGAGCGAACGCTTTTACCATTGGATACGTCATCTGGTGGTCATTGTTACAAGTTATTAAAATAGTAAAAAAAAATTTAAAAAATTACAAAATGAAACAATAAAAATAAATCTGACAAAATTTAACCCCATCTAAAATTTTAATTACAAATAATAGTTAAAACCACAAGTGCACCAATTTACCTTTCATTAAAATTTAATTTTATGGTACCATGAGTATACGAATATCATCCACCATCTTCATTTGTGGTTTCTTAGAAAAATAATTTGCTGCCAATACTTACAACTAAAAATAATTTAAATAATTATTTTAAAAATAAATCACAATAAAAAACTGTAATTTTTTCCAAATTGAAAATATAGTTAAAAAACATTGTTTTTTTATCATCCTTTACTTACAAAGTTGTAGCTGTAATTAACTAGTGGTAACAAATATTTTTTTGCTGATTTGTATGCTGCCTAAAATGTATGACAATACTTTATAATAAGTTTTAATATATGTCTATAAATATAATTTGAATTATAAATAAAACTGTATTATTAGGACAATAATATTGTAATTCATGTGATATTTTAATAAATATACATATTCGTTTTATATAATAATATAACATTAAGATGTATAAATTTCATTGAAATTTGATAAAATAAGACGTTTTTGATGTAAAAGAATCGCGAATTTCTGTGATGTATATGAAAAAAAATAATGTCTTCCCCTTTGTTATAATCTTAAGATAAGTGTGTTTTAGAATTATATTTATTAGACGAGTAGTTACATTTAAATGTTTTAAAAATGCGTATTGAAATATAAATGATTATTTGAAAACTAAAAATATAGTAAAATAAATAAATTATATACTTTTTAAAAGGAGCGTTCACACGTACAATATAAATTACATGTTTCTACAAATTTGGTCTACTAAATTGTTATTTTTCTTTTTCCGCTCCATATTTGGAGCATATAAACACCGCGAATTTCCATTCCACAGTTCTGTAAGCTCAGACTGGCCATACCTTGTGCCAGAACACCTGTATCTCCGGAGGTCCACATGCGAACATATATGGTTCCTTAAAGCCTCCAGGGCAAGAGCCCGCGAACTCTTATAGACTGCAGCTGTAGTAAAGGGTCCGCCATCCAACGTTTTTTTTTTAACTAGTGTTTATTTCGTGAATGGTAACACTTAGCTCATGTCTGATTTGACAAATAATTAGTTTTATTCTTCCGCTAAACGAATATGGTTGTGTATACGCTTGAACAACGCTGAGAAATATTGCGACATTACTTTGAAAGTCATGCTATTGTCCGCCATCTAACGTTTTTTTTTCAGCTAGTGTTTATTTCGTGAATGCTAACACTTAGCTCATGTCTGATTTGACAAATAATTAGTTTTATTATTTCGCTAAACGAATATGGTTGTGTGTATGCTTGAACAATGCTGAAAAATATTGCGACGTTACTTTTAAAATTAGGCCATTTTTCTTCGAAAATGAGCAAAGAGTGGCCGTTACAGTCAATGGCCATCGTTATCAGGCCATTTTTGTTTACAAAAATTGAAGAGGAGGATATTGGCAACATTTGGTTTCAACAAGACGGCGCTACGTGCCACACAGCCGAAGCTACACTCGATGTCTTGCGCCCCACTTTCAAAAAAAAAAAGTTATTTGGCGGACCCTTTATCAGAGAAATATTTGGATGTTTAATGATCGGGGGTCTCATTTAAGGAGATCGGATGATCATTTAGACCAAATTATATTACAGCAAATACATCAAAATATGTATTTTTTTTTGTATAGTATTGCGCAATGTTGTAGTTCAATACTCAACATGCAATTTGTATTGCTCGTTGCGTATCTTAAAATAAGGATTAAAAATTTTAAATTATAAAAAGTATATAATTTTATTAGACGTAAAAAAGGCATTTTTTTTTTCATTTACTTTCTGTAAAAAATATATGTCTTATTTAACAGCGGCTCATAAACAGACGATAATACTTAATATATTACTAGATGGAGCAAAAGAGGCTTACCTATACTCATACAGTTACGAGTTTATATTTATATACTTGCATTATTTATTTTCATGAAATAATTGCAGCAAGTTGCAATAATAAGATCATGCTTATGAGCCACCTTGTTATCTAAATTGTATAAAAAGTTATTTAACATGAGAATTATTTTCAATTCTCGTTTAATCTTTGGTGTCTCGTTAAAAAATTATAATACTATGAAAACATTGATGAATATCAATTTATTAAATAATAAATAAGAAGAATAGAGGGAGTGACCTGGATGCGGAAGGCGGAGGATCGAAGAGGATGGAGACTCATGCGGGAGGCCTACGTTTAACAGTGGACGGACACAGGCTGATGATGATGATGATGAAATAATAAATAAACACTTAAAATAATAATAAAAATATATACTTTTCATTAAAATATGATAATAAAGAACTGGAATTTACCCGCCTCACACCCGCATCACAACGGAGGACAGTTAAGTCTCCTTGATGACGCGCTCATTCAGATTTGATCAGTTAGCAACTGATAAGTCCAGTGGGAGTCCCCTCTGAACAATAGTGGCCACTGCACAGAAGTGCTAAAAGAAAGAACCCGTGAAAGAGATAAGAATCGCATTCATGGTTTGTAAGGAGAAGGAGATGGAAGATAGATTCTCTCACCGAAAATACGAGCAAAGATTAAGAAATAACTCTTCTTTTAGTGCAATGTTCATCTACATACTCGTATTAAGTATTTTCAGTTTTAAAATTATTATTATAAATTATTATAAAACTATCTTAACCCTTTCCTTACGGCTCGGTAGAATACAAATTATACTGTCAATACAAATTTTTTTTGCTGAAAACTAGTATTTGAATCATAAATGTACTTTTATCTGACCTATTTTCATATATCACATTGGTTCTTGTATCCTTTAGCTATCAGATGATGCATAAAAAACTATTATATTTAACAAACGATCATTATGTAATTTCATACATGTGGTGGCATTAACACATACAGGTATGGTTAACAGAAAAATCGCTCCTGTGACGAAACCAAACGATATCTATTTACATGCTTTACAGATTCCTGTAAAGATTACATGTAGGCTGATAAAGAGAATGACTGCAGTTCCAAGTTCCAACCGTAGATGTCACAATGAGTACTGAAAGTAGCAAAACGGCTCCCGATGTCAATGATAGGGGAATCTTCGGACGGTATAAATCTACAACGATGCGAAAGGGTTAAGAATTTTCTTCAACTTTTGGATTTTAAGCTGCTTTTGGTGCAAATCAAAGAAGTGGAAGCAAAAAAATTAATAAAGTTACAATCATCGCATTGAATATGAATTGCGTAATTGCTCAATAATTTAAAACAGACACAGATATATACGAATATGTATACACATAACGATATGTGTCTTTGTAGTCAGTAATGTGTTGCAACTTTTTGCTCAACTTTTGCTGTCAAGGCAACCATATTAGAAAAAAAACTGATCTGTTAGATGCCATATTCATTAACATCCTCCTCTATCAAAACAAAGAGAGAGAGGCGTTATTACGTCGCGAGGGGCAGGATGGGGAGCAGGGCAGCAGACAAAGAGTTTCTTGTTGAAGCACACTGATTTTATTTACTTATAAACATTACAAGGTTAGGGCCGAGCGGAAACATACCGCCGGCCGCAACAATGACGTTGTCTCGGTTATCGCTCGGGGCTGACTGACGCCAGCCGCACTGGCGCGGCTCGAGGCCGTCAGCGCTGCCGGTGGCGAAACTACGTACTAGTGCAAATGTGACCATATACACCAAGGTGTGGCGAGCTATGAAAATATGAGACGAAAGATCGTTTGTCGAGGTTTTCGGTAACAGTAAGCAAGGACTACATCATGCTGATGTCATCATATTTAAGTCTTTCAGTTATTGAGAAATTATTTCTTTCGTTTGAAAATGAAAGCCTTTTATATTTAAAAAAATATTTTTTAAAATCACTTTAATTTTTATTACGTTGAACACGTTTCTTTTCCATACATTGAAAGATAAATAAATGTTTTGTAAATAAAATTTTATTATATAAGATTACATAAAATAGTTGTTTCCAATATTCATTAAAAAAAAATTAAACATTTAAAAATATAATAAATAATGACAATAAATATGTCAAATCAGAGACCTATAAATTGAAATTTATAAATATATGACACCATAATCAAATATACTATAGTATTATATCGTAATATTATGTATTATGGTTTATTATTTTTATTCATTCTATAGTTCAATGCTGAGCGTCGTGGTATTATTATTTTTCAATTTTATTTTTAAGGATCATTTCAATGGTTAACTGATTCATGTAAGCTAATCTTTCTAAACTTCAGTCAAGGAATGAAATTCTCAGAGAAATTAATACGTAATACCGCTTTGTTTATTTCAAAAAAGGTATGAAATTAATTATAATATAAAATTTATATTGAAATAATCCTTTTTAACTTTAAATCCTAGTTTTTTATTTAAAGTGAATGATTTGCATTATTTTATAGAAAACAATATTCTTATAGCATGTTCATTTGAAACTCTTTAAATACACCTTGAAATATATTTGTCAAAGACTCAAAACGATAATTTATTTTAATAAATTCCATTTGTTTTAATACATAAGTAATGTTGACATAATAATTGTATTAATTTTTATTATATTTTTAAGAAAATAGCGGGTTAAAGGGTTGATAAGCATGCGGAAGTCTCTAATCAAAGAGTTTTAATGTTGTACCAATAAAATAATATTAATTAGACTGTAATAAATGTTTACAGACAATAATCGATAAAAATGTAAATAATTATTTACGATGAATATTTAAAAAATATATAAAAACATATAATTAAACTTATTTAATAGTTCTGCAAAAATATATTTCAATTAATTTTGATGTTGTTTATTTGTAGCTTTAATTGATTATTTTTAACAAAGGTTTTTCAAAATTGAAATAATATTTAAAATATTTGTATTTATTAAAAAAAAATAAGTTCCTTTTTGGTTTTTTACGTATCAATTGAACTGTTTTCTGACAAATATGCTTTAATTAAAACATTTTTGTAGTAAATAAAATAAATAGAGATCGTTGTTATTTTTTTCTATTGACAATTTCAATGTTAAAAGGTGAAATTATGATGTACCATTAATATAACATAAATTTTGTACATAAAAAATGGTATACTTTTTAATTGTGTAAGTATCTTGACATTTATATCAGTAATCTATATATAATATTATATAAAACATGGTATGTGTAATTAAAACTAATAATTTAAATGACTATAATCGATAATATCCTGTTATGTAATCTGACATATGTTGACAATAAATTTTAAATAAACATATTATCTGAAAATTATAATTTTGAATTATTTCGCACCCTTTGTTCATTTACCTACTCCTATGTTTTTGTTTATAAATGTATACAAATACTTTGTTGAATTATTCGTACAATAATATAAATAAAAAGTTAAATGTAAAAAAAACATGTATAGTGAGAAAACAAATATATGCAATAAATATATTAAACGTCCTCCTCTTAAATTTAAAAGTAGTTATTCAGTCGCGTGGTGGCAGGATGAGGAGCAGATTAACAACACACAGACTTATTAAGAAGCACATATATATTCTCGATAAACTTTACAAACTTTCGGCCCAGGCGGAATAACATGCTGTGCCGGCCATAATGCGACCTTATTTTGATAAAAAACATGAAATTACGTCTAGTATTGAAAATTAAAATAATAAAAAATATCATATCTTAATTATATTGGTTTATATCTTTGTGAAGTTAGGGTTTTTGCTAACAGTCTATGGGTAAAACGTCCTAACCTTAAACATAGCATGTTCCATATTTGAATTTCAAAATATATTCATTTTTATTAATTGTAAACATGAAATATACTCGTACTGGTATACCTGTAATGATTAAACTGTAAAATACCACGGTAATCAAACTCGGTGGAAGGTGAAACTCTTCTTGTAAACACCACTTTTTTTTCAAGTTCATTTAAAATTGGACGATGCCTTAATATCAGGTAGTATTCAAAAAAAGATGGAGGAAACTTTACATACGGTATTCAGTCATCCATAATTTTTCAATTATTATACGAGTAGAGTGTACTTTTTTCCCATTTATGCCTTTTGGTGGGGCACAGTTAAGCATAAAGTACATTTACATTATTAATGTTATTTAAAGTACAATAATGCTGTGGGGATTAATTTTGTAGTAAATATTTGACGCTGTTTTAAAATGATAAGCTGACCTTTAAAAGTCATCGATGATACATTTAGAAATTAGATAGCAAAAATATAAGAAAATAATATTTGTAAACCAGGAAGCTTCTTCAACACATTTTGAAGTAGAGGCTCCCAGTGGAAGACCATCCATAGGCTTCTCCGACATATTCGGAGGCGAGGCTATGATGAATCTATGTGGTGGGCAGGACCTCATAGCTGAGATGGTGGCGGATGAACCGAATTAGCAGTCAACGGCAGCTCTCTAGTTATTCAAGAAAGCGTTTGCTTCAGGTGGCAACCGGCAGTAAAAAAACACCCAAACAAAAAATCCATGATGCACGAGAAGACCTGGAAGACCTGGAAGACCTCAGGCAACCTGGAATGTAACTGTAGACAAGGATCTGAAAACTCTGGGCTAGACCGAGAATGCCAAAACTTTTTCTTATATGCTGAGATATTTTTTGTATATTAATTAACCTTTAATCCTTCAAGTCCCTGAAATGAAAGCTTTTTGTAATATTTTGATATCTGACAGTTGAAAAATTTTAAACTTTCGGCTGGGATTTAAAATCAATATTTATAATTTGAGAACTGTTTGTATTTACTGAAACATTCCTTCTGAGAAGCTAAGATCAAACATGCTCTTTACTTGTATACAGAACAATATTAATTTATCAGGCATATATTATAAAGTATATAATAGTAAAGCAGTGCTTCCTAAAATATTTTTCATTGCATAATATAAAACTGTTCTTACAGCATTATGTATAGCTGCAAAAAATTGTACATAATCAACAGTTGTATAAATATTTATTTTTTATGTAAAAACATACAGGAGAATACCGACAGTTTGTGATAGTAATTCTGAAGTCTCAACTGAGGAATTCTATGACGCTTACCGTGATGCATATGGCTAATTGCTGCATGTGGAGTGTTTATCCGCCAACGTCATAGACTACAGCCCGAAATTCACGCATCATCCTTATTATTACAGGAATTTACTATGAAGGGGGGGTCCTCACGGGACGACTGTCTTCTACCACCAATTTTAATTAATAGGCTATGACTGGCATTTTACGGGTGAGGGATCAAATTCACACTAACCAGGGGTATTTCAGAGCTTGAAAATCGATTAAAATCATTTTTTTTAATCTCCGTCGACGATCGAACTCACAACATATGGCTTGCAAATCAAACACTTTGACCATTGAGCTATACCCGCCGGAAAATACTATGAGCTTGGCAAAAAAAAGTATAATTTTCCTTTAAAATTACGTGGTATGCACTAACATACTCCTCTCTCTCAAAATGGGGTTACTTCGTCGCGAGAGGCCAGTATGAGGAGCAGGTAAGCAAACAAGGACTTTATTTTAGTGACAAATTGATCATATTCATGTTTAAGCTTTACAAGCTTCTGGCCGTAACGCGACTTTCTCGGTCGTCAACACATAACTGACGCGCTCGTGATCGGGCTCTCACCGGTGCTGCGGTTCTCGCCCAGCGCTTCATTAGCCGTGTCTATAACTAACACAACCGTGAGCGGACCTGTCCAAAATGACAATATGGCGGATACATAAATGTTTGACAAGCGATCAGAAATACGAGACGAAAGATTGTACATCGAGCTTTTCGATACCAGACAACAAGGGCTACATCGTGCTGATGTCAGCACTTTATAAATATATATGTTAAAAGAAGCTTATTTTATGTTATACAAAATACGAAATATTTCGTTTTTGCTCTTCGGTAGCAAACGTCGTAGGCCTTCCAAGTGATTTTTAAAAGTCAATTTCTAATTGTTCCCACGAGTTATCATACTTTGCTTTTCAGCACTGGATATAATAATTGTGTCTTCACCAGCTTTAACTGCCTTCCCTCAACGAATTACATCTTCAACATCAAATTTCACTGATCCAAAATTTGTGAATTAGTTTTGCCACTAGTCTGGCTTCTTTTCTAGCAAGAGCGACATTTTAACCGACTTAGTTAAACAGACTAAAAACTACTGCGTATGATTAATATTTTTTTAAAAGAAATTTTTGCTTTATCATCCATCAAAAATTAAACGAATATTTGGCTTTTGTACTATGAAATTGGATGTGAATAAAATACAAGCAAATTCTCTTTGGGAAGAAATGATTTTGCATTCCGAATAGAAAATTAAAGTTATTACAAATGTTTGAAAAATATTATATCGAAACCAATAATACCAAAGACGCTTGGTAAAGTCATTAGTAGATGAAGAATTTACATTGTATTTAATCTAATTTATGTTATATAAAGTAAATAAGTTATTGTTGTATATAAAGTATATTTTGATATTGCCTATGAGCAAATTTATTCAAGGTAAGGCTCGCATCCCTTTTCAGGTAGGTAAAGGTAAGTGATTGATTGATCATTATAGACGCTTTATATACCTGAGTGAATATTTCGTATAAAATGAATGTTGAAGAAGTATACTGTATATAATTAAGTATAATAATAAATATACCAGTTTTCTCTGTACATTACACTTCCTATCAGATTTTGATTTAAAGAAAAAAATGCTATAGTAGACAAATTTACACACTTGATTTGTTATTCATTAGACGATAAAAGATCACAAAAAATACTAATAATTAAAAAAAAATCCATATCCGAATTAAAAAAACAACGTGATGTAAGCGTTAAAGGATATAATGTAAGACTTTTTGATCTATAAACCTCTCATATTTTTTTTACGTAGGAATGTCCAAAAGTATAGCGGTACCTATCCTCCACCACAGATAAAATCTATGCTGTGTGATTGATTGGGATAATTATAAAAATAAAATATTCAGTGACTATTTAAAATAAATATAGAAAAAAAACATATTAAATGTGGAATTCATGTTAATTTATTGACTTGGTGGGTGGTGCTAGACAGTTGAACGGTCAAAGTAGGGTAAAAATAAGTGAACATGGTGAATACGAGTACAAGGTTTGTTGTTCGAACCTTTCCGTCTGACGTTTATTTTTCACTGTTTTTTTTATGAGAGAAATTTCATATTCTTTGTTAACTATTGCTTGGTAGTGACAGTCCCATGCTGTTAAGCTACATCAATAATATCGTTAGAAAACGCGCGCGATTAACGAGGCCGGCATGGAAGAGACTTCTACGTTTTTAATTGTTTGTCTCTTCGCATGATTTCAACCTTGTGTGTTGTTTGCAGGGTATCACATTCATTTTTGTATGTTTAAAAAAATATATTCACGAAGATCTGTCATGGAGTTTGGCTTTACCATTTGAGAATCTTCGTCTTACACCGCTACAAGTGCGGTTTCAATCGTTCAAACAATAAATGGACTATATAGACTATAAGAGGAACTCATATCATTTTCCAATCTACCCGCCCGGGGACACTTTATTTGTCTTCTAACCGCCATAACAACCCCCGCCTACTATTTCCGCCCACTTACCACCCACTTCCCGCCCGCGTCTACAATCGGCTGAGGATGAACAAACTTTCACCGTTTCGTATCTGGCAGAGCAAGGACGTAACTCACGAAGCAAACCTGTTGACATAAACTCTTGTAGCGCATGCATATACGCTCTATTTTAAAATTAATTTTATAAAACCAATGTAGAAATTAATATGCTTGTATTTTAAAATATTCATCTTTCGTATCCATACACTGACTGGCAATTTGAGACACTCTATCGTATACTAACTTCTTAACCCAAAGACTGAGGCCTATTGACACCTGAATAATGAATTTAGAATCAAAGAAAGGCCTTCGATAAGAGTTAGTAAAAAAAACTGTGTCCAAACTGTACTACCGACCAGCTGCCACAGTATTGAGCTTTCATCAGCCTGTGTCCGTCCACTGTTAAACGCAGACCTCCCGAGTCTCCTCCTCTGTGATGCTTCGTCTTCCGAATCCAGGCTACTCCCTCTATTCTTAGGATATCTCTAGTCTATCTTGCAAGGGGTTGGCCAACTGTCCGCTTGCCAGTTCATGGACGGAAAAAATATCCTTTAGCTACGAGTATATATTCAAGTAGTGGATGCTATCCAACGAATAGGCACACTCAAGTGGCAATGGGCAGGACATATCTGTCGAAGAGACGACGGTCGATGGGGAAAAAAAGTACTGGAATGGCGCCCAAAAACTGGCAAACGAAGTATTTGCCAACCCCCTGCAAGATGGACTGACGACATAAAAAGAATAGCGGGAGTGGCCTTGATGCGGAAAGCGGAAGATCAAAGAGGATGGAGAGTCATACGGGAGGCTTACTTTCAACAGTGGATGGATACAGGCTGATGATGATGACGAGTATATGTGATGTTTCTGATACTCCCTTGGTGGTGGGCGGATTCAGTTCCCGCCCATCCCCGCCCTTCGCTGTTTGCCGTAGCCAGCTCATTAGGCATCTCGGGACACCGCAGACCGGAGACAAGAAGCCGCCCAAACTTCGGAGGGCGGAGCTAGCTATAATCGCAAAAATAGTCGCACCAAACATCTAACGTGCGATTCATAAATTGAGATATTTTAATATAACAATTAAATTATTCTAAAAAATTGAGAAATACATTCAGATCTATAGCAAATATCATCTAAATGACATTTTTATCAATGATATTGGAGAAAATAAACGACAGATGTAAGGATTCGAACCGCTTGTGCAACCCCTTCGTTTATTTGTCTCCAGTTCAATTATTTACTCAACGCTGGCGCATTGTCAATTGCTGAGAAAATTAATTGATATTGATAATATAAATATTTATATCAGATAAAAAAATATTTTCTTTATTTGAAAATATTGATTCACACGTCAGTTCGTTTGTGCACATTGGCACTGATGAAGCTTTCATAGACCGCTAAACTGCAGTCTTATATCACGTAAAACAGTGTTCAGTGTGATCCGTAATAAAACAAGGCACGTTTTTTTATGTATTAATATTAAAATATGTCACAAAGTGAATGCTTGAAACATAAATATGTAACATTTTATATATTTTATTTATTTGGTTTACCAATAATTGTCAGTTGATACCAATGGGTAAATTGATAATCGCTGTGACTTGAGATTACTCTCGTTTTTTATATATATTTTTAAAAGATGCAAAATTATCCTCCCCGATGATGTCTATCGACTACACATTGCTTGTAATAACTTAAATATCTCTGTAAATATAATACACATAGGGTTCAGATTTTAGGTATTCCTCCTTAATACATTTACGTATTGAAAAAAATAATATTTATAATAATAGGCACTCATCGGGAGCAGGAAATATTTTTCTAAAATCCGGAATAAATTCACCACTACAATCAAGACGCGTCAACTGTTATAAATCATTGCACCTGCCGGAAGTGTGTGCGTAAATAAAATTAAAAAATACACAGATACGTCGGCATCTATACTCCTCACTCTCGCTGACGTACTAATATGAGTGAGCGAGACGGGAAACCTCAGTTGGTGAAATGATATCGGCTCATCCATATGTCGACAGGCCAAGTAATGTTAGTAGCTCTCGGATGTTCACACGACAAGGTGCGTCTGGCCGTTTGAGATCTTCGTCTGATGTTTTTCATTTTTTGGCTATTAAATGTCAATTATTACTGCTTATTGACATCAACTATTGTAAAATTAAGCGATATCTTTGAATATTTTCATTTTTTCGAATTTCTACTCATTTTATTCACTTTAATTCAGAATGTGTAATGAGTTGACACCAACGGAACGCGCGGAAGTTCTTAGCATTGTAAGGCGAGGGTTAATGGTGATGCCGAGAGCGTAGATACCCGACTGACTGACAAACGCGTGGGAGAGTACCTCCTTTTGCCGCCTTCTATGTCTAAGGCGCGGAACAATGTTGCTTTCGTTTGCCACCAATAAAGAGTGGCGCTGTTGAGGCAAGATTCCGGTCATTGTAACAATTGGTTGGTTTCACAGTTCATAACCTAGGCTATAATAGTATACAACTGGGATGGGCAGCATTTGGAAAACAATAGTAAGTTTTTAAAGCGAAAATTCCGCAATGTCTTAAAACTAAGGTGTTTAACCAATGCGTTCTCCCTATATTAAATTATGGCGGACAGACGTGGAATCTGACAGCGAGTCTTACCCATAAAATAAAAGTCACCCAGCGTGCTACGGAGAGATCCATGCTCGGAGTGTCGCTAAAATATAGAATTCGAAACGAGGAAATACGCAGAAGAACTCAAGTAGTGGATGCTACCCAACGAATAGGCACACTAAAGTGGCAATGGGCAGGACATATCTGTCGAAGAGACGACGGTCTATGGGGAAGAAAAGTACTGGAATGGCGCCCAAGAACTGGCAAACGACGCATTGGTCGACCCCCTACATGATGGACTGACGATATAAGAAGAAGAGCGGGAGTGGCCTTGATGCGGAAAGCGGAGGATTAAAGAGGATGGAGACTCATGCGGGAGGACTACGTTCAACAGTGGACGGACACAGGCTGATGATGATGAACCTGAGCATTAAATTATTTAATAATATTAACTGTATTATGAGGAATAGCTGACATTTTGAGGAGCATTGGAATGGCCAAAAGGCATCCACCGCGGCAATGTTGAGCGTCGGTTGGACCTCACGGAGATATTAGTAGATTATTACTTTTCATCAATTGACTTTAGACCGAGAGTCTACGTTTCATCTCTCTGGGGGGCGGAGTCTGGTGAATGACGTCATCACTTCCTAAGACAAACACACACATTCACACAATCAAAGACTGAACTACGAATTTGATGTTGGTAAATATCAACTATTATTTACTCGTATATAAATGATGTAAGCAATACAAATTTAATTAAAAAATAATATTTTAAAAAATGAACGTAAAAATTTTAAATAAAAATGTAAAATAAATATATTCTGAATTCGTAATTCAATAATTTAATAAATAAATAAAAAAAATTACATAATTTATTTATTCTTAACTTTTGACATCGCTATGACATTGTCAACTGTTGACGATTCTAATTGTTATAAAAATAAAAATAAAAATATTTTTAAATTTTTATTCCAATGTTACATGGATATTTTTTTTTTCCCGTATTTAACAAATTTATTTTATCTTTTTATATAATTTACAATACTTATAACATTAAGATTATCAACTGACAATACTTGATGAAACTGCATAATTATAATTTTTAATTAACTTTAATTAAAGAAATTAACAAATTAGAAATATTTAGTTTTGATTCACATTTATTTTAGCAATTACATGTTTCGTCCTCCCTGAAGACCGAAATCTTCAATAACGATGATTTCCAGGGAAGCCGAAACGTGTAATCGTTTAAAATAAATGTGAATAAATACTAAATATTCTTAATTTGTTAATTTTTAATAAGAATTAATTTTACATTTTTATTATAATACATTCTCTTACATTCTAAAATTATTATTTATTCAACAAAACTTAAATAAAAGATTAAGATTACTTTTTTTTACACATTTCTTTGCCAATACAAAGCTAGGTTTTGTGTGGAGCAAAATTCTTTTAATATATAATTATTTTTACAATTAAAAATAACGTAATGCTATTAACATTGGGGACTGCTCGAGACAAAACAACCAAGACAAATAAGAAAAACCTTCAGCCAACAAGATATGCCACCTGGAATGTTCGAACATTACTGCAGAACGGCGCCCTAGACGGGAGTATTTGCAGCAAGTATTCGAGGACATGAACTGTAGCGCTTATGCTGAGCTGAAAAGGGTTGCGGAGGATCGAGAGGAATGGAGATCGAGATGCAAGATTCTGTTGCTGCAAACCAATCCTCCGGATTGATACTACGAAGAAGATTAACATTGATACAGTACTATCCCC
Source organism: Glossosoma conforme (assembly GCA_022606575.1). Taxonomy (NCBI): domain Eukaryota; kingdom Metazoa; phylum Arthropoda; class Insecta; order Trichoptera; family Glossosomatidae; genus Glossosoma; species Glossosoma conforme. The sequence continues at coordinate 1,060,743 of JAGTXR010000039.1, forward strand.
ATTTTTATTTACTTCGAAATATTTTATAATGATATTTTTGCTAAGTAGTTCAGAGTAATATTTTGTTTATATATATTTCTTAATTTGAAAACTAAATTGAAATAAATGCAAAGATATGAATATTCTAAAGATATTTTGTAAAATTAAATTTAAAATTATTCTATTAATAGTTTAAATAAATGTACATAAAATATATTTGACACAACCGCTTAAGTAATTGATTTTTTTAACCCTACTTTAATACATCATAATCATATTATTTCACTATTTATTTAAATTTTAATATTGCAATAACAACAAAGCGTAGTTGACCTAAAGTTGATTCCTCACCCGTGAAATGCTAATCGTAGTCTACTAATTAAAATTGTTGGTAGTCAAAATTCGTCCCGTAAACATCAATCAGTTAAGTTTCCTACAGTCGACAACGGAACTGGTGATATATGAGGCCACCCTTCGGCTGAACATGTGGAGAAGCGCAACTGAGGGGAATACTTACCTGAAAGAGGACCTAGCCCCTGGACACGACCATTGGTGGAATAAATGGAGGTTCCTTAACAGACTTCGGACCGGAGTATGAAAGACGAAGAATTTTTCGTAATAATAAAAGAAGAGACGTAAATGCCGGGCTATCATCTATGACGTTGGATCGGATCACCATTCTACACACAAAGCTTAACCGTATTTAAAATGGTCAGTGTCATAGAATCCTCAGATGAGATTTTTTCACCACCTGTCGATACTATCCAGTGTAGACTATGTAAAAAAAGCCTTTATTTTATGCAGTTACTTTATAAATACTTTTCATTTTATAATAATTTTCATTAAAGTCTAATGTAATAGTAAGACAAGGACTTCATCCACTAACCTTGCTGCATCTTTTCTTAGAAGAGATTAAGAGTAAAAAAAAATATCCGATAGAAGATAAAAGTTTTTCAACGGACCACTTTAACAAAAAGTGTTTTCCCGAGATTGTTTAAAAGTAGAAATCAAATATCTCAGTGATTTACTGAGATCTTCCACGCTTCAATATGAATATCCCACCGGATTATTTCTTAGCCATTCTGAAAAAGCTGCTACGTCACTTTTTCAGTTTTCATGAAATCTTTCAGTACCGCACTTTGTGTGTAAACGAATGCATGATAAACACCGCCTACAGAATATTTTTTTCAGGCATTTTCGTATGATATTTTGGATCATACTCTTTGTCTCTAATTTTACAAGGTAGCATAAGTATTTTTTCTTATTGAAATTACATACATTTATTTGGGAATAATTGATCAAATAAGCCATATTAGTTTCAAAAGCAGATGTCTGCGTAGCATTTGTAGTTTAACTTTGTGAGCAACGACGAAGTGAGACAGCGGAAAAGACAGGCTTCCATTCTAAGGACATATACTTCGGATGTCACTAGAGAGCATAAACGAGACCTGCATTTTTTTCAAACTTCCATGTTCGCGATTTCATAGAAAACCGTCAGGATCTAAGCGTAGAATATACTCAGGGGAGCTGCATGAAGCATAGTTGACATGAGATGAGACGAAGAGTTTGCCGGCTGACAGAACTTTGTAGCGGTAATTCATGCTTGTGCCGAAAAACCTAGATATACGATCTTTTGTCTTTTATTTTTTTTGCTCGTTGGACGTGAATGTATAAAAAAGTTAGTAACATATGACATGGCACTGCGTCGCCATTTTTTATTGTTGTGATTAGTCCTTACCTAACATGGCAAGGCTACTTGTCACGCCATTAGTTCCGTAACTAGGCAGTGTGCTAATTTCTGCGCTGGACTGACATTACTGCCGGCAGTGTCAGTAGGGATGAGCGAAGTTTGTCAATCTCGTCTTAAATATATGAGTATTAAAATGTGCTTATTTAAAAGTTCTTTCATTGGTGACTGGCTGTGCATTCCTTCACCACGCGTTTCGATAACAACATGGATTCGCCTCTGATTAATGGGGATATCAATATAAAAGCTTTAATTTGGCGATCGGATATGGTAATAGTAATGATGATGATTGCATTTACGGCATTTTTTTTCAGTATTCACTTGTGCTAGATCTTTCTTTTCATCAGAGGCTGTTGGAGTCAGGGAGCAAGAGAGGGGTTCTCGGTCGATGTATAAAAGTTGCTTGATACAATCAAACTCATAAAACAGGCGTAAAGTGGTTGGGAAACTTTTAAATTAGATTAAAAAAGAATGAAAGAGAGCCAGCCCGAGGAAACCGCTTAACCCCGCAAAGGAAAATTGTATAATTTGCAAGAATAAACACTGAATGGAGAAAAATGTAATTGTATTAAAAAACTCATCAACATCATTATCATTTCATTTCAACTCAATTTAAGCTGCGTATTGTTTTCACAAACATCCACCACAAAGTATTATCAGCTAGTATTCCACTCTAACCATTCCATATTACGAGTAGTTATATCTAAAGCTTATGGTCGTCTCAAACTGCGACCTAAAGATTTGTCAGATATATTTTTTGCGTAAAAAGATGTACAAGAATACCGACAGATGGTGATAGTGATGAAGTAGTCTCATCTGTGAATTCCATGTAGCGTAACACAATACATGGATAAGCGATGAATGTGGAGTGTTTGTTTGCCAACATCATAAGCTACAGCCCCGCATCATCTATTTATGTCAGGAAACCACTATGAATGGGTGGTGTTCACGGGATGACATTCACTTACAATATTTTTATAAATTAATAAGTTATGACTGGCATTTTCGGATAAGGGATCAAATTCACACCAACCGGGGGAATTTATTGAGTGTAAAAATCTTTTTTTTTTATTTCCGTCGGGGATCGAACCCACGACATTGCTTTGTTTGGTAAGCAAATACTTTCACCACTTAGCTTAACCCACCGGCAAATCATGATTCTTGCCTCATCCCATGTCAGCTCTGCCTCCCGTAGAATACATTTTATGTATAGTTGCCGAGGGTTTCCCTAAATAAAACACTGTTGTAATTTGTAGTTTCCTGCGACATCTAAAGTGTGTGTCAGAATCATTTTAACATTTGCTTCTTAACTGACTACTAAATTGAAAATACAGTTATAAATGACAGCTTTAAAAAAGCAGTGGCGACTTATGCTTTTCTGCGGCATCCCAAGAAGTAATTTTACCTTTGTCTACTTTATGTTATGTACTTACCTCGCCATTTCTCATAATTTTGAGAGGATACATTACCAATATTCTACGCTAACATCTGTTATGATAACCTTTTGAACTTCTACAGAGACGAGAATATTTGCTTACAATTGTCAATTGTTACTTATCAAAATCTTAATGAATAGTGATATCAGATACTCAAATGCATTACTCGTCAAAATACTAAAATATATTTAATGTTTTCTGTTCAACTATTTTGATCTAGCCACGTTAAAGAAGAATTATTTGTCCATTGCACCCTAGTATAGACTTCAGTCCTATATAACCTTGTTCACGTAAAGTACTTTAAACTCTTCAACAATATCAAATTAAACGTGCATTAACATCAAGATCTTACGTTTCAAATATAATTTATGTTCATATTCATTTATTTATATATTTTCACTACACAATACCTGCTGAAAGCCTGCTGACCGAGAGCTTAAATTACTTGACTCTCATGCAAGCAATTCCGAGCTTCAATCAAAATCAGAAATCAAAGTAAAAATTCATATTTAACTATTGCTATTTAATAAACGGCTTGCTGACTTTTTTAATCAATGGAGATTAAAAAAAAAATAATCGATTTCTGAGCTCAAAAATGCACCCGGTTGGTGTGAATTTGATCCCTCATCCGTAAAATGCCAGTCATAGCCTATTAATCCAAAATTCGAGATAGACGAAAGTCGTCCATGAAATCCACCCATTCATTGTTAATTCCTGTAATAATAATAATACTGTATTCTGCAAGAAAGTCTAAAATATTTTCACTTGATGTAAAATTTTGGTTTGTTTTTTATTATTATTTTACATTTATATGAACAGCTAACTCATAGTTATTTCCTGTAAAAATGGATTATGCGTGATACACAAGATGTACTATATTATGTTCGTAGTTAAACATTTCTCTCTTTTGGAAAATGGTAACCATCATAGAATATACAGGTTAATTTCTCCACAACAATCTGTTTTGTATTATCCCGTATGTTGTTACATAAAATAATACAAATGTTTAAATTGAGCATTTATAAGTGTTGCTTCTAATAAAATAACTTTAATGTTAGTGTGGTTTTTTATATGATATTTAAGAATATACAAATATGAATTGTCGTTTTTAAATATATATAATATTATGTTATTAAAATATTACTCTACATACTCATAAAATGCTTCTTTTCCATATCCTTATCATATCTGGAGTATATGTAGAACGATCAGATCAAGAACTTGAAGAGAATGACTTGCTGTTGTTTTTGAGGGATAATTGAAGTGATTTATTAATCGGATTTCATAAAACGATCGTGTGATAAGCCTGACACTCCAGAAATTAACAGTATGTTCCTCAAGGGTATCTCAACCCAAAATACAGTTTATGACCATATTTAAAAGGTTATCCTCGTTAAAGTTAGATACGAGTAATATCTTTTGATTATTGCAAGGCAGTATTCTTCTGTGTGTGCTTACGTAAAAATAACTTAACAACAGACACCAGACAGGTTGTTAAAATCATTGTAAAAACGTTATTACGCTATTACGTGACGTAGTTTCATTTTTTCACGTGTCTGGCACTTTACGTGTTAAGGCTCTGATGGAGGCTGAGAGGATTCGCCCACGTCTTGGTTAAAAAAGTCCTTAAACGCCTGGGATATAAATTATAAGGGTTTTGCGGAGACCAAAAGGACACATGCTCGGTACAAACTCTCAAATTCTGAGTAAATCGTACACTACACTATTAGCTGAACGATGTCTGTATCGAGTTACGGTATTATACAAGTACTTAAAAAATTACGTGACATTTCTGACTGAAAAAAATCCGTTCTTTTAAAATGAATAATGTTTTAAATATTGATTAATAATAATTGGTATACGTAAAATTAATGTCGTTTTGTATAAAGGTTAAAATTCGTTATTTTTTAAATAACTTGTAAAATTAAAATGGTACCCTGACTGTAAAATTACATTTAAGCACGTTGCATCTTCTTTTTCGTAGTATCAATCCGGTGGATTGGTTTGCAGCAACAAAATCTTGCATCTCGATCTCCACTCCTCTCGCTCCTCTGCAATCCTCTTCAGCTCAAAATAAGAGCTACAACTCATGTCCTCGATTACTTGCTGCAAACACTCCCGTCTAGGGCACCCTCCACAGTGTCTACCCACAACCATCCCTTATAATGTCGTTAAGAAGACCATCGTGGCGCATGATGTGGCTGATTCATCGGTCCTCTAAACTTACATAAATGTACGGTTACTAAAATTGATATTATTTATATTTTTAGCATTCACTTCCAATTCCACTTCAAATATTATGCACATAAATACTTTCTATCTAGTTTTAAAATGAAAAGCATCATAACCTAAGCACTGTTTAATTAGTTTTTATGCATTTATGCATATGAGAGCGCACACGGCCGAGACCGGTGTACTCTATGACGTTCAGCCAGGATGGCTGGACACTGCACGCAGAAAACATGTTTTGTGTTTGTGTGTGGTTGGAGATATTTTATGTGCATATGTTTATTGAAGAGGTCCGGATTAAATAAAAATGGAAGCACAGATATGTACAGAAAGAGCAATTCAGAGCTTCACGTTTGCATGTTATTATACATTTTGGAAACTGCTAGTCTTTTGATTGACATGAATGAGCCATTTATAGACGTTCGCTAAGTGTAAAACGAGTTTTTCAATTGTGGGTGGATTCTAGAGGAATTCATTATTAAATTTGAAAGGAGCGATAGACGTGGTAATAACAGTAAAAAAAATCTATTAAAATAAATATGTGTTCTGAGGATTGGAGATAAGACGTAAGTATACCATAATTTTTTAGACATATTGCTGTTTTTGAACAAAGTCGATTAAATCTAAAAAGTATTTCGGGGCTTCCACCTAAAGGTGACTGCTGTATTACTTGCTAGGATACTGCAGTTTTGCCTTCAATGAAAGTTTTTTCAAACAAGGTAAATAAATAAATTTATAAAGTTTTTTCAGTTTCCAACTGATGAATGAATTTAAGTAAATAAACTGCAAGTATTATAGTAATATTAAAAGAAAAGTGTATGGAAAAGTAAGAAAAAGTCATGGGTGAATTATTATTGCTCAGTGTGATCCACGATACAACAACGTAGGTAATATGTAGATATTTAAAACTAAAAGAATAATTTTTTAAGATGTTTGCTGTAGTATAGTAATATGCTTGTGAATGTTTCTTTTCAAGTCTGCGGTAACATGTGTTTAGTAGTCGCGTGCTTGCTCAAGTATAATTTTCTAGTCTGCTGTCTGTTTATTTGGTTGAATTACAAAGTTTGCACGAAGAATATTGTATTCTTAGAAAGAGTATTAGCCAAGAACAATACAAAACACTAAAAACCTACAATCCATTGTATTAAAAATATATTTACCAAAATACATGAGAAAAACTTTGAAGTGCTAAATTCAGATTTTTTACACATATTTGTTAAATACCAGTATGCAAGCCTCATCATAAGTCATCTTTAGTCTCAATTCCCGCCAAGCTTAAAATAACAAATTTAGCAAATACCTTAGTTTCAATTCCACAATACACGCGTATGAATACGCTCCATATATGAAAAATACGAGTGTATGTCACCTGAAATCACCACCACTCAGTTTTATTAGTTTCCACTGTTCATGCCTCGTTCCAAAACATATTTGCAATCGAAAATTCACCTGGAAAAATATTTATGGTTTCCCTACAATCTTCAGGACTGAACCCGAGGACTTGAAGAGTCAGCAGTATTTGAGTCATGCTTTTTGGTAACTCTCAAGCGGTGTTTTTAAGGAGATTGACCTCATGTTGGAGAGGGTTCAGAAGAAATATTTGAGGTTTCTTTACATGAAAATGTATAGATATTATCCGTGGCTGTACCATCTGACTTTAAGCGGGGTATGTTGGGATACAATGACTTGAGAAGTAGAAGAGATGTGTGCTTGAGTATGCATTTCTTCCGGCTAGTGCACGGCGTGTTCAGAAATCCTGATATTTTGTTGGAAATCGGTTTGTTTGTCCCTGAAAATTATTCAGAGATAAGGAGGCACAGAATGTTTGTTCTTCCTAGAAGTAATATGCCTCTTGGGAGAGTGATCAGACTGTTCAACCATATCGCCTCGAATATTGATATATTTCACTTGAGAGTTTATTTGGGTCTTAAAATGAATGTTTCTAATATAAAACATAATAAAAAAGATTTGCTTTGTAACTATTCAGCATTTTCAGTTATACTTGACATTCACATGACTCCACACATGAGCCAGCCTTCGCCTTCACACACGAGCCATAAAAACAATACGTATGAGCTGAAAATTCTTTCCAAAGTCGTTCTTCCGGCGATAATGCCTGAAATTCCATACACAATATCGCACAATGGCTCCTGCGGAGCGTTCTGCTTACAAAATATGTATTTTTTATTATTCAAATCAAAATATTAAATTTAAGCCGTGACAGTACGGGAAAGAGGAGGGGCACAAAGAAGAGCACCCGGATAGCGAGTCCAACGCCGAGGAAAATTGTGTCGGGAGGTGGGATTTTTTTATTGTTTTATATGATTTTCATATCTCCGGATATGTAATATCGCCACAGGGCCCTCCCCCTTTGAGTACGCTTATACCCAAAAGTAATGAAACTTATATAAATATACGAAAAAAAAATAGATAACACTTTTTTTACACAAATTTACTTTTTTGCATGTTGCAACTGATGAAAAATTCATAGATCGCGGGACTGCAGTCTTCAAAACATGAAATGAAATTCGTATTTTTTAGATATTAAAATGGATCTCAAAGTGAATGCTAAAAATACAAATAATATATATATATATTTATGTTTGTCTGTCTCACAACTAGTCTAGATAATATCACATCTTTATCACGGTACTTGTTAGGTCACTGAAGTTAAGCAACATTGGACATAGACTAAAAAACATGGACGGGTCACCACATGCTGCTTACCATGTGCTGATTGAGTTGATTCAATACTCTAGACCAAATGATCCAAGCCTCAGAAGCGTCGAACTAATCATCTGATGTCCTTTAAATACTGATTAACAAAATCGCCAAAAACAATGCCTCAGAAACTACAGCTTCAAAGTACTCAGGTCTCAGCCTTGGAAGGCCTTAGAAACTCTATATGTTCTCAAAAAGACCTTAAGGTTAAGATATGTATTGAGACGTCATCCATTTTTTACAGGAATACAATAAATCCGTGATGCTTACGAGAAGACATTAATCTACTACTAATTTTGATCAAAAGTCTTTGATAATAGGACATGACTGGTATTAGACTGATGAAGAATCAATTAAAAACCAAACAGGGAGAGCTTAAAAATCATTTAACAATATATTTTGTAATTTCCGTCGGATTTCGAACCCATAACTTTCGGTTTGGTAAGCGAACGCTATAACAGTGCTCCGCAACCGGTGTGCCACGGCACACTGGTGTGCCGTAAGCCGATACAGGTGTGCCGCGATCAAATAAGGCAATATTATAAATAAATAATTTTACAACGGTCCTCAAGCTCCCAGCGCCCATGGCCTATTTATGTAGACATACAACGAGGTACTTGCTTTATTAAGTTCTAAATGAACTTAAAAAAGTGAAATTGATCAAATTAATATATATTTTTGGCTTTTGGTGTGCTGCGGTATTCAAGGTGAGAACTTTGGTGTGCCGTAGAATCCAAAGAAATACTTTGGTGTGCGCTAGATGAGAAAAGGTTGCGGAGCTCTGCGCTATAATACCAAGTATTACCCACCAGTGTCCATACACTAGTTAGTAGATTAATAGTCAAAATATTACTTCTACAAAAAATGTTCGTATTTATAGCTTTTTCAAGCTAATAAATCATCTATACGTAACAAGCTTAAAGGCATATCTACTTTATTAAATTAAATAATAAATAAATGTTTGTTGAGTTTTGTGGCTATTTTGACCCTCTCTGCAGTTTATGGCATTGCCTCTGCTTTATACGGCGAAATATAAAATGGATAAAATTTGTTTGGTCTAATTCGGGGTTTTAGTAGGCGCTGGGGCGTTACGGTGCCTTCAAATATTAGGAAAACCTTCTGCTAAGGAGGAGGGAAAAACCTTCAACAGTAAAAATTTTTAAATTTGAAAATTTGAAATTTATTTATCACAAAAATATTTTTTCATATGAAATGTGTCTTATTATTTATAATTTAAGCATACATTTTGAAACTTGTTTTAAATATTAAAATTTTACCTTATATATTCGTATATCCCAGTTACTTTGAGGTTTTTCATAATTAAATGGCTTATTTTATTTATTTATTTATTTATTTAACAGAACCGCAGTTCCAAGGTACATAAACTAATAAAGAATAAGAAACATAGAGTATACATAAACTTAAAATACATAAAAAACATACATAAAAGAAGAAGAAGATGACACGTGTCAAAGATCACTGAGATCTAGGAGAACAATACCATCGGCAATAGAAGAAAAGGATGTAAGAAAAAGATAGAGATGTGCTGGTAGGCCATGTAGGAGCGCCATTGTCGTTGTACTAAATTGAGTGCCCGAAGTTGCACAAGTATCAACTGGGATCAAAAACAATGGATGGCTACGAGCACTCGTGTACTTATTTGGAACGTAGATGGTAAAGCATTCAAGAATACCAGGGTTGTGAATTGCGCCGTGAAGAAGAAGGAATGAATGTTTGAGAGCAGCAATTTTCCTCCGAGACTCTAACAAATGATGAAAATCCCTAGAAGAAAAAGAGTTGGGTAATGTTCGGAATTGATTTATTTGAATTGATAGTTACCGTACATATAAAAAAATATAGACGTCGGATAATATTTTTTCGAGCATGCATTCCAAACTCAGCTCCCATATTCCAGAACAGATAGAACAAGTGAAGAATAGAGGGTACGAAAAATTAGAAGGTAACGAAATTGACTATCTTGGCGGGTGATGAACCCGAGAAGTTAATTGGCACTGTGAGGTAAATGAATTATGTAAGTATGAAAAGTGAAAGTAAAAGTGAGTTAAGTAATTACTATTGTAAAAACCATTCTTCTTCGTAGTATCAATCCGGTGGATTGGTTTGCAGCAACAGAATCTTGCATCTCGATCTCCATTCCTCTCGGTCCTCCGCAACCCTTTTCAGCTCAGCATAAGCGCTACAATTCATGTCCTCGAATACTTGCTGTAAATACTCCCGTCTAGGGCGCCTCTACAGTTTCTACCTTCAACCATCCCTCCACAATATCGTGAAGAAGACCATCGTGGCGCATGATGTGACCAATCCATCGGGCTCGCCTCTCTGAGATGGTTCTTATTAGGTGCCTATCTTCCTTGATTATCCTGAGAACCTCATTGTTCGTGACGTGGTCTCTCAAATTCTTCTGTACGACCACATCTCAAAGGCCTCTAGTCTTTTTTATCACTTTCAGATAAGCACCATGTCTCACAGCCGTACATTAAGATGCTCCAAACAAGTGTTTTGGCAAGTTGCTTGCGGAGCCCTAAAGTAATATTCTTTGACTCAAGAATTTTGGCTTTTTATTGAAAGCTAGCCTTGCTTGATGTATTCGACTGTTGACTTCTCTTTTTGTTCTGGCATCCCAGGTAATCGTACTTCCAAGGTATACAAATTCTTTTGCATCTTTTAGGGGTACTCCTAGCATTGATATGTTAATTTTCTGCTGCTCATTGCGGCTTACTCTCATGACTTTGGTTTTGTGCTGTTTATCTTCATATTGTAGTTGGAATTAAATATGTTTTCCATGGATGTCAGCGCTTCAGTGAGTTCATCTTCAGTTTCAGCAATCAGAGCAATGTCGTCAGCAAACCTTATCATATCAATCTTTTGGCCATGTATTTTTTTTTTTTGCTGGTACATGGGATGTCTTTAAGACCTTTAATGTGGTATTTTCCCTTTATTTCCACATCCTAATGCCGTTGACCATAAAGGTTCATCCGCCTTAGGAGGGCATTTACTACCTCCAGGACAATAGAGTGCCCTAACCAGCTTGACCTGATGAGGTTAGCTGGGTGTTAGCTTATTCCGGCCAACATTCGGTCCCTGTCTATATTGGCCGACTGATGTCGCTCACCCCCCACCACGAGAAGGAAATAGATCAGGATTTTCCTTTCATCGGACATGTGACCTTAAGGCATTTCACAGAGTCCTCCAGTACTTTTAGGGGGCTAAAAACCATTGAGTTTCAATTATTTACTCGTCTACTGATTTTAGTAACATATCACCTTCTTCAGGACAAACTTAAAACTGTTTTAAGTTTATCCTGACCTCTCTAAAAAGACTATTTTCACTTAGAAAATCTTCAGTTATTTGTTTGTAAGCTATCCGTTTATTGTAACTATTTTAAGCACTTTTCGTTTTTTTAATTACAAAGTGCAATTGTTTTATATTAAAACCTACGTTTTATTATGAAGATAGTGAACATTATTTTAAATAAATAATATAAAATCTAAATATATGAAACTGCAATTATTTTATAAAATTTGGTGGGTGCTAAAACAATTTCGCGGGTAATTATTAAGAATAATAAACTTGAAAATAATAGTGGAAAACGGTACAAAAATTTAGAAGAAAATTTATTCAAATTCACCAGAATTCAAGAAAAACTAAAAAAACATCAGATTTTCAAATATGACAAAAATATGTTTTAGTAAATATCATCTCATCATCAAACCATGTTCACTTCCCTAACTAGTGCATATGATATTCACGAAATGACACCACAAAATTCTGTCAGCCGCCATAGTCTTCGCCTTATCCCATGTCAGCTCTGCCTCCCGCAGCTCCGCCGAGTACATTTTATGTATAGTTCCTCCAGCTCTATAAGACGACGTGAGTCTGGGGCCTTAAAAAAATGCAACTTTAGTTTCTGCTCTTTTGCGGCATTTTTAATATACGTCGCAGCCAGGTGCATATTTGCCTATTGATTGGCTTTTCTTTAAATATAATAAAGAATAAATAGTATCGTAGCCTCTTTTTCCGGCCACCTTCAGGGTATCATAACCGCGATTTAATATATCCAGAGACGGCTGCTTATGGATATGAGTTGTATAGAAGGATCTTCCGCAGTATGAATGTCAATTCCCTTATATAAATATTCTGTGTATGAATTTCCCCCAAGACAATAAAAAGTAATTACGGAAAGTGCGTGCCACTATTATTTTCTTTAATTAAAACAACCATTAGAATTTACCTCGTTGTAGATTCGAGTACTTTAAACGTTGTTTTACATTTCCCTTTAATTTAATACAATTATTTTATTCAGAATGCATCATAAAAATATGACTTTTGATATTTTTAAAATTGTTTTTATTTTTCAATATCAAAAGCTTCCCCTTAGCTCTTTTTTCATTCGATTACCGATGTTAGAGGTCAATTGAAATTTGTATGGTTTCAATTTACATTATATTGTTTTTGGTAGATTTTTAAAATAAATTTCAATTATCTAATACTTTTTTGTGTTTTTGATATTTGGTGTGAGTTTGTTTGTACGTAACAATTTCTTTGGATGGATAACTTGACCCATCTGAGTGACAATACTTATATCTAAATAATTAATGTTTCGGTAGTGCCATGTTAATCACCCAATCTTCTTAAAAATGGTGATTATCTAACACCTAAATATGCCTTAGATACTATGGATGCATTATCTTCTCTTTCATAACCTCATATAGATACTCAGTTGCTTGCAACATTATTTTTTAGCAATTCCTATAAATAAAATGTTCATTTTATGATAGTGCAATCGTTAATGCTCAAAACTATCTTTATTAAAATCATTAAATAACGCAACTAGAGTAATATTCTAAAGTTTTTTTTTTAGTCCAACGATTCTTTAGCCTGAGCCATTTAATCTTGAATATGTGGTTGAATCCATAAAAAATATACGATGTTTTTAACAGTCATCCATCTAAGCTCCTCTACTTTATATGTTGCTTAACTTCTGTGATCGGTCAAGAACTAATAATTTCAAAATTTTACAATCGATTGACACATTACACTTGTAATGCCCTATTTATATGGGAAATTTACAAAAGTACTTTTATTTTTTTATCTTTCTAACAAGTTTTCATGATTTTTCGTTGGTATTTTTTTTCTCAGAAATTCAATAATAACCACTTTAACTACAGCAGTCACACTTACGATTTTGATATTTTCCACTTGGTGCGCGTGTATGGAGTGGGTCCCACTATAGCGGGTATGTCCCAGTATCAGTATCATATTGTGTAATAGAAATTCCTACACACGACTGGTTGTTCGACAGGCCGATACAAATCTAGAGACAGCCCGTCTCAGGAACAGAAGAGATATCGGTGTGGCAGCTTTTTCAGGGACGAACATCCTGAAATTCACAATTAACATAAAAATACCCTTTAAATGTATTTAAATATAATCGCATACAAGAAAGCACAGCAGTCAAGATTTATGTTCAGCCAGGATGGTTATTTTAATATTAATTAATTAAGTTTTGCCAACAGATGGATGCAGCCTCCCTGGCTGAGCGTCACACTTTTATATAAAAAAATAAAAATATATATACTTTGAATATATACTAAGGCGACATCTATCAAACGATGATAACTTATATAGAAGTTCAGAGACGAGTCTTCTCAGGTGGAAGAAATTGGTCGGTTGCCGAGCGGTATAATTACCTGGGCAAAAATGGTTAGTTTCAAAGGTCCGCGGTTCGCATCCCGCTCCCGCCGATATTTTTTCTGAATGAATTGACTCGCTTAAGGATTTTTATGTATAGTAAATGTATATTTAATTGCTTATAATATTGTACTATAGTCAATGATCTATAAAAGTAGATTAGAATATTGAAATAATAAAATAATATTCTAATAAATAATTTAAAAAATATCCATAAAATATTTATTTGTTTTTTAGTGAGAAAAAAATATTTTAAGAAAAAAACAGATAAACCAGAAGAGCATTACAAAGTCTTACCGGTAGATTTTAGAAAAGCCTTAATGACCTATCTTTCGTCTTTGTTCCAGTGTTTGCAGGTTAGACGTAAGTTTGCCGTTGTTTCTCATACGAATGTTTTTTTTAGGATCAAGCAATTAAATAAAAAAAAATTAGAAGTGAAATGCAAAGGTGAATGCCATATTCTAAACAATTGGGCAAAATTTTCTTTTGGATAGAAAAAATAGTGATTTTTTGGCAAATACCGTCGTTATTTATAATTATTTATCAATATTTTTTCATGTAAGATGTAATTAATTTTACGCTATAATTTATATCTAATAAGTAAGAGACATGAACGTTAAATTTTGAAGAACAGCTAAATCCACAGACTTGGAATATTTTTATATTTTTCACGAATATTCAGCTGATTTTCAAGAGATTGAAAACCCTGCCGTCACTATTATCGGAAGAGTTTCCTTTTACATTTATTGAATACCAATATATTGGGATCGCAACACGTTGACAAGCTCCCTCGTATTATTTCTCACGAAGGGGGGCTGAAAAGAGAGGGGGAACGAGAAAGGGGGACGCAGAGCGAAATACAATTTTATTTATGCCGTACCCGAAATTTTATTCAATAAGATACAGTACTCTGTAGTCCGGTGATACCAGATTTTATACCCGTATCGAATACAGACAATTCTGAGCGGTCGCAGTACACTTTTCATTTTTGTTCATGAAAGAGCGCCGGTATTCAAGAGAGGCTTTCGCTATTGAAATCGTATCGTTCCGCTTTTGTGAATATTTCAGTTACATTTTGATGCGGCCAATAAATATCCACAAAAGTAATTTATTTAATTTAAAATATGTTTTTTAGATCTTAATATTTTTTTTTCCGTTATGTTTTATTGGCTTGGTTCTTGCAGAACGTATATAAAAACTATCAATGAGTTTTTTTTAATAATATAATTACAAAATTTATTGAATGATGAAAAACTAACCTAATTTAAAAAATAAGCATTGTGATTCGTATATAAATATCATTTAGAAACTTATTTATTTGATGTTGGAGACTTACTTTGTCAGCGGTCATAGCTCAATGGTCAAAGCGTTTGATTTGCAATACAAAGGTCGTGGGTTAGATACCGACGGAGATTATATAAAAAATATATGATATTTATGAGCTCTGAAATACTTGTTGGTGTGAATTTGATCAATTACCCGTAAAATTCCAGTCATATGTATTCTATGTAGTCTATAACGTTGGCGGATCAACACTACCCATGCGTATAGCCATATACACCATGGTAAGCGGCATAGAATTACAATGATGAGACTTCAGAATTACTATCACCATCTATCAGTATTCTCCTGTATGTGCTTATACAGAAAAAACCTTTTGTTTTAAAATTATGTGATATAGTTTTATTTATAATGGATCCATTGCAAATAGTAAGAAAAAAAATCTATTAAAGTATTTTTTTCTTTCTTCTTCTTTATAAAAAAGTAAATTCGCTTTTTTCATTAGTTTAATTGCTTTATCCGTCATAAACAAAAGCTTTTTATGTAACTATTATAAAATTTTATATATTTTTTTATTTTGCATCTCTTTAGCGTGAAAAATATTAAATGTCTTTTCGCAATCAAAATTTTCGGCATCTCTCAATATTTCAGTTTCATCGGCGGGATAAGTCGCACAATCGAACAGAACGGAAAGCGGGTAATAAACAAAAAGCGGATATTATAATAACGCTCCGTACAATGCGATTTCAAAATATGGGGCGGAGATATGAGCAAAAGGGGGAACACGAGTAGAAAAGGGGAAACGAGGGAATGAAGGCTTTGACGGAGGCAGTGGGGGAAAAGGGCAAAAAGGGGGAGAAACTTTCAGGTAGCAATGTGTGTGATAAAATGCGAAACTATCGAAATATTTGAAAACTGTTGTCCCGCCGATATTCCGTATTCATTTTTCGGCACTGGTGTTATTACACTTTTGAAATACAGCCAATAAAAGTGATATTTTATTTTCGAGAAATATATGGAATGTTACGCAAGTTTTTTTTAATTGCTTTTATTTATTTCTTACAGAACCAAGTTTTTTATGTAATCGCATGCAGGAGAACACATCTGATCAAAACCATTGCACTCTATGACTCTCAGCCAGGGAGACTGGACGCTGCATGCGGGAAACGTGTGTTATGTTCGTGTTTTTGTGTGGGTTAGAGAGATTGCAAGTGTGCATTTTTCAGTTTCTTAAAGAGATCCATATTGTAGAAAGCAGGAAATACAGACGCTGGAAGTGCATTCCAAAGCTTACCAGTGGCATTAAGGAAGGAATTTTGGAAACTGCCAGTACTTGGTTGACACACATTAACCGTGTTCCGATGTAAAGTTCTGACATTCACAAAAACAAAACATAAAAAGAAAAGAGAAAACAATTTTGAAATTATTTAATAACATTAAAGTGTTTGTATTATATTATTGTACAAATCAAAGATTTTCATAAATCTAAAAACCCAATGACAATCGGCACATGGATGAATCTTATTTGAAACAAAAGATTTGAGATGTGCTGAAAGTAAGTTGAAAATGACATTGCAATTCTGATTGAATTATGTAATATTATTTTTATATTTATAATTTTGTTTATTTCAAACATTTATTCCACGAATTCTTCTGTTCTAAGTTCTCAATTTTTTGTATTTCATCCAACCATATACGGATGAAATACAAGTATATTGGGCATGATTTTTTTCTCTTTAAATTCCATCTTATGCTGTTACAGTAAAAGTTTTTGCTTTGTGTTACTTTTTTATCAATAATAGTATTTTACCTCATACAATTTTGATCTCATCAATAACTTAATCAAAATACACCTACAAACTCCTTGACACTTACATTATTATAATGTAATCAACTTATCATTTCAAATTTATTTTTCAACATTTATTAACCAATTTTTTTAATCAAAATTTTCAAATAATTATTAAATAAACTGCAAAGGCTACACATATTTATTTTTTTTTCCTTAAGAATGAACTCAGGTGGGGAAAGAATTGTGTGAAGTGTAATATAAAAAAAATAGTTTTTTTTGTAATAAAATATTATTTCAGTATAAAGCAATTTAATCGCTAAAAAACACTACACTTAAGCTGTTTACTTGTCTAGCCACCTCCACCTGAAGCGACTGAAACACTTGTTGTGCCACAATAGCCCACAGCGTACAGTGATCGATCTTATTCGCCAGCTACTGTACATACAACTCCACGATACTATAGCCTACTGATACTTGGCTATAGGACGAAGAGCATTCAAGCAAGCATAGAGATACATCAGTGATGCTAAGCCCATTTTCAATGGAACAACTGTGCGTATATTAGCTTTAACTCAACTTGCCTCGTTATGCTAAGCCTTATTACTAATTTAATTATATTTAACTTAACAAATATATTTATTTTTTTGTGATATTTTTGTAAATTTTACCGGAAATTCAGGCTCATACTCGTATATGATCATTACTATATACAAACCTGAGGTTTTCCTGAGGTGCCTAAATCGATTTTTTTTCCAGCAGTGTTCTTCTGTCCTCAACTTGATTTCCATACGAACTGCAAATAATTATTCATTTGTTTTATTAGTAGTGAATTTTCAATAGAATCATTCAGGCCTCTAGTGCATAGTCGCTCGATCTCACCTCAGGCTTATTTAAAAGTTAAAATACTTAAAATCACTGAAAGTAAGTAAAAACTATCAGTTATTTGAGTCACACATGTGAATCATTTTAATCACGTTATAATTTATCGTGTATCGTAGATTACCTTTTAAATTTTAAAAACTATAAATGTCACGAACAACACTTAAGAAACTCTATTTTTAGTTCATACGTTTTTTTATAATAAATACTCTGATAAAAACTACAAAAACTCTAATAATGAATATAAAATATGTTTTTTCCATATTTCTTGTTAACAAATAATTACTCCCGTTTTATTATATTTTCTAAACATTATCTCATTTAAAAAAAGTTAAAGTAATCTTAAGTAAATGGAAGTAGGTTATTCTCCTCTTTTAATTTAAATCTGGGTAAAGTTGATTTTTAGCATGATCATACATCATCAGATAGAAATAGATAGAAATACATTCACTTTATTTTCTGGCTGTAATCTTTTTCGTAGTATCAATCCGGTGGATTGGTTTGCAGCAACAAAATCTTGCATCTTGATCTTCACTCCTCTCGATTCTCTGCAGTCCTCTTCAGCTCAGCACAAGAGCTACAACTCATGTCCTCAAACACTTGCTGCAAATACTCCCGTCTAGGGCGCTCTCTAAAGTTCCTTACATCAACCATCCCTTCCACAATGTCGTGAAGAAGACCATCGTGGCGCATGATGTGACCGATCCATCGGGCTCGCCTCTCTAAGATTATCTACAAGTCTTACTAGGTGTCTATCCTCCTTGATTATGCTGAGAACCCCATTGTTCGTGACGTGGTCTCTCCAGGTAATTCAAAGCAATAGCAAGAATATTCAAAGTATTTGCATATAAAATTATGAAACATCTGTTTTAAATTATAACTAAGGATTATTGGATAATCTCGAGGCATGGACAATTCTGCCTTAACTGATGCAAATTTCGTTTTAACAAAAGGTTTTTAACAGCTGTGAAAGATACAAGCATTCGGACAGGACTGGTGACGTTATTAGAATTTGAATTGATCAGAAGAGACAGCAGGGGATTGTGTGTGGAGTGCTCAGAGTCTCTCGCAGACATTGTGATCTGTCGATTTATTCCAACGTCGAGTGTTTTTTGTTGAATGATTAAATGTCAGTTAAGCATTTGTTTAATTCAAATTCAAATAAATAATACCAGAATTTTCTTTTAACATTAAAAAGTGGACTTAAATATTAAGTATTTCGAAAAAAAAATGACCTTTTTTTGCGTCACTTTGACGTGAGTTTGTTAACGGTCGCCGTTGAGTTGAGGCACATCGTGGTTGGTATAATTTTAAAGCTCTATTAGTACTATTTATATCATCATCATCATCAGCCTGTGTCCGTCCACTGTTGAACGTAGGCCTCCCGCATGAGTCTCCATCCTCTTCGATCC
Source organism: Glossosoma conforme (assembly GCA_022606575.1). Classification (NCBI taxonomy): domain Eukaryota; kingdom Metazoa; phylum Arthropoda; class Insecta; order Trichoptera; family Glossosomatidae; genus Glossosoma; species Glossosoma conforme. The sequence goes on from JAGTXR010000039.1 coordinate 1,079,931, forward strand.
TCCGCCTTCCGCATCCAGGTCACTCCCGCTATTCTTCTTATATCGTCAGTCCATCTTGTAGGGGGTCGGCCAATGCTTCGTTTGCCAGCTCTTGGGCGCCATTCCAATACTTTTCTTCCCCATCGACCGTCGTCTCTTCGACAGATATGTCCTGCCTATTCGTTGGGTAGCATCCACTACTTGAGTTCTTCTGCGTATTTCCTCGTTTCGGATTCTATCTTTTAGCGACACTCCGAGCATGGATCTCTCCATAGCACGCTGGGTGACTTTTATTTTGTGTTTTCATTCGGGGTTGTTGGCTTAAAACGCCACGCTTGCCAGGCGGCTTGGCGAGTTTATGGCCGGCTTACACCGTGCCTAGTTGAAGCGGGGAGAGTTCTTTTGATAACTCTCTCAGCCCTCCTTTCTCCCGTCAGTTCATCACGTCATATCGCCAAAGGGATTGGTTACCGCAATCTTGATGTGACATGACTATGTAGGGCTCACCACGTACAGGTGGGAGTGGAGTTGGTTGTGAGAGGCTATAAACTGCTGTTTTAATAGCAGTCGGTAGGTGCGCATCACCACCCAAGAGCAACCCAACTATTTATATATTTGATTGAAATATAGCTATAATTTTAGAATTAATTTTAATTAAAAAATTAATAAATTAAAAATATTTAGTTTTGATTCACAATTTATTTTAACGATTTTTTTCAATTTATTTTTGATATTTTTGATTTCAATGAATTTAATTTATTAATTTTTTAATTAAAATTAATTCAGTTGATAACCTTAATGTTATTGAAATATAGCAGACAACTTACGACGTTCGACTTGACACATAAGCAGCCAAGGATTAAAATACTGGTGAGCCTTACAAATAAAACACTAATACTTTCATTACAATATCTCAAATACTTAAATAATAAAAGCATTTTAATCTTAATAAGTTGACTTAAAGGAAATAACTTAATGACTTTCATTCTTTTCCCTTAAAGTATTGGCTATGTATTATTATTCAAGCTGGAATAAATAGAAAAAATATTTAATACTATTCATTCTTCCATCATTATTCCATACCGATGAGTTGTGTTTGTCATTCAGACGCCGCTGGTTTAAAACCCGACTTAGATTTATTATATTAAAATAATTTTTTTTCAAATCTTTGATCTTTGAACATGTCATTAAAATTAAGTTTATCAACTGATAATACTTATTAAATTAATTTCAATTAAAAAAATAATAAATTAAAAATATTTGGTTTTAATTCACATTTATTTTGATCGATTACATGTTTCAGCCTCCCTGGAGACCATCTGCAATAAATCTATGTACATGCTTCCGGTATTATTGACCTCCCCCTTAAGGGCAATATAAAAACGTCTACGCCTCGGAAGCGTCGGGCTGATAATCTGATATCTAATTATTGAACACAAAAATAATTATTTGGTACTACAGCTGCAGTTTATGCAAGTTTCCCTGATAGCTCCCAGTTACTATCTATAGTCTCATGTGGACCTCCGAGATACAGGTGTTCTGGGACAAAGCATAAAATAATCTGAGCTAACAGAACCATGCTACAGAAATTTGCGATGTCCATATGCTCCAAATATAGAACAGATATAGTAAAAAGATATCTTGAAGAATAATACAGAAAATTTATTCACGAAATAAACTCAAAATTCCATTTACTCGGTACTAGGTTGTTGAAATAAATCTATGGCGAAATTTTGTGCAAAATCTTTTAAAATTTTGTATAATTAAATATGTGTTTTTTATTTGAATTAAGCACACAAAATATTTGTATCTTTGCGCTGTCAGAAAAACAAAGCGAAATGTATTTTATTTTTTCATTAAAAGAATAATTCAATTCAATCTTATCAATCGGAGGTGTTTATTGTTATTTTATTGATATCGGACAGATAAACAGTTTTCTGGAATGGGTTTTATCGGATTATTTGGCCATTTGCCCGTGGAAGTGAGTTAGAGCAGTAAAAATGAAGTTCCTAACCAATGTTCCCATTCGCCATTAGAAAGTGATTTTCTTCTAAACGGACCTTGTCTTCTCCTGCTCACTAAAAAGGATGTACAATGATATACAGCACGATCAAAAGTTTGTACGATTTGATATAAATACTTTTTATACATAAATTTTATCACACAAACGTCAATATCAAATAACATACATTTTGACATTTATTTCGATTTTTTCGATCGATATTTCTTGGTGGAATTCCATAATATCAGATATATAATAAATTTTGATATATAATAAAAATTTGACATTTCTTTTATCAATGTCGGAGAAAAATAAACGGCAGACGCTGGGAAACGAAACGCTTACTATGCACCTTATGATATCTAAAAAATAAGATCTATTAATGTTATTTTAGTACAAAATATTGATATCAGCTTGATATAGCTCCTTTAGACTGATGCCGTAGAGCCTCGAAAAACGATATTTTGTCTCTTATTTTTGTTCGCTCGCCTGATATGCAAATCTTATGTTAGTTTTAATTGTATAATTTTGCATGGCGTTTGCATGCGCCATTTTATTTGTTATGACAGTTGGTCCATTTCATGTTGGCCACTGTCATCTTTGATTCGCTTGTCTGCCGCGACTATTGGCGGCGCTAGATGTCAGAGCGCGCCGTCAGTTGGCAGCTCGCTTGCGACCGTTATGGCGTGTGCCATTAGGCGTGCGTCATAACGGGTGGGCGAAAAAACAAGTGTTTGACAAATAAACGTGAATTGTGAAACAAAAACAAGTTCTTTGTATTGTGAACCTGATCCTACGTCCTGTAATCCAATAAATCTCTATCAAACTTTGAGAGGAGGATATAAATATATTATGTAAAATAAAAACATATTATGAAATAAAAAATATCTTCCTGTTCCCATATCCTTTCATATATAGAACATACGGTCCCTACAATTTTTCACCATTCAGTACTGGATTTTACCCATCTCACACTCGCATCACATAGTAGGACAGTTATTTTTGATGAACTCTATGATCTGTCAACAATTGATAGGTCCAGTGAGAATCCCCTTTGAGCAATTGTGGCGAGGCGTGTTTTGAATGATTCATCAATCGGGTTTTAAAAGAGTCGGATGATTAGACCGATATTTCTTTAAAAAATGTCAATCAGGTTTAAAAACATTTATTTTATCCATAAAAATTGAATAAAATTTTCTATGGGCTTTCAATTTTAATTCAGCAACATCAAGCATGCTTAGTACTTTGATGTTATTCAGAATGAATAAATGAACATTTAAAAAAATCTCTAAATACATTTTTTTTTAATACTACAGTGATCTTCCCTTCAAGCTTTCGGCCTTTCGTTTTTTTAAGCTGTTCATAGCTTTACTCAGCAGTACTTAAGTTTCCAAAATGATGAGTATGTTCTAAGGAGCATACCTCCACGAACGTCATGTTAGACTGTGGTTGTCCTTGCTTGTCTGTACAGATTTTTGAGTATGTGCTAGAGGTGAAAACCATGCTGTTTTAAGAATCAAACTGTAATCCCTGTTGATGTTGATGGGATGTCTTTTGATTTAAATGGCTTCCCTTACTAGACGTGTATGTTTTCCTTGCATTCGAGCCACGATTTCTGGTTCGAACGTTAAGCTGACGGCTTAACTACCTCCAGACACCAACTCATCACTAAGTCATCAACCCTGAGGAAGACACCTGCAATGGCGGTCTAAATATTGGAAATTATTAATTCGCCACATATGGCTAAGCCCAAAAGCCATAATATGACACAAGACAAGGCAACAATAACCTTAACTGAGTGTATTTTTAACATAGAAATCTCAACGAAGAGAAAAGTAATTATATTTACAATCAAATAAAATTTAACTAGTTATTACATTCTAAGCATTATAATACTTAATAGTTTCAAGAGATGTCATGTGTGTCGTTATTAAAAAATAATGATAAGGTCTTACTTACGATACGACTGTATACGCATTCCCGGTAACAGGTTCCCTGTCCTCACATATATCCCCGGGCGGGGATTGAACCAAATCTATTACATCCCTTTGAGTCGTTTTCGACGACGTTCTTTTTTTACAGTAGATTACAAACCTACAAATATATTAAACCTTTTAAAGCCTTACAAAATATTCCTATAAATATAATAAGCACAAAATATTCACGACACATTGCAAACAAAAATACGTGCCTGTGTTTAACTTTAAGTTATTTGAACTTTATGCCATTTTGTCCAGTATACACTTTTAGGTCATTTGATTACAAAAAATAGTATTCTTGGTAATAAATTGTCGTTTTTTTCTATAATCAATTACAAAACTAAGTAGTTGGGAAATACTATGAAAAGGAAACTATAAATTGATAAAATCTGTTAAAATGAGTTAATTTTTAACTAATGTTTTTTCTTTATGGAGAATAAATAAGCATTATTTCTTTTAATAATATTTTACAAACTTTATAGTACAATTATTATGAACACCAAATACTAATAAAATTACTGAGATGATTTTATTGAAATTTAATAAATCAAGTAAAGTCAGCGGCTTAACATCTTTTTAACCATCTCTGGGAGGACATGTTGCAAATGGGAGGACAAAAAAACGTTTTATTTGAAATATTATTTATGTAACATAATATTTACATCCAAATTTACGAGAGTTACTTCTAAATCTCTTTTCAAACATCTTTATTTGATCACACCCATTGTTTCTTTATCCAACCCTCTAGCGAAATACAGACTAATTCCTCCCCCAAAGCCTTCACAAAAGCTCCCATGAAGGCTTCTACGGCCGCCATCCGTCCCGGCCCAGGCCTTACACTTGTCCCCCGAAGCCTCCTTGATTGACTGAGGCGATCGAGGGCTCTGTCCCGCGAAAGCCTTTCGAGCTTTTGTTTTTATTTGGCCCATTTCTCTCTGTTGTTGCTGTTTTTTTGCTTAAGAGAGAACCGAATGAAGTTTTTATTCACTCAATTATTTAAGATTAACTATCGTTATTACTTTAATTGCCTTATTTAAATCAACACAACTTATCAGACTATTTAAATATTGATAAGTTGTAGTAGAAGTAAGTTTTATATGGATCTTTTTTGGTGAAATTTCATACTACGAGTATCTTAAAAGTGGTCTAGTGTTTGAAAAAACTAGATCAATCATCAGACCTTCTTTAAAAGTAACAGCTTCATTTTTATTTAGATATTCTTTATAAGAAAACCATTTCGTAAATAATGTTCATAATCGTATTAAATGTAGAGATGGGTTCCTATAATACAAATTTGTTAGAGCTTTGTGTGGAAATTTGTAGTGACTATACTCCTAACCAAATGCTGTTTGAGAGTAACATTACTAAATGTGTCTCTAAGCAACTTTAACCGAGCTTTTTTTCAGTTGAGAGCGAATATTTAAGAATTGAAGATCAACAGAACTTAAAAAAAATCAAACCATCCCCAATGATTTTCAGATTCAACACTAACAAAACAATACATTTTAATAATTTTTTGACGTTGATCAATATTTGTAGAAAGCCTTTTTAAATGTACTTCCTGACAACTAACAATTACATTTTTTAATAAATGTATACAATTTGGTTTTATTCGTAGACACCGCAATATAAATAAGTATTATTACAAAATCACACATTACAAGCATATAAATAGTGTCTATTTTAAAATAAGAAACAAGCTAAGAAACAAATATTATTTTCCGCCGATCCGTTCAATTTCAAAAATCTGTTTTATTCGATTTTTTCTTGGCAGATAGTTTCACGGATTTGGGGCTCAGACTTTAAAAGCTTTGGCGTCTTAATTTGAATCTTGGAATGTCTGGAAGGGGAATCTGCTTTTCTCGGTTTGTGAAATTTTAATAGTGACGTAATTAAGGAATTTTTAGAACGACATTAAGGAGCGAAAACCGTTTGAAACGCACAATGAATTAATTACAGTACATTAGAGGTTAATTTTAATTATACATATGATAATAAAATTGAAAGTTAGTCAGCTGGCGAAAGACTTTGAAAAAAAAATTTACTGCAATATTATTTTTTTGGAATAAAGTGTATAGTTTGTAATATATTTTACGTGTTTTGGTTATAATTTGATAGTTCTGTATTATTGAATGAAAATTAAAAGCTACGAAAAATATTTACATAATATTATAAATAAAACTGAATATATTTACTTTTACTATTAAACAAAATGAACATGTATAATGTGGGTTAAGCCACTCTTAATAATAAAATGATTCAGGCCATGAGAGCGTTGAGATGAACATCCAATATTTTTTAAATACCCAAATAACAAATAACCTAAAAATATGCCACAGATTCTATAGCAGCCCCCTCTACAAGTACTTAAATTTCTGCCACTCAGATTGTTAAAACCAGATGTGTTCCCAAGTAGACCTTCAGGTGGAACTATTTTCGAGAACGAAGAATAGCCAGTGGCTGCTGACAGAACTAAGAGGTGTAAATTTTTGGTGATTATGTATTTTAGATATGAAACGGATATGGGGAAAATATATAATACCAATCGTATGTACGAGCTTATTTGAAAACATAATTTTAAATTTTATCTTTTTCCTTCGGCATTTTATAAATACCGAGCAACTAGTCTTTGAAAAGCAAATTAGTTATACGCCGCAAATTTGCCAGAAATAAATTCAATTTTCGCGATTTTTTTCGAAAGGCTTTCGCCAGCTGATTATCTCAGGTAACCGCCAATCATAAATAATATATTCTCAGTAGGACATATTTCGCTTGGTAGTCAAGTAGCGAATTTCACGTTAAAGTCAAGAAAAACACTTCACCGAAATTTTATTTTTTCAGGTGGGGTTATGTCGAGAGTCAACTGATAAACGCCTAACTGTTATGCGAACAAAGTCGGGTTTAATCTCCGACAAAGTTTGAGCTTATTAATAAAATACATTTTTTAAATACTTTTTTTATTCATTTGGCGATACTGATTCTTCGTAAAAAAGGCCATAAATGTAAATTAGGCCTTTTTGTAACAAAACCAAAAGTCATGAGTTTGGTTTTCGTGACAATTAAAAATAAAAATGAATTTTTCATCAATTTATTAGCTTGATAGATACTTCAGATGATGATCGAGATGCAAGATTCTGTTGCTGCAATTCAATCCTCCGGATTGATACTACGAAGAAGAAGATACTTCAGCTTAGTGGTCCGATTTTGATGGATATAAATTACACTCATAACGGTTAGTTTTCTACCAAAATTATCATATATAATTCGATCCACACATAAGATCTTTATCATCGCTTAGTAATATTATTACGTATATATATAAAAAAAAGCATTCCAGTGAGTACTACCTATTCACAGTGAGTTTTGTATGCCAATCTGTGGTGTAATAACATTATCTGAAAGACAATGTTTCTGAAATAAACATTGTTTCAGAAAGAAGTGCAGGAAGCGGCAATAAGATCTGACGGTTTGATAACTTCTACCGTCAAATGTTTTTTTCGCTCCCTGTAGAATGTAATCTTTCTATGAGATCTGTCAATTTTATGTTTATGTTTTCTTCATACTTGGTTGTATACTTGACGAATTGACTTTGCAAAATAATCGCTAGAAAATATATAATTTTCAGGAAATACGAGAAACTAGCTGATATTGAAAGTAGCAAACAAGCTCTACGGTAATCACGTACAGAAAAATATCTCAGAGTGGATCTCTTTTAAACTCCATTAACGCTGTAGAGGCTCGCGTCAAATTCGCGGACTATGCTACGCTACAGTAGCGTAGTGACTTTTGTGTACCGATGGACCTTTAAAAGATACTTAACAATCTTAGAAACAATTTTTATATTAATAATTGACTCAAACTTTATAAAGTTTTACTATAGTAAGCAAAATTGTACCAGAATGAAAAAATATATACGAGATAAAGAAGCACCATTAGAATAAACTTAAATAAAATAATATTGATTTCACTAAGTTAATAAAGTAACGTTTAAAAAGCACTGATACAACAAGATAATACGCTTAACCTTAAATATCACTAATTAATGTCAAATAATATGATGTCTAGTATTATTAAAATTAGTTATAATATTTATGATTATAATAATAAAAGATAATAAATTACATAAATATCTTACAAGTAATTGCAAAACAAAAAGCAGACATGTTACAATTTTTTAGTTTTATGTAATACTTATAAATTATATCAAGTTTAATTTTCATAATGATTAATGAAATATGTTTTTATAGTGGTTTCTTTCTTATTGAAGGTTTCTCTTTAACAAAAAAAGGAATGTCTTTATTTCAAAGGTTTTACTTGCACACATATGCGTTCTTTAAATATATATGTATGTATTAACGTAATAACTAATACTTGTGCATCCCTTACCTTTATAAGCAACTGTCAGTTTATATTTAACTTATATTTTAGATGGACTCCAGGAAGGATATAATTACTTAATTAAACTATATAATAAATACTTTGTCTATTTTTAAATTCAAATAAATATAAAATTGTAATTAATATCAATACTACACCTTAAGTTTTTGGTAAATGTATAATTTATGGCATCTTATCAAGATCCAATGAAATTTTTTAATGGATTAAAAAGCGGTCGCTAGTAAATAAAATTAGGGTTTTTATAGTTTTCTATGGAATTATGAAGAAAATAATGAGATATGGCTCCTTTTGAACTTTGACTCGAAGAAAGAAAAATTAATATGACAGGGACATGCCTTAGATTCCGAAAGCTCTTTCGTGAAATTCATACATTCGGTGGAGCTTAGTAAACAGAGCTAACATATAACTACGCAAAAACTATAGAGCCAAAATAATCGCAAATATTTTATATTCTTATGGTTCAATTAAAATAAAATAATAATGATGACAATGGCAATCACTGATGAAAATTTTACCACAAACATATATTGATAATGATATGAGCATAAGTTTGTGATACTGCACTGATCGGAGACGTATAATCCAGAATTTTATTTAATCCTGAATTCTCGTAGACACTTTATTATTACACAATTCACGTTCATCGTGGGCAAACAGGCGCTGGGCCGTAGCACCGTAGACCCAGCGTAGCTCTGGCGTAGAGGGTTGGTTTGTCCGAAAAAAAGGTTCTCATTTCTACCATGCTTTAGCGAAATGTGCTCAGTTGTATCCATAGAGGGTCGCTATCGCCGTTTACACCAAATGAATTGTCAACCTTAGTGTTATTTTTTAGTTCATCTAACATTACTATTATTCCAACGTACACTTGGTTTGACGAGGTTTAGGTGTTGTTTAAATACTTACTTCAAAAATATACATAATAACAATTTTAATATTTAGTGTCATTTTTAATGCTTCTTTATACTCGTATTTTATTTTCTTATATATGTTCATTTACTGAAGCATAAATGCATCACATTTAAATGTTTACTCTTTATATTTAAGCAATGTTATCTATAACTTGTCATCAAATGTATGGCTGTAATAAAATACTGACATCCCCGTTACTTAAAAAAAATACTTCACGTCACCGAGACAGTCATTAAAATACGTGGTCGAGGAACGTCATCTGCCCGGGGCCACAAACAAAGATGTAACTACACTCCGGACAGACTCAGACTGCACACTCTGGCAGGTTTGACACTGCAGTGCCGAAATTAATACAATTGCTATTTATAAAACAAATAACACGCTTATGACACGTATCTAATAAATAAGATGAAGACGGAGGACCATAGCTTCTGATTTCTTAAATATTGACATGCTCAAACTTTTTATGTATACGTAGTAAGTCTCTCGTATGAGTCTACATCCTCCCAAATTTTCTGCCTCTGTATTCAAATAATCGAGAACATAAAAAATTGACAAATAAAGTATCCTTTATACAAATGCAGATATATTTACACTTAAATATACCTAGAACTCTACAAATAGTGTCACTTAAATTGTTTAAGCTGCTTGTTGAAGATTGTTGGAAACTATAATGTTCTCTTCAATGATCTATTCAATCATATATTATATTTCTTGAGACAAGGCAGATTGAAGTGACCAAAAATTTCTGATATGGATTTCGGGTAAAAATATATGTTTTTCTACGTGAGCTTACTAAAATTTAGTATACAAGCAGACTGTGTTGAAAGATATCGATGAATGTTATTTATATTTTTAGCATTCACTTTGACATCCATTTCAATATTAAATATACTATAATTTCATACCTTGTTTAAAAATAGATCAAATAAAGTGCTGTTTCACTTGATAGAAGACTGCAGTTTTGCAATCTATGAAAACTTTTTAAACGCGAGCTTCCATCAAGTCAAACAGTGCTTAATGTGATGCAAATTAAAGGAAGGTAAAAAAATATTATTTTATATCGAGGAAATTTAAGATTTCAGTGACTGAGAAACATAATGTTGTCAGAGCTTTTTATAACATGTTATGTTATCAACTGTGCTTCGGAGCTTTTTCTCTTGTCACGTGTGCGCATGATAAAGTTATCTCTGATAAAGCTCGTCGTGATTGGTGCGTTTGTGCGGCCCCCGCGCGGCGCCAAACGAACCATTGAGGCATCGCGGCGGCCGGATGTGCGAAAAATGCCTCATCAAGAGTTAATTCTGCGAGAAGCACCTCGGCAACTGGGGCCCGCTGCCCGGAATGGGGCCCAAATGAGTGCAAAATACACTGATTTTGCGTAACACAAAAATATTTCACGCCGACGGAATAAATGATTACGCAACAAGAAATCTCCAATGAGCGTAAGTGATGTTATTCATTTTTTAAGCATTCGATTCAAATTCATATTAAATATTTTATATAAAAGTATACTAGACCTTAAAAATAAATCAAATACACCTTATTAATTTATTTATTCGTCTCCCGGTTTCAGTGACATATCACCATCGTCAGAACATACTTACAACAAAAAAAATCAAAACATAACAGTTACTTACATTATAAATTACTAACAATACATACTAGAGTCTAGACGGATCGATTGAACAGAGATCTGTTTTTAAGTTTTTTTTTTCTTTTTACGAATTTCTCATCACTCATGTAGGAGGCAAACATTTGACAGTAGACAGTCACTGGCTGATGATGATGATGATGATTATTGTTAGCTGGCTTTTTCCATACATTGTTCTAAAACGTCAATAATCCTGGAGGTCAATCTATGAACATATATGCTTCTCAACGGCCTCGAAGACACCAAAACCTGAATTTTTAGTATAAAATACATCATTTTAAAATCAATAGTTTTAAAGATAACAGGTGTTAATAAATAGATTCTTCACAACTTTACCTTCTCATTGTATAAAGACGAATCAATAAAATATTATTACTTATTAACTACAGTGAGAAATCTTTTTTTTCTATTAGTCTGTTTGTACGAGTGTATGAAATTATGAATACATTTTTCAATATAAATTGTTTTACTAAGTAATTATGTCTTGAATCAGAATACCCATCAACAAATAAATAATTTTGAATCAGAAGAACCATGGAAGGAGGCTTGATGTGGAGGTAGATGATTGAGAAAAAACCACTTATGACGAAAAATGTACCGACACTGATTAACGATGGTGATATACTTCCTCATATCTTGATTTCGTCCTAGTGACCTAAGAAATGCTCAAATAATATGTAGATGATCAAATTTGATAAGATTTATCACGATTAAAATCAATTTTTCGTGACCGTTTATGACGATTCAGTAATGATATTAAAACAGCTATAATTTATGCCTTAATACGATGCGATATAGAAGAGTCAATATTTTATTATTTCTAGAGGACCGCAGTTTCTCCGTGAATAAAGGTTTAATCAGCTTTCATCATAAAAAAGTATACTATTACGGTAGTCAAGTAATTCATAGTTAAATAAACAGTGCTCAGTGTGGTCTATATTGAAACAAGGTACAAAATATTTCATCATTGTTATCATCAGCCTGTGTCCATCCATTGTTGAACGTAAGCCTCCCACATAAGTCTCCATCCTCTTTCATCCTCTACCTTCCGCATCCAAGCCACTCCCGTTTTTCTTCTGATTTCGTCAGTCCATCTTGTAGGGGGTCGGTCAACGTTTCGCTTGCTCTTGCCAATCCAACACTTTTCTTCACCATCGACTGTCGTTTCTTCGATAGATATATCCTGCCCATTGCCACTTGAGTAAGCTTATTCGTTAGGTAGCCGAAATATTTATTCATTCAAAATTGTTATATATCTTAAAATGAATGTTACAAAACAATACAATTAAGGAACAAAAAGAAATTAGTGTGATGAAAAGTTGGTAATTTCTGGACGTTCTATCCCGTTTTTCTCACGCTTCACCCTCAGACATTCAGCGTCCCACTGTCTGCAAATCGAATCAATCCCGCCCGGGAAGAATATCGGGATCTTGGGAACTCACGGGCTGAATCCCGGCTCGGCCTTCGGGACCGGGCGGGAATTGGGTGGAATTAGAGAGGATAGTTGGCTCGTCAAACGGTTCATAGATTTGCGTTGAGTTCCCAGGTCACGCATATATAATATCTTGAGAGAATCTATCGAGTGTGATAAGAAAATATTAGCGAAATTTCATCATCGAGTTTTGACAAAAAAATATTATATTATCTTTTCGTTGATCGCAATACGATCAAACAGATCAGGTGACGGCCTAATGGACACCACTCCTGGAAAGTTTGTATAACACAACTATAATCAAGCTGTTTTTAATGTCTCAAAAATGCATGAAATGTCTTAAGCTAAGGCGTTTAACCAATGCATTCTTCCAGTATTAACTTATGTTGGATAAGACGAGGAATCTTACAGAAAGTATTTACTCACAAAATAAAGATCACTCAACGTTCCGTGGAAATATCCAACGTACCAAAAGTGCTAGAGCGGCGTTCAAGAACTGGCAAATGGAGCATTAGCCAAACCAACACAAGATGGACTGATGACATCAGAAGAATAGCAGGAGTTGTCTGAAGCCTGAAAGCAATACCGAAATAAATGTTTTTTTTCAGATTCGGGATTTATTGATAAAGAGATAAATGTTTTTTTTGACATCTCAAATAGTTCATCTAAAATTTTCATATGATAAATTTGTAATTGAATAAATATATACTATTTTATCAAAATTCTTAAAGAATTTTGTGTATATTTAATTACTAATAATATTGTAATATGATCAATGATCTATAAAAGTAGATTAAAATATTGAAATTAAAAAATAATATTCTAATAAAATATTTAAAAATCTAAATATGATATATTGCTTTTAAGTGGTTAGTGATATTTTAAAAAAGAAAGAAAAAAAATTTTACACCACTTATTTCACTTTTATTTAATTGCTTTGTATAAGAGAGCACCCTTGAAATTTGAACCCAATAAACAAATGCTTAAAAAGTTTAATTTTATACTAAAACCTGAAAATACTTGTCAAAGCTGCTCAATTATTTATATAATGTGCTATTAAATGAATAGAGAGTGAGAATATTGTGAAAAAATCAAAGTGTTAAGTAATTATTTTTGAATTGAAATAATCACATAAAATTTTATAATAATTGCTTCCATAACATTGTGTTCAAAAACTTATTTATTTAATAAAAATCACATTAGTGAGTGTCACAATTTTGTAAGCCTGCAGAATATTAAAAAATACATATTTATCAGTATTTAATCACTAAGTTGAATGAAACAAAATAATTTAAATTATATTTATACTCGCTTAGTTCAACTTTTTCGATCGATAATTCTTGGTGGAATTCCACAATATCAGATGTAAGTAAAAAAGTTTGAAGAATTTATCTCTCAACATATTTGCTGACGACATGTTTCAGCCACGTCATCAACAAATATATTGTGGGATAAAGTCTAAAAATTATTTTATTTATATCTTATACTCGTTTGCTTAACTAATAAATAATTTAACATTAATTATGCACTTATATGTAAAAATATTCTACGTCTTAATCACACATTTAAAATATATTCCATATTTTTTTACTTAAAGTATTTTCAATAGATAACGTCTACTAGGTATGACGATATTCTATGAACAATGACTACATATTTTATGTACCTCATTGTACAGACGCGTAATTAACAGTCGTCAATAGCATTCGGCTGAAAATTCCATTTCATTATGGTGGAATTGATTTATTGCGAAATGAACCTTTACAATCGTCATACACATCTGCCATTAATACCATTGTCACCGACCACCTCTTTTTTATGAAAACGCAAACATGAATATACCACCAAAAGTTGATGGAGAAATCTCGAAAAGAAATTCGTGAATCAAATAATAATAATAATAATAATAATAATAATGTTTTTATTCCAGCAGGACTGTTCAGAACCCAATCTGCCATATTTTTAAATACATAGCATTGAACAACATAATGATTAACACTGTTCAGAATATATCAATCTCTGTAGAATTGATCCGCCAACAATTCATGTAATTTAAGTTTCATTAAGACAACAAAGAATCCACTTGATTCAAGACATTGTGGTCTTTATTAACTTGTGCTTACTTAAAAAACGAAATCAAACACGTACACCAAAGTTACGTATAAAAGGCGTATTGGTAATTATGATAGTAATATTTATAATTATTTTTCATTTATCCATGTCCGATCCCTCAACTGGAACATATGGACATCGCAAGCCACCGCCATAAAGCTCAGCCGCCTTGATCCTTGCCTCATCCCATGTCAGCTTCTTCTTCGTGTCAGCGACGTAAAATTATTTCTGCTCTGTATCTGGCGACATCGATAACCCGTGTGTTGCCTAGCATTAGATCTTGAGGTGTGCAGCTTAAATGGACACATGGAGCAGGATCTTAGGTGTGAGGTGGTCTGCAGGTTTCCACAGTCGCATAATAGTGACTCTCCCTGCCGGAGCATTCCCCACGGCTTGAGGTTGTCATTTGTTCTACCAACTTCGGTTTTTAATCAGTTCAGGGATTTTCAGGTTCGCCAGTCAAGGCTCTTGCCAGTTGTGAGGCCTTCCCTAGGAGTAATGAAATTCTCTAATGCGACTAGCTGCCAGATTTGTCTCTCATTTTCAGGGCCGGATGTGAGAGGTTGTGTGGATCTCAGAAACTTGCTTTGTGACTTCAGTCAGGGTGCTGCGGGTCATGTCAACTAGGCTTCCCGTAGTACCGATTTTATATATTATCAATAAAACTTTCGAACAAATTAAATAAAAATATCTTATAAAAATATACAATCAATTTACAACAGGTGATATCAATAATATAGTACGTGTTAATTTTTTTCTACTCACTTTGTGGAAGCCATTGGCTATGTGTCAGCGCTGAGTAAAATTTTTTGGTTCCAACAGTTTGTGGTTCAAATCCCAGCATCTGTCTATTTTTCTTCAAATTGATAAAATAAATTTCGTGAAATGATATATGCTGTAAATTTATACGTTTATATCAACTTAAATAATATCAAATTAAAATTCATAAATATATTGATTTCGTAATCTTCATTGGGGGTTGATTTTTGGCATAACAGTAGAGCTTTTTTACCATTAGGTATATCTTTCAGTGATCTGCTGTTAATACTACTGTCGACCACCACCTCTGTTACCCTTTGTGCAAAAGTGCGATCGGATAATTTCAGGTCGTATTTCAGAACCGCTGAAACAAAAACAATAATTAGGTGACGAGCATCTCGCGTATCTGGGATGATAAATGACGTGGCCAGATACTGCTGTGCGCGGGAACAGACATTCACAACCTTTTTACTGTCGATTTAATATCTTTGTGATAATATCGATTCTCAGTTTTCTTTAAAGTGACATTACGTTTTTGTGTCACATGAAAGAATATTGCCTTTTTGCGCCCTGCGTTTACTTAAAAACGTTATTGACTGTTTGTTTGAATTCAATCGCTCTAACCCACGTGATATAAAAACGTTTATTGGAGTCATTTATATAACTGACGATAATCGCTTATAAGTTCTTAAACTTTCAAAAAACATGGAAAAACCTACATTTATTAAAGCCTAACAAAATAGCCCCTTTCCAACACAAAACAGGTATTCAAACTAACTCAAATAGAAATCCTATTGAAATAGACGAGATAAATCGGTTTTTCAGTCACAAAAATAATGATCCTAACCAAACCTTACTTAACTTAACCTTAAATGTTACCTCACTAATTTTATTATTGAACCGGGGGTTAGAAAAACTTCTTTAATCTCTATTAATACCTCCAGTCGGTGTGAATTTTATCCCTTGCCCGTAAAATAAAACCCATAGTCATTAATTAAAATACAATATTTAAGAGACGAGTAATTCTGTAACATCATAGTTTCACTGTGAATTCCTGTAACGAATGGATGATGCGAAACTGTACGGCTGTAGTCTACGACGTTGGCGGATCAACACTATACATTCAGCGCTTAATCAAATGTAATACGGTAAGCATCACAGATTTTACTGATGAGGTTTTTTCATCATTATCACAATTTATTGGTTTTCTCCTGCATGTTTGCATTTAAAAAATCTCACGAAACTTTATGGCGATAGGAGTAGTTTATAAACTCATTATTTTTTATGATTTTTTTATTATTATTTTCATTTAAGTAAAATTTAATGACCGTCTCCATGGATCAGTGATCAATGATGAATAATCACTGAAAACCGTTACGGCGCGGTTTTGTTCAATCAAATGTGTTTTATTCAGAAACTTTCAGTTGCTCTCCGGCAAGTTTCAGGCGCGGCTTTAGTAATCGGCCAACAGAAGCTCGGCTTACTTCCAGAATACTTGACAAATATTGCACACTGAAAAATTACACGCGAGGTGTGTTTTACGCGGACAATTAGTAGAAGCATTCATTAAAAGTTAACGGTGAATAAATAGTATAGGTTATGTGAATAAGAAGATGTTTAGATGTTTAATAGATTGTTGAATTAGAAACAACAACAAAAAGTTAAATATATGAGTCTTAATAGCGGCAATATAATTTAAAAAATTCGGCTTGCATAAAATGTGCAATTAGAGAATTAAAATATTTCTTTTTGTTTTTTATTTATTAATTTATTTATGTACAGAATCGAAATCCCAATTTTTTTACAAATATTTTGAAACATAGAGTTTATATAAATATACAATAAATAGAGAAAATAATAAAAAATAAACATAACACAAAAGAATAAGAAGATGACACGTGTCAAAGATCACAGAGATCAAGTAGAACAATACCATCGAAAAAAGAAGAAAAGGATGTAAGAAAAGGATCGAGGTGTGCTGGTAGGCCATTTAGGAGCGACATTGCCGTTGTACCAAATTGAGTGCTTGAAGCTCCACAAGCATCGACTGGGATCAAAAACAATGGATGGCTACGAGCACGGGTGTACCTATCTGGAACATAGATTTTAAAACATTCAAGAATCCCAGGGTTGTGAATTGAACCGCGAAGAAAAAGGAATGAATGTTTGAGTGCAGCAATTTTCCTCCGGGACTCTAGCGAATGGAAAGAAATCATCCCTAAAAGAAAAAGAGTTGGGTAATGTTTTTATGAATGTGTGAAGTTTGAAACCCATGATGTTGGCTATCATGAAAGGTTTTTACCGACTGAAAAATATTTCAACTGTAATTTATTTCCCTTTTCACTATAACCATTTTTTATAAGAATTGTTGGTTTGTACATTTTTTGCAATGACTCAATACATATCGGAAATAACTAATTGAAGAATATACTACTAGGAACGTTAGAAATTGGTGAGTAAGCTGCCTACCAAATCGTTTTTGCCTACAGAGTAGAAAGGTAAAATGGTTAAAACGTGCTATTTAATTAAATGTAGTGCATTATTATCAAACTTTGTTATTTCTAAGCTTGCTAATTGTTACGTTTTAGAGTAAAGAAAATTTAGCTTTTTACGTTATTAAATACTTCAGTCATCTTGAAAGACGTTTTTTCATCAATGTATTCAACCGAATCCATGTAAGTTTTCAACCTAAGTTTTTCAATTATAAATAATAAAATAAAAAAAAAAGGAATTTATTTTTGTTGTGCTATTAAAATGATGACATGAATTTCAAATATAATTATCAAGTAACCTACTAAGGTGCTGGTAATATAGCAGGAAAACATAAACTAAGTTTCTCGAACTGATGAATAAGTTGTTGGGAAACAGCCCGGTGCATGTACAGATTAATTCATACCAAAATTGTGCTTAATAAACGATTGGGTGTCAAGCTGAAGGAAATAAAATGTGAAACGGTTCGGATTAGTATTTTGCGCAATGATTTGAACCATCATGTAAATAAATGACAAATTTAATTCTTCTCTCCTTAATTTGATTCTCCAAGGCCGTGTAAGCGCTACATTTCGTAAAGGTATTTGTAGTTTTTGGGAATATGGCTTTAAATTTGAATTAATAAATAAGCAACAAAAACGTATTGCAAATAAATGACACAAACACCTGACCGCGCGACATTAGCCGTTTTTGTTGAGAGCCTGCATTGGGTAAAAAAAATAAATATAAAGAACAATGCCTCAATAATATGCCACCCCTGTCTTAAAAAAGGACTTAAAGTCGCGGGTTCGTCACGTGGCTACGTAGAGGAAAGATGCAGGAGCAGATTAACAACACAAAGAACTTGTTTTTGAAGCAAAATTCTCATTTATTTTTAATAAAGACTTGATTTCCCAATCCGAAATTTATATGGCGTTTTTGAAGGCCGGTCAAACGGGGACTATTTGGCAACTTCCGGAACACTGTGACGTGCAGCGCCGCTAAAAGAATCACGGTAAAAAAAAATTAAAGATTTTCAATGCAATTGTTTTTATTTCCTTTAATAACATTACAAAATATTTATAGTTTAATTCATTATTAAAGTAACTACAAGTGTGGCATTGTAAATTTATTGACATATTTAGTGTCAATGATCTCACACTCAGAACTAGTATCGGGATACTCACGCAAGCAGTTACAATTATTTGCAACTAAAAAAACCATGTCATAAGTATATCATGTTTGACACACAAATAACACGGCATTATTGTAAAGATGACAGTTGAACCAGCATTAAATGTAGCAACTATCATAACAAATAAAATAGTTTTTCGAAGCTTTTCGGCATTGGCTTATACAGGACTTACATTACGTAAGAGCTATATCAAGCTGATATCAAATAGTTTAACAATTGTAATTCTTAAATCCAAACACATATTTAAATATAATACCTGTATTGGAGTAATGAGTGAAAATAACGAGTGTGTCTAGTGAACTAGATACCTTAAGTATATTAAAAACATAATAATTTAATTATTAAATTGTAATTACTTGTATTGTTCTCAACTTCTTGGATCAAAGGTTTTGAATTATAAATTGAGCATCTACTCGTACATCATCGAAAATGTAACAAAAAGCATATCTTCGATTATTAAGGCCGTTACATTGAGACGTTACATTCAACCAATCCAATATGAAACAAAATAGGCAATAGTAACAGCATTTTGGTATATTTCCCACAAATAACCATATAAAAGATTAATCTGCATTGAAAACGGCAGTTACTTTTGGATTGGAGACGAAAAAAATTCTTAAACTTAATCCACTCGGTTCAACAAACAGCAGTATAAAAAACCAGTTAAGAACACATTAAATTTATTTATTTGTAATTATACCGTTATATTGGTTCACTTATGTTTTTAATCCGTTATTACTATGGCCACTTTTTCGCTGAATAAGGATAAATATTCTTGCCGCAACCCACAACCAACAGCCTCACCGTATGCTTGTTGATCTTCTATAAACGCTTAATATATGCCAATTAAGATATATTACATTCCAAAATTTCTTCCAAAAAGCCACCTGTAAGCTGTGAAATGCACACCATTATTTGTGTTTTCATTTAAAAATAATCAATATGCTCAAAATTTTGCAATGTCTTCTATCGTCACACAAACACAACACAAGTTTTTCGCTTGCAGAATTCAGTAGCCCTGGGTGAGCGTTATAGAGTCCACTGTTCTCAACCCGTTGTGCCATTAACAAGAAAAGCTACACACTGTTAAGTATTGATTATCTAAAGTTATAAGACTATAGCCCGCATTTCACATATTGTCCATCTTACGGGTACGCACTGTAAATGGGTGGTGATAACGAGACAATTTAAATACAAAAAAAAAGTTTTTTTGTACTTTTTAAACGTGCAGGATAACTTTATCAAATTTTGGAGTGTTTTATAGAGCTTTTGAATTGGTTGTAAAAATGATTTATCTTGTAAATGACATGAAAATTAAAAGAAAAATGGTAAAGTACTCCTCACTGTACTTGCATTGCTCGGTTGCTTGAACTGCATCGGTCTGGCGAGTGTAAAGTTGAAGCCAGTCTGAAACTTTCAGCGTAGCTCCTGAAGCCAGGCCGTTGAAAGCTCTCCCAGCCTGAGCTTTCAGAGACCCGAAATCGTTTATGATAAACCGTTGTTTATAAATGGAGCAAAATTTATTCTGATACAAAATATAATGTAGCATATAATCTTAAATAAAATAGCTAGTTTAGAATATATTTTTAAAATTATTTATTTCGTTTGATGTATAAAAATATTTAAGTTAAATAAAATTATTATACAATTTTTTATAAAAATCCAGATTTTTTTTTTTATTTTTTTTTTTAAACGTGTGTTATTTTTGTGTATAAGTTGGAAAAATAACTAGTGTGTTATCATCATTATCAGTTTTTGTCTCCCGAATGAGTCTCCATCCTTTTCGATCCTTCGCATCCGTATCTAGGCTACTCCCATTGTTCTCTGATGTCATCAGTTTATCTTACAGAAGGTAGGCCACCGCTCTGTTTGTTAGTTTTTGGAAGTCTACAAGGAATATTTTGATATTTTTCTTAATGAATTTCAGACTGTATGAAGAACGATACACATGTACTAAGAACCTACAGAGCTAACTTAGCTTTAGCATTTAGGAAAGATTTTCGAAATCTGACAATTCTTCGTCGAAAAACAATAACTGTGCAATAATTTTAAGCAAATGTACAATTAGTCGATAAAAAAACTATATAAAACGAATAAATAGTTTTAATGTTGTATTTTAAACGAAAATCCGATTGACATTTTTCTACTGCCAAGTGGTTATTTATTACATAAATTTTTAGATTTTTTTTTATGTAAACGGATGCAGGAGATCACACCTGGTCTAGACCAGTGCACTCTATGACGCTCATCCAGGGAGGCTGGACCCTGCATGCGGGAAACGTGTATTGTGTTCGTTTTTATGTGTGGGTCGGGGAGATTGCAAATGTATATTTATCTGTTTCTTGAAGAGATCCAGATTGTAGGAAGGAGGAAACACAGACGCTGGAAGAGCATTCCATAGCTTACCGGTGGCATTAAGAAAGGAGCTTTGGAAGCTGCCAGTTCTTGGTCGACATATATTAACCGTGTATCGATGTTCAGCAAGTGTAAGACGAGTTTGTCGGTTGTGGGTGGGTGCAGGAGGAATTCGTTTTTTAAGTTCCGAAGAGCAGCGACCGTGGTAATAACGGTAGAACAGACTAAAAAAACCAATCTTACGCCTGTGTTCCATTGATTGCAGGCAAGATTATTACCGACAGTTTGCTAAGTAATTACTACCCATTGACGTGGAATTAAATCTATGACGAAGAAAATAATGAGAAAGTATTATATTAGCACTATAATACAAAATATTTGCTCAATTAACACTATTATCATTGTTCACATACTTTCTGTAGAAAGTATGCAATACGAAAAATCTATGAAAAATGAAAAAGTTTTGCAATACACAGTGGATTCCTACATGAGGCTGTCTATCCATCTGTCAGCTGCAGCAACAACAGAACAGACTGCCGAAGTAGCAGCACAATACAGCAGAATACAATATCATAAAACACGAAGCATAGTACTAAATTATTTATTTAATTATTTATTTATTTACTAACGGAAATTGGTTAAAATAAAGTAATTATACGAGAAAAATTAGCAAAAAATATGTAGTATAACTAAGAGAAAGACAAATAAATATACAATGCAGCCTGTTATGCATAGAATACAAAAAACATTATTTCAA
This sequence comes from Glossosoma conforme, assembly GCA_022606575.1. Lineage (NCBI taxonomy): Eukaryota > Metazoa > Arthropoda > Insecta > Trichoptera > Glossosomatidae > Glossosoma > Glossosoma conforme. The sequence goes on from JAGTXR010000039.1 coordinate 1,101,931, forward strand.
TTCTCTTAAGTTGTATTTGTATGGATATGATCAACAGAGCAATTATGCAGAGAAAATTATTGTTTTGATCTCAAATAAAATGAAATTATTTTGTAACTAGAAGGCATTTGAATTTATTCATTTTTTAAAATTAGTACTTTGTTCTTCAGCTACAAGGGAAATTACACCAGATAAAAATGAATTAACAATTTCATTGTTTTCAGTGACTTTTATCATTTTATTGGTGTCTAATAGCTGAAGTAGGATATATTTGAAAAGCTTCGTGATCCAAATAAGTTTATTACGTAAAGGTACGGTCTCATGAGCCATTCAATTTTTTATGTCCTTTACATAACAATTGCACTTTTATTCTATGAAACTTTTTGAATAAAACCGCTCCAATGTAAAGAGATGTAGCATTATTTGGAATATTTTTTTGATAAAAAAAATGATAATACATTAATAGATGTATAGCTTAAGATTACATTATAATATCTATTTTAATACGACTCATAGTTCAAACTCAATGTAGAATATTCGTTCATTATAACACACACTGTGAATATATGGTATTTCCGACTATCCACGGATGTAGCTCAGTGCTTAAAGTGTTTGCTTGACATGCCGAAGGTCATGGGTTTGATCTTGGATAAATATAAAAAAACTTATCGATTTAATAGCTCTTCAATACTTAGCTATGAATTTGATCTCTCACCCGTAAATGCCAGCTATAGTCTATTAATCAATATTGGTGGTAGATAAAAGTCATTCATATTGAATTCCTGTTATAATAAGGATGATGTGAATGTCCGACTGTAGTCAATGACGTTGGCAGATCAACTCTCTTTATGCAGCGCTTATTCATATTTAAATGGTAAGTGTCATAGGATCCACGAATGAAAAACTTTATAATCACGATCACCATCTTTCGGTATTCTCCTATATGTGTTTACATTAAAAATATAAATAAATAAGCGTATTAAATGAAATATTTATTAAGTTATTAAGAGTTTCTGAACAGTTAAATTTCATTTGACATGGTGACATTCATTTTATCAGTAACATGCAATTCAACAAAGTACTTAAAAAAACTCTAATATACAAACCTGCTGCTGTTCACGTGGCAGTGAATCACCTCAACGTGTCATCCATATCCCTTTTCGCAATACACAAGTAGAGGTGTCAGTCTGGAAGTAGATATATGCAGTGTTTCGAGCTTTTGCCTGCGCAAGTTTGACAGTGCTTTTGGCCAATCCATCACGTGCTGAAACTATTGGAGCCCAGGTGGAGTATACCCGTTAGAAACGCATCCATTTTCAGGACGTTGGATGCCAGCCTGACTGAAAGTAATAGAGATGTCTGCAAACACTGCACTGAAATGTTTTGAAAGCTGTATTTCTAGTCTGAAAATATTTTTTAAGGCTCTTTGTTTAAACAATAAAAATACTATTTTGACAACTGAATGGTATGAAGGCTTTTTTTATTTGTAAGCTACAAGTATAAAATTTTATGACATAAAGTAAACGAAATAAAAATATTCTTTAACAGAGCTTCTAACATATTTTCAGTAGTGTAGATCTTATTGAACATGTTTAATTTAATTGTTTTTTAAAATATCTTTATTGTTATTGTGGCTTTTGGGTTGAACCGTGTGTGGCGAAGTTCTTTCAACCAATATTTCAACCGCCATTGCAAGGGTCTTCTTCAGGATTTATGATTTATTTAGTTTTGAGTTGGTTTATTCAGAATATATATTTTTTTATGATATTTATATATATAATCTGAATAAACCAACTCAAAACTAAATAAATCATAAATACTGAAGAAGTCCCTGCAATGACGGTCGAAATATTGGTTCAAGGATGTTCGCCACACACGGCTACATCTTTGGATTGGAGCTACAATATCAAATCTGGCCGTGAAAACCTAAGATGTTATCTTTATTGTTGTCATATAAAAGCAATAAATTAAGTATTTTTGTCATCTTCGTCTTTTATACAAATGTAAGTAACATTTTATTTGTGAAGCTAATATTATAAGGAAACAAATTCTGATTGTTAGAGCTTACTATTTATTCGCAAAAACCCTATACTTGTAACTTTCCATCGAAATTCATTATTTAATTGCGTTTTAACCGAAACTGATCCAAATCATACAGAAATCAATACAAATTAAGGAAATTGATGAAAGTCAATGAAATATTGACTTCCATCTTCAATTGACTATTGTCAATTTTTTTTTTGGAATCTTGAAAATGTTTTCACACTGCGCTGAAACTATACTCCTGTAGAGTGATTTCTGACTGCTCTTTCTGAAAGATAATTCCTAGTGGACACATCTCCCAAGGTCTGGGGACGGACCCCGAAGGATTAACCCTCATCCCAAAGGTCAGTCAATGTCGCCTGACCCCTAACCTCTCCTGTCTTTGACCCTGGAGCTTGTAAGGCTGATGTTTTATAGCAGAGTCGTAAAGTTCAACTAAACAAAAGTTTCATTAATATATTTCTTCATTATGAAGTTTCTGTTGTATAAAAAGTATTTTAATATATTTATAAAAACAATGCAATAAATATAACATCTTAATGTTGAATCACCTGATTGTGATGGATATATTTGTTTAATCTTGCCTGTAATTACAAATTCAGACATAGACTATTCGTTTTTAAAGTAATTCAGTATTTGAGTAAATAGTATTCGCAAGAGACTTTTTTCTAATTTTATCTTTATATCTGATTTTGAATAATGTGATTCGATCATTGACATTTCTGCAAATAAATATACTCGTACAAGTGTGTATAGTATTTACTTTCGATTGAAAATATTAGTTTTAATTTCAATTTATATTTTTTTTCCATACAGAAACATTACAAATTTAAAAAAAATAATTCGTTACTAAAATACAATCAGAATTAATAATATAATAAAAAAATACATCATTTAGTACTAAGAATAAAGCAATAAAGACAAGCAACAAAAGGTCCCAATGCTCATCAAAGAGACGACGCCAACAAACCATTCCTCCAAAGAAACTCGTGGAGTCATGCTTGCAATACGCCTCCATTACGTGAAATATATCAACTATCGAGGCGAAGTTTTAAGTATTAAAATATAAACCAATGCAGCCGTATTTTTATAAGCAGATACCGGATATAAAACTGATTGTACAATTATTTGAATGTATTAATAATTTTGGTATGATAGAGCAGAGAGGGCTGCAATAATACATTCAACCATCTTATAACACACTTCTTTTTATTTATAACGGAGATTTTTCTACAGTGTTAGTGATGATTTTTCTTAAAGTGGTTACTTACATGTTGAGCCGTCTCTTAGTACTCAATAACACGGACTCTAGCCAGGCAGATAGCCGGGAACTATACACAGAATGTAATCTATGGAGTTTTAAGAGGCAGAGCTGACATGAGATAAGCAAGACAAATACTATGACGGTTAACACAGTTTTATGACTGCTGTGACGTTCCAGAAATCAGACGTAATTTTACCTTGTGTATTACTTGCTTTGTACCAGGAGCAATGATATGTATTTTTAACTTTTGTCTTTCTCTAGCCTAGCCATTTTCAATCATCTGGGATCGGCTCTTCTTATGCACAGTTGCCATGTCTGTCTGTCCTGCGTTGCATTCTCGGTCAAGCCAAAAGTTTTCAGATCCTTGTCTACAGTTGCAATCCAGGTTGCCTGTGGTCTTCCAGGCCTTCTTCTTCTCAGCGTGGGTATGTTGAGGGCTTTCTTCACCATGTGGTTCTCATTTCTCCGTGTCACATGCACATACCATCTTAGGCAGTTTTCTCTTTTCTTTTTCATTTCCAGTGGAAGACCATCCATAGGCTTCTCTGACATATTCGGAGGCGAGGCTAAGATGGTACTATATGGTGGGCAGGAACTCATGGCTGAGATGGTGTCGGAGGAAACGAATTGATAATTGATTAAATATATTTAAAAAACTTCAATATTATTCACTACCGCTCTGCATAACAGTCGAATACTTTACCCATCAACCATACCTTTTACTGACCCAATTCCTATGAATTGTAATACTGCGTATGATAACGTATGCTCCGTATACAGCACTCGCACTCATAATACTAGTGATTTGAGATTCTCTATAAAGGGTGAGAGTCTTTTATACCTCCCTGTGATATAAAAGCAGTTTAATGATAATAATTGTTTACGACAGGATCCGCCATAATCATCGAAACACAGGGTCATTAGGAAATATCGTTCACAAATGAGCACTTTTAATTCAAAAGTGTCAAATTCGAGTAAAATAGCACCACAAATAGGAGAGAGATCACTCTCAGTTTAGCATCTCAAGCTTCTACCTGAGGTATATCATCATCATCAGCCTGTATCCATCCATTGTTGAACGTAAGCCTCCCGCACGAGTCTCCATCGTCTTCGATCCTCCGCCTTCCGCATCCAGATCATTCCCGCTATTCTTCTTATGTCGTCAGTCCATCTTGCAGGGTGTCGGCCAATGCTTCTTTTGCCAGTTCTTGGCCGCCATTCTTATATACTTTTCTTCCCCATCGAACGTCGTCTCTTCGACAGATATGTCCTGCCCAGTGCTACTTGAGTGTACCTATTCGTTGGGTAGCATCCACTACTTGAGTTCTTCTGCGTATTTCCTCGTTTTGAATTATATCTATTAGCAACACTCCGAGCATGCATCTCTTCCAATCACGCTAAGTGACCTTTATTTTATGGGTAAGACTTGCTGTAATATTCCACGTCTATGCGCCATACAGGGTATATGAATAATACTGGGTTATATGACTGTTACAAATTTCTGCCTTATACATCAGCTGATATGATGTTTGCCTCTTCTCAAGACAACTCAGAACTTGAAGCTCCACTGAATACATTAAATATTAAGATATCAATGCACATCTTAAGCAAAATAAGCTTATATAAAATAAGTTAATTTGAGAAAAACTCGCCGTCTTATAATACTTTTATATATTCAATTTCATCTTTAAATCATTTTCAATTAAATCTAAGCTCTACAAAGACCCCCGGTAAAGTTGAGTCACCCTTTAAGGACAAAAACATTTCTAAGCCTCGGGAACGTCTAGTTCAGCATCGTGATTCGCACAGTGATTCGCACTACAAAAAAACGACATTGTGTGTGTTAGACTTCAGCCTCGTTAAAAAACCACGTTATCCTGACTGACTACCAGCAGAAGTTATCTTGATCTATCTAAATCAACTGGTAAAAATGCTTGTCCACTCAGCTCAGCTTCCAAAACATCAAAGGAATACAGTAAATACAATATATCATATTGTATAGTTTTTGTTTAGAACACCTTAAATAAAACTCTTTACAAAGGGACCAATTAATTATGCAGAAAAATGTACGTTTTTTTCAGACAGTAAAATGAATCACCGAGAGCAGCTCACACCTGGTAGGCGAAGTGAGAGGAAGATCCATCACGTACGGCTGCCAATCCAAGACTGAGCTCCGCAGGCAGCACGCTAGCGAAGGGATTTGGAGTGGGGAAACCAAGGTACACTACAGAATCGCGGGATCCACCATAACAGCGCTTTTCAGGACTGTAGAGCCATGAGAACCTGATTTTACAGATAACCTTGGTAAATAAGAAATAGGACTCAAAATGCTTAAGCGTGAATCTGAAAAAAAAAACAGGTAACTAGCTATGTAACCTATGTTTTTTATGATTTTATCATCAAATGAAATTACGTCACTGCACAAGATATTAAAGGCATATTTATGTAGCGTTTATGAACAAAGAAAGGCTACTCACAAATAAACTGTAAAAGTAATAGAAAGTTTTCCTCAATTACATCCAATCTATTTTTAAACATTGCACACATATTTGATATACTTTAGCTTAATATAATAATATTTATACTGAATGATTTAGTTATGTTTTAAACGCCCATTACGTACGTATTCAAAGGCTTTGTGTCAACCTATGCTCGGCTAGTATTGGTTCACGCACACAACGATACAAAGGCACGCAGGCTGTATGAAAGCCTCAAGGTGTATTTAAACCAGTAAATATTTCGAACATTGTGTTTTTTTGACAGTTTTAAAGTATTTAGTTTTTTTTTTACTAAAAAGACGCAATTTAAACTCACAAAAGACTGCTGCTTGTCTGCATGCCTCAAAATTCAAAGTTACTTTCAATAACTCATATGTTGTTTCACATGACAAATAATTAATTTATAAGTAATAATTAAAACATAATTAAACTTTAATTATTAATCTATTTACATTACCTATAATATAAATTTTTGAAAATACTTTTTTATGGATAATATTCTTCACGCAGCGTTTAGGCAAACGTAAAATTATAGGCCTCATTAAAACAGATGAGATTTTTCAACCATCTGTCGGTATTCTCCTGCGTGTGTTCATAATTTTTTATTTTTTTTATTTAAACAAACATAAAAAGATACATTTGAGGATTAGTTGACAGTAATTACATTCCATGTTTTTTTTTGTTTGTGAATTCGCTTACCACGCCACTTAAAGATGGATCTTGTGTGTGGCGTGGGATTCATCTATGTTATTTCAGTATTCACACAATTTTATATATTTTTACACAATTTTACACAATTACATGATTTTATATAGTTTTTTACAGTTAAGCTAACAATATCAGCATCATTCAAATAATAATATTGATTCTTTACAGCCTCGCCCCAACTCAAACTCAATCTCAATTTCCACCAGACACCTTTTGAGGTACTTAATATAATTTATACATTTTAACCAATATATTTGTTTTATACATCTTAATAATCTAAATAAATTAAAATTAATATGCATTACTTATTATTTTACGGCTTATCCAATCACGACGTAATGTGGTTCATATGTCAATTGCATTTCCAGAAAGGTTTATGTAGTATTAAAACCAATTTCGATCCTAACCTATTTTAAGATCAATAAAATCCAGGTCAAAGAATCTAAGATGTGTTGTTTGTTAATTTGAGTCGCCTTAATAACACAAGTAATTTGTTGAATCAAACTCAATTTACATATTTAATTTATTGACAAAGAACAGCGATCTTTTGCTTAAATTAATTTTAATTAACTATAGTTTCAATTTTTTTTTTTTTTTAATAACAAAATTATAACACACTCTTTATTTTTAAGACCTGAACAACGCCCTATAGAATGTGTTAGTAAAACACAATCTGGACCAACACCTAAGTACATGACTAACACCGCAATCTTTAATAATAAAATATAAATTAATTTCAGAGAAAAAATACTGACTAAATAAAAAAAACTGTGTAATCGCTGCCTTTCCATAGAAGCCTTCCGCGAGCTTTCAAAGTTTCTTCTCAAAAGAACCTCTCTCGTTAGCCGTTACAGTGGAAGAAATAAAAACGTGGAAATTTTAAACGTTTGTAGATTTTTTTTACAGGAAATATCTTTTCAGTGGTATTTTTTCAACCCGTTAAGCTTTTTTTGGTTTCTTTAACTAGAATTACTATAAATGTAAGAGGGTTATACAATTAAAAATAATAAACAAATAATATTACTTTACATGGTTGTATACTAGGTAGATATTATTTTATTATAAATAGTTGATTATGCAACAGTTTTCAAATTCGTATCATATGAAGCAATAATGCAAATATCCTTTTTTATTTTCTTCTCCAAAAACTTTACATTAAAGATAAGTCTTAACATTTATTTTTATTTACTGTTGATTGACAGAAGTTGTATTTCTATTTTGAATGGCTAATTTATTTTACATATCAAAATTGAAATAGATTTGCTCATTTGTGTTCAATTAAAAGTATTATTGCGTTTTTTACTATATATATGACATATCAAAACACTTATCTAGCATTTATTATGAGATTCAATGGTCTTATTACTTTTAACATATACACATAAACCAATAGCTTTAAAATGAATTTCTTTAATTATTATTAGAATATTATTTTATTATTTCGATATTCTAATCTACTTTTATAGATCATTGACTATATTACAAAATTATTATTACTTAAATATACATATACTATACATAAAATTCTTTCGTCAACGCGAGTCGGTCTAGGCATAGCAATGGCTCAGTTCGCCGAGCGGTATGAATACCTGGGCATAGTTGGTTTCCAAGGTCCGCGGTTCGCATCCCGCTTCTGCCGTTATTTTTGTGCTTGGATTGACGCGTTGAAAAAAGAATTTTATGTATAGTATATGTATACAATAGCTTTTATTTCAATTAAAGTAAAAAATCTAGTAATTCTAATTTATTTACTTAACATAACCAGACCTAATCAACAACTAAAATATATGTATACAAATTTAAAAAAAATACTTATTGCGTGAAGCTACTAGGATTCTTAGTAGTAGAAATAACATAATATCAAAATAATGAACTTAACGAAATAAGGCAACGTTAGCTTAGGTAAGGTAAGGTGAAGTTTAAGTTAGATATGTTTGGTTTTGTAACTTTTGGTGAGGATACACATTAGGTGACGTTCCGCTACGTTACATTGGGTTAAAGTACGTTAGGTTAGGTTAAGTTATTTTTAACCTAATCTCACTTTTTAGATTACTTGTTATTTTTATAAAACAAAGTGAGTAAATAAAATATATTAAAAGAATACATTCAAATTGAAAGTCAAAAATTCCGAAGAATCGTGAGATGGTAGTGTCTTTTGATCACAGCAAGATTAAGAACCACTTTCAGATTCTGCGATGGCTTTACCGGAGGCATTGTGTCTGACCAAACGGCCGAGAATAAAACCTTACAACGGGTCTGGGGCGGTGGTAGGCAGAATACCCACACAGGCCTTGTATAGGCCCCATAACCAGAGGTTACATGGGCAAGACCCTTCCTATACTTTTACAGCTAATACAAACAGAAGGATCAAGAAAAATCTGCCAAAGTCATAATAAGACACTTGACTGTCAATGTACAAGCTGTCACAGATTTTAATCGTCTTGTTTTACTGCTCAGTAACAATGAGTTTTTCAGGATAATCAAGGAAGATAGTAAGAACCAACTCAGAGAGGCGAGCCCGATGGATCGGTCACATCATGCGCCACGATGGTCTTCTTCACAACATTGTGGAAGGGATGGTTGAGGGTAGAAACTGTAGAGGGCGCTCTAGACGGGAATATTTGCAGCAAGTAATCGAGGACATGCCTTGTAGCTCTTATGCAGAGCTCAAGAGGGTTGCGGAGGACCAAGAGGAGTGGAGATCGAGATGCAAGATTCTGTTGCTGCATACCAATCCACCGAATTGATACTACGAAGAAGAACTAGAGCATATGTTCGTCGCAATTTGCTGTCTTATAGTTTTGGCATTTTTCCACTACACCTGCCGTAATTATTTTATAAGAATAAATTGGCAGAAAATTGTACAGTAAGGATATAAATTTACAAATTACTGTCATTGATGGACGATGCGTGATCATTATTTAAATGAAGTTTAGCGTTAAGCGACATAGCACATACTGCGCACAGTAATTCATCATTTGTGGGATGTATTCTTCTCAATCTGTCGGTATTCCTCTTTTTGTGCTTACATACACATATATATAAGGTTTAGTAATATCTAAGGTTATCATAGTGTGAGTTGAAGAAGTCCAGTTTGCTGGAGTGAGCATATGGGGTCCAAACGATCGCCTTAAGTGATCATTTCGACCTCGCGCCAGCAACACTTGGACGACCGCTTGGGGTCAAAATTTCTTATTAATATTATAATTTATTTATTTCTGAGTAAAAAACATGAGATAAAAATTAAAATGGTCTTTTTATCGGTTTTTCCAAGCCCAAAGCTTGAGCATATACCTGACACAAATCACCACCGCACAGTTCTGTCGATGGCACCCAGACTGAGCACGCGAAGCAGCTTTCTAAGATCCACTCAACCTCTCACATCCAGCCCTGTAAATGAGAGACTTCAGCTCTGGCAACAAGTCGCATCAGAGGATTACTTTACTCCAAAGGAAGGCCTCCCAACTGGCATGAACCTTGACCGGTAGACCTGGAAATCCCTGAACAAATTTAGTACTAGAGTTGGTAGAATAAAGACAGCCTTGAGCGGTGGGAAATGCTTCGGCAGGGAAAGTAACTTTTGTGCGGCTGTGAAGACCTGCAGACCGCTTCACATCTAAGATCTTGCTCCATGTGCCCAACAAGCTGCACATCTCAGGACCTAAGCTGGTCAACACACGGGCTATTGATGTTGCCAGATACTGGGCAAAAATAATTTGACGTCGCTGACACGAAGAAGAAGAATGGCTTCCCTTACTAGATGTGCATTTTTCCTTTGTGTTCGGGCTACGATTTGTGGCTCGAATGAAAACGTATGCCCCTTGTCAGACAGACGCTCTGCCAGTACTGACGCGATTGGGTAGTTTATTTATGCAGACTTGTTATACTCTCTGGCAAGTATTAAGAATAGTAAAAAAATATCCCTCTTTCAAAGGTTACTCAAGGGTTAACCTACCTACAGTTTTACGACGCCCATTTTGCTGGTGTTACGATTGCACTCTCTCTTTCTTCCCTACCCGTTATACCTGGCACCTCTCGCTTTACAGGTAATGACCTCCTCACGCATCACCTGTAACAAGCCAGGATCAGGTAAGGGACATAATCATACCACCCTCCTTAGTGCGAAACTGTGGTGAGATGGAAACTAACGAAAAAACGAAAGAGAATTTTTCAAATAAAAATGTGATGCAATAATTGATCTTAATTAAGGCCTATAGACGATAATTTATTTGTGAAATTAAATTAAGTATATGCATTCGGGTTGAGCTGCTAACTGGCGCATGTGGCCGACACAAGCTTCCGCTAAAAAACTTTGTCAACCAATACGATATTCGCCTTATTACACGTTGGCTCTGCATCCCAGAACTCCACCGTCTATATTTTATGTTTAGTTTCATTTATGCTTTCAGGAACTCATGTTAGAATCACGGAGGCATGAACAAAAGGCAGGACTTGTTAATGTTCTAATGCGGTATGTATCGAGATAACAAGTATATATTTCTTTATTGAGAAATATAGAGTTGTTAATTGTGATTAGGTGCAGGAGGAATTAGTTCTTTAAGTTCTGAAGAGCAGCGACCGTGGTAATAACGGTAGAAAAGACTAAGAGAACCAATCTTACGCCTGTGTTCCATTGATTGCAGGTTAGACGTAAGAGTGTCATTGTTTATGAAATGAATTTTTCTTCTTTGACCTGAGTCAATTAAGTTTAGTAGGTATTTTGGGGCTCCAATTCAAAAGTGACTGCCGTATTCAAGGATAGGTCGGATTTGTCCTTTATACAGAAGATTGTTTATCGTTGAAATACCGACGTGATCTATATAATACTCTATCTCGCAGCAAATACGAACGATTAGAAAAACTTGATCTTATTTTTTTTGAAAATGATTTAATTATAAGAAACTAGTATAAAAACATTGAAATAAAACAATATTTAGTGAGGATTTTGTTCCAACTGATACACCAATCCATTTGGAAACGCATGTTCAGTGTGAAGAAACAAGAGTAAAACAATATATTTATGAATTTTTGTTTCAATAACACAATCACTTCACCCCACATTATAAGTACATGCTCAACCAATTAAAAACACTAAACCTTTTATGCCTTAAATGTCTTTTTGCCGGTGTACTTAAACAATTTCCAAACGCTTTCGTTCACGTTACGTGTTTATTATTACCGTAGAGTGTTTTCAGTTTTCTCTGCTGCGTGCATTAAGAACCCCTAAAATAATCTACGTTGCGGGTAAACCAGGATTACCCCAAATTTTGAAAGTCTGGAAGCACAGCCGTAGTGCGACTGAAAGCTCTCGAAAGCTCACCGTTAAAGTCCTGCTTCAGCCCAAGTTTTGTCTTTTAAACGACCAAACGACTTTTTTACGCAAACGCTGATACCCTTAATGCAGGACACAATACAATTAACTTACACTTGGACCTCTGTAATGGCGAGAGTGTTTACGGTAGGAGGTTTTTGTGGGCTTAGTTGACCACCAGGTGATTTAAGGTTGTTTGTTTCAAATATTCAGCAGCTGTATCCTCCTCATTCTGTGAAACTGTGAGATCTGACATCTTACCTCAAGCTTAATTTTCTAAATAAGTTAAATTATAAAAAAAAACTACGTAGAACAAAAAACTACAATTGTTAAAGAATGTGATGAAATAAAATTATTCATATCCTTACAAACAAGAAAAATATTAGGATATATAGGGTCCGCCATCTAACGTTTTTTTTTCAACTAGTCTTTATTTCGTGAATAGTAACACGTAGCTCATGTCTGATTTGACAGATAATTAGTTTTATCCTTTCCCTAAACGAATATGGTTGTGTATACGCTTGAACAATGATAGGAAATATTGCGACATTACTTTGAAAATCAGGCCATTTTTCTTCGAAAATGAGCAAGGAGTGGCCGTTACAGTCAATGGCGATCGTTATCGGGCAAATTGAATAGTGCAAAAATTGAAGAGGAGGATATTGGCAACATTTGGTTACAACAGGACGGCGCTACGTGCCACACAGCCGAAGCTACACTCGATGTTTTGCGCCCCATTTTCAAAAAAAAAAAGTTATTTGGCGGAACCTTTATTTATTTCTTATATAAAATGGGTAATAATAAAGCTGTGGAATGTTTGACGCAAGTTTCTTCATTGTAAGCGGATGCAGCAGGAATTAATTCATTATGTAGGAAGGAAATGATAATAAATAACACTAAGTAAAGCAATCTTACGTCTTTGTTCTAAGTATTGAAGGTAAGAGTCAGGTTTTCATTAAAAAGAGACTATATTTTTATAACATTTATTTCTTAACAAGACTATTTATTGTCATAGTATGCATCGTTTGATAATACATAACATACTCTTATACATGGTGATATACTTTAAATCAATTTACATAATTGTATTACATACTTAAACTTCTATATATAATATAAGTAAATAGTTGCGATAAATATTACATTAATATATATATATTTTCATCACAATCCATAATAATATAAATAGTTTATATTTTTTAAGAAAAACATACTTTTTTTTCATAGTCTTTAGAGTAACATATTTTTATACTTCAATTACATCTGAAATTATGTAAAAATGTTTTATAATAAACATCACTTTGATTTACTGCTTCCAAAGCTTTTAAATATTTGTATTAAAAAAGTACAGATTTATGAAAAATAACCTTTCTTCTCTATATACTTTTCGCTACCAACTTGCAGCATATAACGATGAAAGCCAGACACAACTTCTAACGGCTGTGAATGGTTTTATCCATTCATAAACAAAAGTAAACTCTGCATCGCAATGTTCCATCAAATACATTATATTATTAAATATCATACAATATGATTGTATCCTTTCTCATCCGGCCCAGAAAATGAGAGACTCCAGCTTTCGCAACAAGTCACATCAGAGGATTTCATAACTCCAAAGGAAAGCCTCCCAGCTGGCAAGAACCTTGACTGACGGACCTGAAAATCCCTGAAGAAAGATATACAGGCCTTAAGAATTAAGACTGTACTACTTAATTGTTACTTAATAACAAAAAACATATGTAGTGTATATAATAATATTATCGTAAATCAATATTGAAATTTATCTTTTACAAACCATGGTTAAGTATTTTTGTATTTTAAATGAGTTGTAGTCAATAACGCGCTTTTATATTTTCAGCAAAGGTTATTCTTTCATAAACCTTCTCAATTAATTATTTGTTACCTAAATTTACTTTTACTATTCTAATGGAGTATAAACATTTCACTGTTTGCAACCAGATTATTTCTAAATATATTTAAACATTGAACTTCTATTCGAAGAAGAATACACGATGTTAACATCATCCATACTTAGCAAACAGCAGAATAAAAAGATCTTAATTTTTTTTTCTCAACGAAATAAACAAATATAAACAACCAAGTCCACCCCTGTTTTATCCACCCTTTAATATATATTTTTTAAATTATTTAATTTAAAATATTATACATTTTAATAAACACCTCAGTTATTATTTCTTTTAGATGACTTACACTTGTAAAAATTTTATACAACGAGAATATAATAACAACAATTAGTTACGAGTATGTATTTTATTGAAATATCGTTGACTTATCATGAAATTTTCATGAACCATAATAACAAAAAAAAAATGATTTTTTTATTTATTTCTATTTTAGTGTAACCGCTGAAACACTTTTGTTCTTTCAGTAACAATATTTATTTGATTCTAAGACAATTGTTATTAAATTAAAACGCAAATAGCTTTAAATTTTTCCTACATTTATGTTCGACAATAATATTTTATTGGGTACATTTTTATTTTCAAATATGACGTCAAGATGGATATAATAAAAATATTTGTAGTTAAAGTTTTCATGATACTTTTTTGAATAATTCTTTCACCGTAGCAGATTATAAGCAATGAGCAACTAAGCTGAATGATCTCATTGTCTGGTAGTATCTTGCTTAAGAATATATAAATTATATGTTAAGTATCCAAAGCTTACTTGAGATAAGGCAATAGATCTTACAAATAATAATATTAACTATTAAAGAGCGTTTATATCGTGAAAATCGTGTAACTACAATGAAAGGGTTAAACAAAGTTATAAAAATAAAAAAATAAAAAGTCAAACATAGAAATATTACATCTTTTTATGTACATTGAATTACGTATTATGTATATATTTTTTTAAGTAAGTAACTATAACCACCCATTATTTTTAAAGTATTTATGTATGACAATATTTCATTTTCACTTACGTTTATGGCAAATTATTTGCAAAACTATTTATTAAATGCATGGAATAGCAATTCGTATATAATATATGTTTTGGTAGTATATTTTTTTACCCACCCATAGAATTATCTTTCCTAAAATATTTGTAAGAGACTTTGACACTGTTTAATGATTATGATTTTAACATCGACTTTACAAGTGAAAACAAACATAATCAAATCATATATGACAATACGAGTAACTACATTGTCCTCTGTAAGAACTCACATGTATACTAATCGTTAAAGTGATGCTGCAAGGTAACCAAATTAACACCCGTTTGTAGAGACGTTTTGTAAGATTTGAGGTGAATCGATACCTGAAGCTTCCTCACTTTAATCATTCTAAAAGAAAGTATCTTTAATACGTTAGTTTGTTTAAGAAATATATCTATACATGGGTCTTTAGTTGGTTTTATTAAACAAAAAAAATACTGTAAAATAATATTAGATATAAGACACATATTACATTAAGTTTAATTCTAGCATTCATGAAAAAGCATGACTTTTACTGAGTGTTATATATGAACTGGAAACCTCTTCTCATACATATACTCTCATATATACAAAGCTCTTCATACATATATTTTTTAAATGTAGTGTGCTTTATTTTTCATTACGTTTCCATGATATACCTTCATACATTTCAATTAGTCTTACATCTAAAAACTCACACAAAAGTACACGGCAGCTAAAATCCATGCAGACAGTGCATGGTAGTTGTTTCTGTTGGCTGCACTAACCCATGGAGGTCTCGTCCCGTAGGCTTCTAAGTCCGTTTGGTCCGAGGCTCTGAGGTCTGTCCAAGGTCTGATAGTGCTGGAGTCTGAACGTCCTCGATTGTGTTGTTCCTGCTTCCTCGCACGGTTCTTGCCGTGCTTTGAATCAACAGCCTGCTTGGAGAAGATTTGTTTTCCTGAAGACTCTGCCTGGCGGGAAGTTGAAGGCGTTGTTAGAGGCTTCGTGGGTAACATCATTTCTGAGGGTAAAAAAGTTTTTTATATTGAATATTTTCTTTTCAATTTTTCGGGCATTTTTTTTCTCAAGGGTGTACAAGAAATACTGACACTTCATGCTTATTAGCCTGCCACCTTAAAAAAAATAGGAATACACTACAGTTCCGTATGGCACCATAGTCTTGCTTAAATAACGTGTGCCGGAGAACGTATATCTGGACCCATTTTCATAACGGCCTATTACTTAACAGTATAAATATAGCTAAATATATGTATAGTTTCGGACACCGCAAATCACTGTTTCACAGTTTTGTAAACTCAGATTGTCTATGCCTTGTCCTAGATCACCTACATACCCGAAGGTCTACACACTATATATGGTTTACGGGAGCCTCCAGGGCAAGAGCCTTCGAACTTGCATAGACTGCGGCTGTAATACCAGAGAAGAGCTTGGGTTTTCACTAATAATAGTTTTCAAAGGACATTGTATTTTAAGGGGAGGTTCAACCCTACCGGAGGCATGAATAGAGCTTAGATAAGATAAAATTGATTTTCAAAAATCAAGTTTGGTCAGTTCTTGAACCGAGGGCGTCTGAATAATTTATCATCAGATTATATCAGATGCTCTCGGTTCAAAAAACGTTTAACCAAACGCTTAACCACGACAGAATACCACCGGAAAAAATATGAAATATTGAACTTTTGATATTTATATTTGATTTAATTATTGTTATAAATAAATTGTTATAAATAAAATAAACTATTTAAAAGTTTAACATGTCTTAATTTCGTGATTTTCATATTTTAAATTATAAACATTAGCATGACGCTATCCATCATTGCTTCAAAATGGTTTGATAAAATCTTCTCAAAGAATGGTTTAGTACCATCCTCAACCAAGTTGACTGCGAAAGACGTCCAGGAAGAAGTCAAACAAAACTCGGGCGAAATGCGTCAACTTGCTACTCAAACTTTGTATCACTTTCAACAATCTTCTACTGTGGCCACTCAATATTTTCCTTAGCATAATTCAATGTTATTAAATTAGTTATTATATAGGTAAAATTAAAAGACTATTTTACAGATAATCTAAAGTTTTTTTTATTTTAATTCAATACAGTTTTTTACATTTACTTACGCCCATGGGTATGACATAGTGGTAAAGTGTTTACTCAACAAATCAAAAGTCGTAGATTGGACCCCGAACGAAGATTTACAATATATAAAAAAATGATTTCTAAGCTCTATTAATACTCTTCCCCCGGTTGGTGTGAATTTGATCGTTCACTCGCAAAATGACAGTCATAACTAATTATTTTGAATTGGTGGAAGCTGAATCGTCCCATGAACACCACCCCCATTCAAAGTGAATTATAGTAATAATTGAATCATACGTGAATGTAGGGCTGTAGTCTATGAAATTTTGAGGGATCAGCACTTAACGATATGTGGGGCATAGAATAATGGCTTAGAATCCACAGATGTGATTTCTGCATCACTATCACCATCTGTCAGTTTGTCCTGTTTTTTTTACTTACGTAGAAAATAAGAATTACGTCGATTATCTTTCAATAAATGTTATTCTACATATATTACATATATTTAACAGATATTGTTATTTTCAAAGTACTATTACCATTAAAAAATTTATTTAAAATATTATGTATTTTAATCATAATCATTGTGTATATTTATAAGTTTAACGATTTATTATAGAATTAGTCTTATCCATCATTTATTAATAAAATAAAAAAGGATTATATGTATTAAAGTATAAATATAATTTTATTTTAAATATTAATTTTATACTTGCGAGTACGTTTCGCAATAATTAAAGCGTCTAATAATTAATGTTATATAAAGACACTTTATTAGTTTTTAATATTATTAGGTTACAAAACACCTGCGAGAAGTAATTAATATTTTTTACACCTGCTGTTCAGCGTATTCTTGGTAAAGTGATGAAAAACGATTAAATTCGTTCGTTTTATGACGCTGAAAAACACGTGTTTTTCAGCTTCAGCTTACAGTGAATCGAGAATCTAATTTCAAGCGCTAATTACACTTCAGGGTAATATATTATATTAAAAATAATGTGTGCTTAACCAGTTTAAGCTCAAATAAGTAGTTTTTTATGTGACAACACGTAATGAAGTACCCCTTTTAGATAATTTTTTGGATTTTGTTGAGAAAATATAAAATATTTTTGAATCTGCTGAATTGATTAATAGAAGGAAAAATAAATATTTTGATAATTTTTGGTTGCCTTAAATCGATAAATGTTATTTGAAATACAAAATAAAATACGAACTAATTGAAGAAATTAATTAATTTATTTATGTTCTTATTAACCCTTTTGCATCGGTTGTCTACATATGCCGTCATAAGATTCCACGACCGTTGACATCGGTTGACGTAATATATTGTTTTGCTACTTTCGAAAGAATACAAAAACCAATTTGATATATGAAAATAGACAAGACAAGTACATTTATTCTTCAAACACTAGTTTTATAATTGACAGTAAAATTTGTATTCAAACCGAGCCGTTATGAAACTGTAAAATGAAACTTGTTTCACTCAATGGAAGAAAGACATTGTAAACCAATTCATAAATCATTATGTTATAAAAGATTTGGAAAAAAATTATGACGTAGGAGGATGCCCAACAGAAACGACGATTTTACCGTATTTTTTGTTTAAAGTAATTTGGTTAATATATATATTTTTTGTAAAATAAAAAGGTTTTAAGAAGTTAGCTGTGTATTGATCAAATTTATAGGTATCCAAATGTCAACGTTTTTATGCATTACGTTGCTAAATCATTTTTTAAAGAACATGATTATAAAAATTTAAAAAAATATTGTCGAGTTGCTCATCAATAGAAAGATGCAGTTTTAAACACATTTGTATAAAAAAAAAATATTTACTTAAAAGGGATGAAGAATCCAAAAATAATGATTTATTTTATAGATTACCGACACTTTCAATGAGGTTAGTTGATAATGGTGTAAATTTTCTTACCTTGCAGTCTGATGCTGCCTTCTACCTTTCCTAAAGCGTTGGCCGAGTTGCAAACGTAGCCTCCGAAGTCCTTCTTCTCAAGGTTCCTGATAGTCAAGTTCATGTACAGAGAATACTCGTTAACGACCATCTCTCTCATAAAGTACTTGGAGTTGTCCATCAGCTTCTCTCCTGATAATAAAACGTTAAAAAATTATATATATAAAAATATAAGAGTAATTTATACTTCTTCTTCTTCATGTCAGCGACGTCAAATTATTTCTACCCAGTATTGGCAACATCGATAGCCCGTGTGTTGCCTAGTATTAGGTCTTGAGGTGTGCAGCTTGTTGGGCACATGGAGCAGGATATTAGGTGTGAGGCGGGCTGCAGGTCTCCGCAGTCGCACAATAGTGACTATCCCTGCCGAAGAATTACCCACCGCTTGAGGTTGTTCTTTGTTCTACCAACTCCGGTTCTTAATCTGTTCAGGGATTTCCAGGTCCGCCAGTCAAGGTTCTTGCCAGTTGGAAGGCCTTCCTTTGGAGTAATGAAATCCCCTGGTGCGACTTGTCGCCTCTGGAGTCTTTCAATTTCAGGGCCGAATATGAGAGGTTTTGTGGACCTCAGAAAGCTGCTTCGCGACTTAAGTCCAGATGTTGGATCTGATTATACAAGCAGCGGGATGGTTGGTTGATTGCCTTACGCATTTCTTCGGTGCATATGACTTTGCGTCTTATGTTTGGTGGTGCGATTCTTGCGAATTTATACTAAGGGACCATATATTACGGAGTGTGCTTATGCATGTTTTAAATGCATATTTATCTGAGTCATAATCACACATTCGTATTTTATGGTCATTGATCTAGTTTCTAACTACCCGTTCAAAAGTGTTAAGCGTTCTCAAAAACATTTATAGATGTTTTTTTTTAATTGGGAAGGTAAATTATGTTGGTTCTACTGTACTTATTAAAATAAAGTAAAGGCTTCTCACCATTTTCTCTATACCAAGAATTCATGGCTCTTGGTGACGCTTCTACGTAGCATTGTACCAGAACATCACTCTCTGCTGGAGCTGCTACCAACTGGTTAGACACCTTTATCAAAGGATGGACTGTGGAAAAAAAAACAGAAAAATATGAAAAAAACTCGCAATTATTTAAAAAATATATATTGAAAATATAACTTATGATTTTCAGTATTATTATACAAATATCTGATTTTATTCCTATTAAAATATACATTCAATTATCTCTACAATTTAACATATATTTGAAGCAATCATTTTGAGTTATATAAAAGAATACATTTTACCTTGTTTAAATATAAATTTCATTATGTACTTTTTATTCACGTGCATTTTTTTACGTTTACGGATCCTTTTTAAATACGTAATACATTTTTTTATTTGACCTTATTTTAAAACGCATTATATCGAAAAATTATTCTTCACAAAATTATTACTATGATTGGGCTCATTTTACGTACTTCATTATATTATGATTCATTAAAATTCAATAGCTGTATGAGTGCGCGTAATGTACTCATCAATTATCGCACTAAAACAACGTAAATCGAACACTATTTTTTATAGTCCATACAAGGTGACATCACTTTTCTTTATTAAAGCTATTAAGTTCTATAAAATAAATATTTCTTGTAGTTCTTCATTTTCGTTTCATCACCATGTCCACCCCTATCACTGGAGCATATGGCATTCACAAATTACCATCACAAAGCTATGTCAGCTGACGTAGTCTTCACCTCATTGACGGCGCGAGCTTAGAGACTTGATGTTTCAAGAAGTTTAGTTCTTATCGTTGGATATTTAATAAATAATGAATCGTTGGATATTAAATTAAATAAACAGCTTTTTATCTCATCAAAAATGGATTATTGAATACGTTTCTAGATACACGAATACGTTCATATGCGTAAATCATTTTTGGCCGATTTGGTAGCCACTTGTTTGCCTCATATAAAAACAGCGGTTGAATTTTGTAGTACTAAGCAGACAGCTCGTCCTCATTATTCTTCACTGCTGTAAATCTCACCAAGAGTCGATGCAGCCTTATCATAGGATTCGAGAACAGATCACATTTACGCCTCTGAAGAATACTGGGAGTACGATGGGTTGACTTCGTAAGGAATGACGAGGAGAGAGAGCGGACAAGGCAGTCTTTAATAATACAGTTAATCAAGAGGCGAAGATGTACCTGGCTGGGACATGTACTAAGAATGTAGCAGAAGAGCACAAACTATAGCTGCATGTTCTTCAAACTTTCGAGCTCGCTCTGTCCTGTAAGACAGTCGGGAACTATTATATATATATAATGTATTCGTGGTATCTGCGAGATGGAGCTGACTTGAGATAAGGTGATAACTATGGTGGTTGACAGAGTTTTGTGGCCGCAATTCGTGAATGCCTCATTCTCTATTTAAGAAAGTGCATATGGTATGTTGATGATGAAAAAGCTGACAGTCTTATGTGATTAATGTCTTAAAGAGATAAAATGTCATGGAAACTCACATTGTATCTGGACCTGATAGCGCTTGCTGACTGATGGTGGAACTCCATTGCTGGCAATGCAAAAGTAGGAACCCATGTCAGTGCGCTGGACATTGCTGAGGTGCAGCACGGAACCCTCGTACGTCAAAACTGCTATAGAAAACAAACAAAATACATCTTATTAATTAAAGTTGTCATCATTAACATCTTCATCAAAAACATTATCAATTCTTACAGCAAGGTTAGAAAGTCAGTACGATATAAATTTTTGAAGTATAGTATAGTCAGCAACCCTAGTACATTAAGACTTTTTAAGTATATTTATCTACATTAAGGTTATCAACTGACAATACTTGGAGAAACTTCATTATTATAATTTTAAAATAATTTGAATTACAAAAATAATAAATAAATATACTATGTTTTGATTAACAATTTATTTTAAATGATTACATGTTTCGGCCTTCCTGAAGACCATCTTCAATAATTTATTATTTTACCCGCACACATACACAACCTGTAAATATCTGTGTAGGAACTAATTAACTGTCCATACCACCTATATAAGCCACTGCCTGTTTTTATTTTATCGTTATTGGTCTTCAGGAAGGCCGAAACATGTAATCATTTAAAATAAATTGTGAATCAAAACTAAATATTTAAAATTTATTGATTTTTTAATAAAAATTAATTTCAAAATTATATTAACATCTTCATCAAAAAAATTGTCAATTCTTACAGCAAAGTTAGAAGCCTAAGTCAGTACGATAGAAATTTTTGAAGTATAGTACAGTCAGCAATCCTTGAATATTAAATCTAATCTAAAAGTATATTTATAATATTTTCATCACCGAGAGAAAGAAATTTACTTCCAAACAATGGAGATAACATTTTTTTTTTTTTTACAATGTGAATTTCATTTTGGATTTTATGTTGCATGCTATTTATGAAAAATGCTTAGCGATGCATATGCATTATCGATTTTCCAACGTAATTATTAATTTATTTTGCCCTACAACAGGTAATACCTAGTAAGGCAGAATAAATGCATTATATTTCTAGACTTAACGCGTCTATCTCATTTTCTGTAATTATTATTATATTATATATGTAAAAGTGACGTAAAAGACTTAAGAAACATTCAATTTTCAAAAATTATTAAGAATCTTTTGCATTTATGCATTGCCTAATTTTATGAGAGCTCACTAAGAATGTGGGATTCACAAGACAGTTTTTTCGATATCAATTTTGAATGATAGACTATAACTTAAAATTAACCGATTAGGGGTCGCTTCCACACAATATTAATTTTAATAATAAGCGTTATTGGGAATCAAACTTACAAATTCTGATATGGCTAGCAAATCCTATTACATAAATTTATACCTTTATAATATATAACAGTTATTTCATTATTGAAACGATATATTTCACTTACATAATTTTACTTTACTTAGATCATATTAATAGCAGTTTATTTTACAAATATTCTCCAATTTTCTTTCAATATTTTGGTAAATTATGTTTATCTATGCACTCTTATATATTTATACTAAATATTTCACTTAATCAGTTTAATATTAAATAAAAACCCACCGCTAATGTACACAACAATATCTTGAAAGCAAACGTGAAGAATTCACGATACACAACAGCTAAACATTAACGTTTGCTTAATCCTGAAAGTCCTGAAAGCCCCGAAAGCTCCTTTGTTTTATGTCCAAGTCAATAGAAGACAGAAGCGCGGCATTTGATGGCCCCACAATTCCACTTACTGCTTGGTTACCCAATTAAACAAACTGCCTTAATTTCATAGCCTGGTTTTCTTACACAATGTAGGAGTTCTTCCTTCTTAGAGACGTCGTGATTCCAATATTTTATAAAAAAAAAACGGAACTTTTTTTTTATTTATTATTATTTAAAATATTTTGTGATTCTAAAATGTCATGAATAAGTTACCATATTTATTTAATATGCTTTTATAAACAGATAATTTACGTCAATTGAAATTGTTCATAGATGCAAGTCTTAACATATACGAAAACAACACAGGTTATTTTTTTGTCGCACGTGCGTCGATCAGCATCTAACATCCAACGGAAAAATCAAGCGCCACTGTCAATATCAGAAACTACGCTTCCATGTTGCACCGCTTATATATAGTAGTCGACGAGAGAACCGTGTTTCCTTGCATTACCGCTCACGACATAACAGTCGATGAAAAATCGAGCTTCCCTATTGCGCCACTCAAGGATATAGTAGTTGAGAATAATACCACTTCCCACTTGGCCGCAAAAGTCTGACGCAGACCCCGCTTAAAAGACTCCGCTTAAGATCTCAAGAGTCGTTACTTCGTCGGCCTTAACCTTTTCGCATCGGTTGTCGGCATATGCCGTCATAAAATTCCCCGATCATTGACATCGGTTGACGTAATATATCGTTTGGCTACTTTCTTAGAATAGTTTTATATGCATCATCTGATAGCCAAAGGATACAAGAACCAATGTGATATATAAAAATAGACCAGATAAGTACATTTACGCTTCAAATACTAGTTTTATAGTTGTCAGTATAATTTGTATTTAAACCGAGCCGTAATGAAAGAGTTAACGTTCGTTAACCCCTTGGTATCAATTTATCTACATTTTTACACATAATCCTTCATTTTGTTCGCAATCAACAAAGTACATAACATATTTAATACTAAATAAATTAATAATACAGTTAACGTGTGGTCACTCCTCTTACAAAAGTACATGTGGAGAACCCCGACAAACAATACTGGCACTTGTGAGTGTCACAATATCAACTGTTGACTTGTCACGTGCAGGCGCAGCCCTACAGCATGACATTATATACTCAACTGTGCTATTGTACTAAACTGTAATATTGTACTATACTCATCTATATGAGCCTCTGCTCTACATAGTGAAATGTAAGTCTACCACACTCAACATGATATTAAAGCTGACTGTAAAATTAATATTATTCAATTAATTATTGTTTTGTAACATTAAAGTGTACATTAATTATTACTGTTAATTGCTATAGATCATTTCTTGTATTTGTTTAATAACATTCAGATTTTGTACTATTCCTTAATATGCAATAATTAACTGGAGAAAATAGTCATCATAATTTGCTGTCTTGCCTATTTTGAGCTCCGCCGAGAACACTATGTTTTGTATTTCCTGGTATAGAGATAATAATATTTGCAAACTTTTTTTCTTCCCATATCCATCCTAAACCAGGAGCATATGGTCACCGAAAATTGCTGCCACTCAGTTTTGACATTTTCTATTGACGTTACTCGTCTCAAGACACTTCTGCACCTGAAATTCTACCTGAAAACATCCAGGAAAGAAGCTCGAGAATTTGAAGATACGGCTGCTGTAGTATCCAAGGCATATTTTTAGGCGATTTGTTTATCGATGTTTGTATGAAAATCGGATGATTACCCTGACGCTCTGGAGGCCTGGAACTTTAAGAAGTTAGAATCAGCTCAACTTGACAAGCGACACATTATCAACAAGAGGTAGCCCATCCATGTTTTGGTCCGCGCCCAATGTTGTTTATCTTTGGTAACATAACGAAAGCCGCGCTAACGATTTGCCATTGCTGTCGCATAAAAATAACTCATAGTTGATGTTAATTAAGTAATAATAAATTTACAATGGTTTCAGTATTAACATTACTACATGTTTTATTATAAAAGCTATTATAGCTATTAATATATGTTTTTTATGTTTAATATATGTAATATAAGCTATTATATATATGTTTTATTATAAAAGCTAAATAATAAATAGAGCATAATTAAACATGAAAATCTGATGCTCGGATTTATAATCCATAAGATGATTGACAGCTTGAATGTCGATATTGAAACTGAAACATTTTAAACCGTGTAAAAATATTCATTTATTCATAAAATTGAGGTAAACAGAGTATGAAACAATCCATTGATGCATATTTAATATGTCATATTTGTGATGCTTAAACAATAATTTATTATTAGTAATATTTTAAGCATATTTTATGCAAATATTATCTGTACATCATATAATATCAATCTTTTACACCATTCACCCTTTACTATTTTTTAAATGTAGTAAAGCATTTTTTTTTTGCGTTGAACCAGAACAATCAAAACGCCTCGAATGTTGATATATTTCACGTAAGGGAAGCCCAATTCAGATATGAACTCCACGAGTTTCTTTGGAGGAATAATTTGTTGGCGTCATCTGTTTGATGAGCATCGGGACGTTCTGTTGCTTGTCCTTATTACTTTGTTCCAAGTACTTAATAATAACTACCTATAATTTTTATTTTAGGATTAATTCTTATTGTACTTCAGAAATGAATTGAGTTGCTAAAATTTTGTAATTTTTCTGTAAGGCAAAAACAAATTGAAACTAGACAAATTTTCTGGATTCAAAATCCAATCGTCATTACTGAGCATGATAGAGCACGCTGGTTTCGACCAGTTGAGCTCTTTTGCATCAATTTATATACAAAACTTTTGAATAACAATTATTATAATACTGCATCATATATGTATAAACTGTGTTAAAAAATAATTCCCCTTCTTTCTGCAAGTCTAAGTTATTAAGTACATAATTTAATATTGTTTGTATGTATTCGCTTCCTTACCCAATTTATCGCCAAAAATTACTGCTATGAAGTTCTGTCAACTGCAATTTTGCTTTTCTTAATTCAACTCATCTCTAAAGACTTCACAAGTACCCTCCTAAAACGTTTTTGTAAGATCGGACGATTAGCCTTATGTTGCCGAAGCCTAGACCATTCAATCCTAAAAGGCAGCTCGATCCAAAATAACAGTACAAAGAATCGTTTTATGTGAAATCTCTGAAAAATTAAAGAAAAATTCCATTACTTGATGTACGTTGGAACTGAAGAAGCTTTCGTAGATTGTAAAACTGCAGTCTTCCATCAAATGAAACGATGCTCAGTGTGATCCATGTTAAAACAAGCTATGAAAATCTTATGTATTGTATTTTTAGGAGGGTCTCAAAGAAAATCATTTGTTAATCATCATTTTTTTTACATCTCATGATAAGCCTGGCATTGTTGATGTCTAGAGTCTAGACTGTTTTCTTGAAAGTTGCTTCATTTATGCGTAATTAATATCATGGATAACAACGTGGTATTCGTAAATGGTTTTCTTATTGTAATTAGGGGTGTTACATCTCACGTCATTCAGAAATCCGATCAGGCAATCATAAGAGATAAAGCCGGAACAATAACGTATAAGTAACCTGACCCTGGTCGTCCCCTTCGCGGATATTCCTCTTGGCGTAAAGATCAATATGTCGGGACCCCTGGGATGAAAGTCTCGTCGGATCACAATAATGATCGTATCGGATGGTCAGATTACGGAGGCGGATAGAGGAGGGACGACAATGTACCAAGAACACTAGCTAGAGGGACGCTTAAAAGAACAAGACTTCTTAACAGCAAACGATAAATTGTGATCACAATCTTCAAAAAACATCATCATTTCATATCCACTCGTCTAACTGGTAAAAAAAACATGCTGGTTTTTATAAATGCATTAGTACCGAACCCGATTGTTAACTTAAGTGTGACAAGTGTGCATTTGGACACATATTTATTGTTATCATACATATTGTTTATTAATGGAAAATAAATTATTTTTGAACAAAAAAAACTTGTCACATCAAGTTAAAAATCTGTATGTCTACCTAGGCAACTAATGAGTTATAAAAAAATCTTTTTTTGACCTGTTCTCTTTTTTCCAATATCAATTTCATATCTAAAACATATGTTCAGAACAAAATGTCACCATTTAGTTATGTCAGTTGCCACTGTCCATTGATCGTTTTAGAACATATCTGTGCTTGAAAGTTGACTTGGGAATATTGATTTGAGCATATAGTTCACGATATCCAAAGCGAAATTCCGGTTACTTGAAAAAAAATAGCTGTAGTAAACGACGTATGTTTTTCGGTGAATTTTCAATCAGATTTTGTAAGTAAATCGGATTTTCCAGAACCGAGGTCGCGGTCCCGAAATTACAGCATCAGCTTACAAGTAATACCGGAATACCAAGTATCTGGGACTGAGGATGAAGACCAAAGACCGCAGATGAGTTGATACTAATTTATTTGATACGAGACCCCTTTTTATACCCTAATTTACAACATGAGTAAGCAGTTATAAAATAATATTGACACATTTAAATATCATACACTGCACATTCCTCCATACAGTTTTTGGACCTTGATCCCTTCAATCCACATAGAGTGGCAGATTATTGGGATGGTCAATGATCCATATCGATGCGTAAGCATTCGTTATTATTATTAAAATTACTAATATATAGAATTTCGTACACCGCAAATTCCTCGATTCTTGATGTTTTGGACCTTGATCACTGACTGTATGAATTGACAGATAAAGAGTTTGATTAAGACAATTACTTTGGAGCGTTAACACAAATAGTTATGATTAAAATAACGTTTTGAACATCGGATGATTAGCTTGATGCTCTCGAGGTCTAGACCATTTTTTCCTAAGGAGCGGATCAACACAAAATTTTCATGTATTTTTTTACACAACGTTGTAAGTAGCAAATATATACTATATATACAATTACTTAGAGGACTTAAAACAAAAATGGTGAGAAACAAACACTGATTCTTTAGTATCACGAGTCAATTAAGTATAAAGCCGGTCTCGCTTCCAAAAAACTAGGTGTATTATATAGATCACGTCGGTATTTCAACGATAAACAACGTGTTTTATATAAAGAGCAAATCCGACCTAAGCTTGAATACAGCAGTCACCTTTGGATTGGAGCCCCAAAATACCTTTTAAACATAATTGACTGATATCAATTCGTTTCATAAACAATGACACTCTTAGTCTAACCTGCAATTAATGGAACACAGGCGTAAGATTGGTTCACTTCACCTTTTCTACCGTTATTACCACGGTCGCTACTCTTCGGAACTTTAAGAACGAATTTCTCCTGCACCCACCCACAACCGACAAACTTGTCTTACACTTGCCGCGAGTTAACAAACACCCATTCTTCAGTATTCACTTCAAGTCTTTGCTTTTAATATCGGTTAACGTTGATCAGACTGATGTTTCAACACGAAATGGTTGTTGGTTAACGATATTATTATTTTTCATTTTTTATCATGAACCACCCAATAGCACAAACACACAAGTTCATGTAGATTGAACAATAAAACATGTTAGCATGTGTGACCGTGATGTGCATGTGTGAGAGTCACTCGGATCTTCATTACACGCACACTGTCACACGTCTGCGTAAACTTCATGACTTTTACACCGTGCGTCAAAGCAGGCCTGTCAAACTTACACTAAGCAAAAAAAAACTAACGAATACCAATTATAATTAAATTTTAAAAAGTTTTTCATTTTATGCGTGCTCTTTAGTAAGAGCATATTTCACCACAATATAACGCTGAGGACAATAAGACAATGAGGTTCTAAACATAATCAAGGAATTGATGCGTTTAAAATGTGATGTTTAATTTTATGTGTGTATTTAATAACTACTTGATTTATTTATTATGAGACAACAAAAAACAGAAAAAAACGATCTAAAAACAACATTTTTGGTTGTTTTGGGTTGGTAAACCCGAGTACTACGTAGCTTCACTTCAATAGTGATATAATGTATTTTTTTCTGTTTATTGCTGCAGGGTCAAAATATATTTACTAAAAACGGACAATTTTTCCAGCACTTTTTTTGACATCACAGGGTTATAATACTATATTTTTACTTTATACATAATCTGCACCTTCAACAAATAAGCACTATTAATCTATTTAGTCGCTATTCGCATACATCGTCAACATCTACAGCTTTTAGCAAATTATATCTTTCATTACGGCTCGGCTTGAACACAAATTATACTGTCAATTATATAACTAGTATTTGAAGCATAAATGTCCTTATCTGGTCTATTTTCATGTATCACATTGGTTCTTGTATCCTTTAGCTATCAGATGATGCAAAAGAAGCCATTCAAAGAAAGTAGAGAATGATATATTACGTCAACCGATGTCAACAGTTGGGGAATTTTATGACGGCAAATGCCGACAACCGATGCGAAATGGTTAAATAAGTATCATATGATACACAAGCGTATTATGTATTCAAAAATATCGAACCATAAAAAAGTATCGCAAAAATACATTATTATTATATTTATTGTGAAGATTACTTGAAAGTCTCTTCGTGAGTTCGAATTCCTTCGAAGCCTTTTGGGAAAAGAACCTCTGCCCGTCCGCTTAACGCACTAATCTCTGACATAAATCCCCACTACAGCAGCCTACGTATCGCAGCGCGAAAGCCTACTTCAGGACCAGTCAAGTCACACAGATCAAACCAGTACTAGGCTAGAATCCGTAATATATATTTGTAGTATTTAATCGTGTTTTATTATTTTTTTAAATTTTACAAGATACTTGATAACACTTACACGCATGTTTTATTTTTTACGTGAACACAAAAAGAATAATATCGAAGACGGAATTAAAAATATCGTATATTTAATGAAAGTACCAATGACCAGTGTTTGTTGTGGCTCTCTTTAAATCGCTGAGAATTATAAAATACAGGGTGTGGACCACACTAAGATCCTGAGTGATGTTGATTCCATCCATCATCAGCCTGTGTCCGTCCACTGTTAAACGTAGGCCTCAAGCATGAGTCTCCATCCTCTTCGATCCTCTGCCTTCCGCATCCAGGTCACTCCCGTTATCCTTCTTATATCGTCAGTCCATCTTGTAGGGGGTCGGCCAATGCTTCATTTGCCAGTTGCAGTTGATAAGTTGGGCCACTTCTTAGGAAATTAAATTTTAATTTTTTTAATAACCGGCTAATCATTCGATCTACTTAAATATGTCAATAAGTAAAACTTGTCTTCTTGGCAAGAAAAAAAGACATTAGATAACATTTTTTTTAATAATAAAAGTTGCTCAACAATAAACCCTTTATTTTATTAAAATTTTCAGTAAGTAATATTTTTCTTTACTCCAGGTTTCTTTACTACTAACTATCTGCAAATAAACATCAATACACCACTTAACTTTTATTTTAATAATAATTGTTTTTCACCTAAAAAAATATGTGTTACAACAAAGATTTTAAAACGAAATATATCCATAAAAGAGTCGTTAAGTATTAGTAAATCGGATTTTAATTAGGGTATTAAGCAAACGATTTTAATAGCATATTTTTTCAGGCACTACAAGTATATTGTGTTATAAAATACTCGAAAAAACAAGTTACTTAAATCACTTCAAAATATGCTTATTTTTATACGAGCAAGTGTACTCGATCACATTAACGTCATCAGTAATAGTATAATAATTTAATTGTTTGGCCACCAGAAATAGAGCTACCCGAAATACTTTCTCCCCGCCTCCTTAACAAAGCACGTATTTCCGTTTCCGGCGCGATGGCTAATTGAATAAGAGGCTTTTAGGGAGAGCTTGAAAAACGCAACCTCCTGAAGATATTGACAAGAAGATAGTTTTCACAAATTCACTGATTCTGCAACAATTACAAGCGTTAGAGGTATTTTCGAAACTGTAAATATTGATTTTACAGTAATATATTAGCATCAACAAAACAAAATTCGTATCATGTCTTTGACACAATAAGATCAATTAAAATAGTGAATTCCTAAACATCAACGTTAGTAGAAGGCTAAGTTAATGCTACAGGCTTATATTATATTTTAACAAGTCTTAAATGTAATTTTGAATATACAAATCTGGTTCACAGCCTCGAGTAAATGAGGTTTAGTTACAAAGAAACTTAATGCTACATTCATCTGTTAACTTTTGTGTGAGAGTTGAGATTAATGCAAATTTTTATTGGTATAAATAAATTGATACACACATACAAATTTACATCAAATAGCATAGCTTATGACAATTCTTTAAACAATATCGGACAAAAAGAAACCGCAGACGCTGGAATTCAAACGTCGAACGAAATTTACTCAATTATTTAAGAAGGATTAGAGTAACATTACGGTTTTGTTGTAGAATTAATCTTCATTAAAAACTAAGTAAATTATTATTTCATTATTGAAGATGGTCTTCAGGAAGGCCGAAACAAGTAGTCGTTAAAATAAATTGTGATTCAAAACTAAATATTTTTAATTTATTAATTTTTTAATTAAAATTAATTCTAAAATTATAAGGATTAGAGTATTGAAACATATTATATAAAATAAAAAATAACCCTTTCGTTGATATGATTTGTTAAATGTTCCAGAGTGTATGATCAATATGCTGGAAGAATATTTCGAGAATTAATAATTACGTTAAAGAAGAACATTTTGAGTGTTATTTGTTCTTTATCGACATTTAAAAACTTATAATAGTATTTATCAAATTTGAAATGAATTTATTAGTCATACTTTTAAGTGTTTTTTTTATCAGAAGATCAATAGAAGTGAATAAACAAATGATATTGTTATATTTCCCAAACAGCTAAAAATATTTACTGTACGATTATATCCATCACAAAGGTTTCAAATTATATGCTTCAAACAATGTGAAAGATCAGGTATCTGATAAGTGAAGCAAATTTGTAATGGTCATGTGTTCCGGTTGAGATTGGAAGTGTCATAAAAAATATACATTTATTTTATTTCAACGAGAAGTAGTTTCATTTAAAATATACCTGTATAATATATTTTTTATGAGTGTGTCTGAGAAGATTATTGCGCAGAACTTTTTTTCAGGAAAAGCGTCTTCGTCGGAATCGAAGGAGAAAATCACTGAAGGCTTTCAATTACAGATTCACGGCTCGCTGATCTTCGAGCAATACAGCCTTACAAAAACACTTTAGGTCGCCGTTATCCGTTTTATTTAATATAGTAGTATTTTAAAATGAGATTTAAGTTCAAAGATAAATTCAACCATCGCTCTCTCCAAAGAAACATAACTTTTTTATTATTATGCATTTTTTAATTTAAATTAACGAACTTTAAAATCAATAAATCAAACAACATATAAGCTTGTCGGAAGTATATTATATTTTCTAAGCCTTCCACTATTTATAAATATCAAGAGCTTACTTTCATTTGTCGTTTTGAACATCTTATTGAAATATTGTATTGAAATTTTCTAATGCGAAGTGGTTTTTTACGATTCACAAACATTTATTAGTTTCCGAACACTCTTCAAAAAGAAAATGAAATGCCTCTAAGAGAAGGTATCTTTATTCTTGCATTTTCACACATCCTTCATTTTAAAATATACACTGGTTAACAATCATATTACTAGAGTCCAATTTGTTTTTCAAACTTAGCTTAAGTAAACCCCTTAATATAAAGATATTTTTATTATATGTTATCATACTCTCTTTGCCGGCGGTCATAGCTCTACTCTGTCGGCGGTCATAGCTCAATGGTAAAGCGTTTGCTTTGCAAGCCAAAGGTCGTGGGTTCGATCCCCGACGGAGATTAAAAAAAAAAAGATTTTTAATCGATTTCTGAACTCTAAAATACCCCGGTTGGTGTAAATTTGATCCATCACCCGTAAAATGTCAGTCATAGCCTATCAATTAAAATTGGTGGTAGACGAAAGTCGTCCCGTGAAGACCACCCATTCATTGTAGATTCCTGTAATAATAAAGGATGATGCGTGAATCTCGGGCTGTAGTCTATGACGTTGGCGGATCAACACTCTACACGCAGCGATTAGCCATATACACCATGGTAAGCGTCATAGAATTCCACAGATGAGACTTCAAAAAATTACTATTGCCATCTGTCGGTATTCTCCTGTATGTGTTTACATAAAAAAAAAATACTCAGAGAGCGTCAGGCTAATCATACGATCAAATGTTCTGATCAACAAATCACGAAAAAATATGCCTTTTATACCACAGCTTCCATCTCTTCAAATCCTATTTATCCAGCTTGGGAGGCGTCTGGAACCATTTATGTTCCCTAAGGTAAGCCTAAGAAATCTTATTATGCAAATATGTCTCAAAACATTGTACAGATAGTGGAAATTGAACTGAGTTACAGCAATTTGTTTTGACCTTAAGCTCCATATATGCCAAGAAATCATGCTACTTCAAAATAAAACATCCAGTTACATTCAGTACATCAGTACTAAAACATTTTTTTTTAATTATCTGCTGTGTTGGCCACACCTTTCTCCTTCAACATAATTAAAAATAATACACCGTGGTATAATTGCGTACGAAGGTGGATTCAGATTCGGTTAATAATCTATTTAGATTATTTTTAACTTCTAATCAGGGTGTCCCAGTCGTTTCAGTAATCCCCAGACGGGCGTGGAGCTTATTACAGGAAAGGAGATGGAAGGGAATCACATCAGGGTTACCACAATCATCATAAAAAAAATTCTTTTTAAATAATTAAATTTTAGTTTTAACCATCAGAATAACTACTGATATCAGCTTGCTCCTTAAGGCCGATGCCGTAAAGCCTCGACAAGCGATCTTTTGTCTATTATTTTTGTCCGCTTGCCTGACATCTACATCGAATGTTTATTTTAATTATATAATGTTGCACGGCGCTTGCATACGCCATCTTGTTTGTTATGACAGTTGGCCTATTGCCGGTTGGTAGGACTGTCATATTGGCAGTTGGTACCGTGGAGATGTGAGATCGTGCCGTGGGCTGGCAGTTGAAGTTTGACTCGCGCCCGTCACAGTGCGCGCGTCCTGTGCATTCGCTGTGGCGGGCGACGTTTGTGACAATAAACAAATAATATGTGAAACAAGTGTTTATATTGTAAACCTGATCCTGCATCCTTCATCCAGTAAACCGATGTCATAAATGGAAGAGGAGGATATCACTACAAACCGGTTTTTCCGACATTGATCTTCCCACAATTAAACTACACACCACTG
Organism: Glossosoma conforme; assembly: GCA_022606575.1. Taxonomy (NCBI): domain Eukaryota; kingdom Metazoa; phylum Arthropoda; class Insecta; order Trichoptera; family Glossosomatidae; genus Glossosoma; species Glossosoma conforme. Next base: position 1,136,092 of record JAGTXR010000039.1, read on the forward strand.
TGTTCTAACGAATACTAGAGCAAAAGTAGTTATTTTTTTAAATTTTAAAATTGATTTTATATTAACATTTATACAAACATCTTTTGCAACACAAAATTTAAAATATGTAACGTTAATTATAATTACTTATAATTTTATACAAGTGTGATGCTTGCGCAGGGCTACAACTTGATCAACTTATGAGCGTAAGTAAACAAATAAACTACTTGCTATCTTATGTTTCTCTAGCGCATCTTTATCCTAGTCTTGATTGTCCATGTAGAAGCCTTTTGAGGAAAGCTGAACACGTTTAGTGGAATTTTACAATATTAGAAGAAAGTAAAAAAGGCTCTTAAGCGGTATTTTACAATCGCTTGGATCGGTTAGCTACGTTGACCTCATCGCTACGGAGTCTAATTATCATGCCTTTTCTTTACATGCGGCGACTTTCGACGAAAAAGTCATTAAATCTGAATATTTACAATAATACTATTACTTTTACCAGAATGTTTTGTGTTGCTCATCAAAGCCCGTTACTCACATCACAACGAGAAATTGTTCTGAAAACAATGCCTTGATAAGTGTTCCCAAGCTCTTGAAACAATAATAATGAAGACATTTATTATATTCTTAATAAGTTAAAGCAATCAAAACATTGGTCCTGTATAAAAATATCTGGTTCAATTTTAATATTGCAGCATTATTGTATGATTGATCAATTTAAAAATGACAATATATAAAAAAAAACATCATCATGATTAACACCATGTCCTCTCTCGTAACTGAAACATATTCTCACCATAAACTACGATTTCAAAGTTCTATCAATCGCCATGGTCCACGCCTCACCCATGTCATCTGACCCTCCTATAAGTCCATTACATGTATAGTTTCCAGCGGCCTTCCAGGAAAGCGCAAACCTTCTTCTTCGTTGTATAAATCCGGTGGATTGGTTTGCAGCAACAGAATCTTGCATCTCGATCTCCATTCCTCTCGGTCCTCCGCAACCCTTTTCAGCTCAGCATTAGCGCTACAAGTCATGTCCTCGAATACTTGCTGAAAATACTCCCGTCTAGGGCGCCCTCTACAGTTTCTACCCTCAACCATCCCCTCCATAATATCGTGAAGGAGACCATCGTGACGCATGATGTGACCAAACCATCGGGCTCACCTCTCCGAGATGGTTCTTATTAGTCAAACCTAGGGGATTGAAAAAAACACAGTAGCTAGTTTAAGCTCTCTTGCAGCGTCCAAAGTATATGTTCCAACCAGGTCCAGCAGTGTAGACTTTATCTCTTTATAAATTTCATGTAATCTGTCAACCCTGACGCTTACAGCTTGCTGAAACCTGAAAGCTCAGAGGGGCAGAGAAAACACTGCGCGAGAGGGACGCTCCCATACGTGCGAGCGAGACGGCGCCATACACCCCTCAGCCGGAGTCAGACGTAAATGGTTCGACTAACAAAGCGGAAAAATAAAGACAAATGACGCTGTTGGTGTGCTTACAAAAAATACAACTACTCGCCACCTATGCGTCTGTCTCTGTCTTACACACAATATTTGCCATGTCAATCATCGACATTAATGAATTTTAACGACGCTTTCATTTAAGCGACATTTGGTGCTGCTTTATAATATCAAATCGTATAGGCGATACGATCTTCTTCTAAAATACATTAAAAAATCACCCGGAAATGCCTCAGATACTACAGTTGCCGTCTTTCATCATTTATTATTCACACGAAGGTTCACCGGAGAACATAATAGTATATGGTTCTTGACAACTTCCAGTGCAGAAGATCAAGGATTTGATGAGATGGATTACTAGCTCAAAGCTCGTGAGGCCTAGAACATTTTGCTCAACCAGCGACACGCGGTCAACATCAGGCGGTGCCCTATTTAGGTTTCTTTTTGCGCTTCATGTTGCTTTACTTCAGTAATCTAACGAGAATCGTTCTTTAAGAATGAGCTATTGCTAGTAGACCTGAGTTATAGGCACGTTATAAATAAAAATCAATAAAAAAATACAAATATTTTGCGGCAGTTAGGAGTAAGTGGTACAAGTGCTTGCATAACCAAAGATCAGAATAAATAAAAAAATAATTTAAAAAACGATCTTAAGATTTATAAATAATCTTGTAGGATAAAACTTTGATTTCTCACCCATAAAATCTCAGTCATAGCGTATTGTTAAATTGGTAGAAGATGAAAATCGTACCGTGAACACCGACCATCACGGTGAAATCGGATAGTCTATGATGTCAGTGGATCAACACTTGTGCATGTAGCGCTTAGTCATATATAAAATGGTAAGCGTTATATAATTCATATATTAGATTTCCACATCACAATCACCATCTGACGATATTCTCATATATGTGCTTATGTAAAAAATATATATGGACTTATAATTATGTGTAGATAATTCGCAGAGGGAGACGGACGCTTACAAATAAGCGGTAGAGAGAAAGAGTCGACGGTATAGTGTCGAACAGCTGTACATATCGCTGTCGCGATCCACAACTGCCCCACCGCGTGGTGTCGCGTTCTGAATTATTGGCAAGGCAGTGTATAGAGGCCGCTTAACTTTAACAAATTGAATCGCTTGTATCCTAATGGTGACTGGGTGCCTGCTGAATAATATAGAGCACAGAATTTTTTAAATTTTTGTTAGAAAAAAAAGTTTTTGAAACGTTTGAATGCTTGATATCAGTATTTCTGAGAGACATTTCGGAATCACAATTTACTTATTATTAACAAATTAATACACCCATAAAAATCTTAATCAAATATCATGTTTTATGTCCTTCCTATCGTCGATATCGAAGAAAACGAAACGACAGACGCCGGAATTCAAGCCGTGAATCTAGCACTTTTGTTCTGTTCTATACGCAGCGATGGCTCACTTCTTTGATATTGACGACAGAAACGTCATTAAATATGATATTTGATACAGATTTGTATGTGTGTATCACTTAATTAAAAATATTATTATAGACCATAAATTATCTATCAAGTATTAGAATATTTAAAAATATTTTTAAAAATCAAAAAAATACGAATTTAGTTATTATTTTAGATTAAACAGTTATCTTACAAAGGTTCAGGAAAAAATATACAACTGAACATGACTTTACCCGTCTCACACCAGATAACAAAATCTACTTGATGAAACTCTCCTGCAAATTATGATCACTTAGCAACTAATAAGTCCAGTAGAACTCTCCTTTGAATAATTATGGTCACCGAAAAGAAGTGCTAAAGAGAACGAACTCGTAAAAGAGAATCACAGTGACGTGTTAAAATGATATGGAGATGGAAGATTGATCCTCTCAACGAAAGTACAAGTAAAAATACTATATGTGCAGATTTTTCTGTTTAGTGTCGACTAAGTCATCAATATTAAATCTAGCCGTGAAAACCTAAGAAGTTATTTAAGATTTATTAATATTTTGTTTGAGGAACCCTTTTCAAATAAAACCACTGCCCCAATATAAAATAATATTTTTCAACGTGATTCATATGAGTATACTTCAAAAATAAATTCCTGAATATCCATAACTATAAAAACATGTAATATTAAAAATGAGTATATTATTTTATGTTAATAATTCTTATTAATTTTATTTTTTCCAAGTAATTTTGACAGCAAACCAAATTTAGCGAGTTTCAGTATATTAAGATAACTGCAAAACTGTTGTTTACATAAAGTTGTGCACCGACTCACCGCCGTTTGTTCATATACCTTACAATATAGTACCATACATCTGAAAAATTCAAAATTAAATACACATCATTCCATATCCGCTCCCCTAACACGATCATATGGCCGTCACATACAACCACCAAAGAGCCTCCACCATGTTCCTTGTTTTTTTTTTCCATGTGAAATCTGCCTACTTGCGTGAGAATATTCTTTGTATAGTTTACGATAGTTTTTAGGACTTCGGGGTCTGACGAAAATGCATCATTTGCAGCATTTATACTGTGCATTCCAGCCATGTGAAACTTTGTATCTGAACCGACTTTTGAATAGAAATTTGATTTGTTTGCCTGTATACTTTGTCATTTCTCATAAAGTCATAAGTAAACATATTTTTATACTAGCTGACCCGGCAAACTTTGTTCCGCCTGAAAGGTAATAAATGAGCAGATTTTCGGCACATATGATATCATATATCAGGTTGAATTCTTTCCACTAACCAAATAAGAACATGTGGGTGCGACAGCCCTCGTTTTTGTCATTCGATTGAATACATCCAGCATCGAGTATCTCCAAAGACGCATTGTTTAACAATTTAGTTCATCAGGGACCGAATTTTTCGCCTGAATACACGTGCTGTGATTTTGTCCTGGAAGCAGTTATTCTATCCATTTTGGATTACAGGTAAAAAAGCAATGAAAAGATCTGGTTTACCGTAAGAATACACTTATTATGTTTGCCTTATATAATGACTAATGTTTGTTAATTTTATCTTTTATGATTGATGATTGAAATATTTGTTACCTTAAATCAAGCTACAGGACTTAAAATTTATAAAAACAAAGAGCGCTTACAAAGAATCGGTATTGCAAGCTGTACTTGATGGTTCCTAACGACGAGGGTAACTAAAGTCTCCAGACAGACAAAGTGCACGTCGTTGGATGCCAAAATAAATATGCTGAGATTAGTTGTAAGAGCTCAAAAAAGATATAAAAGTACGCAAGTTATGATCTTGCCTGTCAAGAATAAATTAAAAGAAATCCATTAGATCCAAAGAAATTCAACTAGAAATACTTACAACAGCCGTTGTATTTGCATGATATATCATTTTTTACATTTAACTACAATCTTAAGTCACGGGGAACGCCAAAAAATACATTCAAGATATTTTGTTTTCGCAAATCTATTAGAAAGGCCGACCTTTGGATATGTAAAATGGCAAAGATAATGTAAGACATTATGAGTTACATTACTAATAATAATTATATGTATACATTTTGATTCATTTATGAATCTGGAAATCCCTGAACAGATTAAGAACCGGAGTTGCTAGAACAAAGGACAACCTCAAGCGGTGGGGAATCGCTTCAGCAGGGAGTGTCACTATTGTGTGACTGTGTAGACCTGCAGACTACCTCACACTTAAGATCCTGGTCTATGTGCCCAACAAGCTGCACATCTCAAGACCTAATGCAGAGCAACACACGGGCAATTAATTGGTGCCAGATACTGGGCAAAAATAATTTGACGTCGCTGACACGAAGAAGAAGACCAAGATTCACAGTCAAAATAAAATACTGCGTTTTGATTATTTTTTCACTTCGTATAGTCTTACATTGTGTGTAATTTGCAGAGTACCCCACAAAACTATATAATTCTTTAGTTTTTACGTTTAAAAAAAATGATAAAATGCCCGATTGTGCATCACGCAATCTGTCGAAAAATAAAGTATTCTGCAGCTTTCTCGTTCACGTCTTTATATATAAAAAAAATATGCATTATATAATCTGACTTTAAATCTTAACAATACTGTCTGGTAGTGTTTCCCTACGTAAGTAGTATAAGTAAAAAAATCTGAGTATCGTAGAGGTCTCTCTACTACTCTGCATAGAATTACTCTCGGGCTGAGTGAAATATGCGCGGGCGGATCTACGGTGTATCGCGGCGATATTAAGGCTTGTGGGGTCTACGCCTCTACGCCGCTACTGCCTACTGCTACGCTCCATCGATACCTATCGGAAGGGGGCTACAACTCTCGTTGATTTATTCGAACGGATTTTCGAAGAAACTGCCTGCCTAACCCGATAAGTGACTCAACTTTCGAAAATTATTTAGTTTAAAAAAAAATCAGCATCGTGAAAAGTATATATTTTTTTAATCAGATTTGTATACAGTTTCTATAAATTGCGGCCGTTGAAAGTTGATCTCCGCATGAGTCTCCATCCTTTTCGATCTTTTGCCTACAAACTACACCCGCTATTCTTGTGTCGTCATCAATTCATCTTGCAGGATGTTAGGCAACGCTCCGCTTGCCAGTTTTTGGATGCAACTTCAACACTTTTCTTCCCATCAATCGTCGTCTTTTAGAAAAATATGTCACATTGCCACTTTAGTGTGCTTATTCTTTGGATAGCCTCCACTATTTGAGCTTTTCTTCGGATATCCTTATTTTGGATTCTATTTTTTAGGGACACTCTGCTAACAGATCTCTCTTTAGCACGTTGGATGACCTTTATTTTATGGGTAAGACCTGCTGTTATATTACGTCTTTGCGCCGTATGATAGTACCGTAAAGATGCATTGGTTAATCGCCTTAGTTTTAAAACATTGCAAAAAAAATATTAAAAAGTATTTCATTTTTCCATATATATATTTTTTATGTAATCTCATGCAGAAGAGCACAGCTGGTCAACACCAGTGCACTGTATGATGCTCAGCCAGGGAGGCTGGACACTGCATGCGGGAAACTTTTGTTGTGTTCGTGTTTGTGTGTGGGTTGGGAAGATTGCAAGTGTATATTTATCTGTTTCTTGAAGAGATCCAAATTGTAGGAAGGAGGAAACACAGACGCTGAAAGAGCATTGCAAAGCTTACCAGTAGCATTAAGGAAGGAACTTTGGAAACTGCCAGTTCTTGTTCCACTCGCATTAACCGTGTATGGATGTTCGGCAAGTGTAAGACGAGTTTGTCGGTTGTGGGTGGGTTCAGGAGGAAATAGTTTATTTTTTAAGTTCCGGAGACCAGCAACTGTGGTAATAACGGTAGAAAAGACTAAGTGAACCATCTTACGCCTGCGTTCCATTTATTACAGGTTAGACGTAAAAGCGTCATTGTTTAACAAACGAATTGCTATTCTTTGAACTGAGTCAATTAATGCTGCCCATGCCAGTTTTATATGCCTGCTGCCACTCAGTTACGTCATTCGACAATTGACATACCTTGTCTTAAGATATCTCAGTTCCCAAATGCCCAATTGGGATAATAAATTATTAATTAAATTAACACATACAATTATACATCAAATTTTTATACGCATAAATTCATTCAGAAAAATATTTGCAGACGCGGGATGTGAACCATGAGCCTTGGAACCAAACCTTTGCTCAGGTCTTTTTTGCACCGCCTCTCACACTCTCGACTATTTCTCCGCCAGAATGGACACGCGTAAAAACATTTATTTTTACTATTGTTACATATTCAGAGTATGTATGAATATTTTTTTATTGTTATTCAATCATTCAACGTTTATTCACAAGCTTTTTTATATTATTACTTTCCGACAGTCTATTTAGTTGTCTTGAACTATTTGATTCTAAGGAACAAATAAGCTCACTTGTAGTAGTTAATACACATAAAACATCAAATTGTCATTTAAATATAATATTTAATTAAATATACGTGTTTATTGAATATAAAATTGTCTTGAAAGGGTTAAGGTGAGCTACTTTACCGAATAAAAAATGTTATTCGTAATTCATTGTGAACGGTACTTTTATCTTAATAGTGAAAGATTGATAGAGAATTTAACTTCGTCTTTCCTCTCTCTCTCTCCATTGGTAGTGCTTAGGTGAAGTCAGAAACTGCAAATCACTCCTGTTTACATTCATTAATTATTATTTAACTATTTCATTCATTCGGCCCCTTAAAAGCGCATTTATCTCGGAATCGGGAGACATTATACTTAATTTTCGTGTGGATTAAAATTCGATCCTGTAATTTATTTAATATATCATTTTAAATGGCTATATTCTATTTGGTCCTATTTATTACATATTGCATTAAAAAATCTTCTCTATAGTATAAACTATAAATTTGCATGCAAATATTAATTTGAAAATATACATCTATCAGAAAATTGTTCGAGGTCCCGATGTTATTATGTTTTCCAGAAAAACAATTATTAATCACACATTACCTGTTAAAACTTGATGATTATTTGAAAAATATGATTTATATGCAAATATCATTAAAATTCCAATAAATGCTTTCAATATTTTTAAATTAAATACAATTTTCAGGTCAACATTATGGTAATGACTTTTCGACAAAAATCAAACCGATTCCCCAAAAATCATACAAAACTTTTATAATGTATTTATTTATTTATTTATATACAGAATCGAAATTCCAATTTTTTTACAAATATTTAGAAACATAGAGTACACATAAATATACAATAAATAGAGAAAATAATAAAAAAATAAAAATAACACAAAAGAATAAGGAAGATGACACGTGTCAAAGATCACAGAGATGAAGTATTAAATTTGAATTAATTTTATGCCTTTGCATTAGGAAAATATTAGACCATAGTATATTTAAATTCCATTTAATATTAAATCATCGAAGTTAAGTAACATTGGGCGCGGTTCAGACTTATGTGGATGACCATACAATTCGTAATTAGTTATATGAAGTATCTTAATACAAAATCAAGCCAGCCTCGGAATCGTCTACTTGATCAACAATATCATACACTTTTTTTATAAAAAAAAAACAAAATAGAAACATAAACCTGCATTTTTTAGGTGTCTTAAATCTTTCGTTCTAGACAATAATTCATTGAATAGCATCATTGCAGAGATACTAATTACGAGTCTTATAATGGTTTGCAATTATTAGACTTGTAAACTCGGAACTTTGTGACTGCAATTTGTTGCAGTTATATGCTTTAATTAGTAAGTCATCATCACCATCAGCCTGTGTCCGTCCACTGTCGAACGTAAGCCTTTTGCATGATTCTTGATCTTCTTCGATCTTCCACCTTGCGCATCCAGGCCACTCATGCTATTCTTTTAATGTCGTCAGTATATCTGGCAGGGAGTCGACCAACGCTTCGTTTGCTAGTTTTTGGGTGCCACTCAAACACTTTTTTCCCCATAGATCGTCGTCTATTCGACAGATATTTCCTGCCCATTATTACTTGAGTGCGCCTGTTTGTAAGGGAGTCTCCACTACTAGAGTTCTTTTTAGGATATCCTCGTTTCGGATTATATCTTTTAAAGATACTCCGAAAAATATAGCAAGTAAGTACATATGTAAAAAGAAAAAAAAATACTTGAGTAAAAATGTTCATATCGTATTATTTAAGTACAATATAATGTAATGGTCATAGTTTTTAATGTTTCTATAAATTACATGTAACTCTATTCTGGGGATAAGCCCCATACGAAAACAATCCCCCTTAAATCTGAACACTAAACGTGAACAAATGGACCGCTCTAGGGATGATGTGAGAGAGACTCTGGGTCAACTGTCAACATGATTGTTCCACACTAGCCCCCGACTGTAAAGGTCACGCCTGGGGTTATCTCGGATCCCGGCAGCCCGTCGGGATTCAACTTTTCAGGAACTGTTTTCAGGGGCCGACGCTGAAACCGGCCGGCAGTATCCAAAATCGTCCGAAAGTAGTTTCAACTAGTCGAAACTAGTTGTATGATTGCAAATGGGATTTGTAGAGTGTAATATGGTCTACGTTATTCAGTACTTACATTACATTTTAATAAATTCATACGAATTACTTTATTTAAATGTAGAAAAGTGTTCATTTTGTTTCCGCATTCAATGATAGCTTCCATAAGTTTTCTACATGCACAAGCATATTGATGGATGAAACTACATAAACAATGAATAAGGAAACAAGACTATAGGGAACATCACAATAAAATTAATAGAATATTTGGAATTTTTTTCCACAATTTTTATTGTAGTATGACGTAATTTGGATACCTTTGGTAGCCATTTTCGAGTAAAAAAAAACGAAAAAATCAATAGAAAGCTATGGTAATTGGATGAGTGGACCTCAAAAGCGTAAAGGAAGAAGTTAAGACATGTGTAGGTCATGTTATACATGTATATTTAAAATGAATATTATTTATTTATTGAGTAGGATATATTTTTTTTACTGTAAGAAAATACATTGCACTATTTACTCTTTCGATGAAAAACAAAACAATAATTTTAATTTAAATCTTTGAAGTGCATTTTTGTACAGTGTAATATTCATTGTAACTTATAAATGCATTCGCTTTAATATTCATTAAAAATTTAATATGTGTAAGTCAAGTATCATACTTTTCCTTTCAATATGCGCTCATTTTGGGAGGATTTTCCTGATTTGCTGGTTAGTTCCGACGGTCTCTTGCTGTTACACTTCATCAAGGAACTCGTCAAGGCTACGCGCGCGGTTAACGAAGCTGACATGGAATAGCTTCCTATGTTTTTCAATTGCTTGTCAGATGCATAATCTAACCTTGTGTGTAACTTGCAGGGTACCACGCGCAACTATTTGTATATATAAAAAAAAATCAAGATTTTTTTTGTGTGTTCAATGTGCTTATTATATTAGCATAGAGACGCCACTACAAAGTTCAGTTAACTTCTATTTTTGCTTCATCATAAATTGTGTCTACATTTGTACAAATTCAGTGGAGTATATTGACAGCCAACTATATTAAAATAAAATTCTAGGCAACTGTTAAACCTGAAACATAGTTTAGTCAGACGCTTACGAGGCCTATAAAATTTAAATTTTTAATCGCGACTGCACCTTAAATATTTACAAATATGTTTATTTAAAAAAACTTTTTTCACTGTGACGCAGTTACATTAATCGATCCCAATGTCACTGTAGCAATCCTTAATCACAGTAATTGATATCATGTCGGGGATATTATTGACTGAGCAAACAAACGCTCATGGGTTTAATCAAAACTAATCGGAACTTATTTGCCAGTTTTTATTTGAGTTGGCTGCGAAAAATCGCACCGATAAAATGACCGGGATTTTTGCGTTACCGTCGCATTCCCAATTCAACCAAAATATTTATTAAACAACCAGAATATATTTCACAATGTCAAAATAATATATTTCAATAGGCAGTTGTATTTCAGTTATTGATAGTTCAAAATTTTTTTACAAACTTTATTTTACTTTCACACCTACAAATGTCGATGAAAAAAAATATCCTGTTACCCTTTAGTTACAGCTCGGTGGAATACAAATTATACTGTCAATACAGCGTGAATTTTTCAAACCATTTTTTTTGCTTTCAACTAGTATTTGAAGCATAAATGTACATATCTTACCCATTTTCATATGTCACATTGGTTTTTCTATACTGACGCTATCAGATGATGCATAAAAAACTATTACATTTGACAAACGATCATTATGTAACTCCATACATGTGGTGGCATTGACACATGTGGTTTACTTAAAAATTTCTCCTGTGACGAAACGTAACGATATTTATTTACATGCTTTACAGATTCCTGTAAAGAATACATATAGGTTGATAAATCAAATAACTGCACTTCCAATTTTTTACCGTATATTTCACAATTAGTGTACTGAAAGTAGAAAAACGATATATCACGTTAACCGATGTCAACGGTCGGGGAATATTTGACAGCATATGCCAACAACCGATGTGAAAGAGTTAATAAAAAGGGTTTGAATAAGTCAAATAAACTATTTTTAGTCCTAAATTTACGTATAGGAATAAACATAAAAAATGTTTTTTTTTTATAATCAATGTTACCATGTACGTTACTTACAATTCTATTTTGTATATTTCAAAAACTCTTTTTGTCAGTAATAATAACCGTTGTATGTATTTAAACCATGCATATCATTTTAATGAAATAATATTTTTTATAATTGTTGATATTTCCTTATCATAATCAAACATACTTAATGACATCCCTTGTCATTAAAAAGAATAAAAAGTCGCGGGTTCGTCACGTGGCCACGAAGAGGAAGGATGCAGGAGCAGATTAACAACACAAAGAACTTGTTTTTGAAGCACAATTCACATTTAATTTTATTAAGACTTGATTTCCTCGTCCGACCGGTATGGCGTTTCGCTGGCTGGACAACTGCCAAAATACTGAGACATGCAGCGCCGCCAAGACAATCATGGCAAAAAAGCAAAATAAAGATGACAGTTGAACCTACATGAAATAGAGCAACTATCATAACAAATAAAATGGCGTATGCAAACGCCTTGTAATTTTATATAATTAAAAATAACATTATTAGATGTGCATGTCAGGCGAGCGAACAAAAATTAAAGACAAAATATCGTTTTTCGAGGTTTTTCGGCATCAAACTAAAATAGCTATATCAACCTGATATCACTCTGTTCTACTTTAAGCCTTTCATCCTAAAATCATTTTAGACACAAAATGCATTAATCTGGAATATTTTTTCTAGTGCCGTTGTACAACATGAAATAAATCAATGCTTTCTGAAAGTCTTGAAAACTCTGAATTATCAATGAAAATATGATAATCAATTTTTCACTTTTCGAATGTGTACTTCTATCTATTAAAAACAATATTACCGTGTACACTGCAATTTTCTTTATATATTTATTTTTTATGTTCCATTTATACTTTCATACTGTTGTTCAATAGCGCCGACAAAAACATTAATTATAATATTTACTCTTTCTTTAGTATTGATAAGAAAAGAATGCTTTCTTGAGAATGTTTTTCATGCTTATAACCACCATGAAATTCATGTGAGACATCTCATGATTTCAAAACACTGAACTTTTTTATCTTAAAAAAAATGAGGAAAAATATACATACATACGTCATGTATCCTGCAAGTTACACACAAGGATAGATTATACGTCTGACAAATAGTTGAATAACGTAGGAGCCTATTCCATGTTAGGCTCGCTAACCGCGCGTGTGACCCCGACGACTTTCTTGATGAAGTTTAACAGCAAGCGACCGTCAGAACTAAGCAGCAGTTCAGGAAAATCCTCTCAAGAAACGGTAAGAACTCCCAGGCGACAACACAGAATGCATCTTCTATTCTCATGGATGATGCAATCCATGAGAGAGTGTCTCACTGTCTGTTGTATGCCTGGATCACATGAACATGTCGCAAGAAGAGTGGCCAAATCATTGTAGGAATTCTCCGAAAATTCCCTATTTTTACATGTTACAATTCGATTTATTTAGTCTGCTGGTTTTATGATACAAAACTGACTTTTAACCGATTGATCATATTTTTTTTCAATGTCTTAACACTTTGATTTGAGATCCATTATAAATAATAAATATTCATTTATTTACTTTGTTCTTACATGGATCACGTTGAGTATGAACTCCGAGTAGCAGACTGCATTTTAACTAACGAGTAGCCTTCCTCAATCCGTCACTGTCAAGAGACAACGAAATAAAGAGAGTTTTTTCTTAACAGTGATGAATTGTGCAAGGTTACGAGTGAGTCTAAGCTGCAGTCCCCTATACAGAGGTGACTGCAGTTTCGCGATCCATGTAAAAACAAGGTAATTCAATAAATATTTATGACAATAATTAAGCATATCAAAACATAATGGTGGCAAATCGTAGCAGCCATATATTCCAGCAAAAGAGAGGAATAAGAAGGAAGTATTTTTTTCGAAACTTTTTCAATTTGATTGCACAATTATAGAAATAAAGTATAACTTTTTTAGTAAAAACTTTAAAATCTGTCTTAATTTTTCAACTGAAAATTACACAATTAAAATCGTACCCGTAACAATTTTCACTCATTTACGTTTGCTTCCATACCTCATCCTACCAACTCCCTTGAAAGGGGGGCGGGTAAGCGTTTTATTTAATTAAAATTCATTTGGAATTCACTATCACCGCTTAAAAGTATGTAATGGTCCCTGACGGTGGTCGGACTGAAGCAGGGTAACGGTGGCCAAATGAGACAGAATCTCTTCTCTCGGCGTTCCGGTGCAGTAGAAATCCCGGTGCATTTACCCTCACTCTCCCCTTTTTCTCTCTAAATGATAGGTAAAGAGAGTAGTGAACACTTAACAGCCTCAATTATTTTAAGATTTTTATTATTACTTTAAATAAAGTGAATGCTGAAGAAAAAATTTAAGTTCAAACGTACGAGTATATAACATAATGTTTTCTTTCAATTTCTGTTCCATATTTTGAACATACGGTCACTACGAATTAACGCAATTCATATCTGCTAGTACCCATTGTTACTGGCTCGTCCGGAGATATCTCTGCACTCAAAAGTCTACGTAGAATGATTTATTCCCGGCGAGAATAGCTCAATGGACAAAGCGTTTGCTTGGCAAGCCAAAGGTCGTGGGTTCGATCCCCGACGGAGGTTAAAAAAAAAGATTTTCAATCGATTTCTGAGCTCTAAAATACCCCCGGTCGGTGTGAATTTGATCCCTCACCCTTAAAATGCCAGTCATAGCTTATTAATTAAAATTGATGGCAGACGAAAGTCGTCCCTTGAAGATCACCCGTTCATGGTAAATTCCTGGTATAATAAGTACGATGCGTGAATCTTCGGCTGTTGTCTATGACGTTGGCGGATCAACACTCCACATGCAACGCTTAGCCATATGCACCGTGATAAGCGTCATAGAATTCGACAAATGAGACTTCAGAATTACTATTACCATTTGTTGGTATTCTCCTGTATGTGCTTACATAAAAACAAAGGTTTCGATGACTTCCATGACAGAAACTTGAAGAAATGATACCTAAAGTACTCGAGGCTCATTTATGGGTGATTTTTTAAAGAGATTCAATGATAAATCTGACGCTTTCAAGGCTTAAATTATTTGTTTCTAAGAATCAACTAAGCCCAACCAACAATACGCGGTTAGCAAGTGGCGATGACTCACCCATGTTTTGGTCCGGGCGTAATGTTGGTTAACTTTGGTGATAAAACACTAACCGCGTAAAAGGTGCTTTTGCTTCTAGAAAAACTAAAATTAAATACTGTTGAAATGTACACCTAACAAAATGCGTCTCATTTAGCGTTCTATAATGCACAATGTTTTGAATTACTGTAACAACACTGAGCAATTCGTGCACGGAAACAAACTTAAAACAAAAAGTATTACGTCTTTTATCTTAGACTGAGGTCTATTTGGCATTTAACTGATGCACCTAGAATCACGGCAAGACGTTCAGCCACTCTCTAACAAGAAACTTTTTGCGTGCGTCCAGTAACGGGCCCCTATCCGGGTCTCCAAAAACATGACGGGTTTTTACGAAGCCTGTGCTTTAGATTTGCAAGTAAATAAAATATCTTTTAGGGTAAACATTTACACTCGCAGCACTTACTGTCAAATTTATCACAGATACGCCTTTAGATTTGTAACGTTTCCGGGACATTTTATCCTAAAACGTGGTGTCTTCTCATTTCATGGACATCCAGAAGCATTCGTTATCGCACACAGCGAGCGCTAGAGACTTTTACCGCATAAACTACATCCGGTAAAGAGGATTTACCGCCCGGATAACGCTAGATTTACCGCATTACTGAAATTAATATTCCAGGTAAGCTTTCAGGAATAAATCGGAATTACCGCGCGGCGCCTGAGACATGGTCACCCCCGCAAAACCATCAGCCGCCGATGGGGGAATTTAAATTCCGACAAAATGATCGAGCCACGGCGCCTGATTAATAGGGTGACCGTAAATCAATAAAGACCATAATATGTTTTGCATGCTATGTTATTTTATAGTAAAGTGTGGGCTTTTGAAGTGTTAAATATTATGCAGTTAATTGCATGCCTGAATGCTTTTCTTGCGAATTTTTAATCAAAGCTAAAAATGGCGATGTTCAATATTTTTTATACATTTTCGCTTTCGAGTATTTATTTATATTTTTTTAATACTATAAGTCAATAAAAACTGTTTTTTTTCTCTGCGTTTATATATATATATATTTCAAAGAATTTATATGATTATTTTAGTTACTTATTTTGACTTTAATTTCTCTTTTATAAATTATAAAATATAAATTTCTTGTACGTTTCCTCTGAAAATAAATCATTACTTCTCGCCACAGAAAAAAATATACTTATTTGCCAATGAAAACTGGACCATAATTAGTATGTCTTTTTCAATGATCCATTCGCTAAAATTCTTCCAAATACAAACTGTATTCGACTATTTAATCTTTCAAGATGATGAGATAAATACGTTTTAAAGAAAACATAAGTTATACACAATCACGAAATCAATATCGTTTAAAAAATCAGATACCACTACGTTGGAAAAAATAATGTTATTTTTATAGATAATGTCTGATTAACCTGACGGAAATATCCTATTTCTAAATTTATAAAATATTGTAATAGTGCGTTGTTTTTTAATGATTGAGGTAAAACACAATGTCTATTTAAAAAAGTAAGAAAACGTCTATCTAGCAAGTTAAAAGAGAAATCCTAAAAACTTATTTTAAATTCTGAGACAGTAACTTCAGTTTCAGTCCTCTTAAACATCCTTCAGTGCAACGGCGGCCCATTTTAGAAGCAATGATATATCGTTTGCCAAGCGTAATGCAATCCGATATCTACGGCGTAGACCCAGGCCAGCGTAGAGGCAAAGCTTCCGTAGCGAGGGGCATGCATCATGATTGGTCTACGATAACGTGTAATCTATTGTTTGTTTTATAGATGGCGCATGCAAGAGAAAATGAGACCTTTATTCAGGAAATTATCTGACCGAAGCTCGATGACCGTAAAGCTTTAGTGGTCAAACGTACTTGGTACTGGATTACGTGATTCCATATTTGTCAAATTCAATTAAAGGATTTATTTTGTACTTATACTTACATCGAAAAATAAGTTGCTAGTCTGATATTATTTTTATAGTATTTTGCTATTATGTTGTTTATATTTTGGAAGTATTTGGGTAGTATTTTCAATTTTTAAAGGTATTATTGTAGCAGAATTTTGGTAATCCTGCCGTAGAATTTTGAGAGTATTTTGAAATTGTTTAACGTATACTTTAATAGTATTATCGTCGCATTTTGGTTTTTTTTTTTTTTTTTGTTATATTATTAATATATAGGTGGCGTTGTGTGCAAACGAATACCGCATACAATGTTTTTTGAAACCAACATAAATAAAAAGGACATTCTTAATAAATTTTACAAAAAATAACAATATATTTCATTAACTTTCCTGGTGACAGTTTTACGGTTTCTTCAATATATTTTTATTTGAGATTGAGACATATCTTTGAAATCAATTTTGCCTTTCTTAAATTATAAATGATGAAACTTACAAGACTTTTTTTTATTTAAAGATACAAAGATTATCTTTTTAAAATGGACCTAAATGTAAAATGAAATTTGTAACTTATATATTTTTCAATTTTTAATGAAAACTTTTTTATCGTGTTTGATTAAAAGACTCAACAATTACTTAGAATGCCTAGTAACGAATGCTTATTTTACATAAAATAATCATTTATTGCAATTAACGCTATTTTTTTTCAGCAATATATCCACAGAGCTATAAAGTTACAAAGGATGGTGCTTCAAATCCTTCAATTTAGACGCATCATTAAGGGGGAAAATTCTAAACCCAGTTTGCAATGATGATAATGTGACAATGTTATGCATTTCATCAAATTATATATTTTTTCCAATGTTTTTATCATTCACTTTGAGATCCATTATAAATAATAAAAATTTGTTCATTCACCTTGTTTTTACATGGAACACGTTGAATATGACCTCTGTTTATGAGACTGCAGTTTTGACATACTGGTAGCTTTCTTCTATCGTCACTGTCAAGAGTCAATTGGGCTGCCTATATATTTCGTAAGTGCTTGAACACATTTACAAGGCTACTCGTTAGTCGAAACTGCAGCCTTATAAAAAGGAGTCATACTCAACGTGATATATGTAAATACAACGTTTTTTTGTTTTACAAATGGAAAGAAGACTGTTTTTGTATTTAAATTTGTGGTAATTATTTAAAAATATATGTTAATTATTAAGTACATACATATTTTCTAACTTTTATTAAAAAGAATAATATTTCGTTATTTGTTTTAATATGGAGCAAACTGAGAAATTTTTAATCATTAACTAGTATACCACACTTTTTTGTCCGCAATGATGTTTTCATCAGTTTCCAACGTACATAAACTGATGAAGTCTTCATTGAGGGCAAAATTCCGGCCTTCCTTCACATAATTAGACAGTGCTTAGTGTGATTTAAGTTTAAACAAAGTACGAAATATTTTTATATTTAATATGGGAATGGATCTCAAAATGAATGTAAAAAATATAATTTTCTATCATCTTTTAACACAGATTTCACTAAGCACTGTTTCATTCACTTAGGAGTACTGTATTACCGCGAGAAATCAGTGAAAACCCTCAATGAAAATATTATAAATTTTAAACGTATATAAACATACAATATGTTTACAAATACTATGTCTCTACACATACTATGTTTATACACGTTGGAAACTGGAAAAACTTTAGTTAATGGAAAAATTGCGATATTCCAGGAAGTGAAAAAACAATAATCAGTGTAATTCATGTTTAAACAAGGCATGTAGTATTTTTCTATGAAAAATTAAGCTTTTAATGACGCAAAACTAATAGTTGATTCATACATACAATTTTACAACAAAATCTAATACAACCTTTCTTTCATCAATAAATCGCAGATTTAAAATAACGGTTTACCCTTGGATTTGAACTACGAACCTTTGCAATTAATGTTCATTCTGTACAAGTGTTGTATTGTTTATACGCATTTATGATAGATGTCACTTATATGTATATTTATAAAGATTGAATCAATTAATTCTATTCATAAGCAATATAATTTTTTACCAAAAATCTCTTCATTTAGTGTACCTTTGAAATCACTTCTACAATTGTTCAATTTAAGTATGGATCTTCAATTATCTATTAGAATTATAGTATTGAAATACATTCTAAGAATCTACCAAAAAGAATGTTAATTCCAGCTTCATACTCATATTAATGATTGAATGTAGTTATTTGGATATATTTTTTAAACATGTTTATAGAAATATGTTTAAAATGGAGCGTATGACAATATGAACATTTGAAAAAGATGAACAAACATTCATTAGAAGCAAAAAAAAATCGCTTACTTTAGAAAATCTACTGTACTAAATCTATCGAAGAAACGTTACAAACACTGTTTGTTTAAAGAAAAACTAGTAGTTTTGCAAGTTCTTAACTCTGAATTGGAGCTGACTGTCGGAAGAATATAGAGTTCCTAAGAAGGCAGTTTTGTGATGGCAAAAAGGTCGTTTTTATTGTGCGGTGCATCGCAACACCTGCAGGAGAAGCGCCATCATTAGTGGAGGATATGATACCGAGATATCGCAGGCTTGGCTCCAATAAGTTAAAGCATTTTTTTTTAATTTCACCTCAACAATTTTACATTTTTTTATGAACTTATAAATGTAATTTAATATTAAAGTACTTATAAAACACCGAATATTAATACCAATATTTTTAATAATAATAACTGGTAGACACACAAATTCACAACAAACAAATTGATAAGAAAATATTTGTGAATAAATGAATTGATTGCATTTTAATAAATATAAGTAGACTTTATAACAAGCTCTATCTTTAAATAATACGTATCAATAATTAAATATGAGTTAATTTCTCTACTCTGCGAGCGGAGAAAATGGTTTTTATTTTACTTGGCGTAGAAGGCGTTGGGTAATGAAATAAACACGGTTGCAAAGATAACTGGTTTGAATTTCCGCAACTTCTGTTTCTTTTCCTTCAATTAATTTGTAAGAGAAATATTATGTTAAATAATGATAGCTGTTAATTAATATATGAATCTAGATTTATTGTGTTATACTATTGACTTCTTTAAATCTAATTGATATTTTTTTCTTTGCAGTTGTACTCCGTTCTAGTATGTTTATGTAATTTATTCAATAGTAAAATAAGGGTCTTTTTTATCAAGTTTTTGAAGGTGACACAATACACCGAAAAAGGATTTCAAACGTTTAGGCTAAATTTTCTTTTATTAACTTAATTTTCTTAATTTTTCAAAGAGCCAAGAGTTTGAAATACGAGTATCCGTATATAAAGCATTTATAAATTATCATAAATGACAAAAGTCATACAATCCATCGATGAGGTTTCTCCATCACCATTTTTGGAATTCTTGTATATGCGCTTAAAATTAAATAAAGTTTTTAAAATACAATTGAAACGTTTTCATTGCAGTGCACGAGTCTTAAAGACTGTCGTATACCACTACTTGGCATCTGGTAAAGACGTGAACTGCACGAGATAGCGAAGAAAGAATGCAATGTTATTTTAACAACCATCCTGTTACCAAATTATTTTTAAAATGCTATAACAATAGGAAAGTAAATATTTTTCTGTAAAATATAATTATATAAAAACCGAAACCAAAAAAAATCACCGTTATCTTATTCTCGTCTGTATTTTTTGTATTCCGTTGAACATATGTTGTGCTTTAAATGTAGTACAGAAAATATTTTGATTATTCTGAACTGAAATATTTATACCTTTATAAGGGTAGTGTATCCTTGACTCAGTGAAATGCATCTAAAAACGTAAGGTACCAGAAATTAAATAATTTAATCCTTAAATTGCCACTCATCGATCCTATAATTATTTTTTAGTTTTTTTCTGGGTTTAAGATTTATAAAGGAATAGAAAAGAAACATCTTTTTGAATTTTTTGGAAAAAAATCTATTTAATATGTTTTTTTTAATGTCACATAAAACGGACATTGCCAATTATGCTTACTCATATATTTCACATTATAAATAAGAGATTGAATAACAAAAGTAATGTATTCATTAATAGTTGAGATCATGTTTCGTATAGGAACTGTATGCCATCAACCAAGTTGAATTATTGACAGATCTAGGAGAACCAGTCATAATATTCTGTCTTTGAGGTTCTGAATTGGTCTTCATGAGCGCAGAGCACACTGAACCTGAAACTTTTTCAAGTTTATTATCTTGAAGTTGAGCGCTGCCTCTTCGACTAATTGCTTCCATGTCACACCTTTTGATTTTCCACTGTTTTGTACCGAATATGAATTTGAAATCTCAACTATGAAATCTAATAATTCATCGCTAAAGAATTTTTGAAAATATTGTTTAGGAGTAAGTATTTTTTAGTAACGAGCTAATGGGTGACGTCTGTTCCATATGACAAAAAAGCATCTAAGTCCAATCGGCAATTTTCTTTAAAAAGGACTACCTAGTAACACCCTAACTTATAGTTCTAATTGGCAAGGTCCGCTTTATAGGACACTCCGAATAAACCAAGTTTATAGTGACCATTTTATTAATATTAAAAAATATATATTATAATCCATTGTATTCATTCATATTTCAACCAAGTATACTAAAAAAATAACCAAAATAAACTAAATACTTACATTTTCAATCACATTTATCCGGAGTTAGAAAAGGTGTAACCGTTCTTTTTTTAAAACTCAGTCAATTCGGCGAACGGTCGTCACAGCGTAATCGCAAAATATGTGAGTGTAAACAAGAGACCTTGTTCTAGGCCGTAGCGTATGTACGCGACTCCGAAGTATGCATTATTTTTTTCTATTTGCGTGTAATTAGTACATCACATAATACGGACAAAATCAATTTAAGGGTTAAGTAGTAGTTTTTTATACTTTTACAGTAATGTATTACATTTAAAAATGATTTTTAATAGACATAGTAAAATTAATAATTTCCTAGTTGTTTCTTTCTAACGCCCTATAAACCATGTTATATTCAGGTACTGTTATAAAGACTGCTGTTAAGACTTGGCTATGAAAGTAATGCTGATAAGAGAACAACAAAAAAAACATAATTTTTTAATTATTATTAACTTTATTTATATTTTGTGATGTGAAATTTTGTATTTATTGGAATCGTGCATTTATCAACAATTTCATAACATAGTTTACTTTTTCAATTACGTCTGTGTGACTACTTTTTTTTATTTGTTTAAATCTACAGGAGGTTATAACGCCTAATAATTACATTAGTATATATTTTAAAAACCAATCAAAACACTTAAAGTGTTTGAAAAACAGAAAAGTGAGATTCATCAGCACACAAGTTAATAACTGGTAAGTTTGACTATGTACCATAAAAAAATATCTTGAATCATATTCATTTTGGCGTTTTCATCATTAACATTTGTTGAAATTTAAGCTTCTGCTTAATTATTTGTTAATATTATGAATCAACGAAATATAATAACGTTTCACAATTCATTTAACATTTTAATAAAATGACGTTAGTTATGAATTCGTAAAAGCATTTGGTACTGTGGCGGCATAAAGAATAAACTACACACGGCAGAGAAAGCTTTTATAACATTTATTTCACATCGCTCTTCAGAAATAATCCCATTATGGTACAACTGTAATAAAAATCACAATTGAAAAATCTCCGCAGTCCTTCAAAATAAATCGCCGACGAAGTGCGACATAAAATACCGAATCCATTTATCAAGATTTATGATCTCACCGAGACCGGAAACACTCTACGTAGCATTCCGTATCCGGAAAGCGCTGCGATTTCCTTTCGGTCACAGTGGAAGAATCGAAATATTATAAAATTGTCACGTCTCTACGCGGTGGCGTAGCGGCGTAGAGGGTCCTGAAAATTGAATATCGCGCCAAATGAAAGCCTTTTTTCAGGCTGAACGGTTTCTCAAAGGCTCCGTTTCCCAAAAGGGGGTTAGATGCACCCCTTGAGGCTGTTTACGGAGCGGCCCGCGTCAACCTCATTATAACAAGGGAAGCGAAGACGTGTAAGCAGTGGCGGGTCAAGAAAATTGGGATTACTTTTATAATTCTGCCAATTACATATATATTCAGAATAAATAATATATAAATAAGGTTTTTCAGGGATAATTATTTGATAGTTAAACAAAAATTCCAAATTCCAGTTAACTTATTTAAAATTATTTTAAGATATTTTTCCAACCGCCTTGTAAAAATATGTGCAGGTTGCGACCTGGAAAGTTGCTCCGTTGAAAGAGGTTGTCCGCAGAGATCAATTATAGGACCTTTGTTGTGGAATATCCTCTTTGACGACCTTCTAGAGTTGTCGCTTCCAGGTAACAGCCACATTCAAGCATACGCCGACGACGTGTTTCTTTTGATTCAGGGAAACACCAGAAGCATTTTTGAACGAGACTCTGCGCTGGCTGTCAAAACAATATTAAAATGGGGGGACCGCAATAAGCTGAGGTTCGCGCCAAAAAAGACTTTAAAAGTGCTCATGAAAGGCTCTTTGTCTAGCAAACCGTCAATAAAAGTAAACTCTGTTAACATTCCGGTTAAGCCGAGCATCAAATACTTAGGCATTATACTGGACGAAAAGAGAACGTTCTTTGAGCACGTCAAGTCTTTCCTGGCTAGCGGCAAGGTAAGCTTTCAGAAGGCGGCAGGCCTTGCCAGAACCAGTTGGGGAGTATCTTTCCATACTGCTAAGCTGTACTACAACTCCATTTATTTGAGCTCTGTCTGCTACGGAACTAGTTGCTGGGTGGACTCTTGTAACCGCCGTCAGCTTATGCGTACCACTTTACTTCGTGGGCAGAGGTTCTCTCTCATGGCTATGGCCAAAGCCTATAAAACATGTTCGACTAAGGCCCTCCCGGTTCTACTAGGAATTGCCTCTCTGGATCTGGAGATGCAGCGACGGGCTGCTTTATACAACCTACGTCACGGTTGTGCGTCTAAGATCGGAGATACCGTACTAAAGCCCAGCGCTTCTCGCATACCCATAAAAAAGCTTTGTGCTGATGCCCTTACGGCTGCATGGCAAAAACCTTGGTTATCTTCCAACAAAGGTAGAACTACTTTTCTGTTCTTTCCGGACATTTACTTTAGACTAACTGCTTATTGGATAAGACCTGATCACCGGTCTACTCAACTAATGACCGGGCACGGCGCTTTTAATGACAGATTATACTCATTTCATTTAGTTTCAAACCCTAGTTGCCCCTGTGGCGCCCCCTTCCAGACCTCAGAGCACATTCTCTGGGACTGTCAGTTCCTCTCGTCAGAAAGAGGAGTCCTTTTCGATGCAGTTCGAGGGAATCGCCTTGGCCCTATCGGGCATGCAGACTTTGTGGCCACTAAGAAAAAATTTCCACGCATTTACAATCTTTGCTCTTATTTTCGGTGAGAGAATCTATCTTCCATCTCCATCTCTTTACAACCCATGAATGCAATTTTAATCTCTTTCACGGGTTCTTTCTTTAAGCACTTCTCTGCAGTGGCCACAATTGTTCAGAGGGGACTCCCACTGGACTAATCAGTTGCTAACTGATCAAATCTGAATGAGCGCGTCGTCAAGGAGACTTAACTGTCCTCTGGTGTGATGCGGGTGTGAGGCGGGTAAAGTCCAGTTAAACAAAAATCTTATATAAATGCAAAAGATCATTTCTTTATTCAACGGTAATAAAAAAAAATTTTTAGTCATCAAAATATTCAATTGTAAAAAATATATTTAAAACATTATAGTCACAATTGACACTTGGAAAGTTAAACTAAAATAAAATTTAACTACTCTACAAATCATCAATATAACTGATTACCCACCTTTTAAAAGCATATCTTCTTTTGCCATGTATAGTGATTTATTTTTATTCTTTATTTATTTCAATTAAAAAAAAAAAAAATAATTACTTTTTTATTAAAATAAAGTCAATACGAAATATTAACGGAAACATTTTTCATGGTTCATCTACTCGGTTTGTATTTAATAACTTATTTTGTGTGTTTCGTAAGTTATTTAAAACGTTTGTTAAATTATGTTTTTTAATGCAAAATGAATGTCATTGTTATCACAAAATGCGTTTTTAATCATTTTAAATATTTCAAGCACCTTATATTTATGAAACATTTGAAAAGTTGAAGTTGTGAAATAGATAAACGAAGAGTGTCGAAAGTCACGTATCTCACTGTCTTCAGGCAGCGATGAAAGTTTAGAAACAAGTTTTCCTTCTTTTCCTTGCAGCGACAGCAGGTACGCCCATACGCCAAGCCTTAAACGTAGCTGCAGTTGCCTGAAACCTCCACAATATCCGTTTCTCGATTCAACCCTTTGTGCAGCACCTCGCAATTATGTTTTTTATTCGCCCGAGTGACCGAAAGTAGTGTCTTATCGCGCATTTTTCAGTTTCTCGCGGATTGCTTTCATAAAAGGCTATAAAATTCTCGTTTTTCGTCATTATTTAACCTGCATTATTTGTTTGTAGAAAATTTAATGGTTAGTTGTTGAGTAACCGCATAATTCAGTTTTTTTATTGACTTAATTCGTTTTCATATTAATTTTAATCAATAAATAAAGTAACTAGTTATTTTTTTTATGTTAACACATACAGGAGAATACCGACAGATGGTGATAGTGATTCTGAAGTCTCATATGCGGAATTCTATGACGCTTACCATGGTGTATATGGCTAAGCGATGCATGTGGAGTATTGATACGCCAACGTCATAGATTACAGCCCGAGATTCACGCAATATCCTTTATTATTACAGGAATTTACTACAAATGGGTGTTCTTCACGGGACGACTTTCGTCTACCATCAATTTTGATGAATAGGCTATGACTGGCATTTCACAGGTGAAGGATCAAATTAATACAGTACCTTAGAACTCAGAAATAGATTAAAAATTATTATATTTTAATCTCCGTCGGGGATTGAACCCACCTTTGGATTACTAAGCAAACGCTTTGACCATTGAGCTACACCCGCCAGCTGTTTGTATATGGATCACATAGTGTTTATTTTTTAAGATTTTTTTACTGTTTTCTTAAGACGATAACGAAAACGAAATATTGTTATTTTATTTTAATATTTATTCCATTTTGAATGAAATATTTGAATTTATTATTGAAGCTAAAATTACCTAATCATAGAAAGAAAAAGTGTCAAAATAAGTATTTAACACACACAGAACACGTTTCAATGCGTAAAGTGAACACATAAAAACTGCCTAGAAATTGAACGAACAAAGTTTTAAAAATTCAGAATATTCACCATTTCATAAGCACTCCTGAAACAGAGCATACGGTCAACACATTCTGCCGCTACGGGGTTCTGTCAGCTACTATGATTTTTGTTTTGTGATATATAACCTTTGTCTTTCATAGCTCCGCGGAGTATTATATGTATAGTTCACTGCAGCCTTCTAAAGGCGAGAGGGTAAGGTTTCAAATAATCAGCTGTAGTTGTTCACCTCTATTAATTCATCTTTTGACAAAAAATTCAAGGTTGCCATGTTTGCACCCTCATCTTATCACTCATTACTCATTGAACGGCTGCATTGTAAGGTGTCACACTATTTGTATAGTGGTCATTTATTTTGATCAAGTTCATCTTCAAGTCTCAATAACTGCGCACAATGCTTAAACAATCTCTAGCGTTTTTTATTCAAAAAACGAGCATCTAAGTGACTGCAAATCGAGATATCAGCTACTGGATAACCATTACGTGAATAAATATTTTTGAATATCTCTGATGATGCAAAAAAAAATATGAATAAAAAATCAGAAATTTTCATCAAGGTCACAAGATTCTCTGCATTGAGGTTCTAAATAAAATAGAATAAAATCGAATTCAAATGATGGACGAGCGCTTCAGCTTTCGGTTACACTCCTCAGCATCCAGTTGCTTTATTATCACCTCAAATAGTGTGGAAAGAATCTGGCATTCACATTGAGACGTGTCGAGAACTACAAAAGCCAATTCCAATACATTTCCTCCTGAAAAGGATCCCGTGGATCTTTTTCAGCTTTCGTCCTGAAGGAATATTCTCGCAGAGTCCGCGCGGCTAAGAGAATTCGAGGCGCGCACTCTAAGTTCCCGGTATTATATTCCCAAATCGGGATGAATGGGACTATTCCCTTTACTTGTACGGAGAGGAATTCCTTTTTTTAGATGAGATGTTCTACTGTCTGCGAAGATGAAAGGGGTATCCAACTCAGACATTTACCAAACAATGGAAGCTTAATTCATTTTTCATTACATAATTTATAAATAGAATCCCAAGACTCCGATCTCCTTTTAGTGTACATTTAAAACGAAACTCAAAATAAAATTATTCATTTAAAGAGTCTACAATTAAAAATCTGACGTCAATAATAACACTGGATTACTTTTTCAGTAATTTCATATCATTTTGGTTTTGAACCATGTATAAACCAGGAAAATAAATAAATTTTCATTATTTATAATATATCTCCAAGTGATTGAAAAAAAAACAATGGTATTTTGAGCCTCACATACCTCATGTCGTTTATTGTTTTACTTTCATCATCTGAGTGTGGATCTACGTTGTTCTAAAAAAACAATTACGGCAACTGATTTCTTTTAACTTTTTTAGACAAGCACATTCAATTACAATTATCTAAAACACTTACCAAAGTAACGATAAATTTACTATAATTAATGCATCATAATTGCTAGAAAATTCTTATTGTCTGTGTTTCTTTCTACAGATAATCTTAACCTCTTCAAAAAACAGAGAAATACACTTGCAATATCTTCAATATGCACACAGATATTAAAACAACATATGTTTTTTACTTGTAGCGTTCAGCCACCTTGTCTGATCGTCATAGAGTATACTAGTCTCGACGTTTTATGCTCTCCTAAATGCGATTTAAAAAATATATTTTAACGCTTAATATGGTACAGAATGTAACATTAAATTTTCTAGACATATTTTAAGCAGAGTAGCTTACAAGTAAGAAAGATTAATACTTTATTTTTATTTTACTACAACTTATTTTTTAGACATTTCTTCGTATTGCAGCTAAAATAGTAGGCTTTAACTAGTATCCGATTTTCAAAAAGAGCGATAATTATATTACATTAATTAATTAATAAAAACAAAAAATCGCGTCTTTAATATCGTGTTACTGAAAATACAAAATCACTTCATTAATAAATAATATTATTGATTTTAATACTTGAATCCTTGTTTTAAAAAGTTTTGTTATTTTGTCAATCGAATCCTTGTTATAATAAACATTCGGAATTTTTCCTGAAAAACATTTTCGCTTAAAAAAATGTCGGCAAAATAGTTTACTACCAGCGTATCCGACACTTCATAAAGGATACTTACCATATCCATTACCGACGGGGACGGAGGGTACGTGGTGCGAATCCCAAACTGTAGTTTCCTCCCTTTCCCTAACAAAAACCCCTTCGAAAAATCCCCCCTTTTGGAGTGCTTTCGACCAATTCGTATGCTGATTTCAGTGCAAATGTGGGCTTTATTGTATTATTATCGAGGAAAAAACCTCACACTGGGTTTTATATTCAGAGTATCAAGGAGACGAATAAATACAAAAGAAATGCATCGCGTGCGGAGGAAATAAGAATTGGCACTTAGATTATTATTTGATGGGACCGTTGAGGTTATTGTTATTATGATATCGCTCGAATGAAATCATTGTGGATATAGAAATGGGTGCAATATTGAAGATATCATAACCTTACAGCGCAAGAAAATATTGTGCATATCAATTCATGTATATGTACAAAAAGATCGATTCGTGTATTTGTGATTATATTATTATTTCGGGTAGGTTAAGTAGATAAATACTTTTAAACTTATTTTAACGTGGTACTGACATGGGGATTTTTTTATCACATCCCGGAAGATCTCAATTTTTCGAAAGTGTATAAGCAAACTACACGTTAAAATCTGATGAAGCTTTCAATGGAGGCAAAACTGCGGTCTTCCAGCAAACGATTAAAATGTGATGAGTGTAATCCATGTTAAAACATTGACGAAATATTAATTTGATTAATATTAAAATGAACGTCAAAGGGAATGCTAAATATCTACATAACTAACTTTTAGTGCTCGTTATAAACTGTATTATTATATTTATTTTGCAAGGTTCTATTGACTTATTTCTTCACAAATGTAATTTTTGTCGACAATTTATTTATTTTTCTTTGGTATCTAAAAAAAATTTTTTTTTTCATAAACGTGTAATTTCTCTATTTGATGCGGCGGAGAATGTGGATGAGTGATCATAAATTTGAACGAAGAACATGGTGCAAAGTTTATGGTTTGAATCCAGGCATTAACCGTTTATTTTACTCTGAATTAAAGATGAAATATATGTTATTTAAGGAAGAGTTTGCTTTAAATAAGTTTATGTATCAGTCGTCAAATTTTTGTATAAGTTTTCATTGTTTTCTAATGTATTAAGAATCGTTTAAAATATATTTTTAGTCAAATATTTTTTGGGTTTTTTTTATTTAGGTGTCTTGTTTCTCCTAGCGTATGTGCTGGAAGAAACATAATAAAAAAAAATTAAACTTACTTACACATTGACATTCTGTGGCGAAAGTCGCCAGCGGGTAAAGCTTAATGGTCAAAGCGTTTTCTTGGCAAGCCAAAGGTCATGGGTTCGATCCCCGACGGAGATTAAAAAAAAAACAATTTCTTAGCTGTAAAATACCCCCGGTCGGTGTGAACTTGATCCCTCATCCGTAAAATGCCAGTCAAAGCCTATTAATCAAAAGGTTGTAGATGAAAGTCGTCCCGTAAAGACAACCCATTCATAGTAAATTCCTGGAATAATTAAGGATGATGCGTGAATCTCAGTCTGTATTATATGACGTTGACGGATCAACGCTCCACAAGCAGCGCTTAGCCATATGCATAATGGTAGCGTCATAGAATCCCACAGATGAGACTTCAGAATTACTATCACCATCTGTCGGTATTCTCCTGTATGTGTTTACATAAAAAAACTTTGCCTAAAGCATATAATAGTATACATGAGGATTTAGCTCCTGTAGTGTGGGACGTTAAATAGGTGGAATTAAAAAGACTTTTATAAATTATTGTGCATTTTCTGATGACGAATTTCGAATATTTTCGTACATATTTTGGTAAAAAAAACATTGAAGCACATCGGCAGGATAAATTTTGTAGGTTTTTTTGTAAATTTTCATTTTGAAAAAAAAATTCAACCAATCGATGTTAATATTTGTTGGGAAATGATAAAAAAGCCACCGGTCACTGCTCCCGTAAAATAACACATCGTGTGTCCATACGTCACGGTCGCAGAGGGTCAGCATAATAAAATTGAAGCGAATAAATTGGGAGTTAATAGCGCACCGTCAACCATGATCCAGGTGCTAATAATTCCCCATAACGCATTGTCACCCTAACTCACAGCGCCCTGTACACATTGAATACCGCAAAAGCTTTTTTAATTTATTGCGTTTTAATGCAAATACTAGTAGGAGAACACTTCATAATGGGGATTCTTGAATGTTTTAACTTCTATGTTCCAGATAGGTACACCCGTGCTCGTAGCCATCCATTGTTTTTGATCCTAGTCGATGCTTGTGGAGCTTCAAGCACTCAATTTGGTACAACGGCAATGTCGCTCCTAAATGGCCTACCAGCACACCTCGCTCCTTTTCTTACATCCTTTTCCTCTTTTGTCGATGTTATTGTTCTACTTGATCTCTGTGATCTTTGACACGTGTCATCTTCTTATTCTTTTGTGTTATTTTATTATTTATTATTTTCTCTGTTTATTGTATATTTATGTATACTCTATGTTTCTAAATATTTGTAAAAAAAATGAATTTCGATTCTGAATATAAATAGATAAATAAATATTGTTTTTTTTTGTTCTGTTGACTCTAGAAAGATTAACAGCTAAATGCTTATAACTTTTATTAATCGGTTTATTTAATCTATTTAGGTTGTGCGAGTGAAAAGAAACACAAGTGATAAAAAGTGTTTTTTTGTCAAAGAGTGCAAGGGATATTCATTCTGATGAATTAGACGAATAAAAAGCAACGACAAAAAAATAAGTCAAATTTTCAACCTTCCATGTTCCGAAAATTGTTGGTAAAAGCGATTTGTAAGCGGAATTGTAAAAAAAAATATTATTTTCATTGCGTGCCAAGTGTCCTTTATTTTATGGGTATATATACCTGTTATTAAATACTACATCTCTACGCTATAACTTGATACTGGAAGAATGCATTGCTTAAAAACGTTTAAGTTTGTAAGATATTGTGGAATTTTCGTAAAAATATACGTAATTTTTCCAAATGTTGCCCATTCCAGTTATATACGCCTGTCAATTTCTTTCAAGAAGTTGGATTACATGTACCAGGTGTCATTAATTTATAATCTCTATTTGTTTTCATCTAATGAAGATCTTCTCAAAAGCTTAGGAAACTAGACAACTTATACCTGTAATTGACTGTGTTTTTACCTAATATTGTCATTAATATTAGATAATTTCGCTCTTAAAATATAAACAAGTTTTTCAAATGCTGCTTTTCCCAGTTATATATGCCTGTCAATTTCTTTCGAGAAATTGTATTTCCTGATCCAGGAAAACTTATTCATTTGCAACTTCGATTTGTGTTTCTCCAATAGAGATCAGCTCAGAAAATTATAAAATCTGACTCATTTTAAGGACATTTTTACTTGTGATTGACTGTGTTTTTATTTTTAATTGCCATTTATGATATCAAAATCATATTCGCAACACCGGGTATTAGCGTGTGAGCCCGCAGGCTGCCAAATAAATCGTAACGGATGGCTCCGACCAGTGATGCCGACCCCAACGACCTCTATGACCTCAATATACATCCCGACGACTCGCGACCCTAGAACATATTAGTGACTCGGATGAAGAGCAGAGCATGCGACTGCTGATCTAAGCATTAGCTAATTGGCCATTGAAATTACAGATCAGCAATCTAAAGGATATGTGACATGAAAATATATTAATTTCACTACATCTAAATCGTCCTTTTCGTTGATATTTGAAAAGATAACAGTGATATAAGAATAGTTGGTGCAACCCAAGGAAATTCGCAAATTTTTCGCGACTCTTAATGAAATAATTTATAAGATTTATAGCCACTATTAATCTAATAAGATGGCAAAAAAATATTTAATTTTACATACTTGTAGGTTGAGACCTCTTTTGGGACCGAAATTTCAGGCCTTGGAGAATCGAACAATACCCAAATATATCTCTTATATGATCATTTCTGTGTTTGCTTCATTAATTGGAACTTGTGGTTGTCAAGAACTGACACTATAAAGCTTTGTTAGCTGCAATGGTCTTCGCTTCATCCCACATCAAATATTGACCCTCATAATCCGTACACAGTACATTTAATTTTAACTCATTTTTTCAAGTATTATCTTCAAGTTTTTATCATCAAGGAGGGTCTTTGGGAACTTAATACGTACTCGAAGAGCTGCAAGTAGAAAGATGATTTGGGACGATTCCAAGATAGCAATATCCAGAAATATATAGAGGTAATTTAATATAATGCTTTCTAGAGAAATACGAATGAAAAAATAGTACTTTTTCAGACATCTTTACATAGTTTCCTACGCTTTTGAAGACGAGAAGCCTGTACTTGAAAAGAAAACAATATTATACTTAGCCCAGTTATATTAGGATGTTTCATAGTTAAGTTTTTTCAAAAATCGCATGGATCATATACTAAGGAACAATTCAACAAACTGTGCAAGATTTATTACCACCACATGAACCAAACTTTTATTAATTTGATTAAAAATTTAATTCATTGTTTTTTGGAAAACAAACGGGCATTGGTATTAT
Organism: Glossosoma conforme; assembly: GCA_022606575.1. NCBI lineage: Eukaryota > Metazoa > Arthropoda > Insecta > Trichoptera > Glossosomatidae > Glossosoma > Glossosoma conforme. Next base: position 1,168,514 of record JAGTXR010000039.1, read on the forward strand.
CATCACAGGTGCAAGTGTATTTGACATTGCTAACATTATTTTTTTAAGTCAAGTTTTTTCCTACCTTTCTTATCCCTTGCCGCATCATGTCTGAAGATGATGCTACGGCTACCTTCTCTCTTCCATATGACGCTCGGGACTGGCTCTCCCGTGGCTTCGCAGCGAAGCCGGATGGAGCCTCCTTCCAAAGCTACGCCAGCACCGCTATCCTCTTCGTTGAGTATGTCAGGAGGAATGACTACTGCAAGAGAACCCATCTAAGGACAAGTAATCAAGCATCAGCTTTGTGTTACTTTAATAGCATTAAAAATATATTAATGATTATTTTTAATACAAACAGAAAATTACCTAGTCCATTATAAATATCTACTATTAACACCTTTAAACATTGGACCAAGATGGCATTACAAACTCGTAAATACAGAAAATGATATATATATGTGGATTTTTAAAATATTTATTAGAATATTATTTTATTATTTCAATATTCTAATCTACTTTTATTTGACTGTATTACAATATTATTATTAATTAAATATACATATACTATACATAAAATTCTTTTCAACGCGTCAATTCAAGCAGAAAAATAACGGTAGAAGCGGGATGCGAACCGCGGACCTTGAAAACCAACTATGCCCAGGTATTCATACCGCTCAGCCAACTGGGCTATTGCTATGCCTGGACCGACTCACGTTTAAACTAGTATTTATGTCATTGTTATCATCGTATGATAGATGTCGCTATAGTAAATATTCAAATTATGTATATTTTTATTTTTTATTATTCAATCAGTCATCATTTATTCACAAGCTTAATATATATTCTTACGTCGTATCTTCTCAAATGTCCATTTGAAATCTGAAACATTTGCTCACCACAAGTTGTCGCCACTTATCTCTGTGTGTTCTCTTTGTATAAGCCTTGATTTTTGGAGATCGAATGATTAGATTGTCGCTTTCGAGCTTTGTACTATCTAGTCTCAAGTGGCGGTTCAATACAATATGTGGCATACTAACGCCATACATAAAAAATGCTTATTTCAAAGCCTGTAAATAACTTTGAAAGAAGGGCTTTTACAAATATGGTCCCCAAATTGTTTTTTAGGTAGAAGTGTTTGTGAAATTATTTCAGACAATTACTGTGAACGACTTGGAATTGTGGCTTTTGAATTGAGCCGCGTGTGTCAAGCTTCTTTTCTTTCCGACATTTCGACAGCCGTTGCACGAGGAATCTTCAAGGATTGAAGATTGCTACAATTTTGAATGACTTGTATAGAGTTAATTCAATGGTTGATGTCTTACCAAGCTGCGCATGGGATCAGTGTTGATTTGGCACATATACGTGCCAGAATCGTTGGCTTGCACGTTGTATACATGCAACTTCCACGTGTTGTGGTTGTTGTACGTGACGGAGAGGCGAGGGTTCAGAGCCACCATGTTGGTGTGGATAGCCAGGATCGCCTTGGTGTCAGATTTTATCCAAGCAACCTGTGAAGCATATAAAAAATAGTCATAAATATGAAAACAATTGATAAAGAAAAATAAAATGCGTCCTTACGTATTCGAAAAATAACGTACATAATAAATGTACTAACGAGATTTTTTGTGCAAGAAGCAGTATATTCATTTTAAACAAGCCAAAGTTAGCGATACTAACGTGGCGCTTAATATATTATTCAAATAAGTCCCTTGGGGAGTCTGATAGCAGGAGTTGGGCGCATATACATCACGACCCCTGGACCGAAAGCTCCGCATGGCTGCCTCGTGCAGTCCGAGAGTGTGATAAAGGCATTAGAATGAGCTTAATGCGTTCCGCATGGATGGTCACCGCAACGTTGAAAGTTTCGGGCACTTGAACTTGTTCATAAGAGATGGCAGCACAAGTTTATTCTAGCTCTCTGTCATGTCCGCTTTTAACGGGTTAAACCGCCACTTGGGACCAAATGTCGGTTTTATCACCTGATCTTATTATAACAAGTTCATTATCAAAAATGTAAGTAAGAGTAAAGACAAAACAATTTTTTAAATTAAATTGACACGCGTATACAACTGGGATGGGCAGAATTTGGAAAACAAGTAAAATTTTTGAGCAAAAATTCCGTGCATAAATAAATGTCTTAAAACCAAGTCATTTATTTAATGCATCTTACCCGTACCTATGCATTTTCATATCGAAGTGCATTATCCATGAAAATATAAGACGCATACTGTGTTGTCGCCTGGGAGTCTCTGTCATTTCTTGGTAGGACTTTCCTGAACTGCTGCTTAGTTCTGACGGTCCCTTGCTGTTAAACTACATCAAGGATAACGTCGTAGCTACGTGCGCGGTAAATAAGGCAGATATGGAATAGGCTTCTATGTTCTTTAACTGTTTGTCAGACGCATAATCTAGTCTTACTTATAACTTATAGGGTACCACGCGCAAGTATATATTTTCTGCATTTTTTAAACAGCGTTTGTCCCACCGTGCCAATGCCCCCACCTACTGAGTTGAGAATTTGGGATGTACTTGTACTATTGATACGTATTATTACAGATGGTACATTGTTGTGAATAACTTGTTTATATTTTTGTTAATATTCAATACATATTTTAATTTGCAAGTCTGAAAAGAATTTTAAATTCCTGAGATATTTTTGAATGAAATGGGATAAAAATTTGTATATACATATATGGATCTCAAAGTAAATTCTCATAATATAAAGAACATACATAATTAACATATATACTGTAAATACGAGTATGTGTATTAACGTAGGATCTAATACTTGTACATCCTTTACATATATAATAGACTTTCAGCTTGGATTTAAGTCATTGCACAGGATAAACCTGATGGGATTCGAAACATGAACAATCGCTTAAAAATTGATGTGTTTTTTTTTAATTTGTTATTAATCAAATTGAAATTAATGTTTCTTGCACTTACCCTGTATTCCGAAAGGTGGTTGACTACACAAGTGAAGTGCACATCTCTACCCTTGAGGCACTGTCATGTTCTCTAAAGCTGCCAAGAATTCTGGCTGGATCAATGGGGGAGATATGATCTGGCCTGGAGAATAATCAAACAATGGAAATCAACTTCAACAACAACATTTGTGATTCATCGTCAACGCACAATATAAACATTGATGAAAAGTTACGATTTTTAGTTGCTTCTTCTTCTTAAAGGCTTTATTTCATCTTGGAGCCAATTTTTTTACATATTATTTTTTCATTTTTGGTCACAATATAAAACAAAAGATTTAATATTTTTTAATTTTTTAAGTTAAATACAAAACCAAACATAACTTAACCTAACGTTACCTTAATTAAAATTGTCTTAGACAGTAAATATATTTTTTGTATAATTCTGATGAAAGCATGTTTAATTTCTGATTGAAAAATTATTTGAATTCTGGCCATTTAATTTGTTCCTTCAATTTACATAATTATGCTTTGTGAATTGTATTATTGCTTCACGTAAGTGATGTTAATAATATTTTAAATAAAACATGGAAAGTTAATTGATAAATCCATATATGAAACATATAATCAAATTTAAAAGGCAATACATCAATAAATTAATCAATAAATGATTCTTAAGATTATAAGCAGTCGCAGTATATCAGTGTTAGAAAATTGATAAAAATAAACGAGTAATGACATGTATTCCAAAACTATCTATCGTTACAGAGAAAAATACTATCTGTGAGAATTTTATATAATAACAATTTCAAGTGGAAAACCTAGATTAAATTATTGAATTCTGAGTTTGAATAGGTGGTTTAGCATTATTGTTATCGATGTCATTGAAAAGCATAAAAAAAATTGGCTTTATGGTTTACAATAATAAAATATCGCAACAAATAAATAAGTTGACTTAACAAGATCTAAATTTCTGATGGGATGGAAACAGTTTTTCACGAAATTGCATCCAAAAGAAACATTTTTTCATATTATATAAGACACTTGTTATTTCTGAAAAGGAACGCCACGGAGAGAATTATTGTTTCAAACTTATTTGAATTGTTTAATAAGTCGTTGAAATCACTTACTTAAGAATGTTTTGTGCTGCAGTATAGAACACTTCAGAGATTTAAAACTAAATTACCATAATTGTTTTAAGTTGTATTTAATTTTTTACCTCTTTTTCCTCTTGAAGCTCTATGCTTGTAGACTCTCAAGGCGTCTCTCTTTCGTATGGGTTTTTCACGACCATCTAAGGTCAGATCAGTCTTTGAAAAATAATTATTCTCCTTTACAACGTCCGGTAACACCTTCACGAGAAACCTCTGAAAGTTAAATGGAATGTGAAATATTGCAATATTACCCTTACTATATTTCTTTGTAATAAAATATGCTTTCTAATAAAAGATAAGTTTGATTTGAAGAGATTCTGAGTAAAAGTTCTATATATAATCATATACATATTTTGAATGTGATAAAAATGTTTAATTAATTTTCCAAGATGAGTGCACTCACCTGAAATCTCTTGGCATTTATGAAACATATGTACGACCCCGAGTCGGTGACCTGGATCCTATCTATTGGGAAGATCCATTGATCCCAATCATCGATTTTGAAACGATGGCCTTTGAACTTCCCACCAATTTATTATAAAATAAAAAAAATGTCTTAAACAAAAATAAATTTAAAATTAAATTTATTAAATTAAATATATTTTTTATTGTTCAAAATTTGCAGTAAAATTATCTTAAAAAAAATAGTTTAGTAGAATGAACAAATAATTGTTTTTATTAACATTTTTTTAAATATTTATTTTTTAATGATGACTGTTCAAATATTTTACCATCTTTAAAATTGAATAAATTTAAAACCGAAATAATTAAAATTCAGTTTATATTTTATTTATTTTTATTGTTTTTAACTTTGATACGGTTTTAAATAGAAAATAAAATAAATGAAATTAAAACAGAACAAATTAGCTAAGACAATTATTTAGACAAAAATGAACATGAGTAAAAAACCTTTTACATTAGTCGATGGATTTCAATTTAATCAAATATTTATACTACCTTTATTAATGAATAAAGTTAAGAGAAAGAATTAAAATTCAGTTTATATAAGACATATTTTTCTAATTGGAATGTGAGATGAGTTATTATCCTTTTAATCTTATCATATTTACAATATTTATCTAGTTTATATAACATCTGTGTAGCTTACGATATATTAAGACTATTTGACTTAGTTCATACCTTTGACAGTTACGCAATTTTATTAAAATAAATGATAAATTAATAGTCATAATGAATATTGTGTTTTAGTACAGTTCACAATGATAACCCTACTTAAATACTTGTTCAATCTTAATGATACCTGTATAAAAAAATACTTTGCTTGGATAAATTTTCAAATTGTAAGCGTATTGATGTATTTGAAACGTTTCAGCGGTAAGTGATACGTTTCTTATTGATATAATGCTCCGAAATGGGGTTATTTCCTACGGTATTTCCCGCCCCATAAATATCACTTAAATAAATCGAGAGGAATGTAATGAACCGATGAAAAATATCTTTTAGACGAGAACAGTTGGCTTTGTTGGTCTAGGAGTGGAAATACTGCGATGGAAAGTATGCTGCTACGGCGTAGATCAGGTATGGAAAACCCCAAAATAATGCACTGAAAATAATATTATAAATAATATAAATATCTTATATAAATTCAATAACTTCATCATATTACAGCTCTAAATTTTGACATCAAAAATTTAATAAGCTACCATTTTAAATGCCTTACCAAAAATCATATATTCACTAGAATATTCCCATAAGTTCATACATGGCTTCCTATTGCTTCCAGAGCAAGGGCCTAAAGATTTAAAGAAAATTCTTCTCAAAAGTCCTTCATAAATTACGGGTGAAAATCTGAACACGTGACTATTTAATGATCGAAATAAATGTGAAAGTCCAGAAAATAATATATTTCAAAACTATATCAACCGTATAAGAAACAAAACACCGCCTACATGGTTTTCTAATTGCTCATTAAAATGTAAATGTAATTTTTGTTTGTTGTGTTTTATTTAAAAATTTACAGAAGGAAACCGATTTTTTTGTAATATATCAATAAAGATATTATTACGCTTTCTATTTACAGATAAGACTGGGCATTGTATTGAAAATATTCATTTCTCAACTTTACTAGACTACCGTTTTGCGGACTCACTGTGATTGCGTGGTTTCCATGGGGTAACATTTATTTTTAACACGTGATATGTACTTTCAAATTCACAACAAACATCGTATTATATGTCATTTCTCTCATCAAAAAATCTAAAAAATAAACGATAAGAAAATGTTATATAAAATAATGTTTACTGTGAATTGTTATTAACGTATCGATTGTTGAATATTGATGTCGACCTTTAATGATACATAAATATTAGAATATTTAAATTTATTCTAAAAATCCACAAAAAACAATTTAATGTATTTTTGGTCTATATCTTTTACTTCAATATGTATTTCATAATAAAGTCAGGTATCAGATCCATCGCTTTTACTCGATGTAAATTTGTCAAGTAAAAATTAATGTCGAAAACGGTTACGAGCACCTGTCATAGACGTTTACCGTAGAGGGCTCTACGTCAGAACTAAATAAAAAGTTTTTTTCAAGAAGTCTTTGGCCAGACTTTGCATGGCGAAAATATTGGCAGATTATGCGACTGTCACAGTCACATATGGCGGAATTATACAAACAGAAATGATAGAAATGATTATGGGCGATATCAATCAAACCTTACAAAATAGAAGCTATTTTACCAAGCCTACGAAACTACCCTATTTGCTAAAAGCTTTTTTCTTCTATATTGCATGTATAATATGCCGGAAGAGCATTTCAAAACTAATTGATAACATTATAAAAAAAATGTTTTTCTAATATGCAATATAAAGTCGGGTTCTTGAAGGATTTTATTTTTATTTTCATTTGATTTTTAAATGCTATAAATAAAGTTGGTTTCCCGAATATAAAATGATTAAACTTTGTTGATCAGAATAACTTCTTAGGTTTTGATGTGATTGATATGTTGATCAGATTAATATCATTATGGCTTCACGAGTCTAAATTTACTTCCAAGTTAATTTCCACAGATATAATGCTCAAAGTTCTGACTTTACAATATTTAATATTTTCATTCTTACATCTCTCATAACCTAAGTACTTTCAAGCAAACACCAAACCGTATTGTAACTACGGCAACACCCAATAATATTTAGTCATCTTCAAATTTGTTGGCGTTCTTTGGCTTTTTCGTCCTCAGAACAAAGGGTTGAAAGTTTAATAAAAAAGGGTTAAGACTTGTGTTTTACTTATGGTTAAACCTTAGTAACACAATGCATATTTTTATTTATATTAACAAAATGTGTTTTTATAAAGATGCGATCCGATGCAATTGCTTAAAGTTCATTCGCTTATAATTTGTGTTGTCTTCCGTTAAGCGCAGTTATTTTCACGCTCACTAGTTAAAGTTGACTGTATAAATAAGTCGGTTAAAGACTTCGCTCGTAGCGGTGCGACATCGTTAGCTCCGGTGTTTGTCCCTCGGCATTGTTCCCAAAGAGCAGTACTTTACGGAGATTTCTTATCCGAAAACACCCACAAGTCATCCGAGAGGAGCTCCCGAGGAAAACTTGCTCACCTGGGTGTACTGGAAACCAAGTACAGGGACTGTAATCGCTTTCTGCATATTAAACTATTTAAATCATTCTCGTAATAGCTGCTGTGCTACTTGGAATGTTATATTAGTAGTACTTTAAATATATATAAACATTTTTGTTTGTATTAATAATAAATACACAAATTACAACACAATCAATACTTGCTACTTAGTTTAAACATAAATCACAGTTAGCCCGATTTATTCTCTAGCTGGAATACCACGGTTTTGAATCAATGTAAGCTTCATCAGCTCTTAACGTGTATAAACATACACGGGGTGACATTGTCCAGTGGTAAGAGCGTTTTTCTGTCATTCAAACCATTCGGTTCAAGACTAAACCGAGCTGGAATTTCTACAATTTATTTATTTAAATCTAAGCTATTTACATGCCTCCGGTCGAGCCACCCTTTAAGAAGAAAAAAAATATCCTGCAGGCCTCACAAGCGTCGGACTGATCATCTAATCTACTTTAAAAAACTAATCATTGAAGGCCAAAATATTTTCTCTAGTACTACAGTCACATCGCGTCTAGGCAAGTTTGCGGCCTCTTACCCCTGGAAGGTCCCGGGAACCATCTTTGTTCCCATGTAAACCTCCGAGTAGACAGGTGTTTTGGGACAAGGTTTAGACAATCTGAGGATACTGAATTGTAATTACGGCAATTTGCGGTGTTCAATTTATTAATTTCGAGACCCCTTTTTATACAGCATTTTTGAAAAGTAATATTAATACATTGAATGTCATACACCGCACATTTCTCGATACCATTTTTGGACCTTGATCCCTTCAATCCACATAGAGTGGCAGATCATTGGGATGGTCCATGCTCCATATCGATGCGTAAGCATTCTTTGTTAATATTAATACATATAATTTTGTACACCGCAAATTCCTCGATACTTGTTGTTTTGGAGCTTGATCCCCTCAATTTGCATAGGATGCTTAAAACAACACAGTTATGTTCAAAATAACGTTTTCAACAACATACTTTCCAATTGCTTGGAAACTTTGTAAATTATTTAAAGAATATTGTTATTTTAGTAGATATAACATGGATAAACCCTATGGTAGATATTTAAAGTCGTTATTTTTTTTCATAATGTTACTGATTATTTATATCACTGAGCATGTTTTTTTATTTCAAGACATTGGAAAAGAGTCTTGATAATGTAACCATGAAAATAACATCAAAGTCACAAACAATCATTTTCAGCTATTATCTATAAAAATAAGCATCCTCTTGCAATGTAATAAACGTTATTGTAACAGCCTTTTTATCTGCAGTGACAGAGATCTCCGATAAAACGTTCCCCGAGGCATATACGCGTCGTGGGACGAACCCACTGAAACATTTATGACCCGAAGCATTTACGTCCTGAAACATTTATGTGCTGAAACATAAGTCTCAGACAGACCAGTAAACAGGAAGCTTGTTATTATTAACATCGCACTTGGAAGTTAAGAAACCCTGGAGCAGACGTAGAAAAGGCCGGCTCCAGTAGTTTTGCTTGTAAAATATCGCTTCTCGAAGCATCGCTTTCCGGATATAACGTCTGTGACATACTAGGAGTTTTCTTCGAACGTACTCCATGAAGACGATCAAGGGATGACATCATAAATATCATATTTATATATATTATATAGCAAATTTATTAAAAAAAAAAAATTGAATAAATTGAAATCAAAAAAATGTTTTAAATTAAATTCTAATTCACAAACAAAAACGGTGAAGATTTTTGATATATTTTTATTTCCAATTAGTAACAGTTAACTGATATTAAGATCGTAATAATAAGAGCATGAAAAACTATTAGATAGATTTTCTCTACCAAAGTACGATTAAAATTAGCAATGGCGAGCATTTTTCACTTTATAACAATGAAATATGTATGCTTAACAAAACTGAGGCATCTTTTTAAAGTTAGCACTCGCAGTACAGGTATGTAGTCTGAATTCTAGATGTGGAATGTACAATACCAGCTTATTTTTTAAACTAAAATAAATGACAAATTGGTACTTGCATACAAATTCACATCAAACATAATTTTCTTTGATATTTTTCTCATCAATAAATCGGAGAAAAAATTAACGGCGGATGCTGGGTATTGAACTAAGTAGCTTTGCAAACCAATGTTAAGGGCATACTCAGCGTAGAGCCACTACCACTTGCTCCACACACTGAATTGAGAAATTAACACGCGTTGTATTTTTGAAACACACTATTTTATAGATGGCTTTTGTTGTATGCTGTTTGTAATTTAAATTAATTTTCATTTCTTATAAGTTACATACAAAGTCATACCCAATTGTACGAATACTTTAATACCCAATAGTTCAAACTTTCATACTGATATCAGCTTGATATATCTATTTTCTACATAAATACTTCAATAATGACTTAAGATGTTAAAATATTTTGTAATGTTATTGAAGGAAATAAATAAATAATTGTCTAAAAATTGTCTAATTGTCTATTTTAGGCTGCTACCGTAAAGCCTCGAAAACGATCTTTTGTCTCTTATTTTTGTTCTCTCGCCTGACATGTACATCAATAATGTTAGTTTAAATTATAGAACATAACGCATGCGTTTTATTTGTTGTGAAAGTTACTCCATTTCATGTTGGTGCAACTGTCATCTTTAAATTGCCTTTTTGCCGCTGTCATTGGCAGCGCGGCATGTCACAGTGTCCGGTAGTTGTAAATTGACTGGCGCCGGGCAAAATTCCATACGGGTCGGGCGTAGAAATAAAGTGTTTATTAAAAATAAACGCAAATTATGCTTTGAAGACAAGTTCTTTGTGTTTTTAATCTGCTTTTGCATCTTGTCACCCAGTTATTCGATACCCAACTTAGAGAGGAGGATATTAATACTTACACATTATAATTTTACAAGGTTCAATCATCCATAAGAAAAACTGCATTAAAATTCAAGATTTATTGAATATTTGCATGTCTAGTTTAACGTTCGATTTCTGGTAGCCCGCGTTTGTACGTCGCCAAAATCGCTGAGAAAATTCCCGTTAAAAGTGCTTCTAGAATTTTCGATTTCCTTACCGGTACAGCATTGCCATATTCTCCGCCTCGGCCTGTCCTTATAAATCTCCAAGTGGTGTCGTCCCACAGCGAGGTATATTCCTCATACAAAATTCAACTGTGTCAAAAATAACGTTCGCCCAGAAATATCGACGCCGTAAATGTAAGATGTTAATAGCAAATACACGCGCTTAAAAGTCTAGTCAACAACGTATTTTCAAGTATTTTCGACTTTTTTTCAGTGGCATATTACTTTGAGAGTAACACCTCTTGACTGAAAGTTAAAATGATTTTTAAGAAATATGTTTTTTATTTATTTGTATGTTTCAATGTTTTTTTTTTTTGATAATTTTTTTGTTGTTGATTTTTCCAAAAAATTTGCTGGCAAGTATAGCTCAATTGTCAAAACGTTTGCTTTGAAAGCGAAAGGTCATGGGTTCGATCTCCGATGGAGATTTAAGAAAATATTAATCGATTTCCCATCTCTAAAATTAACCCCGGTTGGTGTGAATTTTATTCTCACCCGTAAAATGCCAGTCATAGCTTTTTAATCAAAATTGGTGGTAGACGAATGTCGTTCCGTGAACACCACCCATTTATAGTAAATTCCTGTAATAATAAACAATGATGCGTGAATTACGTGGCTGTAGTCTATGACTTTGGCGGATCAACACTCCACATGCAGCGCTTAGTTATACACACCATGGTAAGCGTCATAGAATTCCACAGATGAGACTTCAGAATTACTATCACCATCTGTCGGTATTTTCCTGTATGTGTTTACATAAAAAAAATAACAAGTTACTTTATTTATTGAGTTAAAATTAATATCAAAACGAATTAAGTCAATAGAAATACTGAATTATGCGGTTACTCAACAACTAAGCATTAAATTTTCTACAAACAAATAATTCAGGTTAAAATAATGACGAAAGACGAGAATTTTATAGCCTTTTATGAAAGCGTGCAAATTTTTTCCGTGATAGCCCTACAAAATATGACGTCTGTAGACGATCGCTTTAAACGGGATTTCACGTACGTAAATCTATTTTAATTATCATACACATATTTTCTATAGACATCTATTGAGAATATTGTCCTATACTCAGAATTACAACAGTTTTCGTTTTAACCACTTTAAAACATGTAAAATAATTTTAAATAAATATTCATTTTATAAATAAATAGTTTTTAATATAAGATTTAAATAAAAATAAACATAGTGCAATTTATCAATATTTCGAACCATGGTCTAATATTCTATAAACTTCTGACGTTTAAAATTAAAACATTACTGCCTGATCATTTTAAAATAATTTATTTTTCCAAAAGCTGCTAATAATAAATTTGTTATCTATAGATAAAAATATTTTATTTATAAAATTCATACGTGATTGTTTTAGAGTGAGTCAGTGATTCAATTATGATTTTTATTTGAAAAATTATTGCTTTTTTAGATATAAATATATAAATTTTTAGAATTTATCCCACAATATATTTGTAGACGACATGTTTCGGCCACGTCGAATGGCCACTTTCAAGTGAAAAAGGGTTTAATTCTAAAAATTTATTTATTTATTTATTTATTTATGACCGAATGTTGGCCGGAATAAGCTAACACCCAGCTAACCTCATCAGGTCAAGCTGGTTAGGGCACTCTATTGTCCTGGAGGTAGTAAATGCCCTCCTAAGGCGGATGAACCTTTATGGTCAACGGCATTAGGATGTGGAAATAAAGGGGAAAATACCACATTAAAGGTCTTAAAGACATCCCATGTACCAGCAAAAAAAAAATGATTGCATCTCAAGTAAAATTTTCCGAGATAAAATAGTCCCCAATCGGATCTCCGGGTGGGGACTACTCGAGACAAAACAACCAAGACAAAAAAGGAAAACCTTCAGCCAACAAGATATGCCACCTGAATGTTCGAACATTGCTGCAGAACAGCAAACTAGATAACCTAAAATTAGAAATGCAGAAAATGAAACTGAACATTCTAGGGATAGCAGAAATGAGATGGCCAAATTGCGGAGACTTTTGAGTGGAGAATATAGGATAATACACACAGGATGTATTGAAAACAAACCTGGCCAAGGCGGAGTAGGTATTGCACTGTACAAGGAATGGGGAAAGCGTGTGAAGGGATATGTGCAATATAATGGAAGAATTATTTTAGTCAAACTTGAAACAAAACCTGTTGATACTGTGTTACTCCAAGTATACATGCCCACCTCAAGCCACGATGACCAGGAAGTGGAAGACGTGTACACGATACTAGACAAACTACTGATAGATGTTAAGGCTGGAGAAACCTGATTATATTAGGAGATTGGAACGCTGTATTGGGAGAAGGACGGGAGGGAACATGTGTTGGACCTTTCGGGCTAGGTACAAGAAATATGAGAGGCGACCGACTGACAGAATTCTGTGCCAAACATAAGCTTATAGTCGCAAACACCTGCTTTGAACACCATCCAAGGCAAAGATACACATGGAAGGCTCCAGGAGACCGACTCAGACTTCAGATCGACTATATAATTGTAAGAGAGCGATTTAAGAATCAAATTAAAGATTGCAGAAGCTACTCCAGCCCAGATATCGACAGTGACCATAATATAGTTATTGCTAAAAGTTCTCTGAAACTAAAAAAATAAAATATAAAAGTAACTATAAATGGAACACTAAAGCTTTAAAAACAAAGATGTCAAAGAAGAATACACGAAAAAACACAAGATTGCGCCACAAAAAAAATTTGACAAATGTTAATGAAATATGGGAGGAAATAAAAAAAAAAATTAAAGATGTAGCAGAAGAAGTCATTGGCAAAGATAAGCCTAAGGCAAGGAAAGAATGGATAACAGAGGAAATCGTTAACATGATAGAAAAAAGGAGACTACTCAAAAATAACCCCAATGACAAGGCCCAGAGTGAATATAGAGCACTGAGAAACAGAATAAACAGAGAGTCACGAATCGCTAAGGAAGCATTCTTACAGAGAAAATGCAAAGAAATCAATGACAACATGAAAAAGGAAATATTGAAACTGCATATGCGTCAGTAAAGGATTTCTTTGGCATGAAAATTGGAAAAGGCAAAGCGATAGAAGCAGAGAACGGGAAAATACTGTTTGAGGATACACAAATAGGGGAGAGATGGAAACAGTACCTGGAAACACTATACAACGGAAGTAATGATACCAGCTTTGAGAGTGTGATAGAAAACGAAACTGATGTGGACGCCGATGATTTGGGAGACCCAATTATCCGAGAGGAATTTGACTTCGCATTAAAAAAAAGCTCAAAGATGGAAAAACACCAGGGATTGATGACCTACCAGCTGAACTAATAAAGTCGGCAGGAACCGGAACTCTAGATGCTCTGTTCACAATGACTCAGATGATTTATAATACAGGAATAGCGCCAGAAGACTTCAAAAGTGTCTAATTGTAACTCTGCCAAAGAAGCCCGGAACAACAAAATGTGAACAACACCGAACACTCAGTATTCTATCCCATGCATCCAAAATACTGACCAACATAATCCTACATAGAATTGAACCAAAAATAGAAAATAGTCTCACTAGCGATCAATTTGGATTCAGAAAAAGAATGGGAACCAGAGAAGCAATCTTATCCCTGCGTATGATCTTGGAAAAGAGGATAAAAGTAGACCAAGATACATATATTGCCTTCGTGGACATTGAAAAGCATTTGATAAAGTAGATTGGGAGAAACTCTTCGATATTATGAAAGAAATTGGAGTCAAATACAAAGAACGAAGACTCATATTTTCACTTTACAAAGAAGAAGCTGCCATAATATCACTTGAAATGTCCAAAAGGAAGCAAAAATACGTCAAGGGGTGAGACAAGGATGTTTCTCTGTCGCCTGTACTCTTCAACGTATACATACAAAATGCAATTAATAACATCAGGGAAAAAAATGGGCCATAGAGAGGGGTTAAAATACATGGCCAAAAGATTGATATGATAAGGTTTGCTGACGACATTGCTCTGATTGCTGAAACTGAAGATGAACTCACTGAAGCGCTGACATCCATGGAAAACATATTTAATTCCAACTACAATATGAAGATAAACAGCACAAAACCAAAGTCATGAGAGTAAGCCGCAATGAGCAGCAGAAAATTAACATATCAATGCTAGGAGTACCCTAAAAGATGCAAAAGAATTTGTATACCTTGGAAGTACGATTACCTGGGATGCCAGAACAAAAAGAGAAGTCAACAGTCGAATACATCAAGCAAGGCTAGCTTTCAATAAAAAAGCCAAAATTCTTGAGTCAAAGAATATTACTTTAGGGCTCCGCAAGCAACTTGCCAAAACACTTGTTTGGAGCATCTTAATGTACGGCTGTGAGACATGGTGCTTATCTGAAAGTGATAAAAAAAGACTAGAGGCCTTTGAGATGTGGTCGTACAGAAGAATTCTCGGAATTTCCTGGAGAGACCACGTCACGAACAATGAGGTTCTCAGGATAATCAAGGAAGATAGGCACCTAATAAGAACCATCTCAGAGAGGCGAGCCCGATGGATTGGTCACATCATGCGCCACGATGGTCTTCTTCACGATATTGTGGAGGGATGGTTGAGGGTAGAAACTGTAGAGGGCGCCCTAGACGGGAGTATTTACAGCAAGTATTCGAGGACATGAATTGTAGCGCTTATGCTGAGCTGAAAAGGGTTGCGGAGGACCGAGAGGAATGGAGATCGAGATGCAAGATTCTGTTGCTGCAAACCAATCCACCGGATTGATACTACGAAGAAGATTTATTTATATCTGATATTTCTGAATTCCACTTAGAATTATCCATCGAAAAAATCAAAATAATGTTGTTTTACTTACCCCGCCTGAGTAATTTGATTTGTTGAGTTCACAGGTGAAATTCACATCTTGTCCTTGGATGAAGGTCAGGTTCTTATCCAAGGTCGTCGGTCTAAAATATGATTGACCTGAAAATAATATAACATTTTAATATGGAGGTCCCTTAACAGACTTCGGACCGGAGTATGCAAGACGAGGACACAAATGAGGGCCTGGCAGTTTTACAGCGGACCGACTAAATGTGACTGCGGCGTGGAGCAGACCCTGTCACACCTTCTGGAGTGTGCGCTGTGCCCGAATAGCTGCACCCAGGAAGACCTGATGATGGCCAGAAGTAATGCCATCGACGTCGCCCACTTCTGGGCAGACAGGATCTGACCCTGTTGTTTCCGACACGATTATATATATATATATGGATCATTTTGACAATTGTTTATTGAGATACTTAAAAATAACTCTTCACATTTACAAACGTACTGCATTCACGTTGAAGGCAAAACCGTGAACTTCATGTATATGAAAAAAGTTTCACCCGGTATATTCACATACATAAAAATAAGTATGATATAGCCCTTGCTGACTTGTACCGAAAACCTCAATATACAATCTTTCGTCTCTTATTTCTGTTCGCTTGTCGCGCGTGTATGTATCGTCATATTGGCATTTTCGATTAGTTACGTAGACCGTCACTCATGGCGCAGTGGAACAGCCTATCACGAGTGCGCTCAGTTGTGTGCCAACGGCCAAGAAGGTCGCATTATGGCTGGCATGGCATGTTATTCCGCCTGAGCCAGAAGTTTGTAAATTTTAAAGTAAAGACGTAAAATATAAATAACAAGTTATATTTTAATAATGTTTATTATTTCTTCGACTTTGTAAGGCCAATGTCATTAAGAAATAAAATGGTCCTGAATGAAAATATTAAGCCTTGAAAGAAAAACCTTCAAGATTGATTATCTAAACAACATGGATAATTCCAGATTTACTTTCATTATAGCAAGTTATGTGCCACCTATTTATTAATTTCCTTAAAAACTTCCGAAAAAATCATTCGTGTATCTAGACGTTTCATGAGTGTCAGTTTTATCTTAAAAGACATGAACATATTAAAAATGAGAATAATAACCCAAAATGTTTAACATAAGTTTTTTACACTGATACAAACATAAATTCACAGCGAACATCATCTTATATGAAATTTCTGTCATCGAAAAATAGTAAAAAATAAACTTCAGACCCTGGGATTCGTACCAAGAACCTTTGCAACCATATTCATTCAAATACCACTCGCTGGTCGCTTGGCCATTTTTTTCGATTGCGGAGTCCAAAAAATCAAAACATATTGTATTATTGATACGTTTTATCTTAAAGATGATGCATGATGTAGCTATATGTATATTTATAAGGATTGAAATACGAGTATATATCTTCATTGGCTTTTAAATATTACAATATTCTACCCCAACCAAGAATATCTTAACATACATATTTGACACTGATGCACACATATGTCTGACACCGGTTAAATATTAAGACATAATTATTTTCCACTCGATTAAGCGTTATCAAACATTCAAACCGAAAATGTCAAGTGCAATTTTATCGCAATTAAAATTTATTCGCATTCAAATTTAAGCAAGTCAATATCTCATCTTCCGACCGCTATTATTATCTTCTGGGAGGCGGGAGATGTAAATAGAGGAGGCATGGAATTAATGACTTGCTACATTGATTTCATTATTTATTTATTTTCTTCAAAAACATTCATATTTTTTTCAGAATTAATTTTCAAGTTTAAACATAAGATTTCTATGAATATTCACTACAATTTTCATTCAACTGCCATAATTTTAACCATATTTTAAATCTCTGCCACGTTCGGGGTCAGTTAATTGCTTTTTTTGAAGAGAGCAGGTGGTTAGTCTGACACTCTCATTTGGTCACATAGGGTGGCTCAACTTAACCAAATACGCTTTTTCAGACATCACACGCAAATAGTCAAAAGCATTTTCTTCTCGAAAAATATGATTATTTTCCTTAAATACGTGATATTTACTAGAATTAATAAAACATAATTTTAAAATGCCCCAAATTAGTTGTAATTTTTTCATTAAATTAGTTTTTGTTTTTACCCCAAATCGCTAATAGTTTGTACCTGATTTAGTTGATTATTATTTACTATTTTTTATATACAATCATAGATCATGCAAAAAAAATTGTATAATATACTCGTACATTCTCTTTGGACTGTAAGGCTCTCATGTTAGAAGACTATCAAAACTATATATTTGGCGAAACTTCTGTTGCAGTGACGATTTTGAACCATTCAAAAAGCTTGCTAGCTTATAGAACTGTACAGTAAAAAATAAAAAAAAAGTAGTGAACATATCCTCTAATAGTCAGTCTACATTAAATAATTAATTTGTTTATTTACGAGAAATATAAATATGACATTGTTTTATTTATAAACAATAATAGGATTGTAATTCGATCATTCAGTAATAAACAATAGACTAGTATTTTTCATTACTTAAGTATTTCTGTTATTACTATGAAAAATAAAAAGATGACAATCAAAAATATTAACAATCTGAGGCAGCAGTGGTGATATGTATTTTTTTTATGAAGCTGCAAGAATAACACGAAAATCATAATTAACTTCAAGCATATTTTTACTCTTAAGATTACTGTTACTTTTCCTCAAGTCGCGATTCGTCTGTACTTAGTTTCCTCTATACGCTGGATTCACGTGACTCCGCAATGAATGATAATAATGCCTCCATTTTCCATCTGAATAACTCCCGGCAGATGTATTTGCATACATTATCTCCGAGTAGCAGCAGTTGACACAGGAAAACCTAATCTGAGACTCACCCACTTGTGGGTCTACGGCTGTACGACTCTCTACGACGTTCTACGCAGCGGCTACGGCCCACTGTATTACTTCCGTCTAGAGCGGATGTGCCAAAAGCACTATGAATTTTAAAAGAAAATTTAATATTTACGTTCACATATAAGTTATTTTGCTTACACATCATTTCAGTCGGTTATGAGAATGACGCAGGAAAGCACTATCTACAGCTGCATCTTTTTCAAGATTCTTACCTCTCTTCGTCGAGAACTATATGTAAAATGTACTTCTTGGAGTTATGAGAGGCAGAGCTTACATGGGATGAAGGAAAAACCAAGATGGCTGACAGAGCCATATGGCGGCAGTTTGTAATGTCCATATGCTCCAATTAAGAGAGCAAATAGGGTGAAAAGAGACTTAATAGTTTTACATACCAGTAGAAATTCATAAAAACATCAATAATTACAGGTATATCCTCAACAATCAATTATTTTGAGCATATAGCCTGATACTTTATATGTTTCCAATAAATTCAGTCTGTTCAACTGGTCAATCCACAAAGGACTCTGACACTTCTCTTCTCCTCTCCTCTCTTCTTCTCTCTTCAGCATTAATTACTGTTTTGTATTTATATTTAGTGATTATTTTATCTTGACGATGGTGAGATATGTTGCTGAAACCGGTACACAGATTAATAAATAAAAACTCAGTGTTTTTCTTTCTTTAAATTTATATTTTTGTCCTTTCTTTCCATTTTCTCATGAACGTTTCAAAAACACTCTACGAACTGCAAGGATAATACAATATTAAGTTTTACTTTAAATTAATTACATGTTGTTCAATATGGTTTTCTACGAGTATACCTTTGTCGTCAACATCAATATTTGATACTACTACATAGTTAACCTCGCATTGTTTTTAAGAATTATTTTTTTCAATTGTCGATGGCATTTTTTCCTGGCTCTCTATGATTTATGAAATCTGTACTATATGTGTGTCGGTAAATCAGACATTTAATTTTATTTTATTATATTTCGATGTTATATGTTACGCATGTATCACATTCGCAGAATTATAACTATGCGTGAATTTTTGTAAACTAACATAGCTTACGAAATTATTATTTTTTTATTGAATTATTATAAATCTATATATTTTTTAAATTGTATTTTGCTAATATTTAATAGTGTTATTGAAACCCCTGTAAATAAATTATAGTTATTTATAGTTTCTTTTTTTTGTGTCTTTCATTACTGAACTAAAATAGTTTTTAAAATGTTATTTTTAAGTGTCCCAAAAGATATAAAAACATTCTTAATTTTTCAATTTCAGTTTTTATTTTTAATACATATTTGCAAGTTTAATTATCTACGTTTGTATCACAAAGTTGCTAGATAATATTCGAAATGATCAGTTATAATTATTATTAATTTGGGTGACTTTTCAGTAGTCCCTCGTACTAACACATTACCGCGTTTAGGTTGCGGTTGCTTAACCGCGGCGGCATATGTTTTATGATTATTATAATATCATGACACCCCGCTTTGTAAAGTGCTCCTCAGAGCAGAAATTTACAACCAGTTAAAACGAATTTTCTAAAATTATAGCCACCAAAAATACAATTGGCATTCATAAGTTTTATGACTTTTTACTATATTTAATATAAAATATTTATTTTGTTAATTTTTGAGCCTCAAATATATAACAAATACTACGTTTGTTATTTCACTGAAATTGCTGAAATCATAGACCCTAAATTAAAACCCCAATATCCAGTATAAATCAACAAACGCTAAACTAAACTTTCATGACGTTGGACTATATTGAATAACACGAATCACATTAGCATGCTTTAAAAAGTAGGTGAATAGAACTAAAGTTTGTTAAAACTGTTTGCTGCAAGTTATAGGATAACTATTTAAAACTTATACGTTTAATTTCTTTTAAATACTTTAGGCAATTCTTAAAATTAAATGTAACGATAAAGGAACTCATGTTTTTTATATAATTACATCAAAATAAATAGTTATATTTTTATAAATTTTAATTAATTTGAAATGTACGCATTTATCTTAAATATAATACTTTTTAAACGAGTACACAAGTTTGTTTTTTTCTGAAGATCTGGTCCTTATCTGAAGAATATGTTCAACACAAATTGCTGCCACTCAGTTCTCTCACTAGCCTCTGTCTATGCCTTCTTTTCAGCATCCTCAGTTCTAGCATCCTCAATAATCAAGTTCACCTGGGAACATCAAAAGCCTGAAGACTTGAAGAAATGGCAGTTGTAGTATACGAGGCATATTTTGAATGATTTGTTTATTAAAAAATATGATGAAATCGGATTATTAGCTCAGTGCTCCTAAAGGCTGCAACAGTTGATCGTAAATATGTGGTGATCCTCAATAAACTCACATCTTGAATCCTTAGATATAATATTTTATTTAAGTATTACAAATTTTATTTTCATGTTTGATACATTGGGATTGTGTTAGTTAAGGGTTTAAGGAATAGCAATTAATCTAGTTCTCGGGTAGAGTTAGATTATATGGGGGAGGAAACATTACAGACTACATTGGAGCACATTCCAGTATTAAGGAAAGGATTCGGTGATATTTTATGTATTCTACTACATCACTATTAACTGCTTTACGTAATACTTCCTACTAAGAACTTTAAAATATGATTTTGAAAAACTAGCAATCAATAAACTTTAAATGAATCTCAAAATAGTTTATATTAATCGAAAATACAATAAACAAATTTCCCAAAATATGTCTCCGATATTAGAGCAGCTCTCTGTTCAATTCCTCGGGCTTCTGCTTTATAAGTCTATAGAAAAGATATATTTTTGTGAATTATTCGGGTGTAGTGATTTCCTGGGACAAGCCATGGACTATGGTATCAAACAAAACTAAGTGGCGTCAATTCGTAGTGAACATATATATTAATAAGTGAATAAAATCAAATTATATTCAAAAATATGTCTTATAGATTTTCATTATACTCGTGCTTTACTTACAAAAACCTTAAGAATAATAGTGCTAAGCTTTTCGTACTCATCAGTACAAATCAGGTCATGTATATAATTTTTGTAGACTCCAGAGTTAGATCTACAAATTTATAAAATCACAAAAAAAACGTTAATACTATAAAGTTTTTCTTTTCCTGAAAGCAAACCTGCTATAAATGAAACGTTTTCATTCCGATACAACCGCTGGGCAATCATAAAGTGCATGGCAGTGGGAAACTTTTCAGCGATTTCAACTTTACACTTTCATGAGCTTTTATATAAGATGAGCTTTTAATACAAAATACCTCTCGACTACATTTTACTTTTGTTTTCAACTTTTTGACCTGATGGAAAAATTTCAAAAAAATATTGTTAATAGAAAGAAATAATGAACAATTTAAAACGATTGAGTTTTTATTTTTTCTAATATACGTGTTTTATAGACAATCCTTTTTCTCAAGACAAACTTAAAGCGAGAGAAGTGGAGGGAAGAGGAGTGGAACTAGTTGAGCCATATTTGTATTAATCGGTTGAACATAGACAGCTTAACACAAAACATGTAAGTATTGGGCGTATACGTTAAAGTAATTAACAATCAATTAAGGATTTTAATGTTATTATTATTATTTAATAATTTAAGACATGGCCCTTGCGTCGCCATTTTTTTTGTTGTGACAGGTGACACTAGTTTATCAATATTTTATATTAAATATATTACAATATTCTTCTCGACGATTTCTTCGATTTGATGACATGCTTCTCATCCCTCCACCATGCGATCAGATGAAGATCCTGGCATAGCAGTGTCACTTTAGTTATTGGCGATGTCACGGTGATCTAACGAGAACCATGCTTGCGATATGCTATTGTAGCGTTTTACAAAATGAAATTCATAAAATGTTGCAAATTGGAAAAGAATAACCTCGCAGCATAAAATGAAAAAATCTCTGGACTTTTGTGTATTTTCAATAGAAAAACTCATATAAAAGTATATTCGTTAAAGCGCCCTGTGAAATTGTAGAACTTGTTAAACTTGTTAAAACATTCCGGCGTGATATAATTATATTTAAAAACTGTCAAAGAGTTGAGATAATTTAATGTCCTAATTCAATTCGTAAAAGTGCAGCGAAGAAAGCTCTAGAGACGCTAAAAATTGCACAAAAAGCTTTGGGGAAAGTTCCCGAACGGTAAGAGCACAGAGGAAGTTTGCGTGTAAAATGGGCATTAAAGAAATTATTCCAGTGATAAAAGGCTCTTCCGGTGATTCCTTGTCGGCGAAAGCTCGTAGGTGAAAGTTCTGAACGAATTAGCTTTGTCGTGAGTTTGAGCCTTTCTGATAGGAGCTCCGGAATTCTATGTAATATTCTTCTGGAATAACTTTTAGGTTAAAATAAATTTAATGAAATTGAATTATAGTTTTCAGTATTTAATAATCCTTTATTTTTGGTTCTAAATACTTTTAATATTTCAAATAAATATTTTTTTTAATTTTTGAGACACAAATTAAAAAATATTGTTTTATTTTTCTTTATAACCATATACTTTATTTTCTTCTTCCCATATTTGTTCCACATCGGCAATATATTTTCAGCATAAATTGCCACCACTTAGTTCTGTTAGTTACTAATGTCCATGCCTCGACCCTAGACATATTAACCATACACTCGAAAGTACACCTCAAAACAATTATAGTTCTTAAAACATTCGCCCAAAGAGTTAAAAAGACGGCAGCTAAAGTATCCGAGGTGAAACTATGGGTGATTTTTTTATTCGGTTTTCTTAAAGTCGGATTATTAGCTTGATACTTTCAAGATTTGAAGCTATTAGGTCTCAAGAAGCGGCTCAACTCTAACAGTAACACGCGGTTAGCAATAGGTGGCGACCCATCCAAGTTGTGGCCCGCTTCTAATGTTACTTAACTTCGGTGATCTAACAAGAATCACGCTAAAAATACACGAGAATAATATAATAGTATTGTTTAATGTTAAAAGATTTTACATGTGAAACTAAATACGCTTTCTTCTTAAAAAGTATAAAATCTATTCTGTTGAATGACAATGACACTAAATTTAATATCCACATTTAAAATAACATAATTTTCGTCAGTAAAAGACTTCTTAGATTTTTTTTTCCTATCACTACATATTTGAAGCAAAATAATACATACATATTATTTTGTCATTGTCTTTGTTTCGTTTCAAGACTTTTCTGCACTTGGAGCTCCACTAAAATCATACCATATACATTGTACTGTTTTCAACAGCCTCAAAGAAGAAGTACTAAGTAGCTTTAGAATAACGCAGCTGTAAAACTAGGGTAAATTTTAAAAGGTCAAATGATTTACCCGACGTTTTCAGGACCTGTAGCGTTTCATTAAAACCCAATAGAAGTAAAAAAAATATCCGTCAAAAATGTCCAAAAAATGATAATAATATATATATTTTTTTGTGAATGTAACGAGAAAACATCTCACTTTCCTGTATTTAAAATTTAATGAAGGTCAAAAATAACACATTGAATTACATAAGTGATTTAATAAGAAATATTTATTCGGTACAAGATTCAATATTTTCACTTTCTAGGCGAAGGCTATTTTCAAGTGGTAAAACATTTAATGCTTTGACCTTGCAGTTGCTATTTTCATGGTAACTAAATGCTCTACGTTTAGAACTGAGTATTGTTTATTTCAGTTCCTCGATAAAATATGACTGAAAAATCTAATTTTTTCCATTCGTTAGAGCCCTGGAGGAAAATTACTGCTCTCAAGCATTCATTCCTTCTTCATCGCGGTGCAATTAACCTCTCCTCCCCGGTGATGTGTATCGACTACACATTACTTGTAATAACTTAAATATCTCTGTAAATATAATACACACAGGGTTCAGATTTAAGGTATTCCTCCTTAATACATTTACGTATTGAAAAAAATAATAATATTTTTAATAATAGGCACTCATCGGGAGCAGGAAATATTTTTCTACAATTCGGAATAAATTCACCACTACAATCAAGACGCGTCAACTGTCATGAATTCATTCGACCTGTCGGAAGCGTGTACGAAAATAAAATAAAAAATACGTAGGCATCTATACTCCTCACTCTCACTGACGTACTAATATGAGTACGCGAGACGGGGAATCTCAGTTGCGTGTCGGCTACTTCAAATGATTTCGATGCGCGTCGGCTCATCGATATGTCGACAGGCTAAGTAGTGTTAGTAGCTCTCGGAAGTTCACGCGCCAAGGTGCGTCTGGCCGTTTGAGGATTCGTCTGATGTTTTTCATGTTTTTAGCTATTAAATGTCAATTATTACTGCTTATTGACATCAACTATTATAAAATTAAGCGATATCTTTGAATATTTTCATTTTTTCGAATTTCTACTAACTTTATTCACTTTAAATCAGAATGTGTAACGATTACACATCACCGGAACGCGCGGAAGTTTTTAACATAGTAAGGCGAGGGTTAACAACCCTATTATTCTTGAATGTTGTAACTTCTACGTTCCAGATAATTTCACCCGTGCCATCCAGTGTTTTTGATCCCAGTTGATACTTGTGAAGCTTCGAGCATTCAATTTAGTACAACGGCATTGGCGCTACTAAATGGTCTACCGGCACACCTCGATCCTTTTCTTACAACCTTTTCTTCTTTTGTCGATGGTATTGTTCTTCTAGATTTCTGTGATATTTGACACGTGTCTTGTTCTTTTAAGTTTTTTATCTCTTTTGTGTGTATTGTATGTTTATGTATACTCTTTGTTTCTTATTCTTTCTTATTCTATGTACCTTGGAACTGCGGTTCTGTTAAGTAAATAAATAAATAATCAGCAATATGTATTGCTTGATATCGTTTATTTAATGATCTATCTATACGTTTATTTACAGTATGTATCTACTGCTATGATATTTTCTGGGAACATTTTTTTTTATTTCCTACACTCATTTTTCGGGTGTTATTTTATTATTTATGACAGTGGGTGATAGATCTTTAAAGTTTACACAACTGTTGTTCTCAACTTTGAGTAAATTCAATATTTTTTACAGAATAAACTTCAAAAATTCGTCTCTAATTTACAAAAGTGGCTTTACTTAAACTACATTGTTTTTAAATAAATATCACTTTAGTATATTTTTTTCAAAATGAAATACTAAAATTTCTAAGTTTTCGTTTTTTGTAAAATATATTTGCTGAATATTTTTTCACTATTCGTTATTTAAAACTCATTCAGCTATTCAAAATACATATTTTAAATATAAAGTATATATTAATAATAAAATAAAGTAAAAAATCTTATTTAAGAGTTTATATGAATAAGGTTATTGTAATTTATACTCATTTGGAAGTAATTCCATATGAAAATTCACTTTCTCCTCTTGACTAATAGTAAATAATTAAGCCATTTGTTATAGTTCAAGGTAGAGCCGCTCCTTAGGACAAAATGGTCTAGTCTCGGGAGCGTTGAGCTAATCATTTAATTTTTTTAAGAATTTGAGTAACATATCAAAAATATGCCTCGGATACTACAGCGGCCCCCTCTTCAAGTACTTGGACTTCTGCTCTAGAGGTTATCGGGAACCATATACTGTCTCAAGTAAACCTTCAGTTACGGATATTTCCTAGAACGAGAAACGTACAGTGGCAGTTGAAAAACGTTGAAAGTGGTGGAAATTTTTGGTGACCATATGTTCCAGGTATGAAAAGGTTATTGGAAGAAGAATATTATAGTTAATTTATTAACTTCATACGAAAATTGACTATTCATCGGGTCCTTACCTCTCCTCATCTTAAAATAGCATCATTTTTAAAGCGCATATATACGTTCTATTATAAAAATCAATTCAGGCAGCTTATTTGACACTTTAGATATATGCATGCAGGTAATCAAAGATATCTTATTTCTTATATTGTAATGAAAATATGCTCTTCAATAGAATTGATTTTTGTATGTATCATGTTAAAATATATTAATTCAGTAAACAGTCAGGTAAAGACTAGTGTCAGCATACTATGTTTAATATTCATGCTAATTGCACTTCTTGGAAGCTCTCATAACCGTAACTTGCACTGAAAAAAAATTAGATGCTCCAGGCATCGTCTAAATTAATTTGAAAGCCTTCTACTTGGCCGGGATCCTCCCCCGTAGTCCACCTACTCTCGCCTCAACAACTTCCGGACTTTATCCACGCGAGGGGAAATTTAAAAAACACTGAAGATTCTTTCAGCGCCTTTCCGGTTTGCGAAGATTTCGAAAAATAAAATGGCCACGATATTGCTGAAAATTTGTTTTCAGCGATTGTAATAAATTTTGCATTTCGCTACGGAAACAAAAAATGTTTGAAAATATAAATACTTTTCTTATATTTTTTAGAGTTTTATTGCGAAAATGAATCTGTTGCACTTTTTAGTTCTCTCCTTAACTAGTGCATTTTATAAAAGTTTGTAATATTGCATTTTAAAATTTCTTAAGAATAAATTTAAGAATATTACACTTTTTCGTATTTAAATTAATTAAATTTAATAAAAATGTGTTTCAATAATTTTTAATGTTGATAATAAAAAATATAATATATAGTTTTAAGTAATAACCTTCAAATTTAATATCATATATTGTGATGATTTCTAAAATATCTGCAACTTTTGGAAGGTAAAACCTCTACAACTCGAGGCACGCACGCAGTATACTAACTTCATCGAAACGTTAATGAGGTCAATTGCCATGTTATTATGCCCTCTATAGTCCATTTATGAGTTTCCGTATGTGACCTGCAAACAGGACAGATAAGGGTAGATTTTCGAGCTCACTAAGCCCTAAGAATCATTGATTTTTTACGTGGGAAATTTACAATCATTATTTCATACACGCAAACTAATGATGAAAATAATGGCGATATATATTGATTGTGTTGACGTTATATAAAATTGGCGTTAGCCTTCGAAATGGCTAGGAGTAAAGCCTAAGTATTTCATATATTCATGAGAACTGAACAAAATACTGTTATACTGCTAATCCAGAGCATTGTCTGGTGCTCCACATTTGCTCCATATCGCAATAGTCCGCAGCAGCCTGGCAAGAGTTTACGAGGCCACAGCAGCAGATAGTGCCTTAATGCGAGGATAAGAACCTGGCGGCACACGATTTGTTTCCTTGGTTAGCAACGCAACGTTTATGCGCTTGTTTCGCTTAAAATTCTTCAGCAATGAGTTTTAAAGCGAAAGATGCCCTCACCAAGTCTATACTACAAACATATTTTTATGTTGTTTATAAATATGAATTAAAAGCATGCTCAACTAGTTGGAACGCTTTATTAACATAAATAAAAATAAAGGTTTTGAATTCCAGAGCTGCAACAATTTGTAAAATATTTGTGTTCTCACATTGTGTTATGGATGATCTTTTCAGAAATTGTAATGCATACACCATTTCATTTGAATCTTCTTCACTGTACAAGCTGCTCTAAAACAAGTGTTTTTGTGCTTTTCAATAAGTAAAGACATCTAGATACTTTTTCAAATTGATGCCTTATTCAATATTTTATTTACTATTCGTTCTTTCATATTCTCATCTAATATAAAACCTACGATTTTCACAAATTATCAACAAATTTTGTAGCCGCTATATTTCCTTTGTATGGTCAGGGATTCAGCTTAAGGACAAAATGGTCCAGGCCTCGGGAGTGTTGGGCAAATCATATTTTTGTAAAAAAAAATGAAAAATCACCCAAAAATATGCCTTAAATACAATAGTTATTCCTACTTACATTACGAGAGTGGGAGATGCTCAAAGTTGCGTATAATCATTCATATCTCCAACTTTTGCAACTTCCTAGATTTTGTAGCGCATCTGCCGTGCTTACGGAGTCCATTCATTCCCAGCATTATTGGGTAACCGTGTTGCCGGCTTCTGGAGCAGGATAAAGAAGTCCAACAACACCATCATCCTTTCTGCTTCTGAATACCTCAATTCCTCCCTGAGCCATCGCTGGATGGAGATGATGCAGGGATCAACATGAGTTATTATGTTTATATAAATTTATTTGTATCTAAAAATATGGCAGATTTAGTAGTTAGTTGCACAACCCTCCCCAACCTGCTGGAATAAAAGATTTTATTATTATTATTATCACTCAGACTCTAGAGGTTGTCTGGAACCATATTCGTATTCAAGTAAACCTTCATGTAGAGATATTTTCAAGAACGAGAAATGAACAATGGCAGATGACAGAACTAAGTGTCGGCAATTTACGGTGACCATATGTTCCATATATATTGTTGAATGGATATGAAAAGAAGAATTTTTTTTTTCTTGCCTTTCTTAAGCTCTACTGAGTTCATATGTGCATTTACAGACAACCTAGTGACATCATATTTTGATGTCACTGACACAAATAATAAATAGCCTGAATTGAAGCGTAATTTGTCACCTGGCAGATAATTCACTGCCGCAAGTCCACTTTGTATCCCTAAAATTCGAAATCTATTGAATGTCATCGAGTGCTTGATGAAAAGGCAACTAATATGTTTTCATACAGTATATCTTTTTATATGCGGATATCCGAAGAATAACTCAAGTAGTGGAGGCTACTTAAGGAAAAGGCAATATGCAGGACATATCTGTCGAAGAGCCGACGTTCGATGGGAAGAAAAATGTTTGGAGTGGCGCCCAAGAACTCGCCGCAAACGAAACGTTGGCCGACCCACTACGAGATGAAATGACAACATCAGAAGAATAGCGAGAGTCGCCTGGATGCGAGAGTGGAGAATCGAAGAAGATGGAGTCTCATGCGAGAGGCTTACGTTTAACAGTGGACGGACACAGGCTGATGATGATTATGATGATATATTCTTTTGTTAAACCATTTTGCATCCAAAATATGGCGAATATATTACTACCATTTTCAGAGCTGTCAGAATCAGCTGTGGCGAGGACATAATCAATACTTTTAATGAGGCCGCGTGATGAACCCAGCTCTAACAATTACAAGTACGTTTATATAATTATGCATAGTTACCTTGTGACATAATGCTTAGTAGAGCTACTAGCCCAAAGGCCGTAGCCGGAGTGTCCATGGACTCTTGAAGTGAATTTATCAGGTCTGCATCACGTCTGAAACAAAAAAAAATACTTACATATTCATTTGTATTTATTTTCTATTTTTCATATCGAGATAATACTGTAAATTGTATTCGTGTAATATGAAATTTTGTTAGTCGCCATGATTTTCGTTTCGACACATGTCAACTATACCTATTACAGTTCTGCTGAGTACATTCTATGTAATATTAACATCGACTTGCCGGGGTGTCAATGTTAGGAATCTGAAAAAAAGCATGAAAAGCTTAAGTTCTCCAGATACATCTGAATTAATATTGATTTGCTAGATCCAATTTAGTCTCAAGTAACAATAAAGTGGAAGACTGCTGTATTCACTCCTCTTACCTTGTCATTTCTCTTATTATTTATTATTATTTTACCATATCCATATTTGGAGCATATGGACATCGCAAATTGCCGTTTTCACAGTTATATAAGCTCAGATTGTCTTTACCTTTACCCAGAACACCTATATTTAAAGTATGTATACCTGGAGGTACATGGGAACGTAGATATTTTCTGAGAGTCTCTAGGGCAAGAGCCCGCAAACTTGCGTAGACTGCGACTATAGTACCAGAGAAAATATTTGGGTGTACAATGATCAGGGTTTTTTAATACGATCGAAAGATCAACCTGACGCTCCCAAGGCCAGGATATTTTGTTTTGTTCTTAATAAGTGGCTTAACCCTCACGGTGGTATGTATAATGATTAGATGTAATTCAATGTGTTTTATAAAATCAGGCTCTTTTGGGTTTTTAACCGACATCGTCTGAATGACAAACGCTATTACCTATATCAATCTCGTGATAGCTATAGCACGTTTTACTTTCATGAAATTTTCACACCTAAATAAACATAATATAAAAAAAACTTTAATGAGTGCATAATAAAAAATCAATTTACTGAAAATTCGATTATATAAATAATTATAGTTGTTGAATATGCTTTTATTGACTTTCTCGCCCATTCTTCAGTATCTCAATATCATGCTTATCTCTATACAACATAAAAATGTTATCAAATTTTCGTATTTCTATTCTACGAGTATTATTACATAAAGGCAGTCTTACACGGCGAAAGTATTCCCATGTAATAATAATAAGAACCCGAAACTAAACGTCCATATTATTATGTAATAAAAGGTTCCGTGTGGGACGTAGGCTTCGGGGACGGATCTGACCGGAAGGACGTCATTAAATAAGTTCCCGCCGCCGGATGTGACCGTTTCGACCGTTCCGTCTGACCGATGAAACATATTTTTCTGTATACGTAGCTTTTTTTGTAACGCATTTCGAAAACACAAAAGACCCGACCTTAAAACAAACTTTTTTGACCGGCCCAAAAAATTTTGATCATTAAATGTTTTTTTTTTTATGTAAACACATACAGGAGAATACCGACAGATGGTGATAGTAATTTTTTTTTTGAAGTCTCATCTTTGGAATTCTATGACGCTTACCATGGTGTATATGGCTAAACGCTGCATGTGGAGTGTTGATCCGCCAACGTCATAGACTACAGCCCGAGATTCACGCATCATCCTTTATTATTACAGGAATCTACTATGAATGGGTGGTCTTCACGGGACGACTTTCGTCTACCACCAGTTTTAATTGATAGGCTATGACTGATATTTTACGGGTGATGGATCAAATTCACACCAACCGGGGTATTTTAGAAATCGATTAAAAATCCATTTTTTTTATCTCCGTTGGGGATCGAACCCACGACCTTTGGCTTGCAAAGCAAACGCTTTACCATTGAGCTATGACCGCCAGCTTTTATGTTTTTATTATAAAACAATTCACATAATGAACGTAGTTGTAAAATATAGAGCTGATCTAGGTCAAGCCAAAAATTGTAAAAGTACATGATAGCAATTTGTGGTGACATTGTTCTTCATCTAAATATTTATTTTAACATTGTTCTTCAGTTAAATATTTAAAAAGTAAAATGACGTAAAAAAAGTATATTTTTCAACCTTCATTCACATAAATAAATATATGATTTTTAAGTGCAGAAGCTTTAAAGTCAGAACGCAACACAACGTGATTTTAAAAATTACTCTTTTTATAAGCATTTTTTTATGTGGCGTGCAAATTTAAAAAATCGCATTTTCCAAGTAAATTTATTAAAAACATTTTTTTCTTAATATATATTTGATTTTTTCGTTTTTTATTTAATTTTCATTTATAAGGACATCGACTGATGACCGATGCCCTCAATATCTAGACTATGTAATCGTAAAAAATGGATAAACACAACAATATTATATTAATTTTTAATTTTATTAGAACGTTTCTATATTACAATATTGATTAAATATCCAATGTAATTAAAATTCTTTTTCAACGCGTCAATCAAAACAAAAACAACCGCGGTTCGCATCCCGCTTCGTTGTTTTTGTGTACAATTGTCGTTGTACAAATGATAATTTGTAATATAGTCAATTATAAAAGTAGATTAGCAGTTTTAATAAACAACCTAATAAACGAAAAATTAAATACGATGAGACAATATCAAGAAGGTAAAATTATCCATCAGTAACACAGGTAAATGATTGGTTATAAAGTCCGAGTCGGAACTATAAGTAGTCGTTTCTCATCCATTCAGTCTATAGTTTGGTTCGAGACCCGAGTGGTACTTACTAAAATAAATAGACTGCCGGAAAGTAATAATATTAAGCTTGTGAATAAATGAAGACTGATAGAATAATAATAAAAATATACATACTTTGAATACTATACATCTATCGTACGATGATGATAACAATGATATAAATAAGTCAGTCTGGGCATAGCAATAGCGCAGTTCGCTGAGCGGTATGAATACCTGGGCATAGTTGGTTTACGGTCCGGTTCGCATCCCGCTTCTGCCGTTGTTTTTGTGTTTGGATTGACGCGTTGAAAAAATAATTTTATGTATAGTATATGTGTATTTAAGTAACAACAATATTAGATAAGCAACAAGAGATAACGTTTCCTAGTATTGATTCACATCCAATGTAATGAATCTTCAGTGATTAAACGAGAAGCGCATTTTCAATGTACATTTGTCGTTGTACAAATGATAATTCGCTTACGTTATAAACGTGCAGTTTTACAACCACACGAATAATTAAAAAACGATGAAGACAAACGGTGAAGTTACTCGGGGCAACTGGTTGTCGTGTACTAAGTATTGACAATAAACTGTGGCAGACGTTTTAGGAATGATACCATTAATCTCTCTTTAACTGAGGTACGCAGACCATGAGTAAACTAATTTTGCTTAAAAGATACAATATTACTAGCCATAATTTTTTTAACATTAAAGTTTATTTATATGCAATCATACTAGAAAGTGTTTACGGTCCGCCATTAGTTTGTGTAATGTTTAATTGGATGGTCAGACGCTTTATATGAAAAGGGTGTGTTGTAATTAATTACGTATAGTTATTACGTTCATATTTATTTAATTATAATAACCTTAAAATATTTTGCATTCTATAAAAGAAACACGAATATTAATAGATTATTGAAATTTATTTTTAATTTAGAGTTTTAATTTATTTATTCATTTACCGCTTTTTATGACATTTCACCATCGTCAAGACATATTTAAAACTGTTTTATTCTTTATAGTATGACAATCCATAAAGTACTGCGTTTTACGAATATAAATTATTACGAAATCTGCTCTAAATTCTGCCAAATAAATCTAAATACGTCATTAATATTTTTAAATTGTATTAATCATTTAATACAACCAACAACACTTCTTTGCAGAAACACCGGTTACCATCTGTTCACCAAGTTGAGCAACCTTAAGCAAATATCATTCTTGAATGATTAACAAGTTAAAGAACACCTTACATCGTTGTCACCCTCAACCAAAGTTTTGTCACCCTCAACCAAATAAACCAGGTTATGAGAATTTCAGGTTGATCATTATATCCTATTAAAATATACTGAATAAAAATTGCTCATATACGTTTAAAATCATTTAGCTTCTCTTTAAACTCTTAGGTTCTCATCTTAAAGGGACCGTTGGAAATTGAGCTTATTATGAATTCGGTAGAACTGTGAAGCTTTTAGTGCATACTTAAGAAAAAGCATGAATTATATAATTAAATAATATAAAATATAATGATATAATATACAAGTAACTCACAATAATATGAGTATATAACAATGATTTTAATTGAAAATATGATCCATATATCAAAAGAAAAATAAAAATAAATTTGATTTGGTTATAATATTTCAAAGAATTGCATTTTTTTCCTATTACTTATCACTTCTAAACACACAAAAAAGTTATCCCAAATACTTAAACGCGTTTTTCATACAACTGAAATTACAATCAAGTCGAAAAAAAATGAGGCAAAATAGTTTTTTCGTAGCGGCGAAGTTCAAACCGGGCGGTCCGTTTTGAAAAGGCAATAAAATTTCAGCTTTTAAATGTTTGCTGAAAAAAGCACTCGGGTACTTTCGACCGATGAAAACTTTCGGCATTGAAATTCAGCGTTTATTTCCTTGCCACCGAAACTATTAAATTAATATACTTACTAAGTTGCAGTGTGAATATTTATCCTTTTATAATAATATACAACGCTGCAAAATAGACTATCGGTATATAGAGATAATAAAATCTCTATACAAATCTGCAACAATGATGGTCCAGCTCCATGATAGCACTAACAATATTTCTATAAACAAAGGTGTTAGACAAGGAGATGTTATATCTCCAAAACTCTTCACAAACGCCCTAGAAGATATTTTTAAACTGCTATCCTGGACAAAATGTGGAATAAATATTAACGGAGAGTACATTTCTCACTTCCGATTCGCAGATGACATAGTGCTAATAGCCGAATCACCTGATAAGCTCCAAGACATGCTCTACGACCTCAATGAAGCGTCGAACAAAATTGGTCTGAAAATGAACATGGATAAAACAAAAGCCATGATTAATAGTCATATTTCACAGACCTTCGATCCTATTTCCATTGGAGGATCAGAAATAGAGGTTGTAAACGACTATACCTATCTGGGACAAGTAATACAACTAGGGCGAAATAACTTCTCAAAAGAAATCGACAGGCGCATACAACTGGGATGGGCAGCATTTGGAAAACTAAAGTACATTTTTAAAGCGAAAATTCCGCAATGCCTTAAAACTAAGGCGTTTAACCAATGCATCCTCCCTGTATTAACTTATGGCGCAGAGACGTGGAATTGTAAAATAAAAGTCACCCAGCGTGCTATGGAGAGATCCATGCTCGGAGTGTCGCTAAAAGATAGAATCCGAAACGAGGAAATACGCAGAAGAACTCAAGTAGTGGATGCTACCCAACGAATAGGCACACTCAAGTGGCAATATCTGTCGAAGAGACGACGGTCGATGGGGAAGAAAAGTATTGGAATGGCGCCCAAGAACTGGCAACGAAGCATAAGAAGAATAGCGGGAGTGACCTGGATGCGGAAGGCGGAGGATCGAAGAGGATGGAGACTCATGCGGGAGGCCTACGTTCAACAGTGGACGGACACAGGCTGATGATGATGATGAATAATATTACGATTTACTTGCATATTTGCACTTAAGATACGATGTTTTTTAAATGATAATATTGCATCAATTTATATGTTCGATTTGCTCAAAATGAATGTAGTTATTTCATTGAATGAATTTAAAAAATACTAAGTAAATAAAAATATATAATTTTATGAAGTAACTTTTAAAATAAGAATTATAAATAATAGTCCAATATTTCTTACATAAGTGATAATCGGATCGGTTAATATTAAAGTCGTAAGTTTGGTGTTTTTTTATAAAAACATATAAATAAAAGAAAAATACTAGCAGATATTAAGATGAAGTGCATCATCCATAAGAACAGAAGATGCGTTCTGTGTTGTTACGTGGGAGCTTTTGATATTTCTTTTGATTTTCTTGGACTGCTGATTGGTTCTGACGGTCTCTTGCTGTTAAACTTCATCAATGAAATTATCAGAGCTACGCGCACAGTTAACGAGGCTGACATAGAATAAGCTCCTACGTTATTTAAACTGTTTTTAAAACGCATAATCTAACCTTGTGTTTTTTATATCTATATATACAGGTATATGTATTATGTTTATTTTTTCTATAATTTTTCAGTTTAAAAAACTGTAAATAGTAGTGTGGAAAAAAAATCGTTTCGAGATTTAATAATGCTCACTAATTTTAATGACTTTGACATATTATTTACTGGGCAAAGCTGCAGGACAGTTCATGACGATCCTATTTTCTAGTTAGATAAAGAAGAATAAAATAATCATGAATGTATTTGTATATAGTTTTTTGAAAGTATTTGTTACATTTTTTCTAGTTTTTTTCAATCGACAATTCTTCATTCACAATAGCTACCCGACTTAACCGAAACATATCGCTCAATAATAAAAAAGTTGGAAAAATATTATAAAATATATTTTATTTTATATTGGTATTTGATACTTTTGTCTCATGCTACTTTATTGGACTACGCTAGCCAGCTATTAAAAAATACAAATCTCTCCACTAAAAATATTCATTTTTTACGATACTGGTTAGTAATATTCATTTCACGAGGTGTTTTCATCTTTATGTTTCTCTTTTTTTAAGTACCAGACCAAAATAGCCGCGTCTACAAAGAGCATTAAATCGAGTCTCAATTTTTAATAACTTTTTTTTAATCTCTCCTCGCGCATAATTGCCACAATCTTTTAAGACAGACCTTATTTGGTGATCTACCATCTGCTCCGTTTTAGAAGTTTTACGTTTAAATTTTTTTTTTCAACGTGTTTTTCTGTAGAAACGTGTAGAAGAGCATCATAATCTTTATTAAGAAGTTCAAATAAGGCAGCTGAACTAAATTGATCAAAACACCCGTATACAGAGACTTTTTTTTATAGATATGAAGTAAATAAAATGCTGAGGCTTCTTCACTTTAATCGTTGTAAAGCAGAGTAACGACTATAATATGTTGATTATATAGAGAAACATCTCCTCATCTGTCCGTCAGGATGTCAAAATAATGAATAATGTTGATATAAATTATAAAGATATTGAAGTTGTCTTTTGGTTTGTTTCATAAAAATCATTTTAAATATCAGCTTCAGCTTAGAAAACATATGTTACACCAACCAACGAATTATAAATTTAAAGTAATAATCAACATATAATTGAATTAAACAAATAAAAATCCTAATTTTACCCTATGAATGACGACAAAACTAAAATACTTTTCTTGAAAAAAATATTCGAGCACTTTCATCATCACTACTTAAGTCATTATTTTTTAATTAATTTTAAGAAAACATACCAACAATAAACTAATTAAAATGATTTTTGTGAGTTTAGATTATATTACAATGTTATAATACTTTAAACTACCACTGAAGGTTTATACCAAAATGCAATTACTGATTACTGACACGCAACAACTGATATAAAGTATTCTTGATTAATAAATATTTTATGATATTTCATCGCTTTTTTTTAAATATTATTTCAGTCCATTAAAAAAAAATTTTTGTTATTATAATGAAATGCATCTTTCAATATAACAAACCGTCATGTTATATTTTGCAAATTATTTAGCAATGAGAAAAGATTTGATATATTGGGATTCCAAACTAAACTCCCATTTACTGGATGAAGGATGCAGGATCAGGTTCGAAAAATTATAAACATCTTGTTTCTGTTTCACGATACATTTATATTTGAATAAAACAAAAACGTCCTAATTTTAAGAGGGACGCCAAAACTAGGGACTTTTTCTTGAAAAACCACGAGGACTTTCATCATCACTATTTGCCCGCTCACATTTCGGCGGTACCACGCGTTAAGAGGACAGTTGTACCACAACTGTTAAACTACCACTGAAGTGTCATACCAAAACAATTATTTTGGCGTACAACAACCACCGATTTAATTATTATGATGTAGCTTTTTTTTACATATTATTTCAGTCCATTAAAAAAAATCGCTTGTTGAGGCTTTACGGCATCAAACTGTCATGTTATATTATGCAAATTACTTAGCAAGATATCTATGAACTTTTTCCACAATGACAAGAAAAATGACGTACTTAGCTTATCCATTGACTAAAATCATTATTTAATTTAAGCTTCATCGTCAATCAAACTTTAGATTAATAAAAATACCCTTACTACAAAGTAATTCCCACCAGCAAACTTTTGTTACTTTTTCTTCGTATTTATTCGGAATTTCGCTAGTAAAGAAAAGCTTGAATAATTGACAAAAAGCATATTTCTAAAAACGATATAAAATTTACGTTTCATTTAAAATTGATAAGACGACAGTTGATCCTTAGAGCAGCTTCGGGAAAGTGGTGGAGTTTTCTATGTTTATTTTTTCTCTTTCTCAGTCAACATACGTTCGATTGAGGACACAGGCATATGAAGAGCGTATTAAAAGCACAGTCGACCGAAAAAGTTTTGTTCGCTCCACCATAACCACACTGTACGATTGTCTTCCACACATTGTGATAATCCATAACTCTCGCAAGCTGTACTCTTACATACGCCGTGGTCCGTTCTGTTTTCATTTCGAAAGTTTGTTTTTTTTATATATATTTTTCATTTTCATCGCGAGCATTTCCGACATGTGAAACAATGCTCCTCAGCGCTGCAAGTGTCGTGAAAAACGGAATGGAGTATGGCGGATTGCGATGATGGTCAGATTCTCATACAAACAATATATCATATGGCACTATTTTTAAAATGTGGAAAACACATGTGAAAAAATAACATGAGATGAATTTTGTACGATGCGTTTTTTTATCCAAATAAATATAGAGAAATATAACGGCCTGTTTTTCTTCATTCAGTTCGAGGTTTTTGCAGAAAGTTAAATCAATTAGCAGTAAATAAAATTAATTGCTAGTAGGCTAAATAAATTGGCAGTATCCACTGTGCCATTATGAATGTGATCAGTTATATAGTTAAAATATCAGTAATATATTCAATATTGGTAAAAATCAATATAAAATTATAATGTTTATAATGTATAATTAACCCCTAAAATGAAAACCTAACCTAACCTTTTATTTTCAGATATAAATAAAAGATTTTTTTGAAATTTATTTCACATAATTTTTTTTTGATGACGTGTTTCAGCCAGGTCGGGTGGCCATTTTCAAGTCAATTAGTTAAATGTTTTTGGCTCTATGTAAAGCAAAGAGTGAGTGAAAAGGTGGATATGAATTGTGTGATATATGTGGTTTAGGAAATCATTTATGTATAAACGAATTCATTGATGTCACAACAAAATAATAATTATAATTACAAAAGCCATTACAAAACAATAAATATTTACATCAAAGTGCACTTACGTAAGAATTCTAGATAATTTTAGCGAAAAATATTTTGGTGGATAATCCAAATGTCATCAGAAAAAATATAAATGGAATAAATTCTATAAAATCTTTTATTTATATCTGATATTATAGAATTCCTACAAGAAATATTGATCGAAAAAATTTAATTAATTAACCTTTTATTATTTACATTCAAATATTTCCGGCCAATTATTTTTTATTTTTTATTTACTGATGATTGATATTTTTCTATAGTCAATTGATTATTGTTTTCTTACATTTTGAGGTATTTATTACTGACCGTTTGCTTAATAATTACTGCCCATTAATTGAATTAGATACTGCCGAAAAAACGGTTGCCAAATACAAACAGAAGAATTGGACCTTTATAAAACACTATGACTTTCAGCCAAGTTGAATTATTAACTGTTATTTAATTTATTCGATTTTTTGGTCGATAATTGTTGATAGAATTCCATAATATCAAAAAGAAAAAATATATAAGAATTTCGTATTTTTGTTTTAATATGGATCACACTGAGGACTGTTTCACATGATGTAAAACTACAGTTTTCCTATCTATAATAACTTCATCAATTGCAATGGGCACAAACGCAGCTGACGAGAGGTAGTCCTAGCACGGTCTTTGGCAATCGGGCTTTCAGCTACGCTGCACCAATGGCCTGGAACTCACTACCGGAAAGCATAAGAAAGCTTAAAGCGGAGGCATCCTTCAGAAGCAGACTCAAGACCCACCTTTTTACTCAGAGAGGCAAAGAAGCGCTTTTGGAATGATCATTCGGTCATAAAAGAGCGCTATACAAATACTAATATAATAATTATAATAATAAACGTACTGACGTGTAAATGATTATTTTCTGATTTAAAAACCTTTCGCTAGAGGTTATTAAGTGTTTTGTAGAAGCAGAAATCTTCCACAGTTTTGTATGAGACGACGACATGTCTTGACTTCGTCGGCTTATCATTGCCGAGTCAGTTACCTTTTTTGATTTGTGACATTGGCTATCCGACGTAGCCGAAACACGTCGTAGCCCAAACAAAAAATGTGGAATAATTCTAGAAAATCTTTAATTTATATTTGAAACAGCATTTTTATTATTTCATGAAGCTAATTAGATGTTTAATTTTTATTATTTTATAAAAATACGTGAGAATATAAACAGATGCTGGTTATCCACGAATTTTGTTAATTTCAAACACATTAACTATACGTTACGTTTGAGAAGGATGTGTAGTGATTACGTATGTATTGAAGGTAAAACAAATTTAATGTTTAATACGGAATCGAAGACGCATTGTTATTTGCCAACACTTTTCACTATATAGGGACGCTTTGAAAAGATTCCACAGTATCAATATTGATCAATAGGTGAATAAAAGTTCAATTAATAAATTTAAGAAAATAATATACTCAATAATATCATTAAAAGGTATAAATTACCTACTAAACGTCGTTAGAGATTAAAAAATTTGTTGCTTAAGGTTAGAGTATCATTTTTATCAGATGTACTACTCATCCAAGTGCGATGCTGTGAATAAATTACACTCTGATAATATATGTATAAAATTTAAATATAATTGCATTTTTAATGCATGCAAATAATCACTGAAATTACATTTTGTACTAATATACTTTTATTTTTCAACTCGGTCACGTGAGCAGAGTGGCGCAGCGGAAGCGTGCTGGGCCCATAACCCAAGAGGTCCGTGGATCGAAACCACGTTCTGCTAGTTTTTTTAAATACTCAAAAATAATATAAATTTAAAAAAAACTCTAAGCATCTATATATAAGTCAATGCTAGGTTATATATAATGGATTCAGTAAACGTAATATTGGGCGTATGCTGATTTTTTTACTTTTTGAGGAATCACGTGAAAGAGACCGGATTAAGCAGCTCTTAAGCTTTCCTTACAAAAACCTTTATCTAATTAAGACGTGTTTTTGGAAGCCTCAAAATAGTGATAACTCTTTTTTATACCTTAAAGCCCATTCTTGAAACGACATCAAAAATATAATACAATTGATATCAGCTTGATATAGCTGTTTTAGGCTGATGCCGTAAAGCCTCGAAAAACGATCTTTTGTCTCTTATTATCGTTCGCTCGCCTGACATGCACATCTATTAATGTCAGTTTTAATTTTAGAATATTACGCAGGCGTTTGCATACGCCATTTCATTTGTTATGACAGTTGCTCCATTTCATGTTTTTGCAACAGTCATCTGTTATTTGCTTTATTGTCGCGATTATTTTTGGCGCGGCATGTCACAGTGTCCCGCAGTTGTCAATTTTAACTGGCGCCCGGCCGGCGAAATGCCATACCGGTCGGGCGTAGAAATCAAGTATTTAAAATAAACGCGAATTGTGATTCGAAAACCAGTTCTTTGTGTTATTAATCTGTTACTGCATCCTGTCGCCCAGCTATTCGATACCCAACTTAGAGAGGAGGATATATAGAAGGACAGAACGATCAACATGCCAGCATCAGAAATTTACAGCAATATTTGACTGTCATAAGCTCCAGCTAAGTAGCGGATTTGTAAAAATAACTTTAAAAAAACTAAATATTATATTCTTTTTATTCTGGTTTTACATTTTCCGACTACAATGGAAGTTAGTTCAAAAATTCAGCATTGTACATTTCCTGAATCGTGAATTCGTATGAACTGATATTAAAACCACACTCGGCTATATTTTTCATATTTCAACTGCCTGTGAAATAATAGTAAAGCTCATATTTCTATATATCTGTGATATCTTTTATTTGAACGTTATCCAATCACCATACAAATGCTTATTTAAATGGTTTATTATGTAATAAAATGTTATCCATATTTTTTTTGTTATGTAGATACATTATACTCTTTATATGATCGAATGGAATGATAAATGTAATAACATTATTCGGGAGAAGACAAAACATCTCAAACAGGTACTGCATACGTGCATATTTATTTTTATTTTTATGTGATCGCATGTAGGAGAGCACAGCCGGTCAAGACCAGTGCACAATATGACTAAATGAAGAGCATTCCAAAGCTTACCAGTGGCATTAAGGAAGGAACTTTGAAAGTTGCCAGTTCTTGGTCGACACACGTTAACCGTGTATGGATGTTCGGCAAGTGTAATACGAGCTTGTCGGTTGTGGGTGGGTGCAGGAAAAATTAGTTCTGTAAGTTCCGAAGAGCAGCGACCGTGGTAATAACGGTAGACATGACTAAGTGAACCAATATTACGCCTGTGTTTTATTGATTACAGGTTAGACGTAAGTGTCATTGTTAATCAAACTAATTGCTATTCTTAGAACTGAGTCAATTAAGTTTAGAAGGTATTTTGGGTTTCAATCTAAAGGTGACTGCCATATTCAAGGATAGGTCAGATTTGTCCTTTATATAGAAGAAGAAAATGTTTATCGTTGAAATACCGACGTGAAAATAAAACTGATTAACCCGACTGTATCACCATAGTCCAGCGACAATATTATATCGTAAGCGCGGCTTTCGATAGATCATGTTAAGCAACAAACTTAAGCAGAATTTGGCGCAGACCAAAACATGGATGGGTCACCGTCTGTTGCTAATCGCGTACAATGATCAGATTAAGCCGCTCCTTCGAGCGATGTTGTCTAAATTAAGCGTACATTAGTGTAATCACCCATTATTTTTAGCATAAAACAATAAGAGTTATTGTATTTTAAAATATCCTTTAATGGATTGTCTAAACATCCGTCGGGTCACATGTCACGTGAGTTTTCGTTTGTTACGTCTAGGTGGCGTGACATCCACGTGACATTACGTGACACCACGTGACATTTGGATCCCTGCTCCTGACGCGGGCTGACGCGGCTTGACGCGGATGACGCCAGAGATCTGAATTCGCTTGTTTTATATTTATATAAACACATTCACGGGCAAGCGAGATCTTATTTTAGATTTCTATGACGCTTTTCAAAATGATTCAGGGGTGTATGTGATCCAGCAGCGTCATCAGACAACAGACCGAAATTTGCGTACCGTTTATAAATTACAGAAGGTTGTTTCCTAAAGAATCTGCTTGGTGTTTTTTACGGGAAAAATTTCCTTAACTTGAAAATTTGATGGATAGTTTGTGTGCACTATTTATGTCAGAAAATAAAATTCTCATCAAAAACCTATTGGAAATTAGTAAATATCAAATTTTTTTAATAATTGATGTTTGTCATTTTTATGTATACACATACAGGAGAATACCGAGAGATGGTAGTATTAATTCTGAAGTCTCATATGTGGAATTCTATGATGCT
This sequence comes from Glossosoma conforme, assembly GCA_022606575.1. NCBI lineage: Eukaryota > Metazoa > Arthropoda > Insecta > Trichoptera > Glossosomatidae > Glossosoma > Glossosoma conforme. The sequence goes on from JAGTXR010000039.1 coordinate 1,211,669, forward strand.
TACCATGTTGCATATGACTAAGCGCTGCATGTGAAGTGTTGATCCGCCAACGTATTACAGGAATTTACTATGAAAGGGTGGTCTTTACGGGACGATTTTTATCCACCACCAATTTTGATTAATAGGCGATGACTGGCATTTTACGGGTGAGAGATCAAATTTACACCAACCAATATTTTAGAGCTCAGAAATCGTTTTATTTTTATTTTTTATCTCCGTCGGAGATCGAACCCATGACCTATGACTTCCAAAGCAAATGCTTTGGCCATTGGGCTTTACCCTCAGGGTCAAACCTTGAACTAATTGCATGACTTTCAACCATTTTAACTATTCGCCATCATTCAACTATTGATTTTAGACTCTATATTACAAAGAAATATTTTCAAAAAATTCATCGAAGAAAAACGTCAGTCATCTTTGTTTTATTGAAAAAATCTATTACGAATAAAAAAAAATTTAAAACCGTAAAAGCAATGATCAAACATTTTAAAATACTTAAAATTAGTGAAATAGTTAGCAATATTGACCTGAATCAAATCCTGAAGTGTGGACCGTCGGGAACAATATACATGAAATGTTCGTGGTGCAGCTTCAAGTACGGAGAAGACTTGAAACTATACTAATGACAACTGACAAAAGTATTTGGTGGTAATCTGTTATAAGCATATTCTCTAGATTTGAAACGGATGAGTAACAAATTTTAATTATTATTTATATTTTAAGCATTCAATTTGAGATCCATTTCAATATTAAATAAATATATAATTTCATATTTTTTTGACAAGGACCACACTGAGCACAGTTTAATTATTTTTTTGTAGACTGCAGTTTCACCTTCAATGAAGTTCCATCGTGTATAAGCATTCTGACGTACAAATATTTTTTTGTGAAGAGTTCGACTGTCAGTTAGAAGAAAGATGAGTGGATCTTGCATTGGTTAAGGGAAGAGTTTAGACCTTTTTTAGTAATTAAGTATTGCTTTTATAAATATGTATTTATTTACCTTGTTTTTACAAGGAGCACGTAAAATATGTTCTCTGTTTAGGAGACTGCAGTTTCTTACAAATCAAAAAAACTAACTAACTCGGCAACGACAAACCAACGAAGCCAAAACATGTAGTCGTCCAAAGCGAAATTGTGGGATAATTCTGCTTCTACACAACACTTAATTACCTCTTGTGAAACTTACTTTAAACAGAGACCTTATTTTATGTTATCCATGTAAAAACAAGATAAATATATAGATATTTATAATTTATAATGGATCTCAATGTGAATGCTGAAAACATTGAGGAAAAAAAGTAATGGTATGTTAAGATATATATAATTTTTTTACATATTTTAAAACTAATCAAAGACATTAAAGGCAAGACTTCAGTCTTTCAGTAAGTGATTAAGCAGTGCTCAGTGTGTTTTATCCAAAGTATGAAATATTTATATGCTTAAAATAAAATATGTGTTTATACAACTGTAAAGATTTTCTAGAGTGTATATATAATTAATATGGTACTCACATAAAGTGTCTCTGGTTGTCGCAGCCTCTTGCTTCATTCACATGATTCGGCCACTGGTTTTTCCTCCCTTCACTCTTTGCGGGCGATTTTTCGCGACGGATGAAGTTTTCCCATACAAAAACTCGCTTCTAGTTTTGAGTGTTCGCGAGAAGAAAACTTGTGTAACAAAGTGGACAAAAAACTGTACAACAGCGGGTTATGAAGCGAAATAATAAAGTTGCTTAGAGATAGATGCTGAGTTTTTTGTTTTTCAATAAGTCTAGATTTTTCTACATCTAGATTTATTATCTTGATTTTTATTTGTAACTTAAAACTAAAATGAAAATATTACGAAACAATCTTAACGAATAAACTGTTAAGTTTGCAAAAGAGAGAATCTTTAGCTTCCAAATTCAGTTTTAGATTACAACTTATCTAAGCATTCCTTACTTGAACAACTAGCTACTTTATACAAGAATTTATGATGATAAACATGGTTATAATATTCTACCAGATACTGATAGATTTTATTTATTTATATATATTCGTATGATATATTATATTCAATGTTTTCAGCATTCACTTTGAGATCCATTATAAATTATAAATATTTTTTTATTTACCTTGTTTTCACATGGATCACGTAACAAAAGTTCTCTATTAGGAGACTGCAGTTTCCACTTACTCGTAGCCTTATTTTATCTCTTAACTAGAGATATTTATCTCTTAGAGAGAGTTATGTCTTAACAAGAGAAGGATTGAGAAAGGCTACGAGTTAGTCGAAACTGCAGTCTTCTAATAGAGAACTTTTGTTACGTGATCCATGTGAAAACAAGGTAAATAAATAAATATTTATAATATATATTCGATTTAAATGTAATAAAGAGGAAATTTTAAAATGTATACTTTTCAAATAACTATGAGTATTATAAAACATGATTAAAAATTCAATCAAAGTAATAAAAATAAAATTACGAATTCGAAATTTTTATATCTGATGCTGCATATTTCTTGATAATACAGACTTTTTGATTGTGATTTGAAAAAAAAACTCTTTTTAACATCACCTTTTCAAAAAATAAACATTTTTAATTTGTTTTAACATGGATGACGTTGAATATAATTAAATAAAAAATTAAATACTGTCGTATTGCACTTATTTCTTCGTCAGTACTTCGTAGTAAGAAACTAATGAGGTCTTCATAGAGTGCAAAATCAAAGACTTCAAGTCTGTAAATAACAGTGTTCAACATGATTTACGTCAAAACAATTTTAAAATAATGATTATTTCTTTAATTATTAAGTATGGATTTACTTTTGATCACCCCGATGTTTTCGTGGCCTAGGCAATTTGATCTTTAAAAATGGCTCAACTTTTCTTATTATAATGATTTATTTAAGATATCTGATAAATAAATCACCCAAAATATGGCATGGATAGTTCAACAGTCGTTTGTTCAAGTTTTCGGGCTACTTTTTAGGAGGTACTCATTTATATATATTGCCAGATGAACTTTTGGATTTAGCAATATCTTGTGATAATTTATAGATAATAATAGCTACAAACAAAACTGAGTGGCAGTAATTTATGAGTTATGTGAAGATAACCTAGTATATACAGATAACTTAAAGAGAGCTTAAAGCGGAGGCATCCTTCAGAAGCAGACTCAAGACCCACCTTTTTACTCAGAGAGGCAAAGAAGCGCTTTTGGAATGATAATTCGGTAATAAAAGAGAGCTATACAAATACTAATATAATAATAACTAAATAAACTCTACGACTCAAATGAATAACTGTGGCGTATTACGATCAATTTCTTCAATTCTGTAGAGATAATTAGATTAGATTATTAGAGATGCAAGATATTAATGTCTTGCGATATACCACCGTCGGATGAGATAATAGTCGGCTGCGGGGGAGAGTTTAGTTTTTTTCTACGCATAATGGTCTGTATTAACCCCTTTAATGGGCGGCCGGGGCGGTCGTGTTAATGAAGTCGTTACCGAGGGCGGGGAAAAGTTTGGGCGGACACAATGCGGCCCGCCCTTCGGAAAAACGGCAAGGGCGGGAGAGCGCAGACAATGACTTCTGAATATGTTCCGAGGAAGGAAAGTTTCGCAGGCAAACGAAAAGGCTTCCGCCTTGTCGAATCTTTAGAGAATCGATCGGATCGTGGATTACATACGAGAGCAGCCGAAAAGATGTAGACTTCGAAGAAATGAGTGAATAAATCATATTTTAGATTATTTAATAATATTACATACCTCTTCGTATGTCATCAAAAAATATATTTCTTCATATCTGTTGAATATCTGATTAATATGATAATCACAAATAACTGTTACCTTAACTGCAATTTGCCGGCGGATATAACTCAATGGTCAAAGCGTTTTCTTTGTGAGCCTAAGGTCGTAGGTTCAATCCCCGACGGAGGTTTAAAAAAATAAGGATTTAATCGATTTTTGAGCTCTGAAATACCCCCCCCCCCCGTTTGTGTGAATTTAATTCTTCGTCCGTAAAATGCCAGTAAATAGTCTATTAATTAAAATTGCTGGTAGACGAAAGTCGTCCCGTGAAGACAACCCATTCATAGTAAATTCCTGTAATAATAAGGATGATGCGTGAATCTCGGGCTTTAGTCTATAATGTTGGCGGATCAACACTCCACATGCAGCACTTAGCCATATGCAGCATGGTAGGCGTCAAGAATTCAACTCAGATGAGACTTCAGAATTACTATCACCATCTGTCGGTATTCTCCTATATGTGTTTACATAAAAATAAAAATTGCAGCGCTTAGCCATAGGAACCGTCATAGACTTCCACAGATGACACTTCAGTATAGCTATTGCCATCTGTCGATATTCTCTTGCATGTGTTTAAATTTAAAAAATACCCAGGCCGTGTTCCTACATTAAGTCTTCCACGTGGAAACATGCATGTTTCTAAGCGATTTCTAGTGAGAAAACCCATTCTTTTCAAGGGATAAAAGCTATGATATTCAGAGCCCATAAGTGTTTTTAAATATTTTTTAATAAGATTAGACGAACAATTAACTAGATAAAGTACGGAAATCTCGATATTTAAACTATTTTGTCTTTAAATTGAACTCTTTAACGCGGTGAACATCAATCATTGACTGTATACATATGACATACAAATTATAGTATGCTTCAAATGTTGTTTATCTTTCACATTCTTAATAAGCATTCGTCATTGGTCTAATTTTTTTTTGTAAATAGTTTAATTTTACAGCATCGTAAATAAAATAAGAGTTTTACGATAGTTTGACTTGCTGAAAAATTACATCAGGTTCGGATACGTTCTGAGAATAACGCAGATAAGCAAAGACTATACCTAATTTTTATTTTAGGCCTTCAGCTTGCTTCGCCCCGCAACTTTATTTATATAATATAGTCCTCGTCAAGATCATATGTTTATATTGGCGGTTACAATTTATGCTACTAATTTGTGATGAGCAAATGCTTTAAATATAATAAAGAAGTTTTATAAAAGAAGATACATAATAATCGAGATACTATTAATAATAAAATACTGTTTTTGATTTTCCTAAGAAGACACTATGAGATGAAAAGTTTAGAAGATTTGTAATCCTATGTATTGTGCATCAACTCCAGTTCATGGTAGCAAATGTCATACATGTTAATATACAAAACGATAAAAAATTGATTGTAAGAGGATTGAGGATTGATTTTCGTAGTGAAAAGTTTCGCAGGCGTATGAAACTGTAAAAAAGCCTTTGGTTCTGAGAAATGCTTCGGAAAAAGATAGTATTTAATCTGAGAACTACTTCATCGATGATGAAACTATCATTTTTTATATGAGTACAACATTAATGTTAATTCTTTATATTATGTTACCTATGAATTTTATAGTTAAAGAGTCATATATTTATATTTATAGAATATTTAACTTAACAAAAGCTTAATACTTATAAGCGAATCATTTATTTCCATTTCATAGAGATTATTACAACAACCGTTCACGTTTATGTTGAGTAAACTACTTTTACAATTAATTAATAAAAATGTATTTTTTATTTTGTAATTACAACATATTATACTTATTTTTTAATATGTTGTATATTAACCAACATTAAAAATATATAATAATCATCAGGCTAGTAAAAAAAGCTTTCGCCTAATTATCATCCATTTAGTTAAAAATTATAATTAAATATATTCGTTTTACTTTTCGAATCAAATTGGAACTTATTGACTTTATTTGTGAGACTGTCAAATAAATTATTTTATCGGTAAAAAAACATTCAGAGCTTTCAAATGAATATCGTAAATTAATGTATATTACATTATTCATTACAAATTTATTGATATACAAATAAAAAATATTTTACACTTTTAATGCTGACTTGTTTGATTACGTAATTTATACTTTAAATGACATTTATTTCATTTTTAATTACTTAAAAAATTAAAAATAAAAATCATCAATGCCGTAAATATATATAACATGTAAAATATATGTTGTGGCTTATGGGTTGAGCCGTGTGTGGTGAACTTATTTTAACCAATATTTCGACCGCCATTGCAGGGGTCTTCTTCAGGATTAATAATTTATTTAGTTTTGAGTTGGTTTACCCCTGCAATGTCGGTCGAAATATTGGTTGAAAAAAGTTCACCACACATGGCTCAACCCATAAGCCACAACATCAAATCTAGCCGTGAAAACCTAAGAAGTTATTTATTTATGTACAATATATATTAAAAGTTCTCTTTTTTTCTAAAAATAACATTTAATTTTGAATTATACAACAAAAAAAATATTTAATGATAACCATATGCTTGATTCTTAGTTCAATAATATTCATAATTTATGTACCTGTTTGATTTTTTCGTCTTTATTTATTAGTTTTTTTTTGTGTACGAAAAATATATAGTTGAAAAATACTGAAAAAAATATTAAAGATAATATTTTAGAATTTTAATTTATTTTATTTCAAACTGATGTCAAATACTCTATATGTGTACAAGTTACCCCAAAACTCCTATTTATAAAATAATATTGATAACACGTTCATCATTACTTTGTTTATAAAGAATAATTCAATATAAACATGATTTTGATATCAAACAAATAATTCTCATCTCTCTTGTGATAATGTGATAAAAAAGCAGTTTCAAATATCAGCGGATATTTGTTTTTTACAAAACGATATTTTTAATGAAAACAGTTAGAAATTGTATCGTTAAGCAGATATTTGAATCTAATTTAAAATACTTTTTTAGTCTTTCAACTGAGGTAAAAGTGTTTAAGCATCTACATAAATATTTTTTCATATAATTAGATAAAATAAAAATATAAGACTTAGATTGCATTGAGTAACATTTTCAGGGAATAAAAATTTTCTTTTTTTTGTATACTGTATACTTTTTTATATACACAATTCAAAACTAAGTTTTTTTTGTGATTATTATTTAATTTTTCATATTATTTTCAGTAATTTACATATGTACAGTGTTATTGAAAATATTTTTTCTTTGCGAAAAACAAAATCAAGTGTAGAAATCAATTATTGATGACTTCTCCATAAGATGAAAATTTCCGTGTGTCTTAAAAATGCAGGAATAAATTAAAAATAAACATACTTACAAATCAGTGAATGTTAAATCATTATCGGTTAACAGATGATAAATGTAAAAAATAAAATAAAACGTGTAGAACTTACTGTAATAATGGTTCAATAAAACAAGCACTTTATTAAAATATCTTATTGATGATATAATGAATTCAATCTTAATTATCTAATTTGAATTATAATTAATAGCCTACTTAAACAATGAAACAATAATTGAAGTGCTTTCTTATGACCACTTAACAGAAGTATTGCCAAACAATCTGCTAAATGAAAATCTCTGTCTCATTAACCGTTAACAAGTCAATAAACGAACAAAACTGAAAAACAGCTTAAAAAGTTAAAGTGGCGTGAACTCACTTTGCGTAATCTAACCTTAATTACAACTTTGAAACTTTTCGGGGGCCGTGAAAAACTTGCATCAAAGTTTTCGTGAAATTTTCGCGGAGATCGCGCAGAGAGATTTCAACGCTTAGCGTGCGAAACCCGGTCGACGTCTCGTCCGTACCGACTCGCGGTGACAACTGGCAGGACTCAGCCTTTACGGGCGTAGAAGGATTCTAGCCATAGATGTCTACAATGCAAGCGGACCTCGGTGAATTACGTTTCAAATTAATTTTAATATTCATTTATTTTGTTTTATTATTTTATGATAATTATTAAGATACGCAATTATTTATATTTGGAATTAAATTATTTTTTGCCTTGTTGTTTTGTTGGCTATTTGGAGGATGTTTTTTGTACAGCATCTTTTATCTCATTATGTTTTATGTTTTTTAGTTATAAAACATTCTTTAGATAATTGATAAAATATATTTTTTAAATTTATTATTTAAAAGTCATATATTTGACTTAAACTTTCAATAACACTAAGGTTAACTGTCAATACTTGGTGAAACTGCATAATTATCATAAAAGTAAAAAAAAAAAAAAAGTTTTGATCAACATTTAATTTAAGCGATTAGATGTTTCGGTCTCCCTGGAGACCGTCTTTAATAATGATTAAAATAAAATGGTACACAGATAAACAAAAAATTAAACCTTTTTCTAGTTTTTCTCCAGCTGGAAAGCTGATTTTAAAGCAACTAACGATGAATCTTCGTACAGATACGAAATTATTTTCTCGTTTAAAAATAAAATTACGTTGAAATGTTAAGCTCAAAAATGAAACAGTTGTATATTATACAATTCAAGTAAGTATTTCTAGTTCTACACATTCTAGCAGAGCGTTTGAAATGTTGTTGAAGTTATTAAATATTGAGAAAAACAATTAGTTTTCGCTTTGCTGAAAGGACTTTACTGACACGAGCAGTCTACCTGACTTACATGAAGTAATATCACGAGAAAAGAATAATGAAAAGAATACCACCAAAGTTGACCAGCGGCTGTAAAACATTTAGTCGCAACGTAAAAAAAAAATGATTTTAATTTAAGAAATCTCATAATATACGAAATTTCCTACATCCGCACACCTAATCATGTACTTCACATACAATTATATTGAAGACAATAAGATTTGTTGACCCATTTTTTGGGATACGCAAAAATCACCGCAAAAGAAAAACACGTCCGAACAAAATAATTGTCTTTTTTTTTAATATCTAAAATTGCTGATATTTTTACAGATGACGCTTGTTGTACATTTTATTCATATTTATTATTAAGATTCAATCAATTAATTTGATATACAAATTTTATTAATTCTTTTCGAAAATATACTTATTACGTGTACCCTCTGGATCACTTCTAAACTATAAACTGTATAAAAATAAGTTTTGTTAATTCTTCATACATTACAGAGCCAGTTATTTACTTGTGTTATTGATGAACTTAACAGTTACACAAGTAAATAACTGGCTGTGTAGTAAAGTGAGGTAAATTATAAAAGACATTTGATTTTTAAAGTGTGTTCTAGTGCAGTGCTCTGCAACCTTTTCTCACCTACGGCACACCAAAGTTCTCCCTTAAATTCCGTGGCACACCAAAGTTCTGTAGAAAATAAAGGCGGCACACCAAAAACCAATAAAATAGATAATAATTTGATAAATTATATAATTTCGAAAATTTTTATTTCATGTAGATCGTGTACATAGCATACTACGCAGTTGCCAGTCGACATAAGTAGGTGATAAGCGCAGAAAAAGCATTATAAAGTTATTTAGTTATATGTTGTCTAATTTGACTGCGGCACACCTGTATCGGCTCACGACACACTAGTGTGTCGGGGCACACCGGTTGCGGAGCTCTATTTTATTGTATGTTTGAATCACAGAAAAGAATATATAATAAACGGATAGGACCTTAAGTAGAATAGTTTGAGGGCGTCTAGTGTTGAGTGTACCATACCACAGTGGTAACACACGGTCCTCACGTGTACGCTGTTATCTATGGCAGACAATCCAAGTGCATTGTTACGATGACTTTTGAACGCCAAGAACATTTCTCGGTGCATTCTCCTTTCAGATGCAAGACCATTATTATTGCTGCAGTGACCAAACGAACTTTTTAATATCGACAACTTAAACTTATCAGCTCAAAATTGTTTTCATTCCACTATTGTATACGAGTACATACATGTTGGCAGACATATTTTTTATTTCTTACTTACTGCTTTAACTATTACTTCAAAGATTACTATTCAATATGATTTAAGTAATGTGGTTATTTACCGTCAAATTTTAATTGACACATGCTTAAATTCACATTTGAAGATGGATATTAACAAAAAGACCCGTACGTCTATAAAAACGCGAGGCTGTTCAGTTAATTAAAATTTAAGATTAACTAAAGTCTTTTAAGTTTAAAAGACCTAATATTTGTAGGTAGCGTGTTCACCAAGATGAGTCCAATTCATCGAAAAGATTTATTTCATCATCAACCTTTCCACTATTGACCATTGGCCTCCCGCATGAGTCTGCATACTTATTGGTTCTCTGAATTCAGGCTGCTCTCGTTATTCTTTTGATATCGTCATTACATTTTTTCAAGGGGTCGGCATACGCTCCGTTTGGCAGTTCTTGAACGCCAATTCAATGCTTTTTTCTCCATTGACCATCATCTCTCCGACAAATATATATATCTCATTGCTACACAAGTGTGCATATTTGTTGGTAGCCTTCACCACTTAAATAACTTTTCGGAAATTCTTATTTCTGAATAGATCTTTTAGAGTATTTTCTAGCATGGATCTCTCTCTATAGCACGCTGAGTGACCTTTTTTATTGGTAAGAACTGCTGATAAATTGCACATCTCTGTTTCATAAGTTAAAACTGGTAGCATATGTTGGTTATACGCCTAAGTTTGATAAAGATGTTTCGGAATTTCCGGTTGAAAAATGCATAAAGGTTTTTCAAATGCTGTCCTTCTCAGTTGTATACTTCCACTGATTGATTTGTTGATTCGTTCTAGTCGGATTACTAGTCCCAGATAAGTACGAGTATATTCACTTACAGCCTTAAGTTAACAGTCGAATACATCAAGCAAGGCTAGCTTTCAATAAAAAAGCAAAAATTCTTGAGTCAAAGAATATTACTTTAGGGCTCCACAAGCAACATGCCAAAACACTTGTTTAGAGCATCTTGAAAGTAATAAAAAACAGACTAGAGGCCTTTGAGATGTGGTCGTACAGAAGAATTCTCGGAATTTCCTGGAGAGATCACGTCATGAACAATGAGGTTCTCAGAATAATCAAGGAAGATAGGCAACTAATAAGAACCATCTCAGAGAAGTGAGCCCGATGGATTGGTCACATCATGCGCTACGATGGTCTTCTTCACGATATTGTGGAGGGGATGGTTGAGGGTAGAAACTGTAGAGGGCGCCCTAGACGGAAGTATTTGCAGCAAGTGTTCGAGGACATGAATTGTAGCGCTTATGCTGAGCTGAAAAGGGTTGCGGAGGACCGAGAGGAATGGAGATCGAGATGCAAGATTCTATTGCTGCATACCAATCCACCGGATTGATACTACGAAGAAGAAGCCTCTAATCAAAAAACTAATTATTTTTTAATAAATTTTCCTCTCCGAATGCATGGTTACCCGTTAATATCCGTTAGCAAACTGCATCCTTGCGTAAGGTATTATGCACTTGGAGGTATTTCCGCCGCAATTTGTACCTAGATGGAAGCGAGCGCACTATTACCTTTTATAAGTGCAGTCGTTAACTTTAATAATTATTGCTTCTGCGTACTCACCACGCCAGGAGGAATGATTAATTTACCATATCATCTCTCTAGCTGGAGCATTATATGTGTAGTTTTATTCTATCAAACCCATAGTAGAGTCTCTTAAGCCAAGAATTATATTTAAAATGTAGCTGCTAAGTCTTCAATTCAATTCAATTCAATTTTATTTATTTTTTTCCTTGCAGAAACATTACAAATTTTATCAATTCAATGCATTTCTGAAGTACAATAATATAAATACAATAATATACTATAAAATATAAATACAATAGGTACCATAAATGTGGTGATGTAAAATTATAGACACATATAGTATCACTGACCTCACACTCAGAACTAGCGTCAGGAGACTCAAGATAAACAGTTTGACTTGTAACAACAAAAACCCTGTCATAAGTATATCATGATTGACTCACAAATAACAAGGCATTATTGTCACAAAATAAAACGTGTGGCCTCCATAAACACCAGTACTGAATTTAAAGCAATATAACACTAAATATGTCAATATCTTCACTCAAGTTGGTTTCAACCACTGTTCACTGCGATTCTTTCGTCTTATGCGTATCCAGGGTTGAACGATGGTCCTTTCAGGCCACACTTGAGGCTCCATCCAGCGAAGTCGCGATGACCCCGACTTTGAAAGAAGTTGACAGCGTCCGCCTGCTGATAATCCTCCTGATGGTCATCCAAGAAGGATTGAATGCAGCGGTCGCCTATCTGGGTGAAGGCCCTTGGCGTGAAGATACGCCATCTTCACTCCAGTAACGTTTTTTGAAGGAGCTGCAGAACCACGGATCATCAGACGTGCTGAATGTTGTTGCCTTTCCGCATGCGGAGAGGCGCGACTCAACAGAACGTTGAACTTCTCGGAAAGATTGCTCGGGAGGAGAGGACATCCACGGAGAAAGCACTCAGGTCCTCCAGTTCCTCGAACGATGATTCGTCCCGGCTGAGAACGGGAGTCCTTGGGAGCCTTGCTCGAAACAGCAGGGGCTCCTTCGATAGTATCTTCCGAGGAGTCCTCTTCGGTGGCCTCACTCGAAGCGGATTCTTTGAATTCGGAGTCTCTGCTGTCACAGTTAAGCGACATCGACACAGGAATGTTGACAGCTTCAGCGTAGGTAGCCGGAATTGATTTGCACGCTCGAGGTAAGCGCCTTCTGCGGGAATTCGGCAGACTTGTCGGGTTGGGTGGAGGGTCCACACCAACGGATGTCAGAGCATCATCCATCCCGCATCCAACAGCCTTTAAGAGCCTCTCCAGCAGCAAACGGTGATCGTCTAAGCGACGATTTATTTGCGCGATATCACAATCGCAACAGTTCGCCATCCTGTAGGTAGGATGACTAGACACGTCCGCCCGGTTTGAGTGTCGAGCGACGTCTTCTTCTTTCAAATCCACTTCTAAGTTGGAATATATGATTCTGCTTAAATTATTAAAATTATATTTATAATACCTGCAATTTTTTCATTATTTTTGTATGTAAATCTTAGAATCTCACCAAAAGCCAATGCAGCTGTATAAAAGGCATCAAATAGCAGATGTCCGCGTAGAATATTGGGAGTACAATAGTTAGCTTTTGTGAGGTATGATAACGTGAGAGAGCCTACAAGGCAACCTTTCATACTACCAGTATGGAAGGCTCAATTTCAAATAAATACGTATGGTTTACAAATACGCATGGCTGACTGTAACAAATGCTGTAACAAACCTAAAACCCTTTAATTGCCATGAATACATTATCAAACTGTCCGTTCGGCTTCCAATCATAACACACAGGCGCGAGGTATTTATTTTGGCTAATTGGTACAACAGTTACTCATATTTCAAAGTGCGAGCTCCATTCAGTAGAAGCATCTGGGAACTTTGGAAATTTTGCGATTCAATCGATCTTGAATGTATGCGGTTTGCTGGGAAAACTTTCAATACATCTCGATCAATTAGTCAAATTATTTGTATCAAATATGAACTACAGTAATTTCCTTCATTTCGGACAATTATGTTAGTTGAAATTGATTGTAGAAAAAAAAGGCGTGATGCGAACCCTCTGCCGTTATTTTTCTGAACGAATTGATGCGTTTAAGAAATTTGTTGTATATTTAATTACTTATAATATTGTAATATACTCAATGATCTATAAAAGTAGATTAGAATATTGAAATAATAAAATAATATTCTTACCTCTATATACTCCATATATTTACCTTGAGACAATATCAAGAAGGTAAAATTGTTCATCAGTAACATAGGTAAATGACTGGTTATAAAGTTCGGTCGGACTTATAAGAAGTTGTTTCTCATCCATTCGATCTATAGTTTGGTTCGATACCCGAGTGGTACTTACTAAAATAAATAGACTGTCGGAAAGTAATAATATTAAGCTTGTGAATAAATGTGGACTGAGTGAATAATAAAAAATAATAATATACACACTCTGAATATATACTATAGAGACATCTATCGTTATATGATAAACAATGGTATAAATGCAACTTATTTCTTGCAACAGTTCGGGCAGATGATGGTCGAGTGGTCTAGGGTAATGAACTTGAATAATGGTTGGTTCCAAGGTTTGCTGGTTCGTATCCCGCCTCTGACGATATTTTTTCTGAACGAATTGTTGCGTTAAAGGAATTTGTTGAATTATAGTATGTGTATATTTAAATACTTATTATTAATTCATATGTTTTTAATTAATAGTCTTTAGATATTATCTTTGATAAACCTGCCCTGATGAATGCAATATTATTTCGCGAATCTGAGTATTTCGTTGATTTCTTAGTTTTTTAGGACATTTAAATATTTGAAAAAAAAAACTGAGTCTGGTCCCGTCGTTTGTGGTGAGTATGGGTGGGGGGGCGCACAAAACCATCACAAAAGCCCGACCATCCACATTTGAGTACTCCCTGCTCCCCACTTTCCCGGTTTCGGACATTAATTAGCAATCGATCATCCGACTGACGGCGTTTTGTTTTGTTGGGTCGGATAAATATCAACAGATGACGCCACCGGTAATGGCGGGAGGAACTAGGGAACATTATTTAAAAATATGTATTTATAATATATTTTGTTTATTTATTATTTAAAAAACATTACAATTTTCCAATTAGAGATACAATGCAAGACAACAAGTAAAACAATATTCATTGATCAAACCAAATACAATAATATATTATAAGCACAGTTCTCGTTAAATCTTGTTAAGCAGTATTGGAGAAATTTGAATGGGTTCCAGATATTTGCTTACCACGTGATAATGGGTTGAGCCACCTCTTAAAATATTTTTATAGGCCTAAAGATCATCAGGTTAATCACTTAATCTCATTTATTAATAATTTAGATGTACAAATCAGCGAAAAAAATTGCTTCGGATACAACAGGACCTTCAGGTGCAGAGATGTTTTGGTACAAGATGTAAAAAGTGGCTACTTACTAAAACTGAGTAGCGTCGTGTTAACCATATGCACTGAATTTTGAACAGATATGAGAATCAATATTAAAAAAACAGTTAAAAAAGATAAACTAATTATTTTTTAATATTATGGGCGATCTGTTTATTATAATTTTAATAAGATCCAACGAATAGCCTTTTGCTCCTAAAATATATATTGTTCGATTGAAGATAAGCTTATTTCTTTCAATAAATGCCTCGAATATTGCAGCAGTCGTTCTTTCAGTCTCCGGGCGTCATATAAAAAGTTTCAAGGTGAACTTCGGGTGCAAAAACGTCTTAAGACAAGATATGAACAATGTAAGCTGACGAAACTGCGTGTAAGCAATTCATGGTGATCATATACGTTTGGAATGAAGCGAGTATATGCAGTAATAATATTTTAATTAATTCATTTTTTTCAGCAAATAAAAATATGTTTTCACAAAATAAAACTTTCTCAACTGTGTTGACGAAAAACATGAAACTGCTCCAAGCCCACGTCGCCTTAAAGAGCACACCCCGTCTACAATACCGAAACAAACTTATTACCTTTATTAAAATTAATAATAAATAAGGATTTCGAATGCCTCGAGGGGGCAGAGAAAGAGAGAAAGGTAGAGAGAGCAGATTCGTCTATTTTGTTTGGAATAAAAAATATGTTTAATAAATTGAATGGGTCGGAAATACTTCTGGGAGCATACAATTTATTACCTCATAAATTATGGAGCGAAACAGTTTAATCAAGTGCCATGGAACTCCAAGATATTTCATCTCATTTAAATTCCAGTGACAAATCACGTCGGACAGAAATGATAAGCAGAGATTCGCTTCTTCGTCTCCATTTTTTATAGATCTAACAGAAGGTACACCACAACATACCTGTTTATGCAAGTATAAATCTTTATTTGTTACTTATTTCATATTTTTTGATTATAGTAGAATATTGAGAGATGATGACAGTGATGCACAAATTTCGTCTGTGAATTCTACGATGCTTCCCATATTACATATGTCCAGCGCTGCATGTGGAGTGTTAAACTGCTAACGCTATAGACTACAGACTGACATTTACGCATCATCTATTTTTAACAGGAATTTATTTCATATATTTACTACGGATGGGTGGTATTCACGGGATGATTTTCCCAATTTTAGTTAGTAGTCTATGACTGGCATAGGTGAAGCATAAAAATTCACGAAAAACTGGAGGTATTTATGGTGTTACAAAGGCGATTAAAAAACTTTTGGAATCTTCGTCGCGGATAGAACCTACGATCTTTGGTTCGGTAAACAAACGTTTTTACCACTAAGCCATTCTCATTCGCAAATTTTAAGTAAGTAGTACTAAAGTATATCAAGAGACAAAGGTGAAATGCCGCAGTAGAGCATCAACTTTTACGGCAAGCCTTTTGTTCAAGCCTCCGCACTGTCGCTTACCTGGTAGGCCGTCGTGAACTATATACATAATGTTATCGGTGGAGATACGGGAGATGGAGCTGACATTGCATGAGGTGAGGACCAAGGCAGTTGACATAGCTTTATGACTCATGATGTTCATATACTCCAGTTGAGAGGACGGATATAGACAAATGAAAATGAATAAATGAGTGTTTGGCGCTGTTTTTCTTGATTTGACAGAACGCGACGCCATCTTGATAATATACAAACAAAAAAATTCCATTTAACAAAAATTTAAAAAATATCACCATTTGATAAAAATATATTTCTATACTTGACTTTAGTACTCTGTCGCCAAGCTAGGTCTTGCAATTAATATGGCAGTAAATTTCCAAGTGTTGAATGTGAGGTTTCATATTAAATTAAGGGTTATATTATGTCCTCGTAGATTATTTTCATTTGCTTTGGAATCTCCATAATATAATGAATGCTTCACGCATTCCTTAAATTTTCAGTTTTTATTACCGGGGGTTTGATCAAAAAGTAACAAGACTTAATTTTTTTTTTATTTAATGTAATTTCTTTTCATTTCAAAGGATCTATATTTCATATACAAAACCCACCACTATCGTTATTGTCTAAATTTTATATTTATAACAAACAATTTTATGACCGTATTAAAATCATCCAAACGCATAACATTTTTTACCATTTCAGTCGGAAGCTAGAAAACTTTACTGAAAGACGTCTATAATATATGCTCCCAATATTTAGTTGAAACAAAGAGAAAACGTTGATGAGTTGAAAAGTTAATGGTTCACTTCTCAAAATAACTACAAATCGTCAATTATAAAACAATGAGCAAGAAGAAGAACATTAAGAAGCAATGTAATAACTCTTGGTGTTTTTATATAATTTCAGTAATACGAATATATTTGAAGGAACTTAAGATTTTCTCTACTATATCTGGTTTTATACCCACTGCAAAAAATTATTGAATCTACAAATTGGCGAATAAAAGTTTAAAAACGAAACAAAACGTCTTACATATTTTCCACATAATTTAATATTTACACCTTCTTCGGCAAAAAATATTTGCAGTTTGGATTAAATACATCTGAATAACAACATACGGGAAGAAATACCATGTTTTTATTTTGCTCCATCTATACTTCATTCGACCTTAATTGACTTTATTGTGACAACTCCTAATAATAAATTATCGTTAATATTGGGTCCGCCATCTAACATTTTTTTTTTTCAACTAGTGCTTATTTCGTGAATGGTAACATTAAGCTCATGTCTGATTTGACAGTTTAATTTTAACATTCCGCTGAACGAATATGTTGTGTATACGCTTAAACAACGCTGGAAAATATTGCGACATTACTTTGAAAATCAGGCCATTTTTCTTCGAAAATGAGCAATGAGTGGCCGTTACAGTCAATGGCGATCGTTATCGGGCCATTTTTGTTCACAAAAATTGAAGAGGAAGATATTGGCATCATTTGGTTTCAACAAGACGGCGCCACATGCCACACAGCCGAAGCTACACTTGATGTTTTGCGCCCCATTTTCAAAAAAAAAAAGTTATTTGGCGGACCCGTTATAATAAACCGAACTAAATATTCACATCGAAGATTTTATTCTGGATATTGCTTTTTTTGTCAATAATCCATTTTTATATAACTTAGAATTTTTAATGATTCACTTATTCGTCCCAAATAACCAATTGCATGTATCTTATTTCGAGTAGTATTTTAACTTTAAGACTTGGATTCTTGTAAATTTAATTTATTTAGTTATTATTACTTCAAGAAGAATATCATAAAAAATGATTTTGAGTTTAGAATGTTTAGATGCTCACTTTTGTCGTGATTCTATTTTCATTTAAATATTTCTTAAATAAAATTCCTATAAATTTTCAATTCAAATCACGTGTAGATATAAAACTTTTAATTCTTACAGTTTTACGACTGACCGTTGAGAACATGTGGAAGAATTCAAATTTAGTGGGAAATAAGAATTTTCCATATTCACGAAAGTCGCTGCCTACATGCTCATCTAACATATTAAACGAAAAAGCCATAATAAAGCAAATCAACTACTTTATACTATAAATAATCAAAACATTAAAAGATAATTCCTTCAGATTGCTGGCTAAATCTAATAACTATATAACGAATATTTGGTGGCTATGATTTATTAACATCTATGTATTATTATTATTAGTTTCTATTAAAGAATGATTTATAAATTATTTTGAAAATATGTCTAAGCACAGATGGCTGAACTAGTTCTACTTCCCTTCTCCTTAACTTATCTCTCTATAATTGTTTTTTTTTTGTATTTGTGTTTTCATTATTCAGCTATATTTCTTACTTGTATAATAATATTATTTTTCATTTCATTATTTTTCTCATACATCTCACGTCACTCTACTGTTCCCCATTTGAGAGGACTTCATGGGATAGACATACAGATTACCAATTATATATTTTGGAATATATTTTCTCTGAGAGATTCACTTAGTAAGCAAGCGCATTTCCTGCAAGTTTTTCTCCGTAAAAGTTTTTTTTTCTACCAAGTGATTTGATATCATTGTTTGCGACCAATTATCGCCTACGCGGCGTTATGGTCTACGCCGTAGACGCACCGGAAGTTAATTAACTGGTCGCACAAATATGCCGCACTTTCAATATTGACAAAGCTTTTTCACATTCAATTTATCCATGGAAACGAGATATGTAATGATTGAATACGTCAGTATATCATAACGTGTCATTAATTATAAATAAAAAAGTATTTAATAAAAAAATTAAAGACATATACACTCTTTAATTTTGTATTTTTTATAAGTCCACTTACTTTTCTAGCAACTCTCCTTTATAAGGACAAACATACAACAAAACAATGTTTTTAATTTAGTCATGTGCGGATATATGGAATTTCATAGCAGTTCCTTGCCACAAAATAAAGATATACCAAATTGAAATGGAAAAATCTATCTCTGGAGTATCTTAAATATAGAATACGAAATTTGGAAATTTGGAATTTGAGTTGTGGATACCAGCCAAAACAACGACTGTTGGTGGGGAGAAAGATCGTTCAAGTAAAACCTCAAATTTTGCTTTAGCTGAGTGTATGATAAGCCGTTGGGGTTTCAGGAAGATAGAAGCTATAGAATTGGATTCCATAAATGTAAAAAATAAAATATAAATATATATTTTAAGTCCATGTTCAACAAAGGATAATTTCAGACTAATGATGATAATATTATGAAAAAGATGTTTTGTGGTTAACTAATCACTTTTTCAGTAAAAAATTAGAGTAAAAAATATTGACATGGTAACATATATTTTTTTTTAGATTTCTCCCGTTTTAAACAAATGTTCGACACACGGAAAAGAATATTTTTTAAAAAAAAAAATACTTCCGCGTATGGCCACCGTTTGAAAGGGGCATCAATCACGGCGGTATCGCGTTCGTTATTGAAACGTCCGAGCTGCGATAGAATACGATGTCGTCATCCATTGACCACTTTTGATTAATGAATTCCCCGGCCAGATAAACCGGGTAATGTCTCTTACTTATGTTGTACAAAAAACACAGCTGATATGTCGCGACATATCGGATATGACGCACTCATTAGTGTTTTCAATGAGAACTTTATCTTTCTTAGACTACTGGAAATATGGATTGGATTTTAAAACAGTTGACTGTCATGCAAGTTTTCACATCGATCAATTACGATGCTTTAATAATTGTGTTCTGGAACCGAGGTTGCGGTCCCGAAATTACAACATCAGCTTATATGATGATGCCGGAATACCAAGTATCCGGCACTGAGAATAAGACTAAAGAGTTGAGTTGGTACTAATTTATTTAATACGAGTCCCCTTTTTCTACCCTAATTTTAACATGAGTAAGCAGTTGTAAAAATAATATAATTACATTTGAATGTCACACACTGCACATTCTTCGATAACGTTTTTGGACCTCGATCCCTTCAATCCACATATAGTGGCAAATTATTCGGATGGTCCATGCTTCGTATCGATGCGTAAGCATTCCTTTATAATATTAATATTACTAATACATAGAATTTCGTACTCCGCAAATTCCTCGATACTTGATGTTTTGGACCTTGATCGTACCTGACTGTATGAATCTAAGATAAAGAGTTTGATTATAACGATAACTTTTAAGATTTACAAATATGTTTGTTTAAAATAACATTTTGAACAAATTGTAATCAATAAATTCCTTCAGTATATATTTACATACTCTGATGAATGTGCGACTGACTTTTTTTGTTCGTAAAAATACTATCATATTATCATCATGCCATATCCGGTCTCCTAACTGGATCATATAAACGTTACAAACTACCACCATAAAGCTCTGTCAGCCGCCAAAGTCTTCACCTTCGATACTTCATCATATGTCAACTCTGCCTCCTGAAGCTCCGCCAAATACATTTCATGTTTAGTTCCAGATAGTCTTTCAGGACGGTGCGAGATTGAAGAAACATGACACTGTATTTAATGCTCCCCTACGGCATTATTCAACATTATTCCTAATTTATATCCCAACCAGGTCTACCTTAGCCTCTTGACCAACTGTAGTATGAAAAACTGCCTCGTCCGCTCTTTCACGTTGTCGTTCCTCACAAAGTTGAACCATCGTTCATCAGTATATATATAATCGTGTCGGAAACAACAGGGTCAGATCCTGTCTGCCCAGAAGTGGGCGACGTCGATGGCGTTACTTCTGGCCATCATCAGGTCTTCCTGGGTGCAGCCACTCGAGCACAGCGCACACTCCAGAAGGTGTGACAGGGTCTGCTCCACGCCGCAGTCACATTCAGTCGGTCCGCTGTAAAACTGCCAGGCCCTCATTTGTGTCCTCGTCTTGCATACTCCGGTCCGAAGTCTGTTAAGGGACCTCCATATATTCCACCCTTGGTCATGTCCAGGGGCTAGGTCCTCTTTCGGGGCAATCCAAGTTTTCCCTCAGTTGCGCTTCTCCACATGTTCAGCCGCAGGGTGGCCTCAGGTATCTCCAGTTCCGTTGTCGACTGTAGGAAACTTCTTCTTGATTTGAGCCGTGTAGTTATCTTTTGGTACCCAAACATAGGGTTCATCAGTCTTCTACGTAGACATCTGCTCTTGAAACAAACTATAGGCTTCATTGGCTCTTAGTGAGATGTCGCAGTCACAGTGGTAAAAAAATTAAAGACAATACAGATGCTATTTACGCGTCAAATAATGGCAAGTTTATGTCCAGCTTCTTCTCTAAATATATTACACAGATCATTGCATAATAATTAAAATTAATTTATATATATATATATATATATATATTACTAGCTGACCCGGTGAACTTTGTTTCACCCGAAAGGCAATAAATGAGCAGATTTTGGATTTTATTAAGTTGAATTTTTCGTTACATATGATATCATATATTTGGTCTGGTTGAATTATATTTCAGTAATCGACGAAACTTCAGCAAGTAGTTGTCAGCATTTCGACGAATCGTCAAACGATATGCGTTATAATTCATCGAGCTTAGATTCTTGGTAGTTTCTTCACCTGAAATTAAGAAAACAGATTTGTAATTTTGTATGTAAAGCTAACATCCATATTTGTAGCATAATTATAAAGGGGTGAAGATAAATGATTTTAAATCGTTTGCCGGTTATTTGTCCAATTTTCTCTAAAAAAACATCTTAATCTTTAAGTCTGTTATTTTCCTGGTAATAACCAGTGTAATTGGTCTTTTATTGGAAGCATAAAGCAAAACCAAGCACTTTAAAATGTATGTCATGACGGAATCTAAACTATGATATTGATTATATATATATTGATTACTCACCATTCAATGGATTAAATATCATTAAATATATTACAGATCATTGCATAATAATTAAAATTAATATATATATATATTATATTGGATAAAAGTCATGTATACAGACCACTTTAGTCCAATAACGTCTATGTATCAATAATACACATACTATAGAATACATTTTCTTTTTATTAGATTATATATTTTTTTAAGAATGAATTAAAATGTTTCCCCAATTTTTCAAGTTTCTACGTTTAAAGGAATATTTTGCATATATAATATAATATTTCTTCTAGTTTTTATCCCCCGGGTCTAAGATTCCCATAAATTATTAAGTTATAATATAATGGAGAATATACAGAAACGCAATAAATAAAATGCATACTTCAAGAAAACAAAGCGGCCAACTTTAGTTCAAAACTAAAATTATTACCTCACCCATACAACGAAACGCCAATTGGAGTAAAATATTCTTAACACTTTGAGAACACTGAATTTTCAAATAATTTTACTTAACATTAGGCATCTACTTTATTTAAAAAATATATATCAGTTATCCTTCGTAGTTGTTTATAATCTGATCAACTTTTGCTTCTATGCGCAATATCTCAGACTCGCAGCATTACTTAATCAAAACAAAGTGACGTGTATACAGGGCTTGCATCGTTCATTCTTCTTTACGGCTAAAAATCATAATATCTCACCTAGATCCAATGCAGCCGTATAATGGTCTTTGATAGGAGGTTTCTGCGTAAAATAATTGAGGTACAATGGTTCGACTTTGTGAGGAATGACAAGGGGAGAGATCAAACAAGGCAGCTTTCTACACTACACAACGGTCGGTCGAGTGAAGGTTGACCGGCAGAGACATTATTTTTATTTAATTAACAGAACCGCAGTTCCAAGGTACATAGCATAATAAAGAATAAGAAATAGAGAGTATACATAAACATACAATAAAAAAATAAGAAGAAGATATGTGTCAAATATCATAGAGATCTAAGAGAACAATATTATCGACAAAAGAGGAAAAGGATGTAAGAAAAGGTTCGAGGTGAGCTGATAGACATGTTCTTTGAGTTTTAGAGAAGAGCAATTACTACAGCTTTCTTTTTTTCAAGCCCCCGGGCTCGCACCATCCTGGTAGGCCGTCGGGAATCATACACAGTATGTACTTAGGCAGAGCTGACATGGAATTATAAGATTTAGAATATTTATGTGTTCTCCAATGATCAAGTATGTAGCCGTGAAGCAGGTAATGTCCATTCCAATTAGGTAAGAATATTTGCTTTTTCGAATCTTTGCAGAAGTGATAGTTTATTGAAATGTCGATGTTCAGTCATGAATTATCAGATCAGGATGAAACTAATCTATTATTATTCTCTTTGGTCAGACATGAGTTAGGGTTGGTGTAGCTTTGTTTTGTGTTATTGTGTGGCAGACACTCCCCACCACTATTTCTTCTTCCCCTTCCCCAACCGCAGTTTCTCCTGCACCATATTTTATTTCAATTTGCACCGCGACCAGCTGGGTCCGCGGGTGCTGCCAACCAACACATATATCTTCAAGAAAAACGTGAGATAACTTTAAAAATTACTATCTTCTATGTTTATATTCATGCTTGTTCCCTAAGTGGTTGCCACAAATCAATAACTGACTTTTGTAAGCCACTGTGACTCTTGCCTTGTTCCAAGTTGGCATGCTTGTACCCTGAGCCCATCGAATACACTACACAATTAGTGTGGAGTGCATCATCCATTATAACAGAAAACGTCTTATTTTTCCTGGCCCTATCCCATTTACTTGGGGTCGGCTCTTCTAATAACATTATTCCAAGATGCTCGATCGAAGAAAAACTCGCTGTCGACTCCAAAACCTTCCGTATACTTCTTGACTGTCTTGAGCCATGTTGCAGGAGGCCGACCCGGTCCCAGCCTTCCCGCCTCCAGCTGCAGAGCTGCGTTCACAATCTGTATGCTATCCCGCCTACACATATCCATACCAGCGCAGGCGGCTTTCTGTCGCTTTGTCCACAATGAGGGCTACCTTGAGGCTCCCTCTGATGTGCTCGTTTTTCACTTTGTCAAGCATAGTCACCCGGGCGGCCAACTTCAAGATTCTTATTTCTCCTACGTGCAGCTTCTGCTCCTCTTTTTTTCTAGTAGACCAGCATTCCTATATGAACAGAAAACGTGTTATAAATATTTATGTTATCACTTAAGACTCTCTGCCGTTTTTTAGAAATACCTTTTATAACTACTGCTTAGTACTGACGGTCATTTGGTATTAAACTACATCAATATTATTGGAATAACAAGCGCCGTTAACGAGACCTCCAAGAAATAGGCTATTAGAAAAAATAATTAAATATACTTTTACACTTAGTTCTGGGTTATCTTGCCGTATAGAACGTCAAATACTATACTAATAAAAGATTTCCGGAGGAATCACCAAGCCTTTTTTCCTTCCATCGAATCCGATGAGACGAGTAACATTTAAGCTGATCAACTTGTGGCAGCAGCTTGTGAAGATCATGTTCTAGATAATGAGCAGATATTAAATGATGATGATCATTTCAATGTCACATGTATTTGTGTACGTAAGAGTTTCATAAATGTAGGAGGCATATAATATATAAATATACAGCAAATATATTAATATGTACACTAAGATAAAATAATTGTTCTCTGATTCAATAGTGGCAATAATTTAATAATCTATAAAACTGTTATTGAAAAAAAAAACTGTTGGCAGCACCGCTCCTATATTCCTCGCTGGCTCTACAGGCAACATCGGATTCAAGAAAACTTAGTCGAATATTTTCTTTGGTAAACAGTCATAATTTAATCCTTAGAATGCAATAGGAAGTAGACAGCAGCGCCATCTGTTGACCCGGGTAGCAGACTCCAACAGGAACTATTACTTTCAGTTCAGTGGTACAGTGAGCGAGGCTCTTGCTGTCAAAGCAAAACTTTCGATCGAAAAAAAAATATATTTACGTGTTATATTATAATTGATATCAGCTTGATTCAGCTCTTTAAGGCTGATGCCAAAAAACCTCGAAAAACGATGTTTTGTCTCTTATTTTTGTTCGCTCGCATGACATGGACATCAAAAAAATGTTTGTTTTAATTTTATATAAAAATACACGTCTTTTGCATACGCCATTTTATTTGTTTTGACAGTTGCTCCGTTTCATGTTGGTTCAACTGTCATCCTTAGTTTCTGACTTAGCCGTGATTATCTTTGGGGTGCTACACGTCACAGTGCCTGGTATGTCGTTAGCTCTACGGCAGTCCCCAACCAACCGAGGCTGACGACACATGTTACGGTTGAGTGGAGAAACCAATTTTTATATTAAAAATAAACGCGAATTGTGCTTCTGAAAAGTTATTTGCTTTGCCACCTGCTCCTACATCCTTCCTCCACGTGGCCAAATAACGAACCAGCGACTTATTGTTGACCTTTTTAAATATGGAGGATGTTATTATATACGCACACTTTACTAATTATTCTGCATAATTATTGTTTTTTTTTCAGGAAACTTATGTATAATATATTAAAAATTGATAATTCTACAGCTGCTATTACACTGATTTACAAAAAATCTTTATACTCTAACAAATGCCAGATTTGTCTCATACTAGTTGATTACTTATGATTGGTTAATAGCGTTTTGTATTGAGACTCATAATTCGGCAGGTTTATATCCGATTGGGCTGTAAGAAATTTATCCTGAAAGTTAAAACCCTAGGCTGCAAACATCAGTCCAATATCAACTGCCGAAGAGTAAATACGTTTTTATCCGAAATTTTAAGCACGGCTAGTTCGTACCTACAAAACCATTTTTGCGGGGAATTTTCTTATTTCCACCGAAAGAGAACAGCAGCTGAGGCGCATAGAATATTAACAGAAACATTCGGTGACAATGATATATCAGAACAAATATCCAGAAGATGGTTTCAACAATTCAACGGTGCTGATTTTGACCTCGAAGATGAAAAACATCCTGGTGCTGAGAAAATGTTTGAAGATATCGAATTGGAGGCATTACTTGATGAAGATCCATGCCAGACACAGGAAGAGCTTGCGAAAACATTGGGAGTCAATCAATTTACAGCTTCTAGGCGCTTGAAGCAACTGGGAATGATTCAAAAGCAAGGATTTTGTTTACATGCAAACGTAAATTAAAAACAATTTGTTTTTAAAAATATTTTCCCAAATAATATAGAAAAGCTCTGAAATAGTCTTCTACACTTAAATAAATCTTCCTTCTTACAATCTGCATATCTTCAAGAAACGTCAATATATTCAATCTCCTCAACTCTGCTACACATTGTATTTTATGAATTGTGTCTACGTGCATCGTCCAACAGACTTGGCTGAACATCCTAAAGCTACCAGCTTTAGTTGGACATTGTTTTTATATTTATACATGCATTTACATAAAAATATAATCTGAGTATTAACATGCTTTCATGGAAAATGTATCTTTTGGATTCGTCTTTTTGCAGTAAAAATACGAAAATTCAATACAATTTTTAATATCTAATTTAGATAAATAAGCAAAAATAACAAATATAATATAATAACTATTTTTTATATCTTCTTCTTCGTGTCAGCGACGTCAAATTAATTTTTCCCAATATCTGGCAACATCGATAGCTCGTGTGTTGCCCAGCATTAGGTCCTGAGATGTGCAACTTGTTGGGCACATGGAGCAGCATCGTAGGTGTGAGGCGGTCTGCAGGTCTCCACAGTCACACAATAGTGTCTCTCCCTGCCGAAGCATTCCCCACCGCTCGAGGTTGTCCTTTGTTCTACCAACTCCGGTTCTTAATCTGTTTAGGGATTTCCAGGTCGGCCAGTCAAGGCTCTTGCCAGTTGGGAGGCCTTCCTTTGGAGTTCCAGCGACAACAAATCTCAATGGCTGAACTAGAGTGTGCTATCAAAGCCGCTAAAGACAAAAATGCGGCTGGATTGGATGATATATGCGTAGAACAGATAAAACACTTTGGCCCCCAGGCTAAACAATGGCTCCTTGAAATGTTTGATGCCTGCATGATCGGCAGTCAAATCCCAAAAATATGGAGAAAGTCCAAGGTCATAGCCATTTTAAAGCCAGGGAAAAACCCTGATGATGCTAAAAGCTACCGCCCAATATCTTTACTATGCCATATATTTAAAATCTTCGAACGGATACTACTCAACCGACTCACCCCTTTTATCGAACCTAAAATGATACCCCAGCAGGCGGGCTTCCGACCCGGAAAGTCATGCACTGGGCAAGTACTAAACCTGACCCAACATATCGAAAACGGGTTCGAACTAAGGAAAGTGACCGGAGTGGTATTCGTCGACCTAACTGCTGCATACGATACAGTGTCGCACAGCACACTCCTCAGTAAATTGTACAGAATGACAGGTGACTTCTCGCTAGTGCAGATGATCGCGGCTATGCTGCATAACAGGAGATTCGCTGTGGATTTTCAGGGGAAAACCAGCCGATGGCGTAACCAAAAGAACGGTTTACCACAAGGCAGTGTACTTGCTCCTATACTATTTAATATATATACAAACGACCAACCCACCCCTAAAGACACAAAATCTTTCATATATGCGGATGACTTAGGTTTGGCAGCACAAGCAGTAACGTTTGAAGAAGTTGAGGACATCCTAAGCCAGGGACTCAACGAGATGTCCCATTACTGCGAAACCAACCATCTCAAACCTAACCCATCAAAGACACAAGTCTGCTGTTTCCACCTTAGAAACAGGGAAGCTAACAGAAAGCTTTGTGTCACGTGGGAAGGTAGAGTACTGGAACATAGCGACCATCCAAAATACCTCGGAGTCACTCTAGATCGCACCCTCACCTTCAGGCGCCATTGCAGCAACACCAAACAGAAAGTTGCAACAAGGAACAACCTCATCCGCAAACTGACCAACACTCACTGGGGAGCCCAACCACCCCTTCTTCGTACCTCAGCTTTAGCACTTTGTTTCTCAGCCGGAGAATATGCGGCACCAGTGTGGGGTCGATCAGCCCACTGTAATCAAGTGGATACTGCCCTGAATGATGCATGCAGAGTCGTCACAGGCTGCCTCAAACCAACACCCATTTCTAAACTATACCCCTTGGCTGGTATCGCACCACCGAACATAAGACGCAAAGTCATATGCGCCGAAGAAATGCGTAAGGCAATCAACCAACCGTCCCACTGCTTGTATAATCAGATACCCCC
Source organism: Glossosoma conforme (assembly GCA_022606575.1). Lineage (NCBI taxonomy): Eukaryota > Metazoa > Arthropoda > Insecta > Trichoptera > Glossosomatidae > Glossosoma > Glossosoma conforme. Next base: position 1,239,894 of record JAGTXR010000039.1, read on the forward strand.
AACACCAAGATTGAAGTCTCGAAGCAGCTTTCTGAAATCCACACAACCTCTCACATCCGGCCCTGAAAATGAGAGACTCCAACTCTGGCAACAAATCGCACCAGAGGATTTTTTATATAAAACGAATAATTGACGAAGAAATTTTTAGATATTTTTTATGTTTTTTTAAATCTTTTTTAAAGACTAATTGCAATATTCAGTTAACGCATCTAACACTATATTCACAATAAGACTCTTTTTTTAAATAAATAACCAAGAATCGTATAGTGTAGAAGAAGAATCTCTTACCTTGCAATACAACATATTGACAGTGAGCGGGGAAATTGCAATTGTCGAACTTCCGAAGCAACTTTCAGGAATGGTAAACACGTTTCAGTTTGTTCCAGTTCACGCGGAGGGTCGACCACTGCAATTTTGGGGACCAATATTGACCCAAAGCGGTTGACCACACTTTCATAAGGTGTCTTGCATTTCTCAATAAAATGGGAGTAGCACATCCTGAGTATTAATTTTTCTTAGACACAAATTTCTATAAATGGTCTTGGCCAATAATCAAATGAATAGAATTTTAATCATACAAAGGTTTGAATTAAATGGTACGTAATTTTGACATGTATCAGCCATCCATCAGGGGCAAAGTTGAATATAGCAATTTTATAGAACAAATACAAAAGCTTCTACGTTCACATATATTAAAATATATATTTCAATCTAGTTTTGATGTATCTGTAATGAAAGAAAAATTATAAGAAAAAAATTTCCACGTATTGTTGTGTGAGTCCAATATAGTCAGCCCTCATATAACGTTTTCATATGATAGAATGAAAATCCCGGTGCTCTCTAACCCTGGAACATTTAGTCCTTAAAAACGATTTAAACCAAAATCAATTAAGAAGATATCGTTATGTGGAACATCGCGGAAAATACTCTCAGAAAAATTTCCCTTACAATTTTAAAGTGTGATTCATTTGAAAGTTTTTATAAATGACAAACTAAATCCTTTTCAATAAACAGTGTTTATTTTTAAATTATTTACGATGGTTCCATATTGAGTTACGCCCATGTTGTGAAACGCCTCTGGCTTTAATAAGATTCAGACGGTCCCATTTCGACACTGGTAAATATTCTTCCGAATCTTCTTTCTTAGTTTGAATCTTCTTTTCATTCGCTTATGCTTACAATTTTATTTAATTTTACTATGAATCTCCTTAAGAATATTTCAAGGCCTTGTTTTTTATATGTATAAAATAATGTCTTCTATGAAAGTGTGACTTGTGGGTTAAGCCATTAGAGGAAAATTTATCCTTCTCTCTGTTATTTTTGACCGCTTTTGCAAGGCATTTATCACACATGAAAATATCTTATCTTGGAAATGGATCTCAAAGTGAATGTTAATTTATGTTATCTACTAAGAAAATTTAATCTTCGACTAACTATTTTCATCAAGATTTTTAAAAAGTGTGATTCATAGTGTACACAAAAGTACATACAAAAAAGAACTAGAATGGTATCGAAATACATTTGGCTTATATTGGCTAATTTTAAATTAATAATAATGTTAGTATACAGTGAAAGCTTATAAACTATATGCCAGACATACGAGTATGTCTGTAGATCCAACATTAACATTCGCTATTAAATATTTTCTAGTCTACTATATATTATTTATTTTTTATCATATCCGTTTCATATTTGGAGTATAAAGACACCGCAAATTTCTGTTTCACAGTTCTGTAAGTTCAGATTGCCTTTGCCCTATCCCAGAACACCTGTATATCAAGAGGTCTACATAGGAATATAGATGGTTTTCTTGAGCCTAAAGTGCAAGAGTCCGCGAACTTGCATAGACTGCAGCTTTAGTACCAGAAAAATATTTGAGTGTTCAATGATAAAGGATTTAAATGAGATCGGATGATCAGTCTGACGCTTTCGAGGTTTGGAAAATTTAGTTTTGCCCTTATGGGGGAGTTGAAATTATATACTTCATTAAAAATTAAATCATTTAATAAAACATATTATAATATATATAACAATTATAACACTTACTTCAAATAATTTCATGGACGCCGTGATAATTTTAAATATGGATTTCATATTCTTTATATGTATATTATTTATAACACTCTTCTCTCCTTGAAATTCTTTCATTCCATTAACTTTTTCGAGATTCTGATTTTATATCAGATTACAATGACGACTTAGGACGAGGCCAAATAATGTAAGCTGACACAAATATGTGGCGGCAATGTGTGATGACTATGTGCTCTAACTAGGGAAAAGATATGGATTATGAAATGAGATTTTTTTCACTTTAATTTATTAAATTGTAAAAATAAACTAAAATATAAATATTTATCATTTTATTGTATCTTAATTTGTTACGCCTTAGTTTATTTGACCAATGTGTCCTCTTATAGTTCTCGAATACGTTTAACTGCAAATTCAAACTATTAGTTCAGTCAAGTTTGGACCATTAAGTCCTCGTCCGGACCTGGAGTCTGCGACGGAGATGACATTTTGACAGAGATTTTAATTTAAAATTGAGCACCCCTGATATCTCATCGGAAGCTACTGTCCAAGTGTCGCGAAGACGTTGCCTTAGTACTCTTGTAACAGAGGTCATCAACAGATGGTTCGTGAAACTAATTACTAGTAATATATTAATTCTTAAATAGAAATTAAGATTTTTTAAATGATTTAATCGCTGGTATAACACACACCGATCTTCTTAATAACTTCAATTAATTCCGTTTACACCCTTTCAAATGCACGATGGTCGACCTGTTTGGGACATATACTTCGGATTCCCCAGGAGAGCATAAGCTACAGTTGCCTTTTTCTTAAATCCCCGGGCTCGCACCTCCATAGAAGGCCGTTGAGAACTATACGAGTTCATAGTATGTAATCGTTGAATCTGCGGTAAGCACAGCTGACATAGGATGAGTCGAGGACTAGAGCGGACTGAAAGAACCTTGTGACGGCATTTCGTGACAACCATACGCTCCATGATGATAATTTCTATACATTAACCAGATTTGTGAAACATTTTCCAAGCATCCCTTCATGGTTGAAATAATTGAACTTAGAAATAAGCAATTTTTCTAAATATTTATTACTAGACACCAATTATTGTGAATGCTTTCCCATCTATTTTCATCCCATTTGCTACTTAAAATCTCCACACGGATACAACCATTACACGTCCTTTCACATGCAATATCTAACTGACCCAGCTTAACGCATATTATCCATTAAATGCCCAAATTGCTTTGGTACTTATTATTTATTATTATATTAGTATTTGTATAGCGCTCTTTTATGACCGAATGATCATTCCAAAAGCGCTTCTTTGCCTCTCTGAGTAAAAAGGTGGGTCTTGAGTCTGCTTCTGAAGGATGCCTCTGCTTTAAGCTCTCTTATGCTTTCCGGTAGTGAGTTCCAGGCCATTGGCGCAGCGTAGCTGAAAGCCCGATTGCCAAAGACCGTGCTAGGACTACCTCCCGTCAGCTGCAGGGTGCTTCTATTTGCTCTAGCCGATCTGAGTGTCTCTCCACGCGTGCTTATTTCTGAAGGCTTAATAAGTTCTGTCAGATAGCCCGGTGCAGTTCCGTTGAGTGCCTTGTAGGTACTTAGAGTGATTACATAAAAAAAATGTAAAATGTTTATTACAAAATCGTTTTTAGTGGCAGGTATGTAAGTGATTAATCATTACCATATCCGCTCCCCGAACTGGAGGCTTTGTGTATCACAAAGCTCTCTCAGCTGCCTGAGAGAGCTTTGCATGGTACACACCTCATCTCATGTCAGCCCTGCCTGTCGCAGCTCTTTGTCATGTTCTATAAAAAGTAATATTATTCGTATAACAATCAATTAATTTTTTAATTTTTATTAGAATATTATTTTATTATTTCAATATTCTAATCTACTTTTATAGATCATTGACTATATTACAATATTATCATTACTTAAATATACATACACTATACATAAAATTCTTTTTCAACGCGCCCAGACACAAAATAACGGCAGAAGCGGGATGACAGATGTCGCCGGAGCAAGTGGAATCAACATATGCCCAGGTATTCATACCGCTCGGCGAATCCGCCATTACTGTGCCCAGACTGACACAGGGTGAAACTAGTATTTATAGCATTGTTAACCATCATTTACGACAGATGTCGCCATAGTATATATTCAAAGTATTATATTTTTTTTAATTTTATTAGAATATTATTTTATTATTTCAATATTCTATAATAAAATAATATTCTAATAAAAATTAAAAAATAATTAATAATGTCTCCTTGAGACAATATCAAGAAGGTAAAATTATCCATCAGTAACACAGGTAAATGATTGGTTATAAAGTCCGAGTCGGAACTATAAGTAGTCGTTTCACATCCATTCAGTCTATAGTTTGGTTCGAGACCCGAGTGGTACTTACTAAAATAAATAGACTGCCGGAAAGTAATAATATTAAGCTTGTGAATAAATGAAGACTGATAGAATAATAATAAAAATATACATACTTTGAATATATACTATGGCGACATCTGTCGTAATGATGCTAACAATGCTATAAATACTAGTTTCACCGCAGTCAGTCTGGGCACAGTAATGGCGTGATTCGCCGAGCGGTATGAATACCTGGGCATATGTTGGATTCCAAGGTCCGCGGTTCGCATCCCGCTTCTGCCGTTATTTTTGTGCTTGGATTGACGCGTTGAAAAAAGAATTTTATGTATAGTGTATGTATATTTAAGTAACGTATAACAATCATTAATTTATTTATGTTTCGGTTTCATGAATACGTTATAATTATGTTATTCCAACAAAAAATATTGATCGAAAAAATCTAACAAAGTTTGTAGACGATGGGCACAGACATGAAATTTTTTATCTTTACCTCAATCGCCCTTTTCGAATTTTTTATTCTTGCAATCGACAACTCTCTGCCCTCGTTCATTTCCATCACTCAATTCTTTACATTTCCTATCGTTCCTTCCCTCACGGTTCTTTTCACCAATTAATTTCCGCAAAAAGATACCAGAGGTCTGCATTTCTTATACGTAACTTTTCCGTCAGTCTGCTTTCCCAAAACGGATGTACTATTTTGTTAGAAATTAAAAATTCTAAATTAACTAATCTTTATTTAAAAAAAAAAACTAATTTCGGTTGCAGTTGATAAAATTCAGTATTTTTTTTTTCATATATACAAGGCTAACGTTAGAACAACACTCACAGTTGTGCAGCTCTTCTTCGTAGTAGTATCAATCCGGTGGATTGGTTTGCAGCAACAGAATCATGCATCTCGATCTCCAAGCAATCATTTTTTTGCTGATACATGGGATGTCTTTTAGACCCTTAATGTGGTATTTTCCCCTTTATTTCCACATCCTAATGTCGTTGACCATAAAGGTTCATCCGCCTTAGGAGAGCATTTACTCCCTCCAGGATAATAGAGTGCCCTAACCAGGACCTGATGAGGTTAGCTGGGTGTTAGCTTATTCCGGCCAACATTCGGTCCCTGTCTATATTGGCCGACTGATGTCGCTCACCTCCCACCACGAGACGGAGATAGATCAGGATTTTCCTTTCATCGAACCTGTGACCTTAAGGCATTTCGCAGAGTCCTCCAGTACTTTTAGGGGGTAATGGCTTTAGTGTGCAGCTCTGTAAGTGTGAATAAAATGAAAGAAACCATTTATTATTTTTAATTTATCTCAACGTGAATTTCTTAAATTTAATAATTGATAATGTTTTTCTTTTTAATTTTTCATATTCAACGTGATCTTTATCTCAGAATAAAAACCAAATATTTTATATCGTTAATATTACAACATATTACTAAGAAACCGTTTCCGCAACGATCAGTAACCCTCCAGTTCGAGGTGGGGTGAGCTCAACTCAGCCACAAGAGGATTAAATGCTTCAATTTCACGGCCGTGATGGATTGGTCGATATGGGATTCAAACGCGGGATCGCTACGGTGCAGCGATGATAATAACAACATTGTACGTCTGAACCCTCGCAGGCTTAGAAGGGTTAATATAATAGAAACTTTTAATTTGGCACAGTGGAAATAAGACTCGAAAAAAAACTTATTTCATATTTCGGCATGTATTTATTTATTCAGTTACTAATTCAAGGTTATGCAGTAAATAAATGAATCAGCGGTAAATTAAGTAAGCTGGCAGTTGCATAATTAAATTAGCGGCATCCAATGTATGAATTCACTCCGTGAAGAAGTAAAAATTTCAGAAATTTACTCAAAACTGCCAGTAATTAACGTTTAATCAATGAATTCTTAGCGCATAAAATGGAAACCTAACCTCACCTAACCTAACATATAATTAATTTCCATTTATTAATTATTTACTGCCAATTTTTTCTTTTACTATTGCCAATTTATTATTTTTAATGACGATTTTATGTATTTATTACTTAATATTTTTGAAATACTTACTGGTCCATAATTGAATTAAATACGAACAAAGTAATTACTTGCTTATATTTTTAGCATTTACTACTTTTTTTGAACTCGAAAAACCTTACTTTTTTTCGTGTTATCGTGTTGTTATTTACGCTTTTTGATTATTTTATTTACACCAGAATGTTTATCCACGTTGGAAACTGGTGAAATTTTTATTGAAGGCCAAGCTGTGGTATAGTAGCAAGTGCTCAGTTTGTCGCTTACGGATGACATGGCCATATGTAAACTATAAGGAAATATAATATATATTTGTTTGTAAAATTGAGTTAATATATTCGCACATACATTATGGTTTCAGTATATACAGAGTACTATGGAGGGTATATCTATATCAAGGTGTGGTAAGGGCCATTTCTGAGTATCGCACCACAGTCGACTGCTTTTCGCGCATGAGATAATTCACTGAGCTAAACTCCTCCGCCGCTTTTGCGCTCAATCCACGAAACACAACACATACCAGTTAAAATTATCAATCTAAACTTTTAATAGCTCAATTTTACAAAATAATTCAATAATATTGATTCAATTTATTATCATTTTATTTTTATTGTCCAGAGTCAATAGCACATCGTAAGGGCAGCACTCGATTCACAACCAAAGTTTCTCGATACATAACATTGGGCGCGAATGAGTCACCGTTTATTGCTAACCTCGTGCCGCTAGTGAGCCACTCTTTATGACCTTATGGTCCTAAATAATCATCCAATCTTCTTAAACTACCGAGTGTAAAATCACCTAAAAATATGCTTCAGATACTACAGCAATTCATCGAGCTTCTGTCGGCGACAATATGAAATCGTAAGCACGGTTCTCTTTAGATCGCCGAAGTTCAGCAACATTGGACGATAACCAAAAATTTGGATGGGTTTTCTGCTGTTGTTATTAATCGCGTTTCGTTGGTTTGATTGAGCCGCTCTTCGTGACCTTGTGGTCTTCTTTATTTGTTTTTTTTTTTTAAAAACATCAATAATTTCTTTCTCTTTCTTTGTGTCATAACCGCTGTAAAAACGGAGCGTGTGATCACAACAGAAAAACATCATGTAACGTAGTCTCGTTATACTGTCTACAGTTCGTATCTTTCCTTAAATGTTTATTTTTCTCTTTTTAATATGGAGTAAAACAATTGCCATTTATTTGGTAAAAAAATACTTGAAAATAATTACTCTGAAAAATACTTTACTCTGAACACGGTAGTATTTTTATGAATTCCATACTAAATTGGTATGCACTTTTTTCTTTAGTTATAAATAGTAATAAAGAACTTCATAATAATACTAATTTACTTAAAATATTAAGAATATTACTGCTTTTTATGATTAAGTAATGTATATGTCATACTGAAACAAAAAAATATAATAAAAGAACTAGCAGAACGTGGTTTCGATCCACGGACCTCTGGGTTATGGGCCCAGCACGCTTCCGCTGCGCCACTCTGCTCTTGTAACCACGCGCGAAAATTTTCTCATTTTACTAAAGCCTAATATTAACAAAACAAATAATTTCTATAATCAAATGAAATTTTCAATAATTACTTTCAGTTGCTGTGAAATTTATATAACACCCGTATACTTTCTTTAATAGCCTATCAAAATTGATAGTAAACGAATCGACCTGTAATCACCATTCCTTCACAATGAGTACCCGTAAATAAACGAATGATGGTCTTATTGTAATGACGTTTGCGGATCAACATTTAACATACAGTGCTTTGCTATTCATAAAAATGGCATTCGTCAAATAATTTACAATAATATTAATTTAATCACCGTCTTCGGTAGTCTCTTGTATGTGTTTCCAAAATGTCAAAGTAATAAGATATGTAAGAACTGCATTTTTTAAAATATTTTGTGAGATTGTCAAATTTCGTAGTTGTCTTTGCCAGCGATGACTTACCGCATCCGGGAGACGAAATTTTGTATTCCTTACTCGAACCAGCTTTCCACTGAAAGGTCAAAACCATTTCCTAATGTTTTGTTTTATAAAAGCACACAAATAGCATTGCCTTTTTTTCAAGCCTGAAATATGTCTTCTAGTATTGAGAAACAAATCATAAATTGAAAGCTTATTCTGAAATAAATTAATTTCAACAGCGAAGATCAAACTAGTTACATCTCACAAAATAACTTGCGCCTGCCAAAATGTATGAAATATCACTTCATATATATTTATACATAATATGTTATTCCACGCCTTTCTCTATTATTTTAACCACAATCCTGTTTTCTCCGATGAGGGGATCTACAGTACAACAAGTAAATGCACTCGACTCCCGCTGAGGCTTGCTGGAAGATGGAGCCTTCTTCAGTGAAACGTCACTAACCAGGTCACTTCACAATGCACCTAATATTAATTTAAATTATTTGTTTTCATCCAATATCCCTCTCATAGTTAAAGTATATGATCGTCACGAATTTTCGCCATATATTATGTCTTGTCGGGCAGCATGGTTCAGTGGTAAAAGCGTTCGTTTGTCATTCACACGCTGTCGGTTCAAAACCCGAACAAGCTTGATTTTTTAACCCCTTTGTATTTTATTTTATTGAATCTAAGATTTATACGTGCCCCTGGAGGAATTGAGCCACCGCTTAAAGACAAAAAAAATGTCCAGGCTTCATAAGAGTCGAGCTGATAATTCGATCTTTTTTTTTTAAAAAACCTTGAACATTTAATACTCAAATATTTATCTGGTACTACAGCCGCAGTCAACGCAAGTTCGCGGAGTCTTGCCGTGGAGGCTCCCGGAAACCATCTATATTTTCATGTGAATCTCCAGGTATACAGGTGTTCTGGGACAAGGTTAAGACAATCTGACCTTATAGAACTGTAAAAACAGAAATTTGCGGTTTCCATGTGTTTTAGAGCGGATATGGTAAAAAAAAAAATTTCTTACTTCAGATCTTTTCTATTTCTAGGTCTTTCGGGAGAAATGAAAATCCACAAAATCCCTTTGCACAAAAGGAATTTTGTGCAAAGGAAAATGAAGACGATATCATGTACAAAGTGCGTGGTTCGAATTGTGACATTCGACGATTATCTTCTTTAACTTATTGATAATAGAAATTTCATGTAAGCATTTTGTTAGCATTGTCTGTGAATTTTTATATTTATTGTTTATCGAAAAATGGTATAAATTTTCAAAAAAAATCTAATAATATTGAAGTATACTCATATATACATTTGTACCCCAAAAAAATACAGGTAGATATTTATAATCGTGTTATTAATAAGTGTATTAAAAATGAGCTATGGATTTAATCAAACATATAACAAGATTCACTGTTAGTCGATAAAAATAGTATTTCAACGTTATTATTTTTTAATACGAGTGCTTTAAGTATTGTTCCAGTATCGAATAATAAAAAATAATTTTTCAATATGAAAATTCAATTGAGATTCTTGAAACTATGTACAGTATTCGTTGAAAAACATTATGAGTAAGTTTCCTACTGAGTGAATATCTATTTAACTTATATTTTTCAACTTTCAGATTCTCAAGTAGTGTTTTTAGAACAGCTGCAAGTTTTACCGAATAATCGCTTTAAGTAAATTTTGAAAAAACTTTGAATCTATTAGCAAGTTTTATCTGCTTAGTTTCAGAGCTGAACTTTTATTGTTTATTTTTAATAAGTTTACCTTTTTAAGATAATTTTTATATTAATAAAGATATATTTCTTAGAATTTATTTTATATATATATTATTATTTCTCCTTGTTAGAGAAAGTGGACGCTACATGTTTCCCTCAAAAAATGCGCTAACATTATACAGCAATGATGCTGAAAATAGGAGGACCGTCATTTAATTCTATGCGCAATATTTGGGACTCGCAACTTTTCTCAATCAAAAAAAAAGTGCCGATTAAACAGCACATTTATCATCCCTATTCTTCTTCTTCATCTCCATCAAAAGCCAATGCAACCGTATAATGAGTTTTGTAAGCAGTGCATAGAATACTGGAGGAACGATGGTTGGATTTTATGAGGAACGAACTGTGAGAACAGACAAGGCAGGCTTGCATACTACAATCGGTCAAGAGGCGAAGGTGGTAAGGACATATACTTCTGATGCCCCAGGAGAGCATAAGCTTCTGACAAAAGCATGATGTAGCTCTTGCTAACTGGTACCCAAAATCTCGATATACAATCTTTCGTCTCTTATTTATATTCGCTTGTCATACATTTATGTGTCCGCCATAATGGGACTAGTTATATAGACCGCCGCTGTGGTGCCGGTGCGACAGCCCATCACACCAGTTATGACCCGCCCGTCAGCGAGAGCATATTGTATTGTGGCTCGGCCTTATTCTGTGACTAGGTCGAGCGCTAAATTTGTAAAGTTTTATCGTAAATATATGTCAATGTGCTTCAGAAAAAGTCTGTGTTATCAATCTGCTCTTGATCCTGCCATCACGCGACGAAATAACAACTTTTGAGAGAGAGAGGAGGATGTTACTTCAAATGACTTTTCTTCCAGCCTTGGAAGAAATATCGAGAATCATGTCAGGCACTGCTGATGTATGTGATGAAGCGAGTTTCATTGCAACTGACAAAGCTTTGTAGAGATAATTCGTGACGAGCATTTGCACCAGGTAGGGCAGGGAGTATGGTGATTATAACGCACAATAGTAATGAACGCTGAAAAAGCCATAATGACGGCGTGGGATTCATTATGAGTTCAATCCAGCAATAAACAAAATGATATCAGGACGCTTAAAAAACAATCATTTAAAATTAGCGTTTTGTAAAATGGCGATCGCGTTTTAATTTCATGAAAATGACTGTCATTTTTAACCGCATGGACGTAGCTCCCCCACCGATCGTTTGTCACCATCATCGGTCCATTAGCATCCACGATGGACAGCTCAGTCAACCGGTGATTCGATTGCAAATTATTGATTCGCCGGCCGAAAAGCACAGAGTCCTATTTATATGTGAAACGGTTGCTCCGGACGTTTTACTACCGCAAAATTTCAATCCATTTTAACGACAAAACGTAACGTTCTATTATTCTATCTTGTATCATTATTTTAGTGACGACTGAAAACTGGTGTATCAGTTTGTAATGGATTTAACTGTAATACATTTTGAAGTTAACTAATTGCATAATTGCTTTAAAATTGTAAATTTTGGTATCGCACTAAAACCGCTCGGAGTATGATGCGTTTTAAAAATTTATGAATAGAAAATTGAAGGTACTATAGTATGATTTTATGAGAAATGCTGAGGGGTGCGAGAACGGACAAGGCATCTTTTTATACTACTGTTGGTAAAGAAACAAAGATGAACTTTAACGGTAACCATACTTTAACTTGAACTTGCGCCTTCGTGAAAATCCTTTAAAAACTAAACATATAATGTACTCGATTGAGGCTTAGAAGGCGAAACTGATATAGGAAGGTGCGAGGATCATGGCAGCTTGTGATGATTATATGCTTTTTGTGGTGGCAGTACGTGACGACCATATATTCTAGTTCCAGCATGGTCCATTCCCACGTATTTCGGAGTTAACAACGTGTTACCAAAGAAGGCAATTTGAGACTCGCTGTAGTATACTAATTTTTGCAGCCTTAGACTGAGGTCTATTTGATAAATAACTGATGTACATAGAACCACTGCAAGGCTTTCGAACACTCTCTAACAAGTATCTTTTTTCGTGCGTCCATTAACGGGTCCCCATCTGTGTCTTCAAAAACAGGACGAAACAGGGAGGGTTTTCACCAAGTGAGTTCCAGTTAGGAGTGTGGACATGGTGATGATAGTTGATTCGTTTTCGTAACAAGTTTTAAATTATTTTTTCCTACGATAGGTGTCAATACTTACATTCATCATGAAATAATTGTGTAATGTTGGTAATATAATAAATAGTAATTTTTCAGTTACTTTTACAAGACTATTATTGCAATTTTTTTGTGCACTATCTATAGTGACCATTCCTCATTAAGCATGTCTTTATCTGCATTTCTGACGCCCATTTTGCATGTAGCTTTAAAATAAACTGGGTGTTCCAAAATAATTTTACCGTTTTGTATGAATATAACGTATTTTTATTATTTACTTTTAATAATTACACCTAATAAAAATACATATAAATATTAAGGCATGCTTAATTTTACAGATGAATTAAAAAAACCTGAGAAATCTAACCATAAATATCAGTCAATTTATTTTTGCTCTGTATATGATATTTTTTGTCATTGAATTATCTTTTGGAAGTACTTTATAACTAATTAAACTAAATAAATATTCTTGGTGAAATTGTAAAAAAAATATTTTTAATTAGAAATATTTACTTTTCCATGAATCTTGGCATCTAATAAAAATCCAATGCAGCCGTATAAAGGTTTCCGAGATAAAAAAATTGTATAGAATACTGGGGTTACGATAGTTGGACTTTGTAACGAATGGTGAGAGAGTGGACAGGGGCAGCTTTCCATACTATAGTCGATCAAGAGACGAATGTAAGCCTGGCTGGGACACGTATTGAGAATATCGCAGGAGAGCATTAATTTTGATTCCTTCTCTTCAAGCTCCCGGGCTTGCTTGGAACCATACATAAAATGTACTCGGTGGAGCTACGGCAGTCAGAGCTGTTATCGAAGGAGGCAAAGACCAAGGTGGCTAACAGAGCTTTGTGACGGCAGTTCTTAAATGCCATAAACTATATTTTGGGGAACGGATTTGGCCTAGCCATTTCCCATCATCTGGGGTCAGTTTTCCTTGTGTACATTCGCCATGTCTGTTTGTCCTGCGCTGCATTCTCGGTCAAACCCTGAGTATTCAGATCCTTGTCTACAATTGCATTCCAAGTTGTCTGTAGTCTTCCAGGTCTTCTTCTCAGCGTGGATATGTTGAGAGCTCTCTTCACCATGTGGTCCTCATCTTTCCGTGTCACATGTCCATACCATCTAAGGCGGTTTTCCCTTATCTTTTAAAGTATAGGGGCCATCCGAAATGAACCTCAAATATGTTCATTTCGAACTCTGTCCACTCTAGTCACACCGCCCGCCCACCTCAGCATCTTCATCTCTGTCACATGAATCCTATCCAAGTCACGTTTCAGCGGGGTCCAACACTCCGATCCGTAGAGCATAGCTGGCCTTACAGCAATTTTGTAGATTTTACCTTTGATCCTAACTGGAATCTTGCTGTCACACAAAACCCCAGAGAGAGACCTCCATTTCAGCCATCCTGTGTTTATTCTATGCTCCACGTCAGATTCAGTTTTGGCGTCTAAGGATATCACTGAGCCGAGATATTTAAAAGTATCAACCTCTTTTACGGGTGTTTTCTGCATGAGGAGTGGTGTGTTAACCGCAGAGCAACCATAATTTTGGGGAACAGATATTGTAATAATATAAAGTAACCAAAAAATAAAAATACAAGTACCTAAAACTTTGCCATAGAAAGAAGGTAGTAATGAGCATGATTTTGGTGACCATCCAGTGGTCTCCCTCTCTAGTCAAATGTTGATATTTCAGACGCTTTCGCAATTAGTGCTACGTCACGAGCGGCGAAATTTACACAAGGCTGTGTGCGGACATTAAAACTGCAGCAACTATGACATATTACACGTAGCACGTCCAACGCACACACAGTCTTAAAAAAACACGGGGACAAAACTCATTTCGAAACTGTTTTTTTTTCTATCGATGCGTTTTTGTTGTGTTTTTTTCATTTTAAAAAATTCAATCAGTATTTAATGCCTATCTTTTAAAGTAGCCAAAAGTGAGATAAACAGATTTGTTTTATAACCAAATACGCAGGATTAACGCATATGATTGTTACAATTTGCAGTTATGGTTTTAGCCACTTTCCATATGAACCCAGTTTGCCGTTTTTTTAATATTTGATGTAAACGTTGACATCAGTATGATAGAGCCCTTGCTGACTGGTACCGAAAACCTCGATATACAATCTTTCGTCTCTTATTTATGTTCGCTTGTCGACATGCATGTGTTGCCATATTGGCATTTTGGACTAGTTATATAGACCGCTGCTTTTATCGCTGGACGACAGCCATCCGCGAGACGGCGTCAGGCGCCCTTCCGCCCGTTGGCGAGAGCATATTGTATTGTAGATCGGCCTAATGCTGCGACTAGGTCGAGCCCTAAATTTGTAAAGTTTTATCGTAAATATATATCAATGTGCTTCTGAAAAAAATATGTGTTATCAATCTGCTCCTTATCCTGCCGTCACGCGACTATATAACACATTTTTGAAAGAGAGGAGGATGTTAACATATACAGGAGAATATCGACAGATGGTGGTAGTGATGCAGATCACATCTGTGGATTCTATGAAATGCTTTTAGCCATAATAAATATAGCTAAAAGCGTTGCAGGTGGAGTGTTGATTTGCCAACATCATAGACAACAGCCCAACATTCACGCATCATGCATTTATTACAGGAATTCACTGTGAATGGGTGGTGTTCACGACTTTTGTCTAATGCTAATTTTGATTAGTTGGCCAATGATTGACATTTTACGGGTATTTATAGAGCTTATAAATGCTTTCTTTTATTTTGTCGAACCGATCTTCGATTTGGTAAGCAAATGCTTATGCCACTCAAATATACCAGCGGGCAAATATATTCTTAGACAGCGATACCAAAGAGTAATTTATGATTTTTACGACATCCAATAACCATAGTCAAGTCTACATCCATCTCCGATAATGAAAGACTGACTCACGTCATTTGTCATTCCTTACAAAATCAAACGAAATCATATTTCTAATAAGCCACTAATATCAACGCGACAAAGCTCTTGCAGGCTGGTGCCGAAAAGCCACGATATACGATCCTTCGTCTCTTATTTGTATTCTGTATTTGTAAAATGTTAGTAACATAAGAAATGGCGCTTGCAGGCGCCATGAGTTTCATAAATAGCCAATATGTAGGCTTCGGGCCCTACGAGTATTACGGCAAGGTCCAAATCACTTTTTGCCCGGGTCCGGTCAGGTACAGTTCAATCATTATCTGTGGCCCGGGCAGAAAACTGACGATTGTCAATCATTTAATTAAAATATCCATTCTCCACCTTTCCTAATGACGATCTCGGCGACATGGAGAAGGCTTTTATTAAACAGGGATGGCACTACATTTACACCTTTTTAATACCTATAAAAATTGTATAACTTCAATAGCTCAAGGATTTAAGGTATATATACTCGTATGTTCACAATGAAAGCGTAGCAAAAATGTGCATAAGCTTTATCGAGTTAAATCCGGGACTTTCATTTGCATTTCGGTTCGTTATACTAACTCCAACGTTTTCCAGAACCGTGGAAACCCTGCATACATATCAGACAGATTAAATTAACCGAGATACGTTGAGTAGACTAAAATGAGTATAAATTCATCACTATGACTTAAGAATGCTGAGCATCGTGGTTGTAAAATTCATGACATTAATATAATTTATATTAGGTAAATCGAAAAAAGTCTTTTTTCCGGCGCGTCCTTTAAAATCAGTTTGTCAATAGTTTCCTTTAAGTTAGCATGTCGTGGTTAGTATCATTTTGAAGCTCTGTATATATTCTTTTCATTTCTAGATATATATTATTTTTTTCCGTTGTAGAAAAATAGAGAAATCTGAAATTGAATAAACACATTTGCGATATTTTATGCTGTTTTAATTCTGTTGAAATGGAAATAACACACGCAGAGCTTCAAAAAGATAACAAATACGATGTGCTAACTTAACAGCAACCATTGACAAACTGTTTTTAAAATGACGCGCCCGAAAAAAATACATTTCTTTCCTGTTAACCTAATATAATGATTAGGACTTTAGGGTATACAGGTGTTCTGAGACAAGGCGTAGATAACCTGAGCATACAGAACTGTAAAACGACAATTTGTGCTCATACACTACAAATATGGAGCGGTTATGGTAACAAAAATATGATGGTTTTATTATCAATGACATTAGCTAGATTCAGCCACGTTTATAGATGATTTATGTACCTACTACTTAAACGTTAAAAAACCTACGTATATCACTCAACGCGGTTCTCGTTGTCCAGCGACATTAACACATCGCAAGCATGAGTATCGTTTGATCATGAAAATAAAGCTAGATTAGGGGCGGACAAAATTTTGGATGTGTCACTGCCTGTTGCTATCCGCGCATCGCTGGTTAGTTAAGTCTGATGCTAAGTACCAAATGGTAGATGCCTCGGGAGCGTCAAGCTAATCTCAGTAAAAATTCTGAATAACAAATCATCCAAAAATATGCATCGGATACTACAGCGCCGTCTCTTTTGGGGGTGGTCCAGAACCATATATAATCCCAGGTGCACATTCAAATGTATAGACGTTTTGGAATGACACATAGCTGACAGAGTTAAGTGATGGCAATATATGGTGACCATATATTCCAGATATGGCACATATTTTTTTATTTTTTTTTATTTAATCAAATATAAAAAGATACATTTTTTACATAGTAATTTACATTCCAATTTTTTTTTTTTTTTCTTTTTTTTTTTTACATTTGCTTACCGCACCACTTAAAGATAAGATCTTGTGTGTGGCGTGGGATTCATCTATATTATTTTACAGTTTTATATAATTATACAGAGTATTACATATTTATATATTTACATGGTTTTGATATAGAACTAACATTATATGATTAAAGATTTAATATACTATATGTTGAATTAAATTTAATGTATATATAATTTAATAATACATTTAATACATTTTTAATTATATTGGAAGAATAAATATAAATGTTTTGACATCAGCATGACGTAGTCCTTGCTAACTGTTACCGAAAATATCGATTTACGATCTTACGTCTCTTATTTCGGTTCGCTTGTCGTGCATTTAGGTGCGCCGTGTTGTGATTTTGGACGGTTCCGCTAAAGGGTGTGTTAGTTAAAAATACCACCGCTCGTAGCGCTAGCGGAAGCCGGGACAGCGCGGAGATCGGCAGTCGGTCCCCACCCTTTGGCGAGGCAAGGTTGCATTGCGGCCGCGCGGCATGTCATCCCGCGTGGTCGAAAGCTTGTACTGTTTTTAACGTAAATATAATCCATGTGCTTCAAAAAGAAAGTGTTTGTTTGCTGACATGCTCCTCATCCTGGCTTCACGCGATGTAATAACTTCCCTCTTTGAGAGAGGAGGATGTTAATTTTTATTATTCTGATATTAAACGCATATGGAAGAAAAAATGTTCTACAAAATTAATAATTTAGAATCGTGTGAAATTGACATAATACCACAATGACATAGAAAGTACAGGGCCGTATTATGAATATAATTATAATTATCGCGGCGTTACACAATTAGGTGATTATTCATAATTGTGCTGAGCCGACAATACGGATTGTTCTTTGAATTTTCGCGGGAAATTTCGGGAACAAAGCCCCCCCTCCCTGACGCTCTCGAGCGGCCATTTTGTTTGGAGCGCGTCATCGCAATAATTAAATCACAATAAACATTTAATTAAGCGACTCTCGCAAATTGGTGCATTTTGCGAACAGGCTGAGGGTGACCATTCTTTTTTTTATTTAAAAAGCATTCATTCATATTTCCCGCCATGCTAAAACAAAACATGATTATTATCATCACGCTGTGTTCATCCACTGTTGAAGAAAGGCCTACCGTGTACCTTTTGAGTCTTCATCCTCTTTGATCCCCCGCCTTGCACATGCAAGGTAGTCTCATAATTTTTCTGATGTCGTTGGTCTTCTTCTTCTGCCGAAGAATTCCCCACCGCTCGAGGTTGTCCTTTGTTCTACCAACTTCGGTTCATAATATGTTCAGGGATTTCCAGGTCCACCAGTCACGGGTCTTGCCAATTGGTAGGACTTCCTTTGGAGTAATGGAATTCTCTAATGCGGCTTGTTGCCAGAGCTGGAGTCTGTCATTTTCAGGACCGAATGTGAGAGGTTATGTGGATCTCAGAAAGCTGCTTCGTGACTTCAGTCTGGGTGTTGGGGTATATAATTATCCAGCATGTCGTCGGTGTATCTTGCAGAATGTCGGCCAACGCTTTGCCAGCTCTTGGGCGCCACTCTAACACTTTTTTCCCAATCTCTCGTCCCTAAACAATTGATAATTAATATAATTTGTATTATTTCACTAGCTTACCTCAAATACTGAAATTAATTATATATAGTTACCACTTATTATATCAAGTATTTTAACTTTTATATAAGATCTGATTCTTGTAAATACACTTTATATAGAAATAGTGGCTTTTGGGTTGAGCCGTTTGTGGCAAACATCTTCCCTTCTCAGATATATAGATCACTTACGAAGTAATTTATACTTTATATAGTTAAAAATTCAGGGATTGTTATCATGCTATTGTTCTTGAGTAAATCAATCACGATTGGTATTAAATTAACAGCCGGCGGGTATAGCTCAATGTTCAAAGCGTTTGCTTCGCAAGCCAAAAGTCGTGGGTTCGATCTTCGGCGATTAAAAGAAAGAAAAAAAAAAGATTTTTATTTAATATCTGACCTCTAAAATAGTTTATGTGAATTTGATCCCTCACCAGTAAAATGGCAGTCGTAGCCTATTAATCAAAATTAATGGTAGACGAAAGTCGTCCCGTGAAGACCAATTATTCATAGTAAATTCCTCTAATAATTAAGGATGATGCGTGAATCTCGGGCTGTAGTCTATAACGTTGGCGGATCAACACTCCACATGCAGCGCTTAGCCATACGCAGCATGGTAGGCGTCAAGAATTCCACAGATGAGACTTCAGAATTACTATCACCATCTGTCGGTATTCTCCTATATGTGTTTACATAAAAATAAAAAAAGCATATCGCGAACATCACCTATTCACATTATATCTTTTTAAAAACAGACGATGCAGTCTAAATCATTGGTGGATCGATGCTTCACATGAAATGCTTAGCCGTTCTGAAAATGTGAGTCGTCAAAATTCCACAATAGTAACTTTTCAATCATCAACTATTGGTATTTTTCAATAAACAATTACATGTTTTAAGTAACTTCTTACGTTTTCACGGCCAGATTTGATATAGTGGCTTTTGGGTTGAGACGTGTATGGCAAATTACTAATTTCCAATATTTCGACCGCCATTGCAGGGGTCTTCGTCAGATATTGATGACTTAGTCACCCCTGCAATGGCGGACGAAATATTGGAAATAAGTATTTCGCCACACACTGCTAAACCCAAAAGCCACAATATCAATAACATGTTTTGTTACAATATATTTCACATACTTAACTTTTTAAAGGTGTATTAGAACTATAAGGTACAACAGTTGTAATATGTACTTGTATAATGCAAGAAAGCATTAAAATCAAGAACCCTAAAATGGCAAAGTATTTTTATAAATTGCGAGTATTTACTATACGTCGTTTTGTATTAATCTGTAGGTTTAAAGCAAAATATATAAATGGGTGAATTTATCAGGAAATGCTACAGGCAGGTAATGATAAAATTATTATTGTATATTTTATTTCTGAAAAAATTATGATATTACATTTCGTTTTACTTGTAAAAATATTGTTTAACTTAATGGCTTAAAGTTTGGTCACCGTAAAACTGATAGACCGCTAAAAGGGTCTCGATTCATCAATCACTCCTCCGACATGCGTTGCTTCAGCATCACACGCCAAGTCAAAAACAACCCAAGCGCCTCGTGAGCATACTCAAAGAAGGACCATCAAAGCGAGAGAGTATCAGAATGGTTCTTAGGGCCGTTTGAACGCGGAAACGATCTGAACTCAACGTCAGGACGTGCGAAAGAAGAAACGGCTCAAGCGACACGCGAGTAGCCTCTGAAAAGTACCATATATTGGTAAGAGGATATCGGGAAGCGTTTAGGATCTTGTGGATCTTCAAACGATCCAAACGCCACATGGTGCGACTAGTGATGAAGAAGAAGGGGAAACGAGTATTTCTATGAACTAACATTTTGAAAATATTTTTATTTCTACGAACTAACATTTTGAAAATAATTTTCCTTATTAGAAAGATAAATATTTCATACGTTGTTTAACATAGATCACAATGT
Organism: Glossosoma conforme; assembly: GCA_022606575.1. Taxonomy (NCBI): domain Eukaryota; kingdom Metazoa; phylum Arthropoda; class Insecta; order Trichoptera; family Glossosomatidae; genus Glossosoma; species Glossosoma conforme. The sequence continues at coordinate 1,260,401 of JAGTXR010000039.1, forward strand.
TGTTTTATCATGGATAACACCTTGTTTCAAAAAAATTTAACAATTCAAACGCCACATGGTGCGACTGGTAAAGAAGAAAAAGTGAGTATTTCTATGAACTAATGTTTTGCAAATTTGACGAAATTCATAAGCGGTAGTATTCGATCAAGGAAGATAGGCAACTAATAAGAACCATCTCAGAGAGGCGAGCCCGATGGATTGGTCACATCATGCGCCACGATGGTCTTCTTCACGATATTGTGGAGGGGATGGTTGAGGGTAGAAACTGTAGAGGGCGCCCTAGACGGGAGTATTTGCAGCAAGTGTTCGAGGACATGAATTGTAGTGCTTATGCTGAGCTGAAAAAGGTTGCGGAGGACCGCGAGGAATGGAGATCGAGATGCAAGATTCTGTTGCTGCAAACCAATCCACCGGATTGATACTACGAAGAAGAAGTATTCAATAAATTTAATTTCTTAGCGATTTGACTAGTTGTTCGCCGATTTAAATAAATTTATGTCTTTATTATGTCGTTATTAGCTCCAACTGGCCTTCCGCAGTCACATTCAGTCGGTCCGCTGTAAAACTGCCAGGCCCTCATTTGTGTCCTCGTCTTGCACACTCCGGTCCGAAGTCTGTTAAGGGACCTCCATATATTCCACCCTTGGTCATGTCGTGGAGCAGACCCTGTCACACCTTCTGGAGTGTGCGCTGTGCCCGAATAGCTGCACCCAGGAAGACCTGATGATGGCCAGAAGTAACGCCATCGACGTCGCCCACTTCTGGGCAGGCAGGATCTGACCCTGTTGTTTCCGACACGATTATATATACTGGCCTTCCAGAAGGTGCATCTTCAACATCAAAATTTCGGATCAAAAATTTGCTTATCAGTTAGCATTGTCGTCTAGTCAATAAATATTGTCGGATTTTTTCACTTGATTGAACGGCAAAAATAAGGTTAATATGTCTTCAGTTCCGCTTTTTAAATTCCATATTTGAAAAAGTAGCAACTAAAACCTTTTCAACTAAAACCGCTTTTTTACAACCAAACCTTGGTATATAATTATTATGCGACTAAAGTCATCATCATCAGGCTGTATCCGTCTACTGTTGAACGTAAGCCTCCCGCATGAGTCTCCATCCTCTTTGATCCTCCACCTTCCGCATCCAGGTCACTCGCACCATTCTTCTTATGTCATCAGTCCATCTTTCAGGGAGTCGGCCAATGCTTCGTTTGCCAGTTCTTGTCATCTCTTAGTCAGATATGTCCTGCCCATTGCCACTTTAGTGTGCCTATTCGTTTTGGATTCTATCTTTTAGCGACACTTCGAGCATGGATCTCCCCATAGCATGACCTTTATTTTATGGGTAAGACTTGCTGTTAGATTCCACGTCTCTGCGCCATAAGTTAATACAGGGAGGATGCATTGGTTACACGCCTTATTTTTAAGTCATTGCGGAATTTTCGCTTTAAAAATGTACTTTAGTTTTGCAAATGCTGTCCCTCCCAGTTTTATACGCCTGTTGATCGACTTAAGTATGATGTTGGAAATGAAAAAAAAATATCGGGAAAAAATAAATTACTTTATGAACAACCTTATAAATTTCAAATTATAGATTTTATCATGTTAATTCGTCAATCCATAATATAGAAAGAGAAACATGAGAGAGGTGTAGATCCAAGTTGCATGTGAGACTGAGCTAACAGTATAGTAGCGAATCGTTGTACTTTTTGTAAGTGTACCGCCATAAAAGTTGGTACTCGTTCGGTACTTTAAAATTGCTTATATTTTGGAATTTATTTACTCAAAAATGGACACCTCTTTAAGGATGTGGATTTACTGATGTATAGAAAATACCAATTTCTCAATACGCATTCTAATGTTTTGTTTATGTTCCAAAGGTGACCGCCGTATTCAACAAGGATAGGTAGTATTTGTCCTTTATATAGAAGAAGAAGTTGTTTATCGTTGAAATACCGACGTGATCTATATAATACACCTAGTTTTTTGGAAGCGAGACCGGCTTTATACTTAAGACTCGTAATATTTGACATTATTCGAGATTAACACTCCAAGGATGTTGATGAAGCTTGCTTTTGGAAGAGAACTAATAAATTAAATGATTAGTTAAATAACATATCATAATAACATATTCTTAAAATCAATACATTATATAAATGACATTTTAATTATAAATATAAAAGTGTACTTTGTTAAATACAATATAATGGAATCATTTAAATAGGCTTAATGTTTGTTTTTTAAATAAAGCAACGTTTATTTGCTTTCAATCCCTCCTTTAACCCCTTCCTAAGCTTCACCCATCCCCCTTCCTATCCTACTCTCTAGCGAAACTCTTTAATAAAAACATATTTTCAAATCAGTAAACTTACAAACGTTAGAACTGGTTAAGCTTTCATTGATGGTGAAACTGCAGTTTTCCAGTAAGTGAAACAGTGCTTAGTGTGATCCATGTTATAAGTAAAACGAAATATTAAATAATTATCTATTTAATATGGATAGATTCACTTTTCAAGGTATATTTCAGCGACCACTTAGCCTGAAAGCACATCTGCAAGAGCACCCCCAGATGTCATCGAGTTTCAGGCGCAGGATTAGTGACTGAAGTATTTCAGGGGACGGTGACAGCGACCGACGCGTCGAAGGCTTAAGCTTGCTGGAGGCTTCGACGGGAGGAAAATGACTGAAACCGGATGTACTCGAATGATTATTATTTTCTGCCGAGGGGCAACGAATGCTTAATTTTTCAGTAACCGATTTCGACAGTGGGACCGTTTTTTTTACTTACAATTTTTTTCGAAGATGAATATTTGTTTTAAATAAACACAAATATCATTGAAATTTTTTATTTATTAAAGATTTGTTTTGGTAACTTCTATAAATCATTATCGAGTGAATTATAAAAGTGAACGAGTTAATACATATTATTATAATGTATGTAAGGGAAGTGTAATGTAAAGGAAAACAATTAAGAATTGCAATTTTTTTATTTAATAAAAAAAATATTTACAAACACTATAAATTAACATTAAACAGCAACTTTAATAAGTACGCATATTGTACTGATGTTTTCATCATCATCAGGCTGTGTCTGTCCACTGTTGAACGTAGGCTTCCCGCATGAGTCTCCATCCTTTTCTTGATCCTCTATCCTCCACATCCAGGCTACTCTCACTATTCTTGTAATGTCGTCAGTTCACCTTGTAGAGGGTCAACCAACGCTCTGTTTGCCAGTTTTTAGATGACACTCCAACATATGTCTTTCCCATCTAACGTCGTCTCTTGGACAGATATGTCCTGCCGATTTCCACTTGAGTGTGGCTATTCATTAAGAAACTTCCGCTTCTAATATTACGTTTCAAGAATGTTTTACTAATAAATATTTATTTTAAAAAATATATTAAAGCCTTCTGAAAGATTCACTGTATTTGTAACTTCTTTTTTATTTAAAAATTTTATTTTTAATAAGAGGATAAGTCATTTATTGTAATTGAATTTATATAAAAAAATATATATTTTAATTAAAACGCATGTAGGAGAGCACACCCGGTTAAGACCAGTGCACTTTATGACGCACGGCCAGGTAGGCCGGACACTGCATGCGCGAAACGTGTGTTGTGTTTGTGTTTGTGTGTGGGTTAGGGAGATTGCAAGTATATCTGTACCTTGAAGTGATTCAATTTGTAGGAAGGAGGAAACACAGACGCTGGAAGAGCATTCCATAGCTTACCGGTGGCATTGAGGAAAGAGCTTTGGAAACTGCCAGTTCTCAGTTAACATACCTGCATATTAACCGTGTATGGATGTTCGGCAAGTGTAAGACGAGTTTGTCGGTTGTGGGTGGGTGCAGGAGGAATTATATAAATATGTTTGTAGATGTTGATACTCTTGCCCTTAAAAACGCCTCTCATAGACTATCTAGTTATATATTATAGTATAAATGATATTTCTACACTATATTTGTAATCATACAACGTAGTGCTTCATAATAATTAACTTCATCAATTGAATGTAAGCATTCATTTATTATTTTCACTTATAATTATTTTTTTTCTTTATGTGTTCTGTTACGTATACATTTTGTGAAATCTTGCCGCATCACCACATAGTTTAAAGCAGTTTTCCACTAAGTCATCTGTTCTCAGTACTTAGTTGGAAATTTTTACTTTTTTTTTTAATTTTTATTAGAATATTATTTTATTATTTCAATATTCTAATCTACTTTTATAGATCATTGACTATATTACAATATTATCATTACTTAAATATACATATACTATACATAAAATTCCTTTTTCAACGCGTCAATCCAAGCACAAAAATAACGGCAGAAGCGGGATGCGAACCGCGGACCTTGGAAACCAACATATGCCCAGGTGTTCATACCGCTCGGCGAATCACGCCATTACTGTGCCCACTTGGTATGCAAACCTTCCAACTTAGTTGGAAGGTTTGCATACCCTGAGTCTAGCGAGCAAGTCATCAGGCGGCTGAGGGCTTCGACGCCTGACAACCTGCTGCGCGCCCCCTTCGGGTATTGCATTCTCTAAAATCCATACATCTACTGAACTGACGTAGAATACAATGTTTCACGTAAAAGCACGCAAAAAGAACTCTCAAAAGATCGTATTTTTTGGTTATATGACGATTGTTAAATATAGGTTAGTTAAACACTGTATGTGGAGTCTTTATTCACATACTTACAGTGATTTATTTACTATAAACTTATCGTTATTAAATTTTGCCAACGAGACAACTTTCGAATTCCACTTATTTCGGATGATTTCAAAAATAAATAAAAATATTTAAGTAGCTCATTCCTTAAGAAAATCTGAATTTCCATTTTAAATTTAAAAAATAGAACAATCTAACTTTGCGTAGTATTGACAGTTGGTAACTTCGTTTAAATTAGTTACAAAATACTGCACTATTATTAAAATATTTAGAATTTTTCAGTTACCAAATCATAAAATTAAGGAAATGATGAAGCTTTTCACGATTACAATAATTAATAATGAAAAAATACATCTCGTATATAACTCGAATAATTTTAGAAAAGTTTATTTAACAATACTCTATTTAATGTAATTATTTTTCAACAATTAGTACTGGCATTTTTTGTAAGCATATGGTGAAATTATTGATTTTATTTATTATTTAACTTCTTCGTAGTAGTAGTATCAATCCGTTGGATTAGTTTGCAGCCAAAAAATCTTGCGTCACGATTATTTATCTATATAGTTAAATATCAAGTTAATCATTACATGAAGTATAAGCTCCAAAGTATTCCTAAACTTATACTTTTACGCTGTTTAATAAAAATTAACTATTTAATTTATGATTTATAAGAGAATTGCGACCATGGTTTCGTGAGCATATCTACAGTTAGATATCGAATGCAACTGTTTGTCTCTAAATGGCTTTGATAGTGAACGATGTAAACAAAACTTTATATATTAAGTGATGTTTTTTTAATATAAAAATCTATGGTGCTTGTTTATAATACGTGGTTAAATATAAATGAAGAGTTTTTGTAAAATATTTTATCTATAACTCCTTTTTATTTGACATTATTTTACTGAAAGTTGTTTAATAAGATTATTAAAATAAAAAGTGTTTGAAAATTACTCAAGTTTATTTGAATTTCAAAACTTTCCCATGTAAAATTGTAAATAAAAAAGTGATAGCTTCATAACGCTGCAAACACAATACCCAAAATCCTGAAAAAACACATATCAGCAAACACTTCATTCTTTCGTTCGTCAGTTCGGTTCCTCTAAAAAGCACTTCAGTAAATATTCAAATGTATTAAAATTCTCTTCCGGGGAAGGCATTCCTGAAAAGGCATTCCCTGTTTTTTAGAAAAACACTCGACTATGGACAGTTACCGATGACTGGGGTAGAATTCTCGGCCAAATTAAAAAATAGGAAAACACACTGAACCAACTAAAGCTATTGTAAACATTTTTTAGCCGTTAACTTTTTAAGCGTGATGGTTTTTTATGTTTCTTCTTCAATACCTTCTCTAGAATAATTAACATTCATTTGATGCCCATTGATCATTTTACACAGCCCCTGGACACAATCAGGGGTGAAATATATGGAGGTCCATTAACAGACTTCGAACCTGAGTATGCAAGACAAACAAACAAACAAAATCCTGGCAGTTTAACAGTGGACCGACTGAATGTGACTACTCCGGCGTGGAGCAGACCCTGTCACTCCTTCTGGAGTGTGAGCTGCACCCAGGAAGACTTGATGATGGCCGGGTGTAACGCCATCGACGTCGCCCACTTCTGGGCAGACAGAATCTGACCCTTTTTTTCCGACACGATTATAAATATATTTAACATTTTCGATGTGGCCTGCCATTCAAAAAGCAAGCCTTTTATAAATAGTTGATTTCGGAGTTTCAAAAACAAGGCAGTTATGTTACAAGATATTTAGAGGTGTTTTAATTACCTTTTGTGAGGAGATCGAACGGATACTTTGACACGTCCGTAGCCATCACCAACCGTCAACAACTGTCACCAACAATAAAAAGTGATTAAACATAAACAAGGACATGACATTTTTTGAAGTCATCCATTCAAATACAGTCCTCGTATTGTGTCGCTTGACTTCGGTGAAATAATGACAAGCGGTGAAAAAAATACATAATTAAATTATACCACAAATATTTATGTATGACACTTTCAAACACACGGTTTTTTTATGTTTTCTTTCACTATATTGTATGTCTATCATTACATGCTCTTAATATGGATCCTATAGCTTCCAAAAATCATTCACATCTCTCGTATTATATAAACTTATATTTCTATGTACTTAAGTTTTTTAGAAAATGAACATCATTGTATAAACTCTTTCAAAAACTGCTTTTTGTTAGTCAACACAATTCATATCATAACAATAATATTTTTAATTAATTTATATATAAATTCAAAACCTTAATCATTTGATTTTGATATGTCGTATTACATAATTTTTTAAATGCAAGTGTTTTTTAATGTTAGCATAATTATTTACATACTTGCATACAATGGACATATTTAACCATTTAAAAATATTTAAATTATTTATTTCAAAGGTCTTTCAAAAAATTTAAAAGGGGTCAGAGATTGAACATTATTTTGTCGTGTTCCTTTCGACCCACCGAACGAGGAATTAGTACTGGGAGTCTATCGGTGTCAGGCCGACCCTCCTCGAGCCCTGACAGACGAAGAGACATGCGGTCGGCGCCCCGAGGTGTACCACCCCTGACCCTAAATTATCGATCACTTACTAATGTATAATTCTGGTTTTATTTGTGCTTGTAGAATCTTGTTCGAGATCGATATTTAACTAATACTTGGAAAAAAAACATTCGGCATCTGTTTGTTATCTGGAACAGTTAGGGATCTCAGAAAAGCAAGCCCGATGTATCGGTCACACCATGCGCCACGATGGTCTTCTTCACGACATTTTGAAAGGGCTGGTTGAGGGTAGAAACTGCAGAGGGTGCCCTAGACGGGAGTGTTAAAGTATAAGGAGGCACAGATTGTTTGTTTTTCCTAGAGGTAATACTAACCTGCCAGAGACTATGCCTCTTGGGAGAGTGATCAGACTGTTCGAAGCACAGTTTCGACATGAGCTTCACGAATTTATTTATCAAAGTAATTTCGTGGAGTCTTTTTAATAATTATTGTAAATAGCCATAAATACCTTTATTTGTAAATTGTTTGTGTTATAACTTATTTCAGGATCGTATTAAATATATTTGTTTTTGTAATGTTTCTGAAAGAAATAAATAAATAAAATTCAAAAATTGAATTAAAAAAGTATTTGCAGCAAGTGTTCGAGTACATTAGTTGTAGCTCTTATGCCGAGCTAAAGACGGTTGCAGAGGATAAAGAAGAGTGGAGATCGAGGTACAAGATTTTTTTGCTGCAAATCAATTCATCGGATTGATAATACGAAGAAGATAGGCACCACAAATTGGTGGCACTCAACAATGTCGGTTGCCACTGTCCACTTGTCGGACGTCTCCTATTAACTAGTATACTCGTAATTCGAATAAAAATTCCACACACATTCATTATCTGGAACATAGGGTCACCACAAATATCCGTCACTCATTTATTTCAATTGCCTTCCTCCAGTCTTGCCCGAAGGTCAACCTGGGAACATATATAGTTCAAACAGCGAATACAAAAAAACATATTTTACGTAAGGGAGGCCCAATTCAGACAAGAACTCCACGAGTTTCTTTGGAGGAATAATTTGTTGGCTTCATCTGTTTGATGAGCATTGCGGCCTTCTGTTGCTTGTCTTTATTACTTTGTTCTTAGTACTTAATCATAAATACCTATACTTGTGTATATTGTATTTTTTTATTTGTAATGTTTCTGTAAGGGAAAAAAAAGTTAAATTTTAAATTAAAATATTTTTCTTATTTTCCATATATGTTCCTTATCTGGAACATATGGTCACTACAAATTGACGACATTCAGTTACATCAGCTGCCACTACCATGTCTAGTCTGAAAGACTACCTGAGAACATATACATAAATACAGATAACCTTTAGAACAGGAGCTCGGTAACTTGAAAATGTGACTGTTGAAGAAATTTCACAGAAATATTATATTAACAGTTGGTATTTACAGCAAATATTTAATTCAAAATAGTCGCAAAAATAATAATAAGGTACTGTTTTCCTTCATGGAATTATTACCACAGTCGGTTTCGTAGAAACCATAGAGCAAAATACGAACAAGAAGAATAGCACTATGCATAAAGTATGGTGATTGATACTAAAATTAAATATTCGTATATGTAAGTAAATAAAAACAGTTTTACACTATTTTCTAGTAATTTTTAGTAACGTACAACGTTTTACCACGATTCTCTCTAGATGAATGGCATGGAATATCCATGTAATATTTTAACGTTTATTAACGAAAATCAGTTAGTTACAAGCCCTTTCTTATACCACCTATAAGCTATGGAAATATTATCTAACAATTTGTGTTTTATTTTTGTTTACAATCTGAACATCATCAAAAATGACATCAAGATGCAATCTTGTCAACCTTCACAGATGTGTTTCATATGTAGCATAAGCCGCGCTGAATTTCGTTTTAAAGTACTTTGATTTCAACTGGATGTGCTCTCCTGCATGCGTTTATGTAAAAAAAAACATATTAATTACAAGAAAAAATACATGTTAAGTATCACAGATATCTAAGTAAGCAATTTTATCCACAAAAGTGGAATATGATGAAAAAAACGATCGAGGTATGCTGACAACCTACATAGAAGCATAATCGCAGTTGATCCGAATATACCGGGGATGGAATATATGTAGGTCCCTTAACATACTTTGGACCAGAGTATGCAAGACGAGGACACAAATGAAAGCAGTTTTACAGCGGACTGACTGAATGTGACTGCGGCGTGGAGCAGACCCTGTAACACCTTCTGGAGTGTTCGCTGTGTCCAAGTAGCTGCACCCAGGAAGTCCTGATGATGGCCAGGAGTAACGCCATCGACGTCGCCTACTTATGGGCAGACGTGATCTGACCCTGTTGTTATATATCCGGATATAGCACGTGAAACTCCACAAGTACCAAGCTGAATAAAAACATCAAAACAAGTGCAATCTTTGTGGCATTACTTCTCCGTATTTAACGTCCTTTTGGAGAAATATCGCCTCCGCATGTCTTAGGTGTAGGTCTAACAATAGTGGGTGTTTCATATTCCATTGTCGCTGGTTCTCATCTCTTTCATCTGGGTTTGCGCAACCGGCACGTGACTCTGTGCTGCTTCCACCCTCTTTTACTCCCCATTCCCCAATCTCATTCTTCAATCTCTCTTCTTGCTTCACAGTCCAATCTTATCTCTTAACACTGAAATTACCGTATAATACAAAAATTAGGCGCACTCATGTCTAACTACCAAGCTTTGAAACAGGTTTATTCACATATATATTTTCTCGTACAGTGAGGCCCCGCTTAACACTGTCTCTTTTACCGCTGTTTCGGTTTAGCGCTCTTTTATTTCAACCCAGGGTTATTCCCCGAAATTGTGCATAAATAGTGGAAAAAATAGTGGAACTAGCGAAAAAAAAATGTTTAGATTAGGTAAATGTGGAAGACGTCGAAGAAATAGTTCAAGAAACAGCAGCTAGTCTTTCTAATGATGAGCTCAAGGAAATAACTGAGCAAGAAGAAAACAAAAATATTGATATTAATGATTTCGAAAAAGAGCAAAAAGGGCTTTCGATGGCGTTTATAAAAAAGAGTTTGACCACTATAACTGAAATTATGGACCAATTTGTTGAAAATGATCCAAATTTTGACAGGAGTTCAAAAGCAAGACGGGGTGTTATAGATGCTTTATCCACTTATCAACAACTTCTAACAGAACGCAAAAGGAAAACGCAAACTTCATTAGATGCCTTCTTGACAAAAAGGCAAAAATTGGAAACACAGAATAGACTGAATGATCTAACTGAATTAGAATTTTATTTGTTTTTATCAGTATATTCGTTTATATTGTTTTTATTTATGTAAGAAATAAATATTTGGTTTTATTTTTATAAGAAAAACATAACTATTCAATTTAATACCTTACCCCATTATTTACATGTTAAGATAGCCTCGTTTAACGCTGTTTCGCATTACGCTCTACTTTGATGGAACGTATCTCTCGCGTTAAGCGGGGCCTTGCTGTATCTAATATGGACTAGTGGTAAATCATTTGATTACCAAACCAAAGGTTTAGGATTCCATCCCGATGAAGATTAAAAAATAAACAATTTTTAAAGTCCCTTTAAATATACCCCCGATTGGTATGAATTTTATCATTCACCTGTAAAATTCCAGTCATATCCTATTGATTAGAATTGGTGGTAGAACAAAATTTGGTGGGTCACGGCCATCCCGTGAACAGCACCCGTTCATAGCGAACTCCTGCAAAAAAATAATAATGTGTGAATGTTAGGCTATGGTCGTTGACGTAATGACGTTGGCGGATCAATACTCTACATCGAACGCTTGTTCATATGTTACATGATAAGTGCCATAGAATCTACAGATGAGATTGCGGAAACACTGGAAACACACAAATCACCGTCTGTCGGTTTTTCATGCCTATGTTTACGTAAAAAAAATGTATATATTCGTTTTCCAGCACTTCTTAGCTATAATACGTGTCTTTTTGTAAGTATTCGTATTCAAAATAAATAAATTAGTGACTTACAATTAAAATATGAATATGAAAGTTTTACTAAATGAGATATAAAATTTAAAATAGATATAACTTAGTTTGATAGTGGATCAAACCTGTGACCACATACATAATAATAAAGAGCTTTAACCCTTGCCATGATTGATCAGAAATTTTTCTTCTAATAAGACACATTCTCAGAAGGGTTATAACCCCTCCGCTCACTGTTAACCCTTTACCCCGACCAGGAACAAATACAAGTCTCGAATATTAATACCGCACGAATAATAAAGTTTGCGTATTTACCTAGTTCGGTAATGTAAAATATAATACTTTTGTGTTGGTGTACGTCGCCTTACGCGACTTGAGCGATCTCTATGAGAATACAGTCAATCCAAATGGTGTATCCGTTATAACCATAGCATTACAAGTAGTATTACAATAAAGTGGATACTGCCCTGAATGATGCATGCAGACACAGGCTACCTCAAATCAACACCCATTTCAAAACTATACCCCTTGGCTGGTATCGCACCACCAAACATAAGATACAAAGTCATATGCGCCGAAGAAATGCGTATAGCAATCAACCAATCGTCCCACTGCTTGTATAATCAAATACTCCCAACAACCAGACTAAAGTCGCGAAGCAGCTTTCTTAGATCCACACAACCTCTCACATCCGGCCCTGAAAACGAGAGACTCTAGCTCTAGCAACAAGTCGCACCAGAGGATTTCATTACTCCTAAGAAAGGCCTTCCAAATGGCAAGAACCTTGACTGGCGGACCTTGAAATCCCTGAACAGATAAAGAACCGGAATTGGTAGAACAAAGTACAACCTCGAGTGGTGGGGAATGCTTTGGCAGGAGAGTCACTATTGTAAGACTGTGGAGACTTGCAGACCACCTCACACCTAAGATCCTGCTTCATGTACCCAACAAGCTGCACAGCTCAGGACCTAATGCTGGGCAAAACACGGGCTATCGACGTTGCCAGATACTGGCCAGAAATAATTTGACGTCGCTGACACGAAGAAGACAATGGGAGATTTCAGTTACTCAACGTGCCATACACGCAAGCAACAATTTGATAAATTTTGCTTTAGTTAAATTGTATTAAATTCACATTAAAACATCAGATTCCACATTAATTCTCTCAATAGTGTTATGAATAAAATGGATTCCTTGCTGACTTTTGAATCCCGGGTTCAAGTTTCACCCCCACTGCGGTATTAGCATTGTTCCCCAAGTGAGGCTTAAGCGGTAGTTGTATGGGGGCAAACAACTGCAAGGACCCCTTTTCTGCATGAGAACCCCACTCGCAATGTTTGAGAACCACGGGCTTCACCAGAGCAGTATTAGAAGGATTGTAGTTTCTTAATCATAAGCAAAGATTTTTAATTGATTTTTGAGCTCTTAAATACCCCAGTATATGTGAATTTGATCCCTCACCCGTAAAATGCCAGTCATAGCCTATTAATTAAAATTGGTGGTAGACAAAAGTCGTCCCGTGAAGACCACCCATTCATAGTAAATTCCTGTAATAATAAGGATGATACGTGAATCTCGGGCAGTATTCTATGACGTTGGCGGATCAACACTTCACGTGCAGCGCTTTGCCATATGCACTTTGGTAAGCGTCATAGAATTCCACAGATGAGACTTCAAAATCAATATCACCATCTGTCGGTATTCTCCTGTAAGTGCTTACAAAAAAAAAAAAAAAACAAGGTAGCTTTTAATACGACAGTCAGTTAATATGAAGGTGGACGTGGCTTGGACATACGACTTAACATCCTCCTCTCTCTCAAAAAGGTTGTTACTCCGTCGCGTGGTGGCAGGATGAGGAGCAGATTAATAACACAGACTTTTTCTGAAGCACATTGACATATATTTACGATAAAGTTTACAAACGTATGGCCTGACCTAGCCACAGTATTAGGCCGAGTCACAGTACAATATGCTCTCGCCGACGGGCGGCACAAGACTGATGCGCCCGTGATGGGCTGTCGCACTGGCGCCACCAGCGGCGGTTTATATAACTACAAAAATACTAATATGGTGGACGAATTCATGTCTGACAAGCGAACAGAAATAAGAGACGAATGATTGCATATCGAGGTTTTCGGTACCAGTCAGTAAGGGCTATATCATGCTGATGTCAATATGTATTGAAAAAAAAAACACTTATTTGCGGTATTCCATTTCTTAGACAAGTAATTATGACGTCATAATGTGACAACCGAGTCAACAGAACTAGACGATAGCTCATATTTCTAGCAAGTAATTTAGAATGTTTCAAACACAATATCGTTTATTAAATCCAGATATACCGTAAATAATATAACTCTGTTGAAACCTGTTTGTTTGTAAACAACGCGGTGGGGAACAAAATGAGAAATTTAATAACATTCATTGCCAGCAAAGACCACTCACTTATGATTAAATAAACAAAACTAAAACAATAATTGCTTTTAACTAATTTTAAAGCTAAAATTTCACAATACCTTAAATCTAAGGCGTTTAACCAATGCATCCTCCCTGGATTAAATTATGGCGCAGAGACGTGGAATCTAGCAGAAAGACTTACCCATAAAATAAAGATCACACAGCGTGCTATGGAGAGATCCATGCTCGGAGTGTCGCTAAAAGATAGAATCCGAAACGAGGAAATACGCAGAAGAACTCAAGTGGTGGATGATACCCTACGAATAGGCACACTCAAGTGCCAATGGGCAGGACGTATCTGTCGAAGAGACGACGGTCGATGAGGAGAAAAAGTAATGGAATGGCGCCCAAGAACTGGCAAACGAAGCATTGATCGACCCCCTGCAAGATGGACTGACGACATAAAAAAAATAGTGGGAGTGAACTGGATGCGGAAGGCGGAGGATTGAAGAGGATGGAAACTCATGCGGGAGGCTTACGTTCAACAGTGGATGGATACAGGCTGATGATGAATGATGAATTTGAAAAGTTTCTTAACTATAATATGATTTTAAACCAGTTTACCCAATAAAAAATGATTTAACATGAATAATATACTCGTAAATCCAAAAGTGTTAACTCATCATCATCATCAAAATCTTGTGCAGATTCTCTGTTGAACATAGAACTTATTACTGCAATAGTCTCCATTCCCTAGTAAAGTTCTCCAGAAAGTGAATTGTGTGATTTTCAATCGTATATATGTTTCTCGTTTACAAATGAGGGCGTTTGTTTATTCATACCATTTTTTTAGACAAGAGTTCACCTTGTTTTAACATCAATCACACTTAGCATTGTTTTAGTGACTGGTAGACAGCAATTTCGCGATCTATGAAGGCTTCGTCAGTAAGTGCGTTTGTACATCATCGTGAAACTACTGTCTTCCAGCAAGTGAAATAGTACACGGTGGTACCCATGGTAGAACAAGATGGGAAATACATACAGGTATATATCTAATAATATTATTATTTTAAATATAACAACACAATTAGGTACCTTACACAATTCTAAGCCCTTTCTTTACACCGTTAAGCTCCACCCATCCCTTCATCTCAATATCCCTTCACATCTTTGTTCTTGTAGTTTTAAAATTATTTATAAAACTTTAAACATCACTATATTAACTCCTGTTAGGAACTGATGAATCTATAGTTTAGCAATAAATAAACAGTGCTCAGTGTGATTCATTTAAAAACAAAGAAGAAATATTTTAAAAACATCTTAAAGTGCACGATAAAAATATAACTTACGATTTAAAGTGATATTAAGTGAATATTCACTTGTAGGAGTACTAAGTAATGCATCACTAAAGAAGACCTAAAAGTTACATTGTTCCACAGTAGAATTGGATAGTTAGGTATACCATTAATTTAAATTTCACAGAAACAGACAGTATGGAGAGAGAATGCCCCGATTGAAACACCTTTAAGCTCCCTGAGAGTCCGTTCTGGCACTTGAAAGCGCTACGGTATAGCGGTGTAGCGGCGTAGAGGTAGGGGCTACGCCAGAAGTCCGATTTAAATGCTAAGGGCAGTCATTAAAGTACAACTGTAATGGCGCTTCTAAATAGGATACCAGCACAAATCAATCCTTTTCTTACAACATTTTCCTCTTTTGTCGACAGTATTATTTTCCTAGATCTCTGTGATCTTTGGCGCGTGTCATATTCTTCTTTTTTATCGACATATGATGTATGTTTCTTTTAAGGTTGTATATCTTTATTATTATATACTCTTATCCTTATTTCTTGTAAATCTTGGAACTACTGTTTTGTTAAATTAATTAAATAATAAGGCGTAAATTTGTGATAAATATAGCGACCACAGAAGAAAATTGAACACAAAAATATAAATTATTTAATGACTACTACTGATTAAACATTAAGATAACATAGCCCTTGATTTTATAATGTCTTTTTTCAATGGTTTAACCTACACACATATACAAGCTGTAAATACGTGTGTACTAACGTAGGAACTAATAATTATATTTACATACCACTACCACTGCCAGTTCATAATTTAAATATTATTGAAAATCGTCTCCAGCGAGGGCGAAACATGTAATCGTTTAAAATAAATGTGATTCAAAACTAAATATTTTTAAATTCTTATTTTTTTAATTAAAATTAATTTACATTTTTAATATTTTAAGTATTATAGACAGTCTACAACTTTTAAGATTTTAGTAATTATAATAAAACTCATTAATACTGTGCAAAATATTTTAGTAAATATGAAAAATACTAACAGTATGCCTATATACAGGTATATTGCTTTAATCTTGTCTGAAAGCAGTCACGTACAAAAAGACAGGTACTTTATTTACAATTAAGATTATGTTGGGTAAGGCTACACCAGGTAAGGTAAGCTTACGTTTGTCACTGATACTGGCAGTGTGCTCATACCTTTATACCTACTTCCCGACTCAGAGAGGTTCACGAAAGACCTTATTCCATGTGAGACAATGACTTTTATTATAATAGAGCTGCCCCGAAATAAAGCATTGAATTTGACAATTGCACGATTTCTAACTATGCAACTGACCAATGCGTTACTCAAAATTCAATAATATAAATTTTAAGTGCATATTAATATTTTATTTATTATTATTTTAATAAAATTCTAGTCGCATTAAAATTTTAGTTTGAATTTTTAAAATAAATTTAAAAATCCATGAGATCATTCTTAAACGTGAACGAACAAATTCGTAACAAAGCTAATGAATTTTTCACAGGTTTGATTCATGTGATTTTTCGTTTACAGAAATATTCTTTATTTCTTTATATAATCCTTATAGCCCTAGACGGGAGTATTTGCAGCAAGTATTCGAGGACATGAATTGTAGCGCTTATGCTGAGCTGAAAAGGGTTGCGGAGGACCGAGAGGAATGGAGATCGAGATGCAAGATTCTGTTGCTGCAAACCAATCCACCGGATTGATACTACGAAGAAGAAGAATCCTTCACTTACTCTAAGTTATGTAGAGCGTTAGTACAAACATAAAAAAAGTTCATAAATGTTAATTGACAAAAATTTGATAAAATCAAATACTTCTCAGACTTAATATATAGTATATAACATTCATCAGAAAAAAAGACTAGAGGCCTTTGAAATGTGGTCATACAGTAGAATTCTCGGAATATCCTGGAGATACCACGTCACGAACAATGAGGCTCTCAGCTTAATCAAGGAAAATAGGCACCTAGTGAGAACCATCTCAGAGAGGCGAGCCCGATGGATCGGAAAATCATGCGCCACGACGGTCTTCTTCACGACACTGTAGAAGGGATGGTTGCGTGCGCCGGAACTGCAGACGGGAGTATTTGCAACAAGTATTCGAAGACATGAATTTTAGTTCTTATGTTGAGCTAAAGAGAAATGCAGAGGATCGAGAAGAGTGGAGATCTTATTCTTAAAATGCGACTGTGACATATTGTCGTTAAAAATATTACTATCATCCTCATTCTTGAAAGTATTAAATTGTTTTTTTTTTCACTAACACTTTAAGTAAATAATGTTGAGGTTTATTTAATTTGCATATTGTATATTGAAAATAATTTAAATATTTTTAAAACATAACGTAATTTTTTTGAGTAAATGTAACCTAACATTCAACTTTCACTAGGTAAAATGTATCAAATCGCGTTAATAAGTAGTTTTAATAGAAAATTCGGTTACTTATGGGTTAAAAGTTAATTGTAATTATATGACAACTGTGTTTGGGCACGTTTAACCCTTTGACTTATGTGGGGTCGCGTCGCAATGATATGCGGCCTTTTGGGGTCAGATTCTCTTGACCTTTTATGCGACCCGTTTTTCAGGCTCCTTTTTGTTCAACATTTTTGTGTATGCATGCGATTAATTAGACAATAACTTAACGCAACTTACTATGTTTTTACTGTAACGCAATTGAAATATATTTTCAATTAACATATTTTCTTGAGCCACCTTTTAGGACCAAATGTTTCAAGAAAATCATCCCATCATCTTAATATTTCCAATTAACAATTCACTCAAAATATGCTTTGGTATTCTAATATTAAGCGACCATCCAAGTCCTCGGGCTTAAACCCTAAAGGTTGTCGGGACTCATATAATATATGGGAATATATTTTCTTACCTTCAATTTTAGAAATGTCTTGGAACAACGCATTGATAGTGGAAACTGACAGAACTGATTAGCGGCAATTTGTGTTAACCATATTCTTGAAATATGGTATGGATATGAGTAACATAAATCAAAAGACTGACGAAATTTATCGTCTCTATGTTCCATTTCTACTGCTTAGCTACATCACACGGTTGCCACAAAATGCTGCCATTATTTTTGGCAAGTCATATATGTACTGACATCAGCATGAAATAGCCCTTGCTGACTGGTACCGAAAACCTCGATGTACAATCTTTATTTTCTTATTTCTGTTTACTTGTTGTACATGTATGTTTCACCATATCGGCATTTTGGACTAGTTGCGTAGATCGCCACTGGGGCACTGTGTGACAGACCACGGCGCCGCACGGCAGTTAGTTGTGTGCCGACCGTGGAAACGGTCGTTGAATACTGTGACTAGGTCCGGGCCATAAGTATGTTAAGTTATTGAAAAATATATGTCAATGTGCTTCAGAAAAAGTCTTTATGTTATTAATCTGCTCCTCATCCTGCCACCACGCAACGGATGTTAGTACATTTCCGAATACATAATAGTTTTAAAGGACTCCAAGACAATAAATATCCAAGGGACTTAAAAAAATACATCTAAAATTTACGAGGTGCATGCTGAAGTATTTATTAATCTTGGTGACAGGTATTAAAATAGTTTCATTGATTGATTTCACGTTAATTTTAAACCAATAAACCTTTTTAAAATGAAGCAGTTAAATTGTAAGAAAAAACGGTGGTTTTTTTATTCTTAAAATTCTAAAACATCCATGTTTCGTTTCTCCATTGTTTTCAATTTCGAAACTTTTATTTGTTTTCCTCCAATGATCCTTCCGACTCCTCCCTCTCTCACTCCCTTGTCACTTGTCACTATACTACATCAGATCTTGCGACTTTCACCATTGCTTTCTTCCCTAAATCTACCGTTCAATAGTTTTTTTTCAAGCCACTTAAATTTCTTTATTCCATGATTAAATTAAATTAATTTATTATAATTCATTACCATATTGAATTCATATGAGTATCTTAAGTTAATAAAATATTGTAAGCGCGGTCTTCTTTAGATGATAGTAGTAAACCAATATTTGACATGGACTAAAACATAGATGGATCAGTAACTATTTATAAACGTGTCATTGATTGGTTGTAGCCGCCTGTAGTAACCGCTATATCCAGGATTGGTTTGGTTCGAACTAATCACTACATAAAAATTTAGCTTTAAAACAAATCCAAATATGCCTCAGAAAGTACAATTCCTGTTTCTACGAGTCTCTGGGCTTGTTTCCACCTGTCTGTGGAGGCAAAACTGTGGTTCGGCAATTTTTAAATAAAAATTTGCTGCAGTAAAATATTAAACTGAAAAAAACATAATTTGTAAATAATAATCACTAAATATAGAATTGAAAATTAAATGTTCGTCGTGAAAATAAAAATCTTAACCCAAATGAACGAGAATAATATATTAATCAAGATGTTTCTATTTTTTTTATTTTAGAAGGATTAAGAAAGGCTACGAGTTAGTCGAAACTGCAGTCTCTTTATAGAGAACTTATCTTACGTGATCCATGTAAAAACAAGGTAAATAAATAAATATTTAGAATTTATATTGGATCTCAAAGTAAATGCTGAAAACATTGAAACAAAGAAATGTTGTAAAAAGATTACATTCGTGATTTTTTTATATCACATTATTTAAAGTGCTCGAAAAAAATTCACGTAAAACTTTTTTAAAATAAAAAATATCACTTACGTTTCATTGTAAAATACACATGCGTTTTTTACACATCTTTTCGTGTTTCTACATTAAAAATCGTTTTGTTGTGTGCTTGTTTTAATGTCGCGAATGGGCAAAAATATTTCTGAAAGTTTTTCAAAATCGCCCCGGGGTCTCTCCTTTCAGTCGCCGAAACAAATTGAAAAGAAAAGTTGAACCCGTGTTTCAGTAAAATTTCAAGTTATTTATTATGTGCCGAGAGATATTTGAAAGATTGAAAAATCTTTTGTCGCTTAAGTTTGCGCAGACGAATGTGTCAAAATAGTAGAAGACCAAAATTTAAGAACTTTTTTACTTTTGTTTTTTTTTTTTGTTTTTTTTTACAATCAACTATATTACAACCAAAATGCGTTGAATTATTCATTTTTTTATTATAAAATATATTTTTATACGAAACTGTCTCATTTGAGACTGTTTCGTATATTTATTAAGCAATTGCTTACTTCGGGTATTATAATGTTAATACCCTAATTTCTTAACATTAAAAATTATTTTTTTCACTCCTAAATGAGTGGAACTGCAAGAGAATTTGATCGTTACAAAACGCAGCGGCACGACTAGTGTACAACGCGCCCAAATTTTGTCACATTACTCCGATACTACACTGACTGCATTGGTTGAGAGTTCCAGCTACGCTATACGCTACATTGGGAGCGGATAAAGCACAAAGAGAAATACCAAATATTTTAACACCAAAACAAAGACAACTAAACCTCCAATCCCATCGAGATCATTCAAAAAAAAAATTAAAATATTTTACGGCTACAGTGTTATTATTTTTAGTAATCTGATAGTTTCATATAATATAATACTCATATGGCATGAACATAATCAAGTTTTTTTGCAGATTTTTTTATTTTTATTATTTAACTATATTTTTCATTAAGCAGGATGCATTCAAGACCGAATTTCATAGTAAATAAAATAAACTAGGTAGTAAATAAAGTTAGAAATGAGACCATAAAACTTAATAAACATATTCTTGGTGTTAAAAAACTCAAATTTCTTATGTCCGCCTCCTCGGTTTCCAGAGTTAATAAATGCTCCCCACTTGTCTATCCGCCTCCACTCTCTCCTTTTCTCCATTTTTCCTCCTTTTATTGGCCCCCTCCGGTTCTTTTCCTCTTCATTAACATCCTCCTTAAGGTTCTTTATTCACCCTCGAAAGCAGAAGGGGACATATTGTAATTCCGATGCCGGAAAGTGGAGAAATAGCACTCTTTAGTAAGACGCGGTGAATTTGAATTTAATATTGTATTTTTCCTGGAAGAGTTATGAAATATCAACTATTTACTATCTATGCACTTCACTTCTTTGAGTTGAACACACCCGTAAAATATCAGTCATAGCCTATTAATTAAAATTGGTGGTAGACCAAAGTTGTCCCGCGAAGACCACCCATTCATAGTAAATTCCTATAATAATAATGACGTTGGCGGATCAATACTCCACATTCAGTGCTTAACCATATGCATCATGGTGAGCGTCATAGAATTCCACAGATTAGACTTCTCAATTACTATCACCCTCTGTCGATATTGTCCTGTATGTGTTTACATAAAAAAATCTAACGATGGAAAAATCTGACCACTTATTTTTACTTCTTATTTGTTACTTTTAACTATTTGACTACTTTAAATATATTTTTAATGTGTGTATGGTTATCAATTTAGAACATCATAATTATGAAAAAATAAATCATTTATCATGTTTCCATTAAATAAACAAATATTCACAACGTTTATGAATACCTTGTCTATTAAAAAAAGAGGGTTCATGTCTGTCCCCTGTGTATAATTAAAAGTAATATTTTAATATGTGACTATAGAAAATGACATCAGCATGATATAGCCCATGCTATCTGGTACCGAAAACCTCAATCTTTCGTCTCTTATTTCTGTTCGCTTGTTGTACATGTTTGGAGTAGTTGTATGGACCGCCGCTTGTGTCCCTGGGCGAGAGCCCATCACGAGCGTGGGAGTCGTCTGTGCCGTCCGTCGGCGAGATCGCATTGTTAAGTCCCAATCGATCGCGGCGAAAGTAACGCCATATTACGATCGATCGGGAAAACCAAGGTTTATCGTAAATATATGTCAATGTGCTTCTGAAAAAAAGTCTTTGTTTTTGCTAACCTGCTCCTCATCATGCCCTCACGCAACGGAATAAAAACCTTTTGAAAGATAGGAGGATGTTAAAGTATTTTTTTTTTAAACGTTTGTTTGAGTAATATTGATGAATACACTCCTATGTCGCACATTTAATCATACTCCATAGTCTATACAAAACAGTCAATTCAATACTTCACTTGAGAATTAAATAGCATTAAGTGATTGTATCTAATACTTTACGAAAACAGTATGTTTGTGAGTATTTCAGTAGGTAATTATATTAATATCTTGACGTGATTTCAATCATGCGGAGGAACGATTCACTTCTATGAAAGCCACAACCCTATTTAAGCTTATTTCCGCTATAAAGTATGTACAAACATCACGAACTATTGGTATTAAATACCGAGTGTTTCGAATAATGATGACGTTATACTCACATAAAAATAAAAACCTATAAAAATACACTTAAAGAGCAACAAAATAACGTTAAGAATAAAGCGTTAAAATCTATTAATGATCTTCTGTTACAGCTTTTTCAAATACCAAAATATATTGTAAATACGTATTTTTTGAATTGACTAGTGCTTATTATGAAATAAACTGAAATTGAACAATAAATTTTTGGCTTTTTCGATGATTGCAAATGCTTAATAAACATAAAAGCACCAAATACATGCACAATAGCTAAGTCACTTTGGAATTACTTTGAAAGCTCTACTATTTAGTGATTTTTCGTTGTTCGTTGCTCTCTGAATCATTCTCCCATCGATACAAAAATCCTGGAACAATCTTTCTTTGGTGAACAATCGAAAAGTTGTTCTCTCCATACAAAAGTCGGAGCTTTTGTTTTTTACGCATAAAAGCTTTCTCGGTACCCACTCACAATTAATGTTACTAGGGCTGGCATTGCATGTTAAAGCTTTTTTATTTCAAAATATTCGATAATATTTTTATAATGAACTGAATGGTGTTTACTAACTATAAAATATGACAATATGAAATATGGAAATATGAAACTCTTTGGCATAAATATAAAGATTCATATACTCCAATAAAGATGCCATTAATAATCAAGAATTATTAGAAAAATTAATAATAAATTAATTTATTGAATCGTTATACTAACATCCTCCTCTGTTTCAAAAAGGGTGTTATTCCGTCGCGTGAGGGCAGGATGAGGAGCGGGCCAGCAAACAAAGACTTTTTCAGAAGCACATTGACATATATTTACGTTAAAACATCCGACCTGGCGGAATCACATGCCGCCGGCCGTAATTCGACCTTCTCGGTCGTCAACACACAACTGACCCGTGCGGCCCGTGGTCGGTCACCAGCGCGATAAGCGGCGGTCTAACTAAATAGTCCCCCCAAGACAGAAATAAGAGACGAAAGATTGTTTATCGAGGTTTTCGGTACCAGTCGGCAAGAACTACATCATGCTGATGTCAATACATATACTCGAACATACAGCTTACAATATAGCCATTTTAAAATAATGTGTATATTTATCAATAATACGATTGATGATTATTTCTCAACTTCACAGGCTGTGCAAATAACCGAGCACGTATCTACTTTCAAACCCTATTATGTGGCTGCATTGGTTTTTGGCAAGATGCCAAGATTCACAGTCGTTTGCTTGCTTGAAAAAATATATATACGTGAACCAGATATCACACCATTCAGAGATGTGGATAGTAGATACAGTTTTTTTTTAAGTTTTATAATCTAAAAGTCACAGCCCTAATTATTGCCATCAATTGTTTCTAACATCGGTCGATTAATATTTTCCAATTATTAATGGCAGGAAGAATGGTTCGCAGATTCCTGGCGGCGGGCGGCGCCAAAACTGGTGAATTTCAATCTAAATAATGAATCCAATGCCCAAGTATTATTATACTGCATTCGATTTATATTTAAATTATTTTCCATCTGTTATCACTAAAAAAACCTAATATAGAATTCTAGTAACCGAAGTAAAAATATTTTATCCTTTAATGTGCATGAATTTTCACTTTAACAAGTTCATTTCCAATATTATTAAGGCACAGTTGAAATCATTTAAAATTTATTCAACAATTACATCACCATTATCAGCTTGTATCCGTCCACTGTTGAACGTAAGCCTCCCGCATGACCATCCATCGTCTTCGATCCACCGCCTTCCGCATCCAGGTCACTCACGCTATTTTTCTAATGTCGTCAGTCCATCTTGCAGGGGGTCGGCCAATGCTTCGTTTGCTAGTTCATGGGTGCCATTCCAATACTTTTCTTCCCCATTGACCGCCGTCTCTTCGACAGATATGTCCTGCCCATTGCCACTTGAGTGTGCCTATTCGTTGGGCAGCATCCACTACTGGGTTCTTCTGCGTATTTCCTCGTTTTGGATTCTATCTTTTAGCGACACTTCGAGCATGGATCTCTCCATAGCACGCTGGGTGACCTTTATTTTATCGGTAAGACTTGCTGTCAGATTCCACGTCTCTGCGCCATAAGTTGGTACAGGGAGGATGCATTGGATAAACACAATAGTTTTAAGATATTGCGTACTTTTCGCTTTAAAAATGTACTTTTGTTTTCCAAATGCTGCCGATCCCAGTTATATACACTTATCTATTAACAATTACATAGCTGCTTAAATTTTTTACCGAATGTCATGGATCACATATAGTTAATTTTCTTCGTAGTATTATCAATCCGGTGGATTGATTTGCAGCAACAAAATCTTGCATCTCGATCTCCACTCTTCTCGATCTTTTGCAATCCTCTTTAGCTCAGCATAAGGGCTACTACTCATGTCCTCGAACACTTGCTGCAAATACTCCCGTCTAGGGCAGCCTCTGAAGTTTCTACCTTCAACCATCCCTTCAATAATGTCGTGAAAAAGACCATCGAGCCGCATGATGTGACCGATCCATCGGGCTCGCCTCTCTGAGATGGTTCTTACTAGGTGCTTATCTTCCTTGATTATGCTGAGAGCCTCATTGTTCGTGACGTGGTCTCTTAAGAAAATTCCTAGACCCTTAATATATACAAGTAGAAATGAATTCAATATTGTAGAAATTAATTAAATATTGTTATTTGTAATGTTTCTTAAAGAAAATAAATTGAAATTGAAATTGAAGAAATGTGAAATGAAACTTTTTTTTTTACTGAAATAATTTTAAATTAATTTAAATTGCTATAATAATCCTCGGTTATTTAATTTTTATAATCATTAATTTTAACATTTTCAACTGACTTTTAATAAAATCTGATTGCTTATATTTATTTGACTATTTGTTGATAGAATGTGAATATTTGTTGAAGCGTAAAAAGCAACGCCTAGAAACAGAAAAGTAAGGTATTCAAATAATCATTCCATATAAAAAAAAAGATCAGTATAAAATTTGATCAGAGGACCATCTGTTTTTAGAGGTGATATTGCAGCTTAGATCTCGTTCTTAGAGTAAAATAATTATAGACTTTTATGCGTTATTTCAAACAAAGCATTTTCCATAAATTTTATTTAAATAAACTCTAACTGAAGAATACCGACAAATAGTGAATGTGATGATGAAATCTCATCTGCGGATTCAATTATGCTAACTATGTTATATATAGATAATCACTGCATGTGAAGTGTTGATTTGTCAACATCAACATATGGTTACCACAAAATTTCGCCACACGGTCTGTGTGCCTTGTTCCGACCGAGGTTCAGAGGTTCTTAATTATCCGATACGTATTCGAGTGTTTGTTAATTAACGTTTGTAAGGAGATTGGATGATAAGCCCTGAACATATTAAGAAACGGAGTTGGTAGAACAAAGGACAACCTCGAGCGGTGGAGAATTCTTCAGCAGGGAGAGCCACTGTTGTGCAATTGCGGAGACTTGCAAACCACCTCACACCTAAGATCCTGCTCCATGTGCCCAACAAGCTGCACTACTCAAGACCTTATGCTAGGCAACACACGGGCTATCGATATTACCAGATACTGGGCAGAAATAATTTGACGTCGCTGACACGAAGAAGAAGATTATCCCGACGCTACGAATCTGGAACATTTGATGCTCAATCCAAGAAACGAAACACAGTAAACAAAATACGGTGACCGTTCAATGTTTTTGTCCACATTCAATGATGCTTAACTTCGATGATCGAACAATAACCATGCTGATAATGTGCTTTTATCGTTGGTCTTGTTAGAATCGTTGGTAAAACTAAAAAATGTCATGAAAAATTTCAAATAAAATCCGAAAACATAACGTTTGTTAGATTCAGCTGAACAGAGTAGGATAACCGAGTCCTTTGTTAGACTGAGATTTTCTTTTAACTGTCCAATATTTTACACCTGATTCGGCTCGCAATAAATAAAAGTCGTTCTTGAGCTCCGTTGCCATGGCGACCGTGATCATCATCTGCGAATGTCACTCCGCCGTTAGTCTTCCGATTCCACCTGCACCCACCCTTTCTCTTCAAATTTACAAATGCGATGGAAAACTCAACCCAGCATCTATACTTTTGTAGTATACTAACTAGCAAGGATATATACATGGCGAGACGTACGACTGGCATGCGAGAGAATGCGGTTTCGATGCCCAAGCGTAAAATATAAGAGATATTTAATAATTTTATAAAATATTATAAATAAGAGCACATGAATATTATATTCGACAGCTCTCCTTGTAGAAAATCAGAGCTTCAAAAACCAACGTAAGTATAAAGCCGGTCTCGCTTCCATGAAACTAGGTGTATTATATAGATCACGTCGGTATTTCAACGATAAACAACTTCTTCTTCTTCTTCTTCTTCTTCTTCTTCTTCTTCTTCTTCTATATAAAGGACAAATCCGACCTATCCTTGAATACGGCAGTCACCTTTGGATTGGAGCAATTAATTTGATAAACAATGACACTCTTACGTCTAACCTGCAATCAATGAAACACATGCGTAAGATTGGTTCACTTAGTCGTTTCTGCCGTTATTACAACTTAAAGAACTAATTCCTCCTGCACCCACCCACAACTGACAGACTTGTCTTACACTTGCCGAGCATCCATACACTGTTAATGTGTGTCGACCAAAAACTGACAGTTACCAAAGTTCCTTTCTTAATGCCACTGGTAAGCTTTGGAATGCTCTTCTAGCGTCTGTGTTTCCTCCTTTCTACAATCGGTATCTCTTCAAGAAACAGATAAATATACACTTGCAATCTCCCAAACCCACACACAAACACGAGCACAATACACGTTTCCCGCATGCAGCGTCCAGCCTCCCTAGATGAGCGTCATAGAGTGCATTGGTGTTGACCGGCTGTGCTCTCCTGCATGCGATTACATAAAAAAACACTCGTTTTTTATTATTTTAATTTTTTTCAGGAAAAAGTATGATTAGTCTTTCTCTTTTGAGGTGTGGAGGAATTGTTCATAAAAGACAACTTAGCTCAAAATGCTTACGTTTTGTGTCAATGTTTAGGTAAGCATAAATCAATATAACTAATTTGCCTCTAAAACACCTTCAAAATGCTTTTTGAAATGCTAACATATTACAATCTATGCAGTTAAGAATACGTCCTCAAAATAAAGCGAAGATTCAAGATAAAAGACAAGTTGCCATACTGTTCCATGTTAAGTACCCATAAAGGTGAGGGTTGGCTATACGGGGAACATAAACGGGAATCAAATCCAATAAAATGAATACCGGAAATGAAAAAAGTAGGTAAGTGCCAAAAAAAAAGTATTTTTCAACAATTTTTACACTTGCAAATGCAAAGAAAAAAAACCTTATAATATGACATTTTTTCTCATTAAATAATCAGGATTACAGAAACAGGTAATGTAAAAATTTAAGTAGCATACCGTATATCTAGTTGATGACACACAAATTCGACCACTGAGCTAGTTTCCCGACCTTATCGAGCCAAACAAAATGTAACTTAGCCAAACAAACCATATAAGAACGTTCAGTTTTAAAACAAATTGTAGATCGGTAAACTATAACTTTTATGAGTGATCAGCAAGGCGTTTATCAACTGTAGATGGATTTAGAAGCAGTTAACTCTATGACTTGTTGAAAGAAGGAGTCATGTTAATAGCTGTTGAAATTATTATTTTCACTTTACATTTGTGTTCCAATGATAGAAGGTAAATACATATAACATAATATAGTGAATTAAAAAGTGTATAATAATGATGCATTTTTTAATTCTAAAATCACATTTTTGTTTCTCGTGTGAGTATATTTAATTTCGATTGTAAAAACATAACAAATTAATTTTTTATATTACCCATTTTCGTTGTAAGGCCATTTTATACTTTCCTCGTTAATAAAAATTGAATTCTATGTTTCATAAAACTTATATACAATGTTCTTTTTATTATAAATATTCTCTCTAAAGAGGAGAAAACAGTTGTCATAAATAAGGTTACAAATCCACACAAGATTTGAGTTTTCGAACACTTTTTAAGTAGCATCTGAGGTGAAAATATGCTTAAGAACAGTAGTTTTTCACTGGTTAGTTAAGCACTTTTGATTTTAAGGAGCATACACAAAACATCAAAATCATGAAAATTGTTATTATTATTACGTTAAAATTAAAATTCTCGCATGATTCGAGTTTTGAGACACACATGGTATACTAAAGCTCCTCTTAATACATTCTATACATATTTTTCCAAGAAAATACTCATGTGACATAAAGCTAAAACATACCTGTATATGTTTAGCTGTAAGTATATTGAACATTGTCTTCAAGGATGGTTATCCCCAAATGAGTATTGTTGAAACCATTTACTAACCACAATTCTTGATTATTTTATTTTTAAGAAACAACAATGTTGTCTAAAAGACGTAGTAAAACATAAACAATACTTAACTTTTATTCCAACTCCAAGCTCTCACCGTCCTAAAAGTGAAAGCAAACTATGTATTAGGTGTACTCAGAAAACAGAGCTTTTATAGAAACTTCACAGGAATGTAGTGACATCAGCATGATAGAGCCCTTGCTGAATGGTACCGAAAACTTAAATTTACAATCTTTCGTCTCTTATTTCTGTTCGCTTGTCATACATGAATGTGTCCGCTATATTGGCATTTGGGACTGGTTATATAGAGTGTATGGTGGTAACAGAGGCACTGGGCGAGAGCCATCACGAGCGTGGTCAGGCCACAGGGTTGTAAAGTTTATCGTAAATATATTTCAATGTGCTTCAAAAAGAGTCTGTGTTATTAATTTGCTCCTAATCCTGCCATCACGCGACAGAATAAAAACCTTTTGAAAGAGAGGAGGATGTTAGTAGAAATAGAAAATATTCGTCTTTTGGGATCTTTATGATGCACAATCAGGTCAGATAGACGCTGCATACTATAAATTATATGTAGTAGCAAGTGATTTTCAATCAGTTGTAAAAGATATCGCTGAAAAGGCTGTTAAACGATAAGACGACCATCGATCTTAGTAAAACTTTTTGCTCTTTGTAATTCCCGGCAATGTCTGTCATCTCCTTGTCTGGTAACGCGATAATTCCGACATTTTAATTCCAGCCTAGATTCGATAATATTCAAATTCCGGTTTGAGATTCTTATGAATATTAATCACGTCATTTGATTCAAAAATATTGGAATTTATTGTCGACTACAATTTCGGGGGCTTAAAAGCAGAATAAGCCAATTCCATATTCTCATATTAAAAAAATAAATGAAAAGTAATAATCCAACACTGATAGTAGTGGGTTAATGTATAACTCTTATAATTCCATGGGCATTATCTGCGACTCACAGCTCTAGTCGATCTTAACAAAGTGCCGCCAGGACAGAACTTGTTCTATCCCCATTGATTTATCATCATCATTATATCCGCTCATCTAACTAGAGTATATGGCACTTACGAACTGTCGCCAGAAAGCTCTGTCAGCCGCCATAATTTTGGCCTCATCCCAAGCCTTCCGCAGCTCTACCAAGAAAATTATTTCTTCTTCGTAGTATCAATCCGGTGGATTGGTTTGCAGCAACAGAATCTTGCATCTCGATCTCCATTCCTCTACGCAAGCACCTGCTCTTGAAATCAATTATACGTCTGCATTAGTTATTGATATAATTTCAAGGTTCAAGATAAGACTTATTCTTTGTAATTGGTTATAATGTAAAAGTTTCAAAAAATACATTAGCTTACATTGCAAAGTCGATTGTGTTAAAAAAGGAATACAAAATTCTTAAATTATTACTTTTAATATTATATTATTTTCTTCAGCTATTTTGTTGTGTATGGTGGCACTTAAAATTAATCAAACACCTGTAATGAAATAATAATTTTGTTTTAAAAAAATATATGTATTGTTTTCCGAATAGTTGCTGTTGAAAGTGCATAGCCACTCTTTTTCAATCATCAATATCTACAATAACTAAAAGTAAGTACTAAGTAGCATCTCTACTGAAGAACGAACCACAGGAGGCTTTCTGGAGGCTTCGGAGGTCTTGACGGGGAGAAGCGGGTAGGCATGGTCGGGGTGGGGTTCGCCAGCGCCCGGCGCGGGAAATAAAAAAAGCAGATTACTAATTCTCGTTGAATTATTCAAAAAAATGTAAATTCGAACCTCCACTTTTAAGATTTTCGTCCGGCCACTTTGTACTGTGGCTCTGATGCCTTACTCGGCGATTCTTAAAGTTTTTTTTGCACATCAAATACACTCGCTGACTACGACAAACTCGCTCTTAAATTGGAACATATAACTTCCACTTTTAACTGGAACGGTTAAGTTTCCATGATGATGCGCTCATTCAGATTATGATCGGTGAGTAACTGCAGTCCAGTGGGAGTCCCCTCTTAACAATTGTGACCACTGCAAAGAAGTACTATAGAGAAAGAACCTACGAAAGAGCTTAGAAACGCATTTACGGGTGGAAAGGAGATGGAGATGAGATATAGATTTTCTGACCGAAAATAAGAGCAAAAATGCGTTGATTGAACTGGCCACAAAGTCAGCATGCCCGATAGGACCTAGGACAATTTTTCAAATTGCATCGAAAAGGACTCCTCTTTCTTACAAGAGGAACTGACAGTCCCAGAAAATGTGCTCTGAGGTCTAGAAGGGTGCCACAGGAGCAAATAGGGTTTGAAACTAAATTAAATGAGTATACTCGTAATCTATCATAATAATACTCTATTTTTTACTGAAATATAAACTGAAGTTTATTTAATTTTTCAACGATTACCTTTGATGAATTCATAGTAACATCAGCGTATTATAGCGATATGAATATATTTTTCCTTAGCTTTATTTATTTATTACACAGAACAGAAGTTTCAAGAAAAAAGTTTACAAAATAATAAGAAAGAGATCATAGAATGTACAATACATACAAAAGATAATTACAGATAAAAATAACATGAAAAAATAATAAGATGACACATGTCAATGTTTTAAGATCCAGGAGAACAATGCTATCGAAAAAAGAGGAAAAGGATGTAAGAAAAGGATCAAGGTATGCTGGTAGGCCATTTAGGAGTGCCATTGCCGTTGAACCAAATTGAGTGCTTGATGCTCCACAAGCATCAACTGTGATCAAAAACAATGGATGGCTACGAGCACGGATGTACTTATCTGGAACATAGAAGTTAAAACATTCAAGAATCCCAAGGTTGTGAATTGAAGAAGTTTTGTAAGTAACAAGAAAGAGTATCGACTGTCCCAGTATGGGGACAGCCGCAGGCGCTTTCCAAAGTTCGCCACCGCACTGCGACGATGAGAGAGTTATTAAAAAGTTTGACAACCCCCGAGTCGCATCCCTCAAAAGCTCTATTATGAATTCATTCGAAGCCTTCCAGACCCCTGGACCACTCCCCGCCCTCCCCGCCCCTCAGCAACGTGTAAATCCTCAAGATTTTAGCATTTTAAACAGCGTATTTTTCAGTGACCTCTATCAACTGAGCGAATGTAAGAAACGCCACTGTTTGATCCGGAAAATAAGGAAAAACTATACCCGCAAGTATAAATATGTGTGTTACGTAAGCCGTCAATTTTCAACCATAAAGTGCTATCAACTGCTGAATATGTGTGAACACTACTTGTTCAGAACGTTATTTTAAACATTATTTATTTGTATTAAACATCTTAAAGTCCTTAAAGTAATCGTTATAATCAAACTCTTTATCTTAGATTCATACAGTCAGGTACGATCAAGGTCCAAAACAACAAGTATCGAGGAATTTGCGGTATACAAAATTCTATGTATTAGTAATATTACTTTTGTAACTGCTTACTCCTGTTGCAAATTAGGGTATAAAAGGGGGTTTCATATTAAATAAATTAGTATCAAATCATCTCTGGTCTTTGGTTTTATCCTCAGTGCCAGATACTTGGTATTCTGGCATCACCATATAAGCTGATGCTGTAATTTCGGGACCGCGGCCTCGGTTCCGGAACAACAAAAATCTAACACATTTACAAGTTTTTTTTTCGAAACTTATCAGAGAAAACGTAATGAACGTAGCATTAGAACTGCATACGATGCATACTAATCTATTTTATATAAAACCAATTGAAATAATACGTAATATAAGTATTAAATTAACATACGCATTAATTTCTTTCTTCAATTAGATGCCAATATAAAGAGGCATTTTTTATTAAAATTTATAAACGTCTCTTACATTCAGCCTAAAATATTTTACAAGTATTATTTTCTAAATGCAAAATGCTGCATATTATAGTCAAATACTCCACAAATTTTTAGTACAGCAGATTGGATTCCATGTCCAAAAATAATTTTCCTTTTTGGTGTCACTTTTAATACATTTTTGATAATTTTATCACATTGATCTAAATTAATATTAAATGTTCATAAAGTATCTGCCAAAAACATAGGTCAGAATTGATAATTTATAATGAGAATTACTTATTACTCTGTAGACATTAAAAAATATTTTTATATTGACAATCATTCATTTCAATAAATCAACTATGACATGTCATGCTGTTTATATCGTTATTTTGAAAATAAAAAGTTTTTTTTCTTAGTAATTAAATACACACATACAATTCTACATCAAATTTTTACGCATCAATTCATTCAGAAAAAATATCGGCAGACGCGGGATTCGAACCTCAAGCGTTGCACTTTTGCTCTATCCTATACATTGCTCTGTCCACACGACCATTCTCCGCCTGGACAGATACGTGAAACTTGACGTTTATATAACATTTTTAACATCATATTATAACGATAGATGTCTCTGTAGTATATATTCAGAGTATGTATATTATTATTTTTTTATTCAATCAGTTAACATTTATTCACAAGCTTTTTATTATTATTAGTTACCGACAGTCTACTTATTTAGTAAATACCAATTAGGTCTCGAACCAAACTGAATGGATGAAAACAACTTATTGTTAGTAATTATAAGTTTATAATTTGAACGATTTGGTTTGATCCTTTTTTTAAATAATGATTGCTTTTTAAGGTTCGGCTGTCACTAATAATGACTTCTCCTTGTAAATCATCACTCCAAGCTTTCGACTCCAATCTTTGTCATTTCTTCCCTTGTTCTTTACTTTCTTCTCTCTCCCACCTACGCAGCGGAGAATATATGTAAATATTTTGGTTTTTGAAGTTTTGATGGAAGTGAAAGTCTTATTATTTCGGTATTACTTTCGTAATCGCCTTACTTATAACCGACCTAGAGATCCACATAAAAAAATTGTCTTATGGTTTTTTCGCTGTGAAATGTATTTCAAATTGGAAATTACATTTATTTTCTCCTGCATACGTTAATTCATTGAAAAATCACTTTATACCAATTAATCGATTTCACACCAACTGATTCGATTAAAGAATATTGTTTTTATCTCCGTAGAGGATTGAACCCACGACTTTTCATTAAGTAATCAAATGCTTGTGCCACTAAGCAACAATCGCTAGCAGAAAATATGTTGCTTTTGAAATATATTTTGAAAAGGCGTGTATTTTATGTGATCTGAAAATTTTGAAATAGACTGTCGGAAAGTAATAATGTAAAAAAAGTTGTGAATAAATGTTGACCGAATAATAAAAAATAATAATATACATACTCTGAAGATATACTATAGAGACATTTATCGTTATACGATGGTAACAATAGTATAAATACATCATCTTACGCGCGTTTGTTCAGGCGATGTATTAGTAATATCAATATTACTAATACATCGAATTTTGCACACCACAAATTCCTCGATACTTGTTGTTTTCGACCTCGATTCCCTCAATTTGAATAGAGTGGCAAAATGCCCTGCGTCGTACCTGACTGAATGAATCTAAGATAAAGAACTCTTGAACTGATTATATAAATTACTTTTGATAATTACAATTACAAAGACTTTAGGATGTTTAATACAACACAGTTATGTTCAAAATAATGTTTTGAACACCGTGACTTGTTATCTTTTTAAAGATAAATATTTTATATCAAACTGATTTCTGCAAAAAAATATATAATATATTTGATAAGCACTGAAAAGGTACAAAAGGTCAGCTTATGTAATGTGTATTTCGCCATAGATTTAATAGATCGGCCGCAGAAACGCAATTGGCCTATTCATTAGCGCAGTTTGCATCGCAATCGAGTGCTTGAATTTGCGAGTCCAATAATGGCGCGACCAATGGATATGGCTGCAATAAGAGCTGAAGCGGAAAAATGCTCTTTTTGTTCGGGAAATTCGTTCCACAATCCTGAAAACTGGAGTTTTTACCATGATTTTATAAACTCAATCAGCCATTCCAACTTTCAGGTTACATAATAAAACATATGAGCTACACAAAAATGATGTTTATTTAACTCTACACTTAAATAAATTTTAAAATTAACTTACACCAACTAAGTAATTAATTTTAGGAGAAGGCAAACTTCGATACAAGAACCCACACAAGGAGGCTTCTTCAACATATTTTGAAGAATAGGCTCTCAGTGGAAGACCATCCATAGGCTTCTCCGACATATTCGGAGGCGAAGTTATGATGGATCTATGTGGCGGATGAACCGAATTGGCGGTCAACGGCAGCTCTCTAGCTTTCCAAAAAAGCTACTGCTTTGCGTCAGGTGGCAACCGGCAGTAAAAAAAAACCGCCAAAAAATCATGATGCACGAGAAGACCTGGAAGACCACAGGCAACCTGGACTGCAACTATAGACAAGGATCTGAAAACTCTGAGCTTCAACGATAATGTAATGCAGGACAGACAGACATGGCGAATGTGCACAAGAAGAGCCGATCCCAGATGATGGGAAATGGCAAGACTAAAGAAGAAGAATAAAAAGAAGAAGAAGATAAAAACATATGGTAATTAATTACATCAACTATTTTAATTTATATTCATATTCATTAATTTTATGTTATTACCTATAATAATTAATATTTACATAATATCAATATGCATATTTGCAGTGGATGCGGCAAAAGGAATAACTAAACAAATTTGGATCATCACCCTTCCAACTTACAACTATTTTTCTGGCATGTTAGATTTGGCATAAAAATATGGTCTTTAGATACCATCACTATCAATTAAGCCCTTCTTCATATATTGCAGGACATAGAACTCCTTTTTGCCTGCTACACTATTTCCGTTTTTCACTATTTATGTCATCCAAGAATCTTATATTTGGATGACTTACACGTCTTGTCGTCCATCAAATATGATCATTATATAATCTAAAGAATTGTATTATAAAATTTGCTGCAGAACTATCTCTAGAAAACAGATAATTACAGTTTTCTTTAGTGATAAAACATTGAAATTTACACTAAATTGTCATTAAAAATAGATATTTTTATATAATTTATATATCTTTATAGAATCCACATCTTAAGATGATAATTATTCTCTATCTAATAGTATTCTCCCAAACGTGTCTGCATATAAAAAGATACTGATAGGCTGAGTATGAAATAATATTCAACATTAGTGCATGTGTAAATAATACGTTTTTAAAGAATTGAGAGAACAAAGAATATTTTTGTAAAATAAATATACTTATTATCTTTTTACAGGGAACGTTGTTTCGACGTAATGAAATGTTATGGGCGACACATTTGAAATACCCTGCTGTAAATTATTATAATAAAAACATTTGTTTATATTTTAATATTAAAGAATACTGAAAGAGTGATCTTAAACATTGTAGTGGCGTTAAGCTATAATAAACTTTAAATATACTTTTTTCTTTTTGGCAAATATTAAATAAATATTGTTTTTTGGCGAAACCACGACGTTCTGATTTCTCAAGTGATGGAATAATGTGAAGTGACTTTTTTAGAGAGTTTAACAACTGATAGCTAAGACCATGTTCCATTATTTTGCACAAATATGATGTATTAGCAACCAAATGATAGTTGCTATGCTGTGATTAGGGATTCCAAATATTCGTTAAATAAATTTTTCAAATATATTTTACGAAAATAATGAAACATTTGAATATTCAAATGGAATCTCTAGATTAAGAAGTACAGGAAAAGTTAATCACAATACTTTAAAAGAGTATCGGACTAATAATAACAA
Organism: Glossosoma conforme; assembly: GCA_022606575.1. Taxonomy (NCBI): domain Eukaryota; kingdom Metazoa; phylum Arthropoda; class Insecta; order Trichoptera; family Glossosomatidae; genus Glossosoma; species Glossosoma conforme. Next base: position 1,296,663 of record JAGTXR010000039.1, read on the forward strand.
TATAAATTCTACTTCTACTTTCCATATTCGTTCCATATCTGCAACATATGATCACCATATATTTGCTGCAACTTAGTTTTATCACCTACCACTGTCTATTCTTCATTCTAAGATATATATTCACGTGAAGTTCAACGTGGCATCTGACATCAGCATGATATAGCCCTTGCTGACTGGTACTGAAAACCTCGATATACAATCTTTCGTCTGTTATTTCTGTTCGCTTGTCGTACATGTATGTGTCACCATATTGGCATTTTGGACAAGTCCAGTCACGGGTTTGACTTAAGTTATATAGATCGCCACTTTCGGCGCTGGGCGCCAGCCCATCACGAGCGCGCTCAGTTGTGTGACGACGGCGGCGAGATCGCATTGTTCCCGATCGATCGAGGCGAAAGTAACGTCATGTTACGGTCGATCGGGGAAACCGTCTTTGTCGAAAATTATGTCAATGTGCTTCAGAAAAAGTCTTTGTCTTGTTAATCTGCTCCTCTTACTGCCACCACACGACTGAATAACAACATTAAATTAGAGAGGAGGTTGTTACAACATATATGGTTTCCAAGAGCCTCCATAGCAGAAGTCCGCGTACTTGAAGAGGTATATTTTTGGCTGACTTGTTAATCAGATATACTAAGTTATTCAAAATAATAACGTATTGAAATAAACTAAATTTTACTATGCAATATATTATATAACGATTATTTAGTTTTTAAAAAAGTACAACAAAAATAACCGATTTTTAAATAAACTACTCAACAGATGTATGAATTCAAACAATACTACTATATTCGATACAGTTGTTCAAAATCATCCTAAGAATGTATATTATTTCACACCTGTGTGTTTTTCATCTCTGTGACATATTCACAACAACTACACTTGATACAAACTGATATCAGCTTGATATAGATCCCTTAGGCTGATACCGTAAAGCCTCGAAAACCGATCTTTTGTCTCTTATTTTTGTTCGCTCACCTGACATGCACATCTAATGTTAATTGTATTAATTAATATTAATTATATAATGCTGCATGGTATTTGCATACGCCAAAAATATTTGTTACGACATTGGGCTCATTTCTTGTTGGTACCACTGCCATCTTGAATTCGCTTTTTGGGCAGCGACAGTTGGCACCGCCATGATGTCAGAGCGCGCTGTCAGTCAGAACGCGCGGGCAGTTGTCAGTTAGAGTTTGAGCTCGCCACCGTCAGGGCGCGCGCTTAATAGCGTGCGCCGCGGTCTTTTTATTGTAAGTGTTCAAATAAACCGTGTTAATGTGTGAAACAAAAACAAGACGTTTATATTGTGAACCTGATCCTGCATCCTTCATCAAGTAAATCGATGTCCTAACTATGAGAGTAGGATGTCAAAACATATATTGAATTCCTGAAGGAAATTTTTCTTGAAATATTCTTGGATTGTTGAGCCTTCCGCCTGTACTCCACGGGGCGTGTGTCAAACAAAATATCGAAGCACTGATGGTGATATTATTTTGAGCTGGCGCCACGCTAGGGTAGCATGTTTTAATTAAGGCTTTCAGGGCATTAATAATGGGGAAGTCCCGCCCCCGCGGCCTCTTCCCCGTCCACCGCCACTGGTGCCACTTCCTCGCCAAGAAACGACGCAAAATCAAGCAACCCTTTTTGCAGGGACGCTAAAAGATGGACCTTATTGAATATCGGTAGACAGACAAATGTTAAATTCAAAAAATGACAAGTTATTGATCGTTGGATAAGATGTGAGATCGATGGGCGGACTTACCACAGTTGACGGATTTTTAGGCATTTCTTCCATTATTTGAATTTATCACTGATAATATGTATTAACATAAAGTTTTTTTTCGGCAATTGAGAAAACACTTAAATGGAGTCCCACGACAATAATACATTTGATTAGGTAAAATAAGATGATGAAATTTTTGGTAAAATGTTTTGTAGGACTCTGTGCACTGGGTTTAAATTATTTTTTAGAGTGTCGCAACGTAGCAACCGTACAGGTTTTTTATTCCATAGACTTTTGTCGTGGGTATTCGCTAGGTTAGTACGTCGTATGCGCGGTTCTCGTTTCGTCATCGAAGTTAAGCTACGTTGGTCGCGGACCACAACTTGGATGGGCCACGGCCTGATGTTAATAACGTGTCACTGGTTAAGCTTCACCGTTCCTTGGGACCAAGCAGGCCACGCTTTGAGAGCGCTGAGTTAATCACCTGATCTTTTTAAAAAATACCGATTTACAAATCACACGACCTCGGGTTTCTTCTCAAGAGGCTCTAGAGATTCATTTAAGTTCCCATATGAATCTTTGGATGTACATTTGTCCTGGAGGAGGAATTTTCAGTAGCAGCTGGTAACACTAAAAGATGGCATTTTGATGATCATATGTTCCAGATATGTAACAGATATAGGGAAAGAGTTTGAAACGTATCAACGGGAAGCTACGTTATATATTCCGCTCAATGATCATCGAACATAAGACGCAGTGATAGGCAGCTAGTTAATAAGTATTTTGATCAATCAACCGCTTGAATGAATGTATCATCATCATCAGCCTGTATCCGTCCACTGTTGAACGTAAGCCTCCCGCATGAGTCTCCTTCCTCTTCGATCCTCCGCCTTCCGCATCCAGGTCACTTGCGCCACTCTTCTTATGTCATCAGTCCATCTTTCAGGGAGTCGGCCAATGCTTCGTTTGCCAGTCCTTGTCATCTCTTCGTCAGATATGTCCTGCCCATTGCCACTTGAGTGTGCCTATTCGTTTTGGATTCTATATTTTAGCGACACTTCGAGCATGGATCTCCCCATAGCATGACCATTATTTTATGGTTAAGACTTGCTGTTAGATTCCACGCCTCTGCGCCATAAGTTAATACAGGGAGGATGCATTGGTTAAACGCCTTAGTTTTAAGACATTGCGGAATTTTCGCTTTAAACGTACTTTAGTTTTTCAAATGCTGCCCATCCTAGTTGTACTCGTATATGCTTGTCGAATGAATGTATACCTTCTTCCAAAATCGAATTTGTAGCTTTAAAAAAGATTCTTGAGTTCTACACTAATGTTCACATTCATATTTGAAACTAAAAGACTCCATCTATGGCTGCTTATTTTCCAGGAAAATTTTATAGAACCAAAATACAGCATAGCAATAATTATGACTGACGTACGTAGACATCATTGAACAAGACTGAGAACCGAGTTTAAAGTTAACATTCTTTTACGGTTCGAACTCCTAATTGCGACCATTACTCGTGTATTATAAAATAATGTTAGCAATCAGCAGGATACAAGACAAGAAACATTAAACATAGACTAATGATATTGTTGAATTAAATTATAAATTAATTTGTTATAGTTTTCGCACTATTTGTTCAGAAAGCCCTGCTAATAATTTGTCCCTTCCTTCTCTCACCCCTCCCCAATAGTACCCCCACCACCTACACTCACACCCCATCCACCCTACATAACCCCCACCTCTACGAAAATATACGAGTAACAAATCTGGCGGCACACTTGCAAATCTCCCGGTCCGTAGTGCTTCATTAGACTACGCCACTGTGGGAAGGTTACTCTTGATTACTTCAATAGAACCTTTCATACACATGCAACACTAGATGATACTCGTATACCATCGACAACATAATAAATCTTAAATCATACCTAATAAAATGAAAACTCAATATTGCTACGTTATATAATAAATACGCTTAAAGAAACGTATTTTTTTTTCGTAAGCACACACAAGAAAATACTGACAGTTGGTGATAGTGATACAGAAATCTCATATGTAGATTTTATGACGCTGACTATGTTACATATGGCTAATAAACTATGCATGTGGAATGTTGATTTGCCAACGTCATAGACCACAGCATTTACGCATCATCCATTTATTACAGGAATTTACTAAGAATGGGTTGGTGTTTACGGGACGACTTTCGTCTACTATAAATTTTAATTATTAGTTTTTTTTGTTTATATATTCTTTTATTGATGAAATTCAATAATATCAAATAAAAGTAAACGATTATCCAAAAAATATTCCACAAATGTTATATTATCAGCTAATAGGCTGACATTTTACGGGCGAGGGATCACAATCACACTAACCAGGAGTAATTATAGAGCTTAGAAATCGATTTATAAAATATACTTATTTTTATTCGATTTTGTATAGAATTCACAATCTTCGGCTCAGTAAGAAAACTGCTTTCACCATTAAGCTATACCCACTGGCATTATTAATTATAATATGATAATGTTGTACTTGAGTTTGAGAGTGAGAATATTTTCTAGATGTAGAACTAAAATGGCAAGAAAAAAATGCGTACGTTTTTATCTACACTTAGGAATAAATTGATGCGAGAATCAAAAACGTTAGGTTAACTAATAACTACACTATATATTCTAACAAAACTTTTATATGGCTTCCAGGTTAATTTTCCGACTCCTATCGTGTACGGCAACCCTACAACCTAATTTCATAACACCATGTATAGCAGCTTAAAAGTAAAATAGTATTCGAAAAACTTATTTAAATATTTTATTAAATAGTTCAAAATATATATAAAAAGACCTTTGAGACCCAATCTCTTATCATTATTTCCCTCGAAAAAATCACAAAAAAATAAAAAAACAGCCTTTTAACTAAGTAAAAGGGTTGATTCCCCATAAATATCCTTAACACACGATTGATTATAAAAATAAAATGCTCAAATACGCTTTGGATACAACAGTAATTTCCCAGCGATGTTTGTCCGATATACACCATTGGGGAAGCCTTGCATTGGAGTTTGTATCCCATCGCTCTCTGATGAGAGAACTATAAGTAAAAGAGTAAGCGAACATGAGAGATCGTGCAGACTAGGCCACCCAATGGCATCAGCACTGGCAGAGCATCTGGCTGACACGGGACATAAGTTTTCATTCGAACCCGAAATCGTGGCTCGAACTCAAGGAAAATATGCACGCCTAGTAAGGGAAGCCATTGAAATCAAAAGACTTCCCATCAACATCAACAGGGATGACGGCATGATTCTCAAAACAGCATGGCTTCCACCTCTAGCTATATACTCAAAAACCTGTACAGACAAGCAAGGGCGACCACAGTCCGACATGACGTTCGTGGAGGTACAATTCTTAGAACAAACATATCGTACACGAATCTCCGGACCAATGAAACTTAATGTATGTAGTTGCCATGGAGATAACAATGACGCTCGTAATATAAGATAACCTGACACCAACCCACAACTAAATCATCAATCCTGAAGAAGCCCCCAACAATGGCGGTCGAAATATTCGTAAAAATAAATTCGCCACACACGGCTTAACCCAGAAGCCACAATATCAAATCTGGCCTTGAAAACCTAAGAAGTTATTCTCAGAACCTTGTTTCGAAATGTCTAAAAAAAATCATTCTAGGTTATTTTTTATTTGAAACATTCCATATGACTCCAATGAACGTAATCTACTCTGAATTAATTAATGTTTTTAAATATATAATACATCATAATATAATAATATTAAATTTATTCATAAGAATATTCTTAACTTGCAAACGTTTTTTGATAAGAAGTAAAAATATTATTCGGCCATGACGCGTCAGAAACGTCAGTTAAGGCAAACGGCAAAAATGTATCGTAATACTCCATTTAATAGACAAAGTCCCCTATCAAGCAAAAGAAAGGCTCCAGCATGAAGTGAGCGTACCTCAGCGTGAGCCGCAGTGCTACCAACGTCAGGGGAGATCCCTATCAGTGTGGAAAACATAGGAAAAGAAACAAACTACTGTGAAGAAGAACATCAATGATTATTTAAGTATTTTCGTTACGTTTTTAACACATATTTTATTACAATTTGTATTTGATATATGTTTCTTTTGTATTATTATTTAATGACTTACATAACAAATATCCTCGTACATAACACTTCTTGTTTATCCTCCCTTTAATAATAATTTTTTAAGCATATTTGCGCAAATACTAAGATGTTTTATAAGAGACCCTTAAATCATCTTAATACTGTCAAAGCCAACTTTTAAAGTATTACGAATATTATTTATTCAATCACTGCGTTCATAACACAACTTTAAACCTTTCTCATCATTGTCAGGATATGCCGTCAAAGGTTCCCCGACCGCTGACATCGGTTGGCGTGATATATCGTTTTACAACTTTGCATATAAATAAATATCGTTAAGTTTCGTCACAGGAGCGATTTTTCTGTAAGCCACATGTGTCAATGCCACCACATGTATGGAGTTACATAATAAACGTTTGTTAAATAAAATGGTTTTTATGCATCATCTGATAACTAAAGGATAAAAGAACCAATGTGATATATGAAAATAGGTCAGATAAAAGTACATTTATGTTTCAAATACTAGTTGTAAGAAAAAAAAATGGTTTGAAAAATTCACGCCGTATTGACAATATAATTTGTATTCCACGGAGCCGTAACCGTAACGAAAGGGTTAAACATTTATTTTCAATACAAACACGGTATACGTGAATAAGGTTGAATGAAACGCTGATATGTGGCTTGTAACCTTGTTTAATTGAAGTATAGGATAATGTTTATCTTAATACAGCTGTTCGTCTTTAATAAGGATACCAACGTTTCTGGAGACCATAAATCTAAGCTGCCTTATCTGCTGGCGACATTTAAAGTACCATCAAGTTCAAAAGTATTCAACGGAGTTTTGAAATGCAGAGTTAAAATACGATGATCAAAATTATCAGAATGTTTGTGGTAAGCATGTTCCTTAATTTACAAACTGCAATAGAAGACTAGTAATATAATAATATTAGTTGAGTGAAAATCTGAATCAGGAAGAATTTGATTTTATTTTTACGAATTTTAACGCAGACTTCATCATAATCATTATAACTATAACCACCTAATTTTGCCCCCTCCCTGCAGCTGCGTATATCCCCCCTTTTCACTATCCTGTAAATATTCATATACGAGTAAGTTCCTAAACTATTCACGTGTTTATATCGGTATGATTATACACCCTAGTACATTGACGGCAAAATCAATGTATACTAGAAAGTGCAGTACACAGTGTGATCCATGTACAAACAATAATTTGATGTATTTATGTGTTAAATACTTTAAATAGATCTCAAAGTGAATGCTTCAAGTATAAATAATTTTATATATCTTTCTTAAATTGAATATATTTCACATGTCTTCACTTTTAGTGTAAATATATATTGAGAACATTTTCAATCATCATTTCAATCACTGTAAGGCTTCTCCTTAAGCATCCGCTGCACAACAACAAGTTGGGTTGGCTAGTACCTCCGAGACTTAATCACCGGAAAATTGTTTCAGACGAGAAAGAAAACCGAGAGGGTCGGGACGGGCCGGGGGGGCGTGGTCTATTTCGTTGAAAAATTACGACAGAGCAGATTGACGTATCCAATTTATTATATGTGCGTTATTTTATTTATTTACTTATTTATTTACCCGACAACCTTCTCGGGGGGTAATAGGCGATGCCTCTGGATTTATAGGAAAAACTTTGCCCGGATAGGTAGGCGTCGATTCTGTCGAATAACCCGACGGAACGCAACGCCCGAGAGACGGATTTTCTCTATGGAACATTTAACCGCCTGGCAACATTTTTTTGCATTAGTAATATTTGAAATTTGGAACGAATATTTTCCTTTAAGTTATATACATATAATTATTTGTAAATTAAGAAAAATTACCAATGTTTGGACTGACTGTTAATGAACTATTTTTATTTAGTGGGTCTCTTGGTCACTTTTAAAATATTTACTGAATAAAGAGTTTTTATCAATGCTTCACGGATATATCACAGCTATTTAATATAAATAAAATTTAAAAATCTCAATTAATTAAATAAGATTTTATTGAATCTTAATAACAATAAACATACAATTACAACAAGCGCCATCTATAATAAAACGTATCAACGAATACAAAACGCGGTAATTTCTCAACTCAGTGTGCGGAAGAAATTAACAATGGGCAAGCGCCGAGTAAGGAATTGAACATGGGTTGCAAAACTTCATGGTTCGAATCCCAGCGCCTGCCATTTATTTTTCTCCGATATTGATGAGATAAATGTCAAAGATATGATATTTGCTGTGTATTTGTATAAACGTTTATATTGTTAAATATTTCTATAGCTTTTCAAGTATACATAAATATTGAAATTTTGAAATGGCATATAGTTCTTAAAATCCACTAATAAAAATTTAATAGTGTGTGTACTTATACGGTTAGCAAAACACTTTATTATATAATAAATATTAAACAATTTCATTGTGTAAAGATATGCTTTTATAGTGGGAATACAACGTATGATTTTCAGGAGGTTAGGAGATTAACCCGACGCTCTAGCTTTTGTTCCGTATAATACTTTCTAATTACAAGATTATTGCATTAGCCCGATGACCTCTTTCTCACCTCTGGAAGAGGAAAACTTAGCTTTAATTAAAGTTTGTTCCACATTCTGCTGATTAAAACGCCCCGGAAGGAGCTAGACTCTAAAATTCCATTATCAAAGAAACTTCAAGCTTTTTATTTTTAAATAAACATCCTGACGTAACAAGAAACCTTTCCCCTATTATTAAAAGTGAACATAATATTAGGTTAATTTGATATCCATAAAGTAATGTTTAATTTCGTCTGCATTTTTACTATTAATAATAACCTTTTAATTCTAGTAATAAAAAACACCTTTATCCATGATTATAAAGGGTCCGCCATCTAACGTTTTTTTTTTCAACTAGTGCTTATTTAGTGAATGATAAAACGTAGCTCATGTTTGATTTGACAGATAATTAGTTTTATCCTTCCGCTAAACGAATGTGGTTGTGTATACGCTTGAACAACGCTGCGAAATATTGCGACATTACTTTGAAAATCATGCTATTGTCCGCCATTATTCAAATAATTATATTCAATATAGTTATCGATTGTGAAACCAAAAACTATACCATATTGAAACATCGGTTAGTTTTCTATTGTTGAAGTTCAGCAACATTGAGTTCAAATAATACTTACGTTACTGCCTATGAAAATTTTGTATCATTGGTTGAGTTAAATCGCCTCTGTGTAATACATTTACATCTAGACCTCAAGAGCGTTGTGCTGATCATCCGTGTTCTTAAAAATGCTGATTTATCATGATCCAGATTTGTCTCGAATATGACGGCGGCATTTTCTTCCAATCGCGGACTCTGGTTTAGCAGGTTATAAGAACTTTGCTTCAATTGACGAGGCAAGAATCTTGGCAGCTAGCAGAACAATGTGACGGCAGTTAATGACGCACATATGCGGCAGCAAGTGAACGAATATGAAGAAAGGATGTGATTGGCTTATCTTGTTAATGATAAAACATTAAATAATATAATAAATTACAATAAATAAATTAAAAACTATTTTTTTAACACATTAAGAAGGTTATAATTGGCAGTGAAGAAATGAAATATGAAGATTTTATTTTGCTTACCATGTTGCTTACGCCTAAGTTTCGGATGTGGAATGTGATCCACCACGTCATACACTACAGGTCAGCATTCACTCATCATCTATTATTAACAAGAATTTACTCACGAATGAGTAATGTTTTCGGGACGCATTTCGTCTATTTACGTCTACCACCAATTTAATGAATAAACTATGACTGAATTTTTACAGTCGAGGGATTCAATTCACACCTTATTTATAGAGCTTAGAAATCGATTATAAATATTTTTTGTTTTAAGATCCTTCAGGGTTCAAACCATTCAAACATTCCAGTACGGTTATCTAATGCTTCATCCACTGGAATAAATATAATTTTGTAAACGTGATAAATAATATAAATTTAAATCGTATTTTTCTTCATTGTTCCATCTGTCGAAAGGATTGCATAAACAACAAATTCCAGGCGCATCATTCATCTTATAATAGATGACCCGCTTTCTTTTACAATGGCTAATACAATCCCGATGTTATTTCTCGACCTGTCAATAAAGTAACTGAATGAATGACGCGGCAGTTTCAATATAAAGCGAATTAAAAACAATGGGAAAATGTGTTGTGTGTAGATAGCAACATGTCGACAACATCAGTTACAATAAACTCGAAAAATACACAAAGCTACGTTGAATTGAATATGTTAGTAGAACAATGGTTATTAACTCAGAAACATTGAGTATTATTTTATTATGCTTCCTGTATCCGTTAAAAATTTGGAGCTTACCATAAATTTCAGCCACTAAGTTTTCTAAATTGCCATTGTTCCTGCGTTATACTAAAACATATCTACATCTGGAGATTTGTCTAGGAACTTTAATGGCTTCCGAGAAGCTCCAAGACAGCATTCTAGGAAATTGCAGAGGTGTTAACTGTACAATACGAGACATATTTCAAGTGATTTGTTAATCATAAAATAAAAGAATAACATATGATTACCCCGACGATCTTTCTTCTCTTCTTTATCCTAGCCATTTCCCATCATCTTGAGTCGGCTCTCCTTGTGCACGTTCGCCATGTCTGTCTGTCCTGCGTTGCATTCTCGGTCAAACCCACGGTTTTCAGATCTTTGCTTACAGTTGCAGTCCAGGTTGCCTGCGGTCTTCCAGGTCTTCTTCTCAGCGTGGGTATGTTGAGGGCTCCTCTTCACCATGTGGTCCTCATCTCTTCGTGTCACATGCCCATACCATCATAGGCGGTTTTTCCTTATCTTTTAAAGTATAGGGGCCATCCGAAATGAACCTCAAATATGTTCATTTCGAACTCTGTCCACTCTAGTCACACCGCCCGCCCACCTCAGCATCTTCATCTCTGCCACATGAATCCTATCCAAGTCACGTTTCAGCGGGGTCCATCACTCCGATCCGTAGAGCATAGCTGGCCTTACAGCAGTTTTGTAGATTTTACCTTTGATCCTAACTGGAATCTTGCTGTCACATAAAACCCCAGAGAGAGACCTCCATTTCAGCCATCCTGTGTTTATTCTATGCTCCACGTCAGATTCAGTTTTGGCATATAAGGATATCACAGAGCCGAGATATTTAAAAGTATCAACCTCTTTTACGGGTGTATTCTGTACCCTGACGATCCCTAGATACCTAATCCATTTGATTTCCAAGGGACGATTACACGTCAATATTTTATAATTAGAAGGTAATATGTAAAAAGTAAACTAAAAACCACTATCGCTAAACGAAAAAATTCTTAACACGATCCATAGTTAAACGCAGGAAAAATACTTCCTTTTTATTAAAAATATATATTTTAAAATACGCAACGTTGAGCAATAAATTCTTAAAATAACACTTATTTTGTCTTTGCCTTTTTCAAAATCTGTTTGAAATTCGTTCTTTGATATATGAAGGTATGTACAATTGAAAAATTGGTGTTTAAGGAGAAAATACTCGTAACTTAAAGCTGCATTTTGTTTTCAATGTTGCTATTTTAATTACCCGCAGGTGACACCATAATCCTTGACGAAATATATTCTCCAAATTCAGGAAACCGTATGTTTTGCCAAGCAGTGGTATGAAATATAACGAAAGCAGTCAAACTTTCTTCAAAGATCTTCAAATCGCATATCTTTCAACTGCATAATAGATTAAAATCAGACAGTTCAACCAAATCGCCTCGGATGTTGATATATTTCACGTCTTACACTTGCCAAACATCCATACACGGTTAATGTGTGTCGACCAAGAACTGGCAGTTTCCAAAGCTCCTTCGTTAATGCCACCGGTAAGCTATGGAATGCTCTTCCAGCGTCTGTGTTTACTCTTTCCTACAAACTGGATGTCTTCAAGAAACAGATAAATATACACTTCCAATCTCCCCAACGCACACACAAACACGAACACAACACGCGTTTCCGGCATGCAGCGTTCAGCCTCCCTTGGCTGAGCGTCATAGAGTGCACCGCTCTTGACCGAGTGTGCTCTCCTGGATGCAATTACATAAAAAACTTGACTTGAAAAAAAAAACGTAAGGCAGGCCAAATTTAGGCATGAACTCCACGAGTTACTTTGGAGAAATGATTTGTTGGCGTCGTCTGTTTGATGAGCATTGGGACCTTCTGTTGCTTGTCTTTATTGCTTTGTTCTTAGTACTTAATCATAAGTACCTATATTTGTATATTAATCTTGATTGTACTTCAGTAACGAAGATATTCTCTAAGGAGAGCGGGTGATTAAACCGACTCTCGCAAAATTGTTGACAGTATCGAAAAAACTAAAACACATATTCTCCAGCGTGGCTCGCAATTAAAGCTTTTCAAACTTTGTCCGCTCGGTCCCACTTTATTTGGGATTAGAGTGACGGTTGCATCTGCCCCCTCCCATCTCTCTGTGCCCCCTCTCCCTGCCTCTCTCTGCTCTACCCCCACCCTTCCACCAGCGCCGGACAAAATGAAATTTATCTCCGCGTTCACGCTTTGTTGGATCCACAGGCGAGGGATAGAATCCACGGAGGGGATACAAAAGACTTTACAAAATAACAAAAAAATCAATTTACGAATATTCATAGAAACAAAAAGACAGACGTGGAAGTCTCCGCCACAAAACTAAAGTTGCAGCAAAAAAACAACAGTCTTCCTATTAGCTTCATACATACTCGTAAGATAAGCTTTAGTGAGCAAATTGCACTGTACAAAACATCTACTCAATAGCAAATGTATGTTGTTTCTACGGATATCAACATCATCATCATCGGCCTATGTCCGTCCACTGTTAAATATAGGCCTCTTACATGAGTCTCAATCCTTCTCGATACTCCGTCCTCTGCATCCAGGCTACTCCCACTAATCTTTTGATGTCCCCAGTTCATCGTGCAGGAAATCAACCAACGCTCCGTTTGCCAATTCTTGCACGCCACTTCAACACTTTTTCTTCTCCCATAGACCGTCGTCTCTTCGATATTCTGCACAATTTCTACTTGAGTGTACCTATTCGTTGGGTAGCCTCCACTAGTTAGCTTCTTTTTCGGCTATCCTTGTTTCAGATATTATATTACTTATACGTACTAGACCTAAAAAATAAGCATAACAAAATACTCGTACCAGCTGACTCATCGTCACTTGGATGAGATGTGCAGATAAAGAAGATGAAGCGAATGGTGACAGATTCCTTTTAACCCTTTCGTTACGGCTCGGTGGAATACAAATTATACTGTCAATACGGCGTGGATTTTTCAAACGTTTTTTTTTGTTTAAAACTAGTATTTGAAGCATAAATGTACTTATCTGACCTATTTTCATATATCACATTGGTTCTTCTATCCTTTAGCCATCAGATGATGCATACAAAACAATTATATCTAACAAACGTTCATTATGTAACTCCATAAATGTGGTGGCATTGACACATGTGGTTTACAGAAAAATCGCTCCTGTGACGAAACCTAACGATATTTATTTACATGCTTTACAGATTCCTGTAAAGAATACATGCAGGTTTATAAAGGGAATGACTGCACTTACAATTTCCTACCGTAGATGTCAGAATGAGTACTGAAAGTAGCAAAACGATATATCACATCAACGGATGTCAACGGTTGGAGAATCTTTGACAGCATATACCGACAACCGATGCCGAAGGGTTAATACCACCTGGGAATCCGCAGCTCATAACTTTGATTCCTAGAGAAAGAATTACGCATTGTGAATTAGTTCTCAATGGTTCATAAATCCAATAAAATTAGACTAACACTGTTACGTACTTGTATTACTCACCAGACTATCGATCAAGTAATTTTTTATTACCAGCTTGCTCTTTAGAATTCGCTACTCACAGTGGCGTGGTAGCATGGGGGTGAAATAAATACGCCCGGGTCGCTCGTCCCGCACACCGCTCACTAACCCCCCAGCCGTCTGCGGGCGTTACGTCTCTGGACTCGGTAAAGACACATCAGGGGCGTTAGGTACGGTACTTAAAAATGCATCAAGCGTTACAACTTACTTAAAAGTCACCAAATCGAGGAAAAATTGGGCAAGTTTTTGAATCATTTCAACGTCTACAATGTTTGTTTCTACATCTCGAATGAATGGATTAATCATCAGACCTCAAAAAATACACATCATCACTTCCATGTCCACTCACGTAACTGGAGCATATGGACATCACGAGCTGCCACCACAAAGTTACTGTTGTAATCAATTGGATACTGCCCTGAATGATGCATGCAGAGTTGTCACAGGTTGCCTCAAACCAACACCCATTTCAAAACTATACCCCTTGGCTGGTATCGCACCACCAAACATAAGACGCAAAGTCATATGCGCCGAAGAAATGCGTTAGGCAATCTATCAACCACTCCACTGCTTGTATAATCAGATACCCCCACCCTGACTGAAGTCGCGAATCAGTTCTGGCAACAATTCGCATCAGAGGATTTCATTACACCAAAGGAAGGCCTCCCAACTGGCAAGAACCTTGACTGGTGGACCTGGAAATTCCTGAACAGACTAAGAACCGGAGTTGTTAGAACAAAAGATAACCTCGAGTGGTGGGAAATGCTTTGGCAGGGAGAGTCACTGTTGTGCGACTGTGGAAGCCTGCAGACCGCCTCACACCTACGATCCTGCTCCTTATGCCCAACAAGCTGCACATCTCAGGACCTAATGCTGGGCAACGCACGAGCTATCTATGTTGCCAGATACTGGGCAAAAATAATTTGACGTCGCTGACACGAAAAAGAGGAGACCACAAAGTTCCGTCAGCCACCTTGATCCGCACCTCATCCAATCTCAGCTCTGCCTCCCGTAGCTCCGCCAAAAATAAAAAAGGGGAGACAGATAGTGTTGCAAGGAAATTACATGCATCTTACCTGTGTCTTGACAGTGATGGATTGAGGAAGGCTACGAATCAGTCTAAGTTGCAGTCTCTAAACAGAGGCCATACTCAACGTGATCTATGCAAAAACAAGGTAAATAAAAAAAAACATAATGGATATCTCAAAGTGAATGCCGAAAACTTTGAAAAAATTTAATATTTATTTTCAAAATGTTATATTTATTATACCACTCCCCTGGTCGTGTGCTACGGTCGACTCAATGGCGTCCTTCTAAAACCAAAAAATGCATTATTTTCAAAATGGAGGTCACAGTGCGCTCTGCTGGCTGCGAATCACAGACCCACGCTTGGAGAAGCTCTGGCGGCTCGACAGCTTATATCGCCAGATGGGAAGATGGAGAAACACAGATTAAAGATTTTTAAACGATATATAATAATATAATTCAATGTTCGTGTACATACTATTTTATTTATTTATATTATCTTATAAGACTATACGAGTATCGTACATTTGTCTTCATTGGTGCTTTCTTGCAAAAGAAGTGGTAATATTCCAATTAAAGTCAAAGAGGTTCAAATTGCCATTGTACATGTTTCGTCTGATGTACTTGTGATGTGGTTTTTGTTGTTACAATTCCTAACTATTGGCGCTCCGTATTGTGACATCCTCTTGTGCTGAATGTGAGGTCGTTGAAACTAAATGTGTCAATGACTTAGCATCCTTGATTATTTCAGAATCGTATTAAATAAAATGTCTAATTTTACTGAAAGAAATAAATAAATAAAATTGAAAATTAAAAGACATTTCGTTGAAATATATCAAAGCTTAGTTTTTGTTCGAACCACTTTCTAGAACTAATTTAACGTGTAAAGAGGATGGAGTGTATCTCAAATCCAAAATAATAAGATATTCATTGTACACCACGATGCCTTTAATAATCTCATATACTCGTATTTTTAAATAAATAAAATAAAAAAACCTTTATTTAAAACATTACTGCTTGCATTTTAATAAATAAACTAAAATTATATGATACAAAATTCACTCTGTTAATAATTCCTGGTGGGACCACAGTGGCGGTTCATGGGACCGGAAAATCGTATGAAAAAACCACTAAATAAGCCCCCGGAGCAGGAAATATCTTATTTATGGACGGGGAAACAACGCGGGGCGCACCGCCCCTGGAAAGATAATATTTTTGTAAAAATAGCATTAAAATTCAGATACGACATTTCATCGTAAAAAGTAATTATTTTGTCCGTCGTTATTAAGAAGATATCTCGTCCACAGCGTATTGTTTATTGTTTTATAAATTGCGGGTTTTATTCAGTGGCGTATTAAATGGGTGTCACGACTCAAGACCTATCATTCCCAGACAACTCGTTCATCGACTCATTGGCGTGGATGGGACATTTTGCGCACGGGACAACTATGGATGTCTCGCTAACCTAACCTAGTCGTTGAAAGAATTGTTTCGAACTCGGAACCTATCATTGGTTTGCAGCAACCCGACAACTTGGGGCGTACTGGACGTCGTGGCGCATGATGTGACCGATCCATCGGGCTCGCCTTTCTGAGATGTTCCTATCTTCCTTGATTATCCTGAGAACCTCATTGTTCGTGACGTGGTCTCTCCAGGAAATTCCGAGAATTCTTGTTACAACCACATCTCAAATCTAGCGGCTTTCAGGAACCATGTTATATAAGATGTCCAAACAACGACGATAGCGGACCTTAGAGAAATATTTTTTGACTCAAGAATTTTGGCTTCTTTATTGAAAGCTAGCCTTGCTTGATGTATGCGACTGTTGACTTCTCTTTTTGTTCTACAACGACGATAGCACACCGTAATCGCAGTTCTTTTTAAATCACTGAAATTAAGACTTCCATGGGTCATTGCCTGTTGCTAGCCACGTGTCGTTAGTTAAGTTTAGCAGCTCCTTGGTACCGAATGATCCATATTTCCGATCCGATCTCATTGAAAAATACAATTAACAAATCATTATAATATACCTAATATACGCCTCAGATACTGTAGCTTCTGTCTCATTAATTCCCAGGGCTTCTGCTCTGAAGGTCGTCGGGAACCACATATGTTCCCAGACTGACCTAAGGGTGCAGAGATGTGTTGGGACGAGCTATGGGCAGTGGCAAATGAGTTGCCGAAATTTGTAGTTCCAGATATACAATAGAACGGACATGGAAAACAATATATACGAGTATTATATATAAATGTACAATTGTCATAAGTTTTAGTTATAAAAATATTAAAATAAACCAATATAAATTCTTATAGTACTCGTATATAAAAAACGGAAATGAAAATAAATAAAGGAATTAATCTTTTATGTGTTTTGGTGGCCATATGTTCCAAAATATAAGAATTTTTGACATTGATAG
Source organism: Glossosoma conforme (assembly GCA_022606575.1). Classification (NCBI taxonomy): domain Eukaryota; kingdom Metazoa; phylum Arthropoda; class Insecta; order Trichoptera; family Glossosomatidae; genus Glossosoma; species Glossosoma conforme. The sequence goes on from JAGTXR010000039.1 coordinate 1,313,848, forward strand.
ATAATACGATAAACGAAAAAGTTCCTTTTTTCACATCCTTTTCATCCTTTGTCGATGGCATTGTTTTCTTAGATATCTATTGATATCAGCTTGATAAAGCTCCTTTAGGCTGATGCCGAAAAGCCTCGAAAAACGATCTTTTGTCTCTTATTTTTGTTCGCTCGCCTGACATGCACATCTAATAATGTTACTTTTAATTATATCAAATTAGACGGCGTTTGTATACGCCATTTTACTTGTCATGACAGTTGCTCCATTTCATGTTGGTGCAACTGTCATCTTTAATTTGCTTTTTTGCCGCGACTGTCTTGGGGCGCTAGATGTCATTGTTCCGTAGTCGTCAATTGACTGGCGGCCGGCCAGCGAAATTCCATACCAGTCGGGCGTAGAAATCAAGTCTTTATTTAAAATAAACGCGAATTGTGCTTCGAAAACAAGTTCTTTCTGTTATTAATCTGCTCCTGCATCTTGTCACCCAGTAATTCGAGAACCAAGTTAGAGAGGAAAATATCACTGTGTTCTTTGGCAAATGTAATTTTTTTCAACGCTTTCATTATGTTTCCTTTTTGTTTTCTTTTCATACATTTATGTTTTTTACAGGTATATTATTTTTGATGCATATATTATTTTCACTTTCATTGGAATAAAAGTGCCTTCCAAAAAATAAAATAATCTTCAATCGCAGCAATTTACTAAAGAAATTACGACTTTTATAGTACTTGTCTATTTGTATAAAAATAACTATACATACCGCCATACTATTCACGTCTTGTTATTTTAGTTATTTGTTACAACAGTTAGTTTGGCTAACATTTCGCCTTTAAGGCGTTGAAAAAAAACTCCGACAAATTGTTCCGCGATTAATCTTGCTCTATGGTTCCGGTTTCATATCCGGGCGGGCGGAAGTGGCCGGAAATGGCACCGAACCCGCATCCAGATTCTTCTGTGTCTTTGCGCGACCGCATTACGCCATTTTTCTTTTAATTAGGTCTTAGACGGATCGTTTAATAAACCTTTTCTCGACTTCCTCGCGGTAATAAATTGTACAATCGTTATTATAAAAGAAACGATATTGCTTTATTTAAAATAACCATCCATGCCAAGAACCCGTTATCTTAAATGTAATGTGTACTTACTCACAACGAGTATTTTCTTCTTATTCTGTCACACATTACAAATAATAAAAAAATTAAAGGTATATATGTGAAGAAATCGCAAACTTTTTATTTTTTAAATGTGTTTATTTTGCTTTTGATATGACTCACGTATCTTAATATTTGTAAATAATTATAAGGACCATAGTTTCGCATTCAATTTATCAGCTCTTTGTAACAATAAGGAAATTTCGTAGACGGATTTAGCTGTTCCTTAAGATAAAACAATTACTTCAAGAGCGTCAGACTAATCATGTCATATCCATAAAAATATAAGTCAATAAACACTTGAATATGCATCTCTTACTGCCTTTTCTTCATGTACTCGTATTTAATAAGAAGATCATTTCTATAATAAAACGAGAATATTTTAAAGTCTCCTGGATTAAGGTAATTAAATAGTTGATCTAAAATATTAACAAAATAAAAATAATTATGATATATTCCTTATTCTGTTACAAACAAACTAAAAAAATAACCTACGTGACTTTTGCTGCGTACACAAACGATTTAGATACCATAATAAAAAAACGGTTTGCTGTAGTTGGTACGACTGCGTCTGTCTAAAATGTATACTATTTATTAGTGACTGGGGTTCATCCCTTACCAGGAAGTGCCCCTCAGCCTGATTTTTTGTGAAACCAAATCAACCTGGATCAAGCATCTAGATCTCTTAATACTAATTTAATTTTTCACAAGCGACCCAAGTGAAGAAAAAATGTATCTTTTAAATAGCATTCTTTATCTGCAATTTCTGCTCTCAAATTGAAGAATATGGCGACCGCAAAATATCATAAGAAATCAATCAGAGGATTACTATACCTTTTCTCCCTAATGTTTCAAAGTCTATATACGACAGAAATAACATGGAATTGGCATAAGAAAAATGCACTTCTGGGTCATGCTGTCCTGCAGCATATACTCCCTGTAGCAACCATTATATGTAGCTTATATTTCAGATTTTGGTCCAGAGTGTAAAAGGCTGTTTTTGTTGTGATAAAAAATCATTTAACTTAAGTATATATAAAACCCTTAGCTCCGAACTGAACGAGTATATTAATTCTTACGAAAATATTAAAAATAATTCATAAATAATTATATTGATTTATCAAACCCAGACATTTTTACCATTTGAAAGCTTGTTAAAGAATTTACGAAACCATTGTACCATTTTTAAAGGTACTCGATGTGTTCCATATTTACTTTAAAATTAAAGTAAATGGCTTCATTATCATCAGCAGCCATCTCTCTAGAACCTTCTGCGTTCATTCTATTCTTCAAATGTCGTTAGTACATCTTGCAACAAGTTGACCAACACTCCATTTACCGGTTCTCGTGTACCACTACAAAAAAAACCTCTACAACCGTCATTTCCTTGGCAGATATATCCCATGGATTGTGCTGAATTATATTTTTTTCGTTTTTACAATACGTCATGATGACCCACATATTTAGTGCAAGGGGTCGCTGTGTGTCCTGGGCGCCCCCCGCCGGCCCTGTCTCCTGCACCGGCCAATTTATAATCCGCCCCTGCGCACTTTGCCTATTTTCTCTGGGAGCGTTCCCGTTTTTTGTGCGCCTCCTTGATGGCGGTGGTAATTTATGGTCTTAGGAATACAATTTAAAAAATATTACCTGCGGAACATACACGGTGGTCAGCTGGTCTTAAAAAATATTAATAATAAACTCACATAACGTGACCATTGTCTATGATCCTATTTTTTAACTTTTTATTTTTATATATATTTATATTTAGCGATGCGATTTCCAAAAAGAACTGTAGTCAGCAAAAAATCCTGCCAGCAAAATGAATTAATTTTGTAATTTAATATATTGTCAATTAAATAAATAGTAATCAAAAGAAGAATACGTACATGTAGTTTACGTATTAAATATACATGTATGTATTTTTAACATAACAACACTATTCGATTTCAATAAAAAAAAATCCCTTACAGAAACATTACAAATTTTAACAACTCAAGTACAATTAGAATTAATAAATATATACAAATATAGGTACTTATGATTAAGTACTAAGAACAAAGTAATAAAGACAAGCATCAGAAGGTCCCAATGCACATCAAACAGACGACGCCAACAATTTATTCCTCCAAAGAAACTCGTGGAGTTCATATCTGAATTGGGCCTCCCTTACGTGAAATATATCAATATCCAAGGCAATTTGGTTCAACAGTCTGATCTCTCTCCCAAGATGCAGTCTCTTAGATAACTTACACAGGACTAAACCCCTTCCTTAACTCCCCTTAGCTCCGCCAATCCCCCCTTCCTAAATTTCCTACATATTTTCCTATTGTTACTATACTTTAAAGATAATTTACATTATTTTTCAACCATATTAATACACGTTGGGAACAGATGAAGCTTTCATTGAAGGTGAATCGCAGTATTCTAGTAAGTGAATAAACAGTGTTGATTGCGATCTATGGTAAAATATAGTAGTATTTCTCTATTTAATTATAAAAAACTGCTTCTCACACGCCTTTCCACATTGACAACACTACCTATACGAAAGCGTGATACCTTAAAAGACATAAATTTATCAATAGATCTTGGCGATAAGTTCAAGTTGATCAAAACTTTGTTGTGAAAAAAAATATCATACACGAATCAACCTAAAAGCCATTCCAAATATATTGCCATATAAAGCATACAAGTATGTATATTGAATAAAAATTACGAATTGTATAACCCATTAAAAATAAAGTTATTTTTTCATCTTACTATATGTTTTGACAACTGTTTCCATAAATATCGATAGTAAATCACACTCTTGATTTGATGTAAGATAATTATAATTGAAAGTATGTACGTCTCTGTTTACAAGTGTGAAGAATTGATACATAACCAACATTTCATCGGTTTGAGTCTAAACACTCTAACCACTCTAAACTAAAGTATAACGAATTTATCAAGTTTAAATGCTTATTTCATTATAATGTAGAAGGCATCTATTTTTCTCGTTTGCGAATTATGCAGGTTTGCCAATAAGCGCAGGTGCAGCTTAGTCCGCTTTGTGCGAAAATATGCAGAGGAAATGCAATGAATGATTGTGCATTTCCAAATGTGCAACACAACGTTGTGTGGAAACGAAATTTGATGGAGTTACAAAGTGGATATGCAAATTTTTCTATCAACAAGTCATATACCTGTATACTAATATAATGGTATTGGCTTCACCGAGCCAGCGACTGTAGAATATTAAATGATGAAACAAATATTTCATGACTTTTCAGAGATTTCTCGAAAGATTAACTTAGTAATATATTATTAGGTATTTTTTATGTAAGCAAATACAGGAGAATACCGACAGATGGTGATATTAATTCTGAAATCTCATCTGTGAAATAACGCATACCTTAGTGCATATGGCTAAGCGCTGCATGTAGAGTGTTGATCCACCGACGTCATAGACTACTGCCCGAGATTCCCGAATCATCCTTATTGTTACAATTTGAATTAATAGGCTATGACTGTCATTTTACGGGTAATTGATCAAATTTACACCAACGAACAAACCCTCGACCTTTGGCTTGCAAAGCAAACGCTTTAACCATTGAGCTACACCCGCCGGCATAATTTAGGTGATTATAGATGAATGTACATGAAGTTGAGAATACCATGTGTATTTGAGTGAATTGAATCGCCTCTGAAGACCAAATAGTACTACTTTCGGAATCATCATCCCAACTTTAAAAAAAACTTATGAAAAACGCTCAAATATGCTGCTTTACTTTCAACTACTATTATACATACTACGAATATCAGATACTATTCATAGTATGTACTCGGATGAAATACGGGTACAAACTATACGGAGTTGATAAGGGGCGAGGAAAGTATAATGGCAGCTGACAAAACTGCTTGATGATTATTTGGTGTCCATATGCTCACGCTACAGAGCGGGTGTGGAAGATGATGTATTGGTATCAATTAGGTCGCTATTTTTAAAGAAAACGCCGGTTTTCATGAAGCGACTTTCGTCTACCACCAATTACGATTAATAGGCATTTACGGATGAAAGATCAATTTAACACCAACCTGGATATTGAGATTGATTAAAATCTATTTTGATTTTAATCTTTGTCGAGGATCGAACCCAAGACTTTCGATATGGTGAGCAAGTTACTTACTGCTAAGCCATACTTGCCGGTAGCTGAATTATGAACCTCACAGTAGTTTTAGCACTATACTCGTACAAGCATGCTTATGTTATATATTAAATTTATTAAAGAATAAACCGTTTTTTTTTTTAAAAAACGCTATACATATTTTTAAATATTCATATTTTACATGACTTGAATCATTAAATGTAACGATTCTAGAAGCTTCTCGGTCTGTTACGTAATCGATAGGTATAACATATTAATGGTAATCTTAAAACGTTACTTTTTTTACTTTTTATCGTAAAATTAAATAACAAAAAGTGTTCATGCAAAAAGGCCTTCAATATCACAATCACCGTGTAGTGTCAACTGGTATAAGTTGACCGTAGGGGAGATCAACTATTTTGGCGAATTTTAGAGATAACATCCATAACTAAAAAAGTGAAATGACGAAGGAACGTGACTTTTGAATAGTCAAACATCTCAACTAATTGTCATGTAAATTTTACCACGTCTATAGTACTTAGATATAATTCAAAACAATTTATTACCCATCGTTCATCAGACATACATTCCGTTACAAATATTTTATCATATTTATATATTTAATTCGTGTGTGATATGTGAAAGAAACGATAGTAAAGCGGTTTGAATTATTATAATAAATTATATTAATTTTTACATCAGATTTCGGGACACCGTTGATTCAATCCCGTAGGATAGATGCTGTGAAGGATATGTAGTAGTTGTGTTGGTAAAGGGATTGAGACAATATCATGCTTTTGATAATCTTTTTCTCAAAGAAATTCAAATTGTATTAGACGGGAAACGTAGAATTTTGAAGAGCATTGAAAAGTATTGTTAAAGAATGTTTAGTAAACTAACTGCCAGTGGTTATGACTTATGGCTTAGAAGAAAAGCGTTTGCTTACCATTATAAAGGTCGGGGGTTCGATAAATTATTCTAAATTCACAAAGTCTACAAACATTTTTGCGTGAATTCGATCCCTAACACGTAAAATGCCAGTCTTAATTAAAGTATAAATTAGTGGCAGACAAATGTCGTCCCGTGAACACCACCAATTCATAAGTGAGTCCATATAAAAATGGATTATAAAAAAATGCAAAGCTATATTTATTTATTAATTTATTTATTTATGTATATACAGAATCGAAATTCCAATTTTTTAATCTATGTCATTGGAAGTACAACCCTCCACATGCAGCTATTAATCATTCTTTAAAAAAATGTTAATAGTCATATAATCCAAAATTTAGATTTTTTATTCTTCTTCTTAGTATCAATCCGGTGGATTGGTTTGCAGCAACAGAATCTTGCATCTCGATCTCCATTCCTCTAAATTTTACTTGAGATGCAATCATTTTTTTTGCTGATACATGGGATGTCTTTAAGACCTTTAATGTGGTATTTTCCCCTTTATTTCCACATCCTAATGCCGTTGACCATAAAGGTTCATCCGCCTTAGGAGAGCATTTACTACCTCCAGGACAATAGAGTGCCCTAACCAGCTTGACCTGATGAGGTTAGCTGGGTGTTAGCTTATTCCGGCTAACATTCGGTCCCTGTCTATATTGGCCGACTGATGTCGCTCACCCCCCACCACGAGACGGAGATAGATCAGGATTTTCCTTTCATCGAACCTGTGACCTTAAGGCATTTCGCAGAGTCCTCCAGTACTTTTAGGGGGCATTTTTTATTACTATGACAATATTCTTATGCATATATAAAAATGAACGTTTGTGTTCTATAGATTGTGGATCAGACCAATGTTTAACTGGTGCACTATTTGAATTGAATCGATCTTATGCAAATTTTATCTGGAACATATTGTTATTGTTACATAATAATTATGAAATACATTTTGTTGGACCTCGGTCCTCGAGTTGAGCGCGCTACCGACAACTTTTTTCATTACTTCATTGGACCAATGAATGCGAACCCGGCCGCTGTCTCGCCAATACAAGCTGACATCCAACACACATAATAACACGGCGTGCGTGAACAGACACACGTAGGTAGTGCGCTGCCCGGCGAGACGAGAAAATACAACAAAACGTGACATTAGCAACCCAAAATGCATAGAAGAGTGATATTCGGTAACAATATTTGTGCTAAGTGCATCTCGACTTATAAGAAGACATCAATAGGCAGTCTGATCAGATCGAGTCAACGATTGACCGCTTCTGAGAGAGCATATCACAGTGACAATGGAGTCTACGGACACAGACCGAAAAATACGCAAGGATTTGATGGTATTATAAAATATCAGTTAAATAATTTTATGAAATATAATTTGTTAATGCCGTTATAAAACTTTGTTTAGGCTTATTTAAGGTGGTTAACATTCAATCGTAAAAACTTTTTGGGTTTTTATTCCTTTTTGTGTTTTTGACAGTAATTTATTCGGCTGTTGAAATGTCACAATAAAGAGGTATGTGCAGAGAAATACCTACGTGCTAAAGAATGCCTAAAGAATTTTGGATGTATTTATTAAAAAGTTGACATGAAATTTGTATATTTTGTATATTCTTTCTCTCTTTTCATTATCGTTAGATGAAAAAAAAAATTAATGAATTTTATATGTAGCGATTCTTAATTATTTTGAAGCCAAGGAGTATTTATAAGGTCAATTCGCGGAGCACCAAAATTATATTTTATCATATTCAGTATCGGGGAAATGCTAATATGGACAAAATATGGAGCAATTCTATGCTTCGCGGAGCACTCGAAACATCCTTGCGGAGCATCCGTTTACAACCGGTGGGATAATATGATTATTTAATACATTATCAAATTGGATATTGCCTTTTCATACGAAAATTTAAACAAAAACTATTTCTTAGGTTTTCACGGCCAGATTTGATATTGTGGCTTTTGGGTTTAGCCGTGTGTGGCGAATTTCTTCTCTCCGATATTTCGATCGCCATTGCAGGGGTCTTCTTCAGGGTTCCACAAAGTCATCAACCCCGAAGAAGACCCCGGCAATGGCGGTTAAAATATCGGAGAGAAGAAATTCGCCACACACGGCTAAACCCAAGAGCCACAATATTAAAAACTATTTATTTTCAAATATACTTTATATACTCCTTATGTTGGTTATTTTATTTTCAATTGAGTAATAATTGAACTATGACCCGTAAATTTTTCTGTTGATCATGATGTATACAAATAGCTCAATCAATTTAGTTAATAGAATTTTTACAATTTAAAAATATATTATTATTAAATAATACAAAATAAGAATTCGTCATTAATTAGGTAGAAGTGTAACCATAAAGGTACCTTATAGGATTGATAGACATATTTTTTACTTTTTGAATATATATTCTATATTTGTAATGGGTAATATTGTTTTTGCATAGGTATAAACAAAATATAATGATAATATTTGACATGTCCTATTTTTATAATTTATTATTCTAAAATTGCTCGGTAACATTTAAATCTAAATAGGTTACTTGTTCGCTATTCAGATAGCCACTGGTGTAGTAATGTAATGATAATATTATTTTACGGTCTGTACCTATTTAGGTATTTCACTTTTTGTGAAACATGTTTTTTGTTTGGTTTATACATTCCGTATACAAAGTGTATTTCAAATTGAAAAAGTACCTACTTATATCATTATCATAAATGTGTCAAGTCATAAATGTTACCAATTTAGAAACAATCAGTCAGTTAGCAAATTGGTTTGTTTTTGCATGAACATTGCTATTATTTTCGGCAATATCTAGGCAACTTTGCAAGGCCAATACACTATTTTATAGCAATTAAAAGAATAAGAAAATAAGTACCTAAAATCACTACCTACTTCTCATTATTTTTCAATAGAACTATCCAAAGTGTAAATAAAACAAACCTATTTCATTTCTAAGTAAATTTGTTGTCATCAACAAATTAAAAATATTTTATTTTATTTCCTGATGTGTCCGAAACATGGACAACCACTTAAAAGTAAATTTTAACTAAATATTTTCAATTTGTTAATTTTTTAATTAAAATTAATATATAATAGGAGCAATGCAGTTTCGCCAGCTTGTCAATATTGTCAGTTAATAACCTTAACATTATTAATTATTTAGTTTATTTTAAAAATGTATTGTCTTTAATAAAATTAAAATAATATTGACTACATTAGTTATCAACAACAAATTACACATAAGTAATGAACTATTCACAGCTCTTTGTGAGTTGTTCAAGATCTATTGAACTATTCCATTCATAAATAACTATTATACACTTCTTGTCTGACACCAAAGGTCATTAAAAACCCTTTTATACTTCTTCTACTTTCTTGAAATTGGATGCTGTAATCCGTGCCTCATTCCATGTAACCATTTTATCTTGGAACACCATTTAGTTCAGTCTTGGATATCTTACCATACAATAACCATTTTATCTTCTACATATTTATTTATTTAAGGTTTTTGATCAATCAAGAATATAATATGCACCCATCATCTTTGAAGACAAGAAATAGGTAGTTTAATAATTATGTATTGTCCCCACTACTAACAAGCATGTAATATTTATGTTATTATTGTCAATAAGCCAGTACTTTTGCAAGCCTAAATTGTATAAGGATCTGTAACAACTACAATTAGAATATTGTCAAAAGTGCGCTCACAAAATGATCATAGCGTCTACTCTAAAAAGTTAAATAGAATAATATATTTTTTAATTAAACTGCTGTAATAAAATATAAAAGAGGCCTTTGAGATGTGGTCTTACCGAAGAATTCTCGGAATATCCTGGAGAGACCACGTCACAAACAATGAGGTTCTCAGCACAACCAAGGAAGATAGGCATCTACTAAGAACCATCTCAGAGAGGCGAGCCCAATGTATCGGTCATATCATGCGCCACGACGGTCTTCTTCACGACATTGTAGAAGGGATGGTTGAGGGTAGAAAGTGCAGATGGTGCTCTAGGCGGAAGTATTTGGAGCAAGTGTTCGAGGATATGAGTTGCAGCTCTTATGCTTAGCTAAAGACCGTTGCAAAATATCAAGAAAAGTGGAGATCGAAATGTAAGATTTTGTTGCTACAAACCAATCCACAGGATTGTTACTACGAAGGAGAATAAAAAATGTCTGAAAATCTCAAATATATTTTTATTGTAAATAACAAATGCTCATTCTGAAAGCAGAAAAAAAACAGAAACAGTTTTGTTTACTTGTTTTTTTTTCAGAATAATCTTAAATACTTTTGAAATGGAGCCAATTCTCTATTATGAATTGAGAATAGAATCTATTTTGTTAGCTTTTAAAAATTGCTCTCACTACAAAATCTATTTTTTATGTTTATCTATAAAAATGTCAATAAGCTTTGATTTAAAACACACTTCATTTTGCCATGTACTGTCACCCAAATATTATTGTTTATCTGATAACTGTTTAGGCATTCTATCAACTATTCTATCTTGCTGCATTCACCAAAAAATGCAACTCGTATTTAAAATAATAACAAAATATTAATTCCTAGTGTTAGGGTTGCTTAGCTTATTTTGTACAATAAATGTTATTATATAATTTAAAAAATAATAATTAAGAACACTCGAGATTTTTGTATTTTACTAATGAGACAAAAAATATTGAAAAACATTTTATAACAACATATATACTATATTATTTCAACTGATTTTTGTTATTTTTTTAAATACTATATAACTTCTTAGGTTTACACCTTTTTGTATTACACCTGAATTATTTCGATTCAATACTTCGACCGCCATTACAGGGGTCTTCTTCAGGGTTGATGACTCTGTGATGTATTAATGTCTTGAGGTAGTTCAGCCGTCAGCCTAACGTACCTCCACGAGTGTCATGATGAGTATGTTCTAAGGAGCATACCTCAACAAACATCATGTCAGACTGTGGTTGTACTTGCTTGTCTGTGCAGGTTTTTGAGTATGTGCTAGAGGTGGACGCCATGCTGTTTTGAGAATCAAACAGTCATCCCTGTTGATGTTGATGGGATATCTTTTGATTTCAATGGCTTCCCTTACTAGACGTGCATGTTACCCTTGCGTTCGAGACACGAATTCTGGTTGGAATGAAAACTTATGTCCCGTATCAATCAGATGCTTTGCAGTACTGACACCATTGGGTGGCGTAGTCTGCACGATCTCTCATGTTCACTTACTCATTTGGTGATAGTTTGCAATGTTGGCCAATATACACTGTGGGGCAAGTCTCTTTTATATCAGAACTCTTTATATATAGTGCTAGTTTATTACTTCCATTTTATTACTTTTTTTGGATTTTATTTAAAAAAACTGTAATCATTTAGACACATACACCTAATCCACCAGCACAATTAAACTTTATTAAATTGTATACCTTTGTAAATGAATAGATAACAGCATGATTATAATCTATAGTATGAATCATATATGGATTATATATAAAATGTGTTAATCCTATATGGAAAAGTAAGATAGATTACTAAAAACATTATTGTTAAGCCAAGATCTTATCATTTGTATGTTTTTAATATTAATAGTCCATGTGGACAAGCAAGACTTGCTTCGACAATACTTTCTTACCAATGTAAATGCCATAAATTACAATAACAATTCTGTTATTATTCGTTAATAATAGATTAACAAAATATCATTTCCTGTTTTGCTACATTCAATATATGTGGAAAACTGTATCAACAACATCTTTAACCCTTTCATTACGGCTCGGTGGAATACAAATTATGCTGCCAATTATAATATTAGTATTTCAAATGCTTCAAGAATAAATGTACTTATCTGGTCTATTTTCATATATCACATTAGTTCTTTTATCCTTTAGCTATCAGATAATGCATAACAAACTATTCTAAAAAAGTAGCAAAATGATATATCGCGGCTACCGATGTCAACGGTAAGGGAATCTTACACGGCATATATCGGGTACTGATGCGAACAGGTTAAACACATTTAATGTTATATATAACCATTAATATTTAAATGAAACTCAGATCTAAATGATATTCACAGTTTTGGTCACCTCTTGTTAATTATTCTGAATATTGATTTCAATAACTATTATTCTTTTGACCATAACAGATTTCAAGTTAAGCAACATTGAGCGTGGATAGTGCTGTGACTGGTGACCGCTTTGGAACAACACATATTGTTAGCCCATGTAACGTAAAGCATCCTTAAAAAAATGTAATAAACGCTCAAATATGTCTGGGATTCTACAGCTGTCTTCTCATTAAACCTCACATCTTGAAGGACTGCTGGGAGTTATCCATTGCAAAAAGTGGTGTCTTGCTATTCTTCTTTGTCGCCTGTTTGTCAGCATCACAATATCTTAGCCAATTGTAAGGTTATGTCTTTATAATAATTAGGTACTAGGTTATGTGTTGAAATAATTGAATTGAATAAACGATTCAGTTTATTTCCAACTCATCATTTATTTAATCATCAATATTATAATACACATTGTTTTATTCATATTTTTAAATATTTTTTTAATTAATTTTAATTAAAAATTAACAAAGTAAAAATATTTAGTTTTGATTCACAATTTATTTATTTTCAATAATTATTGTCATTAAAAATAAATTTTGAATCAAAACTAAATATTTTAATTTATTAATTTTTTAATTAAAATTAATTTAAAATTATAATTATGCAGTATCACCAAGTTTTTTTTACTTGATAACCTTAATTTTATTATTTTATCTATAACAATTAGAGTTTGCATATATATCCTTTAGTGGTTTAAATAAAAGAATGATCGAGACAGTGGCATATACTGCTTAAATTGTATTTGACCATAGTTACCAAAGCAATTATTCATTCATTATAGTTATTTTCATTGGGAATTTAAATTAGGTATTGTTTGGTACTGCTGTGGAAATGAGTAGCACTTTTTCAGTTGTTTGATAATTTGTCTTTTCTCTTCAGTAACTCTAGAGGCTCTGGAAGCCAGACAAAAGCAGAGCAACTTCTTCAGATTTGTGACGGCCTACAGAGAGTTGGGGCATAGGACTGCTCGCACAAACCCGGTTGACCTTAGAAAAAACTATGGGTAATTATCTCAAATAATATCTATATTACACACCATTTGATCAGATTGATTCATCAAAAAAAACTAAGTTCAACCTTACCCAACATCTAATCTCCATTACATATACAACATATGTTGTTTTGTTTAAGGGTTGGGATGATTTAAAATGTTGGGTAATCTGCTTATCAAAGGGAAAAAACACAAATTGTATTATAAAAATTTTAGAGTATTGCTAACCTTAAAAGTGGCGACTAAAAAAAAATGTATTATTATACAAATTTCTTTTAATTTTAATTTTTTGATGACTCAAATACAGTGGTACCTCAACATACGAGTTTAATTTGTTCCTCAACCTTGCTCGTATTTCAAATTACTCGTATCTCAAAGTATCATTAAATAACTCCGATGCACGACCAGTTGCGACTTTTTATGGGTGTTTCTTGTTAAACCGATTGCTCGTATCTCAAATTTTGCTTGTATTTCAAAGCAAAAAATCGCTCGCTCAACGGCTCGTATCTCAAAAAACTCGTATGTCAAGGTACCACTGTATACACATTTTAGATCTAATTGTCTCAGATTCGTAAGCTATCAATTTGTTAAAAAGATCCTTTACTAGCATACATTTTCAAAATTTATTAAACATATAAAATTATCTTTCTAAAACGAATTACAATTGAAGAAATTGTATCATATCAGTTTATATTTATGTATCTTATCTTTCCCACTTGAAAAAAATCTGTGTTTGTTTGTTAACAAAAAAATCTCTGCTTTTTATCTTCAATATATAAATCTGTTGGGGGGCACTTACACATATTATAGTAAATGTTTTACTTTTTATCTTTGATTGCTGAAAACTTAAGTGCCTACCTGTTATTATTATCTTCCATATTTGCACATTGGTGAAAACTTAAATCATTGACCTTCAACTTAAAATCTAGAATATGTAATTTTGTCAGAACGTTAAAAAACATGATTAAAATGTCAAAAAATAAACAATGAGGATTGTTCCAAAATTATTGCTTCTGCATTTTAAATGTTTTAACTTTTACATATTAAAAAAACATCATTATGGATGACATCTATAGCAGTCATGAACGTTGCGCAGCTATATATACCTCATATTACAGCTATATTCTTCTAATGTTCATAATAAGTTGTTTTTTTTTTTATGTAAACACATACAGGATAATACCGACAGATGGTGATAGTAATTCTGAAGTCTCATCTGTGGAATTCTATGATGCTTACCATGCTTGCGTATGGCTAAGCGCTGCATGTTGAGTGTTAATCCACCAACGTCATAGACTACAGTCCGACATTTACGCATTATCCTTATTATTACAGGAATTTACTATGAATGGGTGGTCTTCATGGGACGACTTTCATCTATCACCAATTTTGATTAATAGGCTATGACTGGCATTTTAAAGGTGATGTATCAAATTCACAGCAACCGGGGGTTATTTTAGAGCTCAGAAATCGATTAAAATCTTTTTTTTTTTAATCTCCGTCGGGCCTTTCATAGCAAACGCTTTGACCACTGAGCAATATCCGCCGGAATACATAATCTATTGAATCAAGAGTCTATAAGTGACAACCGACATATTTGATTACTGTATTTATATCCTTAAAATTTATTAACAAATCCTTCAAAAAGGTATCACGTTTAAAATCTAACCTACAATATTTTTTTTATATTTCTTGTACATATTTTTTTAGTAGTTTATTTTTTTAACATTGTCTTTCAGACCGTTAGAAGAACTAAATCCTTCCCGCTTTGGGCTGTCAGCGTCGGATGTCTTTGACTTCAGAGGCATCCTCAATGTGCCAGTCAGCGGAGGAAGTCTGTCGGAAGCCGTGGCCATCCTGGAGGATATGTATTGCAAACACATGTCATCTGAATTCACATACCTTGAGGTATTTATTTACTTGCAAGATAATACATACTTATAATGGATTATTTTTCTCTCATATTTGCTACCTGATTGGTATTCAAAATGGTTTAGTCGCTGACCTATTTATATCCGAATACATCAGCTCAATACAGCCCTTGCAGGCAGCTAGTGTTAATAAGCTTCCATATATGATCTTTCATCTCTTAATTTTGTTTGATCGTCGGACACGCATGTATAAAAATATTAGTAACATAAGACATGGCGCTTATGAAGCCATTTTTTTAAAATTCCTGTCATGTGAAGCGCCATAGTTTACAAAGTGGCCACTATGGGTGGTCAGCGCAGCGACTTCCTACCACGGGCAGTCGCTACCTGGAAGTCGTAGAATCAACAGTGTTGTGTCCCGGGCAGCCAAATTTTGTCAGTCTTCTTTTATTTAAAATAAATTACAATGTGCTTCTCGAAAAGTTCCTTGATTTAGAGACCTCTGTCTCATCCCTTCACCACGCGTCTTGATGACGACCCCGACGACATGGAGTCACCTTTTATATAACAAGGGGGTGTCACTTCAATATTATAAATTGTTTTGCCAATACATATATATTTTTGAAGCAAATTTTTCAACTTTTTCAATAAAAAATGAAATGAAATTGCAGATACAAAATAATGTTAAAGTCCGTCAGTTTTTAAACAAGTTTTGTTTTTGCAGACAGAACACGAGCGAGAATGGTTCTCATCACGTGTTGAAGCTGTCTCAAACGAGGTCCTGACCGAGGCAGCCCGTTTAGAGCTTGCACGGCATTTGCTGAGGTCACAGTCATGGGACAACTTCCTGTCTGTCAAGTTCCCCGGAGTCAAGAGATACGGCGGGGAAGGGGCTGAAGGCATGATGGGGTTCTTCACGGAACTCTTCAAATTGACCAGCAAAGGTGGCATTATTATCAATTTGAATTTGATAATACGGTTTTTTTATTTAAAATTATAGCATGATGTTTAGATGATCTAAGGATTTTTTTTTAAAAACATTATAACATTAATTTATTGCAATGAATATGAATGTGTTTTAATCTCCCTTAAAAGACTGTCAATGCATATTTTTAATGCAATGTAACCAAGAATTAAATGTCAGATAATAGCTTTAATTTCATTAACATTAAAATTAGCCTCCTTCTTAACGCATTGTTTGCGGGTGGTTTTTAATTAATCCACCCCGTAAAGCGAGCAATTTTGTCAGATTCGCGCGCCAAATTACGTTTCACGTAAAACAGCTATAACTTCTGAACTATTGATCATATTTAAATAAAAATTTGAGTACTTTACCTTAAATGAAATTTTCTATTATTATCTGGTCACAAATGTTTATATTTTTGGATAAAAAATTATAATATTCATAGTTAAATATAAAACATTGCAAAAAAGTGCACTTTTGTCGTATTGTCGATTTAGTCATTTTATGCACGGTCAACATAATATATATTTTGTAAAATACAAAACAATAAACACTTATATATTTTCTAAGTATGATATCCTTGGAAACAGTTCCCTTTATGTAATGGTACAGCACAGAATTTACACATATACCTGGTTTCGCTACGCACTTAGTGGACCGTCCTTACGGACTTGTCCCATAAGAATAATAAGTCCCAAAAATTCTTCATGTCTTGTATTGTAATGTCTTTCCTTTTGAGAGATTTTTTGCATATTTTAAATTTGTGCATATTTTGATAATAATATCTGTTTGATTCTTGTACAAGGAATGTAAAAAAATCCTCTCCTATGAATAAATTTGTTGCTTCCGTTACACTATTCGGAGTACTATCGGTATTTATACCTGGGCGACCTAAAAACTCTTCCAGTACTGGTGTATTATCTGCCGATGACCATTCTTCTTCATATTCATGTGAGTCTGAATCCGAACTGCTTTCAATTGTTCGACGGAAAAAAGTCTGAGACGCGCTGTAACTTCATCATCACTAAATTCATCATCTGTATGTTTCTCAACGCCACTATCACAAGAATAATTTGATAAATTATCAGCACACAATTCTCCGTCACTCTCATCACTAACGTAGTCCATTGTTATTAGGTATTTTTTTATAAAAAAAATGTAACAAATAACTTTAAACACAACAGCGATCGATTACGAATATATCATACAATGATAGGTATTTTATACTAAATTCTTAAAGAGGAATGTAGACAGAAACGAAAATGGAGAACGTCTTGAACGAACAGTATCGCTATAACACTGAATAAATGTAAAGACAAAAACGAAATGTTTATCTTACAGCTTTCAAGTGAATATTTTATGACCACAGTCGGCCACCCGACCCTAATTCCACGAATTGCCGGGTTTAGGTGCCCGGTATAGGTATTACATGTCTCCAAGGAGCTGGCGCCTAATTTTTAGTTCAGAGAGTAACCAAGAATCACACGTTTCTCGTAATATGTTGTTACTCTAAGTGTCAACGCGTTTAGGCGTCTCCAGCGCTCTACCAACAGTATACAAATACAAAAAACGCTTTTAAGTGTCTCCCGCTCTCTACCAACAGTATGGAAAAGACGCCTTTAAGCGTCTCCCGCAAACGATGTGTTAATAAATATCACCTTACAAGGATAATAACAAATAGATAAATACCATTATAATCAATAACCAAAGATATGTGAAATTCTTAAAATCAAATTATATTTATCAATCTGTATCGAAGATCACTTCATTTGACTAAGTTTATAATGAGGCATAAATATCTGATATTTTTTATAAACATAATATTCGAAATAACATACTATTAAGTCATACTGAAAATTAAGTCTATTTAAAGGAAGGTACATTCATTTCAAATAAGATTAAGAGTTTCAAAAATATTGACTTTTACTCCATCAATTCAATGTAAGTAAAATTTATATGAAAGCCCTCCAAGAAGAAGAAAGAAAGCAAATAGCAATAATTTCTAATATAATTATTTCATTTAACGTCCCTTAGAACAAAAGATTACATAAGGCTTCATGCCATAATTTCCCAAGCATAATTAACCTTTTCACACAAATGTCTGTTTAGATTTTTACAATACGTAACTCCTTGTTCTTTTCTGCTGTAGACACCATTGAGAGTGTGGTGCTGGGCATGCCACACAGAGGCAAGCTGAACGTGCTGACGGGGCTGCTGCAGTGTCGGCCCGCCAAGATCTTCCTCAAGTACCGCGGACTGCCAGAGTTCCCCAAGGAGTCCGGAGCCATGTGTGATATTCCCAATCACTTCAGTAAGTGCGTTCTACTAAAATAAGTAACTTCTTAGGTTTTCACGGCCAGATTTGATATTGTGGACCTTTGGGTTTAGCTGTGTGTGGCGAACTTCCTTCAACCAATGTTTCGACCGCCATTGCAGGGGTCTTCTTCAGGATGGATGATTTATTTAGTTTCGAGTTGGTTTATTCAGATTATATAAAAAAAATATGAGCGTTATTGATTTATATCTCCATGGCAACTCAAGTTTCATTCCGGAGAATCGTAGGTTCTAAGACTACGGTAGGTATGTTCAAAGAATACGGTAGGTATGTTCTAAGAATTGTACATCCACGAACGTAATGTCGGACTGTGGTCGTCCTTGCTTGTCTGTACAGGTTTTAGAGTATGTGCTAGAGGTGGAAGCCATGCAGTTTTGAGAATCAAGCCGTCATCCCTGTTGATGGGATTTCTTTTGATTTCAATGGCTTCCCTTACTAGGCGTGCATATTTTCCTTGTGTTCGAGCTACGATTTCTGGTTTGAACGAAAACTTATGTCTCGTGTCAGCCAGATGCTCTGCCAGTGCTGACGCCATTGGGGGGCCTAATCTGCACGATCTCTCATGTTCACTCACTCTTTTACCTATAGTTTGTGATGTTTGTCCGATATACACCGTTGGGAAAGCCTTGCATTGGAGTTTGCTTTCTACTACTTTCCCAGATAGTAAGGTGCTTGTTGATCACGTCAAGTATAAATTAATTTCCAAACCAAGGACTGCCCAAGTTTCCTAAAGAGTCTCATCACTAGTTTTTCACAGTTTCCTGACAACATTGGATACTTCAGTCAAATAAACCATTGAGGTTATACAGCTTGGAATACCATAAAGAGAAGCTAAAAAGAAAACTCTCTTCGTTGCTACAGTGCCACGTTGATATCATGATTGGGTGATCAGCATGTTTTATTTTTTCTATAAACACATTGAGAAAATCTCCAGTACACAGTTTTGTTCTTGCAAGGATTTTATGTTACTAAACTGACATGGCTAGATGCTGTGTGTGAGAAAAAATGTAGTTGTTGTGTATTGAGGAGTTTATTTACCTGGTTGTTGATGATATTCACATTGTAAAAGATAAGAAACAAGGATGCTGAGAGAGCGTTCTAAAGCCTACCTGTGGTGACAAAGAAGGAGCTGGATACTGTTTGTCCGGAGTCAACACAGGTTTAATATCGATGTATAAGAAGAATGTAAAAAATATTTTCTTGTTTAATATTATTTTTTCGTTATTTTGTTACCAGGTGTCTCCATAGATATCACAGTTGAAGGAAACACTTTCCACTTGTCAATGCTCAATAATCCTTCACATTTAGAGGTAACTTTATACAATATACTTGATTTAATGCATATTATATAAATAACTAGTAATCCTTTACGGCTTAACTTAGACTTCTCTCTCCAATGGCATTATAGGCTTCACTCGATTTTAAAAATATAATCCAAGTTGAACTATTTAACAGAAATATACAATATAAAAAAAATTTACTCACGAGATGTTGTTATTGTCAATATACAAAAGTTTTATTAGAAAACCTGGTATTACACAATGTTTTTTGTTTCACTTTCAATAAATTTGAAGTGACTTTAAAATATTCTAATTTTATATTGTGATCCCGTAGCTACCTAATATTATAAAAAATACATTTTGAACATTTAAACAGTTGAAAATAAAACAAACACAACCATAAAACGCATAAATCTAAAATAATACCATTATTATTTTGTATTGTGACAATAATAATCAATAATTAATATTTTTTATTATGTATTTGAGATAGAATTTATACTTATGGTAAATTATAATACTTTCAAAATTATTTAACTTCCTATCATACATATATATCATACCTATTGGAATTTCACTTAACACGTTTAACGCCACGTAATGTTTTTAATGCATTCGACTCAGAGGCGCCATATAGGTCACATTCAATGTTAAATCTCCATTGAAATATACCCGCTGGCATACAGGGACTGTTTGTTGGAAAACAAAAACTCACCGGTGACCTACGTGGTACCCTTTTCAACAACAGCGTAGGTCACCGGTGAACTACGTGGCGTGAAACGTGTTAAACAAATAGCATGCCAACACTAATGCATAAAAATAAATGCATTAACAAGATCATAATACTAAGATATTTAAGACTATTATTCCCCATGAACATTTTTAAACTCCTTAATTCTTCCCTTTATCTTTCAGGTTGTTAACCCTGTAGTGATGGGCAAGGCCAGAGCCAAGCAGCAGCACATACGAGAAGGAGACTATTCCGATGATCATGACTGTAAAGCTAGTGACAAAATCCTCAGTGTTATGGTAACTATTATAATCTTCGCTCTGGTACGCAAATATTGATAATTGAAACCCTTATACAGTGGTACCTCGTACGAGTTACCTACATACGAGTTTAATTCGTTCCGCAACCTTGCTCATATTTCAAATTACTCGTATCTCAAAACATATTTCCCCATCGTCACAAAACGCGAGCACAACATCAATGATGCTTTGACAGCGAGAGCACACTGATAGCTGATTCTCTGACCGTGGCCGGGGGATTCACGCGGAAAAGCTTGACGCGCGGTTCGTGTGCAACCGGCCGACCCGCTAAGCCGATTGCTCGTATCTCAAATTTCGCTCGTATTTGAAAGCAAAAAATCGCTCTCTCGACGGCTCGTATCTCAAAAAACTTGTATGTTGGGGCACTCGTATGTCAAGGTACCATTGTATATGTTTTTTTTTATAATATAAGGGGTAATACATTTTTTTTCGATTCGCTAACCTCGATAATTAGGAAAAAAATCTTGTTTGTGGGGAGAGACTCTCTTGCATTGTATTTTTATACCTCTATTTAAATTCCACAATCTTGCAATGCAATATTTAAAAAAAATGATCATCATAAATGTTTACTAAAACATTAAACCAGGACAACAGAAGAATAAATTACATGAAATAAAATACAATAACAACAAACAACTTCGGAACTTAAAGAACTAATTCCTCCTGCACCCACTCACAGCCGACAAACTCGTCTTACACTTGCCGAACATCCATACACGGTTAATATATGTCGACCAAGAACTGGCAGCTTCCAAAGTTCCTTCCTTAATGCCACCGGTAAGCTATGGAATGCTCTTCCAGCGTCTGTGTTTCCTCCTTCCTACAATCTGGATCTCTTCAAGAAACAGATAAATATACACTTGCAATCTCCCCAACCCACACACAAACACGAACACAACACACGTTTCCCGCATGCAGCGTCCAGCCTCCCTGGCTGAGCGTCATAGAGTGCACTGGTCTTGACCGGTTGTGCTCTCCTGCATGCGTTTACATAAAAAAAAAAAAAAGCTCACTATTTCAGTGACAATACTATTCTAATATTCCAGCATATTCTAAAAATAATCTTTAAATCAAAATTATAGATAAAAATTAATATCTTAATTTAAAAACTTGACTTCAAAAAATAGTCAAATTATTTCGAAGCACGTAAAGGAAAATAACAAAGAAATTAATGACAGTTATAATATTTAAAAATGAATGTTTAATAATTTTCAGTTGCATGGAGACGCTGCATTCTCAGGGCAGGGCATGAACCAAGAGTGCCTGATGTTGGCGCAGACACCTAACTTTGATGTCGGCGGAACTATCCACGTGATTATCAACAACCAGGTTAGGATAACCTCTAAATTGTACACTTTTAATTTAATGTGTTTTATGATAAAATTCCATTATTTTAAGACATGCTGTATCATAGATTTGGTTAACAACAGTTTTCATTTTTCCTTATCCTCAATGCAGACGATGACTACCATTTTAGGCAATGCTTCAGAGATTGATAGGCAGCTACTTTTCAAGGGAGGAGACTTCATCTGATAAAAAGACATTATAAAAGAGTAATAAAACTATTTTTATAACAAAAGTAAATCAAAATACTTATCAACAACTGATAGACAGCAAACATCATCTTATATGACATTTCTCTTGTCAATAAATCAAAGTAATAAACGGCAGATACAGGGATTCGAACCACAACGAACCTCTACAACCGTGTTCATTTCAGTATTTAGTCACTAGCCACTCGGATATTTGCACCGCCTGGCAAGTTGATAAAAATTATCACATATTGCATCGCAAGTGTTAAACCACCAATAATATATATCAATTAATAACCCTTTCATTACGGCTCGGTGAAATACAAATTAAACTGTCAGTTATAAAACTAGTATTTGAAGCATAAATGTACTTATCTGGTCTATTTTCATATATCACATTGGTTCTTGTATCCTTTGGCTATCAGATGATGCATAAAAAACTATTCTAAGAAAGTAGAAAAACGATATATCACGGCTACCGATGTCAACGGTAGGGGAATCTTACACGCCATATATCGGGTACCGATCCGAATGCGTTAATAAAGATATATATAATTTCAATCTGTAAAACACAGTTTCTTGGAAACTATCAAAATATTTTCATCTTAAACAAAATTAAAGTCGTTTCAAATTGTTTCATAGTGTGATTTATTTATATTTCAGATTGGCTTCACTACACCTGGTGAGAGAGGTCGCTCCAGCCGATATTGCTCCGACCTGGCCAAGAGCATCAATGCGCCAGTCATCCACGTTAATGCTAACTATCCAGAGGTAAGCTTAACAGATGAAAATACTATTTGAAACAAAATTGTACTACCCCAATATCAAAGCTATATCAACTCTCGGGCATCGCCCCACCAAACATACGGCGAGAAGTTACTACCAAGAAGGAGCTCACCAAAGCAACCCACGACGCACTCCACCCTATGTTTGGGTATCAAAAGATAACCACACGGCTCAAATCAAGAAGAAGTTTCCTACAGTCGACAACGTAACTGGTGATACCTGAGGCCGCCCTACGGCTGAACATGTGGAGAAGCGCAACTGAGGGGAATACTTGGATTGCCCCGAAAGAGAACCTAGCCCCTGGACATGACCAAGGGTGGAATATATGTAGGTCCCTTAACAGACATCGGACCGGAGTATGCAAGACGAGGACACAAATGAAAGCCTGGTAGTTTTACAGCGGACCGACTGAATGTGACTGCGGCGTGGAGCAGACTCTGTCACACCTTCTGGAGTGTGCGCTGTGCCCGAGTAGCTGCACCCAGGAAGACCTGATGATGGCCAGAAGTAACGCCATCGGCGTCGCCCACTTCTGGGCAGACAGGATCTAACCCTGTTGTTTCCGACTCGATTATATATATATAATCAAAATTAAAAAACGGGTATACATTACATTGTTTTACACGTTGCCTTAGATCCTTTTCAAAAAAAAAATCTTGCAATAAATTCTGAATACTTATTTGATGTACTTACACTGTCCAAGTCCACCAAGAATTGGCCATCAGTTGAATCTATATGTTTCAATTCTCAATGTTTATTTTTTCAGTTAGTTGCCATGGCTACAAGGGTAGCGTTTGACTATCAGAGACAGTTCAGGAAGGACGTGTTCATTGACCTGAACTGCTTCAGGAGATGGGGACACAACGAGATGGATGACCCGACCTTCACAAACCCTCTGCTCTACCACCTCATTCAAAATAAAAAGTAAGTTTCTCACCAAAACATACTTATATAAATAGTCCTTCATCTCCATCAATATCTATTCTAATTGGAACGTACAGTTAAACTGTCAGATACCATCCTCACCTTGTCCCATATCAGTTTCGAATCCTGAAGGCTTACCAAGTATATTATGTGTCCTTCACTTTAAGATCCATTTCAAATATTTAATAGATAAATACTAGTATGTTTATACATGTGGAGAGCCGATGAAACTTTCATTGAAGGTGAAATCGTGGTATTACAACAAGTGATTAAACAGTGCTTAGTTGCGATCCATGTTAAA
Source organism: Glossosoma conforme (assembly GCA_022606575.1). Lineage (NCBI taxonomy): Eukaryota > Metazoa > Arthropoda > Insecta > Trichoptera > Glossosomatidae > Glossosoma > Glossosoma conforme. The sequence goes on from JAGTXR010000039.1 coordinate 1,338,213, forward strand.
GCAATCTAGGAAGTATTTATCTATATATTAAATACATGTTTCCGCTTACTAGAGAGTTAAAATTCGTCTCCTTTTGGCTGTGCAGTTTTAACACAAGTATTGGTAAAAAAAAACAATGGCTGACACTTATGGCTGCATTATGGGGGCCAATACCGAGAAAAAAATGTTTAACTTTTTTTTTCAACTCAATAGAACAGTTCCTGATCAGTATGCTGAGCAGTTAATTTCTGAGGGTCTTATGACGCAGGAAGATGTGGATACAATAGTCAGTGAACACACAAACTGGCTGAGTGAAGAACTGAAAAACCTGGACTCCTACACACCTGATGTACGTGAAATGTATATTTAAAACTTTTCAATTTCTGAAATAAAGGAGAGTCAAGAAGAGACATTCTTTATATTGATTGATGACATGGATTCTTATTTTGTTTTTTTGTTTCCAGCAATCGTACTTTCAAAAGCAGTGGTCAAAGATGGGCCTCGCTCCCAAGGCCGTGGAGACCTGGGACACAGGGATAGCCAAGGAGGAGCTTGAACACATCGGCTCCAGATCTGTGTTCTTTCCCGAAGACTTTGTGAGTAATCGCTATGTGAACTTGACTGATTAACCCTTTCATTATGGTTCGGTGGAATACAATTTGTCAATTATAAAACTAGTATTTAAAGCATAAATTTACTTATCTGGTCTATTTTCATATATCACATTGGTTCTTGTATCCTTTAGCTATCAGATGATGCATAAAAAACTATTCTTAGATAGTAACAAAACGATATATCACGGTTACCGATGTCAACGGAAGGGGAATCTTACATGGCATATCTTATATCGGCTACCGATGCAAACAGGTTAATGTCAAAAAACAATAATGTCAAACCACAAGAAGAAATAATTATTTCTTTAAGTAATGTTGGTCAATATGAGACTTTCAAATATTGGCTATATTCAATTTGCTCAATATTGATGGTCCATTTTAGTTAAAAAGGACCTGATAAATCTATTCACTAATGGTGATGGTGATCACACATGAATATACAAATGCCTCTTTGAGATATATTTTTAGAATGTTAAACATAAGTTGCGAACTTTTTCAATTTATAAATACAAATTGTATTTTTGAAATAATTAACTGATTTCACACAAGCATTTATACTCCATTTTAAATGACTATATACATTATTACAATTCAAAAATGTTATCTACAATAATAAGTGTTATTTTTTTAGGATAATTTACATGTTACTTAAACAACATTCTGCCAATCTTTTTTATTACTGGGACTGACAAAATATTAACTACAAATGAAATTATTTAATTATAAATTCACATATTTTAAGCTTATTATTATTTCATTCGCTGATGACTTTTTTTTATTTCAGAACATTCATCCACACTTGCTCAAAAACCACGTGAACGGTCGACTGGCCAAGGTCACACAAGGAACTGCCCTGGACTGGTCTGCTGCTGAAGCCTTGGCTATCGGTGAGAGCAGATCAATGTTATTTTTATACACAATTTTAATATTTAAATGTAATAATGTAACCTAACGTCAGAGTAAATACCGGGATAGCCTCAAAAGAGAGTCTTACCCTAGAACACTACCATGAATAGAATATGTAACGAAACTTCAATATACTACGGACTAGAGTATGTATAAAGAAGTCCCAGATGAAAGCACGCCATTAGTACAGCGAGTTGGGACATGTATTAAGGATACCGTAGGAGAGCTGCTTTTTCTTTAAGCCTCCAGGCTCGTTTCGTCCTGAGAGGCTTTCAGAAATTATCTTTAGAATGTAATTGTAGAAATTGCGGAAGGCAGAGCTGACATGAGATGAGGCAAAGAATATGGTAGCTGACAGAGCTTTGTGGCGGCATTTTGTGAATTCCATATACTCCAGTTAGGGGAGCGGATATAGTATAATGATGATGATATTTATGTTTAAACTGACATCAGCATGATGTAGTCCTTGCTGACTGGTACCGATAAACCTCGATATAAAATCTTTCGTCTCTTATTTCTGGTCGCTTGTCGTGCATTTATGTGCGCCGTGTTGTCATTATGGACGGATCCGCTAACGGGTGTGTTAGTTATAAATACCACCGCTCGTGGCGCGGGCGAGAGCCCATACCAAGCGCAGAGATCAGTAGTTGCCTACCGTCTTTCGGCGAGAGATATTGTATTGCGGCTTGACCTAATGCTGTGCCTAGGTCGAGCCCTAAATTTGTAAAGTTTTAACGTAAATATAATCAATGTGCTTCTAAAAGAAAGTCTTTGTTTGCTGACCTGCTCCTCATCATGCCCTCACCCGACGGAGTAACACCCCTTTTGAGAGAGGAGGATGTTAAAACGTATCCTTCAACATTTAGTAGATCACTATGAAATACAGCACATTACAGACCTCAGTCCACTCGCACCCAGGATGACTTGGTGACATTCGAGAAGAGTCTAATCAAAGTCAGCCATTTTTTGTGGATAAAATTTGTTATTTCTAATACAATAGCAACAGCTTAATAATAGAAGCAACCAAGTTTAAAGCAGTTACAGTAATCTTAGAATTGTAATATAAGTATTGAATGCGTTCAAGAATTGCAGGTTCTCTGTTGCTGCGCGGACACAACGTGCGGCTGAGCGGTGAGGATGTGGGGCGCGGCACCTTCTCCAACCGTCACCTGATGTTGGTCGATCAGCAGACCAACGACATGTTCATACCGCTCAACAGCATCAAGCCGAGCCAGAAGGGCTTCCTGGAAGTAAGATAATTACAATTCTTACTACACTTCTATTATTTTTTTATTTATTGACGGCGTGTGTGGATTATGTCGGTATTAAAACATTTCTGCATGACATTTTAAAGTAAAGTAGATAAGGAAACGTTTGATTCTTGTCAAATTCCATACAATAATATTTCATCATCAGCCTGTGTCCGTCCACTGTTGAACGTAGGCCTCCCGCATGAGTCTCCATCCTCTTCGATCCTCCGCCTTACGCATCCAGGTCACTCCCGCTATTCTTCTTATATCGGTCGGCCAATGCTTCGTTTGCCAGTTCATGACATTTTAAAGTAAAGTAGATAAGTTGGGTAGCATCCAGTTCGTATCTTTTAGCGACACTCCGAGCATGGATCTCTCCATACAGACTTGCTGTGAATTATTTGGCATTTTGTTGAAATTATGGTTTAAAAATGTACTTTAGTTTTCCAAATGCTGCCCATCCCAGTTGTATGCCTGTCGATTTCTTTTGAGAAGTTATTTCGCCCTAGTTGTATTACTTGTCCCAGATAGGTATAGTCGTTTACAACCTCTATTTCTGATCCTCAATAATATTTGGTTTGTTGAAATTTTGGTTTATTTCTATTTGGTTCGTTTGGCATGAAATTTAACACAGATATCAATATAACAGTTTCACATCATATTTTGAAATGTAAAGCGTAATCGTTCCAATGCGGAGCCTTCATTGAAAGTAATAAATTTGCTTATCGAGCTGGAAATTGGGGTTGATCCCTGTTGATATCTTTTCGTACAGCACATTAATTATCACTGGCATTCATAATGAATTCGGTAATTATTAATAATTCATGCTAAGCTTTTGAAAGTATTATTCAAATTAAACTAAAAACTTTTGAAGGTATTATTCTAAAAAATATAACTGTGTCTCTTTTGTTTCATTCTAATCTGCTTTTCTGTGCTGTTTTTAATGCGAGGGTTTATTTATATTTGTTAGTTCATCTTTGAACATATAAGTTCTCTAATTAAAAATCATATGGAGTAAAGACAAGCTATTAAGAAATCAGCTGAGAAAGAAATTAGTGCATAATATTATGTCTCTGCATTCAAGGACAGCAAACCACACAAACATTTTGTATGTAATAAATATCAATGAAATACAATGCTCGGTCGTCCTGAATGACAAACATCATATAATTCACAATTAAAATTTCTCCATCACTATCTGTCTGTATTATCCTGTATCTGTTAACATTGACATCAGCATGATATAGCCCTTGCTGACTGGTACCGAAAACCTCTTATTTCTATATAACCTTCTATATAACCTCTACTTTCCTGATAGACACACCCCCACCCCCTCCCCTACAAAAATGGGTTACACCACTTATAAGTACAACGCAGCTTAGTTATCTCTTAACTAGAGAAGGATTGAGAAAGACTACGAGTTAGTCGAAACTGCAGTCTCCTAATAGAGAACTTTTGTTACGTGATCCATGTGAAAACAAGGTAAATAAATAAATAAATATTTATAACTCTTATTTCTGTTCGCTTGTCGTACATGTATGTGTCGCCATATTGGCATTTTAGACAAGTCCGGTCATGGGAGTGACGTTAGTTATATAGATCGCCACTTGTGGTGCTGGGTGTTACCGACCACGGCGCGGTGTCGGGGTCGGTAGTTGTCCCCCGACCGTGACGAGAGTCAGATTGAGGTTGGCCTGGCCCTGAATGCTGTGAGTAGGTCCAGGCCAGAAGTTTGTAAAGTTATCAAAATATATATGTTAATGTGCTTCAAAAAAAGTTTTTGTGTTGTTAATTTGCTGCTCATCATCCTGCCACCACGCGACTAAATAACCATCTTTTCAGAGAGGAGGATGTTAACATAAACAAAATATCTTTATCTGATAGTAAATTACCCTCAAACTGCATATACAGTTATATCTCACATTTATTATAATCCCACTATGGTGTTTGTAGAGCCATCGGCAAAGAGCTACAAAGTACTAGTTAATATACAATACTCATCAACTGCTTATTATAATTTTTGTTTTAACGTTATTATATTTTTTTCAGGTGGCAAACAGCATTCTCTCCGAGGAAGCGGTGCTGGGCTACGAGTATGGCATGACCATCGACCAGCCCAACGACCTTGTCATCTGGGAGTCTCAGTTCGGCGACTTTTTCAATGGCGCACAAATAGTGATTGACACTTACATTGCGCCGGGAGAAAGTAAGCACATAACTACACCTTTTAACCCTCCAGAGACGAGCGTGACCGTATTGTCACAGTGAACACTATTGTCTATTTATCTTTACTCCGGTCTCTTTTCTTCCTGAACATTGCATCTTTCACTCAGTTTGGGTTAAGAAGTGTCTCCACCACAGTTATTCTGCAGCCGCGGCAGCGGAAATAGTTACCAAGTACCCTTGTGAGATATTTTATTTCGGGTTGAATTTTTTTCTACAAAATGCATATTTCAAAAGAGTAAATACAATTTTTAATATTTTTAAAAATGATTTACGTAATTTTAACTAATTCATTTCGTATAACAATATGTTGATCTAAGAAGGTAATATCATAAATATTTTTTAATATTTTCGGTGTAGCTGTATTACAACCCCAAAGGCTAGCCAAGGTTAGAATCCATACAAAAACAAAATAAAGAATAATGTTTCATACAAAATAAGTTGTCAATAGTTAGGACTTGCGTGAACATACGGTCACATAGCTTTTCTACAAGAAAGTATTGTGTATTTTAAAATATATATATATGCTTTATGAAGAAAACTACATGCTGATAAAGTATAGCTTAAAACTTAAGTTTGTATCAAAATAAATCTTTCTTCTCTAGAGGGTTAATATTAACTTTAACCGTTCGTGCAAAAGTGCTGCAATCGTTTGTATCGAAAATTGCGGCGCTAAAGTGCTGCAGCGTTCAGTGTGTTTTTGGTGCTCTGCAGGAATGGACGTCTCCAACCTCGTGTGTAATTTGTAGCGATAGTGCATTCTGCAGAAATCGCTTAGGACTAAAACGGTTAAGGATTATTTTCGTCAAGAAATATAATTCTCAAGTTATTTGAAAAGTGTGGTTCAAAGTCCAGTATAATTCAATGATTTTTTTTTAAATAAATGAGCTCTTGAATAAACGAGGACTGTACCATGTTGAAATATCCTTAGATTATGATGAACATTGTTTATTCACTTGTTGTAATACTGCAATATTGCCTTTAATGAAAGCTTTGTGAGTTCTCAACGTATATGAACATACTGAGAGATGAAGCGGAATTAATAATCCACGGAGTATAGTGACAATAAGAAAATATGTAGGCTAAAAATATGTCCCAACAAAATAATATGTATTATTATTGTATTATTATAGTAATAATATGTAATACATATTATTTTGTTGGAACATCAATGAATTCCCTTATACATTAATGATTTCCCAAACACGTATACCCATCACACAATTCATATCCACTTTTTCACTCACTCTTTGCTTTATATAGAGCCTACACTCACTTAACTGACTTGAAAATGGTCATTCGACCTGGCTGAAACATGTCGTCAAAAAAATATATTGTGGAATAAATTCTTTTATTTATATCTGATAATATGGAATTCCACCAAGAATTATCAATCGAAAAAATCGAAATAATTTGTACTGTAATTTTAATTTTATTTTTAAAAGACAGTGCTCAGTCTTCTATGTTAAAACAATATAAGCATCTCTTTAATAAACCGTAAAACAATGTTAGCATCTCTATAAGATACCGTGTTCAATGTATTTGAGCAACAAATTTTTAAATGCGTGTTTATTTTTGTTAATAAATGTATTAAATTTCAGCTAAATGGATGACAAGCAGTGGTCTTGTGATTCTGTTACCACACGGTTACGACGGTGCCGGAGCAGAGCATTCCTCGAGCCGCATGGAACGCTTCCTGCAGCTCACCGACAGCAAAGAGAACATTCCGGATGGAGACGATGTCAACCTACAGGTCGCCAACCCGACAACACCTGCTCAGTACTTCCATCTGCTCAGGCGACAGGTTAGTATCATAGACAAAGCAAAAATATTATTCCATAAAAAACAATTCATTTTAAAATTCAGCTTCCACAATTGGTTTTAAATAACTAGAATCCATAATTCGGAAAATATATGATACTTATATTGACGTTATAATGACATTTCATTACTCATTTTCAGATGGTCAGAAACTACAGAAAGCCCCTAGTGATTATTGCTCCAAAAACTCTCCTGAGACTATCGGAGGCCAGTTCTTCTTATGAGGACATGGCACCCGGCACACACTTCATGCCTGTTATAGGTAACTTAATTAATATAAAAATAAAAAAATTGTCCATCAATTTATGAATGTGATTTAGTATTTTTATCATTTTGGAAAATGTTAAATAATACAAAATATGCTAATAAAATAGAATCAGAAACAAGGATATCCGCAGAAGAACTCAAGTAGTGGAGGCTACCCAACGAATAGGCACACTCAAGTGGCAATGGGCATATCTGTCGAAGAGACGGCGGTCAATGGGGAAGAAAAGTTTTAGAGTGGTGCGTAAAAACTGGCCGAAGAATAGCGGAAGTGGCCTGGATGCGGAAGGTGGAGGATCGAAAAGGATGGAGACTCAAGGCGGGAGGCCTACGTTGAACAGTAGACGAACACTGGCTGATGATGTTGATGATGAAGCAAATAAGCTTGTTTACAGTAGAAAAATCTTCCTTGGATCTTTGAACCTACATATTTATTATCTAAAAATAAATTATGTTGAAAATTTCAAGTATTGGATCAGTGCAATAAGAATATTGCTTAAAAACCTTTGCACAACTTGACTCTACGAACCTTTACTACATGCAAGACACAACTGTCGATGTTATCATATAAAATTATTAAGTCTGCCTGTATTTATTCACATTATGTGATATTTTATTGCAGGCGATACAACTGTGGACCCAAAGAGAGTGAAGAAGGTGTTGTTGGTGAGCGGCAAGCATTACTACGCCCTGGCGGAGCAGCGAGAGCAGCGACAGATCAACGACACGGCCATCATCAGGGTCGAGGCTCTCAGCCCCTTCCCGCTGCCTCAACTGCAGAGGGAGCTCGACAAGTACAAGCAAGCCAAGCGTGAGTACATTGATAATAGACAGTGCATCCATAAAGCCTTGCACCACTGCTCTTTTGGCCTCATGAAAAAAGTGTTCTCCCACTTAACTGGTTTAACCACTTTTATATTTTTTTTGGACATTAATTTTCAACTCACTACTCATCACTTGTCTATCCAGTTCATGACTGGATAGACAAGACCCCTAGGCTGGTATTGCACCACCAAACATAAGACGCAAAGTCATATGCGCCGAAGAAATGCGTAAGGCAATCAACCAACCGTCCCACTGCTTGTACAATCGGATACCCCCAACACCCAGACAGAATTCGCGAAGCAGCTTTCTGAGATCCACACAACCTCTCACATCCGGCCCTGAAAATGAGAGACTCCAGCTCTGGCGACAAGTCGCATCAGAGGATTTCATTACTCCAAAGGAAGGCGTCCCAACTGGCAAGAACCTTGACTGGCGGACCTAAAAATCCCTGAACAGATTAAGAACCGGAGTTGGTAGAACAAAGGACAACCTGGAGCGGTGGGGAATTCTTCGGCAGGGAGAGGCCACTATTGTGCGACTGTGGAGACCTGCAGACTGCCTCACACCTATAATCCTGCTCCATGTGCCCACCAAGCTGCACACCTCAAGACCTAATGCTGGGCAACACACGGGCTATCGATGTTGCCAGATACTGGGCAGAAATAATTTGACGTCGCTGACACAAAGAAGAAAGAAGATGACTGGACACTGCACTTTTAGCAAAAAATAAGTCGAATTAATTTTAATTTCAAAACCCAGCTGCCCCTTACGCCTCCTTCCAGATATCAGACAATATTCTCCGAGATAGACAGTTCCTCTTGATAGAAAGAATAAGTCTTTTTCGGTGCACTTCAACACTTGGTTCAGATATGTTTTCGTATCTTTAGCGCTCTCAGTTTAATTACTCTATCTTTCCGCAAGTATATTGAGAGTATCTATAATAAATTACCCTAGTACCTATATTACTCCTTGTATAATATCAGACTTTATGAAATGTTAATTTTTTTGTTTTTTTTTTCAGTGTTTATATGGAGTCAAGAGGAGCCTAGGAATATGGGAGCCTGGTCATTTATGAAGCCTCGATTTGAGAATTTGGCCGGACGTAAGGTCAGTATTTTTACATTTTATTTTAAGAGTCTCATAAACTGACAATGAAAAATACATCAACCTAGAAATATTTCATACAAATATATTTACTTTTGATTATAAATATGTTTCTTTCGCTTCATTTTAAAACATTTTTTGTGTTGTTTGTATCGCTGAGATTTATTCTCTTATATTCATTTGTAAGATAGTACATCTTCGAATATGCCATTTTAATTTTCTGTAATTTAAAATGTTATGAAGTAGAAGTAAACTATCATGAAATCGGATAAGAAAAATATTAGTGCATAATATTACACTCTGCATTCAAAGACAGTAAATCTCACAAACATTTTGTAAATAACAACAAAGAAATTTAAACAAATCAGAGTTGTCTACAACTCTAGCGAATCAGTGATATATATATAATCGTGTCGGAAACATTACGGGTCAGATCCTGTCTGCCCAGAAGTGGGCGACGTCGATCGCGTTACTCCTAGCCATCATCAGGTCTTCCTGGGTGCAGCTACTTGGGCACAGCGCACACTCCAGAAGGTGTGACAGGGTCTGCTCCGCTCCGCAGTCACATTCAGTCGGTCCGCTGTAAAACTGCCAGGCTTTCATTTGTGTCCTCGTCTTGCATACTACGGTTCAAAGTCTGTTAAGGGACCTCCATATATTCCACCCCTGGTTCATGTCCAGGGGCTAGGTCCTCTTTCGGGGCAATCCAAGTATTTCCCTCAGTTGCGCTTCTCCACATGTTCAGCCGCAGGGTGGCCTCAGGTAACACCAGTTCCATTGTCGACTGTAGGAAACTTCTTCTTGATTTGAGCCGTGTGGTCTTTTGATATCTGTTGATTTATTTTTATTATCTTTTGATACATTTTGATTTATATTACCTTTTGATACCCAAACATAGGGTGGTGTGAAGAGTGTCATTTATTATTTTTAATTGTGTTATTTGATTGTATTTCAGCTTGCTTACTGTGGAAGAGACACTGCAGCTTGTCCAGCCGTGGGCGTCAGCTCGTGGCATAAAGAAGAAGCTAAATACGTCGTGGAGGCTCCCTTCAACATGAACTAAAACAATCAGACTGACATTTCCACTTGTCCACCATTGCAACTAAATGGTTCATAAAACCTAATTAATGTTTAATGTTTATTTTTGTATTATTTTGATATAATAGGTAAGAAAAAGCATTGTTTTTTATGTTACATTGTATATTTTTAAAACCAACTTGTCAGATTTAATATTTCAGTTCGATTCCTTATAGAAAATAATGTATTTTTTCCCTATTTAATAAGTTTCTTGTCTTGTTCTAACAACCCCAGAAACACACTGTACAAAATTTAGCTGTTTTAAGTTGAAATTCTATTGAACATTAATTTTTGGTAATTCCATCAGCGGTCTCGAATGTAATTGGATATTTTGTAAAAGCATAACTTAACATAGCTAACAAAACCTTTATTATCTGTTGACAACATTGATAAGTTTATTAACATTTTATGTGTTACATGTTTTCTCACCAGACAAAATCTATAAGAGCTAAAGAATGTTAAATTTAAAACTAAAAAAAATATTAACTACAGACCACCATAATATGAAATTATCATACTGTTCTTCACCATAGAATAATAATGCTAAAGAACTGTATATACATATTTTTAAATGAAATATCCCCAAAAATTGATTATTCTAAAATAAATTGAGAAAAAAAAACACCGCTAAAGTAAGTTTTTGCATCATTGTGCTATGACATTATCCTTAAAATATTGGATGATAATTTTTTTATAGTTTAAAAATGGAACATTGTAAAGCACATTCACTCATATAGCACTTTGATATGGATTAATATTTATTTTTTACTTTTGAAAATATATTCTTTTAGTAAATAAAGATAGTGTGCTTATAGGATTTATTAAATATTCAGACCTTATAAACTTAAAAAAAAATGGCAGAACTTACAAAATAACTATGAATAAATTGAATTATTATTTCCATACTAGAAGGATTATTTATTTTTCAAAAAATTTATATTAAGCAAGTATTTTTATGTACCGTTTTATAAACTTTCACAAATACACAAGAAATATTATAGCATATACATTAATTTAATTTTTATAATTAATCAGGGTTATTAATGGTTATAATTGTTACAGATATTTTTTATATCTATTTGAAATATACCTATCCACTATACTTTAGGTAAATTCGATACCTACCACATACTGTTCATTCTAATAATTTTGACTTATATTTCTCCATATAAATGTAATTGTATATAGTTTATATATATATTTAAAATATATTTTTACAACATTTTTTAGTTTACCTTTACCATTACTCTTTGAATGATATATATTTCTAATATTATATATATTTTTATACATTAAGTTGAAATTCTTTACAAATACAAATGTATAGTATTTTGATCAATTGTTATGCATTCAATTATATTATGTATGTTGATTAAATATATTTTTTTAAATATCTGTTTGTATCATTAACACATTTCACAAATATAATACCTAAATAATTTACGAAATAAATTGTCATATCACATGGCAACACTGTTTGAGATATGGGACTAAATAAATTTTAAAATATATATTATTCCTTTTCATTGTTTGATGTTTAGCCCGCGTGTAAAACTTGCTTTTAGATTCGAGATATAATAGTTTCTTAGCATATTCGTCTTGGATATCATGTCGAATATGAATTAAATCTTTATAAATGCCCCCAATACGGTTGAGCCACTCCTTAAGGGCAAAAAAAACAGGCCTCAGAAGAGTCGGGCTGATCATCAAACCTCCTTAAAAAAACCTGATCATCGAACACACAAATATAACCGCAGTCTATGCAAGTTCGCGGACTCTTGTTTGGAAGCATCTATGTTTCCATGTGGACCTTCGGGTATACAGGTGTTCTGGGACAAGGTATACACAATCTGAGCTTACCAAACTGTACAAATGGAAATTTGTCTATGTGCTCCGAATATGGCGCAGATATGGTAAAAAAAATGTTTCATTTTAAATAATCGCTTGTTCTACGCAGACATCACACATGAGTACCCATGACTCTTGGTCTAGTGGCCTTTTATTCTTCTTATGTCGTCATCTGGCAGGTTAGGGAGTCAGTACCTTATGACACTTAGTTTGCCGGTTCTCGGGTACCACGTTTACACTTTTTCTCCCCGTTTATATGAACAAATTTCTTTCTATTTAGTACAGAATCTACCTGCTTAAATGGACCAAATCAAAGTACGAGAGGACAGTTTCATTTTGTTCAGAAAATGCATGCATGGATGGTAATCAGTACGGAAATCTTTAGTGCCAAGATTTTTCGAATTCGACGACAAGAACCAATATTGCATTTTGAGAAAGGTGAGTAGTAAGTAAAACATTCTTATTAAGATTCAGAATTCACAAGGGAACTTTGAAATATCACTGAGAAATATATTGTGTTCCTCTTTCTTGTCGTTTTAATCAATCATAAACAGGAAGCGGCAAAAAGATTTGACGGTTTTCTGTAATCTCAGGTAATCAAACCGTCAGATCTTTTTGCCGCTCAGTGTATATTGACTTAGTCCAAATATTAAAATATGTTTGTTTATTTTCAGGGCGAAAGATATTGGAATTCTGACACAACTAGATTGGCAAATCAGATTTTGCCTCATGGATTCTTCTACGGCAGATTTAAAGCCAAAATAATTATCGACACCCCTAAACATATTTTATTATGCGTTTCTCTGGAGTTTAATAATAGAAAGCAATGAGTTTACCATACTAAAAAAAGGGGTTTTTAAGTTTTCTAGGATAAGTTTTATAGTAGCATATATAAAAGCATCTTTGCCAGTCATAGTCCATTAATTAAAATTGTTGATATACGAAAGTCGTCCTGTGAAGACCACCCATTCATAGTAAATTACTGTAATAATAAAGCATGATGCGTGAATCTCGGGGTGTAGCCTATAACGTTGGCGGATCGACACTCCACATGCAGCGCTTAGCCATATGCTCCATGGTAAGCGTCATAGAATTCCACAGATGAGAATTCAGAATTACTATCACCATCTGTCGGTATTCTCCTGTATGTGTTTACATTTAAAAAAATGGAGTGTTTTGTTTATACAAAAATTAATTGACGATAAATGTTGTTTGTTACTTTTTTCGATGTCACAACCTTTCATTTTTAGACAACAACTCATCGGCAACGACGTGGGGCGCACTGGACGTCTGGTGCACGGGACATTTGGTGCACGGGGCAACTGGATGTCTCACTAACAATAACCTAACATGAGGATTTGTCCAGTGATCGTAGAGGTCAGAGATTCATAGGTCTCGTTAACGGAATAACTTAGGTTAAGTTAGGTTAGCGACCACCAATCGACTTGTTAGCTCAGGAGAGAGAAAAATCATATGAGAGCGATAAAACAAGACAAGGAGAGACACGGCAGGCAAGATGGAATAGTGGAACAAAAGGCCGGTGGACACACAAGCATTGCGTCATGGACAGGGAAAAAATCTCCTTCTCCTGATTTCCACACCACACAACTCCTCACAGAACATGGCTGCTTTGGGACCTTCCTTCATCGAATAGGGGAGGAAAGAAGTCCAAGATGCCATCATACAATATACATTTTCAAATACATAGTTGTATCGGTATAATTTAATAATTTTTTATCTTATACCATCTTTTCATATTCTTGAACTGCTTATCTTCTTCTTCTACTTCTTTTTAGAATGTTCCTTAATTTCCTGCTTCTTCTTCTTCTGCTGCTGCTGCTTATCATTTATGCGTTTGTTATACTGCTTCATATTCTCCTTTCAGAACTATAATTTTGAAAGAAGAAGACAACCCCCTTAAAAGTGTTTGGTCTTCCCTGCGTGACTAATGGCGGTCGTTGCAGCTTGTTTTAAAAACGTGCTCCTTGTTGTTTGTCTCCCCTCGTCCTGATGGCGGCCATATGCTCACCAGCGGAGAAGGAAAGTTTGATGAATTTTTTTTTTTTATTCTAAGCGATGTGCGACGGCGGATTTTTAACTTAAAAAATAGTGCAAACATATAAATTTGCGCGTGTAACCTGCAAGTTACACACAAGGTTAGGTTGTGTGTCTGACAAGCAGTTGAAGAACGCAGGAGACTATTCCACGTCAGCCTCGTTTTTTTTTATATAAAATCAAACAGGAGAATGCCCTCAGATGGTGATAGTAGTTCTGAAGTCTCATCTGTGGAATTCTATGACACTTATCCTGCTGCATATGGCTAAGCGCTGCATGTAGATTGTTGATCCGCAAACATCATAGATTAGAACCCGACATTCACGCATCATCCTTATTATTACAATAATTTACTATAAGTGGGTGGTCTTCACGGGACAACTTTCATCTCAAAATAATTTTAAATAATATGCTATGGACTGGCATTTTACGGGTGAGGGATCAAATTCACACCAACCGGGGTGTATTTTAGAGCTCAGAAATCGTTTTTTTAAATTTATTTTTTAATCGAATTTTCGGATCGAACCCACGACCTTTGGCTTGCAAAGCAAACGCTTTGACCATTGAACTATACCCGCCAGCAAACCGCGCTCGTAGCCCTGTCGATTTCCTTAATAAGGTTTAACAGCAAGCGACCGTCAGAACTAAGCAGCAGTTCAGGAAAATTCTTCCAAGAAGAGCCAGAGACTCCCAGGCGACAACACAGAATGCGTCTCCGGTTCTCATGGATGATGCACTCCATGAGAGTGTCTCACTGTCTGTTGTATGCCTGGATCACATGGACATGCGTCGCAAGAAGAGAGGTCAAATCTATTTAGGAATTCTATGAAAATTCCAGTAAATGCCTATTTGTAATGAAAGTCTACAGAGTTTATCTTTTTCCACGTCAATAAGTGTTCGATCGATGGAAGGAAATACTCAGTTATTCCTCCGGAAGCTGATTGATGAGTGTTGCGCTTAGTTTCCCCCCATTTTGGTCAGTTCGTTTGCTTTTTTGCTAACCAGTGTGCCACTGTGTGCACGAAACCAAATAAACTTGACAGCTAGACCTATATTTTCAAGAAACTGTACGCTATTTCGTGTGTTCACAGGCAGGGGGTTCAGGGTACTCGCGGAAGTTACCGACTTCAGTCTGTGCTTACTGTCTGACAATATGTTTACAGTTTGGTATTGTGAGTCAAAATCAGTATTAAATGCTCCATAACATTGAATACAGTTGACTGCTTGGATGGTCACCGCTTGTGTTACTGTTCTACATTGTTATTTAGTTTACATCTTAAACATTTAAATGTAATTATGTGAATAATTAAATATTATAAATGATAGAAAAAATATATTAAATTTATACTACCATCTGTTAGATATATTGCGAAGCTTTTAGAAAAATAAATTTGAAATAAAATAGTAATTCATATTCCATTTATGTTGAAAATTTAAAAGAAACAATTAGGTTTTATTACTTAAATTACTTAATTATTTACTTAATTAGGTTTTCTTGTAACATTAATAGATGGCAGTAAGAAAATTATCTTCTGAATTATTTAGATTCATTTAGCAGTATCAGTCTAGTAAATCAAATAGAATTCTTATAAAAATATACATTTGAACTAACCTACGTAATTCAAAATAAAAAATATATACCATCAACAGTGAGTCAAAAATAGTAGTAAGCTTTATATTAAGAAATTTTTTTTTTCAATAAAATCAACTATAAGTTTTAGTGTGGTACTAATAGACAGCAGTAACATTTAATTTTATTAAAATTCTAATGAATATATAAATACAATTCATTCAATAAATAATAATAATAATAGCTGCACCCAGGAAGACCTGATGATGGCCAGAAGTAACGCCATTGATATCGCCCACTTCTGGGCAGACAGGATCTGACCCTGTTGTTTCCGACACGATTATATATATATTCAATAAATATATTCCTGTTCATTAGTTAGAGAATGATTGAAATGAGACATTGCATCTAAAAATTTCAAAGATTTCTGGTATAATTATAGCAGTTTGCGGGAACCTTTTACTCCAAACACATATGACTTGATACAAAGAAACAAATTAAAAGAAGCCATGGCCCCAGAGCAAGGTTGTCAAACTCAAAATGAAAATGGGCTAAATTTTGAAAGTATAAACTAATTCGGGCTGCAATAAAATAAAATCACTCAATTTCATCTAAGTACAGAGTGGACCAATAGCCTCTTAACATTCAAAATAGCTATAAAAGATTAACACGCTTTAGAAATCAAAAACTGCATAATTTATTCTAAATAATATAAAATAGGGTTTTATTATTTGAAGATAATTTTATGTAAATGTGATCCTTTTTTATTTTTACATTCTTTCAATCTGGACTAAAAAATTTCCATTACTGCCCGGTACTGCTAAGTGGTTGATGCAATGTCTTTCATTCCATTTAAAATATATTTTCTTTTAATTCTTCAAAAGACCCTGAGTTGCTAATGTAGGAGTATTTGTTTTTTTGATATATTGTATTTTTGTAACAAAAAATTCACGTTCACAAGTTCAATATAAAATGTTGCCATTTAGTTCTACCAAACATCGACACTATCCAAAATTTAAAAAAAAAGTTGAAATTCCTGCCACAAGCATGAAAAAACACTTAACTAAGCTGTTCCTTCATTTTCCGTACTTTCATCATATTAAAACAAAAAATCTTTAAAAACACAAACCTTTGAATATCTCAACAAATGAAACATGATTTATACTTGTTTCATAATGCCCCTCCAACCGTGAGTCCCACCTATCCGCCCACACAGCGACCATTGCGTTGGGACTGCCGTGAACGCGCACAGAGAAGCGCAACGCTTTCTTTATGGCATGGAAGCCATCCACTCGCGCCTCCGTCAACATGCCTGAGGCACTGCAGTATCGCGGCAGACCCAACAAAATTCTGAAGGCGTTGTAACACTAGACCTGGAGTGCACTGTAGACCTTCTGAGTATAGTCAGTCCATAGGAATGTTAAGATAGAAAGAAAAGAAAACTTAGTTTATTTCATACATTTATTTAACAACTAAGGACAATACTATAATATTTGCAAATCAATCTCTTTATTATAATACAACACATCATTCTGTATATCATATCGATAAATTAATTTATTAAAAATGTTACAAAAACTTATTCGGTAAACATAATTATTACAGAGTCATAGGTGTATCACAAATGCACTTAAATACAAACATAATAATTACATATTACATGTATTATATATAATAATTAGTAATTAATGACAAATTTTGATTCTTACAAAAAAAAATGTCAATAGCTTATTTACTGTTTACTAATCGAGGGGCTTAAAGTCAATTAACCTTTAAATGCCCAGTGGTCCCATACGGGCTCAATGCCCTAGCAGGCCAATGTTTGTAATGTTGATCGTCGCACACCTGTAGTCCTGTAAGGAAACCACTGGGTGTTTAAAGTTAATATTATCATTATATTTAAAAATAATGATATTACACAATAATATCAGTTTTCTCTATTTCTAGAATGGACATGACATTTTTTGACAGTATGTAACTGAAAATATGCAACAACTTTTTTAATACATCCATAATATTGTAATGAGTATGAAAACTGTATCATTTTTGGTGAAATTGTTTTTTTTTGAAGATTCCAATAAATATAATAAAATAAAATAAAATTTACCACTGGCAACAATAATAAAATATGGTATTTAATAATGATTTAGTTAAGTAATGATAATCGAGAAAATAAATGGTCAGAATTTAAATTGATTTCTCTCTTGATCAGAAATTTTTATTTAAAGATAGGTTTAGAAAGAATGTTGGTTTGGTTAGGTCAGTTCGAGTTGGGTTAAAAGAACTATATAGAACGGTTCTGCTGCATTTTGTTCCCAGACAATTAGTTCAACGACTCATCAGAAACAACGTGAAGCGTACTGGACGTCTGGTGCACGGGGCATTTGGCGCCTGGAACAACTGGTGCACTGAATGTCTCGCTAACCTAACCCTCAAGACTCAAAACAAATATTTGTTAGTTGTAATTCAAGAAAAATAACACCAATGGGGATAGTAATTATTGGATGACTTATATCACACAAAATCATTTACAAATAGGTAGATATTTTATATTCATAAAAAAAATATTTTTCATTCTAAACCACCTAATAGTCAAACACTGTTATTTTATACTTTTCGAAAAAAAAAAAATTAAAACAAAAAATATTGATTTAATATTTTTGACTACAATGTAGATAAGAATCTAAGATAAAGATTAAATAAATGTAGATAACATTTGAAATTATGCTCTCCTATCAGATAGTCAGAAAGAAGTTTATACTTTCTTAAAAATAATATTCTTTTTTTTAAATTTGTTACAAGAATTTTCACAAATGACCCATTTTACATTTATTACCCAACATTAAAAACTGTGATATTATAATATGAAACAGCTAAAATACTTTTGATTATTGTGTGGATATATTTCTATATATGTATATGAAGCTAATGATTATTGAGAACATTTTTTGAATATTCATAGACAATGAAGATTATCAGTAGGTACCTAAAACATTGCAATATCTCTTCAACAAATAATTTTCATTATTACCTTTTTTTATTGCAATAGAATTTAAAAAAAAAAACACCGAATTTTATAAACATAATCTTATTTATAAATATTTAATAAAAAACCAAAAACTTTGAATATACTGCAATGTTTTAAAATACCTTTTAAATTGTTAATGATATGATTGAATACATAGAGAATATTATATCCAGTTTATGTAATAGACAATTATTACACCAATTACTGACAATATTTAGGTATGGACAATTTATTATCTGTTAATTTTAACAGATTATCTGAAATAAGTGGTTATAGGATTTAGTTTATGAAATAAACAATAATATCAGTGGCTACTAAAATATACATTTGTAATAATAAACAAATATATCCATTAGTAAAGATGACTTAAAAAGTAAACATAAATGATAAGTACCTAATAGCGTTTGAGGAATAGCCATTTATTCATTAATATCATAAATGATAATTAGTCACTGATTTGGTTTATGGTATAGTCATAGTTATATTGATGCCGTGATTACTGGAATAGAGAATATTTGTGAAATTATTAATTCATTGAATTAGTGGTACCTGACATACGAGTGCCCCAACATACGAGTTTTTTGAGATACGAGCCGTCGAGCGAGCGATTTTTTGCTTTGAAAGACGAGCAAAATTTGAGATACGAGCAATCGGCTTAGTGGATCCGCTGGTTGCACACGAACCGCGTGTCACGCTTTCCCACGTAAACCCCCCGGCCACGGTCAGAGAATCAGTTGTCAGTGTGCTCTCGCTGTCTGGGACTGGAACGGATTAATGGCAGTTCAATTAATTTCAATGGGGAAATTTGCTTTGAGATACAAGTAATTTGAAATACGAGCAAGGTTGCGGAACGAATTAAACTCGTATGTCAAGGTACCACTGTATCTATAGTTATTTATCTCAATGATCGGCATTTATTGAATTATTCTTATGTAATAGACAATATATTGTTCGTTTTTCGTATATATTACTCATGGCATAAATAATGGTGGCTAACAATAGAATATAGTTTTTTACAGACAATCATCCATTTTTATTTTATCCAATAGACACATAAACATGGTTTAATAATGAATTTATAAATTTACAGTCAAATTTTCTATACATTCACAACTAAACCAATAATATAAACAATATTGACTCACATTTCTAAACGTAATAATGAAGAAACTCAAACATACAAAACTTACCATTGTGATAATAATTAAGTATATTATTCTGAATATTTCTTATAAAAAAGGGCCTAAATAATGTTAATAATGGTTTGAGCCACCCCTTAAGACGAAATGGTCGTGGCCTCGGGAGTATAAAGTTCATCTTCTGATTTCCTTAAAAAAAATCGCACAAAAGTATGCCTCCGGTAGTACGACTGCCCCTTTTCAAGTACTGTGACTTCTGCTTTGGACGTTGTCAGGAACCATATATGTTCCCAAGTGACCTTCAGGTGCAGACATGTCCTAGAACGAGGAACGGAGAGCTGAAAGAACTAAATTGCGGCAATTTATGGTGACAATATGTTTCAAATATGGAACGGATATGGGATGAAGAAGAAACAATGTTATCTACAAAAAAAAGTGTTTGTTTGTGTACATTATTATACTATTAATTCTAGTCAAACAACATTATATGATATTGTGGCTTTTGGGTATATCCATGTGTGGCGAATTACTCCTTTCCAATATTTCGACCGCCATTGCAGGGGTGTTACTAACTAGTGTTACTAAGTCATCAACCCTGAAGAAGACCCCTGCAATGGCGGTCGAAATATTGAAAAGGAGTAATTCGCCATCTGGCCATGAAAACCTATGAAGTTATTTAACATTTTATGAATCTAGTTTTAGAAAAAAACATTATTTACTATTATTGTTGCAAAACAACGTAATTAAATTAAATCTTTAAAAAAAACACTTTTTTTTGTAGTTACTATTATTTGATTTTAGGGCCTCAAATTAGGAGTGTTATGAATTAACAAATAATTTGACTAAGAGGAATGCAAAGGTACAACATGAAATACTAAGCAGTTATAAACAGTACCTCATTACATCTAAGGGAAGTATATAATGATTACATTGTCATTTAACAAACAGTATCAGTCGCCATATGTTTAATAATACTGTTTTTTTAATGTCAGCTGTTTGATATCGAGCGTTTAGAGTCTTTCAATATTATCTACAACAAGAGTTTAATTCGTAAATACATTTTTTTAATAGTGAAAATGACTGAATATTACTATCAATGTCATATCATCATCATCATGAGCCTGTGTCCGTCCACTGTTGAACGTAGGCCTCCCGCATGAGTCTCCATCCTCTTCGATCCTCCGCCTTCCGCATCCAGGTCACTCCCGCTATTCTTCTTATATCGTCAATGTCATATATTATAACATTATTTTTCATATAGTTAACGTGATGGTCAAAGTGTATTATGTTAATCGTTTTATTAACTACTGACATCACCATGATGTAAGCCCTTGCTGGCCGGTACCGAAAACTTCGATATACAATCTTTCGTCTCTATTTCTGTTCGCTTGTCATACATTTATGTGTTGCCATGTTGGCATCTTTGACAAGTCCGCTCACTTGTGTGTTAGTTATATACATGGACACTTAGGGCGGTGGTGACCGACCACGGACCGCACATGTCAGTTGTGTGACGACCGAGAAGGTCGTATTACGGCCGGCGGCATGTCATTCCGCCTGGCCGGAAGCTTGTAAAGTTTTAACATATGTCAATGTGCTTCTGAAAAATTCTTTGTTTTGCAGACCTGCTCCTCATCATGCCCTCACGCAACGGAGTAACACCTTTCTGAGAGAGAGAAGGATGTTACTACAAAACAGACCAACATAAGTTTGTTTGACTATCACATAGTCAGGAATGTTAAGTGTTGATAACTTTATAATGCTTATTTAAATTCTCCTATAACGTTTTCATAAGTAGTCTTACATAAAAATTGTAGGAATTTCCTGGAAAGATCATCTCGCGAACAATGAGGTTCTAAGCATAATCAAGGAAGATAGGCAGCTTGTAAGAACCACCTCAGAGAGGCAATCGGTCACATCATGCGCCACGATGGTCTTCTTCACAACATCACTGAAAAGATGGTTGAGGGTAGGAACTGCAGAGGGCGCTTTAGACAGCAGTATTTGTAGCAAGTGTTCGATGACATGAGTTGTAGCTCTTATGCTGAGCTTAAGAGGGTTGCAGAGGATCGAGAAGAGTGGAGATCGAGATGCAAGATTTTGTTGCTGCAAACCAATCCACCGGATTGATACTACAAAGAAGAATATCGGCTGATTAGTCCGATGATATTAAAGTCAGGACCATTTTATCCTAAGAAGTCGTTCATTTCAAAATAACAACAAAGAAGTAATCGTTATATGAAAAATGTCCAAAGAAAATATTCCGATACAAATCGTAAAAAGGGGGGTGTTATAAGAGGCTGTATAAATTATTCAATTAAAAAAAATACGTTTATTTAACATTTTCTATTAAGGCTGAAAACGTTTTACTCTCCATGAGAGCATTCTCAGTGAAAAGTGATGGTGAAAAATAATGTTTTCCAAAAAAAACTAATTTATGTAGATAACTTTATTTGACTCTACACCTACGATTTTTCAATTCATAAAGTATTTGTTTTTGCAATTTATGGATTTGCAACTCATCATCATTAGTTAATATTGCTATTTACACATTTAGATGTATTCATGGCATTTAGATTAACCCGTGCGTGACATACGTTTTCTCTGACTCTCACATTACAACCCAAAAGCAATGAATTTAACAGTGCAAATGTACAAAATTTGAATTACAGGTATTTCTCAGACACGTTGGATAGACAAATATTACCCTTTAAGTTTATTATGAAAAATATATATTTCATTAAATCAATCCCACGTTAATTGGAAGTGGTTTTTCGTAAAAGATTAATTTCAATTCCATTAACGTATATGTTATTTTAAAGCAATACAGTTTACGCACACACACATTGAAGGTTACAATATTTTAGTCCAATAACATTGAGTAAGACAGTCAATTTTTATAATACGCTTAATTCGTATTTGGAAACCCGATATCTATACAATAATTTATGTAAACAATATAAAATAAATATTTATTTTTGAAGAACACTGAGAGTTCAAGAGAAAGTCATTATCCAAAGAAAATTCAGAATCTTGACGCTTATACAAAAATTAACTTTGGAGGTTAAATTATTTTATATTTTTGGCTACATCTTAAAACTGTTAGTTTTCTTTGTTTTTTTTTCTTCTTTTACGTCGATAGATTTTAAGGCTTAGCATAAATAATAAAGTGTGATATCTTGTCATTAGTTTCCTTTTTCAAAGTCGATAAAACACTTTTTCTTGTATGTTTACAAAGAATTATGACATGAAAAAATGCAATGGCAAAAAAAAATGATATTCGGGTTTCTGTCACTAACATTAATTGTAGCATTGGTTATTTATACAATTTTAAATAACATTAAACACGTAGAGTAATCATGGGACTTGTGGCGACCCATAAAAAGGGTGCCGTCGAAAAGTTTATACAAAAATTCAAATACTTCACAAGAGTTTCTTAAACGTTAAGATGAAATATTCTATCAGTCATGTCTGTTTTACAAATTTGCGACCCTTTTGCAGACACTCGCTGGACCAATGAGACATCTCATTCAAAAATAGAGAATATCAAGAAAGAATTATACTCTTTAGATGTCTTATTCATTCCCAATTAAGAGAACATAGCCACCACACACACTTTTGGCTGTTAAGATCTGTTTTTTGTGTTCTCCTGCAATAACAGCATCACCACAAACATCTCAAACAAGTTTATGTAGAGACAATATTAACCTGGTGCTTAAAAGTTTTTTTTTTCTTGAGACAGAATTTAAAATAAGGTGTGCAAGCGGAAAGCAATACTCTTAAGGAAACACAAGTGCCTGCGAAAGTTTTGCTCAATATTTATTTCGATGTGAAAAATCATCAATCTGCTTTCTCCGCATCGTCCACAAGAATCACAACCGACTCCGAACTATCTTCTTTCTTGGCAAGGGGCGGCTGCAGTCCGCTGCATCCCGGCTTCAGCGGATCTACCGAACCGGAATCGTCATCCAAAGTTGAGCTTCCGTGAAAGAAAATGTTCCTGAGCATCGCGACCTTAGACAGCGGCCTCTTCGGCACATCGCATCCCATCTCAACATCAAGACTCTTCAACGAGTGATCGCGCATCACGACAGGAGACTTTAACACGTCGATCTCGCTCACCGGAGTCATGATTGGCGTCTCGATGCTGACCTTTTCAACATTATCATTTGTCGGTGTTGGTGTCGAATGAACGCTCGCAATGTCAGTGTAACTCAAGCTCACAACGAGGACGCGATCTGGAGTCGTTGCGCTTTTACTCTGCTTGCACATGAGATTGATGCCTTTATCGGTGCGTTCTAAATATTTGACGACGTCCGGTGGCGTCTGACTGGTGACGTCTTCTTCGAAAGATGTGAAATGTTTGTGATTTGTTTTTAGCGTCATTTTTGGGATAGCTCGTCGCGTTCCCGTGAGTGACGATTGGCTGTTGCTTCGGTTTGATTTCGGCGATTCGTGGCAGACTTCGGGGTCGTCGAGGTTCTCTTCGAAGATGACGTGGCGGGCGCCGCTGCCGATGCTCGACTTGTCGAGACTTTCGGAGAGCTCTTCGGTGCAGGAACCTTTGCCGAGGCTGCGGAAGGACCGCGAGCTGCCAATGCTGTGCTTGTCAAAGAGCTGATCAGGTGCGTGGTCGGCTGGTCCCGGTTGGATGAAGGAGACGTTGTCATCGAATCGGACGCGTTCTGATGCGCCATCTGAGGCGGCGGAGTACGAGACAGTCTCGGATTGGGTTTGCTGAAAAATAAATGCCATCACTATCACTTTCAATTCCTATAATACATCAACTGAATGTAAAGATCAAGCATCTATATTATAAGTGATATATTTGGGCGTTTTATATTCACCGTCTTTAAAAAGAAAAGGTGCAACCATTATTTTCTTGCATTACGTGAAACCTTAAAATTAATCAAATAAATGTGTCTTGAAAAATGTTTCCATTTTCTCCTTTATATTCCCTCCAAGCAAGAATATTGCAAATAGAATGCACCATAAGATCTCTCCCTGCTTTCATATCTATATACGAGCCCCAAGTAAATTTCCCCTTTATAGTAAAGAAAACATCAATTTTCAGTCAAATGTCTTCCAGCCAGACAATAGACTTAACACATTTACTGTCTGAAAGTAAGGAGAGTCAATCTTTTACACCTACTTTGTAGGTTATGAGATCTGTGAAAAATACTTTTTAAATACAATGATATTGATTCACACCAAGTTGTTACAATTTTAACTCTACCTTGTAGTCTCTCAGAGACCCAGCGAGGGCGCGTGTGGAAGCATCATCAGGAGGCAGCGGCTCTGAAAGACTAGCAGCTTCTGAAGAGAGACTCAGGCGTAAGGCCGACACCACGTCAGCTGTTACCTCCAGCCTGGAACATACAATCATAAACCTTATAGTTAAAAATATCATCTGATGCAGCATCAGTGGCTGACCGGACTCCAAATTTATCTCATACTTTTTTTATGTAAACACATACAGGAGAATACCGACAGGTGATGATAGTAATTCTAAAGTCTCGTCTATGGAATTATATAATACTTACCATGATACATATGGCTAATCGCTGCATGTGGAGTGTTGATCCGCCAACGTCATAGACTACAGCCCGGGACTCACGCATCATCCTTATTATTACATTAATTTACTATGAATGGGTGGTCTTCACGGGACGACTTTCGTCTACCACCAATTTTAATTAATAGGCAATGACTGGCATTTTACGGGCGAGGGATCAAATTCACACTAACCGGTGGTATTTTAGAGCTCAGAGATCGATTAATATATATATTTTTTATGTCTCTGTCTGGGATCAAACCCACGCTTTGACCATTGAGCTATACCCGCCGGCTGAGCTATACTCGTACACCTTAATCTGGCTTTGTAGACAAAGATTCCCTCTAATGGCTATGACAAAGGCCTATACAGATTTATATACAGCATGCTTGACCCTTCTGGTTATACTGCGGATTGCATTTTTGAATCATTTTATGCAAAAATGTGTAGTTTTATACTATTTTTAGTCAGTATTGCATAGTTCAGCCGGAGCTTGCGCCTCTAATCCTGTGCTACATAACCTCACTTTCTCACCTATGAGCCGAATGCAGCCTGTCTTGACTGGCCGCATGGGGCGGTGGGCTACAGCGCGCCCCCGGGCTGCCCTGGGAGCCTCCACTTCCATTTTTGGCACTTCCTCCACCACCAGAACTCGCACCTTCCATCCCCGCACTCTCTGCAAATGTAAAATAAATATAATTAATAATTGATACCAACCCGCTACATATGCGTCAAGCGGGCATCCAATTTCGGATCCAATGCAACCGAAAGGCCAATCAATAGTACCACGGTCGAGAAAAGAACTCCCTCGTAGCCACAGTACTGTAGTTGAAGCAGCGAGTGAGATGCCGACCTCACACGAAAATGGTCGGAAATGAGTGAGTTCTTCTTAAGACCGCACTTCCTGACCGTGGTATTTCACGAGCCTCAGAAACATAACACCCACGAATGTCGTAGTTTTTATTATTATTTAAAATAAATAAGTTTCATACGTTAATACCGAGGTTTTTTCTCTTACTATCTCACACTCAACACAACTACTTAGATAATGCATTCCACCTATATAAGAGCAATAAGAGTCTTTGATGGTCTGATTACATATATTAGTTAGTATAAACAGTGAAACCCTGATTACCATTCTCACATAATACATTTTCCCTCTTGGACCGTTTATTTTGTATAATCTTAGGAAGACCCACGACAACAGTTTGCCGATTTATCGATTTCCTTGCAAATTTATTTTAAGATTTACCTTGTTTTGAAAGTTTCTCGCATAGCACATGACCTGCAATAATCGTTATTTATGATCTCTTGAAAAACGTGAAATCGAGGTTTCACTCTACTGATATTTCTGATAAATCCTCCTGAAAAATTGTGGCCACTGCACGTGGCTACATTGCCAGAGAAAAATATTTTTTACTTGCTAGTAATATTTTGAAGGATACATCTTCCTCAATTATTCCTTATTCCCGATTCAAAATAATTATTTTCCTTGACTCACCGTTTGTCCTCTGCGGCAGACTGTCTCCATCCTCGTCAAAGTCGAACCTGACGCCTCCCCTTGGTGACGTGGAGACTCCACATCCTCCAGATCTGCACAGCGAAACCGGAACAACTCCATACACGTAGAAGAGCAGGATGGGCACTCCTATTCCGACAGCAAGGCCTGCAACTGCAGGAGCAGCAACAATCTGAAAAAAAGACATCAAAATCAATTTTAATGGATTTCTTAATTTATTTTCAAACTACATACTATTAAAGATCAGTGGCGTAACTATGAGGGGAGGCCCATTCTGGCCGGTTGTAGAGGGCGACATTTCGAAGAAGCGTTTTTTTGCACATTTCATTTCTGATTAAAAATTTATGATGAGATACGCCACTGACAAAAAAATAAGATTTTGATATATTTTCCAGTACAAGAATATTTCAGTTGCGGACTTTAATTTTGATTTGTTTTTAAAAGTAAGAAAACGTGGGAAACTTTAACATACTAACCATTTTTCTGTTTTTTTTTTATTACTTAATTTCACAAAAGTTTGACGACCACTCTTCTACCCCTTCCTTACAATATCGCCATTTAAAAAGTGGCCTGTCAATGTTCCGTGGCTTAATATTGAGGCACCTTAATATTCCGTAACAAACGGAGAAGAAGAAAAAAGAATGAAAAATGGCTCAGAGAACACAAAAAGCTTATCTGCTAACTTGACGCGTCAGTCATTTATCAACTTTGTTTTTCCAATATTCGGTTTTCCTGAAAAAAAAAAATACATATTGAATAAGTTTCCGGCGGCAAATCCTTTCTTCGCAGTTTATTTTTTCGTTTTCTATTTACGGCACATTATCGAAAAACTTGTTTCGTTGAGATTTCGCGTGTACCGAATAAATTTCGCACGTATCTGAAAAACTGTAATGTGAAAACGAAAATACTTAGAAACAAAATCAACAACAAAAAAATGTGTCATCCCCATTCGTCTTTAATGTTGTGAATCTTGGCATCTCATCAAGAGCCAATGCAGCCGTGTAATAGGTTTCGAAAGCAGATACCTGCTGACATCAGCATGATATAGCCCTTGCTGACTGGTACCGAAAACCTCTGTATACAAACTTTCGTCTCTTATTTCTGTTCGCATGTTGTACATGTATGTGTCGCCATATTGGCATTTTGGACAAGTCCGGTCACGGGTGTGACGTTATTGCGTAAGCATCGTACAATCCATAGATGAGGCTTCAGCATTGTTACGGAACCGAGATCACGGTCCCGAAATTACAGCGTCAGCTAAATGGTGACCCCGGAATACCAAGGTTCCGGCACTAAGGATAAGTCCAAAGAGCGGAGTTGAATTGGTACTGTTTTATTTGATAACATATCCCATAAGCATTCTATATTTCATAAAATGAATATTAATAAATTCATTTTCATACACCGCAAATTCCTAGATACCTGTTGTTTTGGACCTTCATCCTTTCAATTTACATAGAGTGGTAAAATATTGTGATAGTCAACGCCTTGTGTCGTACCCGACTGCATGAATCGACCAATTCGAGCTAAGATAGAGAGTTTGATTATAATTTGATAGTTAATACTTTAAAGACTTTTGGATGTTTATACAAAAAAAAATCAAATAACGTTTTGAACAAGCATCACTATTACCATCTGTCGGTATTCTCCTGTATGTGTTTTCATAAAAAAAAATATAGCAAACGTCAAATACGTTGTACATCAGTGCCGGTTTTAGGGGGTGGCGAAGTGGGTCGGTGTCCCAGGGCGTCGAATAAGCTAGGGGCGCCGAGTGCAACCAATCTTGCCTAGATTTTTTTTAAATGTAACAATATGAAAAAAATGCCCTAGGGCGCCGCAGGGTCTAAAGCCGGTACTGTTATACATACTCATATCGTAAAACATAACACTGACTAAAGTAATTCAATTTAGCAGTCAAAACAAAGTAGGTGGTTTTATAATAAGTCTAGAGGAAATTGGCTTTGGAAAATTGTTATTACAAAGCCTGCGAGGTATACTTTGCTTGTTTTCGCAAACCCAACAGTTATAACCCGGGCTTAGATCAACAATAACACCCATCCGTCTCTCGCCCGTTCCAGAACCTTCCACGTCCAAGTACCGGAAGCCAATAACGGGATAAGTGCAAAAGAAATACAAACTAAATCACTCAAAAGACATATTCGACAGTAATTTAATTTATTTTACAGCAATACTTTATAGAGCTTTGGAATCTTCTTCTTCAGTATCAGCGAAGTCAAATTGTTTCCGCCTAGTATCTGGCAACATCGATCGCCCGTGTGCTGCCCAGCATAAGTAGCTTAGTTCTGACGGTCCCTTGCTGTTAAACTTCATCAAGGAAATCGTTGGGGCTACACGCGCGGTTATCGAGGCTAACATGGAATAGGCTCCTACGTTCTTCAACTATTTGTCAGACGTATAATCTAACCTTGTGTGTAACTTTCAGGGTGCAACACGCAATTATATATTTTTTCCTACATTTTTAAGATAAAAAAAAACTGTAAAAAAAGCATAATCAGCTAGTCGGGCACATGAGGCAGGATCTTAGGTGTGAGGCGGTCTGCAGATCTTGACAGCCGCACGACAATGACTCGAGGTTTTCCTTTGTTCTGTTCTTACCAGTTGGAAGGTTTTTTTTGGGGATAATGAAGTCTTCTGATGCGATTTATTGCCAGAGCATAAACTACAGCTCCTTTCCTTCATACCTATGAGTCAAGCCAGTCCTATAAGGCCGTCAGTAACTATACATAGAATGTACTCAACGAAGAAGCGGGAGGCAGATTCGATGAGACTACGACGATGGCGGCTGACAGAGCTTTGTGGCGGCAGTGCGTGACGACGATGAACATGGTGGTAATGATAATTATGATAATATTAATTAGGAAATGTTTCTAGTATTCATGTAAAACACATAAAATCACAAGTAGATAGTTTTGGTCTTCCATAGACTTAATTTTTAGTTTTATTTTAAGTTTATGTATGTGAAGTGGTTGTGTGTGTGTAATTTAAAAATGCTGTGCAATCAACAGCGAAAAAACGATGTGGATAAAGAATATGTATTGACATAACGCCAGTGACAACAGATAGTGAGTTCGATCATTGATCATTTGAAACGCCTAGATTAAAAACGTTTTTTGTTATAAACGAAATTTTCGCATAACCTAGTATCAAGCCTAACACACTAATGTATTTTTTGCACTTATCCCCTTTTTGATTTCCGGTATTATTTTTTTGTAACAGGGCTGATCCCCGGCTTTTGGAGGCGGAGCTCCAAATTGGGGCGCGCGTCACGCCAAAACTGCACCACGGGCGAAAACCACGCAGAACTTTTTATCGATTGACCCAGGAGTAACCCATTTAGGAAAGGTCCGCATGGATTGAAAAGTTTGGGAATAACAGGGAAGCAAAGAAAAAAGTTACCTAGAACTCAAAAACATTTGTTTATTTACAGAAATGCGTAATATGTAAAGAATAATATCACTAGACAATAGAAAAAACCTCATATGTGTATTATATGAAGCTTGCCACGTTAAAAATAACTAATCGCTGTATAGTTAATGTGAAGACATTGCGGAATTTTCGCTGCTTTAAAAATGTACTTAAGTTTTCCAAATACTGCCCATCCCAGTTGTATACGCCTGTCGATTTCTTAGACTAAGGCGTTTAACCAATGCATTCTCCCTGTATTAACTTATGGCGCAGAGACGTGGAATCTGACAGCAAGTCTGACCCATAAAATAAAGGTCACCCCAGGGTGCTATGGAGAGATCCATGCTAGGAGTGTTGCTAAAAGATAGAATCCAAAACGAGGAAATACGCAGAAGAACTCAAGTAGTGGATGCTACCCAACGAATAGGCACACTCAAGTGACAATGGGCAGGACATATCTGTTGAAGAGACGACGGTCGATGGGGAAGTAAATGTATTGGAATGGCGGCCAAGAACTGGAAAACGAATCATTGGCCGACCCCCTGCAATATGGACTAACGACATAAGAAGACCTGGAAGCGGAAGGCGGAGGATCGAAGATCCTGGAGACTAATGCG
This sequence comes from Glossosoma conforme, assembly GCA_022606575.1. Classification (NCBI taxonomy): domain Eukaryota; kingdom Metazoa; phylum Arthropoda; class Insecta; order Trichoptera; family Glossosomatidae; genus Glossosoma; species Glossosoma conforme. The sequence continues at coordinate 1,369,032 of JAGTXR010000039.1, forward strand.
GGAGGCTTACGTTCAACAGTGGACGGATACAGGCTGATGATGTTGCACAAATGTTTAAAAAAAACTATGGTGATCTACTAAATGACGAAGGATATAGATTTACGAGTATATATTATGTGATATAATACTAATCATGCTATAGTGTTTGACAAAACATGCGTAGACACGCGAAGTATATTTTCAGCGTGCTTTTAGACTGATTAAAAAGGTGACATTGCCATTTTCCGAAACTGTTTAGTTCGAAGGCAAATCGATCACTTGCGGTATAAGAAAGAATCTCTCGGCGAAACACGACAAATAAATAAAGGAGAATTGTCGCGGTAATCTGTTGGGCGGATTTTCTAACAAACGCGGATTCCACTGTATCGAGGGGACATCCGAGGAAACGGGCGAGACAAATGTGACAGTCTACAGTAGTACCCTGCATAGCTATTACATGTACAGGACGTTGTATTATTAAATCGGCCAATTTTCTCAATAAAAGAATATAATGTTATTATCATATCGATTTATGGGATCAAATGATTCAGAAAATTAATAAAAAAAAAAGGATTTTTAATACATTTCTTGAGCTCTAAAATTACCGCCAGTTGGTGTGAATTTGACACCTCACTCGTAAAATGACAGTCATAGACTATTAATCAAAATTGGTGGTAGACAAAAGTCGACCCGTGAAGACCACCTATTCATCGTAAATTTCTGTAATAATAAAGGATGATGCGTGAATCTCGGGCTGTAGTCTATGACGTTGGCGGATCAACACTTCAAATGCAGCGTTTAGCCATATACACCATGGTGAGCGTCATAGAATTCCACGGATGAAACATCAGAATTACCTATCACCATCTGTCGGTATTCTCCTGTATGTGTTTACATAAAAAAAAATTGTTAAAAATGTGATGAATTTATTTCTTTTTTTCCCTTAAAGAAACATTACAAATTTTGAAAACTCAATTCGTTTCTAAAGTACAATAAGAATTAATCATAAAATAAAAAATACAATATATACAAATATAGGTACAAAGCAATAAAGACAAGCAACAGAAGGTCCCAATGCTCATCAAACAGGCGACTCCAAAAATTATTCCTCCGAAGAAACTCGTGGAGTTCATGTCTGAAGTGGGCCTCCCTTACGTGAAATATATCAACACTTTAATCTATATCGCACGCGGATAAACAATCCACATGCAGCGTTTAGCTATACTCAAAAAAGTAAACGTGGAATATACATATGTGATTTTTTTACTACCATCTGTAGCTATTCTCCTGCTTTTTTATACGCAAAAAAGACATGAGTCCTTATATGAACACCACCTTCAAAAATAAATCGAGATCGAAAATCCGCACATGATGATGGAGCATACTTGAGTACTCGTACATTGAAGAGATGCGATATTCTCGTGTACGTGTTAGTAGTGCATGCAAACAGTGGTACAGTGTGCGCGCCCCCGTACACTCGCAGGCTGTTCCCGTGTCCTGCGGGTGCAGGGCTCCTGCGCGCGCGCGCCCCCGGGATCAATACCCCCTGCGCCCCCTTGCGGCGCGACACCCCCACAAACGCCCCCTCGGCGCCCCCACCAGCTGATGTATGGAGAGATACACAGCAGTTACGTTTCGAGGGGTTCGGCCCTTCAATCGTATGGGATAGCTTCATTTCCAGCGGGCGAACACTTGTTTAGCGAATTTGAAGCATTCGCTACACCTGTACATATATTTTTCACTATTCTACTTTCATATCAGGTCCTTAGCTTGCTCATATGGTTGCCAAAAAGAGTTGCCAATCACTTTGTAATTTCATTATCAAGTAATTTCTGCACTTAGAGTTCCCTAGAGTATATACATACTAAACATAGTTCTCGGCGATAGTAAAATAAATTATTCGGTAATAGATCAAATAAATTGGCAGCATCCACTGTGTCAGTATGGATGTGTTCAGTTATAAAATTAAAATGGCAGTAACATATTCAATCAAGTTATGAATTAATGTATTATAAAATGAATTAATAACTATGACATAAAATGGAAACCTAAACTAACCTATTTATTAATTAACATTCATTATTTATTTACTTTCAATTATTTATTTTTACTGCAAATTTATATTTTTCTACTAACAATTTATTATTTTTACTGTCCTTTATATACGAGTACATTTATTACCGATCATTTCATAAATAATTACTGCCCATTAATTGAATTAATTACTGAAAAAATAATTAGTTGCCCACCAAAAATTCCCATTTCACAGTTCTGTGAGCTCAGATTGTGTATACGTTGTCCCAGAGGACCTGTGTATACCTAGAGTTTCCACATGGGAACAAATATAGTACCCGAGAGCCTTCAGGTAAAGAGAGCCTGCGAACTTGCATAGAATACGGCTGTAGTATCAGAGAAATATAATAAACACACAAATATTTCTATAATCAGCGTTTTTTCGGGAGATCGAAAGATGAGCCCGATGCTTCCGGCGCTCCCGACCTAGAGGTACATATATGTCCTAGGTCGAGGAATGAACAGTGGCAACTGACAGATACGCGTGGCGGGAATTTGTGTTGACCATATGCTCCGAATATGGAGCATTTATGGGAAACCTTTTAAGGTTCACAACCAACAAATAATTCCGAATGTTTTGCTTATATAAATTTCCAAATTATTCCTCTGAAAGTTTTTTTTAACCTCTATAGCAAAGAGCCCGAAAACAATATTGGAATACACGACACTGGTATTATTTATTACATCATTGTAGACCGGACGTATTCTACTTTATTAAATTAATTATATAATATACCGGTGGCATGTATTCCACTTAAGCGGATTGATGTTCTAAATATTCTCTTTAATCATGCGAGCTCTCTCCTCCGGGAGAAATAAGACACATTTCTCTTCAGCGGCGCGACGACCTCCCCAACCCCGCACAGTTCGCTGAAAACATGCTCCAGAGCCTTACGCAACATCGGACACGTAACATGTTACGTGTAACGTGTTACATGCTGCATGCACGCACGCTGTAACCATGATGTAACCGTGGCGTGATCCACGATCGTCTTTTCAAACGCCAACAAGAACTCTGTTAATTATTAAATTTAAGTTTAAAAAATACTCGTATTGCTATGTAAGAAGATGGTAATTTTTCAAAAACCTTCCAAATATTCGAAACTCTGCTGCTAGGGAATTTCTGGTGGAAAAGTGTCCATAGAAAAGGTTTCAAGATAGGGTGACCTTAACCTTGTAAAATTTGACGTTTCAAAAACACAATCACGCACTTTCTTCACCAAGAAGACTGCAATGGATCAACATTTGTTTAAACATATACAGCGTCAGTATCGTTTGCATTTTTCTTGGCGCCTATAAATCATTGCACCTCGCCAATTTAGCCATATAATAGGCATTGAAAGCAGATACCTGGCGTAGAGTACTGTACAAGACTTTACGCGCCTCACACCCGCATCACACCGGAGGACAGTTGTCTCCTTGATGATGCGCACATTCAGACTATTATCAGATTGCGTATGCGCATATCAGATTGTTAGCAACTGATAAGTGCAGTGGGAGTGCCCTCTGAACAATTGTGGCCACTGCACAGAAGTGCTGGGAATACGATCGTATGGCTTTGTGAAGAATGCCGTAGATAAGTATAAACCAGAATTGCATTACTTTTTATCTCCCGGACTCGCGCCGTCCTGAAAGGCCGTCAGAAACTATATATGTAATGTAATCCAACAGAGCACTGGATCGGTTGGATATGTCGACTTCATCGCTACTGAGTCCAACTACAATGCATTTTCTTTCTATGCGCCGAGCTTTGGCGAAGAAGTTAAAAAGTCCAAATTAAACGCTAAAAACTACTTATCCACTTACGTTTGGCGATGCTCACCAAAGCCAATTACTTATATAAAGAAAATGTGCTGTGAAAACAATGCCTTGATAACGATGTCTTCGCGAAAAGTTTTCCAAAATCAATGTATTCAATTATCCCTCGATCAATTCGACCGCGATAAATTGCTCTCACGGTTAATTTTCCTCCCGTGTAATTTTCCATGCGATAAACATTGTCGCGTGCCGTTTAACGATCGGTCAATTTTTTACTCAATTTATCAATTGGTCAATGATTTTATCAAGAAATTTCTCAGTCGCTCAAAGATGCTACCCACTATTTTTGAAATATAATAATAGTTACGAAGCCGGTTTTTATTTTAATTGAACTGAATGTAAAATTCAATAAATTATTCCATTCTAATTATATTCTTAATTGCATATTATTTAGTCGCTAATTATTTCATAATTATGTAAATTAGTGGAGCAATTTTTTGCAGATGTGAAACCATGGTTCTGTGTATACTGTAAGCTTCTATAGCCATTAGAATAAAAATAATTAGTTTTTTTCTTCTTCGCAGTATCAATCCGGTGGATTGGTTTGCAGTAACAAAATCTTGCATCTCGGTCTCCACTCTTCTCGATCCTCTGTAATCATCTGTAGCTCAGCATAAGAGCTACAACTCATGTTGTCGAACACTTGCTGCAAATACTGCGGTCTAGGGCGCCCTCTGCAGTTTCTACCCTCAACCATCCCTTCCACAATGTTGTGAGAAGACCATCGTGGCGCACGATGTGACCGATCCATCGGGCTCGCCTCTCTGAGATGGTTCTTACTAGGTGCCTATCTTCCTTGATTATGCTGATATTATATATATTTTTTTTAGAATGGAAGAAGTAATGATATTTATTAAAAAATTCTAGGCACAATATTAGGGTACGATAGTTTTACTTTGTGAGGAAGGACACAGTGAGGGAACACACAAGGCATCCTTCCATAATACATTCTGTCAAGATACGAAAGTGGACATAATTGGACACGTGCTTTGGATGCCGCAGCATAAGCTACAGCTGCATTTTCTATAAGCCCCGGACTCTTACCGTCTTAGAAGGTCGTCAAAAACTATACATAAAATGTACTAGCCGTAGCTCCATGCTGCACAGCTGACACAGGATGAGACGAGTATTACAATTTGACTAACTTTATGATGGCATTCTGTAACGATCATATTCTCACGCAATGTTCCCAAGTGGTCACCCATCCAAGACTTGTTATTTTATTAAAACCTTAATAAATCTCAAAGCGAATACAATGCGTGTTCCGAAACCGAGGTCGCGGTCCTGAAATTACAGCACCAGCTTATACGGTGATGGGGAAAACCAAAGTTCCGGCACTGAGGATAAATCCAAAGACCAGAGTTGAGTTGGTACTAATTTATTTAATACAAGTCCCCTTTTTGTACCCTAATTTACAACATGAGAAAGCAGTTATAAAATAATATTAATAAATTTGAATGTCATACACTGCACATTCCTTGATACAGTTTTTGGACCTTGATCCCTTCAATCCACATAGAGTGGCTGATTATTGGGATGGTCCATGCTCCGTATTGATGTGTAAGCATTCCTTATTAATATTATAATTAATAAATACATAAAGGGTCCGCCAAATAACTTTTTTTTTTTAAAACAGGGCGCAAAACATCGAGTGTAGCTTCGGCTGTGTGGCACGTAGCGCCGTCCTGTTGAAACCAAATGTTGCCAATATCCTCCTCTTCAATTTTTGTGAACAAAAATTCGTTCAACATGGCCGCGCCGCATGGAAGCGCCATTGATGGCGCTTCACGCACACTTTCTGCCACAGCAGCAATATTCTCGGGTGTACGCACTGTTTTTGGCTTTTCACGCTTTGGTTTATCGATGAGGATGCCAGTTTCTTTCACTTTTTCACAAGATAACGAACATACGGAGCTGACGGTGATTCTTTTCTTCCAAAATCCGTACGCAATTTTCGCACACATTCTGCAACATTACCATGATTTTCAAAGTAATGTCGCAATATTTCCCAGCGTTGTTCAAGCGTATACACAACCATATTCGTTCAGCGGAAGGATAAAACTAATTATCTGTCAAATCAGACATGAGCTAAGTGTTACCATTCACGAAATAAGCACTAGTTGAAAAAAAACGTTAGATGGCGGACCCTATAGAATTTCGTACACCGCAAATTCCTCGATACTTGTTTTTGGACTTTGATCCCTGACTGTACGAATCTAAGATAAAGAGTTTGATTATAACAATTACTTTAAAGGTTTAATACAAATAGTTATGTTTAAAATAACGTTTTGAACAATGCATATTATTTCAAAATTTTAGTATTACTAATTTCCTTATAAATCTATGTTTACAACCACCAATTCTGTTACCGATCAATTTTACAAGCGATCAATTTTCCACGTAATCAATTTACCTCGACTTTCGAACGGGAATCCCGTTGCTGTCAAGTGTCGCGTACAACGTTCGCTCTCTCGACTTATTACGTCATTGCTGCCGCCGTAAAAATAATATTTTATCAGCCGGGGGGTCTAATTGCTTTTTAATTACATTCCCCACAGGACATTCTGGGGAATGGCAATAAAATAGGTTGTTCCCCCACAATACAAAACGACTTACAAACCGCACACTGCACAACCGAAACTCTCACCTAACTTCCACCAGTCGTTTGGCTTTAAGTTCGTTTGTTATCGATCAGGAGATCACTTGACTTATTGTGTTTGATGCGATAAGCAATAATAACTCTCATTGTGTATTATGTTATTGCTTCCCGGTGGCTTTATTATTTATGTGGCGGATAAACACTTACGCGGGGTTAAGGCCCTTTTAGACATTTTGTCAAATGTAATTGGGAGGGTTAGTAAACAAAAGCAACGATATCGCGAATCGCCGTTTTGAGCGATTGATGAAACAGTTGTTATTTCAATTACGAAGCAATACAATATTTATTTAAAGCAATATGTCAACCGACTTTTTAAATATATTTTAATATATGTAAATACGCCCTAGACGGGAGTATTTGCAGCAAATATTCGAGGACATGAATTGTAGCTCTTATGCTGAGCTGAAAAGGGTTGCGGAGGACCGAGAGGAATGGAGATCGAGATGCAAGATTCTGTTGCTGCAAACCAATCCACCGGATTGATACTACGAAGAAGAATATTATTCATTCTATTCAAATGAACTATTGTAAATTTATATTTTATTATACTGACTTATGAAAATAGCACATTGTTAGCGAGATTCTCGACGCGGAACACATAGGTTGTGACCTATGTGATACACATCGATAGTGACTACGCGGTACCAGCAACACAGCCTGTTGCTGGTACCGCGTGTCGTTGGTTGGCTGCCTCATGATAATTATCCGATCACCTTAAAAATGCTGAATAACAAACGTCCATATATGACTCGGAAACTAATGCTATCAACTCTTCATGTGGCCAGGCTCTACCCTGTAAGTCGCCGGTAAACATGTATAATATGTTTCTAGGTGGGCATCCGGGTATATAGATATCTTGAAACAAGGCGTGAATAATGACAGCTGACAAAACTGTGTGGCGGAAATTTGCGGTGACCATTATCTCCAGATATGGAACTTATATAAACTCCCACCTATAACTGTATCTTCTTGGTGACTAGCTTTTTAGTTGATTACAAGTCTTGGAATATTACAAGAGCAACAGCTCGACTTTGTGAAGAATAACGAGGTCATCATTAGCCTCCATGAGACGAAGATGGCCATGTTTCCAGATGCCGCAGGAGAGCACAAAATGAAATTATTGAAGCTTCCAATATTATAAATGTGACATTAGCAGTTGTCTCTGCGTAAGATGTACTATCGTAGGACGGAAGAGGCGGTGACCATCCAAGCGGGGGTGCCGCAACTTCGTGAATTCATTATGTTAAACTCTCCTGCGGCCGGGAGATGGCGCGGAGGCTGGGGGGCGTTGCCATAGAGACGCGGGATAAACTAAAATGGCGACGGGTACACCCACCAAGGGAACCATATCTCCATTGAGCCTTCTTAAGCATTCAAAGATCGAAAAAAATATTTTTCGCCCAGAATAACCAAACAAAGATCCTTACAAGCTTTTACACTCACAAGAAAGAGATTTTTTTTCGAAAGTGAAAATATTAGTGGCAGGATAAATCTTTGTGTGTTGCCATGGTGACTTAACAAAATAGAGTTCAAATAGTGAACGATTATTATATTACATTTTTTATTTACTGTAAATTTGGATCGTGTAGTCAATACTACTATCCTGTACATATTTAAGTATTGACAGGCATGATGTAGCCCTTGCTTACTGGTACCGAAAACCTAGATATACAATCTCTCGTCTCTATTTCTGTTCGCTTGTCAAACAGGGATGTGTCCACCATATTGGCATTAGTTATATACACCGCCGCTCGTGGCGCGGGCGAGAGCCTATACCGAGCGCGGAGATCAGTTGCCTACCACCCTTAGGCAAGATCATATTGTACTGTGGCTCGGCCTACTGCTGCGCCTAGTTTTGGGCCAAAAGCTTGTAAAGTTTTATCGTAAATATACGTCAATCTGCTTCTGAAAAAGTCTTTGTTTTGCTGACCTGCCGGGGGTATTTTAGAGCTCAGAAATCGATTAAAAGACTTCTTTTTTTTTAATCTCCGTCGGGGATCGAATCCACGACCATTGGCTTGCAAAGCAAACGCTTTGACTATTGAGCCATAAAATCTTGTCGGTCTCTAGTTATCATACGAGATTTTTTATATTTTCTAGTGTAAAACCTTGAAAAAAACATTGTTTACATACTCGCTCATATGTGAATTAAAGTAACCAATATAACAGACGAAGTACACACATGTAAACAAAATTTAGCTATCTATTACTTCACAATGGATTATATAAGAAAAATCATTTTTCACTTTTTTCCCCCGCAGAGTCCTGCAATAGTTTGTTATAGAAAGAAAAGAAAAAAAAAACAGAAAATACTTCAGCGATTCTTCGATTCTTCGGCTCCTCGGGGAGTGCTCCATTAGGGGCGCAGGTACAACGCGGCGGTCAAGATTCCACAACTGCGCAAAAAAACACTGCGGAAAATTGCGACAAAATACTTTTCAAAAAAATGCGAGAACTGGATTCAAATTGTAGCGCATTATACGCGGAAGTAAATTTGATAAAATAATTATTTTTTAAGTCAGATGTAACCATTCGCATGCGTTTATTCCTAGTAGTTCGGAACCGAGGTTGCGGTCCCGAAATTACAGCATCAACTTATATGGTGATGCCGGAATAACAAGTATCCGGCACTGAGGATAAAACCAAAGACCGGAGATGAGTTGGTACTAATTGATTAAATACGAGACCCCTTTTTATACCCTAATTTATAACATGAGTAAACAGTTATAAAAGTAATATTGATACATTTAATGTCATACACTGCACATTCCTCGATACCATTTTTGGACCTTGATCCCTTCAATCCACATAGAGTGGCAGATTATTGAGATGGTCCACGCTCCGAATCGATGCGTAAGCATTCATTATTAATATTACTAATACATAGAATTTCGTACACCGCAAATTCCTCGATACTTGTTGTTTTGGACCTTGATCCCCTCAATTTGCATAGAGTGGAAAAATGCCCTGTGTCGAACCTGACTGAAAGAGTCTAAGATAAAGAGTTGATTATAACAATTACTATAAAGATTTTAGGATGTTTAATACAACACAGTTATGTTCAAAATAACGTTTTGAACATTACTTCTAAGAGGCGTTTCACCCTAAAATAACAACATAGAAGTGACCGTCATATTAAAAATCACTACAAATAAAAAATTCATGCGTTATAGGAGGGTTCACTGTACTTATAATAGGCGTCTATAAATAGCAAGAACTTGTCAGTTGAGTCTCAAGTTGAAGAGCGATTTGCAGGTAAAGTCACCTTTTCCATTACCCGGGTAGCTTTTTAAGCAGCCCGCGGGTTTTCCTCGTCAAAGCATGACACGCTGTCACCGCTGAGTCCTGTACCACCGCCCTGTCATCCATCACGCGACCCAGAAGAGAAGCAGCATCCTGGAGACGGGAAAATAAGGATACAAGGGTATCGTGGAGCGTCGGGAATTTAAAACGTGCCATTTAGTTACCGAGGAATAAGGCTAGACTTCAAGCGCGTGGGGTCATGCAAGTGTACACGCGTTCTATACCTGGCGAAGCCTATTATCATTAAACATCTTGTAGTATTCTACAGTTGCAAGAGATTACATTTAATGATATAAATCAAGGAAGATAGGCATCTAATAAGAACCATCTCAGAGAGGTGAGCCCGATGGATCGGTCACATCGTGCGCCACGATGGTCTTCTTCACGACATTGTGGAGGGGATGGTAAAGGGTAAAAACTGTAGACGGGAGTATTTGCAGCAAGTGTTCGAGGACATGAATTGTAGCTCTTATGCTGAGCTGAAAAGGGTTGCGGAGGACCGAGAGGAATGGAGATCGAGATGCAAGATTCTGTTGCTGCAAACCAATCCACCGGATTGGTATTACTACGAAGAAGATATAAATAAATCCGGATACTAAAACTACACACAATTAATATACATTTGCAATTTAGTCGTGCCTATGGAGGTTATGTATTCCAAGTCTGTTAGTGAATGTTCTTAATCTGCATTGATTTAAGGAGATCGGGGTATTTACCCGAAGCTTATGAAGTTGAGCCATTCGGTTATAAGAAGCGGCTTACCTAGATTGACTACAGCTACGACCAGCTAAGGCAGCCTTCCATACTAAAGTAAATTAAGAGAAAAAGGTAGACCTGGTTGTGACATATTCTGAGAATGCCGCAGTAGAGCATAAACTATATCTGCTTTTTCTTCAAGCCCCCGAGCTCGCGCCGTCCTGCAATGCGCTAAATCAAAAAATAAATAAAAACAACAAATAAAAAAAATAAAAAAAGTACGCTAAATCCCATGACCTCAAATATAACCCCACAAAATCAGTCGTTTGTGTCTTCAAACACAATAATGAACCACTGATCATACCCACAGTGAGTCTTGAGGGCAGGGATCTAGCGACAGTGTCCTCAATAAAATACTTGGGCCACATCCTCACAGATGACCTACGTGACATTGAAGACATAGAGCGGCAAAGAAGAGCAATAAGCGTTCGGAGCGGTATGCTTTCTCGGAGGTTCTACCATTGTAGTAATGCTGTCAGGAAAGTGCTATTCAAAGCACACTGTATGGCACTGTATACCTCAGAACTCTGGTCTAACTATCCTAAACGAGAGTGGGAGAAGCTCAAAGTTGCGTATAATAACTCATACCGCCAACTTATGCAACTCCCTAGATTTTGTAGCGCATCTGACATGTTTGTGGAGGGCGGAGTCCATTCATTTCCAGCATTATTGCGACACCGTGTTGCCGGCTTCTGGAGCAGGATAAGGAGGTCCAACAACATCATCATCCTGGCTGCTTCTGAATGGCTCAACTCCTCCCTGAGCCATCGATGGATGGAGATGGTGCACAAACCACCATGAAATACTATTTTATTTTATTTTAATTTTTATTTTATCTTCACAAAATTAAAACATTGTTCAATGCTATGTATTTAAAAATATGGCAGATTGGGTATTGCACAACCCACCCAATCCTGCTGGAATAAAAACTTTATTATTATTATTATTATTATTAATGCCTTTGGGAACTATACATAGAATGTACTCGGCGGAGTTGTGGGGACGGAATTGACTTCGGATGAGGCAAAGACTATGGCGGCTGACAGAGCATTATGGCGGAAGTTCTTGAATGCCATATGCTCCTGTTTGGGGAGCGATTATGGTATGATGATGTGGAATGAAAAGCTGCTTTGTCCGCTCCCGCAACCTTATCATAGAATAAACTAATTGAAAATATCACAAAATCACAGTATACTATGCAAGCCCATTATATGACTGCAGTGGCTTTTGGATAAATGCAAAGATTCGAAGCCGTATTGTATATCACTTCCAATAAAATACTAGCCATTATTATCTATTAAGCCTTTCGCATCGGTTGTCGATATATGCCGTCTAAGATTCCTCTACCGACGACATCGGCAGCCGTGATATATTGTTTTGCTACTTTCAGTACTCATTGTGACATCTACGGTATGTATATGTATATAATGTATATGTATATAATGTATATATATATATATATATATAATGTATATATATATATATATATATATGTATATATATAATGGCGATGCCGTGGCTTATTCCAAACCACTGGACTAGTCAATTCATGACTGGGCACGAAAATTTTAAGGCTAAACTCTTCAAGTTTAGCCTCGTTGATAGTCGAGACTGCCCATGCGGCAGCCCCTTGCAGGACGCTGAACACGTTCTGTGGCATTGTCCAATATTAGATTTAGCGAGGCAAAGGCTCCTTAGCGTAATCCAACAGAAGTCTGGACCGGTTGGATATATCGATCTCATATCTACGGAGCCCAACTACCATGCATTTTCTGTATTCGCGGCGACCTTCGGCGAAGAAGTCTAAAAGTCCAAATTTTAACGTCTGAACTACTAACTTTTACACCCATGTGTGGTGTTGCTCACCAAAACCAGTTACTTGTATAACGAGAATGTACTCTGAAAACAATGCCTTGGTAAGTGCTCCCAAGGAGCGCAGGTACAAGGCGACCGGCCCAGGGCCTAAGGCCCCAAAAAAAAAAACATCTACGGTAGGAACTTGAAACTGCAGCCATCCCCTTTATCAACCTGCATGTATTCTTTATACATGAATCTGTAAAGCATATAAATAAATATATCTTTAGGTTTCGTAACACGAGGGATTTTTCTGTAAATCACATGTGTCAATGCCACCACATGTATGGAGTTACATAATGAACGTTTGATAAATACAATAGTTTTTTATGCATCATCTGATAGCTAATGGATACAGAAACAATGTGATAGATGAAAATAGGTCAGATAAGTACATTTATGCTTCAAATACTAGTTTTAAGCAAAACAAATGGTTTGAAAAATTCACGCCGTATTGACAGCATAATTTGTATTTCACCGAGCCGTAACGAAAGAGTTAATAAAATAAATAATAAATAATACATATTAATCTTTACTTTAGAAAACTTTTTTTTTTCATTTTGTATCACCATACTATTTCATCATTTTTTTCTTCATCGCTTTGTTTTCAAAAAATAACTCATATTGTACGTACGTTATTTAATTTGTGTAGTGATGACGGAACACTCTACCACTATTCTTGGTGCGAACATAATGCTATAGGCGGCACACCACTCAGCCGGTGTACCAGTGTACCACGTGAAGTCGTTTATCTTTTTAATAGACAAGATAACCCGCCATTTATCTTTTTCGCACAACAAAACACAATGTTGGGATTTACCAGCGGTATGGCTTAGAGGTGAGAGGTAAAGCACTCGCCTACCTTGCGAGAGATAGCGGATTCGATGCCAACGATTAACGAAACCTATTTTTTTTACAATGTAATAATCAAGTTAAGAAACTTTGGGCATTGACCAAAACTTAGATGGGTCACCGACTTAATAGCTCTTACCTAATATCATAAAAGTGCCGTCTCTTCAATTTCCAAGGCTTCAGCCTTGTAAGCTGTCGAAAACAATATATGCTCCCATGTATACATTCGGGTGCAGACATGTCTTAAGACAAGTCATGGAAAATGGCAGCTGATAGAGCTGTGTAGAAGCAATTAACGATGCTCTTACACTCTAGATATGGAGAGGAAAAAAAACAACGTACAAGCTCTATAATTACCCACAAATATATATAAATACACCGGTTGGTGTGTGTCTAATTAATGATGTGTGTCTAATCATCAATGTTGGTCGTAGACAAAGGTCGTGCCGTTATCACCACTCATTCATAATTGAACGATGCGTGAATGTCTGCAGTCTTATCACGTTAACGTATCAACACTCCACAAGCAACGCTTGGCCATGCTTAAAAAATAGTATGCGTCGGAAAATTTTCAGAAAATATACCACCATCACCGTCTGTCTGTATTCTTCTTTACGTGGTTACATAAATAAATATTATAATATCATTATGCTTGGTGAAATTGTATCATTTACAACTTACGAGTATTTGAAAGTCTTCAGATGTTAATATTCCAATTTGCTTTCCCTTTCCTTCCATGATTCCCCGAGAGCTTTCCTTCTATAGTCTCGGAATTGTGCGAGGCTCATTGTTGAATAATGAATGTATTAATTAATTTGTGATATTGTCTGCCAGTACTCGTATAGGCTGTATTGATTCGCATTTGATACAGAACACAATGCCACTAGAGACGCCTTTCAAAGAAACATCACTTTACTAATATTAATTTTAAATACCTGTGTACAAATATGATTACTTTTTGCTTAAAAATATTTTTAAGAGGCGTCATGTTCTTATAACAAACCTCATTAAAAAATAAGATAAAATATATTTAGAGAGTTCTTCAAAACGTTGGACTTTCGATCGATGACGCCTGATATTTACAAACAGCTGACTGGGAGACATTCTATCATCGATGAGATTTCATTAGAGTTTGCACTATACGGTGTAAAGATATTTTTGAACTGATGTTTATTCGTAATAGTTTTTTGCTGTTGAGCTACATTAGGTTGAATAACATCGTCAGAATAAGGCACGAAGTTACTTGGCAAAATGTAATAGACAGTAATTTATTTATGTTTGTTCCCCTCGTACTGTCATAATGTTACAGATTACGTTTTTTTATGTATACACATAGAAGAAAATACCGACAGATGGTGATAATAATTCTGAAGTCTCATCTGTGTAATTTTATGACGCTTACCACGGTGCATATGGATAAGCGCTGCATGTGGAGTGTTGGTCCGCCATCGCATAGACTACAGCCCGAGATTCACGCGTCATCATAACTATTAGAGGAATTTACTATGAATGGGTGGTCTTCACGGGACGACTTTCGTCTACCACCAATTTTGATAAATAGGCTATGACTGGCTTTTTACGGGTGAAGGATCAAATTCACATCAAATACGGGCGTATTTTAGAGCTTAGAAATCCTTTTTTTTAATCTCCGTCGGGAATCGAACCCACGACTTTTGGCTTGCAAAGCAAACGCTTTGACCATTGGACTATACCCGCCGGCTAATGTGTATGTATAATTTGCAATATTTGAGTATAAACCATGTTTATTTTTTACATTAGCTATTGTATTATCTATCTTGATATGGTATTATTTCCTGTCCTAGTAACACAAGCATAATGACGGTGAGTAAATAAAAAATTCAAAATTTTAGTAATCAGATATTTTTATAATATTCTAACTACCTAACACAATACTTCCTAAAAACTTCCATTTCACGGCCCTCTAAATCCGGAATAATTAATTCCTGGACCTCTAAATGATTTCTTTAGTCAAAATCTTTATTTGAAAATAATTATAACAATTATAATACAGATTAATGTTTATATTCATCACAAAATTATAAAAAAAAACTTGTTGAAATATGCCCTAAATGTGTTATGTAAAAAAATATTTATAAATAAAAAATTACGTTTTATATTAAATATTTTCGCGGCCTTCAATTTGGAAGCACTGACTTAATAAGTAATAAGTACTAAATATTCATACACATATTCATAAAACATATTCAAAAATTGATACACAAACAAATCTAAGGCAAATATCATCATTAACGGCATTTTATTGATTAATTAATCAAAGAAAAAGAAACGGAAAAAAAACTAAGGCATTTAACCAATGCCTTGTATTAACTTGTGGCGCAGAGACATGGAATCTAACAGCAAGTCTTACCCATAAAATAAAGATCACCCAGCGTGCTATGGAGAGATCCATGCTAGGAGTGTTACTAAAAGATAGAATCCGAAACTAGGAAATACGCAGAAGGACCCAAGTTGTGGATGCTACCCAACGAATAGGCACACTCAAGTGGCAATGGGCAGGACATTACTGTCGAAGAGACGATGGTCGACGGGAAGAAAAGTATTGGGAAGACGCCCAAGAACTAACAAAAGAAACATTGGCCGACCCCCTACAAGATGGACTGAAGATATAAGAAGAATAGCGAGAGTGACCTGGATGCGGAAGGCGGAGGATCTAAGAGGATGGAGACTCATGCGGGAGGCATACGTTCAACAGTGGATGGATACAGGCTGATGATGATGATGAACCGCGTTTGGTTTTTGCTCGCGAAATTAGCTCGGTTTTCGCCTTCGAGTGTAATGAACTAGACACGATTAGATACACTGTCTGCGGTTCAAATCCGTGCATTCCCCGTTTATTTTCCGCTGAATAATTGATGAAAAAAATGACACTAATTGCTTTACATTTATATGTGTATCGATTGCTTGTCTTATTGGCTTGTAAGGGTAAGTTTAGCTCAAAATTATCGGTTTAGATTATGTTTTTTTAAGTGCATTTACTAGTGCACAAATTCGCAGCTCGATCCGCCCATCCCGCCCAAGTCTGCTTAGTTTTCCGCTGCGCTGGCGCCCGCCCCGCCCGGAGCTCACGGAAGACCGCCCATTCACCCATCCGCCCACTTTACCCAGCCGGCAGTAGCTCTGAAACCGACAACCGGAGCAGACGTGTACCTATCAACGCTGAACGTTCGCGATCGTAGTAAAAAGTAACGAAATCATATACACAAACTCCGATTGCAACAAGGGTCAGTGAAAACCAATCAAAAATATTACGGGAACGCAAAACTATTAAGTTAGCATGCTTATTTTCCTTCCCCTCAGCATACGGTCCACAAAAATTGCATCTACACATTTCTGTCAGATGTCGTTATCCAGTAAACATCTCTGCACCTAAAAGTTCATCTGGAAATCTATACTGTATTATACGCTTTTTCGCTTTCACGCGATTTTTTGGACTGTTTGCGTATTTTTAGCGATATTTTGATATTTGTAACCAATTCATTGGCCGCATTTTGTAACCAATGCATCGCGTAAAAAATATAGGTTGCACTGTTTATGACTGACATTTGTAGAATCCGAGACATGTTTTAAGTGTTTTTTTATTCAGAATTTTTAAAAATATCATACGTCCGAGTCTACAACTATTAGATCCTAAGAAGCGACTCAAACCAACGAAAAACACGCGGTGAGCAACAGGCGGTAACCCATCCATGTGCTGGTTCGCGTCCAATCTTGCTTAACTTCGTTGATTGTGCGAGAACGGCGCTAACATTTGTACTTGTATTCGTTGTGTATAGTAGAGGAAAGAGAGATGTTAAAGTGATTACACTCTCTCCTTATATCCACTTAATACGTTTTTTTTTATCATAATATATAGTAAGAACTAGTCTATAATACTTATTTATATGAAAACTGATGTTTGATAATGCAATTGTTTACAAAGAATAATCTTTTGATTTTTTGCGTGCGTTTAAGTGCATGTTAGGTGCACTTGTAACACGCGCATAGACGAACAAACACATGCAAGAGTAACACAAAAGTGTGGCCATTGATAAGCTCAATGTCGTTTATAGAAAGTATAATAAATGAAAATAACATACCATCACATGAAATAAATCATCCATGGAATTTTCCGAAGAACTACTCGTCTGCTTGCTGAATTATCGAGTAAGTTATCGCAGCATATGTACGCCATAAATTATCGCCGTAATGTTGTCAGCTGTCTAAATCCTTGCCTTGTTTCTAGTTATATCTACATTTGAAGTAACGTAAATTTTCAATTATATTACTTTGTGGCCCTCTAATACGAGAGCCCGGGAGCTTGAAGAAGATACATACGTAGTATCCAAGGCATAATTGAGTGTTTGTAAATTAAATTTTGTATCTACTGTACTTAAGTGGAATTAAGCCCATTTCGCGAGGCTTAGATTATTCAATCCTAATGGGCACCTCAATTTAAATTATACATACAATTTAAGCGATGTATTTTGTGTCATGTTTAATACGCTTTTTGAACTACTTGCAAAAGACAATATATGCGAATTTTTATATTGTTTGACCCATCACTGGTTTTCAAATGATACATTTAAATTAAGAATCAGTTATCATTCCCAATCTTCTTGGAATTCAATAGCAGGAATGCGGTCATAGATCCAAATATAGATTCACAACTTCTCAACACTCTTATACACATGAGTATTTCTCATTCATAGTAATGTGAAGACCGGAAATTGAAAAAGGAGATAAGAGCCAAGTTATACAATATTCACGTAATTTCGCACAACACGGTGTAAAATTCAGTTGAATCCTTTTCAATGAAAAATCTCACAAGAGTTTGTAGTAGTTTGTTTAATAGTAGTTAACATCCTCCTCTC
Source organism: Glossosoma conforme (assembly GCA_022606575.1). Taxonomy (NCBI): domain Eukaryota; kingdom Metazoa; phylum Arthropoda; class Insecta; order Trichoptera; family Glossosomatidae; genus Glossosoma; species Glossosoma conforme. Next base: position 1,387,218 of record JAGTXR010000039.1, read on the forward strand.
TCTCAAAAAGGATGTCACTCCGTCGCGTGAGGGCATGATCAGGATCAGATTGATAACACAGACATTCTTTTAGAAGCACATTCATTATATTTATGATAAACTTTACAAGCCTCCGGCCAAGCGGGACGACATGCCGCTGGCCGTAATGCGACCTTCTCGGTCGTCAGCACATAACTGACGCGCTCGTGATCGGGCTCACGCCGACGCTGCGGCTCTCGCCCAGCGCTCCAGTGGCCATGTCTATAACTAACACACCCGTGAGCGGACATGTAAAAAATGACGATATGGCGGACACATAAATGTACGACAAGCGATCAGAAATACGAGACGAAAGATTGTACATCGAGCTTTTCGGTACCAGTCAGCAAGGGCTACATCTTGCTGATATCATAATATTTATGGATGATGTGCAAATACCAGGCATCAAAACTCCACTTACAGCGCTAAGCCAGCATGAAAATAACAAGCGTCACAGAATTCATATACATATCTTCATCACCTTCTTGCGGTATTCTAGTGAATGTTTACTTAAAAAATGAGTACAATTATTTTTAAATTCAAGTAACGTCATAGGCTATACCGGATGTCCATTCGATCAGTTGCTATTCTTCTGCGTGCCATATACACAAAAGGATTACAATACCACTGCTGAGTCACGTGACACATATCGCTGATCATTTTTACTTCCAGCCATCGCGAATATTTAAATTAATGTATCTCTACGTATGTGGGTCAAACGTTTGCGCTGGAGGGGACTCCTGCGAGCATTAATATTCTCATATAATCATCAAGTCTAATTAGATTCAAAACAAATTTGGGTGACAATGGGCCAAGTGATGAAGATAACTAAAATTAGACATTTAAAGTAACATAAAAGCTTATTATGCTTCTCACATAACCGATCCCTAAATATAGCAGCACAAGGTCGTAACTAATTTCAATCATAAAATTCTGTAAACTTCCGTGATTCTTGCTTTCTCTTAGGTTAGCTATGCATATCGAAGCTCAACTCATTACATTATATGTATAATTTTTGCCGATACTCTATGAATGATGAGAACCCGGAGCTAGACGAAAAGCTCTCCTGCAGGTTGCAAAAAACATTTCGATCCATGTCTTGACTGGCTTCCTAACCTAACCTGGTCATTTGCCACCAATTAACCGAAGTATGCGCGTTAAATTCACATACCCATTTCTTGTACTCGGGATATTTACTTTAGCAGATATATCTCATTAAATTAAAAAATGACACTTTCACGCGTATACACGCTAACGAAATACAGGGAGCGGCAAAACAAGCTGACGGTTTTCGTCGTTGTTTGGATTTAAAACCGTCAGCTCTTTTTCCGATCCCTGTATGCTATAGTGAAATTAATACCTTTGGGTAAAAGCTTCTATAATCTTATATATAACTGAAATTGAATTTATTTTACTTGCTTGATTAGCGTATAATACCGATAGGTATGATATGTAGCTGTGAAATGAACCTATAGACGTATTATTTAATAATTTTATAGTCATCGTAGAGGGAAGTCTGAGAAAAGCCGGGTAGAAATACAAACTTTAAATTTTTTTTAGTCATAAGGCAGAGATTTAATTAAATTTGAATTATTACTTAAATTGCTGTACATAAACTGTATTTTCTTTCAATTTCTTCTTTCTTCTACACATTACGCATTCACACAAAGTCTTGCCTTTATACAAACGCATTCAACTTTTAAAAAAGTAAGCCCCCTGTCTATGAGTTCCCGGGTTAATGGCGACGGGGGCCTCGTAAATTTAATATCCGCTTCCGGAACAGAGCCTCGAATCGAAGCCTCGTCGCCATGGAAATACCCAGAGAGAAGAGAGACATCTCTAGCAGCATCCAGGCCGACTAAGAAACTCGGAGGAGAGAACTCGCTAGAAGCTTCCAGAATGAGCGCGAAAAGGAAAATCGTGTTTCGTTGTCTCTATTTTTTTCAATGAATATATCGCAAGCACGAAGCCACGCTAAATTTAATACGAAAGCTTAAGTGTTGTGCGAGCGATAGCAAGTTCAATCTCTTGTAAAACTTAAACAAATATATTTAAAAACATAGGAATTAAAAATGTGTAATATATACGTTTGATTAAAATTAGTGGTAGTGTTAAAAGCGCAAGACTGCTTTGTAACCAGCAGTATGTTCGATTCCTGACTAAAAGCTTATAAAATATATTCATATATTCTGAATTATTGATAAACATTTATAATTACCCCCGGTTGATGTAATACCAATAGTCAACTACTACGTATGCATATATATTTTTTCGTATAAATTTAAACTGGCATGTTAGCTTCACCGAGAAGCCATTCTCAAGTGTGAATGAAAAACATTTTTCACCTAAAACATTGAAACAATTGAATTCCGCTAAGAATAAACTTTTTTTTTTAAACGTTATACAAAGTTAAGGGTTTTAATCATTGTTACGTTAATCCACCTACCGATTAACTAAATGCATTACATATTAAATGGATTTTTTAATTTTAATTAGAATATTTTTCAATACTGTCGGTAACTAATAATATAAAAATCTTGTGAATAAATGTTGGCTGATTATAGGCTCTGGATATATACTACAGAGACATCTGTCGTTATATGATGTTAACAATGGTATATTATATAGATCAGGTTTCGCGTATCTGCCCAGGCAGAGAATGGTCGTGTGGATAGCGCGGTGTGTAGAATAGAGCAAAGGTGCAAGGCTCGTGGTTCGAGTCCCGCATCTGCCGATATTTTTCTGAATGAATCGATACGTACAAAATTTTATGTATAATTTTATGTGTTTTTAATTTCTAATAGCATTAAATAATGGTGAAAAATAGCGTTTTAGTATAGTTTGAAATTGTACGAACAACTTATTTTTTTTTGGATTACATATTATCAAGGATATCAACATTATTTACGTTTGCATCCCGTATAAGAACAGAGAAACTCTTGTAAATTAAATATTATACACTCGCGGACTTTCGAAACAACGCAAGAGCTTCAAATCAAAGGGCCTGAGTTTCCATGGAAACGCTGCTTGGAGATCTTGTTCAAGAAAGTTTGAATAGATTATAGCAAGCAAACTCCTCGTCTCTATTATTATATTATTATCGTCTCGTCGATTCAAGATGTCGCTGACAGTCGCACAAATGTAAATCATGGCGATTCTTTAACGTCCTTTGAACGAAATCTACGGAATGGAAATGGGAAGCTCCACTGACATACAATTAAAAATATATTTTTTACCAAATCAAGTCACAGAAAACCTTATATTTTTACCAATAACGATATTATGGAGGTGATAAAAAATACCCAAATATGCTAAGGCTCTATAGCCGCCATCTTTTCCCAGGATTCATATGGTCACAGGATTCTCTTTCGCCGTGAAGGTCAATGTGGAACTCCAGGTGTAGAAATATCATCAAATCAAACATTTTACTGTCATGCTAGCCAGTTGCCGGTTCGATGCCCGACAACGCTTAAAAAATTCCTTATCAAGTAATACACTTTAAATTGCTCGCAAATATATTTTTAAAAAATCGTGGTTATTTAGAGTCTTTGAACCGTAAAATTGCCTGTCATTGTATATTCATTAACATTGGTGAAATACGAGAGTCGACACGTAAACACCAAGTTATATAATCAAACATTAATTAAAAAATCGTTGTCATTTGAGGATGATGCGTGAACGCAAAGTTGTATTACAATGACATTGACATATCCACAGTACACGTACAGCTCAAACTGTTTTCTCAAAGTGGCTTTGAAATTTCTCAATAGTCATAAAATCGACAGTATTTGATAATATATATATTTTAAATAGTTCCCCACATTAAACAACGTTTCAACCTTGAAACGACCACCGCAAATAAATGCGATAATATAAGTTTTACTATTTACATTAAGTATCTCTTTTTTGGTTACGCCACTGCCGTTGCACACTGACATAAATCCAAAAGATCGCTCAAATCGCGCGAGAGAAACATCTAGAAAGTATATTTTAAATTCTTGTCGCTTTCCATATTTTCGAAAGATTAACGCTCCCAATAAAAATTCAGGCCTCGTAAAAGCAATCCTTTACGTTTTATGCGCAAGATAAAAAATCAAGTATCCAATATCGACGCCCTTACTTTTTACAATTTTCACCAAAAAAAAAAGTGAAAAAACATTTTTTCAGGTGATTGTAAAGGAAGCGGAAAAATAATACATAAAATATACTGACGGCTTCAAGAGCTGATGAAATTTCAGCGAAGGAATTAAGAGCCTTTTTTCATACAAAAATGTATATATTTTTTTTTTCTTCAAAATATTAATTTTGAATGAACATTTCACTAGTTGAACTGTGTCCAATCCCTTATTAACCTATATTTTATAATAAATTTAATAATAATATAAATAAAATTAATGTCTGAAAAAATCTCAGTACCTTTTCATGATTAGATAAACTCTATGTATTTTAAGTGATTGGGACTAAAAGAAAAAAAAATAGAACAGTACTAAATGTGTGAAATATTTAAAAAAAAAAACCTTCCTAAGCGCCGTCCAAGCTTTGTTATGCTCTTCCAACGAATGTTTCTTCTGTCACACAAGTTGTAAGTCTTAAAAAAACACAAAAAAAACACATTTGCAATATTCTAAACTAATACACAAATATCCGACACGATTTCTGCATGTAGTGTCCAGAGTCCACCACAGGGTTTCAATGCACTTTATATATATGCTTGCATTTAGGAGAAAATATATTTATAAAAGCTTTAATTTTAGTGATATTTTTTAAATTATAGATTAAATTGATTTAAAAACAACCTGTCTCCTTTTGCACAGCAAATTGGATTAAATATTAAAATCTATCAGCAAAAGAACCGTTATAAAATAAGGTTGTATAAGTTTAACTGTCCGACCCAGAAAAGGTTCAAATTCGACCCCAAAAATTCATACATCGAAGGTATTCTCTGGACCCTCTACATGTAACTTCCACTGAAGATTTTGGCAGACGGGGAAAATTGGTTTTCCATACATTTATGAGATGGTGCGCGACCCTTTCTCCACCGGGTGTGAAATATTACCCTTTCTTTTGTTACTAAACTCTCAGACCCTTACAGGAAGAATTGAAAAATTTGGCATGGTTTTTTTCGTGCAAAATTTGCAAATATCCCACCGGCGTGAAAATGTATTATCATAATTTAATAATATTAATAACGTATGTCTATAAATTATATTTAAAAATAAAATCGTATTTTATGTGAATAAAATGAAAAAAGAGTGAGTCTGCATTAATTTAATTTGCAAATAAACTAAAATTTCTGAGAACAGTCCGTTATCTCTGTTGATATTAATGTGATGCGTTTTTATTTTCATTGCCTCTCTCGTAAAACGCGCGTTTTTCTTTGCTTTCGTTCAAGACATCCGAAAAATATTCCCTGTACACCGCTAAGCCCAAAAGCAATGAATTCCGAATTTGTTCAAATTTTTGCTTAGATACAGTAAAATTTTCAAGCAATATGAATAAAAAAGAACATAAACAGTAAAAACTTTTTAATAAAAAAGATTTATACTTAGAATAATATTTCAGTAAATAATGAATTAATGAATGTACTACAAAATATTTTTTACGAGTCACATATATGTTAAAAAAACTTATATAGAAAAGTAGTACTTTTTTAGAATTTTAAAACCCGGCTCAGACCAAACGAGCTAATCTACATTTTAAACGTATAGCGAATTTAGCGAATTTGATTGATGCAAGCATGACAAATATAGCCAAGAAATTGACACTCGTTTTTTAACTACGTTTATATGAATAATAGAAGAAGCTCTCATTGAAGAAAAAACGCGATCTTACAGTATGTGGATAAATAGTGCTCAACATGATCCATATTGTACTCGTTATAATGTTATAAGGTAAAAAGTATTATTCTATCAACGCTAAAAATATAAGGAATACTCCTTCATTTGATCTAGCTTTATATGATCGTTGAGGCTATACTAAATGTACATATTATGTTAGAAACTTTGTATTTATCGCTGCGTTAATATTCTTTTTAACTCTCTTGTTATGGCGAGAATATTAAATATTTAACAGTTTCGCAGTAGCAAGCTACCAATAAGCAAACATATTGGGTTAACCTTTAGTTAACCTGCACACGGGAAGGCGGTTTTCTATTGCCACTGTATATTGAGAATTACTCCAAGGGGTGGGACCATTATCACACACAGAGTTCTCTCATCTGGAGCAAACACTGAAGATGACCTGACGATGGGAAAGGGTCGCAAGGGTCGTCTTATGTGCTAGTCAAAAAAGTACTACTTTTGTAACACCAGCAATTTTATATGAAATAATTATACTTATTAACAAAATTGGAAAATGCTTGGTTAGTGTTCATAATGAAAATTAGTAACTTATGTCAAAATTTAGCCTGTAATTAGCTTTTTAATACATTTAGATCTGACGAAATGTACTTTAAATACGATTTTTTAAGAAAAAAACTGTAAAAAAGTGTATTTTTGGAAACATATGATTATATTACTAAGTGCGATCAAATATATTGTTACAATTCGATCGCAAAACTAATTACTTAAGTGTTAATCATCATTCAATCCGCTCTATGTTGTCACAAACTGCCGCAACAAATCTGTTAGCTGCCATGGTCCTCGTCTCATCCCATATCAGCTGTCTCCCAGAGATCCTCCGAATACATTCTAAGAATACGGTTTTCCAGGACATCAAGAGCTTAAAACCTTAAAGAAAAGGCAGCTATAGTTTACGCTCTACTGTGTCATCCGAAAAACATGTCCCAACAAAATCTATATTCGTTTCTTAACCGATTGTAGGATTGAAGGCTATTTTGAACACTCTCTCACCTCTTCATTCCTCACAAATTCAAATCATCGTACCTTGATTATTCTATGCAAGCACCTAGCTTTTGGTAAGATTCTAAGATAGTCGTATATTAGAGAAGAATAGGGGTAATACAGGCGCTGTAAATGCGTTTTCAGCCTACCTTGATTAAGATGTGATACCAATTTGTCAGCGCCATCCCTTCTGAAAAGGGGACATTTCATCCCTCGGGAATATAATAATATCATAGATGAGAGACGTGAAAGGTGTAACGACCCGAGAGCGACTCGGAAGTAAATCTCGACAACGATGTATCAAAGCCGCTTAGTTAACCCAAACCTGAGCTCTCTAGATTGCCTGTCAAAACTATCTACGAAAGTTTTGATTATCTTAAGTAACCGCTTTATAGTATACATTATCATATTAAGAATAATTTAAAGAAAATAACTTAAATATACAGCATTTCAATATTAAATTCTACAATAACTTACATTTTTGCAGTACGAGATTTTTCTGCACTGTGCTATAACTGTCCAACTGGGTTTTACCTGCTTTAACATTTTTTATTTTATTTACATGCAAAAATATGATTTTGTATTATTTTTCGCTAACCCTCGTTCCCGTAAATGGGCAAGACAGTCTATCCGAAAAATTATAAAACTGAGAAAACGGCATTTTCTGTTTCAATTATAAACTATATTAATAATTTAAATGTATCTTATCAAATTGAAAATCAAGTTTTTAAATATTATTTAACATTATTAAACTTGTTATTACCAACTATCTAATCGTTCTAAACGCCTGCGAACCTTGGCATCTCAACAAGGTTATACAAACGTATAATTCGTTTGAAAACAGGTGCTAATGAAGAATACTGGGGAAAAAATGATTTGATATTGTGAAGCGGACAAGGCAGCTTTTCATACAACAGTCGATCAGAAAACAACGTGACCACTGTGGTACATGTACTTCTGATGCTGCAAAATAGCATAAACTTCAGCTACATTTCTTCAAGCCTCCGAGATTTCGTCAAAAATGAAAATCGTCGGAAACTTTATATGTAATACGTTCGTCAGAGCATCGAAAAACAGAACTCACATGGAATGAAGTGAAGACCATGGCGGCTGGCAAACTTTGTGACGAAAGTTAGTGACGACCATTTTCTCCAGAATCGCGAACTCGCCGTAATGAATTATTGATTCAAAATATTATAGTAAAAACGTATAATATCTTTAATGAATTGTAAGGAATTTTGATATTAAAATTAAATAATATTTTTCAAGCGATATTACAGCACTCTAAAAATGCTGAAAGTCATATGTATAGTATGTAGTCAAAATATCAAGTTTTAATTAAATATAATAAAAGAAACTATTTGAAAGAAGCAACAGAAACAGACGATTTTTTACATTATCGAGTGTTTAATTGAAACGAAAATATATGTCACATTATCGATGAGCATTCATCATAACAATGAAATCCAATTGTGTGGCATTCTCACACAATAAACATTAAAGATATTTAATATCACAAGGTTTCGAGTGGCGACTTCTCTCAGCAATCCATTACATGTGGTTGTAAGACGATCATCCAATCTCGGATGGCCCGAGGTGGTTGATGCGGTGGGCGACACCCGATACCCCAAGCTAGAGACCTTCAGTATCGTGACGAGGGTCCTCCGCACACATTGAACCAGACTCCGGGAAACCCAAGAGTTTTACCGAAACTTTGAACCTTTCAGGAATTTCATCTAAGAAATGTTTCACCGCCATGAGATCTTATTTAAACCCTGATCCGAAACAAATTTCTTAGATAAAATATTTGTTTAAGACGGCTCCACATGTATGTGGGACGTAGGAAAGTTTTTGTTTTGTTTTAAATCCAAAAACTTACATAAAGTGAAGTAACGAAACCAAATCTCAAAAAGTAAAAAAGTGGAAACATAAATACAAGCTTGAGCTCTTTTGCTTTCAAAGATTGATTGACAGATAACATTAATATAAAGATTTGCTTTTGCGAATGAAGAACTGGCGAAGCTTTCATTGTGTGCTAAACTGCAGTTCACTGTCAAGTCTGCGATTGAACAGTCCTTAACATGATCAATGGTAAAACAAAGTAAAAAAAAATAAACATAGATACTATATCATGTTATCGTTGTCAGCATTAATGAACCACTTGTAGTATAAAATTATTTAGAAACCAAAAGACTTATATAACATTTCATTGACTAAGTGATAATGTACTGTTTGAAATTTGCCAAAACAAGAGCTTCGCCTCAGAATCGATAATTAAGTCCAACTATATCTATAATATATATAATCTCCACTCTTCTCGATCTTCAGCAACCCTCTTTAGCTCAGTATAAGAGCTGCAACTCATGTCCTTGAGCAATTGCTGCAAATACTCCCATCTAAGACTACAGCCCGGCATTAACGCGTCGTTGGTTTTTACGTAGAATCACTATGAATGGACGCTGTCCCCAGGATGACTGTCGTCTATCACCAATTTTAATCAATAGCCTGGATGATAATATTAATAGAAAAAATAAATTAACAATTAGATATTTATTCACTATGTCATGTTAGCCTGACAGATTAATTTGACTATTGCCAGTGCGGAAAAAATATTAAAAATTCAGTTAAAAACTCCTAACCTTAAAAAACATATTTTGAAAAAAAAACATGATCATTACCTCACATTTTCTAACAATATTTTGATCGTCATTTTCAGAATACAAATTACAATAATTAATATGTACTTTTGCGCCTCAAAAACATTGAGAATACAGGTAGGTTCTTTGGATGATTTGAAATAATTTTACGTACGTCTTTTCGTTTTGTAAAATTCGTGGATTGACTATCTTAACGTCTCCTGCGATAATTTTATTAGCAAGATTCTTTATTTAAAAGACAAAGAAAGACACGATCACAAACCAGTAGGCTTTAATGTTTAATGACTTAGAGACCCATCGGGCGATGTTTGAATTACAATGATAATTCTGTTCGGGGCCCATTCGAGCACAAAACCTTTACCAGCGTAGGCATTGAAAATAATATAAAAGATTAAGATCGGGAAAGAGGGCGGACGATATTCGCTGCCAGATATTAGGACAGTGGGCGGGGAGGTCCCGAGGGCGGAATCCGAGGGCGGGAGCTATTTGGTGCAATGTAGCTTTAAATAATTCAAAATTTGACTTGCTTCCTCTCTGTAGGATACGATGAGCACTATCTACATCTATTATACGTATTTTTTACGAAAATATCTGTGTTAGTATGCAATTTTTGCATGATTTTTTCGACACTTTTTATTGTATGTTTGTTGCTTATAAGCTGTTGAAAGAATCAATAAATGTATTAATAAAAAAACTATCAATTTCTTGGTAAAAAAAGAAACTAAAATATCAAATTTCACACTTAAATACGAAAAGTAAATATTAAAAACCACACGCGTGTCGTAAGCTTTTTTCACTCAGAACACTACTCGTTTAGTTGTCATGCTTTTTGTGTTCTTGGAAGTCAACTTTGCATCCTGTAGATTCACAAAATACATGTGGAAGCTTGTCGTATTCACGAATCGCGTAAAGTTCAAAAAGGTTATTTACAAAAAAAAAAATAGTTGCATTATTGGTATGTTCTCAAAGTGCGCGATAATGCCACCTTGTTTGAGAATTTCAGATTGGTAGTAAAAGACCCAGAATAGGAGCCAAATCGTATTACGAGTATTTTATATTACAGTGTTGATTCAACAATTACACGTTTAAATATAATTGTGACTATAGCTGTTTCAGATTCGCGACAGATCGTAATAAAAAAAACTCCAAATAGGCGGTAGGTAAAATAAAGTTGAGAAACTATGGCATAACTGCTCCTTATTGGAAGCTAATGACATGCCAAAAATTACAAAAAAAAAACTTTATACCAAGGTTTTTTTATATTAATATATTTTGATTGTAATAATATTGAGGTGACACTCAATTAAAGATACGAGTAATAAGCTTTGCTTTATTGTACTAAAATGTATTTAAGGCAACGATTATATACACAAAATAATAGTTGTATTCATTTACAAATAATGATAAGCAGCTTATATAAAACGGAGATATTTCATATATAAAAGAATAATTGTTAAATTAGACTTTTAGAAAGATTTAGAAATTTACTATCAAAAATCTTGAAGACTCCTGAAACGTCCGATGTTGTAAGCGAACAAGCTTCATACAGTTTTCCTAAAGTTTCGAAGGTATAAAAAAATGCAGCTCAAGAGATGATTTGTTGCCGGATATCGAAGTCCGGATGCTGCAAAGGGGTCCAGGGGGCGCAGGGAGGATACTGGGAGGATCTGCGCCCCCACACGGCTTGGTGCAATGCGCCGGTGCCCCATATTCCCTTATAACCTCAACCGGTCGAGCGTACAGCGAAAAAAAGGATGAAAATTAATGGGACATTTTTACGTACGAGAGGGTGTTTTCTAGGCTAACAATGTACGGGAGGCTCTACACCTAGATCAACGTGCATTGTTTTAGGTCACATTATTACGTGCCGACTTTATACGACAATTTTAATTCCGTTGTTTTTTATTGTCAGGTTACTCTTGCAAGGCCTTCTTGGGACCATTTTTTTGTGCTATTTAAATACATCAATAATTTATATGTACTCAATTTAATAACCGACAAATAAAAAAATATTTCATAACTTGTTAAAGATTGATTTACACAATTGAACACTGTTTATTAACTTGCTGCAAGACCGCAATATCAGTTCCAACATGTATAAGAGTACTCTTACGTTTACGTACGCTTATGCACGTTAGAACTGATAAAGTCCTTATTGATGGCGAAACTACGGTCTTTCAGCAAGTGATGACACATTTATCTTTTAAATATTGAAATGAATCTCAAAGTGAATGCTAAAAATATAAATAACATAATTTCAGGAGAAGTTTAATAAAAGAATGGTGAAATCATAATTTTGTGACTACTGTGAATCAGTGAAGTGAAACCATGGGCGTAACGACAAGGGGACACCGTCTGTAGTCGCGATGTCGGACAGCGAAGGCTCTGGGTGCTCCAGCGCGCCCAGCTCGCCGGGATCCGACACTCCGGCTGCACCCGACACGGGGGCTAACCCTGTCAGTGAAGAATGGCTGGCAAAGGCGTTGGGAGCATACCATAAGGCAGAAGTCCGCGTGAAGCAGCTCGAGGTAAGACCATTCATCTATCATGATATGTGTCTCATCAACTACAGTGGACTTCAGCAGTTAAACGATAAACATCGTCAAAAAGTGCAATCACTGGTCTACCCAGCTAATGTCTGGAAGCGGTGCTTTTAAAGACGGAGTAAACTCATTCAATTTAGTTTCGAACACTAGTTACTGTTGTGGAGCCCCTTCCAGGCCTCATAACACATTCTCTAAGACTGTCTGTTGCTCTTGTTATAAAGAGTGGTCCTTTTCGATGCAATTCGAGAAAAGCGCCTCAAACATGCAGACCACCAAAAAATGCACGCATTTTGCAATTTTCGCTTATATTTTCGGTGAGAGAATGAATCTTTCATCTCCTTTCAATCCGTGAATGCGATTCCAATATATTTTACATGTTATTTTTTGGCCACAGTTGTACATAGGGGACGCCCACTAGACTTATGAGTAGCTAACTGATCATAATTTGAATGAGCGCATCATCATAGAAACTTAATTATCCTCCGCTATGGTGCGAGTAAAGTCATGATAAATGTCGTCGTCAACGGAGGACTGCCTGACCAAAACCAACAGTCTCAAAGCAAAACATAAAGCGTTAGCGATACTGAAACTCCGACCAATCAGAAGCTCTCGTTTTGATCAGTTCATGATCAAGACGCATTCATTAATGGCACGATAAATCATGTATTGTTTGTGCAGGTCGGTGCTGGTTGCGGAGCAGGACAGGCCGCGCTGAGTGACATAGTGGCAGTGAGCGTGCGCTACACGGTAGCAAGCACGCCGAGCACGCGCGCGGCACGACTAGTCGTGAAACTGCCCCCTAGAGATCCTTTCAGCCGATACTTCGTAGCCGAGGCGCAGTTCGATTTGAGAGAAATTAAGTTCTACACAGAGGTGAGCAAATCTTAAACATGATATTACACATACTACATAAAAGCAACAAAAACTATGAGTGAGGACTTTGAAGGCCGCAAACAACGTGGCTAACACAGTCAAGAAACGATATCTGAAGTCACTGAATCTGATGGATAACGATTCTCGGGTACTTTTGTGATAAAGCAACTTAAATTTAAATTAAACAGTGTAAAATTATCATTCTTTCGTTTTAGGTTGTACCAGATTTGGAAGGTGTTAAGGGAGCCGATGGAGAACCCCCAGTAATTCTGCCTGTACCCAAATGCTACTTCGCTCATTATAAACATGGTAAATCAATGTGCATACTATATACAAAATATATCAATTATTTTTGGTGCAAGTAAAGATTAATACTGATCCCGTGGACAGCAAAACGCATCATCAAAAAGTCTTACTCCAATATGAACGAGAATCATTTGAATATTTGGACAAATAATACACCGATAATAGGATTGGAAAAACAAACGGTGACTAGAAGCATAGATGAAAGTGCAAAAGGAGGAGAGATCTAATTTGCTGGACCAACCTAAAAAAAAAAGCTACAGTACTGCTGTTGAGTCATACATCTTTAGTATTATATATACTCAGTTATTATAAAATGCATCTAACAGTATATACTCGTAAATGAAATACAATTATCAGTATGAGAATTCCGATAACAATCGTGAAAAAAAATGTAAAAAATCAAAACGATACGAAAAATATTACAACATTTTTGATGTGTTAAGTTTCCATTTGAACGTTTCAGGTAAAGCAGAACCTGGCGGAAGTCCAGAGCCTCCCGAGAGCGCCCTAGTTCTTGAAGATGTTCGTCCATTGGGATACAGAACAGCCGACTTCTCTGAAGGACTGACTCTTCAACAGGTCGGTATTTAACATAATCCATTGTTACTATCAAATATCCATCGCGAAAAAGAGTAGAGGAATGTCAATTCGATTCTACCTAGTTGACCACGCGGCAAACTAATAAAAAATAACCCTCAGTACCAAGCAGTTCAGTAATGTCTTTCAATGATTCGACACATGTAGAAAGACAGTTCACACCTGATATAAGTTTACATCTCCCGATTCAAAAGAGTAATTGACAAAATTATGGATTCTAGGCTGAAGCGGCTATGGAAGCAGTGGCCAGGGTCCACGCGCTGTCATTGGTTTTGGGCGTGCGCTCAACAACGCCTCTGTCAGAGCGATATCCCTTCCTCTTCCAGAGCGAACGCGCCTCTGACAGCTATCAACAACTCCTGGAGAGAGGTTTACCGCAGCTGGCACGCTTCCTTCAAGACAGACCAGGTAAAAATCCACTCATTCCTCAACTTCCGTAACATTTTCCCAATTAACCTTTAAGCGCCCAGTGAGTGGTTTCCTTACGGGACCGCAGATTTGCGTTGTTTAATGCCATACGGTCCCATACAAGAGTGCTTATGGCTCATTTCACAATCGGATTACATTAATTTGTAATAATAGTATTAAAGTAAGTTCATGAAAGTATCTATTGTGCAACGAAACATTACACAAATTTGGCCTGCTAGTGCATTGAACGACGCAAATTTGCGGTCCCGTATGGGACCACTGGGCGTTTATAGGTTAAACATTGTAAAGCTACCAGGAGAGCTTTATCTCTCTATGTATCTGGTAAACATTCTACCAGAAATCTGTGACACTAGTAAAACTCCATTGGTAAAAAAAAACTATGGCAGTTTAGGCTAAGTTGCTAATAAGTTTAAATGATTCATCTAACGCTCTACAATCTAGATAATATATTCATTAGAATTATATTTTTGATCACTCGCCAAAGCTCGAAGTCACGCAGTGTCACAAATTAACCATTCATCTCGATTGATTTTTAATTTTTCCACATTCAGGACTGGCAGGAATCCAGGCATCTCTGGAAGCCCTGCGTCCTCGCACGCGCCGCCTAATCGAGGCTCTGTTGAGGCCTGCGCCTCCGATGGCCGTCATCACCCACACGGACTTTTGGTGCAACAACCTCATGTTCCGCGAGAAGGAAGGCGTCACCGAGTGCTGCATCCTCGACTGGCAGATGGTCACCCTCAGCAGGTCAGTTTGAACACAACTCATAAAAGCACTTGCACGTCAACACTAGAACCCGTATACTTACGTAGACCTGTTGCTAAGTCACCAGGGAAGGCAATTCGACTTGCACTGGAGCATAGTAATTTCGTTACCAATAGACTTAGGTTTATTAGCAAATATATGCTGGGCTTAGAAGTACAACTTAAACAAGTAGCTCTTTGTAAGCTTCCAGTGATGGTCTCCGTTTGGGACTACAAATACAGGACGAGACAGAGAAGGTTTCCTAAAGCGCATCAAACCCTAGAACCCTTTCCGAATACTACATTCTTGAGGCATGCCAACTTGAAACAATCGATTTACGAATCTCCTGCTCTAAGACTACCCTTAAAACGCATCTAAAATCCATCTATTATTATTTTGTTATGCTCTGTACAACAATATAAGGCAACATAAGCAATTTGATAAAACGTAAATTTGTAGTGACGTAGGTTTTGTTCTTCCACGCCTTGAGCTTTAGCAGTCGTAGATGCTGTTATGACATACCTTATGTTATTCATATTCTACGTTTTACTTCAATTTAGCAACTTACATTCGATGTAAACGGCGATAGATCGAGTACTTCGAGACCATGAACTATGTAAGGTTAACTTTTTTTGTTAATTTCAGACCCACCAACGACATCGCTCTTCTACTGGTATCGTCGGTTTCGGGAGCAATTCGAAGGCGTCACGAAACTGCACTCCTCGAGCTGTACCTCAATAGAGTGGGCGAGGCTTGCAGCGCGCTGGGCGAAGACGCTCGTGCTCTCGGATGGACGCGCACGCTTCTTCGTCGCGAACTGCGAAGATCCAGACTCCTTGCGTTGCTGCTGTGCTTGGGAAGCGTAGACGTCGCCCTCGGAGATCCCAGAGCAGAAGCGAGGCTCGAAGAAGCTCTTGGAGACGCAAGAGATCAAGGCTTGCTGGAACCCGCGTTCATTGAAGAACAGCTCTCGTAGTGAATGATGAATGGTTAGGAAAATAGAAAGTATGTAAATGTAGTATCTTTGTGACCCAATCGTCCCAGACTCCCAAAGACAGCTTAGAGAGCACAAGAGGATACTAAAGATCAAGACCTACTGTCAAGATTCATCGTTTATCGAAGAATAACTTACGTTGTGCATGAAAAGAGTTTACAGTGGCAAGTGCTTTTTTTTTGTTCGTAATAGGTGTTTTCAAAGTTATAATTTATGTTTCCCTGAAGTTACGAGTATTTAAGGGTCTCAAGAAGTGATGTGACGGAAAGTAATTGAAGAGTAGTTCGTCGATGGGAGTGTACATGGATAGTAGTGAATCGCGTATTGAATCGAATCGCTTAGGAAGTGGTGTCGTAGTAGTTTTTGGGCATTACGGCATGACATATTTATTATAACTGTATGTGAAATGCTTTTTGGAAATACGATTAATTAATTTCAAATATGTTCCAATCGATCGCATAAAATAAATGATTTAATCAATTTCAATTACGAATCTTTGTTATTTTAAGCCCAAACATATAGGCAAAAGAACCAAAGATTTTTTAAAACAATTATAAGGCATATATAATTAATGTTTTCACTTTGGTTGTGAATATTTTGAACAAAATTAATAAGATATTTGGGTGAAATACTTTTTTAAGGAATCCTGATAAACACTTTTTCTTAGATTTAAAAGGCTGAAGAAATTTACAGTGTATGCAAATCCATGGTCGCCATTACTTTTTAAAAAATTACTTAAATTTATTTATTGTTTTGGTGCTTTTGTCGCCTCTAGGCGCAAACGCCGATATCACTCACACAAAACTTCTTTATTTACCTAAACCAAAGAAGAAATTTTTGTTGGTAACTTGGCAATAAGATTTCATACAAAATTGACAGAAAATGAGAATGAAACAAGGTTATAATTTTTATTATCAATTCCTTGTTACTTTAATTAGAGAATTGTTGAGATTTTGAAAAATATAATATTTTTTAAATATCCTTTGGTAAGAAAAATATTAATTTATATTAATAAAAAGTGGCTTGTAAAGCCACTTTTTAAAGAGCAAAAAATATTGTATATTGCTGGAAATATTGCATACAACTATTGTTCAATTAATCAATTCAAGTGCATCTCTTTCGCTCCATCTGCCCATATTTCAGGTTTTATCGTCCGTTAATGACCACCTTAACCTTTTAACACCCAGTGGTCCCATACGGGACCGCAAATTTGCGTCGTTCAATGCCCTAGCAGGTCAATGTTTGTAATGTTTCGTCGCACAATACATTCTTCCATGAACTTACTTTAATACTATTATTACAAATTAATATAATCCGATTGTGAAATGAACCATAAGCACTCCTGTATGGGACCGTAGGGCATTGAACGACGCAAGTCTGCGGTCCCGTAAGGAAACCACTGGGCGTTTAAAGGTTAAAAGAAATATGAATTTAACACTCAAGTGACATAGTAATTAGTGAACGTCTTCGTGGAACAGTGTGCCAACATCGCAAGTGCTTAAATTATGATGATAGTGCCAAAGTGCTCCGCCGTTGTGGATTGTATTGCGCGTTAGATAGAAATCCGTATACCGTATGTGTGATAGATGATTACACAACATTATTAGGTAAAAAATATCGTCTTATGAGAGAGCGTAGTGGAGGGTATATATTTAGCTTTAAAAATGTATCAGATATACACTGAATTATAAACTATGTAAACTCAACATAACCAAGTAATTAAAATAGGGTAAAATATCATTGCATGTCTGAATATTACTGAATTGAATTGAGAATGCTGTTAAACAACAATTTTCCTCTATTCCAAAGAGAGTATCGAAGTATTTCCACGATGTTAATTTAGATAGATAAACCATAAGCTAAAATATTCTTTCAATTAAATTTTAAAAATATAGAAAAGAATAATACAGCAACTTGGAAACTAAAATTAACTACTTATTTAGGACGAAAAAATATATTACATTAAATAAATCAAATGCAATATTAAAATCCTCTATAAACACATTTATTTGCTTATTGAAAAGGAGTTGTTAATTCTATATATTTCCATTTTTTTTAACTTATATAGTTATATCACAGGCTGAATGAATTAACTATGTAACTCGAAATTTGGCTGTTTTAATAACTCTTTCAAGGAGCTTTAAATATGTATTTTAAATATATTTATATTTATTATTTAAAGCGGAAATAAAATATGTAATATTTTAAGTTCAAAAGTTTAGTTCTTACACATAACTTACATTGAAAATTCTGGTAAATTATCCATTGTAAGTTTCATAAAGAAAAATGTTAATGTCTTATAACAAAAAAATATTAACCCTTTCATTAAGGCTTTGTGGAATACAAATTATACTGTCAATACAGCGTGAATTTTTCAAACCATTTTTTTTGCTTAAAACTAGTATTTGAAGCATAAATGTACTTATCTAACCTCTTTTTATATCTCACATTGGTTCTTCTATCCTTTAGTTATCAGATGATGCATAAGAAATTATTATATTTAACAAACGTTCATTATGTAACTCCATGTGGTGGCATTGACACATGTGATTTACAGAATAATCGCTCCTGTGACGAAACCTAACAATATTTATTTACATGCTTTACAGATACCTGTAAACAATACATGTAGGTTGATAAAGGGAATGACTGCACTTCCAATATCCTATCGTAGATGTCACAATGAGTACTGAAAGTAGCAAAATAATATATCACGTCAACCAATGTCAACGGTCGGGGAATCTTTGATGGCATATGCCGACAACCGATGTGAAAGGATTAACATGCCATGTTAAATAAAATTCCACATATATTTTTAAAATTACTTAGTAATTCGATTGAGCCTGATGTATACAACTGCATATATATATAAATACGAAATTGAGCTAATATCAGCACAATTATACAGTTAATGTGTAAATGAGTTACCGATATGACTATATTATTATGTAAAAAATATTAAATCCACAATACTATTGTAGCATATTGTTCAATATGAAATTTCAAAGCCTTGTAATATCATAGACGGATCGATCCTTTATAAATATCCAAAATATATATGAAAATACTAATTAATTCTTGAATATTGGTTGATATTTAAAACTAGCTTATAACTTGTTAAAGCCACCTATTTACATACAATTTTACAAAATAAATAAATAAAAATAAGTTTTTTTTTCCAATGAAGATTGGAGAAGCACTTCAAATTTAATGATAAAATTTAAAATTATTTCCCTTGTATTCATTCCTTGAAAAATTAATCTTTGAAATATTCATAAAATTCCTAAGTTTGTAATCTACAAGATTAGTTTTACTAAGAGTTTCATCATATTAACCCTTTCGTTACAGCTCGGTGGAATACAAATTATACTGTCAATACGCCATGAATTTTTCAAACCATTTTTTTTTGCTTAAAACTAGTACTTGAAGCATAAATGTACTTATCAGACCTATTTTCATACAATATATCACATTGGTTCTTTTATCCTTTAACTATCAGATGATGCATTAAAAACTTTTATATTTAACAAACATTCATTATATAACTCCACACATGTGGTGGCATTGACACATGTGGTTTACAGAAAAATCTCTCCTGTGACGAAACTTAATGATATTTATTAACATGCTTTACAGATTCCTGTAAAGAATACATGTAGTTTGATAAAGGGATCGACTGCAGTTCCACGTTCCTACCGTAGATGTCACAATGAGTACTGAAAGTAGCAAAACTATATATCACGGCTACCGATGTCAATGGTAGGGGAATCTAAGACGGCATATATCGGCTACCAATGCGAAAGGGTTAAAAGTCTGTTAGTAAAAGAAAATCTCCACTTATGATTTTTATTATGTAATGTACATGTTTTGAATGATATTTTAAATTCATTATATCATAAAAAAAGTGTTAAATATCTGTGCAAGTGAATCATTGACTTACTATATATTAAACAGTGTATATAGAAATAATATAGCTCACTATTAATTAAATATACATATACTATACATAAAATTCTTTTTTTTTTTTTTTGAACGCGTTGAAAAAAAAAAAAATATGTATAGTATATGTATATTTAATTAATAATAATATTGTAATATAGTCAATGATCTATAAAAGTAGATTAGAATATTGAAATAATAAAATAATATTCTAATAAAAATTAAAAAAAAAATCATATAATATAGCTCACGTTTCTCGATCCCCTCCATAAAACCTACAATGCCAACTACCAACAAATGTCAATTCTATATAAAAATCATTCTAAAAAATACTAACAAATCTGCCATTTTATTATACTGACTTATATAGAGTCCTTTCATAGATTAAGATTAGTCGTCTGACAATTTCTATGGACCAGTTCTATAATGCTGAATCTAGAAATATAAATTTTATGTGACATGGCCCATTATAGTTTTGAGTCATCATTTTTTTTTTATGTAAACACATACAGGAGAATAACGACAGATGATGATAGTGATTCTGACGTCTCATCTGTGGAATTATATGATGCTTACCATAGTGCATATGGCTAAGCGCTGCATGTGGAGTATTGATCCGACAATGTCATAGACTACAGCCCGAGATTCACGCATCATCCTTATTATTACAGTAATTTACTATAAAAGGGTGGTCTTCACGGGACGACTTTCGTCTACCACCAATTTTAATTAATAGGCTATGAATGGCATTTCATGGGTGAGGAATCAAATTCACACAAACCGGGGGTATTATAGAGCTCAGAAATCGATTGAAAATATTTTTTTTGTTTATTTTAATCTCTGTCGGGGATCAAACCCACGACCTTTGACTTGCAAAGCAAATGCTTTGACTATTGAGCTATACCCGCCGGCAAATCATACACTTCCTTGAAAAAAACTAAAGTATTCCTATCTTTAACTTTGAAATTACCAATTTGGACATGTCCATTACCCAGTCCTACAACGCTACACCTAGGATAACATACATAACCTATGGAACTGGGCCATTGAATAGGTGTCTGATATCAACTAAAAATTTATTTGACTATATTATTAATTAATATCACTAATAGAAAGAAATAATTTCCAATGCCAACGAAATATCTTCTACTTATTAAAAAATAAATTAATATTGGTGCTCAGCGATCGATCGTCAAAGCAAGAGTGATATATTAAATTATTTGATAATCCTTCATCATTTTAATTGGGAGACACCATGTAATCTATTCTTCGGCCAAAATACATTATAAACTATACAATTGATCAATACATTATTTCCTAACCAAGACTCTCTCAGATATGAAGAATATGTTGTATGGTCGATGATTTTTATCGGTTGACCCAGGAGAGCATAATGATATTTTATTCAAGTACATTAGACCTCGGCATGACCATTTATTAACCCTTTCATTACGGCTCGGTTCGAATACAAATTATACTGTCAATTATAAAACTAGTATTTGAAGCATAAATACTTATCTGGTCTATTTTCATATATAAAACATTGGTTCTTGTATCCTTTTAGCTATCAGATGATGCATAAAAAACTATTCTAAAAAAGTAGCAAAATGATATATCACGCCAACCGATGTCAATGGTCGGGGAATCTTATGACGGCATATTCCGACAACCAATGCGAAAGGGTTAAGAATTCAGTCAAAATTTAGAATACTGAGACGACTTGTAACAGTAGGTGATTTGGGAAGACCAATGCTCCATTTAGGAAGCTTTTATCAATGATTTAAATGAAATAATTTAAATAATATTGCAATAGATTAATATGTAAAATGTATTATTCATAATTTTATGATAACTACCAAGACTAAGATATTTATACGGATGGGGAAAACAAGTAAGGATTTGATTCCATAGAATGTCAAATATCAGAACAGAATGTAAACAACTTTACACTATCAAAAAACATAAATACTGTTCTCTTTGAGGAACAAAATTTTAAAAAGGTAATAATATTGAATGATTTTTTATTATATTTCAAGAATATAGTTTACCAATATTATTTGGTGGCGATTCGCGGTGGCTATATGCTCCAGGTAGGGGGCGAAAGTGGCAAAAAACGAGAAATATTGTATGTAAAATAGAAGAATATTGTAAACTGATTATCGATGCTTATTACATGTATATTATTGTAACAAATAAATAAACCAAATTATCTGACGTAGTTGACATTTCATTTTATCTTCGCATAACCTAAAAATCAACCATAAGCCTTTTATTTGCATACATCAGATATTAACGTAATTTTTTTTTAAAATAAATTCCTAAATATTTTATATTCAATTATATAGTTAGTTAATTTCGAAGATTACAACAGTAGAATTAAGCTGTAAAATGAGGCTAGACATTCCATGTAAAGCTCGTGACCGCTATAGACATCATAAGCATGGTGAATGGGTTATTTAATGTGTCATTCATGGACGACGATTTTTAAATTGAAATAAAAATACTTTCAATCACTTAAGTCATCCACCACGCATAACGTCTAAATCAATCGAATTTAGCAGCCTAATATTACAGATTTATTCAACTGTAGTAATGCTAAAAAATTAACTGAATAAAAAATCTTTTAGATTCCAGTCGAAAACTGTATGTAAAACAACTGATTTATATGTTTACTAGAAAATATATGCATACTATATTACAGTATATATTATTAGTCTGAAAATCAAATCCACTAAATATACGCCGCAGTATTTGTTGTCACTTATTCTAAATTTAAAACATGATGACTTTAGGTATCATCCTACAATATAACAAATATCATACAAATTATGTTTGGTACTCACAGCGGCTGCTACTGCGGCGGCGACTAAAGCTCGTCTCTTGGCTGCTGGAAGCTTGCGGCATCGGGCTCGTGCTCGTCTGCCGGCCCATACGGGTAAACCGAGGAGTAGGGCGGGTGCAGCAACCCCGGCCAGGAGTGCGATGCCAAGTGGAGCACCAGCTAGCGTACCCAGCTGCCAAAGCAGCTTCTTTTTACGGGACCAGGGCGCTTTGCCCCAGAACGTGCAACCCGACGGGCTAGAATGAAATAAACTCAATATTAATCTCAGAAAATGTAGACTATTACATCGAAGACCTAACACAAGTAAAATAGGTGAGTATAACGTATTTAACATTTCAATATGAAAAGAACACTTCTGCCATCTGTGTTCGGAAAATTGAAGTACGTGTGGGTCACATTCTTTAGGAATAGCATTTCAGTAAATGTTAAAAAGAAAATATCATAGATGGCAGTGCAAAATTTTTATTAGAGTATAACTCTCAAGTAAAAACAATATTATTTACAAATAGTCTTTCACTGTGTAATAAATTTAAAAGTTTATAAAACAATACGAGATAGTAACAAACATAAAATATGCAAACCAAACCCTCCATATAAAATAAAAATAGTCTTGCAGAGAGCTGTATAGAACAGTGATCAGTACAGTGCAAAAAGAGAATCAAGTTTACATCTAGATAGTGATTAGTTCTTCTACTTTTCTCATTGCCGAGGATGTTGACTGTCATTATTATATTTACCTTTGTAAATGACATCCCTCCGTTTGCTGTGATCCTTTACTTCTATGATCAATAGTTCAATTTTAATCAGCAAGATTGATCCATAATAATTAACTGATAAACAAATAATAGTATAGAACACTAATCAGCGATTAGCAGGTCAGTTGATCTGGAGAAGACCTTAAGACTGACCTTAGATAGTGCAGATCAGAGATCTCCTTCATACAGAGCCAGCAGAACTCGGAGCCACACACGCAGCAGACCATGTGGTTGCAGGAGCCATCCTCCACCTTCACGATTACCACGGAACAGCGCGGGCAAGGCTTTAATTGACCTAGAAATAGACATTAAATTCAAACATCAATTATGAGTTGAATCAAAAACTTTTATTATATAAGGCTTATCATTAGGAAAGCTCTAAATTTGTTAGGTTGTAGGGGTCGTGTTGTTATAACAATATCAATCAAAATTATTGTGTATTGTTCAACAGCCTGCAACAAATAAACATGGATGTTTACAGCCTTGAGCAACAAGTACAAATAATCATATTTTATTATCAAACTCAATGCTGTTTAAAAGATATAAAAAATATGGTACTTTCAAAAACATGTTTTTTTTTTATGTAAGCACATACAGGAGAATGTCGACAGCAAGGTAATAGTAATTTTGTAATCTCATCTGTGGAATTCTATAACACTTACCATGCTGCATATGACTAAGAGCCGCATGTGGAGTGTTGATCCGCCAACGTCATAGACTACAGCCCGAGATTCACGCATGATCCTTATTATTACAGGAACTTACTATGAATGGATGGTCTCTACGGGACACCTTTTGTCTACTACCAATTTTAATTAAAGTTCACACCAACCGGGGGTATTTTAGAACTCAAAAATCGATTAAAATCTTTATTTTTTTTAATCTCCGTCGGGGATCGAACCTACGATCTTTTGCTTGCAAAGCAAACGCTTTGACCATTGAGCTATACCCGCCAGCATAAATTGTGGATATGTGGACATGCAGAATTGATGGTTTGGAATGAAACCAAACTACACAATATAAATCAGCAGCAAATACATTTCAAGTACTGTTTGAATTTTGTTTTATCGTAATTAGTGATCCGTACTACTTCCAAAACAAAACTGCCTCCGTGCTATGTCGCAGGCTGGTCGGAATGCCAGGCCACCTTGCGGGGCAGCAGGAGCCTCACTCACCTATGTGCTCCTGGTCCTCGTGCGAGTGGTGGGGCTGCGGGGGCGGCGGCGGGGGCGGCAGGGGCCGGCGCTGCCTGCGCGCCATGTCGCAGGTTTGGTCGGGATGCCAGGCCGCCTTGCAGTGATAGCAGAAGGCTCGCCCGCAGCCCGGCGCCTGGCACCACAGCTCGGGGCAAGAAGCACAGCCATGAGCAATCACAGCAAAACTGAAATATCATCACATAGCATATTAATAACTACATATTAATGTGGTGAAATTCGACTGGTAGTTTCACAATCCACACGCAAGCCGTTTAGGGTTTCATGCATCCTCTCGCGATCATGGACCAACCTGAACAGGCACGTCTGTTCTGTGTCTTTTTCCGATGTTGCTTGCGAGTGACAGCAAACCATGAGTATTACCAGAAGTCAAATATTGCCATCACTACATATACGTTATTTTAAACAAACTAATATACAGCAAAATTGATTATAAACTAGAATATAAAAAACACATCCAAAACTCACATACTATAGATTGGAAAACAGTGGAGTCTTTTTCACTATGCATTTTCTTCTTTTATATTTATTATCAAACAAATACTGATATAAAATAATACTGCCTGCATTAGACTAAGACACAGTGATATCAGCATGATATAGCCCTTGCTGACTGGTACCGAAAACCTTGATATACAATCTTTCGTCTCTTATTTCTGTCCGCTTGTCGTACATGTATGTGTCATCATTATGTAATGCCGTTAGGAGAACTAATTACATAGATAGCCACTTGCGGCGCTGAGTGTCATCGATCACGGCGCCCGGTCAGTTATGGGCCGACGGCGGCGTGGTAATATTGTATTGTGGCCCGGCCTGAATGCTGTGGTCCGGGCCAGAAGTTTGTAAAGTTATTGAAATATATATGTCAACGTGCTACAGTAAAAGTATGTGTGTTGTTAATCTGCTCCTTATCCTGCCACCACGCAATTAAATAACTAACTTAAAGAGAAGATGATGTTAACCGAAAATTTATATAATCATCAAATAGTATGGTAATAGCATATCGCCATTCTTCTGATGACGCATATCCATATGAAACTGGTAAACAGTGCAGAATATAAGACATTTTTTGATTAAACACATCGCTGAAGACAAGACAAAACACATTCTGGATTGCTGCTTAAAAGTCTGCACCGTGAAAAGACCTTTCTTAACTTTTACTGAGTTGTTTACTTGCTTTTGTTGTTGAAGTTTATTATGAACACTAAATCCAATATTTTAAAATTATGTTTGGCCCCCCAATGAGAAAAATTATGATTATAATTGTATCAAATAGATATGTAGTGGATGTGACCGTAGAAGGATAGTAGAAATTTAATGATTTTACTAATCTGCTTTTTGAAGAGATTTAAATTGTACGCGGAAATAAATAGAAATAGTGGGAGAACATTCAAATGTTTATCAGTGTGTCAAAAACCAAAAAAAAAATATGTTGAATGCAATGAACAAAAGTATGAATGTTTTAAATAATAGCCGATATTCCCTATTTGATTTGAGGTGTACAATTGTTACAATTCTAATTAAATCAAGTACAATAAATTACAAACAGGATAATCAATTATAAACTTAGATACAATACTAAGGAAATATGATTCAAACAACAACATGTGATGATGTCTGATGTCTTAATAACGCTGATAAAGATATTTCCATGTAAACAATGATATCACTGACAGGAGTGAAGTGTGACATCACTGCCTGATTCCATGTGCCCCAAGTTATAACCCACAAATCTCAATGGGCTGACCCAGCCGGGGATCGAGGCCAACACATGTGGACCAAATAAAACATTGCAACTCATTCAGAGCTATTTTAAAGCGACCCAATTAGCGCAGAGTCAGAAATAAGATCAAACAAACGACTGGAACATTCAATGGATGGATGCTATACATTGGCACTACACATTTATTGCAGATGTTGCCACTGTCTACGCCCCCAAAACATATTTGCACGCGGAAGTCCACCGGGGAACATGATGATTCCCGCTGTAATATCTAAAAAGTTTTCGAATATCCTTGTTAATCAACACTTTAAACCTATTGAGTGCGGCACCTTTTTGGTGGATTTGTTAATCGGTTTTCGGGCAATTAATATAGACTGTAATATATTTTCTATTAAACAAATGTATAAGATATTGCTTATTGTTTTTGACTGGAATCCGATACAATTTATATCCCGTTGTAATGTATTTCAACATTACAATAGTAGAATAAGGCTGTATTATGATGCTAAAAATTCCATGTGAAGCTCATCACCACTATAGACGTCATACGCAGTGAATGGGTTAAGGAGATCAGATTAATAGCTCCCAATGCATAGACTATTCGGCTAAAGTGAATATTCCTTCTAATCCTTTTTTATTTATGCAAATAAAGGTAAAGATTTGCAAACCATTTATGGTTCGGCTTGCATATGAAGCTGATAAGAGTATCGGTTCTTTTAACTGATTCAGGTAAATAGTCGTGACCTACATACATCGATCAAGAGATTCAGATAGTTATGAGGGAAGAAACAGACATGCTATTTGAATATTCTACAGACAACTGTTGATGTTATCAAAGGAGTTAGGTCACATAGTATACTCTCTGATGGCACTCACTTGCAGTCCGGGGCTGGGCACCAGCGAGTGTCAGGATCTGCCGCCAGGACCCGACGCACCATGAAGTCCTCATACTTGTCGTACAGCGGCACGTTGTCAAGGATCTGCTTGATGTCTGAAACACAAGGTTTAAAATCTGTCACACACAAATCTGGTAAAACTTGAGCTAAATTGAATAATTAAATCTATATAATTATAATCATTTACTCAAAATTTGGCAAAGCTATTCAAAGAAGTTTCCAATTAAGATATCACATCTACGGATTTTACACTGCTTGCCATTTTCTAGACAGATAAGCACTGTATATATATAATTTAAGGCTCCACAAGCAACTTGCCAAAACATTTGTTTGGAGCATCTTGATGTACGGCTGTGAGACACGGTGCTTATCTGAAAGTGATAAAAATCAAGGAAGATAGGCACATAATAAGAACCATCTCAGAGAGGCGAGCTCGATGGATCGGTCACATCATGCGCCACGATGGTCTTCTTCACGACATTGTGGAGGGGATGGTTGAGGGTAGAAACTGTAGAGGGCGCCCTAGACGGAAATATTTGCAGCAAGTGTTCGAAGACATGAGTTGTAGCTCTTATGTTGAGCAGAAGAGGGTTGCGGAGGACCGAGCGGAGTCGGAAATCGAAATGCAAAATTTCCAAAACCAATCCACCGGATTGATACTACGAAGAAGACTGACATAAAAGAATATTGCCTCCATTAGACTTGTCTTACAACGGCTTGGTATTCAAGCAACATCATCAAATGACACAGGTTTGTTGGTTTTAACAGGACGATTTTAGTAATTTTTTTTATTGCTAGTATAACAGTTACTTTTATGTATAAGTTTTCATTGCATATTACATCATATTATATTCTTAAATTATATGTTGAGGAAAAATTACTATCAAAATATCATAAAAATCAATAATCTTCCATTCAACAAAAGACACCTATTATCATATTTACAGAACTAAAACTTGTTATTTAGAAGAAATAGCACACAACAAAATTGAACTTTGAAATATTTCCTGTTATCAGTTATAAACTCTCAATAATATTTGCCTTATCTCATAAATATTTGTAAAAAATACATAACATTTACATAATATTTTTAACCTACATCAAGCAAAAGTAAATGTATTAATTTATCAGTTCACAAAATTGAATATTACTATTGAGAGGGCAGATCAATGAGTACAAGCATTTTTTTTAACAAATTAAATCAATATATCTGATTTTTGAACCTTTTTACCTAAGAAGTAATAATTAACTTTCAAAGACTACAATGACTGTTTTGATTGTTATAAAATTATTACCATTGAATAATGAGTTGGAGATTAAGATATAGTTCTATACCAAGTGAAAAAGATGAGTACTTCATTTATTTCAACAAAATGAAAGAGCATTCTCAGAAGACCAGTCACTCAAGGAAGCGACGGACAAACATCGGGCAGACATACATAAAAGATCTGACGGTTTTCTGCAATCTCAAATAATCAAACCGTCAGATCTTTTGGCGGGTTCCTGTATTTCTACTGGATGAAGTGACGTCATTGGAAGGGCAACTGTATTATCAATATTAGAATCAATTAATGTAGCAAAGCACCACATTTTCATCATCTATCATATTCCGTTCATAGCTTGAATATATGATCACCAAAAATTGCCAGCAAACAGTTATTAAAGCTGGCATTATCTCCAACTCATCCAAAAACATCCCAAGTACATATTATGCATAGTTCCCGAGGAACCACCAGGACAAACCTAAATACTAAAAGAGAAATTTGCTGTAATATTTTATAAAGCAGCTCAGTTTGATAACCCAATACAAGTTATGGATAACTTGCTTTTAAAGGCCAATTAACGTAATATCGCTTCAGGCAGAAGAGTGCCATCTAACATTGACAGTCACCATCTTCATCATTCTGTATTGAGGAACAAGAGAAGTAGGTTATTACCATTTGGATGCATGGGCTCGGAGCACTCGGGGCAGGCGATGCAGATGCGAGACTCCTGGATCTCGATGGTCAGGTAGCGCCGCAAACAATGGCAGCAGGATCGGTGATGACAGTTTGACAGTTCGGGGAAACAGGACACATCATACGTGCCTAGGCACAGAGGGCACTCAGAGGGATCTTCCTGCAATCAAAATATCAACATTTAACACCTATCATCCGCTATAAAGACTCCGTATAAAAAAGTTATTTCCACTATATTTGCTAGATGAATGAAAGAGGATCTAGATTCTAGATTGTCATTCACAGAAGCATTTTTAACACTACAAAGGAGTTTCAAATGGAGAAATACGAGAATAATCTACAAGCAATATGATCAAAGTATTTTTCGATTGAGTCTACACTAATGACAAACGGTCCACACCTTGAGAGCTCTGAGTAAATTATCAAATATCTTTTGAAAATGATATGAGCCAATAAACACTTAAATATAGGCTCGTGCCATACTGGATGGTCGTCCGGAACTATACATATAGGATATACGTGTACTTGGTGGTGTTACGAAAAACAGACCTGACATGGAATGAGACTATAGCAGCTTTGCGGTGGATGATGATGAAATGAACTTTGAAAACTACAGGATGTCTTCTCTTGAAATCCTGGACTCTAGTCCTTGATTTCGTTTCATGAACTGTGCATAGTGCGTACTTGACAGAACTTTGGATACAAAGATGACTTGGAATGAAATGTTAAAAAAGGCAGCTAGCTGTCAACACTGTATAGCATCGATTGGTGGCAACTATTGTGAAACTTTAGGATGTGAAGTAGACCTGAGAGAGGTGTTTGAATGCTTCAAATCAAGATTGACTATGACAGAGAGAATGGAAATGTAGATACCTCATCGTCTTCAGTGAGCTGGTCACTGTCACTTGTGGGCGGGCGAGGAGCAGGTGGAGCCCGAGGTGGTGCAGTGGAAGCAGTGGATCTTCGTGCCCCGTGTCTGCCCTCAACCACTAGAAACAAAAATATTCATTACATATAATATATACGAGTGTTATCTGTAATATAAGATTCCCAGTGATTTTTCACAGTGTAAAACACGTTTAATTCCATGAATGCGTACATTTTCGGAAAGTTCAGACTTTTACCTATTGTATTTTTCTACATAGTCGCCACTGAGTTCAATGCATTTTTGCATGCGGTATACGAGTTTTTGAATGCCCGAGTAAAAAAATCTACCGCCAAGCCACGCAGATACCTGAGAACCGCTTCTTTCAGATCTTCTCTATCGCCGAAATGCGTTCCACCCAGATGTTTCTTCATGTCAGGGAAGAGATGGTAGTCATTTGGGGCTAAGTCCGGGCTGTAGGGTCGGTGTTTGACAATACCCCATCCAAATTTTGCAATGAGCTCACAGGTGGAATCACGGGATCCACCATAACAGCGCTTTTCAGGACTGTAGCGCCATGGAAACTTTATATTACAGATAAACCTCGAAATAAATAGATTTTCAAACACAATTTACTCCCTTAGCATTTTCAGAACTTACAGCACATACAATGTATCATATAAAATGAGTGCATTAGAAAATGTCTTATATTTGACTGTTCTATAAATTAAAATTTGTACAAAACTCATCAGAAAAGAAACTGTTAGTTTTACAAACGAATTTTTAATGGAGGAGATGTAGCGTCATGGTTTGTGAGCGGTTCGTGGGGGTCTTTTGCCCGAGGTCTGGAGAGTGATCCCTGTCCGTTGGTGGCACTGCGTTGACATGCTCTGTCATCGTGGGGTTTTTTCACAAACTTTTTAGGTTTGCGGAAGAATAGAAAAAAACAACAAAAATTTAAATGCTTTGCATTTCAATTTCTTAACTCTCCTAAATTATATATTTTGTATGTGATGTTCTAGAAGTGTTTACTTAGCATAGTAAAGGAAACTATTGAAACTACCAAGGTTGAATCATTAACAAGTCACGCAGGAACAAAAAAAGTGGACAACACATTCCAACATCTAATTTGAATATTACACAAATGATGATCCTTGTAGCGACGTTCAATTATAAAAGATTATCTCGAGTATTCTTCTATGCATCAGAGTACAGTAGGCTAGAAACTTTTTCTATTATTTAAATAGGCCCATAAGATCACTGGATGGAACGAGGTTCTCCAATCAAAGTTCCAAAATACCTCTTTTTGTAGCCAGTCTTTTGATGCCACCAGAAAAAAATAAGCTTTACTTCGCGTGGAAGAAGTACTATAGGGGTCAAAGGTTGAGAGTCTTCCATTCAGAATGCTTCCTATCAACCATTGATGGGTTGATGCTAAAAGAGTGGCCTATGGCCACACCTCTATATGCAGTCTCTCATATAAAGTAAGCCTAGTTGCACTTCGCACAGAAATGGTACGACTAGATATAGAAAAATACTAAAGAAACTATCTTGGGAGCTCTTCCTGTCCAAGAAGATGATGGTTGATCTAAGACTGGTCCATGTCTTCAGCCCTGTATACAGCTTCTCGTAGAAAGTAAACCCAGATGCGTTTTACATGGAAGGGCACTGGATGGGTCAAGGACTGATAGCCTTTTCTTCTTGTCTAACAAGATGATGGTTGATGTAAGACTGGTCCATGGTCTCACCCCTACATACAGCTTCTCATAAAAAGTAAACCAGATGAGCCATGATTAGTGAAGGCCTGAGAGCCCTCTCTTACTGTCTAACAAGATGATGGTTGATGCTGTAAGACGGTTTTTGATCTCACCTCTGTGTGCAGCCTCCCGTAGGCGTCTGCCCAAGAGTGGCGAGTGCAGCAGCAGGCGGCGCAGAGACAGGC
Source organism: Glossosoma conforme (assembly GCA_022606575.1). Taxonomy (NCBI): domain Eukaryota; kingdom Metazoa; phylum Arthropoda; class Insecta; order Trichoptera; family Glossosomatidae; genus Glossosoma; species Glossosoma conforme. Next base: position 1,419,358 of record JAGTXR010000039.1, read on the forward strand.
GGCCGGGGGCGCCTCCTGCGTAAGCGCCCAGCGCCCCTAAAGGGCCGCCCATCGCGCCTCCGCCCTCGGCCTTGCGCGAGGACATCGCGCTCACAATCTTAGAACGCCATAGAACACACCCTCCGGATAAGTGGAACGTCAAAGAAGAACGGCTGAAACAAAACAAAGCTATATTATAATAAGCGTATCACACAACAAGTAAGCATCAGTTAGAAATATAAATTGATGTAAGTATCTCAATGTCCAGACGTTTGGCCGAATATATTTTTTAATTGTTTTACGAATATTTTTCTTCCCATATCTGTTCCATATCTGGGAAATATGTTCACAAAACATAACCTCAATTCAGCTTTGTCAGTTGCCGTGCCTCGTCTCAAAATATTTTTGCGCCTAAAGGTCCACCTGGGAACATACATAGTTCCCGATAGCTTCCAGGGCAGAACCAAGAGTACTTGAAGGAACGGCAGCTGTAATATTTGAAGCATATTTTTGGGTGATTTGTTCAACTTTTTTTTATAAGATCGAATAATTAGCCTGACACCCCGAGGCCTGGACCATTTGGTTCTAAGGAGCGGCTTGTCCCGAGTAACACCTATAAGTGAATGAATTATTTAAGCGCGATTTTGAATTAAGAGAATTCTTTAACAAAGGTAAACAGAACTTTTGTATTGAGAGTAAAGACTAAAAGTGAAAAGATTTAAGAATAGTATTATATGCATCTTATATGACGTTTCATCAATAAATCGAAGAAAAATAAACAGCAGTCTCTGGGATAAGAACCACGAGCTTTCGCAATCACGTTCACTTGATAGAAATGTGTTATAAGATGAAGTTTGCTTGTGAATTAGCATGTGGATCAGTTCTAAATCTCCAGTAGCCTATAAAGTATTATAATATCGAAATATATTCTAAACCCATCAAAAACAATGAAATTCTTATATTTACGAGTATCTGTGAAAAAAAACGCAATTGTCTGCTAAGCAACGTATCTATTATTATGAAAATTCACTATGAATAGGTGTTGTTCGCGGAATGACTTTCGTCTAACACCATCTTCAATTAGTGTGCTACTCATATGACAAGCTTAAATAAGTAAGATGTCAGTTTCACATCAGAGAATTGTTTATTTATTTAACGGAAACAATATCAAAATGTGTAACATATAAGAGATAACATGACGCGAGCGATAAGTGCGATGACGTAACACTTATTAATCATTTTAAAAAACTTTTAAAATAACGATAAATGTTAATGAAACGTTAACATGTTAAATCATAGAAAAAATACAATATCAACATAAGAAACAAAAAATATCCATACAGATATGAAATCAATGCAAATGTGTTAATTTATAAATATACTCGTACACATCGTAAACATGCATCTAATAAATCGAGAAAAAGTTTTTTTTCAAATAAAAATAAAAGATTTTTCCGAATTAATCCAGGTGTTTTACTGGGATTTCTATGGAATTTACATAATTCAAAATGTGAGTGAGTAGGCTTAGGTTGTAGGAAAAGAGCAAAAAAATTAATTCACTCTACGTTTAAAACCGCTTCTGTGCCAAGAGCGAGATTACTCGCATTCTTGGCCGTGCCCAGCTGGCCGGCTATAGAAAAAGAGCGAGTATTCTCGCTCTGGTTTGAGCCTCTGTGTCATCATATGTCCTGTTTTTTTGGTTAATTTAAAATATAGAACACACAGTGACATCTCTTGCTGCCATGTTGAAATAATTAACTACTACGTATTGACAAGAATTATCGATAATACATCGATTTTAAAAATAGCATTTGATTTTTCAAAAAAATGACGGCCCTCGGGGTCTCCCCATACGAAAACCGCTTGGCAAAGAAAAGGTTAAAAACATTTAAACTCTAGCCGGCATCGAAACCGAAACATCTCGGTTTGTAAGTGCATGTAATGTTAATGTAACCAAAAAATAACCGTTCCTGGAACTTAAATAAAATATATAAAAACGCTTTTATCACTAGTAACTATGATTATTTACTATCAGACATTCTTGTCCCTTTCCACATACCTCTCATAGTATAATGCATACTGTATATGTAAATGAAAGAGATAAGGATAATTGCAAAAACAAATAGAACTCTTTTTTGTGGTTACGCATTTATAAGTCGAAGATTTCAAAAAGTTTGCAACATTTGATAGAAATCGTGTTTAAGAGGATTAATAAATTCGTTATCTTGATCAGAAAAAACTTTAACAATTCATAATGTTTCGTAATTGAAGGAGAAAGTCTATTTAGCTGTTTTTTCTTCGATGTCTTACAACTGAGTGTTTTTACTTTAATCTGCTGCCTTGCGATCTTTTTTCAGGCATTTCAGTCTCGCTTCAGTATCATCATTCAGAAATATTCGAAAACTCATGGAATCCATTTAAAAAAAATTCGTACAGTTCATAAGATAACCGCTTTTATTGGTTTTATAACACATAAAGAAAAACATATGAATATATTTATAAATTTCAAAAACCAAAAATATTTCAATTGATTATGCTGACAGTTGATAATATAAATATAAATTTTAATAAGAAATTTCCTTAATAAAATTTACGAATTTTTTGTAAGTTACATTCTTCTGCTGGATCATATGGTCTCCACAAAAACGTATGTGCCAAATAGTAGCTTTTATTTTCAAGTCCTATCTATACCTAGAGTTCTGCTGAGTACATAGTTTCCGACGACCTACACCTACTATCAGTGATATTAGGTGTTGGTATATAAAATATTTTTCAGCAATCAAGATTGGATAATTAACCTAGATTAGGCATGAGTTATTTAGTGATAAAAGGAGACTTAATTCAATAAGAAATACATGCAAAAAATATTGACAATAATTGTCAACAAGAGCAACACTCCGAATAGGTTTTTTTTAACCATATCCGCATCATATTTGGAGCATATGGACACCGCAAACTGCCGTTTCATAGTTCTATAATTCTTTATTCTTGTCCCAAAACATCTGTATACCTGGAGGTACACATGGGAACATATATGGTTCCCGAGAGCATCCAGGGTAAGACCCGCAAAGTTGCATAGACTGCGACTGTAGTACCAAAGAGGTATTTGGGTGGTCAATAATCAGCGTTCTTTCTTAAGAACATCGAATGATTAGCACGACACTCCCAAGGCCTGGACATTTTTTTTGTTCTTAAGGGGTGGTTCAACCCTACAGGGGGGGCATGTATAGCACTTAGAGTTAATTAAATCAATTGAAAAAATCAAGCTTGGTCCGGTTTTGAACCGACAGCGTATGAATGATAAACAAACACTTAAGCACTGGACCATGCCGCCCTGCCACATAATGTTTAGCCATCCTCAAAAATGCAAGCACCAACGTCAGTATAGAGACAGGTAATCATTGACACATATTCTGTTATTAAGGGACTCACTGTTGATGTGTGGTGCTCACAATTCACGGGATATATTTAACGTACACACGTGACGTACACGAACTATACTCTTACACAATAAAAAAAACTCTTGAAATTTGCTTTTGCAGGGAGTTAAAACACATTTTAAGATATTATTATCAAACACCAAAAAACAGTTCTTCGCTTTACTCAGTTTTCGGTCACACTAACTCAGGTCCGTTTCTATTTTCTGTGTCAAATCATTGAATATTTGGCTTTGACGATCTTGGCTTACTTTTTAAGTTCTTTTATTGCTCTTCTGCAATCCACCGGCAATAATAAAATTTGGTAATTTCAAACAATGCAATTAGAGAAGAGAGGACAATCGGAAGACAAGCAAGTTTCACAATACATACAATTACATTACGCACTATGGCCAGGTATATTTTACAATATTTTGGCATTGAATTAGAAACTTGATATTTTAAGCAACAACAAAAAAAACAAAACAGTGAAACCCCGTTATTTCGTTTTTCGGCATAATTTGTTAATTTCTAACCCTTTCGCATCGGTTGTCGGCATATGCCGTCATAAGATTTCCCTACCGTTGTCATCGTTTGACGTGATATATCGTTTTACTACTTTCTTAGAATAGTTTTTTATGCATCATCTGATAGCTAAAGGATACAAGAACCAATGTGATATATGAAAATAGACCTTTTCGTTTTTCGGCATAATTTGTTAATTTTTAACCCTTTCGCATCGGTTGTCGGCATATGCCGTCATAAGATTCCCCTACCGTTGACATCGTTTGACGTAATATATCGTTTTGCTACTTTCTTAGAATAGTTTTTAATGCATCATCTGATAGCTAAAGGATACAAGAACCAATGTGATATATGAAAATAGACCAGATAAGTACATTTATGTTTCAAATACTAGTTTTAAGATTGACAGTCTTCTTTAGCCTAGCCATTTCCCATCATCTGGGGTCGGCTCTCCTTGTGAACATTCGCTATGTCTGTCTGTCCTGCGTTACATTCTCGGTCAAACCCAGAGTTTTTAGATCCTTGTTTACAGTTGCAGTCCAGGTTGCCTGTTTTACGATTGACAGTATAATTTGTATTCAAACCAAGCCGTAATGAAAAGGTTAATGGTCCCGACAAACACGTATTAGAAACAATGTTAAATAATCCCGCATAAATTCTTCCTTGATTTTTCAGTTTCCTCGATCTATCGTCTAAATAGTATGGCCCCCTCGCAGATAATATCCCGATTAACTGTTTTTTTGCAAATTCTCAACACTTATTCGTAAATATTATAAAATGGAAGCACACAACTCGGTGATGAAGTTTGAGCCATGCTATGTTGTTAGACCTAGATTGATCATTTTCCTCTATCTGTCGTCTAAATATTATGATGCCCTCACAAATGTTACCCCGATTAACTGTTGTTTTGCTAAATTCTCGATACATAATTGTTAATATTGTGAAATAAAAACACGCAACACGTCCATGAAGTTTGAGTCATGCCAGCGTGTTTGCTTTAGATGTGATACCCACGTGTTTGACCTATATTTTCTGTGTTGTTGGGGGATTCCTGTATGACATCAGCGCATGTTGTTTGTATTATGCGAGTGTAATGAGGCTTTGTTAAAATTGAAGTGCCAAACTACAAAAAAAAAGACTTAGCATTCCGTATTTTTAAATAATATATTTTAATATATTTACGATAAATAAATAAATGTTTTTTAAAGATTTGTTATTTATTATTACGTATTGAAGGGTTCTAGATGTTTCTGTTTCCCGCACTAATCGTTATTTTAGGGACACTTAAAAAACGAAATAACGAAGTCTCACTGTAATATTTTATCAAATGTCAGACTGTTGAGAGCCACTGCATTGGGAAAATAAATCATTCGATTGATTTCGAGGTTATGATGTCCCACTATGAGAGTGATAGACAACAATTACAATCGAAGGAACAAAAAATAAACAAGTGCATTGATGAAGGAAATGTTGTTTGTAAAGGTTTTTCGTGACGACTCAATTAATTATTCATAAAAAGCATAATCGCGTACTTGTTTTCAATTATATCGTACACGTTAACGAGATCAGTCCACGACAACCTTTTTTGTCAAAAAAAACATTTATTGTACATATTTTTTCTTAACCCTTTCGCATCGGTTGTCGGCATATTCCGTCGACGATTCCCCGACCTTTGACATCGGTTGACGTGATATATCGTTTTGCTACTTTCAGTACTCATTGTGACATCTACGGTAGGTAATTGTAAGTGCATGCATTCCCTTTATTAACCTACATGTAATATTTACAGAATTCTGTAAAGCATGTAAATAAATATCGTTAGGTTTCGTCACAGGAGCGATTTTTCTGTAAGCCATATGTGTCACTGCCACCACATGTATGGAGTTATATAATGAACGTTTGTTAAATATAATAGTTTTTTATGCATCATCTGATAGCTAAAGAATAGAAGAACCAATGTGATATATGAAAATAGGCCAGATAAGTACATTTATGCTTCAAATACTAGTTTTCACGCCGTATTGAAAGTATAATTTGTATTCCACCGAGCCGTAACGAAAGGGTTAAATTCATAACGAATGATAATTAATTTAAAACCAGCAACACTGACGTGACTACGACTTTAGATGACTTCTCTGGAAATGGGATGTTAATACTGTTATTAAATTTATTGTAGGGAAATTGATATCTTAACAAATACCCAAGGGGGAAAAATATAAATTCAGGGAAAATGTTAAAGTAACAACTCAGTGGAGAAATTTCCCAAATTAAAATCAGTGATTTGAATCAACCCAACCTAAGCTATTATTACCAAACCTCACATTACCAAACCAAAATTAAAAGAACCTAACTAGCTTAACCTAAATAATATATTTATAATGTCATGGACCGTGAATTGATCATCAATCTTAAAAATCAATATTTGGTAAATTTACGTTAGGTTGTAATAGCTAGGTTTAGTTTAGGTTAGATTTTTTTATGTAAGCACATACAGGAGAATACCGACAGATGGTGATAGTAATTCTGAAGTCTCATATGTGGAAAGGACGCTTACCATGTTGAATATGGCTAAGCGCTGCATTTGGAGTGTTGATCCACCAACGTTATAGACTACAACCCGAGAAACACGCATCATCCTTATTACAGGAATTTACTATGAATGGGTGGACTTCACGGGACGACTTTCGTCTAACACCAATTTTAATTAGTAGGCTATGACTGGCATTTTACGGGCGAGGTATCAAATTCACACCAACCGTGGGGTATTTTAGAGCTCAGAAATCGATTAGAAATCTTTTTTAATCTCCATCGGGGATCAAACGCACGACCTTTGGCTTGCAAAGCAAACGCTTCGACAATTGAGTTTAACCCGCCGGCTATTGAGTCAATTTGATCAAATTTCTGTTTTCATCTTTTATCTGCTACATATACTACTATATATAGTATGACCTCGTATACAATTTATCCATTTTCTGTGTTCAAAACCGAAAAGGTCCTGAAATTCTACGAACTTATTATATTCGTTTCGACTGTCAACGCTGTGATACGTGAAGCTCCGTTCTTCTTCGTCTTCTTCTTCTTTTTCTTCGAGTCAGCGACGTAAAATTTTTTTTGCCCAGTATCTGGACACATCGTGTGTTCCTAACATTAGGTCCTGAGTTGCGCAGCTTTTTGGGCACATGGAGCAGGATCTTAGGTGTGAGGCGGTCTGCAGGTCTCCACAGTCGCACAAAAGTGACTCTCCCTTCCGAAGCATTCCCCTCCGCTCGAGGTAGTCCTTTGTTCTACCAACTCCGGTTCTTAATCTGTTCAGGGATATCCAGGTCGGTCAGTCTAGGTTCTTGCCAGTTGGGAGGCCTTCCTTTGGAGTAATGAAATCCTCTGATGCGACTTTTATTTCTCCATTATTCTGATATAATTGAATAATATACGAGTATTTAGTGCTGACCATTTTCTTGTACGTATTACGAAGAAATGCAAACACCACCTAAAAGAGTGGCACCTAAAGCAGGTGTCCTAATTAGTCAATGGATTTCTTGAATATGCACTAAGCCTCTAGGTGCAAGTTGCGTAATAACTATCTATACATGGACATCATCAGTGCGTAAAGATCCATTCACATCTATCCACAGGCACGTAACGTGTCAGACACGACACATTAGAAAGTAATCCCACCGACGGGCAACGCCGATCTTTATCAAATATAAAGTAGATGAGCAAGAAAGATAGATTATGTAACCGAATATATCTATACCATATCACTCTTTATTTTGAGAATATATTATATAAATTGTTTATACAACTCCTAACTGGAGCATAAGCTCGCCACAATTTGCTACAACATTTCAATCAGCTGCCATTATCGTTTAAAGTAATTTCTGCACTGAGCTATACCGAGTACATACTATGGTTATGTCAGTACCAGTTTTAGACCCTGCGGCGTCCTATGACATTTTTTCTGGTGCCCTATATTGTTTACATTTAAAAAAATCTAAGATTGGTTGCACTCGGCGCCTCTAGCTTATTCGACGCCCTGGGGCACCGAACCACTTCGCCACCCCCTAAAACCTGCACTGGGTTATGTACTACATACTACCAAACCACTGTAATATCCAAGGCATGTTTACATGTTTGTTATTCAGACTTTTTAAAGCGATAAGCTGATAAGATCGAAGCTCTCGAAACTTATATTGTACTATCTGGTTCTACTGAGCGAATCAACCAAAACATTAGACGTAAACGTACCTACACGTAACACTATCCAGTCCGCGCGTTACGCGACTAAGCTTGACCCTCATTGAAAAGGTTTGAGATCTTTGAATTATGGTCGAAAGTAAAAACAACATATATATTGTGTGATCGGCCACTAACGTTTGAAAAAACATCACAAGCTGTGTATAGTCGGCCACTAAGCATTGGCGGAACGATCACACACATGTTGTGTGACCGGCCTTTAACATTCGGCCTGGTGATTACACACATATTGTATAATCGGACTGGATAGTGTTAATATACTTGCAGCATAAATTTTACACTGTACATATTGTTTACACCCATTCACTCAAATTACATAGAGTTGTGTATCTTAAACAAACAACAATAGTTGAGTTGAGCCGCCTCTTAGTACCAAATGGTTCAGGCCTCGGAAGCTTCAAGCTAATCATCCAATCTAATTAAAAATGTTAATCAATGAACACCTTAATATGCCTCAGTTACAACAGCAGCCACCTCTTCAAGCTAACGGGATGTGTTCCAGGGGAACCATCGGAAAGCATATATGTTCCCAGGTGTACCTTATCTACGGATACAAAGATGTCTTGGGAGTCATTAACAATGGTAGCTGACATAATGGTGTGATGTTTGTGGTGACATGGAACTGATATTTAAAATATCTTAGATAAAAACCAAACTTTTAATAATAATAAAAAAATGTACATACTTTTATAAAAATACTTAACTAATATTTTTTTAATATTAGCGTATCAACGTGTGCTATATCTACAAATGAAATATATCAGTAAAAAAAATCTTAATGGTGTTTTATGTTTACTTTCGAACAAGCTGTGCGATGTGGTAATCGTTTTCGAAACCCAACGTGTCCGATTCAAAATACATGCTCAAACATCGGCCATTGAAAGTGATCAGAGTGTTCAAACATTGCGATATCATCTAAATGTGTCGAACATCGGTGAACACGCGTACCCCGATTTACGAGGTGTTTACATTACAAGAAAAACCGCGCAAACTGAAACACGAACACGAGTACATACGAAATTGAAGAATAAGTTCAAGATTATCAAAAAATGTATCCATTGAAGCATTTCAGTGATTTCTTTTATTCATTATCATCGTCATACGATATTTGTTCTTCTAATTGGAGCAAATAGTCGTCACGAACTAACGCCACAAAGCTGTGTTAGCCGCCACAGTCCTCGCCTCATCCTATGTCAGCTCTGCCTCCCGCGACGATGTAGAGTGCATTCTATGTACGACAGCGCGAGTCCGAAACTTAAAGAAAAGACAGGTATAGTTGATGCCCTGCAGAATCCGAAATGTATTGATATCAGCTTGATATAGCTCTTTTAGGCTGATGCCGAAAAGCCTCGAAAAACGATGTTTTGTCTCTTATTTTTGTTCGCTCGCCTGACATGCACATCTAATACTGTTTTAATTTGACATAAAATGACAAGGCGTTTGCATACACCATTTAATTTGTTTTGACAGTTGCTCTATTTCATGTTGGTTCAACTGTCAAATTAAATTTGTGTTTAAGCCGCGATTACTTGGCGGCGCTACATGTCACAGTGCCCCGGCTGTCGTCAGTCGAGTCCCGTCCGGCCGACGAAACGTCATGTAGCGGTCGGGCGGAGAAACCAAGTCTTTATTGAAAATAAATGCGAATTGTTCTTTAAAAAAAAAATCTTTGCTTTGCGACCTGCTCCTGCATCCTTCCTCCACGCGGCCACATGACGAACCCGCGACTTGTCACCTTTTAAAGATGGAGTGATGTCAGCATGTACCAAATAGGTCCAGTTTCGTATCTTTTTCGACCGTAGTATGGAAGGCTGCCTTGTCAGCTCTTTCATCTCATTATTTCTCATAAAGACCACAGTATTCTACACAGCAATCTGCTTTCAAATGTCATTTTATGGCTGAATTGACTTTTGGTGAGACGCCAAGATTAACAGTCGTAAATAAGAAACACATCATAAGATAAGGTTGACAGATAGTTTGGATTCAAAATTCCTAAGAGTTAATACTAGTATATCGAATGAAATTAAAATCTTAACCGCGTTAAACGAGTACAGCGCAAATCAAGGTTTAAGAAGTACTATTTTCTTGTCGTATACTCGCACATACTTATTATGTACATAGTACACTCAACAAATAACATCGTCGATTAGCGAATATTAAAAAAAACTACATAAAGTATGAGGCAATCGTAAAAAACTTATATGCGAAGACGACTGGTATTGACTAAAATATCAACAGGACCAACGACAATAGCACATTTAAATCGCTGTAATATTAGATCACCGAAGTTAAGCATCATTGCGCAAGGACCAAACTTAGGGTGGGAACGTTAATTGTTTAACACATGCCGTTGGTTAGGTTGAGCCGCCCAATAGGAGTAAACGGTGCAGACCTCGGTAGCATCGGCCTTATTATCCGATTTCCTTAAAAAACCATAAGCAAATCACTCAAAATATGCCATGGCTATTATATCTGACATATCATCTAATGATGATATGTCAAACTGTCTACACCTTAACATTGATAAATGTTAAATTATTTCTTTCACCAGAATTAGAATCCTATTAAGTTTAATTATAACATCAACAGTGTTGCCCTTTCTCATGTTCCTACTATAAAGGACCTTGGCGTCACCCTAAATAGTAAATTATCTTATCACGACCATATTGATAGTATTGTGAACAAGTCCCTTAAACTTCTAGGTTTTATCAATAGAATCACTAAGGATTTTAAAAACCTGAGCTCCATCAAGGTCCTTTACTGTTCTCTGATTCGTCCGCAGCTAGAATATGCTAGCGTTATATGGTCTCCCTACTATCGAACTCATATCGACCGGATTGAATCAGTCCAACATCGCTTCTTGTCAAGAGTTGCACGATTGATCGGCCTTGAGAGAGGTAGCTACTCCTATGAAGATATAGAGAGGCGACTTAATGTATCTACATTAGAGAGACGTAGAACAGTGACTGACTTGCTGTTTATTTTTTAAATTATGAACTCCATAATCGATGACTCGACATTATTGCAGGAAATTACGTTCAATGTCCCCTCCCGGTTCACTAGAGGCAGTGACCTGCTACATGTAAGGACATCCAAAACCAACTACGGATTCTATTCTCCTATGTTAAGAATGTGTAGACTGGTGAACTCCTCTAGTGACTTGGACTTTTTCGGGGTGGACCTTCCAGCATTTCGCAGATCCCTCTACTAATGTACTAGATCTGTTTTTTTACTCATGTTCATGTTTTGTCTAAATGTATTGTCTTAGCTATTATATTGTTCTGTTTTACCATTTCGTTTATTGTATTTTCTATTTTAAAACCGTATGTATTGGCCTAGGCCGTTAATAAAATAAAATAAAATATGTCAGACATATGAAATGAAAGCCGTCGAGACCCATATATGTTCTCAGGTGGACCACCAGGTGCAGATATGTCTTGGGACAAGCCATCGACATTGATAACTGATAAAACGGCGGCAGTTTGTGAAGATTACAAGTTCCAGATATGGAACAGATATGAAATAAAACTCAATTACATCATTAAATATTTGTTTATATTCCGTTTAAACCAAATGAACGAAATTTCATTATATCCCCACTCTTTTAAATACACTTTGATGTACTAAAAGAATTTCCTCATAGGTCCGAATTTAAGGAAGTTGTTTTTGTGTAATAAATGTGCTTGTTGTCTAAATCGGCATTCATAATAACAGTTTTTTTGTGCATGGCACTTTAGACCTTTTATTATCTCATATTGAATTATGGACAAAATGAGATAAAAATTTCGCAATAAGTACTGTTTAGTAAATATGTAATCAAATAATATTATTAGTACAATATTATTTACAAGCAATTAAAAATCTAACAAATGTGTAAACAACTATGAAAGTTTTACAAGATTATATGACATTACATTATGACGAAGGCAAATATTTTTTATGCTAATGTTTTATAAACATTTTCGATTACCAAATATTATAATATATACAAATAATTATCAAGGAAATATTTATACGACAAATTAAATATTTTATTTGCATACAATAATTTAAAAACATAAACATAATGAATGTTGGCATTTACTTGCATTTTTATATAAAAGATTACTTGATTTCGATATATACGGAAAGTCATGGAAAAATCTGTCCTGAATCAATAATGTACTATACTTCGAGGATTAAGTTGGGTTAGGTTGGATTAGATAAGGTTCAGTTTAATCAAGTCGCTTACTTTACTCATAGTTATAATTCTAACATATTTCGGTGTTTAATCAAATCATCGCTTTTATTAATTCCCTGCGACATAAATAATAGTGATAAAAAAAACAAGCTATAAATGTTTAAGATATAAAAAAATTACCCTCATTTCTTTATTCATTTCCAATATTATTGTATAATAGTCTAAAAACACCATAGTAAATAAATATAAACAAAAACCAGTGGTTCTTAATATGTATTCAGGAGTTTCGCAAAGAGGTCCGTGAAATGTAAAAATATATAGAATTGTACTTAAACAATGGGCCACACACTTTTAACCTGTTGGCATATATCGTTAGCGGTAGCCGTGATATATCGTTTTGCTACTATCTTAGAATAGTTTTTAATGCATCATCTGATAGCTAAAGGATACAAGAACCAATGTGATATATGAAAATAGACCAGATAAGTACTGATTATCAGCTTGATATAACTCCTTTAGGCTGATGGCGGAAAGCCTCTAAAAACGATCTTTTGTCTCTTATTTTGTTCGCTAGCCTGACATGCACATCTAATGTTAAGTGTATTAATTAATATTAATGAATATTAATTATACAATGTTAAACGGTATTTGCATACGCCAAAACATTTGTTTTGACAGTTGGCCCATATCATGTTGGTACAACCGTCATCTTGAATTCACTTTTTCTGAGCGGCTATTGGCAGCGCCGAGATGTCAGTGCGCCGGCAGTTGTCAGTTGAAGTTTGACTCGCGACCGTCATAGCGCGCGCGCCTAGGGAGTTCGCTATGACGCGCGACGTTTATGACAAATAAACGCGTATGGTGAAACAAATACAAGTTCTTTATATTGTGAACCTGATCCTGCATCCTTCATCCAGTAAAAGATATCTAAATAAGAGAGGAGGATATCAGTACAATTATGCTTCAAATATTAGTTTTACAATTGACAGTATAATTTGTATTCCACCGAGCCGTAATGATAGGGTTAATCACGATTTCAATTGCTGTTTACTAGCATTTTCCTGTAGCGCACTTTTTAATCACATGCATTAAAATTGAACGGTGACGTATTTTATGCTCCACGTGTTTAAAATTTAGTGACTCATCAAAGGTTATGGAACCACTGTACTTAACGTTTATTTATTTACCTTGATTATATTATACATTTAATTACATATTCCTAGAACGCAGTAACTTAATGGTCTGTCAAAGAATGAAATTTCTTAGAAAAAATTTTTTTTTTTGCCAGCAGGTATAGCTCAATAATATATAGCCAATCTTTACCTTCACACTATCGTTTATCTTCGCCCCGATGCCCTGAAATTCAATATAAAATGAACATATGAGTACAGGTCATCGCCAACGAAAGGTTTACAAAGTAGAGTTGTTCGCTTGCTCATGCTCAAACCTAACTTAGCCGGCGGGTATAGCTCAATGGTCAAAAATTGCTTTGCAAGCCAAAGGTCGAGGGTTCGATCCCCGACGGAGATTGAAAAAAAAGGATTTCTGAGCTCTAAAATACCCCCGGTTGGTGTGAATTTGATCCCTCAGCCGTAAAATGCCAGTCATAGCCTATTAATTAAAATTGGTGGTAGACGAAAGTCGTCCCGTGAAGACCACCCATTCATAATGAATTACTGTAATAATAAGGATGATGCGTGAAGTCTATGATGTTGACGGATCAACGCTCCACATGCAGCGCTTAGCCATATGCAGCATGGTAAACGTCATAGAATTCTACAGATGAGACTCCATAATTACTATCACCATCTGTCAGTATTCTCCTGTATGTGTTTACATAAAAAAAACACTAATTTTTAGTTGGTGCTGATGATGAGAGTTGACTGCGAAACCGTTAGACAGTGAGTTTTGATGAAATTTAAACCACAGCGATTTTACAAAGTGTATTATTTCATTATTTATGTTTAATTAATTCCCTCGAACTTTCTAAGTAAAACAAAACAAAAAATATTAGCACTTTTAATTTTAACCCTTTCGCATCGGTTGTCGACATATGCCGTCAAAGATTCCCCGACCGTTGACATCGGTTGACGTGATATATCGTTTTGCTACTTTCAGTACTCATTGTGACATCTACGGTAGGAAAATGTAAGTGCAGTCATTCCCTTTATCAACCTACATGTATTCTTTACAGGAATCTGTAAAGCATGTAAATATCGTTAGGTTAGGTTAGGTTAGGTTCCCTTTATCAACCTACATGTATTCTTTACAGGAATCTGTAAAGCATGTATATATATTGTTAGGTTTCGTCACAGGAGCGATTTTTCTGTAAACCACATGTGTCAATGCCATCACATGTATGGAGTTACATAATGAACGTTTGTTAAATATAATAGTTTTTTATGCATCGTCTGATACCTAAAGCATAGAAGAACCAATGTGATATATAAAAATAGGTCAGATAAGTACATTTATGCTTCAAATACTAGTTTTAAGCAAAAAATGGTTTGAAAAATTCACGCCGTATTGACAGTATAATTTGTATTCAACCGAGCCGTAACGAAAAGGGTTAAGCAGTTAGTGTTGACTGCAGTGACTCTATCAACAAAACGTTGCAAAACTTTCTAGAAGGGTTTGGAGACAGATGCGATTAAATCCGTCTTTGAGACAACTTTCAAACTCGGCCAAAACTTGATAAAAAAAAAGGCGATTTAATATTATAAAAATAAGTGCGATAAATGTACAATATTAAGGACACAATATGACAAAAAAACACACTGTGAAGCTACTACTAATTGGATTATATTAATAATTATTTTTATCAATTTATCAGAAAAAAATAATCGATGAACATAGGAATCGGATTTACGACTGTATACTTTTGACTCAACGGTATTTTAACCCTTTCATTACGGCTCGGTTTGAATACAAATTACACTGTCAAATAAAACTAGTATTTAAAGCATAACTGTACTTATTTGGTCTATTTCCATATATCACATTGGTTCTAGTATCCTTTAGCTATCAGATGATGCATAAAAAACTATTCTAAAAAAGCAGCAAAATTATATATCACGTGAACCGATGTCAACGGTCGGTGAATCTTATGACGGCATATGCCGACAACCGATGCGAAAGGGTTAAGATACTGAACATAACACAAGTGGTACAGGACAACAAGACATGCCGATACAGATAATGATAAAAGGCAAAACTAAGGAAGAGAAACCAACGACTATACTGAAGCTTTAGTTCTGTCCTTGTAAGTAAAGATTTTTCCTTTTTCAAAAAAAAATGTAGAAAAAATATATATAGTCGCGTGTTGTACTCTACAAGTTACACACAAGGTTAGAATATACGTCTGATAAATAGTTGAAGAACGTAGGAGCCTATTCCATGTCAGCCTCGTTAAACGCTCGTGTAGCCCCGACGATTTCCCTGATAACAGCAAGGGACCGTCAGAACTAAGTAGCAATTCAGGAAAATCAACACAGAATGCGTCTCCTGTTCTCATGGATGATGCACTCGACGAGAGAGTGTCTCACCGTCTGTAAGTAAAGTTAAGAAATGTTAAGTACGAATGAGACCTCATGGGAACATATCGTGTCGTTATATGGGTTGAGCAGATGCTTACGTTTACAAGGGATATCGGAGGCATGAAGCTAATCAGCTGCCTTATCTTCACTCCTTGGGATCATATCCTGCAGGCCGTAAGGGGCAATACTTATCATATACACGGCGAACTATAACCCTAATATATGACTTAGGATGAGACAAGAATAATGGCAGTTAACAGATCTTTTTGGCGGCAATTTATGCTGACCATATGCGCCAGTCAGGGAGTGAATATGAAAGTTGAATAATTTTAATTATTTGACATCCTAAGATATTTTATAAATGGAAACCTATCCACCACTATTTTTTTTCCTTTTTTAAAACAGAATTGCAAAGTATGTACTCAATCCACCACGTAAAACTAAGTGTGAACATAAGTGTACTACATATTTATTTTATAATCATGACTAATTAATATATAACATTAAGGATATCAACTGACAATACTTGTTGAAACTGCATAATTTCAAATTAATTTTAATTAAAAAATAATAAATTAAAAATCATTAATTGTATAATGTATTTTTTCAATTGTTTTACCAGCACACATAAACAATATGTAAATATATGTGTAGGAACTAATTACTTGTCCATACCTATATAAGCCACTGCCAGTTTTTATTTTATCATAATTGAAGATGGTTTCCAGGGAGGCCGAAACATGTAATCATTTAAAATAAGTGTGAATCAAAACTATTTTTTTTTAATTAAAATTTATTTAAAATTATAATTAATACGTCATATAATAATTTACAAATCGTATATAATAGTGCAGGAAATTTGTTGATGAAACTTATAATTTTCATGAATACCTTTCAGACATATGAAAAATTCAAAATAATTAAATATGCGAGTAATTAAATGTACATACGTTTATGCTATCAACAAAACAACATGATTAAAGTGCTAAATTCTCGATTGTTGCCAAAAATAAACCCTTCAGAATACTTTATTATTTAAATTCAAAATGCAATCAATAACAATTGGCAAAACATAAATCAAATTTAAAAATACTTACAACGATTATAAATCACCTGTCACTTCAGTTTAATTAATGATTTTTATTTCACCAAGCACTCTTAACAAATACACTGAACCTCTTAAAAAATAGCTTTTGCACAAACACTTTTTTAAGTATTTTTTTATTTATTATTATATCAATTATTTATTCCGGTAAATAATTAAAATGGTGGTCCCTCGTTGGCAGATCTTCTGTGTGAGCTTCTTTGACCTTATCAATCACTTTCCAATCTGTAACAATGCAAAAAAAAAACATTAAAACAAAGATCGTGGAGCACTTTTAAAACCATAACCACAACTCAAAAATGACAACATCAGTAGAGTTTAAATATAAGAGAAATGCAGATAATACTTTGTTGGCGAAATTCCTTTGAAGTATTGACACTTTTGATGATCCCAAGTTAAGACGTTGTTAACTGACAAACATGACATTTCGAAATAATTTGAATTTTTTCTTGACATTTATGTTTAGAAATATTAAGTAAAAGCCAAATATTTTTCTTCAAACATCACAATGATTCCAAAATATTAAATAGAAACAAGTCATTCCATGCATAGGATATTTAATATGAAAATTAGTTAGAATCAATTCTTCAATAGTTTATCATGTATTTGTCAGTTAGTAACTTCTTGCCTTGAGTTATAAACTTGTGGTTTAAAACATATTTTTCATAGTTATGTTTGAAATAGCTAATCTAAATTATATAATTTACCGGTTCTATTAAAGCAGCGCTAATGAAAATGACCGATAAACCTAATATACCTCAAGATATAAATGAGAAGAGAATAGCGAAAAAAAATATATAACCATTATTGTGGTTTAAGACTTTATATAATCATATTTTTAGATTAGTCCTCTACCTTTAACTTACCACAAATATGCCTAGATTATACAGTCTTTAAATTGAGGAGACTGTATGCATCAACTAGGGAGCAGATGCCGCAGGAGAACACATAACTAAGCTACATATTTTTCAAAGCAATCATTATCTAGAATGTCTGATGAAAACATAATGTATTTGGCAAAACTTAAGTTTGGACACATGAATTGGGATGAAATTGATCTATCAGCAGGCAGAATGAATTATCTAGCGGCTATTTGTGGTGAACATATGCTTCAATCCTTAATTTTTGTAGCAGATATGGCAAAGATACATTTTTTAATATAACTAAATACTCAACACTAGTAATATCCTCCTCTCTTTAAAAGGTTGTTATTAAGTCGCGTGATAGCAGTATAAAGAGCAGATTATGAACACAGACTTTTTCTGAAGCACATTGACATATATTTACGATAAACTTTACAAACATATGGCCCGGACCTAGTCACAGCATTCGGCCGGGCCAAAATACAATATGCTCTCGCCGACGGTCGGCACACGACTCCCGCGCTCGTGATGGGCTGTCGCCCAGCGCCACAAGTAGCGGTCTATATAACTAACGTAACACCCGTGACTGGACAAAATTCCAATATGGCGACACATCACGTACGACAGGCGAACAGAAATAAGATACGAAATATTGTATATCGAGGTTTTCGATACCAGTCAGCAAGGGATATATCATGCTGATGTCACTAGTAACACAGACTCGTAAAGGAGTGCACTGCGGAGTACTCGTAGATACCAGTATGAAAAACCACTCCATAAAGACAAACGTCTTAGATTTCCCAATGAGATTTTTTGTATGAAAATAATCTAAAAAAATAAACGTAGGGAAATCCGAATTTTTCATGTTTTTGCAGAAAGCAAGGTCTAATACATTTGGTAGGATTACCCAACCACGTTTTTTGTCACATGGTAAAAAATAGTAAAGCAGCAAACGTGTTTTTATTACTGGGCCGAGCAATCTTTAGCTATGGATACGGCCTATTGTTTATTGGAAAACAATGCGACATTCAAAAGTTTGAAATGAGAACGCGGGCATTCAGAAAAATCAGTTAATAAGCTCTTGACACGTGCATTTATGAACAAGGTAATTTGAAATATTGGAATTAGACAATAACGGAATATAATTGTGATAATTATTATGTAGAACAGGGAATATCTATATTTTTATTTATTTGTGATAAAGAGAAAAAAAAAACTATTTAAATTGATGCTACTTGTTATAGATCATATGCATATTAGAATATGCGGCACCAGTATGCGATCGATCGGCCCATTGTAATCAAGTGGATACTGTCCTGAATGATGCATACAGAGTCGTCACAGGCTGCCTCAAGCCAACACCCATTTTAAAACTATACCCCTTGGCTGGTATCGCACCACCAAACATAAGACGCAAACTCATATGCGCCGAAGAAATGCGTAATCAACCAACCGTCCCACTGCTTGTGGAGTCAGAAAACCCCAACACCCAGACTGAAGTCGCGAAGCAGCTTGTATCCTGCTTCATGTGCCCAACAAGCTGCACACCCCAAGACCTAATGCTAGGCAACACACGGGCTATCGATGTTGCCAAATACTGGGCAGAAATAATATGACGTCGCTGACACGAAGAAGAAGACTGGAAAAATCCTTAAGTTAGGTTAGCGAGACAGCCAGTGCACCGGTTGTCCCGTGCGCCAAATTTCCCGTGCACCAGACGTCCAGTGTGCCCCACGTTGCAGATGAGTCGTTGACCGAATTGTCTGTGGACGATAGGTCGTGACATCAGTTAAGAGTGGTCAACCAAAAAAAGTGATTTTTCTTTGTGTTTTAATATTTTTTAAGAACGGATGGTGCACAGTTAAGTGTCTGATTAACGTATATACACGTAATTATATAAATCTATAATACTTTATTATTTTTACTAATACTATAAGTAATAAATACTATCTAAAAAAATATAAGTCTATAATAAATTCTACAATCGTAATTATATAATACTAACTCGTAATTATATATATATATATATATATATATATATATATATATATATATATATATATATATATATATAATTACATCGTATTTGAGTATTAATTCAATAATATTTAGTACTAAATAATATTAAAACGTATTTAAAAAAATCAATAGGTTAAATTTCAATGCGTGGAAGGCCGTCGATACGAAACGAAAGCGACCAATTAAATTTTATTAACGTTTAAAACCCGATATTTAAGAAACGAAAGTTATAATAATACGATATTTTACCAAGAAAAATATGAAGTAGAAAATTTCCCATTAAAATTGATAGAAAATAATTTAATTGAAATTAGATATGTTGGCATGAGACAGTCGTACGAGTATGTATATACACGTGTATGATATGTAATTTCATTATCCTCAAATTAATACGGTGGAAAGTCAATTTACAAAAAAAAACAGTCGACCATAATTTACTAATGAGTAACAGTAAAAATCTTCATTTCTAATATTATAATATTTCTTTAAATTATTAGTATTGATATAAATATACATATGCGAAAGAGTCCTGTAATGTCTATTTTATTGATAGAAAATATAAGCATTCTTTGTAATGACATCAGCATAATATAGCCCTTGCTGACTGGTACCGAAACCTCGATATACAATCTTTCGTCTCTTATTTCTGTTCGCTTGTCGACATGCATATGTCGCCATATTGGCATTTTGGACTAGTTATATAGACCGCCGCTTGTGGCGCTGGGCGACAGCCCATCACGACCGCGTGAGTCGTGTGCCGACCGTCGGCGAGAACATATTGTATTGTGGCCCGACCTGAATGCTGTAACTAGGTCATAAGTTTGTAAAGTTTATAGTAAATATATGTCAATGTGCTTCAGAAAAAGTCTGTGTTGTTAATCTGCTCCTTATCCTGCCACCACGCGACTGAATAACAACCTTTTGGAAATAGAGGAGGATGTTGGTAATAATATATAAAATTAAACACACAATAATCAATAATAATATTTATAATAGTCAATATTTATTTTTGTAGAAAAGAAACTCTCCAACATAAATATAATTTTAATTAAAAACATATTTACTGTTGTTCACCGAGTTTGGTGTAACTGTAAGTTTACATTGTTAATGTACATTTTTTAAATGTATTTATTGGTGTGTAAATTAAAAATATATGATTAAATGAAATCATAGACAATTGTTCATCATCGCCTTGATTCGATAAGCAATCGTATTTATCGCAACATCAATTAATTACGTTAGAAATATATATATAGTATGTCTCAATAATGATTAAAATAATATCTTCTAACAACAGTCGAGTCAATAGCAAAAAGTTTTAAGTGGATTTCCAAGACGATAATCGGCGGAGCATGAAATGAGTCTTGGAAACTGTCGCAAACCTTATCGACTCCCAGAGGTGTAAGACCTGCAGCGCGAGTATCAGACTAGAGACACGTAGGGTAAGCACTTAAAAAGTAATACGCTTTTAAAAAAGATGTAAAAGCTTATCTTCTACAATTTACAACATGATTCTTATCACAAGAATTAAAAATACAGCTGTTTTATTTCCCAGGCACTGATCTCTTGCCGTTTAGGAAGAAGACTGACGTACAGCATACTGTAAGAGCTCTTTCCCACGGACGTCCAGTTTTGCAAGATCGGTTTATTACTAGATACCGCAAAAATCATACCTGTGTTCACACAGAGAAGTTTGCATCCTGTTTTTTACGGGATAGCATTGGCAGTCGGAGAAGAAAATTCAGACACAATGTACGTGAATACTGGTACTTTCGCCGCCGAAATCAATGCAAAAAAATATGATTTTGGGGTCACCCAGTCGTACAACTACGATCTAGATTAGGCACATTTCGTTATCTCATGGTTGATTTGAGAAAGGGTGAAACCAATTTTTTGACAAGCTTTTAGAAAAACTAAAGAATAATCTAAAAAAACATGATACAAACATGATAAAATGCATAATGCCTGAAGAAAAGTTAGCAATATGTTTGAGGTAAGAATAAAGAAAAAATCCGTATGCAGGATGCTAGTGGGACACTTCCATTAAACAATGTACGTAACTAACCTGGATACCGTTTTTTATTGGATACAGTCATCCGGTTTGTAGTGGCAAAACCGTACAGCACATTGAATTTTTGCGGTATCCTGCAAATCGAATGCCCATGTGAATTTTACCACAGTAGCACGTATACTACAAAACGTGATCCTGCGAAAAACCGAACCCGCAATAAACGGGACGTTGCCGTGGGAAAGGGCCCTAATGTTTTTCAGTTTTGAATACGTGACGGCGGTTTGTGAATGGGTTCGGGAGTCTACAAGTTATACGTATATTGATCTAATTCTTCAGGAGTTTAAGATTATATGAAGGGATAACGTACTGTACGTTGATACACGTAGAATACTGAAAACGATTTCTTGAGAGCGGTACATCGAATAAACAGTGCTCAACGTGATATATATTAAAACTGATCAAATAGTACTTTACTATTTAAATTTTGGAAAGGATATCAAAGAGAATTCTAAAAAATAAAATTGATAAAACAATAGTTTTCACAAAATTGTGGCGACCCAACATGCTTAAGTTAAGGATATGAAAGTAGAAGACACATGTTGGAACCTTCGACTATCTGCTGTAGCCGAAATTTGACCAAAATTAGACGCACAAAAACAACCGTAACTGTAAGACACAGAAATGAGCATCAAAAAATAATTGTATCAGTAAATATGGTGAAATCAGTATATCTAGGATGATCATGTTTCAACATAAAATGATATGCTGAAGCCGATGTTTGACCAAAGTTAGATACACAATCGTAACTGTCCTGCTAAGACACAGAAATGAACATCAAAACATAATTGCGTCACTGAGATTGATCAAAATTAGACATGAAATTTGAAGGAACTTCTATTACACAATTATTTCACTAAATATGGGAACATCCTCCCTCTCTTTAAAATGTTTTTATTCAGTCACGTGGTGGCAGGATAAGGAGCAGATTAACAACACATAGACTTTTTCAGAAGCACATATATATTCCGATAACTTTACAAACTTCCGGCCCGAGCGGAGCAACATGCCGGGCTGGCCATAATGCGACCTTTTCGCGGTCGTCGGCACACACTGACTGCCGTGCGGCGCCGTGGTCAGTCACACCAGCGCCGCAACTGGCTATCTATATAACTAACGTCACACCCGTGAATGGACTTGCACAAAATGCAAATACGGCGACACATATATGTACTGAAATAAGAGACGAAAGATTGTACATCGAGGTTTTCGGTACCAGTCAGCAAAGGCTAATCATGGTGATATCAATGGTTAAATTAGTATATCTGAGGTGATTGTGTTCCAACCTCTAACAATATGCTGCAGCCGAAGATTGATCAAAATTAGACACGAATTTTTCGAACTTCTAAGACACAGAAGCGTACTAACAGTGGAGCAAACATTTCCGCGTCCGGCCAATTAAACCTGAACACGTTGTTCCTTTTTGCGCGATATTCTTGCGGAACAGTCGAAGAAAAACACGTCGATCCGATTCGGTGGTGTTAAAGTCTGAACCATGACGAATAAAGACACTCGGAATGGATAGGAAGAATGTACTAATTAGGAATATATTATCAAAATATTATAAAAGATCAAAATTTGAGCTTCATTTTTAAACGTCTCAGCTTGAAGCTCTACACATGTAATGTAATCGGCAAAGCTTTGACTTAAATAACTGACATTGAAAGCTTAGATTCTAGCGGCTTATAATAAATGATAACTTAAATAGAGAGTGAATATGGAACAAATCAAAAATATTGACCACTTTCGGAAAATAAATTAGAGTCATGGCCATATATTTTTGGCTTTCAGGTTCAGTTCATAGTTCTCGTCTTTTCTATAGATAATATTACAATCATATGTATGTTCAAGCACAAATATAGTAATTGTCAAGTCATAATTATCTTTATATTTTTGAATGTGTTACTAATTGAATAATAAACACGACAATAATGTATTTAAAGCGAGATATATCGGTTGTTAGGAAAACCCCATCACGTGCAATTAAGATCTACGTGTTGATCGAAGCGTGTCGCAAGCATCTGTTGAATTCCCAGGAATTGACCTCTAAGAAGAGTTTAACAAAATCTTGTTAATAAACCGGGGAATAAATTACTTAGAACGTTGAAAATATAATAAGATAAATGGATGGCGTTGGTTCAAATTTTGAAATAAGCGTTCTTTGTTATTTGATATGATGACGACAGCACGGTACATGCAAACATACTTTTCCAAAAACCCTGCACAATCATAAAAAATGTAACTTGATACAATTAAAATATGGGTAGCCTCGTTAAGGTAAGCATTTCTAAAACAGAAGCATGTGTTTTCTACACAAATGTCAGTTACTTCTAACGGAATAACTGTAGCTCTAAAGGAGGATGTCCAAGGATAGTTAATCTAAGAAAAGGTAAAGTATTTTGCATCGACCAAGTTTAGAGTAGGAACTTGCGTCGCGAAAACTAAAGATATATTTTTTTATAACAAAAATATTGTCGTGATTATGCACGACGATTTTTGATCGACGTCTTCTTCGTAGTATCAATCCGGTGGATTGGTTTGCAGCAACACAATCATGCATCTAGATCTCCACTCCTCTCGATCCTCTGCAGTCCTCTTCAGCTCAGCATAAGAGCTACAACTAATGACCTCGAACACTTGCTGCAAATACTCCGGTCTAGGGCGCCCTCTGAAGTTTCTACCCTCAACCATCCGTTCCACAATGTCGTGAAGAAGACCATCGTGGCGCATGATGTGACCGATCCATCGGGCTCGCCTCTCTGAGATGGTTCTTACTAGGTGCCTATCTTCCTTGATTATGCTGAGAGCCTCATTGTTCGTGACGTGGTCTCTCCAGGAAATTCCGAGAATTTTTCTGTATGACCACATCTCAAAGGCGTCTAGTCTATTTTTATCACTTTCAGATATGCAATTTCAGATCGACGAACAACTGTTAATTAACTATACCTTTTCACAGTATTAGTCCTGAGCATTAGTTTGTAGCAAAAAAATGTGCATCTTTTTTTCTACTGCTATCTGTTTCCTGCTATCCTTTTCAACATAATATATGAAGTAATATTTATGTCATTAAAAACTTGTTGCAAATAATATTGTACAAGGCGCCCTCTGTATGTTTCCTCCACAATTAATAATTACATCATATCATAAAGAAATCCTTCATGGTTTCTCTCCTCTTAACAGACTCCAAATTCACAGATCCTCGAATACGGCAGTCGCTTTTGAATTGGACCCCTAAGACACTTATTGAATCAGACTGATTCAATTTAAAAAAAAAAAACTGCACATGTGATGACACTAGCAAAATAATAATAGTACCTGACATCAGCATGTTATATCCCTTACTGAGTGGTACCGAAACCTCGATATACAATCTTTCGTATCTTATTTCTGTTCGCTTGTCAGACATGAATGTGCCCGCCATATTGGCATTTGGGACTAGTGATATAAACCGCCGCTTGTGCCACTGGGCGAGAGCCTATCACGAGCGCGGCAGTGGTGTGCTGATGGCCGAGAAGGTCGCAGTACGGCCGGCCGGCGTGTCATTCCGCCTAGGCCGGAAGCTTGTAAAGTTTATCATAAATATATGTCAAAGCGCTTCTGAAAAAGTCTGTGTTATTAATCTGCTCCTAATCCTGCCATCACGCGACTGAATAACAACCTTTTTTGAGAGAGAGGAGAATGTTATACCTTAAAGTCTTATCTTCAAATCCATGAAACACAGACGTTCAATTACTAAGCCTATCTAATCGCATATATCGAAGACACTACTATTCCGAACATTCATAATTGATCCCACGTACACCTTAGCTCTCTAATCTCTTCCAATACTCGGGACGAAAAGTCTCTTCTGTTGATTTTATATCATCAAATATAGAATTAAGAATGCTCTCGCTCAGCATATGTGATCCATCAATTAGAAATTCTGGCAATGGTATAAAAAGTAACTTTGGTGAAGCCATAATAATTATTTTAAAGGATGCCACGTGATTTACCCGTCTGAGGCTTGACGGATCAGATCCGCGCAGTCACAGCCTAATGAGATAAACGCGCGGACGACGATCGTCCGGACGGTGCCGAGAGCGAAAACAATGATGGGATGATTACATGCGCTTTTCGATCGTATAATGGATACGAATTGCACAATCGCTGAGCAATCCGTAAAAAAGGAAGTGGCACAGAAACAGAGATATATTACAAGTGACAAGGATTTAAATTTGTGTAAAAGATAGCCTTTGAAGACGTTCAGATGGAACGCCTTGACACAACAAGGGATCAGACTGTTTAACCAAATCGCCTCGGATGTTGATATATTTCACGTAAGGGAGGTCCAATTCAGACATGAACTCCACGAGTTTCTTTGGAGGAATAATTTGTTAGCGTCGTCTGTTTGGTGAGCATCGGGACTTTCTGTTGGTTGTCTTTATTACTTTGTTCTTAGTACTTAATCGTAAGTACTTAAATTTGTATATAGTGTATTTTTTTTCTTTAGTGATTAATTCTTATTGTACTTCAGAAATGAATTGAGTTATTCAAATTTGTAACGTTTCTGTAAGGGAAAAAAATAAATTTAAGAAAATATAATTTGAAAACATATGGAAAGAATTAAAATCCATTTTTTTTAGAATGATCCCTATAACAGTCGCATTATCTTGCTTTGAAAAGATGGGGAAATCGAGTAATTAAATTACTGTATTTTCGTTCTTCTTTAATTTTAATTCAAAGTTGTTTTTTGTAAGTGACACGATATTTTACTTACATTTAATGGATGAAGTTAAAGACGATGTCTACAAATCATCTTATTTTAATTAAATGTAGGTAAGAGTATGTTTCAATAGAATGACTTAACACTAATTTCGAATATTGTATATTTTTAGGTATTAAACAAAAAAAATGTGTTTTAAAAAAACGATTATCTTGCTCACATCAAAATTTAATGGTTGAATAGTTTAGACATTAAAAAAAAACAATTTTAACTGTTTGAAACTGGACGGGTATCTCAAACAGTAATTAATATTTTGTCGTGTAATTTGGCACACATGTCAGTGACAGTAGTGCCAACATAAAAATATTAATTCGAATCGCTTAGCCCGCTATAATAATATCAAGATTTACCAGTATTCTTTTGTCATAGTAGTTTATCCCTTTATTTGGATTAAACAGTCTAATAAAGTGACTTTCGAAGCATATCAACAAATATAATGTATTTTCACGAATATATACATTATTGTACTACTTTCTAGCAATATACATCAATTTGTAATTGTTATACAATTAATTTGGATAAAAATTAAATAAATTACTGAACTTCCTTACGTCCAAAAGGTTGTATGTATTAGAAGAAGTTTTCCAAATTATCATAGAAATCATAATATAATGTATTAAGTTCTGTAACGGCTACGATGATACGCTTAATTTGAAACTATATTTCGGTAGGATATTCATATATCAACACATAAGTTGGTAAATCTATACAGGAGTATGATAAGAGCTTTGGACGCCTGCCATCTCTAAGGCTTACAGTTACAACAGTAGATCTACAAAAAGGGTTTAATGTGACAATCCATCAATGTGATATAGCCGAATATGTCTTCTGCAGTTGAGTATCAAATAATAGAATGCTATTTATGCTATTTATACTATTAGCATTCACTTTGAGATCCATCTGAAATGGACGTCTATTATTATTTTACCGTGTTTTAACATGGATCACGTTAATCTCCACGTGATCCATGTTAAAACAAAGTAAATTAACATTATCTAACAAATTCTATAAGCTGATCTTTTCAGTATGATTCATGGAAAGTTTAGACTTATCGGTTAAGCAGATTAACAATGGCTCCAAAATAAAACATTATTCATATAATTAGCATGCTTGTACTCGTATAATTGGTATGTTTTGTTGGAGATCAGGTAATTAGCCCGACACTCGAGGATTAGACCATTTAGTCCTAAAGAGCAGCTTAATCCAATCATCGATACGCGGTTAGCAACAGACGATGAGGCATCCAATTTTTGGTCCGCAACTAATGTTGCTTAAAACTACGGTGATCTAACGTAAATTAGAACGTTGACACCCACATGCAGAGAAGATTCTTAAGATTTGATATGAGTCGAGAGCTGAGGCATCCTCACTTAAGTCAGATCATAAAGCAGAGTAGCTATTATAGGTCGGTTACCTTATGAAATATCTCTCACTAATGTTACGCTAATGTTACATTAAGGAATGTAAAAAACGCTAAATTACTTCAAAATAATAGCAATTGTAATATAAAATGTGTCATGTTCATCAGTATAATTAATACACGTTTGATATTGAGTGACAAACCATAGTTCCAGAAATGCAATTCAGTAAAAATGATTTTCAGCGACTGCAGTAGATTGTCATAAGTAAGGTTACTAACGCTAACGTTAACG
The DNA here is from genome assembly GCA_022606575.1 of Glossosoma conforme. Taxonomy (NCBI): domain Eukaryota; kingdom Metazoa; phylum Arthropoda; class Insecta; order Trichoptera; family Glossosomatidae; genus Glossosoma; species Glossosoma conforme. Next base: position 1,447,717 of record JAGTXR010000039.1, read on the forward strand.
TCAGAAAATCGATACACAGAACTGCTACATGTGTGAGGATTGTGGACATACCATAATAGCCGTTTTGTCCACATATAGTACATATTATGTGCATTATACAGTGCAACAGTGCTCCACATATCGATGCAACTCTTAATAAACTGAGCCGACTGCAGTAACTCTGAACGGAAACGAATCTAGAACGGGTTAACCTTTTGACCTCTAGCACTGAAAAAATAACTATATACAATCAAGGTCACACAGTACAATATATTACAAACATTAAGTTGTGTTTTTGAAATGAAAATTGGATATAACCCTTTCGTTACGGTTCGGTGGAATACAAATTATACTGTTAATACGGCGTGAATTTTTCAAAACATTTTTTTTGCTTAACTACTTAAATTTGAAGCATAAATGTACTTATCTAACCTATTTTCATATATCACATTAGTTATTCTATCTTTTAGCTATCAGATGATGCATAAAAAAATATTATATTTAAGAAACGTTCGTTATGTAACTCTATACATGTGGAGGCATTGACACATGTGGTTTACAGAAAAATCGCTCCTGTTACGAAACCTAACAATATTTATTTACATGCTATACATATTCCTGTAAAGAATACATGTAGGTTGATAAAGTGAATGACTGCACTTCCAATTTCCTACCGTAGATGTCACAATGAGTACTGAAAGTAGCAAAACGATATATAACGCCAACGGATGTCAACGGTCGGGGAATCTTTGACGGCATATGCCGACAACCGATTCAAAAGGGTTAATAAGCCGAGCCGACAGCAGTAACTCTAAACGTAAGTGAATCTAGAACGGGTTAACCTTTTGACCTCGAGCTCTGAAAAAATAACTATGTACAATCAAGGTCATACAGTACACTATATTACTAACATTAAGTTGTGTTTAAATGAAAACTGCATTTAAGTGTGAGATACAGAGCATATGTCACCGCAAAATGCATCAAATGAACCTCTCACTGCCACAACCTCATGTATTTCACAGCTGATACTTTGCGAACATTTTTGTTACATTATTTCTATGTTTCTGATCGATAATTCTTGGTGTAATTCCATAATATCAGGTACAAATAACATAATTTTTAGAATTTATCCCACAATATATTTGTAGACGACATGTTTTTTCATTACCTATCACACAATTCATATCCACCTTCTGACTCACCCTCTGCTTTATATAGAGCCAACACTCACTGTACTAATTGACTTGAAAATGTCCACTCGACGTGGCCGAAACATGTCGTCTACAAATATATTGTGGGATAAATTCTAAAAATTATTTTATTTATATCTAATTTTTGTAACAGCATAAGAATATATCAATCATTAAGAAAATTTAGTTTTTTTTACATTATTTGTTGATTAATTTCAAATATGTTTTTCGCTGGTAGCGCATTTCATTCATTATTGTCATTAAATTAATTTAAGATTACGATATTGTTGGTAAATATATGTGTTTTCTTTTACTGAAATTTTATTTTAAAAAGGCACAGAATCACTATTCATAACCTAACAAAAAGGCGTAACTTTACTATATTCGTGACCGTATATGAGTTTAGTTTTTTCTAGCTCTACAGATGGAGTGACCTCATTGGGAGTGCAACCGGGCTTTTACATACAAAGGCAATACGAATAGTATATAGGTAAAGATTAATCTTCTACAAAGCTATTCTTAATATTGAAGAATGTGAGATGAGTGAAGGAATTAAATTTATTTCTACCTGCATAGTCTAGTAAGGGCCCTTTCCCACGGACGTCCAGTTTTGCAGGAACAGTTTTTTATTGGATACTGCAAAAATCATACCTGTGTTCACACACAGAAGTTTGCATCCTATTTTTTACGGGATAGCATTGGCAGTCGGAGAAAAAATTCAGACACAATGGACATGAATACTCTTCTGATATTATACTGGTACTTTCGACGTCGAAATCAATGCATAAAAGAAGATTTTGTGTTCACCCGATCCTAAAACTACAATCGAGATTAGGCACATTTCGTAATCTCATAGATGGTATGGATGGTAAACAAGATGCTAGTGGGAACACTTCCATTAAACTATGTACGTAACTTAACTGGATACCGTTTTTTATTGGATCCATTCGTCCAGTTTGCAGTGGCAAAACCGTACAGGACATTTCGAACGGATCGAATTTTTGCGGTACCCTGCAAACCGAATGCTCATGTGAATGTTACCACAGTAGCACGTATACTACTAAACGTGATCCTAAAAAACTGGACTCCGTGGGAAGAAACCCTAAGGCAGTTTATCATTTCCTGAATGAGAAATTATGTAGACATACAAAAGGAAAAAAAAACATAGTTACTCATATTTTAGCATTCACTTAGAGATTCATTTTAATAATAAATAAATAAATATTAAATATTGTATTTTCAATGTTTTGAGCATTCACTTTGAGATCCATAATAAATTATAAATATTTATTTATTTATTTACCTTGTTTTCACATGGATCACGTAACAAAAGTTCTCTATTAGGAGACTGCAGTTTCGACTAACTCGTAGTCTTTCTCAATCCTTCTCTAGTTAAGAGATAACTGAGCTGCGTTGTACTTATAGGTATAAAACGCTGGCTAGATAAAGCCAGCGTTTTATACAGATAATAAACTAGGATACCACCTTATAAATAATAAAGATACTAATGATAAACGCAATAATTCTGGAATATATAAATTAAATTGCCAAGATTGTGAATCTTTTTATATTGGTAGAACGTCAAGAAATTTTAATATTAGAATTAAAGAACATTTAAGGTGCCTAAAAAGCACTAATTTTTCTGAATTCGCAAACCACCTTATAGAAAATAATCATTCGTACAACTTAGAAAAAGTATTAAACATATTACATGAAGAAAATAAAACCATTAAATTAAATAATTTAGAATACTTAGAAATTTATAAAGCCATTAATAAGAAAGAAGATATAATTAATAACCAACTAAATACCTTAATTAATTCACCAATTTTAAAATTGTTTCCGTTAAATAAATAAATAAGTATAAAAATTATATATACGACATATAAGAATAATATTAATAATAATTAAAAAAAATAAAATAAAAAATAAATAAAAAATAAAAATAAATTTATACCTAAACCACTTTTATGTATTTATCTCTTCCTTCATCCTTGCAACACTACCTATCTCCTTCTCTTTTCCTGATAGACACACCCCCACCCCCTCCCCTACAAAAATGTGTTACACCACTTATAAGTACAACGCAGCTCAGTTATCTCTTAACTAGAGAAGGATTGAGAAAGACTACGAGTTAGTCGAAACTGCAGTCTCCTAATAGAGAACTTTTGTTACGTGATCCATGTGAAAACAAGGTAAATAAATAAATAAATATTTATAATTAAATATTGTGTTTTAACAAGGATCACACTGAGCACTGTTTCACTTTCTGTTGCAGTTTCGCTATCAATGAAGGTTTCATCATATCCAACGTGTAAATATATTTATTGCAAAAAAAAAACATTGGAAGATAGGAAGGAGGATGGGTGGAGCATAGGATGAGGGTTAAGGGAGGACCTTCGACCTAAGTAAACAAATAAGTATTGTTTTATTTAAAAAATTACGAGTATAACGTTCAATAAAAGTTATAAACCCTATAAAAAATGATTCCATGATACATCACTTAGTACAAGAATATGTTAATTATTAAAAGGTCATTTATTTAATGGAAAAAATACTTATTTTAATGATTAATGTAAATCAGATGAGAGCAAGGATGACCATTCATTAGAAATGAGAGTGGGTCAAGCGATTGCATGTGTACCGATATCAAAGCTATACATGCTGCATATATTGTCGCCTTGTCAACATAAACTGCACAATGTAGAACAGTGCACTCTACCGAGATGTGGAGCAACCATTCAGCTGTCAAAAACGCATCAATGTCAGTACATGTATTTAATACAAAATATGTTGTATCGCCCTTTTAATCAATTATTATTATGCCGTTCTATGAGGCAGAATTCTTCTATGGAAAAAGAAGAATAAATGAGATTAAAAAATTGTAAAAAATGAAAACGAGTATATGCGTTCTTATACCATTCAAACGATTGCGATTAAACTTATAGGTATAATTGTGTGCGCGCTGATGGATTCTGTAAGTTTGAAAAATAGTATTGAGCTAAAGTATGCAAAAGTACTTAAATGCATCGATTTGCATTGCAACGCATTCCAGGGTCAGCTAATTTAATATAATATTTGTTGATTCAGCTTCATGTCATGAGAGTAAGCTGCAATGAGCAGCAGAAAATTAACATATCAATGCTAAGAGTACCCCTAAAAGATTTTGTATACCTTGGAAGTACGATCGCCTGGGATGGCAAAACAAAAAGAGAAGTCAACAGTCGCATACATCAACATCAAGCAAGGCTAGCTTTCAATAAAAAAAACAAAAACTCTTGAGTCAAAGAATATTAATTTAAGGCTCCGCAAGCAACTTGCCAAAACATTTGTTTGGAGCGTCTTGATGTACGGCTGTGAGACATGGTGCTTATCTGAAAGTGATAAAAAAAGAATAGACCTTTGAGATGTGGTCATACAGAAGAATTCTCGGAATTTCCTAGAGAGACCACGTCACCAACAATGAGGTTCTCGGCATAATCAAGGAAGATAGGCACCTAGTAAGAACCATCTCAAAGAGGCAAGCCCGATGGATCGGTCACATCGTGCGGCCACGATGGTCTTCTTCACGACATTGTGGAAGGGTTGGTTGAGGATAGAAACTGTAGACGGGAGTATTTGCAGCAAATGTTCGAGGACATGAGTTGTAGTTGTTATGCTGAGCTGAAGAGGATTGCAGAGGATCGAGAGGAGTGGAGATCGAGATGCAAGATTTTGTTGCTGCAAACCAATCCACTGGATTGATACTACGGAGAAGATAAGGCTATTATTATAGGTTGGTTACCCTAAGAAATGTCTCTGCACACGGGTGTCAAACCTAGAAGAAACATCGAACGTAATACAATCTCTTATCTTTCGTACTTTTTAATTGTTCTTATAGAAACATTTTGAAAACGCGTGTTATGATAGTTTTATTTTTGTGTAAACACATACAAGAGAAGTTAAGTTAACGTTAAAAAGTCTAAAAAATTACAGTACATTTTATTTACATTTATTTTCTTACTAAGGAATCTAATATAAGAGCCAGGAATGAAGCAATTAGGTCTTCACCTTCGTATTTCCATAGTCTGCAATAAGGAATTTTACTTAGATCTATTCGATATGTCTCAAATCGAAACTATCGTCACCCATGATGGAGTATACTGCGCATGAAATTGATACATTAGCTTAAGTAGTTTGTTGTTCTCTTAGTCGATTAATCATTGATGATGGTCGATAGTCCCGTTATTGATCAGATCAATGATGGCGACCCCGGCTAATAAGCTGACAATTAAACATAATCTCAGTGATTAATAATGAATGCTGTACTGTTATCTAAAAGATAGCTGCGCTTCTCAAACGGTGAGTCCGCAACTAATTAATTAATTTAAAAAATATCATATCAATAAAATACCGCAGCAAGAAAATAGTGCAAGGAGCCGAAACATTGCGAGAGGACCCGGAGAAAGCTTACCGGACCGCAGATTTGCGTCGTTCAATGCCCCACGGTCCCGTACAGGACGTCCTTATGGTTCATTTCACAATCGGATTACATTAATTTGTAATAATAGTATTAAAGTTACTTCGTGGAAGAATCTATTGTGCGACGAAATACTACAAACATTGGCCTGCTAGGGCGTTGAACGACGCAAATTTGCGGTCCCGTGTGGAACCACTGGGCGTTTAAAGGTTAATTCAGCCGATTAAATACAGTTTTATTTCTCACATAGCCTACAATAGATGAATATGCAGCTATATTACTCATATAAACTTGGACATTTGATAAACATATTTTTTTAGACAGAATTACTATTCAATGCTACTGAGACCTGTACCATTTGGCTTTAAGGGGTTGCTAAATGCAACCGACTGTACGCAGTGTTCCCAAGCGGTCACCCATCCAAGTATACAAACAATTCCATTGTATTTAAGATATTTTAAAAAATAATAATAATAAATTTATTTATTCAGCCACCAGAGGAATAAAAATTTGAATTTCATGCATATAAAAGAAAATACAAGGTAATAAAATAACATTTTTAACAACTACTTCTCAGTGAGTGGATCACCGGATCCCCGTTGGATGGCCACGTGAAGGCCCATCCAGTGCCCCTCCAACCGGGAGTCCCATCTATCCGCCCACACAGCGACCATTGCGTTGGGACTGCCGCGAACGCGTCAAAGCTCGTCTTATGGCAACACCCTTATGCAGCGACATTCCTTAAGGTAACCAACTTAGCACCCGTATTCAGAGACATTAATAAAGATAACCAATTAACAATAGCTAATCTGCTTTAAGATGATTGAAATGAGGAAGCCTCAGCCGTTGACTCACTTAAAATCTTAGCATCTCCTCCGTACGGGTGTTAAGACACCCGTATGGAGGAGATGATTTCATACTACATACTTATATTCTCAGAATAATCAAGGAAGATAGGCAACTAATAAGAACCATCTCAGAGAGGCGAGGCCGATGGATTGGTGACATCATGCGCCACGATGGTCTTCTTCACGATATTGTGGAGGGGATGGTTGAGGGTAAAAACTGTAGAGGGCGCCCTAGACGGGAGTATTTGCAGCAAGTATTCGAGGACATGAATTGTAGCGCTTATGCTGAGCTGAAAAGGGTTGCGGAGGACCGAGAGGAAAGGAGATCGAGATGCAAGATTCTGTTGCTGCAAACCAATCCACCGGATTGATACTACGAAGAAGACTTATATATAGTATGAAATTATATACGTCTATAATAAATAATAAATAAGTTATGTATGTCAATATTAAATTGATTAAAACGCCGGTTGGTGTAAAAAAATGCATTGTCATCGACACCAAATCAATGTTCAAGTACATATTTAAAAAATGCATGATTCAAATTGTGATTTAATTTATTACCAAAAGGAAAAAATGTCTTTTGTTACCTCTTGTACTCGTATTTAATGTAACTGAACGCAATGCATCAACGCAACGGAACAATTTTTTGCGAAAGTTGATTTAATCTTGTAAAATAATCACAAAAATTATTTACTATACTCTCCTTAAGAACCCTGATCATTGAACATCCGAAAATTTCTCTGCTACTACAACGGCAGTCTGCAAGTTCGCGGACTATTGCCCCGGAGGCTCCTGTGGACCTCCGGGTATACAGGTATTTTGGAACAAGGCATAGACAATATGTGAGCTTACAGAGCTGTTAACGGGAGTTTGCGATGTCCATATACTCCAAATATGAAGCGGATATGGTCGGTCGATGGGGAAGAAAGGTATTGGAATGGCGCCCAAGAACTGGCAAACGAAGCATTGGCCGACCCCCTGCAAGATTAACTGACGACATAAGAAGAATAGCGGGAGTGACCTGTATGCGGAAGGCGGAGGATCGAAGAGGATGGAGACTCTTGCGGGAGGCTTACGTTCAACAGTGGACGGATACAGGCTGATGATGATACTGCTTCTTCGTCAAATTACATAAGGCAACACTAAGTTCTCGATCACGTTCCAGCACTTAGACTCGGATCTCGAGCATTGTTCAGAGCCGTCATAGCTAATTATATTGCGGTTTTAATGCGCCTCTCCGCGAGCGGCGTTTCCGATAGCCAGCGGAAATGTGGCGTGATGTTCGCATTTGGATGTGGATGACGTGGGTGCAACCACATGTGACGCAAGCGCATTCCACTACTCAAGTAAATGTAATTGAAATCAGGGAAATCCCGACTTCTTGACATTGCAAAAGGTCATCTGTGTTTATTAAAATCGAATTAAATGTGCCATCAAGTACATACCTTCAATAATATAATTGAAGAAATTAATTTTTATATCGCGTGAATTTTCAAGTGACGCGTAATAAAAAAGCATAACAAACTATTGAAATTTTCAGACATCGAGAATTTACGATATTCAGTTTAGAAGCTGAATTCTTCTTCGTATATATCAATACGGTGGATTGGTTTGCAGCAATAGAATCTTGCATCTCGATCTCCTTTCCTCTCGGCCTCCGCAACCCTCTTCAGCTCAGCAAAAGAGCTACAATTCGTGTCCTCGAACACTTGCTGCAAATACTCCCGTCTACGACGCCCTCTACAGTTTCTACCCTCAACCATCCCCTCCACAATGTCGTGAAGAAGACCATCGTGGCGCATGATGTGACCGATCCATCGGGCTCGCCTCTCTGAGATGGTTCTTACTAAGTGCCTATCTTCCTTGATTATACTGAGAATCTCATTGTCCGTGACGTGGTCTCTCCAGGAAATTCCGAGAATTCTTCTGTATGACCACATCTCAAAGGCCTCTAGTATTTTTTTATGACTTTCAGATAAGAACCATGTCTCACAGCCGTACATCGAGATGCTCCAAACAAATGTTTTGGCAAGTTGCTTGCGGAGCCTTAAATTAATATTCTTTGACTCAAGAATTTTTGTTTTTTATATTGAAAGCTAGCCTTGCTTGATGTATACGACTGTTGACTTCTCTTTTTGTTTTGCCATCCCAGGTGATCGTACTTCCAAGGTGTACGAAATCATTTAGGGGTACTCTTAGCATTGATATGATAATTTTCTGCTGCTCATTGCGGCTTACTCTCATGACATGAAGCTGAATCAACAAATATTATTTAAAATTAGCTGACCCTGGAATGCGTTGCAATGCAATCGATTCATTTAAGTAATTTTGCATACTTTAGCTTAATACTATTTTTCAAACTTACAGAATCCATCAGCGCGCACACAATTATTCCTATAAGTTTAATCGCAATCGTTTGGATGGTATAAGAATGCATATACTCGTTCTCATTTTTTACCAAAACCTAACAAAACAATTCCTGTAAGTTTCATCGCAACGGGTTAAACGGTATAGAAACGCATATTCTTCTATCCATTTCCGTTTCTTACCTTCTACGTTTTGCACCTTCTTAAGCATGCATGCATTTACTCCTGTAAGTTTTATCGCAATCTCCTGAATGGAATAGAAACGTATACGTGACAAGCATTCATACTAACATCCTCCTCTCTTTAAAAGGAAGTTATTCAGTCGCATGGTGGCAGGATGAGGCGCAGATTTACAACACAAAGGCTTTTTCTGAAGTACATTGAGATATATATTTAGGTAACTTTACAAACTTCTGGCCCGGACCTACTCACAGCATTCAGGCCGGGCCGCAATACGACCATTTTCACGGTCGGCACACGACTGAGCGCGCTCGCGATGGGCTGTCGCCCAGCGCCATCAGTGGCGATCAATATAACTAACGTCACACCAGTGACCGGACTTGTCCAACATTCCAATATGGCGACACATACATGTACGACAAGCGAACATAAATAAGAGACGAAATATTGTGACATCGAGGTTTTCTGTACCAGTCAGCAAGGGCTATATCGTGCTGATGTCAATACATACACACAAATTTGTGAACATTGATTCGTATATTTGCTTAAATAAGGAATTGTGGCTTTCGAGTTAAGCTGCGTGGCGAATTTTTTTTTATCCGATATTTCGACCGCCATTGCAAGGGGGATTGACGCTTTTGTGACCTGGAAAGGATGATCCAGAAGTAGAATAAAAGGATTGGCATGCTATATTTAATTGTTAATAAGTCGTAAACAGAAGGTAACATATGAATGTATGTTTTCAATTAAATTTATGTTGAAATAATCAAATACACTGACCTGTAAGACTAATATGTGATAAATGTTCGCTGAGTTACACAATAATTATCTATACCTAGGTGTAAGGTCATGACTCACACTGGCTGTGTAAATAAGGCCTGAGAATCTCTAATAATAGACGAGAGGGACTATTATGGAGCCATTACATTAAACACCGTACTTTATTATTATTCCAATAGTGTCACATTACGTAAAATGCCACAATGAGCTTATATAGTGTGTGTAAAATAAAACATTCAAAAATACGTATAAAAATACATTTTTACGATATATTTTTTGTGTATATGCTAGTTCTTTTAAAGACTCAGCCAGGTTTGTCTCTTTTTTATGGAATCGCATGCACGAGGAGCACAACCGGTCGAGACCAGTGTTCTTTATGACAATACATGCAGAAAACGTGTGATGTGTTTGTGTGTGAGTTGGGGAGATTGCAAGTGCATGTGTTTATCTGTTTTTTTTAAGAGATCTAAATTGTATGAAGGAGGAAATACACACAATGAAAGAGCGTTTAATAGTTAACCCATGGTATTTAGGAAGAAAATTCAGAAACTCACAGCTCTTGGTCGATACACATTAACCGTGTATGGATATTCAGCAAGTTTAAGACAATTATTGGTTAAGTGTGGGTGCAGAAGGAATAATTTATTTAAATTCAGAGAAGCAGCTGCCGTGATAACGGTAGTAAAGACTAGGTGAACCAATCTTATTTCTGAGCTTCAAGGATTGGAGTTAGACGCAAGTGTGTAATTATTTCTAAACAAATAGCTGTTTTTTAAAACCGAACTTATACGAAGAGATTAAAAATTACAAACATCAGGTTAAGAAACGAATATGAGCCAAAAAAACTTATTCAGAAGGCAGAGATGTGTATTATTATCAGTTTACATGCATTCATACATTCATACTAACATCCTCCTCTCTCTAAAAAAGGGGTGTTATTCCGTCCCGTGAGGGCAGGATTAGGAGCAGGTCAGCAAACAAACACTTTCTTTTAGAAGCAAAATCATTATATTTACTTAAAACTTTACAAGCTTTCGGTCATGCTGGGTGACATGCCGCTGGCCGTAATGCTATCTTCACGATCGTCAACGCATAACTGACGCGCTCGTCGGCGCTTAGACTTCTGCGGCCCGTGGTCGGTCACCAGCGCCGTCGGTGGTAAAACTACATAACTAGTCCCAATATGGCGGGCACATAAATGTATGGCAAGCGACAAAAATAACAGACGTAAGATTTTTTATCGAGGTTTTCGATACCAGTTAGCAAGGGCTACATCGTTCTCATGTCAATACATTATTCATATAATAATTAATCACTTCATTATCATACGCAATATCTGAAACCTTTTATATTCCTAAGTGCAGCTCCCAGCATGCCCAGATGACAGTTATATCATAGAATGACCGCTCCCTTGCAAGCGTTTATGTAATCACAATCAATAGTTTCCATAGAAAATGTCATATTGTATGTATTTAATGTAACAGGTGTTATTGTATAAGTAAATTATTACAAAGGATGTTGCGTAATTTGATATTTGGACACTAGGGGTTTCACAATGATAAAGCAAAACTAGGGATACCTGATGTAAATTTTTAAAAATAAGATGGGCAAAATTAAAAATAGAAAGTAGAAAATCGATTATTGAAAACTCATAAACAATTGTTCAGGACGCAAATACATGGAACTTAACATGTAAGTAACAAAATGAAATTGACCCAATTTCATATGAAAAAATATAAGCTCGAAGAATCTAAAAAAAGCAATTTGGAATGAAAATATGTGAAAAATAACTGGAGTAGTGGTTGCTAAGGAAAGATTTGGCACAATCAAGTTCCAATAGATGAGAAATATAGGCCAAAAAAATGCATGTTGGAGTTGCACCCAAGAACCGGCAAACGGGATGTCAGTCGTATATGGCTGGATGCAGAAGGCAAAACTTGAAGAAGGATGGAGACTCATGAAAGTTATACACTTGTAATAATATATCAAAACAAATTGCTTCCTATACAGCGCCTGTATTACCCCCATCCTTCTTTCTGTACGGCTGCGAATCTTGGCACTTTATCAAAAGTGAATTCAGGCAAATAAATGAGTTTTTAAATCAGAGCTTTGTATGGGCAGTTTGTAACGACAGTATTCTCTGATTAAAAAGCAGATCAGGATCTATGATTACGATCTTTAAAAGGAGTTAATGTGAATATGTTGCATAGTACAACGATTTTACCGAATCCCACATTCATGGTTTCTCATTCTGATAAATTAAGAACGAAATAATTATCCTTGAAAATGGTATTATTGCGAATCTTAAACATATTAACAATTACACAGTACAGTCAACATTCCTATAAAGTTTTCATAATTTCGGATGATTAGCCTGACGCTCCCAAGACCTGGATCATTTAGTCGTTAACCCTTTCATTACTGATCGGTGGAATACAATTATACTGTCAATTATAAAACTATTATTTGAAACATAAATGTACTTATCTGGTCTATTTTCATATATCACATTGGTTCTTGTATCCTTTAGCTATCATATGATGCATAAAAAACTATTCTAAGAAAGTAGAAAAACGATATATAACGGCTACCGATGTCAACGGTAGGAGAATCTTACACGGCATATATCAAGTACGTTGCGAACAGGTTGAGAATTATCCTTGGTTTAACCCAAAATAACTACATAGAAGGTATCGAAATATGCAAAAAAAAATGGGAAAAATCTCCATAAGACTGTACATAATATACTTTAATTCGCTGTTATATTGTGGTGAAATCATTTATCACCATCTATGATTCTTCTCCTGTTGCACCGGTCACGTAGTCGTATCCCTCGAAGCAGCTAAAACAAACCCAGCTGCCCGTGATCGGTTATGAAAGCAAAACCAGACGATTGGAAAACTGGCAGCCACCTAATAATGTTAGGCAATAATAGCCTAACACTATTTCAAATTGTGTTTATTCAATTCCGAATTATTCATTTAAAATTTGATTGCGTGATATCATCATTACAAGATTAGGCACTCGAGACAGTGTTTAGAAATTGAAAATACATTAACAGTCAAAAATCAATTGTTATGATTAATGCTAATTTATAAGTCTCACTCGAAAAGATATTAAATCAAATGAAATGTTTGGATTCAAGGTAAATTGTATGACGTATTTTTTCATTAAAAAATATGCACGATAATCATAGTTAAATGTTATTTTATTATTGATTATTTTTATAAAATTCCTTGTTGCTGCTATGTAAGCACTGATCAAAAGAATCCATTTAGAACAAACCGTCAATGAAAACAAACCAATGTCGAGCACGAGAACGTTCATTTAGTGTTTTGGCCAGTTTCATTTTAACCGCTCAAACAGCGATGATATGTATAGCAATGGCAGAATGCGGATTTACCGTTTTCACCAACCAAATTCTAAGAAGTATGAATAGAACTTACGAATGCTCGTTTAGTTTAAAATTTAAATTAGACTATGTATTCACCCGAACATTGCGGTTATATGGAATTAAAAGCAATTACTTTTTATATACTCATAGATACATAAACACATGCAGCTGATAACAAGCACAATGTTTTAGACTCTCAGTTGACTCTACGAAGAATGAAGTTAGTCTTAAAGGGATACCTAATTTTCCTGTCGACCATTCCTTACCCACTATATATCGTAAAAGAATTCGCCTTTCTGTGATGGTTTTAATTAGGTGCCTCCTTCCTTTTTTCTTAAGAAACTTATTATTTGTGGTTTGGTCTGTCTAAGAAATCGCGTGTTTTCACTTATAGCTTCCACATGTCAAAGAGTTCAAATATTTTTGTACACCTTTCAGTTTAGCACAATGTCTTACGCCTGTACTATAAAATTCACCGTACATATGTTTAAGGCAGAAGATGACTAAATTGAACAACAATATATATATGATCAGCTGCACCCAGGTGGCCGGGAGTAACGCCATCGACGTCATCCACTTCTGGGCCGACAGGATATATATCTTTCTGGGTGCATCTAAGCACACTCCAGAAGGTGTGACAGGGTCTGCTTAACTCCGCAGTCACATTCCGTCGGTCCGAAGTAAAACTGCCAGGCTTTCATTTGTGTCCTCGTCTTGCATACTCCGGTCCGAAGTCTGTTAAGGGACCTCCATATATCCCACCTCCAGGGGTGGAATATATGGGACAATTATTTACTCCGAATCGTGATAATCAAGAAGAAACGTTACTTTTGCTCACTTGAATCACATTGAAAACGCCAATTACATATGAACATAGACACAATCGATTTTTTTTGCACATCTATTTCGTCGCACTGTTGTAGACGATGGAAAAGAATCGTGACAGTGGGAGCGTTCATTCCAAGCTTCGCTCTTCATGATGTAAGGTTTACTGTTACAGCGGAAAAATACGTCATCAGATAAAACTGATGCAATCGCGGTGAAATTATTATGATCATCTAAGTAATTGGCCACAGCAAGTAAGCGCACGCAGGAGAGCGCAGTGGTTAAAACCAGTAGGCTCTCTAACGCTCAACACGATTGGCTAGATTAAATTCATAAAAAATAAATTTAAATTCATAAAAGACATTCATAATTGTAAGATTCAAATAAGATATATTTCTGTGTGTCTTTTAATTTATTTAATTAACGTCACTGTTTGTAATGATTACAAGTTAGATGTAAGTGCGCTATTATACGTATTTATATATTTCATGGAAGGGTTGAACCGCCCCTTAGTACTAAGTAGACAAAACTTTATAATAAATCTAAATATGCTTTTTATATCTGTTGACAGCGGTACTTAGGTTAACCCTTTCGCATCGATTGTCGGCATATGCCGTCAAAGATTCCCCGACTGTTGACATCGGTTGACGTGATAACTGTTTTGCTACTCTCAGTACTCATTGTGACACCTACGGTAGGAAATTGAAAGTGCAGTCATTCCTTTTATCAACCTACATGTATTCTTTACATGAATCTGTAAAGCATGTAAATAAACGTCGTTAGTTTACGTCACAGGAGAGATTTTTCTGTAAACCATGCATGTGTCAATGCCACCACATGCATGGAGTTACATAATGAACGTTTGTTAAATATAATAGTTTTTTATGCATCATCTGATAGCTAAAGGATAGAAGAACCAATGTGATATATGAAAATAGGTCAGATAAGTACATTTATGCTTCAAATACTAGTTTTAAGCAAAAAACAGTTTGAAAAATTCACGCCGTATTGACAGTATAATTTGTATTCCACTGAGCCGTAACGAAGGGGTTAATATTTAGTCGGCGGAATTCGGGTGCAGAGATGACTTCAGGTAAGGCAAGGATAATACTCGTAGCAGCCGACAAAACAATTGCGCGGCCGTTTCATGCGATTACCAGTAATCGAATATAGAAAAGATGGTAAAAGAAGACGCTGTAGAGGAAGAGTTTACTTAAGATACTTTTAGCTCTTCATGACGTTAAAACCGTCCAGTGAATGTAATTACTGCTTCGTTCACACAGATGAATTAGCTCTAAAGTGGTCAGTTAGTACAACGCAGTTCTACATTACTTAGATAGCCACTTGCCAAGGTCACGTATACCAATACGAATTTTTCAATTTTACACGTTGATATTCTAAAATATTTGCCTTGCTATCACTTCTCGCTGGCACTCGGTCCATGTAAGCATAGCATCCAACGGTGAAATGCGTCATTCATATACAACTAACGCAATTATTCTGCTCTGGGTTTACGCGATCACGACTTGTCAGCACACTTCCGCAGAACAGATGATAATTGAGCTGTCAAAAAAGCCGCATAGAAACGTGATATAATATTAAAAGTACTAACCACATAAACATAACAGTGCGATGACGACCAACCTCCAATCCTCGGAACACAGACGTGGAGCAAATACTTCTTTATTACGCAAGCTTTAATTTTAACTTTGTTTTGAAATCCTTTATCATTACAGGAATTTACTATGAATGGGTGGTCTTCACGGGACAACTTTCGTCTACCACGAATTTTGAATAATAGGCTATGACTGGCATTTTACGGGTGATGGATCAAATTCACACCAACCGGGGAGCTCAGAAATCGATTAAAATCCTTTTCTTTTTATCTCCGTCGGGGATCGAACCAACGACCTTTGGATTGCAAAGCAAACGCTTTGATCATTGAGCTACACCCGCCGGCATAATGAATGTCTTTTTAGGGAAAAAAAACAATTTAAGTTAAAATAAAAGCGATATGGAACTGAATGACTGAATTTTATAAATTAAATTGTAAGGATAAAAGAACCAACTAAATTTACAACGAAACAAGACTCAAAACACGCAATCATAATAGAGTCAAAAAAGAATGCTAGTGCTGAAATAGTTAAAACTAAAATAGCAAAAAATGTGAACCTAAACAAAATGAAAATGGGAATAATAAGTTTCAAAAAAATCGGAGAAAAAAAGAGTCTAATAATCTGCGCAACAAAAGAGGAAGCTAATCTACTGTGCAATGAAATAAATAAGAGAATCGGAGACGAGGTTACCGCTGAAGAAATTAAAAAGAAACAACCAAACTTAATTATTAAGAGACTACAAAAAGGCATTACTGAAGAAGAATTAATCAGTAACATAGTCAACCAAAACGGACTAAATGAAGAGGACGAGACTAAAATTAAATTAATCAAAGAAATTAAAATCAAGAAAAGCAACGATGGAAAAGAGTGGGATACCACAAACTATATCATACAGACAACTCCTTCGATTAGAAGACATCTGATAGAAAGAAAAAAAAATTAACATAGGATACAACAGAGTCAACATTGAGGACTGCAACCCACTAATGCAATGTTACCATTGTCAAAAATTTGGACACACAGCACTACGATGTCTGGCCAAGGATCAACCACCAACCTGCTTGCACTGTTCACAAAATCACAACCACATAAACTGTAAAATTAAAGAGACACCAATTTGCATCAATTGTACCAATTCAAACAAATTTCACAAAACAAATTTACCCACTAACCACAACTCCAATAGCCACCAGTGCATGATCAGAGAGAAAATGCTTAAAATCGCAAACAGCCGGATTGATTTCGGTTGAATTCTGTATTTATTATCGAGGTTAATTATTCAAAGTATACCTACATCATTTACAATTCCTGTACTGTATTTACTATCGAGGTTAATAATTTAAAGCATACCTACATCATCTACAATTTATGTAATGTATTTACTATCGAGGTTAATAATATAAAGTATACCTACATCATTTACAATTTCAAAATTAATGCTTACCAACGAATGACTTTACATGCAACAATATTAACAATAAAATTCAAATAAAAGAACTCATACATGACTCGATCAAAGATCTCAACCAATTAGTACAAAATTTTGAAAACACAATTACAACTTACCATATGAATAGATTTTAATGATATTATTTTATATTCTAAAAAATGTATATATGCAACACTTGAATCAAGGATGAATCCCACGTCACACACAAGATCTACCTTTAAGTGGCGTGGAAAGCGAATTCCAAAAAAAAAAAAAAACAACAATAAAAAAAAAAATGAATGTAATACTGTCAATTAAATCTTAAATGTATCCTATTATATTTGATTAAAAAAAAAAAAAAAAAAAAAAAATGTAAAAAATAAAAACACCTAAACTTTGGTCAAAGTATTTTTTTACTAACAGTATTACGACTAAGAGCTAAAAGAATTCATCTCTCTTTCACCTGCTTAACCTGTTTACAATAAATTTTTAGACATGGAAACATTTTTAAATATTTTATTTTTATATGAAATATATAAAGAGAAGTGTAACTAGTGGCACCAAAACGCGAATTGAAAAAAAAAACTAATTTACAAAATATTGAAAATTGGAGAAACTTAGAATGAAGTGTGTTGAATTCAAATGAGGATTACGATAAGAAATAAAACTATATTTAATTTAAAGAACGACAGAACGATTTAAGCTCGAAGCTTAGCATATTTTACGAGTATCATAAAACGACGATAGCCGTCTAACTTTACTTCGCGAATGAAGTCGTAAAATAGTTATCAACCAAGGCAAAGAAAAACAAAGACATAAAGTGGTTAAAGGGAGAACAAAAAGTTCGCGCCACGTTCCGGTTTCGATTCCCGGTTCGTTATGGTTATCGCTCCGCGGTTCGCTCCGGCTTGTGTTTCACATTTGTCACGACTGTTGTCCTTGCAAATATATATATATATATAATATTTACATTAGTCAAAGTTTGACGAAGTTGGGCGAGGATGAGAGTGTATGTGCAAGGTTAAATCATGCTACTTCGCCAAAGTTTAGCTAGCTTTGCGAAGTAAATCGTGAGGAACTTGAGTCTCTCTAAAATTATGTTTTTTCATCATTATTGAGTAAAGCATTAGCATGCCATTAGGGGTACGTTCTTTTGTATGATCACATCTTAAAGACTTTGAGATGTGGTCATACAGAAGAATTCTCGAAATTTCCTGGAGAGACCACGTCACGAACAATGAGGTTCTCAGCATAATCAAGGAAGATGGGCACCTCTAGTAAGAACCATCTCAGAGAGGCGACCTCGATGGATCGGTCACGTCATGCGGCACGATGGTCTTCTTCACGACATTGTGGAAGGGATGATTGAGGGTAGAAACTGTTAAGGGCGCCCTAGACGGGAGTATTTGCAGCAAGAGTTCGAGGACAAGAGTCGTAGCTCTTATGCTGAGCTGAAAGGGACTGCAGAGGTTCGAGAGGAATGGAGATCGAGATGCAAGATTTTGTTACTGCAAACCAATCCACCGGATTGATACTTCGAAGAAGGAGTCAATCGTTCAAGAGACGAAGTTCGACATGGCTAGGACATTTTCTCTTGATGCAATAGCCTTCTTGTAATACCCAGGGCTCCCGTCAATACATTCTTGGTACGGATGAGGATCATAGCCGCTGACAGAGTTTTATGGCAGCAGTTTGTGGCGAGCATATGCTCCAATGAAGGGAGCGAACATGATATGATGATGAACACCAAATGCTAAATCTGTATCGGTTAAGTAACATATATCACATACGATCTTTTGACAATTCGCAGCCGTATATATCCTTCGTGCCTATGTTTACAAATATGGTTGTCTACGACTAATTTTCCAGCAATTAATAACTAATGCCTTATCGTGAATGCACAATGGTGTCCAGCAGAATGCAAAGGTCGCAAGCGCCAGTCGTTGACCATGCGGGCATTAGTCACCACACACACTGAACCATCAATAATTCATTTTTACAGGTAATCAGTCTATGTAAAACCTCACCCGCCAAGGTGAACGGTCAAATCGCAACGACACTAATGGCTAATTTATAATTTTATTTTTTTTACGTTCAGAAATGACAAATCACTGCATTCTAATGACTTGCATTGTTTGTTGTTTGTTAAATTGCAGTGGTCCTTAACCTTTTTGGAGCCGTAAAGCACTTGAGACGGACCACGGAGCCAAACCGACCATCAAGAGCAATGTAATACAAATGTAGTTGACAGTAAAACGTTGATACGAGTACGTATTTATTTTTAAACCTTTTTTTTCGTTCCCTGAAACCAAACTGCTTAATTTACTGACTCCTACACATCAAACGAGATAGACAGCCTTCCATACTACAGACGGTCAAGAAGCGATATTGGACCTGGTTTGGACATATACTTGGAATGCCGCAGGAGAGCATCAACTATAGCTGTCAATTCTTCAAGCTAGGGCCGTCCTGAAAGGCCGCCGCCATAAAGCTCTGTCAGCCGCCTTGTTCCTCGCCTCATTCCATGTCAGCTCTGCCGAGTACATTTTATATATATTGTAGTTCCCGACGTCCTTCCAGGACGGCGCGCAAGCCCGAGGGTTAAATTTGTAATAATAAAAAAAAAATGTTTCAATATTTGTTGTGTACCTGCATCACAGGGGATACAAAAAACAGATTTTACATTAATTTACAGCTTCACAATTAAACACATAAGATCATTCATTTTTAGAACAAAACTACCAAGTGTCGTCGTCGTTTTAAAAGTTGACACCCCCTCCGTCTTTAAAAAGATGACAAATCGCGGATTCATCACGTGGCTGCGTGGAGGAAGGATGCAGGAGCAGATTACCAAGCAAAATAACTTATTTTTGAAGCACAATTCGCATTTATTTCTAATAAAGACTTGACTCACCCGTTCGACCGTAAAATGACGTTAATTCCGTCTCGATCGAACGGGGCTTGACTGACGACTGTCCGGAACACTAAGACAAGCAGCGCCGCCAAGGCAATCGCGGAAAAAAAGCAAATTAAAGATGACAGTTGCACCAACATGAAATGGAACAACTGTCATAACAAATAAAATGGCGTATGCAAACACCGTGTAATTTTATATAATTAAAAGTAACATTATTGGTGTGCATGTCACGCGAGCGAACAAAAACAAGAGACAAAAGATCGTTTTTCGAGGCTATATTATATCACGCTGATATCAAAATACATATTATAATAATAGGTGCTTTTTGAAACGACAATTCTGAAAACGTAGTAAGAATCGTAAGAGAACACGGTATAGTGCGCGAAATTGCGTGTAATTATAATAAATGCAGCTCTTAGAGAGCCAACAGTGAGTGCACTAAGTGCATCTCTAAGAGACCATTCTTCGTGCCTTTGATATGCAGTTATGTGATCACAGTACTGTCTGAACCATTTTTTTAAAATCGTACACAGGATAATACGTAACATAAGCGCATAAATGATGCGGCTTGTAATAGTCATCATTCCGAAAATAATTACAGTGAATTTCTGAAATCGGATCTTCAGTCGAAGCCGAAACTTTGAAGTTGAATCAACTCACTTTATTCTTAGAAATAAGCATATAATACATAAAATAGCAATAAATATACAATTACAACCTGAGCAAGAATTTTCATTTAGTGTTGCACTTTATTCGTAAGGAATTTGCAAGGTAAGGTGAATATAGCAATGCTGGAAAGTGTATTTACCATTTACGTAAAGCAAACTCGAAAGCGTGGGTAGAATTTGGGAATGCACATTTTATATGAATACACCCTATCACATTTTTAAGTATTAACGAGTATATATATATATTATTTATGCTCTTAGCATTCAATTTAAGATACATTTCAATTTTTTGACAGATAAATACATTTTGTATTGCTTTGATATGGATCACCTTGAGCAATGTTTTCACATACTTGAAGACCGCAGATTCGCTTTCCTCTCTCCCTGCTTACTTTCTCAGAGACACTAATACATTACTTATCTAATACAGTTTAGAACTAAAGAATCCATCATTATAAGCGAAACCGCGGTCTCTAAGTGTATAAATAAACAGGGCTCAACCTGATATTTATTCAAACAAAATAAAACGTATTTATTTAATTTATACGACAATAAATATTAATTTAATGTTTTGCGCGCATTGAATTTTCCTAGTTCAACATATAAACGACTTTTTGCATAACTGACTTCGATAACAATGCCATTCCGAAGAGGCTATTACCACCCGCATACAGCCATTCCTTGGCTTGAGGTTCGAAGAACTTAAGACCCGTATACAGAGACATTTCTTAAGTTAACCAACCTTTATATGTTGCTACTTTCTTTAAGAAAGATTAAAATGTGGAAGCCTCAGCCTTTGAAGACAGGGAATGTGTCGACTGCATGCGGGTGTACCTGTATAAAATATATTATATTTTTCTTCCATACATTGTCCGATAGGCCAGTAAGTCGCGTACAGCGGCTATGGAGACACTGTATTTTATCTCCTCGATGTAAACTTGACCCACTTCTCGGTACACAAGTACGGTACGTCCATTACCATCATGACTGTGCAGGTACTGCTGATAGGTACAAGCTATACACACCAGTACTCGCAAGTTGTACTAGGACACTAGGCATTATAAATATACTACGGTATTAAATCGAATAAGTCGTAGCTACTTATATTCTGAGATAGTAGCGATTGATTTTTCAAAGTACATACTCGTACATACTTTAATCTCTTCAATTATAAGGCATCGCGAAATTTTATAGAGAAACGAATAAAGAAGGTTTCAACAGATTGTTCAAACGTGAGATTCTTTATATTTAATCAACGAATTAAAAGATATAAGGTTATTAAACGGATGCATCCGAGGCATACACATCCGATTGTGTTAACACATTCGCATCGGTAACATTCGCACTCAGCTGCTCCTCTAATACGGGCGATAAATCGATGTCGCGCGTAAAAAATATGTTCCTACATAAACTGCCATAACTTTTAAAATATCCAACATAACTACATATTTTTTTCAATATGATACTCACCATTTATAGCAACACCAGCAAAATTATCGAAAAGTTGTAGAACTTCTAACAATAATTTTAAATTATGTCCACAACTTGAAAATACACATTAAAACTTTTTAAGGGTACGTTTTTTAGGGTTATAAATATTTTTTAAGATTTAGAATATGATATTCATGGTAATAATAACCCTTATAAAAGATATTATCACAAAAAATATACATAAAATACTAGCGATTATTCATTAAAATTTGAAATATATGTTGATTTTACAAAATAAACAAACATTATTTATTCTAAAAATTGAAACGAATTTGTAGTGACCTTGTGTCTTAAATATGCGTTTACTTTTGTAAAATTGATAATGTCGAACCTTATAAGTAAGAAAAAGTCAAATACTTGTTGAAAAAAACAAGTATAAATACCCTACCCGACTTTAAATATCAGAGTGCGTAAAAAGTAAAAATACCCTTCCCGTAATTAACCGTCAATCGACGTAACGGGTATTAATGCCTTTCTCGATGCGAATGTGTTATGGAACGTCTTATCACGACCGTATCAGTCATTTGTGGAATAGTTTGTATATAAATCAGGTTAACAATGGGAGAAAGCTGCCTGAAGGGGATACAGGATGGTAGGCAGCATTAGTTTTGGAATTACCAAGCCAAATAACTACCTTTTGAGAGAGGAGGATGTTAGTACTTTGTTTAAACATTTATGACATTGACCACTGTATTATCACTTGCTGGAAGACTGTTTAGCTGTAATATAACTGAAATATTTTGAACTGGTTTCTTTACTTTAAGAAGATAATACCCACTGAATCTCCTTTGCCTAATTGACCTGACAATGGCTACCCGACTAGCTGAAAAATACCGTCCTATAATAAAAAATGTAGAATAATTTCTAAATAATCTTTAATTTTTATTTTGAAATCTCTTTCCCTCTATACAGAGAGAGAGAGAGATTTATTTAGGAGGCCACTGTACAAAAGTGACAGACTTTTAAAGATGGAGATATTATATGGAGTATGACTTTTTTAATTACTGTATTTTATACGTAAATATAATTATCTGACGCTAATTCGATTTACGCTATTCAATATTCCTCGGTTCTACGTCTACCTATCACGTAACTTCTGAGTACAACCGTATTCGTCTGCGTAAGCTTTAATTGCAGCCAATTACCACATTACTTATTTGATTATAGACCAGAGAACAAGAGCGACTTGTTAAAAGTTCAATGACGGCTTCTGATACACGCCATTGCTGCATTGTTTACAACAAGCATTAAATAGACATCGATAGAAAAATCATTGAACATGATGAAAATAAGTGTTATTTATATTAACATCACATTGTAGTAATGCTGTCAGGAAAGTGCTATTCAAAGCACACTGTATGGCATTATATATACCTTAGAACTCTGGTCTAGCTAACCTAAACGAGAGTGAGAGAAGCTCAAAGTTGCGTATAATAATTCATATCGCCAACTTGTGCAACTCCCTAGATTATGTAGCGCATCTGACATGTTTGCGGAGGGCAGAGTCCATTTATTTCCAGCATTATTGCGTCACCGTGTTGCCGGCTTCTGGAGCAGGATAAGGAAGTCCAACAACAACATCATCCTGGCTGCTTCTGAATGGCTCAACTCCTCCCTGAGCCATCGCTGGAGGGAGATGATGCAGCGACCACTATGAATTATTATGTTTATTATTATTTTGTCTGTACTATATAAATATACATGTATCTAAAAATATGGCAGATTAGGTATTGCACAACCCACCCAATCCTGCTGGAATAAAAGCTTTTATTATTATTATATTGTTAGCGTTCACTTTGAGATCCGTTTGATACATAAAATATATTAAAAAAAAAAAATTGTTTTAACGTTAATTACGTTGAACACTGTTAAACACAGACGTGAAGACTGCAGTTTTGAAACAATGAAGGATTCGTCAGATCTTCGCTTGCAAAAAAGTTATATATTAATCGTAAAATAAAGTAAAAAATATGAATCGATAGAATACAATAAAAAAGTGCATAGGAATATAATATCGCGCCGTAATTAAAAAATATATTAAAGCGAGCGTCTAATTATGTTTCTGATACTACAGTGCTTTCTCTTCCAGCTCCTTTACTTTCGCCGTAAAAATGATTTTGGGTAAAGCAAGAATAAAAGCAGCTTATATAAACGACGTGGGGAAATTTTGTGGCGAATATTTGCTTATCTATGAAGCAGATGTAAATAAAAAAAATATTTAGAACACTAGACTACCTATAGAGAGTTCTTCGGTCCATCGTTTTTAAGAAGTTTTAAAAAGTCGGACGTGCACGAATTAACACAATATAAGAATAATTATCTTGTGAACCCATTTTAAGTGTCTTGGGTGATGACTCAACGCAAAGCACATTTATTTAAGAATATCGCAATTATTTTTCTAAAAACGTAGTAATTGAGTTATTTGCGGAAAACCATATTTGGTGACATGAAAACGTACTCGTATACAAAACTTAAGCTTTGTATGAAATATGTCAATCTTTCGGTACTTGACGGTCTAATATCACTGACCAATATGCTTGTTAATGTTTCGATCACGGCATTTGGTACACAGCATGCTACATTGTTAACATCGAGCATTGATCGCCATTGATTAGCGATAACAATATCAACAAACATGCAAGCAAAACACGTGCTGAAACATTGTTTAACCAATTAGTTATAATAAATAAATTGTATGATTTAAGATTTTATTTTCCAAACCAGATCGCCACAATTCAAAGAAGACGTGAGAAATATACAACCTCAACATTAATAATGTGGTGTATGTGTACATGCCGATGTATATTTTCTTTCTATTCTGTTTAATTTAAATTTTGTTTTTTACTGTATTTGCTTGGAATTATTGTATGTAAAATTTTGATTATGGCAATAGTGGCCGAATAAATAACTTTTATTATTATATCATGTTGAATTCCGATTAAAGCCCCCGGGTTCTAATCGTGGAAGCCGTCGGGAACTATACGGGAACGAAGCGCCGATAATGGCTGTGATATAGTGAACATACGCCTCAGCTAAATTGCAGACGAAGAAGATTTTGCGTATTTATTTTTTAATGTTTTATTTCGTCAGCGTTGCGTTATGCTAGATACAAGTCTAAAGTCTACACTCTCATCGAAGTTGCTCGCGAAGTTGTCCCAGTGCAATCGCAAAGCGACGCGAAGTGACCTTCTGCACTCCCGTCCTCGGCCGACTTCGGGCAACTTCGAAAAGCGTACACACCTACCGCGCCGAGATTAGGTATCTAATTACCGTATAGGATTACTCGCGGCGCAGTTGCAGTACAAACAATCCCGAGGCGTGATCAGTGGACGGAGGAGGAGGAGAGTGCGAGAGGGACAGACGCAGACAGGTTTCAAATGTCAAAAGCTAAGCCGGCGGAGACTTTCTCTATAAGTCTATGCGAGCCAAAGACGAACATTTCAGACATTATCGCCATAACATCATAACGTATACGTTACTAAATAAAAAATCCAAATCGCAAAAAATACATACAATTCTACAGATTATACTGACACTGACATCAGCATGACGTAGTCCTTGCTTACTGTTACTGAAAACCTCGATATACGATCTTTCGTATCTTTATTTCGGGTCGCTTGTCGTGCATTTAGGTGCGCCGTGCTGACGGTTCCGCTAACGGGTGTGTTAGTTAAAGATACCACCACGCGTGGCGCTATCGGCAGCCGGGGACGGCGCGGAGATCGTCAGTCGGTCCCCACCCTTTAGCGAGACACGGTCAGCGTTGCGGCCAGCGGTATGTTTCCGCTTGGCCAAAGCTTGTAATGTTTTTTAAGTAAATATAATCAATGCGCTTCAAAAAGAAAGTGTTTGTCTGCTGATCTGCTCCCTCATCCTGCCCTCACGCGCCGTAATAACGTCCCTCTTTGAGAGAGGAGGATGTTAACATATTTAGGTTATCTAGACTAGGTAAATCAATGACGGCAGCCCTTGCAGAACAATAAACAGACGCGGCCTATAAGTTTTTGTAAGAGCGAAATATCTTGGCTAGAACACAAGGAAAACATGCACGCCTAGTAAGGAAATCATTTGAGATCAAGAGGCATCAACAGGGATGACGAGCTGATTTTTAAGACAGTACGCTTTGCCCATATTTTTCCCGTACCGTATTGATATCCGGAAGGGACACATTACTAAGGACGTTCAATTTTAAGTGTCTGAAGGCTTTCCCGCGACTATAATGAAGCGCATACAACAATATAATGACCCTTTACTAGTTTCGTTGATGTTAGTACATTACAGGCTTGGTGATTTCTTGCTGGATCGTATGGAGGATACGTGGTTCTCTTAAAAAAGCATGGTTTCCACCTCTGGTATATACTCAAAAACCTATACAGACCGACACAAACAATTATCCTATCCTACATGACGTACGAGGCTTGTTATCAAGAGGGATGAAGACCTGATCTTTAAGACAGCGTGACTTCCACTTCTTCTAGCATATGCCCAAAAGTTAATACAAACCAACAAAAACAATCTATTCTTCAAGACGTTCATGGAGGTATATGCTTAGTTGACAGCAAAGCTATTTGAAGACACGCCCTACTCACATGACGCTCAAAGAGAAACAATCACTTAATAGCTAAGCTACCTGAAGACACCGTGTAATCGTCGACCCTGAAAATGATATCTGCAACAACTGTCGAAATATCGAAGAAAATCCAAAAAGCCATGATTACAAATCGAAACCGTAAAATCTTAAATTAACGAAATTATAAACGGTCGATAAATACTGTCATCAACATGATGTAGCCCTTGCGGACTGGTACCGAAAACCTCGATACACAATATTTCGTCCCTTATTTCTGTTAGCTTATCATACATCTATGTGTCGCCATACTGGCATATTGGACAAGTCCGCTCACTTGTGTGTTAGTTATATGCATCGCCACTTACGGCGCTGGTGACCGACCACGGGCCGCACGGGCCAGTGGTGTGCTGACGGCCGAGAATATCGCAGTACGGCCGGCCGGCATGTCGTTCCGCCTAGGCCGGAAGCTTGTAAAGTTTATCATAAATATATATCAAGGTGCTTCTAAAAAAGTCTGTGTAATCAATCTGTTCCTAATCCTGCCATCACGCGACGGAATAACAACCTTTTTGAGAGAGATGAGGATGTTAATACAAGCAATTGATGAAAAATTTACATTAAAATTTCAATCATATTTTAATAATACAAACTAGTTGTAGATAGGTAGAAGTCGTCTCCAGAGCATCACCCTTTTTCCTAGCGAATCCTCGGTAAAAAAGCACGTTGAATGCCGCACTATATATAGTTTTAGACATCTTTAAAATGACGAGCGTAAAATTATATTTTTGTCGGTTACGTTGTTTTGGCGATCACGTGAAGATTTGGTCACCGAACCGAGGTAGTAAGGCGTAGTGCGCGCGCACCGGACAGGGCTATCTATGATTTAACCGTAGATTTAATTTTATGCCGCAGGTAACAACACCGCTTACCACTTTACAATTAACGGTTTGTCAAAAATCGATCATAAATATAAAAAAAAACGTTAAAAATAAAATTCTATAAAAATGTATTAAAAATGTATTAGGCGGAATGAAAATATGCAACCAAATCAATAAAAAAACATTAATTCATTGACATTCTTATTAATTTTAAGGTAATTAACTATTGATATACATTACAATTATACAATATTATTTTTTAAAAACATTAACGAGTATTACGCATATTTCCATTTGGACCTCCGAGTATACAGGTGTTCTGGGACAAGGCATAGACAATCTGAGCTTACAGAACTGTGAAATGATGATTTGCGATGTCTATATGCCCAAATATGGAGCTGATATTTAAAAAAAATAATCGTATTACATACTTTAATGACTGAACGCAATACATCTTCATACGAAAACACTATCAATGGTGGCGCAAATTTTCTACAACAGTCTATCATATCATCATCATGTCCGCTTCCTAACTGAAGTATATGGCCGTCACGAACTGTCGCCACAAGTTCAGTCAGCTGCCATAGTCCTCGTCTGATTAAATGTCAGCTCTGCCTCCCGCAGCTCCACCGAGTACATTCTATGTATAGTTCCCGACGGCCTTCCAAGACGGCACGAGCCCAGTGGATTGAAGAAAAGGTCGCTGTACTTAATGCCCCCTTGCGGTATCCGACGCATATTTTATTTTATTTATTAATGGCCTAGGTTTAATGCAAACAGTTTAAAGAAGAAAATACATTTAAGAAAATAGTAATACAGAATAAATACTTAAAGAAAAGACAATAAATTTGGACAAAACATAAACATGGGCAAATAAAACCGACATCTCGCACATCAGTAGAGGGATCTGCGAAATGCCGGAAGGTCCAGCCCGGAAAAGTCCAAGTCACTAGAGGAGTTAACCAGTCTACATATTCTCAACATAGGAGAATAGAAACCGTAGTTGGTTTTGGATGCCCTTACATGTAGCAGGTTACTGCCTCTAGTGAACCGGGAGAGAACATTGAATGCAATTTTCCGCAATAAAGTTGAGTCATCGATTATGAAGTTCGGAACTTTAAAAATAAACAGCAAGTCAGTCACCCTTGTACGTCTCTCTAATATATTAAGTCGTAAAATACATTAAGTCGACTCTCTATGTCTTCATAGGACTAATTACCCTCTCTCAAGATGCCGATTACTAATTACTGGCAATTTTACACCACTGTCTCCGTAAAATGATGAAACGCGATCATGTTTTAATTTTTTAATTATATATTCTTAAATTAAATTATCATTAAAATGTGTTATTCGAGTATACGAACTTAACTAATGAAGACTGCCACCCCAATTAAATAATCATAAATGTACATGGTAATGTAAGGTAATGGACTAATGTGCCGATTCGTAACAGACTAATAGGTGAACAAACGAAGATAGATGAATTTTTAATAGTTTTGCTCAACAGGTGGCAGGTATGAGGTCTCTAAAGCAACAAGGTTGAGTGCGCGCGCACCCGACGAGGCTCGACCTTTCCCAATACGCGCCCGCATCACACCGGAGGACAGAGAAATCTCCTTGATGGTGCACTATCTGAGATTATCATCAGTGCATGCTGTAATTATTTTCTCTAGCATGCAGAGAAACAAACACCAATAAAATCGCGCAACGCATCGTTGCAAGCCAATCTTCGGGATTGATACGTACTATGAATACAGCCTGTGCACCGCATGTCGTTGGTTGGGTTAAGCTACTACTAAGAATAAATGACACAATGGTATAAATATGATTAAAAAACCGTTCTGGGGTAGGTACTAACACAAGCACCGGATGGAGACAAATCTTGGAAAGAGGCTAGGATAATGGTATCTGACAATAATATGTAGCGACTCTGTGCTCCAGTTAGGAAGCGAATATGGCAATAAACATATCGAGACATTTTCTTGGATGTGACCTTGTAAAAGTTTTTTTTATGTAAGCACATACGGGAGAATATGGAGACGGTGATAGTGATGCAGAAATCTCATCTTTGGATTCTAAGACGCTTACCACGTTACATATGGCTCTTCTTCTTCCTGTCAGCGACGTAAAATTATTTCTGCCCAGTATCTGGCAACATCGATATGCAATACACCCGTGTGTTGCCTAGCATTAGGTTTTGAGGTGTGCAGCTTTTTGGGCACATGGAGCAGGATCTTAGGTGTGAGGCGGTCTGCAGTTCTCTGCAGTCGCACAATAATAAGTCTCCCCACCGCTCGTACATATGGCTAAGTGATGCATGTGGAGTGTTGGTCCGCCAACGTTATAGACTACAGCCCGACAAATACACATCATCCACTTATTACATGAATTCACTACGAATGGGTAGTGTTCACGGCATAACTTTTAGTCTACCATAAATTATCATTAATGGGCTACGGCATTTAACGGGTAAATAATCAATATCAAACCTAATTGTTCTATTGAAAAACCATTTTATTGTAATGTTTGACGGGGAACGAGAACCAACACTTTATCATTAAACTATACACAAATCTGATTGTAAGCCTTTTCCTTGAAGTTCGGTGTAATACAAATTATACAGTCAATGCGGCGTGAATTTTTAAAACCATTTTTTTTTGCTTAAAACTAGTATTTGAAGCATAAATGTACTTATCTGATCTATTTTCATATATCACATTGGTTCTTGTATCTTTAAGCAATCAGATGATGCATAAAAAACTATTATATTTAACAAACGTTCATTATATAGCTCCATACATGTAGTGGCATTGACACACGTGTTTTACAAAAAATCGCTCCTGTGACGAAACCTAACGATATTTATTTACATGCTTTACAGATTCCTGTAAAGAATACATGTAGGTTGATAAAGCAAATGACTGTAGTTCCAAGTTCCTACCGTAGACGTCACAATGTGTACTGAAAGTAGCAATACGATATATCACGGGTTCTGATATCAACGGTAGGGGAATCTTGGACGGCATACATCGACAACCGATGCGAAATGGTTAAATTGGAATATATTTTTATTTTCTGTAAATAAACGTTACGTGGTCAGAGCAAGTGTACTTACAACAGCTGCAACCTTTAAATACTCGAGTGTTAACCAATCATACCACTTTTTTCTAACACTATTACATAGTATTATTACATAACTTGTATTGAACAAAGAATAATATTGTAATATCAAAATAAATAATATTTTGATGGAATATAAAAATGCGCCGTAGATGTTTTTTTTTTATTAATTGCGCTTCAGGGTCAAAAGAAAATATATTAACTCATAGATACGTAAGTGTTTTATACTTAAATACTAAAAAAATAGGACCATTCTAATTGTATGAATAATAATTATATTTATTTCGAATGACTTGTTTACCGGAAAAATAAAATAAGTTAATTTCCTTCTGTTCTGAAGTGATAATGCATTTTTTTGTAAATGATATGTTCGAAGGTCGCTTGCGACATTGCGGCTCTGTAATATCGACCAGAAGATACTTTCCACGATGGAGTTTTTCAATACTGTGCGTGGGCGGGTCAACACGAAGATCCTTGGGTTATCGGCCCTCTCGGTATACATGCAAACATGTCTTCAACTGACGTCCATAATGTCACATGTCTAAATTGACAGATTCGCGGTATAAACACAACTGGAATCATAAGACTATTATTATTATTAGATGACAAAGTAATAGTTTTGTCAACGCTTTTAATGTATATTTACTATAATTGTGTAAATCTAACAAAACCCCTGACTTATTTAACAAAACTAATTATCTTTACTAGAACCGGGGATTATATACAAGTTTAAATGTGTGTCAAGCAAAAACTGGTAATTTCTTCAAAGTTCCTTCCTTAATTCCATTGGTATGCTTTGGAATGCTCTTGCAGGATGTTTCCTCCTTATTAAAATCTGGATCTCTTCAAGAAACAGATAAATATACACTTGCGACCTCCCCAACCCACACACGAACACATGTTTCCTACGTGCAGCGTCCAGCCTCCCTGGCTGAACGTCATAGAGTGCACTGATCTTGACCGATTGATCTTGATTAACTTGAAATGCAATTAGATTTTTTTTAATGCATTACTTGACGCGGATACAACGGTTTTGGCAAAGGATTGGTTTTAAAATAATTAAAAGAGACTAAAAATATATTCTATTTGCTAATTATCAAACTGGATAACGTATAAAACATGGCAAATTGATATTTTCTAGCTAATTGCATACAAATCTGTGAATAATTTATACAAATTAATGCATTTATTGTAATTTATTATATTATAATTTATTACAAGTATTTAATAATAATATTTTATTTAAATGTGTGATAATAAAAAACTAATAAAAAAGTATCTGAACACAATAAGTTAATTATATGTTATATGAAGATTTTATTAGGAAAATCCACAAGTAATTAAAAATTAATAACACTTTATGTATGTCAATTGAATGGAAAATAACAATTAACTACATAAGTGTACAAGTGTATACCGACAATTAATAGTAGCTGAAGAAAATCAGTGTTTTTTGTTAGTAGTGTTGTCTATGTTACTAAGATGCTAAAACTGTTATCCAGAAATGACACTTTATAAGAAAAGGCGGTAAAAAGACAGATAGAATGAAGTTTGTAGTGAGCATATGCGTTTAATTATGAACGCATATCGCGGGTTGAATTCATTAACCCTTTCATAACGGCTCGGTTGAATACAAATTATACTGTCAATTATAAAACTAGTATTTGAAGCATATGTGTACTTATCTGGTCTATTTTCATATATCACATTGGTTCTTGTATCCTTTAGCTATCAGATGATGCATAAAAAACTATTGTAAGAAAGTAGCAAAATGATATATCACAAGCTACCGATGTCAACGGTAGGGGAATCTTACACGGCATATAACGGGTACCGATGCGAACAGGTTAAAATTATCATTAAAAATGATTGTTCAATTGATCTGTGCTGCCATAAAGAGTTCTATATTCCGCGATAATTATTGATAAGTTTATTTCCCAATTTTTTTGGTCGCATACCAAAGCGTACGTCACAAAATAAGTAATTTCGATACGGAATGTAAATATTTACGTATTTCGTGAGCGAGAAGTTGAGAAAATCAAACACATTCAGTCATAAGACAACAAAGAGAATCTTCTCGAAGACAGATTGCACGGACTTTTATGAAGAGTGGGAAAAGTTTGACCGTTTTGCTCTCAGCTGGAAGAGACGAAGTTTGTTCATAATATTAGTATTTCGATTGCGAAAAATTCGTGAGTACCTTAGGTGTTAAAAGTGCATTTTTAAAATCTACTACATTGACATTTGTTTCTTAAACTCTTAACCTTAAATCGTTTTCTGCATGTGGAAAGATTTTGTTATGATTTTTTAAATTTATTTTCGTAATCTTATATATAATCGTAAATAGTTCGAAAAGCGTTAAATAAACATATTTAATAACATTTTATTTTTTTATTAAAATGAACTAACAATTGTATCCTATTGTGACGATTAATTGTTAAAAAAAACACGTCATTCGGTTAAAAAATAATTCAATCATATAAGTAAAAATCTACATAGGAGTATTTTGTGAGAAAGTGCTACATACTATAGGGTCCGCCATCTAACGTTTTTTTTTTCAACTACTGCTTATTTCGTGAATGGTAACACTTAGCTCATGTCTGATTTGACAGATAATTAGTTTTATCCTTCCGCTGAACGAATATGGTTGTGTATACGCTTGAACAACGCTGGGAAATATTGCGACATTACTTTGAAAATCAGGCCATTTTTCTTCGAAAATGAGCAAGGAGTGGCCGTTACAGTCAATGGCGATCGTTATCGGGCCATTTTTGTTCACAAAAATTGAAGAGGAGGATATTGGCAACATTCGGTTTCGACAGGACGGCGCTACGTGCCACACAGCCGAAGCTACACTGGATGTTTTGCGCCCCATTTTCAAAAAAATAAAGACCCTTTATAAAAATAAACTTACATAATTATGGCATTATACTGAAGGTCTCCAAAATATATATCTCAGGTACACCATTCTCAATGGTACAGTAACGTATCTCGTCATACCCTGAAAAGAAAATAAAATAAGTATAAAAAGACAAAATTCAAAAATCAAATACTAAAAAAATATCTTGATATAAAAATAAAGTTTTAACAAATGTATTATGTGCGAGATCGAACGAACCCGATGCACAATAAATAACATTTGATTATTTAAAATTATGAAGTTTCAATACGTACTTTGTCAATTGATCTAAGTACGTTATTAATTACTTACGAAATGAACACTCTGGAAACCTCCCATAATTGTAATGACGTGTTGCATGACCTCATAAAGGTCCAGAACCACAGAAATAATGGTTTGGGAGATTGGAAATGTATTTCGATCTCCCCTTTTGTAGACATTCAAATTGTATGAGAAATGAAACACAAATACAAAAAGAGCATTCCATGCACACTTAATAAGAGTTTCAAAAACGATTGCTTATAATATCATTAGAGTACTATTATTATAATGTATATTTGTTCATAATCTAGTTTTCGGCGTCCAAACTTACTCGTAGTTAAAAAAAGAATACAGTGAGACCCCGTTTAACGCTGTTTCGTTTAGCGTTGTTTCGATTTAGCGCTCTTTTATTTCAACCCGGGGATACCCCGAAATTGTGCGCAGCGCTAGGTTTCCAAATAATTATAAATTTATATAATACTATAACGATGAATACAGTGACAAATGTTATGATCTTTAGTTTTCTATCATGGGTGATAATGAAAAACAAGAAAAGAAAGCAACCAGAAAAATCATTTCACTGGAAACTAAAATGCAAGTGATTAAAAGATTAGATTCTGGTGAACGTCAATCTCAATTTGTTGAAAATAATCGAAATTTTGACAGGAGTTCAAAAGCAAGACGGGGTGTTTTAGATACTTTATCCACTTATCAACAACTTCTAACAGAACGCAAAAGGAAAACGCAAACTACATTAGATGCGTTCTTGACAAAAAAAAAACAGAAAATTGGAAACACAGAATAGACTGAATAATCTGACTGGCTTAGAATTGTATTTGTTTTTATATTATATTCGTTTATATTGTTTTTATTTTTGTAAGCAATAAATGTTTGATTTTATTTTTATTAAAAAAAACAACCTAACCAATTTTCTATCCATCTTCCCCTAACCCCATTATTTTAATGTAAAGATAGTAGCCTCGTGTAGCGCTGTTTCGCATTACGCTCTACTTTGATGGAACGTATCCCCCGCGTTAAGCGGGGTCTCACTGTAGTAGTACTTTTTTAGCCCACGGCGCATTGTCGCAATGTCTAAACCAAATTATAATGAGATCTAGTCTAGTTCCCGTGTTTGCATAATTTTTTCGCAATGGTGATCCCCATTATTTTAATGTAAAGATAGTAGCCTCGTGTAGCGCTGTTTCGCATTACGCTCTACTTTGATAGAACGTATCCCCCGCGTTAAGCGGGGTCTCACTGTAGTAGTACTTTTTTAGACCACGGCGCATTGTCGCAATGTCTAAACCAAATTATAATGAGATCTAGTCTAGTTCCCGTGTTTGCATAATTTTTTCGCAATGGTGATCCCCATTATTTTAATGTAAAGATAGTAGCCTCGTGTAGCGCTGTTTCGCATTACGCTCTACTTTGATGGAACGTATCCCCCGCGTTAAGCGGGGTCTCACTGTAGTAGTACTTTTTTAGCCCACGGCGCATTGTCGCAATGTCTAAACCAAATTATAATGAGATCTAGTCTAGTTCCCGTGTTTGCATAATTTTTTCGCAATGGTGATATCCCGGTTTAGTTATTTTTTACATCGCCTAAAAAACTGGTCCGCTGCGGTGATGATGAAAAATCACAAGAACAATTCTAATGGCCACTCAGGGCGGCACTAACTAGTATATTACTATGTGCAACGATCCACTTTTTTAGAAGTGAATTATCCAGGTCAAAACATACTACTTACGAGTATCACAATATGCAGGTAAATGAGACACTTTTTTGTTCACATTTTTTACGTATTTCAAAACCGAGATTCTCTACTAAATTTTGACATTGCATATATTATGTATGTTCCAAATCATGCGTACGTTTGGTAATATTTGAATAACTCATTAGTACCATCTAATATGACATTTCTCTCATCAATAAATCGGCGAAAGACATTGGTACATAATTGACATTCCAAAGGAACAAGACGCTCAGCAAACAGACTAATGTCAAAGTAAAATAGCATTAATATAATTATATGTCGTCGATTTATGATACTGGATCATTTGACGGATTTAAAAGCGTAGAGATCTGCTAAGATAATAACAATGTCACGTGTCATTTTTATTGGACAAGAACCAAGGATGAACATACGACGTACTCCAGTAACTTATTAATTTGATATCAGCATGATGTAGCCCTTGCTGCTGGTATCGAAAACCTCGATAAAAAATCTTTCGTCTCTTAATTCTGGGCGCTTGTCGACATGCATCTGTTAGCCATATTGGCATTTCTGGACTTGTTAGATATATATTGTCACTGGTGTCGCTGTGCGACAGCTTATCACGGGCACGGCAGTTGTAGGCTGACGGCTGGGTAGTTCGCATTACGGCCGGCGGCATGTCATTCCGCCTGGCCGGAAGCTTGTTAAGTTTTAACGTAAAATATATGTCAATGTGCTTCTGTAAGTCTTTGTTTTGCTGATCTGCTCCCAATCATGCCATCACGCGACGGAGTAACACCTCTTTGAGAGAGAAGGATGTTAACTTATACGTATTCAAACTAACTTCAAGGTTTAAGTTGACAGTAGAAGAGGCTGGCAAATAACGGTGAATATAAAACAGGAGTCAGTTATAGTCCTTTACGAAGGAGGTTCATGGTTTCTATTTACTTTCTCTGTTACTTCATAATGTCTTTGTAGTCAGCCTAAATTCGGTCATATCTTTGAGTCGCAGCACGCAACATCAAACGCGTCACGTACAGTAACATCAACACAGGTACGCATTACAATTAGTGAGAAACTGAGCATTAAAAAAATCACTATGTTTACACTAGACCGCATGCAAAACAGCTGGGATACATTAGTAGGCTACAACTTAAGATACCACAACATTCCTACTAGAACTTGTGTCTAGATTCTATAACACTGGGCACTCTCTTCAAAACATTTTTTTTACCGACGTGCAATTACTAACTCTATGCAGAGCCCAAATTCGTCCAGTTCTTGAATACGTACTTTGGATAGGAACCCCAAAATTATCTTTTAGATTCGATCGATATAATCCAATGATATCAGCATCATATAGCCCTTGCTGACTGGTACCGAAAACCTCGATATACAATCTTTAGTCTCTTATTTCTGTTCGCTTGTCGTACATGTATATGTCGCCATATTGGCATTTTGGTCACGGGTGTGACGTTAGTATGGCTGCTGTAATTGGTGCGCCATTGATTCTGTACATCGCCACTTGAGGCGCTGGGCGACAGCCCATTACGAGCGCGCTCAATCGTCCAGTTAACTCTCGTCCAGCCCGGCGCAACGGCATGTCGCACGAGGAAATCAAGTATTTATTCAAAATAAATGCGAATTGTGCTTCAAAAACAAGTTATTTTGCTTTGCGATCTGCTCCTGCGTCCTGCCACCACGCAATTCGATAACAAACATAGAGAGGAGGATGTTACCAAATAAAGATAGAACGTTTGATAAACAATCGCATTCTTAACGTCTTATATCAAATCAACGGAACAAAGACATTTAGTCGGTTCACCAAAGACTTATTAAAGCTACTATCGTTTACATTGCTTTTCAATATAAAATCAATTCGTTTGTTCTTAATCGATTCATGAACGTCAGACTCGTAAAACCTTACCCAAACATCTCTGAACAGTTTTTAACATCGACTTCTTTAATACTACACACAGGCTTCAGAATGTTCTACCAGAATCTGCATTTACTCCCATATGCAATATGGATCTCATCGTCAATCAAACACCTACGATACACGTAACCACAGCGCATCTTTCTCACATACAGCGTCCAGCTGAACTAGTGGAACATCAGAGAACAAACGCCCGCTGCTGTTGCTCTCCTGTATGTTTTGATATCAGCTTGATATAGCTCCTTTAGTCTGATGCCGGAAAGCCTCGAAAAACGATATTTTGTCTCTAATGTTTGTTCGCTCGCCTGATATGCACATCTAATATTAATTGTATTATGTTGCACGGCGTTTGCATGCGCCATCTTGTTTGTTATGACAGTTGTTCTATTTCATGTTGACCACTGTCATATTTACTTCGCTTGTCTGCCGCGACGATTGACGGCGCCAGATGCTTAGGAGTCCGCATGAACCTGATCCGAATAAGACCATCGTGGGTTCGAATTTTGATTTCTGTTTACGTGATGGATCATCAGTGAGAGTTGCGTATACGAGCGAGCGACACACCAATGGCATAATAATGAATAATATGGCAATTTTACTTTTCACTCTCTCCCGCTAAACTTTCGATCGACCATTTCACATTGCAGTGCGGTCTCACGTTTGGTCATTTTTCGCTCCAGTATTAAGGCGCTAGACTTTCATGCAAGTAGTTGCGGATTTAACTGTTGACATCAGCATAATATAGTTCTTGCTGAATGATACCGAAAACCTCGATGTACAATCTTTCGTCTATAATTTCTGTTCGCTTGTCGTACATGTATGCGCCGCATTTTGGAGTAGTTACGTAGATCGCCACTGGGGCGCTGTGACAGACCACGGCGCCGCACGCAGTGAGTTGTGTGCCGACGGCTGAGAAGGTCGCATTATGAGCGTCCCGGCATGTCATTCCGCCTTGGCCGGAAGTTTGTAAAGTTATCGAAATATATATGTCAATGTGCTTCAGAAAAAGTCTGTATTATTAATCTGCTCCTCATCATGTCACCACGCCACTGAATAACTACCTTTTAAAGAGAGGAGGATGTTACTACATACAACTTGCTACAACTCAGCTAAAGCAGAGTGTCGTCCGAAAACGCTCCAGGTGTTTTTCTTTATCAGAAGCATCAGTAGAAATGACTAAATGGACCTGTTTTACGTCTGTGTTCCAAGGATTGGATGTTATTTTAAAATCGTATTAAAATGAGTTTAGTGCATTGCTCGTAACTGGATAACTAATGCAACTCTTATCTTAAATTATTAATAACGACTGCGTCACTTCGTAGAATTTTCTATTTATATAATTGATTAAACTTTTGATAACAATTCACTGTGTAATCATAATACATTACATTTTTTAATAATAATAATATATATACACATGTCATATACTATATACAGTTGGTTCTATCTTTCAGAAATCAAACACCATCAAAATTAACATTAATTTTGTCCAAAGAAAAAAAAACGATTAACGAAGAATTCGAAACATATAAGTTACAGAGAGGCCCCGCTTAACGCTGTCTCGTTTAGCGTTGTTTCGGTTTAGCGCTCTTTTATTTCAACCCGGGGTTATTCCCCGAAATTGTGCATAAATAGTGGGAAAATAGTGGAATTAGCGAAACAAACCGATTTAGATGAGGTAAATGTGGAAGACGTCGAAGAAATTGTTCAAGAAACAGCAGCTAGTTTTTCTAATGATGAGCTCAAGGAATTAACTGAGCAAGAAGGAAACAAAAATATTGATATTAGTGATTTCGAATAAGAGCAAAAAGAACTTTCGATGGCGTTTGTAAAAAAGAGTTTGACCACTATAACTGAAATTATGGACCAATTTGTTGAAAATGATTCAAATTTTGACAGGAGTTCAAAAGCAAGACGGGGTGTTTTAGATGCTTTATCCACTTATCAACAACTTCTAACAGAACGCAAAAGGAAAACGCAAACTAAATTAGATGCCTTCTAGACAAAAAGGCAAAAAATTGGAAACACAAAATAGACTGAATGATCTAACTGACTTAGAATTTTATTTGTTATTATAACTATATTCGTTTATATTGTTTTTATTATTGTAAGATATGAATGTTTGGTTTTATTTTTATTAAAAAAAACATAACTATTAAATTTAATACCTAACCCCATTAT
The DNA here is from genome assembly GCA_022606575.1 of Glossosoma conforme. Taxonomy (NCBI): domain Eukaryota; kingdom Metazoa; phylum Arthropoda; class Insecta; order Trichoptera; family Glossosomatidae; genus Glossosoma; species Glossosoma conforme. Next base: position 1,487,422 of record JAGTXR010000039.1, read on the forward strand.
TTATATATTAAGATAGACTCGTTTAGCGCTGTTTCGCATTACGCTCTACTTTGAACGTATCTCCCGCGTTAAGCGGGGCCTTACTGTATTCCAAAGTGTAGTTCATTACAACTACAGGTAAGTACATTATATATATAAGTACATATATATATATATATATATATATATATTGGTACAAAAGAAAACAGAGAAAGTAGTAGACGCTTAGCCATCATGACGAGAGAAATGAGACTGGAAGCAACACCCTCAAGTTGGTAAACTTCTGCTTATCCGCAATCGAATGCTTCAAACGTCAAGTAATTCAAATTTAACGTCGATGGGGAAGAAAAGCGTTGGTACGGCGTTCAAATAACTGGCAAACGACGAGTTTGCTGAACCTCTGAAAGATGGACAAATAACATTAGAAGAATAGGGAGAGTTGCCTGGATGCGGAAGGCAGAGGATAGAAGAGATGGAGAGTCATGCGGGAAGCTTACAACCAATAGTGGGCGGACACAGGCTGATGATGACGATTTTTAGATAATGACAAAACTAAACCATCTTATATTGGGGACTATATAGTGCAGTAGGAGTACCCTCGACTTGATTTCTAATGAAGGAGCTAACGGGACACGCGATTCTAGAAGCCTAACTTGTTGAGCAAATAATGGAAAACGACTTGACAAATATTAGTCGTAATAAATAATATCTATGAGGCGTTGTGTGGGCGTAATCTAACCAATTACACAGGAGAAATGTACTGACTAATCATACAACGGTACAATATATCACATAAAACAGCGGTCCCCAAAAACTAACTGCCTAAATTTAACCTAACATGTAATAGGTGTACCGGAAAAGAATGTCGTTTTTTTTTCAGTGGTTTTGAGTGGTCAGTTGTGCTTCGGCAGTCAAACTTTTACGACGTGTTCTGTGTTGTTTCTCTGACTACGTATGGAGTGTACTAGTACTTTTAAACAAAAAAAATTACAACTCTATATACAATGGAGAGCTTTGTACCGAATGAGGAATTTATTCAAAAAAATATTCTTTACCATTTGATGAAGAAAGAAGGTACACCTAATATTTAACATATTTCTCAACTTTACACAAACATAAGTAATCGAGCAGGTAAATCGTTTTCGATACAGATTCAATCAGTAGCACTCTAGCGATGATGAATGCGTGTGAAGTTGACCCCACACCTGTAAAATACCCGTCATAGACTATTATTCAAAAATTGGTAGCGCATATCGTATCGAAATTGTGGCTTTTCATTCTAGCTGTGTATGACGAATTTCTTTTTCTCTGCAATATTTCGTCCGCCGTAGCAGGGTCATCTTCAGGTTTAACAATTTGTGACAAATCTAAATGAAAACCAACGAAATTATTTAGATACCGTCTCAAATTAGGTATACAAAACTGGTAAATATAAAAAAAAGGTTTTTATTTAGCTTCGATTTCATATAATATATTTTGTAATAACGAATATGCAACTTTTCCTCATATAATTTATTTTTCATTACTTTAAGGTGAAGTTATTTAGACAAATAAATTTGTATTGACATCCTCGTCTCTATATTAGTTATTGAATTGCGTGGTGGCAGGATGAGGAGCAGATTAACAACACAAAGACTTTTTCTGAAGCACATTACATGATAACTTTACAAACTTCTAGCCCGGACCACAGCTTTCAGGCCGGGCCACAATACAATAAGACCTCGCCGCCGTCGGCACGCAACTGACCGGACGCCGTGGTCGGTAATACCCAGCGCCGCAAGTAGCGATCTGATGTAACTATTCCTCCTAACGGCATTACAAAATGACGACACATACATGTACGACAAGCGAACAGAAATATGAGATGAAAGATTGTATATTGAGGTTTTCGGTACCAGTCAGCAAGGGCTATATCATTTTTATACCAGTATATATATATATATATATACATATATATAAGCCTGGTGTAAAAAAGAAATGATTTTAAATTACAGTTATATATAGTGACATCAGCATGATGTAGCCCTTGCTGACTGGTACCGAAAACCTCGATTTACAATCTTTCGTCTCTTATTTCTGTACGCTTGTCATACATTTATGTGTCAGCCTTTTTGGGCGTTAGTTATATAGATTGCGACTTACGGCGCTGGTGACCGACCACGGGCCCCACGGGTCAGTTGTGTGCTGAGGGCCGAGAAGATCGCATTACGAATGACAGGCCGGCGGCATGTCATTCGTAAATATATGTCAATGTGCTTCTGAAAAAGTCTGTGTTATCAATTTGCTCCTAATCCTCAAGTCATCACGTGACTGAATAACAACCTTTTGAGAGAGAGGAGGATGTTAATAGGAATTTGTAGCTTACGCTATGGTTCATAATATACATAATATATACAGGCATAAATAAAGCACACAATCAATGATGGACTGCTGATAAAAATAAAGTCAACGTGTTCACATTTGACAAGCCAAAAAAACGTTTAAAAATTTAACATCAGCACAGTTTTGGGACCTCTGACCTATCATAAAAACATGTTCGTGACTCATAACTAAATGCAAACAGTTTCGTCTCTTATCAGAGTGATTATTGTTAAAGGGAATATTAGCATTACGATAATTGTACAATAAAACAAAAAAATATAAATTACAATGTAACCTAACGAAAAAAAAAAAAAACGTTGGAACGGTTTTTTCAGTATTAGCCGATAGCCGGAAAAAATATTTTCATACTACATACTTAAAACGTGTTGTATATAAGAAATTGTAAATTTAAAAAATATTTTTTTTACTGATTTCAAAATATTATAACAAAATGATTCAACAAGAAAGAAAGTTTTGCCTTAGAAAAACATTGAAATTTTGTAAAAAAAATATGTAAGCACATACAGGAGAATACCGACAGATGGTGATAGTATAATTCTGAAGTCTCTTCTGTGGAAATCTATGACGCTTACCATGGTGCATATGGCTAAGCGCTGCATGTGGAGTGTTGATCCACCAACGTCACTCACATACTCGTACAACGTGTTAACCCGACGATCGCCGTAAGCACACATGTGCGCTCTACGTAGACGATCGCCATAAGCGCATCTTCGCAATATTCGAAAGATGTACATATTTAAAAATTAATTCCGATTTTCTCACAAGGACATCTATGAATATTTTAAAATATTAACAAACCAAAGAGGATCGATGGTTTTGGGAGATAATCAAGGGATGGTTGTTGCGCTGTTTTTACAAACATGTGGCGATGAAGTGGTTAAGCCTCTTTTTCAAGCGTCATGGAATATTTTCAGTCGACACACAATGTACGATTAAGCATGTACAAGTATGTAATTACGTTTTATTTTACGTGTTAATATTTTTTCTTGGAAGTAATATTTATTTTATATTATTTGCAATCGTTATTATTGGAACTGCGTCCAATCTGTTCGCCTGAGAGATAAACCGCGCATGTCCGGCGACGGAAAGTCAATAGTAATAATACAATTATCGGCGCTTACGTCCTTTCGGCGCCGTTTGCGGACGAGATTGGTTTGTCACATTCTGGAATATTTTCGACAGATGACGGCGACGATTTCATCCGGCGAAAAAAAAATGGGCAAAAAAATCAAAGATTTTTGAAAATGCACGAGAAATAATTTAGAGATACAGACGCTGAGATCTCCAGAACAACAACATCCATCTAACTTTATACGGGGTATGTTGGGATACAATGAGTTGACGACAAGAAGAGATGTGTGCTTGAGTATGCGTTTCTTTCGGCTAGTTCGCGGCGTGTTCTTGTTAGAAATCGGTTTGTTTGTCCCCGACAATTATTTAAGGATAAGGTGGCACAGATTGTTTGTTATTCCTAGAGGTAATACTAACCTGCCAGAGACTGTGCCTCTTGGGATAGTGATCAGACTGTTCAACCATATCGCCTCGAATATCGATATATTCCACTTGAGAGAAGCCCAGTTTCGATATGAGCTCCGGGAATTTATTTATCAAAGTAATTTCGTGGAGTGTTCTGTTTAGCGAGCTTCGGGACTTAATAATCGGGATACCTAATTGTTTCTCTTGTATTATATCTTATTTCAGGATCGTATTAAATATATTTGTATTTGTAATGTTTCTGAAAGACAAAAAAATATATTGAAAAACAATAAAAAGAGATATTTTAAGCATACGAGTAAAAGCACCAAAAGGTCTTGCTCCTCCGCGGACTCTCGACGCTTAACCAAATCGGCTGAACGCTGCGTACGCGAAGAATGTGTATTGGTTGTGTGGGTGTAGGTATTGAGGGGATTGCAAGTGTTCATTAATCTCCATTTTGACAAGAGATTCAGATTGTATGTGGGAGGAAAGACAGATTCTGGGAGTGCATTCCAAGGCCTAACTCGTATTAAAGAAGAAGTTAAAGAAGCTGTGTATCCAGAGTCGACATATATCAACCATGTAGAGATGCTCGGAAAGGTTTCAACGGGTCTGAATAGCTCCGGAGTAGCAGTGTCCATAATAATAGCAATAAAAAGGATTGGTGAACCACGTGAACGTCTACGTTTTATGGTTTAGAAATCAGACGTTAGTTTGCTATTTTTTTACCACTAGTTGTCGTTGAATTAAATGTTCCATATCCAACAGTTAATTTAGGGCTTCTATTCAAAGATTTTTGAGAATGTTCCCACGTGGTTACATAGGTGTTCTGGGACAAGGCATAGACTGTGAGCTTACAGAACTGTGAAACGGCAATTTTCTTTGTCCATATAATAAGGTTAGCGAATAAGGTAAATAAAAACAATTATTGCTTAACATCAGTGATTAAAGGAAAACCACGCTTATGTGTGCTGCTATTGTAGTTGGTTTAATCCTTTCGCATCGGTTGTCGGCATATGCCGTCAAAGATACCCGATAGTTTTGCTACTTTCAGTACTCATTGTGACATCTACGGTAGGAAATTGGAAGTGCAGTCATTCCCTTTATCAACCTACATGAATTATTTACAAGAATGTGTTAAGCATGTAAATAAATACCGTTAGGTTTCGTCACAGGAGCGATTTGTCATGGAGTTGTATGGAGTTACATATTAAAAGTTTGTTAAATAAAATAGTTTTTTATGCATCATCTGATAGCTTAAGGATAAAAGTACCAATGTGATTTATGAAAATATGTCAGATAAGTACATTTATGCTTCAAATACTAGTTATAAACAAAAAAAAATGGTTTGAAAAATTCACGCCGTATTGACAATATAATTTGTATTCCACCGAGCCGTAACGAAAGGGTTAAGAATGTGTTTGTAATATTTATAATACATTAATTATAAACCAATGAATGTTTATAAAAATATTTAATGGACATGGATTCGGGCAAAAAAACTAGACATGCTCTACGGGTGTATGTATGGTTCAAATCTCCGCGTCCGCAGTTTATTTTTCTCCGAACAATTAATGAGAGAAATGTCATAGATGATGTTTACTGTGTTGAGTGATTTAAATGCATCAAATTATATTTGCTACTTCCCCTCTTTTGTACCCGATAAAACGTTGATACTGCTCTGTACATTTTGTTTCAGCTCAAATTTCCGCGGACTTTCTAACGCCATTAAGAGTATTATCTATTAGTAAAATATTTACTTTTAGAATTGTATAGCTGCCCCATCTACTTTGTGATTATCATCCGAAAATTTTTTTTTGTTAAAATTATCAAGAATTCTTACTTCAATGCAATTAACCTATTGAATAAATGTTTATTGTTTTTTAATGGCCTTTGTAATAATACATATTATTTTGTGGTTTTCATCAATGAATTCCCTTATACATTATTGATTTCTAGAACACATACCCATCGCACAATTCGTATCCACAATTTTACTCACTCTTTGCTTTAATATAGAGCCAACACTCGCTGTACTAATTGACTTGAAAATGGCGATTCGACGTGGCCGAAACATGTCGTCTACAAATATATTGTGGGATAAATTCTAAAAAATATTTTATTCGTATCTGATATTTAAATGCAGTTACATTTCATATTTAAAATACATTTTCTATTATTGTGTAATTGAAATTTCTCTACAAAACAGTTGGATAATTTACCGGATTGTGAACGTATGCGATCGCTCGTTAAAAGTTTGCACTCCATCAAACAAACCCCGACAATTGAACAATTTACATACAACGAAACTTGAAGGATTCGCTTGGCGGCAGCTGTGGTCGGTTTTGCTTGATAAATGCTAATCGTTTACGAAAACGAAACCATTTCACTCCGCCGTATACGTAATGGCGAGTTTCTTTGTACGATACATTTGCATGGCCATTGAGATTAGCTGGAGGTATGCGGAGTTATTCAATTTTGAAAATAAGAGTACATATATGAGATGAACCGAATATTCCTAATAGATATAACGACGTTTATCCCATATAGCTTATTCGCACTATCAATCCGGTGGATTGGTTTGCAGCAACAAAATCTTGCATCTCTATATCCACTCCTCTCAATCCTCTGCAGTCCTCTTCAGCTCAGCATAAGAGCTACAGCTTGTTATAAAATTGAACACTTGCTGCAAATACTCTCGTCTTGGGCGCCCTCAACAGTTTCTACCCTCAACCATCCCTTCCACAATGTCATGAAGAAGACCATCGTGGCGCATGATGTGACCGATCCATCGGGCTCGCCTCTCTGAGATAGTTCTTACTAGGTGCCTATCCTCCTTGATTATGCTAAGAGCCTCATTGTTCGTGACGTGGTCTCTCCAGGAAATTCCGAGAATTATTCTGTACGACCACATCTCAAAGGCCTCTACTCTAGTCTTTTTTTATCACTTTCAGATAAGCACCATGTTTCACAGCCGTACATCAAGCTGCCCCAAAAAAATGTTTTGGCAAGTTGCTTGCGGAGCTTTAAATTAATATTTTTTGACTCAAGAATTTTTGTTTTTTTATTGAAGGCTACCCTTGCTTGATGTATGCGTCTGTTGACTTCTCTTTTTGTTCTTTCCCATCTATATTATAATAATAATTATTGTTATAACATCAGTATTTATATAGCGCTTTTTAATGACTGAATTGTCATTCCAAAGACGCTTCTTTGCATCTCTGAGTAAAAAGGTGGATCTTGAGTCTGCCTCTGAAGGATGCCTCCGTTTCATCATCATCATCATCATCAGTTGACTCTCTCATATAGCCCGGTGCAGTTCCGTGGAGTGCCTTATAAGCTAAGAGACAGAGCTTGTACTAAATTCTAGCCGGAACTGTCAACCAATGCTGTCGATGTAGTATCGGAGTAATGTGACAATTCGGGCGTTTTGCAATCGCTTTAATTGTTTGGCTAGCTGACCTGCAAAAAGTATATCACAATAGTCCATTTTAAAGTCTATAAACGCATTTACCAAGCTCTTTGTAGCGTCTCTGAGCAAGCATATTTTTACCGACCGCACCTGCCACTAAAACAAGGTATTACTGATTTTCCGTCGACCCTAATTAACTAATTATCACGTAAAAATGAATACATACATTTAAGATTCGACAATTAAAAAATATAATAAAAAATAGCCATTTTCATTCACAAATGCGTAATTTTATTTTATCATGTTGTTGACAATTTTGCACCAATCGAATATAAACAGATGGCAATAACATATTTACTGACAATAAAATTAAAATAAATAATTATAAATGTTAAATAAAAATTCCTGCGATCATAAAATAATGTGACATAATGTGACATAATGTTCGTATAAGGAAGCGTATTTCGAGTTGTTCCGTCACTCGTAACGTTTCGATTTGGTTGTTTACTTTTACGTGCCGTGACAAATGATAATTATTATAATTTATTCACGACATCATCTCTCGCTCTTTGTGTCCGAAATCACGGCAATGGCATACAAGAACGGCGGACAACAAGTCGATGATTATCACTCAAGATAATACCTTCGAAAAATCTTTTTGTATTGAATGGAATTCTGGTTCAACATAACATTAGGACATATTGCATTTCCCACGGGCATATTATGTAAGTAAGCAATATGTCAAAATTAAAAGCGAAAATTCCGCAATGTCTAAAACCCAATGCATCCTCCCTGTATTATTAACTTATGGCGCAGAGACGTGGAATCTGACAGCAAGTCTTACCCATAAAATAAAGGTCACCCAGCGTGCTATGGAGAGATCCGTGCTTGGAGTGTCGCTAAAAGAATCCGAAACAAGGAAATAGGCAGAAGAACTCAAGTAGTGGATGCTACCCAACGAATAGGCACACACTCAAGTGGCAATGGGCAGGACATATCTGTCGAAGAGACGACGGTCGATGGGGAAGAAAAGTATTGGATTGGCGTCCAAGAACTGACAAACGAAGCATTGGCCGACCTCCTGTAAGATGGACTGACAACATAATAAAAATAGCGGGAGTGACCTGGATGCGGAAGGCGGAGGATCAAAGTTGGATGGAGACTCATGCGGGAGGCTTAAGTTCAGCAGTGGACGGATACAGGCTGATCATGACGAAGCAATATGTCAACGAAGAGTCTGCCATTTATTTGTGCACACAAATATCATAAATAAACAAATTGTTATTAAATCACCATCCTCGAATGATGCATTAGAGTTTGCAATCGGGTATGAAAAATTATCTTATTAATGAAATACACATGTGTTTGAATTACATAATAATACCATAGAGACTCTAGTACAGAAAATAAATATGTCATTTGAAAGTATTCAAGGTAACCAAACGAAGATTTTATCGCACATTTTATCCCCTCTTACAAATTTAGGTGCTATACACGAATATATATATATCGATGAGGATGCCAGTTTCTTTCACTTTTTTCACAAGATAACTAACATACATACGCTGACGGTGATTCTCTTCTTCCAAAATCCGTACGCAATTTTCGCACACATTCTGCAACATTACCATGATTTTCAAAGTAATGTCGCAATATTTCCCAGCATTGTTCACGCGTATACACAACCATATTCGTTCAGCGGAAGGATAAAACTAATTATCTGTCAAATCAGACATGAGCTAAGTGTTACCATTCACGAAATAAGCACTAGTTGAAAAAAAAAGTTATTTGGCGGACCCTTTATGTATCTACCGTGACAGCACTTTTTTACGAATTTAAATTAGTGAAAACGCCATAGGTTTTACAGGTTATCCTCGGTTTTTATGTTCTTTAAGACTAAATAAATGCATCATCATTACCATATCCCTTCCCCAAACTTGAGCCTATGGACTTTACAAGCCGCCGCCATTAATCATTGCTAAATGCACCTATAAAAATATTTTTTGAGTTACATACATAATTTCAGTTAAACTATAATGCATTAAATTAACTTTATAGTTGATTTAATAAAATATATTAACGTAATTAAAGTATAACATCAAGCAAATCAAGTTTAACGTTACCAAAAATCAATAATGCACTTAATCCAACAAGTACACGGGTCGGATCTTGCAATATTCAAACTCCACAATGAGAGCTCCATAAAGAATGTAAGAGTGATAATCCTAGAAAAAAATATATATAGTTCCATTCAAGGTAAGACAAACAAATTCAAGTTAAGACGTTTAGAAAACTGAGCATCTTGTTTAAAACAAGTAAATTTTTCACAGATGTTCAACTTGTAAATACTCGTAAAAGTGATTAACCTGACATTCCATTAAATGTGTTGTGAATGGATGTGGTGAATATATGTTCTTTCTTGGAGTAGTTATGGTACGAGACCATAAACTAAGCCTGTCATTTCGAAACGCACATCTCTCTTAATTTTGCACGACGATCACTTAAACACTTAAAGAATACAATCGGAAAACCTGCTGTAGTTTTAAGAAATGTAAAACTGATGGGTAATAACACGTCCAAGCTTTTTTGTGATGCCCTTGCGTTATATCACGAGAACGGATACAGTACATGGGTAGTTTGTTAGTATAATGTAAACGTCATTAGTGTCAGAACAATAGTCTATCTAAAACCTTGCCCAGGGATCATGTGAAACATCCGATTATAATGGTCATAAGCTGCGTGTGGAAGGTGATCTGTCTGCATAATAATACAGCGAGGATTTAATGCAGTCTGCAAAGAGCATCCTAACAATTTCTATGCCAAGCGGTTTTCGTATGGGGAGACCCAGAGGGCCGTCATTTTATTGAAAAATCAAAAGCTATTTTTAAAATCGATGTATTATCGATAATTCTTGACAATACGTAGTAGCTAATTATTTCAACATGGCAGGAAGAGATGTCACTGTGTGTTCTATATTTTAAATTAACCAAAAAAAACGGGACATATGATGACACAGAGGCTCAAGCCAGAGCGAGAGTACTCGCTCGTTTTCTATAGCCGGCCTGCTGGGCACGGCCAAGAATGCGAGTAATCTCGCTCTTGGCACAGAAGCGGCTAAGTAACGACAATAGCATTTCATAAACGCGGTTATAGTTGATATTGTGGTTTTTGGTCATAGCCGTGTGTGGCGAATTTATTTTAACCAATATTTTGACCGCCATTGCAGGGGTCTTCTTTAGGATTGATGATTTAGTTGTGAGTTGGTGTCAGATTATCATTTTACGAGCGTTATTGATATCTCCATGGCAACCACATATCAAGTTTCATTTTTCCGGAGAATCGAGGGTATGTTCTAAGAATACGGTAGGTATGTTCTAAGAATTGTACCTCCACGAACGTCATGTCGGACTGTGGTCGTCCTTGCTTGTCTGTACAGGTTTAAGAGTATGTGCTAGGGGTGGAATCCATGCTGTCACAACTAAATCATCAATCCTGAAGAAGACCCCTGCAATGGCGGTTGAAATATTGGTTAAAAGAAATTCGCCACACACGGCTAAGCCCAAAAGCCACAATATCAAATCTGACCGTGAAAACCTAAGAAGTTATTTGCGGTAATAGTTACTCACAAAGTTGAGCAACATTGGGCGCGGACCAAAACTCGGATAGGTTACCGTTTGTTGCTAACCGCATATCTCTTGTCTAGTTGAGCCTCGCTCCAGGACCAAAAGACTAATAAACAGACCTATTTTCAAAAATCCTATTGAAATATCACCGAAAAATATCCCTCAAATACTACAGAAGCCGTCTCTTTTTTCTTTAAGTTCAAGTAAGTTAAGTTCTCGGGATTCTGACGTGGAGGCATTCGGGGACCACATATATGTTCCCAGTTGGACCTTTGGGTGCAGAGATGTCTTAAGATGAGTCGTAGCCAACAGCAACTGATAGAAATTAATGGCGTCAATGATATGGAACGCATGTATGAAGAATGATAATGGATAAATAATGGAATGGAGAGCTCTCTTCGTACAGCTGCACCAGACCTAAGTACAATGGTATATAGTACTTTTGAATAGATGTTTCTAAAGTTATCTCTAATTGATTTGCTCATCCGTTACAGTAAGCGATATGCATTTTTTATTGGTCAAATTGATACAAATCCGACATATTTTGGGAATTCTTATTCATTTCATATTTGACGAATGTACGTAGAAAGCAATTACACACACAAATTCAGCTTAGCACATAGGACACGTACAATAATATCATTACAATTATTACGAGGATAGATAAGATTATACAATGATTTCCGAAGATCACCCACCACACTGGCCTTGCATTTTTTCCATAATTTTCTCAGCATTTGCACATACATCATGACCATTTGCAACAGCTACATTGGAAAACAACGTATGGCACGCGAAACCATGTTTTACTTTTTCTTCTTTCATATCCAACTCGACTACAACGTGCACGCCACTAAGCTAAACATACTACCATCATACATGCCTCGTTCCAAATCATGACTGTATTCAGAGTTCCTACGCGTACCTAAGCACTGCACATTTGCCGGTGGGTATAGCTCAATGCGTTTGCTTTACAAGCCAAAGGTCGTGGGTTCAATCCCCGGCGGAGTTTTTTTTTATTATTACTTTTAATCGATTTCTGAGCTCTAAAATACCCCCGGTTGGTGTGAATTTGATCCATCACCCGTAAAATGACAGTCATAGCCTATTAATTAAAATTGGTGGTAGACGAAAGTCGTCCCGTAAAGACCACCCATTCATAGCAATTTCCTGTAGTAATATGGATAATGCGTCAATCTCGAGCTGTAGTCTATGACGTTGGCGGATCAACACTCCACATGCAGCGCTTAGCCAGCACCATGGTAGGCGTCATAAAATTTCACAGATGAGACTTCAAAATTACTATCGCCATCTGACGGTATTCTCCTGTATGAGTTTACATACAAAAAAAAAACCTTCGGCCTCCAGGTCGATTGTCTTATAGACAAGTCAACTATTGTATTCAAGACATATTTGAAAATTGTCAATATATACTGTATATAGGCTTATTTGCACTAGGTGAGGTTTGCACCAATTCGTCCTAAAATGCGGCCCAACCAAACCAAGGCGCAGGTGTATCCGCCAGGCAAGAAAAAAGGCAGAATAATCATTGGGTTACAGAAACTTTAATCAATAATATTATTGCATTAAGAAGACATCATAAACGTAAAATCGATTAAAAGGATATATGCAGGCGATATAAGAAATAATTAAAAATAGCAATATCAGATTCAAGGAAAATGTTTTCAACCACTAGAGGAGGCGGTGATTAAAAGTAAGGAAATGTTTTCTCAGTGCAGACAATTAAAAACAATGGTTATGATTATGTCTTCAGCATAACATTATGTAAATAAATAGTTCGTTAATTAGATAACAGAGCGACATCGTTTAATGATGATTTCAAGCATTATTTATTGTGGAATCAATGTGATTAATTCAAGCGAAATCAACATAACTTAACGCCATCTTTCCGGGGCAAGAGATAATTGAATTAAAGATATTTTTTTATTCTTTTATTTTACTTTAAAAAAATGTAGAAAAAATATATATCGTTGCGTATTGTACCCTGAAAGTTACACACAAGGTTAGAATAAACGTCTGAGAAATAGTTGAAGAACGTAAAAGCCTATTCTATGTCAGCCTCGTTAACCGCTCTTGTAGCCCCGATGATTTTCCTGATGAAGTTTAACAGCAATGGACCGTCAGAACTAAGCAGCAATTCAGGAAAATCCTCCCAAGAAATAGTAGAGACTCCCAGGCGACAACACAGAATGCGTCTCCTGTTCTCATGGATGATGCACTCCACGAGAGAGAGAATTTAACGCTTACTTATGAAACGAATAGCCCAATAAACTAAGCTATCTGTTAACATGTTTAAAAATAACAGTTAGGGAAAAAACAGTATGATTTAACAATGCAAAACGGCATGCTATTTTTTGCGAATTCTTATAACTTTTGGATGTTTTTTCTCTACTAAAAGAGTCATGAGGAATGAGTCTAAAATGTATTTTAGTGATGGTGAATTTATTTATCCAACCTGTAGAGTTTCCTGCCTGAAAGCGTCTTTTAATTCCAGACGTCATATCTAGGACTCGCAGCTGTATATATTGGGGAGCATGAAAAGAACCTCCACGCGGTGCCCCCTGGAAACGGAATCTCGGACTTCCTACTCCGGCCAATCTTTTCAACCCAGCGACAACAAAATAATTAATTTGACGTCACTGACAAGAAGAAGAAGAAGCTGTATATATTGATAAAAACAAAGTGTCTCCGTTACAGTGTCTTTAATACAACAATCCTTGTATTACGGCAGCAAATTTTGACACCTCAACAAAAACCAATGAAGCCATACATTGGGTTATGAGAAGAAGTGATTACGTAGTATAATAGGTGGACGATGCTTTGACCTTGTGAAAAATTACGAGGTGCACGATTGGGCATTAAAGTCTTTTATTCTATAGTCGCTTAACAGAACAATATAGACCTAAATAAGACATGTTCTTTGGATACCACAAGAGAGCATAAAGTACACACTCCCATTCTTCAGGCATTTGAGGTCATCGTCCTGGAAGGCTGTTAAAAACTAAGCATATAATGTACTTGGTAAAGCACCGGAATGGAGAGCTGACATAAGGATAAGGCAAGCATAACGGCTGCCTGTAGGCAAACGAAACATTGGCCGACCCCCTGCAAGATGGACTGACGACATAAGAATAGGATGCGGAAGGCGGAGGATCGAAGAGGATGGAGACTCGTGCGGGAGGCTTGCGTTCAACAGTGGACGGATACAGGCTGATGATGATGAACGGCTGCCTGTGGTGCCAGTTTACAAGGACCATATGCTCCAGCTAGGGAACCGATATGAAATGATGATGTAGGCATCCTCATCGAGGATTCTATTCTAACGATGATGTACAAGTACATGCGGTATCAATTATGTTTAGAAAAGCAACGTATATGTCTTTGAACTTTGATGATTTAGGTACAAATTTGACTTATGTATTGATATCCTTCTCTTCCATTTAGATATCGGTTTACTGGATGAAGGATACAGGATCAGGTTCACAATACAAACACTTGTTTCTGTTTCACGGTACACGTTTATTCGTCAAACACTTGCTACAAAAAAGACCGTTGTGGCCCACGCCATATAGGCATGGCCATCACGATCGCGAGCGTTTGTCCAACTGACAGCCCACGGCGCGATCTCACATCTCCGCGGTACCAACTGCCAATATGACAGTCGTACCAACCGGCAATAGGCCAACTGTCATAACAAACAAGATGGCGCATGCAAGCGCCGTACAACATTATACGATTAAAAACATTACATGTGCATGTTAGGCGAGCGAACAAAATAAGAGACAAAAGATCGTTTTTCGAGGCTTTACGGCATTATCCTAAAGAAGTAATATCACGCTGATATCAGTATACATTCGTATGAGTACTAATGCGTGTATGTTAGCCGATCATCCCGCATGCAGAGTTTAGCCGTATTTCAATAGCAAGCAGCACACAATCGACGTACAAGATCCGGTAAAACCCTGCATCGCATTCTTTTACATATCTACATGTTTATTCATATATGTACAACAAATTTATTCAATTACACAATAATGTTATTCATAGCTTCCCTTACAGAACAAGTAATACAAGAAGGGCAGATGTCTTTGTTGTACATTGCCATCAAATAAGTTTAAAATATTTTTAAATAAACACATGAAAAAAACATTTTCAATATATTAATTCTAAGTATCAATGCACGAATCTTCAAAAGATACGATTATATTCCATATTTATTTTATCAATTAATTATGAAAAGAGAAACGTTCAGCATAGCATTGAAACTCTACACAGTTTACTCAAGTTTTGTTCATTACAACTGCGCTGAGCACTGCGCTATTCAACTCGAAATATATACTCATATATTACTATATAATAGAACAAAGGACAACCTCGAGCGGTGCGGAATTCTTCGGCAGGGAGAGACACTATTGTGCGACTGTGGAGATCTGGAGATCGCCTCACACCTAAGATCCTGCTCCATGTGCCCAACAAGCTGCACACCTCAAGACCTACGGGCTATCGATGTTGCCAGATACTGTGCAAAAATAATTTGACACGAAGGGGAAGAAGATTACACAATGACACCTATTATCTGTTCCAAATATATGCAAATTTATCTCAAAAGTTAATCAATTTTATTATTTCCATCTTTAAAAGAAATTTACACATGACTCGTACCAAGAGCTTCTGCGGGAATACATAATATCAAAATTATTATATTAAATGGCGCTGTCATAAAAATGGATGAAATGAATAAGATTTTGATATACTGTAAAGGTTCGAATCCTAAGTGCATCGTTTAATTTCATTTTCATCATCCAAAGAACATGTTCCATTGAAGTCAAATTCTTCTCTTGCTCGACTGCTAATGGAATTCAGCAGTTTCCGATCCCTTACCTCGTCATTCCTCATGACATCAGCCTTGCTGACTAGTACTTAAAACCTCGATACGCAATATTTCGTCTCTTATTTCTGTTCGCCTGCCGTACATTTATATGTCCGCCATATTGGCATTAGTTATATAGACCGCCGCTTGTAGCGCCGGTGCGACAGCACCGACGAGCGCGATCAGTCGGTCCCCGCCATTCGGCGAGAGATATGCCAGGAATGCCAGGTCGAGCCATAAATTTGTAAAGTTTTATCGTAAGTATATGTCAACGTGCTTCTGAAACAGTCAGTGTGTTATCAATCTGCTCTTAATCCTGGCATTACGCGTCGGAATAATAACCTTTTGAGAGTGAGGAGGATGTTACTCAGTATTATAAGTATCAGGTCAAAAAATCCAATATACGTCTGCATTGACTTTTAATGAAATGCCAAGATTCGCAGTCATACGCGAGTGTAATACAGACGCTGTATAAGCGGCACTGTTTTGATCAAGTAAAGCTCCGAATTTCAGATATCGCGCTTGGTGTTGTGTTGGCATTAATAATTTGTAAATAAAATGATTTTATGTAAGCACATTTTCAAGTAAACATATTTAGAATAATAGTGTACATTTTTTTCGTGGTGTTCTATAATTCAAGAGATTGTGAATGTTTTTTTTTTTGCGAATAAGATCATCGAAGTCCAGCAAAGGTCATCGGCCGCCATTTTATTCACCGAAGCATTCAATAATGTCAGGGTATTGCACTGTACGCTGTGGGGACTTCAACTTTAAGTCTTACAAAATTGACAGTCATCATCATAGAAATTGAGATAATGGAACCGCAATATAAGATTGTAGTTTTTCGTACACCATGCAGGAAATATAATCAAAGGTTACAACATTCTATTCGATCCGAAACTTGCGCTGTTTTTGACCAATGAGACGTGGAATTCAACAGCAGTTATGTCCTATAAAATAAATGTCTCCCAACGTGCTATGAAGAGAGGTCATGCTCGAAATTTCTCTAAAAGATATGGCTCAAGACGATGATATCCGAAGAAGAACTCTATTAGTGTATTCTACCAAAATAATAAGCAAAATCAAGTGGCAATGGGTACGACATACAAATATATATATAATTGAACATATCTTTTCCTTGAAGAGATCCAGATTAAATGAAGGAAAGGACACAGATGTAAAAGAGAATTCTAAAGTTGACCGAGACGTTTACGGAGCAATTTTTATAGAGAACATCTTCACAAAGCACCAGTGCTTCTGGGAGCAATGGTTTAAAACCACTACTTAGCAAAAAAATCATTTCGCGCATAATTGATACAAATCGGTGAGATTTAATAAAGAAGAAGAGTCCATTGGACAGCCAAAACTGCTTCTGATTAAATGTACCAATTTCTCTAATCTACTAATTTTATGCTCAAAAATCTGTATAAAGATTTAAATAGATAAACACTTCTTTTAATTTGGATAATGTTAAACAATGTTTATATACAAACTTGAATAGCGCAGTTTGGCTTACAATAGTATGTTCTTACTTCTTCACTTGTATTGTGCTCAATTTA
Organism: Glossosoma conforme; assembly: GCA_022606575.1. Taxonomy (NCBI): domain Eukaryota; kingdom Metazoa; phylum Arthropoda; class Insecta; order Trichoptera; family Glossosomatidae; genus Glossosoma; species Glossosoma conforme. Next base: position 1,504,744 of record JAGTXR010000039.1, read on the forward strand.
GGCTCTACTTTGTGTATTTACATAATTATAAAAATGACGGACTATGGTTTTTAATAATAATATTAACATGTAGTAGTTTATAAGTTCTGTATCGTACCTATTCCTTTTTACGGCTGGGAATTTTGTCATATCACTAAGAGCCAACTTTGTGAGGAATAACGAGGTGAGAAAGCGAACAAGGCAGCCTTTCATACTGTAGTCGATCAAGAAGCGAAGTTGAACCTGGCTGGGACATGTATTAAGAATGCAGCAGGAGAGCATAAACTATAGCTGCTTTTTCTTCAAGCCCGCTGGCACGCGCTGTCCTGGCAGGCCGTCTGAAACTATACTTACATATAATGTACTCGGCGGAGCTGCGGAAGGCGGAACTGTCATGGGATGAGGCGAAGAATATAGCGGATGACAAAGCTTTGTGGCGGCGGTTCGTGAATGCCATGTATTCCAGTTAGGGGAGCGTGCTATGAACATGTTATGATAAGTAAACCTTCAGGTGCAGATCATGTCCTAGAACGACGATCGACAGTGACGTCTGACAGAACTAAGTGGCAGCAATTTGTGGTGACCGCATGTTCCAGACATGGAACGGATATGGGAATAAGAAGTTTATTGTGATAATTTTACATTTACTGAGACGATGCAGAAAGGAGAGCAAACGGAGAGTCAGTCCAACTGTGGGCGTCTGGATTTAAAGCAAGTATTTTTAAATCAGGACATGTCAACGTTTCCCGTTCTGTCTCGGTTGACAAAAAATGGCACAGAGCTCATGGAAGAAAGACATTTCTAATCCTCTCCTGTCCTTCAAAATATTAATAAACTAAAAAAAAAAACTTTAGTTTTGAATTTATGTATCTCTCTCATACTGCTTTAATTTCACAAATGTAAAATTTAATATAACTAATAATGTAAATTTTAAATTAATTTTAATAATAATAAAATAAAAAACATTTAAATTATTCAGCTTGATTTCACATTTATTTTTAACTGATTACATGTTTCGGACTTCTTCGAGTTCATCGTCAGCAACGGTTTAACTTTAAACTGACAGTCGATTATATATATATATATTTTATGTAAACACATACAGGAAAATACCGACTGATGGTAATAATAATTCTGAAGTCTCATCTGTGGAATTCTATGACGCTTACCATAGTGCATTTGACTATGCGCTGCTTGTGGAGTGTTGATCCGCCAACCTCATAGACTACAGCTCGGGATTCACGCATCATCCTTTATTATTACAGGAAATTACTATAAATGGGTGTTCTTCACAGGACGACTTTCGTCTACCACCAATTTTGATTAATAGGCTATGACTGGCATTTTACGCGTCAGGGATCAAATTCACACCAAGGGATGGGGTAATTTTAGAGCTCAGAAATCGATTAAAAATCTTTTTTTCTTAATCTCCGTCGGGGATTGAACACACGAATTTTGGCTTTCAAAGCAAACGCTTTGACCATTGAGCTATACCTGCCGGCAAAAGTATTAGTTCTTACGTTAATACACGCATATTTACTGAATGCATATAGTATGCGTGTGTTAATAATGTGTATGTATAGTCAGTTGATAACGTTTAAGTTAACTAATAATGGGAAATTTACGTAATCTTTAACAGTTATAAATTAGATTAAAAACAGTTGTATACGTAGTAGTAAATAATATATTGGGTTGAGCCGCCCCTTAAGACCAAATGGTCCATGCCTCATCAGCGTCCAACTAATCATATAATTAAAAAAATCTGATTAACAAATATGCTTCCAAAACTACAGCTTCAATCTCATCAAGTTCCCAGGTGGATAATCGGGTGTCTCATGCCCAAGTGTCTTGGAGCAGGCATGGATAGAATGGCATCTGAGAGAACTGAGTGGCGGTAATATACTCCAGAAATATGAAGAAGAATAATACAATATAATAATAGCACTTTCTTATTCACGAAAACAGTTAGATTAGATTACAATATTTGCAATATTTTTTTATAAATATGTAACTAAATTGGTGTTAGGTATTCGTCCAATTTGCTATACTATACAATTACCAGGAAGATAATTACCAAGTAATTTATTTTATAATACTATATATAAAACAGACTTCGTCTCTACAACTCCAATTCAATGGAACTTTAGTATGAGAAACTGATTAAGTACATACTTTGATAATAATCTGGCGGTTAACTAAGTCCCTAACAGTGAGCCGTGATGGTTATAATTTCTATTATGAAAGCAGATAAGAAATAGAAAGTGATGGGTAGTATTTATATAAAATCGTTCCAAATTAACGAATATACCATTATACATTTAAAAAATTACTTTTTCTCACTTTTCGTGATAACTGTGACAGCAAAATCTCATATGAAATACCTGTTAATAAGTTTTATTTGTGTTTTTTCTCTAAAACAAAATAAAATATTCTAATTGGGTTAAGTTAGGTTAGGATCAATTATAGGCACAACAACTAGTTTGCCCACAATATTTGTTTACATTTAATGTAATATTTCATCATGTATACAAATAAAGATTTTAATTACGTAAAGAAATTGCTATGTGGTACTTATAGTTCTAAGAATATTGTGTTTTTGCGATAACAAGGGGCTCACTGGTCTAATTCAAATTTAGCAAGCACCTCTGGTTGATATGACAGAAAGAGATAGTGGATAATACACAGCTGCCTATAAAACGAACAGCCAAACTGTCGTTGATCTCACCATCATTCGGTGGAACTTCATTTAACTGAGCTTGTTTTGAAAGTTTCTTGAGTGTAGTTGACACATCTTTAGTATGGAAAACTCATTTGGGCATACTGTATGACAGTCAAAATGCATTCGATGCAACTCGATGCAGCTGCGCTTGTTTTGAACGTGTCCCGGTGCAAGTGACAGTAATTTCTTGACGGCGATCTGTGGCGGCCATATGATCGGTTACGGGTGGCAATATGGTCCAGACAACCGTGTGAACCGGTTTGACGGTTCTCGTATGTCGATCCCGCCATGTAAACATCCCAACGGTCCACTTTCACCTAAACAAATCGAAAATCTTCTTCGCTGAGCTGAAACATTCTCTGCCGTCTGCACAGAAGGCACATAATATGGCACCAAAATAAAAATACAGGCCGTACTCACTTGTTCGCAAAGTAACGATCCAAAACCGCTGCGGCGAGTACGTTTCACACTTGTCACGGCCGTGTAACTTCACTGTGTTGATTCGCGATCGGTATTTGCACAATTTCACTTGGTTTTCAGTGCACACGTCAAGTATTCAACGAGACATTTCGCGAACAGCTGTTGCACATCCACTCACGACCACTGTTGTGGGAGCACTGACTGCACGACACAACTGGCAACCTTACCGAGAGATCTAGACCCTTTCGCGTACAAAACGTCTTAAGTCACATAAAATTTAATACAAGCATATAGCATTTTAACATTCGATTACGAAACATTATAACTTACATCCATAAAGTTATAAAGATATGAAAATATGTCTGACTTGTAACGTTTCGGTCTTCACTTGCTAAGCTTTTTACCTGTTGGCTGTGCAGTAGGCGCTTGTACCGATGCAGTCCAGTTGTTATTATTTTGTATAGCTATTTCTATAATTTCATAGATGGCAGGAGTAATTTATTTTAATTATTTTTGTACCTAACTAATTTTCGGTTCAAAATATTAAACTGAAAAACACATGTCGTGGCTAATAAACGAAAAGGTTAGTCCCTAATAATATTTTTATATGAGTAAAAAAGATCGAAGGACTCAAATAAATTCTTAAAATACAAATATATAAATGATTACTTACAGTTTAAAGACTGATGAAGACTACAGTGAAAATCATAAATTTAACACGATTTAAATGTCGTGGATACTTTGAAATATTTTTATTGTGCAATGTATATGGTTAAAAAAGCTTTTTTTTATTTTTCAAAAAAAAAATATGAAGAGAAAAACTTATTTTATATCTGGAAAAAAAATTCTTTCTTACCAGTAATTTTTATTTTTGGTTCTAGAACATATTATAAAAGGTCCTACGTTATTGTGTTTTTCCTATAGTAGCAAATAATAATACCTAAATGTAAATAAAAAATACCTATCGTACCTAATTGGTTCCTGAAAACGTCATGCGATGGTTAAATGTTCGAAAGTTGTTTTTCTGTCAAAAAACACCAAAGATTGTGTGTTAAGCAACAAAAATTTTATTGACGTTCCAAAAACTCAGTACATATTAAATTGAAATTATATTTTTTAACGAAATTGTCAAGAGTTTTTGTATTTTATTCGTTTTTTTTTTTTCTTCTGATGCTACCTTTATACGATAGAGAGTTCTGTAACACGCAGTGCTATTATGGATCTCCCTACGCACTTTAGATATGCGTTCTAAATTTGGGCCCCATTCTTCTATGTATTTAAAAAATTCAATATGTGTTAAAGCTTCGTTCACAGTTTTTTAATGTTAAGGTATTAGGTATTTCTTCTGGTTCTTCTTCCTCACTTTCAAGTTTTGTACGTATGAACTAGAATTTTCATTCTCGTGACGATCCATAAGAAATTCATTTGACAATGGTTCAGAATGTGATTCTATCAATTCATTAACATCTTCGCGTTTATGGCCAGGCGCAACTGATTCATCCTTTGATAAGAATGTACGATTAGGCATCTTCTTCCAAAATAAACCAGTCTCATCTACATTGAATATTTGACTAGAGGTATATTCTCCATCTTCAATAGTTTTGGACAGTGACGGAATAAAGTCTTTTGCAGCATCTTTATCCGCATCGGCTGATTCTCCGGTGAATTTAATATTGCGTAAAGAATACCTTGTTTTAAAATTTGAAAACCAGCCGTTACTTGCATGAAACACCGTGTCAGAATCATATTTTAGTCTAGCCTTCCAATCATTATGCAAGCTAATAGCCCTAGCTTGAATCTCCGAAGTACTCACCAGTACGTCTTTTTGATTTTGGTCACTAATCCAAAACATCAAAGATTTCTCCATTTCATCCATTACTATGCCGTGCTTTTTGGAAACAATTTTTGATGATATATTTCACATTTTTTTACATATTCCTTAATTTTATTTTTTATTCTTTAATATCGAACATATCGTAGACCTGTTTATATCATACGATCGGCCAATTGAAGCAAACGACTCTCCATTTTCAGATCGTTTTATTATATCCATCTTCGTTTCGATTGTATGAAGTTTATGGGTTCTTGGTTTTTTTTTTAGCTATATTTACTTCACAGTTTTTCGTTTCTCACTCATGTTAAAACTTTTTTTTTATTTTTTATTTTTAAACAAAATAATTTATTTAATATTACTACTGTACAACTTCTCCCAAAATAAATTATGTTAAAATGGGTACGTAATATTTGAAACAAAAAACTCGCAGAACAATTCATCTGTGCGTATAACGCAAGACTGAACCTGTCGAGATCAGACATTTGAATTTATACAAATTAGTATGTAAATTCAAATGCATGCGTTTGATTCAGCTCGCTCTCGTATGTTAATGCATATGTTAAAGTGCGAATATATGCGAACAGGACATAACACTTTTCATAGTGTGGACTGGGCTCATAAGCGTTTCATGGTGCAACAGGAAACAAAACATTTTTGCATTATTTCGGGAAAAAATAATTAAAAACTATTTTTCAAAAATGTGCGAAATAGCGAATTGTGCGAAAGTTGAATGTGCGAAAGTCAAGGTTCGCCTGTAATAATACCTAAATGTAAATAAAAAATACCTATCGTACCTAACTAATAATAATACCTAAACGTCATGCGATGGTTCATAGCTTATGGTCCGGTCAGATGTTTTTCTGTCAAGCAACACTTCGGTTCTGTGATAAGCAAAACAAGTTGAACGACTGACGTTCCATGTAAATAAATAATAATACTGCGTTTTTCTGCGACGTCTGATCACGCAGAAGAATGGCCATGATGGAGAGACCAAAGTCTAAACAGGTGCCCCATAAAATATTTCTTAAGATCCTACGAAACGAACAAAACCTTAAATATATTTATGATGCCCTCTACCTTTATGCGATGTTAGCTTTGCACAATAGCTAGGTGTTGTTTTATGAAAGACACAACATTTTGATACAATTTGATTTGTTCTTTAATCACATGTTGCTGTTGAATGGTTTTAGTTTTATTTTATTTATTGTATTATTTCAGAACAATGAGTGTCAATATCCAGACATTTTTATTGTTGTATCCTTATATTTTTTAGATTTTATTTCAAATACAGTGAATCTTCGATCCTAAGTTTTTCAATGTCGTAAAATTGAGGTTATGATTTCAATAACGTTTCCCTAAAATTTATCAAACTCAATAAATAAATACACATACAGTCGGCCCCTCCTGTAAGTTTTTATAAGATCGGATGAATAGCCTGATGCTCTCGAATCCTCGACCATTTTGTCCCAAGATGCAATTCAACTAAAATTAACCAGATATAACGAACCCTTATATGAAAAAACCTATCATAGTAGGAAAATTCTCCGTTACAAATCATAAACAGCGTGTGTTATAAGAGGGTTGGCTATTTATGTACAATGCTATCCAACCTCACAATTCATTAGATATTTTATTTTAAATCTTCAATGATAGTTTTTTCGTCATTTTAAAAGTATTTCAAATTCATAAATTCGTAAATATGTTATTCACCGGTTGAAAACATTGACAACAGCTACTGGTAAGTGATTTTAAAATAATTTTGTGTACGTTTTTACTGTATTCATGTTGTTAAAGTTATAGATTGACACTCTTGATATCTATGGTTTTATAAGCAGATTCTTTACAATAGTGCTTTGTAAGGAGATAGAGAAAGTCACGATCACAAAGCAGCAGCCCTCAATGCTCAACCTGTTAACTGGGAAAGCATTTTTCAAATTTTACAACATACAATTGGCGCGAACTCTTTCACTAGGACGTATCAATACGGCACGCCCCGTGGAAACGTAATATTTTTTTTTTTTTTATATAAGCTTAAATGAAATGAAAAAACTATTAAATATATCTTTTTTTTTTATGAACACATACGTCCCGCCCTTTCCAGGGAGCAACATATATTCTAAAAAAAATTCACATAATAATGTCTCCTTGAGACAATATCAAGAAGGTAAAATTATTCATCAGTAACATAGGTAAATGATTGGTTATACAGTCCGAGTCGGAACTATAAGTAGTCGTTTCTCATCCATTCAGTCTATAGTTTGGTTCGAGACCCGAGTGTTACTTACTAAAATAAATAGACTGTCGGAAAGTAATAATATTAAGCTTGTGAATAAATGAAGACTGTTTGAATAATAATAAAAATATACATACTTTGAATATATACTATAGCGACATCTATCGTACGATGATAACAATGATATAAATTCTTTTTTCAACGCGTCAATCCAAGCACAAAAATAACGGCAGAAGCGGGATGCGAACGGCGGACCTTGGAAACCAACTATGCCCAGGTATTCCATAATATTCTAATAAAAAATTAAAAAATTAATATATTATATTTATATTTATACTTGTTATGACTATATATATATTTGCGATAAACAGCTGCCTTGTATTGAATTAAAGCAACACTTGTAATGATGTGAAGGTAAATATTAAAATCAATTTAAGCTTTGAAAAACATATACACATAAGATAACCATATTTGTTGTTTTAACCACTTTATACTTTTGAAGGAGTAGTGTTCCCACCTATCTGTGTTTTGTAATGTAAACAAACAAGTCTGGCTTGCCAGTCATGCTTGCCAGTCACATATTGACACTGCTATGGATTTGTGCACATCCTTTTCCTCTGTTATATATATAATTTTATAATTAGTTTATTTTTTAATTATTTACTTTTAATTATTAGTTACATATTTTATAACAATAAAAAGGTGAAAATATTTTTATCATAATTTTAAATTCATTTTAAAACTATTCACATTTATTTTAACTGATTACATGTTTCGGCCTCCCAGGAGACCATCTTCAATAATTATGCAGTTTCACCAAGTATTGTCAGTTGATAACCTTAATTGTTTAATCGTTTTTTTTAAGTTTTGGTGCCTTTTTTATTACATTTTTTTTATCAATTCTGTTACGGACGTCCGACTATGTAGAAATAAGTTGATAATTTAATTATTTAGCTTCTAGGCGCCCGGTACTGTTAGGCGGTCTGTCGAGCCTGAATAAAGAAACATTCATGGTTAAGGCTCGACGACCGCCGTACCGCGCAGGCACCGAAATAGGATATAGGTAAACTTGATAAACTGGGTATATGTACACAATACAAATTGCGCTCTCGAAGTTGCGAGACGTGCGTGTGAGAGCTCCCGAGCCGCGACGCCTAGACCCAGGTAGAAGGGGGCGGCGACGCGCTAAATGGGAGTGCGCTGATTGGTCCGCGTTCCTCGCCAGGGCGAGACACCCTGGGTGGGTCATGGTATAAGTATACGTATTGAAAACCAAAATAAACAGAGTTGAAAATAAATACTTTCGAGTTTTACTCTCTCCCGCCTTGGACCCCCCCTGGACTTCTCGACGCTTCCGGCTCTCAGCGCTGGACGGATAACCTGCTTTGAGGTAGCAGACTCCGTGCCGGCCAGCAGAGCGGAACAACAGCTGCCTTACAACCAGGTGTGCGGGACCTGAGCAGAGAAGACAAGGACCCGCACCCACCGCCCGTAGAGCGGTTCGAACAGTCGAGGCTGACTGGTCGTCTACATTTGGTCCTTCGAGCCGGATTCCTGTCTTCTGTGGTGAGCTCACTTCCTGCCCGATGCCCGTCAACCGCTCTCCGGTTTCGACTCGATCGGGAACTCGTCGTGAAGCAGAGGAAATGGACGAGTGTGCGCACTCGTCGGGATCTGAGGTGGCGAATATGGAGTCGCCCACGGAGTTTCCTGCCAGGTCATTGGAAGCCCTGCGCCGCGAGCTGTGCAGCGACTTCAAAGATATAATGGCGGAACTGATCCAGGCTCAACTCGATGCCGTACGCACTGCTATGGCGCAGGCCACGGAACGCCCACCTGGAGCTGACCTCTCTCGACAGCGACCCGCAGTGGCGGGCTTGAATGCTGTTGAGCGCGAAGAGCGCGCGGGGCATACGGTCGCCGCGGCTCGAGAGCACCCAGCGCCATGGAGGGCGGACGCTGAGGCTGGTCATCCTACTCACCAGTGGGGGAGGCGGGAGCCAGCCACACGACAGCAGCTGAACTGCCAGACTGCTCGCGAAGAGCGCGCGGGGCATACGGTCGCCGCGGCTCGAGAGCACCCAGCGCCGTGGACGGCAGACGATGAGGCTGGTCATCCTACTCACCAGTGGGTCGGGCGGGAGCCAGCCACACGACAACAGCTGAGCTACTGGACTGCTCGCGAAGAGCGCGCGGGGCATACGGTCGCCGCGGCTCGAGAGCACCCAGCGCCGTGGACGGCAGACGATGAGGCTGGTCATCCTACTCACGAGTGGGTGAGACGGGAGCCGCCAGCACCAAGGATGCCGAACTACCGAGCCCACGAGTGGGACGCGGGCGTCTATCGAGACGAATTCGCAGCGTACGAGAACTCGGCATCGAGGAGAATGGCTGCCGACCTCGACCGTCATACTCACGAATGGTTGAGAGACATGCAGAAGCCTAGGACGCTGGATGATGCCGACATGCAGTCGATGATGGCAAGGCGGACTGGGGTCCAAGACCTACCACCCTTCTCGGGGGAACCGCTAGAGTGGCGCAAATTTGAATCACAATTCATCCAATCGACGAAATTGTGCAAGCTGAAAAAATGTCGAAAATGGACTCCGGCTACAAAAGGCCTTGAGCGGACGAGCTTTTGACATGGTGAGCGAGATGCTGTCAGATCCGGAAAACGTTCCGGAAGTGATGCAGATCCTGGACAAAGAGTTCGGGAATCCTCGGGTCGTCGTCAACATGCTGACTAATCGGGTGAGCAGGGTCCCGCAGCTCCCGGATAGAAGTGTGATTGCTGTTGTAGATTACACAACTCTAATCAGAAATACCGTGTCGTCACTCAAGAGTTACGGCGCGCAGCATCTCGTCTCGACGGCGCTGCTCGCGGAGATGGCGTCGAAGCTTCCCGGCTACCTCCAATGGAGGTGGATTGACTTAAAGGACAGTTTAAACGACAATTGTGTCACCAGTGTGAAAGTGAGGCCTGAAATTATCATAGGTCTAGACAGTGCCGAGCTAATAGTGCCGCGAGGGATTGCGCAATTCCGGCGTGATGGCGTAATTGTGAGTGATACGCCGCTGGGCCACGTTGCGTTCGGCACGTGCGCTCAACCGAAAGGCGGCGATGAAGCTGGACACTTCGTGGGGCACTGCATCGTAACGGAGGGACCGCCGAGCGTGCCGCGGTTTTCATCGAGGACGAGACCGCCAAGGACAACCGCTCGGACTACGGGATTTGTCGATCGCTGCCAGAATCCCCAACGCCTGAAGCCCGAAGGAGAGTGTGAGCTCCGGGCAGAGAAGATCGTCGACGACGAGGCGATACGTGTGCGTTCTTCCCAGAGGCGCGCCTCCGGCGACGAGATGAAGGTTCTGCTACGGGAGGAGCCGCCACCGCCCGGCGGGCGCATGCGGGCATTCGCGCCGACATTCACGTGGGACATCCGGTGCGGTGCACAGCAGAGACTACACACGGCCAGCAGCGAAGCTGGCGGTCTTCGAGACAGAACGAGTCGAGACGTCCTAAGCAGAGTGCGGCAGAGCCCGCACTGGGGGAGTGTTACGGACGTCCGACTATGTAGAAATAAGTTGATCATTTAATTATTTAGCTTCTAGGCGCCCGGTACTGTTAGGCGGTCTGTCGAGCCTGAATAAAGAAACATTCATGGTTAAGGCTCGACGACCGCCGTACCGCGCAGGCACCGAAATAGGATATAGGTAAACTTGATAAATAGGATATATGTACACAATACAAATTGCGCTCTCGAAGTTGCGAGACGTGCGTGTGAGAGCTCCCGAGCCGCGACGCCTAGACCCAGGCAGAAGGGGGCGGCGACGCGCTAAATGGGAGTGCGCTGATTGGTCCGCGTTCCTCGCCAGGGCGAGACACCCTGGGTGGGTCATGGTATAAGTATACGTATTGAAAACCAAAATAAACGGAGTTGAAAATAAATACTTTCGAGTTTTACTCTCTTCCGCCTTGGACCCCCCCTGGACTTCTCGACGCTTCCGGCTCTCAGCGCTGGACGGATAACCTGCTTTGAGGTAGCAGACTCCGTGCCGGCCAGCAGAGCGGAACAACAGCTGCCTTACAACCAGCTGTCCGGGACCTGAGCAGAGAAGACAAGGACCCGCACCCACCGCCCGTAGAGCGGTTCGAACAGTCGAGGCTGACTGGTCGTCTACAAATTCATAAATTATTTAAACTTCATAAATACATCATAAAAAAGTGATGTTTTTATTCCATTTTTTGTTAAAAAAACCCGAGTATGAAGTGGTTAAAGGAGACAGTCCCGCTTTTAGTCTATCTGCTTGTTAGTTTATCCTATGTCCAGAAACAACCATACATTTTATTCAAAGTAAGGGATTCTTGTTTGTTTTGTTTATGTGTGTTTTTTGTACAGTTTGTATATTTAAAAAAAATCTTCCATTTTAAGCTTCGAAAAATGGTTTTATTTTTTTAAATTTTACCTACTTTTGGTCACACCAGGTTTCATTACATCATTGCGCTGCTCTCAGCTCCATGTGTTGGCAATAAAATAATTTTATGGGAGTTGAGAGAACAATGCTTATTGTTCAGGTCCTGATATTTTATTTTTTACCCTTTTACTGGGCTATGCTGATTGTAAATATTTATTTATTTATTAACCTTGTTTTCATGCTGATTGGTTTAGCCTGCCATTTTAAAAACGTGTCTGAAGCCAATATATAGCAGGGCTATAAAAAACTGCTGGTAAACTATACCTTAAATCAAGGGTCATCAACCCGGTCCATACCGCCCACTAGTGAGCGATACGGGCTTTCGTGGTGGGCGGTGGGCGATTTTTGTCTCTATACAATCTCCTAAATTCCTTCTAGATTTTTTTCCACCCATATACTGAATTGAAATATAGCGAGGTTGGTGGGCGGTAGGGAAATTTTACCATGAAAAATAGGGAAAAGTGGGCGCTAGGCCTAAAAAGGTTGACGACCCCTGCCTTAAATCATAAAAAAGCAAGCTTTCAAAAAAATATTTTCAAATTTTATATTGGAAATGGAAATAATGATGATAGTTGTGATATTTTAAAAACCATTTGGAATATATAAGTACAGTAAGGCCCGCTTAACGTGGGGGATACGTTCCATTAAAGTAGAGCGTAATGCGGAACAGCCCTAACCAAGGCTATTTTAACGTGTCAATAATGGGGTTAGGTATTAAGTTTAATAGTTATGGTTTTTTTAATAAAAATAAAACCAAACATTTATTTCTTACAAAATAAAAACAATATAAACGAATATACTTATAAAAACAAATAAAATTCTAAGTCAGTTAAATCATTCAGTCTATTCTGTGTTTCCAATTTTTTACCATTTTTATCAAGAAGGCATCTAATTTAGTTTGCGTTTTCCTTTTGTGTTTGTTAGAAGTTGTTGATAAGTGGATAAAGCATCTATAACACCCCGCCTTGCTTTTGAACTCCTGTCAAAATTTGGATCATTTTCCACAAATTGGTCCATAATTTCAGTTATAGTGGTCAAACTCTTTTTTACAAACGCCATCGAAAGTTCTTTTTGCTCTTCTTCGAAATCACTAATATCAATATTTTTGTTTTCTTCTTGCTCAGTGAATTCCTTGAGCTCATCATTAGAAAGACTAGCTTCTGTTTCTTGAACTATTTCATCGACGTCTTCCAGATTTAACTCATCTAAACCGGTTTGTTCCGCTAATTACACTCTTTTTTCCACTATTTATGCTCAATTTCGGGGAATAACCCCGGGTGGAAATAAAAGAGCGCTAAACCAAAACAGCGCTAAACGAGACAGAGTTAAGCGGGGCCTCACTGTATATTTAAAAATATTTAAGTCTTATCTCGAAAAATAATGATCATAAAAAAACTATAAATTAGAATGAAACATGTAATAATGATAAATCATTATGAAAAGATGAAATACTTTATTTTTAAAGGTAATAGCATAATTTTTTATCAACTTATGAAATTATTTTCAAAGGATTAAATTATACATATATATATAAATATATTTATTTTGTATAGTAGTTTATATTTTTACCACTACTTGTCCACATAGTCTCTATTAAGCTCTATATACTTCATCCATCATGTCACCTATTTTTTCATACCATTTAAATATGAGTGATACAATTTGACAGGCACCTTGAAATGGGTGTTTAAGTGGTCATTGCTTGAAATGCTCTGGAGAAGAGATTGACTGCATAACTATGTATTACAATATACTTTTCTTATTAATTTTCAGACAAAGAAAAAAACAAGATACAAAACAAACGAAGGCGATTCTCCAGATATAAAGATCACGGAACAAATCGACGTTCAAAATGACATTCGCAACGATGAACCAAAAGCTGAAGAGAAAACGGAAGATATCACATTTACAGAAGAGACAAGTGAAGTTGTAGAAGCAACGGCACCACTTTTAAGCAACATGGACGAAGAAGAAGAAGAACAGGAAGTAAAGTCAAATTACAATATTCCTTCAGAAGAAATTCTCGAGAAAGCAAGGAAAGATTGCGTGAATGTCAGTGATGCTGTTAAAAGTATCGTGCAGCCGTTGCCTTTAGTCGAAGACAGCAAAATCAAAGAGTCTTCAAAGAGCTATAAAGATCTATCGGCAACTTTGGAGAAGCTAAAAATGAAAGACGCCATCGTAAAAAGTGTCGCTAAAGTTGTGCCGTTTACGTTTGAAGAGGTCGAAAGGCTGTACGGTGTAAAAGAGATAGCTATTTCGCGTCAGTATGCTATAGAGTTTGAAAAGAACGAGATGCAGGCACCCTGTGAGACTGATCCACTGTTTGAAGCTCTTACCGAGTTTCAGAGAGCGCGTGCTAAGCTTATTTTCAATCAGAAAGAGGTCAAGGCTATACTGGCCGAGTGTTCGGAGAAACAGGTCGCCCTGTGGACCGTGAGGAGCTGTCAAATGAAAGGGGGCGCTCGGTGTAGTGATGACAGCTATGTTAGTGCACAGATTGCTTACGAGGAAGCAACCCTGCAGAAATCGTTAATGACTGACTATCAAAACCGGCTGAAGATGTTGAGAGAGAAGGCGACCGAGACGCACTCGCTTCATTCTCATGCAGAGCATCTGCAGAAAATTCAGGTAAGAAAACTATTCTTATCCATTATTCATTTATTTTTACTATATCTGCTCCATATTTGAGCATATGCATAACCCAAATTGCCATTTCAATGTTCAGTTCAGATTATTTTATGCCTTATAACAGAATACCTCTATCCGAAAGGTCCACGTAAACATTAATGGTCCCCAGGAGCCTCCAGGGCAAGAGCCCACGAACTTGCATAGACTGCAGCTGTAGTAATAGAGAAATATTTAAGTGTTCAACAATCAGGGCATTTTAAGGAGATTAGATGATATACCCGACGCTTCCGAGGCCTGGTGATTTTTTTTATTGTCCTTTAGGGGTGGCTAAACCCTACCAGAAGCATTTATACAGCATAGGTTTGATTAATCAATTTTTAAAAATCAAGCATGGTAGAGTTTTCGAACTGATGGCATCTGAATAACAAACAGGTAAAACAAAGGTTTCTTTGCAAATTTATTTACTCAATTATTAATTGCAATGTTTTTTGAATCAATGGAATATTTTATCTTTGTGCATACTATCCATTTTGTTTTTAATAAATGCATTATTTATGTATTTTTTTTTATTATTGTTCATCTCTTGATCAGATACCGGATATATTTGAAACATCAAATTTTTTAAGTCATATACTTTTTCTTTAGGTGGACGAGTTGATCTGGTGCTCGATAGTCCGCGGTCCCGAGCACATGCGGGACTCTCTTCGGACTCTGTTCTGGGTGTTGAGAACATCAGGCTGGGGCTACGACAGGGACCTTCGCAAGCAGCTGCGCAGCTGGTGTCAGTCGCTGGCCACCGAGCTGCTCAAGGCGGACCATTCACTTCAGAACATATTGTTTTTACTGCATAACATTTTGAGGTTCGAAAATATTTAAATTTTTCTGTTACATATAATAAAAAAATAGGCTTAACCGGTTTTTATTTAAATGACAAATCAGGATTCCAATCAAAGTTCGCTCAAAATTGAATTTCTTTGTTCTTCACAGCTCGAAACAGCTTCTCAATGCTTCTTATACTAGTATAGTCATGGAAATTTGATACCTTTCTGACTCTATTTTGCCCTCAATGAGTAAGTACAATGATATGTATTTTCTCTACTCAAGGCATGATTCAAATAGGATAACTTTCAGACTCTGATCAGTGTTGGCACTTTCAAAAACCCTTGCTGATTCTTATCCGCTTACGATATTCCTAACCGTTACGGACGTCCAATGATATATAGAAATTAGTAATTAAATATACACATACTATACGTCAAATTCTTTATACGCATCAACTCATTCAGAAAAATATCGGCAGAAGCGGGATGCAAACCGCGGGCCTTGGAACCAACCTTTGCCCGGGTCTTTATATAGGTAAAGCTCAGGCAAAGAAATAGCCGAGGTGGCTAAGCAGTAGATTAGAATATTGAAAAAATTAAATAATATTAAAATAAATATTTAATCCACATATATAGAAATTGTTTAATATTTGTTGTATTTAAGTTCAACGCTCCCTCTACTGAGAGGTGGTCTGTCAGCGTCTGTCGGCGTTCGGCGTCCACCATACTGCAGAATATACATAAAGTCTCTCTAGGCTGCGAGCGACATGTGCCCGCCGAGAGCTCCGGCCGTGTGCAGAGATCCACGCTGAAGCCGGCCGGTAGGGCGACTGGGTGGCTCGCGTCAACCAATCAGAGCACTTGAGTTTCTTAAAGCGATGCCGTGCGCAAGCGAATTCAAAGTATAAATAGCCGTGCAAAAATGGAAAATAAAGTAGTTGGTTCAACTGAGCTTCTAGTTTTACTTCTCTCTTCTCCTCCTCTGGACGGATCATCTACTTCAAGGAAGCGGAACTGCCTAGTGGACTTCACCCCAGTGTGGCGGAGCAGAGCGGAACACGGCTACCTTACAACCAGCCGTCCGGGAAACTGAGCTACGAAGACAAGGACCCACATTTACCCTTCCATGCGCCCACAATTATTAAAATACCTTGTTTATAATATCTAGTGTAACTTATGCTTTCCTCGTAAGTGAGATATATTTTTTTATGCTATTGAAACTGTTGATTTTCACTGATGATTTCTTTATTACAGGGTTTGCCAAGGTGTCGGGTGGGCCATACACTTGATACAGTGCAATGTCTCCAACACTAATGATATCTGCAAGGCTCTCTGTGTTCTCGAGGCCATTCTCAGTCCAGCAAGAGCTCACGTCAATGAAGATAGCAACGGCAGGCAGAGAAATATCTCAGAATGTTTAGACGGTGGGTCTTCCAATATCCATTATATCATGCCATCAATTGTCTACTTAATTAGTGAGATAACTATGTTAAATTGTAATTTGAGTACGGATGCAGTTACATGTAAAAATGTTCCATCTTGGAATATATACTATTTATATATCCTGTACATTTTCTTATGCCTAGGTATTGGTGGTATCCGATGCATATTTGAGCACTGGTTAATCACATTTTTTAAGGAGCTAATAATGTATATGAGTTTAATAAGACCAGCGGTCCTGAGTCCTGGAGTCCACGTCATTGTTGCTTAATTTTGGATGAGAATGGGTGCTTTCAGCAAGGTATGGTTCCACTGTTCCAGTTGTTTTTAGAAGATCATTTTACCATGAAATTTACTTATTGAAATACATTTTATTTCAGGTGACTCTATCAATAGTTCTTTTGTATTTATTACCTATTTTTTTAAGAGAGATTTCAATTGGCATCCTGCTTCTCGATGCGGTTGGAGTCCCCAACGAGATAACCGTGTGGTTCCTTGTTTCGCCGCGGGTGACAGAACAGTCAACGTCAATCAAGGACATAATGGCTAAGCAAGATACCACTCTCCACGTGGTCCAAAGTCTGACCCTTACAATGCATGGAGCGGGTCAAGGTTGGAGTGGTCCTGCTTTTGGATTGCTCTCCTAGCTGTGTTGCAGCCTCATGGCATTTGCTTTAATCTATGCCATTTTTTAAGTCCTTTTGTTGTATTTTTTTTTAAAGTTTTATGTTGCTTTTTACCTTTTGGAATGTATAATTGAATATTTGTATTATTTTGCAGAGAGTTTGGATGCAGTGATGGCCCAGGAGGCAACCGATGAGAGTCTATGGATCGTGGTGGACTCTGATGGCGAGGGGGCCGACCTCGAGGCCGTTGGGGCGCAGGCGGCCGGGGCGCTGCGAGAAGGTGATGTGGCTGCATTGGTGCGACAGCTGCCCTTCCAGGCCATCTTCAGCCAGCTGATGGTTGTCAGGAACGACGGAAATGAGGTCCATTGCACTATATCATAGATGATTGTTTAAATACATATTTCAACCAATAATTCATGACACAGATTGATGTTTTAACCCATTTAAAAAAAAACATCATTATAACTGTTAACATTGTAAACTTCAACCTACAGTCGTTTAAGAAATGAAGTTGAACGTGGCTGGGACGTGTTGTTCGAATTCCGTAGAAGAGAATAAACTGTAGCTGCCTCTCGAGTGCTCTCCGATAGAAAGCAGATAAGGGATGAGGCGATGATCACAACGGGTGGTATAACTTTGTGGTGGCAGTTTGTAAAGACCATAGACTTCCAGCTAGGGAGTTGATATGGAATTTTGATGAATATTTGGCAAACATAATTAATATACAATTATACAATACATTATTTTCAGAGTTATGTCAAACGAGTAAGAACAGCTAAAGAATCAGTAACCATTATGTATTGTATAAAGATGTTGAAAGCTAAGAGTCGGTTTATTTGAAGACAGAAACGATATTAAATTGCGTGTTGAAAACTATAAAATACAGTAGAAGCTTCACATCTGCTCCTATATCAGACTGTATTTGTTTATTTTATATTTTTAGTTTGTTTGATTGCAGCTCATGTTTTGTGGTGGCAGCCTCCGCGGAGGTCCCGTGCTGCGTGTGTTTGCCTGGGTGCGCATGCTGCTGGCCACTATTCGCTCCGGCCTGCTCGCCTACAAGAGCTACCAGGAACTGTCCAAGGAGCTCTGCCGCCTGACGCTGCACTCAGTCATGTACTGCACCGACTTGTGGGAGATCGCCAGGTATTCATCATCAACCTCTATCCATCTGGTAAAGCTTAATCTAATAATATCCTTCGAGTATTTGTTACTAAGCAGATGCTGCTTTTGACTGTCCACTCCATTATTTCTGCTTCCGAGAGCTGTCATGAGCTGCGCAAAGAATTCTGCCTAAAGATACTCTGATGAACAATCGATGATCCTCATAACAACTTTACACGTATGACACAATCTGCTTAGTTAACAAGTTTATCGCTCCCTCTATTCTAAGCTTTTATTATGTTTGTTTATTTCATTGTTTTTAATTATTCTGCTTTCTCTCTTTGTCTTCATGTAAATATCTTTTTTTATTTCTCTTAAAATTTCTGCCACAGCACTTTATTTTTGTATTGATTCAAGACATTTTTATATCTGGAATTCTGCCCATCTTACAGAACCCTTTGACCTGAAGAGAAGGCTGTTGAAGTATCCTATGCATTTTTGGCCGTTTGTTAATCAGCTTCTTTCAGGACATTGGATGATAAGCTCGAGGTTTAGCCATTTGGTCTAAAGGAGCAGCACATTTCAACCACCAACACGCAGTGTTCCCAACGGTCATCTATCCAAGAGCATGCCGTTCCTTAAAATCGGTGATCGGATGAGAACTGACAACACGGTACAGTTGTGGGGTATCTATGACAACATGTATGGTGGCATGAAATGAATTAAAACGTCTTAGATCTCTTCGTAATCACTATTTTATCGATATTTCCTTCTCTTTATCTACAACTTAGAAGTCAGTCGCCAATTCCAAACTTTCATTAGCATATTTGTTTAAATTATTACTTTTTAAATTATCTTTTCTAAGCATTTGCATAATGTGAATATCTGGACAAATATTGTGCCTTTCAAATCATCTTGGTCTTTGTATTTTTTCTTCTCAGCTCCAGCTGTGAAGTGAACCTAGTGGAACGAGTCTCCGTTGAGTACAACAGCGTGTTCCAGGCCGGCTGGTCCACCCTGGAGTGCGCCGGGTTCCGGGAAGTCTCCACAATGTTCCTGTCAGAGATGCCCTTCAATCTCGTCTCATCGGAAACTATCGACACATTTTATAATCAGGTCGCAGACAATTTAATCGGTGGGAAA
Organism: Glossosoma conforme; assembly: GCA_022606575.1. Lineage (NCBI taxonomy): Eukaryota > Metazoa > Arthropoda > Insecta > Trichoptera > Glossosomatidae > Glossosoma > Glossosoma conforme. Next base: position 1,524,173 of record JAGTXR010000039.1, read on the forward strand.
ATTACTACACTTTGAAAATGGTGAAGAATTATAGATCAAAGTTTATTTTTACATTTATTCTCATCGATAAACATTTTCAGTTTCAGATAGTGTGTGGTGCTACTACGCGTTTGTGTGCATCTCCAACATGGCTGTATCCAGAAACGATGAAGAGTTCACGGCCAAAGCTGTTAAACGGTTATTTGAGGTTAGTTTTTTAATTTGTTTATGAATGAAATATATATACAAAAAATAATAATATCATATGGATAACTTCTTCATTATAAGTGAGAATGATATTGATAATTCAAAATTTAATAAATCATCTTGATTTGTATACACAATTAACCTTAAATTTCAGATTGGCTTCACGTCAGACTTCTCCGAGTTGGGCTGCGGCGAGTGGGCGAGAACCTTGTGTGGAGTGACTCTGCGCTGCTCCCCGCAGCTGCTGGGCCGGCTCCTGCCCGGCGCCCCGGCGGCTCTGGGCACCGGCCCGGCTAGCCAGCGCGGGCCCTGGCTGGAGGCCCTGCCGCTGGCTGCTTGGAGGCCCCCACCAGGAGAACTCCTGAGTCTGTTGGAAGCTTGGAAAGACCGCGCCGTAGAACTGGTGCCGTACTTGCTAAGAAACTTAGACTGGAGCTGCAACAAGTAATTGTTCAACCTTTTATTTTCTTCTCGTATCCATTCCTTATATGGAGTATATCGTCACTACAAATCGCAGCCATTTAATTCTCTCAGCTGTCTACTGTCCATTCCTTGTTCTAGAACTTATTTTAAAAAAAAACCAGGCCTTGGGAACATCAGGTTTAACATCAATTACTGAAATATGTTTTGTTTCAGTGGTCTGGACATGGGGACGCAGCGCAACGTCTCAATCTTTCTTGCGTTGACGGCCCAGCAGCTAACACAGCCTCGCATCGGCGCCCCCGACTGGATCTGGGACTGTCTGCTGCTTCTACATCTGCACTCCATCGACTGGAAAACTGCTATACCACCCCCGCCAGCGGAGAGCATCCGAGACCTCAATCTTTCAGGCAGATGCCCCACCAGCGCCGTTGTGGCGATCCTCGCCACGGACTGGGGACATTCTGTCCCGTTGGTGTTTCAGAGCGCTGCTCCGCTGATGGTGAAGCTGGCCGCTGCGGGAAGGTTCGCAGAGGTCGTTCATCTGCTGTTCTACTTAGTGCCGGTCATCGCGGAGTGCCCTGACGCCATCACGCAATGCAAACTGTGAGTTGACGCTTAGAACACTTGTGTTCAGCAACCTCTTTGTTAAGAAGACATCATATGTCAGTTCTTTGCTTGAAAGAAGGTGCTCCCTTAATGCATCACCACTAATCTAAAAAATATACAATAACTATATACATTTTTGTTAATTTACAGATTCAAAGAGATGCTTTCAATAATGTTTCGAGCTGAGAAGACGTACACCAAGATGGCGACCAGGCTCGTTGCTAAGAACACCAAAGGACCCGTCACAAATCTTCTAGTCGACATGATTCAAACACAACTCAAAAACTTTTCACAGTAAGTGAAATTATATTTAAATATCATATCATAATTTTAGGCACTCGATTACAAATTGATTGTGTGATGCTTACCATTCAATTAAATGTAATCTGAATTATTGTAATATCTCTCTTTAGCGTTGCCACTTCTCATCATCTGGGGTCGGCTCTCCTTGTGTACATTCGCCATGTCTGTATGTCCCGCGTTGCATTCTGGGTCAAGCCCAGAGCTTTCAGATCCTTGTCTACAGTTGCAGTCCAGGTTGCCTGTGGTCTTCCAGGTCTTCTTCTCAGCGTGGGTATGTTGAGGGCTTTCTTCACCATGTGGTCCTCATTTCTCCGTGTCACATGCCGGAATTATTTTAATACAAATTAACAAAATTTCCAAAAGAAATGTTTTGCTTCGGAATCTATGGTAAAAGAACCGAAGCTTTTCTGTGTTTTAGTTCCAAGATCCTAGTGTCAGTGTCTCTTAATTACTATGCTCAAACACTAGTTGCCATTGTTCATACTTTGTTCCAAGACATCTATGCACCTGAATGTTCACCTGGGAATATTCATGGTTTCCCAAAACCTCCAGGACCTCCAAACCTGGGAACATATGTTTGCATGATTTGTTATTGGGATTTTTTAAGGAGTACAGATAATATGTTCGACGTTCCCGAGGCTTGAGAGTATCTGGTCCTCAACCCGTCCAACAAAACGCGGTTAGCAATAGATGGCAGAAAAAGAAAAAATATATTTAAAAAAATATATATATATTAACTCATTGAATGTTTTCTAGTTTTGGACTTTCAAGTCCTGGACCCCTGCTGAAGGTTTGGGTGCACTGGGTGACTTGTTTGGATGGGTGGCAGAGCGACTGGGTGGCTGTTCAGCTGCTAGATGTGGTTTTGGGCGCTTGTTTCCTGCACCATGATGCCATGAGCGAGGCCTCCAGCATCTTCAACAGCTTTATCCAGGTAACCGAGACTCCACTGCAGAGCTGCAAGGCATCAATAGGTTGTACACAAACTATAACAACTATTGAGATTCAAATCAGAAGAGCAATTTGTTTGATAAATAATGACACTCTATAAGAGTGTCTTACCTGCAATTGATAAAGAACAGACGTAGAATTGGTTCACTTAGTCTTTTCTACCATTATTACCATGGTTGTTGCTCTTCGGGGCTTAAAGAATTAATTTCTGTCGCACCCACCCACAAGTGGCAATAAACAAACATAACAAACACCTCAATATGCCTTAGATGTAGCTGCCATCTCTTTAAGTCCCCAGGTAACCATATATGTTTCCAGCACAAACACAACATACATTTCTCGCATGCAGCGTCTAGCTATCCTGTCTGAACGTCATAGAGTGCACTAGTCGTGACCGCTTGTGCTCTCCTGCTTGTGGTTACATAAGAAAGGTGAATTTCCCGGTGCTGAGAAGTCTTCAAAATATGCAAAGACAATCTTCTTCTTCTTCGTGTCAGCGACGTCAAATTATTTTTTCCCAATATCTGGCAACATCGATAGCTCGTGTGTTGCCCAGCATTAGGTCCTGAGATGTGCAACTTGTTGGGCACATGGAGCAGCATCGCAAAGACAATTGTGGTGGTAATATAAATTTAAATGAGATGAAAAATCAGGAACATCCAAAAATGTTGTTCTCGTCTTCTATTTGAAAATGACTGTGTTGTAATTTAAGTGTATTATTTTTGATATTTGTTGTTTTCAGTCTCCGACTTCGCCCAAGTCTCCGCTGTCATCCTCAGGGTTCGGCAGCTGGTTATGGAACAGCAGTTCGCTGTACAAGGGCCTGGTGCAGTGCAGCGTAGAAGCGCCATTCCTTTGGCACGTGACGCTGTGGACGGAACATGCGGGACTGGAACGCGGCCCCGGCTTATGGCAGCGACTGGTGGAGAAGCTCGCTGCTCACAACCCGGGCAGCAAAGTCAATATTGACAAGTGCCTCAAGGTCGGTTAATGTTAAGTGTGCACATACGAGTACAAATATGTGTCCATAACTATGAAAGTGGTATCATGAAATTGAAAAAATGATTCACATTGTTGCAAATTAATGTAATCTTCATTCAAAATAAATTTTAAAAATCTTAACATGAAGTTGTCGATTTCATCAGTTTTCCCCAACATCAAAATGCAAACCATTCAATATTTCAAAATTACGTTTTTATCTCACATACCAGCTTGTTAATTAAAACATATAGTCGATATAAAGCTTGTTAGTTTTAATAACTAATTAATAATGGAGGAGATATAGCGTCGGAGTTTGTGAGGAGTTTGTTAAGGACTTTGCGCTTTGCGAGAGCTGGATCGCGACTCCTCGTTCGTTAGTGGTGTTGCGTTGGCGAACTCCGTCATCGTGCTGTTGCCACATGTTTATTTTGATGTTCTACAGATTAAATTTTATATTTTTTAGTTCTCGACTGTCTCTTAGGACAGCGAGTGTACGGGATTCAAAGGAAAAACAGCTAGTTTATGATCTCCTGGCCCACCTTCGTCTTTTGACCGACTATGAGATGAATGGCTGCCGTTTCCTCTCCCTTACTTTGGCATTTTCGCAGTCATATGTTCACAAAAGTCAATAAACAGCATTGGATTGTACTTAAAAATGACGATCTTTATTGTGACATTGGTCCAATGAATACCTCCTGATGAGGCAGTCAATTGAGGGTATAAATCACAGAAAAATAAATAATACTTGTTTTGGACATCAAAACATCCTTTCTTTTTTTGTTAAGTTAATATTGAGTAGCTCTTTATTAACTTTAATAAACTATCGTGTATATTTATTGACCTTTTTTTCATTCCAGAGTGTTGGTGGTGGAGACAATTCTGGTTTCCTGGTGTTGTACCGTTCCGTGCAGTGCGCCATCAGCACCCCCATCAACCACCCCATCAACACGCTCATCTGGCAGATCTTCTTCTACCTCTATCTAGACACCAGCATCCTGATGTAAGCTCTAACAATAAATATATTGTAACAATCTCTCATTTACCTTTCCATTTGTAAATTTAAAAAATTTTTAAGAAGACATTAATTCAAATTTTGTTTTTTATCCGTAGTGACAGATCTTATGCATAAAACTGAAATGAAATTTGTTTGCTAGATTATTCTTTTGTTTGTTTTTAATATTATTATTATTATTATATTAGTATTTGTATAGCGCTCTTTTATGACCGAATGATCATTCCAAAAGCGCTTCTTTGCCTCTCTGAGTAAAAAGGTGGGTCTTGAGTCTGCTTCTGAAGGATGCCTCTGCTTTAAGCTCTCTTATGCTTTCCGGTAGTGAGTTCCAGGCCATTGGCGCAGCGTAGCTGAAAGCCCGATTGCCAAAGACCGTGCTAGGACTACCTCCCGTCAGCTGCAGGGTGCTTCTATTTGCTCTAGCCGATCTGAGTGTCTCTCCACGCGTGCTTATTTCTGAAGGCTTAATAAGTTCTGTCAGATAGCCCGGTGCAGTTCCGTTGAGTGCCTTGTAAGCTAAGAGGCATAATTTATACTGGATTCTAGCCGAAACTCTCAACCAGTGCAGTCGGTGTAGTATTGGAGTAATGTGACAGAATTTGGGCGCGTTGTAGACTAGTCGTGCCGCTGCGTTTTGTAACGACTGCAATCGATTTTAATTGTTTGGCTGGCTGGCCTGCGTGCAGTGCGTTGCAGTAGTCCATTTTGGAGACTATAAACGCATTTACCAAACTCTTTGTAGCGTCTCTGGGTAAGCATCTTTTTACCGACCGTATCTGCCGCAGGTTAAAAATCCAGATTTCACCGTTTTTGTAATATTACCGCTAAGATTGAGGAACTGGTCAATTTCTACTCCCAGCAGCTTGACGCTTGTAGAAGGGATGACATCATTACCACAAATGGCCAAGGGTTGTAAGTCCAATAGATGTTGTCTTCGAGCTGTGGCCATAAAGAGTATTTCCGTCTTTTCCGGATTAAGAGCGAGCCTATTTGCTGACATCCACTGTCCGATCTCCTCTATACAGCCGACCATCCTTTCTTTCATGTTGCCAATTTCCTCGGGTCCACAAGAAGAGTAGAGCTGGCAGTCATCTGCGTAGCAGTGTACTTTTTATTTCCCATCTCTCAGCAATCTCCTCAATTTCTTTGGTGTATAGAATAAAGAATAATGGGCCGAGAACTGAGCTTTGTGGGACACCACATGATAGAGTAGATGGTCTCGACATTTTATTCTGTAGACAGATGGTTTGCTTACGGTTTTCTAGGTATGACTGAAACCAGTCTAGGGCCTTTCCAGATATACCGTAATGTATTCTTAGTTTCCTTAGAAGGATAGCATGGTCTACAGTGTCGAACGCTGCACTCATGTCTAGAAGAGTCATCATTGCGATATTTCCCTTTTCTATAGTTGTTATCAGGTCTGAAAGAAGTCGCACTAGGCCCGTTTCTGTGGAGTGGTATTTTAGTTGTATGTCCGATAGGCCCGTTTCTTAGCAAAGAGATTGTTGCATTCCAAGTATTTTGTGAGTCTTAGAGCCACAATTTTTTCTATTACTTTGGAAACGAACGGCAAATTGGAGATTGGTCGGAAATTTGACAGATCCTTTGAGTCTTGTTGCGGTTTTTTCAGAACTGGTGTCACTAAGGCCTCCTTTAATAAAGAGGGGACTTTTCCGCTGGTGAGTGATTTATTAATAATTCCAAGAAGCCACGGGACAAGTTCTTTCTCACATTTTTTGAAGAGCCAAGTTGGGATTGGGTCAAGTGCGCATTGTTTGTTTGGAGCACTGTTAATAAACTTGGTAAGTTCTGCAACAGTTGTCTCTTCAAGAGTGTTAAAACTGTAAGCGGTCCCCCGTGAGTCCTGGTAGCCGGCGGAACCAGTTCTGTCGCGGATTCTGCTAATTTTTTCACCAAAAAGTCTGAAAATTCCTCAGGTTGAGCTTCCGTCATTAACCTATCTTGTTGGTTGCCACATATTTTGTTAATGTTTTCCCAGAGTCGTCGTGGATCAGCTCTGTTTTCTTCAATAAGACCACACCAGAAGGTTGATTTCTTGTTACAAACCAGTGTTCTATAATTGTTCAGGGACGCTATCCATTCTGCTCTATTGGACTCAGCCTTATTTTTCAAGAAATTTCTCTCTAACCGACGAGTAGTTTTCTTCATTTCCCGGCATTCATCATCGACTATGGTAGGTAAGTATATTGTTTTGAGAGCATTCTGATTTACTAAAAGTATAAATTTGATAAATAATATTTTACTTTTCTGTCAATGAAAATAATAATAGTATTATTTTAGATTTATGTGTTTTTTGGATGTGCTTGTTTTATTATTAACTGTTTAAATGTTCAAAAATAATTTTTAAGTACCTTTCCAACACATTATAAAAATGTAATATTTTCAATTTGATTCAAATTTAGAAAAAAAAAATCCATTAATAATTCATTTGTTTTTAGTGTTTGATTGTGAGAGTAACGAAAGGAAGTAAATTCTAGATTTATAGTCTTGAATTGAGAGTAACCATAATACATTATTAATTTTGAATCTTCCGAAGCGTGAAAATTCGTGTGATATAATAATATTATAGAGTAAAATTAGTGGCAGATAATTTTGAATAGTTTAACTTAGTTTAAAAATAAAAAAAATCCAAGCGAAGCCTGTTTGCATAGTCATTGGAGAGAGAAGTATTAGTTTTATATTTCAGATTTTTTATCTATATCCATTATCTGCCCGGTATATACGGTCATCAAAAGTATCTAATTAACCCAAAAATAACTTGATATCCTCAGTGGCTGTGTGTTCAAATGTCGCATGTGTCGTCAATAACTGACAACTTCTTGACGTGAGATGGGCCAAGCTCAACTGACACTTGCATGCACGCCAAAGCTCACCATGACAGCCTATCGCTCAAAGGGTTACCAGCCGATTGTTTCCCACTACAGACTGGATGAATTTTCTTTACACTCTGTAGCTGTTTGTTTGTCTGTTTTAAAGTTATTTCTTTTACTTCCAGGACGCTAAACCCGCAATCAAAGCCAGTTGGTCCACTCTTCTTCTTCGGCCTCGTGAACTCTCGTCTGCTGTCTAAGGCCCGGGCCCGTTTGGATGAGATCAGGGCCCATCATGAGACCAGGGCCAAAGAGATCAGTGAGAAGGGCCCCAAGTCCGGTTCGGAGGCGGAAGAGAAGAAGCTCTACCATCTGCAGCAAGCCAAGTAAATATTATTATTATGAAATTTGTATTTATATATAATTTCTGGTTATCGGTACTATATAATATCGATATATTCTACGCAAGGGAGGCCCAGTTCAGACACGAGCTCCTGTAGTAAACCTGCCAGAGACTATGCTACTTGGGAGAGGGATCAGACTGTTCGACCACATCGTCTTCGATGTTGGTATATTCAACACAAGGGAGGCCCAGTTCAGACACGAGCTCCAGTATCAAACCTGCCAAAGACTATGCCTCATAGGAGAGTGATCAGACTTCAACCACATCGCCTTCAATGTCGGTATATTCCACACAAGGGAGGCCCAGTTCAGACACGAGGAGTAAGTTGTTGGAATCACCTGTTTAATAAGCATTAGAATTTTCTGTCGCTGTCATGGGAGTCCTGGAATTAATTATCATGAAACATAAAATAAAAAAGAATAATCAATTTGTAACTTTTTAATTGCTCACATTTTTTTTAAAACCTTTATTTCAATGGTTAAAGTTAATTTTATTTGAAGATAATAAAAAAAACATTTTTTTGGCCATTTTCTAGCCAGAAGTAAAGTCTCTTGTTATCTATCTATTATGTTAGGTTATATGTTAATATTTTAATGTCTCATGAAAATTTATATAAAAAATTATCCATAACAACGATTCAAAAACACAATTTAGTATTAATATGTTATTGGATAGCACATTCAATTATAAATCGTATTATAAACATGTGTATTGTTTTGTTGCTGCAGTTTGATGGGAGCGTTCCAGTACTGGCTGGACGATGACTTCCTGCAGGATTTTGTGGATGGATCCGTCTACTCCAAGCCATTTTCTCAAAAGATGCAACTTCTCATGTCCGGACAAAATGTTAGCAACATATCTTCATTTTCTGAGCACTTTATATATAATAGTGTCGGAAACATCAGGGTCAGATCTTGACTGCCCAGAAGTGAGTGACGTCGATGGCATTACTCCCGGCCATCATCAGGTCTTCCTGGGGGCAGCTACTCGGGCAAAGCGCACATTCCAGAAGGTGGGACAGGGTCTGCTCCATGCTGCAGTCACATTCAGTCGGTCCGCTGCAAAACTTATTGACTATTATTAGAGTCCTCACTTTTTCTTTGTATTTTCGCTTCTGAGCTAAAGAATATGGTGACCACTAATTACTGTCATGATTCTCGCCATATCAGATTCAGTTTACATATATTTACATTACTGATTTGTATATTATACTGGCATTTGGTTTGATTATGTAGTTTTTTAATTTATATATTTGCTTAAAATTAGTCGTATAACGAATCCTGTTGGATCGATCAACATACATTGTGGTCTTGTTCGCAAATGCTCCTCTCGACCTTAGGCCAACGAAAGAACCATGTGGTTTAATGTTACTCCACGGCTGACAGAACGATCACTTAGCACCAATCAAGAGGGCGATGTACTTTTCCCTACGTGCCCCATAATCTGTGGCCTACCGCTTGCGAGCGGGTCAAGGTTGAGTCAGTCCCAATTTTGTATCGCTCTCCTGGCTGTAGCTCAGTCACACATGCCATTTAAGTCCAATTCTATATATTTTTTTAATTTTTAAATAAACGAGAGCAACATTTCTAATGTCTTTAGACAATATACCCCTTGGTAATTTTTAATAACTCAATTTTGAGTTTTTTAACCTTTCTGTTTTTTTTTTCAGTTCCCTTGGTCGGAAACCATCGACACATACGAACTGATAAAAGACCATCCTCCACCTTGGCCGGCAGCCATCATGCAAGATGGCGCCCGCCGCGATGGGAGCGCCGCCCCGTCGCCAAGCTCCAGAGGCAAGACCCCCGACCTGGCCCCGAGTGACCGGATCCTTGCGAGACTGCGGACCTACGAGAGTCCGCTCGTCAGTTCCGGAGACGGTCAAAAAAGCAAGGTTAAGTTGCTGGTGGAGCCGACCGTGTGCCGGGACTTTAACGCAGTCTTCAAACTGATGGACGTCCATCTCAAGGAGCTGAGTAAACTGGCAAGGTTAGAAAATTTCAGTTGTTATGTTGGTGCTATGCCTAACGTCGTTGTTGGTTGTTTTTTTTTCATGTAAATACATACAGGAGAATAACGACTGATGGTGATAGTGTGGTGGTGGCAACACACTCGACCATAGCCAAAAATTGACGCCGCACAAAAGGCGGCAAGGACACTGAGTCGCGCAGGAACCAGGGAGAATGTCGTATCTATGCTAACGCGAGCCATGCACAGTGGTAAAACCCAAGCCGGTACTATAAATATCTGAGAATAAGGAGGCACAGATTGTTTGCTCTCCCAAAGAGTAACACTAACCTGCCAGAGACAATGCCTCTTGGGAGAGGGATCAGACTGTTTAACCAAATCGCCTCGGATGTTGATATATTTCACGTAAGGGATACCCAATTCAGACATGAACTCCACGAGTTTCTTTGGATGAATAATTTGTTGCAACATCTGTTTGATGAGCATTGGGACCTTCTGTTGCTTGTCTTTATTGCTTTGTTCTTAGTACTTAATCATAAGTACCTATATTTGTATATATTGTATTTTTTATTTTAGGATTAATTCTTATTGTACTTCAGAAATGAATTGAGTTGTTCAAATTTGTAATGTTTCTGTAAGGGAAAAAAAATCAATAAAAATTGAATAATATATAATAGACAGTAAAGCTAAAATATCTCCTGTAGTTTCTATGATGCTTACCATGGTACATATGCCTAAGCGCTGCATGTGGAGTGTTGATCTGCTAACGTCATACACTACTGCCCAACTTTCACACATCATCCATTTATTACAGGAATTCACTATGAATGAGTGGTGTTCACGGGACGATTTTCGTGTACCGCTAATTTTAATTGATAGGCTATGACTGCATTTTACGGGTGAGTGATCAAATTCACAACAACCAAGCTTAAAATCGTTTTTTTCTTAATCTGTAGAGGATGGAATTCACGACCTTCGATTTGGCAAGTAAAATTTTTAACCATTAGCTATTCCTGCCGGGAATTTACTATCAATTATTTGGTCGGCCCAAACTACTGCTACAAAGCTCTGTAAGCCGGCTTAGTCATTGCCTAATCCTATGTCAGCTCTGCCTTCCAAAACTGCGTAAAGTAATAAATCTTATGTATAGTTCACTCGGTCCTAGTTATGCTCGTCTATGGCACCCACATTAGTTATTTTGTTGATTGATTATTTTAGGAAGTACGACAAGATGAATCGCAACCTGAGTTCGCTGGACCACAACTTGCTGGACATGATTCCCTCGCTGTACGAGCATCGGGGTTCAGCAAGGACTTCAGCAAGACTTGTGGCGACAGGTGTTCAGGCAGCGCCGTCTTTACCATCAAGGTGACTTATCATAATATGCCTGCTGACTACATAGAGCTCACGATAAACTAAAGGACTAAGAGAGGTAGCCAAGAAAAGTATCATCATCCTCTCTGGTAGAAATTTACAACTGAGCGCCTCACACACTATCTCCAGCATGAAGTCTGCGTTGTGCAGCCATCCCAACATTTACTATGTCGTGCAGTCGGCCTTGGAACTTAAGTTCTAGTTCACATTAGCAGTTTTGTTTGTGGATCACTTGTTGATCTTCTTTTTATCTTACCAACCGCACACCTCACCGGTTTCAACCGCTCCGCATACAAAACTGCAAGTGTGAACTAAGGCTAATGATTCCTAAGTCTTGAATCTAGGACCTTGTTTAACAATGACCCATGCAAGATAAGAGGTGAACAGTAATGCAATATACCTTATTCGCTCCATATTTGGAGCATATTGACACCGTAAATTGCCATTTTTACAATTCTTTTAGCCCAAATTGTCTATACCTTGTCCCAAAACACCAGTATACCCGGAGGTCCACATGGGAACATGGATGTTTCCTGGGAGCCTACAGGACAATAACCCGCTCACTTGCATAGACTATGGCGGAACTACCAGAGAAATATTTGGGTGTTCAATGATCAGAGTTTATTTTTAAGATAGCATCAGCTTGACGCTCTCGAGGTCTGGACAATTTTTTTTGTCCTCAAGGGGTATCTCAGCTCTATCGGGGAAATGTATAGAACTTAGATTCAATTGAATAGATTAAAATTTGCTTAAATTAAAAGTTGCTCGGTAACTCCTCCCCTTTTAGATAAAAAAACCCTAACAGAAAATCATTTGCTCTTTAAGTTAGGTTTGAGCATGAGGCGAACAACTATATTTTGTAAACCTTTTGTTAGCTATGAACTGTACTCGTATGTTCATTTTATATTGTATTTCAGGGCATCGGGGCGAAGATAAACGATAGTGTGAAGGTGAAGATTGGCTACAACAGGAAGAACCATCAGAGTGCCCTTGACAGTGCCCTGGAGCCTTACGAGGAGCTTGCCACGCACACTGCAGTCATCACCAAACTCGCCCAGTAAGTACAAACAATCGGAAAAATCATCAGTCGGACAGTGTTATCCCTAATGTATTAACATAAAAATCCACTGATATCAGCATGATTTAGCCCTTGCTGACTGGTAGGGAAAACCTCGATGTACAATCTTTCATCTCTTATTTCTGTTCGCTCGTACATGTATGTGTCGCCATATTCGCATTTTGGACAAGTATGGTCACATGTGTGACGTTAGATTTATAGATCGCCACTTGAGGCGCTGGACGACAGCCCGTCACGAGCGCGCTCAGTCGTGAGCTGACGGCGGCGAGATCACATTGTATTGTGGCCCGGCCTGAATGCTGTGGTCCGGGCCCGAAGTTTGTAAAGTTATCGAAATATATGTCAATATGTTTCTGAAAAAGTCTTTGTGTTGGTAATCTGCTCTTCATCCTGCCACCACGCGACTGAATAACAACGTTAAATTAAAAAAAGGAAGATGTTTCCACTTTAGTCTTGTGGGGTAGTTGACTTAAAATGCTATGCTTGCCAGGCAGCTTGGCGAATTTAAGGCCGGTTCATACGGTGCCTAGTTGAAACTGAAAGAACTCTTTTAGTTAGTCTCTCAGCCCACAGTTTTAGTCGGTTTTATTATGACACATTGCCAAAGGGATTGATGTGACATGTACGGTTTACCATGTACAGGTTGGTACCATAATACCAGTTTCAATAGCAGGTGTTCATCACAGCTAAGAGCCCCTTATAATATAAGTTTTACTTAAAAATAATGAATTGTTGTGTTCACGTATGGCTTTTATGAAATAAATAGTGACGATTATAATTTTTAGGTTAGCGTGCTCCGGCAGCATAGCCAATCTAAAGGACGGCGGAGTCACCTTATTCAACATTGTCCTGAACTCGATGAAGGACGAGAATACAACATTCCCGCCTGCCAACGAAATACTGGTCACTGTGGCCACACAACTGGGAGAGGTAAAGTATTTTTTAATCTTTTTAAAGACTTAACACACATACTTCAAAGCAGTTGACGATGACAAGCATATATATTTTTTTACTTAATAATTTTACACGACATCGAATGAGAAAATGTAACTGTTGAGCTCTAAAATGGTCTTCTAATATATGTGTTTCTTTCTTCATACTATTTGGAACTCTGGAAAAACTGATTGTAGGCGACCAGTTCGACTGATAACCGCTCTACGGTCGGCGGCGGCGGGTCCTTGTCTTTATAGTTCAGCTTCCTCGACAGCTGGTAGTAAGGCAGCTGAGTTCCGGTCGGCTCCCCTGTGCTGGGGTGTAGTCTGCTTGCAGGTCTGCGTCCTTGGTTGAAGTTCCGTCCAGAGCAGGGGGCTGGGAGCGCTGTCAAGTCCAGAGGAGGTCCAGGGAAGGATAGAAGTAAAACTCGAAAGCTTGTTCAACTCTAATTTATTCCGAGCCGATCACGGCTATTTATACTCTTAATTCTACACGCTCCGGCATCGAGCGACGAAAGTCTCTGCTCTGATTGGTTAGCACTTTGAGCGCTCTGAGCTCTCTGATTGGACGGCGTGCTCCACGTAGTACCGACCCGCCACGGCCGGAGCTCAGTCGTGGGCGGGCGCATGTTGCTTGCAACCTAGCACGCTTCAACAATGTATGACTCTATATAACCTTAACATATTACATTATTATCTCTCTGTTCCGCAGTATGGTGGTCGCCGACCCTGACCATGAATGTTTCTTTATTAAGATTCGACAGACCACCTCACAGCACCGCGGAACCTTAAATGAACTTAAATACTACAAAAATTAATCTATATTATCGGACGTCCGTAACACCGATCATACAATAAAACCCAACCCTTAAAAAACAACTCATTATTCATGCTGTGTCCAACTACCTGATTTCAATCAGTTGTGCTATTCTATGTGATATCATAATATTTATGTTGTAAGTTGTATTTAAGATTCACCATTCTTCTTTCTTAAAAAGCTCAAAATCGAAAATTCAAAAAAAAAGTTTTAAAATGTTTGTTCTTGGCGGAGCTGCGGGAGGCAGAGCTGACATGAGATGACGAAGACTAGTGCAGGTGTCGGAGTATTTTAGCGGCAGCTCATAAATGCCATATCCTCCAGCTTGGGAGCGGACATGGGGTTATGAATGGTGTAGCGGCAATATACTTATTACGATTAATTCAATTATAAATGCCTAAAATAATGTAATTTTTGTAGACTTTTGTCAGCGTGAATGGCGCTCAGTGCATCAACCTGGTGAGCCGTGCGAAAAACATCGGAAGCGCCGGATTGGTCGGTGCCTTGCTCCGCCCCTCGCATCTCTCCACCAATGAGATGCTCCAGGTCTACTCGGCTATCAGCTTGACAGTCACCGATGCCCACCTCGCCTTCAGCTACCTTTCTAAGGTTTGTATCTTTTATTTTGCCACATCTGATCCATATCTTTAGCATCTGACAGCCACAATTGCCACTATAATCCAGCAGATTCTATAGCTTGTTCTTTGTCAATCTTCCATAATAGCAGACTTGATAAAAAAAGCAGCTGTAATTTATGATCTCGGGCTTCCAGATACATCTTCACTACTAGTCCACCATTGTTTTACGCAACCTAACCTTATCATTAAATGTGTATTAACATCCTCATCTCTCTCATAAGGGTATTTTTCGCCGCGTGATGGCATGATGAGGAGCAGGTCAGCAAAACAAAGGCTTTTTCAGAAGCACATTGTAATATATTTACGATAAGCTTTACAAACTTCCGGCCAGGCGGAATGACATGCAACCTGCCATAATGCGACTTTCTCGGCCGTCAGCACACCACTGCCCGCGCTCGTCGGCGCTTAGGCTATCGCTCAGCACTCAAGTGGTGATGTATATAACTTACACACCTGTGAGCGGACTCATAAATGTATGACAAGCGAACAGAAATAAGAGACGAAAGATTGTATATCGAGGTTTTCGGTACCAGTCAGCTAGGGCTACATCATGCTGATGTCAGTATTTTATAATATATTTTCCCTCCAAACCTTTAAGATTACTTGAAGTATTGTAAAGCTTTATTTTTTTATAAGGTGGAGTAATTGGCTCATACTCAGCTTAGAGGGCCAAGAATATTCTCAATATTGAGGATTTTATTTGTTTCAGCTGGTTGGCTCTTGTTAACAGCACTAAAAGCTTACCACTTAGGAAGAGAAAACTTGCTAATGGTGTTGTTGTTGGGATGAAACAAGGCATTGTAGATGTTCATCTTCCAGCAAGATATGCACTTGCGATCATACCAGTCATTTCTGTGGGAGACATTGGCGTGAAAAACAGATTGGCATGGAAGAACACTGCCTGAAAGCGATATAGGATAATTTGTGGCTATCGTTTTGGCACCTCAGGCTTACTAACTGATTTACTAAGCCTCTGTGGAGATATTATTTATCATAGTTGATTTTAATTTCAGTTTCACATACTGGGATGGCTGCACAATGCACGTCCTAATGCTGGAGACAGAAGTCGCTTCATAGCCCAGGTGTGTGAGGCGCTTGGGGCGGCCGGCTGTGAACCTCCACCAGAAAGGATGATGGTGCACGAGGTTCGGAACTTGAAACATAAAAACATATTGTGGCATTTCACAAATAATTATCTTTACTTTAATAATAATGTTGTTGTTTTTCAGCTCATGTGCGTTCACCTGAGCGGGGTCCTTGCCTGGGAGTTCCCCACTCACCTGGGGCAAGTCCTGAACACTCTGTGCGCCTTATCCCTGGAGAGGAAGTTGCCTCCCGATAGCTGGCAACACGTCACCACAGTCATTGAAACCTACCCGCATCTCTTGTCACATCAACTGGTAATGTCTAAGTCTTACTATGCATTGTATAGGTATGTATTCCATATATGTATTTGAACACGGAGAAGACAGTGCATTTTACACTTCGGAATAAACATTATCTAACATGGTACTTAAAAGGTTTAGGAAGAACGGATGATAATGTCAACTCTCTTGAATGCTGGAACATTCGGTCCTAGGAAGTTTCTCAACCCAACCAATGACACAAGATGTTTCTAGAGTCAGTCATCACCAAGGAGAGGAAGCTGCCTACCAAAACTTTCAAAACGGTATGGTCTTTGAAACATGGTGCACAGGTATGAATATGCAAAACTGATCAATACCTTCAGAAAAAATCAATGATAATAAATAAATGGATTGATTTTTAAGGTTTGCGAGTTGATGGAGCAAGTGGGCCGCCAGTGGTGGAGCGGCAGAGCCTCGTGCGGCCCACATGGGCTGCCCAGCCGCCTGGGCCTCTACTGCCCGGCCATGGCCCGCCTGGGCGCCCTGCTGGCCTCAGCTGCCCTCAGCACAGCCATGCTGCATCAGCCCCCGCTGCTAACTCACCAAAGTAACTATTTATCATCTTTATACGAACAAGTGCTCAGTGTTCTATTTGATATAAAATAAAAATCCGAGATTGGACGCTCACCGAATTTCCACACCCAAGATGTGTATATTAAAATTTTATGACCTATTATGTCGAAAATTCTTTAGTGAGCATCATCATTAGCCTGTGTGAGTCCACTGTTGAACGTAGGCCTCCCGTATGAGTCTCCATCCTTTTCGATCCACTGCATCCAGGCTACTCTTCATACTCTTCTCTGATGTTATCAGTCCATCTTGCTGGGAGCCGGCAAACACTCTGTTTGCCAGTTCTTGGACGTCACTTCAACACTCATCTTCCCAACGACTGTTGTATCTTTGAAAGAAATGTACATTGCCACTTGAGTGTGCTTATTCGTTGGGAAGCCTTACATTACTTGAGTTTTTCTTCGAATATCCTTATTTTATATTAGGTTTCAGAGACACTTCGAGCGAGAATATCTCCATGGAATGTTGGGTGACCTATATTTTATGAATAAGTCTTGCTGTTTGATTCCACGTCTCTGTGTTATAATTTAATATTGGAAGCGGTTGCATTAGTTAAACGCCTTAGTTTTATGATATTGTGGTATTTTCGCTGCAAAAAGTTTTCCAAATGCCGCCCATCCCAGTAAATACAACTGGGATGGGCAGTATCTAGGCCTGTCAATTTTATAAATTTAGTAATATAAAACCGTATTTATTTCAGTTTCTGCTGTGACGTTCAACGCGATGCGGTCCTTCTGGGAGGTTTGGGTGGTGCCCTGGTGGGGCGGGGCGCAGGCGGCCTGGGTGGCTGACCTGGCGCGCGGCCCCGCCCTCATGCCCTGGGCCCCCGAGGAGCAGGCCGCCCCTGACACTATGCTGGACGCCCTGCAGGAGACGCTCCTCTACTGTGCCGAGACCCTGCCAGGTAAACCCCTTACCGAGGTGAGCAGTACCCTTGCGGAGCGACTCATACTCAATACTAGCCGTACCTAAATAACAGATTGATTCATTAAGAGATACACTGTACCATAAATTATGATTTATTTTTTATCTTTATTAGCATTACAAATGTTATTTCAAAGGGCTTATAAATAAATTAATAATCGATACAAACAACAACAACAACAAATAATGGCGCAAAGTCACATACAATATTAGTATTTGTACTTGTGATATTAAGGATGCTTAACTATTGACATATTTAGTGTCAACAGCCTCACGTTCAGGAGAAGTAGAAACATTATACCGAACGCCGATAGTCAGGAATTGTAACAATAAAGGCCACGTCATAAGACACTCAAATAACACAAGGTATTATTATCTGTATCCGTCCACACTAAAACTGAGCCTGGAGCAATATAACATCAAATGTTTTAATATTTGCACTGTTCCCAATGCGATTCTTGCGTCTCACAGGGATCCAGGGGTGGACGATGGTCTCAGGCCATACTTCACGCTGCATGAGAGTCTCTGGCAAAGTCGCGATGACCCCGATTTTGTAGAATGTAGACAGCATCCGTCTGCTTACACTCCTCCTGAGTCATCCAAGAGGGATTGAATGCAGGAGCCGCTGCCAAGAAGCTCTACAAATCATCAGCTGATGTTTTTGAATGAAAACTCTGATAGACATAGAATTTTTTTCTAAATTGATTAATCATTTATATTAATTTTTCTTCCTTTCATTTGAAGGTAGCACAAATGACCTTCTTCGCCTGACGTGGCAGTGGTACGTGGGGAACTTCGTTCATGCGGCCGTGGCCTCTCACGTTCTGGTCAGAGTGCACCGAGCGCTGTCCAAGTTGCCATGGTCCCCCCACTGGCTGACCTTTGCCGACTTGCAAACCGTGTCTAAAGTAAGTAGTTCACAACCCTATGCTATTTGTAGTTAACACGGCTTTAGGAAAGTTACTAGGCTGGACCATCAAGCAACACTGCATTTGTCATCTGTCATATGAAGATAAACCGCTATGAAACTTAGAGCAATCTGTATTGTTTAGTTTGAGTTTGACAGCCATTGAAGGCAGACAACTGATGGAAGGAATTTTGTGTTGAATTGCATGTGTTAAAATCCTTTACAAAATACAATTTAAATAGAGTGCGATCCTAGTTCAGTGTAGAGATAAATAATGTATTATATATATTTCCCAGGTTAGCAATATGAACTTGCTGCACTGCAGCACCTTCACTCTAAACTGCCTCGGTGGGAGAAAGTGGCATCCTTGGGTGTTGGCTTTACCACAACCTCTGCAACCACCGGCGCTACATCTCTTGCTGCCACTTCTATTCACCTTGCCACACGACCAGCTGGTAACTCATACTATCTCTTAAGCCTGCTATACTGCAACATCCTAGCTCTGAACTATCTAGGGTATCGGGATTACCGCTGTCTGTGCAGTCTCCAGCCCCGCATCTCTCGCGCCTCTTCTGTTCACCTAACCACATGACCAACAGGTAACTGATATTATCTCTTGAACTTGCCACAGTGCAACATTCTTGACTCTGAACTGTCTTGGGCGTCAGATTTGCTACTATCTGTGCAGCTTTCAGCCCTGCATCTTTTATACCACTTCTGTTCAACTTGCAACATGTCGCCTTAGAGTTGAAGGTGATTGAGATCTGGTACATGGTAATGCAAGATCTTCACTCAGTCAGTCTGTGCTCCTTAACCAAAGTGTATAGTGTCATCCTTCCTGTTGCTCAGTGCTCATGGAGAAGAATTGATTTCATTTTGGCTTTAATTTTTCATTTGAAATTTAAATTACAGATCTTAGATGACGCCATGTTGCTGCCCTGGGACTTACTGGAAGTGGAGCTGTTTGAGGAGTTTGTCACCTGGTTCATGCTGAAGCTGAGCCGAGCTTCGGAGACATTCTATTCCAGCAGACTTGTGCCGTTAGTACATCCCCCCCAACAACCTTTAACCTCCTATTCTAGTCTTTCTGACATTTATGTATTTTTTTATGCATATAATGACATTTATAATTAATAGAATATTGTTTGATTATTAGTGTCCATTACTATTTTTGTCATTAGACCCAATTTAGTTATAATACTCGTATAAACTTTTTTTTCTTTGATGCAATGTTTAAAATATTGCTGCTATAATGCAACAACAGTATACTTTAATTAATTTTTTTAATTTTTATTAGAATATTATTTTATTATTTCAATATTCTAATCTACTTTTATAGATCATTGACTATATTACAATAGTCAATGATCTATAAAAGTAGATTAGAATATTGAAATAATAAAATAATATTCTAATAAAAATTAAAAAAATTAATTAATAATGTCTCCTTGAGACAATATCAAGAAGGTAAAATTATCCATCAGTAACACAGGTAAATGATTGGTTATAAAGTCCGAGTCGGAACTATAAGTAGTCGTTTCACATCCATTCAGTCTATAGTTTGGTTCCGAGACCCGAGTGGTACTTACTAAAATAAATAGACTGCCGGAAAGTAATAATATTAAGCTTGTGAATAAATGAATACTGATAGAATAATAATAAAAATATACATACTTTGAATATATACTATGGCGACATCTGTCGTACGATAATAACAATGATATAAATACTAGTTTCATCGCAAGTTAGTCTGGGCATAGCAATGGCGCGATTCGCCGAGCGGTATGAATACCTGGGCATAGTTGGTTTCCAAGGTCCGCGGTTCGCATCCCGCTTCTGCCGTTATTTTTGTGCTTGGATTGACGCGTTGAAAAAAGAATTTTATGTTTAGTATATGTATATTTAAGTAATAACAGTATACTTTGTTTTGCTTTACTTATATTTTTATAATATAATTGTACTTTGTTGAGCACTCCAATTACAAGTGTAAACTGTCTCCTTGTTTATTATATTTCGATAATATGCAAATAATAAATATAAAACTATTGGTTTGATATCGAATATCAAACATCAATACCTGCGATAAGAAATGCAGTATATACTATTATATATATATATATATACCCATTCATAGTAAATTCTTGTAATAATAAGGATGATGCGTGAACCTTGTAATTTTTTAGATTGCTTTGCGCCGTCGGTGGCCTGGTGACCGGCAGCTTCTGCGGCTCCTCTTGGCCGGCCAAGCGCCTCTGCCTGGTGCGGGCCTGGGTCGGGACCATCTCCTCCCTGACGCTGGACAGCAACCCAGCAGAGAAGGCTGCCATGGACAAGGCGGTTGCGGCCACTGTTGGCGAATTGCTCAACAGGATCGAGACCACCGTCACCACCATGGGTACATTACAACCTTTGAACAGTTATTAACCACTTCATGCTCGGGTTTTTTTAGCTGCAAGACGTGTGGTGTATCATGAGTCATTGATAAATACAGCTGGAAGCCGAACCTTTTTTTTGTATTTGCGTAAACATCGAATATATGCGAAAACGGCAAAAACAGAAAGTGAACGCTAGTACTGGTGCGAGCGTGAGCGTAACGACGTGGACAATTTTCCCGCAAAGGTACAAGCGCGAGCATGAAGTGGTTAATATATTTATAGACCAGATGTGTTTTTTTCGAATGCTACATGAAACACACATTTAATTGCCTTAATTGAATATTGAATTTTAAATTTTATTTATATTGATATTGGTGCTCTGGAAAAAAAAAATTATCACAAGTGTTCCGTATACTAGATAATGAATCACTGAAAGAGACATTCGAATATTTTCAAGCAAATCGACATGATTTGTCGCTGCACAGTTCTTTTGACTGCCATTATCATTGCCTCATACCTGATTACATACTATGCGTAATTCACGATTACCTCCATGATGAGAGTCCAGCTACTCAAAAAGAAGGCATTTACAATATTCTAGGCATGTTTGGACTTTAGAATTTATCTCTTTACCTTGCCATTTTAACATTTCTTCGACGGGAAAATCAGTAAATTTTTTTATATTTATTATAGGAAAATGTATGTTGCGGAATCATTTAAGTGAAATTAAAGGGTCAGATAAGTGGTAACCCTTTCGCATCGGTTGTCGATATATGCCATCTAAGATTCCCTTACCGTTGACATCGGCAGCCGTGATATATATTGTTTTGCTACTTTCAGTACTCATTGTGACATCTACGGTAGGAACTTGAAACTGCAGTCATTCCCTTTATCAACCTACATGTATTCTTTACAGGAATCTGTAAAGCATGCAAATAAATATCGTTAGGTTTCGTCACAGGAGCGATTTTTCTGTAAA
The DNA here is from genome assembly GCA_022606575.1 of Glossosoma conforme. Taxonomy (NCBI): domain Eukaryota; kingdom Metazoa; phylum Arthropoda; class Insecta; order Trichoptera; family Glossosomatidae; genus Glossosoma; species Glossosoma conforme. Next base: position 1,545,837 of record JAGTXR010000039.1, read on the forward strand.
CCACATGTGTCAATGCCACCACATGTTTGGAGTTACATAATGAACTTTTGTTAAATATTATAGTTTTTTATGCATCATCTGATAGCTTAAGGATTGAAGAACCAATGTTATGTATGAAAAAAGGTTAGATAAGTACATTTATGCTTCAAATACTAGTTTTAAGCAAAAAAATGGTATGAAAAATTCACACCGTATTGGCAGTATAATTTGTCTTCCAGCCATTACCAAAGGGTTAACAGGATTCAAATCTCTCAGCTCCAAAAATAGCGTAAAGAGCCATCTCTAGCTGCATCGCCAGAAGGAATTGATACTTCACTACTAGAAGATGAATAATTGAAAAATTATATATGATAACTGATGTCGGGTATGTTTGTTGTTTGTTCCAGTGTCAGCCAGTGAGCTGCAGAAGTGCTCTGAGTGCTCTGTGCTGCTCTCTGAAGCGGTGCAGATGCTTAACATGATGTCCTTATTAGAAGTTGCTCAACCGGTAAGTTTTTTTTAGTGACAGTTTTTATAAACGCAGAAGAGAACTGGCAGGTTTTAGTCCTCCCATACAACAGAAGAGATGTGTGCTTGAGTATGCATTTCTTTTAGCTAGTCAGAAATCCTGATATATTGTTGGAAATCGGTTTGTTTGTTCCTTACAACTATTTAAGGATAACGAGGCACAGATTGTTTGTTCTTCCTAGAGGTAATACTTACCTGCCAGAGACTATGCCTCTTGGGAGAGTGATCAGACTGTTCGACCATATCGCCTTAAATATTGATATATTCCACTTGAGAGAAGCCCAGTTTTGACATGAGCTCCACTAATTTATTTATCAAATAATTTCGTGGAGTCTTCTGTTTAGCGAACTTCGGGACTTTTTAATAATTTCTGTTAATAATCGTAAATACCTATATTTATAAATAGTTTATCTTGTATTATATCTTATTTGAGGATCGTATTAAATAAAATTTTAATTTGTCTGAAAGAAATAAAAATAAAAAAAATTAAAAAATGAATAGCCAATCAAGATAACAAAAAAAAAGAATAGCTTTTTTTGTGATTTATCTGCTTCTCAAAGAGATTCATGTTGATTGAATAACATAAGCTATGAGAATATTCCAAAATCTATTTCTGGTGGTAAAGAAGGAACTGAAATATGTCCTAAGTCGACATATGTGAACCCTGTTGAACGTAGGTTGGTATCTTCCTTATTTTTAATTCATCATTCAATCTGAAGATTAACCTCACAACATCTATACTTCCTTCTTACACCCAGTGTCCAGCAGACCCAGTTAGTTGTCTACTGGAAATCCGAAGCCCTCCACTGGTATTCTACTTTCTGTGTTAAATGTTTTTTTTTTTAATGATGAATACTTATAATAATGTTGATATTATTTATGTCATTAATATCAGAAAAAAATAAATGGTAGACCCTAGAATTCAAACCACGAACTCTTGCAATCGTGTTCATTTTTTCACACACACATCAGCGCTGGTCCGCGACCGACATTGCTCCACACACTGAGTTGAGAATTTAACACGTTTATTGATATGTACTGTTTATAGATAACACTTGTCGCAAAATGTATGTCTATATTTTTTTTATTAATATTTTTTATTTAATGATCCTCCCCCCCCCCTTACAACACCCACAAACAGAGAAAGCAACTCTTTAAAACTCGTAATGGCGAGCTTCTCCAACATATTTGGAGCAGAGGTCATCACTGGTGCAGCAATTCCAGGCAGGGGGGTGCAAAAGTGATGGCGGCGGTAGAACCCGTAAGGGTCAACGGTGACTCTCAACCCTTCCAAGAAGGGCACTGCCTTGGCGTCAGTTGGCAACCGGCCGTAAAACTAAACTATCGAAAACAAACACCCAGTAACATGAAAATATGTTATTTGGAGAGCCAACCCTAAGTAAATGGGATTGAGCCAGAAAAAGAAGAAGACAACATATATAAATATTGATGTATTGGTTTGTTTACAGGAATGGAGCAGTTGGATCAGCAAAACAAACAAACTATGCGTGAGCTCCCTGATTGGCTGCTTGCTGCAGGTGCTGCAGAAGGACGTGTTTGCCAACCTGGCTGAACAGACACTTCTGGTCTACTTTAAGCAACAAGGTATGTTATACTGTTCATCAGTTTTCCTCAACTCCTTTTGTGTTACTATAATTAAATTGCTTACAAGAGATGCTTTGCTTGTCGTACCTTTGACAGTCGAAACGAACTGAAAACATCTGTAAATATAACAGATTTATTCAGATTTGAACACAGAAGAGACAAAACTAGAAAGCCATTGATAACTATACAGAAAGTGTACTCGGCGGAGTTGCAGGAGACAGAGCTTTGTGGTGGCAGTTTGTGACGACATTTTACTAGAATTATGGGAATTTGACCTGATTTTTATGGACAACTAGTAGAGCAACTATATCAGCGGTCGGGGAACCGGGGTAAATTACCCCAAATGGGCTAAAAATATGTTTTGTGGGGTAATAAGGAAATATTTCTAGTTTGCTATTTCATAAAACTTACTGTTTTCATGTAACTTTTTTGTTATTTTCAGTATAAATTAATTCAATAAATAATGTTTATTTAAATATACATTGATTGTCTTCTTTTCAAAATGGGGGGAAGGGGTAATATCGCAAATCGGCTTACGCAAAAATATTTTGGGGTAATATCGACTTACGCAAAAATATTTTGGGATAATGGTTAAAAAAGTTCCGCGACTACTGAACTATATTAACCTTTAAATGCCCAGTGGTTTCCTTACGGGACTACAGATTTGCAACGTTCAATGCCCTACGGTCCCATACAGGAGAGCTTATGGTTCATTTCACAATCGGATTACATTAATTTGTAGTAATAGTATTAATGTAAGTTCATGGAAGAATCTATTGTGCGACGAATCATTACAAACATTGGCCTGCTAGAGCATTGAACGACGCAAATTTGCGGCATCACGGCAGTCGGTCCCCACCCACTAGCGAGAAAAGGTCCGGGTTGTGGCCGCGTGGCATGTCATCCCGCGTGGTCGAAAGCTTGTAATGTTTTTAACGTAAATATAATCCATGTGCTTCAATAAGAAAGTGTTTGTTTGCTGACCACTGGGAGTTTAAAGGTTAATATGATGAGTTTTGATTCGTCAATGTGTGTGGTGTTGATTTCAGGTGATTGGGACTTCTTAGTGAACAGCTGGAGGGGGAACTGTATAGTCCCCGTAGAGTATCTCCTCGCCAACTCTGCGCTGCTAACGGCCATGGCCACTTACAAGGCCGCCCCACCGGGACCCTCGCTTCAGCAGCTCAACAAGAACATTTTGCAGAGCCTTCAGAGCTTGGACCCAACGTAAGGCATCATATAAAGAACTTCGCGAAAAAACGTTGTATATCAAATTTAGTGAACTTTCAAGAATGAAATGGATTAGATTATGTTTTAGAAATATGACTGATTTTTTAGTTCCAAAAGGCTATGTCAACAAACCTTACATCTGTGTTTGGGTTCAATTTTAGTGCGTCATTATTTATTTAACAAACTGCGGTTTTATTATTGAAGTCGATCGGCTCCTCGTATTCGATGATGAATTTGTGAAGAGAATTTTTTTTTTTTTTTATGTAAACACACACTGGATAACAACGACAGATAGTGATAGTGATCCAGATGACTCATCTGAGGAACATCTATGACGCTTGCCATGCTATATATGGCTAAGCTATGCATGGAGAGAGTTGATCTGCCAACGTCATAGACTACAGCCCGAGATTCACGTGTCATCCAATTATTGTAATAATTCACTATAAATAAGTTGTGTTCACGGGATGACTTTCGTCTACCACCAATTTTGATTAATAGGCTTTGGACTGGCATTTTACGGGTGAGGGATCAAATTCACACTGACCGAGGGTATTTGTTTTTAGAGTTTTGAAATTGTTTTCTAATTTTTTTAAATCTCCATTGCGGATCAAACTTATGGAGTTCAGTTTGTTAAGCAAATAATTTAGTCGTTAAGCTATACCTGCCTTTATATAAAAGAAGTGTTTGTTTGACGGTGAAATAATAATAAGCTTTATAAATTACACCTAGTTTTTTTGATACTACCTTTAACCATCAAAATACATATTTTATTTATATGTTTATTTGCAGCTGTTCGTGTGAAAAAGAGACCAGTCTATGGGTCTGTCACCTGGTGGCCTCTCTCGGCGATCCGACGCTTCTCGGTTCAAATTACACGGCCGCTATCAACCAGGTAGTGGCCATCTTGGACAAGTGGTCTCAGGAACCCTCCTGGGGGCTCTTCACGGCAATAGGACTGGTTCAGAATAAAGCACCTTCTTATAAGTATGCCAACATAATATTTAACATGTCCTTTTACTATTATATTTGTTGTTACACCACAATGTTACATGCTTTTTTGTTTTTGTTTTTAGGTTTAGAATAGTTACCAAGTTTGCTGCTTGTGTTGTGGCACAGCTGCAGCTCAAAGCCAAGGAAGCTTCTCCGTCGAAGAGCACCAGCTCCTCTTCCGATGTTTGCGCCAAATCGGTTGCATCTTTCGACGCCCTGGCAGACCAGAAATCTTGCTCCGAATCCCGTCTCACGGTTCTCAAATACTCTGACTCCCTCAAGACGCCACGAGCCTCGCTTGCTGATCACGTGCGGAATGTCTGCGGGCTATGTCAAGACCTTTACTTCGACAGCAACTTCTTCGTGAATGTGTCGGACATGTTTAGACTGTGATAAACGGTGCTGAGTGTTTCATTTTGGTTTTCAATGGTGCTATATGTCTTTACTTTTCTTCCATTACTTGTTTTTCTTTCATGTTTTTTTAATTTCATTTTGCGTCATTTTTCCTGTTTTATTTTATTTTATTGTTGTTATGTCAAGTGTCAAATATACATGTAAACAGAGTGACGGAGTACGTGGCCGCACCGAGATAAAGAAATCTCATTTGTGGATTATATGACGCTGGATATTGACTGTTGTAATCCACTTATGTGGCCACATCATTCACACATCACATACAATTGAAAGTGATTTATTAATTAAAGGTCATGCTGTTTATGAGTAGTGTTCACAGGATGTCTTTCGCCTGTTGTTTTTATTGCTTATCCCTCAACATGACAGAAGTGTCCTGATGTAATTCGGAATTCTCTCTCAAGATGTGGTGTCCTTATCCTACAAGTGGGAATTGGTAGAGTATGAACTAACGTCCTCCTCTCTCTCAAAAAAGTGTTATTCAGTCGCGTGATGACAGAATTAGGAGCAGATTGATAACAGACTTTTTTAGAAGCACATTGACATATTTTTACGATAAAACTTTACATAATTTAGAGCCCGACCTAGTTGCAGCATTAGGCCGAGCCACAATACAATAAGATTGTTTATCGAGGTTTTCGGTACCAGTCTGCTTGAATGATCTGCTTCAATGCGCAAACATTCACTGTTATGCCGACGACAGCACTGTCCATGAGAGTATAATCTTCCAAAAACCTCCGAAACATTCGGAACTATCTGCTGCTAGGGAATCTCTGGTGAAGAAGATGAACATGTCTCTTGAAAGGGTTTCACGATGGGGCGACCTCAACCTCATCAGTTTCAACATTTCAAAAACCCAATCATGTACTTTCTCCACCAAGAAGACTGCTATGGATCCTGTATCTTTCAACGGTTGTTCTCTTCCGAAAGCAAGCTCCATCAACATGCTTGGATTATCAATATCGAATAATGTCAAATATTACGAGTCAATTAAGTGTAAAGCCGGTCTCGCTTCCAAAAAACTAGGTGTATTATATAGATCACGTCGGTATTTCAACGATAAACAACTTCTTCTTCTATATAAAGGACAAATCCGACCTATCCTTGAATACGGCAGTCACCTTTGGATTGGAGCCCCAAAATACCTTCTAAACTTAATTGACTCCAGTTCAAAGAAGAGCAATTCGTTTGATAAACAATGACACCCTTACGTCTAATCTACAATCAATGGAACACAGACGTAAGGTTGGTTCTCTTAGTCTTTTCTACCGTTATTACCACGGTCGCTGCTCTTCGGAACTTAAAGAACTAATTCCTCCTGCACTCACTCACAGCCGACAAACTCGTCTTACACTTGCTGAACATCCATACACGGTTAATATATGTCGACCAAGAACTGGCAGCTTCCAAAGTTCCTTCCTTAATGCCACCGGTAAGCTATGGAATGCTCTTCCAGCGTCTGTGTTTCCTCCTTCCTACAATCTGGATCTCTTCAAGAAACAGATAAATATACACTTGCAATCTCCCCAACCCACACACAAACACGTACACAACACACGTTTCCCGCATGCAGCGTCCAGCCTCCCTGGCTGAGCGTCATAGAGTGCACTGGTCTTGACCGGTTGTGCTCTCCTGCATGCGTTTACATAAAAAAAAAAAAAAAAAAGTCAGCAAGGGTTATATCATGCTGATGTCAGAACCTTAGCTGCATGCACTGCAGAAGAACATGAATAGCAAAATGTATTAGGTGCAAGCTGATTTGGGATGAGATGAGTAAATTTGATAACTGGCAAAAGTCATTGTTGTACTTTTGTGGTGGTCATATGGAGCAGAGGTTTGTAAACACAGCTTCAGATGTTTCCTTATCAATCGTAAAAGAGAAACGGATTCATAAAATTCCTTTTTATAATTGTTTAAAAGTTTCTTTTCATTATTTTAAACCACAATTGTAACAGTACAATCAATCAATACCAATGATGTAAACATTTTTTTTTTTTTTTTTTTTATTTAATCAAATATAATAGGATACATTTAAGATTTTTTTGATAGTATTACATTCATTTTTTTTTATGTACATAAATATTTTACCACTTAAAAATAATCCTACAAGTTCGTTTATTTTCAATTTTAATGTTTTTTTTTAAGCATTCATTTTTCATTGCCATTTTGATAAAAATACATGTTGTATAATCTATATGTTAAAAGACATCTTCATTGCAATAATATTATTCAAATATCATTCTTCTCTTTGACGTAAATAACCTGTTTCTTTTAATAAAGTCTTCAATTCTAAAATCGAAAATATGCATTTAGTGTTTGAAGTAAACGGCTCGGTGGAATACAAATTATACTGTCAATTATAAAACTAGTATTTGAAGCATAAATGTACTTATCTGATCTATTTTTATATATCAAATTGGTTCTTGTATCTTTTAGCTATCACATGATGCTTAAAAAACTATTCTAAGAAAGTAGCAATGCTATATATCACGGCTACCGATGTCAAGGGTAGGGGAATCTTACACAGCATATATGTGGTACCGATGCGAACAGGTTAAAAACCACTGCAAGCTAATAATGGGTTTTGAAATTGATGCCAGTGTAGAACATTGTACACGACAGTCTGACTTTCTTACATTGCTTAAAAATACTTTTTAAAAATATTTTTTAGCTTATTTTTTTTTGAAAATACATGTTTTTAAATCCTTTGTCAATTATTTCTATAATGTACGTCGTCAATACTTTTACAAAGTAACCTTTTGAGTCAACTGTTTAAGAGTCATTTTATGTGAAATGTTTTTTTCATCTTAATGTGTTGAAGAATAGTATCAGATGTTAAAAATATTGTTTTTTTTATCAATAATTATAATATATTCCCTAGGTTAGCATTTTTAAAATAAATCATAAATTTGTATCAATTTCTTTTGTAATAACATGTTATATTAGTCTAGTTTTAGGTTTTTTCCTAATGCTATTGACCTAACACATATGATCAATGTGTCCTAAAGTAACCTAACCAACCCCTAAACCAAACTAAATCTAAGATAGCCTCACTTCATTAATAGCACCACCAAAAATCTACGTATGAAATCTTCATAATTATTAATGTTCAAGTAAGTTAGTAGCAATCACTTAATATTATGTAGGAATGTCTGCTTTTTTACTAAACTATGAAATGTTCTGTACAATGATAAATTCACTTAAATTATGTGTATTTAAAAGTTACTTTATTTTGATTTGGGGTTATAATATTACTGAACGCTCTAAGGATGCCATTACGTCGATTATGAAATATGGAACCTGTGGTCGGAAATATGAATATTTACCTTCATCGCGGGAGCTGCCAAATTGTGTCTATACCTTACCAACCATTATTGAATTTGATAGTTGCTCATCATATCTAAATAATTGAAAGATTAAGAAAGTTCATAATGACTTATATAATGTTAGAGACTGATTGGATTTTATAATATTAATATTGTGATAATAATTATTGTGTAAAAACTTAAACACTTAAAAACATAACATGATAAATAAATACCCATAAGTTGGCTTTTAATATTTTAGTTTTTTCTTAGATTAAATAAAGTTTTTTAAAAAAAAAGGATTTTATTATTAAAATTATGTTATATATTTTTTCTGATACAAAACTTGTCCAGCAATACTACTTACTTTACAGCAATGCAGTTCTTATAAAGCACCGTCGGGTGGGTGAAACATATTATAAATTTAAAAATTATTTCGTTATTATAAATGTATATTTTCGCAAATATGCAAATTACCTGGGGCTCATAGTTATAATTTTCTGAAATCCACTCAACCTCTCACATCCGGCCCTGAAAATGAGAGACTCCAACTCTGGCAACAAATCGCACCAGAGGATTTCATTACTCCAAAGGAAGGCCTCCCAACTGGCAAGAGCCTTGACTGGCCGACCTGGAAATCCCTAAACAGATTAAGAACCGGAGTTGGTAGAACAAAGGACAACCTCGAGCGGTGGGGAATGCTTCGGCAGGGAGAGACACTATTGTGCGACTGTGGAGACCTGCAGACCGCCTCACACCCACGATGCTGCTCCATGTGCCCAACAAGTTGCACATCTCAGGACCTAATGCTGGGCAACACACGAGCTATCGATGTTGCCAGATATTGGGAAAAAATAATTTGACGTCGCTGACACGAAGAAGAAGAAGAAGAAGATAGTTATAATCGGACAAAGCTAAGCGTCGACTCTACAGCGCCTGTATCTTCCCTATTATTCTTTATAGTGTGAATCTTGGCATCTCACCAAGAGCCAATGCAGCTGAATAATGATGGGATTCGAGAGCAAACGCCTGCGTAGAATACTGGGGTATGATGGTTAGACTTTGTGAGGAATACGGGTGAGAGAATGGACAAGGCAGCCTTCCATAATATAGTTAATTAAGAGGCTTAGTTGAACCTGGCTGGGACATATTCTAAAAATGCTGCAGGATAGTATAAACTACAAAAACTGCCTTTTATTCAAGCCTCGGGGCTAGTGCCATCATAGAAAGCCGTTGGGAACTTTACATAGAATGTATTTGGCGGAGCTACGAGAGGCGGAGCTGACTTGGGATGAGGGGAAGACTATGGCGGCTAACAGCTTTGTAGCAGCGGTTCGTGAATGCCATAGGCTCCAGTTAGGGGAGCGAACATGGTATGATGATGATGTTGAAATATATATTTAAACCGAAGCTAATCTTACCGACGTCAAGTTGGGTTTGTGAATTCCTTTTTAGCTCCAAAATTAGAGCTAACCGGAGTACATTTTTTTTTTTAATTTTCGAGTATTATTTTTAATAAAATATTTGACTAAAATAGAACATCAACAATACCAATTTTTAATCTTTTTAGACAAAAGAAAAAAAAAATATATAGAAATAAACGTAACAGAACTATACATAATATAATTTGAAAAAAAAACAAATGCAACATCAGAGGTAGGTTCATTATTTTTTCTGTCAGTTTAAAAAAAAAACGAAAAACACTGATTATAAATATTTTTGTTCTCTTATAATACAAATTATTTTTTTATTTCATATTATTAAATTGATCATAATCATTTAAGAAAAATTAATGAAATGCTATACTATTTACTGATAATTTAAGCAAAAAAATATTTAAGAATACTTGAATTAAAGTTCGAAAGAACTTTTAATTATTACGAAAAAATCGTAAAAAGTACACATTGAAATAGAAAAAAACAATTAATTATTTCAATAATATTGCCATAATTTTTTAGATTTAAAATAATGTCTGGTCATATATAAACTATGTCACATACAAGATTTTGACTGGACGATATAATTTTATGGAATGTGTTTAGGAATAATTTGGATTGACATTTTATATTTTTTCACTTGCAAAAATAGCCACTAATCAGTAATATAAAATAATACAAAAAATAGCTTTCAAAACATCGTATGAATAAACTTAAATTTTTGCCATTTTTTTATTATTTTAAAATTACATACCTACCTATAAAGCTGAACGATTATGTGCATCACCGCACGGCCATAAAAACTCGAGAGAGAGAGTGACATTTCACAGATGGGTTGCCACTGAGACGCTCCCCGCTGAAAACATACATTTTATTATAGTTTAAGTGTAAATAAATTAACAATAGCTATCCACACAAAATGGTAATTATTCAAAGATATACGTCACAAATTTCATTCCTCGATTTATTCAGTTTTTGTAGGATATATTTTCTTTACAATATTTACCTATTGTTATTTACTTGAATGGTTACTTATCAGTTATCATGTAACGTACTATTGTGTGTGGTTTAACTCGGAATCGGCTTTTGTGAAATGTTTTTAAGGAGTGCCTCATTGTGACACGTTGTATTTATTGATGAATTACAATAAAATAATCTCCTGATTCTACCACAAAGAGTTCTCCTCTGAACTTTCTATTTAAATTCCTTCTTTTAATTCTCATCATCATTACGGTAAAAGGTAGAAAATAAGACTTTTTGGATGTATTTTTTGGATAACTTATATTGATATTTACTAGCACAATTCATTTAATATATTGTTTTTTTTGATTTATAGAAATAGTAACAAATAATCAATATACACTAGCAATCTCCCCAATCCCCACACAAACACAACACATTTACTGACTGAGTATCATAGAGCCTACTGTTTTCGCACTTCTATAAAAAAAAGACCGTAATCTTTTCAAATATGTCTTGCAACATTTCACTAGCCGCTGCAGATACCCCCAACACCCAGACTGAAGTTGCGAAGCAGCTTTCTGAGATCCATACAACCTTTCACATCCGGTCCTGAAAATGAGAGACTCCAACTCTGGCAACAAGTCGCATCAGAGGATTTCATTACTCCAAAGGAATGCCTCCCAACTGGCAAGAACCTTGACTGGCGGGCCTGGAAATCCCTGAACAGATTAAGAACCGGAGTTGGTAGAACAAAGGACAACCTCGAGCGGTGGGGAATGCTTCGGCAGAGAGAGTCACTATTGTGTGACTGTGGAGACATGCAGACCGCCTCACACCTAAGATCCTGCTCCATGTGTCCAACAAGCTGTCCATCCCAGGACCTAATGCTGGGTAACACACGGGCTATCGATGGTGCCAGATACTGGGCAAAAATAATTTGACGTCGCTGACACGAAGAAGAAGAAGACTAGCCGCCGCACACTAAATATTTCATCATCATTTCCTTGCAGATGCAGTTTATGCTCTTGTTCAGCAGACAGGGAAAGCTGCGGCTCCAGAAGTGGTACGTGGCACATCCCGATAAGCTCAAAAAGAAGATCACTCGGGAGCTCATCACCACCGTGCTGGCGCGCAAGCCCAAGATGTGCTCCTTCCTGGAGTGGAAGGATGTCAAGGTTGTCTACAAGAGGTCAGTCTAATCTTTTAAATAAACTTAAAAGACAATATCAACCGATGATAGAAATTTCTTATATATTGATACAGGCCGTTGGCATTCTTGTTCATTAATCAGCATTATACTTGATGATCTCGTTCACAATAGCAACCAGTAGCGTTCAAACAGTGTGGCAGAAATCTTTGGTGACTATAGGCTCAGATGCAAAACATATATGGGATGAAAAATGAGAGTAAATCACACTAAGAGTATAAATATGTGGTAGAGCATTGTCGTTATGGTTCTTTCTTCTTCAGGTACGCATCGCTGTACTTTTGTTGTGCCGTGGAGCAGGGTGACAACGAGCTGCTGACCTTGGAGCTCATTCACAGATATGTAGAACTCCTCGACAAATACTTTGGAAGCGTGAGTATTTTATAATTTTATTTTATAATTTTATTTTATTTTATAATACAGTGAAACCTCTATCTATCGTTTTTAAAGGGACCTATTGAAATAAACTATGAATGCGGGAAAACAATGAATGCGGGATTAAGAGGATAAAACGCAAGGAGATACGATCGAATAAAGATACCGTCCTCCCAATCTGCATTGGTAGATTAAAATTATAAGAAGAAAACAAGTTTTAGATGTAAAGAAATGTGTGTATTTACTTAAAAAAATACAAAGCTAAACAGAACCAAAAAAATATTAAAGTTTATTACTTTGTAAATAATCTTTCATCGACATTTGTTTTTACACTGTTTTATTTCCGCAAGTCCACAGTATATTTTCGGCTTTGCAAATTATATTTTTTTCGGCATCAGTTATTGAGTGTGCGTAGTAGAAAGTTTTTAATCTTTCAAAGAGTGTGCATGCTTCTGAAAATGAAGGTACAGGCAGCGGCTCCTCTTCATCAATATCGACCTCTTCTGCTGTCTCCGTCAACCTTGCGTCACAAGAGCTTTCGATAGTTTCTATCCCACACGTTGGAATATTGTCATCGAAAGTAACAAAATTGTTAAAATTTGTTTGAGTATCTAATCTAAGCCAATTATCTTCAGAAACCTCAACGTGTTCATCTAAAGATTCTGACACTCTATTGTAACCGCATTTGTTGAAACAGTTTACAACTGTTGTCTGTTTCACCTGACGCCAAGCAGTCAATGTGAAATGCAACGCTTGTAGAATGTCAATCTTTAAGGTTGTTTTATTTACTGAAGTGCCCGAATCCATCAAACACACAGCCTTCCGCACAAGTTGTTTCCGATAAAATCCTTTGAAAAATTTGATAATTCCCATATCTTATGGTCGCAAAACGCTCGTACAGTTTGCAGGATAAAAAATAACTTTAATATTCTTCAAAAATGACGTCTCAGTCGGGTGAGCTGCACAGTTATCTATGAACAGTAATATGTTTCTTTGTTTTACGCGCATTTCCGCATCAAGGTCCCTTAGAAATAAATTAAAAATATTAGTGGTCATCCATGCCTTTTTGTTAGCGTAATATTTTACCTGCAAAGTTTTTTTATTTTTTTTATCGTTTAATTCAAACGATGAATGCGGTAAATGGTGGATAGAGAAACGATCGATGCGATCTATTTTTGTATGAAATGAATTTGGACTAGAAGAAATAATTGACACATCCGGGAAAACGATTATTCGAGGAACGATAGATAGAGGTTTCACTGTAATTACTTAATCAAAGATTGATAAAATATGTTATTCCAGTTTTACGTTTCCTTGTCAACCAATTTTAAGGTAATTCCCTTTTCCAAGAAATAAAAATATAAAATGACAACAATTATCTTTATTAGCAAAAGATCAATGCCTTCTTTGTAATAAAATAAACATCTTACGTCAAAACATCAGCTCCAAATAAACTAAATGAATTTTAAAAAAACTAATGAAAAACTAAAATATTTCACACGTCTCATCTTGATTCTCCGCTGCAACTCTCAAAATATTTTTACTATATTTATTTTCAATATACTGTAATATAATAACTGATCATCTTGAATTTTCATGGTAGACTCGTATAAATTCAGTGGTTCCATAAAAACTCGTGTTTCAATATGGTACAGTCATCGCTCATTGTAGTAAAGAGTTCTTTTTTTGCAGGTTTGCGAACTCGACATAATCTTCAACTTCGAGAAGGCCTACTTCATCCTGGACGAGTTAGTCATCGGAGGAGAGCTGCAGGAGACCTCCAAGAAGAACGTCCTCAAAGCCATCGCCGCCCAGGATCTGCTGCAAGAGGTCAGTAGCCCCGCGCATGAGCTGCTCTAGAACCTCCCCGTACTCTTCAGCGACAACGCGAGCTGCGGATAGATCATTACAATTACCTTCGGCCATTCCATTTGTACAGAACACTCGCTCTTTATGTCTTATCCTCTCCCAACACGGAGCATATCGCCTCTATAATCTACCACCAAGCAGCTGTAAAATATTATGATAATTTACGACGGCACCACAAAATGTAGCAGAATCATTACTTATTTCTTCCGTCTGCAGCGTTAAGCTGTTCTAGTTGAACATCATAAAATCATAGTATACACTTTTCATGCCATGTGAATATGAGCATATTGTCAATACAAGCTGATGCTAGGAACCTCTGACAACAGCTAGTTCTTATCGTCCCAAGACAACATTTAATTCTGAATTTTTTTCAGAACATTTGTGTTGATAGTCATTTTGTATGATATTCTGGATCATTAAGAAAAAAAGGTGTAGCTATATAATTCATGCACTGTCAACCACTCCCTTCATTGAACATATGACAATGTGGAGAATATAAACCATACGAGAGGCTGGGTAATTACCTGAAGCTCTGAAACATTTCATTACTAGTAAAAAAGTGTTCTTCTGCGTGCAATTACAGAAAAAACTTTTGACATGTTAACGATATACACAATTTTGACAAATGCACATAGATGTGTTGTTAATATTATACGTCCATTACCCATCCATTACCTGACTAGTACCAGTTGAAATAGATATCATTATATTTGTTTGAACGGAGAAAGCAAATCAGCTGTTTTACGAGTCATTCGGCATTGTAAATCACAGATAGGAAAAAAATATATATATTATAATGCAATATGTAAATAATTTCTTAAAAAGATTTGAAAGTGAAAAATATTTCAATTTCGCCAAGTTATTCCAAATAACAAAAGATGCTTATGGTTTTGAAATTACGTTTCCTTTTAAACAGCGCTGACCGAAACATACATTTTATTTGTGGTTTATTTCATGCCGCCTGACTATTATTTTATGTTTATATTTAGTTCAAATCTACAATTAACATTTGTGTAATGGTGAGGCGAGCATTGTGACCTGTTTCCTTATCAATATTTTAATTATCCTGTAGCACACTTTGTCAATATTATAACCATCGAAGTCATGAAAAATAATCTAGCAAACAGCATGCTATAGTGCTCGAATACATTGAAATTAGCTGGATATTTCACACAACTAAAATAACTGAATCAAAATGTAGTTGCGTAAATCGTTGCTAGAAATAATTTCACTAACACGTGTGGTTTTACTGTAAAAACTGTAATTTAAAAGGCTACTCTCACCTGCAATATAAATTTGAGTGGTTCTTTACATCATAAAATAAAATATTTTTATTTATAAGTAACATAATTTTTTAAAATAATATATAAATTTTTTATTGTAAGATTTAAAAAAAATATATATAAATTTTAAAAAATATATTGCCTGTGGCTGCTCTGCGCCCTAAAATCAATTAGAATTATTTTCTAAATAAACACTAAAAAAAACAATTATTATATTTAATGACACATCAATGATAGACGAAACTTGAAGAAGAGAGCAAATAATTCTACAAAGCTTTTCTACAAATTTTACTGGTTCTTTTACGGGCTCCATTTTGAGTGGTGGAGTAACCAGGCGGCAGAAAATTAAATTTAATCAAAGAGCTATAGGTATTTGAAATTAAAAATTCTGAAAAAATATATATATTGTTGGCGAATTAGAATGTTATTGTATAATGTATATAAATCAATTATTTAATTATGTACTTCCATTCTTGAAAATATTAAAACACAAAGAATTTAAGTTAATTTCACACTTTAATACCTACCGTAAAATATTTCATTTTTTGAGTTCAACACAGCCCAGTTTGTCGTGAGCTTAGTGTAATATTATAAAATTATTGATGACTTATTAAATGTGTAAATAGTGTTGTACTTAGTGCTCTTTATTTCTAGTCTCCTTGTTTATTTATTTTTTTAAAAAAATTGTTGAATTACTTTACCTAGAACGGTGAGTCATATTTTTGTTACTGGATATTTCATCCAGCTGTATGTTATTTAAATGAATCTCATTTAAACAATATTTATTTTTGAAAAAGCAATAAATCGATATTTCTCATTTGAGATGAAAAGAGTGGAACCAAAGATTTCGAAGGCCACTGAATATTGGTGCAAGTACAATTAATATTATACGGAATTTAAAGCTATGTTTACTGAGGTACTTTATAAAAATAAATATATTTAAAAAAAAAAACCATCACATTTGAAAATAGTATTTATCTTAGTAAAATAGAAAATATTCATTAATAATGAAATAGGTATTAATAATGAATAGGTTATGGTTTAATCAATATTTATTTGTTTTTTATTTAGTTTTATAGCCATAATTATTGAGAGTTCCTTTTGATTGCTTGCCACACGACTTATCTGTGCCAATATAACAATTTACATACAATGTTACGTACATAAGGAGGCATTCTACTTAATGTATTAGAATTTAAATCACTGCTTAAATAAGATTGCAGCTTTGTTTCTTTTAAAACAGGCTAAAAAGTTATCGTAAAAGTATAAACAATCCTCATTTACCTACCTAGTAGGTGTCATTATAAATTATTCATTAGAACAAAACCTGAATGACCATGAAAATTAATATTATCTTTGATTACGGTGTATTTAAGAATGACCTTGTTCTAGCAATTTTAGAATAAAGTATGGGACGAACATCACAAAGTGTGATGCTTTGCTTTGTTTTATGTTTACAATGAATTGGTGTCTACAAACATGTATTCACTACATTCTATGGCTGCTTGAGTGCCTTTCTAGCATCTTTATAAATATTTTGCAAATAAGCTTACACGTAAAATGATCATATTTTTTTAAGTAAAGAATTGATGATTTGTAAAAATATTTATAAGTTGTTTATACAAATCTTTACAAGCTTAAACAGTCGGCTTAGTATTGACATAAAAAACCTTAAGGTAGTTAAATGTTTTCTGCCAAATGTATTTAAATTTATCCGTAGAAAACCTAACCTAAATTGATATTTTAACACTGCTTAATAAACAATTTCATATCTTTTATTCCCAATTAATGGATATGAATAATTGTAAAATCACTCTTGTGATTTATAAATTGATGACAGTATTCAGTATTTAAAATATTTTAGGAAAAAATAATAAAATGGCAAATAATTACAAAAAGTTAAAATTAATATGCTGTTGTTTTAACTCTTGACACTTTATTATAATAAATAATAATAAAATTAATTGGAAATTAAAACATAGCTTTGAAACACATATTGCATATTTGTTTTAGGATAAACATAGATGTATACACAATAATATAATATTTAATACAAAATAACATAAAGGATCAATTATTTTTTTAGAAATGAAATTCGACTTGTTTTTTTTTTAATTTAAACTTCTTCGCACAAATTTATGGTGTTTTATATGCACTAAATCAAACTATTTTTGTTTTCATTTTAAGTTTATTTTTTATTTATTTTTAATTTTTTACATACATTTAACATAGGTAGATTAATCAAGGGCAGCAGCAGAATTTTCGTAACTTTATCTAACTCTAAATAACTTAGGTTTTCACGGCCAGATTTGGTATTGTGGCTTTTGGGTTTAACCGTGTGTGGCGAATTATCTCGTTTCAATATTTCGACCGCCATTGCAGGGGTCTTTTTCAGGTTTTCCACAAAGTCATTAAACCTGAAGAAGTCCCCTCCATGGCGGTCGAAATATCGGAATGAGATAATTCGCCACACACGCCTAAGCCCAAAAGCCACAATACCTTTATCTAACTCTCTTCACTTGTTATGTGAGTAAGAAAGATGAAGCGCATTTGTTTAATTATTAATGATAAAAAAATGTCGGCATTAAATAAAATTAAACACTATGATTTAATAAAAATATAGTCTTTGTGTCAAATATTTATCTTATTTCTAAAAAACAATAAAAAATATTTATTATTTTAGAGGTACATATAAATAATATAGGTATATCTTTTAGATTTGTTTTTATCTATATAGTTTATTTTTATTTATTTCTGTTAGCTTTGTGTTCCCTGTCATGATGTAAATATGTAAGTTGTTTATAGATGGTATCACCGCACTTTTTAAACTTGAAATATGTATATGGAGACATTTTGTGGTAAATATAGTGGTATCTCGACATACAAGTTGAATTCGTTCCGCAACTTTGCTCGTATTTCAAATTACTTACCCTTTGGTTACTAAGAAAATTCTTAGTGAACTTGAGAAAAAAACGAAGCGATTTTAGAGCATTTTTTAGTACTTTAAAAATTTAACATAATTTTTATCTTTTTAACGCTAGATTGTAAAAATAAAAATAATGTTCATTCCAATAGTTCAGATTACACAAATAAAAATTTATTCAATAATAATTATATTTGCCAATAAAAAAATATAAACATCAAAAAATAAAATATCCAAACTCAAATTTTGATTTTGAGATCTTATATGATGTAAAATAATAAATCTTTATTACTGGCAACTTGTGTTTAGATGAGTCGCTTAGTAACCAAAGGATCCAATTGATGCATTAGTTTTTTTATTATGACTTTCTAACACCACAGTTTAAAAGCTTGATGTATAAATACGTATGATATGTTTCAAACTAATATTATTAAAATATCAAAGGTCAAACTGAAAAAGGTTTTTTATAGAATACCAAAAAAAAGGTGGTTGATATATAAACCTTAAAAAAAATGTTTAAATGAGCATTGAATATTCGACGCTTCGTCTTTTTCACACGAGAATCCTCTGTCGAATATTCGACGCTTAGTAACCAAAAGGTTAATACTGACTTTTTAAATGAATTTCTCAAAAGCCATAAATAATAGTTTTACAATCGAACCATAATATGCAATATCAGACCAAGCACTATTGATGTAATAATTGTGTCACCATTATTTTTGTGTATAATTTAAAGATATAGTTTTTTCTTACTCGTATCTCAAAGTGTCATTAAATTGCTCCGATGCACGACCAGTTGCGACTTTTTCTGGGCGTTTCTTGCTAAGCCGATTGCTCATTTCTCAAATTTTACTCGTATATCTCGCATAAAACTCGTATGTTGGGGCACTCGTATGTCAAGGTACCACTGTAATTATAAAGAAATATTTACAATTTTGTATATATTTGACGAGAAATTTTACTTTCAAAAATAACTCACAAAAAATCCTCTGTTAATAAAGCATTTTTTTTGGAATAAAGTGACTTCTGGTGTGATATTCCATGTTATGGTCCGATTCAGGTGCTGTGATGCCATCAGTGATATGTGACTAATTATTTCACCTGTTTCTCTTTTCTACACACGCTTGACAAAAGGACTTGAAAGACAATCTTAACCGATAAAGGTTCAATCACCCAGGGATGCGATGTGACATTTAGTGCTTGGTCTGCAACTCGCTTCTGCTGCATCTCTAAATCTTAATTATTGTTTTTATCAACATTGGTGTAGTTGATATTGTGGCTTTTGGGTTTAGCCGTGTGTGGCGAATTACTTCTTTCCAATATTTCGACCGCCATTTCAGGGGTCTTCTTCAGGGTTAATGACTTAGTGATGAGTTGGTGTCTGGAGGTAGTTTAGCCGTCAGCCTAACGTACCTCCACGAGCGTCATGTTGGATAATCGTGTACAGTGGGTATGTTCCAAGAAGCGTACCTCCACGAGCGTCATAATGAGTATGTTCTATGGAGTATACCTCCATGAACGTCATGTCGGACTGTGGTTGTCCTTGCTCATGTCCCGCGTCAGCCAGATGCTCTGCCAGTGCTGACGCCATTGAGTAGCCTAGTCTGCACAATCTCTCATGTTCGCTTACTCTTTTAGCAATAGTTTGCGATGTTTGTCCGATATACACCGTGGGGCAAGCCTTGCACTGTAGTGTAGTAAACCCAAAAGCCACAATATCAAATCTGGCCGTGAAAACCTAAGAAGTTATATTAGTGTAGTTGACGGCCTATAACTTAACCAAAATTGTATATATTACGCTAATACAGGGAGAGGCAAATATTGTTGACGGTTATCGTCGTTGTTTTGATTTAAAACAGTCAGCTTTTTTGCCTCTCTCTGTATAATAAATTGTTTTTTACGAACTAAGCCGAATGTGTGCAAATCGCAATATTTACATTGATTGCATATTTTCTATAGTAAGGGATTAATTTAGTAAATTCATTTAATAGTGTTTTATATAATCAGAAATATATTGTAGGTAATAAATGCTTATGATCAGATTTACTATTTTATCATTAAAAGTACTGTTTTACACATTCAAGCCACTTTTAATGTTATACTGATGCGGCGTCGATAAGTATTTCAAGAAAGAGATTTGTCGTAAATAAATGTATCAGTCACTGTGCTGGTTTGATTTAACTGAACTTAATCCAACTGGAGCAATTATTTTTGGATTAGTTAAAGAAGGCTCACAGAATAAAATGTATGAATGTTTTTTTTTCAAATGATATTTAGTGTAGTTAGGAAATAACAATACAGTAAAGCGTTTGCTTGGCAAGCCAAAGGTCGTCGGTTTGATCCCCGACGGAGATTAAAAAAAAGATTTGTAATCGATTTCTGAGCTGTAAAATACCCCAAAATTGCTTGGTGTGAATTTGATTCCTCACCCGTAATATGCCAGTCATAGCCTATTTATCAAAATTGGTAGTTGACGAAAGTCGTCCCGTGAAGACCACTCATTCATATTAAAATTCCTGTAATAAAGAGGATTGTGTGTGAATGTCGGGATGTAGTCTGACGTTGGCGGATCAACACTTCACATGCAGTGCTTAGCCATATACAGCATTGTAAGCGTTATAGAATTTCACAGATGAGACTTCAGAATCACTATCACCATCTATCTGTATTCTTCTGTATGTTTTTATATAAAATAAAACATACTAATTATTCACAATTTCACAAATTCGGTGTAATATATACAAATAATTAATCAATCTATGATTAAATATATACAATAGAAAGCATTGCTTACACTATGTTATTAACAAACATCGGGCCGTCAACTGTACAAGAATTTTTTACATTGTTTTAATATGGATTTATAGCTGCATATCCACTATGGTGTATACACCTCACTATAGTTAACTACATTAAACATCACTGTAAAACCCTTTTATTACCCGGTATTTTGATTTAGACAAAATGACGAACGATTTTGAATCATTTTGAAACTGATAATAATCACACTTTTTATGTTAAATTAGATATCAAATGAAATTAGGATAATTATTTAGATTCAATAAATTTAATTAACCTTTAAGCGCCCAGTGGTTACCTTACGGCAGAGCTCCGCAACCTTTTCTCATCTACGGCACACCAAAGTACTTCTTTAGATTCTACGGCACACCAAAGTTCTCACCTTGAATACCGCGGCACATCAAAAGCCAAAAATAGATATTAATTTGATCAATTTCACTTTTTTTTAAGTTCATTTAGAACTTAATTAAGCAAGTACCTCGTTGTATGTCTACATAAATAGGCGATAGGCGCTGGGAGCTTGAGGACCGTTGTAAACTTATTTATTTATAATATTGCCTTATTTGATCGCGGCACACCTGTATCGGCTTACGGCACACCAGTGTGCCGCGGCACACCGGTTGCAGAGCACTGCCATACGGGACCGCAGATTTGCGTCGTTCAATGCCCTACGGTCCCAAATAGGAGTGCTTATGGTTCATTTCACAATCGGATTACATTAATTTGTAAGTTCATGGAAGAATCTATTGTGTGACAAAAAATTAAAAACATTGGCCTGCTAGGGCATTGAACGACGCAAATTTGCTATTGGACCACTGGGCGTTTATAAGTTAATTATGTATTTCCTTTATGACTTATTTTATAATATTTTAAACAAACAAGATTATAACCCCAAGATGGCAAATATATATAGAAATGCATACTTATTTTACTAAACTTTTAGATGCGGCGTGTCTATATTTAAAGAGTTTAAGATAAAATTGTATGAAGTAATTCATGTTCAAGCCATTCAAAAGTATCCATGTTAAAACAAGGTAAAAATTTATTATTTTGTTATGCTTGAAACTTCATTGTGTTACTTTTCATTTAGTTTGAGCGTCGTTTACAGAAATTGTAACCACCTTTTGATGATATTTATAAAAAATATTTTGCACAAGTGATAAATTACTAACACGCGTTACTGTCAATTACTTGGGTTAGTTGCTTCAATTTATTATTTTAGTACACACATTTCTGCTAATACTTTTTGCTTTGCATGCTTGGATTGTGAGTTGTACTATATTTTTTATTTTATCACCATTTAATTAGTTGTTATTTATGTATTACGTTTTGAGAAAACAATTATTTTTGATTATTAACTTTGTTTTAAGTAACATATGGCTTACCTAACCTTGGCGTAACCCTGTCGATGTAATGTGGTTTATGTAATTTGAACAAAAAAATTGATAGTATTCAATTTATAGTGTGCTTTTTAAAGAGCTTGAGAACTTTAAATAATAATGCAAGACAGAAATATTGTAGGAATTAATTTTTTATTATTATCATCTAGTAGATAATTTCGTGGAATTTATTTTTTAAATATGATTTCCACAGCGGTTACTAGTTACATAGTCCATTATATCAATCCAATTTTTCACTATTTTTTCCAATAAATCTGGCCGTATGGCGTCTATGGTGGCTTGAATATTGGCTTCCAATACTTCAAGAGTTGCAGGTTTGTCGGCATAAACCAATGACTTAATTTTCTTCGTAGTATCAATCCGGTGGATTGGTTTGCAGCAACAAAATCTTGCATCTCAATCTCCAATCTTCTCGATCCTCTGCAATCCTCTTCAGCTCAGCATAAAAGCTACAACTCATGTCCTCAAACACTTGGTGCAAATATTCCTGCCTAGAGCGCCCTCTGCAGTTTATACCCTCAACCATCCCTTCCACAATGTCGTGAAGAAGACCATCGTGGCGCATAATGTGACCGATCGCCTCTCTGAGATGGTTCTTACTAGGTGCCTATCTTCCTTGATTATGCTGAGAACCTCATTGTTTGTGACGATTCTTTTCTTTATTCTCGGAATTTCCTAGAGAGACCACTTCACGAACACTTAATATAGCCCCATAAAAAATAATCGAGAGGCCTTAAGTCGCACGAACGAGGGGGCCAGTTAATAGGACCACTTCTGGAACAACCATTGAAACTTATCATGCATCTAAAAAAACACACTATATTAGCACTTCAAATATATAGAGATCCATATTAATACAATGTAATTGTTTGCTCAAAACTTATAAGATGTATGATTTATTAAAGAATCTATCAGCTAGAGACGTTTTAGAACATAAAAACCAAAAATATTTTAGCCGTTGTGATTTATTATATTATTTATTATATAAATTCTCATTATTTATTTGAGATTGTACAGGGAGCGGCAAAAAAAGCTGGCGGTTTCAAATCAAAACAACGACGAAAACCGTCAGCTTTTTTTGCCACTCCCTGTATTAAAAACTCATAATATTAATTTACGTGCGTAGAAAAAAGTATATGAACTAATCAATTCGTGAAGACAGCTAAAAATTGAACAAACTGGAAAGGCTACGAGTTAGTCGAAACTGCAGTCTCCTGAGAGAGAACTTATCTTACATGATTCATGTAAAAACAAGGTAAATAAATAAATAATTTTTATTTATAATTGATCTCAAAGTGAATGCTGAAAACATTGAGAAAAAAAAACTTAGAAAATATATTTGATTTAACAAAATAATTTTAGAGAAAATAGTGCTATATAGTGCTACCCCAAAAAAAATAATTTAAATTTATGGTGAAACATAATTACGAATATGTATATGTATTAAGAATATTTGGCTTAAAATTTACATTATTTTTCTGCAATAAACTCTGGTAATAAAAACTTATCAAATATACGTTTGAGGGGTAAAATATTTAAAATATAAATAAAAAAATTACAATTGAAGTAAATATTTTTACACCTGAAAATATGCTGAAAAAGCATAAATTTTGCCAGTACTCTAACGGGTGCTAATTTTTAAATTATATACACCTATATTGATGATTATTGGAAAAAAGCTAATAGTTAAATAAATTTACAATTCTAGGGGATTTTATTTATTTATTTATCCATAATCCAAACATTAAATTTTTTTAAGTTGAATTTTTATTTCTTGCCATATTTCATAAAAAGTATTAACCATTAAGGTGTAATATATCAATATAAACTTTGATGATTATTTCTTAGCCATTTTAATGAAAATCTATGTTATGCACACCTTTAAAAGCCATATTTAACCTCTCCTCCCCGGTGATGTCTATCGACTACACATTGTTTGTAATAACTTAAATATCTCTGTAAATATAATACACACAGGGTTCAGATTTTAGGTATTCCTCCTTAATACATTTACGTATTGAAAAAAAAAAAATATTTATAATAATAGGCACTCATCGGGAGCAGGAAATATTTTTCTAAAATCCGGAATAAATTCACCACTACAATCAAGACGCGTCAACTGTTATGAATCATTGCACCTGCCGGAAGTGTGTGCGAAAATAAAATTAAAAAATACACAGATGAGGCGGCATCTATACTCCTCACTCTCGCTGACGTACTAATATGAGTGAGCGAGACGGGAAACCTCAGTCGGTCGCCTAATTCGAAATGATATCTATGGGCGTCGGCACATCGATATATCGACAGGCTAATAATGTTAGTATCTCTCGGATGTTCAAGCGCGAAGGTGCGTCTGGCCGTTTGAGTTCTTCGTCTGATGTTTTTCATGTTTTTAGCTATTAAATGTCAATTATTACTGCTTATTGACATCAACTATTGTAAAATTAAGCGATATCTTTGAATATTTTAATTTTTTCGAATTTCTACTCATTTTATTCACTTTAAATCAGAATGTGTAATGAGTTGACACCATCGGAACGCGCGGAAGTTTTTAGCATCGTAAGGCGAGGGTTAAAGTGATTGCTTGGTAAACAACTAGACAACGTTTATTTTATATATACACTATTTTGACGGAGCACCCCAACACAAAACAATGCCCTTACGAACGACTATATGGTATAAACAAAATTAAATAGAAAATAAAATTGTCAAAACTACAGAAAAACAATGCCATCGACAAAAATATACAGAAAATAAATTTATGTGTCAATTTTATGCGGTGTTTGAAATAGGAATCATCAAAAATATTTTTTTTTGATATAATAATAAGTAATTAGTATAAAAAATAAATAAACATTAACTATTTAATTGTACAGTATTCCACAAAATTATTGAAGTCAATCGGGTTATTGTAAAATCATAAATATTATGTGAATATGAAGAAAAACAAACTGAAATATGTGCGATCATCCTTAAAAACATCTAAACAACTTTTATCAAAAGTAATGTTTTTGCATTACAAACCTATTTCCCGTAACTAGTTTGAACTATTGATATTAAACATTTTTATTGTTTTAGGTTATAAAGAATACTTCACATTGAAATTAAAGATGAAAGCAACTTTTGTGACAAGAAATAATAAAAATTATTGCGCAATCTTATTAACACGTTTAACGCCACATAGGTCGCCGATGACCTACGCTGTTGTTGACCAGGGCGCCATGTAGGTCACCGGTGACCTACGTTTTTTTTTTTCGAACAAACAGTCCCTGTACGCCAGTGGTTACATTTCAACGGAATTTTAACATTGAATGTGATCTATATGGCGCCTTTGAGTCGAATGCATTAAAAATATTATGTGGCGTTAAACGTGTTAATGGTTATCAAAAAAGTATTCATAACTTTTGTCCTAAAGATTAAAGAATAGTAGCACTGATTTGCAGTAACCTTTCTCATTTAGTTATATTTTAATAACTTGTCAAATCAACCGTTTATTATTTCTCATGTTTTATTTATTTTTAAACAAAAATATATTGTTTATGTATGCAGTACAATAAGTTTCAAAGCAAAATTTAAAAGATCTAATAGAACAAAATATTTTCACCATATACAGTGGTACCTCGACACACGAGTTTAATTTGTTCCGCAACCTTGCTCGTATTTCAAATTACTTGTATCTCAAAGCAAATTTCCCCATTGAATTAATTGAACAAAAAGATGCTTTGACAGCGAAAGCACACTGATAACTGATTCTCTGACCGTGGCCGGGGAATTCACGCGGGAAAGCGTGACGCGCGGTTCGTGTGCAACCGGCCGACCCGCTAAGCCGATTGCTCGTATCTCAAATTTTGCACGTATTTCAATGCCAAAAATCGCTCACTCGACAGCTCGTATCTCAAAAAACTCGTATGTCAAGATACCGCTGTAGATAGAAACACTTAAAATGTGTAGAACAATATAATATTTTTACTTTGTCTTTTCTAATTTTTAAGTAGGTTTTTGCAAATTAAGAAATAGTAAAAATATTTAGTATATTACTTAAGGTCTACCCACAGAAGCGATAAGTAAGAGATGCAACCATACAGGGCAATTACTTTATAGTTATGTCTCTTTACAGGTGCTTTTGTTTTAATGATTTCTGTAATGTCGTTTGTTTACGATAATACTAAATTTGAAAAGACACGGCTATACAGATCATTATGCATTTATAGATGTCATTTTCTAATAGTTTAGCAATTATTCAATACATATCGCTCACTTGGGTAGCCCTTCAGTGATACAAACAAATACCACTATAAGATAACTATAAATTTACGTATTTATATAAGCGTAAGAAAAAAAATCTATACTTTCTA
This sequence comes from Glossosoma conforme, assembly GCA_022606575.1. Taxonomy (NCBI): domain Eukaryota; kingdom Metazoa; phylum Arthropoda; class Insecta; order Trichoptera; family Glossosomatidae; genus Glossosoma; species Glossosoma conforme. The sequence goes on from JAGTXR010000039.1 coordinate 1,572,498, forward strand.
TCGAAGCGTATATTTATCTAGTATTATTAAAAAATATAAGTATTCAGATATTTACCGTCCATAATTTATTATTTATCGTTTTATGTTTGGCGAATGTGTCAATGTGTGTTTAGTTCTGTTTGCTAGTTTTATAGTGTGGCAACTCTATTTTGACGGAGCACCCCAACGCAGAATGACTAACAACAGAGAGGACGCGTCCCAGCTCTCGAGGCGCAATGATCTTACGAACGACTCACAAACTACGACGCTATATCTCCTCCATCGATGAGTGGTTAGCAGAACTAACAGTGGTGACCCCGACATGAATATGTGAGTCGTTCGTAAGGCCATTGCGCCTCGAGAGCCTGGTCGCGACTGTTCTCTGTTAGTCATTCTGCGTTATGGTGGTCCATCAGGGTGGTGTTGCCACAATAGTTACTAATATTGAATGAAAGTATTAATCTGAGGTTTGAGAACCTTTTTTCTTGGACTAACATTTTAAGTAACTGCACTTTAGGTATAGTGTTTCTCATAGTTTCTATTGGGCAGTGGCTCCCAACATTTTTAGAAAGATATTTTTTTTTAATAAAACATGTGTCAGAATAAGTAATCACTGCCTAGTTATAAAAAAAAAATATTAAATAATTTTATTTATTTTATTTTTAAAAACATGTATAATAACTTAACTTTCCAATTAAAATATTTATTTTTTAATTTGTATATATTGTTTTGTGATATTCGTTAAAAAATATATTTATCTTTTAGTGGCAAGTTCACTTAAAAAATAATAATTGGGTCTTTATCCCATTGGGAAACATTGCCATAGTGTACCTTTTATTTATTTTTATTAACCTAATTAACTCAATGAAAGAATATTTTGAAAATATTTACAATATTGAAGATTAATTTTACTATTCAAAAATACTTTTATTTGCTGTGCATAGAACAGAACTGAGGTGCATAGTTTGTGGTTCGAATCCCAGCGTCTACCATTTCTTTTTCACCACAAATTAATGAAAGAAATTTGATGTAGATTTGTATGCGCGTATCAATTTATAAAATATTGGTATCGATCAATTATCTATAAAGGATTTAGAGTATTGAAGAAATATTCTTATCAAAAATTAAATTAAAATATTCCGAATATTCATTATATTATGTAGAACAGTTATAGTTATAAATATTAAATTCATCTGAAGACTATTTTACTAGAAAATTATCATTATGTGTTGTATTGTAATTTTTTCTTCAATTTTGAGGTTATGTCGTTTGACGTCTTCAATGTTGTTTACAATTTCATTATATTATTATTTAATAGCCTGTATTAGATTTGAGAGTCTGTGGTTCGGTAGTGATTATACATTATAATGTTCATATTGTTAAATGTTTGTTGTTTTTTTTTGTGGTTTTTGTTATTTGTTTTTTTTGTGTAATGAAATATATAAGAGAATGTGAATATTGCCAAAATGAAATTGGATGTTTTAATTAAGTAGTCGTAGTGCCCTCTCTCTCTCTCTGTCTATCCCTATCCTCTCTGGTGAAGCATGGCTCTGTCTCTAAAAAGGGTATTTTTATCATTAAATTACTTAAAAACAATATTATTTTTATTTTTTTTACGTTGTAAATTATGATAATTTTCAAAACATCAAATATATTCAATACATGTCATCAATGACTTTAACCTCAAAATAGCTAAGAAATTGTGCTGAGTCATGCCATCAGCTTTATAAATATATGTAATAAAGGTAACTAATACCCTTCATGAAAAGGTGAAAAATCAGTTTTCTGCTTTCTAATATTTGAGTTGTTAATGGAATACAAGCAAATCTAACAAAAATGTTTGCAAAATATGTAGCACCTAAAGGTATTATATGTAAATGTTCCATTTTTTATTACTGAATATTTTTGTTTATTTGAAAATATATTTTTTCTTCATGGTTAAAATAAATGTGATTTAAATCTGTTTTCTTCAACCTACTCAATTATCTATTGGATGTATTTTTAATTATAAAAAAATCAATTATTTCAAATAAGCAAATTGATGCAGTTAGGTATAAATAAAAAAAAAGTTTTTTGTTTATGGTAACATTTGCAAAAGGGCGCCAAGGAAGGGATTTGGACTTTTAGTCGATTGTGAATGATGTTTCAACTCTCAAGTATAATTAGATTTGATTTATTTGCACAAGTAAAGTTAACAAATACAGTATAATTTAGATAATTCAAAATTTAATATATTTTTTAAAATAGGATGGCGATTGACATGGGAACAGTGAAGCAATAAGAATTCCGAATGTTTGAATTATTAAGGTTCCACTGTAGTAAATAATCCACAAAATTTAAAAAAAAAAAATATTTTTTTGTACTACTTGGTGATTCTGCAATGTTTTTCCATGGATCTCGATATAATAAAATTATACAAGTTATAAGCAAGGAGAGTTTTTTAAAAAAAAAAAATGTTTTAAGCATTCACTTTGAGATCCATTATAAATTATGAATATTTATTAATTAACCTTGCAAGGAGAGTTTTTAAAAAAAAAAAAATATGTTTTAAGCATTCACTTTGAGATCCATTATAAATTATGAATATTTATTAATTAACCTTGTTTTTACATGGATCACGTAAGATAAGTTCTCTATTAGGAGACTGCAGTTTCGACTAACTTGTAGCCTTTCTCAATCCTTCTCTTGTTAAGAGATAACTGAGCTGCAATAGTACTTTGCAAGTGGTCTAACCCATTTGATGTAGGAGACGGGGTAGGAGTGTGTCTTTCAGGGAATGATAAGATAGGGAGACAGATTATTAATAATAAAATAAATAAAAAATAATAAAAAATAAAAATCATAAATAAATCAAAATTATACCTATTTTTTTTTCATCCTTGCAACCCTATCTGTCTCCTTCTCTTATCATTTCCTGAAAGACACACCCCTACCCCCTCTCCTAGTTAGTCGAAACTGCAGTCTCCTAATAGAGAACTTATCTTACGTGATCCATGTCAAAAAAAGGTAAATAAATAAATATTTATAATTTATAGTTTTTTTTCTAACTACAGCTGTTAATTTGGATCATATTTTTTATTTACTATTGTGAGATTCTGCCAATAAGTTGTAATTTATTATCCTTCTAATGTAAGATTTGCAGTTACTTCTGTTTTGCACTCACCGTTGGGAATATGTTTGCACTAGGATGAAGCTGTGGACGGGGCGCTGAGAGACATTGGACTTCTGTAGGCGCTGGGCTGATGGAGGCTCACCTGCGGGGGTCGGGATCTCCTACATTCCATTAGCGACGGCCTGAACCGTTCTCCAGGCTAAAGTATTAAACATGATAATATATACTGACAATACATAAACGTGAGTTAAAGGTTAACCGATCTGAATATTTTTTTACCTTCAAATCATTGCATTTATTATCGAGGTTTGCAATTTTTCTGGTCGCTTTTTTTGAGTTCGCTTTTTTTTGAGTTGCATCTAATTACTAAAAAAAAACTTTTTCTGTTGATGTCGAGTGAAATTAATTTTTTCGTAATTTAGACCTTGACATAATATCAAAAGTTCTGTGAATTAAAGTAACTCTATAGTCTAACTGAGAGCAGTTCATTATTATTTTTTCTTAAGCTCAGAATTTCTCCTTTTATTCTTTGTATTAGCTAATTCTTTGGTATACCTACTACTTGTCTACTAAATTATCATTTGAAATTTACTCAACCTTGGAACTTCTTTCTGTAAATAAATAAATTTATAAATATGGTAGACATGTTCACCATATGCCAGAAAATTATGTTAAATATGGTACAAAAAGAGATGATAATGTTAAGAGAGTTAGCCATTATTTCAATTATTTTGTTTTTTTTTTTACGATTTATGTTGTAATTTTGAACATAGGTACTGTGCATTAGCATCATTGTTAACAGCGTTAAGCTACATATCATATGAAGTTATTAAAAATTCTTGCGAGGCTTGTCATCTTTAATATTTTTGGCAGATCTATTGGCAATTCACAAAACTTTCACATATAGGACTTTATGTCAGCCAAATATGTTGAATGCAGCGTATTCAAAGAAAGTCCCTTTGTACAATTTGCGGCTTAAGTTCCTTGACATCTTCGGCCATGATATTACTGTTTGAAAGATATTTTTTGCAAGCATATTTTTTAAATTTGTAATCTTGAGAAAATTTAATACATTCGCAATGAACTGTATTTTAAAATTCGATGTTTAACATGCTTAACATTTTTTTTTATTCTTGCCTTGTAATATAAAAAGTAATTGTAATTGACTTTGTTAAAATTAATGAAAATGAGATTTTATACTTATTTACATGTAACCATGGTGGTTTATTTTTCTCATACGGTTTTCAATATTGTAATAGATGTATAAAGCCAATATCACTAGTATTTAGCGTGGTTTCAGGTATGTGTAAGAAGATTTCTTTCTTTTGTGTTTCTACCACTGATAATACACTTGAATTAAATGAGTTACTATATTATAAAGGGTTATTCAGGATATTGCAGAGGTGTATTATTGGTTCTTATTGGATTTGGAAGTATTCAAAAGTATACGTGAATCCAGCATTGCTACATTGCTTGTTAAGGGAAAAATGGTAAATTGATATATTGATGGCAAATGCTTGCAATACAACGCAACAATGGAATATGAAGATGAACATGTCTCTTGAAAGAGTTTCAAGATGGGGTGACCTCAACCTCGTCAGTTTCAACATTTCCAAAACCCAATCATGCACTTTCTCCACAAAGAAGACTGCTATGAATCCTGTATCTTTCAACGGTTGTCCTCTTCCAAAAGCAAGTTCCATCAACATCCTTGGAGTATCAATCTCGAAAATCTCGCTTCCAAAGAACTAGGTGTTTTATTTATAGATCACTGAGGTATTTAAATGATAAACAACTTCTTCTTTTATATAAAGGACAAATCCGACCTATTCTTGAATACGGCAGTCAGCTTTGGATTGGAGACACAAAATACCTTCTAAACTGAATTGACTCAGTTCAAAAAATAGCAATTTGGTTGATAAACAATAACACTCTTATGTTTAACCTGCAATCAATAGAACACAGGCGTAAGATTGCTTCACTTAGTCTTTTCTACCGTTATTACCACGGTCGCTGCTCTTCGGAACTTAAACAACTAATTCTTCCTGCACCCACTCATAGCCGACAAACTTGTCTCACACTTGCTGAACATCCATACACGGTTAATGTGTATCGACCAAGAACTGACAGTCTCCAAAGTTCATTCCTTAATGCCACCGGTAAGCTTTGGAATGCTCTTCCAGCGTCTGTGTTTCCTCCTTCCTACATTTTGGATCTCTTCAAGAAACAGATAAATATACACTTGCAATCTCTCCAACTCACTCACAAACATGAACACAACACACGTTTGCCGCATGGAGCGTCCAGCCTCTCTGGTTGAGCGTCATAGAGTGCACTGGTCTTAAACGGCAGTGTTCTCCTGCATGCGATTACATAAAAAACAACATATCTTTGCGATATTGTAAAAAATTTGCAATGTATCTAGCGATATATACAGAAACTTTCAGTCAACAGTGTTGTATAATTGTGAGAGAAATTGCTTGTCTAAACAGTCCTTTACAAGAAGATTGTCTGTCAATTCTTGATGAAACTGCATAATTATAATAATATATTTCATAAAATTATAATTTCTGCTGTAATTACTAAAATATTATTTAAAATCACTAAGTATTAAATTAAAAACGTAACTTCATCAATAGTAGATTCCTATTTAAGAGCTTTTACAAATGAATTTTCCACTTTTTTCCAAAATAAATAATCAAATTTAAGATTATATGAACTGACCTATATTTTTAATAACGATTTTTTATGTATATATTATATAACCTTTCCAAATTAGAACACAAGTATATAGGTAAATATGTAATTATTAAAATAATATATCCCTTATTCATTGTATATGATATAAGTACTTATATATATAAAATTACTCCATATTATTTGATGATGATGATGATGATGATAATGATTTAATAATTAACCTCAATCATAAAAAACATACCTTTTTGAATGTTTGAATAATAATTTACTCTTTTTCCGTTTGCCAACATTAGCACAAATATTTTAGCCACAAAGTTTCAGCACAACGAAGCTAACTGAAGGTTGTTTACTTTAAGCAATTTTTACAGGATATTTTTTTCTTTTGAAGAAAGTTGATATCCAGATAATTAAAAGTGTAAGGACGTTCCGTAATTATATTTATTCAAATAAGCAAATTATTTAATATTTTTACTAATTATCAAAAATATGTAAAAAAAATTAAAACCAAGCCATATGAGTCTTGTAAGACAGCACAAATCAAGGTAAGAGAAGATACTTGTTCACATATACAAGATCATTGATTCCACGATGATCTGTCGTGACATGAAGTGATAGACAAAAGTAGAATAGTGGAAAATCTTTGTCCCTATTTCATTTCCGATAATCATAGGAGGTTAACTTCAAGCGATAAATCAAATAATGAAAATCAGCTGAATAATAAATAATTATTTATTTACTTTGTTTTTTCATGGGTCATGTTGGGTATGGCCTCTGTTTAGGAGACTGCAGTTTCGACCTACTCGTAGCCTTCCTCAATGCATCACTTTCGTGAGACAACTGTCACTCCAAATGAATGAGGAAGGCTACAAGTTAGTTGAAACTGCAGTCTCCTAATCAGAGGCCATACCCAACGTGATCCATGTAAAAACAAGGTAAATAAATAAACATATATTATTTATAATGGATATCAAAGTGAATGCTGAAAACATTGAAAAAATCAGTTGAATATATCAGCCAAGTGAGGCTTTTTTGATTGAGTGATATAATAAAGTTTAGTTTTTAATACAAATATATTATATTTTGTGAGTATTCACACATATATAGTCAGTACAGCACAAAAGCCGGAATCTGGAAATTGAACTACATTATATATGTTACAAGCATAATATTCATTACATCAAGTATTTGAGGTAATAAATTGAAGTTTTTATGATTTTTTTATTTGGATTGCATTCTATTATTAAAAACACCTTTGTTCACAACTTTAATTTGGCCATTTTGTTTAAGAAAATTTACATACCATATTTTTTTTTTTTAAGTATTTTTTTTAATGTATTTAAATTATATAAATGTTTTTTATTTATTAAAGCAATGAAGATATCAAATTATTTATGTTAAAACTTGTTCATTAATCTGACAGTTCGTATTTGATTTAATTAATCCTAAATCCTATCTTAATTGTTTCTTTTTCTCTGAATGATTGGAAATAAATGATTTGTTTGATATTATGGAATTTGTTGAGGTCTTATATGTATATTAATAATTTGTTATACACTCTATTGAGAATTAGATGCCCAATATATATTTTTTAAGATTTATATATTTTTACTTTTAAAAATGCTCAAAATTTATTTCTAACCTAGTCAAGTTACACATACAAAGCATAAAATGCAATACACCAGTTTATAAATTATTCATCATTGCTGGAATACTATTAATGTTGTTTTTAATTATTCAAAGAATAATATATCCATTTATTGTAATACTTATAGTATTTAAAATTACAGTGGTACCTTGACATACGAGTTTTTTGAGATACTAGCTAGCGATTTGTTGCTTTGAAATACGAGCAAAATTTGAGATACAAGCAATCCGATTAGCAAGAAACACCCAGAAAAAGTTGCAACTGGTCGTACATCGGAACTATTTAATGACACTTTGAGATACAAGTATTTCAAAATAAGAGCAAGATTGCGGAACAAATTAAACTCGTGTGTCGAGGTACCACTGTATATATCAGTTATTTTATTGGTTATCAGATAAAATAATTTATTTTGGTTTAATTTATACTATAACAAACTTATTTCTCATTTAAACCAAAACAAAAGTCCTCAAAATTAGAACTAAAGGATTAAAAACTGCAAATTAGTATTGGCCTGAATAAATTTGCATTTTCTAGGCAAACCATTTTTTATAGTGGTTCAAATTTTTTTCTTCCATCCAAAATACCCGTGAATACATTCATTACATAAAATAGCTTGGTTTCAATTAATACAAGTGCTAACGACATCTGTAATGATAAATCACTTGCATTTTGAACAGGCCTAACCCAGTGTTTAATAATTACTTGGTTATTATTATAGGTTAAAAACTTTACTATTGATGTTTTAACTCAATAATTTAACAAGTTATCTTTAATCTTTATTTATATGCTTTTAAAAATAAAATAATTTAGTTCATTTAAACTACTACCCGTACCTATTATGCTTACTTACCAATCCAAATATCTACTTTCCCAAAAATGTTGAATTACTCTTAATATTGCCAAAAAACAATATGCATATACTTCCACTTTTTCACCAATTAAAGCAGTTACCATTTTATGTTTTACTTTACTTGTATTCCATAGCATCTTGTCTGATTATGAGATTTTTTTTCCTACCTTTGAATGATTTCTGTGAAGTACAAAACATTTTTATTTTGATGATAGTTAATTGTATTATTTGTTATTGATTTTTAAAGGTTTATATTTTTTGTGATGTTATCGAGCCAACACCTGTGAGATGTTTGATATATTTTTCTAATTGAATTTTTTATACTGACAGTATTGTGTGACATGTATCACATTTTATATTGATATATAAAAATTAAAAGTTGTATGACGGATTGAAAATTTCATTTTTAATTTTACCCCTCATTTTTTTCTTTTGTTGTCGCTGGGTTGAAAAGATTGGCCGGAGTAGGAAGTCTGAGATTCCGTTTCCAGTGGGCACCGCGTGGAGGTTCTTTTCATGCTCAAGAACCTTGACTGGCAGACCTGGAAATCCCTGAACAGATTGAGAACCGAAGTTGGTAGAACAAAGGACAATCTCGAGCAGTGGGGAGTTCTTCGGCAGGGAGAGCCACTCACTATTGTACGACTGTGGAGACCTGCAGATCGCCTCACACCTAAGATCTTGCTCCATGTGCCTAAGAAGCTGCACACCTCAAGACCTAATGCTGGACAACACATGGGCTATAATGTTGCCAGATACTGGGCAAAAATAATTTGACGTCGCTGACACGAAGAAGAATTTTACCCCTTGTGCTACTTCAAATATATAAAAAAAAGGTTTTTCCAATGATTTTGAAGTATTGAATTAATTTTCAAATTTTAGCAGCCTTATGAAAGATAACTTTTTATTTTGCTATTAATTAATATTCAGTTTACAAAATTAGTACCTTAAGGAAGAGTACCTAGAATGAAAAATCTGATATAAGTGTATGTGCACAATGGTTTCCAGGAAAAAACATTTGTTTTATTAAAAATAGTTTTAAAGCATTTTAGATTTTTACTGGTCTTATAACATTTTATAGTAAAAAGACAATGTTTTTACAAGAATCTACTATAAATGGGTCGTCTCCACGGGACCACATTCATCTACCACCAATTTCAATTAATAGGCTATGACTGTCATTTTACAGTTGAGAGATCAAATTCACACCAACGAAGGTATTTAAGAGCTCAGAAATCGATTAAAAAATCCTTTTTTTTTAAATGCCTGTCGGGGATAAAACCCATGACCTTTGGCTTGCAAAGCAAACGCTTTGACCATTGAGCTATACCTGCCGGTATGTATTGATTTTTTAATGTTTTCTCTAAAGCTTTGTATATGTGGTTATCTATTTTATTTAGGGACCTTTTATTTGAGGGCTGTTGATATGGCTAGCAGTCACTGCTGCCAAATGTCAGAAGTTCTCTAATTTAGCTTTTTCTACCTTATGGAACCTTTGACAAACTTCATTTTCAGTTTGGTTGCTTTCATACTCTTTACTTACCTTCATATTACTTAACCAGTTTCTTCTTATCTTTAGGATTAGATTACTATTTTATGTTTTGTGGTGCGCCTTGTTACTTATTTGGCATGCAGCCAAACATCGCTGGAGATGAGTTTCTTTGAAGAATGTGGTCATCAGTCTCATGGGAAGGATGCAGATATTGTTTCAGCTCTCATGTTTGGAATCACTTCAATAGTGGGAGTCAAAATAAACAAAATATAAAGTATTGTTTTTCAATTATTACATTTATTCTAAATCTTGTTTTTATATAATTTTTTCATATTCTAAATAATATATTTTTATTTAATTAATTAAACATTTACATAGATTAGTTATATATTAATAATAATATAATTGTTAAATTTATAAAGTAACGCTCAATAATCGAGAACACAAACGATAAACTTAATCTGTGGACGAAGGAAGGGCCGGAGCCCCTCAGTCGCCCGGACCCGGGGACCCGGGGACCGCGCAAGGAGACCGCCGCCTGGGGCCCGCCGCCTCCTGGGGCCTGGGGGCCGAGCAGCTGCGGCCTCCTGAGCCCGCTATGGCCGAAGTCCCGCCGCGCGCCCAACCTTCGGCGCGCGCCGGGACCCCCCGGGGATGAAACACAGATGCCGGGCTTAGCCTAGTCGCCGAGCGGGCCGCCCTAGCGGCGCCCGCTTCCTACAAGTTAGAGACTAGATTTTGTCAAAGCGGAGCTTTTCTTGGTAAAATACCATACATTATCGTAATATTTTCAACATTACAGTTTACATTATGGAAACGTACACACGTTCATATCTAGTGATGTACTTATACACGTATCTATGTGCAGGCGGGCGCCCGTGATCGAGGACGACAATACAGGAGACGAGGATGATCTACCACTTTAAGTACATTAAATAATTGAAATATTTGATTTGATAAAAAATATTGAAACCCTGCGCCGCCGAGGCGGAGGAATCCCGCAGAGAGGAAACCTGCAGGAGGCGCCCGCCGCTACAGCCGCTAGAGCCTTCGCTCCGCAGCCGCTCTTAACAGTACTCCACCTCCTGACTAGACGTATCTCGGTAGCCTCACCGAAGACAAACCAATAATAAAACAGTTCATACATAATATTCATAAAAAACACTTCACTTTTGTGCATTTAGAGCGTCACACGGTTCACGGAGCTCGACATAACGAGCGGTCGCCTGTGGCGGCTGTGCGGCTGCTGTGTGATCCTCTGCGCCACGAGCGCGGCCGGCAAGATGTCGTGAATGAGCCCAGTGAAGACTTGTAGTCTTGTGTTAAGTTTGCCGGCCGCGCAGGGGCGCGAGGGATCCGTCTGTCGCCACTAGTCGCCGGGGGCCGCCCTTTGCTCGCCGGGGGGAGCATCAGGGGTCAGGTTAGATTAACCGCTCGCTGTACCAGATTCAAAAGTCTTCCGTGTCCGGATGCGGTTCGAGCGCTCCGCCCATGGACGGCTCCGTGTTGCGCCTCTTCATCTTGCTCTTGAGTTTCTTCAGCATCGTGGCCTGGGAAGGGGCGGGGGGACAGACAAAGGCGTCAGCATCAGTGGCGGCATATAATATGTCGGCTTCTTGCGCAGACCCGAGCACGGCGGGAAGACGTTCTTATGGCGGTCGACCTTTTGTGCGATTTGACTGTTTGTCCTTGACTGGAACAATCGGCACTCTGTCCGGAAGCTCCGAGCGGAAATGATAATATCTAATGATCGGTAATAAATGCATCGGTTGCAGACTAAATACAAATATGAATTGTTCCGAAAGCGAGACTCGATTCGCGATATACGCGATCGATCGTGGACCGTTCGGACGTATCAAAAATAATTGCAACAGTGTTTAGTAAAAAAATATACAGTTATTGAACTCTATCGTAAATGGTATAGCGAAAATCTTATACGAGACTAATAAGAGGATAATGTATCTTCGAGAATGTAATATAATAAAGTGAGATAATCAAAATATAACATTTCGATGAAAGCAAAAGAATACCAAAGTACATAAATAAGTAGATAGAGATATTATACGCATGCCAGTAATGTGAGGAGGGGGCGGGGGCGGGTGGGGGCAGCTAGTCGCGCGTGTCGTGGGCCTCCGCCAGGTGGGGTTCCGTCAAGCGCCGCTTGGCCTTAATTTTCTTGAGCATGGTCGCCTGTCACCCCACAAATAATAAACATTACTTCACCGCTTCGTTAACAGGTAAACCCTCTCTTCCTCTCGACAATCGAGGAAGCTTGTAGATCGTCTCGGTCACCGTTGCGGTGATGGAGACGTTCAGTAATCAAGCGATGGGAGTTTGTATCGCATCAGTTTATTTTATTCACTTAAGAAAATTACATTAAAATTAATTATCAAAGAGGTAGATCCTTGGAGTCGCCACTCGCGTGCCGAATGTTATCTCTTAAACTTTAATTGTTGTGCTTCGTTAACATTATAGAAAAACTTACTGTCAAAAGCTATATATTAATTTTACCATAAAGATACAATAGTCTAGGGATCGCGGGGCATCGAGCAAATGCAAGGTGATCATCACAAGAGGTATATAAAAAGTTACACCGAACACAAAACTTTTGAATATAAAAAGGATAATTGAACAAATCACTCGACATCGATCAAACAAACATAACGAGCCCCGACGAGGGAGGGCGGGGGGCCGGGGGGGCACAAGCGGGGCACAAGACAACGCATCACTAGTCGGGAGGGACGGGAGCCGCCGCGGCTGGAACTTCTTCTTGTGGCGCTTCTCGCCATCTTCTGATGTCCCGTGCTACAGTGTGGTGTACAGGTAGTGTACAGTGTCTACTACGGACCCTGAGCGGTCGCCTCGGCTCGCCTAATGGATTACGTATTGACGGCCGACGCGCGTTTGGTCTTCTTCAACATGGTCGCCTGTACGTGAAGGTTTCATCGATTAGTAATGGTAACCAGATAATCAGAACAAACACACATGCAGATTGATGTTTTTGAATAGCTTTACGTGAAATGAATCTGTCCTCTCCGACGGTGGGTTCAACCGCTTCCCGGTCGCGTGCACTTCCTCCTCGCGCCCTTTAGTGGCGCTTCCTTCAATTGATTCTCCTCGGTTTTAATCCAAAATTACTCACGCGGTGGAATCATTGTGCATCGATCGATCGATGCCAAAATCCGTATCAAAATGTTTCTGTACATTATTTAGGTTTTACAACAAATAAATGACCGGTAAGCGGTTAGTTGGACCCTGGGCCGAGTCCGGAGGAAAATGATCTCGAGGTGAAGTTCTGAATCGAACATTGGCTTCGTTAGCAAGGAAACACAAGAGACAACATTTAACAAGCATTCTAAAAAGACAGTTCCTGGCCGCGGGGCGATGAGGCAAACATCGGTCAAAACTGTTAGTAAAATCTCAATACAGACAATCAATGTTCAAGTGATATTTTCCATCGTGTGCAAAGTAAATATTTTTGTATGAAGTACAACCAAATGTAAAATATACTCGTCCTGCGTGATCTTCATTTATTATATGAATATCAAAAAAAAGTGTTCTGTAATCAAAATTGACTGTTTTCAAATAAATTTTATCCTTCACATAAAGATGCCACACTGTTTTCACATCCATTGACTGGCATCGAGTCCCTCTGGCAGAGAGCGCAGTGACAGACACTCCTGAGAGGTTCCGTCGGATCTTAGAATGGGGTGGGAGGTTTTGTCAGCTTTGGGAAAGTCCAGTGATGGTCACGTGCAGTGGGAATGTGAAAAGCCAAATGCATTAAGCCAAGATTAATATAGCGCATCGTACAAAGCGCACATGCATTAAAAATGATGATAAGGAAAATGTTCATTTTTATCAGCAAATATTTTTGGATTTACATTTTAAAGTAGCCATTGTGTATATTACTGATTGTAATATCTGTTAATATTGATTTTAAACTCAATTCTTATTTCAGAGTCACTTCCAGTGATAATTTTTAGAGAGGATAGAAGAGGATATTTCTTACATTGAGAACAAAAACAATGACAATAAATTTGATCATACCAAATTAAAATGTTTATAAGGGCGGCGCCTAGAAAATAATTATCCAGTGGCGCCACAGAGTCTAAATACGGTACTGAATATTATACTTGGTATCATTGATGCTTGATTTTTGTGCCAAAAGTTCACTTCGCAACTGTAATATTAAGAATTTAAAAAGGCGTGGCCATGCGGGTCAGTTGGGGATCATGGGATGATGAAGCGTGTTTTGATGTTCCAGCTAACGATGATGATGATTTATCATTATTTCTCAGTTACGTTATTTGATGATGTCAATCTGATGTTAAAAAAGCGATTAAGTAAAGCCATGGAAAACTAATAAGTTCTACAAAAAAAAAACAACCACGTCAAAAGTCATTTCAAAACAACAAAATTAAGTCCCAAAATATCTTGTCTTTTCCTTCATTACCTTGAACCTATTAGATTTTTTTTAAATATGTATGCTATGTTCTTTGACTATGATAAGCTCATTTGAGATTTTTAAATCTTTATCAATTTAGCAAAATTTCATAATTATCTGTAAGTTATGAGATTTTTCCACTTCAACAAAAAAAAATCCACAAAACTTATTTTTCTCACTGATGTCAAAAAAAATCTTTTTTTTTTTTTTACGGATCGAATTATTTCTTTCCTAATGTACTTTTATCCCACAATATTCGTTTATATGCAGAGAGAGTTGCTATCCGATTAGGAAGCATTTTATTTTAAAAAAATAATGTGGAGGTCTATTGATTGTCCGAAATTGATTGAAAGTTTAAAGATAATTTTACTTTTAAGCAATAACAATTTGAGTGTAACCATCATAGAATATCTCTTAAACCCACATAAATCGGAAAAACAAAAAGACAATGCCAAATTTTTTATGCAAGTGATTTGGTGTTATTTTTTTGCTAAAATATAGTGTTGGGTATTGTTTTGATTTGACTTTTGGTAGTAATGGGGGATGCGTAGCTCACCTTTAGCGCGGACTTGAGCACGACCACCTCCCCTGGGCTCTGAACCCAGGGCTCGCCGTCCACCTGCACCGGGATGTCAGACTTCATGTGGATCTTGATGTGACCTCCCTAAAAACACAAGCAATTGGTTTGAAGAAGATTGAGCAATAACCCGATTTATAAAACGTGAGGAGATGGATAATGTGACAGATGATGAGCCACGTGCTGGTCGTTACCTGTGCGATGCGCATTGCTGAGCGCAGGCCGGACTGTATCTGGCCGAGGTGGACGACCCCGGTGACCCCCACGACCTCCAGCATGCCATCCCAGTGGTTGGGTTTGCTGAAGTGATCCTCCTTCTCGGGCCCCCACGGGTTGG
The DNA here is from genome assembly GCA_022606575.1 of Glossosoma conforme. Classification (NCBI taxonomy): domain Eukaryota; kingdom Metazoa; phylum Arthropoda; class Insecta; order Trichoptera; family Glossosomatidae; genus Glossosoma; species Glossosoma conforme. Next base: position 1,587,637 of record JAGTXR010000039.1, read on the forward strand.
CGCCAGAACCCCAGCTGCACAGACACAACAGATCAGTCAGACAGAACATCGAAGATTCACTTGTATAATTGAATAATAAACAACATATCTTTAGAGATACAGTGAGGCCCCGCTTAATACTGTCTCGTTTAGCACTGTTTCGGTTGAGCACTGTTTCGGTTTAGCGCTCTGTCATTTCAACCCGGGGATTCCCCGAAATTATGCGCAGCTAGCTTTAAGTAAGAGCGAAGACATTGGACACTCTGTCGATATGGATGAAATAGTGGTAGAAATAGTGGAATTAGAGAAACAAACTGGTTTAGATGAGGTAAATGTGGAACGTATCCCCCGCGTTAAGCGTGGCCTTACTGTACATTGTTTATTATTGAGGCTGATGCCAATATAAAAAAATACCTTTTTACTAACTTTGCATGACGCATCAATGTTCTTTTAACAACCACAATCTGGCAAAACTTGGGAATATTTCGAGGCTGCATCATCCAATAATACTTATCAACTTGTACTCATGGTTCCGCTACTTTATATGATACGTAACTAGAAGAAATCCATAGATATTAATCTCACACAAGCGTTTACTGGATACAGAATATTTAAAGAGTTCCTTAAAAGGTTTGGCCTCTCTTCTTGCGACGCTTGTTCATGTAATCCTAGCATACAACAGACAGTTAGACACTGTCTGATGGAGTGCATCATTCATGAGCACAGAAGACGAGTTCTGTGTTATCGCCTGGTAGTCTCTGCCATTTATTGGGAGGACCTTCTTGAACTGCTGCTTAGTTATGTCGGTCACTTGCTACTAAACTACATCAAGTTGTCATTGGAATATTTAATTTATAATAACACGGTTAACGAGGCCTACATGGAATAGACTTTTATGTTCTTTAATTGTTTGTCAGATTGCATGATCTAACCTTGTGAGTGACTTGCAGGGTGCCAGGCGCAACCACTTTTTTTCTACATTTTAATGTTTAAAAAAACTCCCTTCCTTAGGTCCTACTTCCTTATGTGTTGTACCTGAGGATGTTAAGGATGATGATGCCCTCCACGGGCGGCAAGTCCACCACTCGGCCGTCCACCTCCAGGCGCAACTCTCGCTGCAGATCCCGACACAGCTTGCCGCAACGACCCATGACCTTCCGCAGGCCCATCTTCACGTACACACCCTTGTTGCGTAACCTATAAATAACATTGCACATTTTAATGCGAGTATAACTTCTATAATACATGATTTAAGTAAGTATAATACTAAAGTGTTCCTTTTTAAATTATATTCAGTGGAAATGGCTTAAATACCAAAAAAAAGTATATAAATTTTACATGCTATGAATCTTACAAAAAAAACATTTTATGTTATCGACTGTGTAAAACATATGTTAGCAGACATCACGGTTTTAAATACAATGTACTTATAACTTGATAATTTAAAGACTCCCTGAAATAATATTGTAATTCACACATTTAGACTTAACTCAGTTAAATGTGTAAATTATAAAATTATGACTATTATATAGGTAAACATTTACGAAAAACAAAGTGATACATAAACATGAAACATCTTATCATGTCCCGAAAAGCACCATATTCCTTTCAAGTCATGTTTCAAAAGCTTAATCAAATCAATATGATTCTTAAAAATTGCTAATAATGACATGCAACATTCTTTCACAAAGCGTTTCATTTACAGCTTAATGGCTTCTCGCACAAAGTAAAACATATTTCAATTAAAACATTGCAAATCAATGTACATTTAAATTTCATTGAAGCAATGAAGTAGCTCGTTAGCGGTTTATAAATTGGATACTTTTTACATTTTGCGCAACCTCGAGTAGATTGCTAACTGTAAGAGGTCTCCTCTTTCTTCATCTGCATAATACATAACTTTGATGCATATCTCGATGTTATACTTGTAGTTACAGTTGTAGCTCACCTGCTGTTGAACTTGTTGGGGTTCTCTTCTCGCGCATTGTGGAAGTCCAGGCAGAGGTCGGCATCAATGCCGATGCCAAAGTAGTTGTTCATTACGAAGATTTGCGAGTTGTCCTCGCTCTGGGAGCCTGAAGCCACCGCTGCAACAATCATCATGTTAACCCATTCACTGCGTATGAAACATAGCGGTCATGACCTTTACATAGAATTTGTAGCCTCACATTACAGCCTTATTCTACTGTTGTAATGTTCAAAATTAACATACTATACAACTAAATATAAAATATATTTGATTTCAGTCAAAAACTATAAACAATAATCTAATAAATTTGTTTTCCTAGAAAATATATTACAGACTATTTTAATTGTCCAAAAATCGATTAACAAATCCACCAAAAAGGCGGCGTCGTTCTAAAGGTTATAAACTCCCCAACTCAAAGAGATTTTTATTTGAATAAACAGTGATTTTGAGACACTATTATGGAGCGACTACTAATTTAAGGTACATTTTAGTTTGAAGCTGAATATGTTATCAAATTTTATTACATTAAAAATCTTTTCAAAGTCTTATGGTCTCATTTGATAAAAATATTGCATTGGCATGCAAGATTTTGAAAGGAATTCTAATGATATTCCTATCATGTTCCAAGGACATGTACTGTATATTACTTAGGGGAGTAAATAAGTAATATTAGAAGCTGATTTTCGTAGATGTTTGTATTTTTGTGACGTCGCATGTAAAAGAATATTCTAATATGATTTGATCATCCAGTAGTTTTTATAGACATTCAGATGATTCTAAAAATATTCAAGTCAAAGAGTTGAGGAAAAGGAAATAATGCAATGAAAATAAAATAATGAAGCATTTGTTGCATTGTGGAGCACGTAAACCGTTTTTAAGAAGCAATGGTGTAAGGAAATTTGAAGAAATTTAAATTGTAATAGGGATTAAATATAAATGTCATTGGAATTGAAGTATTGAAGTGAAGGTTTGAAAATGTGTGAGCAGTCAAATGCTAACCTGGCAGCTGCTTGGGCAGTTCTTGGTCCGGCTTGTCCTCCGGATGGAAGACCACCGTCCAGCGATCGAGGCGGATCTCCTCGGCCTCTATGACGTCCCGCAGCAGTGACAGCGGATCCTCGCCCCCCGTGTAGCCGGGGCCCCAGCGCAGCACGCGCGCCAGGTCGTTGCCTGGAAACAAACACAACATCTCAAGCAATCACCCAATCATCCATTAATTGTATTCTTTATTAGTTTTTCGCATCTTTTGCCCATATAGCGTATAGTCCAATAGTAAAGTGTTTGTCTTTCAGTCAGACGCTGTCAGTTTAAAACCCAATCAAGCTTGTTTATTTAAATGTCTTCAATACAATTAAGCTCTATAAATACCCTCGATAATGTTGAGCCACCCCTTAAGTCGTCCCGTGAATTTCACTCATTAATAGTATAATCCTATAATAAATGGATGATCCAAGAAAGTCGGACTGTAGTCTATGACGTTGGCAGATCAATACTCCAGACGCATTGCTTAAGTCAAATAGCTAGAGGAGTAAATAGCTTCTTAGGTTTTCACGGCCAGATTTGATATTCTGGCTTTTGGGTTTAGCCGTGTGGCGAATTTTTTTTAACTAATATTTCGACCGCCATTGCAGGGGTCTTCTTCAGGGTTGATGATTTAGTTGTGAGTTGGTGTCAGACTATCTTTTTACGAGCGTTATTGATATCTACATGGCAACTACATACTCAAGTTTCATTGGTCCGGAGAACGTGGGTATGTTCTAAGAATATGGTAGGTATGTTCGTGGAGGTACAAAATTCACACATGGCTAAACTCAAAAGCCACAATAGCTAGAGGAGTATCTCTCAATAGATAAATATAGCTAGGTCGTACTGGCAGGAACTAACTATGTAGTTCATATGTAATAGTTCTGACACGAAGATGTAATAGTTCAGATCACGTACCTGTGCCGAGTGGAACTATGGCACAAGGCGGGCTGGAGCACTCGCTGTCCTGCCCCACATTGTCCAGGCACTGCAGCACCCAGCCGATGGTCCCGTCTCCGCCGCACACCAGGATCTTGTAGTCCTTGATATGTCGGAACACGTACAACCTAACAAATTACGTAGCATTAACATATATTCATTCTTTGACTGTATATATTGGTACCAAAATTTTGGTAGGGATTTTAACGCGTTAACGCCCAAAGACAAACTACAGGCGAGATATTTAACAAAGACGTATTATAAATAAATATATGAAATATATGTAAAACACAGAAAATAAAGGGTTATGAACAGCTGTGTACAGTGAGTAGTAAAAGGGTTATACTGTACAAAACAAGGTCGCTCTTCCACATTATGTTATTGTGCAAGGCTTGCAAGGACAGTGACCAGTGACTTAGGTTAACATCCATATTCCCAAATCACTTATGTCGATTATTTTACCATATAAAATATAAAGTATTTTCTTTTATAAAATATATATATGGTAACATCCTCCTCTCTTTTAAAAAAATGTTACTCCGTCGTGTGATGAAGAGCAGGTCAGCAAAACAAAGACTTTTTCAGAAGCACATTGACATATATTTACGTTACAACTTTACAAGCTTCCGGCCAGGCGGAATGAAATGACGCCGGCCGTAATCCGACCTTGTCGTCTGTTAGCCTATAACTGACCCGTGCAGCCCGTAGTCGGTCACCAGCGCCGTAAGCGGCGGTATATATAACTAGTCCCAATATTGCGGACACATAAATGTATGGCAAGCGAACAGAAAAGAGACGAAATATTGTATATCGAGGTTATCGATACTAGTCAGCAAGGGCTACATCATGCTGATGTCAATAGATTATTAAACCTTTATAATATCAAGAAAATGCTTAATTATGTACTACTAAACTGGTTAATTATCTTAATTAAACAGTACCAATATGATACTGTGGTCACTGGAAGTTTCCTTTGAACCATAACCTTTTGTGCTCCAATGTCACCAGCTAACATCCTCAACAATGACTTTGCCATGATTAGCCTTAAAACGTGGTATGATATATTGATCTATTTAAAATGGTTGTTATTGTTGAATGATCAGTCACATACCCCGGCAGAGGTCCGCCATTGTCCAGGTCAAACACCTGGTAGGGGTTGAGCAGCTTGCGGAAGGAGGAGATGAGTTCCAGGCCCTGGCAGCCGCCTGACTTGACGTTCACGAACACCAGCAGGGGCTTGGTGCCTCCGGGGACCATGGAGGGCTCAATGCTGGGCAGCAGCAGCGCTGGGGGACACACACGACATACACGATTAACAAAAGTTATAGATGTCACAATTATACTTCAATCAAATGTACCCAAAAAGTTATTCAGTAAAGAATGTATGATAACTATGAATGCAGTTAATACAAAAGAGCTTAATCACATACTCGTATTATTCCTACACAAATTTGTTTGGTTAATACGTATTTTAACATTACTCTTGCTTTGCTGATTAAATTATTACAAATTTTATGTAAATGTCACATTTTTCCACTCATAACACTTAAGTACAGTGGTACCTTGACATATGAGTGCCCCAACATACGAGTTCTTCAAGATACGAGTCGTCGAGCAAGCGCTTTTTTGCTTTGAAATATGAGAAAAATTTGAGATACGAGCAATCGGCTTAGGAAGAAACACCCAAAAAAGTCGCAACTGGTCGTGCATCGGAGCTATTGAATGATACTTTGAGATACGAGTAATTTGAAATAAGAGCAAGGTTATGGAATGAATTAAACTTGTATGTCGAGGTACCACTGTATATGCCAATAGAAGTTGTTTTGTAGTAAGCATTTCTTCCAGTGATGTAGTGGGAAAAAGGATAGTAAAATCTTTTGAAGGCATTTTAAGAGTTTAGATATATCATTTTTCAGTGTAATATTGTTATTTCAAACCATAGGGAAGAGTGTTGCCCTCACCCAGCAGATGCTTGTCCTCCACGCGGGCGTCCCTGAGCGCCATGAGCGCCCGGACCGCGTTGCTGGCGTCGTCGTACACTATCACCATGCAGCCGTACTCGTAGTAGATCGGCCCGATCGATGAAAACTTGTTCTCTGCAAAATAAAAACATCATTAGCCAAATGTGTTAACATCCTCCTCTCTCTTTCAAAAAGCTGTTATTCCGTCGCGTGAGGGCACGATGAGGAGCAGGTCAGCAAAACAAAGTCTTTTTCAGAAGTGCATTGACATATAATTATGATAAACTTTACAAGCTTCCATACCGATGCCAACAGGTTAAATACTTAGATTCGCATGTAACGACAAGTATTATATATTCTTATTCAATAATTCATGGCGGAAATCCACAATATCAAAAATTACATTCGGTTACAACCATAAATTAAGCAAATATTTTTTTCGATAACGCATTAAAATACAAAAATCAACATTTTTACAATGGTCATAGGAAATATTTACATTAAAACGACTGATTGATTTACTAAACAATTTTGGTTGTAGGCTTTTTTATTCTTTACTTTCCGATGATATCTATTCACTTCAACTCGACTCTAATAATGAGAATATCCATATAAAATATAAGATACTGAGAGCAGAATTTTTGTATTTCTCCGTTATATTATTGAGTATTAAATAAAATTATAATAATATATAAATATTCGTTTGTAGCGATGGAAATAAATAATTTGTGGAATAATCGGGCTGCGTATGGGTCAATATGGGCACTGAATTTGTTGACTGCGCCATCTATAGTGGTTAATTACAATATATTTTCCCTTTTTCAGGTACTTACATTACAAACATTGTTACATTCAAGCTTAAACCAGTCAATAAAAGACACATTTTTCTGGTTCTTAAGTATAATTTTCATATGGTGTAGAAAATACATATCATCGAGAGCTCTGGTATGTTTTTAGTACAGTAAGGGAAGGGTCTTGGACCTGGATGCGGAAGACGGAGGATCTAAGAGGATGGAGACTTATGCAGGAGGCTTACGTTCAACAGTGGACGGATACATGCTGATGATGAAGGGAAGGGTTAAAGGGGTAGAAAAGAAGATTTCTTAAATGTAAGTGTATGACCTTTGCCGAGGAACTCCATGAGCATGTTCTCGTAGTTCCTCTCGGACAGGCCGGGCGGCATGTTGCCCACGAAGAGCGCCAGCCGCGAGCCGTGCGGGTCCCTCGCCGGCTGCAGGCAGAAGCGCAGCAGCTCGGCCTGGCGGATGCTCTCGCGGCCCATGCGCTTCACGATCTCCCACGGCCGCTCCTCGGGGCCCAGCACGCGCTCCGTCACTGCAACACCACACATCCACACATCAACACTTCAGAACACAATTCTAGCACAGGATAGATCGCTTTCTATGTACCAGAGCCGCCAATAAAACTGTTATTTTTATTTTTGACATTCAATTTGTGATCCATTTCAAAAATGAAAAAGATAAATACTTCTTACCTTGTTTCAACAATGAGTACTGTTATTTTCTTGCTGGAATACTGTGGTTTTAGTAGCTTTATTGAAGAAAAAAGGCGAAGCTTGCATTCAAAGCGAAACCGCGATATTCTAACAAGTGAATAAACAGTTTTAATTGTGATCCATGTTAAAACAAGTTAAAAAGTGTACATCTAGTAAAAAGAACTTGTAAAAATAATTAGTCAATATTAACGTCAATATGTTTGACCATCTTTGATAATGCGGTGGAAATACCATCTGTTGGTAGTCATTCGTGAAATAACGCATCAAGTGAAGTTTCGGCGCTCATAAAAGTGTCAGTAGAGCTTGGCCTGTCTCACGGAGAGGAAGCACATAGACTTTTGAAACCAAGTTTGTTATTTGACCACAGATGAATCATCAGTATTATTATAGGTCACAAAAGGACTGTCTTCCAGACGCTTATTGATGATGTTGCTATTATCGATCAGCTTGATGTGACAGTAAAAACCGATGCTAATTGCTAATAAGCAGTTAACTCTGTGTAACAAACTAACCCCAACACCTAGACTGAAGTCGCTTAGCAGCTTTTTGAGATCCACACAACGTCTCGCATCCAGCCCTGAAACTGAGACACTACAGCTCTGGCAGCAAAAGGTATCAGAAGAAAAGTCTTCCAACTGGCAAGAACCTTGACTTGCGGACTTGAAATACGCGGAACAGACTAAGAACGGAGACGGCGGAACAAAGGACAACCTCGAGCGGTGTGGTAGGGAGAATCACTGGACACTTGCAGACCACCTCACACCTAAGATTATGCCCTATGTGCCCGACTAGCTGCACATCCAAAGACCTAATTCTGGGCAGCACACGGGTCATCGATGTTGGCAGATATTGGACCGAAACAATTTGGCATTGCTGCCACAAAGAAAGAGCCAACTTGCTCCATGGCTGATAGTTACCTCCTCTGTCCATCAGCATCTCGGAGCATCTGTAGTCTTCTGGCGTGGCTGGCGCTCCCAGACCGAAGCGCAGCAGTGCCTCTGTCACCAGCTGGTGGATGGTCGTGCTGCCATCTACTGGAACTACGGCACAGCCCTCAGTGGCCTCGGGCCCACCCAGGCCCAGACGCCCAGGGTACACGCGCACTACGCCTTCAGTGTTTTCCTTATCCCTGCAAAAATCATCTTAAACTTTATAACGAGACAAACATAATAAAATCTCTTAAATATTTCCCCCGTGGCAAAGTACAGGTTGTCCTTGACTTACGACCAAGATATGTTCCTGGACTTTGGTCGTAATTCGAATTGGTCGTAAGTCGAATTTCATACAAAATATGTATGTACATATGTACATAATTACATATTAAAATAAAACATGTGTATTTATTTATATAATTTTAATTTTTATATCTATACTTATTTATTAATACAAAATAAAATATTTACTTCATTAATATCTAAAATATTTACATCAATAATATTTAAAATAATTACTTCACTAATATTTCAAGTGTTTCGTCATCTGGACTTATATAAGAACAATCCATTAGCTCATCAACAGTAGTGGAAGAAGAAGCAGTAGTAGTCTTTTTAAAAAACATATCCAATTTTAATTGAGTTGTTTGTTGTTTTTTTTTCCCGTATATTTCTTTGTAGCAAGCAAGATCTTCCTGAATACGACGGTTTATACTTAAAAATCTTTCGTTATCCGAATCAATTTTTGCAAATTTTTGCATTGCTTGGTTAATTTGAAGGAACGCTGCTTCCATTTCTTTCAATACAAATTTTTTTGGAGATTCCATGATAATTTTTTTTTTTGGTCTCTTCTTCAACCCTTTCATTTTCGATGCATAATAATTCTTCATTTGTAAGATCTTCCGAATCATATTCTATAAGTTGGTCTAAGTCTTCACGATCAATATTAATATCAAGTTTCTTGCAAAGCCCTACAATGAGATTTGTAGTGTGTTCAATTTCATTTTCTTTTTCAAATTGAGACTGAGTTATGTTTTCAAAACGTTTAGTAAGCTTTTTCCATATTCCATACATGCACGATGATGTGACCTCTTGCCATCCCTTACCAATATTTTTAATTGCTTGGTGAATATTAAAATTCTTCCAAAACTCTTTAAACGTTTTTCCCTCATCAAACGCTACTATTGCTTGGGCAAATGTAGTTTTTAAATAATAGGCTTTAAATGTGGCAATAGCTCCCTGGTCCATGGGTTGCAAAATACTGGTGGTATTAGGGGGTAAATACGCGATTTTAACGTTAGGATATAAATTTCCAATATCTGGTGGATGTCCTGGTGCATTGTCTAGTATTACAAGTATATCGAATGGAATTCCTTTCTGATTACAATATTGTTTTACTTCTGGAATAAATAAATTCAAAAACCAGTCTTCAAAAATAAATTGTGTCATCCACACTTTTTTGTTTGAACGGTAATATAGTGGTTACATATCGATATTGATTCCTTTGAGGGCTCTCGGATTTTTAGAGTGATAAATCATTAATGGTTTCAATTTATATCCAGCAATATTGCCACCCAATAAAAGTGTAAAGCGATCCTTAAATGCCTTGAAGCCTGGCATACTTTTTTCTTCCTTATTGATGTAGGTAGTTTGAGGCATTTTCTTCCAATAGAGCGCAGTTTCGTCAACATTAAAAATTTGTTCCTTGATGTATCCTTCTTTCTTAATCATTGCGTCAAATGTATGGATAAAGTCTTCAGCAGCCTTGTAATCGGCACTAGCTGCCTCTCCACTTATTTTCACATTTTGATAATTCGGCCGTTTTCTGAATCTCGCAAACCAACCATTACTAGCAGTAAATGTTTGCTCGTAGTTAGTTTGCTCCTTTAATTTTAGGTTTTCAAACAGACTCAGCGCCTTTGTCTTTATGGTCACAAGGCTAAGGGGGATTCGTTTTTTTATCAAATCTTCCATCCAAATCACTAATAGTTTTTCCATTACGTAAATGGGTCCAAGTTTTTTTATTGTTATTATTGTAGATTTTATGGATATTGCTCCTTTAACAGCTTCACTGATACTTAGTTTATTCTTCAAAATTGTAGAGATCGTTGAATGTGATAAGTGTAGATCCCGAGCTATGACCTTCACTCTTTTACCACTCTCATATTGTTTAATTATTTTAAGTTTTATTTCTAAATCAATAGCACTTCTCTTTTTTTGTCACTCCTACTCCATTTGCCAGTCATTATGGGCATGATTTATTGATATTTATTGATTTATTATTATTATAATATTTATATCTTATTATAATAATTGTATATATGTCTGTGTTCAAAAACACTGTGTCAACTGATTTATGTATATATTTTTTTTATATTAATTCATAATTTTAAAACAACGAAGGGAAGAAGTGAGAAATAAACAACATTCTTTGCGCACGTGCAGTGATCTACTGACTGGAAGGAAGTTTTTATGGCAACATTATTGCGTCATCTTTGTTAACGCATGACTCAGGTTGACACGCGCACCGCAATACAATTTTTTGGTCGTAATTTAAATTTTTTTTTTTTTTTTTTCAAATTTTTGGTCGTAAGTGCGAATCGTCGTAAGTAGAACCGTCGTAAGTCGAGAACCACCTGTATATCACGTAATATGAGGGAGCCGTGACCCCCACGGTGCATCATGTCAGGCTAGGTTTTAATCAATTATGGTTTTTAATCGATTTATGAGCTCTAAAATACCCCCGGTTGGTGTGAATTCGATCCATCACCCGTAAAATGCCAGTCATAGCCTATTAATTAAAATTGGTGGTAAACGAAAGTCGTCCCGTAAAGACCACCCATTCATATTAAATTCCTGTAATGATTAAGGATGATGCGTGAATCTCGGGCTGTAGTCTATGACGTTGGCGGATCAACACTCCACATGCAGCCTTTAGCCATATACACCATGGTAAGCGTCATAGAAGTCCACAGATGATACTTCAGAATTACTATCACCATCTGTCAAAAAAAGGTGGGGTCACCAGTGTCCCCCATAGCGCAACAAAGCAGACTCTATAAGGTTTCTAGTGACCCTCATGGCGCGATAAGGCAGGTTTGGTGAGGTCACTGGTAAGTGATGTCACCTGAAGCGCAGGAAGATGGCGGGGCGCTTGTTGTCGCGGCGCGTGAGGCGCTGCAGCGGCTGCGGGTCGTGCAGCGGCGCCTCATCCGGGTGCAGCGCGTCCGTGAGGCGAGTAGAGCGGCCGGACGGCGCCCGCCAGGTGGAAGGCGGCCAGCGCCACGCGCAGCACCAGCTCCAGCGAGGCCGTGCGGCTCACGGACACCGTGCGGAAGATGCGTCTCCGCAGGGACTGGTTTCCATCATACACTTTTATCACCTCTGCAAACACAAAAACACAAATAAACAAGAGAAACACATCAATAACTCATCAATTAACCTTTAAACGCCCAATGGTCACCTGGGATGGCAGAACAAAAAGAGAAGTCAACAGTCGAATACATCAAGCAAGCTTTCAATAAAAAAGCAAAAATTCTTGAGTCAAAGAATATTAATTTAAGGCTCCGCAAGCAACTTGCCAAAACATTTGTTGGGAGAATCTTGATGTACGGCTGTGAGACATGGTGCTTATCTGAAAGTGATAAAAAAAGACTAGAGGCCTTTGATATGTGGTCTTACAGAAGAATTCTCGGAAATTCCTGGAGATCCACGTCACGAACAATGTTCTCAGGATAATCAAGGAAGATAGGCCCCTAGTAAGAACCATCTCAGAGAGGCGAGCCCGATGGATCGGTCACATCATGCGCCACGATGGTCGTCTTCACGACATTGTGGAGATTGATACTACAAAGAAGATTGACAACGAAGTTAGTATGCTACAGCGTGTATCGAATTGCCTTCCCTGGCGAAGCAGTCTAATCAGCTGTTTCACGCACTCACGACTTGTACGTCTGTATGCTCTCGTGCCAATGCTTTCGCTGGATATCTTTTGCCACACATTCTGCCCTTAGCCTTGTTACGGGTACCAAACGTCAGTGTTTCCATCACAGGTGACCTGTTGCTAGTCAACGCAATACGTGGGAGCAGATAAAGGAATTGGGTGTCAAAAGACCATAAATCATCATCATTTACATCTCCACTTCTTGAACCTTACCTCACTTCTGTTAAAAAATTAAATATTTCAAAGCGAGTACATAGGGTCTACCCAAAACCGAAAAACATGACAAAGTGTTTTACGAGAGAAAAATTATTGGTAACCTCTATCTTACATGGAGGGATCATGTTTTCAGTTGTCGTGTTTTACCTTCATCTCTATCTTCTTTCTCGCCGCGCCCTTTGTGTTCGGCTTTGTGGTGAGGCTCCTCGCGCTGCGCAGGCGGCTGGTCAGGAGTGGTGCCTCCAGCAGACCCTGCAGGCCCTGCTCCACCACCACTGCTGAATTCCTCGCTGATGCTGCGAGCTGGTCATCATAATACAACAATAAGTGGGCGCTCACAAACTAGTGATCCACATGAAACCAACACGTAGGGAACTCGGGCTAAATAACGCAATATAGTACCGACAGGCCTCAATAAACATTGCACTAAAAAATATGTTATATGAGCTTCTGTAAATGCAGTAAAACTTCGATCATATTAATTTATTTTCATTGCGATTGTATTAGAAGCAGTGCTAGTTTTAGACCCTGCGGCGCCCTAGGGCAATTTTTTTCTAGCGCCCCATATTGTTTTTATTTTAAAAAATCTAAGAAGGATTGGTTGCCCTCGGCGCCCCTGGCTTATTCAACGCCCAGGGGCACCAACCCACTTCGCCACCCCCTAAAACCGGCACTGATTAGCAGTCATCCTTATAATTTAGTTAAACAATTTTGTAGGTTTTATGGACAGAATTCGAATCGAAGATTTTCTCTTGAGTCGTGTGTGGCGAATTTTACTATCCAATATTTCGATCGCCATTGAAGAGGTCATTCTTATGGCAGCATCGGTAACTCGTGAGGATGATCTCTGCAATGACAGCCGAAATATGAGATAGTAGAAGAAATTCGCTACACACGGCTCAACCCAGATGCCATAATTTCATGCCTTATGGTGATTCGTGAATGACAAAATTTTGTATCGATTTTTGTCGAATTTCGTTTTAAAATAACAAATATTGTATTTTCAATGTAGCAATGTTAAAATTTTCACAAGTGTGTGTCAAAAAAGAGGAACTAAAAATAAGTATTTTGCCGAGCACGAGTGTAGCGATCGGAAACAAAGAGGAATTATGGGTCAGTTCTAGAACGTCTACACGTTAATCAAAATTTGAACAAACATGGATGAGAAATACTCATATTTAAATCGATTTGTGTCAAATTTCGAACAATAATACCCGAAGTTATTTAATATATTTATACAAAACATATCACGGATTAATGCAACAGTTCACCATTCACACATTCAAAATTTAAAATGCAGCGCGAAAACGTACGTGAAAACATCACCATGTAATGCGTATCCACCATGTCGCGTTTTATGTTTCGGTTTATGTATATTTTTACTCCATTTTGTTTGTACATTGACAGTATATTTCTGTATTATTTTTAAATTTAACTAAAACATTTGTTCCGTAAGTGAATAAATTACTTGAATATTGACGATACAAATATTTATACATATTTGTTACATGAGAAAATGTATCTTTGCTTAAAGACGCAATTCAAAAAAACGCCACCAAAAATCGATCAGCTGATAATCATAATCGGAGTTGTACTGCATCACAAAAACCTTTAATATTCCTTTAGTAATGGATTTTTTTTATTACTTATAGCAATGATATATTTGATTTGTGTCAGTGCTGAAGTAATTTTCTATTCCTAAGCAGTGCCATTCACATATTCGTTCATTGAAATATGATACAACCTCTCCCTATTTCACTACAAATAACCCTTTGTGCATCTATTTTCGGATTTCTAAAAGTGATGTATTTAAGTAAAAATATTCAGATAATAATAATAACCTTTATTAGGTATTTTTGTATCTTTTCATCGCCATTCAAAACATCATTTAAGTGTTTTTCATTGTAAAATAATGCAATAAACAGTGCTGACAAATATTTATTTCTTAGTAATTAAATATACACATACATACATCAAATTTTTATACGCATCAATTCATTCAGAAAAAATATCGGGATTCGAACCACGAGCCTTGCAACCTTTGCTCTATTATCTTACACCGCGCAGTCCACTCGACTATTTATCTGCCTGAACAGATACGCGAAAGATGATGTATTTATACCATTGTTACCATAGTATAACGATAGATGTATCTTTATATGTTTACTTCTTACGCAACTGAAATTATGATAGATATGACAACGAAACGAAAATGATGTATCATTTATATTAATTTAATAATATAAAGTATCATTTGAAAAATACTAATTCAAAAAGGAGTATTTTTAACAATGAACTTTTTTATGAATAATTTAACACTAAAAACACAACTCTGTTTTGAAAACGTTTAATCATTGAAGGGTTTGTTTATATATATTTTTTATTTTAGGGGTTAAAGGCTCAGAGATTGGATCAATCGAAAAACACTGCATTATTTGTAAAAAAAAATCAAGAAAAATGCTATCCATTCGGTGTTATATAGACAGCAAAAAGAAAACACTGAAAAATGTTATGGCAAAGAAAACTTATGATAATTATCGACTACCACACCTGCGTATAAACGTTACATTTGTTATTAGATCCAAAAGCAATAAACATTAACAAAACATTTAGGCACATCGACAACCATGTGAAGAGTCGTTAGATCACACTCCATACAAAGTAATATAATATAGTCTATGCACATTATTAGTAAGAGCTTACACGGAACTAACCAATCATAATTATACTAAACAACTGCTAATTTAGTTAGACACGGTATTCAAAAAACTTGCAACCACTTATGAATCCATATTTACGATTTGACTAATTTAAAAAATTAAAACTTTACTTTAAAAGTTGTAGCACGCGATGCGATCTTGTCGCAACGAGCAGCGATATTTACTGTAATTTGTCGCGGCAGATTTATTGATCGTAAGTGGGCAACGAATCACAAGATAGATCGCGTTTTTTGTAATATATGCCTTTATAGTAAATGTAAAAACGATTGCCTAAAATATAGGCGTTTGATACTTGACGAAATCGTAATTTATGTGTTACATAAACATAGTTGCACGGTCTTTTGAATGTATGTATTTTAAGTCGTGATTATTTAATAAATTATTTATTTATTTACACATTTGGTTATTTATTTATGTTTTTATTGTTTTTTTATTTTTTTATAGTTTAACGCATTTTTATATTTATTCACACCTAAATAATCCAAAAAAATTACTACAATATATAATTTTCATGCTTTTACAATAATACACACAGCTGTTATAAAAACATACATAATATATGTATTCAAATATATGTATGTTAGTAAACAAAATTATAATTTTCAAACAATGTGCACTTCTTATAAATAAAATGTAATGACCTGAAAATTGTTATTTAATCAGTAGGCTGTTACAGAAAACTGTGTTACTTTATACACATACTTGAAAATGGGCTCATGTGTTGAATTTTTATCAAAAGCTTAAGATTCTCTGATGACAAAACTGAAATTGCAATGAGACTTTAATAATTTTTATGACTCAAAACCACAATTTAAAAAAATACGCAAACTTACGTAAATTACACTTCCTTTCATATTGATATAAAATATTATTAATTAAACCTTTTTGCATACTTTATTTTTGATTTTCTTGGTATTTATCTGCGGTATATAATGCATAGATAATGCAACAAACAGGTGCAGGTTAAGAATAACACAGTTTTCGTAATAATCAATCTATTTAAATTTAAATAAAAACGTAAAATTATTGACATTTATAAACAAAAAAATATTTAGAAGCCCATTAAATGATGACGATTGAGAAATGTGAGTGTAAAATTATTTTTAACCAGTACCTAAACGGATGCATCGCTTTCAACTACAAGTAACTCACTAAACAAGGTAAAATGACATACTCTTACGTTGAACATTTATGTATATAATTCATGAAATAACTAAATCATTCTAGGTTTATTTTTCTGTGGATGGTTTTTCGTTTCTACAAATACATGGTCTAGTTAAGATATCACACACATTTAACGACACAACGTGCTGTGGTAATTGGAATGAATGGAAAACAAAATATGCATCTATACACTATTTCAAGACGATTTACGATTTTTCGACAATACATCGCTTTACCTAATAAACAAATATAAAAGATTTTTAGTAAGTAAAATTGATTTTAAACGAAAAACTGCAATTTTATATGTTCTCTTTTAGTGTAATCCGTATTTGATTAATTCATATACAAGTTAAAAAAGTAGTATCAAAATGACGCATTTTAAATTGATTTAAATAAAACAAAACTATAAATAAACAATTTTAATAGATGCATTTTTTTGTGTTAATGTCTTACTTCTTGCAAAAATAGAATTGGGAGTTACAACGTAATTTGTGATTACCTATTATAAAATGATGCAACTGTAAAATACCGCCTAGTTGATAAGACCATCCATTAATAAGTATATTATGTTGAATCGCCTACTTAGTCTATGCATATGATAGACTTGTCAATGCTCTCCATATTGGAAATTAAAAATAGAAATACTGAACTCGTGGCTTGAACCTATGACCTTGAAATCATATTTTGAAGTTCGCATTGATATAACGGGTTACCTATTTTGTGTAAGTATTCAAATGAATGTGTAAAAAATGAAAATGACATGTTGTATTATTTTTTTTACAGCGCAGTAGTTGATCTTGTATCGGAGAGCCGGGGAGGGGCGGTGCGCGGGAGGGAAGAGGTTTTTGCGCATGCGTAAAGGATATTCAATCAGTACTTGAAATAGAGCCTTCAAATAACGTTACATCTGAAAAAATGTCTGCTTCTTTAAAAAAAAATGATTTTAAAAATATTTTCTGTTAACTATGATTATTTTTAACGCCAATAACAAAGATCGCCAGATGGACCTAAATTACCTTGAAATTGTTTAAAGCAAAAAAAAAAGCAAAATGTATTTTGGACGTACGTTTTTTAGCTTAAAATTGAAGGAAATAAATAACTTTAAGTTTTCTACTCTTTTAGACAAACGACAATAGCACATTTTATTCTCGGCTCTCGTTGATAACCACAGCTTAGCAACATTGAATGCGGACCAAAATTTGGATTTATCACCGCCTGTTGCTTACCTTCTGTCGTTGGTTAGATTATGTCACACCTAAGGATCAAATGTTCCAAAACTCGGAATTACGCATAATAATTATCCAATATCTACACTACAGCTGTCATATTTTCGAGTCCTGGAAGT
The DNA here is from genome assembly GCA_022606575.1 of Glossosoma conforme. Lineage (NCBI taxonomy): Eukaryota > Metazoa > Arthropoda > Insecta > Trichoptera > Glossosomatidae > Glossosoma > Glossosoma conforme. The sequence goes on from JAGTXR010000039.1 coordinate 1,605,344, forward strand.
AATCGGGAACTATACATATGCCTAAGTGGCCCTTTGATTCAGGGATGTCTTGGCACAAGACATGCCAACTGACAAAATTGAGCGGTGCCAATTTGGGGTGACCATAAACTCGAGACATGGAAAGAAATAAAAAAATACTTCGTGAAACAATTCGAATTATCAATCTGATAGCAACTAACAAAATATATTTTAGAACCTTACACTTATTGTAGCTCGTATAAATTAAATTGAATGGCACTGCTCGCACTTGCGGTTATATTTTTACAACACAGTTAATATTTACGGTAATGGTGAATGACTATTAAATTATTTTAACTGTGAATGGACATGACGCGCATTTGACGACGTCATCAAGTCATTATAATCATCGGCGGTCGTTTGATAATAAAACAATCCAACTTGAGCCATTACGAGTCTGTTAAATAGACAACACGTGGCCATTGTTCTATTCGCTAATATTGCACGTCATCTGGATATAATTTAAAAATAATTTACAATTTGTCGTTGTGGTCAAAAAATATAACTACTATATGCTTTTTTACAGATTTTATTACACTTGCATTATGTATAAATAATTATATATTCAATCCGTCGTGAAATATGAAAAATAGAATTCGGGTCGGAATATAAATCAAATTTAAATGACGTGTAGGAGAGCACTAAAATATGGAGGACCATCAATTAGGATACACTGCATGCCGAATTAATTTATACAAAAAATATTGATTCGATAATAAAAAATCTAATCCTTGTTATATAATACGCTTAACCTATAAAGAATTTGATTGTGCTAATCGTTTAAAATGAAGTATCTTACGGTGGGTATTTAAGTGAGAATTTGAGTTGATTCGTTTCAGTTAATTCATTTGACTTTTGATGTTTTCATAAATTCAGGTATATTAAAAAAATACATTTAATATTTAATTCGATCTTCAAAATTGGCAGCAACATAATTTGCTTTCCGAATTATCAATTCTTAATAGTTTTTAGTTTCATTTTCTGCCATCTGGTAACACCGGCAATCAATATTTTCATGAAAAAAACAATGTGATATTCTAAAATTATATTATAAGTAGAACTATGTTAAGTATTACGCAATAAAATTCAACCCAATAATTTATATATTATTATTTATCGTAAAATAAAAGTGTGTTTAAATTATGATTATAATGAGATTTTTTTTTTGGTTTAAGAACAATTTCACGAAATCGATTAAATACGTTTAATTACGTTTTTATACAGTGTATTTGATTATAACTTAACAGTAGCATAAAAAATAAATCCAAAAACACAGAATCGATTTAAAAACGTTTTTTTTTAGAAAATATAAGACAATTTAAAATTACATGTGAATGTTTTTAAGGATGGTGATATGCAGGGAAGATAACAATGTGATATAAGCCGTTTATAATACATAAAATCTGATTGGTTAGGCACTGCGGAAAGGATTTTTTTCTCTGGGTCACTCTTATGGTAATAAACCAGCTAAATAATTAACTAATCATGGTTTGATTTGGTAACCTAGTACATAGCAATGTGTGTGTATTCATCATGGAGATTTATGCCTTAATAATTTGTAAAACAGTTCAGAATTTGTTTAACATACAGCTTCATTTATAAAATGCGAAAAATATACTCGCATTTTAATCAATTCGATTGCATTATTAATGTACAATTATTTAGAAATCTGTGTAGAACATATCTGCTAGTTAAGTCAGTTACAATTGATTTTTTTCATGAAATAAATAACATTGTTTTTTAGTTGTAATGATCATAAGTTACACAAACTCTGACTGTAATTTAAATGTATATGCATCTACTGGGTTCATTTCGATTGATCGATGATTTGCTTTACTAACTATTTGTATAAACATAATAAAATGAAGAGTACACATTGGATGGGGGCACAAACGAACATTCCAGGGTCTAATCTAACATTGAAGTATCACTATGCAAGCACACCTTTATACGTGATACACTATTCATTCTATGATATGATTGCTGGGCGATGCATCCAAAATTTAGTCTTAAATTCGATATCGTCAGTTAATGTAGCGACAGTTGTTTCATCATCAAAAGCAGATTCAACGTCAAGCCATGTTATTTCCAATCCACCCGTCGCCCTTCCAATAAATACAGCGATACGCCACCATAGCGTCGTCCCTTACTCGCAATAAGAGATGCTCAGTAAGACTGTCTTTTTCTAGCTCTCATCGCAGCAAGACAATCAGAATCTTTACATTTTATAGCGAATACTTGAAAATTGAATCAAAATTGTGAATTTGAAGCATTATTTTAATGTTAGTTTATAACAGCGTCACTTAAAACAAAAGCAATTGGTCAAAATTCAAGAAAACTCATATAAAAACAATGCCTTTCTAATTATGGTAAACAATACATTATGAAAGTCAGCAATGTAGCAAAAAAATGAATAATTGATTCATACCGTCTACTTGGATGATATGAATCAATTAAAAGGCAGGGGAAGCTAATAGTTTAGATTCAATTGGCTTAGAAAATTACGGATAATGCTAAGGGATGACGCTAGGGTACCGCATGGCTGATTTTTCAAAAAGATAACCTATCAGGTATGTTGTGAGTTTGTGACACTAAAAACACACCACAGAACAAGGACGAGGTATGCGATAACGTAAACGAAAACGGCATCGATTATTGAACAATTACTTTACGCATTGCCTTTGATTGGACGGTCCGACGGTGTTAAGCCAGAAGAGGTTGACACATCATCAACCATTCCCAGAAGAAATGCACCAAAGAATACACCAGTGTGTGATAAGCAATCAAACTTAATCGAGAATATATGAAGTATTGAAGTGTATAAGAGGTACAAGTATTAAATATATGATAATGAATGAGATTTTCTTGAAAAGCGCACGAAAGTGAATTTATTTTATGTTACTTTAGTATATTTTTTGCATTAACTTTTAGATCCATTTCATACATAAAAAATATATAAAAAAAAATCATTTTTTAAAACATTTTAACTGTGTTAACAGAAATGCAGCTTCGTGCACTGTGCGCACTTCTTCACTCATTTACTTGTAAATAATTACTGGAAATGTATTTGTTACAAGTAAAGCTGAATATATAGAAAATGATCTGTGTACTCGTAGCTATTAATGTACATGAACATAATGCGTACATAGGAATAGAAAGGAAATAATTCAAATGAGTTAACGTAGCCTAGACCTTTGTCGTATCGCAGGGCAAATACTTATATGATGTTTATACTTGTTCGATAGCCGGTCTTGCCACCGCATACCGCATCTGTGAGTTAGCATCACTCTATTGTATCATTTTCACACGTTATGGTGGAGAAAGTCTGCCTTTGCACGGAAGCACACAGCCACGGACCAACATGCACAGCACCGACCCCACCTAACCTCCAGCGAGCTCTTATGAGACCAAATTAGAAAAAAAAATGCTTAGACAACTGAAAAAAATGCTTTTACTAGATTTTCAAGGGCGCATTGAACATAGATATCGCAAATTTTAGTAAAAAAACCAAACAACTGAAATAACTTATTAACCCATTAATTTTAAATGTTTAAATAAATTCCTGAACTGAAATCTGATTTTTCGGAATAAAATGCGTTAAACGATTATTCAAAAATAAAATATTTGTAAAATAACACCTAAGCACAAATTAAGCGATTTCATCGTATCTTTTTGAACAGTCAATAGCCTTTTATTATGTTAATGTGAACAACATCACACATTAAATTTGTATCTAATTATTTAATTTATTATAGCTCATATGTTTTGTTATAGTTTATTGTGTTATCATATAAAAATAAATAAATAAAATGAATTATTATCAAGAATCTTTCAAAAAAAAATGTAAGAAAATCTCGATAAGGTTAAAAAAAAATATTGCACCAAATTTTTTAGCATTTTTTAAGAAATTTCCACGTGTAGTATCATGTAATACGATTGAAAAATTTTCTATACAAAAACATAACAAAAAGTATGCTTCGTTATAAGCATGATATTTTTTACAGTTTTTGGTGTTTGTTGAATTGTACGATATTTTCATAGGAGCCACGTGGAGTTTAGGTTTCATGGATTCTATGCAGCATGACCGTTCACACAGCGAAAGCGACAAGCGGTGCAGAACACCAACACCCGAGCACGAACACGCCCACCCCCGGCCCGCCCAACCGACCGCCGCCCACCGCCCACAAACCCACCCATCAAGCATCACTCCGAATAACTCACTTACCATCTAATGCAACCTTATACGAATTGTACACTTTTGTTTAAAATATACGCTTTTTTATTATTACATATAAACATACAAAATAATACCAACAATTAAACATGGCAGTCTACGAGCTCTACGTCGCTCAAACGCGTAGGCATGACGTTACATGTGAGAAGAAAGTACTCGTATATGCGATTAGATATAGAGAGGATGAACTAAAATACGTGAGGTACCCTGCATATTACACAAAAGGTAATCTTATAAGTGAATTCAGTTTCAGCCCTGCTATAGCATCAGGACTAAAAAGCAGTTTTGAAAGTTCTTTCCCAAAAATGCTGCAAAGTTCCAGACTACAATACTAAATGCGTATACTTTATGTACTCCTTTAAATAATGTATGCTGTTTGCCAGGATAACATAGATTTATTAAAGGGATTGCAACAGTTTATTGTACGAGTACTTCTTGAAGAGGTTTATATTATATGAAGAAGGAAACATATCATTTCAAAACCTGTCATTGGTGTTAAATTAAGACGCTAAGATTCCATTTATTCAATCAATTGTAATACAAACAGGTAATGTGGTGGTAACACCCAAGAGTAAATGCCATGTTCGAAAACTGGGCGAATTCGAGTTCTATATTGACGTACTTAGTACCTCAAGGACAAAAAAATTGTGCAAAAAATAAGATGCCCAGTTTTGTAGACGCAAGTCTACTTTAGAATTGAATGGCTCGAGGTCCATTGACACTTGGGATAAAGAATTTCGTATTAATTTGTAAAGACAAACTAGAGTAGCAATCGTCGATTTAGTGGCTCGCGATAAAAATTCAACGATTTGCACAATAAAGTTGGATATGAAGTATATAGCTGCCATTAGTTCATGGAATCATCGAGACGTCCCAAGTTTACCAACAACGAGTGACACCTTTAATGAAGATTTTTTTTTGGATAAGACGAGGCCAAAAGCTAAGAGTAACAATCGAATTGGTGGTTAGCAATAAAATTGCGACGATTCGTAAGAGACCGACCAAGAGCGTACGCAAGTAAAGGTCGTAAGTGCGGTAAACAGATCATTATACCACAATAATGAAAATATTTCATCTGCGCACTCTATGACGCTTGCAATTTTTGTAAATGCTTAAGCGCTGAGTGCAATGGTCAGAAATATAAATTATTATGAAATGCAGGTTTGAATCGTCACAACGTTTTACTGTTTGAAAGCGGTTCATCAAAACATTTTTTTTAGTTTTCGTCCTTCTAAAGAAGCATATTTGATCGAACTGTGGATTTTGGGCGAACTTTCTAGCACCAATATTTCGTCAAAATACTGGTGCTAAAAACCTACGAAGTTATATGAGCATATTTGATTATTAAAAGTTGTAAATTAAGATTATATTATAAAATGGGGTATTATGTGGAAGAAAGGGCGTTCTTCGGAGTGATGCTTCCTGAGGGCTTATCATGAAGACAGTTATTGCGGGACGGTTGTGTGTCGGGGGGCGGTGGCGATTGGGGGCGCTCGAGGGTGTACCTCTGGAGTAAGGGGGCGAGTATTGGCAGCGGGGGCGCAGGCGCGCGGCAGCAGGCGGCGCAGCACGGCGGGCAGCGCCAGGCGCGCCCAGGGCGGCCGCACGTCGGGGGCGCTGCGCCCGCCGCCCCCTGCGCCCCAGCGGGCCAGCGACCGCAACTCCGCTGCAAGCGCAACACCGTCACTCTACACCCTCTACACCCTCTACCTCGCCGGCGATCCTCTCTCTCCATCCGCCATCAAAGATCGAGACATCTTCCTCAGTCTTAACTTTTACCATTCCAGTAGAAACAAAACCCTTACACCCAACCGTAAAATATATCCTGAACAATCATTAATAAACGTGTGAGCAGTGGCAGATTCATACCAGTATGCACATTATTTTGATTTATGGTATCCAATTCAACACCTGTTTGCAAAGACATTTCTTAAAATTTGAGGTTGGTCGAGGGTTGATGCTTCCTGACTTTAATTATTCTAAATGAAAATATCTAATTTAGGTTGGCTGCCTTAAGAAATGTCTTTGGATACGGACCTTAAGTTGATAACCTTAAGCCAAGGAATATCTCTGCGTGAAAGCAAGATACGACATGCGAATTTTGGAGGTCCTCTTCTTTGAATGATAATAAACACAATAACAAAAAACACTACAGCTTTTCAGAGTTTGTAGTGTCTGCTTTAGAACTTATACGACATTAATGTTTATTAATTTTTACAAGAATAAATGTTCGACAAAACGAAGCATGTTTCAAATTTTAATTTAGCATAAAAAGTTACAGACGCTGTATTATTATTATTTGTTTCTACACTAACTAGTTATGTAGTTTTTGAGGCCCCTAAAATTCTGACGCCCTAAGAGCGCGACTTAAAATCATGTGATAATCTGCCACTGCGCAATAGGTTACGTTTACAATATGTGTGCTGCCCTGTTGAACGAAGCATACCTCGCCACGATCGCCGACAAATCGGAACCAGAAAAAAGAAATTGCATGCATTCATAACGTATTATTTAACCATTTATATTGTGTAATACAAGACACATAACTTTAATATTTTCACGGAAAAGTTGATCTAAATTGAAATACTGCTGCTTACGAATGTTTGGCGATCGTGACTTGATATCATAAACCTATCATATAAGAGACTTGGTTCAACGATTCAAACGATTAAAAACTAACCAACTACACGTATTTCAAATTATTTGTTTTTGAGATGTTTTTTTCTGCAACTCTAGCAGAAAGAAAAATATATATTTATATTAAAATGCCGATGATAATTATATAACATCGTTGCTGCAGTAAGCGTGATTGCATCAGCAGTTGTTTCAATGGTCGGGTGCTTTGGGTGACAACCTGGAAGCTTCTACTTATACACGAGATGATTCCATGAAGATATGATTTGAAAAACTTTCATTTTATACATGTGAAACTATTGCCAGCTAATTCAAACAAAATGAGTTATAGCATCATTTGAAAAAATCGTGTTTGATAAATATTGATTTTGTTCGTTGTAGGTATTTTATTTATTTTTTATATTTTAGCCACATACACTAATGTAGATAACATTTTCGTTCAAACTATTACTTTGTCTTACACATTTTAAATGATTGCATATTTCATTGTATCTAAATTAGCTGTTGTGAACTCACGTATTGACAATTTTCTAAAAGCTTCTATGTGAAATATACACAGTATTTTACCACAACTTGATGGTATTCTTTAATTTTTTTCAGACTTCTACAAAAATTACGCTAACTGTTAATGAAGGTGATCATCAAATAATGCATAGGATTCACTAAATTCCAACAATTTCACCCGGAAGGTAAGATTAAACACTAAATTAATAATCTACATTTAATATTTTAACAATATTGCTTCTTCAAATTTTCTACTTCTTTCTAAGTCTACGGATTTTTTTTTTCAAACCTTTTTATAAATGCTTTGGAATTAATGTTAATACTTTTTACATACATACATTTGGTAGCCGTCAAATATATTCAAATTTACAAATAAAATCAACAATCTTTGTACCAAATATTATTTTTTACACAAGTCACTTAGACGAATGGTTCTCTTCCTCATTTGATGTCCGATAAAGCATATTTTAAGCAATTTTCACAAAATAAAAATTAAATGTGATGAAATAAGACATGTTTTAATCGTTTACTGTTGGTTGTTTGACATCGAGTGAAGTTTTGAAATAAATAAATATTTTTGGTGTTTCATTCGTGTGGGTCGCAAAACGTCATCGAGACTACACAAAACATCAGCACATTGATAAGGAAGAAAAATATTTTTTAAAAACGTTTTTTAAATTATTTTTTTCAAAAATTGAAATTTTGCAATCAAACGGTAAATATGTTGTAATATATTCTAAATACTTTTATTTATTTATAAAAATAACGTAAAACCTTGATATAACTGACTAATAACTGAAGAGGGGGTGTTCTTTAACCCTTTCATTACGGCTCGGTTTGAATACAAATTATACTGTCAATTATAAAACTAGTATTTGAAGCATAAATGTGCTTATCTGGTATATTTTCATATATCACATTGGTTCTTGTATCCTTTAGCTATCAGATGATGCATAAAAAACTATTCTAAGAAATTAGCAAAACGATATATCACGTCAACCAATGTCAACGGTCGGGGAATCTTATGACGGCATATGCCGACAACCGATGCGAAAGGGTCAAAGCCGTAAGTTCTTTTTATAATATATTAAATAAAATGTACACTAAATGCGTCCATACACTTTGAGTTAACAAGTTAAACTGCAGTAGAGTTGCGTGAATCTTTGTCCAGCGTGGCAAACACCAGTGTCGAAACCTACGCGTTATCAAATGATATAACCCTTAATATAGGTGCAGTCTACGAGAAAGACGGCATTATGTCTCAAATTATAAAGCTAGATTTATCACGGCTGTTAAAAACTGTTTACGTAAACATTTGCAAAGACACTTAAGCATGCGACAACACTTACATTTACGCATGTTCAATATTAACAGGGTGTTTTTATTTTTTTACATTTTTGTCTGTTGTATATGAATTTGTTAAGCATAGGTCCTTTATATCAAGGTTTTACTGTACGATGAATCTGACAGTTCTATCAGAAACGTATGTAATGAATATTTATTGAAGCTGGGTACTAGAGTGTGGGAGATTTGAGATACTAGAGCACCGATTCGGAATTATTCTGGGTTGACTTTTGTGGATAAGAAGATTATTTTAATGGTCAATGTGCCGAGTTTCGTGATGTCTGGAGGAAGTGGGTGGGAGCGAGATAGGCTCTTGAGGTGTTTGGCGACAGGCGAGGCACACGGAAAGCAAAAATAGATAGACACTGAGCTCGGCAGCCACATGCGCAGCAATGGACCGCCATACCGACCGGTGGCCACTCGTTACTCACTACCGACACAGAGTGAAAAGAATGTAGCGAACCCTAAAGAGAGACCAGCGAAATTTGCGACCTTTCAATACGACCAAAAAACGATGCTGTTTTTGCCAAAACCAATGATGGTATTGTCCAAAATTTAGTTACATCAAAACTTGTATTGAAGTCTAAAAAACTCATATTTTCGACTGTGTTAAAAAATATACCAAAATTGAACTGTTTTATAATTTGCAACAACGTTTTTAGTTTAAAAAAACCGCAAATTTTCTCAAGTCTCTTATCATTATTAGTCCATGATAACTGATGCAACATAGAGATTTATAAATTCTAATAAAGCATGCGCAGGTATTGTTGATCCTGTAAGATTATTCTTTCAAATTTCTATACTTTGCTTATTTAATTATTTTTATTATTATTATCACTTATCGCCCATGTGCCCAAATGTTTTCAACGCACCATACGTTTTTTTTGTTTTCATTTTTTTTGTACATATGCCGTTTTTTCACTTACGCTAGTTTGTTTCAATTGCCCTTCGTCGGGCATTTTTTCACTTTGAAAATGATCGAATCGATCGTTTCAGAAAAGTAAGCAGTCAAATTTAATGTAAAAAAAACAACTAGTAGTTTTAATAAATTTTGATCGATATTAAATTGATAAGAAACCGTTGACATTTGGATACTTTTTTGAAATGGTCAATTCAATTGGGATCTCAATACAAGGAAAATGCGAAATTTACAATTGAAAAAAATGTTGAAATTTCATAGAAGTTAATAAATTTAAAATTAGTTATAAATGCAAATCTTTTGTATATATATATCGAGAAAGAATATCATGTTTTTTAAATAGTCTGGGAGCACCCTAAGTGTGGGAGAGTATAATTAATTATATAGATCGAAAGCCATCAATGGTAGCTGCGCTCAAGCTGCACATTGACAGTTAATAGAACTGTCGAGCACTGACCCATCATCCTGCCCACCTATTGATCCTTTCCGCAGTTGCCTTTCCCTTTTGAAGAGTAAAAAGAAAACCAGACGACTGAGTTCCGGAACCGATGACTCGGTACCGAAATGACGACGTCAGCTGGTGATGACGTCGGAGCACAACGGATTCCGACGCTAACGCTACAAAGGACCAATGTTCCGGGAACAATGAATCAGTCCCGAAATGACGACGTCAGCTGAATGGTGACGTCGGAGTATAAACTCGACTCCGGTCTTTGGACGATTCCTTAACGTCGGAATCCGTTGTGTACCGACGTCACCATCAGCTGACTGAATTTAGGGACCGAGTCTTCGGTCCCAGAGCACCATGGATGGCCACAATTGTTGTTATTCAGACGCCTACGAGAAAAACCTGACTTTGAGAGGCCTGACAAATTCGATATAATCTGTAAAAAATATATTTTTAGAATGTTATATTTGCTTCAATCAATTTACACAATTAATCAAATTTAAGCGTAAAAACCATCGAATTTGTCACATTTCCACTTAAAACCTATTTAAATATTACATGTTTAACTGTTGAACAATCGTTTTTTTTTAATTTAATGAAATAATTGAACTAACCTTAACTCATTTCGATACAGTTTCGTGACAGATAAAGGTAAATTTATATAGTCTAGTTCAGTGCTTCTTTATCAGATATATCATAAATAGTAAAAAAAAAAACTCGATTTAAGAGATCGCTGTTAAAAGTGAAAAGACAATTAATACGACTAAAACTAAATATTTTTTCAAAATTTTTAACAAAGATTGTTAACACAAAACGTGGAAAGTATTAAAAGATATTCGGCAGCTAATACAGTAGAAACATTAAAATGACATGAAAATTGGTGTTTTTTTTTTTGTTTTTGCCCGTCTTGTTTGTGCGGGGTACTACAGGCCAAGGGATTTTTTCTGGAAACCAAAAGGTTAAAAAATTTACACTATATAGGTAAACACTTTGTGATGTTGATTTTTGGATATCGATCAATTTTCATGTCAATTTTCTGTTAAATGTTGAGTGTTTGTGGTGTGGTGTAGAGGTTGTGGCACTCACGGCAGGAGAACTCTCTCTGGATGGGGGCCGGGCGCGGCTGCACGCCGATGAGCGCCTCGAGGGGCACGGGCGCGCGCGGCACGGACACGGCGTGCGGGGGCAGGTAGATGGGCTGCAGCATGCCGAACGTGCACTCCAGCGGGACCAGGCAGCGACACCCGCCATGGCACTGCAACAAGCACGACGTTTACAAGGTGTCACCACACACCACATGAGACAGTAGTCACTGTTCATCACGGCATCTGAGCACGGCGCTTACTTTATTTCGCGGGCAGATATTCTCCCTTCTGTGTCTTATAGGCCAAAGCCTATAAGACATGTTTAACAGAGCCCCTGCTATCTGCAGAATCCATTTCTCAACCTCACCATTTCCTTATCCATTCCCACGTATTTCGTGGTTAGCAACGTGTTATCAAAGAAGGCGATTCGAGACTCGCTGTAGTATAGTAACTTCGCAGCCTTAGACTGAGGTCTATTTGACATCTAACTGATGCACCTAGAATCACTGGAAGGCCATCAGCCACTCTCTAACAAGTAGCTTTTTGCGTGCGTCCAGTAACGGGTCCCCATCTAGGTCTCCAAAAACAGGACGGGACAGGGAGGGTTTTCACCAAGCAAGGTTCTATTGGGGATTGCCCCTCTGGAATTAGAGGTGCAGCGACGTGCTGCTTTATACCAACATCGTCGCGGTCGGGCTTCTAGGATCAATAGTCTCAGAGATTGTGTTTTGAGATCTGGAAAGAGGCGCCACAGGGGGCAAACTAGGGTGATCAATCGGGGTTAGAATATGAAGGATGTCGGAGGTGTACTCACGGTGAGGCCGCACCACTCGCAGCGGTAGCCCGTGAGGCACTCGGCGGCCCAGCACGCGCGCCGGCACGCCGCGCACTTGCTGCCCGCGGGCAAGTTGCCCTCGCGCCAGTGGTGGCGGTGCCGCACGTCCGCCAGCCGCACTGAGGGCACGTACGTCGCATTCTCCCTGCAGTCGGCTGCCGCGAAGTCCACACACTCTGCGTGTACGTAGTACTCGCAGACTGAAAAGAGAAAACACGTTAACCCAATCAAACGCCTTCTCCTCAAGATCAACTCGGGAGTTCCACAGGGCTCTATGCTGTTACCTACTCTTTTCCTTCTATAAGTCAATGATTTGCTACAATGCGCAAACAATCACTGCTATGCGAACGACGGCATTAAGAGTTAACATTTTCAAAAACCTCCCAATTATTCGTATCATTTTGCTCGTAGACTGGAAGCACTCAAAACACATTAACCCAATCATGCACTCTCTCGTCAAGATCAACTCAGGAGGAGTTCCACAGGGCTCTATGATGTTACCTACTCTTTTCCTTCTATAAGTCAATGATTTGCTACAATGCCCAAACATTCACTGCTATGCCAACCACGGCATTAAGAGTTCACATTTTCAAAAACCTCCGAATTATTCAGATCTTTTTTCTGCAAGGGAAAATCTAGAAGAGAAAATGAGCGTGTCCCTCGAAAGGGTTTAAAGATGGATTAACCTCAATCTCTAATTAAACGATCCACCCAATCATGCACCACAAAGACTGCTATGAATCCTGTATCTTTCAATGATTCTACTCTGCGCAACGCAACACATCTTGCCTCATCCAGCGTCCAACTCTGGTTGAGCTTCATTTAGCCTGTTTGTATGAACCGGTAATATTCTTCTGGTTGTTGGTTACTTAAAAAATACTATTCTTCGCACTATTCCCTTCATACTATATGGATCTCGTCTTCGCAACTGGCTTCATCTTCTTACATGATTCATGCATTCCATGCAGTCCCGGCTTTAGACCTTGCGGCGCCCTAGGGCATTTATTTTTCTGACGCCCCATATTGCTTATATTTGAAAAATGTTAGCAAGATTAGTTTCCCTCAGCCCTCCCAGCTTATTCGACACCCTGGGGCACCGACCCACTTCTCCGCCCCCTACAACCGGCACTGATTCAATGCGTCCTTGTTAGGTTGTCAGTACTTACTCATGCAGTGCAGGGAAGCTGTTTCATCCAGGCGCTTGCGGCAGACCGTGCAGAATTTCCGCTTGTGGTGAGCCGGCTCTGACCAGCAATGTGCCACTGGGTTCTGAAACAAAAGAAAAACCAAGGAAATTAGACACGCTTACTTGGACATTTACATGAAAAAATATATATTTAAGCTGTTGTGCAATTAAAAAAATGGTAAAACACGTGTGTGCATAATTTCCTCATAAAAAGGAGGTCTCAGTGCCTTCTTGCACCCTTTGTACTTTTTTTTATGTAATCGCATGCAGGAGAGCACAGTCGGTCAAGACTGCATGCGGGAAACGTGTGTTGTGTTCGTGTTTGTGTGTGGGTTGGGGAGATTGCAAGTGTATATTTATCTGTTTCTTAAAGAGATCCAGATTGTAGGAAGGAAGAAACACAGACGCTGGAAGAGCATTCCAAATCTTGCCGGTGGCATTAAGGAAGGAACTTTGGAAACTGCCAGTTCTTGGTTGACACACATTAACCGTGTATGGATGTTCGGCAAGTGTAAGACGAGTTTGTGGGTTGTAGGTGGGTGCAGGAGGAATTAGTTCTTTAAGTTCCGAAGAGCAGCGATCGTGTCAACCGACCACTCAATCACAAATGTGAGGAAAGCAGAGAAATGCACGAAAGACCGGGTTAATGGAGAAGTGGTTGCTATACAAATGAAAACATATCATTTCATAGGAATCACCCTCCTGATTATCCCGGGAAAAGTAGTTTTCCACATAATCTTGTCAAGAATAGAGCTACGAAGAATTTTTCATATATCAGCAGGGGTATATTAAAACTACCTTTTATTTAGGCACCAAGACTCTCATAAAATGTATTCGGAGGAGCAGCACACCTGATGAAATTCATCGAGAATGAAAAATAAGTATGTACAGAGACGTGTGTGGCGATTTTCTCATTTTCTTCGATATTTAGAGCGCCATTGTAGGGGCAATATCACATTCATCAACCCTTTAAAGCGGTAAAATTAACAAATCCAATGTATAGATATTATCCGAGGCTGTATACATCTAACTTCATACGGAGTGTTGGAATATTATTCAAGGTTAAGGAGGCACAGATTGTTTGTTCTTCCTAGAAGTAATAGTAACCTGCCAGAGACTATGCCGCTTGGGTGAGTGATTAGACTGTTCAATCATATCGCCTCGAATATTGATATATTCCACTTGAGAGAAGCCCAGTTTCAACATGAGCTCCACGAATTTATTTATCAAAATAATTTCGTGGAGTCTTCTGTTTAGCAAGCTTCGGGAATTTTTAATAATTGGTAATAATCATAAATACCTCTATTTATAAATTGTTTGTATTATATCTTATTTCAGGATCGTATTAAATAAAATTTGTAATGCTTCCGAATGAAATAAAATAAATAAAATTGAATTCCAAATCTGGCCTTGAAAATCTACGAAATTGTAGAGATTTTTTTTGCATAACATACTCTTATTATAAAGAGCTGGCAGAGGGCAGTTGCTAACTACTCCGAATTAGAAGCGGATATAGCCCAAGAATGAAATGATTTCGTGTTATTAGTTTATGTCATTACTAGTTTATATTAACTTTTTTAACCCTTTCGCATTGGCTGTCGGAATATGTCGTCATAAGATTCCCCGATCGTTGACATCGGTTGACGTAATATATCGTTTTGCTACTTTCTTAGAATATTTTTTTATGCATCATCTGATAGCTAAAGGATACAAGAACCAATGTGATTTATGAAAATATACCAAAATAAGTACATTTATGCTTCAAATACTAGTTTTATAATTGACAGTATAATCTGTATTCAAATCGAGCCGTAATGAAAAAGTTAAATTTGGTTTTATGATTTTATTGGGGCTCTTCAAAATTCTGAGGCCCCAAGCGCGCGCTCCTCTCGCCTATATATTAATCCGTCACTGCTTGTAAGGTCGTAGCCCTTTGCGCTTCCCTGCATGTTTGCCTAAGAGAATGCAAGAATGTTTAAAAAAAACTTTGAAATCGAAAATAATTGTGACGCTGAGCAAGTTTTCGCTGTCTCTCCCATGCTTTGGCCGTGTGACCTTAGTGGTGGCGCCTGCGCGCTGCCTCCGCCTTCCGCCCTGTTTGACAGATGCGAGAACGCAATGGAAAATGTCGAAAGGACGTATTACAACGTCCCGACATCTTCCATCTCAAAAACGAAACACTCGTGAAAAAAAAACACACTGTTTTGACTTCAATTTTAATGGTAAATCTATTACTATAACTCACTACCGGAAAGCATAAGAGAGCTTAAAGCGGAGGCATCCTTCAGAAGCAGACTCAAGACCCACCTTTTTACTCACAGAGGCAAAGAAGCGCTTTTGGAATGATCCATTCGGTCATAAAAGAGCGCTATACAAATACTAATATAATAATAATAATTACTATCAGACTATGTCCGTCAACTATTGAACGTACTCGTAGGACTAAAGGAAAAACATTATTCACAAAACAAGAATCCATAACAATATCCATAATTTCCATATTTCCAATCCATAATTTATCCGGTGGGTATAGCTCAATATCCGGTGGGTATAGCTCAATCGTCAAAGCGTTTGCTTTGCAAGCCAAAGATCGTTGGTTCGATCCCCGACGGAGATTAAAAAGAGAAGTATTTTTAATCGATTTTTGAGCTTTAAAATACCCCCGGTTGGTGTGAATTTGATCCCTCGCCCGTAAAATGCCAGTCATAACCTATTAATTAAAATTGGTGGTAGACGAAAGGCCACCCATTCATAGTAAATTCCTGAAATAATAAGGATGATGCGTGAATTTCGGGCTGTAGTCTATGAAGTTGGCCGATCAACACTCCACAGCGCTTAGCCATATGCACCATGGTAAGCGTCATATAATTCTACAGATGAAACTTCAAAACTACTATCACTATCTGTCGGTATTCTCCTCTTTGCGTTTACATAAAAATAAAATAAAAAAATAACTGGTATACACACAATCTACACCAATAAATACATGTAATTTAAAAATGGTTACGTATTGTAGTTATTTTGGCAAATTGCAATTTTCCGAGAGTTAGAAAATGAAAGTGAATAAAGTTGACTAAAATAATATTTGACGGCAAAAACCGTCTGATTTTCGGAATTTCAGTTTACAAACAACCGGTATGTTTCGGAATGACATTTAGGCATGTGTCTTTCCTCCGTCTTGATTTTTTCAAGGAGCAGATGCATGTACATTTTTATTTGCATGATATATTTATATTCTGGGCTATTTTCCGATCTCTTTGACCTTTTCTATGCCAAGCGGTTTTAGTATGGGGAGACCCCGAGGGCCGTCATTTTTTTGAAAAATCAAAAGCTATTTTTAAAATCGATGTATTATCGATAATTCTTGACAATACGTAGTAGCTAATTATTTCAACATGGCAGCAAGAGATGTCACTGTGTGTTCTATATTTTAAATTAACCAAAAAAACGGGACATATGATGACACAGAGGCTCAAACCAGAGCGAGAATACTCGCTCTTTTTCTATAGCCGGCCTGCTGGGCACGGCCAAGAATGCGAGTAATCTCGCTCTTGCACATAAGCGGTTAAAAACAACCGATTATTAATCAAACAAAAATATGCTTCGGACTAGCGGCGGTCTCTTCGAATCCTTGGACCTCTGCGCTGGAGGCCGTTGGAAACCACATACTATATGTTCTCATGTAGACCTTCGGGTCCAAAGATGTTTTGGACGGAGGAACGCACAATGGAAACTGACACTGAATTTATCAAATTTGCATATGGAAAATATAACATGTTTCCGAAGGCCAATTTTTGGGGAAAAAGAAAAAGAGTTAGATCATTGGTTACAAGCTGCAAAAAAAACCTTATTATTTAATTATTTTGACCTAAGAATTTTCTTTTCGCCCCCAGCACATATTTAGTAAAATTTTATGACCCTACTAATATCTCAATAAGTGTTCAGCGTATCGAATCACTTTAGAAGAAATGAATGCGAAAATAAAAAATAGTACGGAAATACTCGTAATTTTATTATTGAAATATCTGTTTGTTTTCATATCACTTTAACCCTTTCATTACGGCTCGGTTAAAAAACTATTATAAGAAAGTAGCAAAACGATATGTCACGGCTACCGATGACAACGGCAGGGGAATCTTACACGGCATATATCGGGTACCGATGCGAACATGTTAATATGCTTGTCTTCGAATATTTATATAAAAAATTACGTAAATTTTAATGATATATTTTCGCAATGTTTGGTGACCCCTGCACTAGATGGATGTGTAGTTCTATTTTTTAAAATTTCATTAAGCTTTTGTTCACGAAAGCATTAAATATATGAAGTAGAAACGATTTTTACAAACGGATAATTTTTTGAGTTGAACCTTAATGCTCTTGATATGTTTAAGTATACCTAGACAGGAATGTTTGCAGCAAGTGTTCGAGGACATGAGTTGTAGTTCTTAGGCTGAGCTAAAGAGGATTGCAGAGGATCGAGAAGAGTGGAGGTCAAGATGCATGATTTTGTTGCTGCAAACCAATACACCGGATTGATACTACTACTACGAAGAAGTATACCTTAGTTAGATTCATGATGACTTGATATACTACTCGTTATTTCGAAAATACTAAAAAATAACGGAAATTCGATTAGCTTTCTCCAAGCCGCGGCACAAATCTAACGTTGTGTCTAACTTGCAGGGTACCTCTACACGCAAACATTGATTGATTTCTTACCTTGATGAGGCTTGGTATGATGCTGGAGCAAGCCGTCACCACCTGGCTCACACAGCGCTCGTGCACTATGAAGTTGCACACTGAAACAAATGGAAAAAACATACATTACTTAAAAATCAAATCAAATTATCAATATCAAACATTTCGAAAAGAAAAAAAAAAACATTTCGAGAACCTTCTCGAAAGTGAAATTGAATCTGCCTTGGATCACGGCACTGTATGAAAATAAAAAAAACTCTTCAGATTTCCGTTTTACGCGGGCGTTTACTAGACACTGAGTATTTTTAGAGAGTTCCTCTGAAGATTTCGCTTTTATCCCATGATAAGCTTCATCGTAGATCGAAGCAACGACACCTGGCTTGGTAAGCAAGCGCTTTACCTCTAAGTCAAACCCATAAATCTATATTTTTCAAAGAAGTTAATTATAAGTTTCAAAGTATTGACTCTATGGTGTCGCCGAAAAGTTCGAATGAAAGACGATTTCCAAATACTGTTGTTCTATTCTAATTATCTAGGTTTTTTTTTATGTAAACACATACAGGAGAATACCGACAGATGGTGATAGTAATTCTGAAGTCTCATCTATGGAATTCTATGACGCTTACCATAGTTCATATGGCTAAGCACTGCTTATGGAG
This sequence comes from Glossosoma conforme, assembly GCA_022606575.1. Lineage (NCBI taxonomy): Eukaryota > Metazoa > Arthropoda > Insecta > Trichoptera > Glossosomatidae > Glossosoma > Glossosoma conforme. Next base: position 1,623,911 of record JAGTXR010000039.1, read on the forward strand.
TGTCGATCCGCCAACGTCATAGACTACACCCCGAGATTCACTTATCATCATTATTATTACAGGAATTTACTATGAATGGTTCGTCTTCACCAATTTTAATTAATAGGCTATGACTGGCATTTTACGGGTGAGGGATCAAATTCACACCAACCGGGGTACTTTAGAGCTCAGAAATCGATTAAAAGACCTTTTTTAATCTCCGTCGGGGATCAAACCCACGACCTTTGACTTGTAAAGCCAACGCTTTGACCACTGAGCTATACCCGCCGGCGATCCTATAAGATAACAAAATAAATCATGAAAACTGCAGGTTTGTTTTTCGTCTAAATTATTCCGTAGTAAAGAGTAACACTGTTTGTTATTTGCAGTTCTGAAGATGGATATTGTTATGGTGATAATGGATGGACGCTCAAAGTGCGCTGTGAGATTTTCTGTTCTCTCGCCTCCAGAGACTGCGGTACGTCTCTCTGGTCAAACAACGTGGAGAGTCAACAACCTCAAGCACAAAGAAAGGTCAGAGGTCGGCTGGTGTTGCCAGGTGGAGGCGGAATGCTCAGAGGGGGTAGGAAGAGATAATGCACTTTTGCACAAAAAAAAAACATTCGTCATTGCAAAACCCTTCACCGTTACTTTTTATATGATTAACTTGGTATTTTTTGAGCGATATTTTGATATATTTATAATCGTGTCGGAAACAACAGGGACAGATCCTGTCTGCTGTGGCGTTAGTGCCGGCCTTCATCAGGTCTTCCTGGGTGCAGCTACTCGGACACAGCGCACACTCCAGAAGGTGTGACAGGGTCTGCTCCACGCCGCAGTCACATTCAGTCGGTCTTTCATTTGTGTCCTTGTCTGCATACTCCGATCCGAAGTCTGTTAAGGGACCTACATATATTCTACCCTTGGTCGTGTTCAGGGGCTAGGTCATCTTTCGTGGCAATGCAAGTATTCCCCTCAGTTGCGCTTCTACACGTGTTCAGCCGCAGGGTGACCTCAGGTATCACCAGTTCCGTTATTGATAGTCGATATTTTGATTGTTGGAACCGATTCATTGAATAATACGAAAATTGAGTTTTCTTAACATGCCACTTTCTAGAACCAATTATTGCGTGAAAAAATGATGGAGTGTACACACTTGTGATCTGGGTACTGGGTAGAGAACTTTGGTAAGAAAAACTGACTTGGGATGGACGAGGAAAAGACAATGGCGGCTAACAGAACATTTTGGAAGTAGTTTGTGACAGCAATATGACGTAACGGTGATTAAAATATTTTAAATTATTTGATTTAGCATAAAATAATATATACTTTAAAATATTACATGTTCGGTAAATTTTATCACGAAACAACCACTACAAACATTTTATGGCTGATGATAAATGATTTACATTTTCTATATTAAAATAAGATAATTTGTGTATTTATTTAATTTTTGAAAAGTGAATGAAAATAATAGTGAATGCTAATACATAATATTAAAACACGATATACTATTAGACGTTATTTATGTCGTAAAACTTAGTGGAAATATGCTTGTAATTAATTAGACATCCAGTTAAAATGATATTTTTTTGTAAATTACATTTTTTAAATGTGTTTTATCTCCTAAAGGAGACCAAACGCAGAAGAACTCAAGTGGTGGATGCTGCCCAACGAATAGGCACACTCAAGTGGCAATGGGCAGGACATATCTGTGGATGAGACGACGGTCGACGGGGAAGAAAAGTATTGGAATGGCGCCCATGAACTGGCAAACGAAGCGTTGGCCGACCCCCCGCAAGATGGACTGACGACATAAGAAAAATAGCGGGAGTGACCTGGATGCGGAAGGCGGAGGATCGAAGAGGATGGAGACTCATGCGGGAGGCCTACGTTCAACAGTGGACGGATACAGGCTAATTATGAAGGAGACCAAAATATAAAATTGATAAAAAAATATTTTGATATAAATCTAAATAAAAATACAATTATGTAGTATTTTTAGTTAATAACTTAGACTTTATTAATGACACCTAACAATCCATTGTAAAGAGACGTAAAGTATGTAAAGAAAAATAAATTTATACTTTTTATTGTCTACGTACATGTATATTTCAGGACAATTAAATTGACACAATATTCCTAGTATTATTACTTTTGTGTACATATTGTATGTTTATGTACAAGAAAAATAAATTAAATGAGTGAAAAAAAATTGGCGTGAAATATGTATGTAATGTTATATTATGAAATCATGGTTGGGTGAAAGCCCCAACTGGGATTGCAATCTCGGCTGTTGCGAGGGTGGGGGGTAGTGGTGGGGTCGGGGCCGGGCTCTGACGTCACGGGCTCGCGTGACGTCAGAGGTGCACAAGCGGGACGCCGACCCAGTTCCCGATCCCCGCCCGGACATGAACGGGAACATGCAATCCACTTCAGATCTCTGGAAACCGACACGATCAGAGAAACAGGCGTGGCACTCACACATCGAATATTGAACTTTGCGTTCCAGATAGGTACAACCGTGCTAGTAGTTTCATTCATTGTTTTCCACTTCAGGTAGTACATGATAGTTTTGCGTTGGATAATGTTAGGTTGGGTCGCTTAGTCTTCTGCCACTGCTCAACTCAAAAATTGTATCCCGTAAAGGCTATGTACAAAATTCCTTCCTAAAAATCACCAATAAACTTTCGAATAATTTTTCAACATTATTACCTCCGTCATATAATCAGAAACTCTTGAAGCAGATCAATATACAATCGCAATCTTCCAAGCCCTTATTCAAACAATGCAAATTCTTTTCCGCATGCAGCGTTCAGTTGCCTTGATTAAACGTTATTTATTTTCAATTTAATTTATTTATTTTAATTATTACAGAAACATTACTAATTTTGGCTAGGCTTATCTCAAGAGGAATATATAAATATTCGAGGCGATATGGTAGAACAGTCTGATCACTCTCCCAAGAGGCATAGTCTCTGGTAGATAAGTATTACTTCTAGGAAGAACAAACAATCTGTGCCTCTTTATCCTTAAATAATTGTCAGGGACAATCAAACCGATTTCCAACAAAATATCAGGATTTCTGAACACGCCGCGCACTAGCCGAAAAAATGCACACACAAGCACAGATATCTTCTAGTTCTCAACTCATTGTATCCCAACATACCCTGTATAAAGTTAGATGGGTACAGCCACGGATAATATCCATACATCCTCATGTAAAGAAACGTCAAATATGAACGTCACTGCAATGCTTTAAACAGGCTTTTATGTTCTCCTGCTTGAATTGAATTTAAAAAATCATAATCTCCAGTAATTTTGCAAACTTGTATTTCTACAACATTAAGTAATACTTAATAGAATAATAAAAAAATACACTTTCGTCTCGTCATTTAATATACAAGTATAATAATAGACAACAACTCATATGAACAGATGCATAAGGGTAAATCTGTGTCAAATAAATAAATGATAGTTGGAATCTGAAGGGAACAAAAAAATTATCCAAACAATGACGATTTCAAAACTTAAAAGTTTTTATTATCCACGTTATAATCCATAAAGACCATCGTTCAACCCTGGATACGCGTAAGACGAAAGAATCGCAGTGAACAGTGGTTGAAACCAACTTGAGTGAAGATGTTGACATATTTAGTGTAATATTGCTTCAGACTCAGTGTTAGTGTTGATGAAGGCGAAATGTTAGACGTTTGATTTTGTGACAATAATGCCGCGTTATTTGTGGGTCAACCATGATTTACTTTTATGACAGGGTTTTTGTTGTTACAAGTCAACTATTTGCATTGAGTCTCCTAACGCTTGTTCCGAGTGCGAGGTCATTGACACTAAATGTGTCAATACATTTACAGGGCCACACTTATATGTAAATACTTCAATAATTAATTAAAATGTAAAATATTTTGTAATGTTATTGAAGGAAATAAATAAATAATTGAAATAATAAAATTTAATAATTATGTTACAAATCGTATGCAATCCTAAATTTAATTGATATCAAGTATTTTTAGCATTTTTACACTAGTAATAAAGATATTATTTCTATTTAATTATCGTTATAGAGTATTTACCCTATTTTAAAATAATAAGTTTCAAACAAAAACATGCTAAAAAGAGACGAAAATACAAAATCAGTTCCAAATACATAATGTTTCGTGTAGATGTTTGCTTTGCGTGTAATTTCACAATAATAAATTACAACAGAACCTGATTAATTTGAACTTGCAAGGAACACAACAAATATATATGAATAAGCGCACGCTTAAATTTTTCAGGTTATATTGCAATTTGTTTTTGCCTTTTGAGGAATCGATCCCATTTTTGTTATTACGTAGAAAGTTCGCTCAAGAGAAAGGACGAAGAGTAAAGCGCTCGCTTACAGTATCAGTCGTAAGTTTCATCGTAATGAAGCTCAAAATTAAATTGATTTTCAAATTCCACTGGTAAAAATTTCCTTTTGTCCAAATTTATGCTGTTGACAAGTCCAGTAATTAACACTAATTTAAAGTGTGATCTCTTACAGATACAGGACAATTTCGTGAATGTCGCGCTGTCGTATTTTGCTGTAAATGGTGAGCAATCACCAAAATGGCAAGCAGCAAATTAATCTGCAGACAGGATGTCTCCTTCACAGCCTTTTGCTGTTCTACAAAATCGTTCATATAAAAAATAACGTCATTCTATTCCGTGTCGTAATGGAACACCAAAATTTCAGTTATTTTGTTGAAAATTCATAACTGCCTATAAATATCGTTTTAAATATCGGTTATTTTATATAAAATTAAGCAGCGCACATGTGTCGATGCTATTACATATAAACAAACAGAATATTTAAGTCTAAAATGTTTAAGTGTAATCTATTATACATATAAATATTGCATAAACTAGTCTTAAGTTTTTTTCTTACTATTGGGAAGATAACACAATGCGAAACTGTCCAGTCAAAAAATCAAATTCATAAAATAAATTTAATGTTATCGGATCAATAATCCACATACAGAGCGCTTAGCCATTAATTAAAAGGCAAGTAACATCTTAAGTAGAATCTTATTAAGGTCTGATGTGTTGTTTTGTATGCGTTTACATAAAAAAAAATATTATGAAGTGATGCGAAAAGTAAGGACAAAGATCGCTTAGAGGAGAGAGAACGGTCGTCGGTCGGTGTGTTGGTGCGGAGGGGGCGGAGTGGGCTGGTCTCTGACGTCACGGGTCGCGGATGACGTCAGCGCTGCAGGACAGCGACCCAGTTAGGAGCCGCCGCCCAGAGTTGGTCCTCGGGAGCACCGATCCAACATCCAGGACCCCCGAAGGCATTTTTAAAAATGTAAACACATACAAGAGATCACTAGCACTCGTACGCAGAGACATTCCTTGATTGACTTACGGGTAGCGAACTTAACAAACAAATCTACAGAAAATATTATATTTATGCCATTTCTCTCATTTATATCAGAGAAAAAACACCGCGGACGCTGGGATTCAAACTCGAACCGTTTGCAAGCCCAATGTTAGGTCTGTACTCAAACGTAAGCTCACGGTCATTTGCTCTGCACGCTGACTCGAGAAATTAACGCATATTATACTCTGTATTATTGATATGCATTATTTTTATAGATGTCGCTTTGGTGGAAGGACGGGGTTAATAACTCTCCAAGGATGAACGTACCCAGCCTTCCCGCATCGTCCATTTTTACAGGGACTCATTTTGAATAGGTGTATTCACGAGACAAAATACGTGTTATACTGTCGTTAATTATGGATTCCATTGAGAATTGTAATCTTATTTTGACAGGCGCAGTCAGAAAGCAGGAAAAACTGTGCAATAAAAGCCTGAGTGTGACGAAAATCCAAGTGTCGATCTTCTTCCATCCAACAGAAGATATTGTCGGTAAAATAAAATAAAAACGTGAAAATCTCTCCATTTAGAACTCATGATAAGAGTATGTGATACTCCAGGTCATTCTTTCCATTTATCATGTATGTAAATTATTCTCCAGAACTATGACTAATAAGGTTTATTTGACAAACTACCTGACCTCAAGCGCAAGCTGGAGTTAAGAAATTATTAAAAATTTTATTCTTAGCTACAAGTTGAAGCAAATCATACAGTAATCCGAAGAATATGACCAGCCACTCTGCCTTTTTTTTTCACTTAAGAAAAATGTAGAAAAAAATATATAGTTGCGTATTGTACCCTGCAAGTTACACACAAGGTTAGAATATACGTCTGAGAAATAGTTGAAAACGTAGGAGCCTATTCCATGTCAGCCTCGTTAACCGCTATTGTAGCCCCGACGATTTCTCTGATGAAGTTTAACAGCAAGGGACCGTCAGAACAAAGCAGCAATTCAGGAAAATCCTCCCAAGAAATGGTAGAGACTCCCAGGCGACAACACAGAATGCGTATCCTGTTCTCATGGATGATGCACTACACGAGAGTGTCTTACCGTCTGTTGCATGCCTGGATCACATGGACATGCGTCGCAAGAAGAGAGGCCAAATTCTTTTTAGGAATTTTCTGAAAATTCCGTGTCCGCTAAACGCTTGAGTGAGATGAAAGTCCATGGAGTTTGTATTTTTCCACGTCAATAAGTGTTCGATGGATGTAAAGAAAGACTTGGTTATTCCTCCCGAGGTTGATTCTTGATATGCTGTATTCCAGCCACTCTGCCTTGCATTTGATGATTACTATCAGCAGCGTAGCGAAATACAATCAAACGATAATAACGATTCGCATAGTGAATGCAACCTTCTAGAAATATAGTTATCTTATCAATATTTTAGAAATGCACCAAAAATGTGTGTACATACATACTACTAAACCGACGATAATTTCTCAATTGCACACATCTCTCGATAGATGGCAGTCGTTATTTATAGCATTTAATAATGTATCAAAATAAATTTTCCAGAGCTCTCAGCCGACTGCTCCTTTCCCTGCGCCGTTTCACCGGATCAATTAATTTTATTCGTTTAACAAAGTCCATAATGTATAATTTAGTATAGTCGGTGCACGTGTGTGGATTATATTTATAGGTCTTTGAGAGTTTTATGCCAAGTCGCGATGTTCCCGGGCGCTTGAAACGTCAAACACTGCGAATGGGTTAATATTGCGAAGGACTCCAGATTTAATATTACGAATTACGCTATATAATTCCGTACTCAAGACATTACATATATGTGTTAATAATAAGTAGGTCAACCAATGCTGGGGGAGATGTGGTAATAATCCACGCAAATGGAATAATAATATAAATAGTCAATGAGCGTATCACTGAATTTATATCTCGCATCATTGCCGAAGAGAGAACAATATTTTTAAGTTGATAATTACCTGAAAAACAGTTAGTTGGCTCATTTATTCCCAGTAAAAAAAAATAGTTACACTATTTATATTCTCAAAACAACATCGTTTTTTTTAATGATTTTAAATACAGGCTCATTCCGTCATTCGTAATAGTACGTATCCGGGTATCGTATCAAATTTTGGATGAAACTGTTGCTTACTTGCGTTTAAAAAATGATTTGAAGATACTCGATAAAATGGGGTATTTTTGTCATATTTAACCCTTTTGTTACGGCTCGGTGGAATACAAATTATACTGTCAATACGGTGTGAATTTTGCAAAACATTTTTTTTTGGCTTAAAACTAGTATTTGAAGCATAAATGTACTTATCTGACCTATTTTCATATATGACATTGATTCTTCTATCCTTGAGCTATCAGATGATGCATAAAAAACTATTATATTTAAGTTCATTATGTAACTTCATACATGTGGTGGCATTCACACATGTGACTTATAGAAAAATCGCTCCTGTGACGAAACCTATCGATATTTATTAACATGCTTTACAGATTCCTGTAAATAATACATATAGGTTGATAAAGGGAATGACTGCACTTCCAATTTCCTACAGTTGATGTCACAATGAGTACTGAAAGTAGCAAAAAGATACATCACGTCAACCGATGTCAACGGTCGGGGAATCTTTGACGGCATATGCCGACAACCGATTCGAAAGGGTTAAAACATAAAGATGCAACGGCTTCCCAAACAAACATTTATGTGTTGTTACCTGAATAATGGCAATTGCACCTTTATCACATGTCACATCCATTGAAGACTCGCGTGTATTCAGACCAAACAAATATTTGCACATTATATCTTCACTACTTCGAATTTGCTTAGCATTATCTACGTTATCTGAAAATTTCCTAGGAATTCGGTGTAAACGCCGCAGGCTTGGCAGGTTTAAACAAAACTATAAGTAGTCGTTTCTCATCCATTCAGTCTATAGTTTGGTTCGAGACCCGAGTGGTACTTACAAAAATAAATAGACTGTCGGAAAGTAATAATATTAAGCTTGTGAATAAATGAAGACTGATTGAATAATAATCAAAATATACATACTTTGAATATATACTATAGCGACATCTATCGTACGATGATAACAATGATATAAATACTAGTTTCAACGCGAGTCGGTCTAGGCATAGAAATGGCGCAGTTTGCCGAGCGGTATGAATACCTGGGCATAGTTGGTTTCCAAGGTCCGCGGTTCGCATCCCGCTTCTGCCGTTATTTTTGTGCTTGGATTGACACGTTGAAAAAAGAACTTTATGTATAGTATATGTATATTTAATTAATAAAACTATTTACACTAAATTGTCATTCTTTCTCGTGTTCTAGTTATATCGTATATAGTTATCGTTTGGTCGTAATAAATACAAATAAAAAATCACATATATAGTATTTACAAAGATAATCTTGTTCCATTATCTTCTTCGTAATATCAATCTGGTGGATTTGCTTGCAGCAACAGAATCTTGCATCTCAATCTCCACTTCTCTCGGTCTTCCGCAACCCTCTTCAGCTCAGCATAAGAGCTACAACTCATGTCTTCGGAACACTTGGTGCAAATACACCCGTCTAGGGCGCCCTCTACAGTTTCGACCCTCAACCATCCTCCACAATATCGTGAAGAAGACCATCGTGGCGTATGATGTGACCGATCCATCGGGCTCGCCTCTCTGAGATGGTTCTTATTAGGTGCCTATATTCCTTGATTATCCTGAGAACCTCATTGTTCGTGACGTGTTCTCTCCAGGAAATTACGAGAATTCTTCTGTATGTCCACATCTCAAAGGCCTCTAGACTTTTTTATCACTTTCAGATAACCACCATGTCTCACAGCCGTACATCAATATGCTCTAAACAAATGTTTTGGCAAGTTGCTTGCGGAGCTTTAAATTAGTATTTTTTGACTTAAGATTTTTTTTGTTGTTGTTGCATTATACCATCAACATATTTTGGATAACTTAATTAAAAGCATATATGTCAAATTATCCGAGTGACAATACTTTAACTTTTATTTTACCAAAATTGGACAGTTATTTTTATATCTATTTATATTTTAGAATGTGTACTAAATAAGTGATTTTATAAATCATTAGACGTTCTATTAATACTTGGACATTCTTTATTTTATAAATCTATCATAAGCAAATAAAATATTTACATTTGGTTTAAATGGCATTCACGAGCCGTACAAGGAGAACCGACAATATAAAATGTAATATGATTCCTCAAGATGTGCTGTAATCTCTTATCTTCCATGCAAACAAGTAAAAGACCAGTTGATAACAAAGGCAGCGAAACAGGCTTTCGTCAGTATCAGTTTCATGTTTTAAGCTAGTCATTTCATAAAATGAGTTACATAATGTGTTTATTCGTTTAATATACATGCTAACCGATAAAACTTTTTTGAGTAGAATTTTTGTATAGGTTAAAGAGGCCGTTTGCTAATACGTGTAGTATGAAGCGAAAATATCCATCGAGTTCATGTAACGACAACGTGCAAAAAGAAAAAAAAAATCTTACATACACCTATACGAACACACAGTATAGTACAAGTAGTGTCTTAGTCCTGTGGCCGACGGGTATATACAGGTATATCAATGGTCAACGCGTTTGCTTTGCAAGCCAAAGGTCGTGGGTTCGATCTCCAACGGAGGTTAAAAAAGAGATTTTAAATCGATTTCTGAGCTCTAAAATACCCCGGTTGGTGTGAATTTGATCCCTCACCGTAAAATGCCAGTCATAGGCTATTAATAAAAATTGGTGGTAGACGAAAGTCGTCCCGTGAAGACTACCCATTGATAGTTAATACCTGTAATAATAATGATGATGCTTGAATCTCGGGCTGTCGACGACGTTGGCGGATCAACAATCCACATGCAGCGCTAAGCCATATGCACCATGTTTAGCGTCATATAATACCACAGATGAGACTTGATAACTATCACCATCTGTCGGTATTCTCCTGTATGTGTTTACATAAAAATAAAAACTCGTATACGAACACACAGTATAGCTATCAGATGATGCATAAAAAACTATTATATTTGACAAACGTTCATTTTATGACTTCATACATGTGGTGGCATTGACACATGTGGTTTACAGGAAAATCGCTCCTGTGACTAAACCTAACGATATTTATTTACATGCTTTTGAATAATACATGTAGGTTGATGAATGGAATGACTGCAGTACCAAGATCCTACCGTAGATATCACAATGAGCACTGAAAGTAGCAAAACGATATATTACGTAAACCGATGTCAACGGTCGGAGAATCTTTGATGGCATATGCCGACAACCGATGCGAAAGGGTTAACAAAGATTATTTTATGTAACAGTTAACAGAGATATGTACAAGGATAACATTCCAAAAACAGTCCGTGTTGTTAAGGATAGAGCTTAAAAAGTAGTTCACTGTATGACAAGTCGACGTATGACAACTGTGAACGAATGCTTAGAAATTTTATTATGACGTTAGGTTATGTGGACGCGATTGCCTATATTCAAGGCGTAAAAATAAAATACTGAAATTAAAATGTTAAATGAAATTTATTACACTAGTTTACCCTATTGTTTTTTCCTAGATAATTTTCACGGGATAGTTTTAAATTGACATTATTTTGAGGCACATATTTTTTTGTTATATTTTCTCGAGTCTCAAATTTGGCAAGGAATCCTGCACCTGTAGCGCTTCAGCGCCATCTGCTCCCCACCTACACCATTCATAATACGGGCCGTAGGATTCAAAAACGTGACATTGCCGGCGGGCTGGGCTAAGAGGTAAAGCGCTTGCTTACCATACTAAAGTCATGGGTTCAATATACAAAAATTTTTTATAAATTCCTATCTCAATAACAAATACCCTTGGTTAGTATGAAATCGAGCCTTCACCTGGAAAATGCCAGTTAATCAAAATCTATGGTAGAAAAAAATCTTCCTGTGAACGTCATCCATTCATAGTGATTCGTTAACTGCCTGGAATACAGCATATCAAGAATCAACCTTGGGAGGAATAACCAAGTCTTTCTTTACATCCATCAAACACTTATTGACGTGGAAAAAGACGAACTCCATAGACTTTCATCTCACTCAACGTTTACCGGGCACGGAATATTCAGAGAATTACTATAAGGTTTGGCCTCTCTTCTTGCGACGCATGTCCATGCGATCCAGCCATTCAACAGACGGTGAGACACTCTCTCATTGAGTGCATCATCCATGAGAACAGGAGACGCATTCTGTGTTGTCGCCTGTGAGTCTCTACCATTTCTTGGGAGGATTTACCTGAATTTCTGCTTAGTTCTGACGGTCCCTTGCTGTTAAACTTCATCAGGGAAATCGTCGGGGCTACAAGAGCGGTTAACGAGGCTGACATGGAATAGGGTCTTACGTTCTTCAACTATTTCTCAGACGTATATTCTAACCTTGTGTAACTTGCAGGGTACAATACGCAACAATATAATTATTATTTTTCTATATTTTTTTAAGTAAAAAAAATGAATAAAAAAAATAATCAGAGTGAGTCTCTCAAAAAATTTAAGATGGAAGAATGGCGGATTATAATCTATTGGCGTAAGCAAGTTGGTAGTGACTCTCCACATGCAGCGCTTGATTAACTTTAAAATGACAATCGACATATAATTTGCAGATGAGATTTCACCATTAATAGTTTTCGGTATTATGTTGTTAGTTTTAACATAAACAAAATACTTGCATCGCCTACTTATCTCGATAAATCGAATATTAATCCTTTCGCATCGGTAGCCAATATATGCCGTCCAAGATTCCCCTACCGTTGACACCGATAGCCGTGATATATCGTTTTGCTATTTTCAGCACTCATTGTGACATCTACGGTAGGAACTTGGTACTGCAGTCATTCCATTTATCAACCTACATGTATTATTCACAGGAATATGTAAAGCATGTACATAAATATCGTTAGGTTTAGTAGTCACAGGAGCGATTTTTCTGTAAGCCCCATGTGTCAATACCACCACATGTATAAAGTTATATAATGAACGTTTGTCAAATAGAATAGTTTTTTATGCATCATCTGATAGCTAAAGGATACAAGAACCAATGTGATAAATAAAAATAGGTCAGATAAGTACATTTATGCTTCAAATACTAGTTTTAAGCAAAAGAAAAATGTTTCGAAAAATTCTCGCCGTATTGACAGTATAATTTGTATTCCACCGAGCTGTAACGAAAGCGTTAACAAAAATTATATTTTCATATTGAAATCACAAAAATATCAAAACGAATGGAAAAACTATTTAAATATTTTTTAAAATAACTACACGCGATTGTGAATATTTAATTGATTTTATGATCAGACACAATACTCGTATATGAGTTTTGCTCAATGTGCACTTGAAAAACTGTAAATGTTATTTTTCAGTTAGCTTCGATACTGAAAGCCGTGTTATTATACGTACGCACAAAGTTGGGTGATTTCTTAGTATTGATTTTCTTAACTCGCATTAAAGTAAGTTTTAGTAATTATATTGAATATATTTTCATATAAATATAACACACTATGCTTCATTTGTAGAATGACTACAATAAAATGTATGCAATCTTTAATTTTCTTTTGAATGGTTAATTGTGTGAATGATAGTGTACGTATGGGTTTTTTTTTGTTATCGATTATTATTATTTATTGTCAGAGGCGGTGAATCAACAGTCGCGGTCGCTCGTGAATGGATCGCTCGGCGGCGTCCTCCACTCCGGGGCGAAGGCCGCTCGATACAAAAACGAAATTCATGTAAACACGCCACGACAGTCGACCTCAACTGGCACACTATGGGACACACCACACACAAGCACACCCCACTCCCTCTGTCTACCTTAAAAGTTACGAATCTAATATTTAAAATATAAAAATACATGCATTTTTATAAGCATCGTTATATACGCTGCCATCTACCGTACGTCGCACGTCTTGTCGAATATGAAAGCCCCGCCTCCTTTCCACGTTTGAATCCTATAGATATCATTGCGCAAACAACACTTACAAAAAAATACAATTCAAATGTGTTTTTAATTTTAAGTCAGCATATAATAATATGCCGTCTAAAAATTGTTACATTCTTTGGTTTGCCAGATACTACCAGATCGAAGAGATGCTGTGAACGATTCCCTTAATGTTTGCTCGCTGGATTCCCTTAATGTAAATGACACCCAGTCAACGCTTGTCGAGATGTAGATAGGTCACTCACGTGTGTCAGACTATTTAGACTTAGTGCGACAAGAGTATCAGATATATCGTCGTACAGATCACTGAAAGTAGTGGACTGCAGAAGAAACTTGCTTCCCATCTTAGAAATGCTAGAGCGTTTTTTAATTTCATGTGTTTTTTTCGAGAATCGCAGCTATATATGATCAAAATAAAGTAACGACTATATTACGCTTGTATCATCCTCATTCTTATTTACGAATGATGATAAAGATAAATCGATCTTACAAAATATATAAATATTTCGTATCTTGTTTTAACAAGAATCACACTGAGCACTTGCTGGAAGACCACAGTTTTGCCCTCAATGAAGGCTTCATCAGTCCCAACGAGTATAAGCATACTGACGTGTAAACATATTTTTGAGTAGGAAGGGGATGGGTGGAGCTTAGGAAAGTTAAGGGACACTGCAGTTTTTCAGCAAGTGATTAAACAGTACCCAGTGTCCATGTAAGGTACGAAATACTTATATATTTAACATTAAAATGCATTTTGAAGTGAATGCTAAAAATATAATAAACATAAATTGTAAAAAAGTCATTTTGATTATAAGCTTCTCGTGGGTTCAAACCTAAGGTCTCTCGCATGCCAGGCGAGCGTTTTGCTTTTAGGTTATACCCTCAGATGGGTTGAGCATAGAGAATATGTTGACGTTCACTGCATTAGCTGTCTTCAGGCCGGTTCGCAGCTAAATCATTAGCAGAGCCTTGACCTTAGAGCGGTTTCCGCGCGCACGTAGGCCGCAGGTGCTGCGAGACGGTCAGCGAGCGACTGCCGACCAGCATTTCTTATTCATGTTATGTAACGGGGGCTGGAGGGCGACTTCTTCACGTGATGCGATGATATAACGTGCATTGCCGACGGGCGCGGCACGGCATGCGAAGCGAAACACGGCGATCTCATGCTGAACCAATGCACAACACGAAGGCTTTTTGAAATATTCTCGACATTATCGACATTAAGTGCAAAAGAAACATTGTCGTGTAGCGGGAAAATTCTTGCACTTGAAAGGAAAACAATTCATCTGAAGATGTTTACAGTGAAAATAATGCATTTATAATGGTCAAACATTGAGTGACTCGTTCGTGGAGGAATGCACCTGGTCAGTGCCGATTTTAGGGGGTGACGAAGTGGGTCGGTGCCCCAGGGCGTCGAATAAACTAAAGGCGCCGAGGGCAACCAGTCTTTCTTATAAATTTTTAAGTACAAACAATATGGTGCAATAGAAAATAATGCCCTGAGGCGTCGAAGGGTCTAAAGCCGGTACTGCACCTGGTGTAAGAAAACTGATACAACTGACGAAGTACTCGATTTACTATGATACAAGATTGTTCATTGAATTTAAAAAATAGTTCTGAAGCTCGTGAGATATTACTTGAATGGATGCGCATGATTTTACATAAATTTTTGGATATGAGAACATTTTGCGCGTGCTGGATGCCGCGTTTGTTACCGATTGACCAAAAGTGCATACAGTTCATAGAAGCTAAAGTAAAGTGTAAAGATCAAGTAATAGTATGAATAAATTAGTTTTTACATTTCACATACAAGTATGTTAAAGATACCATTTTGTCCGTGAAAGTTTTTTTTTTGTACAATTTAAGCCGATAAAAAAATATAACAGCTCTCGTATAAAAAACACAATGTTGTGAATGAAAACGCGACGTATTTTGGCTTCGTCGAGTTTTAATTATCTCATTTTATTGTAGAAGTTATGAGGTTTTTTCAAGAATAATCCATCGAATACTCGTAAAAAATACATGAATCACTTTACATTAGTAATCCATAAGTTGGTGTGATACCGACTGCGTTTGCAAATACCCATTCATACGTTATAATACGTATTTTACTAGCCGTATATTTCACACTGTGATACATTTATCCGTTCGTCGATAGTGGATGTGAAATCGGTAATTTGTTTATTATATAACGACAATTATTGAAATGTACAAGTTGTTGCGAATTTCTTCATATTTTTTTGTCATCTTCAGCTCGGCATATTAAGTGCAGTTCATGTCTTCGAACACTCGTTTAAAGTATTCTCTCGTTTAGGGTTCTTATTTTAGCCTCAATCATTAGGTTCGCTTATGTGAATTAGTTTTTACTAGATAAACCTCGAAATTAACATTGTCAAGGAATATCCGAATACTACCGCATTCCAAAATTTATTTTTTAAATTAAGCAGCATGCTAGCACTACATATAGATGCTTATAAATATATACATAATTAAATTGTCCAACCAGGATTTCATAAAGACACCCATTTTTTAAAACTCACTACTCGTTAAAATTTCAATTAAAATGTTGAAACATAGCAATCCTGTTTGATTTCTGAATAGAGTCTAAATGGATAAATTCGTTAGTATTGTGACTTTTTGTCTTTTCCATTTCCAGAATTAAATACACATTGTTAAGTAAACAAAGCCATAAAACATAAATATCGGGAAACTGTTTAAATATAGCAATACCACATTATTCTAAAAATAACACAAATCGCTCTGAATTTGAATATTCTTCAGTGACCTCTCTCTCTCCAGGAGATCCAGAATTCTATAAACATTTAGAGCCATCAATAAAACATTACTACACAAAAACGATGTTAATATTATAAGTGATTATTTTTTTAATTAAAATAATAACAAAACAAATATAATTGATTTTTGTAAATAATTTCAAAATTACTGAATTTACAATAGTTTTGAATTGAGGATTTTCACTTTTGAAAACAGTTTTTCGGCGGTATTTTTCAAATTAAAAAAGTATAAATTTAAGAAAACTTAACAATTTTTTTATAATTATTTTCTCTTTAAAAAGTCAATGCCATTACCAGGAGAAGAAAAATGTTTAAATGTACTCGAATCGCATTAAGAAACCGTATTGCAATTGGATTGAATTAGATATGCGATACTCTGCAGAAACCAATTGGAATGTAAAACAATGAATAACTACGATATCACTTATATACTTATGTGAAACGTAAATCTTAAATTATTCTAGAACACCACGGTGGAAAAGAAATGAGCGTTTAAGTACAGCAAAGAGTATTTTTCTATTGTCAAAAGTAATGGAGTAAAAACAAATTGGCGAAATTGAATGAATGATTTCGATACTTGTGAAAATACATACAGTTATGCAGTTTCTTTAATATTAAAATGATCCGAAATATAATGTTAAGATATTTTTCTAAGATAATAGTCAGGATCGGTTTCTCGGATCAAAATGCAGCCGCGAAGTCCCGATTCTATAAATAGCCCGAATTGCTCTAAAATCGAACACCGCCTCGATGGCCTCTCCCGGCCTTCCAGCAGGATTGGCGGCAAGGACTCCTCTGACGTGCGACACACACACAGCAGCAGGAGGACATACACACAGAGGCGAGCTATTTTTAGATGCGGCGATGTAGGTCGCGCGGGGGGCCGTGAATGGAGGTGCATCGACCCCGCCGTGACCCACATCGACGCTCATTGATCAGCGCAGGTGCGAGCCCGGACCAGGACCGGAGCAACAATGAACCGGCAGCCCGAGAGGGGGTCCCAGGGGGCCTCCTCATCCCGCTGCCACCCACCAGGCGCCACCCCCTTGCACTCGTTCTAAAAATAGACACTTTTCGTTCAACACGCACCAACCAAAGTGTTACGGTCTCGGGTACGTCTGGAAGGATGCGGCAGCTGAGGACCATGTTACCATGTTACTATGTCGTGCGGTCGGCCTTGGAACTTAAGGTCTAGTTCACATTAGCAGTTGCGTTTGTGAATCGCATGCTGATCTTCTTCGTATCATACTAACCGCACACCTCACCGGTTTGTACCGCTCCGCATACGAAACTGCGAGTGTGAACTAAGGCTAATGATTGCTAACTAAGTCTTGAATCTAGTACGTTCTGCAATAATGACCCATGCAACTTAAGACATGAACAGTAATACATACTTTATGTTTAAAATACTCTATATTTGGAGCATATTAACATGGCAAATTGCCGTTTAACAGTTCTATAAACTCAAATTATCTTATGCCTTGTATCAGAATACCTGTATCTTGGACGTCCACATGGGAACATATATTTCAAATTTAAAATATTCACAATTAAAGTATATTATGTATTGCACTCATCAGCGAATTAGTCTAACATGAAAGCATAATAAACTGAAATCAAGAATGAAACGTGAGCGCTTCGAACGCGTGGCGGCATAGGGGGAGAATGTTTAAGGGGTAACACGAAGGGGGTTGCACCCACTTGCAGTCGATCTAAAAATAGACGCATTTCGTTCCAGTCTCAGGTAGGTCTGGAAGGCTGAGATTCCACATCTTTGGAGTAGGTTGCCAGCCTTGAATATTTCTCCATAAGAAAGTAAGTCGGTCTGTAATCTAGATCTTTTTAAATAAATAAACTGTACAAAAGAAGGAATATTACTAACAACCGCTCTTCTACATTGTTCGAATTTTTTTTAAGTATCGTTCTCATCTGGTACTATGACTACACGTGGATGCATAGGGAGAGCCAGGTTAGGAATACTTTTCCACGAGGGGTGTAGCACTTTATCTAAAAATATACATGATTCAGATTTTGGACCAAAGATCACACACGTTCGGCTCAAGTTGGTTTGAAATCTAAGTCTTTATGAAATAATGAACGTAGCAGTTCGATGATATGCTTCACAAAGCCTATCCTGGATGATGAGAGCCACCATAAGAAAATATCCCAACTAATTACACGACTTTTGTGATGGACGTTTGTCGCATTTTCTTTCGATAACCTTGTTATACCACAGCGCCATTCACCTTAACTACAACACATTAATATTCATTAAACATATGCATAGTTTAATTTAATATGTGTGATGCAGAAAATACTTAAAAGAAAGATTTTGTGAAATCAAATTCAAGAATGAAACTGGTGTTGTGACAACGTGGCATAGCGTTGAGAGTGTGGGGGTGACCGTTTCCCGAGGGGGTGCCCACCCCGCTGCACTCGTTCTATGAATAGACGCAGTTTTGTAGAATTTTCTCGCGTTTTTGTGTTTTTGATCGCGACGTCGCCATAATAAAATTTTAAAGCCATCCCCCGGGTAGGAAGCAGCAACGGTTAGGAAAAATGCGAGATATAAGCAGAAATGCAACCCACCGCATAATGATTTTGCAACCACCACGTCCCCTGCGCTGATTCTAAAAATATATATTAAACTCCGTTCAAAATTTTCCCAGAGCGCCTGCAGTTATCATCACGTTTGTGTGCAATGTTGGGTATCTTTTGAGGGCAACGTTGCAATTCAAAAGAAATCCATCATAAAAATTAACTTAATTTGTATCACACAAAAATGTCACAATAACAAGACATTATGACTTTGGCAACGTTGGGTTTCCACAAATATATACTCGTATTTCGACATTGTTAGATTTTAAATTATTACGTATAAAAATAATTACACGAATTTATATTTAAAAATATATTTTCAAGCACTCAATTTGGTTCAACGGCAATGTCGCTCCTAAATGGCCTACCAGCTCACCTCGATCCTTTTCTTACATCCTTTTCCTCTTTTGTCGATGGTATTGTTCTTCTTGATCTCTGTGATCTTTGACACATG
The DNA here is from genome assembly GCA_022606575.1 of Glossosoma conforme. NCBI lineage: Eukaryota > Metazoa > Arthropoda > Insecta > Trichoptera > Glossosomatidae > Glossosoma > Glossosoma conforme. Next base: position 1,643,105 of record JAGTXR010000039.1, read on the forward strand.
TCATCTTCTTATTCTTTTGTGTAATTTTTATTTATTATTCTTTTTTCTCTATTTATTGTATATTTATGTATACTAATTTTTCTGTATTTTTGTAAAAAGAAAATGGAATTTCGATTCTGTAAATAAATAAATAAATCTTTTAAAGCAATATGCACATATTTCAAAAAATGTAATTCTTCAATGAATTTGCATCTCTGAAATTTCAAATTTTCATTTTTACGTAAATGTGTATCAACTTTCACTGTCAACTTTTGCTTTTAAATACTTAAATTATTGCTTAAAATATAAAATGTTCCGTAATAAAAAAAATTACGTCGTCGAAATCAAGGAAAATGAAATTACAAGAGCGAATTTTGAAAGCTCGTTAACAACAACGATGCGTTGCAAAAAAAAAACAACTGGCCTATAGTATCGAGTCACGTCACTTGTTGAGTTCACCATATCCATTCTTCCTTATTGTGTGTTCGCTATACATAAAGATACATACTTCTATTTTGCCAGGGGGTATAGCCTTGGATTCAGGGGTTCGACTCTCAGGTCGCGAGTTCTTTTCCCAGCAAAGTAAAAAAAAAAACAAGTTATGAGCTCCACGTAATCATTTATATTTTAAACATTTTAAATATTTGATAATCATGTTTTTTAACATTTTGAGTGAATATCATTTAAGCGAATGCAGTTTCGTGCACTTCGGTGATTGTTTACAAGTGAATGACTGACAAATTTGCATGTTGCACGAAACCGCGGTCTCATTTATGTGCAGAATACTTACTCAACGTGATCCAAATTCAAACAATACCAAATATCGTTTATTTTTTAATAATGCACGAATCAAATTAGTAAACAAAAAAGCTTATTTACGAGCATGCAGCAAATGAATTAATAATATTTAAAACATATTACACAATTTAAAAAAAATATATATTCAATTAATTTATATTATGGAATTCAACAAAAAAAAACAATAATATGCTAAGCGAGCGATGAATCTGACAACTCTAATAGCTTAAATAAATGTCTTATTTTAGAATTCAATTGTGGACTTACGAGTACAATGATCCGCCATAATCACAATTGTAAATTCTACAGAGATTATAATGTACTATTTACTATTATATTTTATATATAAAGTACGATGTATTTGCAATAATGGCAAAATAAGTATTGCATTAACCTGTTCGCATCGGTACCCGATATATGCCGTGTGAGATTCCCCTACCGTTGACATCGGTAGCCGTAATAGTTTTACTACTTTCTTAGAATAGCTTTTTATGCATCATATCATGGCTTTAGGATACAAGAACCAATGTGATATATAAAAATAGACCAGTAAGTATATTTATGCTTCAAATACTAGTTTTATAATTGACAGTATAATTTCTATTCCACCGAGCCGCAATGAAAAGGTTAACCACTTAATCGTACTGAAACATTTAAATAAAACTGTCGGAAAGTAATAATATTAAAGAAGCCTGTGATAAATGTTGACTGATTGAATAATAAAAAAATAAAAATAAAATAATAATAATATACACACTCTGAATATATACTATAGAGACATCCATCGTTATATGATGGTATCAATGGTATAAATACAACTTATTCCACGCACCAGTTCAGGCAGGAGATAGTCGAGTGGATTAGGATTATTATTAACGAACAAGAGCAACGGTTGGTTCCAAGGCTCGCAGGTTCGCATCCCGCTTCGGCCGATATTTTTTCTGAATGAATTGAGGCGTATAAAGAATTTGATGTATAATATGTGTATATTTAATTACTAATAAAATATTTATCATTATTGAATCCACGTCTTTCATCTCTTCATCATCGCATTGAAGTATTCTCCTAAGCGTGCCCAAAAAAATGCTATTACACACTTTTACACTCCAGTCTAATAGTCTCAGCAATGCTTGTGTCACCAAGCACTGCTTCTTCGTCCACGTCACAAGTCACACATGATGGTGACAGCCGTATGACTAGAGCAGCATTATTTTTAGCATACCGACGTTATATACACACAATATTATTTATATTATCATTTCCGTCGGCGCGCGCTTTTCGCCTTGCGCGAATTTTCGCCGCGCGCAATTTTCTCAAAGAACGGATTTCATTCATATACGAGTACAACGTGTGTCCTGAAAGGACCATCGTTCAACCCTGGATACGTGAAAGATGAAAGAATCGCAGTGAACAGTGTTTGAAACCAACTTGAGTGAAGATATTGACATATTTAATGCTTCAGATTTACTGGTGGTGTTGACTAATACGAAATGTTTTCGGATGTTTGATTTTGTAACAATAATGCCGTGTTATTTGTGTGTCAAACATGATATACTTATCACATGGTTTTTGTTGTTGCAAGTCCAACTATTTGCGTGAGTATCCCGACACTAGTTCTGAGTGTGAGGTCATTGACACTAAATATATCAATACATTTAAACTGCCACATTTGTAATTACTTTAATAATTAATAAAATGTAAATATTTTGTAATGTTATTAAAGGAAATAAAAATAATTGAATTGATTGAATTAAAAACAATACAGCGGAACGCCATTTAACCGTTCTCAGGTAATACATTTTCCCGTATGGACCGTTCATTTTGAATACTCCCAGCAAAGACTAATAATAAATAATGTTAATAATTCCGCAATAACCGTTCCCTGATTTATCGATTTACTCGATGCATTGTTTAAATACATCCATTAATTTTTTAAACCCTTTTTTGGACGGCATCTACTTTTTCACGCGATTTACTTGGTATTTTTCAAAAATTATTTATTAAATTGAACCGTAGTTGCAAGATATACAAAAAGTAAGCATGTTTTTTATGTAAACACATACAGGAGAATACCGACAGATGGTGATGTTAATATTGAAGTCTCATCTGTGGAATTCTAAGACGCTTATCATAGTGCATATGGCTAAGCATGCATGAGGAGTGTTGAGCTGCCAAACGTCATAGACTACAGGCCGAGATTCACGCATCATCCTTATTATTACAGGAATTTACTATGAATGGGTGGTCGTCTACACGGGACGACTTTCGTCTACCACTAATTTTAATATAGGCTATGACTGGCATTTTACGGATGAGGGATCAAATTCACACAAACCGGGGTACTTTAGAGCTTAGAAATTGATTGAAAATCCTTTTTTTTTTAATCTCCATCGGGAATCGAACCCGCGACCTTGCAAAGGAAACGCTTTGACCATTGAGCTATACCCGCCGGCATATTCATGAAATAAACATTGTGCATATATAAACTTAAAAAATAAGATGACACGTGTCACAGAGAACTAGGAAAATAGAACCATCGACAAAAGAGGAAAAGGATGTAAGAAAAGGTTCGAGGTGTGCCGGTAGGCCATTTAGAAGCGCCATTGTATTTGCACTAAAGTGAGTGCTTGAAGCTCCACAAGTACCAACTGTGATGGAAAACAATGGATAACTACGGCCACGGGTGTACCTATCCGGAACGTAGAAGTTAAAGCATTCAAGAATCCCAGGGTTGTGAATTGCACCGCGAAGGAGAAGGGTTGCATGTTTGAGAGGAGTCTAACGAATGGAAAGAAAGCACCCCTAGAAGAAAAACAGTTTTGGAAACAGGAATTTACCGAGTTGAATGGATGATTACCATACATATAAAAATAAGTATGTATTTTTTAAGCAATATTTTGATTTTTGTTTTATATATCTAAAAAATAATACAAAATATATGAATTCCAGTGGTTGAAATGGCAGTGAAATACATATTTTTTAATTATTTATGCCTCGTATTATCGTCACGGAAGGCGCGTTTGCCGACCGATGGGGGCGCGGAGCCCCCGGGCTCGCTGACCTAGTTGTGGAGCGTTCATTGATCAAAACCGACCGGGGCACGGTGACGTCATACGATGCGCTCATCATTCAAGTGAGGGGCGAGGGGGCAAACCTCGCTCGAACTCGCAAAACAAACACATTTCAAGCACTGGTTTTCGGCTGTATTAAAATAATATAAAATAATATTTAAATTTATTTTTCCAATCGCTACACTCGTGCTCGGAATCATTCCCTATTTGCAGTGCGTCTTATTTTTTATTTTTATTTTATTGTGACAATCTGCTGTGCAGCTACTTGGACACAGCTACGCGCACACTCCAGAAGGTGTGACAGGGTCTGCTGTAAAACTGCCAGAATTTCATTTGTGTTCTTTGTATATAATAGAAGCTGCACCCAGGAAGACCTGATGACGGCCTGGAGTAACGCCATCGACGACTTCTGGGCAGACAGGATCTTACCCTGTTGTTTCCGACACAATTATATATATATATAATCTGCTGTGAACTATTCAACATTAAAGCCATTAATGCGATACCAAAATAGGATGCATTTTTTTTTCAAAATTTACGAAAAAAAACGACGCTTTTTTATTCACTTGCTTAGACTTCTATAAATTATTTTTTTCGATCTCTACATTCGTGCTCGGAATCATTCCTTATTTGCAGTGCGTCTTATTTTGACAATCTGCTGTGGACTATTTAACATCGAACCATGAATGAGTTACAATGAAATGATCCCTTTTCTATATAAAATTATCAAAAATGCAACAAATCGGTTAATTGCAGTGCATATAGCCAATTTGCGAATCATTTTCTTAGATCCCTGTACGTAATATTGGTGTTATAATCGTTATTTTACAACATTTAACTAAACATAACCTATAGCTAACTACTTTACTAACCCTCGCCTTACGATGCTAAAAACTTCCGCGCGTTCCGATGGTGTCAACTCATTACACATTCTGATTTAAAGTGAATAAAATGAGTAGAAATTCGAAAAAATGAAAATATTCAAAGATATCGCTTAATTTTACAATAGTTGATGTCAATAATCAGTAATAATTGACATTTAATAGCTAAAAACATGAAAAACATCAGACGAAGATCTCAAACGGCCAGACGCACCTTGTCGCGTGAACATCCGAGAGCTACTAACATTACTTGGCCTGTCGACATATGGATGAGCCGATATCATTTCGACTAGGCGACCAACTGAGGTTTCCCGTCTCGCTCACTCATATTAGTACGTCAGCGAGAGTGAGGAGTATAGATGCCGACGATTCATAACAGTTGACGCGTCTTGATTGTAGTGGTGAATTTATTCCGGATTTTAGAAAAATATTTCCTGCTCCCGATGAGTGCCTATTATTATAAATATTTTTATTTTTTTCAATACGTTAATGTATTAAGGAGGAATTCCTAAAATCTGAACCCTGTGTGTATTATATTTACAGAGATATTTAAGTTATTACAAGCAATGTGTAGTCGATAGACATCATCGGGGAGGAGAGGTTAATTAAACCTAACCCAAAGTTGGTTTAAATTCTGACCATTTATTTTGTTGCCATTGTGTTTAATAAACGATAATTATTTTGTAAATTTTCTTCTTCGTAGTTACAATCCGGTGGATTGGTTTGCAGCAGCAAAATCTTGCATCTCGATCTCCACTCTTTTCGACCTTCTAACTTGAGATGCGATCATATTTGATGATACATGGGATGTCATTTGGACCTTCAATGCGGCATTTCCCCCTTTATTTCCACATCTTAATGCCGTTGACCATAAAAGTCCATGCGCCTTTGTAGAGCATTTACAACCTCCAGGACAATACTCGGCACTTACCAGTTTGACCTGATGAGGTTACCTGGATGTTTTCTTATTCCGACCAACATAAACAAGCAATTTTCTTTTTTTTTATAAATAAATATTTATTTACTTTTTTTACGTGGATCATTGTTATTTATGTATTGTTTAATTCTCTGTATCTTAACATATATTTTTATATGTGCTTTCCATGCGAGCTTAAAGTCCGTAGATATTTTGTACAAGAATCATAATGCATTTATGTAATCAATTATAATACACAATTAAGATTATTTACATTGTTTTAATGTGAACAATGTTGAACACCAAATTAATTAGTAATAAAGGGTCCGCCAAATAACTTTTTTTTTTGAAAATGGGGCGCAAAACATCGAGTGTAGCTTCGGCTGTGTGGCACGTAGCGCCGTCCTGTTGAAACCAAATGTTGCCAATATCCTCCTCTTCAATTTTTGTGAACAAAAATGGCCCGATAACGATCGCCGTTGACTGTAACGGCTACTCCTTGCTCATTTTCGAAGAAAAATGGCCTGATTTTCAAAGTAATGTCGCAATATTTCCCAGCGTTGTTCAAGCGTAAACACAACCATATTCGTTCAGCGGAAGGATAAAACTAATTATTTGTCAAATCAGACATGAGCTAAGTGTTACCATTTACGAAATAAGCACTAGTTGAAAAAAAAACGTTAGATGGCGGACCCGTTATAAAATGTAAAATAGACAAATTTATTGTATTGTAGGTACGTGGTTTTATATTTAATTTTACGACTTTACAAAAATGAAATTTTAAGCGAGTATTTAAAAAAAATAAAAACTATTTTTAACTAAAAATGTATAAAAGCTAAAAATGTATATATTTAATTCAACTTCATAGAGATTTTTTTCATAATTTTTTTTACGGAATTTTTTTTTTCACATTATTCATCATCCTCGGTGGAAAGCAAATTATACTGTCAATTATAAAATAGTATTCGAAGCATAAATGCACTTATCTGGTCTATTTTCATATATCACATTGGTTCTGTATCATTTAGCTATCAGATGATGCATAAATACTATTCTAAGAAAGTAGCAAAACGATATATCACGGCTACCGATGTCAACGGTAGGGTAAATCTTACACGGCATATATCGGGTACCGATGCGAATAGGTTAAGCCTCTTTTAACATATTCTCTTCAATAGGAACTTGAGGCACACATACATACTTACACGCTATGTTAGTAATCATTGTATATCACAGTATTGATATGAATATAGCGACGTTGAATAATGAGAGAAAAATTAGATGTTTTTAAAAAATCTTCATTTTATGATGAGTAGCAACTTCTGCTTCGTAGTATCAATCCGGTGGATTGGTTAGCAGCAACAAAATCTTGCATCTCGATCTCTACTCTTCTCGATCCTCTGCAATCCTCTTTAGCTAAGCATAAGAGCTACAACTCATGTCCTCGAACACTTGCTGCAAATACTCCCGTCTAGGGTAGCAACGCGCGACGTAAAACGCAATAATAAAAACAAAATCATAATATTCGGCGTAACTTTATTGGCATGTGCGGTAGAGAAGGAACGTGTCCAGCATCAAACGGGAGACAAAAAAACAACAATCTTATTCTCATTCATGCCGAGATGAGATGATGATGCTTGCGCGGAACGATGAGAGCAAAAAGTATGTATTAGTGTTGTGTTGAATGCTAGTGCCGTGGCGTACGTGAGGCCGCTCCGCAGCTTCCAGAGAGATATAGGTTAACGATATTTGAGTCTCTGCGGCGTGACGTCTGAGGGAGGACTATCCACCCACCTCCCAGCCGCCCTTCAGCCCCCGGGCAATCGTATTTATTTAAGACACAATTCATCATAACAGACTTTTAAAAATGATACAAGCAGCTTAAAATTTTGAAAATAACACAATGTATGTGACCAACAATGGCAAAATGCAAACTTACTAAGACAACTAGCTTAGCGCTTATTTTTCAGCTGCACTTAGTACCAAATGGTCTAGGTTTTGGAAACATCGGAATAATCATCTTTTATTATTAATAATGGTGATTAACAAAACGTTTCTATATGCATCAGCTACGTTCTCAGAGCTTATACAGGTGCAGTGATGTCATGGGACAAGGCATGAGCAATAATAGCAAGCAAAACTGTGTGGCGGCATTTACTGGTGGCCGATATGCTCTAGATATGGGGAGAAAAAATATGTAGGATTTGTAGAAGAAGTATGTGAGATAAAGACACCGACTACATATTATTATAACCAATGATACAGCAGCGGCAAAAAAGCTGACGGTTTTTAATCAAAACAACTACGAAAACCGTCAGATTTTTTTGCCGCTCCCTATATATTAATATTTCCAAAAATAGATGCTAAATTCGCAGTCTGAATTTAGTTTAAATCTCGTGGTAAATATCAGTATTTTTTTTTTCAGAATCACAAAATAGATTTGGTCTAACATTAGATTTTGGGAGGACAAATCGTCTATGTTCCTTTTTATGACGGTTTTTTTTTTTTTTTATGTAAACGCATGCAGGAGAGCACAACCGGTCAAGACCAATGCGCTCTATGTGACGCTCAGCCAGGGAGGCTGGACGCTGCACGCGGGAAACGTGTGTTGTGTTCGTGTTTGTGTGTGGGTTGGGGAGATTGCAAGTGTATATTTATCTGTTTCTTGAAGAGATCCAGATTGTAGGAAGGAGGAAACACAGACGCTGGAAGAGCATTCCATAGCTTACCGGTGGCATTAAGGAAGGAACTTTGGAAGCTGCCAGTTCTTTTAATTCAATTGCGTGTATGCACTAAGCAAATGTAACTTCCGGTACCGTTACATCCTTCCAGTAGTAAGACATTCGATTCTCTAACATTATTTCGACGCCCGGTCATCTACGAGTTTTCTAATTTCTAACGTCACCAAAAGTAAAAAAAAACAACTTTTTTCTATGCAAAATTAAGTTCCAAATGCTCTTTCAGTATCTGTAATTCCCCATTCTTACAATCTGGATCTCTTCAAGAAACAAACAAGAAACAAACAAGAAACAAACACACGTTTCCCGCATGCAGCATCCAGCCGTCCTGGCTAAACGTCATGCAAAATACACTGGTCTAAACCGATTGTGTTCTTCTGCATGCCATTGCATAATAAAAATGTAAAAAAAATCGTTTCACCTCTTCTACCTATTTACTTTTTAACCTTTTCGCATCGGTTGTCGGCATATGCCATCATAAGATTCCCCGACCGTTGACATCGGTAGCCGTGATATATCGTTTTGCTACTTTCTTAGAATAGTTTTTTATGCATCATCTGATAGCTAAAGGATACAAGAGCCAATGTGATATATGAAAATAGACCAGATAAGTACATTTATGCTTCAAATACTAGTTTTATAATTCAGTATAATTTGTATTCAAACCGAGCCGTAATGAAAGAGTTAAGAGATACATATACGAGTATGTTTAAGTTGTTGTGTTTCCACTCTCGTACTTTTCCTCTAGTTCTTGTTTGGCTAATGACTGCACATCTCACAAGAGCTTCTTTCATACTCGAGGTCCTAAGACTTTTATCATAACAACGGTAACAACAGGGATGGCTCATTACGACAACAGGTTAATGAGGCATTGCAATATGCATAGGCACTGGAACCAACAGTATTACTCTTACTATTAAATTCACTAATGAAATATTGTCTATTTGTTTGTGCTAATCGCGTAAACCATGGAGGCTATCGAAGCATATTTTAGAATTTATACTAAACCAAATTTGCGATTTCTGCTTACAATATGTTGAACCACTTACATAATCATTATTTAAACGAGTTTTTGAGTAAAACACACCCAGTTAGAACATACGTTCGTCACAAATAGCTGCCACACAGTTCCGTTAGCTACCATAATGTTACATCACTCCAAATCATATCTGTATCAAAAGCTCTGCTGATTACATACAATGCATACTTTCCAATAGACCTCCAGGAAGAGAACCTTGAGGGTCTACGGAGAAGGCCGTTATAGTATCCAAGGATTTTTTGGTTTTTTTTATATAAAAAAAAAGTTGAAAAAAAAACGTGCTTACACACACATTTATACCATACGAATGAAAGAAAAATAAATATGTTATATTAGAGGCTATCCCTCGTCGTTCAACAGTAAAGGACCATCAGAACCCGAAGGTTCTCCCAAAAAAATGACGAAGATAACAATTTTTTTAATTTTTTATGTAATCGCATGCTGGAGAGCACATCCGGTCAAGACCAATGCACTCTATAACGCTCAGCCAGGGAGGCTGGACGCTGCATGCAGGAAACATGTGTTGTGATCATGTTTGTGTGTGGGTTGGGGAGATTGCAAGTATATCTATCTGTTTCTTGGAGAGATCCAGATTGTAGGAAGGAAGAAACACCACCAGTGGCATTAAGGAAGGAAATTCGGAAACTGCCAGTTTTTGGTCGACACACATTAACCGTGTATGGATGTTCGGCAAGTGTAAGACGAGTTTGTCGTTTGTGGGTGGGTGCAGGAAGAATTATACTTAACACGTCTCCTGTTCTTGTGGATGATGAACTCCATCAGAGAATTCCGAACTGTCTGCTGTATACTGGGATCCTATGGACAAGCGTCTCAAGAAGACAGGCCAAACCTTTTGAAAATAATTCTAAATATCTAAATAACAACGCGTCCCGTAAACACCTATGCAAGACGAAAATCTAAGGCATTATAAGCATTTATATGTTTATCAGATGTTTAACACGACACTTCAGAGGCTGTCATCATTCTGTTCAATCTGTCAAAATGTATACTCAATAAATATAAATCAAAAAATAATAATCTGACATAATAATTAGTTAAATGTAAATTATTAAAATGTTAAGGTAATATTTCACCACGTGGATTTTGCATTCATATCATTATAATACAATTAAACAATAGTCTATAAATAAATAAATAATATTTACGCTCAACGAATTGTTACTTTCATTTAAGCGAACGCGTTATCTTAGCATGCAGGATGGTGGAAAACCGCAAACCGTGAATGTTACAATCTTTGTAACAAGACGTCACAAAACGAAATGGCAACAATAAATAAAAGGTGCGCATTAAAAATGTAACTTTAATTGTAAAATTGTAGCAATGGCCTTGTACTTATATTAATTATGAAAGGGTTTTTTTCTTTTTGCAGTTTTTTTTCAGCATTTTTTTTTAAGTTTACGTGCATTAAATCTGCATGGCGTAAAATTGGATATTAATGCAAATCTAATTTTATTTTAATTAATGTGTACTTTTAACTTGTAATTGTTTGGTTTTCATGGAAAGATTTTCACCTATCACTAGATTTGATTAATAGTTCTTTGCGTTAATTAAGTGTTCTTTGCAGTTTAGTGTTCAGCCTTCCATCATGTATCTCTCAGCTGCTATGGTTCTCGCATTCCACGTTCACTCTACGTCTCGAAGCTCCTCCGCGTGCATTTTACTCGTATGCATAATTCCTGACAGCTTTTTACGACAACGAGACTCGGAGGTCTGAAGAAATAGTAGCCGTACTTTCTGTTTTCTTGCGACATAAAACATCACCTTTACATGAGGATGTATGGATATTATCCGTGGCTGTACCCATCTAACTTTATGCAGGGTATGTTGGGATACAATGAGTGGAGAACTAGAAGAGATGTGTGCTTGAGTATGCATTTCTTTCGGCTAGTGCGCGGCGTGTGAGGAAATACAGATATTTTGTTGTAAATCGGATATTAATTTAAGGATAAGAAGGCACATATTGTTTGTTCTTCCTAGAAGTAATACTAATCTTCCAGAGACTATGCCTCTTGGGAGAGTGATGTAACTGTTCAACTATATCGCCTCGAATATTGGTATATTTCATTTGAGAGAAGCCCAGTTTCGACATGAGCTCCACGAATTATTTATCAAAGTAATTTCGTGGAGTCTTCTGTTTAGCGAGCTTTAGGAATATCATAAATATATTTATTTATAAATTGTTTCTCTTGTAGTATATATCTTATTTCAGGATCCTATTAAATCAAATTTGTAATGTTTCTGAAATAAATAAAATTAATAAAATTAATTATCCTTTGACCGACTATAGGAATAGAAGTAACTGTAGATGGCGCCCTAGACGGGATTATTTGCAGCAAGTGTTCGAGAACATGAGTTGTAGCTCTTATGTTGAGCTGAAGAATGTTGCGGAGGACCGATAGGAGTGGAGATCGAGATGCAAGATTTTGTTGCTGCAAACCAATCCACCGGATTGATACTACGAAGAAGAAAGAATAGAAGGCTGTCGTGTTCGCTCCCTCATCTTATTATTCCAGTCAAACCACCGTATCCTCACTTGCTCTCAAGCAATTGATAATCTCCAGTAGACGTGCTTAAAGGGCTGGAGCACCTTAAGAAGCAATTTAGCCTTCGCTGTAAAGATAGGCGACTTAGACAGAACTTATAAATAGGAGTTGAAACAATTTATAAGTGGCTTAAAATAGGCCGCGCGCCTATTTTCGTAGTCATTGATATTCCGTCGCGGCGAAAAAAAGCCGAAATAAAGTTCTACTGTCGGAGGGCGCAAATTACTAGAAAGGAGGGCCCTTGCGCACTCCAACTGAGCAGGGCCGCAGCAGGGAATATCACATTCAAAAAATAAAATTTACTAAGTGTGCCGAATGTCATCTTACCTATGATCCAACGTAAGGAAACCTAACAGTGCCACAGTCGAGATTAAAAACTGCGCTTCTTTGTGGCACCAAACAGCACAGTGGTCGATAAAATAGCCTCCGAAGTTGGACACAGGCTGGTCGAGGTTTGAGTCGGCCACTCTTCGGGCCGTTATTCCTGGCCGTTATTTAGCCTCAGAAGAGTTTGAAATAACGCATATCGTAGTTTTAAGTTGAATTTTTGCTATACATTAGAACTAGAGGAGGGGACATTGCATATTTCTATAAATAGTCGATCAAGAGACAAAACCGTAGCTGGAATGTACATGTTCTCGTGCTGGATAATATATAACTAAATATACTTATTTAATGTACTCGGCGGAGCTTCGGGATGCAGAGCTTACTCGGAACAAACCGAGGACTATTGACCAAATGGAAATTGCAAGATTGCATAACATAGAAAGAGAGATATAATTATACGAATTCAATCATTTCTATAACTTCATATCATTCATAAGAGTAGCATTCTAAAGTTTTTCAGTATCGTTCGTTACCATAACAACACTGCGTTTGAAATGAGATAGAGCGAACTGAAATGACTCTTCCTCTTTAAAATTTAGCCATTCTTGTAATCAGTATTGCTCGTGTAATAGATAAAATATTTATGCAACAAAAACATGCACTAATATTTCTAAATACACATTAACCCTTTCGCATCGGTTGTCGATATATGCCGTCCAAGATTCCCCTACCGTTGACATCGGGAGCCGTGATATATAGTTTTGCTACTTTCAGTACTCATTGTGATATCTACGGTAGGAACTTGGAACTGCAGTCATTCCCTTTATCAACCTACATGTATTAGCTACAGGAATCTGTAAAGCATGCAAATAAATATCGTTAGGTTTCGTCAAAGGAGAATTTTTTCTGTAAACCATATGTGTCAATGCCACCACATGTATGGAGTTACATAATGGACGTTTGTTTAATATAATAGTTTTTTAGGCATCATCTGATAGCTAAAAGATACAAGAACCAATGTGATATATGAAAGTAGGTCAGATAAGTACATTTATGCTTCAAATACTAGTTTTAAGCAAAAAAAAATGGTTTGAAAAATTCACGCCGTATTGACAGTATAACTTGTATTCGACCCAGCCGTAACAAAAGGATTAACAAAAAAATTGAGATATTCAATGAATCATCTCGTGAGGACAAAATCGTTATATATCCTTCAAAAGTTAATTGAATTATATGAGCATTGACATCATGATCAGCTAAGCATCAATTAGTATATTTTCCAATTGAGTGTTCGTTTCCCTGCAAGTCCGAGCCTGATTGGGTCAGGTATTATTAGGCAGAAGGTTCTTACGGTAGTATTGTTACGTTATCGCTGTCTATTTTAAGACGTCTTCAAATAGTTCTGGACATTACCATATTCTTATCTTTTAGGCGCCAGAAATTGGACATTCAAACACCTGGGAATCACCGAGAGTCTTACAAAACCCGAAGAGAATAGATAAAAATCAAGAAATATTAGGTTGTTCGTATAGTAATGTCGTTTTTCCACAAACAGAGGACTTAATTGTATAAATTTTACTGTTAACTTCACAAATAAGTCGCATAATTATGACGTATTAACACAGCTGGTATATTAAGGCTTTCTTGTGGAAAATAACGCAGAAATTTTTGGTAATTACCCTTTCAGACATGGAAAGTAAAAAGCAGCATTTTAAGTATTGTTTCTTTTTTACTATCAAAAAGACAAAAATGACATTTAAGCAAGAAAGAAACATGTATGGATAATAGAGTTTTAAAAATTTAGATTCGGCAATTTCGATGTTAAAAGTGCACCACGTAATGGAAAGTCGCTTGAAGCTGATGTAGGCACAATAGAAGCAGCAATTATGCAAATTAAAGAAAAATAAAGCAAATCGGCGAATTCTCGTGAGAACAACGAGAAATGGAATGTAATAATTTCTGTCGTTTAAAATCATTTGAAAATAATTCAGTTAAAAAAGTTCGTTTTTCTTTATTAAATAACCAAATTACGAGTTCTTTTCAAACGAAAATGCAATGTGAGAAGAACGTATTGCTTATGCAGCGTAATCGCATGAAGATAAAAAAAAACTATACATAAACTATCATCTACTCATTTTGATGTTTTACTATTATAGGTTTAACATTATTTTAAAAGTAATGATTATTAATAATACAAAACAAATAGATAATTTGTAATAAGTATCTCATAATTGCGTTGAGCCGCCCCTTAGGACTAAAAAGTCCAGGCCTCGGGTGTGTCAAACGACATTTATTGTAGTTTTAAAAAAAATACGAAGCTACACATAACCCAATGATACTCAACCTTTTTTTTCTTCGGGCCACATACATATATTTGAAAAGCTACGCGGGCCGCAACACTATACTGGTATGACAAAAAATATCATGAAACCCACCACCCCTGCTTTTTTGGAAAACCATTTGAGATTTATAAAAATATAACCAAAACAGAATAATAATAGTACATATCACTTATCAGCATACGGTTCGTTAAAAATTACAATAGTGAAAAAAATAAAACTCAAAAGTAATATGTATCCAAGCATTTATTTTGAAATTAGTGTGATTTTTGACATTGGGATAAATTTTCAACAATTTTAGACAAATCGGGTTTATAATCGCTGCATGCTACCCTCAATAAGTCATCAAGGTGAGAATCAGTAAGTCGATTCTTGTGTACGTTTTTTGCATATTTCATTTTGGAATATGATGACTCACAAAGATATGTTGATGCAAACAATGTGAGGAGCAGGCAGGCACAATTTTTTACAGTCTTGTATTTTTCAGGAACTAATTCCCAAAAATGGATGTACTCCTTCCCGTCTCTTTTTTTTTCAAAAATAGCTTTCAGATTAGTATCGTTCTTAAATTCGATAAATTCATCAAAAAGCACTGCATAATCATGTCCCGATGCAGCTAAATGTGTTAAAGTTGCTGTATCTAGGTGCCAATGATTTTTTATAAGTAACAAACAATTCTTGATACTACGTAAGTCCTGAAATCTGCTCTTAAATTCCTTAGCTAAAGCAGCTAAATAATTTAAAAATATCTCATAGTTTTCTTCAGAAACATGTATACCATCTTGTCTAGCTTTTATAACAGTTGGAAAGTTATGCAATACTTGGTTCTCTATTTCTTCGTGGTAGATGTTCAATTTCTCTTCAAAAGCAAACACTTTATTCGCCATCTGCGAAATGATTTTATTTTCTCCTTGTAGGCCACGATTGAGTTCACTAAGTTTTCTGTGATATCACACAGAAAAGCTAGAAGACACCACCATCCGTCATTATTAAGTTCGCTGTAAATTTTATTATTTTGTTGTAAAAACAAAATAATTTCATGCCTCAAAGAATAAAACCGTTCCAGAACTTTACCTCGGCTTAGCCATCTCACCGAGGTATGTAAAAGAATGTCACTATAGTTACTGTTCAATTCTTCCAAAAGACTTTAAGCTTCCTGTGGTTCAGTTCTTGCGCTCTAATATAATTAACTATACTTATTGCAGTCTTCATCGCGGCGTCTATTTCGGCAATGGAGATACGTGCTGATAAGTTCTCTTGGTGTATGATACAGTGGAAAGATAAGAGATTTGTTGAATTATATTTCTCTTTCAAAAATTATAATTTTAGAATCAATTTTTAATTGAAAAATTAATAAATTAAAAATATTTACTTTTGATTCACAATTTATTTTAATCATTACATGTTTCGGCCTTCCTGAAGACCATCTTCAATAAAGCAACAAATCCTTTTTCGGATCCGATCATTGAAGGGCATCGATCCGTGCATACACAAACCACTTTTTTAATATCATTTCTTTTTTTTTCAGAAATGTACTGATAGTATTCAGATAATCCATGCCTCTGGTTTGATTCTTCATAGGAAGGAATTTCAAAAAATCTTCATGAACTGAATTGTGTCCTGTATGAGCCACGAGGAAAGGTATCACTAAATGTTTTGTGCTTCGTGGTATAATGACGAAGAATGTTATATTTTTTCAATATAACACTCTCACGAGATATCAAGCATGTGGTCGAACCATGTTTATTTGACACAACGAAATATTCTTCTACCCATTTGTCTTGAAACACTCTTTTTTCGTCGGACATTTTTCGATTGCATTTCGAAGACACTCCCGCCATTGTGGGTAATTAAATTATAACAAAACAATATTTTATAAGACATCAAAAAAAGCAATCGTATCCATGTTCCGCGTAATGTTTACTTGAAATAAAGCCGCAACACTTTGACTGTGACGCGGGAGTAAATCTAGCGGGTACAGTAACACTCTTATACCAGATCTGATGTTGACACGACAACGATCATCCTCTTCGGGTTTCCATATATGTACGACAAAGTCCAAATTATTCTCAAGACATACGAAATATAGAATGCCAGATTTTGTAAATCATGTTCCTTATAATAAATGTGTTGAGGGCCACACAAAAAAGCTTGGCGGGCCGCAGGTTGAGTATAGCTGGCATAACCCATAAACTTATGTGATTTTTTTTTTTTAAATAAGTGTAATAAATACTCATACCTGTATATGCATGGACATGTATAATAGTCACAGGTATGTAAGCGTAAATAAACCATTTTTTAAATTGTTTTATGCAGCATAAGAATGCTGACATTCTCTTAGTTAGAATGACTATAAGTGCACTTGGTTTTGAGATAATTGGACTTGTGAAAACTCAAGTAAAGCAAGTAGTAGGACAAGATGTGAACTAGCTTACTCAAGCAAGCTAACTCTGAGGCACTTTACGTCCTTGGGCATAAGATTTTTCGTTGTTAAATCCCTTATACTTGTATGTAATTCACTGCAGTTCTTGCTAGCTCGTAGATTTTTTATTTTTATGTAAACACATACAGCTGAATACCGACAGATGGTGATTGTGCATCTGAAGTCTCATCTGTGGAATTCTAAGACGCTTACCATGGTGTATATGGCTAAACGCTGCATGTGGAGTGTTGATCCGCCAACGTCATAGACTACAGCCCGAGGTTCACGCATCATCCTTTTATTATTACAGGAATTGACTATGAATGGGTGGTCTTCACAGGACGACTCTCGTCTACTACCAATTTTAATTAATATCTGTGACTGGCATTTTACGGGTGAGGGATCAAATTCACACCGACCGGGGGTATTTCAGAGCTCAGAAATCGATTAAAATATTTTTTTTAATCTCCGTCGGGGATCGAACCCACGACCTTTGGCTCGCAAAGCAAACGTTTTGACCATTGAGCTATACCCACCACCATGAAAAAGATAAATCATGAAAGTGAAAATAAACATATTCCCTACATCCAATCGAGCTAAAATTTTGTACGTTATTTTTAATATATGTATTTTTAATGTATTATATTTACTTTTGTGAAAAGTAAGCCTATTACAAAAAACTCAATAATTTTCCAAAAATCATTTAGTTAAACGAAACGTAGTACAGTTAATCATCATATAATGCACGCTTCTGTTGATTTGTGAAGGAGATTCTTCCTATAGTTTTTGCAAATAGCGGTGCCTTCTGTTTTATTATTTTAGGTTGTTTAGTTCTAAATGTTCCAGGCCGATCTTATTAAATCGTTAAAGAGGAAGGTCAACTGTATTTCAATGTTGTAAATGAAAAAAAAAAGGTTTTTTTTAAACAAAAAAATACGTTTTTGAATTCTCTACGAAGCCGAAACATGTCAAAAATAAAATTGAATATTTTTTACTAAAAGTCCTAATATGGAATTCCATCATGAATTAGTAATAAAAAAATATATACTAAATTAACGTACGAGTATTACTGAAGTATCTTTTTTCTTCTTTTAACCCTTTCATTACGGCTCGGTTTGAATACAAATTATACTGTCAATTATAAAACTAATATTTGAAGCATAAATGTACTTATCTGGTTTTTGTATCCTTTAACTATCAGATGATGCATAAAAAACTATTCTAAGAAAGTAGTAAAACGATATATCACGTCAACCGATGTCAACGGTCGGGAAATCTTATGAAGGTATATGCGTACAACGATGCGAAAGGGTTAAAAGGTTTTCTTTTACAACTTAATGCATTATTATGGATAGTACAAAAGATCATGGTCTCATTTCTATATACGACAGTTACTCAACGTGAATTTGGCCGAGCATATAAGAATGCATAACTAAATTGTGATGTATCCATAAGTTAGGCTGAGCAGCAAAAGACGTATAAAAATGGTAAAAAAATCACGTAAATTTTCGCTTTTAATGTACACATTTGTATGGAGCTTGAGCTATTTCTGAACTATCCCACACGGCCGCGTGTTTACTCTGAAAATGTTGCGAAACTTCCAGCACGCTTGATCACTGACGTTCGCAGCACATCTCACAATCCACCATCTTATCAGAAGTATCCTCGATCATCCACCTTCTAATCTAGATCTTCAAATATGGACGTTAATTATGTCGTGAAGTATAATCTCATCCAGTTTAAATATGTATGTCAACTCTAGCATAGTTACTAGTCTGTTTATTAGATTTTTTCAACCAATGGTTGAATTCCATAATTTCGATGTTGCAAATCAAAGAGGACTTTTATTTGAAAAAAAAAAGCCACCATTTGAATAGTGAAGACATGTTTTGGCTTCGTCATTAAAACATTTCAACCTAATAAAAGTAGGTTTATATTTTTTAAATGACTGAAATGAAGTCTGCCACGTAGTTCTTTCACTTGACATTATCCTTTCTCATCCCAGGTCGTCTCTGCACCCGACATTTCAACGAGTACATACATTGACGCCCACAGGCTGCTTATCGAGTGAGTTGTCCAATGTACATAATAGAGCTAAAATATACAAGATTATTTCGTTGTTTGTTAATCAGATTTTTTAAGAGATTGCGTGATTAGCCAGATTGTGGTCTGAAGAGGCGACCAACCCGACTCAACATTAGGTTACTTTATTTATATGAGAGCAAATATTTTATTCTTATATTGAATTCACTTTCTTGGACTTTCTTTATTTATAATTGTGTTTCTAATCTTGAAAACCTATTGACATTCTCGATTGATAATTATTGGTAGAATTAAATGAAGTCTGCAGACCTGATAAGGGTTGACGCATGATGCTTCAAAAGAAAATGTCAAACGACAGTTTAAAAACTTTCATTGACAATTAGTATCTATAATAATTAAAATATGCTTAAAACTTTTTAAAAACTTGCACATTTTTTCATCCAAAATGTTTAAACTTATTTATATGTGTATATTTTATGTTTTAGATTTCTTTAAAATTTTATAAATATACATTGCAAAATGTTAATCATTTCATTTTATCAAATAGATTTTAACGTTTGTAAAATGTAATTTGTAACTCTTTTATTCGTCGCGTCTGCGTAATATTATCCACTATACAAAATATATTGTATTCGTAATAAATAAGAAACAACATTTTTTTAAATCTTTCATGTTTCGATTCTGAAATAAAACCTTACAGCTTTTACACAAATATACGACCATAATCTTTAAATCTAAGAATTCTCTCAATAAACTAGTTTCACGAGGAAAGTGCAATGAGATATTATTACATATTATATATTACAAATAATAATAATAATAACAGACTAGAGGCTTTTGAGATGTGGTCGTACAGAAGAATTCTCGGAATTTCCTGGAGACCACGTCACGAACAATGAGGTTCTCAGAATAATCAAGGAAGATAGGCAACTAATAAGAACCATCTCAGAGAAGCGAGCCCGATGGATTGGTCACATCATGCGCCACGATGGTCTTCTTTACGATATTGTGGAGGGGATGGTTGAGGGTAGAAACTGTAGAGGGCGCCCTAGACGGAAGTATTTGTAGCAAGTATTCGAGGACATGAATTGTAGTGCTTATGCTGAGCTGAAAAGGGTTGCGGAGGACCGAGAGGAATGGAGATCGAGATGCAAGATTCTGTTGCTGCAAACCAATCCACCGGATTGATACTATGAAGAAATAATAATTTGAAAAAAAAATGCTAATGCCGATTTTAAAATGAAATAAAAATACTGAAGGAAACACACAAGTGGTCTTCTCGATTAGGGCAATTGCATCCATATCGAAATCCGATTTCTTAATCGTTAAGCGCTTCACATGTTATTGAAATGAAACCTCCGGTGACTTATATTTGTTAGCAATCGTAAAATACAATAATCGTATATGACAATATTTTAAGACAACAACAACATGTTAGCCGTAAATGAGGTTTTAATGGGGGTAATTAATGTAACTAATTTTTCAATAATAAAACTTGCATTTAAAAATTTTTGACTGAATCAGGTAATGCTTGAGATAACGGACACATTGATAAAAACATTCTACAACAACAATAAAAATATGACATTTGTAATATATAAGAAACAAAATTTATTTCAGTGAAAATCAGTTGATGTGAATTGAGTTTTTCGTGTTGAGCGATTTCTACTGAATTTTCTTATTATTTAATGTATTTGGTGAGTGATCGTGTGTGACAATATGTGATAGTAGTAATTTTTGTGAAACGTTAATGAAAATGTTAATTTGCAATAAAATTAAATGTACAAACAATAATGAGAGACTGTATAATTCTGGATTATTTGTATTTGATTAAATAGGCGATTTAATATGTATAATATAGTATGTAGGAGTAGAGCTATATCAAATGCTTAATGTAATAAAAGTGTATGTGATATACATAGAACAATTAACAATTTATTATTTATATTTTTTATAAATACAATTTTATTTGCAGTTACATTTTAAAATTAATATCTTGGATATTTTGGGTATTTTTTGATGAAATTAATTGATTATTTGTAAGATTTTTGTAACATTTGTCAATAGTTTAGTTTTGGTAGGTTATACGTCACATTTTAATAGAATCCGATTGGATTTCGATTCGATTGTATGACGACTCTTCTTCCCATACATTCTTGGGTTAAAAATTATTTCATTTTTATATATACAATTGATGAAATTAAATATACAACCTGATGGGTAAGTTACAAATAAATAATGGATATGAAAAATGTAAAAAAATACATTACAGAAAGGAAGTTTGTGTTTCAATGCATACGATTTTAATGTTTTAATCAAATCTTTTAAGGACAATGAGAAAAATATGTTTTTGAGTTAAATAAACATTCGTCAGCTTTATTTATGTTTGATTGTTGATAAGAGTCTGCAACAACTACACGCCTCGTTTGTTGTATTATATGAAGAACATAACAAGGATTTGTTGCAAAGTTATAACAATAACACTGGAAAATTATGCAATAGTATATGTTTGGTTTATTTTAATTTGAGGTAATTATTAATGTACTATATGAGTTTCTATTTGTAAATGTTTCAGGTTTTTATATTTGTATTTTCATGTTCTACATCAAGCATGATGCAAAACGTTTCATTTTTTTTTGTGCATGTACGAGAATATACTCGGTCCGAGACCAGTGGGCTCTATGACACTAAAGTCAGGATGACTGGACGCTGTATGCGAGAAACGTGTGTTGTGTTTGTGTATGGATTGGGGAAATTGCAACTGTATAATGATATGTTTCTTGTGATCCTGATTGTTTGACGGAGGAATCACTGATGCTTGAGAGCATTCCAGAGTTTACCTGTCTTTGAATAGAAAATGATATTTTTGCTTCATCTCAGAAGAATTTTCTAAGTCTAAGTTTCTTGTCTAAACATGACAAAATTTAATACAATTTAATATAAATAAGAGTAGATAAAAAAACATGTTATTTAGCATACACATTCATACAATATTAGTATGTTTGGGGTTTGTATACAATTAATATATATCTTGTAAATCAGTAACACGTGAAAACATTACAACCATTTTATCTCCATATTTATCAATTATCGTGCATTTTTTTTAACTACACGTAGTTTTACAATACCACGTACATTTGATTTGGGCGTACGTGGTCAGTAAAATTCACAGCACGATAAAATAACAAAATATCTCTATTTCACAGAGCACACAGATTGGAACGTTTTAAATTGATATTTAAATATTTAAAAAAAAAATGATTTTCGTAATGTATTCGATACGTATTTTGGGTGAATTTAATTATTTATCAACGATGCACGATAACATTATAAGAAAAGCTTTTTGTACGTGTTGTCTCAGTTAAAAAATACGTTTTTACAGTTTTTAGTGTTGAACTTGATGGATCCTTCATGTTTGATTCGAGATGAAGATGGTTGTTAATTTCGGAGGATGTATTATATTATTATAGGTAGCGAGCTTTTGACCGAGATGAAACGTTCACATACGCTTTTCACTGCGTATTACCGTTTTTCGGTTCGTTCGGTGTGCGAAAAGTGTTTGAAATGTTATTTTTTACGAATTTATGTTGAGTTTAGGGTGTGTGTGAGAATCATTTTTTTTTCAATTTCGCAGCACAAAAATTCGCATTTACACTGGATTTTGTGTTAGTTTGGGGTGTAGTGATGTTATGTGTGGTTGAATGGTTGTGTTTTTTTGGGTGAGGTGGTTTTCGGGTGTGTCGTTTGGGGTTTAGCCGTTTAGGTGATGCGCGTTACCTTCGCAGTTGTAGCCTTGTCCGATGAGGCCCCAGAGCAGGTCCGAGCAGTGGTGGCAGTAGGTGGGCTTGTGGAACGTCTTCTTGGCGAAGGAGTGCCCTCTGGTGCAGAGCTCGTCCGCCGAGGGCGCGACCGCCATGGTGCGGGTTAGCCCGGGGGCATGGTGGGGCCTAGCGCCGCGGCCTGGGCCGGCGCATCGCAGCGCTCCAGGAGGGCGGCAGCAGAGGCGAGCTGTGGGGGCGCTGGCCGCTGGCGGACTGGCGCGCGGTGGGCGCAGGCCGGGCGCGCTGGCGAGGGGGGGGCGCCCGTCAACAGCGGGGCGACCACGCGGCAACACAACCGGACACCTCACTTATATATATTTTTTTTATTAACGGCCTAGGCCAATAACTACGGTTTTAAATGAGAAATACAATTAAAGAAGATGGTAATACATAATAAATATATAAGCTAAGACAGTACATTTGGACAGAACATAAACACGAGTAAATAAAACAGACATCACGCACATCAGTAGAGGGATCTGCGAAATGCCGGAAGGTCACTAGAGGAGTTGACCAGTCTACATATTCTCAACATAGGAGAAACCAAAACCATAGTTGGTTTTGGATGTCCCTACATGTAACAGGTTACTACCTGTAGTGAACCGGGAGGGAACATTGAACGTAATTTCCTGCAGTAATATGGAGTCATCGATTATGGAGTTCATAATTTTAAAAATAAACATCAAGTCAGTCACTGTTCTACGTCTCTCCAATGTAGATAATATATGGTAGGTCTGCATTTTTTTCAAACATAAAAAATGTACAAAAAAAATGTTGCGCGTGATATTACACGCAAGATTAGATCATGCAAAGAAACAAAAAAATAAAAACATAGCAGTCTACTTGATGTAATCAATTTTCCTCTCTTTTAATTAGAGCATATAGTCATTACGAGCTCTGTAAGACGCCTTTGTCCTCGCTTTATTCCATGTCAGCTCCTTTAAATACATTTGATATATAGTTCCCGACGCCACAAACCAGGAGGCTCGAAAAAAGGCAGCTATAATTGATGATCCTGTGGCCTCCGTAGTACATGTCCCAGCCAGGTTCACCTTCACATCTTAACCACTTAACTTCTAGAAAAACGGCAACTATTTAAATTCAATTTCTAATGACACGTGTACAATAAATATAAATAAGCGATAAATTAATGGTTGTGAAGAAAAGCCCGAAAATAAAATATCCCCTTACAAAATTGAATAAAATGCATTTATTTGAAGATTTTATAAAATAATATTTGATGTAATCTTATTTAAATTTATATTTTTAACTTTGAGACGCATTTCAATATCAAACATATTAATATTTCATACCTTGATATACATGAATCACAGTGAGCATTGTTTAATCACTTGCTGGATGACAGCAGTTTTGCCCTCTATGAAGGCTTCATCAGTTCCAACGTGTATAGAATAATTTTTTTACTCGTATCCGTTCCAAGTCCGAGTGCTTGTGAGGGGTTAGCTGTAGTATGTGATGCATATTTTTTAGATATTTGTTTATTGATTTTTTTTTAAGGAAATAGGATGTTTAACTAGACGCTCCCGAAGCCCGTACCATTATTTTCTAGTGGCTATTTAACCTGATATCATATTTTACAGTTTGTTATCTCGCTTATCAGTCGCTTGTACCAGCATTTTCCTAACGCGTGGTCACTGCGGTCGAACACTTCCGAAGTTATGCGAGCGAACTCGGGCTGGTCCACGGCTGGGTTGCGCGCGCACCGCGGCGCCTGCGCACGGCGCCGCGACGCCTGTCCGCTCTGCACAGACGCGCCGAGTGTTGCAACACTGAAACACTTCCGAACCAAACACCCGGGTTGTTATTCACCTATAGCAACATTCTCCAATCAATTTTCATTATTGTACGATATATATTTAATAAATCTTTCCTATAGGGTGCTAAAATAAAAACGCACGATCCGGTGATGGGTAGTCAGTACACAATAATAAATCAGCGGTTTTAAATCGGAAAAATTCATAGCAAATGCCCTTAATTAATTATAACTGAAGTAAAAAATTATAATAATTGAGATTTATTGGCTGAAAACATTAAAAAGCCGAACGGGCATAGGTCCACTCTGGTTTCAAGCTCAAAAGCTACTGCCGCTAGTCGGGGGGTATTGGCCGAAATGGCCCACTCCCACTCTCTTCCCTCTTCCTTCACAGTTAAGTATGAAATAGTGAGATACGCATAAAATGTCGCGCTTCCCGCATATCGTCGAGACCCAAGTTCGAGGCATTCACAGCGCGAATTTGTTGCCGATGTTCACAAAATACCTCCGATGTACCCGATAAATTCTGATTATTATTAATATTATTTTTAAAATCAAAAACACAAATATAAATGTATGAATAATAAACTTTCTTTTGCATTAAAAATTCACAAAGATGTATTTTTGTGGTTCAATTCAGTTAATAAATTAAAAGTGATTAGGTACGAGTATGTAGTAATAATTAGATATGTTAACGTATTAGTTCGCATTGATCAGGTTTTAAGGAGCGTGGGGGAGATGACACATAAAAAGCCTCCCCTACATTACAAAAACCTTAATTTAAACTTAATAGTCTTTTATATATTTTTTAGTTCATATTTAAATGCAAATAAAATATTGTGAAGTAGTTTCAGTTTTTTTCATTACTGCAATTCGATTACCCGTGAAGAATAAAGACCTTTTTATCACCAATACAATCTTAATGGAATGCATTATATTATTTGATTATTAGTCTTGCATACAAGAAAAGTACAAAATATATTCATGCATGCAAAAGGCAAATCAAAAAATAAATAGGATTAAAGTAGAAAGCGTGGAGAATAATATAAAAATAAAGAGTACTTGCACATTTCTCATACAAGTTTGAAGAGCGATTTATTTTGATGTCTTAAGTAACAATCTTGAAGAAAACAGTGACGGAGACACTTATGAAATCATTAGTATATACTACGTTGTATAATTGAGCAACACTATTAGTGATGAGCATTCAAATTTAACTATTTTATTTAAAATGTATATAATGTATTTTATGCCTACCAACAAAAAATCTTCAATATGTCAAACAGCTAAATAAATGTTCCAAATTTTGAATTTTTCTTGCAGCTTCACTGTATATATTACGTATAGTAAGATGCTTTTATTTTCCTAAAACAATGATACATGATTACATTATTGAAACTCAGTACAAGGCGACTGAGCATGGAAACGCACAAATATTATCTAGTTTTTTGAAAAGCTGAGAATACAATGCTCGTCGTTACTAGTAGTGAAAGAGTTGGCAGCTGAAATGGATTAGTAAATGCAAACTATTAGCTACTCACGGCTAAACCCAAAATACATGAATTCTAAACATGGTTTGCGAAAATAGATGCACGGTGTGTTACCGCCGATCTATACAAAATCCATGAAGATCTCCAGAACGAGAGCACAGGGGCTTGATGAGAAGGCACTGAAGTATCCGAAGCCAATTTAGACAAATTATAATGTGTGGGTATTTTTTTGGCTCCGTTTTCAAGAAATCATGTGGTTAGCTCACCGGTTGTGATGCCTGGACTATTTGGTTTTAACGTATTGAACTATGAAAGCCAATATTCTGGCTCTCGAACATTTGGTTGCTAGCTCGGATAGCCAATATAGTGGCTTCCCTGAGCGGTAACTTTGAACCTTGGTTTTTTCCATTTTCCGATAACATTCTGTGAATTTTATTTCACAATGGTGTACTTAAAGGCTTAAGATCGGCTTAGTCAAATAGAAGACGTAAATAATATAACTTAAAATATTATTAAAAAAATAATAATAAGGCATTAACCTAACCTAAAATTAACTCTGTACATCCAAATACGCGTGGCGTTTAAAAAACTCACATACCAAGAAATGTACAAAAGCTTTTTAAAACAAATGAAAGCCGTATTTCTTGTTAATTTGTTTATTTTTAAAACGTTTGCTATCGAAACATTCAAAAGCTGTACAAATTTTAAATCGTGCATGCAACTGAATAACTAGGTTCCTACCATCATTTCATCTTCTTCACAGTATCAATCCTGAGGACGGATTTGTAGAAATGAAATCTTGAATCTCGATCTCCATTGTGCTCCATCAAATGCACTCTTCCTCAAGTCAGCTCATAAGGCGTAGGCTGCATGTTCTCAAAAGTCTAGGGAGCTCTCTGTAATTTGTCTCCTCAACAATCCCTTATATTTTGTCGGAAAGCCATTGAACCCGACGTATATTAAATATTTTATAATTCAATAAAAAAATACTCAAATTTTACACTGGGAAGCCATCTGGTCACAATGAATTAACTCTTATTATGTAATTCAGATATTTCTGCGTCACTAGAACTTAAAAGTTAACAATATTCCTTTTACTTATAATAATAGGATTTTTCAATATCAAAAAAAACTCCATGCTTTTATGCATAGTAAAATGAAATCATCATTGTATTTTACTTCGCATGTATGGAAAGTTCTCGATCTTCGCAAGGAATTGTTTTTTAAAAATGCATTAGTATTTTGATTTTTCGATTGAAGTGAAGTGTAAGAAGTATTGCAAATTATAAATAGCCCATTTTTTGTTAGCTTTAAGGTTGATTTTCAAATGTTAGTTTAATTAATTATTAGTAAGAATAAAAATATCGCGTAAATATGTATTCATCTTAGATTTTTTACCATCTATAATTTTTTAAAAATCTTATAAAATACAAAAAATACAACAATTAATAAGCACTTCACAATATATGTTACGATGTTCTTATCCTTCGCGAGTTGCAACGCATATATGTACTCGTAGTAAAATTTTAAAGTAGTAATATTTTAGCTTTCAGAATTTAAGTATTTTGTATATTCATTCAATGATTATAATAAATATTTGATATATTATTAATAAATCATAATCCGTACATGAAAAGACATCATTTTCTTAACACTATACAGTCCGCGCGGTTACGCAATTAAACTACCGCCTGAGGCCGACTGTTTTTTTAAAGAATTGCTTACAAAAAAATTAGCATATATTTATTTATAAGTCGTGCAGCATACAATTTAGCCTCCAAAGAATGCAAGAAAGCCATCAATGACTCCAAAGACAAGTTCAATATACAAATTTGCAACGAGTTCTCCGCTTGTCCTGTCAGTAGTAGAGCATTCTGGTCTCTCGCTAACTCTATTGGCAGCAACTTTTGCACTTCTTCTTTTCCACCGCTGACTAATGCCGATGGCTCACTGGCTCTAGCCTCCAAAGAGAAGGCCGAACTTCTTGGTTCGCTGTTTGCTTCCAATTCCACACTCAACGATGGTGGGGCCAACCCCCCATCCATTCCTCACTGTGGTAAGCAGATGGGGGCTGCAAAATTTTGCCTCTAAGCCGTACGTCGAGAACTGCTCTAATTAGCGACCAACAAAGCTAGTGGCCCAGATGGCATACCAGCGGTGGTATTAAAGTCTGTGTTTTCTCCTTCCTACAATCTGGTTCTCTTCATGAAAGAGATAAATATACACTTGCAATATCCCCAACCCACGTACAAACACGAACACAACACACGTTTCACGCATGCGGCGTCCAGCCTCTCTGGCTGAGCGTCATAGAGTGCACTGGTCTTGACCGAGTGAGCGTTTTTTTTTTTTTCTCCTGCATGCGTTTACATAAAAAAAAATTTTTTATATCCATCCCCCGTCGCTGTCTTCGATCTCCTCTGCGTCATCGGGAATATTGGACAAAGTATCAGCGTATATCATCAACTAATTCTCACCAAAAATATATTGTATTAGAATATAAAATAAAATTTAAAAAAACGTTTATATTTTGGGAAATACTTATTTTGCCAACAAACATATAAAATTTAAATGCATCCAATCGAAATATTGATCAAGAAAAACGATAAACGTTTTCCTAATTTAAAAATAATAATTATAACAAGCGAAATAAAGTCTAATCTCACATTATTTTCTAACATTTTTTTACAACAAATGCTCGTTTAATTTTTTATCGTCGTGTGTTCAAATAAAATTAAATATGACCCTCACTGAAATGGTTTTAAATCTCTGAATTACGGTCAAAAGTAAAAACAACACACATGTTGTGTGATCAGCCACTAACGTTTGAAAAAACATAACACAAGCTGTGTGTAATCGTTGGCGGAATGATCGCACACATTTTGTGTCAACCGCCTTTAACATTCGGTCTGGCGATTACACACATGTTGTGTAATCGGACTGTATAGTGGTGCGAAATTTCTTTAAGTCTGAAAACAAAAGTCGAAGAACGCCTGTAATAGTAGTAGGTATATTATTGCCAAATATTATTTTAATGGGATAAATTTCTTTCGAAAAAAACTCAAAATTACTTTTATTGAATGAGGAATCGATAATAGGGAATAATGGAATATTTATTATTAAGGGTATAACATTGTAAAATTGATATAAAATTGTAAAAGACAGCGTCCACCGTAGGGATGGAAGTTTACAACAGTATATCAGATGGATTCCACAAAAACTTGCCGTAACCGATGCCGTTAGTATTAGTGAAGGAGAATTGAATATTAAATGCTAAAAATATATATGAAACTGAATTTTGAATAATCAAAATGATTATAATTTATCAAGAATACTGTACACTTTACATATTTTATAATTGGTGACTAAATTTATGTATGCGCGCAGATATGTTATTGTACAATTTGTACAAGATTATATTATACGTCAATTATTGATTCATGTGTTCGATAAAACAGAAAACACTTTCACATATCCAAAAATTATTAGTCAATTATATTAACGAAACATAGATGTCAGTATAAAAATAATAATTTATTGCTTTTTATTCCATAAATATCACAATTGTATTTTATTATAAATAAATAAAAATGAATTATTTCCAGTAATTTATACTATTTTTTACCAAATAATATGAATAAATAAATATTCAATTGAGCAACGATGGTTATGAGGGTTGCCATATACTTTCGAGACCCAACGATTTTTAAGTAAAAATTGACTGACTCGTGTGGGGTACCTGAAATTGGGTGTTTAACGCTTTCATTACGGCTCGGTTTGAATACAAATTATACTGTCAATTATAAAACTAGTATTCGAAGCATAAATGTACTTATCTGGTATATTTTCATATATCGCATTGGTTCTTGTATCCTATAGCTATCGATGATGCGTAAAAAACTATTCCAAGTAGCAAAACGATATATCATGTCAACCAATGTCAACAGTCGGGGAATCGTATGATGGCAAATGCCGACAACGATACGAAAGGGTTAACTAATTGTGGAACGCTAGTATATTTAACTTTTTTTATTGTGACGTTTATAAAAAATAATATGGACACATACATTACAAATGGAGAAAAATAAAATATCTAATTAGTCTGATATGTTAAAAAAGGTGCAAAGTTTTCGTAATTTATATTTTGTAAGGTTTTTTATTTTATTAAAAAAAAATGCTGAGCTGCATGTTGCTCCTCAGTCACGCATTTATTCTATTTTATTTAGTAAATACTCCGCATGTATGAAAATAAAAATAAAAATCCGGTAACGCTTATAGGTAACAAATTTTGCTGTAAAATTATTATTTTCTGCCTTCTCCTATTCAAAATATCCAAAATACCAACGGCCAAAAATCATAAAGAACTGACTTCTCCCCGGAATGTCAAAATGACGTTGACAGCTAATAGTATGACAATTGCCAAATACCAACAATTTGAAGGTTAAAATACCTTGCCTATTATTATTTCCAGTCAAACAAGTCGCTAGCGTTTGAAGTGAAAGTCAAAGTCAAAGTCTGATAGTCGACTCGGTTCCTTATCATATGGCGGGCCAGGTATCACAACCAATGAAACATTTGCTCTGTTCAGTCAACCGGTGGATCAACAATTTGCAGTCATGAACGAAATATGTGATCTTCTCGACACGTACAATGGCAGAGATAAAGTGAGATAATTTTATTAATTTTAATTGTGATTTTTAACGATGTTTATACCTGCGTAATCTTTACTTCCGCATCGCGCCATTGTATAAATCTAATCGGCTGTGATTTTCTAAGCTGATTAGACGTGCCGGCATTTATTCGTATGAATCTGGACTGAAGAATAAATATATATGTTAAATAATTGATATTATATGTTTTAATAATTAAATGTTTACAAAATCACATCGTTTATTTTTTGCATACTCGTTTAAACCCTATGAATTTATAGTAAGTTTAAGAACTATTTCGTAAATTTAATTGTTACTAAAAACATTTTCATTTGTAAACAAAAAATAAAGTATCACTTCACTTAAATTAGTATTCATTCTACAAAGCGTTTTAACCCTTTCACGGCTCGGTGGAATACATATTTTACTGTCAATTATAAAACTAGTATTTGAAGCATAAATGTACTTATTTGCTTAAATGGTCTATTTTCATATATCACATTGATTCTTGTATCCTATAGCTATCAGATGATGCATAAAAAACTATTCTAAGAGAGTAGCAAAACAATATATCATGGCTACCGATGTCAGCGGTAGGGGAATCTTAGACGGGATATATCGGCTACCGATGCGAAAGGGTTAACATATCACAATATGCTGGAGTTTTACTAAAAACAATATATTCAATTGTACAATTAAATAGAATGTAAGCAGGCTTTTGGAATTATCAGTATTTGTTTCTGTAATGTGAAAAAATAAAATAAAAAATACATGTTTTAATTGGATAAATGCTTGTCCGGCATTTAATGCCTTTATTACTTACTACATTCATAGACAACATACTGAAAAGTTATTAACCCTTTCATTACGGCTCAGTGGAATACAAATAATACTGTCAATTATAAAACTAGTATTTGAAGCATAAATGTACTTATCTGGTCTATTTTCATATATCAAATTGGTTCTTTATCCTTTAGCTATCAGATGATGCATAAAAAACTATTCTTAGAAAGTAGCAAAACGATATATCACGGCTACGGATATTAACGGTAGGGGAATCTTACACGCCATATATCGGGTACCGATGCCAACAGGTTAATAAATTATTTTGCCCAAATTATAATAAATAGTTTTGTCAAAACAATTGGCCAACCAGTACGCTGTTGTGTGTATGTCCATTTATAAAGTCTTCACATTAAGATTTATAAAGGAACCCTGATTTACCTTTTTTAAGAATGTTTCAGGTCACACACTAGTTATAGAGTATTGCATTGTTATGACTAATCAATAAATTTGAATACAATAGGTTCCCTTGTTCGACAGCTAAGTCACCTTGTCAAACATGCACTGTCAAGTTCCTAACTCATCCCTTCATAGATAAGGTTAATCTATGATGTCGAAATACTATAATAATAATTACATAATACTTTAGAAAGCCTGAAACAGTAATATTTCAATCTTCTTCTAGTCAGTGACTGAGCACTCGAAAGACGCAATTAATACATTTTAAATGAAATTTGTGTAAATAAATATATATTTAATTTATAATGTGTAATTGAATATATCATTCAGAGTTTAATAATTACTTTTCGTTGCGTTTCTGCTATTCATAGTTATTTTTGGTTGACCTCTATTACCTTTTTGAAAACAATTAAAAAATATATATAAATGAAATCAATCCAGGTAAATTTAATTTTAACGAATGTGCTATTATAATTAATTGTGCAGTTTAAAAAATATTTTTCAATTAATAATTTGAATATATTTTAAAAATATTTTGTCGATTTAAAGTATTTAAGATCAGACCTAAGAAATGTACCGTCACTGACTGGAGTAGAACTAGGTGTTAGACTAATGTCTTCTTTCTAAAATCTTGTAGACCATCAACATTCAAAGTAAGTCACGTAAAATGATGCTCTTTGATACTAGAAAATCAGCATATATGTCTTTTTCTTATAAAGAGCGCAAAGCCAGTAAAACTAAAGTAAATAACTGCCATTCTTCAACACATGTCAGTCAGGCTTCATTTCCAAACAAACAACTAAATACTATTTGTTTACCATAATCACTTGTGTATGCTCTCCTTCCTCAACAACAATGCCTAATTATATTACTTGATAAACACCAGGTTGTCACATGATGGTATAAGTACATTAATATAAGTAATATCATAACACGAAAACACCACTATCAAGAATGCATACCAAAAAATAAGTGTTCCAAATATAAGAAGTAGATAACTTAATCTCGAGTAATAATTGTGTCACTGAATGTGTACTTTCTAAAATAACTGACATAGAATTGAATAATACCTTTTTTAAAAGGCCTTCAAATAAAAGAAAGTTTCAAATTTTAAATAATTATTTTTAGGTGGTTCGTCTGGCCTGCTACCTGTGCAAGTACTGGGGCTGCGTCAAGCAGCACGAAGGCCTGCTCCGGGCGAGCAGTCAGCTCTCGGCCACCAGAACTGTTTTGCGGCTCTTCGATGACCTGCCGATGCTGAAATACTCCATGGAGTACGGACTCGGCAAACATGTAAGTACATATTATATTATATATACATTAGACGCAAAGTCATATGCGCCGAAGAAATGCGAAAGGCAATCAACCAACCGTCCCACTGCTTGTATAATCAGATACCCCCAACACCAAGATTGAAGTCGCGAAGCAGCCTTTTGAGATCCACACAACCTCTCACATCCGGCCCTGAAAATGAGAGACTCCAGCTCTGGCAACAAATCGCATCAGAGGATTTCATTACTCCAAAGGAAGGCCTCCCAACTGGCAAGAACCTTGAATGCGGACCTGGAAATTCCAGAACAGATTAAGAACCGGAGTTGGTAGAATAAAAGACAACCTCGAGCGGTGGGGAATTCTTCGGCAGGGAGAGACACTATTGTGCGACTGCGGAGACCTGCAGACCACCTCACACCTAAGATCCTGCTCCATGAGCGCCCAACAAGCTGCACACCTCAAGACCTAATGCTGGGCAACACACGAGCTATCGATGTTGCCAGATACTAGGAAAAAATAATTTGACGTCGCTGACACGAAGAAGAGAAGAAGAAGAATATTATATTTAAGTTGCTATATTATCAAATCACTTTGACCGATGAGCCCAATAACGCTCCCGTAAGAGATCATTAATATTTTGAACACAGCATCCCTTTGGCAGATTTTTCAACCGATTTGTTAAATTATATAGATTGTTATATATTTTCTAGTAATCAAATATTTTAGATATTGCTTTAAGTTTTTCACTGGAATCCAATATATTTTATATTCAGTAATATAATAAGTTAATTTTGAACATTACAACAGTAAAATAAAACTGTAATATGAGGCTACAATTTTCATGTAACGTTCATGATCGATATAGACATCATACGCAGTGAGTGGGTGAAACTCATGTTTTAGTAGATACGGATGAAGATGAAATATAATCAGAAAATAAAATATAATTTCTAAATTTTTTTGATTCATGTGATAAATTAAAAAGTAATATTTTATAAATAATTTGTGTAGAGTTAAATGAAATTTTTTATCACCTGACAAAAAGCATAATTCTATGCAAACCAGTAAAATATTCTCGTGTGTATTGTGTGTTAAAAACAAACTTGTAATTGTAAAACATAAATTAATTAAAAGCAATGCTATAAATTGCTTGAAGATATTTTCATGAAAAACGTAACTTATAACGTTTCAAAATGAATAATACTTACCATAATTGATCAACATTTTGTGATAAAATTATAATTAAAGTAACCGATAAGAATCTTGCCTTTTTAGGAGGTGGACAGGACGTCTTCAGTGCTCGGGGTCATCTGTAATGCTGTGGATCAGCTGTTCTTGCCTATTGAGAAGCTGTGCTGGCTGGGAGAGATGGGGATCATACGTCTGACGGAGAAACAAGCAACCAACCTGGACACGGCCAACACCATATGCTGGGTGACATCACTGTACATCACTCTAGTTAGGTATGGATCATTATTAAAATGTGATGCGGTGGATTAGCTCTAAAAAGCAGGTTTCATAAGAAAAAACAATAAAAATGTACAGGATATGTCTAACATAGGATAAGAAATAACAATATATGTACTCAACGGGTCATCAAGAATCAGGACAGCAAGATCTATGTTGTTAACCCCTCAATATTGGATAAGAAGCAATATGAAAGAATTAAACATCAATAATTAAAAAAATACTTGTGTTGGCAAAGACATCAAAATGTAACCCTATATCGAAGAGTCTTCCGGACTCCTCAAAAGATCTATTTTATTTGTCTACTACTTCGTTTTTATATACTTCATACAGACACCTTGCTGTTTTTTAATTACAAGTTACATTAATATATAGAGACTAAAATTAAGGGGTCAGTATAATACAAAGCTTAAAAAGTAATAATGGATTTGTTGAAATAAAGTAATGAACATTGAAATAAATAAAAAAATAATAAAAAGCAGAAAAAAATACTCTATACAATAGATATTAATTAAACTCATATTCAACATCAAATATATAATTTTTCTTGAAATGCTTAAGTAACTTAACGTACTGATGAATTATCACTTTGTTCGATAGTAGGTTGATATTTAAAACATCCATGGAGGAATATGATAATATTAATAAAATTATAACAATAATGGTCTATTGATTGGAGAATTCTTTATGTATATTCATGACAGACAGTTTCAGACATTCAATATTATCACAATTGATTAAATTTATTGTTACAGGTGCATGAAGCAGTTGAAGTTGACGAGGGCGCAGAAGTGTGCAGAGATCAAGACACCAGAGCTGCAGCGTCAGCTGATTACTCGTCACTGCTTCGAAGCTATCACCTGCATTAAATTATGCATCGACTTGACACACGCCGTCAACTGTCTGCCTCAAGGTTGGCTGTGGGGCGGCAAGATTGACGGCAAGACTGTCGGAGCCATTGCCAGCATATCATCCGTCATCGGACTGGGAATGCACTTTGCCAAAAGAAAGTACCTGTAATGACTTCATTTTGGATTTCATTGATTTGAGGTTAAGCCGAGTGTGGCAACGAATATTTCTGCTCTAATATTACTGTGAATATTTAGCCAAATTATTTGATAACGATAGATAGAATGTCTGCTGTGTGAATGCTGAGACTCAGAAGAGAGAAAATAAAGTATCTATAAATACAGTGAAACCTTGATTTTACGTTTTTCAAGTGAACTGAAAAAATTATAAAAGTATCATATGAGAAAGCTTCAAATATTCAATAATATAAAACAATGTAAATCTTTACATTATTTAAAATTTAGAAGATACATCGAGGAAATTTATAGCTTGTGGAACAGTTAATGTGGGATTATTTAACATTATTTTTTATAATGTTCGATCAGACAATAATGTAAATAAGATACAAATTGAACAGTCCATTGTGGAAAATGTATTATGTGAGAATGGTTAATTGAGGTTTCACTGTTAAGTTAATATTTTTGCCGATTTATGTATTGAAAACGTTGATAAGGTACAGTGAATATCATTGCTGTGTGAATACTTAAAGATCACGTCACATCTAAGATACGGAAGACTGATATTAACCTTTAAACACCCAATGGTCCCATACGGGACCGCAAATTTGCGTTGTTCAATGCCCTAGCAGGCCAATGCTTGTAATGTTTCGTCGCACAATAGATTCTTCCATGAACTTACTTTGATACTGTTATTACAAATTAATGTAATCCGATTGTAAAATTAACCATAAGCATTCCTGTATGGGACCGTAGGGCATTGAACGACGCAAATCTGCGGTCCCGTAAGGAAACCTCTGGGCGTTTAAAGGTTAATGCAGTAGTTCATTTTTATTTAGCGGCTGAGGCATTATGTGCAATAGTGTTGTCTTAGAGGAGTTTAAAGATGGACGGTATAAATTGCAATATTGCTGGATGGAGTGAAAGAGATCTAGTTGGATCTAGGTGGAGCGAAAGTGTTCAGGTATGTATGTGTACAATATTTACGTGAAATATTTTTCAGCAAGATGCAATTTTAATGCTTGTTTTATAATTCCGTTAAGAGTTCGCCTCAATTTATGACATTTCAAAAATAATTGATCTAATAATATGAAATAAAATAATAAGTATTTTCATATATTGTCATCAGGCAATTGTGCTTGAGATGTTAAATATTATATAAGTTGTTATAAAAAGTTGATATTAACAAAAATAATTAAATGAAAAGTATTATTCCCATATAACTAGCATTTTTAATTATTGTCATGAAAATTTATTTTGAAAAAT
Organism: Glossosoma conforme; assembly: GCA_022606575.1. Taxonomy (NCBI): domain Eukaryota; kingdom Metazoa; phylum Arthropoda; class Insecta; order Trichoptera; family Glossosomatidae; genus Glossosoma; species Glossosoma conforme. Next base: position 1,680,228 of record JAGTXR010000039.1, read on the forward strand.
ATTCATTGTCGTCAAAGAATTAAATTCTAGTTGTCCAGCACCATTTTTAGATCCAACTATGATCTGAACTCACTGTAGCTTCACTTTGGTGTTTCAACACAATATGATTATTGGTAAGTCTAGTCCGGTATTATACACGAGCTGGAAATGATAAGGGTAAAATTTAAATAATTATTAATTGTAAATACTCTTTATTATCAATATTACAATAAGAATAACTCTTCAGGAATAACCATTATAATTTTTGGACAACATTCTTTGATTTATAACATAACTATATATGTAAACATGAATAGTAAAATATTTCATTACCAACTATATTCATGTTTTGATTATGAATGAATAATGAATTAATAAACCTAAATTAAAATATTAAATGGAGGTAGGTAAATGCATTAAGGATTGTACATAATTATTATAATCTCATATATGTTTGTATACGTATAAATAAAATATGTTGTTTATCAACAGGAAGACAACATAAAGCCGTCAAGATAAGGAATATCATTCTTAATTATTGGGTAGTTGACAGCTCTGATTTTTTTTTTTTGCATAATTTGACATTTCTTTTTAGTGAGATTTGAAAATTCTTTTTAGTTTGTTTTGTTATCTGAATTAAACAATTTTCTTCTTTAAGCTAACCTTAACTGGAGGTGCAGTGAAAACAATTTCGTATATATATGACCAATATCAAATAGTTTTTAGAATTTCTTTGTAAATGCCATCAGTAAGCTTAGGAATTCTCTATCCCCATAATCTATGTTTTCTTTTTTATGCATGTCAAATTTAAATAGTAATGTTAGGTTCAGTGAAGCCACTCAATAATTAAGAATGCTAATTCGCACTATAACTAAAAAGACGTTCATAAAAAACTTAAATTTACATTTTTTATATGTATATAAAATTTGGTACATAATATATGTAGTTTATAATGATTGTAGTTTTTTTATAATATATATACACTTGTAAATTAATTTAGAATAATATATTTATAAGAATAATAATAATATATGATGACTAAAATAATTAAATGATTTTTATTAAATAAAATAATAATAATATTCAGTCACAAATAAAATCGTCAACTCATAAAACTCTTCTGAAAGACCTCTACCAGCTGCCAGGTCCCATTTCAAAATCAGTTCCACTAAAAATACTTCCAACGGGATATAAAGGAGATTAAAGAACATGTGATTAGTTTGTATTTTCCTGCGGCAACTATTTCCAGTTGAAGCATAGTTTCCACACAAACCACAGTGTGTTTTTTTGTATATATGTTTACATAAATGTTTCACAATTAATAAAATGCCTTAAATTAATATTTCACGCCAAACTCGTAGAACTATTACCATGCATACATACATGGTTGACATGTAAAATAAAATAACATATAAATGTGGGCTTATAATGTAAAATTTATTAATTAATGATAATAATAAAATAAGTTTTGCTGCAAATAAAAGCATAGTCGGTCAAATATATGAGAATAGGCAAAACTGGCCAAATAAATTAAGTACAATTTTGGAATAGATGAAATTATACATTTCAATAAAATTAAAATAAATCGATACACAGATTATACTTAAAAACTAATTAAAAAATACACGTAAGTATTGTCAATTATTTTATAAAATAATATTTTTAATATAAAAAATGCTTCAAAGACTTATTACGTTTTGAAATAACTGGAGAAACATGTACCAGCAAAGAAAATTATGTAAGAAGCAAAAAAGAATGATAGATGCCGTTAAAATAAGGATATTCCATAGAATATCAACAATATCAACAGTGAACCTATTGGGCAAGAAGAAGAAGAAGAAAATTGAGAATTTTTGAACAAATTCAAAATCTTTCAAATGCGATTGGAAAAAAATATATTAGAGAATGTTGCCATTAACCATTGAGTTATACTAGTATTAAATAGTATTGGCAATTTATTAGGAAAATTTATGCAACTGTGTGATAGAGGGGCCCTTTTGATACATTTATTAACAAATTTTTAGATTATTAAATAACACATTATATATCAGTTGTCCTTTATAGTTTTTGACTCAAATTGAAAAGGTAAAATTATCCAATAAAATTATTAACATATACATTGTTAAATGATAATAGTTAATATGGAAGATATAAAATAATAGTCAGCATGGGAAATATATTTCAGTATTTTAAAGCAAATTAAAAATAATATTCGAAGAAATATTCTAAAATAATCGTCTGTTGTAATTTTCAGACTGAGGAGGCATGACGCTGATGATCTTGAATGAGCTTCCTCCTCAGTTGTGGTCTCTAGATGTTTTTCTTTATTTTAACAAAGTAATTCATGACTCGTTTGTAATGTACATGCTCTCACAGCATTTGTATTTCCTCCCTCATATAATATCAATCTCTTCAACCCACACAATCACTACACATCCTTTCTACAAAGTTTCCGCTGGAGGAGCACAACTTTGCTCACACTCTTGTGTGTTTACATAGAAATGTCTCATTGCACAAGACTGAGAAGGTAAAGTGGATGATTCCCATTGTTTACCAAACCACAGTAAGTCATTGACTTATTGTATTATTACACACTTAACCCCTGCTGCCGAATTACACCATTGACCATTATAACAAAGTATAACTGTTTTTTCATGCCTCAATGGACGATAATGACTAATGTTCATGACCTCACTTGAAGAAAGCTGAAAATTCTTCTCAACTTCTATTATAACAACATCGAGAACTTGTGGTTTGAATTTCTTTATCCAGGATAAAGGTTCGATTTATTTATTTTCTGTCTGTGTTGAAGTATCATAACTTTATATTTAGTTAATGTGGAGGCTTCCCAAATATTTTCAAGTTACAGTAGTCCAGTAATTGGTTCATTCACATGAACAAGATTAGTAACATTCACAGTCGTCATCCTCGGCATTGAAGAACAGAATGAGAAACGAAATGAAGAGACGTTGAAACAATAGTTGCCACTTGTTTTGACTAGTAATCTTCGGCCATGTTAACCTAAAAAAAAGTACAGTATTAATCTTTGTGAATATTAAATGATTTAAAATATTTTCAATATTTATAAGAGTCTTAAAAACATTATTAAGGTAGATTTATTTTTCAATGAATTGTGATAATATAAAAAATATACTGTTTTAATTATACAAATTTTATGAAAAAAATGTATACTTAACACATTCGCATCCGGAAAGGTATTAATAACCGTTACATCGATTGACGGCTAATTACGGGAAGGGTATTTTTACCTTTTACGCACTCTGATCTTTAAAGTCGGGTAGGGTATTTATACTTGCTTTTTCTACAAGTATTTGACTTTTTCTTACTTATAAGGTTCAACATTATCCATTTTACAAAAGTAAACGCATATTTAAGACACAAGGTCACTACAAATTCGTTTCAATTTTTAGAATAAATTAAATAAAATTAATAGAAAAATGATTTTTTTTTAATATGTTTGGTGAAATACTATAATTTTAATGTTATAAAAGATGAGAATGGACACCTAAAAATGGCTTATAAAGGAAACCATTTTTTTTATTTTTTTTGTATATTCCTAAGTTCACTTTTATTTAAAACGTTAAAGATAGATTTTACAAATTTTCTTGTTTCTATAGAACAATGCTATGTTTTTTTAAATATTTTTGAACAGATTATAGAAAATGATGGGTTAGTTACTTACCTTGAGGAAGTGATGATGAGCAAGTGTGTCTGCAGTGCAGCGCTGTGCTGGGTCGTGTTGCAAGCAACTGAGACAGAAGTCCTGTCCCTCACGGGACAAAGATCCCGACACTTCGGGTCGGCCGCCCATTCCGACCACAAACATTATCTGGTAGTTGGAGTCATACTCGCTCCACGGTCTCTGCAAATATAACAAAAAACATATATTATGGTAATGTGAATCTTCCCGTTTGCTGCGCTTGATTAATTTGAGAGTAAAATAGAAGGTCGGAAACGCGTTGACGGTAAGGAAATCTTTTGGTTCTGTAAAATACGTGATTAAACTGGCGTAAGGATTGTTAAGCAGCTGTTTGAAGCTGCCAAGGGCGAATAAATTTAATTTTAAGTTGGAGGCACCTTGAATGGTACTAGAAGATGAAGCAGATTCTGCACATACACATTAATTACAGATTTTTTAAATTTGTGTATTCCATGCGGTAACAAACTGACAATATCTCAAATAGTTCTATGATTTCGTAGGCCTCTGGGGTGGAATATAATCTGTATTCTTGGGAAAAGGAATATTAAAAATACTACACCAAAAAAAGAGAAATAATGAAAAATCCAAGGTTTCTTGTTATGAGCTGTGTAAGCCCAAAAACATTATATAATACTCAAAAAAAATATCCGATCAATCGATATAAAAAATTATGTATTACCTTGCCGGATGCCATTTCTACAACCACACAGCCCAGTGACCAAATGTCGGCTGCCCGGCCGTGGCCAGAAGACTTCATGAACACCTCGGGAGCCATATAAGCTGAAAATAATCAAGTACTATGAAGATTGCAATGGTCGTTTACCTTTAGTTTATTACTTTTCCTTCATCTATTTGTCATTCAATTAGTATGTAATTCTTGTGCAATATTTGAATGTCTGTAACTGCATTGATTGGCATTTACAGCTAATGCCAATGGAGGATATAATATTGCTCTACAATAAATTGCTTTCAAAACAACACAAGCATTTGATAATTAAACTTACTGTTTCTAAAAGAAATCTAATTTGATAGTTGGAAAGGTATTAAATGGTAACAGCCAATAATAATTTTGAATGGTCTGTTGCGGTATAAAGAAGAACGAGAAAGACTCCTAAATTCCTCTCTTGAGAACTGTTATATGCCATTATCTATATGCTTAATAGATAATGGCATATAACCCACCTATTTTTTCTTCAAATAGTGGGATATTGTCTATACATTTAACAATTTGTCATTCATTCAAAGCTTCACAGACTTGAAATGAATATTCGAAGAATAAAACATAATAAATCCACTTATTGTAAAATACATTGATACCAAAGAATGAAGGAAAATTGTAGAAGAAACTAAAAAAAAAAGCAAAAATACTACTAAAGAAAATAATTCAAATTTTGTTCCAAATTTGAATTTTATTTTAATACATTTTAAAATGTTTTTATTTAATGTTTTTAAATAATCGATTAAATAAATATCTACCTATCGATGGCAATATGTTATTATTATTTTTTAAATGGTATGATAACATTATTTATTCAATATTGAGTTGAATATTTCAGAGATTTTCGTTCTCATAGGATGAGAGGTTCGATGCTATTTGGTCCCAACATATAATACTAAAAACCTTACCTTGTGTTCCTATATAACCCTGAAGCTCCCCGGGAACAGTAGTGTTGGCTCTAATCTTGACGGCACATCCAAAGTCGCCCAACTTCAGGCAGTTGCCTCCCTCAGTCAAAAAAATGTTTCCACCTAAAGATAACCACAAACAATAAATTACAAATATGCTAAGAGACATCAGAAGATTTTCGAATTTCAAATAAATATTCCAAAGATAATTATTATTTAAATAATATTAATATATCAACTGTCACTACAAAATTAAATCTTGGATTAATACACATTTATTTTTAACATTTATACAGATTCCATTAACCTACCGTTTTACAGGATTAAGAGATCAATATTTGCAATGTTCAATAGTAAAAAATATACGTTTTTTAATATTGAAAAAGAAACCTAAAGTGAATGCTGGTCATACGTATATACATCTAAGAGTATTTTTTACACTATCGCCAAATATAATAGGCAGTAGAATGCTCACTCTTGATGTCTCTGTGTGCGATGGACCTGGTGTGAAGAGCTCGCACTGCACTGACTAGCTGCCCCGAGTAGCGCCGCACCAGAGACTCTGGAAGGCCCCCGGCTCCAGCATTGGCCACAACGGCCTCCAGCGACCCCTCCACACACAGCTCCATGAAGATCAACATCTCTTCCTATCAAAACATAACCAAAATGTGAAAAAAATATTTGAATAAATAAAGGTTCATATGGAATTTTCCAGGGATCTTGCCAAACAATTGACCCCTGTCGGTTGGTAAATCACAGTCAATGACTCAAGCACAAGAAAGATTTAACCAAGACTGGCAAGGCAGTTTTGAAACTGAAAATATTTGGAGTCTCTGGTTTATACTACGATGACTGAATAGTTAGTTGTAGTTTACTCACCCTGTGTATCTCGACTCCATAGTATCGAACCAGGTTCCTGTGGACTACGCCCTCCAGCACCTGCAACTCGTTGGCTGCTCGCTCCACCGCCCGCCTGTCTCCCAGCCCGAGGCTGACCTCCTTCATGGCCAGCAGTTGCCCCGACTCCGTGTTCACCACGGTGTAAACCTAAAAATCATTATTCAATATAATGTTAATATTAGGGATAAATAATAGGGAGTAACCTGAATGCGGAGAGCGGAGGATAGAGAAGGATGGAGACTCATGCAAAAGACGTACATTTAACAGTGGACGGAAACAGACTGCTGATGAGGGATAATTGTAGGAAACACTCAAACCACTTTCTTAGAAAGTAATGAAGAAAATTTTGAAGAATGAAAACATTTACAAGATCATTGATGGAACGTTGCTTCTTTTTCGTAGTATCAATCCGCTGGATTAGTTTGCAGCAACAAAATCTTGCATCTCGATTTCTACTCATCTCCGTCCTCCGCAACCCTCTTCAGCTCAGCATAAGAGCTACAACTCATGTCCTGGAACACTTGCTGCAAACACTCCCGTCTAGGGCGCCCTCTTCAGTTTCTACCCTCAACCATCCCCTCCACAATTGGAGTTAAACGTTGCTTAGACATAAGTTAATATAAATTTATTGTCTAAATATATTAAGAAATCAGAGTGATTAAATAAAACATATCAAAAACATTTAAAATAAATCTCTTGAAATAGGTTCTAATAGAGCGCAATAGGAAATAAAGACCTAAATGCGGCTGGTTAATATATTTACCGATTCCAGTCTTTGGTCTATAAAGGCTGAAGGTATTAGAATTATACCTTTCCAAAGCGCCCCTGGCCGATCTTGATACCTCGCTGCCACTTGAAGGTGACAGGTCTGGGCCGGAAGTGCTCCTTGGAGCCTGCGCCGCGCCTGACGCTGCCGATGGCTCCGGCGCGACGCAGAGCGGCGTCCCTCCTCCAGTCCAACTCTCGCAGCGCAGACACCTGCTTGCCCTGACGAACTGAAAGTTACAAAATCAACAATAGAATATTATGAACACACACCCTTCCACCCCATTTATCAACTCCCTACCTTATTTCTAGTGAAACTCTTACCTTATTAGCCATTTACTAGATCCTATCTATATATCCCCACTTCTGCACACCACCTAATTAGTGAAGCAATTTGTGCACATTGGAACTAAAGAAGCTTATTGTGATTAATATAAAAACAAGGTATGAAATTCTTATCCATTTAAAATAGAATATATTTTTTTATAAATAAAAATGTTTTTTCATTTTGTGGGTAGTTTTCTAGGTTTATTTTTATATGAATGGATAAAAGACAGTATCGTAAGTGGGTTGTGAACATCTAGTGGAGCATATGGCGCTTAACCAAGATAGATGGATGCTGAATACAACTGTTTGAAGGTCTGACAGATGTGCCCATGATTATGAAACTTGCATAAGTCATGTTTCATTCGTTCTGAGATATTTAAAAGTTTCTGTTTTGTTGTTGGTTGAAAACCGATGAAAGTGACAACTTCATGTTGCATAAAATACTTAATATACATTTTTTTAAATTATGTTGGATGAAGATTATACTAATTTACAACAATTGAAATAAATATATAACTATGTTTTTCCAGTTTCTTAACATTCATAATTATGAGAACATACTTGTATATGAACATTAAATAAATACCAGAGTAATGGCCATGACAATAATAGTAAAAGATATTAAGTGAACAATGTCGAATACCTCTGTGTTTCAAAGATAGGTTGTTTATTTAATTTTTTACTAAATATTTGTAAGCATAATAAAACAGAGGTTGAAATGTTATCGGTAAGTATGTTATTATTTATTATTTTGAGGTTACCTGTTTCATCCGGATGGGTTTGCTGAATGGGCGGAAGCTCAGCAGGCGGTGTCGGAGAATTAACAACCGGAGCTGATTTGTCTGTATGAGGGTGCTGGAAATAATTTATTATATTAATTGACTTCTTGGGGTATACATAATATTGACAATGATTCAATGGAATAGTATATAGCATTAAAAAGTGTGGAAAAAATTATCATTCACTCCCTAGAGGGCAACAATGAAGAGCATTGATGGAGACTCATATTGATGATAGTTTCTTCTTTGTTTTAGAGTTTTTTTTTTTGTTAATCAGTTGGAACACAGTCCTTTATTTTCTACACCTTTCTACTCTATCTATTCTATGTAAGTAAGTATGTTCTCGAAATATGTAATGCATGATATCTCAAGTTTTTATGATGCACATTTCTTGCAAGAGAGAAATGTTGTAATTCACGATGTCCACAAGATTCATAGCTTCCTTCTCCAAACATTATATTTCAAAGTCAACTCTCTTGCTTCTTACATATTGTCAAAAAAAAAATGTATCGTAATGTATATTACAAGGAATAGTGTATTTACTATGGCATAATGCATAGACGTCCTGGTGCGCTGGGGAGGTGGGGTGCCCAGAGCAGAGGTGGGGGTCGACAAGTTTGATCTGGATGAGCCAATCACGTGAGAGATGCAGCTGTCCATCATTGTCTTCAGTTCCTGTGAAGAAAACACTAAAATCAGTCATATAATTTTTAATTTAATATTTTTCAGATAATAAATAATATTATTTATTGTTCAAATAAGTAGAAATTTCAAAAGTGTGACTTATAAAATTGCTTTTTGTTGCATTTTTAATTTTAATGATTACCTCAAATTCTTCGTCAGTAAGATGTTTTGTGTGCTGTGGATCGCACGTCAACATCAAAAACTCCAGTCCATGGTGCGCCCATCTAGAAACAAAAAAAATATTAAAATTGAATCACTGTAAAATTGTCAAGAGAGTCGAGTCAAAAACTCATGATGCTGACAAAACAGCTGTAAAGACAAAATAGTAACATTTTTGTTGTTGCACTTTTTGCTTTCTAAAATATTTTCAAGTTATCATAGTTTTATTTAGTGATTTTTAAATATACATATACTTTTATAAAATTCTTTCTTTCCATGTATTTACTAGCATTTTAAAATTAAAATATAAGGGATTAAATAAATATTTGGATTTTTAATTCATCTCTTCTCGGCAATCGCGCCATTGCTATGCCCAGACTGACCCTGCGATGAAACCAGTATTTATATCATTGTTATTATCGTCACGACAGATGTCGCCATAGTATATATTCAAAGTATGTATATTTTTATTATTATTCTATCAGTATTCATTTATTCACAAGCTTAATAAAAATATACATACTTTGAATATATACTATGGCGACCATCTATTCCATAATAACAATGATATAAATACTGGTTTCATCGGGTCACATACAATGGCGCGATTCGCCGAGCGGTATGAATGGGCATAGTTGGTTTCAAGATCCCTTCTGCCGTTATTTTTGTGCTTGGATTGACGCGTTGAAGAAAGAATTTTATGTTTAGTATATGTATATTTAAGTAATAATAATATTGTAATATAGTCAATGATCTATAAAAGTAGATTAGAATATTGAAATAATAAAATAATATTCTAATAAAAATTAAAAAATTAATATCATAGTTTTATTTAGTGATTTTTTAAATATTTTTTTTCATGTCTTCTTTTATATTAACACTTTGAATAACTTCTCCATGTATTTACTAGCATTTTAAAATTAAAATATAAGTTCTTTAAATAAATATTTGGATTAAATTACAATTTTACCTTGGCCTAAGTCCTCTCCCTCTCTCACACCTTTCCATCGCAAAGTTCATCCACTGCTTCGCAAACTGCACGAGTCCCCTCGAGACCATCACCTCCCAATCACACGTCGACATGTCTTCAGATTCCTTTCCCCGGCATACGCTGTCAACCTCGTCTACTCCCGGGTCTTCCTCAACTTCAACCATAACCCGGTTACACTCATCACACCCTGGTATTCCACCTTTAAAGTCCTCAACTTTCAAATCGCTCAACGAAATCCCGCCGACGATCGAATTGAAACTAGGAAATCTTTTGTTTCGCATTAACCATGATTTATGTTTCGTTCGTCGATTTTGACAATTGTTATTATTATAAGTGAGGTTGTCTTCGTCTTTGGAGAAGCCTCGCATGGAAGTTCTCGGGTTTGCCGCCGGATATGAAAACTCTCGGTTTGTAGTTGGCGTGAAGAGATTCAGGGGATAATAGTTGTCCTCTATGGACGTGTGGTTGTTCTCGTAGTTGCAGCTGTCAGCTCTGGAGAGTCGGGTGCGCCGGGTCTGCGTGAGGGAGTTCCTTGCGCACGGATTGTGAAGAGATTCTGGTGAGATGTTGTCAGTGATGAGTCGGCACATTTCTTTATGGAACTAAAAAGCAAAAAAATACAATGTTAATAAAGAAGACTTGATCTATCGACAATTTATACATTTTTTATAATAGGAACATTTTGGGAGCAGGAAAACTTACCTCAAAGCCAAACTTGTATCCTTGCGAGACGATCTCTCTCGTTCGTGACTGAACACTGGGCCGGTCTGCTTCTTCCAGCTCGGCTAGACGTTTGGGCGATGTGGTTTCTTGCATCCGAGCGATTGTCCAACACAACACACGCTGCACACACGCCATTGCCCGCTACAAAAATTTAAATTAATATTTAAAAATGTCTAACATCAATGCAATATATTTTTCAGTAACTAATTATGTCAGTCATCTATAGTTTTCGGTTTCAAAAGATATATGTAGCGAATTTCTAAAATAAGTCAAATTTTAACTGTACGTAAAGTGTACATCCATTTTTACATGTTTACATAATCCTAATGTAAAATGATTTATAAATGTAAACATTACTACCATATTAGACAATTTAATTCATAATGAATTGAAGAAAAATATAGGAAGAGCAGAGGATTCGAACTGTTGAAGGCATTTCTATGTTTTATGTGGTGATGCTGGGCACTCGGCAATTTTGCATCTCATAAAACTAAGAAATTAACCATAAAATGAATACAGTAATAGCAGCATATCGAAATCAAACATAGCATTTACGAACCAAACAACTATAGAAGAAATCTTCATATAATATAATATTTGCAAACATCATTGATGAATCAGTGTAAATTAATGAACTTGGAGTCTTACATATATTTTCTGCCGATATTCCCGGAAGATGGCGTTGTGGTGCAGGTGCATGGAGACTGTGTGAGCAAACTGGGCAGTACTGAGAGCTCGCTCTCGCTCTTCTGTGAGCAAACACTGCATCTCCCGGCAGACACTCAGAATGCGCCATCTGCAATAAACACTCATGAAAAGATCCGCAATTTTCTTCACTTGTAAAAAAAAAATATTAACATGACTTTAAATTTATTTAATACCAGTCACTGCCCTTAATTTAGTTTGCGAAAGTAAGTTTTGATATCAGTTTGATAAGCTTTTAGGCTGATGCCGTAAAGTCTCGAAAAACAATCTTTTGTCTCTTATTTTTCTTCGCTCGCCTGACATGCACATCTAATAATATTAGTTTTAATTATAGAATAGTATGCAGGCGTTTGCATACCTTTTTTTTTGTTATGACAGTTGCTTCATTTCATGTTGGTGCAACTGTCATCTTTAATTTCCTTTTTTACCACCATCATTGGCGGCGCGGCATGTCACGGTGTCCCGCGGTTGTCAATTAACCAGCGACCGGTCGGCGAAATGCCATACCGGTCGGGTGTAGAAACCAAGTCTTTATTTTAAAATAAACGCGAACTGTGATTCGAAAACAAGTTCTTTGTGTTATTAATCTGCTCTTGCATCCTGTCACCCAGTAATCAATACCCAACTCAGAGAGGATATCAGTTTGTTGTGATTATAAGCTGCCAGTATAGATAAAAAACAATCTAATATAATAATATTGAAGAATGAGATATGTGAAAAAGATATAGAAAAAGACATTAAAAATGGATGAAACTGATGCCATCGACAAAAAATTAAAAAAAACGGTGGAAAAAATCTTTACAGATAACAACTGGAATGTAAAAAAATGGATGACAATGAGCATTTTTTTTTGTTGCTGTTTACTTTCATGTTTATCTGAACTTACTTGATGCTATTGTGAGATTCTTCTGGTGTTCCATCAGGTCCTCCTTGAGTCAGACAGTCGGCAGTCTGCCCAAGTTCAATGACTCTCTGCTTCAAGCGCTCGGCTTCTCCGTCCAGCTGTCTCACAGTAAGGCAACTGGAAAATAACAAATAACACGTAAAAATAATACCGAACTTATGTTTAATGAACATTCTTCAAGTTTCGAGTTCATTTAGTTATTGCTACTGCTGTGAGCACAGCCGTGTGATCTGCTGTAAGTGTTTATATACAAAAAATATATATTTTAAATTAGGGCTTTCACATTTTTGATGATTCTTTGTAGAAATATGTTATATTTTATTTTTATTAATTCAAATGAATTGGTGTATATTTTTATATGTTACCAGAACGTAAGTGGTGCTAGTGTTGCTGCAGGTCGCAGACTCCTCGCCAGGAATCCATTGAAGAGCCATTCACCGGCTAACGTTGGTCTGGGCAGGTGCTCCATGCCGGCCCAGTCCGACAGGTATGACAAATACAACTGGAAATTTTATTACTTTCATTAATACAATACTTGGATTGATACTGCAACATATGTATATATTATATATATATTAGATAAACCATATTAAATTTTATGAGCAGTATATTCCAGAGTTTAAGCACTTTCATATGTGCAATCATGGGTTTGAATCTTTGTGAAAATAAAAAATACATACTACCTTTAAATACTTAAATAAAATATGTATCAAAACCCCATGTTGCAACCCCAAAATATCTAAGATACAACTAAGTCATCCCTTGTACACACCCATTCACATTGAGTCCCATTATGAACATATTTCTAGGACGTAGTATGTAATACATGCCTTGTAGACCAGGTCGACGGTGTGGTCGAAGGTAGCCATAACCTTGTCGTAAAACCTTCGGCAGGAGGAATTCTCTGGCTCAGTAACCAGTGCTGTCTGCGTGTGGCGAACAAATCGTCCTCGGATCTTTACGGCAATAGTCAGACCTTCGCGGAGCTCACTTATCAACTGTAAACATTTAAAACATAAATATTAAAAATAATAATTTTGACATTCGAAAATGCCCTTACCCATACAGTCTATTAAAAAATGTATTATACTAAAAATTTTAAGTAAAGTAAAGTTGTTTAAGTAAAAAACTGGACATTCAAAAGACATATTTTTACCCTCTACTTTAGTTGAAGGTCATGACAATTGCCAGCATAAATTTCTCTCAACTGCCCTGATTTGTGGGTCTTCCCAAATCAGCTCTGCAACTCAAAGCTCTGCCGAATACATTGTGTTAATAATACTCTATTATTTAATATGTACTAGTTTCCCACCTGTTTGATGGACAGTATGGAGGGCTTGTCAGGTTTAGTCTCCAGCTTCATGCAGAGAAACTCGTGGATATTCTCCATAGGGAGAGTTGATAGGAACAGAAATAGACTTCGGTACGATGGAAGCTGCATATCCATAGTTTCCTTGGACCAAGCCCCATAACTGAAACAAAAAGAAGCCGACTTATTGTAACGTGTATAATTAAAAAATTTGAATTGTTAAATAGGAATAATTATTATAAGGCAACACATTTTTACAAATAGACAGTATTTTTCAAAATGGCCTACCATTTAACATACTTAATGAACGAAGATTAAGTTGAGGAAACTGTAATTATTATCAATATATAATTGGCTTTAACGAAATCAAACCACACCGAATTTACCGCAAAGTCCGGAAAAAAAACATATTATTATGAGAACTTAATAATACTAAATCATTTATCAAAGTCAAGTATCATGGGTGCTGTATAAAAGAAAGTATTGACAGTTAATATTGTATTACTGGCTGTCAACATCAGGAATTATAATAACGTTAGATTACATACAATCAAATTTCCCGCTAAATGTTTACGGTGAATAAGGCGTTAAAATATATTTCTCACCGTCTTAGATCGATGCATTCCTTTTTCAATTCATTGATATCAACTTCACACCGCGTGTGATGCTCATACTCAAAGTTGTCATCTGAATTATCGCACTCTTCATCTTCTTCAATCTCGATCGTTGGATTAGAGTCATCGGGGTTTTCGCTGCCAAACGGACTGTCATCAGCTTTAATGATATCCTATAAAATTACATTTAAAATAATAATTGTATATACACAAGCGCAACCTCGAACACCATAAGCCTGCCTTTATAAACATAATCTTCAGATTTCGTTGTCTCTACGTTTACACGTCGTAAATTTAAAATATAGTTATGTAAAATATGACAATGTACATTTAATTTAAATTAAATAGAAAAAGTAATAATTTTAAAAAAGTATGTATATATATTTACCTCATATTTTTCTAATGTCATTCTGGTCTTTTTGAGTACTCCAAGTTGTAATTTTTCAAGGAAATATAATGCCCTCTTGATACCACGTATCTTTAACATCTTTTCAATATATTCCCTGAAAAATAATATATTTAACTATTAATAATGTATTCAAGCATTTCAATTTGATTCAATTTTTATAATTAGAATTTTAACAAAAGAAAAAAAAGAAAATTTCCAGAAAAATTATGTCTATTTTCTAATTAAAAAATATATTCAAGTCATTATACTTTACAAAGTCGGGTAATTTATAACCTCATATGACAATCATAAAAAATAAATACGATTTAAATTATCAGGTAAAAATACTTGGTACAGGTAAACATACTAAATGAAATCATAAAATTAGAAAGACTACAATTTTTTATCCGCAATGTATATGAAAAATATTTTGAAATATTGAATTTTTTGCAAAGCCCAGAAACTATTCTTGGCAAATATTAATGTTTCACAGATACAATCAGCTATAAGTCGATACGGTATAATTATGATAGTTAGGCATTCATTCTAACATAACCTCACTAATTTCTGCACACACACACATAAAAATATCAAAAACACACACTGACCTGTACGGAGAAGGCTGTTTGGGATAGTACAATCGCAGCTTGGTCATGTCTCCTAACTCGCCAAGTTCAAAAACATTGAATCTGTCATAGAACCTGGTGCCCGTCTCTTCCGACTGATTATCATTAATCCTCACATCTGACTGGTTATCGTTAACAGTCGATCCGAAACCGCTTTCATTAGAATTCAAAGAACCGGCTGAAGAATCTGCACTTTCGTAAGGCGACCTTGAAGAACCATCTTGGACTTCGACGGTTGAATTTGCACCATTGACATTCAACAACGACTTAGTTTCACATTTATCTAAATTTAACTCCATGTGGTCTTCGTCTGTCAAAGTCATATCCGTCGATTGAATTCTCGTTATTTCGATTTGAACTGAAGAAGACTGCTGCACATCCGCGTCGTCGTCCGATTGGTCGTTCTCGCTCTCGGTGCTCTTCAGCGATTGGTCAGTCTTTTTCGGGCTGCCCTGTGTGGTGCCCGTGCAGTAGGATTCAAGTTCGGTGGAGCTGTTTGTGTCGGTCGCACTTGATGGCTGGATGTCAAACTTGACCTTGGTCGTGTTTGAGGAGGCTTCTTTGATAGTCGGCTCACTGGAAATGAAATACAATGAGTTAGAATCCCTGTAGACCAAATAAGCTTTCTAATTTATTTTTATTTTTTATGCAAACACATACAAGGGAATACCGACAGATGGTGATAGTAATTCTGAAGTCTCATCTGTGGAATTCTATGATGCATACCATGGTGTATATGACTAAACGCTGCACGTGGAGTGTTGATCCGCTAATGTCATAGACTGCAGCCCGAGATCACGCATCATCCTTTATTATTACAGGAATTTACTATGCATGGTTGGTCTTCACGGGACGACTTTCGTCTACCACCAAATTTAATTAATAGGCTATGACTGGCATTTTACGGGTGAGGGATCAAATTCACACTAACCGGAGGTATTTTAGAGCTTATAAATATATTAAAAATCCTTTTTTTTATTTTTAATCTCCGTCGGGGATCTAACCCACGTCCTTTGGCTTGCAAAGCAAACGCTTTGACTATTGAGCTATGACCGCCGGCATCTAATGATGTAGAGTGGTGAAAGTAGAGAACTAAAATTAATCATCTGCAAGCATTGCTAATAATAATAAAAAACATTAAATCCTTCAGTAATTTTACGAGTTACAAGCAGTATATAGTGTTAGAATTCACCTTTGGTCTTCAGCTATGGAATCAGTCTTGGTTTTGGAAGGAGCCTTCCACTTGTGTATAAGCAGCAGCTTCTTGATGATGAGCAACTTTAGTCTTTGGTGATGCACCATGTTGAACCATAAACACATGGCCTAAAAAATATAAAATTTACATTACAATTTGTTTATTTTTTTAAATATACACACACACAACATTATTGCCAGACGATGTTGGAGGAAACTCATCTGAGGATTCTATGAAGCTTGTCTTCAATATTTTTTTTCAATTTCAATTATTATTTTTTTCCTTTTAGAAACATTACAAATTTTAACAACTCAATTCATTTCTGAAGTACAATAAGAATTAAATAAAAAATAGAATATATACAAACATAGGTACTTTTGATTTAATACTAAGAACAATGCAATAAAGACAATCAACAGAAGGTCCCAATGCTCATCAAAAAGATGACGCCAACCAATTATTCCTCCAAATAAACTCTTGGAGTTCATGTCTGAATTGGGCCTCCCTTATGTGAAATATATCAACTTCCGAGGCGATTTGGTTAAACAGTCTGATCCCTCTCCCAAGAGGCATAGTCTCTGGCAGGTTAGTGTTACTCTCTGGGAGTCTTTTTGAGGATAGGAAACTATTGTATGCAGAGTGTTGATCCGCTGTTAAACTACATCCAAATATATTCTCAATATCTGTTTTCTTCTTTTTATCTGTACAAACAAGGGTCACACATTTAGAATAAGGGAGACCCTTAGGCTAGAATAAGTAGTATATGTTTTAGATGAAGCAAAAATATACCTTAGTTTTGCTGATGAACTCTTCTGAAGAGATGAGAGGATGTTGAGCGGCCATGGCCTTGCTGGAGGGGTAGAGCTCCTCAGCCGCGGCCAGTGAGTCCAACAGAGAGGAAACCTGAAGCATCGCTCGATCCACGGCCTTGGAGCAAGTCGCACACTCGATACATAGGCACTCGTTATGTGAGCAATCTGCAATTTAATGGATTAATTAAATGACAAAAATACATTGCGAATAGTAATTAAATATACACATACTATATATTAAATTCTTTATACGCATCAATTCATTCAGAAAAATATCGGCAGAAGCGGGATGCGAACCGCGCCTTGGAACCAACCTTTGTCCAGGTCTTTATATACCACTTAGCCCTCTCGGCTATTTCTCTGCTTGAGCTGACACGCGTTAGAACTTGTATTTATTCCATTGTTATCATCGTATGACGATAGATGTCTCTATAGTATATATTCAGACTACGTATATTATTATTTTTTATTATTCAATCAGTCAACATTTATTCACAAGCTTATTTAATATTATTACTTTCTGAGAGTCTACTTTTTTAGTAAGTACCACTCGGATCTCGAACCGAACTATAGATTGAATGGATGAGAAACAACTTCTTGTAGGTCCTACGCAGACTTTACAACCAGTCATTTACCTGTGTTACTGATGAACAATTTTACCTTCTTGATATTGTCTCAAGGTTATAGTATGTGTATATTTAATTACTAATAATATTGTAATATAGTCAATGATCTGCGATTTTTAAAAAGACTGATTTACGCCATATAATATTATAGATAAAATAGATAATCTACTGTACTTGATGATCTAAGCGATGGATTCTCGTTGATAGGATGCAGAGCATCTGGGGGGAAGATGGCGGACATCCGCCGTGGGGCGCTGTCTCCGGGAGTGGTGTCTCCGTCAGAGGGGCTCTGACTGCCTCCGCCACTGTCTGCACTCAGGATGGATGTCTGGGTGCTCCACACGCCGAGCCCCGCACATTTGTCTGCCATGTTGTGAAACCTGATATTGAATGATAAAACTATTTAGATAAAAACTATTTCAATAAAAACATGAAACATGCACACTGATTTATCAACACTATTGAGGAGTACTCATATACACTCTACGTGATTTTTATTACCACATCGGCTTCATATTTGGAGAATATGGACACCGTAAATTGCCGTTCCAAAGTTCTATAAGCTCAGATTGTCTGTGCCTTGTACCAGAACACTTATATACCCACATAGATGGTTCTTGGGAGCCTCCAGGGCAAGAGCCCGCGACTGCCACTGTAGTACCAGATAAATAGTTTGGTATTAAAAAATAAGGGTTTTTTAAGGAAATCAGATGATTTTCCGATTCTTGATGCCGATGCTTGGAAAATCTTATTTGTCTTTAATGGGTGGCTCAACCCTAACGGGGTATGTATAAACTTTAGATTTGATTACATCAATTAAAAAAAAAAACAAGCTTGGTTGATATTTGAACCGCTGGCGTCCGAATGACAAACGCTTTACCACTGGACTATGACGTCTGGTGAGATACAATATTATAGGTGACATAATTCTTGATCAAACTAGGCAGAGTATATGGTCGCCATACATTTTACAAGCTCTCTAGATCTTCTTGTTATACCGCTCACCATAGTTCTCCCGAGTATATATTCTGTGTATCTTTCCCGACGGCTTTTCTAGACAGAAAAGTCCAGAGCTTGCACAAAAGACTGGTGTTAGTTCATAACATCTTGCGGCATCCCATATAAACATGTCCCAGTATGGAAGGAAGGGTTGCTGGATTCACTCTAAGCTCCTCATTCCTTAAAAAATCAAGCCATTGTGCATTACACACACATGCATGGCAGTACAAAATGCCAGTGGCTTTCAATTACACGAGTCTTTCATTCTGCAATGTGTGGATGAACTTTCATATTTGTTACCTGTAATCCAGAATGTTCTGCAACAAGAACGGTACCGAGCTGCGTCTCGCACACAGGAAGGCGTCCTGTTGCGTGGCCGTGCGACCTGCTCTCCTGCCACTGACCTCCAGCCACACCAGATCTTTCAGCTCGTTCTGCCACATATGTTCCTCCACAGATATCTTAACAAGGAGAGAACCATAACTACAATAAATAAAAATATACATTTATAACTAATATTGTGAACAGTTTTTTATACGTTAAAGTCAACTAATTAGCATTGGGATCCTGTTGAAAGTATTTCAAAATCATCAAATACATTGTGGTCAATAGGTTTGAAAAAAAAAGTTATATTTATTAGCAAATTATGTCTACTATATCTAGCAAACATAGATTAAAGGTATCAATGATAATAAGTTGAAAAAGTCTTACTTAGTCTATTCGCAGTAATAGTATACAATTTTTGCCGATTATTGTATTGATATTAACTTGATATAGCCCTTGCAAGCTTTCGCCAAAAAGCCTTGATATGCGATCTTTTGATTCTTATTTTTGTTCGCTCGTCTGACACGCACATAAAAAAATGTTGGATTTAAGTAGTTATGAGACGCGGCATTTGAATATCAGGGTAGTGACTAACTGCTACCGAACAAGGAATCTCTGTTCCGGTGTCGTGGAGTAAACAGAATATTCTGTCCCGGGCAGAGGAGCGAATTTTGTCAGTCTTCTTTTATGTAAAATAAATTTCAATTTGCTTCTTGGCGAGTTCTTTGTTTTGGCGACCTGCTCCTCATCCATCCACCACCCGTTCCGATGACGATTCCGGCGATCTGGAGTTGCTTGATTAGACAGGGCTTGTCAGTAGTAAATATCAATATTTGATAGAAGAAATGTCAATAGTCAGGTGAAAAAATAAAAGTTTTGAGGTTATGTATTTTCATACAGTTCTTCGGCAGCTCTTGTCGCTGTTCCCCATCTTGATGAGCATGCTGAAGGTACTGTGGAAGGCGGCCCTTGTGTCGGGAGGTGGAGGATCCAGCTGAGGCAGCTCCGGGGGCGCAGGGTCAGCCTGAGGAGCTCCGCGGACGGCTGGACACACGCGCCGCGAACACAGAGACATGAATCTATTGCATGTCTCAACCTGGAAACGTAAAAAATCTTTAGGCTAATCTTTTTAATAATCATTAAGAAATGATTTGTTCACTTATTTTTGCAGAATTTAGTTTCTTATTAAGTTCAAGTTATACTAACAATTATTTGAACAAAAATGGTGTTGCAATAAATAATGCATACTACGCCATCCATTGGAAGTAGCATAAATATAAAAAGCCGTACTCTATTTGTGATCAAGTGAATCCAACAAATTAATGATCATGAAAATCTGTTTATCCGATCATGATTTATAAATGGTGTGACTAAAATGACTTTCACGAGTATATAAATTACACTTAAGGAATCAATTTACTTCGATCCGAATCACAACTTACAACAAAAAATAGTTTATAATTAATTCATAAGATTTTTATTGTTTACAAATATTTATAGATACTTTTATGTGACGGCGTCCTTGCCTTTAAAAATGGTAAATCGCCTTGATTCGCTAACTGCTTGGAACACCGCATATCAAGAATCAACTTCCGGAGGAATAACCAAGTCTTTCTTTCCATCCATCGAACACTTATTGACATGGAAAAAGACGAACTCCGTGGACTTTCATCTCACGCAAGCGTTTACTGGACACGGAATTTTCAGAGAATTCCTAAAACGATTTGGCCTCTCTTCTTGCGACGTATGTCCATTTGATCCAGGCATGCAACAGACAGTGAGACACTCTCTCATTGAGTGCATCATCTATGAGAATAGAAGACGCATTCTGTGTTGTCGCCTGGGAGTCTCTACCATTTCTTGGGAGGATTTTCCTGAACTGCTGCTTAGTTCTGACAGTCCCTTGCTGTTAAAATTCATCAAGAAAATCGTGGGGCTACACGCGCGGTTAACGAGGCTGACATGGAATAGGCTCCTATGTTCTTCAACTATTTGTCAGATGCATAATCTAACTTTATGTGTAACTTGCAGGGTACAACATGCATCTATATTTTGTTTTCTACATTTTTTTTAAGATAAAAAAAGTGAATAAAAAGATATTGCCTATTTGTCAATCCAGGTGGTAGATGACAGATTTCATCTAAAAATTAACTTTTTGCAGTTGATCTCACAATGTACAAATTGCTGTGAAAGTGACACAAATTTATGAATGATTCGAAGAATGAAGTTCATAAGATAAGATTTGGTTGTACTTACCAAGGTGGGTATGTTAAGCATGTCAATAGTCCTGCTGGGCATGGACTCTGTCCTGCAGCTCGCTATGTCCAGCTTCAGGTCTCGTTCATGACCTCGAATCGTCTTTAATGATCTCCGTTTGGACTTTTTACTTTCTGAAATTGAAAAATACCAAAAATACAAGGTTAAATATTACACTTTCAAATACTTTTCGAAATTTAAATGCTCTAAGCTTAGACAGCTAAGACTTTAATATGACACTATAAAAGGGTATGGCACTATAAACCCTTTATATCTGAGAACAATACCTAGAGTCTCTTGTGGGCAGCATTCTTTGGATAAAAGGTTATCCGTAGTATTTCTTCTGGTGACCTTGATGACCTTGGGAGACTCTGCATTGGTGTCCATGGCGTTGTAACTCCTGAAACTAATTGATAAATGATTAATTCTTTAATATAATTTTAATTTTGTAATGTTTTGCCTTTGATTATTATGGTTAAGACTGGCAATAAAGAGTTAAAATTGAGAACATAAACCAAAGCTGCCTTTTCTTAACCATAAGCTTACACCTTATATGCTTAGACGGCACTGGAAAAATGTCAATATACCAATGTATGCACAGAAAGTACAAGTGTGAGCTTTGGTATTGACATCAGCATGATAGAGCCCTTCCTGACTGGTACCGAAAATCTCGATATACAATCTTTCGTCTCTTATTTTTGTTCGCTTGTCATACATGTATGTGTTGCCATATTGGAATTTTAGACTAGTTACATAGATCGCTCGCCACTTGGGCGCTGGGCGACACCTTCAGCGCCGACGAGCGCGGGGAGTCGCCCTTTTGTTACGGCTCGGTGGAATACAATTTAAACTGTCAATACGGCGTGAATTTTTAAAACCTTTTTTTTTGCTTACAACTAGTATTTGAAGCATAAATGTACTAATCTGACCTATTTTCATATATCACATTGGTTCTTGTATCCTTTAGCTATCAGATGATGCATAAAAAACTATTATATTTAACAAACGTTCATTATGTAACTCCATACATGTGGTGGCATAAACACATGTGGTTTACAGAAAAATCTCTCCTGCGACGAAACCTAACCATATTTATTTACATGCTTTACAGATTCCTGTAAAGAATACATGTAGGTTGATAAAGGGAATGACTGCACTTCAAATTTCCTACCGTAGATGTCACAATGAATACTGAAAGTAGCAAAACGATATTTCACGTCAACCGATGTCAACGGTCGGGGAATCTTTGAAGGCATATGCTGACAACCGATGCGAAAGGGATAAAAAATTGTATAGTTGTTTTACAAAACTCTTCACACTGCAGTAGCCCATTGATTCAATCCAATGTAGAGATTTTTCTACCGGTCTGTACTTACAGCAGATTTATACAATGTCCTATAAAATTATAACAAAAAGTTTACAGTCTACACAGCACATTCAAATAAAATTTGATAAAAATTAACTTAAATTTTTTATTGACTGGTGTTTAGATTAGTTACCGAATTGTTTATTATAATATTATTAAATTTTTCACTGTTTTTGTCGACAAATTTCCCCCAGTTAGTACAGCAATTGGTTAGCAACAGTTATCAGTATTCAAAGGATGCATTTTTCAATATAACATCAGACAGAGGCAGATTTAATTAATTCTCATAATTAATTTTATAATAAACATTACAACAAATTATTCCATATAACATCACTCAATAATTTAAAAATTAATACATAGTTAGAGCATTGGGAGGACTTACAGCAACCATGTGTGTAAAAGTACATTAACATACGTTCCATCAAAGTAGAGCGTAAAGCAAAACAGCGCTAAACGAGACTATCTTAACATGTTAATAATGGGATGAGGGGAAGATGGATAGAAAATTGGTTAGGTATTAAATTTAATAATCATGTTTTTTTTTAATAAAAATAAAACCTAACATTTATTTCTTACAAAAATTAAAACAATATAAACGAATATAAGAAGTCAGTCAGATCATTCAGTCATTTCTGTGTTTCCAATTTTCTGCCTTTTTGTCAAGAAGGCATCTAATGTATTTAGTTTGCGTTTTCCTTTTGCGTTCTGTTAGAAGTTGTTGATAAGTGGATAAAGCATCTATAACACCCCGTCTTGCTTTTGAACTCCTGTCAAAATTTGGTTCATTTTCAACAAATTGAGATTGACGTTCACCAGAATCTAATCTTCTAATCACTTGTATTTTAGTTTCCAGTGAAATTATTTTTCTGGTTCCTTTCTTTTCTTGTTTTTCATTATCACCCATTATAAAAACTAAAGATCATAATATTTGTCACTGTATTAATTGTTATAGTATTATATAAATTTATACTTTCAATAATGTCAATAATAATACTATGTATATAATAATAACAATATTTACATACATATTTGAAAACATAGCGCTGCGCACAATTTCGGGGAATCCCTGGGTTGAAATAAGAGCGCTAAGCCGAAACAGCGCTAAATGAAACAGCGTTAAACGGGGTCTCACTATTTTCTAATTATATTTTTTACTCTGTTCCATTATCTTTACAATAAATAAATAAAGTTGCCAATGATGAAATATTCATTTAAGTTAAACAGATCATGACACGATTTTCATTATCGCTGGAGAGGCTTATTACGGTGATTATAGTCCCTAATCCACTTATGGAGGCTTATCTGACGCAGATTAGTCGCAGAGCTGCAAACATCCTTATCAGTGAGTGGAGCGCCAAGCTCGAGTACCACGAGAGAGCATCCTTCTCCATACAACACCTAACCTTCGTGAAAAATTATGGCAGTGATTTAACAGCAAAAAATATCTGATTAACACAAAACATGTGACATTATTACTGTCTATATGATCAGATCCTGTCTGCCCACTTCTGGGCAGACAGGATCTGACCCTGTTGTTTCCGACATGATTATATCTACTAGGGCCGCCTGGCTTTTACTCATTATCGTGGTTATGTTCGCTTCCCTAACTGGAGCATATGGCATTCACGAACCGCCGTCACAAAGCTCTGTCATCCGCCATAGTCTTCACATAATCCCATTTCAGGTCGGCCGAGTACATTCTATGTATAGTTCGCGACGGCCTTCCAGGACGTCGCGAGCTCGGGGGTTGAAGAAAAAGAAGCCGGTGGGTATAACTCAACGGTCAAAGCGTTTGCTTTGCAAGCCAAAGGTTGTGGGTTCGATCCCCGATGGAGATTAAAAAAAAAAGGATTTTTAACCCATTTCTGAGCTCTAAAATACCCCTGGTTGGTGTGAATTTGATCCCTCACCCATAAAATGCCAGTCGTAGCCTATTAATTAAAATTGGTGGTAGACGAAAGTGAAGACCACCCATTCATAGTAAATTCCTGTAATAATAAGGATGATGTGTGAATGTCGGGCTGTAATCTATGACATTGGCGGATCAACACTCCATATGCAGCGCTTAGCCATATGCACCATGGTAAGCGTCATAGAATTCCACAGATGAGCCTTCAGAATCATCACCATCTGTCGGTATTTTCCTGTGTGTGTTTACATATAGAAAAAAACTATAGTTAATGCTCTCCTGCGGCATTCATAATACATGTCCCAACCAGGTCCACCTTTGCCTTTTAACCGACTATATTATGGAAGGCTGCGTTGTCCGCTTTCTGACCCCATCATCATTTCTCACAAAGTGAATTCAAAGCTTTTACTAGCCCGATTCTAAAAAAACAATTTTCATGGAACAAATGGTGAAACAAGCAGCTATGATACTAAATAACTTAAAATATTTATGGAATAAAATAATTTTGCATGCAGTAATCTTGGTAAAATGGCCATGTCAAACAAAAAATAAACAGATTGTGACTTGTTGGGATGCGAACCTGTGTTTCTCTTTGTTTCTTATCCTGGTGCGCGGTGGAGTGGTCCCAAGATGGTCGTATTCCGCAGACAGCGAATCTAGAGCTTTCCACCTTCTCTCCACTGAAGTACTGTCTCTGTAACAATCAAACATGATTCTTAAGCTTGAAAGTTTTTACAATTCCTAATGGAATTTGACACCCGAAAAATTGAGTTTTTCAATCAACCTAAAAAATATATTTACATACGAGTACATAATGCTCCAATCGTAGATTGAATTTAATAACTTCATAACTCGAAATTATCAATATTTATTTAGATCGATGGATAGCTTTTCAAAAATACTTTCCTATTGTTTAAATATGTATTTTCAAATATATTCCACAAATGAATGATTTAACATTTAAATTATTGAACGCGGAAACAATGAATACCTAAAGTAAGCAACAAGACTTTATTTTTTATTTAACTTACATTTTGACGATCTATTAAATCCTCCTATATTAGTTTCATAATAAAAACAATAACGACATATTCACAATCAAAAAGGTGGTTAGGAAACAAATAAACATCGAAACTTCAAATGACGTATTTTAGCATTTCGAATTATTTAAATATTTGATTCAGGTAGGTATAATGTAAGAAAAAGAATACCAAAGACATTTTAAAAATTAAATTTAAGCGTGTTCAATAATATTGCATTAATAACAACCTGGGCACAAACTTCATGATGCGAAAATTCACTAAACTATGAACTTGCAGCAGAACAAGTTAGGAAACATGATGAAAGTAATGGGGCGGTTCAACACAACACAAGATAATTAATTTTTAAATAGAATAATTGAAGTAAATTTTTACGTAAAGTCATCAAAAAATGCCGAACGCTGAAAAAATATGATTAAATAAGCGTTTCCATCTGTCAGGTTTTACAGTTTAGTATTAAAAATGCCATTTTTAGATTTTTAAGCCACTTTTTTGTGGTTTTCAGGTGTATCGACGTTGCGTCGATACGCAATTCGGAAAAGTCATTTGTCGTAATTAAATATATAAATAGCCATACTGGTTTTAATTTAACCTAAGCCAATCCGAAT
Organism: Glossosoma conforme; assembly: GCA_022606575.1. Classification (NCBI taxonomy): domain Eukaryota; kingdom Metazoa; phylum Arthropoda; class Insecta; order Trichoptera; family Glossosomatidae; genus Glossosoma; species Glossosoma conforme. Next base: position 1,706,566 of record JAGTXR010000039.1, read on the forward strand.
ACTTCATTTTGGACAAGTTGAAACACGTTTACAAAAGTTTTTGAATTTATAAAATAACATTAAGTAGCATATTTAGTTTAACAAAAAATCACATATTTAATTTGATATATACACTGATAATATGGTGTTAATATATGTTGTTATCCTTTAGCCGGCGGTTATAGCTCAATGGTCAAAGCGTTTGCTTTGCAAGCGAAAGGTCGTGGGTTCGATTCCCGACGGAGATTAAAAAAAAAGGATTTTAATAGATTTCTGAGCTCTAAAATACCCCCGGGCTGTGTGAATTTGATCACTCACCCGTAAAATGCCAGTCATAGGATATTAATTAAAATTGGTGGTAGACGAAAGTCGTACCGTGAAGACCACCCATTCATAGTAAATTCCTGTAATAATAAGGATGATGCGTGAATCCCGGGCTGTAGTCTACGACTTTGGCGGATCAACACTCCACATGCAGCGCTTAGCCATATGCACTATGGTAAGCGTCATAGAATTCCACAGACGAGACTTCAGAATTACTATCACTCTCTGTCGGTATTCTCCTGTATGTGCTTATATATATATATTCTCAATAATGTAATTTATTTTCTTCGCTTTAGTATTGTACTGGCAATATTGGATTTGATCTTTCATATATCTGTTAACACTGATGAGAAACTTTTGAATGCAGGAGGATTATTTTGTTGGTACATATTTAGGTCGCGATGCGGCTTGGGGCGAAGCTTTAAAACTCGCATCACTAAACACAGTTGATTTTACGGATTAGTGGTTTAATTAAATATTCGAACAATGAGGTTCTCATGATAATCAAGGAAGATAGGAACCTATGAGCGTCAATATTGAACCCCCCTCATTAATTTGTTATTGTGTAATAATATTAATGTGTATTGTCAAGTAGGTTCAAAAAGAAGAATATTATTATTATAAGGTAATGAATTTAAAATAGTTCTAATGCATTATAAATGGAGGTCACTGAATCGGAATTTCGAATGCCGCCGCATTTTCTAAATATGTACGAGTAGTCAAATAATCGATGTGGCGTAATATGAGTACTTAGACATAACAAAAACCAGACACCAATTTCAATTAAAATAAATTCACATACGATCGCGTGAACACCTTTACATAGCTGTGTAACAAGTGATAGTGATACGTCTATGTACTGAGAACAAACGCCGAAAAAACATGGCTAACAGATGCTCCTTGGGCCCTAGAAAACATCTGATACCAGTGTTGTTGTCGAAATGAACAAAGATTACTACAGTACCGTGTTATGACCTATCCTTATATGTGGTTCTGAATGCTGGTTGTAATGAGCAAGAAGAATGAATCTCCCCTTTAAATTTTCAAAGGACAATATTTATTTATTTATTTATTTCGCAGAACCGAAGTTCCAAGGTACAAAATAATAAGAAACAGAGTATACGCAAATATACAATACATACAAAAGATAATAAAAAATAAAAATAACATAAAAGAAGATGACACGTGTCAAAGATCAAATAGATCCAGGAGAACAATTCCATCGACAAAAGAGGAAAAGGATGTAAGAAAAGGATCGAGGTGTGCTGGTAGGCCATTTAGGAGCGCCATTGCCGTTGTACTAAATTGAGTGCTCGAAGCTCCACAAGTATCAACCGGGATCAAAAACAATGGAAGGCTACGAGCACGGGTGTATTTATCTGGAACGTAGAAGTTAAAACATTCAAGAATCCCAGGGTTGTGAATTGCACCGCGAAGGAGAAGGAATGAATGTTTGAGAGCAGCAATTTTCCTCCGGGACTCCAACGAATGGAAAGAAAGCATCCCTAGAAGAAAAAGAGTTGGGTAATGTTCGGAATTTATTGAATTGAATGGATAGTTACCGTAAATATTATATATATATTCTGACCTTTATTATTCTTCCCATATCCGCTTCATAAATGATCACCACAAATTGCCGTTATGTTAGTTGCCACTGTCTGTGCCTTATCTCCAGACATATGTACACCCGAAATTCCACCTATGAACATACATGATTCCGGCGAGTGACTTCCAAGGCATGAGTACTTGAAGAGACGGCTGCTATTTGTGATTTTTCAATCGCATTTTGTAACGTCGCATTTTTAACCAGACGCTCTGTACGCCTAGATAATTCGATCCTAAAGAGCGGCTCAACCCGAACTGCGTTACGCGGTTAGCATCACTCGGTGACCTATCCATGTTGTGGTCGTCCAATGTTGCTTAACTTTGGTGATCTAACGAGAACAGCGCTTACGATGCGCCATTGTTTCTGGACCGGGCTGTATAGGAGAATGGAACTAGAAGAATGCGATATAAAGTCTTCGACAAGTACATAAAGTCCAATTTTAAAAATCGTATTGAAATTTGGTAATTGCGTTGGGCGAGGCATGTGGTAAGAATGGGTGAAGAAAGAGTGCCTTATACTGAAATATTTGCCTAATTTCAAGGCAAAAGTAATATTGGAAGACCCAAGTTCAGGTAGTTGGATAGGGAACAGGATAATGCACGAAGAGATGGAAAAGTACATCCCAGGATGTGAGGAAATGGACGAGTAAATCAAGTTATGATGATGTTGCCGTAATAATATATACTAGCGAAAAGGTATAACACCAATATTATAAATGTACCGTGAACATAGTTCATTATGAATTGAAATCTATGCATTTAGAACAAACGATCATTCACTCCTTCATATATGCTCGGTACTTTTGTGCAACGGTGTATTCGTATCTAACGTCACCCTATATACCTTCACTGTTTTTTTACGAATTTGGTGTAAACGCTGTAAGTTTTACTTGATAAAATAAAACCTTACAATTCGTTAAAACTAATTCGTTTGAATACTCGCACATTATATTCCCGCTTTTTCGAATTTCTTTGGCAACAAGGTATTCAAATATTGTTCTATTCACTTTGCTGCAAATTTATTACGAATTTGGTGTAAACACCCATAGTTTGACACATCAAACAAAACCAGTAGTTAAATAAAGTGAGGAAGCCTCAGCACTGGACTCGCCTCAAATCTTAAGAAACACCTCAGCATACGAAGATTATGCTGCAGATAGTAGATCATGTAAGACTTTTATTTTAATATACAGGCAGCGGCAAAAAAAGTAAACGGTTTTCGTCGTTGTTTTGATTTGAAACCGTCAGCTTTTTTTGCCGCTCCCTGTACATACGCGGGACATTAAACATCCATCAAACGGTTTGTTTATCATTCAGACGCCGTTGGTTCGAAGCCCGACCAAGCTTAATTTAAAAAATATATTTTAACAAATATAACATGTCCTATACATGCCCCCGGTATGGTTGTGCCACCCCTTAAGAACAAAAAAAACCGATCCCCTTAAAAAAAACCCTAACTATTGAACACCCAAATATTTATCTGCTAATACAGCCGCAGTCTACAGGTATGTAGGTTCGGGGGTTCTTGGCTTGGAGGCTCCCGGTAACCATGTTCCCATGTGGATCTCCGGATATACAGTTGTTCTGGGACAAGATATAAGACAATCTGAGCTTACAGTACTGTGAAAAGGCAATTTGCGGTGTCCATATAATCCAAATATGTAGCGGATATGGTAAAAAACGGTAATGGTTAACCTTTAAACGCCCAGTGGTCTCATACGGGACCGCAAATTTGCATCGTTCAATGCCTTAGCAGGCCAATGTTTGTAATGTTTCATCGCACAATAGATTCTTCCATGAACTTACTTTAATACTATTATTACTAATTAATGCTATCCGATTGTGAAATGAACCATAAGCACTTGTCCTGTATGGGACCGTAGGGCATTGAACGACGCAAATCTGCGGTCCCGTATGGGACCACTGGGCGTTTAAAGGTTAATACGCATAGGGACCTTCATAATGATACAAAATGTCAACAATTTGTCGTGTTTCCAAACAAAGCCTAATGTTTTATTATGATATCGACCGCAAATTGTAATATCTCTAATTATAGCTCCACAGCCGCCAGCTAAATGCCACGGATCAAGCAAACAAATGAGCAGGAGCACATGCGAGTGTGTATAAGAAACCATTAAAAGGCTTCATGCTTAGTTTACATAATACTTTTGCAATGTTAATTATACGCAACAATAATACGTTAGTACAGACGATAAATAAGTATGGTAATCGCATTTTCCGATGTCTGGTATCGGAATCATAAGCCGATAGAACTTTTTGCACATTGATATAAAAGACAAATAATTTACACTGCTTTCTATTACGAGTACACATTTTTTCAGAATATACAGTGGAACCTCTCATAACGAGGATAATTCGTTCCGGAATCTTGTTCGTTATGTGAAACACTCGTTAAGCGAAACTAATTTTCCCATATAAATCAATGTAAAACACGATTCATGAGTTCTATTCGAAATATTTTTTTAATGGTCAAAGCCTTTGCTTGGCAAGCCAAAGGTCGTGGGTTCAATCCCCGGCGGAAATGAAAAAAGTATATTTTTTAATCGATTTCTCACCCGTAAAAATGCCTGTCATAGCTTTGTCATTAAAATTAGTGGTATCCGAAAGTCGTCCCGTGAAGATAACATATTTATAGTAAATTTCTGTAATAATAAGAATAATGTGTGAATGTCGGGCTGTAGTCTATGAAATTGGCGGATAAACACTCCACATGCAGCGCTTAACTGTTTCATGGTAATCGTCATATAATTCACACATGGGCCTTCAGTATCACTATTTGTAGGTATTCTCCTGCATGTGTTTAAATAAAAAAAACTGTGTCACTGCACAGAAGTGCTAAAGATGAACCAGTGAAAGAGATTAGAAAAAAAGTCACGGGTTAAACGGAAGCCTTTGAAAACTAAGGATAGTACAAGTATGTATTATATTACCAGTTGCATACTTGCATGATATGCAAGTATACAACTGGCAAGAAACTTGACTGGCGGACCTGGAAATCCCTGAACAGATCAAGAACCGAACTTGGTGGAACAAAGAACAACCTCGAGCGGTGGGGAATGCTTCGGCAGGGAAAGTCATTATTGTGCGACTGCGGAGACCTGCAGACCGCCTCATACCTAAGATCCTGCTCCGTGTGCCCAACAAGATGCACATCTCAAGACCTAATGCAGGGCAGCACACGGGCTATCTATGTCGCCAGATACTGGGCAGAAATAATTTGACGTCGCTGACACGAAGAAGAAGTATGTATATGGATGAGCAACGGGTGCAGAGATGCATTGAAAATAAACAAAGATGAAAGCTAATAAAACAGTGTGACGGCAATTTGTGACGAATACGAGTATATTCTATTAATAAATAATATAAAGTTGTATTTCTTTGTATTCGAAAATGTATTTGTTAAGCATAAAAAAACATAATTACTAGCGCTATATGATTTATCATTTTGTGTACCTAGAATCATTCCTCGGACTTTGATAATTATATCAAATAGTATGACTAACATAACCTAGATTAGTGTTGCCAGCTTACAACTGATAAGATCCGGAGGGAAACCCTCCAAACAAAACATTATGTATATTTTTTGTCGTATTTTCTATTATCAACAACACCCATGAGTCATTATCACCGCTATATCTATTTTTAAAAATCCTAATTTATGCTTGCTATGATTCAGACGAAATCACCTTAATTTCACACAACCACTAAACATCCTTTTCATACCCATCGCTTAGTCCACGGGTCTCCAAACTTTCCAGCCTTAGGGCCATACTGACTACTCCAGTAAGTTCCGAGGGCCAAAACCATATTATCATTGTTGCCGGTGGTAAAAAGTGAAATAGTCCTGCTATAAAAAATATGTTCTCTAAAAGGAGTTTTCAAGTATGCTAGCTCTCCGCGGGCCGGACGTAGTTTGGAGACCCGTGGGCCTGTTTAGTCAATCTGTATGAATGTCTTATAATCCACTACTGTAAAACCAAAACCCTCTACTGGTATTCTTTTATGGTTATTAAATATGCACATCTACAATTTATTTTTAAAAATAACTGCTTTCAAGTTTTCTCCGAAGGTGATTTTTCGATATAAATCGTAAAAACCTTGAATATCAGATATGCGAGTATTACGAGTACAGACTAGAACCAAAGTAGAACATGCATGTTTTTGCTACAATTAATATTGACACATTATACTGGAAACTAAGAAGAGCATTGTGTCATAGCTCAAGTCAATCACTATTATAAAAAAAAACACTTCTACTTCAGGACTGCATAAATAAGCCAAATTAATAAAAAAAACGCTCTGACAGAACGATGTTCAATGTAAGTTAACCCTTTCGCATCGTTGTCGGCATATGCCGTCATAAGATTCCCCGACCGTTGACATCGGTTGACGTGATATATTGCTTTGCTACTTTCTTAGTATAGTTTTTAATCACCTGATAGCTAAAGGATACAAGAACCATTGTGATATATGAAAATAGACCAGATAAGTACATCTATGCTTCAAATACTATACTAATAATTGACAGTATAATTTGTATTCAAGCCGAAAGGGTTAAAAACCTACGTTATGGACTTAAACTAAACCTAGTATTCTATACACATTTCAGTAAGAGGGTTATTGTTTTGCTAGTTTGGCAATCGTAGATTAATATAAAGAGTTTTTTGTACCAATTGTGAGTGACTTAAGTTATGACAAAATGCTCTTGTTTGGTTCCAGTTCAATGTGTAATACTCATGGTTCTAACACAACATAATTCTTTCGTGTATTGCATGTGAATATTTTTTATAATGCCTCATCGTATCCTGACTTATTGGCTTCATAAGATGCTCGTATATTATATTATAAAGACACTCACCTTTGGCCAGTGACTTCTGTTTATTTACATGACTTCCCATTAAATTGTTTGCACAGAACCAAGCAAACACTCGATTTTTTTTCTTGATTAAGACGTTAACCTCATCGAAAATAAACAGTGGAATCGATGTACGACAAGAATTACAAAAATAAAATTCCAGTTCAAAACGCTATTTTTATCAAAACCGAATGCCAGCAGATTTCGCAATGTTTTTAATTTGTTACGTATTAATATATTGCTAAGAGTTTGTGCAAGCTCGGAGTATATTCGAAATCAGTCTTCCGTAAGTATCGCTAAATGTTTGGGTTGAACTAATTATTTCCAATTTTCTTCAAAGAATTAAAATTAAAAAATCAGACAAAATATACCTCGGATTCTATAGCGCCGTCTTTTCAAATCCCCGAGTTCCTGCCCTTGTCGGGAACCACATATATTTCCAGATAGACCTTCAGACAAGGCATGGACACGCTGTCAAACCCTTTCCGCCTCCGCTCTGTACATGTGTTTCTGATGAAAACACTTCACAGAGCACAACAAAAAGCTTAAATGTTTGCAAGTGGCTGAGGGCCTTCCCGAGTCTTTGACGCAGCCTACGGCTTGTCAACAAAACCTCAGACTAGAAGTTTCGACGTTAGTATGCTACATGCGTGTCTCGGGTTGCCTTCCTTGATGATTTGTTGCCAGTCCGCTTAATTGCGTGTGTCAAGGAGAAGTGGTAGTTATGTCAAGTCTTGTTTGGGGTGTGTCTGTACAAAATGGTTTCAAGAGGAGTATTGAACTGTTTATGTCATGTCTGGTCAGGTGGTGGTTTCGAAATGTCGGCGAACTGTGGCGCAGAAGCGCTTGAAGGCTGTATAGTTTTTTTCTACTGGCAACAAAGTCCGTGTATCTGACCGGCCCTGATACCGGGCGAACAACCTCAAGGAGCGCAACCCGGGCAGAGTGGTGCAGCGGGCAGTCCCAGAGGACGTGAGGTGCATCACTCTTCCGAGGGTATATTTGGGCAGTTTAGCCTGAAAAGGTGCGCCCTGAAAAATCCGTGACCGGTTAGAAACTGGCTGGTTTAGTAGTCCGGTAGGAGCCACTTGGCGGTCAAGCGCTCGTTTGTGGTGGAAATTGATACATCTTAGTGGCGGAAATTTGTGGTAACCATATTTTACAGATATGGAACGGATATCAATGAAAAAAGTATACGCTCCCTGGTTGGAGCAAACGGTCGCCACTAAGTTCTGGAAGTTGCCATGATCGTTGTTTTGTCCCAAATTTTCCTATATTAGTGATGCACCACAAAGTTTCGCACAGTACATTATGTGTATCGTCCTCGATGGACATCTAGGATAACGGAAGTCGACTTTCTTCGTAGTATCAATCCGGTGGATTGGTTTGCAGCAACAGAATCTTGCATCTCGATCTCCATTCCTCTCGGTCCTCCGCAACCCTTTTCAGCTCAGCATAAGCGCTACAATTCATGTCCTCGAATACTTGCTGTAAATACTGCCGTCTAGGGCGCCCTCTACAGTTTCTACCCTCAACCATCCCCTCCACAATATCGTGAAGAAGACCATCGTGTCGCATGATGTGACCAATCCATCGGGCTCGCCTCTCTGAGATGGTTCTTATTAGGTGCCTATCTTCCTTGATTATCCTGAGAACCTCATTGTTCGTGACGTGGTCTCTCCAGGAAATTCCGAGAATTCTTCTGTACGATCACATCTCAAAGGCCTCTAGTCTTTTTTTATCACTTTCAGATAAGCACCATGTCTCACAGCCGTACATTAAGATGCTCCAAACAAGTGTTTTGGCAAGTTGCTTGCGGAGCCCTAAAGTAATATTCTTTGACTCAAGAATTTTGGCCTATTTTATTGAAAGCTAGCCTTGCTTGATGTATTCGACTGTTGACTTCTCTTTTTGTTCTGCCATCCCAGGTGATCGTACTTCCAAGGTATACAAATTCTTTTGCATCTTTTAGGGGTACTCCTAGCATTGATATGTTAATTTTCTGCTGCTCATTGCGGCTTACTCTCATGACTTTGGTTTTTGTGCTGTCTATCTTCATATTGTAGTTGGAATTAAATATGTTTTCCATGGATGTCAGCGCTTCAGTGAGTTCATCTTTAGTTTCAGCAATCAGAGCAATGTCGTCAGCAAACCTTATCATATCAATCTTTTGGCCATGTATTTTAACCCCCTCTCTATGGCCCATTTTTCCCTGATGTTATTAATTGCATTTTGTATGTATACGTTGAAGAGTACAGGCGACAGAGAGCATCCTTGTCTCACCCCTTGACGTATTTTTGCTTCCTTTTGGACATTTCCAAGTGATATTGTGGCAGCTTCTTCTTTGCAAAGTGAAAATATGAGTCTTCGTTCCTTGTATTTGACTCCAATTTCTTTCATTACATCGAAGAGCTTCTCCCAATCTACTTTATCAAATGCTTTTTCAATGTCCACGAAGGCAATATATGTATCTTGGTCCACTTTTATCCTCTTTTCCAAGATCATACGCAGGTATAAGATTGCTTCTCTGGTTCCCATTCTTTTTCTGAATCCAAATTGATCGCTAGTGAGAGTCTTTAGTCGACAAATGTACAAAAAAAATCGCCCCATATTTTTAGCACAAATTGCAATCACAGTTCTGTTAGTTGTCATTTTTCGTAGCTCGTCCCTCCTCATCCAATTCCCAGGTATTTCGTGGTTGGCAACGGGTTACCAAATAAGGCAATTAGAGACACGCTGTAGTATACTAATTTCGCAGCCTTAGACTGAGGTCTCCTGCACCTAGATGCATCTAGAATCACGGGAAGGCCTTCTCCAGCCACTCTCTAACAAGCTTTTTCGTGCGTCCAGTAACGGGTCTCCATCTCAATCTACAAAAGAGGACGGGACAGGGAGGGTTTTCACCAAGCTCGTCTCAACATATTTCTGTAAGGTTATTTGGGAACATGTATAGTTCCCGATGACCTCCAGGGCGGAAGACGGTTGACTTGAAGATACGGCAGCTGTAGTCCGATTAACGAACCATCCAAAAATATGCCTCATACAAAGTTAGTCTATTGGAAAAATAATCGTAGTGAGGTGAAAGCCCGGTAGCTTGAAAAAGAACAGTCGATGGTCACGAGAGATCTTCATGTCTTAAAGAAATAATTAAATTCCCCTGAAAATTCAATCGTATCATTTGTCTCGATGTCTATAATGGTTTTACATTTTTTTCAAGAATAGTTACATATTTTTAAAGTACATAATTACTTATTTAGTGGCAAGTTAAGTGTGCACAGAGACAGTAAACATCAAGTATACAATTTAATTTTTCCTATTGATGAAGTACCTTTTCTTCGCGTATTTTTAAGTCTATTATCAATAATTTTAATAGATAATGAGTTCTCGAAAAGACGGAAACATACAAGTCACTTAAAGCTTAAAAACCTACATATTTTAAGCGATGGAGATATGGGTTAATACTTATTAAATATGTTAGGTTATATACTTATTAAATAGGTTATAAATCGAGCACGGAAATATTACAATTAAATAGGTTAGGGTAGGTTAAATTAAAGTCACGATTATCCAATCAAACAGATCCCAAACTACGAATGAAAAATCAGCTGATTAACCTTGGTCCTTATGGGAAAGCAATCGACCTTTTATATGTTCTGTCATCTCTTGAAAACTGTCCTTCTAAATGTCCTTCAATTTTATTTTTTATCCTCTTAAAAGTATAGTTAAAACAATGCTGCTTACTACTTAATATAGCACATGGATTTATGATGAAGATGCCTTCCTCTCTTTTGGATATGTCAACTGATATGATATGTACTCGAACATAGTGTCACAATTATTTTGAAAAAATGATTTTAATAAAATAAATGAATGCTCATTTTTTGCCACTCTTTCAAATTCGCTTGATTGTACGATCGAATACGTAAAATTCCAAATTTGAAAGAGTGGAGCTAGAACGAGCATTCGTTTGTTTGGTCTAGAGCAGGTTTAACATATACATACTACTAATAATGTTTATCTATTTAATTTAGTGCCACGATGCTCAGTCATGTATAAAAATAATACGAGAATGGAAAATGAAAACCAAAATCGTTTCATTGAGTAATTTTACGTGTTTAATGTACACAATATAAGGAGGAGGAATAGTGATAAATAACACAAACGTTGATATTGGATATCAACATTCCTAAAAAATAACACTGCTGTTATCAAAAATGTTACTACAAAATAAAAGCAAATTTCTTATTATTACACCATGCCCCGTGCACCATATGTATAATATATTCTTCAAATAAGAGAAAGTGTCAGAATAATAAAAAAAAACATTTTTAATATAAAACTAAATTATGCTGTCATCCATCGCCCAAAACATTGGTATTTTTTATTTTGATAAAAATAACTCGAATTTAAGGTGTACTTATAACCGACGAAATATATTGAATTACAGAGTGATAAAGGTAGCGATTGACAGTTACAGGGCTCAGATTGACAGTCACAGCACTAGAAGTGTTAATGTCATTTAATAATGCATTAATTATTCAAAAAACACTTACAAATCGTCCTCATCGGTGGTCTGCCCCGGGCTATAATTAATTGGGATTCCGACGCGGGATTTCCAATCAGAGTCTGCCATATTCACGACACAGTTAACACATCACGTAAAGATTAATGTTTAGTATTTTCTGAGATCCATGCACGTTTAAAAGCATTCATTGTTATTATTTTTTTGGTCAGGTAGACGCCGGCCAAACAGTATTCTTGTGTCAAGTAGAAATAGTTGTCAGCTGACAGTGGATGAACTTCGTGTGTTTCCGGAAACGCTCGGGAATAGTCGGAAGCGTTCGGGTGAAGTCGATTATGATGTTTATGCGTGCTGGAAATAGAAATTGTAGGTTACTTGTTGCTGAAAAATATCGTACTAGTAGGGATAATTATATTATTATGTTTGAAAGCTAGTATATTGCATAGAAGCTAGAAAGGCTAGAAACCTTGAACATTCAGCTATTTGTCGATGTAGTCGCCTTTGTATTTGAAAACTTTCTGCTTCCGAGAGACAATTTTTTTAATTCCCTCCTCTGAATTAGTCGAAAGGTTAAAACCGCTTCTTGAATTTACTTATCATTCACGAATATTCGTTGCTACGAGTCTTTTTTAAAGCCTATAAAGATATGATAGTCATAAGAGGCGATGTGTGGACTGTTAAGTGAGTGATCAATTATCTTCCATCCATTCGGTCTACAACAGCGCTCCTCGTCATGAACGTTTAGGCAGCCAGCAAAAAATTATGTGCACCACTGCTGCAAATTTTTCACGTTCATTCTCTTCAAACCATACGCTTATTTCAATTGGCGATGAACTTCGATAAGAGAAATCCTCTTTGTGTGCAAAAAAACTTAATGGCTAACTACAGTTCACACTGAGTTTACTAGCGAAGTGCTGTTTGTGCGGTGGGGTGGGTGAGAGACCAGCAAACACGACAGTGTTGCAAATTTTGCTTAACGCTGTGTGGGTGACGATAAGCAGTCCGAAGAGATTTTTCCTTTCATATCTCATATATATGCACGACATTCAAGCTTTTCTTGTTTTTCATAAATGAACGTGACTTTTATATTAAGAGATCCACCTAGTAACCATCTTTGTGGCGCTAAGTATTCTTCAACACAGTAACATATTCATTATACATCAACAAAAAAATAATGCAAATATAATATGTACTTAGAAAATAATATACATATTGTAATGTTTATTAATTGTGCAAGAAATGTCGGGTAATTTATTTCCGTCATCTGGCGACACAAGCATCTGACAACTCCTCGACAGTAAACTGCCAGATTTCGTAAGTGCCGATTGTTTTTACTTTGTCTTATTGTTAAAACATTTTTTATATAAAATTTCTGCATCTATTGTTGTGCAATTCTACCTAATCATATTAACTGACGGGCAGTAACTTACTAGTCATTTTAATATGAACATTTTACGTCGTACTAATTTCTAAACATAATAATGTGTCACCGGCCTAAACGCCGGCTCTAAAATGATTTAATTACTGCAGTAAAAATCTGTGCTCATAATTAGTAGTCGAGCCGTTTCGAAATATCTTCTATCAATACTGAAAAAATCAAAATCTCATCCCAAATAAAATTGGTTTTACATATATTTGTACTGCGTAGGTAGGTTTTAATTTTATATTACTGTCTTAATGCCTTATTTCCCCCATGGTACCGAACTTCGAGCACATAAGTAAAATAATAATTTAGCCAATAATTTATTTTAAACTTTAATTATAACACTTGACTGCAGTGTGTAAAGTTTTTTAAAATCACAGATTTTATTTTACATTGGTTGAAAATGAAAACAATTTCATTTAAAAATGTAATGAAAAAGCGTTCATGACAAGATAGTGTAAATATTATTTTTTTAGAAATATTTTTTGGAAGCAAATACAATGTGTAAAAGTATGCCATTATATTTTTATAGTTTTCATATTCGATTGATAAAATTATATTATTTGTTTATATATTTAAATTTTAAAAATAATTACAATTATGTACTAGAAAATTGTTAGATTACTATTTTCGCATAAGTCCAGTAATGTAATATTACAATGTAACTTAATTTATAATCTGATAAATATTTATCTTATTAGTTTTTTCTTCAATGATGGTTACTTTTGATGTGTCAATTATATTAGATGGCATCCCCCACGTAGGGACAGATAAGTTTTATTCAAAATAATTGATTATTATTATTCTTTTTGCTGGTATGAGATTATTCTCCTCTCCCGTAAAAACTGATAATCCTGTTTTGTTTCTAGTCTAATGACATAAACTGATCAACTACCTATAAGCAATATTAACACTATTCAGTCCGCACGGTTACGCGATTAAACAACGCCTGGAGGCCGACTGTTTTTTAAAGAATTGCTTACAAAAAAATTCCCATATATTTATTTGTTTATCCATCCCCCATCATCGTTTCTGTCTTTGATCTCCTCGGCGTCATCGGGAATATCGGACAAAGCATCAGCGTATATAAGGAGACTAATTCTAACCAAAAATATATTGCATTGGAATATAAAATAAAATAAAAAAAAAACAATTTATATTTTGGGAAATACTTATTTTGCTAACAAACATATACAATTTAAATGCATACAATCGAAATATTGATCGACAAAAACGATAAACGTTTACCAATTTAAAAATAATAATTATAACAAGGGAGATAAAGTCTAATCTCACATTATTGTGATTGAAAAAATGCTCGTTTAAATTTTTTATCGTCATGTGTTTAAATAAAATTAAATATGACCCTCACTGAAAAGGTTTGAGATCTTTGAATTATGGTCAAAAGTAAAAACAACATATATGTTGTGTGATCGGCCAGTAACGTTTGAAAAAACATAACACAAGCTGTGTATATAGTCGGCCACTAAGCGTTGGCGGAACGATCGCACACATGTTGTGTGACCCGCCTTTAACGTTTGGCCTGGCGATTATACACACATTGTGTAATCGGACTGGATAGTGTGAATATTTAAAATTATATAGTATTTCTTAAATATTTAACATCTGTCTAATATTGAAAAATATTCAACAGATGATCCATTTTATTTTATGCAGTTACACATGCTAAAACATGGTCACTGTAAAAATAATCTATCATATATAGATAATCAATTATGTCATTCATATTTTGTGTTGCATTGATTCTCACTTAATGTCTCGGCTTTATCCAAATTTATTACATGTGTATTTGTGACACAATCTAATTTGGTAATTCGTACCTTGGATTGAGATAATTCATTTATGCAGCATAATTTATTAATACAATGACATTATCAATTCCATGTCATGGTTTATAAAGATAGTGTATTACATTTTGTTATTTAAAAAATATGAGTAAATCCAAAAAAATATATTCAAAATATTGCTTCTAATGTTATATTCATTCAGTATATATAATAAACTTATCTATACTAATATTTAACAACTCATACTCACTGTAAATTCGTAGCAAACATAGTTTTAACCCTTTTCGGTACTATGTCAAATGTAATTCGACATTTTTCTTATTCTTCAGTTTAGCATCAAAATACAAGCAAACCTATATTTTCTGACTCATATTTAGTGTACACTGGGACGAGAAACACATTCCCATGTTTTTATGAACATTGGAATGTGTAACTTTTTACCTGAGAATAATACAATAGGTTTTTGGGAGGCTGGCTCGGTGCGCGTCACTCGGACGACCGGCCGCTGGCATCTCGATATTCACTATTTTTGGGGACAAAAAGGGTCATTTCTTATACCCCGATTCTCAAGGAAAGCATAAAGATTGCCTGGTATGATCCAACAGAAAAGTTCCTGGGGTAGAAAAGAAACGTGATACATTTGTGTAACTTGTGAGAGAAAGCCCGGCCTTCGCATCGGTGAATATTTTCCCCGGTACTATATGTATAAAAAGTTATATTTAGAGTTATAATTCTAATATTCTACACTCTCAAAATAAAATTAAACATAAATGTAGGTTTATTAAAAAAAAATCCCCCATGTGTTGTTTTACCCTGTAATTCTGTAAATTTATTGTGGACCGGAAAGGGTTAAATGACATTTCTCTCATAAAAAAAATGGTTTATCTATAAAATTATGTGTATCAATAATATTTGTTAATTTCTCGACTTAGTGCACAGTGCAAATGGCCCTGAGCGCTGAGTAATAAATTGAACATGGTTGCAGAGTTTTATATAGAGAAATGTCATACAGGGACGGCAAAAAATGCTGACGGTTTTAAATCAAAACAACGACGTAAACTGTCATCTTTTTTTGCCGCTCCCTGTATAAGATGATATATCATTGTGGTATTTCCCTCAGTACTTTAACTACCATTATATTCAATTATTAATTATGATTATTTTATTACCTCATGCACATTTTTTTCTATTGTGTAGATATTTCACGATGGAGCGCATAGACTTGGTTATCTTTGGTGCCACCGGTTTTACGGGGAAGTATGCCGTCCAGGAGGTGCACCGAGTCAGCAAGGAATACAAATCCCTCACCTGGGCCATCGCTGGAAGATCCCTGTCCAAGATGGAGAAGATCATTGCCGATCTGCAGAGCAAGACTGGTAAAATACACAAGCATACGCTGCCTCACACATATGCACAGCGAATTTAATTAAAACATCATTGGTTAAATAATGTTTTGTGTTCCAGGCGATGATTTATCCAAGATCAAGACCATCATAGCTGATGTTTCCGATCCACAGTCGCTGAATGACATGGCCAAGCAGGCTAAGGTTGTGATTAACTGTTGTGGTCCGTATCGGTTCTACGGTGAAGCTGTTGTCAAGGCCTGCGTAGAGGAGAAGACCAGCCATGTGGATGTTAGCGGAGAACCTTCGGTGAGTTGTTATATGAAATACAGTGGTGCCTCACACAACGAACTTAATTCGTTCCAGGAGCAAGTTCGTTATGCGAAAAGTTCGTTATGTGAAACGCGTTTTCCCATAACAATACATGTTAAAAAAAAAAATTCGTTCTGTAGCATAAAATATGGTAAGATGACATAAAAAAAAGATAAATTTTTTGTTATTATTTTTATTTAGATACATCTAAAAACATAATGAAAAAAACACACATTTTTTAATTTTAAGAAATAATCGAATCTTGCACATCTTCATCCATTTTCCGCTTTTTGGCCGATGGTGCAGTGAAAAACCTGTCCAAAGTCGTTTGTTTCTCTCTTTTCTTCAACATCTGCCGGAAATAACGGACAAGAGTATCGGAGTACAGGTCGTTGATCCTGTTTGCTTCAGCGGAATCCGGATAGTGGGCATTGGTAAACTCCTGAACTGCTTTCCATTTGACCAGGATGTTCTTGATGTCAGCAGTTGGAATTGGTTGATTGTTTGATTGTTGCTCCTCGTTATCAGATGACGCTTCCCTTTGAGCATTGTCCTGTTGTTGGGCCAGAAGTGTTTGGAGCTCTTCAGTTGTCAGCTCTTCTTTGTGTTCCTCAATAAGCTCCTCTACATCCTCTTCCTCTACCTCTAATTCCAACCTTTGGGCCACTGTGATGATGTCCTTCACCACTTCTGTGTCATCAACTACTGCTTCTTCCCAATTAATCGGCAGTGATCGTAGAAGATCGGGCGACTTCGTTGTAATGATGAACGATTGCTGCGACACGTGCGTAAGTTAAGCGTACTGCTCAGTGACTAACGACTGCCTGCGCGGAAGGATGCAATAAATCGGCAGTGATCGTGTGAAGTGGGCGACTTCGTTGTGTGAAGCGAAGTTCGTTGTGTGAAGCGAAGTTCGTTGTATGAATCGTGAAATGAACGAAAAGGAAGTTCGTTGTGTGCAGCGTTCGCTGTGCGAGGCGTTCGTTATGCGAGGCACCACTGTATATAAATATATATTAAATCAAATTTTGTATTTGGTTTTACGTACAATCGGAAAAAATATATCACATATAAAAACAATGCAAGATTCATAAAAACTGTGTATTACAAATTAATGTAATCCGATTGTGAAATGAACCATAAGCACTCCTGTATGGGACCGTAGGGCACTGAACGACGCAAATCTGCGGTCCCGTAAGGAAACCACTGGGTGTTTAAAGGTTAAGTTAAATAGCTTTACAATAACACCTATATCGTGTATGATGAATAATTTGTTCATACTACTTATTGATACGTTTACCATTTTAAGAATAAACATGCTGTTTTCACTGTTTTAAGCTATTACTGTTGGTTTTCTGATGTTGATGATTGGTATTTTGAGAAAGTGATGGTCATAAATAAATGTATCAGTCACTATGCTGGCTGAATTTTACATAACCCAATCCAAATAATTGATTTTTGATTAGTTAAACATGCTAACAACACATCTAATTATATTTATAAGTGTTATTTTTCAAGACATTTAGAGTGGTTAAAGAAATTAACACCAGAGGCACCACAAATACAAACAAACTTCACGGAAAAAGCAATTTTACAAATTCAGTGTGTCAAACAAATTATTTCCTATATCTATGTGTTTGTTGTATTACAGTTCATGGAGCGAATGCAACTGGAGTACAACGATCGTGCCAAAGAAGCTGGTGTGTATGTGGTCAGCGCTTGTGGATACGACAGCATCCCCGCTGACATGGGCGTGGTGTTCTTGCAGCAGAACTTCAAAGGTAAATTATATTTTCAAGCTGAAATATCTATAAAATTGGAAAAGTAAAAATTATCCCAGAATATCTTCTTCTCCTTCCTCTACAACACAGTTCTTTCAGCTACAATTATTTTTGAATCATCCTCAATCATCTTGGCACACGGAATTTCTGCAAGTATATAATATGCATAGTTTCCGACAGTCTCAAATACGAAAGCCCAAGTGTTAAATGAGTTCAAGAGAGTGAACATTGTCATTTTTACAGGTCTGTATAAGCTCAGGTTGTCTATACCTTGCCCCAGAACACCTGTATCCTGTGTAGGTCCATATGGGAACATAGATGGTTCTCGGGAGCTTCCAGGGTAAGAGCCCGAACTTGCATAGACTGAAGCTGTAGTACCAAAATAGGCATGGATAATTTCTGTCCTAGGAGGTAAATCAACCAAACCAAACTTTACAAAAACTATCTTCAATCAGCAGGTGTTTCAAGATGGTATATTCTGACTTATATCAATTATTGATGAATCGTTGCAGGTACTCTTAACACTGCCGAGTGCTACATGCGCTCCTCGGTGCCCTCCGAGTACCAGAAGTTTGGTGGCGCCTCCATCCACTACGGAACTTGGGAGTCCATGGTCTACGGTGTGGCGGAGATGGGAG
This sequence comes from Glossosoma conforme, assembly GCA_022606575.1. NCBI lineage: Eukaryota > Metazoa > Arthropoda > Insecta > Trichoptera > Glossosomatidae > Glossosoma > Glossosoma conforme. The sequence goes on from JAGTXR010000039.1 coordinate 1,725,177, forward strand.
AACTGGGACCACTGAGGCGTCAGCTGTATCCCACTCGCGTACCTCAACCGCTGCCTAAACTTTTGCCAAGGTTGGTTGAAAATCATATAATGTTCGTGTTTATAAAACTTTATTTTGGTGTAAAATGTTCAATTAAATTCAATTAAATTCTTTATTCTTTATCATTATAAACAATACACATGTTATTTTTATTATAACAACAACAGAGAATGGCGCAAAGGCACATACAATATTAGTGTTTATACTCGTGATGTCAAGGATGCTTAAGTATTGACATATTTAATGTCAATGATCTCACGTTCAGCACAAGTGGAAACATAATACCGAATGCCTTTAGTCTGGAATTGTAGCAATAAAAATCACGTCATCAATACATCAAATTTGATGCACAAATATCACAAGGTATTACTGTCACAAAATCAAACATCCAACATTTCGTATGCGTCTACACTAACACTGAAACCGAAGCAATGTCACACCAAATATGTCAATATCCTCTTCTCAAGTCATTGTTGCACTGTTCACACATGGCAATCTTAACAAATGTCTCAATACGTGAGAAGCTGAACATAAAATACTGATTTTATACCTTGTGCAAGATAAAAATGTTCCAGTTCTTTTTAGGTTTTCATTTTTCAAAAGTGATTTGGGTGGTCTTAAAAAGACCATTGCCACTGGAAGAATCGAGGTTATAAGATCAAACTGATGTTGTAATTCTTGTCAGATGGTGTGACGTCGTTGAGAGTGTAACTGGTCTATCAGTTACAGAGGCATTCTAAATGAGGCAGGATCACTCCAAATGGAAGGATTTCATCAACAATGCGAACTAAAATGAGTCATCATATTTAGCATCGAGAAAAATCTAAAGAAAAAAATGTAAAGAAAAAAATGTTTCGTGTATTGTAATGAAAATAAAACATATAAAACATAAAGAATACCGTATTTTGTTATTAAATTTATGTATATTATTAAGCTTTTATTCACCATTCTTGACCCTGACTTCATTGAAAGCAGACTTATGCAGCCATTTGCTTTAGCGTCGGCCATTGATTTTTAATTTTTATTTGCACTTAAATTTAATAATTTTTTAATTAAACTCTTATTATAAGTAATAATAAAATATTATCACTTGACTTGAATTCTACTTAACCCTTTCGCATCGGTTGTCAGCATATGCCGTCAAAGATTCCCCGACCATTGACATCGGTTGACGTGATATATCGTTTTGCTACTTTCAGTACTCATTGTGACATCTACGGTAAGAAATCGGAAGTGAAGTCATTCCCTTTATCAAGCTACATGTATTATTTACAGGAATCTGTAAAGCATGTAAATAAATATCGTTAGATTTCGATGACACCTCATGTATGGAGTTACATAAAGAATGTTTGTTAAATATAATAGTTTTTTATGCATCATCTGATAGCTAAAAGATAGAAGAACCAATGTGATATATGAAAATAGGTCAGATATTTACATTTATGCTTCAAATACTAGTTTTAAGCAAAAAAAAATGGTTTGAAAAATTCATGCCTTATTGACAGTATAATTTGTATTTCACCGAGCCGTAACGAAAGGGTTAATTTCAGTAATTTAATAACTGCTTAAAATAATAATCTTTAAATGAAAAATAATAAATTTGCAAATTTGTTTGTTTTTTCTAGAGGAACCGTGCACAAGAGTGAAGTGGATGGAGCCTGGTACATCCCCTTTCTCGGTGCTGATCGTTCTGTTGTCAACCGCTCTCAGCGCTTCTTCTACGATGAGGAGAAGAAGCGCATCGTGCAGATGCAGCCGTACATTGGCTTCCCCAGTCTGCTCGTGGTCATAGGAATCTTGTGCTTCGGCTTGATCTTCGGCATCATGACCAGGTAACATAACTTAACCCCAGATGAAATTTGACTCATGACTAATTCGAATTATTACCAAAGTCCAGTAACGTATCTCGGTCGTAAGTCGAGGACAACCTGTATATGTGTTTTGGAAATCAATAATGTATAAGGGAATTCATTTATGAAAACAAGATAATAATATGTATAATTACTAAGGCCATTAAAAAACAATAAACACGTACATCAAAATGCACTTAAGTAAGAATTCTAGATAATTTTAAGAAAATTTATTTATTTTTTTTGGCGGATAATCCAAAAGTAGATGGGGAAGCTATACAATTCTAAGTAGATATATCATTAATTGATATATATCTTTTTCACTCACTCTTTGCTTTATATAGAGCCAACACTCAATTTACCAACTGACTTGAAAATGACCAATCGACGTGGCCGAAACATGTCTACAAATATATTGTAGGATAAATTATTTTATTTATATCTGATGTTATGGAATCCACCAAGAATTATCGATCGAAAAAATGTAAATAAATAACTTAACCCATTCGCTGCGTATGGCGGTCATGAGCTTTGCGTGGAATTTGTAGCCTTTTATTACAGATTTAAGCTACTATTGTAATGTTCAAAATTTACTTACCATATAACTGAATTCCTGTCAAAAATAATAAGCAACATCTGATATATTTAGCTGGCAGCTTCCGAAGTTCCTTCCTTAATGCCACCGATAAACTATGGAATGCTCTTCCAGCGTCTGTGTTTCCTCCTTCCTACAATCTGGATCTCTTCAAGAAACAGATAAATGTACACTTGCAATCTCCCCAACCCACACACAAATACGAACACAACACACGTTTCCCACATGCAGCGTCCAGCCTCCCTGGCTGAGCGTCATAGAGTGCACTGGTCTTGACCGGTTGTGCTCTTCTACATGCGTTTACATAAAAAAATAAATATATTTGTTAAATATAAAATATATTACTGTCTTTATAATTTGCCCAAAAATCAATTAAAAAAGCTGCAAAAAAATGCGCCGCATACAAAAGATTTACCAACTCAAGTCTATTATACTGACATTCCCCGTCTTTAAAAAGACGACAAATCGCGGGTTCGTCACAGGGTCGCGTGGAGGAAGAATGCAGGAGCAGATCACAAAGCAAAAGAACTTGTTTTCGAAGCACAATTTGCATTTATTTTTAATAAAGACATGATTTCCTCGTCCGACCGGTATATGAGATTTCGCCGGCCGGATGAGAAGTTAACTGACGACTGACAGAACACTGTGACATGCAGCGCCGCCAAGATAATCACGGCAAAAAAACAAATTAAATATGACAGTTGCACCAGCATGAAATGGAGCAACTGTTATAAAAAATAAAATGGCTTATGCAAACGCCGTGTAATATTATATAATTAAAACTTACATTATTAGATGTGCATGTCAGGCGAGCGAACAAAAATAAGAGACAAAAGATCGTTTTTCGAGGCTTTTCGGCATCAGCCTGAAAGAGATATATCAAGCTGATATCAATACATATAATTAGTTTAAATTATAATGATTTAATGCTCAGATTAAATGTAAAAAACCTTTAAAAATGTTAATAATCTGATACCCCTTTTAAACACATGCTGACATTCCTTTTCTACATTGCCATCTTAATCTTCTTCTTCTTTTTCTTCGTGTCAGCGACGTCAAATTATTTCTGCCCAGTATCTGGCAACATCGATAGCCCATGTGTTGCATAGCATTAGGTCTTGAGGTGTGCAGCTTGTTGGAGCACATGGAGCAGGATCTTAGGTGTGAGGCGGTCTGCAGGTCTCCGCAGTCGCACAATAGTGGCTCTCCCTGCCTAAGAATTCCCCACCGTTCTTAATGATTCACTATAAAAAACATTCTGCCATCAATAGACTACATTTTTTTATCGATAACCCCTCGATATAGCCCTTGCAGGCTGGTGCCGAAAACCTCGATGTACAATCTTTCGTCTCATATTTTGTACGCTTGTTGAACATGCATGTCACCGTTTTGGTTGTTTAATTCCTAACATCAAGTGTGCCGTTAGATCTGTAAACGGCTGTCTGTCGATTGGTGCCCTATGGGTTCTCTAAATGGCCACTGTATTAGTTATGGCGCTGCACTTTCAGCATGCAATGACAGCTTTACGAAAATATGTTTTCTATTGTGATTTTAGGTTTGCGTTCGGGAGGAAGATGCTCTTGAAGCATCCCCGGCTCTTTTCCTTCGGCTTCATCTCCCACGAGGGTCCCGCCGAGGAAGTCATGAATAATACCAAGTTCTGGTTGACGTTGTGCGGCACCGGCTGGGACGAGGAGACCAAGGACACCGAAAACACACCGCCCAATAAGACCGTCAAAGTCAAGGTATTTTCTTGAAAGTTGTTTTCATTTTAAATAAAATTCAAAATATGATTTATTTTTAACAGATTAACAATTTTAGAGTCTGTCATTATAAAATATTAAATCACTAATCTGAATCCTAAAAAAAATATCTTATCACTAGGTATATGTGTCAATTAAAGTTTAAAAATAGATTTAAAATTCATTCAAGAATATAATACAATATTGGATAAATGTATAAAAGATAACATTTTAATTTCTTTTATATTCATTAATTGTAAGAGTTTTTTTTTGATGAATCCATAAGTAATAAGTTAGTTAAATATACAAGTATTTCATGCCTTGTTTTAACATGGATCACATTGAACACTGTTTCACTTTGCAAGTGAAACAGTGCTCAGTGTGATCCATGTTAAAACAAGGTATGAAATACTTATCCATTTTATATTGAAATTGGCAACACGGACAAAGCACACTAGGGCATGGCCATCTTTAACCCTTTCATTACGGCTCGGTGGAATACAAATTATACTGTCAATTATAAAACTAGTATTTGAAGCATAAATGTACTTATCTGGTCTATTTTCATAAATCACATTTGTTCTTGTATCCCTTAGCTATCAGATGATGCATAAAAAGTATTCTAAGAAAGTAGCAAAACGATATATCACGGTTACCAATGTCAATGGTAGGGGAATCTTACACGGCATATATTGGGTACCAATGCGAACAGGTTAAAATGGTATTCTCCTGTTTGTGTTTATATGAAAAAACTTGCTCCATTTATTAACGCCGTATGAAATATTGTTTCCAGGTTTCCGGAGTCAACCCTGGATACGGAGCAACTGTAACGACTCTCGTTTTCTCCGCCATCACTATCCTCAAGGAGTCAAACAAGATGCCTGGAAAGTGAGTAAAATTATATTTATTCTGATGTAATTGAGTGTTTTGAAACATGATGACGAGATAGGTGGTACCTTACACTACAGACAATTATTCCCAGATCATTTGAAGGTTACACCACACCTCCTATCTTATTCGTAGAAAAGCTAATAGTATACTAATACTTGCAATCATACAATTCACACTCTCAATCGTATATTTCTTTAAGGATTTCGTTTGAAGTTTCTTATGTTTACAAATATTAATGAAAAGAAAATGATATCTAACTTGAACATATGGTTGTTACAAATTACTAATGATCAGATGCCATGGTTCTCGCCTCATCTGAAGTCAAATCTGCATTAGTAGTATTATTTAAAACTTTAAAGCCCAGTGGTCCCGTACGGGACCGAAAATTTGCGTCGTTCAATGCCCTAGCAGGCCAATGTTTCGTTGCACAATATATACTTCCATGAACTTACTTTAATACTATTATTTCAAATGAATGTAATCCGATTGTGAAATGAACCATTAGCACTCCTGTATGGGACCGTAGGGCATTGAACGACGCAAATCAGCGGTCCTGTAAGGAAACAACTGGGCGTTTAAAGGTTGATGTGTCTTGATTAGGTGCCATTCAATTATACTTATTATTATACTAACGTTAAGGTTATCAACTGACAATACTCGGTGAAACTTTATAAATATAATTTTATATTAACTTTAAGTGAAAAATTAACAAATTTAAAATATTTAGTTTTGATTTCACATTTATTTTTAAGTGATTACACTTCAATTGAAGATGGACTCCGGGGAGTCCGAAACATGCTATCACTGAAAAATAAATGTAAAATCATTTTTTTTTTAATTTATTAATTTTTTAATTGAAATTAATATAAAATTATAATATATTATTTTACAATACTATTTTTGTATTATTAACATTTGTTTGCTCTTCTTTTCCAGTGGCGGAGTTCTTCCTCCGGGAGCCGCGTTTGCCAAGACTTCTCTGATTGAAAAGTTGCAGAAAAACAATGTCTCTTTTGAGGTTATGGATGACAAATAATCGACTGACTGAAACAAACCAAAAAAATAAATACAGAAGCAATGCATTTTAATAAAGGCGTTCCTTGAGTTGTTGATAATAATTCAAAGAATACCTATAAATACAATGTTAACAAAATAATAACTATCATACTAAAACACTTATATTTATAAAACACTTGTAATATGTAGGTGTAGGGGTATAACATAAATTTTGCTATTTAGGTGCTGTACACTTGAAGACTCAACGGTCTTCCCAATCGAACCAAATATTTACTAAATAGTAGTTAATTACTTTTCCTATAGATGGGATACACTAATTGCCTTATTAAATATTTAAGAAATAATACTAATATAGAATGTTACAGGCAAATTGTCAACCTAGCCCTTTTAGTCCCAAACGCTGATCTATTCGTTCTGATATATATAAGGATATTTTTGGCACTTTAGACTGGTTAAGGTCCTAGGTTCAGCGGAAGACCCTTCTTCAAGCATCCCAAAAAAAACATCCTTCTTGTAACTAAAAGGAGTAATTACATGGGAATACGACTGCATATTTAGCGTGGTTAGATATAATATATACTCAAGTGCATCATTTTTGTTTTGAATTCCATTATCAATATTTTATTATTTCTCATCAATTACGATGAACGATTTTCAAGAATGATATTTATATTATTGAAAATTGATAAATATTTACTTTTTGCATCCAGAACTGTTGAAATTATTCGCTTATATAATACAAAATGTTAAAGAAAATAAAAAATAACGTAATGTAGTCTGAAAACATATGTATTTAATAAAGAGACTTAAGTAATTTGTAATAAATAAAAGTAATGAAACCATATGATACTAAATAATATGAAGGGAATAAAAAGGTGTAAAGAAAGATAATAAAAGTTTACAGGAGAACATAAGTGATAGAAAAAGGAAAATTAATACATGTGTAAATCAGTGAAATTCAGGAAACTAATTGTTTTAATACTGAATTGCTTTGATATTTACAATATCTCACTCATGTCACCCAACTCTGAACATTATAGCACCTATGTCGTAGTAGGAGTTAGTGAGTATCCTATAGATCGGTGCTTTCATGGGAAATGTAGTGTGAATTTTTCCTTTGCCTTCCATACCGTAATAGTCCATTTATTCCTTTACAATGTTTTTTTCTATTTGCTCGATAGATGGCGCTGATGTTCGCTAAAAAATAATCTTGATGAATATATTAATTTATGTTGGCTCCAAATTAAATTTAACTTTAACTGTTTACTTAAGGGTGTTTGTTTTATATACTGCTTATTTAAAAAAAATACTAAATTTATTTTGTAGTTTTTAATAATAAATTAATGAAATGCGTACTCTAATAAGTATGTAATAATATAGTCTTAGAAGAAATGCACCAAAGTAACATTTAACACACTACTAACAAATAAAATTATATATATTCGAGTATATTCAGTGGTACCTAGACATATGAGTGCCCCAATTTAAGAGTTTTTGAGATACGAGCAATCTGCTTAGCAAGAAACACCCAGAAAAAGTCGCAACTGGTCGTACACCCGAGCTATTTCATGACACTTTGAGATACGAGTAATTTGAAATATGAGCAAGGTTGCGGAACGAATTAAACTCGTATGTCGAGGTACCACTGTATATAAATATAATTATGCATTTATTTATTTGTTTCATGTGTCGGATATATTGTTTTCTTTTTAAATGCCCCGAAATAATTGGTTAAAAATCGTATAAACACTTAATTCATTTGTTTTTTTAAAATAAAACTGCTTAATTGTGCAATTAATTGTTGAAAAAATACACCAAATCCTTTTTTAAACCCGTTATTTACTGAACATTAATAAATATCTACATAATGACCAAGTCTTCTTCGTAGTATCAATCCGGTGGATTGGTTTGCAGCAACAGAATCTTGCATCTCGATCTCCATTCCTCTCGGTCCTCCGCAACCCTCTTCGGCTCAGCATAAGAGCTACAATTCATATCCTCGAACACTTGCTGCAAATACTCCCGTCTAGGGCGCACTCTACAGTTAAGTAAGTTACCAAGTAAGCTTCCGTAAATAAAACATTATTTTAATTAATATTTGCTCCTGAATCAGAGCAAATGGTTACCTCAAATAGATGTATCAGCTGTTCATTGTACTGTCTGTTTATATATTTTTGTATACTTTTCGCCTTATGTGTTTTTATACTTTTATAATATTTCTTGTTTAAAAATATATTGTCTATGGTTTGAATAAAAAGTATCTATGTATGTGTTGATGTAAAAAACTCATTATTATTTAGCAGAGACCTGTTTTATCACACATTTTAATTGGTCTGGTTTTAAATTTCAAATGACAGATGTCCAACTTTCTAATTTATAAATTCTCTCTTTAATAATTCACTGCTTATGAATTTATTTAAATATTGATACAGTTAATTTATAATGAGATAAGCAGATTAGGGTTTTAAAACATAATTTTAAATTTCCAGCTAAAAATCTATACTAATTTAGTACTAATCTCATTTTTTATTTCTGGTATTCATATTGTAATGCGATATAGTGAACTGTACTAAATGTATGAATTTAACAATGTTTGTATACTAAATAAAACCATTTTAAAAACACAATTTGTTTCTTCTTTGTCATTAATAAACACTGTGTAATGTATATGCAAGACGAGGACACAAATGAAAGCCTCGCCGTTTTACAGCGGACCGACTGAATGTGACTGCAGCGTGGAGCATACCCTGTCACATCTTCTGGTGTGCTGTCGGAATGGCTGCACCCAGGAAGACCTGATGATGGCCAGGCTCGTCGCCCACTTCTGGGCAGACAGGATCAGACCCTGTTGGTGAAAATGGAATACAGAAATAAGTATTCAATTGGGATTAGTCAGTTGCAAATGGGAGCAACTTTTTTACTGGTTTCTCATGATCAATTTTAAATGCCATTCGACGTTTCGTCAATCAAAAAGTCGATAGATCTTTGCTCACAACTTAAATAAATGTTTCGGTATTAGATCGAATGCTGAGAATTGCCTCTGCTAACCTTTTCTTCCATAAAAATATTTATACGTTTACGAAATAGCAAATTAGAAATATTTTTGACCGCTGCTCCAGATATAGATAAAAAATGTATTTTAAAAAAAGAAGTTCTTTTCGAGAATATTTGTCTAATAACGGAGAGCTTTGTCATTTCAACAGTAATAGCCTTTTTTGAAGTATAATTGCCTTTGTTACGAGATTAAGTTTTTTGGCCAACATCTGTTTCATTTTGTAAAATATATTAACATCATCCTCTCTCTTAAAAAAGTTGTTATTCAGTCGCGTGATGGCAGGATTAGGAGCAGATTGATAACACAGACTTTTTCAGAAGCACATTGACATATATTTACGATAAAACTTTACAAATTTATGGGTCGACCTAGCATTCGGCCGAGCCTCAATACAATATCTCTCGCCGAAGGGCGGGGACCGACTGCCACGCTCGTGATGGCTCTCGCCCAGCGCTACTAGCGGCGGTCTATATAACTAGTCCCAAAAATGGCGGACACATAAATGTATGACAAGCGAACAGAAATAAGAGACGAAAGATTGTTTATCGAGGTTTTCGGTACCAGTCAGCAAGGGCTACATCATGCTGATGTCAATATATTTTTCTCTAACAATGAAATTACTCTCGAGAATGTCTTGTTCTTCTTTTGAGAATGAATTTGATATGTCAGAGAATATGCATTTTTCATGATATCCCATTTCGGAGAATATAATAAATACTATCTTTTTCCGAAGGCTCGACGTAAGGGCATGTCTGCCTCATTCTGCATTTATTTTACCGAATCAAACGTCTATAAATCGACGTTTTCCGAACGCCTTCATTGTGGTGTACGACATTAAGATAAGAATAAAACAAACGGGAAAGCTGCCATTTTTGATCCGTCCGCGGTCTCTTAAGTCGCCTCTCACTCCCGTGCATTTTAATATAATACAATAACACTTTACTTATTCACAAAGTCCGCAATCTCCGCCGATCGGCCCAAATAACACATCGCGTTGTTTATTATTACAACAAGTACAATAATGTTTTCTCCGTGGCCTTGGAATGAAAGTTAAACATTGTAAAAGGTAAACTTTGAGATCGCAGCCCGGGCTCTCGCGGCACTTTCGCTGGAGCCAGGGCCGGACGAGGGGTCACTTTATTCCAAGAAGAAACCTTCGCCATGCTCGATTGTACACCTTATAATAAGATACTTTGTAATTTATTTCACGACCGATGCTTACAATGTCACTTCTATGCGGTAGCGAGCTGATAATACGCTAACAAGAGGCTTGGTTCGTTTCAGAGCTATTAGCAATATTCTGCGGGAGTAGGCATTATTTTATTACTCTAATACAATCATCTCCATCTCGTTTACAAGCTTAATAAGTACTTGCAATCCTCATAATATCTACACGCACACAGCCTTCTTCCATTTCGGTTGAGCATTATGGAGTCTGTGGCCTTCTGTTGGTACTCTCCTGTATGTATTGATACCAAACATCATGTGTTACGTCGGCATCGAACCTTTTATCCATCTAGAACAAAAAGCAGGAAAAATATACAATTTAAAGATTCAAATTTGGAACAAAATTCGAAATTTGTTTTTGGAATATCTTTTTTTCAGTTATTCAATTGTCTCTAAAAGTTTCGTTTTTCGGATATTTTTCAATGTGTCGCCACCAATGCTTGGGAATAAAATGATTCTCTTAGACCACTGATCTCGTAGCTTATACTTCTGGTATTTTTTTCAATTCAAATAAATAAGTGTAACCTCTAGTGTCTGTGGTTTCGTCTTCTATTTACCTATTGGTATCAGTACCTTTAAATTAAAAAATATCTAAGCTAATACGCGTGCCTAGTTTTACAAAAATTAAGTTACATGGTTCAAGACGTAATGTGTAAGAAAATATTTATTTTCTTCATATACTCATAGTACTGCTGAAATACTACACTATTAATAGCTCTGGAAGCTAAGTTGAAAGTGATCTAATATAATATTACGAAAGAAAGTGCAATTTTGAATCTAATCGAAGTTAATATTTAGAATTCAGAAAATTTATAACGTTTAAATTATGTTATAAGCCTAATTCACAATGGTATTAACAATTTGATATAAAGATGGGAGAAGGTTATAAGAACTGACGGAAATTACATAATTGATTAAAATAATAACATAAATCTAAAAAAAATATGTTCAATTGTATATGTAAAAAACGATCAAAACTTTTGCATCAACCCAATACGTTTTAAACATAAATACAACAAATTAGTAAATCTATTATTAAAATACAAACATTTTGAGATCTTCGTAACTAAAAACGGTGTCTTTAAGATATTTTTAAGCTTCGTTGTACAATGTTTCTTAATATAGTTTAGAAATTCAAAATGAACAGCGTTTTAAAATAAAGTTCCATAAGATTATGCTGAACTTTATAGTTGAAATGTTTATTGAAAAGGTCAGTGTACGGACGCTTACAGGCCCTTTAATGTTCAACAATAGACAATTTCTAGTTGCAAGAACTAATGTTTTATCTTGGCGTTTATGGTAGTTTAATGGCCATACCCGTTTTCCTAAATGATACCTACCTATAATAGTAATTGACCTTCAGAACAATTTTGAGCGAATAACTATTTATTAAATTAAAAAAAAAAACATGTTTTAACATAGGTCAGGTTGAAGAACTGTTAATACAAAAATGAGACCATGGTGTTGTACAGTTTGCACAGTTTCGCAGTTATTCACTTGTAAAGAAAATAATGAATTAGAGAAAAGGGAGAAAGTGTAAGGGAGGAACTTTAGCAGAGAAAAGGGTATCGAAAGCTACAAAGTTGTAACCCTTTCGTTACAGCTCGGTGGAATACAAATTATACTGTCAATACGGAATGAATTTTTACAAGCATTTTTTTTGCTTAAAACTAGTATTTGAAGCATAAATGTACTTATCTGACCTATTTTCATATATCACATTGGTTCTTGTATCCTTTAGCTATCAGATGATGCATAAAAAACTATTATTTTTAACAAACGTTCATTATGTAACTCCATACATGTGGTGGCATTGACAGATGTGGTTTACAGAAAAATCGCTCCTGTGACGAAACCTAACGATATTTATTTACATGCTTTACAGATTCCTCTAAAGAATACACGTAGGTTGATAAAGGGAATGACTGCAGTTCCAATTTCCTACCGTAGATGTCACAATGTGTACTGAAAGTAGCAAAACGATATATCACGTCAACCGATGTCAACGGTCGGGGAATCTTTGACGGCATATGGCGACAACCGATGCGAAAGGGTTAAATAATAGTTTCTCAACGTGATCGTACATTAACATATTCTTCTATTAAATATTAAAAAGTAGATCTCCGTGTGAAAACTAATAATATAACTTACAGTACAACTGTTAATGTTTAAATTCATGTCCGATTTCTGCAATATCTTTGTATACTTGGTAAGTAAGGCAAGACTAGGTAAATTTGTTTTTTTTTGGTACATGGATTAAATTTCTTACAGATATATCTAAATTATTTATGACTGTAGACCAAAATTTTATTTATACTTAAAACGTTTATTATTTCATCAATTACCCTGCGTTGAAAAACTCGTACATCGGATCGTAAATCAAATAAAATATTTCTTCAATCGAATTTAAACATGGAAATGCACAGAGAAGCTATCAATCCATTTTAGTGCCACTAAAAGAAAACACATTTTGAATAAAAACAAATTTGTTAGATTATATAAATAACTTAAGCTACCCAAAATACAATGTTTCCCCTTTCTTTACAAAACATATTCTCAATTAAACAAATTTTATAAATTTAATGGTGATCGGCATAAACAGTAATTACAAATAATTATAAATAATTTCTTATAATACGAATATGCAAAAATTATGCATAATTACAAAATCTAGTTTTTTATGTTCTACTTTTAATGTACTCCCCTCTGGCTTACAAACAAACTAATAATTATATGGATTTAATTTTTTATTAGAATATTTTTTCAAAAGTCTAATCTTCTTTTATAGATCGTTGACTTTTTCAATTTTATTAGTAGTTAAGTACACACATACAATTATACATGAAATTTCGTACGCATCAATTTAGAAAAGATATCGGCAGACGCAAAGGTTGCAAGGTTCGTGGTTCGAATCCCGCGTCTGCCGATATTTTTTCTGAATGAATTGATGCGTATGAAATTGCGTAACAATGGTATAAATACATTAACTTTCGCGTATCTACTCAGGCGGGGAATAGTCGTGTGGACTGCGCGGTGTAAAAGAATAGAGCAAAGGTTGCAAGGCTCGTGGTTCGAATCCCGCGTCTGCCGATATATTTTTAGAATGAATTGATGCGTTTATAATTTGATGTATAATTGTATGTGTGTATTTAATTACTAACAATAATTCCATCACTTCAACCAAACCAACGAAATATAATTAATTATACAAGTTAGTAATTTCATTATGTCACACGGAAAAAGTGATAAAATTTCTTTTTTTTATTGCGCTCTCCATAATTCAGTTCAATGCCAGTGCTGGGAAAAAATATATCCACAGTCAATTGTAAAGACGTGACTTTCGATCTCGAATAAAAAAGATGGAAGTCGATCAAGAAACATTGTTAACTGGCGTGTAGCTCGTTGGAGCGGACCGCTACCACTCGGACATTAGCCGAAGATTAGTCTGTTGAAATTTCAAATTGTTTAAGCTTCGTGTTCGTGCGATTTAAGTGAAAACAAGGTGGGTCAAAATAAACAAAAAAAAATGAACCTTGATATTTTTATTCTTGATTCTTGTTTTCTTCGTAGTATCAATCCGGTGGATTGGTTTGCAGCAACAGAATCTTGCATCTCGATCTCAATTCCTCTCGGTCCACCGCAGCCCTCTTTAGTTCAGCATAAGAGCTACAACTCATGTCCTCGAATACTTGCTGCAAATACGCCCTCTACAGTTTCTACCCTCAACCATCCCCTCCGACAATGTCGTGAAGAAGACCATCGTGGCGCATTATGTGACCGATACATCGAGCTCGCCTCTCTGAGATGGTTCTTACTAGGTGCCCATCTTCCTTGATCCTATTGCACCAAAAAATCTACATTATACATATTTAATTTCTTGGTACAATTTTCAAATTTGGCAGGCAGATAAGATGTACCGAATGGCATACTTTAAAATTGGTTGAGATTTAGTAAATATGTTTTTAAATACACTATTTTTTATAGAATAAACATTAAAGTAACCTAACCTTGAATTTCTTGATAAAAAATTTCAAATTTGGCTGGTAAAGGTGATGTACCGATTGGCATACTTTAAAGAAACGGTGGAACTTAGAGCATTATTTTTTATATATTTTTATTTACAATAAGTAGATTCAATGTGTGATACAATATCATTTATTTAATAGTAATTATAATTAGATATTGATATCCTCCTCTCAAAGTTTGATATCGATTTACTGGAAAACAGGATGTAGGATCAGGTTCACAATACAAAGGACTTGTTTTTGTTTTACGATTCGCGTTTATTTGTCAAACACTTGCTTTTTCGTTGCACGCCATTATGGCGCACACTTAATGGCGCACGTCATTACGGTCGCGAGCGAGCTCCAACTGACGGCGCGCTCTGACATCTAGCGCCGCCAATAGTCGCGGCAGACAAGCGAATTAAATAGGACAGTGGCCAACATTAAATGGACCAACTGTCATAACAAATAAAATTGCGTATGCATACGCCGTGCAACATTATACAATTAAAACTAACATTAGATGTGCATGTCAGGCGAGCGAACAAACATAAGAGACACAAGACCGTTTTTCGAGGCTTTACGGCATCAGCCTAAAGATGCTATATCAAGCTGATATCAATTTGTATCTATTAAATATTAGGGACATTTCTCTAAATATTTTATTAAGTGTTATTTATATTTTAAGGCTTAACTTTGCGATTCATTTCAATATGGCATGTATTTATTTTTTCAGGAACTAATTTAAGGTTTGGTCAGTATATTAAATAAATTGACTGTAAATTAAATAACTTGGCAGTAGATTAAATAAATTGTCAGTAGATTAAATAAATTGTCAGTAGATTAAATAAATTGTCAGTTTCCACTGTGTTAGTACGAATGTGGTCAGTTATAAAATATAAATTTCACTAAAATACTCAATACTGCCATCTGTTAATGTAAAGTAAAAGAATAATTAGCACATAAAATGGAAACCTAACCTAACCTCACCTATTATTAACTACCATTCATTAAAAATATAATGCCAATTTATTATTTCTTTTCTGCCAATTTAGATTTTTCTGCTGCCAGTATATTATTTTGAATAACTTTTGTTATGTATTTATTACAGATAATATCTTTGATATTTAGTAGCTATTAATTGAATTAAATACTTACAAAATAATAAGTTGCCTTTCCACATTAGATAGATGACACATTGCTCAGTGTTATCCATGTTAAAACAAACTTTAAAATACTTATATATTTAACAGAACCGCAGGTCGAAGGTACAAATAATAAGAAACATAGAGTATACCTAAACATACAATACTTACCAAAGAGAAAAAAAACATAAAAGAAGAAGAAGATGACACGTGTCAAAGATCACAGAGATCGAGGAGAACAATACCATCGACAAAAGAGGAAAAGGATGTAAGAAAAGAATCGAGATGTGCTGGTAGGCCATTTAGGAGCGCCATTGCCGTTGTACTAAATTAAGTGCTCGAAGCTCCACAAGTATCAACCGGGATCAAAAACAATGGAAGGCTACGAGCACGGGTGTATTTATCTGGAACGTAGAAGTTAAAACATTCAAGAATCACAGGGTTGTGAATTGCACCGCGAAGGAGAAGGAATGAATGTTTGAGAGCAGCAATTTTCCTCCGGGACTCTAACGAATGGAAAGAAAGCATCCCTAGAAGAAAAAGAGTTGGGCAATGCTCGGAATTGATTGAATTGAATGGATAGTTACCGTAAATATAAATTTTAATGTTTTAAGCTTTAAATATACATATATTGTTTATCTTTTTACAATATATTGCTATTTAAGTTTTTATCCCCTTCGCACTTCTTTTAGTTTTCTAATTGCAAAATATCGTATACCTTGCGTTTGTTTTTTTCGTGCCAATCTGTTGTTGAAGTTCGTGCGATGTTATCGTCCGAGTCATTTTTGTTTAAGGTTTAATGCCTTGACTAAGCGTTTATCCGCAGCCAAGCTTTTAGACTCGATTTCAGTTTAATTGTTTAAATTTCAAATAAAAAGTGAAATTTCGATACAAAGTTGCTTTATCTCTCTCCGCGGAAACTCAATGCTAAGGTCACGCTCAGGCCTTTCAACAATAACAATCGAAATTGCCAGAAAACAATGGAATTTTTTGATATTTGAATAATGCTTTCTTTAGATATATTTTTACGATAAATTGAGCCTATTGGCTAATGTGACAAACGACAGGACTTACAAATATTCTTTTTATTACTTTTTCATAGACAAAACATACTTTTTATTGTAATGTGATTTTGGTTTTTGGGTAGGTTTATAGGTAGCACTGAGTATTTACATCTACGTAAAACAACCTTTTTGGCTGTTATAATTTGACGTTCAATGACAACATCCGTTTTTGACATCACACTTGCAACTAAAAAAGTCTCCATATGCTCATGGCGTGTCCATCCTGATGAATCATGCAGCGACCATCGTCTCTTAACATTTAAGTCACTATCAAATACCGTTCCAACCATCACATCACCTTTCCAGCATTCTCTCCAACCTCCCTTCAAAACATGCAAAGCAAAGTGGGATAGATTTAAAACCCTTTTCGGGACAGAACTGGATCGTTTTGCCAATTCCCCTGTTACAAACCCGCACGATGTCGCTCGTAGATTAAATGACTGCATAATTTCAGTAACCGAGGAAGCCCTTGGCCGCATAAAGAAGCGCCGTCCCCAAACTGTTCCATGGTGGTCACCTGAACTTTCCCGCCTAAAGGCTCTAGTAAAAAGAACCCGCAGATCATTCCAGGGCGCTCGCAAATCCGGTCTCGCTACAGAGACAATAAGCTGGCTTAAGACTGAACATAGCTTCGCCACATATTTGTATAAGAGCTCCATAATGAAAGCAAAACAATCAAGTAACATCTACATCTAATCCAGATCCTTGGGGAAAGGCCTGTGCAGTTAAGGCAAGCTTACAGCCAGGCCGCACGAAGCTCTTGGGTGATACGGCTGGCGCCCTTGTAGACTCCTTACTCACAAAGGACGACCCATTTTCAGACGACGATCACGCGTTGCAGGTTAGGCGTGTATCGGCACTTCCTCTTGACACGCCCTCGTGCACGCCCCCTTCAGAGAGCGAAATCAACACGATAATCTCGTCCCTTGACCCTGGCAAAGCACCAGGACCAGATCGTATTGATAATCGTATTGTCAAAATGGTCTGGCTCATGGCCAAGCCAGAGATCACAAACCTTCTTTCTTTATGCATCCAAACAGGAACCTTCCCCGACTGTTGGAAGGTGGGCCTTCTGACAGTCATTCCGAAATCCGGAGACAAACCCCGCACCGACCCTAAAGCATATCGTCCAATCACTCTTCTGCCAGTCCTCGGCAAAATCCTGGAGCGTATTGTCGTAAGTAAACTAGAATCACATACTTCAATATGCCAATCTCCAAGAGACAGTTCGGCTTCCGACCGGGAGTCTCAACGGAAGATGCTATTCTCACGACAATCAAGACAACAACTGACTCATACGTTCTGGGTGTTCTTCTGGACATCTCAGGTGCTTTCGACAACGCATGGTGGCCAATGGTCTTGGCTAAGCTTCGCCTTCGACAGATTCCCGGTAACCTATACGCATTGTTACAGAGCTATTTCCACAACCGTAAAATTTTCGCTGACGCTGGAAGCGTTCGTATATCACGTAACGTCTATAGAGGGTGTCCTCAGGGTTCCGTTCTTGGCCCTGGCTTTGGAACATTCTTTTCGATGACATCCTCAGCTTACCGCTGCCTCCCGGATGTGGTGTTGTAGCATACGCTGACGATGCACTTCTAACAGTAGAAGCTAATAGTCGATCTTCACTGGAGCGCTCAACCACAGAAGCTCTAAACCAAATCTCATCCTGGGGCCAACGAAACAAACTATGTTTTGCGCCACATAAAACAGAAGCTATTCTTTTAAAGGGAAAATTATCTCCACTACGTCCACCAGCTATTTACTTCCAATGTGCTAAAGTAAAATTTCTACAGAAGTTACATACCTTGGCGTAATCATGGATGGTAAAGAAGTTTCGCCGCTCACGCTCGCCATGTTGTAGATAAGGCGCGGAAGGCTTTCTTCGTATTTCTCGCCTTACGGAATTCATGGGGACTCAAATTTCGAGCCCTTAAAACAGTGTATGACGCGATCTTTCTCAGCACGGTGACATATGCGGCGCGGTGCTGGGTTGAGCGCACTCGACTACTCTTCATTAGACGCATTCTCTTGAGCGGTCAAAGAACCCCACTTCTCTCACTTACTAAAGCCTATCGATCCTCTGCCACCGAGTCATTGATTATCCTTGCGGGAGTGCTGCCGTTGGATCTGCAATGAGCGCTTAGACGTGGCTTCTCTGCGGAGGTCAGGGGCACTTTTTCAATCCTCCGCAGGGTAAGATCACGAAAGAAACCGAAAAAGAAGTAAGACTGGCGGCGCTCGCAGCATGGCAGAGCAGATGGTCGACCTCGCTCAAGGGTAGACACACATATTCCTTCTTTCCTTCTGTCCTCGATAGAATGGAGATGCCGT
This sequence comes from Glossosoma conforme, assembly GCA_022606575.1. Classification (NCBI taxonomy): domain Eukaryota; kingdom Metazoa; phylum Arthropoda; class Insecta; order Trichoptera; family Glossosomatidae; genus Glossosoma; species Glossosoma conforme. Next base: position 1,744,140 of record JAGTXR010000039.1, read on the forward strand.
GGCTTATTCCAAGCCACTGGACTAGTCAATTCATGACTGTTTTAAGGCTAAACTCTTCAAGTTTAGCCTCGTTGATAGTCCAGACTGCCCATGCGGCAGCCCCTTGCAGGACGCTGAGCACGTTCTGTGGCATTGTCCAATATTAGATTTAGCGAGGCAAAGGCTCCTTAGCGTAATCCAACAGAAGTCTGGACCGGTTGGATATATCGATCTCATATCTACGGAGCCCAACTACCATGCATTTTCTGTATTCGCGGCGACCTTCGGCGAAGAAGTCTAAAAGTCCAAATTTTAACGTCTCAACTACTAACTTTTACACCCATGTGTGGTGTTGCTCACCAAAACCAGTTACTTGTATAACGAGAATGTACTCTGAAAACAATGTTTTTGGCAGTTCTAAGGAGCGCAGGTACCGGGGCCTAAGGCCCCAAAAAAAAAAAAAAAAAAACATCCGTTTGTTCTAAACGTTATTTTGAATATAATTATTTTGCATTAAATATCCAAAAGTCTTTAAAGTAATTGTTATAATCAAACTCTCTATCTTAGATGGAATCTGTCGAATCATACAGTCGGGTACGACACAGGGCATTTTTGCCACTCTATGTAAATTAAGGATATCAAGGTCCAAAACAACAGGTATCGATGAATTTGCGGTGTATGAGATTCAATGTATTAATATTAATTTTATAAATGCTTATAAATGCTTACTCATGTTGCAGACTAAGATATAAAAAAGGGGTCTCTTATTAAATAAATTAGTATCAATTCAACTCCGGTCTTTGGATTTATCCTCAGTGCCGGAACCTTTGTATTCCGGCATCACCATTTAATCTGATGCCGTCATTTCGGGAGCGCGACATCTGTTTCGGAACACCATTCCATGTCTGAAACATATGGTTATCATAAATTGTCGCAACTTCATTTTTTCTGCTGCCATAATCCTCGTTCTAGGACATATCTGCACACTAAAGATCTACTTGGGAATGTATATAGTTCCCGACAATCTTCAGAGCTTAAATAGGGGGCACAGTAGTATTTAATTCATATTTTTATTTGATTTTTTTCTTTTTTAAGGAAATGAGATGATTAGCCCAACGCTTTCGAGGGCTGGACCATTTTTAAAACATTTTATTTTCGATTAACTTCACGTTGATTGAATTTTTTTTTTAAATTATGAAAAGTACAGCATCCACGGCCTATTTAGACATTTTAAACAGATTTCTTAAAATTAATTTCTTTTTGGTTCTAAAAGATGGCCAAACAAAATTAAAGTCAGGCGGTGTACCTAGCATGTCACTATATGAATAGAATAAGGATAAATCAGTATCCTGTATGTTTTAAAATCGTTTTTAGTTATCCGTTTTTTTTGAAATATTTATTGACGTCAAACGTTCAAAAGTGACGAAAGTTTTCTCAATTTCATTTAAGTATATTGTAAGCAACACGTACTCGTAATATTGCTTGAATCGAATTCAAACCTAAGACTTTCAATTTCAAATACTAGAGCGTTACAAAGCATTCCATCCTGCTGTGATTTGAAAAAGAAATATGTGTGTACATGAAAGATGCGTGAAATTAAAGGAATGGAATAATGGAATAGAAAACCGAAAGTACGAGTAATAAGCAAAGTGATGGAAAGAACTAGGAAAAAAATCATGTATGGTTTGTACGAGTCTGCAATGGATACCGAGGTACAACGAAAAATTCTACAACTTGTATGACACCGAGTGAAAATTTATTCCATATTAACAGTATATTTAAATATTTTATATTACGTGTACCGGAAAAGAATGTCGTTTTTTTTGTTATCGCTTTTGCGTGGTCAGTTGTGCTTCGGCAGTCGAACTTTTACAACGTGTTTTGTGTTATTTCTCTGACTACGTATACCTGGAGTGTACTAATAGTTTAAATAAAAAAATTACAACCCTATATAAAATGGAGAGCTTTTTACCAAATGAGGAATTTATTCGAAATATTATGATTTACCATTTCATGAAGAAAAAAATTGCAACACGTGCTAAAATTATTTCTAATTTACTGGGAGATATTTTGAATGTTCGTTAATGCCAGAGGTGGTTTAAACAATTTAAATCCGGAAAGTTTGATCTCAAAAATAACCCTGGAAGTGGTCGACCTGTTAAAGTGGATAGCGATGTTTTAACTGAGCAAATTCAGCAAAATCCAACTTTGACGATTCAAAAACTCGCGCAGCGACTCGGATGTTCATGGTCAAGCGTGCAAAAGCATATCTAAAAAATCGGCAAGACATGGAAACCAGGAAAATGGATACCGCATGAATTAAGCGAAGAGAATCTAGGTGAGCGTCTAAACGCGTGGACTGAGTTATTGGAATTAAATACCAAAACTCCATTTCTACAACATCTTGTTACTAGTGATGAAAAATAGATGTTGTATTCAAACCAAAGACGCAAGAATCAATGACTTAAAGAGGAACAGGTACCAAAACCCACCCCTAAGCCCGGGCTCACTGAAAAAAAAGTTATTTTGTCTGCTTGGTAGGACTGCAAAGGAATAGTTTATTTCGAAACATTAAAAATCGGACAGACAATTAACGCCCAAGTGTATTGGGATCAATTAGAGCGTTTAGATGCAGAAATAAAATAAAAAAAGACCTGCACTGGCTAATCGTGGACAAGAGTTTTTACAGCACGATAATGCACGATCGCATACCTCAAAAATTACGAAAGAAAAAATTAAAGCCCTAGGTTGGACAACTGTCCCATATTCACCGGATCTTGCTTCATCGGATTATCATTTGTCCCGGTCAATGCAACACTTTTTAAACGGAAAAGAATACAACAGTTATGAGGACGTCACAAAAGGCATATCTGAGTATTTTACATCAAAACCAGCTAAATTTTACGAAAGTGGTATTAAAAAATTGACTGAATGGTGGAAAGAGGTTATATTCAACGATGGCAATTATATTTTGAACTAAATTTGAATAAATAAATACATTAAATGCACCAAATTGTTTCATTAAAAAACGACATTCTTTTCCGGTACACCTATTATTATTCCTTTCTTCTTCTTCATGTCAAAAATAAATAAATTGAATAAGCCCTTTTTTTTCCTTAGTTCTTGCAACATCAATGGTTTGTTGACCAAAATCCATTTTATTTACTTGACCGCTGTTCTTGCGATGAAGTTGCTAGTTGTATAATGAGAGAGAATAAATCCTAAAATTGAATGTAAACGCATTTCCTGTAATCCAACGTATCTGAAATTTTGCACATCGACTTGATGTTGATGAAAATAAATTATGACACATATTTTTAGTGTTGCATGCACGACATATGAAATTCATTGCTTTTGGTTTGAGCCATGTGTGGCGGATTGTTTTTTCTCTATAATATAGAGTAAAAACAGACATCTCGCTTTGCCGAGTACATTATACAAGTATGTATGTAAATTGTACAACCAACTCTCATGTAACGCAAACTTTTATCGATTTGTAACGGAGGTTTTTCTACAGTATTTGCTGCAATTTTTCATATAAAGGTCTCTTCTAAGGTGTTGTTATATAGAATAAACCCATAACTTATCCCCAATAAAACATTGTCAACAGTTGCGAATGTTTTTTTTATAACATTAGAATATATATTTTTGATTTATGTATGGACGGTGTAACACAAGCACTAGAGCAAACCCCCAGGTTTCATCTACAAAGTTGCATGACTCATCATTCAACGGCATTCAATTCGAAAAGAAGAAAAAACGAGTCTGTAAAAAATTATCCGGATCAATTGTGCTATAAACAGAAACACAGAATGTCTATTTTTACAAAATTTTATAAATATTTCCCTGAATTTTGATGTGAAACGTTTTTGATACTTAAATATTAATGTAATATATTTGAGTCCTGATAATTTGCAAAATTCATAAGAATCAATTTTGAAAGAACCGCCATTTTGAATGGAACGTAATTTGAATCTCAGGTCTTGTTTATGACCCCTATGTTCCAATGCAATTTTGGTATGTTTTATACTATATTTATATTTTCTTTATTCATATTTTATGTCCTAGACTTCTATCTAGTGTGAATTTGATCCGGTATACGTGTACTATATGTATTCTGTATATTTTGTTACTTGTAATATTTCCATTCACTATGTGATTTATTTGATATATTAAAATGAAAAATACATCATATCTTGTTTTATTCACGCGGGGTTCTGTTTATTCGCACTCTGTTTATTCAAGTTTTGCTTTCAATGAGTCTTTGATTGAAAATTTTGCTGCAGTTTTCAAGTGTTTGAATAAACAGTGCTCTAAGTGATCCATATTATTATAGCAAGGTATAAAGTATTTTTGTATTTAAAAAAATTGTAAGACTGTAGATATAATATATAGGGTCCGCCATCTAACGTTTTTTTTTCAACTAGTGCTTATTCGTAAATGGTAACACTACACTCATGTCTGTTTTGCTGAACGAATATGGTTGTGTATACGCTTGAACAACTCTGGAAAATATTGCGACATTACTTTGAAAATCATGGTAATGTTGCAGAATGTGTGCGAAAATTTCGTACGGATTTTGGAAGAAGAGAATCACCGTCAGCTCCATATGTTTGTTATCTTGTGAAAAAAGTGAAAGAAACTGGCATCTTCATCGATAAACCAAAGCGTGAAAAGCCAAAAATAGTGCGTACACCCGAGAATATTGCTGCTGTGGCAGAAAGTGTGCGTGGACGCCATCAATGGCGCTTCCAGCCGAAGCTACATGTTGATCGAATTTTTGCGCCCTGTTTTAAAAAAAAGTTATTTGGCGGACCCTATATAATCGTGTTGAAATCAACTTGATCAGATCCTGTCTGCCCAGAAGTGGGCGACGTCGATGGCGTTACTCTCGGCCATCATCAGGTCTTCCTGGATGCTGCTACTCGGACACAGCGCACACTCCAGAAGGTGTGACAGGGTCTGCTCCATGCCGCAGTCACATTCAGTCGGTCCGCTGTAAAACTGACAGGCTTTTATTTGTGTCCTCGTCTTGCATACTCCGGTCCGAAGTCTGTTAGAAGTATTGTTCTCAAGATAGAATAGTACTCGTACATAATATACTCCACTGAGTCTGGTAGTTAGAGCTCACATGGGATGAGGGTAGGACCATGGCGTCTCACTGAGCTTCGTAAAGACCATATGCTCCGTTTAGGGGAGTGAAAATGGTATGATGAAATTTTTCGTCCCTTATTTTTTAATCTTTCAAGTAGTGAAATGTTTTTTTTTAACTATATTCGCTCCATATTTGAAATATATGGACATGAAAATTGTCGTAGAGAAATATTTTGGTGTCCAATTATAAGGATATTTTTAAGTATATCGGATGTGATGCCCGACGCTCCCAAAGCCTGGACAATTTTTGTTTTGTTCTCAAGGGGTGGCTCAATCCACCGGGGGCATGTGAAAAGCTTAGGATAGCAAATATGATAGCAAATAAAAGCAAACCCCCAAATTACAACGCATTTCATGATGATGTCTATGAATATGATCGTGCACAAACTGCGATTAAAATTATATATATACTTCTTCTTTTCCCTGGCTCTATCCCATTTACGGGGGTCGGCTCTCCTAATAACATTTTTCCAAGATGCTCGATCGAAGATAAGCTCACTGTCGACTCCAAGACGTTCCATGTCCTTCTTGACTGTCTTGAGCCATGTTGCAGGAGGCCGACCCGGTCCCAGCCTTCCCGCCTCCAGCTGTAGGGCTGCGTTCACATGTGTGTGCTATCCCGCCTACACACATGTCCGCCTCCCTGGCTCCCTCTGATGTGCTCGTTTTTCACTTTGTCAAGCATAGTATCCCGCCCCTACTGATACGTGATGTCCATACCAGGCAGATGAAGTTTCCTTTACCATATTTTATGTTATTGTGTTGTATTTTGAAGCTGTCAATTTTTCCCTCGTAACCAACAATGGCGGCTCGTCATCTTTATACTCTGCGCGAAGAGATCGAAAGTGACCAATTTAAAAATTCATTAACGACTCGATTGATAAGTCAAGGCCCCGCGAGCAGCTCGGCCTCGGACGGTCTTTCTTTTCCTCTCAGAGACGAGCATAATAATGGAAAAAACTGGCCAACAAACGCTAGGAAAATAACAAAAAACATGTCGATAAAGACTCGTATAGTTGTGTGCCGACATCCGTATGAAAGTGCGAAGCCAATTAGTTTAAGTTATACTTCTTCTTCATATCATATCCACTGCCTCAATAGGAGCATATGATCGTTATGTATTTGTTGCCATAACGTTCTGGAGGCTGCTATGATCTACGTTTCATTCCATGTCAGCCATTTCTCTCGTAGTTTCGCTAAGTGTATTTCAGATTGTATAAGCCCGGGGACTTAAGTAAAGGCAACTGTACTTAATGATCTTATGCAGAATCTGATAAATATGCTGTGGCAACATCACGCTGACGGATCTTGCCAACGCAAAACCACTAACGGAGAAGGAGTCGCGACCTTAGTTCGGCCCACAAACTACGATACTAATTATATCTCTTCCATTTTGTATTAGTTAGCCGAACTAACAATGTCATAACCAGATCTAGGTTCGTCACTTTGACCGACTGTAGTAAAAAAGGCTGCCGTGTCCGCTTCCTTGTCTTCTAATTTTTCACTAGTTCACACTATCATACCTCAGTATTCCATGCAAATACTTGTTCTCAAAACTCGTTCTAAGGCTGCATAGCCTTTTTGTGATGTGCCAAGATTCGTAGTGGCATAGAAGAATTGGGGTACTTTATTAAGTACGGACACTATACAAATCGAGCTCTTTTTGCTATCGCTGTCAGGGATCTGTACTTAAGGTATCTTAAGCCCTCGGCCCTGCTACTACTACTGCTTCAGCTACTGCTACTACTAATGCTACTGCTCCTTTAACAATAGTGTTCATTTCTAGGTAGTTTTTAAAATATGTATTATGGATGCTGCAAGAGTGCATTGAATACAGCTGCCTTTTCTTCGACTCCCCAGGCTGGCGCAGTCCTGGAAGGCCGTTGGGAACTCTACATATAATGTATTTGGCGGAGCTGCGGTAAGCAGAGCTAACATGGGATGAGACTAGGACTAAGGCGGCTGACAGAGTTTTGTAGCGCCGGCTCGTGATGATGATGTTTTAAGAGCATTAAAAACAGATTTCTAATTACGTTACAAAGAAGCAAACGTCGGTTATGTAAATGCCGTCTGAAAGTGAAGGTGAAGGCGCTCTTTGCATATAATGTAGCTTGAAGATAAGCGGTGGAGCCTGCGCAGTCTCCAGTGTGGGAATCTTGGTCCACGACGATGGCTGAAGATGCTAATTGTGGCTGAAGACATTGCGAGAAAAGGTGTCTTTCACAATGGTTGCCATTCACCTTCATGTGTTTATAAACATGGACACAAATGCGTTTCTAAGAGTCGTAATTACGATGTTGATATTCGTAAAATAAATATTTTTAATAAGAATTAATATTGGCAGATTTGTCGGTCTACGCCATGTTATTTTCATTATCAAAACTCGTTAAATAATACAATATTTTTAATTGACAAAAAAATATTACCTTGATACAAATGAACTGCTTTTTAGTTGTTAAAAAAGTGGAGTTAAAAACGGGACTTACTTGGTTAAGATGTACGACTCGTACTTGCATATTATGAGTATATTGGTTAGTTAAGCAATCTTTGGTAATTATTACACACTATATATATAATTGCCGGGCGGCATAGTCCGGTGGTTAAAGCGTTTGCTTCACACTCAGACACCTTCAGTTCGCTTGCCGACCAAGCTTGATTTTCTTAAATCGATTTAATTCAATCTAAGCACTTTACTCTGGATGCGGAAGGCAGAGGATCGAAGAAGATGGATTATTTTGCGGGAGGCTTACGTTCAACAGTGGACGGATACAGACTGATGATGATGAAGCTCTTTACATACCCCCGGTTCAGTCGAGTGCAACCCCTTAAGGATGAAATAAAAATTGTCCAGGCCTCGGGAGCGTCGGGCTGATCTTCCGATATCCTTACAAACTCTGATCATTGAACACCCAAATATTTCTCTGGTACTATAGCCACAATCTGTGAGCTTATAGAACTGTGAAACAGAAATTTAAGGTATACATAAGCTGCTAATAAGGAAAGGATATGGTAAAAGAAAATACAATTGCAATGCTCACGATAACAGACGAAAAAAATATTATTTCTATATGATTCCGCGAATACTTTTCTTCGCTCAGTGTTCTCGTAAGTGAACAGAGAGCAGTGCATATTAGGTGCTTGTCACCACGTCCCCAAGAGGTGAACGCAGGTTATATAAATGGCATCTGCGAGGCGAAGAGATGCACTTTGCATATAATGCTGGCTGAGATAATCGAAGAAAGTGATATTTACAGGAGATTCCGAGAATTGTTTTCTTTCACAGTACCATAGAAGAAAACTATGTAAAGCAGCCTTTACAAATGCACATTTTACTATATGTGTATATATATATCTATAACATCATTAAGCATTTATCATACCCCCTGGAAAAAATGGTCATCGCAAGTTACTGCGACACAGTTCTGTCAGCTGTCATAGCCCATGATTTATCTCTAGGCATCCCTGAACCCATAAGTTAAATTGGAAAATTCATGGTTTCCAATGGCCTCTAGTGCAACAGCCCGGGTACTGTTGTAATATTCCAAGTATATTTAGATGTTTTTAAATCAGCTTTTTAAAGAGATTGGATGATAAATCGAACTCATATCGACCGGATTGAATCAGTCCAACATCGCTTCTTGTCAAGAGTTGCACGACTGATCGGCCTTGAGAGAGGTAGCTACTCCTATGAAGATATAGAGAGGCGACTTAATGTATCTACATTAGAGAGACGTAGAACAGTGACTGACTTGCTGTTTATTTTTTAAATTATGAACTCCATAATCGATGACTCGACATTATTGCAGGAAATTACGTTCAATGTTCCCTCCCGGTTCACTAGAGGCAGTGACCTGCTACATGTAAGGACATCCAAAACCAACTACGGATTCTATTCTCCTATGTTAAGAATGTGTAGACTGGTGAACTCCTCTAGTGACTTGGACTTTTCGGGGTGGACCTTCCAGCATTTCGCAGATCCCTCTACTAATGTACTAGATCTGTTTTTTTACTCATGTTCATGTTTTGTCTAAATGTATTGTCTTAGCTATTATATTGTTCTGTTTTTACCATTTCATTTATTGTATTTTCTATTTTAAAACCGTATGTGTTGGCCTAGGCCGTTAATAAAATAAAATAAAATAAAATAAAATAAAATAAAATAAAATAAAATAAAATAAAATAAAATAAAATAAAATAAAATAAAATAAAATAAAATAATTTAAAATAAAATAAAATAAAATAAAATAAAATAAAATAAAATAAAATAAAATAAAATAAAATAAAATAAAATTAAATAAAATAAAATAAAATAAAATAAAATAAAATAAAATAAAATAAAATAAAATAAAATAAAATAAAATAAAATAAAATAAAATAAAATAAAATAAAATAAAATAAAAATAAAATAAAATAAAATAAAATAAAATAAAATAAAATAAAATAAAATAAAATAAAATAAAATAAAATAAAATAAAATAAAATAAAATAAAATAAAATAAAAATAAAATAAAATAAAATAAAATAAATAAGCTCAGCAGAATCGACTCTTTTTTTTAACAATTCTTTTTATTTTTCTTTAAATGACATTACAAAATATTTAACATTTTAATTCGTCATTAAAGTACATATTAACATAAGTTACATAAGTAACATAAGTAACATAAGTAACATAAGTAACATAAGTAACATAAGTAACATAAGTGTGGCCCTGTAAATGAATTGACACATTTAGTGTCAATGACCTAAACTTGTCTGGTCTTGAACCCTTTGGTCCTAAGCTTAACCGAATCTACGAGGCTTGCCATTTTTTTTATTATAAGTTACTTCTGTATGTGGAGTGTTGATTACCATACATCATTCAACTACAGTTTGGTATAAACACATGATTTTTACAGGGACTCACTTTGAATACGTGGTGATAATCAAACTGTTTTCCTTGATATAAATTTTGATTAATAGATAATGACTGTCATTTTACAGGAGAGGAATCAATGTCACACCAACCAGAGGCTTTTTACAAAACTTTTTATAAAATTTGAAATTTTATTTATCTTAAGCTTCATCAGATCTTCTTATTCTTTTTCGTGTCAGCGACGTCAAATTATTTTTGCCCAGTATCTGACAACATCGATAGCTCGTGTGTTGCCAAGCATTTGGTCCTGAGATGTGCAGGTTGTTGGGCACATGGAGCAGGATCTTAGGTGTGAGGCATTCTGCAGGTCTCTATAGTCACACAATAGTGACTCTCCCTGCCGAAGCATTCAACACTGGTTGAGGTTGTCCTTTTTTCTACCAACTCCGGTTCTTAATCTGTTCAGGGATTTCCAGGTCCGCAAGTCAAGGTTCTTGCCAGTTGCGAGGCCTTCCTTTGGAGTAATGAAATCCTCTGATGCAACTTGTTGCCAGAGCTGGAGTCTCTCATTTTCAAGGCCGGATGTGAGAGGTTCATCAGATAACGTACCTTAGATCTGTCTTGGTAAGCTAGTCTTTTTTTCTACATCATAATCTCCTTTTGACCAAGCGAACGAATGCCAATTCTATCTTTACTTCAACCCAGCGAATTCGATGAAAGAGATTTTTCAAATTCGTTGATGTTATCTTAATTGCGGGGATATCATTGGCATTGGTTTTTATTTAAATGCGGCTTAAGATGACCGCAGTAGTGGTCGACCTTTGGCGTGCGCTGAAGCCTTGATGGAGGTGGTTGGTCCATGTTCTGCTGCTCAGAGCACTCTCTCCACGAGACAATGCCAGTCATTTCACTCTCTACAGCGCGGGAGCTGCACCATTGGCTGCCGTGATTAAATCTTAATGAAAGGTTTATTGCCCAAATGACACGATACCCGTACCTGACCTTCAATTGAAAGTCGCAACACTACAAATAATATGTCATGGCTTATCTCCAATCAATTTAATGACAAATCATGGTTTGATCAAGGCTGTATTCATTTTCAATTAATCAATCAAAAAAGAAACGATGGCAGACGTAAGATTCGAACAGCAAATGGTGCACTTTACACTCGTATGTAAAGACATTCTTAACCCTTTTATTACGGTTCGGTTTGAATACAAATTGTACTGTCAATTATAAAACTAGTATTTGAAGCATAAATGTACTTATCTGATCTATTTTCATATATCACATTGGTTCTTTGTATCCTTTAGCTATCAGATTGATGCATGAAAAACTATTCTAAGAAAGTAGCAAAAGATATATCACGTCAACCGATGTCGACGGTCGGGGAATCTTACGACGGCATATTCCGAAAACCGATGCGAAAGGGTTAACCTTCGGTTGTCGGCATATGCCGTCATAAGATTCCCACCTTTGACATCGGTTGACGTGATATATCGTTTTGCTACATTCTTAGAATAGTTTTTTATGCCTAATCTCATAGCTAAAGGATACAAGAACCAATGTGATATATGAAAATATACCAGATATGTTCATTTACGCTTCATATACTAGTTTTATTATTGAAAGTATAATTTGGATTCAAACCAAGCCGTAATGAAAGGGTGTTAGGTATGTTTGTCGCCTGTAGACGCAAATATTGGTATCACTTACACGAGGCATTATTTTTAACAGTAAATATTTCATACATTTTTATTTAACAGGTATATCCACATTTACCTAAATTCAATAATGAAGAATATAACTAATTTGTAAGGCGAAATCAAATTAGAAAACTGTTTTATCTTTAAGACAATAATATTTCATACAAAAATGCCCGGTAGAGCATTGGTATCTAAAAGGTTAAAGAGTATGTAATAAATAAGAAAATATCATTAACTTCTCTAATTCATTTTAATCACCATAAAATGATGCATTCACCGCTAAATGTCACATTTTGATTACGGTGTATTAACTTATAGGTGATTTATTGACAGTAAAACTTTCAAGAAGGTAAATGTTTTACGAGCAGTGATTTAGAAACTCCACAAATACCGTCTGAAATGGAATAAAATGCATGAATACGAGCTCGGGTATATCTATCTGGAAGATTGCTTAAAGCGTTCATTTGCTACAAATATATAGCGAATGGTACGTACTCGTAACTAGAGAAAGAAAGTGAGAAAATGTAATGAGTTGATTAAAGTAAATGTATATTATCAGTATGTATTATTTATCAAAATAAATGTGTAAAATATTTTTTTTTTCGGTTTCATCGAGTATTTTTTAAATTTTTATATACAGTCGATTCCGCTTAATTGGGACACCGCTTAATTGGGACACCGCTTAATTGAGACAGCCGCTTATATGGGACAAATCTAAAAAAACAGAAACCAAACCAAGAAACCAATAGTAAATTTATATGTTTAATTGGGACAACATTCCGCTTTATTGGGACAGAAAATTTAAGTTCCTATTATTAACTATGAAGAATTTTCAAGAATAGATAACAATTTACCATGTTACGATGAAAATGAAGACTGTGAGGATTCAATTGTAGAAGGTATAAAATCAAAATATGAAAAATTAGACGAAGATGACGATGACGATGATGAGTCACCTGTGCCTGTGACTAACCAGGAGGCAAAAAAATGTATGGTCGTGCTACAGCGTTATTTTATGCAGGAAGGAAATGAAGGGAGCCCTACATCCGCACTGAATATCTGTGCTGATTTTAAAGAAGTGAAATGTTACAAAAACAAAAGACAGACTACACTTGTCTCATTTTTGCATTGAATTAAATTGTATGTACCTACCCATTTATTATTTTAACTAGGATTATTTTTTCTTAAAAGTTTTTATTACATAATTGTAATTTATATGATAATTTATATTACCTATATGTAATTTACAGTTTCCAAGAGTTTATAAAATAAAATGATTGAAAAAATGCTTTGTTTAAGTTTATGTGTGTATTACTGGTTAATGGCATTAGTTGCCAAAACCAAATAAATGAATTAAAAAAAAAAGTGAAATTCCCTTAATTGGGACAGCCGCTTAATTGGGACAAAATGCCCAAGTCCCGATGTCTCCCAATTAAGCCGAATCGACTGTATATAATATAGATAAGGAAGATATCGGCAGACAAAGTATGGCAAAGCACTGCGTGTGAAGTGTTGTTCTGCCGACATCATTCAAATAAAACATGCCATTCACGCATCAACCATTTTAACGTGGACTCATTATGAAAGTGGTGTGTTCATGGGACTAATTTGATTCATAAACTATGACTGGCATTTAACGGGTGATTTATTTTAAGCATCTATTCAAAATATTTTAATCTTCGCTGGGTATCGAACCCAATATCTTTGGTATAGTAAGCAAACACCTTAGTAAACATGTCAATGGATATTAATTAAAATTGTTGTTAGTTGAAAGTCATCCTGCAAACACCACCCATCATAATGAATTTCTTGTAAATATTGATGATTCGTCCTTGCTGGTCTGTCGTCATTAATGTTAGTGGATCAACATTCCACATGCATTGTTTAATCATATGTAAAACGGTAAGCGTCATAGAATCCACAGATGAGATTTATCCATTGCTATCTATCTGTATTCTCTTGTAAATAATATATTAAATTCAGTAAACGTCTTACATTGTCCCACTCATTCTTTTAGGGATGATTTCTTTCCATGCGTTAGAGTCCTGAAGGCAAATCATCATCATCATCGTCATCAGCCTATATCCGTTCACCGTTGAACGTAGGTCTCCCGCATGAGTCTCATAGAGTATGTGTATAAATAGGCAAATAGCTGCTCTTAAACATGCATTCCTTTTACTTCATGGTGTTATTCAAAATCGTAGGATTCTTGAATGCCTTCACTTTTACGTTCCGGATAGGGCTATCAGTGCTCGTAGCCACCCATTATTTTCCATTCCACTTGGTATTTGTGGAGGTTCAAGTACTCAATTCAGTTCGACTACAATCGCGTTATTAGACGTGCTACCAACATACCACGATCATTTTTCTTGTACATTTATGTATCATGTTTTTGCAACATGTGCTCTTAAGATTGTTGCTCTCAAATGTTGTCGATCTCTGAGTTCATCTCCATGTCGACTCGAGTCCGTCTTTCATTTGAATAAAAAGCGAACGCATCCATTTCATTTTGTTGTGATCGTTCTTGTTACAAGAGCGCATGTCACATCCGAGCAACGCGCGGCAAGTCGCGCCATTTCTGTAGCGGACATCCGGCGAGGCGGACGTCAGGGCGGGAAACCAAAACGTTCCACGTTCAAAGTTGCCACAGTGAAAAAAACATTTAAAAATACATAAACCTTGAACACACCTAGATCCTCGCCACAAAATAGGTGTCTATGAATTTTGACGTTTTATGTTAAAATAGCCACAGCGAAAAAATATTAAATAATAAATAATCCGTGAATATATTTAAATTCTATCAAAAAAAAACATTCGATGCTCAAATTTGCCATAGTGAAAAATCATTTAAAAATACATAAACCTTAAATGAATGCACCTAGATCGCACAAAAAATATATTTCGATGTCTATGAATTTTGATATTTGACGTTTAATGTCGCAACAGTGAAAAAAACTTTTAAAATACATTAATCCTGAATATATCTAGGTCCCATTAATGAATATATTTGTGTATGACTTTTTAAATAAGATATTCTAAGTGTGAAAAAACATTTAATAATATATAAACCATTAATAATCCTATAATCTCCCGCCAAAAATGCATCTATGAATTTTGACATTGGATGTCAAAATCGCTTCAGTGGATATGAACCAATCTTAAGGATTTAATTGTCTTTAAACGTTACACATATTGGATGTCTAAATTTACGCAGTGAAATATATTTTTTAACGTACCAAAATGTTCCTAAAATAAAAGTATTTGTAAATGAAAAATCACTTATAGTGCAATAAAGCATTTTTTTTAAAATATATGTTCGAGAATGTATCGAAATATTAAATTTGAAAATTCGAATATATTCCAAAAGTTTTTAGGTTAAATAAAGTGAAATGCAATAATAAGTTGTATTTTGCAACTTGACAGAAAAATAAAATATACGAAACCTTAAAAATAGTAAATTTATAAAATTAATTCGGTTAATATTTACATATTCAAATTTTTTAAATGAAAAATGTGTCGTAATACATAAATAATACAATTATAATAAGAAAATAAATATTTTCAATAGTTATATAACAATAACTTGAGTGTTTTAATTATAAAAAAGTGATAATATTACCTACAATGACTTGACTAAATACAAATTGTGACATTTTTAATTGCAATGTTTCCAAAAAGATGAGTTCCCAAGTGAATTAAACACAACACATGACAATAATGACGATGAGGTGCAGTCCAAGTGTCAGGGTGGTGACATTGTTCGTCTTGTGTGCGATTACGCTGTGCACTTCGTTCGTTGACACGTACGGTGAGCAATTAACGTAGAATTGTATGATTTTATGACCGTGTTATAATTTTGTAGTAATTACCAGTTATTACTGTTACATTATGTTTTATGATATAATAATTATGTTTATGTTTGGATTGTGTCAGTTTACTCTGTCACAAAGATCATAATTAAACATTATACTTAAAGTATAAATAGTAATTGAAAGCGTAATGTTAGAAAGTAACTTTTTGTTTTGGGAAAGATAATAGTTGTTTTTTAGTGTTATGACGTAATAATATTTAAGTGTTTTAAACAAATGTAATATAAAATACAAAGATTTTTCTATATGTTGCAATTACTTGTAAATATGACGTGAAATTTAATTTAGAACAAATAAGTTACAGGATTTGTACAATTAAACGAATGGAACCGATTTTGGCGAAAATGTTAATGTATTTTAAATGGTATTTTTTTGGCAGGATTTAATGCAATCAATGGGAATTAACTATTTAGCAAACGGTCAGTAATAAATATCTAAAAAGGTAAGTAAAAAATAATAAATTGGCAGGAAATAATTAATTGATGGTAATAAACAATATGTTAGGTTAGGTATACATTTTATGGGTAAATTATTCATTCATCTTACATTATTTTTTACCAATATTTAATATACTACTGCCATTTTAATTTTATAATTGAGCACATTCACACTGACACAGTGGACACTGCCAATTGATTTAACTTCCTGCCAAAACCTTCAAATAGTTACTGAACAAAGAAATGCAGACCTTTTAATTTACAATTATTGTGAAGAGTTAAGACCATAGTTAGTTAATGGAGAGTGCTTTCCATATTAAGGCATGTACACTACAGCGTTAATAATGTGCAGCACACGGATGGTATTAATTACTGGAAGTAAATGTTATCTGGTGCCAAGTTATGGTCCAGCAGGCAGTCGGAGTATCAGATTTGATACAAACTGAAGACTTTCTTTTGATCTCCAAAGGCGGGAGGACCAGAGATAGCCAATTAATTATTTTTCAATGAAACAAAAAAAAAGACACGCAAAAATACAGCAAAAACTATTATATTATTTATTTCGTATATTTAAGCTGCCGGCGGTTATAGCTCAATAGTCAAAGCGTTTGCTTTGTAAGCCAAAGGTCGAGGGTTCGATCCCCGACGGAGACTTAAAAAAAAGGATTTATAATCGATTTCTGAGCTTTAAAATACCCCCGGTTGGTGTGAATTTGATCCCTAACCTAACTAAAATTGGTGGTAGGCGAAAGTCGTCCCGTGAAGGACCACCCATTCATAGTATATACATGTAATAATAAGGATCATGCGTGAATCTTGGGCTGCAGTCTATGACGTTGGTGCATCAACACTCCACATTCAGCTCTTAGCCCTATGTACCATGGTAAGCGTCATAGAATTCTACAGATGAGACTTCAGAATCACTATTACCATCTGTCGGTATTCTCCTGTATGTGTTTATGTAAAAAAAAGATACTATGAAACTATGAAACTATGAACGTAACATTCGAAACATTGATGCAAGCATCCCCAATTCAACGTCGATAGAATTAAAAAAATGAATAAATATAATTTAAATTAAGTGTTTAACAATAGATAAATACATACAAATTCATAGCAAACATCATTCTATGACATTTCTCACATAAATATCGGTGAAAAATAAACGGCAGAGCTGGGATTCGAATCACGAACTTTTGCAATTATTGCTCATTTTTTGCTCAGCGCTGGCTCATAGCCAATTGCTTCCGCACACTGAATCGAGAATTAACATATACGAGTAGACTTATAATATCTTTAAGTATATATAGTTATAGTACCCTAACAACGAAAAAAACTCTTTTTTTTATTAAATTGTGTTTGTTTTTTCACAAAATATCCTCTGATTTATTTCAATATTTTAATACTTTACAGATAATTGAAAATCGTTTCAAATTCGAATTCCAGCGTCCGCGGTTTTCTTCTCCGATATTGATGAGAGAAACGTTATAAAGATGATATTTGTTGTAAATTTGTATGTGTATATCAATTTGTTGAATTGATTTTTTATGCAAACGATATGCCATCTTATGCTTAATTGTGAGGTTGACTTCGAGGATTATTTTTTTAGTAAACCAGGTAAAAAATACGTGATTGAATTAACTACCGTATTTTATTTTTAAATAAAATATTCTTTACCTTTTTTATTTATCATTTAATGCTTAACAAATGTAATGCTGATAATGGATTCATTTGGTTAAAACGACAAACTATCAATCGATGCAACGTATATATTTTATCCACATTTTTAGATTTGATGTATTTTTAGTTAGCAATCTCCTCCTTAAGCTATATGTGTAAATAACATTTGCATGTTTGTTGAAGTGACAATAGTAAACGCAACAGTGAAATTTCAAAGCTATTCGTACAGTAATAAATGTAACAATAAAGATTTCCTTTTACACTTTCAAATCACTCGATTCCACTTGAATGGACCTTCGAGTATCGCTGCACAGCCGTCTGAGATACACTTGTAACTTGTGCAGAGCAAATCCAACCGTGACCGGAACGAGAACGGACATTATCTGTGGATGATGTATCGATTCAATTTGCATTGATTGCGAGCGAAACCATTTCATTGAACGGCCATCACTTACTGAGGGAGGCGAATGCACCGACACATGATCGACAAAACATCGTAACAAGCATTTATATTAACATCCTCCTCTCTCTCAGAAGGTGTTATTCCGTCGCGTGATGGCAGGTTTAGGACCAGATTGATAACACAGACTTTTTCAAAAGCATATTGTACAATTCACAACCCTGGGATTCTTGAATTTTTTAACTTCTATGTTCCAGATAAGTACACCCATGCTCGTAGCCATACATTGTTTTTGATCCCAGTTGATGCTTGAGTTTCAAGCACTCAATTTGGTACAACGTCAATGGTGCTCCTAAATGTCCTACCAGCACACCTCGATCCTTTTCTTACATCCTTTACTTCTTTTGTCGATGGTATTGTTCTCCTAGAGCTCTATGATCTTTTACACATGTCATATTCTTCTTCTTTTATGTTATTTTTATATTTTATCATATTTTGTATGTATTCTATATTTATGAATGCTCTGTTTCTCATTTTATATCTTGGAACTTCGGTTCTGTGTAATAAATAAATAAAAATAAATATTAACATCCTCCTCTCTCTCAGAAGGTGTTATTCCGTCTCGTGATGGCAGTATTAAGAGCAGATTGATAACACAGACTTTTTCAGAAGCACATTGACATATACTTACGATAAGAAATTACAAATTTAGGGCTCGACCTATTCACAGCATTAGGTCGTGCCACAATACAATATGCTCTCGCCGACGGGCGGGACACAACTGATCGCGCTCGGTATATATAACTAATGCCAATATGGCGGACACATCCATGTTGGACAAGCAAACAGAAATAAGACACGAACGATTGTATAACGAGGCTTTCGGTACCAGTCAGCAAGGGCTATATCATGCTGATGTCAATATTTTGTAACACTGGAGAAGGCTCGTCATCAACAAAGGCCAGGATGTATTTATTGTCACGGAATTCATGAAGTTTACAACCAGCATTAAGTAATCGTTGTTCTATATAATGGTTAGCTAAGTAAGCACGCGTCTTTAACCTTTTCTTCCCTGTGATGTGTATCTTCTACACATTTCTTTTAATAACGATCAATATCTCTCGCAGCATGGCGCGAGCCTTGGAGGTTGAAGAAAAAAGCATCTTTAGATTATGCTCTCTTGCGGCATTCGAAATACATATGTCTTTACAAACAGTAAAGCTGCCTTGTCAAGTCCTTCACCTCCTCATTTCTCACAAAGTAAAACAATTATTTTAACCAAATGTTAAAAAATACACATCAAAAATATATATGATCTTTAATGATAATACAATATTATGACGTTGTGATGTGGTTTGCTGATAGAGATGAACGATAATCACAGGATAAAGTAAAAAATACGTGTATTGCAAAACTTTTAAGTATATTTTTAATATATTTAATCAGCCTTTATTTACGTTGTATTTATTATAGATCTCTTTGGATATGAAAGATGTTTATCGTTATTTGTAAAAAAACGAAAGCAAACCTTTGGATTGTAGATTCATTGATATGTCTTGAAAAATGCTTTAGTCTAAGAAGGTTTATTACATGATTTTTGAAAATTGAAAAAATATGTTACAGCGTTTTGTAAGTCGCGGTATTATGCTCGTGGTAGCGATGTCTTGCAAGATGGTATCGTTTAATTGAAGACAAATTATTGCAAGAAGTCGGCTTGTCGAACGTCACATTACATATCTGATAAGAAAGCTTTACAAATAAGTGCAAATTACATACTTGCAACTTTAATCAAAACTGTATTTTACAATTTGTATAAAGTGATGTATCTATTATGAACACTATTGGCATGCTGTCAAAAATGCATTTCAAAATTTTACTCCACATCAAGGATATTTGTTCTTCCCCACATATATGTTCCGTATCTAGATGATATGGTCACCACAAGTTGCCGCCACTCAATTCTATCACTGTCTAGCCTTATCCCCCCTGCCGGCGGGTAGCTCAATGGTCAAAGCGTTTGCTTTGCAAGCCAAAAGTCGTGGGTCCAATCCCCGACGGAGATAAAAAAAATAATAATCGATTTCTGATCTCTAAAAATACCCCCGGTTGGTGTGAATATGATCCATCGCCCGTAAAATACCAGTCATAGCATATTAATCGAATTGATTAATATTGGCGGTAGACGAAAGTCGTCCCGTGAAGACCACCCATTTATAGTAAATTCCTGTAATAATAAGGATAATGCGTGAATCTCGGGCTGTAGTCTATGGCGTTGGCGTATCGACACTCGGATGATTGAATATTGGAGCAAATGCGTATGATGTACGTATCATTTTAGATTACAAGTCCTGTCTCAGTGATAAGAGCAGTTTTACGGTCCAGGCGTAATCTCTCACGCCACAGATTTCACTCAGCGGCTGATCCGAAGGCTTCGCTTTTGTCACTTTCCCTCTTGACTGTTCAGCGCCATTAGAAATTACACGAGACGCCATATTCTTCAATGACATCTACAGGGATAGCCATAAAGTAACTGATATATCACCAGAATACCACAATCCTTAGAAAAATCTATGAAAAATGGTAAATATTAATCATTTTTCTGTATCCTTTCATAGCTGAAAAATATAGTAAAGGCGGACCTCGACTATCGTACTTGATTTTCCCCGAAAATGTGTACGAAAGTTAAATGTCCGAAAGCAGAGGATGTAGAAAAAAAAATGTACTTTAAAATGTTTATTTATCAAAAATTACAAACTAAGTACAATGTACATATTAAATAAAAATTATATTATGTTAATAAACTTGTCAATGGTTAGTTGTATTTTACTACTTTTTTTCTTTTCTTCATAGAGAGTTCTGTAACATGCAGTACTATTATGGATCGCCCTACGCACTTGAGATATGCGTTATAATATCGTTTAAACGTAGCTATCACCGTTTGGTTGATTACTACGTTCTATCCATTGATTGCAGGTTAGACGTAAGAGTGTCATTTTTTATCAAACAAATTGCTCTTCTTTGGACTGAGTCAATTAAGTTAGGTATTTTGGGGCTCCAATCCAAAGGTGACCGCCGTATTCAAGGATATGTTGGATTTGTCCTTTATATAGAAGAAGAAGTTGTTTATCGTTGAAATACCTCAGTGATCTATATAATACACCTAGTTTTTTGGAAACGAGATCGGCTTTATACTTAATTGAATTGAAATATTTGACATTATTCGAGATATTATTCAAGGAAGATAGACAACTAATAAGAACCATCTCAGAGAGGCGAGCCCGATGGATTGGTCACATCATGCGCCACGATGGTTTTCTTCACGATATTGTGGAGGGGATGGTTGAGGGTAGAAACTGTAGAGGGCGCCCTAGACGGGAGTATTTGCAGCAAGTATTCGAGGACATGAATTGTAGCGCTTATGCTGAGCTGAAAAGGGTTGCGGAGGACCGATAGGAATGGAGATCGAGATGCAAGATTCTGTTGCTGCAAACCAATCCACCGGATTGATACTACGAAGAAAATTCGAGATAGCATATGTCGATCTGATAACAGTATTATGCAGTACTTTCCAACATTTTTTAATTTTTTTTAGTAGCATACTTTTTGCTTACACTGTATCTCGATGGTGCACTACAGCATGAACAAATGTCAGATATAATGTCTTTGCTCCGACTGCGTCTTTCAACAAAGCAACGGCTCTAATAACAAATCGATCATCTTCGCAGCATCTCTTGCGATTGATTAGAACCCGTTGTGAACTTGTATCGAGCTCTACAATACAACAGAACGATACAAAAACTATCAGCCCATTGTCTTTACGCTGTTTCTTTGTTTGTTTTAAATGTGTTACTTTTCCAATACATTTCTTCTTTGTAAAGAAAATCGATGAGAATGCTTTAATAGATTTACGCATTTTGTATTAGAACCACTTTTTATTGGAATAATGTTAATACTAGCATTAATACATTGTCTTCATCATCATCGGTCTCGCTTCCAAAAAACTAGGTGTATTATATATAACAACTTCTTCTTCTGTATAAAGAACAAATCCAACGTATCCTTGAATACGGCAGTCACCTTTGGATTGTAGCCCTAAAATACCTTCCAAATTTAATTGACTCAGTTCAAAGAAGAGCAATTCGTTTGATAAACAATGACACTCTTACGTCTAGCCTGCAATCAATGGAACATAGGCGTAAGATCGGTTCACTTAGTCTTTTCTACAGTTATTACCACGGTCGCTGCTCCTTGGAACTAAAAGAACTAATTCCTCCTGCATCCATCCACAATCGACAAACTCGTCTTACTCTTGCCGAACATCCATACAGGGTGTGTTGACCAAGAACTGGGTGTTTTTCTTCCTTAATGCCACTGGTAAGCTTTAGAATGCTCTTCCAGCGTCTGTGTTTCCTCCTTCCTACAATCTGGATCTCTTCCAGAAATAGATAAATAAACACTTGCAATCTCCCCAACCCACACACAAACACGAACACAACACACGTT
Source organism: Glossosoma conforme (assembly GCA_022606575.1). Taxonomy (NCBI): domain Eukaryota; kingdom Metazoa; phylum Arthropoda; class Insecta; order Trichoptera; family Glossosomatidae; genus Glossosoma; species Glossosoma conforme. The sequence continues at coordinate 1,766,720 of JAGTXR010000039.1, forward strand.
TCCTGCATGCAGCGTCCAGCCTCCCTGGCTATGCGTCATAGAGTGCACTGGTCTTGACCGGCTGTGCTCTCCTATATGCGATTACATAAAAAACATCAGCCTGTTTCCGTCCACTGTTGAACGTGAGCCTCCCACACGAATCTCCATCCCCTTCGATTCTCTGCCTTCCGCGTCCAGGCCACTCCCGCTAATCTTCTTATGTCGTCAGTCCATCTTGCAGGGTGTCCGCCAATGCTTCTTTTTGCCTGTTCTTGGGCTCCATTCAAATACTTTTCTACCGCATCGGCCGTCGTCTCTTTGACAGATATGTCCTGCCCATTGCCACTTGAGTGTGCCTATTCGTTGGGTAGTCTCCATTACTTAAGTTCTTCTGCGAATATCATCGTTTCGAATTATTTATTTTAGCCACACTCCTAGCATGGATCTCTCCATAGCACGGTGGGTGACCTTTATTTTATGGGTAAGACTTGCTGTCAGATTCCACGAGGAAATACGCAGAAGAACTCAAGTAGTGGATGCTACCCAACGAATAGGCACACTCAAGTGGCAATGGGCAGGACATATCTGTCGAAGAGACGACAGTCGATGGGGAAGAAAAGTATTGGAATGGCGTCCAAGAACTGGCAAACGAAGCATTGGCCTACTCCCTGCAAGATGGACTGACGACATAAGAATAATAGCGGGAGTGACCTGGATGCGGAAGGCGGAGGTTCGAAGAGGATAGAGACTCATGTGGGAGGCTTACGTTCAACACTGGACGGATACAGGCTGATGCTGATGAATGCATTTTAAGGACGAGAGATCAGTTTCAATACAATCACGTGTATTTTTATTTTAGCTTAGTTAGGAATTGAGCCATGGACTTGTTGCATTTTAAGCAAGTGTTTTAACTCTTTGCCATTCACCTTGGTCAAATTATTTCGCTTGTCTAGAAGTGTTGAAGTATGAAATTAGAAAGCTTTGGAATGCTTACATTTAATTGTTTGGATTTTTAAAGAGTCATGTTCTTCCTCGACAATGATGGAGTACAACCATAAAGTATTCTGTGTACAGGTCAAGCGGAAGATGGAATACTTAAGTACGATATGGAATCGAAGATAAAAAATGATACACCAGATTATGTTTTGTTGTAACCCTTTCGTTACAGCTCGGTGTAATACAAATTATACTGTCAATATGGCGTGAATTTTTCAAACCATTTATTTGCTTACAACTAGTATCTGAAGCATAAATGTACTTATCTGATCTATTTTAATATATCACATTGGTTCTTGTATCTTTAAGCTATCAGATGATGCATAAAAAACTATTATATTTAACAAACGTTTATTATGTAACTCCATACAGGTGGTGGCATTGACACATGTGGTTTAAAGAAAAATCGCTCCTGTGACGAAACCTAACGATATTTATTTACATGCTTTACAGATTCCTGTAAATAATATATGTAGATTGATAAAGGGAATGACTGCACTTCCAATTTTCTACCGTAGATGTCACAATGAGTACTGAAAATAGCAAAACGATATATCACTTTAACCGATGTCAACGGTTGGGGAATCTTTGACGGCATTGCCGACAACCGATGCGAAAGGGTTAAGATACAAGGCATACAAGTACAAAGACAAAGCTAGCATATCAAACATATCTTGACTCAATAATCGCCATTTTAAGGATATCTTGTGATTAGTACGAAGCTTTCAAACGTAGTCTATTTTGAACTCAGTGTAGGTCAATGTGAAACCTGTTTCATAATGTTATTTTGACATACATGAGAAGGTTACATTGTGGTTGTGTGCAAGTAGGAATTGAAGATATCATCATCATATTATGTCCGCTCCCCTAACTGGAGCATATGGCACTCACTGTCACCACAAAGCTCTATCCGCCGTCATAGTCTCTGCCTCATCCTAAGTAAGGTCCGCCTACCGCAGCTCGGCATAGTCCCCGACGAAGACGGCGAGCCCGGGGGGTTTAAGAAAATGCTGCTATAGTTTATGCTGTCCTGCGGATTTTTAAGACATGTCCCAGCCAGGAGGTTCAGATTGTATGTTCATATAATTTATAATGCATTTATTATTTATGTTTTGGGATTACATATATTACTATATAACTATATTAAAAGCATAATTATTTTAAATGATGAAGAGTAAGGATTGTGAAAGTATACACACAGCAGTAGATAGTCTATCATTGTATTGCATCCGTTTCTTAGGTGGAGCAAATGGACACCACAGAAGCAGCAATAGAGTCCTAGATGATAACGGAATTTAATGTTTAAATGAAGCTTTGATTTATGTTGTTATTCCGGAACTGAGGACGCGCTCCCTGATTGACGGCGTCAGCTTAAATGGTGATGCCGGAATACCAAGGTTACGGCACTGAGGATAAGTCCAAAGGCGATTGATATCTAGACTATAATCCAAAATTTGATACAAATCAATACAATGGTTTCTCATTCACACACGGTACTTGAAATGTTACAATGCGGAAATATGATACGTAACGCGGATGTTCTGTAGTGTGGACGCAGCTCTTCGTGTTTTGTCGTTGCATGCGGCTTGTACAAGCAGTCACTAAATACACCGATTTTAAAGACATTACATTTCAAGAAACAACACAAAAAAACGCTCGACTAACTAATTACATATTCGTGTACATATTTAGTCAGAAAGTACAAATAAGTTAAGGTTATTATTATTAGTCAAATGGGTTTCTAAAAAGACTAAATAATGCTGTAATTTATGTGACTTTCTCTGCGGTTTTAAAGTAAAACCTTTTCTTTCTAAATATTTTATAATGCATTTTATTCAATTATTTGGCGTTGCATCACATTATTTAATAAAATATGTACATACCTTACAGTACATAACATAATAAAATGTTTTCCTTTTCGTTTAAATATTAAAGTAACATATGATTTTATAAAATATACGGTGGAACTTCGGGTGGAAAGATAGTCATCTCTGGACGAGGCAAGTGCAGCTGCTGATGTAAAATGGTGGCAATTTGTGGCGACCTAATGGTCTTGCTAGGGAGTGGATATGGAAGAAAAAGAAAGAATATAAAGGAGCCTTTTGTTAATCTCTTTGCTTTTTTTATTTTTGATAATCCACATCGAGATTTGATGCTTTGGAACTATCTGAAACATTTTCACTGTGCATCAGTATTCATCTGCAGTATAACATCACCAAAAATTAAACTTAGGTGGAGAACATTGATTTTTTATAGAAAGGTCTCTTCAATATGTTTAATTTGGATTGAACTGTGTCTTAGGACTAAATGGTTCAGTCCTCTGGATTATCAGGATAATAATTCGATCTTATGATAACGTTTTAAGATGTTTGACTGTATTTGTAAGAAATGGAATAGGGAGCTGAATTACAATTCCTACAAAGATAAATATTATATATATAATCGTGTCGGAAACAACAGGGTCAGATCCTGTCTGCCCAGAAGTGGGCGACGTCGATGGCGTTACTTCTGGCCTTTATCAAGTCTTCCTGGGTGCAGCTATTCGGGCCCAGCGCACACTCCAGAAGGTGTGACAGGGTCTGCTCCACGCCGCAGTCACATTCAGTCGGACGGCTGTAAAACTGCCAGGCCCTCATTTGTGTCCTCGTCTTGCATACTCCGGTCCGAAGTCTGTTAAGGAACCTACCGCAATATCAAAGCTATATCAACTCTCGGGCGTTGCCCCACCAAACATACGGCGAGAAGTTACTACCAAGAAGGAGCTCACCAAAGCAACCCACGACGCACTCCACCCTATGTTTGGGTACCAAAAGATAACCACACGGCTTAAATCAAGAAGAAGTTTCCTACAGTCAACAACGGAACTGGTGATACCTGATGTCACCCTGCGGCTGAACATGTGGAGAAGCGTAACTGAGGGGAATACTTGGATTGCCCCGAAAGAGGACCTAGCCCCTGGACATGACCAAGGGTGGAATATATGGAGATAAATATTAATCTGGCATATATGGTTTTTGGTATTGTTAATGTGGTAACTGCTCCGGATACTGCTGAATATGCTTCGGATAACGGATATTTATGAGAAAATTGGTTTTCGTTGTTTTTAAAAGACGGTGGCAATTTGAGTGTTTGTTGAGCAGCATTTTATAAAATATCGATCGCTTAGCCTTCTCTTCTTTTAATAGATGCTACCGAAGCAATTAGTCCTTAGGGATAGCTCACCCAGCCCTGATGATAATTATTTTATGGAAATTGAAATTGTTTTTATAAAGTAAACAATAATTTTATAAATACGCTTAAACTGGTCCATATATAACTGATTTATAATGAAGAATAGTACATGTAATATTTCTACTGTACTTGTGCATTAATATATTTATAAATAAACAATAAAAAAGTAATATCAATTGTCGTTTTCATGACGCCAATTTCGAAATTGTTTCTCCACGCATTCCAGAGAATTATCCAAACATGGGTCCCATTTTTAAGGTTGTCAATGTAATTTGGGCACAATACCTTCACTGCGAGCGGCCATTTCTTTTGACATCACGACATTTTTGACAATCACGACCAGAACAATCGTGATCCACAGAGCCGGACACAGTGTTCTGAGACCTCATGAGACTGGCATCCGTATGCAGATTAGATTTGAAGTGAATTGATAGCTGAGGCTTCTGTCAAGTTGGTTACCTTAACAAATCTATCTATACGGGTGTTAAGTTGGTTACCTTCCCCCTAGGAATGACTGCATACGGGTGTTAAGTTGGTTACCTTGACCGGTGCCCACAATTGTTCAGAGGGGACTCCCACTGGACTTATCAGTTGCTAGCTGATCATAATCTGAATGAGCGCGTTATCAAGGAGACTTAACTGTCCTCCGGTGTGATGCGGGTGTAGTCTAGCTTGATCTAAAATCAAATGTTTTAAAACATTTTTAGTATGAAATACGTATTTTATGTGTTCATCTTCATGTTGTTTGCATCTTTGTCTCTTTACGAGTAATTATCTATAACTATTGTTTTCTAATAAACGAAGTATCATTGATTATGTACGATTATATTTAAATGTATATATATTCGCGCAATCGGGGCAATCGGGCTTTCAGCTACGCTGCACCAATGGCCTGGAACTCACTACCGGAAAGCATAAGAGAGCTTAAAGCGGAGGCATCCTTCAGAAGCAGACTCAAGACCCACCTTTTTACTCAGAGAGGCAAAGAAGCGCTTTTGGAATGATCATTCGGTCATAAAAGAGCGCTATACAAATACTAATATAATAATAATAATAATAATATATTGTGTTCGTTCCTGTAAGAATTTTGAATAAAAGTTCGATGTTAGAATTTCAAATACTTCAGATAAAAGTATTTTTTACAATATTTCATTAGCTACCAGTAAATCATAGTAAAATAATCAATTTTAGTAGATTGTTAAATCTTTACTTAGTATTTTTTATTTTATAATATACTTATACTAATATACATTCATAAAAAAATATCAGAGATTTTTTTTTATATTTTTTTAATACTTGAATATTTATTTATAAAATGTTGCCTTGATGCACCTCTGGTGACTAAAATGCAGTACCTAATTATTGTTTGGGCTACAAACGCAATTACATGGATGATGCCTAAATACCACCTAAAAAGCTTAATTCACTTTTGACATCACGAAGTTCAAAAAGAAAACAAGACAACAATGAAATTCTTGACTATATTTTTGACGTTACGAATTTGATTAATTAATAATATTAATCGAGATACGAATAAATACTATATTCTCGTATAATTCACATGTTCATTGGCATATTACCTTAAAAGCACAGAAGAGACTGTATCATAGATAATATTTCCAACAGACAACTTATACACATACAAATTCACGGTAAACATTATCTTATATAACATTATTCTCATCAACAAATGGGAGAAAAATAAGCGGTAGATGTTGGGTTTCACGAACCACGAACCTTTGCAATCATGTTCCTTACATTACCCGACCTTGGTCATTTACTATGCACACCGTGTCGAGAAGTTAACACGTATTGTATTATATATACTGACATCAGCACGATGTATCCCTTGCCGACTGGTACTGAAAACCTCGAAATACAATATTTTGTCTCTTATTTTCTGTTCGCTTGCCCGCTCACGGGTGTGTTAAATAAAGATACCGCCAGGGGCGCGGGCGAGAGCCCGATCACGAGGCGTCAGTTATGTATAGACGACCGAGATGGTCGCATTACGGCCAGCAGCATATCATCTCGCTTGGCCGGAAGCTTGTAAAGTTTATTATAAATGTAATCAATGTGCTTCTAAAAGAAAGTCTGTGTTATCAATCTGCTCCTCATCCTGCCCTCACGCGATGGAATAACACCCCTTTTGAGAGAGAGGAGGATGTTAATACATATGATAAATATATAAAGATGTCGCTGTTTCAAAAATATCCAATTTATGTATTTAAATATTTTTTTGACAATTTATTTATTTAATGTTCCCATCAGGGTCTCGTCTAACCGATGTGTATATATAGGGTCCACCATCTAAAATTTTTTTTTTCAACTAGTACTTATTTCGTGAATGGTAACACTTAGCTCATGTCTAATTTGACAAATAATTAGTTTTATCCTTCCGCTAAACGAATATGGTTAAGTGTACGCTTGAACAACACTGGGAAATATTGCGACATTACTTTGAAAATCATGGTAATGTTGCAGAATGTGTACGAAAATTGCGTACGGATTTTGGAAGAAGAGAATCACCGTCATCTCCGTATGTTTGTTATCTTGTGAAAAAAGTGAAAGAAACTGGCATCCTCATCGATAAACCAAAGCGTGAAAAGCCAAAAACAGTGCGTACACCCGAGAATATTGCTGCTGTGGCAGAAAGTGTTCGTGAAGCGCCATCAATGACGCTTCCATGCGGCGCGGCCATGTTGAACGAATTTTTGTTCACGAAAATTTAAGAGGAGGATATTGGCAACATTTGGTTTCAACAGGACGGCGCTACGTGCCACACAGCCGAAGCTACACTCGATGTTTTGCGCCCTGTTTTAAAAAAAAAAAAAGTTATTTTTGCGGACCTTTATATAACTTGTTTGTTACCTATATGAACTACCTAAATACAATATATGTTATTGCTACAATGAGTATTCCTTATCTTCTTCAATGCTTGAGCCACTATGCTTTTGAATGATATTAGTGAGAAAGCTTCAGCGCCCGATTCACCTCAAATCTTAAGAAACATCACAGTATATTGGTGTTAAGCCCATATGCGCAGATATTCTTCAATGTATCATAGTTCTATTATATATACTCTGTTTAACAATGATTAAAATGAGGAAGCTTCAGCCCTCGACAAACCTCAAATCTTAAAAAACGTATCAGCGTACGGTGTCTTAAGTTGGCTATCTTAAGTGCGCAAGACGCCATATCTAATGCAATTTGTTTGACATGACACTTTGCGTAAAACGAAATTGAAATTGAATCATGTAGCTAACGTAGAATATTCCATAAATCTCTTATTATTTTACTGTGTTAGCAAGAACGTTCCGTCGTTAAAACGTTTCACGCTAATCGTAAAGAAATCGAATCTGCTGCGTTGAATAATATGCTCCGTGAGAGTAAAAAAACTCGTTAAAAAACACACGATAATAATCTACGTGAAACGTAACGTCACTTACCCAACAGCTGTGGTTAATTTTCAACGATACGTGTGATTTTCTTCATGATATCACATGTAAAATAATACCAACAAAGAACAGTTTTCATCTATGGATTTTACACGGCATTAGAAAGGAAAATTTAATTTTAATTTTTAATTTTAGCATACATTTTGAATCTATTTTTAAAATTAAACATATACTCTTTACCTTGTTGTTTATGGATCAACTTTGAACAGTGTTTATTCAAATACTTGAATGAAAGCTTCTTCGGTTTTACATACATACGAGTACAAAAGTTGTCAGGATTAAACTATGTATTATATACAATTAATGTATTAGGTATAGCTCAATGGTCAAAGCGTATGCTTTGCAAGCCAGGGGTCGAGGGTTCGATCCCCGACGGAGATTAAAAATAAAAGGATTTTTATTCGATTTCCGAGCTTTAAATTATCCCCTGTTGATGTAAATTTGATCAGTCACCCGTAAAATGTCAGTCATGGCCTAGTAATTTAAAATCGGTGGTAGACGAAAATCATCCCGTGAAGATCATCCATTCGTAGAAAATTCCTGTAATAATAAGGATGATGCGTGAATCTCGGGTTGTAGTCTATGACTTTGGCGGATCAACACTCCACATGCAGCGCTTAGCCATATGCAGCATGATAAGCGTCATATAATTCCACAGATGAGACTTTAGAATCACCATCTGTTGGTATTCTCCTGTATGTGCTTACATATAAAAGACTCCCAAACTTCAGTTTTGCCTAGTCCACAAACAATGATGTGTACCTGACGGTGAACGGGCAGAAAGTGACTCGAACCGCGCAGTAGTTGCAGAGTCTCAAGGCCACATATCAGACACCTGGCGAACTATCCCCTCTCACGTGACAGATAGCGGCTGTCAAAATCAATGGCGCGTGTAAACGCCGCATCTTTTCAATTATTTAAATCTAAAACTATCATTTTTATACATGCGTGTCACACGAACGAACAAAAATAAGCAACAAAAGATCGCATATCGAGGCTTTTCGGCACCAGCCTGAAAGGGCCATATCGAGCTGGTATTAACGTCTTAAAAAAATGATGTTTTTCGCGATACGAACATGAAATTGCCTTCGTGACAATCGGCTGCTTTAACCACTTGGTAAGTGCGACCGGTAAGTGCGCGTGGTCACGGGCGTGGTAATTATGATTTATTACGCCTCTGGTATTGAGAGGTGATTCTCTCGAGTTGTATTTACCGCAGATCGCTTATTACCATTTACCGCGGTAATCGCTCGCGGCCTCCTCACCACTTTCACTGCCGTTAAGCCATGGATACCCAAGTTATGGTGAATGCAATTTTTATTTTCAATTACTTATTTTTGTGCTTTCTCTAGGACTGCGTTGTGTTATTACTAGTCCAGCTGTCGCGTCATTTTTTATCTGGTCATCTTGGATACCAGATCATCATTGCCATGCCCGTTACCCTAACTACAGCATGGCTATCACGAACTGCCACTACAAAGCTCTGTCAGCCGCCATAGTTTTCGCCTCATCCTTGTCAGCTCTACCTTCCACAGCATCGCTAAATACATTCTACGTATTTTTCCCGACGGCCTTCCAGGACTGTGCCACCCCGTGAACATGAAGAAAATCTGTATGCTGTACAACACAAATGTTTCAACCAGGTTCATTTTGCCTTTTGACTGAGTGTATTGAACATTTATTTTATATCAACATTTACATATTTAAGAGGCTTCTAAAATCTAGACTCGCTTGAGCATCATGAGTCTCTGGAAGACCAATACTATCAACTGGTGATCTCATATGTACTAACATCCTCCTCTCTCAAAACAAAGAGAGGCGTTATTACGTCGCCAGGGGTAGGATGAGGAGCAGGGCAGCAGACAAAGACTTTCTTGTACAAGCACACTGATTTTATTCACTTAAAAACATTACAAGCTTTAGGCCAAGCGGAAACATACCGCCGGCCACAACGCTTACGTTGTCACGATTATCGCTCGGGACTGACTACCCGCTCTCCACACTACTGCGGGGCGCGCGCTGTCAGCAGCGCCGCCTGGTGACAAAACTATGTACTAGTGCCAATGTCACCATCTACATAAAGGTATGGCGAGCTACAAAAATATAAGACGAAAGATCGTTTGTCGAGGTTTTCGGTAACAGTAAGCAAGGACTACATCATGCTGATGTCAGTATATATAAAATTAATATTAAAATAAAAGATTACCTAGAAATTATTCCACAATTTTTTAGATTTAATATATTTATCTTCATCATCATCATCATCACCATGAATGCTTCCCTTACTTGTGCATATGTACGTCACAAACTGCCGCCAAAAATTTCTGTCTGCTGACATGGTCCTCGCCTCGTCCCATGTCAACTCTGTACATTATATACATATTTCTCGAATTCCTTCCAGTGCGGTCATCAATGAGAAAAGACAGTTAAAGTTTATGCTCTGTTGCGGCATCCGTAGTATATGTCCTAACTACTTCCACTTTCGCTTCTTAACCGACTGTAATATGAAATGCTGCCTCGTTCACTCTTTCATCTCGTCATTCCTTAAAAATCAAACTGTTTTACCGCCAGTATTCTCCGCAGGCATCTGCTCTCAAAACCCATTCAACGGCTGCTTTGGCTCTTGGTGAGATGCTAAAATTCACAACTGTAAAAGAGTAGTTACATAGTCTTCTTTGCTAGCGGTACATAGCCGTAAGGAAGGAAGGATAGACCATACAGGCGCTGTATCTTCTTCGTAGTATCAATCCGGTGGATTAGTTTGCAGCAACAAAATCTTGCATCTTAATCTCCACTCCTCTCCATCCTCTGCAGCCCTCTTCAGCTCAGAATAAGAGCTACAATTCATGTCCTTGAACATTTACTGCAAATACTCCCGTCTAGAGCGCCCTCTACATTTTCTACCCTCAACCATCCCTCCCACAATGTCTTAAAGAAGACCTTATTGGCGCATAATGTGACCGATCCATCGGGTTCGCCTCTCTGAGATGGTTCTTACTAGATGGTGCCTATCTTCCTTGATTGACCTGAGAACCTCATTCTAATTAAAATTGATAAATAAAACCAAAGGCCTCTAGTCTTTTTTAATCACTTTCAGATAAGCACCAGGCGCTGTATAGACGTTGCTTAATATAAAATTAAAAAAAAAGTTTCTTAATTTAACTAAGTTAAATAAATTAATGACCATTTAAATATATTGGGCGACCCCTGCCTTGAAAATATAATGTGTTCTAATTACGCAGGCTTTTGCAGATTTAACAGACCGCCATTTTTTTAACAATTGGCTTCCGGAGGAATGAGTTTTTTTAAATTCAAATTATTGTAATTTGTTAAGCTGTCAGACTACCGGATATTGATAGAACTCTTACTTTTTGATTGATCAATTCGTAATGTTTTCTTTTGTGAATAAAAAATGATTTTTTGAATGTATGCAAGAACCATGAATGATACTATCATGAAAAGGCAAAGAAACGTTATTTGTTTATAAATTTATGACCTGCACTGTTTATAATCTAATTCAAGGTTTTGGCAGTAAGTTTAATCAATTGGCATTAAATAAAATTAATCTGTAGTAGACTAAAAAATAGCAGCATCCAATGTGTCGGCATGAATGTGGTTAGTTATACAATTAAAATGACTGTAATATATTCAATATTGGTAAACAAATTATGTAAAATGAATTAATAATTAAACTATAAAATGGAAACGTAACATAACCTAACCTATTATTAATTACGATTCATTAATTATTTCCTGCCAATTTATTATTCTTCTAATGCCGATTGATATTTTTCTACAGCCAAATGATTATTTTTTATTTACCTTTTAATGTATTTATTACTGACCGATTTATAAATAATTACTGACTGTTAATTGAATACTGTCAAAAAAAATAGTTGCCATAATTTATTATCGAAATGTAGTTCAGAGTAATTCAGAGGTACCATAATGACAAAATAACGGACATTACAATATAAACCAATTACAAAAAGAAGATAAAATAACAATAGAATACATGAAAACTATAAACATGGTAAATTAAATATTACAGAATAAAAGTTAGTTAATGTCAGTGATAAAGAAGGATTTAGTTTAATAAAATTATTCACGGGACATAATAGTGACATAGTACGCAGAACAGTAATTATATATGTTAAAGTATATAAACTTAGGTTGAGAGGTTCTTTAGGAACAAATTGTATAGGCCTCAGACTATACATCCGATTTCCTTAAAAATCCAACTAACCAATCATCTAAAAATATGCCTTAGATAATACAAAAGTCGTCTCTGTAAGCCGTCTTTTGACCTGTATGTAGTCTGGAATTACACTACATACAGGTCGGTGTTGAAGCAAGTATTTATATAATTAAATACTCACGGTTGGTGTGAATTTATCCATCATTGTTAATCGTACGATAGATGTCGCGTTACTATGATTTATAGTAAACGATGATAACAATGATATAAATACTAGTTTCAACGCGAGTCGTTTAGCCATAGCAATGGCGCAGTTCGCCGAGCGGTATGAATACCTGGGCATAGTTGGTTTCCAGGTGGACGTTCGCGGTTCGCATCCCACATGCCGTTATTTTGTGCTTGGATTGATGCGTTGAAAAAAGAATTTTATGTATAGTATATGTATATTTAAGTAATAATTGTAATATATTTTACTTTTAATGATTAATAACAATACCCAATTTATATTTTGTTCGATGAAAAACAAATTTGATAATATATATTTATGATCATTTTGTTATTTTCTTTTGTCAAAGCACTGACATCTATGAATACAAAATATTTTTTTTTACAATTGCCTACACATATTATTACAAAGAAATGTTTCTTATAATTTATTCAACACAGATAATTCTATCATAATAATGGTTAAACTTTGTTGATCATTGGTTTACTTTTTTTTTATTTTCATCCATCAAAGTAAGAGAAACAAGGACTGTTCGCACTTTTATTCACAGATGGCAATAGCAGTCACTCACATCGTTTTCATGGTGTACATATTTAAATACAGTCGATTCCGCTTAATTGAGACACATCGGGACTAAGGAATTGTGTCCCAATTAAGCGGCTGTCCTAATTAAGCGAATTTCACATTTTTTTTAAATTAATTTATTTTGTTTTGGCAACTAAGGCCATTAACCAGTAATACACACATAAAATTAAACAATGCATTTATTTTCAATAATTTTATTATAAATATAAAAAAAATATTTTATAAACTCTTGGAAACTGTAAATTACATATGGGTAATATAAATTTTTAATGCACAGGTGACTCATCATCATCATCGTCATCTTCATCTAATTTTTCATATTTTGATTTAATACCTTCTACAATTGAATCCTCACAGTCTTCATTATCATCGTTACATGGTAAATTGTAATATATTCTTGAATGTGTAGAAATTATGTGCTGTGATTTTACATTTACTATCCCAATTAAGCGGAATGTTGTCCCAATTAAACATATAAATATACTATTGGTTTCTTGGTTTGGTTTCTGTTCCTTGAGATTTGTCCCAAATAAGCGGCTGTCCCAATTAAGCGGAATCGACTGTACATGGAATATATGGTCATAACCAGGCGAACGTGGTTGATGATAATTTGAACAGTGGTTGATGATAATTTGAAAGATCAGATTTTTTGGACCGAATGTTGGCCGGAATAAGCTAACACCCAGCTAACCTAATCAGGTCAAGCTGGTTAGGGCACTCTATTGTCCTGGAGGTAGTAAATGCCCTCCTAAGGCGGATGAACCTTTATAGTCAACGGCATTAGGATGTGGAAATAAAGGGGAAAATACCACATTAAAGGTCTTAAAGACATCCCACGTATCAGCAAAAAAAATGATTGCATCTCAAGTAAAATTTTCCGGGGATAAAATAGTCCCCCAATCGGATCTCCGGGTGGGGACTGCTCGAGACAAAACAACCAAGACAAATAAGAAAAACCTTCAGCCAACAAGATATGGCACCTGGAATGTTCAAACATTACTGCAGAACGGCGCCCTAGACGGGAGTATTTGCAGCAAGTATTCGAGGACATGAACTGTAGCGCTTATGCTGAGCTGAAAAGGGTTGCGGAGGACCGAGAGGAATGGAGATCGAGATGCAAGATTCTGTTGCTGCAAACCAATCCTCCGGATTGATACTACGAAGAACCAGGCGAACGTATGCCGCCATTCATTTTTATCAATTGGCATTTTCTTAGCCTCGACTCAAGACATCTTTACACCATAAGATATACCAAGGAACATATGTGAGTCCCGACGGTCATCAAAGGAAAAAACCGAAGACTTGCAGATATAGCTGCTGTAGTATCCATGTTCTATAGGGTCTGCCAAATAACTTTTTTTTTTTTGAAAAACTTCGCAAAACATCGAGTGTAGCTTCGGTTGTGTGGCACGTAGCGCCGCCTTGTTGAAACCAAATGTTGCCAATATTTTTCTCTTCAATTTTTGTGAACAAAAATGGCCCGATAACGATCGCCATTGACTGTAACGGCTACTCCTTGCTCATTTTCGAAGAAAAATGGCCTCATTTTCAAAGTAATGTCGCAATATTTTCCAGCGTTGTTTAAGCGCATACACAACCATATTCGTTTAGCGGAAAGATAAAACTAATTATTTGTCAAATCAGACATGAGTTAAGTGTTACCATTCACGAAATAAGCACTAGTTGAAAAAAAAAACGTTAGATGGTGGACCCTATATGATGAGGTCATTTGTTAATCGGATTTTTCAAAGAGATCAGATAATCAGCTCGATAATCTCAACTAGCTTTACATAATCTGATTAAATTGATTTTTCGTTACAGATTGTGGGGTTCCTATTCGTCGTCATTACCGTCATCCCAGGGATGTTTTGGCGGGAACTGTAAGGATTATCAAAGGAAGAGAATCCCGCAGAGGTGCATGGCCTTGGCAGGTAACAACAAAAATATTTAATTTATATAAGTACATTATAAAGTTCTGAGAGTGACATACTTTTTGTATGTATTGAGATAAGGAGAGATCAAGCTTGGAGTGTCTCTGAAAGATATAATCTAAAACGAGGATATCCGCAGAAGAACTCAAGTAGGGAATGCGAATAGGTACACTCAAGTGGTAATAAGAAGAACATATATGTCGAAAAGAGGACGGTCGATAGGGAAGAAAAGTGCTTGTAGAGAGTGGCGTCCAAGAACTGACAAACGGAGCGTTGGACCCCCTGCCAGATGGATTGACGACATCAGAAAAATAATGAAAGTAGCCTGGATGCGGAGAGTAGACGATCGAGAAGAATGGAGACTCATACAGGAGGCCTACGCTTAACAGTGGACGGACACAGACTGATAATGATGATGAGTAGAATAATTTCATGCCTTTTCAAGAGCTTTATTGTAATCCAGTACCGGCTTTAGACCCTATTTTTAAAAAATCTAAACAAGATTTGTTGCCCTCGGCGCCCCTAGCATATTCGACGCCCTGGGGCACCGACCCACTTCGCCACCCCCTTAAACCGGCACTGTTTTAATCCACTTAATTTCAGCATTGGGGAGAGCTTTAAGATATGCAAAGAGGACTATTTTTAATTAGAAGTTGGAACTATCAAAATATCTAGCAGCTGACTTACGCATTTCTTTGTGGAGTTCATAGTTATAATTTGGAATAGAATGTTATATTATAGAAGGTAAGTAAGTTAGGGTAAGAGTTAGGTATTACTCTCGTAGGAACGAGGGTCATTTTTAAGTCCTTCTATAGAAATGGTACTTACTAAAATAAATAGACTGTCGGAAAGTAATAATTAAAAATACTATGAATAAATGTTTTCTGATTGAATAAAATAAATAAATATATAAATATATAAACAAACTTTGAATATATACTATAGAGAAATCTATCATACGATGATAACAATGACATAAATACAAGTTCCAACGCGAGTCAGCTCGGGCAAAGATTCCGCATCTTGTTTCTTCCTGCTTACTTCATAATAATTATGTTGTGATACTAAATATTGTGATTTTTGGTTAGGTTTCCTTACAGTTGCTGCATCCGAAGTTCGGCTTCATCGGCCACTGGTGTGGAGGAGTCCTGATACATCCCCTCTGGCTGTTGACAGCTGCTCATTGCATTCACAAGTAAAATATAAGCTATGCAATTATAAAATTAGTCTACCCATCGTTGGTGTTTGAAACCACGGTCAAATATGATGCTAATTGGCTGCAGAATATTTGTGAGTGTGGCTGGGCATTACCCATAATTCTTCAGGTAACATAGAATACATAATATACTCATAAACAGGGCTTTGCCTTAAGAATAATAGACATTAAATCAAATAAAATAAAGCTTTAATTATTTTTACTTAAATATACATATACTAAACATAAAATTATTTTTTCAACGCGTCAATCCAAGCACAAAAATAACGGCAGAAGCGGGATGCGAACCGCGGACTTTGGAAACCAACAATGCCCAGGTATTCATACCGCTCGGCGAATCGCGCCATTGCTATGCCTAGACCGACCCGCGATGAAACTAGTATTTATATCATTGTTATTATCGTACGACAGATGTCGCCATAGTATATATTCAAAGTATGTATATTTTTATTATTATTTATACCGTTATTTTTGTGCGAAGATTGACGCGTTGAAAAAAAAAGAATTTTATGTTTAGTATATGTATATTTAAGTAATAATAATATTGTAATATAGTCAATGATCTATAAAAGTAGATTAGAATATTGAAATAATAAAATAATATTCTAATAAAAAATTAAAAAATTAACTTTAATTATTTAATAGGCGAAGCCATTTATTGGCAGTAAGCGAATGTCTTGGTTGTTTTGTCTCGAGGAGTCCCCACCCGGAGATCCGATTCGGGGACTATTTTATCTCCGGAAAATTTTACTTGAGATGCAATTATTTTTTACTGATACATGGGATGTCTTTTAGACCTTTAACGTGGTATTTCCCCCTTTGTTTCCACATCCTATTGCCGTTGACCTAAAAGATTCATCCGTCTTAGGAGGACATTTACTACCTCCATTACAATAGAGTGCCCTAACCAGCGTGACCTGATAAGGTTAGCTGGGTGTTTATTCCTGTCAACATTCGGTCCCTGTCTATATTGCTTGACTGATGTCACTCACTTCCCACCACGAGAAATAAATAGATGATTATTTTGATTTTCATTGGGGTCCTCCATTTAAATAGGGGAAATGAGGACTGCAGAGGATCGAGAGGAGTAGATATCGAGATGCGAGATTTTGTTGCTGCAAACCAATCCACCGGATTGATACTACGAAAAAGAAACGAATGTTCCGTGTATATGTGATCGATTTATAGTGAATTCGTTTATAATTAGATGATGCAAGATTGCCGGTATGTAGTTTTAATAAAGGTTTTATATAGTCTGCCAATCATCTCCTTTCCATTTGTATTTTCATAAAAAAACGTGTGCACTTTTTAAAAGTACAAATAAACATGTAATAATTATATATATGATTTGAATATTGGGGTATTAGTAAATCTAAATATAGGAAATAGATTTTTGCTGATCGCTTTTCCTTCGCAAGTATTTTTGATGATTATTTATTTGTATCTTTAATGTTTTTCAGTGAGCTCTTTAACTTACCCGTGGCAGCCCTATGGACAGCCGTGCTAGGGGAATGGGACAGGTCTGAACAGAGCGGAGCTTACGTGCCGGTGGAGAGGATAGTGCTGCATTCCATGTACCATCACTACCAGCATGACATAGGTAAGGAAAATAGTTGTACATTTGATACGAGTAGTATTGCATCACGTGTACCATCCATGATCTTTACGACAAGGGTTGGTGGAGAGGATAGTCTGGCATTCCATATACCATAACTACCAGCAAAACACCAGTGACTGAATAATTTAGTCCTGTATATCGTGTATCATCACAACTATAGTGACATCGTTGAGTGAAAAGAATAGTCCTACATTTGATAGTTCTACATTCCGTCTACCACATTTCATTCCCAACAGTATTGCGTCACCATGTTGCGGGCTTCTGGAGCAAGATGAGGAAGTCCAATAACACCATCATCCTGGCTGCTTCTGAATGGCTCAACTCCTCCCTGAGCCATCGCTGGATGGAATTGATGCAGGGATAACCATGAATTATTATGTTAATATATAATTATTATTTTGTATGTACAAATAAATATATATTTATATAAAAATATGGCAGATTGGGTATTGCACAACGCACCCAATCCTGCTGGAATAAAAAGCTTTATTATTATTATTATAACGAACAGCACCAAGAAATAACTAATTCCTCCTCCACCCACCCACAACCGACAAATTCGTCTTACACTTGCCGAACACTCATACTCGGTTAATGTGTGTCAACCAAGAACTGGCAGTTTCCGAAGTTTCTTCCTTAATGCCACAGGTAAGCTTTGGAATGCTCTTCTAGCGTCTGTGTTTCCTTCTTCCTACAATCTGGATCTTTCCAAAAACAGATAAATATACACTTGCAATCTCCCCAACCCACACACAAACACGAACAGAGAAGAGAGTAGTCATATACTTCATGTACCATTACTACCAGCATGATATGTGTAAGTGACGATAAAAATTCTGCATTTGATCTACTATCGCATATATCAAGACATAAAACCTAACATAATGAAAATAATAACTAAACGAAGCACTAACCAAACCTTCGGAGTGAGTTTGTTTGGATTGATTTAGTGATTTAATCAATATATTTAATACCAAAAAACGCATATAATACAAACAATAATTTCACATATTGTGGCTTTTGTGTGGCGAATTTCTGTTGACCAATATTTCGACCGCCATTGCAGGGGTACATGTTCGCTTACTCTTTTATGAGAGATCGTGCAGACTAGGCCACCCAATGGCGTCAGCACTGGCAGAGCATCTGGCTGACACGGGACATATGTTTTCATTCGAGCCCGAAATCCTGGCTCGAATGCAAGGAAAATATGCTCGCCTAGAAAGGGAAGCCATTGAAATCAAAAGACATCCCACCAACAGAGATGACGGCTTGATTCTCAAAACAGCATAGCTTCCACCTCTAGCACATACTCTAAAACCTGTACAGACAAGCAAGAACGACCACAGTCCGACATGACTTTCGTGGAGGTAAAATTCTTAGAACATACCTACCGTACACGATTCTTCAGACCAATGAAAATTGAATATGTAGTTGCCATGGAGATAACAATGACGCTCGTGATATAAGATAACCTGACACCAACTCACAACTAAATCATCAATCCTGAAGAAGACCCCTGGAATGGCGGTCGAAATATTGGTCAAAAGAAATTCGCCACACATGGCTAAACCCAAAAGCAACAATACCAAATCTGGCCGTGAAAACCTAAGAAGTTATTTAATAATTTAACATTTTATGTTTCAGCTTTGATGAAGTTGTCCAAGCCAGCTGACATCGGCTCCGGAAGCAAGATAAAGATTATCTGTCTGCCTGATTTGAGGCGTCATCAGATGCCCTCGCAAGCTTCCAGTTTCAAGCCTTCCCAGTACTACGCGAGACCAAAATACGGCGTAAAAACGACAAACAAACCAAAAATTAACCCAGAATCCGCGTACAAGTACTTAGAGAAAATCAACAACCTGACCAGAGCAGTGTTGAATAATCTCTTAAACAATAAGCAGAAGAATCTGAGATATAATATAAGAGTTGCCGTGAACAACACAGACAGTTATAATGATAATATTAGGATATATAAAAGAAACAGTGATAGAAGTAAACGTTTGTTAGATCATTCAAGTGATGCTGAAGACGAAAGCGACGATGAAGAAGATTTAAACGAAGAAGAGCGACGTAAAAAACGTTCAATTAATATTGAAAATGTTAGAAGAAGAGTTGAATTGTATAATGATAGTGTATATAAAAACATTGCCAGGAGTGAATCTTTAACAAACAGTGTTTCAGGTTCTGTAAATAGTAGGAAAAAAGATAATAAGTTGGAATTTGCAAGTGATAGACGCAAAGTATTCGATGAATCAAGAAATGTTGCAAAAAGTGATGCAGTTTTTGACAATTTATCTATAAAACTTAGTAATATTAAAAATAAACTTTTAAATGAAGTTGTCAAAGGACGTATTAAGCGTTCCGTTTTAAATACAAGTGATGCGGAAGGTGATAGAAAAGAAGCAAGAAGTAATGCTAAGAAGTTGCATTTCGGTAGTGGAGGAGATCTGTACGGTCACGAGAATTTGGGAGGTAATACCAATCATCTTGGAGAGTCTTCTGAGTGCTTTGTGACTGGATGGGGAAGATCGCAGACCAATGGGTCTTTGACTGATACTCTTCTTGAAGCTCCGGTTCCTCCATTGCCCATGGAGGCTTGCTTGGGCAAGTATCCAGAGAACCTGCCTTTGAGGGCTGGACATCTGTGTGCTGGGAACGCAGACGGCAGCAGCGGTACCTGTGTGGTGATTATTTAACATATTTTATTTGTTGATTAATAAGTTCTCCGTTCTAGTTGTTCAAGAGATGTTTGATTGGTAGATTTAGGTACAATATTTATACACAGTAGCAGTAGTGGGTTTTGGCTCTCTAGTTGACTTACGGATGCTCATACAGGTCGGTTAGATGCTGTTTGTGAGAAGGATATGTAGTGGTTCTGCCCTTCTAAAGATTTGTAAAGTGATTATTATTTCACCCCATCTAAAAGATTATCATTGTTTGAGAGAGTAAATACATGTGCTTGGAGAACCAAATCTATTCACGATGTTAAGGAAATAACTAGAGAAACTTTTCATTATCTTTCTACATACGAAATATAGTAATTATGCACCATATTTGATAATTGTCACTATGACTATGGTACAACTATTGTGGAGGCCTATAGCCAAGAATTGTAGTTACTGTAAGTATCTAATAATAAAAAATATTTTTATGTTATAAAATCGAAATTATTGACAAATATAATTTACTACGTCAGACTAATAACTCACCCTTAAATTGACTGTCTTATTATTTCAATGAATTAAGTGGCAGACAAAAGCCACACAGCGAAAGCCATCCATTCAGTCAGGTTGTATACGATGCATGAATAATCTTTTTCGTAGTATTAAAGAACTAATTCCTCCTGCACCCACTCACAGCCGACAAACTCGTCTTACACTTGCCGAACATCAATACACGGTTAATATATGTCGACCAAGAACTGGCAGCTTCCAAAGTTCCTTCCTTAATGCCACCGGTAAGCTATGGAATGCTCTTCCAGCGTCTGTGTTTCCTCCTTCCTACAATCTGGATCTCTTCAAGAAACAGATAAATATACACTTGCAATCTCCCCAACCCACACACAAACACGAATACAACACACGTTTCCTGCATGCAGCGTCCAGCCTCCCTGGCTGAGCGTCATAGAGTGCACTGGTCTTGACCGGTTGTGCTCTCCTGCATGCGTTTACATAAGAAAAAAAAAATAATCTGGTGGCTTGGTTTGCAGCAACAGAATCTTGCATCTCGATCTACATTCCTCTCGGTCCTCCGCAACCCTCTTCAGCTCAGCATAAAAGCTACGACTCATGTCCTCGAACACTTGCTGCAAATACTCCCATCTAGGGCGCTCTCTACAGTTTTTACCGTCAACCATCCCCTCCGAATTGTCGTGAAGAAGACCATCGTGGCGCATGATGTGATCGATCGGGCTCGCCTCTCTGAGATGGTTCTTATTAGGTGCCTATCTTCCTTGATTATCCTGAAATCCTCATTGTTCGTGACGTGGTCTCTCCAAAAGATTCCGAATAATTTCTTGAATAATAGACCTCAGATAATGATCTTCTGAAAAGTAAAACCATTCATTTACGGCCACCCTAAAAATGATAATCGTCATCGAATTTAATAATGGGATCTCTACACGAACATGCGATGGTATTTCCTGTATGTCTTTCCGAAAAAGTGATGTGTGATATTTATTTTCTTTCGTGATTTTCTAGGGCGATTCTGGCGGTCCTCTGCAGTGCTTCGGCGACGATGGCCGTTGGGTTCTTAAAGGGATTACATCATTTGGATCTGGGTGCGCGAAGCCAGGAGTTCCAGACGTATACACGTTCGTGCCCTACTACATGCCCTGGATAAACAAGATCATCAACAACAACTGAAAACCACCAACCGATAAAACCGTTAACCATTATAAACCGTAAACCAATAAAAACGTTACCGTAATATATTTTTCTGATTGTTTTTTCGCTTTTTTATTCCCAAATTCTCCAATTACGATCCTTTTCACGTCCCAAGTAAATTCAGTATCAGAAGCTCCGCCGAATACATTACGTTTATCATCACTTTCAGCCTTCCGACATGGATAGAAACCGTCAGGTGCATATATTTACTAACTTTCAATTTCGCTATTTCGATTGGTAATTTGATTTTGTGTACATAACTGGTCTAATTTATTTTTTATTTTTTATATAATGGCTTTTGGGTTTAGCCGTGTGTGGCAAATTACTAATTTTCAATTTTTCGACCGCCATTGCAGGGGTCTTCTTCAGGGTTGATGACTTAGTGGAAATTTGTAATTCGACACACACGGCTAAACCCAAAAGCCACAATATCAAATCTGGCCGTGAAAACGTAAAAAGTTTTTTTTTTTTTTTTAATAAAATAACGTTTTCTGTCCAGATAGTATAACATATGCACATTATTGTTTAATGAATATTAAAGTAATTCTACTAGGAATTATTTAGTTGTTTTAGAAAACTTCCAAAGAGGGGTATTTGAAATAAATAAAAAAAACTGTCTTTCACGATGATAATCACTTTTTATTATATATAGTATTTTTTAATGTACTAGCTACATTTTTGTATGAACTATAAACATTTTCAATTCCGAGATTCAGTGATATTTTAAATAAAAAAATAACTTTACATTTATAAAGACTACCTTAAAACAATTACGAGTATGTTATTTTTCACGTCTGAAAAACACTTAAAAGATGCCCTGACATTTATTTATACATCCAAAATAAACATTCTCAAATAAGTATTTATTCTCATTCCTTTAAAATAAACTTAAAAATAAATAACATAACTAACATAAAATGCACCTTTTTTTGTTCGAATGGAATTCATAGCTTTTGAAATAAAAATTAGTCACCAATATGAAGATTTTAATTTTGAATTAATTTTAATTAAAAAATTAACAAACTAAAAATATTTACTTTTTAATCACATTTATTTTAAACGATTACACGTTTCAGCCTCCCCGGAGACTATCTTCAATAATGATTAAATTAAAAACTAGCAGTGGCTTATATAGGTGTGTATAAGTGTTAGTTCCTAAGTTAGTACACACATATTTACATATTGTATATGTGTGCGGGTAAAACCATTGAAAAAGACATTATAAAATCAAGGGGTATGTGTTATCTTAATGTATTAAGCCATTATATAATATAAATTTCTTGTGTTCAATTTAATATTACATAAAAATGAAATATTATATAATGGCTTAATACGATTTAAAACTGTCAAGTATTGTCAGTTGATAACCTTAATGCTACCACTATGAAGGTTATTTATTATGTCTTTAATGATGATTCTTGGATCGGTGGTCAAAATATCCAATTTTCAAAAACACGGGTCAACTCAAAAGCCACGAATTCCATGAAATTTCCGCGTAGCAAGAACCGTAATTATTTTTTTATTTTTTATATTTTCAATTTTGAGGATTGATTTATTAAAAAGTTTTGCATTTCGTTCTCCACTGCACTTTATCCTCAGCAGCCTTCTTCAGCCTTTATATTATGTTATATATTACTAGTAAATACTCTTGTCGAGGGTGTCACCTGTAGTTTTTTTTTCTTTAGACCACCCGTATTGTACAATACTATGGTTATGACAAAACTTCTTTAATTTAGATTAAAAAAATACAAAAGATATGATGCACATTGATTAGCACTAACACAACTATTTTCTATAATTTAATCAAATTAATTATTTTGGAATACACTAATTAATATGTTTTTTTAAATACTATATAGTAGTATATCCTCCAACACAGTATTGAAGAGGTAGTTTTACGTTAGTTAATATACTCGAAATAAGGATTGAAAACTATTACATAATAAGTATAATGTAAACATATTTTTTATATATATGTTAATAATATATCACTGCAGCATTAAATAGAGAACTTAGAATTTATGTAAACTATCTTAAAATAAATGTATACTATATGTTCTGAATTAAAGTATATATGCAAAATATAATGTCAAATTCAAGGGATGCACTTAGAAATATATAAAAAAAACATGTGGCTTAAAAATATAAATACTAAATTATTTAAAAACATTTTTTTTATGTGAACACATACAGAAGAATATAGACAGATGGTGAGTAATTGTGAAGTTTCATCTGTGGAATTCTATGACGCTTACCATGGTGTATATGGCTAAACGCTGCATGTGGAGTGTTGATCCGCCAACGTCTTTATTATTGGAGGAATTTACGGGACGACTTTCGTCTACCACCAATTTTAATTAATAGGCTATGACTGGCATTTTACGGGTGAGGGATCAAATTCACACCAACCGGGGGTATTTTAGAGCTCAGAAATCGATTAAAAATATTTTTTTTTTAATCGCCGTCGCGAATCGAACCCACGACCTTTGGATTGCAAAGCAAACGCTTTGACCACTGACCTATGACCGCCGGTCAATTATTATTGAATTGAAATGCGTACTCATACATTAACAAATTTGTTGTAATTTTTACATGTATTAATAAACGAAATGCTCTAATTACTAAATGCCGTTGAAAAAAAGTTTTTTTTTGGCAAGAATATATTAGTAATATTCTTTATAATGCAATGGTTTTTAGAAATATTGAACAAAGGGTACACTTATAAATTAATAGTAACCTACCATCCTACACACATTTTTCTTAAAATCAATCGGAAAAAGTAAATGGTGTATGCGAGGATTGGAGCTGTATAAGTATATAAATATCTAAATAGACCATGATTTAACATCTTCAGCCGCTTTGGATAAACGTCATAGAGTACACTGATCTCGCTCTCCTGCATGCGATTACATAAAAATGACAACACACTGAATACTGTTTACTTACTTGCTCATATACTCAGTACCAGTTTTAGACCCTGCGGCGCCCTAGGCCATTTTTTTTCTGGCGCCCCATGTTGTATACATTAAAAAAAATCTAAGCAAGATTGGTTGTACTCGGCGCCCCTAGCTTATTGGACGCCCTGGGGCACCAACCCACTTCGCCACCCTCTAAAACCGGCACTGCGTATACCACTGTATACCAGCAAGTACATACAGCGGTTTTTCAGCATGTGGATAAACAGCAGTGTGATCCATGTTAAAATCAGGTATAAAATATGTGTCTATTTAATATTAAAAATGTATCTCAAAGTGAATTCGAAAAATATGAATAACATAATAAATATCTAGTCCATTGCTCATCACGCTGACCATTAATCAAATTACTCTGCCTCATTAAGTTGAGAAATTAATACATATAAATGTTGTGCACCGTTCATTTTTCTCCGATTATTTGATGAGAGAAATTTCACATAGGATGATGTTTGCTATGAATTTGTATGCGTATTATTTGTTCAGTAAAAATATATTTGTAAATTCTTTGACATTATACAGCACACTCTCTTTAATGAATTATAGTATAATTGATACAGTAGAAATGTATTATATTTAATATACACTAAATTAAATACTAGTACATATATATTTGATAAAAATTAACTAATCATTTGTTAGCGCACTATACGAACACCATTGTTCTTATCTTTCTCAGTCAATGAAACTGCTGCGTAGTATACTGCTGTTTTTTTATTCATCTGGGTTGATTTTTCCTTTCTTAGATACGTCTTAATTTGGTAGGACATCAAGGCGATACTTATGGCGAGGAACGACCAGCCAAGGGCCACCTGGATCTTTGGCAAGTAGTTGCTGATCAACAGAATTAAGATATACAAAAAAGTTGGCAGTCCTTCCACGGTCTGAAAATATGAAAAAAAACTATTAGGTTATACAAAAAATACCGTTTTTACATAGGCGTTTCATCAATTGATTCGTACGTACAAATGCGCAGTAATGTCATCTAATTTGACATCAAAAGATAACTATACGACTCAAACCAAGAAGATGTTTCCTACAGTCGACAACGGAACTGGTGAGACCTAAATTGATTCCCCTCAGGGAATGCTTGGATTGCCCCTAAAAAGGACCTAGCCTCTGGACACAACCAGGAGTGAAATATATTGAGGTCCTTTAACAGACTTCGGACCGGAGTATGCAAGACGAAGACGCAAATCAAAGCCTGAAAGTTTTACAGCGGACCGACTGAATGTGACTGCGGCGTAGAGCAGACCCTGTCACACATTCTAGAGTGTGCGCTGTGTCCGAATAGCTGCGCCCAGGAAGACCTGGTGATCGCCGAGAGTAACGCTATCGACGTCGCCCACTTCTGGGCAGGCAGGATCTGACCCTGTTGTTTCCGACACGATTTATTTATTTATTTATTTATATACAGAATCGAAATTCCATTTTTTTTTTACAAATATTTAGATTATATATATTTGACATTTGTCTCATCAATGAATTTAAACCTTTGCAATTAATGTTCTTTGTTTGTCTCTCTGTACTCAGCGTAGCCCGGAGGCACTACTTCCGCTTACTGTGTCGAGAAATTATTCATAGATGGCGTTTTTTGTAAAATGTATGTATATTTATCAATTCATTTTATTCACAAGTATTATTAGGCGTTTCAATCACGAACGATTGAATTTTTTGATTGAATTAAATTTATAAGCGATTTCACCAGCTTACATTCACCAGCTTAGATCATTAAAATATGTCTAACCACTACTGCTTTAACGGTAATACACGGACACGGGGGAGTGCAGTTTCTTTCTCGACCGTGGCGCTATTGATTGGCTTGTCGTCAGCGTACGACCAGAAGTAGGTACCACTTCATCGCCACATGTTTGAACAGCGCAACAACCATCTCTTGAATATCTCCCAAACTATCGAAAAATATCGATCCTTTATGGTTTGTTAATATTTTAAAATATTCATAAATGTCGTTGTGAGAAAATCGGAATTAATTTTGAAATACATCTTTCGAATATAGCGAAGCGCGCACAGCTGCGCTTATGGCGAACGTCTACGTAGAGCGCGCATGTGTGCTTACGGTGATCGTCGGGTTAATATTTATTCTCAACTGTCGATTATTATATACTCGTAGGTACATTTTTAAATTTATATAAATTGAAAAATAAACATATATAGACTTACTCCATCCAACCACACGATGGGGATGTACATGTTGCTGAAGGGTTTCGCTTTCCTGTTGAACTGAAGGTCTCCCAAATATAAGCTGACTTGAGTCCTTGTCGCTAGGTCTATTGGGATTCCGATATCCTGTAATAAACAATGAAAATAAAATTGCACACTATTTAGTCAGTAACTTCAGGAAAAGTATATATCATGTCCAACAAGATCATCATCGAAAGTATACATTGAGCTCACTTCTGAGGACCAGGGCATTTAGACCCTTGTCTTAATTATACTTCTTAGAATTTCTTATACATTTACCATGTTATTTATGTCTAGTCTAGATTATATTTTCATTATCATTGATCACAAATACCATCAGTGAAAGATACAATAAAACAAAATATTAACATATTCTTTGACATCAGCATGATATGGCCCTTGCTGATTTGTACCGAAAACCTCGATATACAATCTTTCGTACTGGCAGTTTGGACTAGTTACGTAGATCGCCAATGGGGCGCTGTGTGACAGACCACGGCGCCACACGGCAGGCAGTTGTGTGCCGACGGCCGAGAAGGTCGCATTATGGCCGGCCCGGCATGTCGTTTCGCTTGGGCCGGAAGTTTGTAAAGTTATCAAAATATATAAATCAATGTGCTTCAGAAAAAGTCTCTGCGTTATTATCTGCTCGACATCCTGCCACCACGCGACTGAATAACAACCTTTTAAAGAGAGGAGGACATACTCTTTAATATGTGTATATTTTTCGCTTCGATCAGTAGTCAACGTTGAGTGCAATGGACTTTACATAATTATGTTGTTCTATGTTGTTCAAATCCTCATATAAATCTTCATTGGATTATTAAATTTTCTTTATCTTTCATATATTACATTTTTATGGGGCGCCAAAGACTCTTATTACGCCACTGCATGGCAATAAATATACTTAAATAGTATTTCACTAGAGATACGTCGTTCATTTTAAATGTTTAATGCGACCCTTTATTCGAAGAAAAATAGTTTTTTTTCTGAAGTTAAATTAATAATAAAGTTAAATATTTACCGGTTGAAGGATAATACGTGTTGCATGTTTCTTTTTATCTGGATTTAAACCTTTTATTTTATTCATGACGATTGGATCGGCTTTGTAGAAGTGTGGAAAAGAACTTGCGATCGGTAAACCTGAAAAGAATAAAACGTTATCAATCGAGTTAAGCATTCCTTTAGGATCAAATGAACCAGTCCTTGAGGACATCTTAATCTTCTGATAAAAATCATCACCATATCCGCGAGTTTGTTTGCAAGCTGTTGATAATGTCCTGCAGATCTGCAGTGAAGTGTTCAATAAAGACGTACGTCAAGTGTATACTCTCAGACATTGAGAGAGTCATAATGTCACCTTGAGACAATATCAAGAAGGTAAAATTGTTTATCAGTAACACAGGTAAATGACTGGTTGTAAAGTCCGCGTAGGACTTACAAGAAAATGTTTCTCATCCATTCAATCTATAGTTTGGTTCGAGACCCGATACTTACTAAAATAAATAGACTGTCGGAAAGTAATAGTATTAATAAGCTTGTGAATGAATGTTGAGTGATTGAATAATAAAAAATAATAATATACATACTCTGAATATATATTATAGAGACATCTATCGATATACGATGATAACAATGGTATAAATACAACTTCTAAGGCGTCTCAGCTCAGACGGAGAAATAGCCGAGAGGGCTATGCGGTATATAAAGACCTGGGCAAAGGTTGGTTCCAAGGCCCGCGGTTCGCATCCCGCTTCTGTCAATATTTTTCTGAATGAATTGATGCGTATAAAGAATTTGATGTATAGTATGTGTATATTTAATTACTAATTGAGAGAGTCATTCACAGCCACTCCCTCGATCTTGTGGTATTGACCTATATAGTATTTATGGATGATGAAATCCTTAACGAGGGCGAACAGAAACGAAGCAAGTATGCATCCTTGTTGCACGCCAGTGTACAACTCAAACCAATCCGTAGTCATTGCTCCAATCCGCACGCATCACTTACAATCCTGGTAGAGTAATCAACAAAACACCCAATTATACGACAGATTCCAGCTATAGTCTCTTCATATCTCTGATAACGACTACGATCGTGGAAGTGATATTACTTGTATAGTTGACTGCCTGATCGTTGTTGGGTCTCCTTAAAAAAGATGATTAAAAACTACCCTAAGGGCCCTTTCCCACGGACGTCCAGTTTCGCAGGACCACGTTTAGTAGTATACGTGCTACTGTGGTAACATTCCCATGAGCATTCGGCTTGCAGGATACCGCAAAAGTTCGATCCGTTCGAAATATGCTGTACGGTTTTGCCACTGCAAACTGGGCGGATGGATCCTATAAAAA
The DNA here is from genome assembly GCA_022606575.1 of Glossosoma conforme. Classification (NCBI taxonomy): domain Eukaryota; kingdom Metazoa; phylum Arthropoda; class Insecta; order Trichoptera; family Glossosomatidae; genus Glossosoma; species Glossosoma conforme. Next base: position 1,796,069 of record JAGTXR010000039.1, read on the forward strand.
TATCCAGTTTAGTTACGTACGTTTAATGGAAGTGTTCCCACTAGCATCCTGTTTACCATACATACCATCCATGAGATTACGAAATGTGCCTAATCTCGATCGTAGTTTTAGGATCGGGTGAACCCAAAATCTTATTTTTTGCATTGCTTTCAGCTGCGAAAGTACCAGTATAATATCAGAATAGTATTCACGTCCATTGCGTCTGAATTTTCTTCTCCGACTACCAATGCTATCCCGTAAAAAACAGGATGCAAACTTCTGTATAGTATGATTTTAGCGGTATCCAATAAAAAACTGATCCTGCAAAACTGGAAGTCTATGGGAAAGGGTCCTAACATGCTTAAAATACAAGAGCTGACTTTTTTAATTCCTCTCATACTAGTAATTAATATGCAAAAATATTTAAAATTGATTCATATATTATTCTGTCGATTTTACTGTTTTTTATATGGAATTAATCTTCAATGATTTAGATAAATATAATAAAAAAATGATTTTCTACTACAGTATTCACTTACCGAGCTGGCATAATATAAAAAATGTAAGTCAATGACTTGATGATAAGGTAATCAATGACTTTTTAATGGTAGACAGTTCACGCTGCACCCATAAAAAATGGCAATTTCGATTGGTGGTTCTTGCACTGATTATATGTTATTGCACATTTATTTAATACGGTTTTTTTTTAATAGAATGGCAAATATAAATGAATAAAAAAAACTATTAGCGGTTGTTTTTTTATATTCATCAATGAAAAAATTATAATTTAAATAAATTTTAATATCGTTACAGGAAATACTATAAATTGCAAAATTATTCATTGAATTTGGTTTCTGTTTACCTTTTTTTTTTAATTATGTGTATTTGAATATATATTTATTTAATTATTTTTTAATTTAGTGTTGTTCAAAATATAATGATTCCATTAATAGTAATTCAATTATTAAAAGAGTTGCTGTACTATGTGTAAGATATTTTAATGTTTATACACTGTAGTATAATGTTGTTAGCGTATTTAATATTCTACATTTGGCGTTGACCCATCTTTAAAATAATAGTAACATAGTTTCAAAGACGGTTGATTTATTTCTGTCAACATATCTTCTTTGACGAGAAAGCAGTTGTATTTTATGCTCTAATGCGGCATTTGAACAACATGCCCCAGCCAGGTACATCAACGTATATTGATTAACTCTAGGATGCAAGGTTCCGCCGCATTTCGTCCACATAGAATTCTTTCAACGACTCATCGGTAACGACGTTGGGCGCACTAGACATCTGGTGCACTGGATGCCTCGCTAACCTAACCTAACCTAAAGATTTGTCCAGTGATCGTAGAGTCCAGACAGCCATAGGTTTCGTCAACGAAATAACTTAGGTAAGGTTAGGTTAGCGAGACGTACAGTGTGCAATTGTCCCGTGCGCCACGTTTTTACGGATGAGTCAATGAGCGAATTGTCTGAGGACGATAGGTCGTCACATAGGGATGCAAGGCTGCTGTTTGCTCCCATCTCATCGATCCTCACACAGTCTCAAAACTAATCTTAAATTTAATCTTATGACTGAAATCGCTTGTTGTAAGGTGTAATAAGACTAGCTGTAAAGAAGGATGCAAGTGATTTTTATTTATTGAATTTATAGAAAGCTTCATTAAAAAACATTATAAGTTAATAAGAATGGTGTAGGAACATAAATATAACAAACAAAATAATCAGAAAGGTAAACAAAATAACACTGGTCAAAATTCATTGAGATTCTGAAAACCAATACATAATACTGTCGTTTTGGATACGTAATAAAGACGCTAATTTTATTGAAATGGAAAAGAAGAATCTTACCATAATAGCATGGACTAATGTCTGTCAGCCCATCAGGAAGACAAGGACCGTTTTTAGGGCAGTAACAGGTGTTGTTAGGGTTCTTGCAACTCAGTTCGGTTAAGGGGCAGTTCGTAGGAGTAGCCCTCTAGACCAGAGGGCGTGGTCAAGGACCCCACATAGTTCACTCGTAAAGATCGACAGAACATGCGCCTATAGACGGTTATAGATTTATTCTTGGGCACGTTGGGCGGGAACAGGAAACCTTCGTAGACTCCTTTTAAGGAATTGCACGGTAAGCTGAAATAATATTTAAAAATTACAAGACATAAAATAAAAGATTCTCTTGCTACTGGGAACGCCAAACGTTACATACTAGAAGTTGACTTTCAAAAGAATAAACAAGTTTTTTTCTTCCTATCATATTGACAAGGAAAAATAAAAACTCCTTGATTTATCTCATTTTGCAGGATTTTAGTCTTCCACAGGAATCGACTCGAAATATTTAGAGTCTCTCAAAAGGTTAAGCTTGAGACATTTTCTGATGGAGTGCATCATCTATGAGAACAAGAGACATATTGTGTGTTGTGATCTGAGAGTCTCTGCCGTTTCTTGTGAGTATCTTCTTGTAGTGTTGTTTGGTTCTGATTGTTCATTTCTGTTGAACTACATCAAGGATATCGTCGGGATAAAGTGCGCGAGTGAAAAGCCGGTGTTTCTAAAAGGGGTTATTTTCTACCTAGTGTTCTTGATTTTTTTACCCAGTTCTTATTTTTCACCTAGTGTTCTTGCTTTCCCACCGACCTAAAACCTTTGTTAATGGTTCAGTATAATTGTAATTATAATATTTTAAAAATAAATTACATCAACAGACGCTCGTAAAAAATAATTGAAAAACAAATGGGGAGATTAATCATTATTCGTTCTCTTATTTGATGAGTTCTTTGACATGAAAAGAAAAATGCGTATTTTGTAACCAAACATGACGCCGCGTATAAAATTCAAATTGCTTAACTTTAACTAATGAAAAACATACTTTTATTTTAAATTGATTATTAGTATTTGAAGATCGTCATCAGTGTATTTTAGTTACAGTACGGTAATGACGCTAAAATATTACAAAATTTGACACATGCCAAATTCTCTTTTTTTGTGTAATCGCATGCAGGAGAGCATACTCGGTCAAGACCAATGCACTATATGACGCTCAGCCTGAGAGTCTGGACGCGCATTCGTGTTTGTGTGTGAGTTGGGAAGATTGCAAGTGTATATTTATCTGTTTCTTTAAGAGATCCAGATTGTGGGAAGGTACAAACACAGACACTGGAAGAGCATTCCATAGCTAAATAGTGGCATTAAGGAAACTGCCAGTTCTTGGTCGACACAAATTAACCATGTATGGATGTTCGGCAAGTGTAAGACGAGTTTGTCGGTTGTGGGTGGGTGCAGGGGGAATTAGTTATTTAAGTTCCTAAGAACAGCGACCGTGGTTATAACGGTAGAAAAGACTAAGTCAACCAATCTTACGCCTGTGTTCCATTGATTGCAGGTTCTAACCTGCAATCAATGGAACACAGGCATAAGAGTGTCATTGTTCATCAAACGAATTGCTCTTCTTAGAACTGAATCAATTAAGTTTAGAAGGTATTTGGGGCTCCAATCCAAAGGTGACTGCCGTATTCAAGGATAGGTCGGATTTGTCCTTTGTATGGAAGAAGAAGTTGTTTATCGTTGAAATTATTCAGTGATCCATATAATACACCTAGTTTTTTGGAAGCGAGACCGGCTTTATACTTAATTGACTCGTAATATTTGACATTATTCGAGATTGATAATCCAAGAATGTTGATGATTCTTACTATGTTTTGTATTACAATGGATTACCTTGTTTCTGGATCGGTGTAATTCCACGACTTGAGTCCAGCTAATCCATTCCATAACTGTATTGTGTAAAGCTGATCATTTTCTTCGTTTAAGTCCATCGTGACCGTGTCATTGTGTTGCTTGGCGTACATCTAAAAATAAAACGTAAAAATATATATCGTTACGTAGTAATTAAATATCATTGAACAATTACATACAAGAATTAAAAAATACTTTATTATGAATAAACTAAACTTGACTTTAAATCGACAGGCATATACAACTAGGATAGGCAGAATTTCGAAAACTAAAGTAGATTTTTAAAGCGAAAATTCCGCAATGTCTTAAAACTAAGGCGTTTAACCAATGCATCCTCCCTGTATAAACTTACGGCGCAGAGACGTGGAATCTGACTGCAACTTTTACCCATAAAATAAAGTTCACCCAGCGTGCTATGGAGAGATCCATGTTTGGAGTGTCGCTAAAAGATAGAATCCGAAACGAAGAAATACGCAGAAGAACTCAAGTAGTGGATGCTACCTAACGAATGGGCACACTCAAGTAGCAATGGGGAGGACATATCTGTCGAAGAGACGACGGTCGATGTGGAAGAAAAGTATTGGAGTGGCTCCCATGAACTGACAAACGAAGCATTGGCTAAACACTGCATATGGACTGATGAAAATAAGGAGAATAGCGGGAGTGACCTGGATGCGGAAGGCGGAGGAACGAAGAGGATGGAGATACATGCGGAAGACTTACGTTCAACAGTGGACGGATACAGGCTGATGATGATGACTTTAAATCGCTTCCCTTTTACCCAATTTCATCATTTCAAAAAAATGATGTTAAGTTTTGTGTCCTTTTTATTCTGTAGATACAAAAGTTGCATTTTTTTAATACCTCTTGCTTTTGCTATAGAAACTGGAGTATGTGGAGAGGCGCAACTGAGGGGAATGCTTGGATTGCCCCAAAAGAGGACCTAGCCCTTGACACAACCAGGGGTAGAATATTTGGAGGTCCCTTAATAGACTTCGGACCGGAGTATGCAAGACGAGGACACAAATGAATGCCTGGCAGTTTTACAGCGGACCGATTGAATGTGACTGCCATGTAGAGCATACCCTGTCACACCTTCTGGAGTGTGCGCTGTGTCCGAATAGATGCACCCAGGAAGACCTGAAGATGGCCGAGAGTAACGCCATCGACGTCGCCCACTTCTTGGCAGACAGGATCTGACCCTGTTGCTTCCGACACGAATATATATTGTGTATAGAAACTTTCAGGAACTATGCGTAGTATGCACTCAAAAGTGCCCCATATACAGAGATAACATATCAAAACAATGCATAGATAATGAAAGCTGATAGAATTGCGTGGTAACAATTTGAGAAATCCATGTGCTTAAGGTGGCTTTTGTTAAAACTATGAATAATGTACGAGTACCGTGTCATGTATTTATCATATTGTACAACACGTACAATGTAATCATTACGTGATTTAGCTCCAAGCCAAGTAATTATAAGATTGGAAGGCAGACTATCAATGAATTATTATAAACCTTTGAGGTTGTTGTGCTTCGAAAAAATTAACCCCTTAACAGGGTATTACGTATATATACGCGAGCCATGAGTGATGTTAGAATAAATGTAACAAATTGACATCATCATGAAATAGCCTTTGCTGACTGGTACCGAAAACCTACATATACCGTACATAAAATTCTTTAAATAAGTCAATTCATTCGGAAAAAATATCGGCAGAAGCGGGATGCGAACCGCGGACCTTGGAACCAACCATTTGCCCAGGTTTTCATACCGCTCAGCCACCGTGGCTATTTATCTGCCTGAGCTGACTCGCGTTGGAACTTGTATTTATGTCATTGTTATCATCGTATGATAGATGTCTCTATAGTATATATTCAAAGTATGTATATTTTTATTTTTTATTATTCAATCAGTCAACGTTTATTCACAGTATTTTTATATAATTACTTTCCGACAGTCTATTTATTTTAGTAAGTACCACTCGGGTCTCGAACCGAACTATACATTGATCCGTTACTGGGTAAAGTGTTTGTGATACAATTAAAATTAATATTCATACTAAGCAAGATATTATATTTTTACTCACCCTGTCCATTATCCCGAACTTCTCGAAGTCCAGCCAGTTGGGTACGTAGCGACTGGCCACTCTCACCAGTGGATCCTCATAGCCCCAGAAGAAGTCATTGATAGTTAACCGGAGGATGAGCTTTGCTTGCATGGAAGCCACCAGAGCGTTTAGCGACAACTTCTTCAGAACTGAGGCCTTCGCGTAGTTGGACATGATACCCTGGTAAAAAGATCATGTAATGATACGTCCAAGCAAGAGTATAGAACAGGAATTTTCGCAGTTACGTGTTGAAAAGAGAACCATCATTTGAAAAACATTTTTTTCTTTTACTCTACTTTAAAAATAAATTGTATAACTAAAAACAATGTGAAAAATTCGTCACTGTAAAATATTTCCTAATTTCTAAATTAGAAAACTCGTTTTTAAAACGCACAGTTAAATTGTTAATACTGTCGTTTTTGTTACATTTATTTATATAAGTGCTTCGGGACACAGGATTTTTTTCTTGTTCCCGTCCTGCTTTTTTCCGTTTCTTTCATTCCAGTCCGTTCTTGTCAGTTTCCATCAGTTTTCATTCCGTTACCATTCCTTTACTTCCATTTCAATCCATTCCTATTACCTTCCCGTCCGCTCTCATCCATTCTCGTCAATTTCCATCTCGTTCCCCTCCCTTTCCGTCTGTTACTGTCAATTCCCGTTCCGATTCCGTCCGTTCCTGTCCCATTCTCGTTCGTTCCCATCCCGTTCTGTCACCCAATCATCCAACAAAATAAAGCGGTCTCGCTTTGGTTAATCATTTTAAAATTTCTCTAGGTATCTTCGGACTATACTTTCAAAACGGCTTCTACAAAAATTTGACTTTATGATGAACGTCAAATTTAGGTAGAGCGTCAGATATCTTTTTATGCCTTAGTTCGTGAAAAACATGAATGTGGAACTAGCTAGGATATATTTCTAGTACGGCGTAACTTAAATTTATTTCAGAAAATAAATAACTTAAAGTGGAAGACTTACCAGTACTGGAATATTTACAGTATATATTTGGTCTACTGCAGGATCTCCTACAGATTTTTCAGGAATGAACTGCACTCTTGTGTCGGGGAAAAACGAAAGCGTTTTGTTTTTATTGAATGTAATATTGTTGTTACTTCTCCATTCTCTGAAAAATGATTTAAGCTCATTTTAGTAAAATGTTTTTTCAGTAATTATTGTATTTTTTATATATATATATATATATAGAAGCGCAGCAGTAAAAGTTAATAATGCTACACGATTTTGATATCTCACTCAAGCTGATTTAAACGATATGCTTTGGAAATATTGCAATTTTGTTTTTCAATCTGCTTCTTGAAAATAATCAGAATGTATGTGGAGGAAAATGTGATGGGAAAACACTCTAAAGCCTGCTTTTGGTGTTAAGAAACTGTTCTTTCTAATTGGACACGTTTTATTCGTAAAGAATCCACGAATCTGACTTTGCTTGACAGTACAAATGGGATCAATTGAGAAAGCTCGGAAAAATAACCTTTATTCATATCTGTTCCATAACTGCAACACAACTGTTTGTTCACCTAAAATTAACGCCATTCAGTTGAGTCAGTTTCCATTTTCCAAGGGTGTTCCCAAGACATATATGCACTTAAAGGCCCACCAGAGAACATATATGGTTCCCGACGACCTCTCTGTAGCTCTGGTATCCGAATATTTTTCGATCGGCAATAACACATCGTTAGCGTGGTTCTTGTTAGATCACCGAAGTTAACCAACATTGGGCGAATCTTAAATTTGGATGGGTCACCCCCTGTTGCTAAACACTCGTACCAGGTCAAGTTTATCTGATCCTTAGGTTTACTTCAGGAGCGTTCGGCTAATCTTCCGATCTTTTAAAAAATCTGATTAAAATCAACCCAAAATATGGCTCGGTGTTCTAATGATAGAACCGATTAATTTAAGTACATCGATGTTAACAGATACAGAATAATACTAATAGTTAGTAATAAAAAATAAATATGACGGTGGCTAAGCGTTGTGTGTGGTGTTGGACAACAACACAGCCCATCGTCTTCTTTAACCCTCGCCTTACTATGTTAAAAACTTCCGCGCGTTCCGATGGTGTGTACTCGTTACACATTCTGATTTAAAGTGAATAAAATGAGTAGAAATTCGAAAAAATGAAAATATTCAAGGATATCGCTTAATTTTATAATAGTTGATGTCAATAAGCAGTAATAATTGACATTTAATGGCTAAAAACATGAAAAACATCAGACGAAGACCTCAAACGGCCAGACGCACCTTGGCGCGTGAACTTCCGAGAGCTACTAACACTACTTAGCCTGTCGACATATCGATGAGCCGACGCGCATCGAAATCATTTCGAACTAGCCGACCAACTGAGGTTTCCCGTCTCGCTCACTCATATTAGTACGTCAGCGAGAGTGAGGAGTGTAGATGCCGACGTATCTGGGTATTTTTTTATTTTATTTTTGCACACGCTTTTGTATGACTCCGACAGGTCGAATGAATACATGACAGTTGACGCGTCTTGAGTGTAGTGGTGAATTTATTCCGGATTTTAGAAAAATATTTCCTGCTCCCGATGAGTGCCTATTATTATAATTTTTTTTTTCAATACGTAAATGTATTAAGGAGGAATACCTAAAATCTGAACCCTGTGTGTATTATATTTACAGAGATATTTAAGTTATTACAAGCAATGTGTAGTCGATAGACGTCACCGGGGAGGGGTTAAAGAATTCTCTCTATGAATAAGTGATTTTCATCAGACGTCTTTCGAGTTATCTTCTCTTTGTGCCAATGACGTCAAATAAATTCTGCCCAGTATCTAGCAACATCGATAGCCCGTGTGATGCCCAGCATTAAGTCTTGAGACATGCAGCTTGTTGGTCACATGGAGCAGGATCTTAGGTGTGAGGCGGTCTGCAGGTCTCTTTGTGTTATCATTAATTGTGATAAATATGCTATGAAATGCACTCTAAAAATGAACGATCACTTTCAAACCATCCATATTAACTATCAGTGAAAAACTATATATAAAATCGTTTTTTTCGTTTCGAAAAGTATGATAATTTTTCACACATCACACCTTGATGTGAGTCTGTAGAATGTTGATCAGAATCTTCTTTTAATATCAAAATAATTAATTATGATTTTGCTCACCTGAACACGTATGGTCCTATCTCTTCAAACTCTAGTTCTTTGGCAACTCCACTTAGGAAGTCGTCTGCGTTGGTGATATTGAAGACGTACATCTTCATGTACATTTCTACAGGGATGTTACTCCACATACCGTGTACCATGGAACCTTCTGTCATCGTCAATTTCTGCAACAAAATATTAAGTTTAGTATTTACAAATGCAAATATCAATTTAGTATTGTACATGTATATTTTTAAATAACAATTGCTTGTTGAAACTGCACATGTATCAGATAATTATTATTTTTAGAATATATTTCGATATTCTAATACATTATAGACAACTGATTCACAGCAATATTTTTAATAAATTGATACACACCTACATTAAATTACAAAATAAAATTTATAACAAAGCGACATCTGTAATAATAAGAATGTATCTACAATATAAATACGTCAAAAATACACATATGGTTGTAGAATAAGTCTTGGTTGATCGCGCTGTGTATGGAATAAAACTAAGTTGCATAGTTCGAGGCACGAATCCCAGCGTCTGCCGTTTCTATTTCTCCGAAATTGAAAATAATATACGTCATTAAACATGATATTTGATGTAGATTTGTATTGACATCAGCATGATATAGCCCTTGCTGACTGGTACCGAAAACCTCGATATACAAATCTTCAATCCCGGTCAGTTGTATGCCGACGGCGGCAATGTCGTATTATGGTTGGCCAGGCCTGAATGCTGTGACTATGTCCGGGCCAGAAGTTTGTAAAGTTATCGAAATATATATGTCAATGTGCTTCAGAAAAAATCTTTGTGTTGTTAATCTGCTCCTCATCCTGCCACCACGCAATTCAATAACTAACTTAGAGAGGAGGATGTTAATATGTGTGTATCAATTTATTTGTAAATAAATCATTTATTTATTTTCAGCACCGATGTTCCAAATTTACAAAAAAATTCGAAATAAGAGAACAGTGCAAATACGGAAAATATTTATTATAATAAAACCATGAAAATGATATAAAAAAATGATTAGAGATGTGTTTAAAATGCATTTGAACCGATATTGTAGTTGCATTAAACTGTGCACACTTACATACTCGTTAAGTATGTATTGTGATGGAAAATTAACAATCGTGATGGAGAGATTGTGACTTGATACAGTGCCCGCTTTAGCCCTTGTGATTCCCTGTGGTTCCTATAGGTACTTATGATTAAGTACTATGAACAAAGTAATAAAAACAAGCAACATAAGGTCCCAATGCTTACCAGACAAACGACGCCAACCATTATCCCTCCAAAGAAACTCTCGGAGTTCTTGTCTGAATTGGGCCTCGCTTACATGATATTTCACGTAATCAACATCCGAGGTGATTTGGTTGAACAGTCTGATCCCTCTCCCAAGGGACATGTGATGATTAGAACTCCTGACATAACATTTGTGGCGGGTTTGTATGTCAAACATATGGTACACAAGTGGATATGGAATAATTAAATTAACTTACGTATTTCACGATTCGACCAACAGGATCAAGGGTAAGAAAAATCATCCCAAAGATGAACAGGAACACTCCAAATAGGGCCCAGCGCAACAAATCTTCAAAAGAAAAAAAATTAATTAATTTATATAAATATAATTTGATAGATTGTTTTAATATAGTTCAATTAGCTTTTAAGGAAAATATTCCTAAGTATGCTCTATTCCTGCTGAAATGTCGAAGTAAAAAATATCAAATTAAAGAAACCTTTTTAAAAATAATTTCGTGTTATGTATTAATTTAAGCACATACAGGAGATTACTGACATATGGTGATAGTGATTTGAAGTCATGTGGAGTCTACAACGCTTCCCAGAGGCATGTGATGCATGTGGAGTGTTGATCCACTGACGTCATAGACTACAGACCCACAATCGCGCATTATCCTTTATTATTACAGGAATTTACTATGAATGGGTGGTCTTCACGGGACGACTTTCGTCAAGCACCAATTTTAATTAACAGGCTATGTCTGGTATTTTGCGGGTGAGGGAGCAACGGTACACCAACCGAAGGTATTTTAGAACTCAGAAATCGTTTTTTTTTTAAATCTTCGTTGGTGATTGCATCCACAACCTATGGCTTGTCAAGCAAACGATCTGACCATTGAACTATACCCGCCGGTAAAAAATATATATTATTATTATAAAACTTTTATGTGTATTCGTATTTACAAACAGTTACAATAAATGTATTTCAATCATGGTTTATCGGGAATCATCGATCAAGATTGTTTAGAGACGCGTACAAAAAACTTTGCCGGCGATTATAGCTCAATTGTTAAAGCGTTTGCTTTGCAAGCCAAAGGTCGTGGGTTTCTGAGCTCTAAAATACCCCCCGGTTGGTGTGAATTTGATCCCTCATCCGTAAAATGCAATCCGCATAGCCTATTAATTAAAATTGGTGGTAGACCACCCATTCATAGTAAATTCCCGTAACAATAAGGACGATGCGTGAATCTCGGGCTGCAGTCTATGACGTTGGCGGATCCACACTCAACATGCAGCGCTTAGCCATATACATCATGGGAAGCGTCATAGAATTTCACTGATAAGACTTATTACAGACAGTATTACTATCACCATCTGTCGGTATTCTCCTGTATGTGCTTACATAAAAAAAAGGTTTAATTTGTTTCAATTATACACAATACTTGTATCAAACAAAAAGCTTTGAAATACTTACTTTATCAAATACAGTCATACTAGAATAATACTTATTTTATTTTAATGCAGACAAGTTTTTTTTTAAATAAAAATAATCACTTAGTTAATACAAATTAAAAAATATATGAAATGCATAATACCAACCTGCCTTTGACTTTATTCGCACTTCCATTTTCAAATTTATTTAATTATTATAAATATATTTTTAACTTTCGACCTTGGTCATTAACAGATCACTTACACTTGGTTTACACTTAATTAACGTCCAATTGTAATTAATTCTCCTTGATGATTATCTGTTGTGACTTGATACTAGTTTGAATTTTTCTAAAGTTCGAAAAACACTGCCGCGAATTCTCTGTCGAATGCGAAAAAAAACTTTCTATGCCGCGTCTGATATTTTGGGGTATTGTAACACTTCCTATTGCTAAACTGCGTTAAGTAATAAAACGTAATCAAATGTTGTTTTATTATATAATATAGCCTGATAGAACTAACCATTAAATAATAACATACGATGTAATACATTTAGATCACATCCGTGGGCGGGAGCTTAGTAGGCTATGTGGTCCAATTTCGCAAAAATATTTTTGATGTGATGATGATATTAATATGTTACGAATAATCTTGATATAATTTTTATTATAAAATATGCTTTTACTTTGTTTTTATATGAACAATTACTTCAGTCATAGTATGTGTTACGTGAACGTGTATTAAAACAACATAAAATGATAAAAAAAAACTTCTCATCATCGATCTTATTCTATAACATTTCGTCACAACAAATTGCCACCTCACAGTTCTGTCAACTGCCGTTATCGATTCCTCGTCCTAAGACATTTCTGAAACACAAGGTCTCCTTGTAACGTGTATGGTTTCCGACAACCTTTAGGGCAGAAGCCGAAGATGACTTAAAGAAATGACGATGTATCTGAGGCATATTTTTGAGTGATTTTAAGTAAGATTTTTTAAGGAGATGTTTAGTTCAACGCTCCCTAGGCCTGTACCATTTGGTCGTAAGAGGCAACTCAAATCAAGACACACCATAATATATATATTTTCTCAATTACCATATTTGGCTTCAAGGTGGAGAATATGGCTCCACAAAAACATAACCTGGGACTTCCATAGATGTATTTCACATTCTGCAGACAATATTTTGCGTTATAGTATCCTTCAGGATAACGAGAGTTCGAGAGTATATACTCATATTTACAAAAACCAGAATAGTTCATAGCGTATATTTATTTCTGAACGATTTAGAGGCGACATAATATTTGTTGGAGATCGCACCCACGTCTTATCGCATGACAATGGAGCACTTTGACCTTTCAGCTAAATGAATAGTGTTACTTTGTGACTGTTTATATTTCACATAATTATCATAATACTTTCAAGTGTTTTTCCATCGACCTTCGTGACTTCGACGACATCTCGCACTTACGAAGGATTCAGTGGAAATTTAGAAATAATTAGAATTAGTTTTTACCTGTAAATTAATTTCATTAACAAATATGCTACTTGTAATATTTAATTATTTTTTATTTATTATTCTTGACACAGATTTATTTCGCCTAAAATGTATGATTCATTGTATTGTGGCCACACCATATGGACACGCCACTAAGCACGAGGGCTAACGCTACAATCCTCGTTCCCTAATGGCCCCACGAACCGCCGACGAATTTCCACGTTACATCGCTTCCATCGACGATTAGTTAGCAGAACTAACTATTTTTTGCTTAAAACTAGTATTTGAACTTTTCTGACCTATTTTCATATATCACTTTGGTTCTTCTATCCTTTAGCTATCAGCTGATGCATAAAAAACTATTCTATGTAAGAAACGTTTATTATGTAACTCCATACATGTGGTGGCATTGACACATGCGACGAAACCTAACACTATTTATTTACATGCTTTACAGATTCCTGTAAATAATACATGTATTTTGATATAGGGAATGACTGCACTTTCAATTTCTTACCGTAGATGTAACAATGAGTACTGAAAGTAGCAAAACGATATATCACGTCAACTGTGGTCAACTGTGGTATATGCCGATAACGATGCGAAAGGGTTAAGGAGGTAAGTCTATTTAAAACAACACGCGGTGTTTTCAAAAGGTGACCCATCCAACTAAGATTCGCATCCAATGTAACTTATCAGCATTTATCAGATTTAATTATATATACATATACTCGCTGGTCAAGGATAACTTTGCACTTACTTTATATAAAAAAAACATTTTTACAAGACTAAAATTCAAAGAACTACAAATAGTACGTTTATGTATTGTTTTTATTACATCAAACGTTAGTGATATGTTGATTACTTTTTTTTATATATTTCCTTTAAAACTGTTGAATATTTTTTGTATACATTATATTAGATCAGCTTTGCAGAAAAAAGTTGTTATATGTCAAGGAATTTGTATGACATCTATGCACAAAGCATGTATATGTTATTTAAAATAATTTATCAACAAACTTGCTTTCTACAATTAATTTTTTAATTTTTATTAGAATATTATTTTATTATTTCAATATTCTAATCTACTTTTATAGATCATTGACTATATTACAATATGTTATTAAAATATTTAAAATGTTGGGCAAAGTCCGCGGTTCGCATCCCGCTTCTGCCGTTATTTTTGTGCTTGGATTGACGCGTTGAAAAAAGAATTTTATGTTTAGTATATGTATATTTAAGTAATAATAATATTGCTTTCTACAATTGTTTGTTATTTGATAAGAAAAACGTAAGACGAACCCTTAACAGTTCAATAATTTCTCCTAATACAACATTGAGAACTTTCAGTATTTTTTAAAATTTGATCAACATTCTTTTAAGTATCGATTCTAATAAACAAAGTGCCGAACAAGCAAGTACTTTACTACTTATCCAAGTTAATTTCTCCGGCAGTCATAGCTCAATGGTCAAAGCGTTTGCTTTGCAATCCAAAAGTCGTAGGTTCGATCCCCGAAGGAGATTAAAAAAAAAAAAAACGATTTATGAGCTCTAAAATCTGGTTGGTGTGAATTTGATCCATCACTCGTAAAATGCCTGTCACAGCCAATTAATTAAAATTGGTAGTAGACAAAAGTCGTCCCGTGAGGTCTACCCACTCATAGTAAATTCCTGTAATAATAAGGATGACGCGTGAATCTCGGGCTGTAGTCTATGACATTGGCGGATCAACACTCCACATGAAGCATTAAGCCATATGCACCATGGTAAGCGTCTTAGAATTCCACAGATAAGACTTCAGAATTATTATCACCATCTGTCGATATTCTCCTGTATGTGGTTACATAAAAAAATGCACTTTCCGAGCATTTCTATACGGTTGAAAATCTTTTAATTCAGACAAAGTCTACTGAACGTAATTCTTTATGTATTGCCCAACCTTTTTACACCTGCGGACAGGTAAAAAGAAGAAAAAAAAGGAGTAAAGGACTACTAATAATTGAAATTAAAGAAAATATTTTGACTTCCAGTTGGATAACCAATTATTCGTATTAACCTGTTCGCATCGATAGCCGTGTAAGATTTCCCTATCGTTGACATCGGTAGCCGTGTTATACCGTTTCGCTACTTTTTTAGAATAGTTTTTTATGAATCATTTGATAGATAAATGATACAAGAACCAATGTGATTTATGAAAAGACCAGAAAAGTACATTTATGCTTCAAATACAAGTTTTATAATTGACAGTATAATTTGTATTCCACCGAGCTGTAATGAAAGGGTTAAAAGTTACTTTTGAAAAAAGCATAATGTATAAATAAAAAGTTGTATTATTCAATATTTAAAAAAAAATATTGTGACAGATGGACATATTTAATCTGACATGTCGCATTATCCAAGTAATGGTTATTATTTTACAATTACTAAAATAACTTGTAAACATTTTCTTGTTTTTTTTTTTATGATAAATTCGACGTACTGTTTGCGACCCAGCGAAAAATCTTTGAGGCCCATCACTGGGTGCTTTTTACTACTGGCAGGCTTTGGAAGACGCTCTTAGCAAATGTAATTCTTCCCACATACAAGTTGATATCAGCTTGATATAGCTCCTTTAGGCTGATGCCGCAAAGCCTCGAAAAACGATCTTTTGTCTCTTATTTTTGTTCGCCCGACTGACATGCACATCTCATGTTAGTTTTAATTCTATAATGTTACACGGTGCTTGCATTCGCCAATTTATTTGTTATGACAGTTGGCCCATTTCCTGTTGGTACCGCTGTCATCTTGAATTCGATTTTTTTTGCAGCGACGGTCGGCAGCGCCGAGATGTCAGACCGCGCCGTCAGTTGACAGTTACAGCTAACTCGCGACCGCTACGGCGCGCGCCTAATAGCGTGCGCCCACAACGGTCTTTTTGTTGCAAGTGTTTGACAAATAAACCGTGATAATATGTGAAACGAAAACAAGTTTTTTGTATTGTGAACCTGATCCTGCATCCTGTCATCCAGTAAATCGATATCGAATACGAGAGTAGGATATCAAAGTATAATCTTTTAATCAAACCCTACATGCATACAACTACTTCACATCTTTCTCACACGCATTGAGTGTAACGGAGCTTAAAGAGGACCAATATCCTCTTACAGTGCTCTCCTGTATGTGTTTATGTATTAAAACTTAATTTTTCACATTCTAAGCGTGACTTAGCCACATAAGTAAGTCTACATCTAAACGTTTAAATAATATGTATGGTTGGTAGGACTGTCATATTGGCAGTTGGTACCGTGGAGATGTGAGATCGCGCCGTGGGCTGGCAGTTGAAGTTTGACTCGCGCCCGTTACAGTGCGCGCATCCTGTGCGTTCCTGTAGCGGGCGACGTTTCTGACAATAAACATGTATCGTGAAACAGAAACAAGTTGTTTATAATGTGAACCTGATCCTGCATCCCACTTCAGCGTGGCGCCAACGTGGGGCGCCAGACCTCCTCTTCCAGTTACAGCTAACTCGCGATGCTACGGCGCGCGCCTAATCAGGTGCGCCACAATTATTTTGTTGCAAGTGTTTGACAAATAAACCGTGATATGTGAAACGAAACAAGTTTTTGTATTGTGAACCTGATCCTGCATCCTGTCATCCAGTAAATCGATATCGAATACGAGAGTAGGATATCAAAGTGTCTTTAATCAGCCGCGCTCTCACATTTATACAGCAGTACCAACTTTCTCACACGTTTGCCAACTGTCTAAAATTATTTTGGCGTATATCAAACACCACTTAACATTCGATGTAGATGTCACGCAGAACCAAAATTTTCAGACAAAAGATCGCTTGTTGAGGCTTTACGGCATCGGCCTTAAGGAGCTATATCAAGCGTTTAAATAATGTGTATATAAAAAAATTAGAACAAAATTTGCATTGTAAACACTAAATCATGTCTAGACTTATAATGTTAAAAAAATATTATAATTTGTAAAAAGAAACAAGCGATTTTTTATCTCTCATTAACAATTTAATCAATGTAAAATTATAGACATAGAAGATAGTAAGGCACTCGATTGTCACGCGAAATGATGTGGGTTCGAATTCCAGCAAAGCTTTAAATTTAAAAATCATTTTTAAATTAACATATATGATTGATTACTCACTCGGAAAAATACCTGTCACAGTATGTTAGTCAAAATACGTAAGGTAATGTAAGCATCATTACAGACCCATGTATTTCATTTAAAGTGAGTGAATCAATATATATATATATATAATCGTGTCGGAAACAACAAGGTCAGATCCTGTCTGCCCAGAAGTGGGCGACATCGATGGCGTTGCTCCCGGCCATCATCAGGTCTTCCTGGGTGCAGCTACTCGGACACAGCGCACACTCCAGAAGCTGTGACAGGGTCTGCTCCACACCGCAGTCACATTCAGTCAGTCCGCTGTAAAACTGCCAGGCTTTCATTCGTGTCCTCGTCTTGCTTACTCCGGTCCGAATTATGTTAAGGCACCTCTATATATTCCACCCCTGGTTGTGTCCAGGGACTAGCTCCTTATTCGAGGCAATCCAAGTATTCCCCTCAGTTGCGCTTTTCCACATTTTCAGCCGCAGGGTAGCCTCAGGTATCACCAGTTCCTTTGTCGACTGTAGGAAACTTCTTTTTCATTTGAGCCGTGTGGTTATCTTTTGATACCCAAACATAGGGTGGAGTGTGTCGTGGGTTGCTTTGGAGAGCTCCTTCTTGGTGGTGACTTCTCGCCGTATGTTTGGTGGAGCGATGCCCGAGAGTTGATATGAATGAAATAAGTGCATCAATGAAATAAGAAAATGAAAATTGTATTTAATGAAATGTCAAATTAAAAAGGGTATGTAAAATCGGGTTTAGCCGTTCTTTAGGACAAAATGGTTCAGGCCTCGGGAGCGTCAGGCTAACAATCCGTTTTTTTTAATTCGAATAATAAATCGATATATTGAAAAGTGTTGAAATAGTTGTACTCTATATTTGTTTATATTGATAATAAATGGATTATAAATATATATTTGTTTACGATTCGCAAAAGCCGGCATGAAATCATATTCCATAAGTAAATTAATAACCATCTCAGAGAGGCAAGCCCGATGGATCGGTCACATCATGCACCACGATGGTCTTCTTCACGACATTGTGGAGGGGATGGTTGAGGGTAGAAACTGTAGAGCGTGCCCTAGACGGGAGTATTTGCAGCAAGTGTTCGAGGACATGAGTTGTAGCTCTTATGCTGAGTTGAAGAGGGTTGGGGAGGACCGAAAGGAATGGAGATCGAGATGCAAGATTCTGTTGCTGCAAACCAATGCACCGGATTGATACTGCGAAGAAGGAGTAAATTATATCTGGCTGACACGGGACATAAGTTTTCGTTCGAACCCAAAATCGTGGCTCGAACACAAGGAAAATATGCACGCCTAGTAAGGGAAGCCATTGAAATCAAAAGACATCCCATCAAACTCAACAGGGATGACGGCTTGATTCTCAGAACAGCATGGCTTCCACCTCTAGCATATATGTACTCTTAAACCTGTACAGACAAGCAAGGACGAACGCAGTCCGACATGACGTTCGTGGATGTACAATTCTTAGATCATACCTACCGTATTCTTTGAACATACCTATGATTCTCCGGAATGAAACTTGAGTTGCCACGGAGATATAAATCAATAACGCTCATAAAAAATATATAATTTGAATAAACCAACTCAAAACTAAATAATTTATCAATCCTGAAGAAGACCCCTGCAATAGCGGTTAAAATATTGGTTGAAGGAAGTTCACCACACACGGCTCAACCCAAAAGCTACAATATTTAATCTGGCCGTGAAAACCTAAGAAGTTATTTAAGTAAATTATAGTTTGACCATTAACGTTCCATAAAAAGGTAAGTGTCAAATATACTAGTAAAAATATATATGACATCATACTGTATAAGCGTTTGGTGGAATTCTCTTTTATGTGCTTACATAAAAAATATATAATCACCAGTTAAAAGGTCATATCCATTTTTTCAAGTTGAAAGTTTGGCACCTTAGAATCCATAATCTAAGTGTACAATTTGCGCTTGCGAACGACATATTTTTTGTGCAAATTAATGCGTGTGAATGGCGATAGAGAGCCTTGCGAATTTTTAATGTTATAAACGCAACAAGCTTAGGTCGATCGGTCTGATTTAGAGATCGTCAACTCATCAAATAGTTTTATTTTTTTATATTTTTTCAAATTATTATAAACCCATTCAATAACCTATTTCATTGAAGTACAACCTTTTCACCGCGCAAGACGTCTTAAGTGGTCATGAGCTTTTAGATTTTTTTAGCCTCAATTATATATTGACATCAGCATGATGTAGCCCTTGCTGACTGGTACCGAAAACCTCCATACACAATTTTTCGTTTCTTATTTCTGTTCGCTTGTCAAACATTTATGTGTCACTTTATTGTCATTTTGGACAATTCCGCTCACAGGTGTGTTAGTTATAAATATGGCCATTCGAGCGCTGGGCGACCTCGTGGAGCGAGTTGTGCCCCGCCATTCGGCGAGAGCATATTGTATTGTGGCTCGGCCTAGATGTGACTAGGTCCGGGCCACAAATTTGTTAAGTTTTATCGTAAATATATATCAATGTGCTTCTGAAAAAGTCTTTGTTTTGCTGACCTGCTCCTAATAATACCTTCGCGCGACGGAATAACGCTCCTTTTGAAAGAGAGGAGGATGTTAATATATACTCTTTTGTTGCAAAGTTAGCGAAATTTATTAATTCATTTTGAGTATATTTATGTAAATCTATATCAATTTGAGTTAGAAATTGTATCTAAAGTCAATAAAATATGGCACGATACCTGAGTATTTACGTAAATAAGTGATATATTTTTTGAATTCTCGATGTTTTACACGTTTCCCTCAAATAAGAAATAGTTTCTATCTATTTTCAATGATTTTAAGTATTTTAATATTTATTTAAGCCCGCATTCAATACGGTATTTTATTTGGTTAAATAGTAGGGATAATACATTTTTTTTAGTGTAACAACAGTCATTTTATGCTTTATTATTACAGCCTTTTTCGATAATAATTTAAAAACCGATTTATAAATCCATAAAAAATCGCCTAATGGTTAAACATGTGATAATATAACATTAAGGTACAAATTGTAATTTTAAATTAATTTTAATTAAAAAATTAACAAATTAAAAATATTTACTTTGATTCACATTTATTTTAAGCGATTACATGTTTCGGCCTCCCTAGAGACCATCTTCAATAATGGTTAAATTATAAACTGGCAGTGGCTTATGTAGGTATGTACATGTTTTAGTTCCTTGTTTAGTTCGTATGTATATATATGTGTGTACTAACTATCTGAATAATCTGAATAATCTAGTAAGAATCTGATATGCGAAGAAGAACTCAAGTAGCGGAGGCTACCCAAAGAATAGGCACACTGAAGTGGCAATGTGCAGGGAGCGTTTGATGGTAAAGAAAAGTATTGGAGTGGTATCAAGAACTTTCAAATGGAGTGTTGAGCGACCTCTTGCAAGATGGTCTGACAACATCAGAAGAAATGCGGGAGGAGTCTGGATGCGGAAGACGGAGACTCACGTGGGCACCCTGCGTTCAACAGTGGACGGACACAGGCTGATGAATACCTTTTTTTTGCTTTACCACCTACATACTCTATCTCATCACTAAAGCCCTTGAAATGTCACAAGAATTCTCTTTATCTCTGTGCTATAGGTTAAATAGTCATACAATAGGGAATTATGACGTTAGATGGTGTATACCTGAGCCATAATGATGGGAGCAAAAGATCAAGCACATATTAAATATTCAATAGTTTTACCATTGTTATAGAAGTGATATATGATATACTTTGTATCACAAAGTTGAACACAATTGTATAAATATTTATCATCATCATCATCAGTCTGTATCTGTCCACTGTTGAACGTAATGCATGACCTCCCCCATGAGTCTCCATCCTTCCGCATCCAGGTCACTCCCGCTATTCTCTTAATGTCGTTGGTCCATATTGTAGGGCGTCGATCAATGCTTCGTTTGCCAGTTCTTGGGCGTCATTTCAATACTTTTCATCCCCATCGACCGTCGTCTCTTCGACAGATATGTCCTGCCCATTGCCACTTGAGTGTGCCTATTCGTTGGGTAGCCTCCACTACTTGAGTTCTTCTGCGGATATCCCCGTTCCGGATACTATCTTTTAGCGATACTCCTAGCATGGATTTCTTCATAGCACGCTGCGTGACCTTTATTTTATGGGTAAAGCTTGCTGTTCAATTCCATGTTTTATTTTGTTAATACAGGAATGACGCATTGGTTAAACGTCTTGGTTTTCAAGACATTGCGGAATTTTAGATTTAAAAATATTTATATGTTATTGTTAATATGAATGTTAATTGTTTTAATGGTGAAGAATATCTTGAAAATGTAATATGAAAAATGTAATAAAATAAATAGTTCTTGTCTTAAGAGAAAAAAATTAATAATAATTATAAACTAAAAAATAATAATCATCGTTGTATAATAATTCAAAATCTCTATAGTAAAAATTTACGGATGGAAGTCATTGTCATTTAGTTTTAGATGTTGCAGGAGAGCAAAAGCTACAGATGTTATTTCTTCAGGCCCTCGGGATTTCGCTTTTTTGGAAGATCGATGAACACTATCGCTAACGCCTCAAAACAATGACTATAGCGGCTGTCAAAGCTTTGTGGCGGCTTTTTGTGACGATTATGGTCCAGCTGAGCTGAAGAGAGTTGCGGAGTACCGAGAGGAATGGAGATCGAGATGCAAGATTTTGTTGCTGCCAAACAAATCCACCCGATTGATACTGCAAAGATGATGGTCCAGCTAAGGAAGGGATATAGAATTATGTAATAGGAGATACAGGATACATCATCATCATCATTATCATCAACAAAGCTCTGTCAAATGTTATGGTTTTCGCCTCATCTCATATCAGCTCTGTCTCCCAAATTTTCGTGATATCCCAGGATGGCGCGATCCCGGGCACTTGAATAAAATTCAACTGTAGTTTATGCTCTCTATATGTATATGTCTCAACCAGATCCACCTTCGCATCTTGACCGACTGTAGTATGGAAGGTTATCTTGTCCGCTCTTTCTCATCTCGTCATTCACCACAAAGTAATCGAACCCGTAACATTCTACACAAGCATCTGCTTTCGAAATCTAGTTAACGATTGTATTGGCTTTTGGTGAAATGTCAAGATTCATAGACGTTAAGAAGAATGAAGATGATACAGGCGCAGTAAATCGAACATATAATTAAGTGTTTTGTGGTTCGCGACACGTCGATGTATGACCGCTTTGTTTTTTATTATGGAGACATTTCATGTTAATCTCACTCAACGTGTTTGCTCATAGTTCGGAAATGATAGTAAAATATGTACGCACAGCGGACAACCGGTTATGTCGATAGATACATTCATTGACTGCTAGTAACCTGTCGTTTAGTCTATTTAACTGACATCGTAGTCAAGTGGATAACACGCTTGACTTTTGTAATTTAATTCAGACGCTGTCGGTTCATATCCCAACCAACTTGATTTTTTATAATTATTTAATAAAATCTAAGCTCTATATATGCACCCGGTACGTATGAGCCACCCCTTAAAGACAAAACAAAATTTGTTCAGGCCTCGAGAGTGTCGGTCTGATCGTTTGATCTCTTCATTGAAAAAAACGCTGATTATTAAACACAAAAATATTTCTCTGGTACTACAGACGTAGTCTATGCAAGTTCGCGGGATCTTGCCCTGGAGGCTCCCGAGAACCATGTATGTTTCCATGTGTTGCAAGTGTTATGAGATAAGGCATAGACATCTTGAGCTAACAGAGCTGTGAAACGCCAATTTGTAGGGTTCATATGCTCCACATATGGGTTGAATCTAGAACAATAGCAAACTCGAGAGCGGGTCTATCCTTTGGACACCCCATGAGTTGAAATATAGCCTCATGTTGGAGAGGGTAGAGAAGAAATTTCTGAGATATCTCTACATGAGGGTGTATGGATACTATCCGTGGCTGTATCCAACTTACTTCATACAGGGTATGTTGGGGTACATTGAGTTGAAGACAAGAAGGAATATGTGCTTAGGTATGCATTTTTTCCGGCTGTTGCGTGGCGTGTTCGGGAATCCTGAAATTTTGTTGAAGATTGGTTTGTATGTGATACGGTTTGTATAT
The DNA here is from genome assembly GCA_022606575.1 of Glossosoma conforme. Classification (NCBI taxonomy): domain Eukaryota; kingdom Metazoa; phylum Arthropoda; class Insecta; order Trichoptera; family Glossosomatidae; genus Glossosoma; species Glossosoma conforme. The sequence continues at coordinate 1,819,456 of JAGTXR010000039.1, forward strand.
ACTACCAACCCCATTAGAACTGTACAAAAACTTATCATCAAAGTGATATTGAAAAGGCCTCCCACCTACCCAACAGAAAGCCTATACAATAAATTCAAAGTGCCAACGGTAGATACACTATACCAAAAATACACTATTTTACAGACTATTAAAGAAAGGAGAATTGAAAACTGGTACACTTGTCATTCTGCTAGGTATATGTACAACTTATTAATACCAAAATTTAAGACACAACATGCAAAAAATGGTTACAAATATAACGGAATAGTTAATTTTAACAATCTTCCTCGGGAAATAAAAGAGATCAGCGATATTAAAATATTGATTGAAAAGGTGAAACAGTACTTTAAAATAATGACGAACAGAACCGACGTCACTGCATAACAAATTGAAATAATGAAATGTACCAAAAATGTATTATTAAATTATATATAATTAAATTTAATTCAACATATAGTATATTAAATCTTTAATCATATGATGTTAGTTTTATATCAAAATCATGTAAATGTATAAATATGTAATACTCTGTATAATTATATAAAACTGTAAAATAACATAGATGAATCCCACGCCACACACAAGATCTTATCTTTAAGTGGTGTGGTAAGCGAACAAAAAAAAAAGAAAAAAAAAAAGATTGGAATGTAAATTACTATGTACAAATGTATCTTTTTATATTTGATTAAATAAAAAAAATAAAAAATGTCCCCGATAAATATCTGAGAATAAGGAAGCATAGATTGTTCGCTCTCCCAAAGAGTAACACAAACCTGCCAGAGACTATGCCTCTTGGGAGAGGGATCAGACTGTTTAACCAAATTGCCTTAGATGTTGATATATTTCACGTAGGAGAGGCCCAATTCAGACAAGAACTCCAAGAGTTTCTTTGGAGGAATAATAATTGGTTGGCGTCGTCTATTTGATGAGCATTGGAACCTTCTGTTGCTTGTCTTTATTACATTGTTATTAGTACTTAATTATAAGTACTTATGTTTGTAAATATTGTATTTTTTATTTAATTATTATTGTACTTCAGAAATTAATTGAGTTGATAAAATTTGTAATCGACAGTGACAGCTGACAGAACTAAGTGACGGCAAATTGTGGTGACCATATGTTCGAAATATGACACGGATATGGAAAGAAGAGTTTTTTCAAACATCGGGAAATGCTCTGACCATGTTAAAAAAACTTTTAAAAATCACCCAATATACCTCGGATACTAAAGCTGCCATCTCTATAAGTCTCCAGGCTTCTGTTTTGTAGGTTGTCGGGAACCATGTATGTTTAAAGGTGAATATTCGGGTGCAGATATATCTGCGAAATAGGCATGCATAATAACAACTAACAGATTAAAGGAAATTATGGTGACTTTATGTTCCAAATATGGAACGGAGATGGAAAGGAAAAAAAACTTTAAGCCTACTTTAGAGCACTTCCTTTAAAACGTACACTACATCATTATAAATGTATATTACTTTCAAAATTTTCAGGAAATTAAGATGCTGAAGATACATTACATTCTGAACGACAGTTGAAGTTAATGATGACAAAATTAAGGTATTAATTGATCTAAACAGGCAAATAAGAAGCATGAAATTAATTGTCAACTAATGTTAATCTTAATCTACATGATCTTGAATAACAAAGTGAAACTTATTAACCGCGTACTTCAGTCTATTACTGTTGAATTACATCAAGATCAAACACGTGGTTGACGAGGCTGAGATGGAATAAATAATATGTGTTTTTACTGTTATCCTCGAGCAGTATTAGCTTTGCGTAATATGCAAGAACATGCGTCAAGTATTTTTTTACCCACTGCGTTTTTTGTCCAAAAGAAAGATTAATACAATAAGTGTAGTCACTATATAAAAATATTATTTCATCAAATTCTCGTGTAGGTTTAACTATTTTGGCAATCGCTAGATCAGTTTCAAGGTCTACATACAAAAATACAGGAAGAAAAACGTTATAGAAAAATACTTTTTTTATTGATATGACTCTACGCATTAGGTTTTTTCGCACGCATGCAATAAAATTTTCATCTAATTAAAAAACATTTTTTGTACCAGAAATGCTTATAATAATTTACATAATATTATCTTAAAAACAAGGTTTATAGATTGATCGTTATTAGTTTATTACTGTCGGTTAGTTAAACGCCAGGTTAACTTTTTAACAAGTTCAGTAACTTTATTTTAATGATCGTATACGGGCATTTTGAGATTGATAAATATATATTACTTGTGATGTTTATAATCTAGGATAACTGGTCGATAAAACAAAATTTGGCTGTTGTAAATTGTTCTCAAGGGCACTAAATATCCTGGTTACATCTAGTATTCAATCTCAGAAGGTGTCACGACCTATCGTTCACAAAAAAATCGTGTCTGGTGCATGGGACATATGGCGCACGGGACAATAGGTGAACTGGCTGTCTCGCTAGCTTGACCTAACCTAACCTAAGTTATTTTTTTAACGAGATCTATGGATCTCTCGACACTACGATCGCTGGACAATCCTGAGGTTATGTTACGTTAGGTTACGTAAGGTAAGGTTAGATTATGTCAGGTTAGGTTAGGTTAGCGAGACAGCCAGTGCACCAGTTGTCCAGTGCGTTAAATGTCTCGTGCACCAGACGTCGTTACCGATGAGTTGTTGAATTAATTATCTGTAAACGAAATGCGGCGGAACCATACCAGAATCACGAATATTTTTTTTTTTTTTGTGTATGTACATTGTACATCTATAAAAATACCAATATACATAGAAAACGTCAAGGAAGTTAAAAGTAATTAAAAAAATAATAAAACTCTAAAATTTATGAATACTCATTCAGAATAAATCGTATATCAATTTTATATAATTGATGTTTTGATAAATGAATTATATGGAAGTTTTAATTAGTAATTAGTGTATTCACCAGACGAATTGTTTTTTTTGATCGAGTCAACTAAATCTAGAAGAAATTTGAAGGCTCCAACCCAGTGGTGACTGCCGTATCTATCTGAATTGAGCGTCACTGACTAGGAATATATACATAGACCGGCTCAAAATAGATATTCATGATCGTCATAAGTGTTTCGTATTATCGGTGGAGTGAACTGAACCCTGTTCGTAACGAGTTCTCAAGGCTCGCAAGGGCCTCTCACTTAAAAGGAGTTGAACCCAATTCTACACAGATGCCAAGAGCCTGAAGCATACCAGTTTATCCACTAAGCTAATGCAGTTTACCTGTGATTGTCAGTATTTAATCAATCTACAGGTGTCATAAACTTTTTTAAATATTCTTTTTTTGAACACACAACACACCAGACGTTGATGTACATATCATTGAAAGATTTTAAAGTGCTTGTATTATTTAGGTTGCCCTAAATACTTTGACTAACGACCATATAATTGCCGGCGGTCATAGCTCAATGATCATGCGTTTGCTTTGCACTTCAAAAGTCTGGATTCGATCCCCGGCGGAGATAAAAAAAAAGAATTTTTAATCGATTTATGAGCTCTAAAATAAGTTTGTTGTGAATTTGATCACCCGTAAAATGCATAAAAGGTTATTAATTAAAATTGGTGGTAGACGAAAGTCGTCCCGTGAAGACCACTCTGTTATAGTAAATTCCTGTAATAATAAGGATGAAGCGTGAATCTTGGGCTGTAGTCTATGACGTTGGCAGATAAACACTCCACATCCAGCGTTTAGCCATATGCACCATGTTAAGCGTTATAGAATAACACAAATGAGACTTTAGAATTACTATCACCATCTGTCGGTATTCTCATGTTTGTGCTTACATAAATATATATATATAAAAATATATAGATATATAATGTTGTAACAGTGGTTTTAGTTTCATAATCTAAATTAAGCAGCCTTGGAAGCGTACCTTTGATTTGATTATCCGAATATGTTTTAAATACTACAGCTGCATTCTCTTCAGGTATGGACCAGACTACCTTCCTGGAAGCCATTGAGAACAATGCGCAATATATGCTTCGTGGAGCTCCAAATACAACAATTAAATCATAATGAGGCACAAATATAGTAAAATATAAAAGCCACTAACAAACTGTATGATTTATGATTTATGGTGACCATATGTACTTCTACTTCAACGTGACATCAATCGCTTCAATGACTGGTGCATTTCAAACTGTCTACACCTTAACATTGATAAATGTAAAATTATTTCTTTCACCAGAATTAAGAATCCTATTAAGTTTAATTATAACATCAACAGCGTTGCCCTTTCTCATGTTCCTACTATAAAGGACCTTGGCGTCACCCTAAATAGTAAATTCTCTTATCACGACCATATTGATAATATTGTGAACAAGTCCCTTACGCTTCTAGGTTTTATCAATAGAATCACTAAGGATTTTAAAAACCTGAGCTCCATCAAGGTCCTTTACTGTTCTCTGATTCGTCCGCAGCTAGAATATGCTATATGTTATATGCGTTTTATAATAGCGTTATATGGTCTCCCTACTATCGAACTCATATCGACCGGATTGAATCAGTCCAACATCGTTTCTTGTCAAGAGTTGCACGACTGATCGGTCTTGAGAGAGGTAGCTACTCCTATGAAGATATAGAGAGGCGACTTAATGTATCTACATTGGAGAGACGTAGAACAGTGACTGACTTGCTGTTTATTTTTAAAATTATGAACTCCATAATCGATGACTCGACATTATTGCAGGAAATTACGTTCAATGTTCCCTCCCGGTTCACTAGAGGCAGTGACCTGCTACATGTAAGGACTTCCAAAACCAACTACGGATTCAATTCTCCTATGTTAAGAATGTGTAGACTGGTTAACTCCTCTAGTGACTTGGACTTTTTTGGTGTGGACCTTCCAGCATTTCGCAGATCCCTCTACTAATGTACTAGATCTGTTTTTTTACTCATGTTCATGTTTTGTCTAAATGTATTGTCTTAGCTATTATATTGTTCTGTTTTACCATTTTATTTATTGTATTTTCTATTTTAAAACCGTATGTATTGGCCTAGGCCGTTAATAAAATAAAATAAAATAAAATAAAATAAAATAAAATAAAATAAAATAAAATAAAATAAAATAAAATAAAATAAAATAAAATAAAATAAAATAAAATAAAATAAAATAAAATAAAATAAAATAAAATAAAATAAAATAAAATAAAATAAAATAAAATAAAATAAAATAAAATAAAATAAAATAAAATAAAATAAAATAAAATAAAATAAAATAAAATAAAATAAAATAAAATAAAATAAAAGAAAATAAAAAGAAATAAAATAAAATAAAATAAAATAAAATTAAATAAAATAAAATAAAATAAAATAAAATAAAATAAAATAAAATAAAATAAAATAAAATAAATTAAAATAAAATAAAATAAAATAAAATAAAATAAAATAAAATAAAATAAAATAAAATAAAATAAAATAAAATAAAATAAAATAAAATAAAATAAAATAAAATAAAATAAAATAAAATAAAATAAAATAAAATAAAATAAAATAAAATAAAATAAAATAAAATAAAATAAAATAAAGTAAAGTAAAATAAAATAAAATGTACACCACTAGAAATCATCTCACATTCACGCATTGTTCACAAATAATAACATTTAACCCTGTCGCATCGGTTGTCGTCATATGCCGTCATAAGATTCACCGACCATTGACATCGTTTTACTACTTCCTTAGAATTCTTTTTTATGCATCATCTGATATCTAAAGGATACAAGAACCAATGTGATATATGAAAATATACCAGATAATTACATTTATGCTTCAAATACTAGTTTTATAATTGACAGTATAATTTGTATTCAAACCGAGCATTGAAAGGGTTAATAATTTTGTACTTTTTTTTTATAATGTGTTGGTGTTCACGGTACGTGTTTCATCTAACACATATTTTAAAAGTTAGGCTGAAATCATTTTATATATATTTTTTATAAATTTAATTTTACTTAATTATTTATTAAATTATGTCATGTAAGTACGAATCGCCTGTATATTCAGAGCAAATGTAATCCATAATTAAGTAAAATTGGCAGGCAAATCGTTAACCTCAAACAGCGTTTGTTTCGCAACTTACATCACGCTTAGAACTGGGTGGCTTAAAATACTAGAAAAAATAATCCTTAAAAATAAAAAAATATATAAGATTTTCATAAAAAGTCTAAATTATATTTTATTTTATGTAAACACAGGAAAATACTGATTGACGGGAAAAGAGAAATCTTTTTTGAAGTTGCTAGGATGATTATCATGTTTAAGGGTGGATTAGCGTTGTAAATGGAGATTTGATTTGCTAACATTATTGAGTATAGGTCGGCATTAATGCATTGTCCATTTTCACTGTGAATCATCCGTGTTCCCAGAATCGATTTCAGACCTTAAAATTTCCTCATCTATTCAAAAGTTTTTCGTAGTAAGCAACGTGTTACCAAAAAAATTGAGACTCGCTGTAGTATTCTAACTTCGCAGCCTTAGACTGATGTCTATTTTACATCTAACTGATGCACTTAGAATCACAGGAAGCCCTTCAGTCATTCTCTAACAAGTAACTTTTTGCGTGCGTCGAGTAACGAGTCCCCATTTGGGTCTACAAAAACAGGACGGCACAGGGAGAGTTTTCACCAAGCAAGTTCCCAAGGGAATTGTGTCAATATATTTTTGATTAATCGGCGATGAAAAACATTTCAAAAAAGTGTTTGTGGAAATATTTAAGTAATATTCGTATTTAGGTTATTACTTTAATTAAAGTAACATATAATATGATTAGCGCCACCTGGAAGAATCTGACCACAAAACTACTAAGCGGGGAACCAACCGAACCTTTAGTGTTAATATGGCTTCGATAGATATTATTGTTTTTGAAATTAGCCGATAGCTTAGGTTAGGTTAGCGAGACATCCAGTGCCCCAGTTGTCCCTTGCACTAAATGTCCTTAATATATATATATAGATATTTTATACACGTGCTGCCATTTTTTAGGTTATCAAAGACATGTTAGAATATAATTGAAATTTATTAGTGATTACCACTCTAATCACAAAAGGCTTAAATCAATATTATTTACAATGTATTAGTTTATTGATGTTTGATCGTGTTTTCCTTGATTTCATTCAGAGAATGTCCATTGTAATATTAAGCTTGGAATTTGTTTTCAATTACAATGTTTAATTAGTTGTCAATAGAGAGATTATGGTAGGAGTACCCCTAAAAGATGCAAAAGAATTTGTATACCTTGGAAGTACGATCACCTGGGATGGCAGAACAAAAAGAGAAGTCAACAGTCAAATACATCAAGCAAGGCTAGCTTTCAATAAAAAAGACAAAATTCTTAAGTCAAAGAATATTTCTTTAGGGCTCCGCAAGCAACTTGCCAAAACACTTGTTTGGAGCATCTTAATGTATGGCTGTGAGACATGGTGCTTATCTGAAAGTGATAAAAAAAGACTAGAGGCCTTTGAGATGTGGTCGTACAGAAGAATTCTCGGAATTTCCTGGAGAGACCACGTCACGAACAATGAGGTTCTCAGAATAATCAAGGAAGATAGGCAACTAATAAGAACCATCTCAGAGAGGCGAGCCCGATGGATCGGCCACATCATGCGCCACGATGGTCTTCTTCACGATATTGTGGAGGGGATGGTTGAGGGTAGAAACTGTAGAGGGCGCCCTAGACGGGAGTATTTGCAGCAAGTATTCAAGGACATGAATTGTAGTGATTATGCTGAGCTGAAAAGGGTTGTGGAGGACCGAGAGGAATGGAGATCGAGATGCAAGATTCTGTTGCTGCAAACCAATCCACCGGATTGATACTACTACGAAGAAGAGAGATTATATATGATGCTTGCCACTTGAGACACGATTATTTATTGCATAAATTAAATCAAGTAGTTGTTCTTTATATTGTCGATCGTTTGTTCTCGCATCCAGGCTCGATGTCGTCAGTACATCTTGCAAGGGGTTGGCCGACGCTCCGTTTGCCAGTTCTTGGACGCCACTTCAACACATTTCTTCCCGATCGACCTCATCTCTTCGACAGATATATCCTGCCCATTGCCATTTGGGTAGCCTTCAATACTCTTTTTATCCGAGTTTTTTTCTTCGGATATCCTCGTTTCGTATTTTATCTTTTAGTGACAGTCCAAGCATGGATCTCTCCATGCCACGTTGGGTGACCTTTATTTTATGGGTAAGACCTGCAGTTAAATTATAAGTCTCCTAGCCATAAGTTAATACTAGGAGGATGTATTGGTTGAACGTCTTAGTTTTAAGAGATTGCGGAATTTTTACTTGAAAATTGTACGTAAGTTTTCCAATTGCTGCCCATTCCAGACGTAATCGTATATTTCGGTCAAATTCTTTCGTAAAGTTCTTTCATCCTAGTTGAATTACTTGTCTCAGATGAGTTTATTAATTAACAACCTCTAAAATATATTAAAACATTTATTTTGCATGGCTTTTCTGCATTCTGATTCTTCTTCGTAGTATCAATCCGGTGGATTGCTTTGCAGCAACAAAATCTTGCATCTCGATTTTAACACTTTTCGATCTTCTGCAACCAAGAATCCATTTCCCAACCTCACCATCTCCTTATTCATTCCCACGTATTTCGTGGTTAGCAACGTGTTACCAAAGAAGGCAATTCGAGACTCGCTGAAGTAAACTAACTTCGCAGCCTTAGACTGAGGTCTATTTGACATCTAACTGATGCACCTTGAATCACGGGAAGGCCTTCAGCCACTCTCTATCAAGTAGATTTTTGCATGCGTCCAGTAACGGGTCCCCATCTAGGTCTCCAAAAACAGGACGGGACACGGAGGGTTTTCACCAAGCGATCTTCTGCAACCCTAAGCATAAGAGCTGCAATCATGTCCTCAAACACTTGCAGCAAATACTCCCTCTGCAGTTTCTACCCTCAACCATTCCTTTCACAATGTCGTGACGAAGACCATCGTGGCGCATGATGTGACTGATCCATCGGGCTCGCCTCTCTGAGATGCTTCTTACTAGGTGCTTCTATCTTCCTTGATAACCTCTCGGTTATTTGACAAAAAATACTATTTAAATCATCTGCACGGTAGATAATTAAAAAATCAATTAGTCGTAAGTTATTTGATGTTTAATAATAATTGACCTTTCATATAGTTTCATATATCATAAGTCTTATGAACTGTTGTAAAAAAAATTAACAAAAAATAATGTATCATTGATATAATTGATTTTTTACATAATAAGTAGTTAAAATATGACGTTCACAGTTATAAAAAACCTAAACTAAGCATTTTATTATTTTGAACGATCAATAGTTTTTTCAATTTAGAGGTTAAACATGCAGTTAAACACTTTAATGGATTCACGGAAAACGTTATTTTTTGTTTTTAGTTTTTAGAGGCTTTTTTATATTGATATTTTGAGAACCACTGCTCATGACCTATGACTATGACTGAAATTGAAACCATAGATACAGGATACATTGAATACATAAAACCACGTATATAACTTCACGTACTCTGGAGGCAATATGTCTACAAACACATATATTGATAATAAATGGATGTGATGAAATATATTTTTTCTTAGCATATCCGTTCCATATCTAGAAAATATGAACACCATTAATTTTCACCACTCAGTTCTATCATGTGCCTCTTGCCAAGTCATTTCAGTCCCCAAAGGTCCACTTGCGAACGATTATTGCTCTTGAATACCTCTAGGGCAGGAGCATAGGGAGTTGAAGAGACGGTATCTATAGTATACGAAGTCTATTTTTAATGATCTGTTAATCATTTTTTTTAAAAGATGCGATCATTAGTCTGACGCTCTGGAATCCTGGTCCATTTGGTCGTTAATGGTAGCCCAACTCAAAGAACAACATCTCATAGTAAGCAAGATAAGGTAACCCATGTATGTTTAGGTTCACGTCCAATGTTGCTTCACTCGATGATCTAACGAGAATAATATCCTAATGTCATTGGTTCATCATCAGTAACCGTCCACTGTTGAACGTAGGCATCCCGTATGAGTCTCCATCCTCTTCGATCCTCTGCCTTCCGCATCCAAGCCACTCTCGCTATTCTTCTTATGTCATCAGTCCGTCTTGCAGGGAATCGGCCAATGCTTCATATGCCAGTTCTTGGGCGCCACTCCAATACTTTTCTTCCCCATCGACAGACGTCTCTTCGACAGATATGTCGCTACCCATTGTCACTTGAGAGTGCATATTCGTTGGGTAGCCTCCACTACTTGAGTTCTTCTACGGATATCCTCGTTTCGGATTCTATCTTTAAGAGACACTCCGAGCATGGATCTCTCCTTAGCACGCTGCGTGACCTTCATTTTATGGGTAAGACTTGCTGTTAGATTCCACGTCTCTGCGCCATAAGTAAATACAGGAAGAATGCATTTGGTTTTGAAATGTTATTGGATAATTCATTATTAATATAATTAAGCATTTGATTTTATAATGAATTATGATGATTAGCCCTATGTGCTCTCTAAAGTCAAACATTTAAGGTTCGAATTTCAATTTTTTTATTTGACTTGTCACGTTACATCCTGAAGAATGATCGACTGTATCGGTTATTTACAATGCCGGCCAATTCTTCTACTTAGGAAAAGATAACCACACGGCCAAATCAAGAAGAAGTTTCCTACAGTCGACAACGGAACTGGTGATACCTGAGGCCACCGTGCGGTTGAAAATGTGGAGAAGCCCAACTGAGGGTAATACTTGGATTGCCCCGAAAAAGGACCTAGCCCCTGGACACGACCAGGGGTGAAATAAATGGAGGTCCCTTAACAGACTTCAGACCAGAGTATGCAAGACGAGGATACAAATGAAAGCCTGGCAGTTTTACAGCGGACCGACTGAATGTGGAGCAGACCCTGTCACACCTTCTGGAGTGTGCGCTGTGTCCGAGTAGCTGCACCAAGGAAGATCTGATGATGGCCGGGAGTAACGCCATCGACGTCGCCCATTTCTGGGCAGACAGGATCTGACCCTGTTGTTTCCGACACGATTATATATATATATGCATATATATATTTCGACTGATTATCAAATTAACGATATATTTATATATTTTTTTTTTATTGAATATCTATTGCATCATCTCAGCTAAAAACAAAATACTCGGAATAATCAATTAACATTGTTTTAAAAAGTATTATTTTTTATGATGTATTTGTCGACAAATAAACACCATCATCATTAATCAAGAAATAGTTAATTAGTAACATATAATGTTAGTTTAGCTTCACATAATTGTGATTAGTGCTTATGTTTATGTACTTTGTGTACACAGAGCAATAATTGCTCAGCCAAAACAATAAAAACAATTAAATATTTACAAAGCACTTTTTTATATAATAACATTATTCTAATGACATCCAACGTAATTGCAATGTTTTATATAAGAAATGCTGGGATGTAATTAACACATAAGCAAGTTTACATATAGTTTTAAACATATTGATATCAGCCTGATATAGCACTTTTAGGCTGATGACGTAAAGCCTCGAAAAACGATCTTTTGTCTCTTATTTTTGTCCGCTCGCCTGACATGCACATCTAATTATGTGAGTTTTAATTATATAAAATTTCACGGTGCTTGCATACGCTATTTCATTTGTAATGAAAGTAGCTCAATTTCATGTTGGTGCAACTGTCATCTTCAATTCGCTTTTTTGTCTCGCCTAATGGCGTTCGCCGTACTGGGTAGACGAAAAAGCAAGTATCCAATAAAATAAACGCGAGTTTAACCAAAAACAAGTTCTTTGTATTGTCAATCTGCTTCTGCATCTTGACGCTCAGTAATTCGATAACCAACTTAGAGAGGAGGATATCAATATTCATGTATTTTCTTTGAAGGATAACTTCGTACGCAATATTCAGGACCGTCTCGTAACAAGCCGTAGTATGGAAGGGTGTCTTATCCACTCTTTCACCTCGTAGTTTCTCACAAAGTCAAAACATCGTCCAGAAACCAGTACCGGCTTTAGACCCTTCGGTGCCCTAGAGCATTTTTTCTGAAGCCCCATATTGTTTATATTTTAAAAAAATTAAGCAAAATTGGTTGCCCTCGGCGCCTTTAGCTTATTCGACGCACTGGGAGACCGACCCTCTTCGCCACCCCCTAAAACCGGCACTGCCAGAAACCATCGTAAAGAAGAATAGGGACGATATTGACGCTGTAGATGGCACTTTATTTTGATTGAGTAAAACTGTGAGTCTCAGATATTGCACATAGAGTTAAAAGACTTCAGGGTTCCCAAGGCGAGAAGCAAGCTCATTCTACAGATCACCGCTCTTAGTCACCTGTAAGCCGATATACTTGAAATATAAAAAATCAGACATGAATCGGTAAAGCACAGAGTCTTTGCTTAGTAACTAACGCTTTATCAGTTCCATTGCGTTGGAACTCTTCGCTTTATGCAAACATTCACCAATTGTTATATTTACTACGCTACGAAAAGGCATTTGACTCAATCGAGACACGGGCAGTACTAGATTCACTACAATGCTGCAAAATAGATTACCGGTGTATAGAGATAACAAAATCTCCAAAATAGCACTAACAGTATATCTATAAACAAAGGTGTTAGACAAGATGTTGTATCTAAGATGCTATCGTGGACAAAATGTGGAATAAATATTAACGGAGAGTACATTTCCCACCTCCGATTTGCAGATGACATAGTGCTAATAGCCGAATCACCTGACAAGCTTCAATACATGCTCTACGACCTCAATGAAGCGTCGAACAAAATTGGTCTGAAAATGAACATGGTTAAAACAAAAGCCATGGTAAATAGTCATATTTCCCAGACCTTTGACCCTATTTCCATTGGAGGAACACAAATAGAGGTTGTAGACGACTATACCTATCTGGGACAAGTAACACAACTAGGGCGAAGTAACTTCTCAAAAGAAATCGACAGGCGTATACAACTGGGATGGGCAGCAATTGGAAAACTAAAGTACATTTTTAAGCGAAAAATCCGCAATGTCTTAAAACTAAGGCGTTTAACCAATGCACCTTTCCCTGTATTAACTTGTGGCGCAAAGACGTGGAATCTAACAGCAAGTCTTACCCGCTTGGTGAAAACCGTGCCGTCCTGTTTTTGGAGACCCAGATGGGGACCCGTTACTGGACGCACGCAAAAAGCTACTTGTTAGAGAGTGACTGAAGGCCTTCCCGTGATTCTAGGTGCATCAGTTAGATGTCAAATAGACGTCAGTCTAAGGCTGAAAAATACGGTCTTACCCATAAAATAATGGTCACCCAGCGTGCTAGGAGTGTCGCTAAAAGATAGAATCCGAAACGAGGATATCCGGATTATAACTCAAGTAGTGGTGCCTACCCAATAAATAGGCACACTCAAGTGGCAATGGGCGGGACATATCATGGATGTGAAAGAAAACTATTGGATTAACGCCCAAGAATTGGCATACGAAGCATTGGCCGACCCTCTGTAAGATGGACTCACGACATAAGAAGATTAGCTGGAGTGGCCTGGATACAGAAGGCAAAGAATCGAAGAGGATAGAGACTCTTGCGGGAGGCTTACGTTCAACAATGGACGGATACAAGCTGATGACGATGATGATCATAGTAATGTGATTTACGTAGGTTTTGAAACACTATAAAAACAATACGTGGAAACATAAAAACAATTTGTAAAAACATAATATTTGCTTATTTATTGATGTGTCAATAACTAAAGTGCATATTCCATTGGTACTTAATGATAAGATATGTTATTGAAATATTACAATATAGTATTATGACAATGTTGTGTTCAATCAATGCCAGGTTCATGTCTACACTAGAGCAGGTGTCAGTAATCTTTTTAGGGAAATAACTACACACCATCAAAAACAAAATTTGTAAAATTCGCAAAATATTTTTGTGTACAACAAATTGCAGCCACTTATTTTTTTATCTAATCTCATGCAGGAGAGTTCATCTATTCAAGACCAGTGCACTCTATGACGCTCAGCCAGGGAGGCTGGACGCTGCATGCGGGAAACGTGTGTTGTGTTCGTGTTTGTGTGTGGGTTGGAGAGATTGCAAGTGTATATTTATCTGTTTCTTGAAGAGATCCAGATTGTAGGAAGGAGGAAACACAGACGCTTGAAGGGCATTCCAAATCTTACCGCTGGCATTAAGTAAGAAACTTTGGGAACTGCCAGTTCTTGGTCGACACACATTAACCGTGTATGGATGTTCGGACGTATAATCTAACCTTGTGTGTAACTGGCAGGGTACAACACGTATCTGTATATATTTTTCTACTTTTTTTAAAGATAAAAAATAAATTAAAAACTTCAGTGATCGTACGATAACTTCGCTTAAAATGTGCTATTGTTTATGGTCAAATTTATTATTACGACTTGACTGTTTTTTTTCTTTATTTTTTACCTTATAACCTAGTTTTTATGTAATGATCCAACAAAAATCTAACCAACAGCATCATTGTCGATATCAGGAACTGCGCTTCCATGTAGCGCCATTTACACCGATATCCTCCTCTCTAAATTGGTTATCGAATTACTGGGCGGCAGGATGCAGAAGCAGATTAACAATATAAAGAACTTGTTTTGGTTCACAATTCGCGTTTATTTTATTAAATACTTGCTTTTTCGCCGGTCACGAGCGAGACACCAACTGACGGAGCACTATGACATCTAGAGCCGCCAAGACAGTCGCGGAAAAAAAGCAAGTTAAAGATGATAGTTGCACCAACATGAAATGGAGCAACTGTCATAGCAAACAAAATGGCGTATGCAAGCGCCGTGTACTATTATATAATTAAAACTAACATTATTAGATGTGCATGTCAGGCGAGCGAACAAAAATAAGAGATAAAAGATCGTTTTTTGAGGCTTCACGGCATCAGCCCAAAAGAGATATATCAAGCTGATATCAACACATAGTGGTCGACGAAAGAACTGTGCTTCCCGAATCGGTCTTTAAGACCATTCTTCCTGGGCGTGGCTCTACCTCATGGCATTAGCGCATAACGCACGCCGTAGTTCTTAATTTTCATGTATTTCCGTATTGTTTTAATAGACGATAGTAATCGCAATAGTTGTTGATTAGAGTTAATTTATTTCTTGATATCAATCAACGGAATGTCTTATTACTTAATATTAGTAATAAGTAGTATTTTTAGATTGCTAACTTATAATCAGAAGTAATGTAAGATAATAGTTACTGCCCTGGACTTTGCTCAATATAAACCGGAAGATAATTAGGTTTAGGTCTCCTTGATAATGCATTTATTATGATTATGATTGATAATCAATTAATAAATCCAGTGGAAGTCACCATTGAACAATTGTAGTCAGTGTACAGAAATGCCAAAGAAAAATAACCCGATAAAGAGATTAAAATCGCAATCACGGGTTGAAAAAAGATGGAAAAGAAAGGTACATTATCACCTCTCTTTCTTCTATGTTAGTAAAACTGCGAACAGTCAATCTTCCTATAAAATTTTCATAAGATTGGATAAAAAGATGCTTCCGAATCCTGGACAATTTAGTCCTAAAAGGTGGCTTTACATAATATAACATCATGGAAGAGATCGTTAAATGTAAAGTTGTAGCAAAAACTATAAGAAAAATCTCCGTTACAAATGGAAATGGTGTGCGTTATAGGAGAGTAAACTTTAAACTTTTTTTATGTCCGACAGGGCAAGGATAATACTAAAAGACAATTCTGCGGGGGTCATATACTGTAGCTAGAGGCAGATATGGAAGAAGTAATAATTGTTATTCGTAATATGTACCGAATAGAAACACCACATGTCGTTGGTTGGGTTGAGCCTCCCCTTGTGTATAAACTGAGTGCTAGTGAAGTCACTTTGCCGGCGGGTGTGGCGTAGTAGTAAAGCTTTTGCTTACAAAATCGAAGGTCTTTAAAAAAATAGATTTCTAAGCTCTATAAATATCCCCGGCTCGTATAAATTTAATCCGACACCCGTCATAGCAAATCAATATAAATTATTGATAGACGAAAATCGTTCGTGCGTGAATGTCAGGCTGTAGTCATTGCCGTTAACGGTTCAACATTTCACATGCAGCTTTTAGCCACATGTAGCAGAGTTAGCTTCATAGAATCCATAGAAGATATTTATGCTTAACTATCGTCATCTATCAGTATTTTCCTGTATGTGTTTACACAAAAAAAAAACAAAAACCAAGAAGAATTGTTAATAAGGTAATTTACTGGCGATTATTTTAGTTAAGATAGTGTTAATTTTTTGTCAAAGTTTATTGTTCTTTGACGCCTAAGCCTAAATATAATTGAAGAAAGTACTAAAATTAAATCGAATAATAAATATTTAACAATTTTCTGCAAACGAAAACATTTTTTACTTTAAACTCTAAGCAATATAATTTGCACCACACTATTCTCCGAAAGTATCTGCTTTCGAAACCTGTTATACGGCTGCATTATCTATTGATGAGATGGCAAGATTCACAGCCGTAATGAAGAGAGTATTCGTGCCTAGTACAAATGTTTATGGAATTAAATCTCGCAAGTTGGCTACATTGCCTTCTTCGTAGTATCAATCTGGTGGATTGGTTTGCAGGCTGATACATGGAATATCTTTTGGACCTTTAATGTGGTATTTACCCCTTTATTTCCACATCCTAATGCCGTTGACCATAAAGGTTCATCCGCCTTAGGAGGGCATTTACTACCTCCAGGACAATAGAGTGCCCTAACCAGCTTGACCTGATGAGGTTAGTCTCCACAGTGGGTGTTAGCTTATTCCGGCCAACATTCGGTCCCTGTCTATATTGGCCGACTGATGTCGCTCACCCTCCACCACGAGAAGGAGATAGATCAGGATTTTCCTTTCATCGAACCTGTGACCATAAGGCATTTCGCAGAGTCCTCCAGTACTTTTAGGGGGATTAATATAACTACATATAGCTACATTGTATAAGTTGGTAAACAGTGTCGTCATAAAGAAACCTTGACCTATAAAACAGTTATTAATACTATTGTATTAGTATAGTTTTGTAGTTGCTCTCAAGGTATTGTAATAATTGATAATTAATTAATTAAATATTTAATTGTGTATTTACATTGGAAAAAATATAACACCGCCAATTATTAGTCCAACAGCTGTATACGACTAAATGCATAAAGAATATGCAAGGTGAGGTCTCCAAAAGCCCGCGCGTCACCGCATGCAGTCCTACGCAAAATTTTGCAAAACTGTTATGTTTTTTGATCTATCCATGCCCCGTAAAAAGACGTACGTCACGTAAGCTGCGGTCTGTCATTTTAACTCTTTGCATGCAAAGAATATTCCTCCGATCGAAATTTATCATGAAATATGTGCGAAAGTGGATAATTTTCTGCTGACCTCCAAAACGTTCATGACAACGTCGTAGACTACAGCTCGACATTCACGCATCATCAAATTATTACAGAAGTTCACTATAAATGTGTGGTATTCACGGAACAACTTTCACCTACCACCATTTTTTATGAATAGGCCATTACTGAATTTTTACGGGTAAGGGATCAAATTCGCACCAACCGGGTGTGTTTAAGAGCTCAGAAATTGTTTTTTTTTTTAATCTCCGTCAGGGATCAAACCCGTGATCTTTGTTTTGGTACACAAACGCTCTAATTACTGAGTTATACTCGCCGGCAAATAAATGGAAAGTGATTGATAACCGCCATTCAGTCTAGATGTCACACTCATCATATATGTACGGACTTGGAAAAATACTTTGCAGGGCGATGAATCGCAAACAGCGAGGAAGTTCATAAAGTCGCTTGTACTTTTTTATGGGACGTGACGGGAAGCTCGTTTAGGAAGGGATTACAAAATTGGTCTCCATGGCTGAAATGGCGTACTGGCTGAAATGGCGTACCCTTTCCAGAATACTGTGTGACAACAAGGCACCAGTAAAAGTCCAAAGGGAAGGTGTACAGAACATCCGTGAAACCAGCTATGCTCCATGGATCAGAATGCTGGGCTATGAGGAAAAAGAGGAGCATAAGCTGCACGTAGCAGAAATGAGGATGTTAAAGTGGGCCGCCGGATTGACTATGCTTGACAAAGTGAAAAACGAGCACATCAGAGGGAGCCTCAAGGTAGCCCATATGGTATGCACAAGTGTGTAGACGGGATAGCACACACATTGCGAACGCAGCCCTGCAGCTAGAGGCGGGAAGGCTGGGACCGGGTCAGCCTCCTGCAACATGGCTCAAAACAGTCAAAGAAGGACATGGAACGTCTTGGTGTCGACAGCGAGCTTATCTTCGATCGAGCATCTTGGAAAAATGTAATTAGGAGAGCAGACAGAAGAAGGTGTCCAGGATGCGGAAAGTCATCGAGCGCAATGGAAACTACGTCAAAAAGTAGCTAAATATTTAAGGCTTCTAAATATATATTATACCTGTATATCGGCATTAAATCTCATTGACCATGAAAAAAATACAGATCTTTCTTTTCGTATGCCCTTCGTAAAAGCCTTTCTCCAGAACATACGGTCAGTAAAAAAACGACTATACAAGAAAAATCGTATTTCAATATGATTGCTATAATAATATGACTCATTTATCGTTTGCAGCTATAAATCGTTCTGATAATTTAAATTTAATCCTAATGAAGGTTTTCGTCCCCTCTGTAGACATTTTATGAAAGTGTTAACCCAAAAAACACGTCATCGGTTTTTGTAACTATCCAAACTTTACACCTTGACAAATGGACTTTAACGTCTATTTATCTACTTTTGAAGGTTGGTAATGCAATAAAAATAATACATTTTTGCAACATTAAATGTGTAATGAAAATAACTAAATTTATTTGATGTATTTTTAACTATCTTTGTTATATCCCCTCAATATGTTGAGCACATTTTTACACTCCACATCTGAAGCATTTTAGTGCTCTTAGATTGTTAATTTACGCCAGGTGTCGTTGTACATGCATTGTCGCACTTAGAGGTCCACCAGGGATCAAATATATTTCCAGGTGACCTCATCGGTGATATTTCAAAGAATTATTAAGATGGCAGCTGCAATATTCGCGACATTTTATTGGTGATTTTTGTAGTAATCAGATTTTTAACGAGATCTTATTATGAGCCCAAAACTAGCATGGCCTAGATTATTTGATACTAAAGGTCGGCTCAAATCATATTGCTAAAAATTCCTAAAATGCTAAAAATTTGTATTTCGCGGATTTCGAAGTAATGACATACTAAGAAAACCGTATTTTTTTCATCTTTGTTACCATTGCCATTTTAAAAAACGTTAGTTCGCGTATGTTTTATGACTTTTCGGATTTCCGAATTGTCAGACGTACTACGTGTACTACGGTTTTTATGAATAGACTTTGACATTATTTTTACGTGTGAGTTAATACAGATAATAGGAAAGCAATGCAAAACATGCAAATAACTTAAAAAAGGAACTGTAGAAGTTTTTTTTGAACCGACAAATTTCGATCATGTAAGGATGCTTGGAGAGGGTTTCAAGAGTTGTTAAAGGAAAGCTGCAGTTGGTGTATTTAAGCAAAATAGTGCTTATAGTTCAATTATATTTTATAAATAATTGTTATATATTACATGTTATATATAAATCTTAAGCTATATAAGTCTTAGCTATTATATTGTTCTGTTTTACCATTTCATTTATTGTATTTTCTATTTTAAAACCGTGTGTTTGATTATTATTATTATATCGTTATTGACCTAGGCCGTTAATAAAATAAAATAAAAAATAAAAAATATGATCAATTAACATATGAACTAAACTACATTACTCAGGAACAAAAATACAAGGTTATGTTACAAAAATTTAAACCTTTAAAAACCGTCTAAACATACGAAAAATTGGATAAATTATCTTAAAATTATTGTTCGTATGCAACAAACGTATTTCATTTTTAAAATTTTTTTTTTTGATAGATTGAACGGAAAAAAAAGTTCCAAAAAAATTTTTTGAGCACAAAAAGGCAAATAAAGTATTTTACATTTTTATTTAATGAATTTAATTATTAAAAAAAAAACACAAAAACTGCTGAATTTTTAACCAATATCTGGAAAATATGGTCAACATAATTTGCCGCATATTTAGTCAGTTCATGCTTTTTCACAAGATATTTCAGCACCTGGAAACATATATATTTATCGATAACCTTCAAGGTAGGACCCCGGAGTTTCAATAAGATAGCAGTTGTAGTAGTATTTGTTTATCAAATTTTTAAGGAAATTGGATGATTAATCCGACGCTCCCAATGCATTGATAATTTGGTCTTAAAAAGCCGCTACAGCTAAGGAATATTTTTTATTTTAATATTTGCGATACCTTAATTATGTTGTACAACGTAGGACTACCTACTCCAATAAAGTAAGTGTAAGCCACTTCACACGCCCCAAAAAAACACAAATCACAAATCTATTTAATTCAAAAATTTAAAATAATATTTAAAAATTACTTTTTGAGTTATTTTGGTTTACTTTTACACAAAAATTATGCATCGAAACATTTTTCGTTTTTGTTGAAATCACTCACGTTGTTTGGTACTTTTTTTTTCCGTTATTTTTTATTCGCGTTAACGTATTAGGGGTTTTCTATGTCTTGCAAGTATCGCGGATGTTGGTACTTTGAGCGTGCAACGGTCGCATCGAGCCTTTATATTAACTTATTTAAAACTAATATGACTGCCACCAATGTGTTTACTCGCACTAAAAGTCAGATATCGCAAACTATGGTGACAATATAACTTTTAATTTTTATCGCTTTGTATGTTTTCAAGCAAGTTTTCAGCTAATAAGACATCTAATTACAGCTTCTTATTTTTCGAAAACGGGCTCACGCCGTCTTGGAAAACCGTCGAGAACTATACAAGTATATATACATAGTGATATCAGCTTGATATAGCTCTTTTAGGCTGATGCCGCAAAGCCTCGAAAAAACGGTCTTTTGTCTCTTATTTTTGTTCACTCGCCTGACATGCACATCTTATAATGTTAATTTTAATTATATAAAACTATACAGCGTTTGTATACGCCATTATATTTGTTATGATAGTTGCTCCATATCATGTTGGTGCAACTGTCATCTTTAATTCGATTTTTTGCTGCTATCATTGGAGGCGCGACATGACACAGTGTTGGGGGTTGTCAATGGACTCGCGCCCGCCCGCCAAAATTCCATATCGGTCGGGCGTAGAAATCCAGTCTTTATTTAAAATAAACGGGAAGTGTGAACCAAAAACAAGTTCTTTGTGTTATTCATCTGCTTCTGCATCCTGTCACCCAGTAATTCGATACCCAACTAGAGAGGAGGATATCAATAGAAAATACACGGTGGAGTTAACGGGAGGCAGAGCTGATATAGGATGAAGCGAAGACTACAGCAGCTGACAGATATTTGTGACGACAGCTTGTGACGATCATATCCTCCAGTCAGGAGTGGTCATGGTGATGAGTAGGACATCTTATTTTTTAAATATTATCTTTTCTTCAGATCCCTTGCTTTTTATTTGTCGTTGTACACACTTCGTGTACCATTTCTTTTCCATCTTTCTTAGTCGTGGAAATGATGCTGATGAGGAAAGGAAGTTTTTTTGGATACTTGTTTATTTTTTAAGCCACCAGGAAGACTATCTTTTCGTTTAATGAAATCAATAAGAGTAAATCAAAATAAAGGATAGCTTCGTTTATTTTTCGATGTAGAAAATTTTATAGTTCTTTTCATAAAATGTCTTTGAAATCGGTAAGTGAAAACCGTTTTATAAAAACATATGTTTTATATAATGACAAGAAGTGGAAGAGTTATCCAGACTACGAGTATATCCTCACTTTTTTAGGGCACAAGACCAGAAACATAGTTCTTCCTTAAGTCGGTTTACTATCTCAAATATTCACTGACGTGTCAGAGCATATTCAATTTTAATTAGTGACACCAGTAAAATATACCTTGTAGTTTCATAACTCTTCAACAGGTGGTCAAATACAGGTTATTATTTGTAACATTAAATGATCTCTTATCGATTCAAATCAGGTAGGTTCAAGGCAGCAAAAATAATTAATCATCATCATTAGCATTAGCCTGTGTTTGACTACAGTTGATCATAAGTCTCCCGCCTGAGTCTCATCTTCTCGATGCTCCGCTATCCACATCTAGCCTCTTCCCGCTATTTTTCTGCTGTTGTTAATTCAACTACATGGTTTCAGCCAACACTCCACTCTTCATCATAGATTGTCATCATTTAACTATATGTGTTTTGCCCATTGCTACTTGAGTTTGCATATTCTTTTGGTAGCGTCCAGTACTCTAGCTTTAAGATATATCCTTTCTCGATCCTTCACTTTTCACATCTATCCTCCTTCCGCAATATTTCTGATGTTGTCAATTCAACTGCATGGTGTCAGCCAACACTGCACTCTTCATCGTTAATTGTCTTCTTTTAGACAGGTATGTTCTGCCCATTACTACTGAGTTTGCCTTTGCTTTTGGTACCATCCAGCACTCTAATTTAGGTCTAAAATATATATCCAAAGCATGGATATCCTTTCCATCTTCTATTTTTTAGAGACGCACAGAGCATGGATCTCTCAATTTTATGTTTTGTGGACTCTTTTTTTTATTAAATACCTGCTTTTTATATGAATATAAAAAACACATATGAATTTTTTAAATTTTTATTAGAATATTATTTTATTATTTCAATATTCTAATCTACTTTTATAGATCATTGACTATATTACAATATTATTATTAATTAAATATACATATACTTTACATAAAATTCTTTTTTCAACGCGTCAATCCAAGCACAAAAATAACGGCAGAAGCGGGATGCGAACCGCGGACCATGGAAACCAACTATGCCCAGGTATTCATACCGCTCAGCCAACTGGCCTATTGCTATGCCTAGACTAGACTGACTCGCGTTGAAACTAGTATTTATATCATTGTTATCATCGTACGATAGATGTCGCCATAGTATATATTCAAAGTATGTATATTTTTATTTTTAATTATTCAATCAGTCATCATTTATTCACAAGCTTAATATTATTACTTTCCGACAGTCTATTTATTTTAGTAAGTACCACTTGGGCCTCGAACCAAACTATAGACTGAATGGATGAGAAACGAGTCGTTTCTCATGGTACTTACTAAAATAAATAGACTGTCGGAAAGTAATAATATTAAGCTTGTGAACAAATGATGACTGATTGAATAATAAAAAATAAAAATATACATACTTTGAATATATACTATGGCGACATCTATCGTACGATGATAACAATGATATAAATACTAGTTTCAACGCGAGTCGGTCTAGGCATAGCAATAGCCCAGTTGGCTGAGCGGTATGAATACCTGGGCATAGTTGGTTTCCAGGACCGCGGTTCGCATCCCGCTTCTGCCGTTACTTTTCTGCTTGGATTGACGCGTTGAAAAAAGAATTTTATGTATAGTATATGTATATTTAGTTAATAAAAAAAACACAATTTAAATATATATTGACAAGGCTCTAAATACAGTCAAAATGTGGAGAGATGGATAATTTATAGCAGAGACTTACCGGAGTTCCAGCCACGTGTTGCCCGTGACTCAGAATGGCGACACATACATGTACGACATGCGAACAGAAATAAGAGACGAAAGATTGTACATCGAGGTTATCGGTACCAGTCAGCAAGGGCTATATAATGCTGATGTCACTACATACACAGCTAAACATGTCAATTGATACTCGTAATCGCAATATTATTGTACTAGTATAAATCCATTTAACACTTGATGTGAGTAAGTAAAAAATATCGTGAATAATATTTAGATAGTTTTTAGAAAATTTCAAAACATTCGATTATTAATTTTCGGATATTCACCTTGAATTTATTATTTAACCTACTAACGCAAAGAAGAACGAAATAAATAACAGCATTAACATAAAACAACGCATTGAGAAATCTTTGCCTTGATTATGTATTAGCGTGGGCTTAGTACATAATTTATCACATAAACATACCTTAAAAGACCACATAAAAATCACGTAGTTCATTGATATTGCATTATTAATAATAATGTGAATGTACAAATAAAACTTTTTTTACACGTTCTTTTTTTCGTTCAAATTAAAAGAATATAAAAAAAAAATTTTTCAGCCACCGGAGTCATAATAGTAATTTTACTAAGACGTACAAAATAAGTTAACTACTAACTCTCAGCGAGTGGAGCACCGGATCACCGCTGAATGGCTACGTGAAGGCGCATCCAGTGCCTCTCCAACCGGGAGTAACATAATTAACATGAACTTACGTAATAAACTATTTTTAAATTGTTTGTTTTTTTAATTAAAGGAAAGTAAAAATAATATTTATTCAGCCACCGGAGCCATAATAATAATTATACAAAAAATACAAGTTAATAACACTTAACAATTTTAATTTTAAGCAACTACTGACTCTCAGTGAGTGGAGCACCGGATCACCACTAGGTGAAGGTGCATCCAGTGTCTCTCCAACCAGGAGTCACATATTAAACATGAATTTACGTAAAAAAACTATTTTCAAATTGTTATTTTTTTAAAAATAAAATTATGTAATATGGAAACCTAACGAAAAGCAGGTTTGTAAATATCTTCGAATGTAATATAATATCTTTTTATTGTATAGGATCTGAAAACTCTAGGCTTTGACCGAGAATGCAACGCAGAACAGACTGACATGGCGAATGTGCACAAAGAGAGCCGTCCCCAGATGATGGGAAATGGCGAGGCTAAAGAAGAAGAGATTTTTTTAATGTTTAAAAATATAGTAAAATGTTTTCAATCCCCGAGTTGCACGCAAAACAGTGGCGGACTGCGATATTTTTTATGTTTATATATTTTTTATTTATACAATTACAGAATAATGAATTAAGTAAAAAAATTGTATCGTAAACTAAATATTACGTTACTATTGGCGACCTTATAAGGTGAAGGTGAACAGTATTAAAAATCATTCTAAGACTTAAGAGTTATGTATATAAATATTTTATTATACTTAGATATATAAGTTTTCTTAATTTGTTGTTTTAATTTATTTTATAGCAATCAGATTGAAAGTAAATTATGTGTATTTAACGTGAAAAAAAAATCTTTAAAATAATTATTCTTCTATGTCCACTCCTTAGTTGAAACAGGTCCTGCAAGTACATTCTATGTACTCGTTTACTAGTTTCAGCCGGTCTTCCAGGATTGCAAGAGTTCAGGGACCTGAAGAAAAGACTCTAGTACTCGTATATGCACTTTTGCGCTCAAGTGCATTACAAAAAACCGGTTGTGTACTTACCACTGCAACATAAGATGGTAAGTTAACACCAACGTAATCTATAAGTACCTAAAAAATACACATTTAAAGGTCTTATTCCTCAAGGAAACCAAGTTTGCCACTTCAATCAATCAATGTAATCATAACTGCTCGGTATATACTCTTGAAGACTCATTTAAGCCCTGTATGGAAGTTTGCTGTCATACCCAATATCTGAGACTCACACTTTTTTCTTTAACCCTTTCGTTACGGTCGGTGGAATACAAATTACACTGTCAATACGGCATGAATTTCTTAAACCATTTTTTTGCTTAAAACTAGTATTTGAAGCATACATGTACTTATCTAACCTATTTTCATATATCACATTGGTTCTTGTATCCTTTAGCTATAAGAAGATACAAAAAAAACTATTATATTTAATAAACGTTCATTATATAACTCCATACATGTGGTGGCATTGACACATGTGGTCTACAGAAAAATCGCTCCTGTGACGTAACCTAACGATATTTATTTACATGCTTTACAGATTCCTGTAAAGAATACATGTAGGTTGATAAAGGGAATGACTGCAGTTCCAAGTTCTTACCATAGATGTCACAATGAGTATTGAAAGTAGCAAAACGATATATAACGGCTCTTGATGTCAACGGTAGGGAATATTGGACGGCATATATCGACAACTGATGCGAAAAGATTAAACCATATCTACTCCATATTTAAACCGTCCATGCGTTGTTTCAGAACACCTGTATCCCGGAGATCTAGATGGGAACATAGATGGTCTCCGGAACATGAAGACTCACAGCTTTTTTACTCGATCAAAACAAAATGACATATATACAGCGCCTGCATCGCTCCCATTCTTCTTTACAGCTGTGCATCTTGGCATCTCATAAAAAAACAATGCAGCCGAATAATGGGTTTCAAAAAAAGATGTCTGCGTTGAATACTAGAAGTGGGATGGTTTGACTTCGTGAGGGATGCGGAGGTGACAGAGCAGACGAGGCAGGTTCGCATACTACAGTACGTTAAAAAAAAGAAGGTGGACCTGGCTGAAATGTCCTACAAATGCCGGGAGAGCATTAACAACGGCAGCCTTTTCTTTAAGCCTCTAAGGTTTCGTCGTCCTGCAAGGCCGTCGGCAATATATACAGAATGTACTCAGCGGATCTACTGAGGTGAGGACTAAGGCAACTGAAAGAACTATATGCCGGCAGATCGTGTTGTCCATACGTTCCAGTAGAGGGAGCGGAATGGACTAATTAATGAATGAAAAGAAGTTTGGCTGTTTGTCAGGTCAAAAATCAACTTTAATCTCTGAAACACCCATAGTGTATAGTATATTAACGACAATCTAAATTCTAAGCGGTACTTTATCGTCACATCAACATGTCTCCCTCAAATACTTTTTTTTACCCGTTTAATGCCATCGTTGAAATTTTAAATCAACATTGCTTGCTAACATTCATTTCTATTAGTTGCTGCTTTCTTTGCATCATTTCCAGACATCTCTGCATCCATTATTCCACCTGGCAGCAAATATAGCTCCCGACAACCCTTATTGACTTAAAAATCTTTAATATCCGAGGAATAATTTGGGTGATTTGTTATTTGTTTTTTAAGAATGTCGTATAATTAGCTCGATGCTACCGAAACCTGGATAATTCAATCTTAAAAAGTGGTTCAGCCCAATCCAGCTTCACGCGGTTATAAACAGGCGATGACAAACCCAAGTTGTGATCTGCATTCAATGTAACATAGCATAGACTTTGCTTCTTGGGAGAGGGTTCAGACTGTTTATCCAAATAGTTTTAGATGTTGATATATTACACGTAAAGGAGGCCTAATTCAGACATGAACTCCACGAGTTTCTTTGCAGGAATAATTTGTTGGCGTCGTCTGTTTGATGAGCATTGAGACCTTCTGTTGCTTGTCTTTTTTGCTTTGTTCTTAGTACTTAATAATAAGTACTTATATTTGTCTTGATTGTACTTCAGTAACTATTTTAGGAGAAATTACTAATGTAGGAAGAAAAAATAAACTTTACTCAGTCATAAACACATATTATCAGGCTGTTTAACCAAATCGCCTCAGATGTTGATATATTTCAAGTAAGGGAGGCCCAATTCAGACATGAAATACAAAAGTTTCTTTGGAGGAATGATTTGTTGGCGTCATCTGTTTGATGAGCATTGGGACCTTCTGTTGCTTGTCTTTATTGCTTTGTTCTTAGTACTTAATCATAAGTACCTATATTTATATGTATTGTATTTTTTATGTTTAATTCTTATTGTACTTCAGAAACGAATTAAGTTGTTCAAATTTACAATGTTTCTGTAAGGGGAAAAAATTAAATATTGAAATAACTTCCGTGCGATTTGCCATTGTGTACTTGTCTCTCAGCTTAAACGCACCATCAAGGCCTCTAAAACAAGGTTCTCCAAGGCTGTCAGGAGCAAGTTATCCTGTTGCTATATCGATAGTAGAAGATTGTATATGTTATATTATGTTAAAATTGCGTGCGATGTACGATATATATAAATCGCCATTGTGCGTAACCTTCTTACTGACGTTTTCGCAAGGTCATTTGAAACCAA
Source organism: Glossosoma conforme (assembly GCA_022606575.1). NCBI lineage: Eukaryota > Metazoa > Arthropoda > Insecta > Trichoptera > Glossosomatidae > Glossosoma > Glossosoma conforme. The sequence continues at coordinate 1,847,387 of JAGTXR010000039.1, forward strand.
CGCACTTTAATTTCTAAGCGATACGATATACTAGTATAAGTGAAACTATCCATTAACGCGTACATTTATGCACTTTTTATTCTTTTATTTCCAAACGGAAATTAGTTCCAAATTACACATTTCAATGGTTACATAAAGTAATTGTATGGATGATAATTTTGAAAAATATATAACGACAATATAACAAGGAAATTTATTTATAACTTTGAAATTAATTTTAATTAAAAAATTAATAAGTTAAGAATATTTAGTTTTAATATTTTTAATTTTTTAATTAAAATTAATTTCAAAATTATAATTATGCAGTTTCACCAAGTATTGTTAGTTGATAACCTTAATGATAAGGAAATATATATTAACATATACAAGCAATTAAACATTGATTTTTTATGTAAACACATACAGGAGAATACTGACAAATGGTGATAGTAATTCTGAAGTCTCACCTGTGGAATTTTATGACGCTTACCATGGTGCATATGGCTAAGCGCTGCATGTGGAGTGTTGATCCGCCAACGTCATAGACTACAGCTCGAGATTCACGCATCATCCTTATTATTACAGGAATTTACAAAGAATGGGTGGTCTTCACGGGACGACTTTTGTTTACCACTAATTTTAACTAATAGTCTATGACGGCATTTTACGGGTGATGGATCAAATGCACACGGGTGTTTTAGAGCTCAGAAATCGATTAAGAATCCTTTTTTTTTAATCTCCGTCGGGGATCGAACCTACGACTTTTGGCTTGCAAAGCAAACCCTTTGATCATTGAGCTACACCCACCGGAAAATAATACAGAATAAAGACTATACGCAATTATATATAGAACTCATACAATTTAATATAGAATTAAGAATAAAGAAAACATAAAAAATACTAACAATCAAACATAAAAAATAAATAAACAATCTAATAAAGGCAGTCAAAGAAATGTACTAAAAAGGAGTAAAATACTATATTTAAGGAGTTAATGCTCCTTAATGGGTGGCTCAACCCTATATATATGTATATAGGCATATTTTCTTTTACCATATTCGCTCCATATTTGGGGCATATGGACACCACAAATTTCCGTTTGGCAGTTGTGTAAGCTCATATTGTCTTTGCCTTGTCCCAGAACACCTGTATACCGGAAGGTCCTCATGGGAACATAGATGATTCCCGGATGCCCTTAGGGCATCCACGAAATTGCAATGCGTCTGTAGTACGAGAGAAATATTTAGGTGCTTGATGATTAAGGTTTTTTAAGGAGATCGGATGATCAGCTCGACGGTCCTGAGGCCTGGTCATTTTTTTGTTTTGTCCTTAAGAGGTGGTTTGAGCATGTAAAAAGTATATATTAATTTAATAATTTAAAAAAACGAAGTTGGTTGGGATTTGAACCGACAGCGTCTGAATGACAAACAAACGCTTTAACCACTGGACTATGCCGCCTGGTATAACACGTAATGTTATTTAGGTATATAATGTAAAGGCGTTGAAAAATCAACAATAATAAATTAAAAACGATATAAAATAATTTGTCAAAAGCAGTTTACACGGCAGATTGATGTATAAATGTATCTGAAATATATTTTTTTCAATACAATGTCTAATATACCAGAAATCTGTAAAATCGTTTATATATAACAATGACAAACAATTACAAAAACAAAAACAAAAACAGTAAATGGTTAAAAGTAAAAACTTGCATGATATTATGTCCTTGCATTATGTCATATAAAATTCATTTATTATTTATTATTTATCGGTTCAGATAACATTAAATTGAGGAAGTAATATAGTTAATAACTACGTACTTTAAAAAATTAAAGTCTTTATGAACTAATGAATATTTTAGTCATTAAAATTTAATACAAAAACGCGAATAAAAAACGTTTCAACGAACGTCGAAATATTCATTCATTTACTCACTGAAAATATAATACAAGTATTATATCATCGGTAATGCAATGTAAGTCTTGGCTTTCTACAGCAATAGTCCCTATTACATTTTATTCTATAAATAACCATATTTCCCAGACCTTTGACCACAAAAAGAGGTTGTAAACGATTATACCTATCTGGGATAAGTAATACAACTAGGACGAAGTAACTTCTCAAAAATCGACAGGCGTATACAACTGGGATGGGCAGAATTTGTAAAACTTAAGTACATTCTTAAAGCGAAATTTCCGCAATGTCTTAAAACTAAGGCGTTTAAACAATGCATCCTACCTGTTTTAACTTATGGCGCAGAGACGTGGAATCTGACAGCAAGTCTTACCCATAAAATAAAGGTCACCAGCGTGCTATGGAGAGATCTATGAGAGGAGTGTCGCTAAAAGATCTAAGTACACAACGAATAGGCACACTCAATTGGCAATGGGCAGGACATATCTGTCGAAGAGACGACGGTCGATGGGGAAGAAAAGTATTGAAATGGCGCCTAAGAGTTGGCAAACGAAGCATTGGCCGAAGCAAGATGGAGTGACGACATAAGAAGAATAGCGTGAATGACCTGGATGCTGAAGGCAGAGGATCGAAGAGGATGGACACTCGTGCGGGAGGCTTACGTTCAACAGTGGACGGATACAGGCTGATGATGATGACGACATTTTATTCTGGACTAAACTTCTACAGGTCTTGATGACACCAATTTTTTGTCATTACTATGCAAGTTATATCATCTGATATTGGACCTGCAAACGCTACGTCTACCTTAATGTAAAGCAAAATAACTTTTTTACCTCGTTGGTAATTATTTTTTTAAACGAGCAATTTAAGAAACTGAAATTCGTTTCAATGAACAGACGACTCGAACAAACTATTTAATAAAGTGAATTTGCGAAGTTCGTATCTGAACTGGGCCTCCCTCGCATGTAATACAAATAAATCAATATTCGTGGCGATGCTATTGAACAGTCCGATTCCTCTCTCAGGAGGCAAAGCTTCAGGCGGATTAGTATTACTCTTTGAAAGAATAAACATTCTCTGCCTCTTAATCCTCAGATCATTTTCAGGGACTAACAAACCGATTTCCAACAATATGTTAGGATTTGTGAACACGCAACGCAATAGCCGGAAGAAAAACATACCCAAGCACACATCCCACCTTGTCTTCAATTTAATGTTCCCCTATATCGTCATACCATGTCCGCCCCCTTAACTGGAGTATATGGCATTCACAAGCCGTCGCCACAAAGCTCCGTAAGCCACCATAGTCTTCGCCTCATCCCAAGTCAGCTCCACCTCCCGCAGCTCCGCCGTGTTCATTCTATGTATAGTTCCCGACGGTATTTTTGAACGGTGCGAGCCCGGAGCTTAAAGAAAAGGCAGCTATAGCTTATGCTCTGCGGCATCCTTAGTATATGTCCCAACCAATTCCACCTTCGCCTCTTAGCCGATAGTATTAAAAGAGGCTGTCTTGTACGCTCTCTCACCTCGTCATTCCTCACAAAGTCAAACCATCGTATACTCAGTTCTACGCACGCAGCTGCACTTGGTAAGATGCCAAGACCACGCCCACATACCCCGTTTAAAGTTCGATGGGTATAGCCACGAATAATATCCAAGCACTCTCATGTAGAGACCCCTCAGAATTCTATTCTATACAAAATTATCATTAATATTTATTGTTCTCTTACGGCTTTCAAACGGTGTTCAAATATGAATATTCTCACAATGACCATGTTTTTGGTTAATGCTTAAAGAAATATTTTACATTAGAAAAATAAAATGTAATAGAATGCATAAAATAGATCAGAAATAAATAATTAAAATGCACATTAAAATCCAGGTCGAAAAATCATAAAATAACAAACAATAATATTTTTATATTAAAGTATAAAAGATTTTCCTTAATTTTTCTTCACCTAGGGTTAGGTATGAAAAGAAAGTGAAAAAAATAATTGAACCTTTCCGGAAGAGTGGTTTGTTAAAACCTTGAATTTTAACAGCAATCGTGTAGTAAAACTTGAATGACAAGCGTCATAAATATAAAATATAAGATCTTTTTTTGCGAGAGCATAAGAAACGACGCTATTTGAATTAACATATTAAAATAATATTAATATCGTTAAATTTAACGACTTTCAGTAGGCATAATTGATCCAAAGTTTTTATATGCGAGGGTTATCCGTTCCCAGTGATTTTTCACAGTGTAAAACATGTTTAATTCCATGAATGCGTGGATTTTTGGAAAGTTAAGAATTTTACCTATTTTTCTACATAGTCGCCACTGAGATCAATGCATTATTGCTTGCAATATACGAGCTTTTGAATACCCGAGTCAAAAACATCTGCCGCCAAGCCACGCAGATACCCGAGAACCACTTCTTCCAGCTCTTCTTTATCGCCTAAATGCGATCCACCCAGGTGTTTCTTCATGTCGCTCCGCAGGCAGCTCGCTAGGGAAAGGCTTTCAGGGCTGTAGCGCCATGCGAACCTTATTTTACGGATAACCCACGTACCAATTAAGGCTTCAGAAGATATTAATTTTAAGCTCCAAGTAAATTGCTTTTTTATTGTCACTTATTTTCAAGTTCCTGATCTGATCCAATTAAATAAAAAGTTCACCTTTAGTGAATACGATTAATATAAACTGATGTTTTACATATTTTTTTGGAATGGTTTTTTTATCACTTCTAATCATCGTATTCTGCTTATGAAAACATAAAAATGTTGTTTTTAGCTTGACTTCATAGATTAAATACTTGATAATGAAAATTAATCACTAAAAAAAAAGTACTTATGTTTTTCGTGTTTATGTAATTAAGAAACATATAATGCTATTAAAAAATGTTACTCAATTGATTTTCGGTTAATTAGGTTTAGTTTTTACTTGATGACGACATCAATATTGTTTATTATTTATATTTTTAGTATTGATATCAGCCTGATATAGCTCCTTTAGGCTGATGCCGCAAAGCCTCGAAAAACGATCTATTGTCTCTTATTTATGTTCGCTCGCCTGACATACATATCTAATAATGTTAGTTTTAGTTATATAATAATACACGGTGCTTGCATACGCCATTTTTTTTTGTTATGACAGTTGGTCCATTTCATGTTGGCCACTTTCATCTTTAATTCGCTTGTCTGCCGCGACTATTGGCGGCGCCAGATGTCAAAGCGCGCCGTCAGTTGGAGCTCGCTCGCGACCGTTATGACGCACGCCTAATGGCGCGTTCGCCATAACGCGGACGAACAAGTAACTGCTTGACAAATAAACGCGAAATGTGAAACAAAAACAAGTTCATTGCATTGTGAACCTGATCCTGCATCCTGTCATCCAGTAAATCGATATCAAATTAGAGAGGAGGATATCAGTATTAGCTTCGAGATATACTTCAAATATATAAAATAGATAAATACTTCTTACTTTGTTTTAACATAAATCACACACTAAGCACCGTTTACTCAATTGCTGGAATACCGCGGTTTCGTCTTCAATGGACCCTTCATCAGCTTGCAAAGAATCAATAAAGCCAGTTACAATTAGCTTATTACTATTAATCATATGTATGTCACAAACTGCCCAATCCCCTCGTCATCCCTTGTTAGCTCGAAGGCCTTTTAAAACAAAGAAAATGCTGGTGTAGTTTATGTTCTCTTGCGGAATAAAATGTGTTTTTCTTACCCACGTTTACCTCTTAACCGAATAAGTTATCGAAAGTTATCTTGTTTTTCTTTGGATATCCTCATTTCGGACTTTATCTTTTAAAATCCATGCCACGTTGGGTGACCTTTATTTTATGTGTAATATCTGTTGTTATATTCCACGTCTCTGCGACATAAGTTAGTACTGGAATGATGCATTGGTTATACGCATTATTCTGAAGACATTGCGGAATTTTGCTTTTAAAATGTATTTAAATATTACAATTGCTGCCCATCCCAATTACATACGCCTGTCGCCCTAAATTTGGACTTTCTGTATTATTACGTTTTTACACGTGTTTTTGTCGTTCTTTTTATGTAATAAACTGTCAACAATATGTCTTATTTGCCAAGTATGACTTACGAGTAAGCGTCAATTCTGCATTACATAAATTAATTTGCAAAAATATACATTAATTTAATTTAATTTAATTAAATGAAGCAATTAATGAAGCAAGTAATTAACCAATTAACAAGCTGAGGCAGTCAAACTGCACGCTATTTTCACCATAAATCTCTAAACAGCTGGCTAACTTGAACTTGTTCATTGGGACAAGATAGCAGTGATTTACACGATCTTCACTATAAAGTTTAGTATCAATACAGCGTTAGACACAAATTTTCACTTGTTTCACTATTTGATGGCAGCGCTTTTTTTAAAATTATAAATCGGTTTTCAGATCATTATTAAAACAGCTTCTTCAAAGAATATTTATTTAAGGCTCTGCAAGCAACTTGCCAAAACATTTGTTTGGAGCATCTTGATGTACGGCTGTGAGACATGGTGCTTATCTGAAAGTGATAAAAAAAGACTAAAGGCCTTTGAGATGTGGTCATGCAGAAGAATTCTCGGAATTTCTTGGAGAGACCACGTCACGAAAAATAAGGTTCTCAGGATAATAAAGGAAGATAGGCACCTAATAAGAACCATCTCTGAGAGGCAAGCCCAATGGATCGGTCACATCATGCGCCACGATGGTCTTCTTCACGACATTGTGGAGGGAAGGGTTGAGGGTAGAAACTGTAGAAGGCGCCCTAGACGGGAATATTTGCAGCAAGTGTTCGAGGACATGAATTGTAGCTCTTATGCTGAGCTGAAGAGGGTTGCGGAGGACCGAGAGGAATGAAGATCGAGATGCAAGATTCTGTTGCTGCAAACCAATCCACCGGATTGAACTACGAAGAATAAGAAGGAATACAATTGTACACAGAGTCACAGATTTTGTTGAGAATATAATCAATTAAATGAAATAATTAGGAGGTCAAAAAGAAGGGATTTCAATGGCATGTGATGAAAGCACGAACGTCGACAGGACAGTTAAGTTAAGTGTGTTTCTTCGCGCTTACGACATGAATTTCTACGTTTCTTAGGAATCATTAGATAAGGTGTTGATTTTTGGTACCACTTAAGTGTAAGATATTTTTTATTGTGTCCTTAATCTTGTACATACAATACAGTTCGCCGATCTCAAAATTAACCTCCGTAGCAACTGATGGAGCACCGTTGATCTCTGGGGGAAAAATGATTTCGTGGCATTATTACCGAATCAAAAAAGAGGTAACATGCGCACAAATGATAGAAATGTACAATATAATTATTACGTCAAGGAAATTATATAATTTCATTAGATTTCAAAGCATAAATCAGTGACAATTATTTGCATGTCTTTCCGAGTAATTTTGCCGACGGGTATAGATTAATGGTCAAAGCGTTTGCTTTGCAAGCCAAAGCAGGTGGGTTTGATCCCTGACGGAGATTAAAAAAAATGAATTTTAATAGTTTTCTGAGCTCTGAAATGCCCCAGTCGGTGTGAATTTTATCTCTCGCCCGTAAGATGACAGTCGTAGCTAATTAATATAAGTTGGTGATGATATGATGACGTCTTGGGGAAAATGATTTCTTGGAATTATTACCTTACAAAATATTTAATACTTTTCCCTAATTAACAATTCATCATGCATCAATTGCGCATAAAATATAGAAATGGACAACATAATTATTCTGTCAAGAAAATTATTATTTTATGCAATCTGGAATCATAAATCATCGACAATTATCTGATTTACTAAGTAAAATAAATAGTGAATATTCAGTAAAAACGTTCTAAATTAAAGATCGCCCGTGATCTTGCTCCCTCAAAAAAAATCACGCTTGTGACTTAACTTTTGCTTGTTAAAAATAGGTTTATTTAATTTATAAATCCAAAATTACTTGAGAACAAGATAACCAACGGATTTCAGTATAGTATTATTATTCTGAATATTTAATACATTTTTTTATGTAAAGACACACAGGAGAATACCGACAGATGGTGATAGTAATTCTGAAGTCTCATCTGGGGAATTCTATGACGCTTACTATAGTGCATATGTTGCGCTGCATGTGGAGTATTGATCCGCCAACGTCATAGACTACAGCCGAGATTCACGTACCATCCTTATTACTACAGGAATTAACTATGAATGGGTGGTCTTCACGGGACGATTTTCGTCTACCACCAATTTTAATAAATAGGCTATGACTGGCATTTTACGGGTGAGGGTTCAAATTTACACAAACCGGGGGTATTTTAGAGCACAGAAATCGATTCGTTTTTTTATTTTTATATCTCCATCGGGGATCGATCCCACGACCTTTGGCTTGCAAAGCAAACGCTTTGACCATTGAGCTATACCCACCGGCACTGAATGACGCCCAAGAATAGTAAAACGTGGTGTCTACAGATTCCACCTTGCTTTAATGACAATTTTAGTGTAGCACTGTAAGGACGCTGGATGTAGAAGGTCAGGTGACTCCTTGTAACGGAAGTCAGTAAATACCTAGTAATTAGTAGGTGAAAAATATGCTTTTTAATCGACATCAAGTCGATGCGTTAAATTGCAGTCCGCTTGGATAACAGGATATTGGTTAAATTTAACCAGAAAGATTTTTATCAAGCAAGCACGACCGGTTTAGTATTAATATTTAAATTAAATATATTAAAATAATTAAACTGTCATTCTCTAGTATATTTTGGACAGAAATTGTTAAATAAAATATGTAACTTATTGTGAAAAATGAAAAGCAATTTTTCTATGTTTTTATTTCATATAATATGTATTTATTCTGTAACATTGAAACATTTTTCTAATGGATTTAACATTTTCATATATATTTTCACAATAGCACAATAAAATACATATTTGGCTAATTAATAATAGCTAATTAATTTCAAAGCTGATCTTAGAACATTTGTATTTTGTTTAATTTTAATATTTTTTTTTCAATACAAGCGAAGCATACAGTAATTTAATGTCAAATTATACAGAAGGATACGTGGCTATAGGAATTTATTTTCTTTATTTTACTTTCATAGATGCTAAGAAAACCAAGAAAATTAGCTGATGTCCCAATGCTTTTTTTCTGGTGTTCAAATACATAGAAAGCTCTGTTTTAATACTATACATAAAACTTTTCAATTGAAACCGAAAATAAAACAATTAACTTAAGATATTAAATAAGGCAAGTATTTTTTTGGCATAATTTTATTCAATTAATGGGCAGTTATTATTTAGCAAAAATGGCAGTAGAAAAATAACAAATTGACAGAAAATTATTTAATGAATGGTAATTAATAATAGGTTAGCTTAGGTGAGGTTAGGTTTCCATTTTATGGATTATATTTATTCATTCATTTTACATTTATTTTTAATAATACTGAATATATAACTGACATTTTAATTTTATAACAAACCACATGCATAATTTATTTAGTCAACTGCCGATTAATTTTATTAACTGCCAATTGATTCAACTAACAGCTAAGATCTTGAATCAGTTACTGGACAAAGAAATACAGGCCTTAAAATAATAACTTAGTATATTTATATTGATCGTTTTTTTCAAAGATTCTTGCTTCTACACAGGTGTTCTGTAACTTTGTAATAATTATCTTACTAAAATTGGCTTACAATAGTGAAAAATAAGCAAAACACTTGTTCTTCTAACAATGGATAATTTTTAAATTCTTGAATAATTTGAACTCTTAACTGAAAAATGTTACTTCACTGTGAGTATTTTTTGCGAAAAAAAAGAGCGTAAATGCCAAAAAATGTATTTACTATCACTTACGTAGTTTTTATTTTATTTTCGGTGTTCAAAAAAACATAGTCATATTGATTCATATTTATGAATATTATGAAATAATTACTTAATAAGAAACTCATGAATAAATGACAAAATTATGACAAGTAATTTTAGTTAATATAAATAAAAAAGTGTATATGTAACAGTTTTATTTGTAACACAACATGCTTGTATTGCGTTTCACAGAACTGAAATATTTTTTTGTTCTATGATATTTCTAAGATGTTTTAACATAACATTCATTGACATATTTAAAAACATTAAATAAATCATTACAATTGAACAGTTAAAGTACGTATATTAAAATTAACAACAAAGCTCTACATGTGTTATTACTTAACAATCATTAAAATAAGTCTAACAGGCGCACATTTTTTTAACTAGTTCAAATCTAACTCAAGCTTTAACTATATTTAAAATTTTTAATTTGATTCAAACAATTTATATCTATATGCAATATTTTAATAATTAATTAATGATTATACGTGTTTCATTCCAACACATTATTTATTCAAAAATCATAGTTTTTTTTTTTCAAATTCCATTTGTGTTGCTTAAAATTTTTATGATAAGCAATTTAAAGCATTTAAGTTACAACAGATATTCTAGTTTTAATAGACTAAAAATTATTGATTAAGAAAGATCATTTTATCATACAATTAAGGGGAAATTTTGACTGTAACATATTAATTTCAAACAATATTTCAGTAGGAATGGCTTAGTAAGAACAAGGAGTTATAAGCTTAAACTACAGTGAAAATAATATATATATTCATATAAATTATCCCTTTAATACTTAATTAAGATCTGTTCTTTCACATTACTCGTAGTTAAGAAATTTTTCTGATAAAAATTTGTTTGTCTTTTTAAAGATGGATAGACGCTGTATGTATATAATTTATCCACCAAAAATATTAAGTTTTATGTTGTGAATGGGTGGTAGTTCTTGGATGACTTTCGTTTTTACCATTTTCGAGTAAAAGGCTATGACAGTAAGCGTTATGAGTGAGGGATCACACACCAAGCAGACATATAAATAAATATAGTTGAATTTATTAATCATTTTCATTTTGGGCTTCGTTAGGATCAAACCCACGATTTTTCGCATAGTAAGCGAGCACTTTACCTTTACGCAAACTACTCGTAATCATTATTGCATAAAAAATTCAAACACTAATGATCTCTTATAGTCGTTACTTGCTCTTACAATAGTCTCGGTTGTAAATGTTTTCTTTAAGTTTAAAGTTCTTTAGTGCCTTAACGGTTTATTGATGAATTATCTTAATATCCAAAAGATGAGTTTTTTGTATTTCCATTTTTTTGAAAATGATTTTTTCTAAACGTGCAAGTTTGTAGTTTATTAGAGATTTCGTAAACTGAAAAAATGAATAGGTAACTCTTTTTCTATTTTATCAATGAATTTTTTATATTAAGGGATTTAACCTAATATTATCATAATCACTGAAAATATTACTATAATTTATGATTCGTAAGTTTTAAGTATAAACTATACTTTTCTTTAATGCTGTGTATTTCAATATGGTAAAAAAAAAAACAATTTTTCAAACGGCGATCCTTCTACTGAACAATGCAACATACATTACCACGTCATAGACACTAGAATTTTCATTTCCATGGTAAGACTATCCTACAACATCACATTACATAGATACCATAAGCTACATTTGGACAAGAAATACTGCGTGGGCTTATTCACCAAAGAAACGAGTGAATCTAGAACTACTTGAAGATCTAAAAGTTCTAATAACTTCTACTGATTATACTAACGTTATTATTGTACGAATGTTACAAAACATTAGTGACTTTATCATACGAGTATTACCGAATTTTACTAGAGTAATTTTGCATAATATATTATATTATTTAACCGCTTAAAATAAATATTGCATTTTTTTTTTCTCTATCATAAAAAATAAAAACAAGTGATGGATTGAGAAAGGCTACGAGTTAGTCGAAACTGCATTATCCTAATAGAGGACTTATCTTACGTGACCCGTGTATAAACAAGGTAAGTAAATAAATATTTATAATTTAAAATGGATCTCAAAGTTGAAAGAAGAAAGCATTGAAAAAAAAATGTAAGTAATATTCAATTTCACATTTCCTGATTGGAAGCATATAACATCTTTAAGAGAAAATATCTTCTTCTTCGTAGTATCAATCCGGTGGATTGGTTTGCAGCAACAGAATCTTGCATCTCGATCTCCATTCCTCTTGGTCCTCCGCAACCCTTTTCAGCTCACCATAAGCGCTACAATTCATGTCCTCGAATACTTGCTGTAAATACTCCCGTCTAGGGCGCCCTCTACAGAAAATATCTACTTATATATATATATGTAACAATTGTATTTAAAGTATTAAAGAAAGCGATGTATTAACTAATCAATTTAAAAAATCACTTTTAATTAGGTCTATGTTTTGATCATATGACCACAACTATTTGAAATTATACAGTTTATTTAATGTTTTTAGCATTCATTTTGAGATCCATTATAAAAATAAAAATAAATCTTTATTTACCTTGCTTTTACATGGATCAATTAAACAATATGACCTCTGTTTAGGAGACTGCATTTTAGACTAACACATTGTCTTCCTCAATCCGTCACTGTCAAGAGACAACTGAGCTGCATGTTCTTTCGTTTTCATGGTCGAACACATTTATGTAGGAGAGGAAGTGGGGTGTGCCTTTCAGGGAATAATAAGAGAGGCAGACAGATAGTGGTTCAAGGATGAAGATGAGAATGATTTACACTCTTTTCAGCTATTTTTTCAGCTGAAATTATCTATGCCCATTGTACGATATTTAAATCACTCCAGTAAAATTCATGCTTTTGAAATAATTCTAACACCGCCACACAACCGTTATATATATATATTACTAAATATACTGCAATAACAATACACTATTACTTTCTAGAAAGTTACGTTATTACATATCATTTTTCCCACATTTCTAAAATAAATAAATTTTACAAAATCCATCTTTCTATAGTTGAATTTATATACACAATAGTATTTTGTGAAATGTTTTTTTTTTTATTAATTGGGAACTAATTGTTTTGTCATTAATTAATAGGAATTAATAATTTATCAAATCGTCAGCAATATATACATAAAAAGGCAAGTAAAAATAATAAATTGTCAGTTGAAAGATAATAAATTGGCAGTAAATAATTAATGATTCGACATTAATAATAGGTAAGGTTCTCATTTTTTGTGCTATGAGTAATTATGCATTCATTTTACATTAATCACTAGTATTGAATATATAACTGCCATTTTAGTTATATTACTCACTATATTCACAATGACGCAGTGGATACTGCCAATTTATTTAATCAACTGCCGATTGATTTAATTTACAAATCAAATATTGAATAAATTACTGTACAAATAAATACATGCCATTATGGGTTTATTTATATTTGATATCCATCGACTTTAATAAAAACAAGAAAACATATATATGTTTAAATTACAAAAAAAGTTTGCAATACATAACCAACAGTTACATAATAACATAAAAACATACAAATTCACAGCAAACATCATCTTATATAAAATCTATTCTCAATAAAATAAATTCTCAATACATTATTATTTTTATTCAATTTATTGACGAGAAAAATGTTGTATAAGGTGATTTTTACTGTGAATTTGTATACGTGTATCAATTGTTGAATATAAGTATGATATTTATATATTAGAGAATTAAAAAATATTGTAAAAATCCACCAAAAACAATTTAAGTAATACATAACATATTTTATAGTTTCTAAGTGTTTATATCGATTTATAACGATACAACCATTAGATATAATATACCTATTATTTGTAAAAAATAATTTTAATGTTATTATCATGTAAGTTTATATGAAACTCACTGCTTGACACAGTACCGGCTTTAGACGCCGCGGCGCCTTAGGGTATTTTTTTTCAAGCACCCCATATTGTTTGTATTTTAAAAAATCTAAGAAAGATTGGTTGATCTTGGCGCCTCTAGTTTATTTGGCGCCCTGGGCCAATGATCCACTTTGCCACCTCCTAAAACCGGCACTGGTTTGACATAGGTAAATCGTTCATTTTATTGATTTTCATGTATTGTAAAATAATTATACCAGCTTAAACTAAACTAGCAACAATTTTCTGTCTTAATAAATCAAATAACATTTTATAATTTAAACAAAATGTATTCTTATACATAATATATACGAGTAACTTTCGAATATTTTTTATTAAATAAAATAATAATTATAGGACACATTTCTTTAAATATAAATATTGATGTAAAGTCTACAAAATTACTTTTTTAAAACAAATATTTAACTTTATACATTGTATATATATCAAAAGATTATAAAGGGATTTTTTCTGCAAGATTTTTAATTAACCATTTTTTATATAAATAGCTTAAATATGAACTAATCCTATAATGGCTCATCAATAAATATCAAAATAATCATTTATATGCATAAAAACTATAAATTTTTACATATATAAATATTTAAATCATAACATTCCTATAATAAATATATATTTTTCTAACATTTTCCTTAATTCTATCGATATGTTTTGATATCCTTGATCTTTGATATGCATTTTATTTGATATGTTTATATATAGTATTTATACTAACTTAGGATTATATAAATCCTTCAATGATATGTAGACAGAGAGTATCAATTTAATTATGTACTATATATAATAAATATTTCAACATACTTTTTGAATTTGATTTTGAAACTGTAAACAATATCATGGAAATTAAATTAAAAAATTACAAATGTAAAAAAATAAAAAATAAATGAGCTTACTAAAAGTGACCATCTACCGCCCACTTCATTCTTTATAGATCAGAATTTGTCAATAATATAAACTCTTAAATAAATAAAATATATATGGTCAGTAAATATTTAAGAAATATTCAGTAATAAATACATTAAAAATGTCTGTAAAAATAATAAATTGGCATTAGAAATATATAAATTGGCTGAAGAAAAATAATATATAAGCTGTAAATAATTAATGAATGGTAATCAAAAAGTAAGGTTAGGTTTCCATCACTACCTGTCAAGCTAAAACTTGTTTTTTTTTATAAAATTATCATTTAATTTTAATATCGACCATTCTAAACTGATCACAGTATTTTATATATGAATGGAATTTAAATTTAATAACTGACCACATTCTTACTGTAAGTGGAAACTGCCAATTTATTTAATCTGCTGCCAGTTTATTTAATTGACTGCTAATTAATTTAATTTACTGCAAAACTTTGAATAAATACAGGCCTCTTAAAATTTAACTAGGTTTTCAATTCAAGACTCATATATTCAGCACAATATATTTATAAGTAATTCAACTATGTTTTTTTTTTTGTGATTTTGTAAATAAACCATTTTAATTAATATATAGGCAATTTATATTTAGGCCAATAAACATTTATAACAATATAATTTTGATATGTATGCATAGACATTGAATATTATTATTTTATTATGTAACATTTCTAAGCAAATATTCTAATAAATCAGGTAAGTAAGATTTTTGAAATCTTGTGACATTTTAAAAAAATGTAAACATTAATAAATTTACAACACACAATAAATTCTAAATACCATATGATAACAATAAATATTTTCAAAATAATTCCTAAATATTTAATTCTATTAAATTATGCAAAAGCATTTTATTACATGAATTAATCACAAAAGTTTGATATGTTTTTATAACATTTTTTCACTAATTATAATGATATGTTTTGAATATATTCAAATTACTAATAAATATGATTTGGTAAATCATGTTTTTATATAATAATAATATTTTCAAACAATTGAAATTAAATATGGAGTAATATATTAAATTTATTCGGCCTTTTTGGACGTATACCCCAATATATAAATATATATAATATATATGTATTTTTTTTGTCAGTGTGTGACTAAATATATTTTACTTAATCACCGTACATACTCATATGTACTCGTAAGTGTATAGATGCTTGTATCAGAACGTACCAATAAACCACGAAAAATAAATTCATAGATAAATTTAAAAAATTATTTCACATACGTAATAACATTAATTATGATAATTTTAAATATTTGTACGCGCTGAGTTTTTTTAATTTTTTACAAGAGACCGAAAGTCTCTATCTGTTTTAGTTTCGGAGATTTTAAGGTCACAATATCTTAATGAAAATATTTTACGTTGAATTTTCACGAATTCAAATACATAAAACAATGATAACAGAAATCACGTGCGTGACACTGGCATCAAACCTCTGATCCAACGCGAACAAAAAGTCCTGAAAATACTCAACTCAATATTAAATGATTATTATTACCATATCATTAAAAAAATATATATCGATACGCAGAGGTATATACATTGTAAACATGTCTTGTTAAAAGATTAAATCTTTTCTTTTTGTTTTTTTTTTTTCAGTTGTGTTCAATTGTTTCTTAATGCCATGTAAACATGGCATTGGATAACACTCGTCACACTTTTGCTTAAAAGCAGAAGTGTGACGCTAACCTTGCTCGAGACTGGTCAGAATCAAGTGAATTCCTCTTTGGATCACTCTTTCAGGCTGTGGAATAGTCTTAAAGGTTTTCACTATCGCATGTTATGTAAATAAGAGTAACCTCTAGTACTACAGCCACTTTCAAATTTACGTAAATTATCAATATACATTTAATTTTTTTTATTTTTAAGATTTATAGAGAATAATCATTTCAAGGTACGCCATGAAACAACTGAAAATGTCACCTTTGCATATATATTCAAATAGTAACACGTGTTTTACAAAAAAAACAAGGTCCAAAAAGTTATTTTTCAATTAATCGAAATTGTTTTTATAACACTTAATATTTAAGTCACATTTTTTATCGGCAAGAACTGTTTCATTAAGATCGTTTACCGATTGACTAACGTCAATAAGTCATGTATTTTTTAGGTTTTGTCTAGACTCGTTTAAATTAAAGATTCAAAACTAATTGTTTGTAATAATTTAAAAGTAACTATAAAAATAGTTGCTAAACGGTTCATGGAATAAATATGTTAATTTTAATGAAACATATTATTTTATATAATCATAAATAAAGATATTACAGTTCAAATCTGAGAAATCGTAAGTATATTTAACCTTAGGTATTGTGACCTCTGGGTTTAGCCGTGTGTGGCAAATTTTTTCGATCTAATATTTCGACCACCATTGCAGGGGTCTCACTCCTAACATGCCCGAAAGCATGCACGCCTAGTAAGGGAAGCCATTGAAATAAAAAACATCAACAGGGATGACGATACGATTTTCAAAACAGCATGGCTTCCACCTCTAGCACATACTCAAAAACCTACACAAACAAGCAAGGACAACCACAGTCACACATAAGGTTCAAAGAGGTATGCTCCTTAGAACATACTCATCATGACGTTCGTGGAGGTTCGTTAGGCTGACAGCTGAACTACCTCAAGACATTAACTTATCACTAAGTTGTCAACCCTGTATAAGACCCCTGCAATGGCGGTCAAAATATTACATTGAAACAATTTGACAGAAAAAAAACAATATTCTCGTATATTATTTTGCTCTTCACCCATAGTTGAACAATAAATTTATGATTTTTATAAATTAGTAAATTAATAATTTTAAAACATTTCTTTATGAAATATATAAACAATCTAAACAATAACATAATATTATATAATAAGACATAATATTCTACGTATAGATGTATACTGATAGGCATATTTTTGATATGTTTTGATTTATCATTTCTTATGATTTGTATAATATTAATATTAGATAATCCGTGATATAGTTCATATAACTTTAAAAATCGTGTTTACGTAATACGTTATTTAAATATACATTAATTGATGATATGTATCATTAATAATGAATTTATTAACACGTATCATAATATATCATCATAGACATATGTCAATACATTGATATATTATTAATACATGTCATATGACGTAAATGTCTAATGAATGAATATTCACCATATGGCAATAACACGTATATTTCAAAAATTTATGAAACACACATAAATTTAATCATTACGAAATATTTAAAATAAAATTTATTTCACTCCTGACAAAGTTCTCACGCATTAAAACATTTTAAGAAATCCACACTGTTTGATCCAAAATTGGAAAATATGGTATTATTAAACAACCGCTACCAGGGATTTTTATGGTGGAGATGAATTCAGTATTTCCTAGTTAAGGACATTATGTTCAAATTATAACACATATCGTTACATATATATAATAGATATATTTATACAAAATAATAGATTCAATTTCAATGTTGTTTAAAAAAAAATTAAAATGTGAGTATACAGTGTTTTTCTTTCTTATTGACAATTTGAAGAAATAATTGCATACAGTAGAACGTCGATATTGATTGTTTTAACATTTTATATGTATAATTTAAGCCAAATGATTAGGTCATAGGATAAAAAATTACATACAATTAGTCTGTCATTTTCGTGAAGTATTTTTTTTACTGAAAATACACGATGTTATCGGTTAATGTCACTCTAAGATTTCCTTTCAAATAGTTAATAGTAGTGACGTGATATTTTATACATATTTTTAAAGGCTTGAATATGTCATTTTAAGTTTTTTTACAATATTATACATTTTGTCTAAGAATGCTAGAGTCTTGTACCGTAGAGCAAATCAAAGATAACGCCTTGTTTTATGCAATACGATTTACCTTTCCTTTTTAATTCCACTTATTGTTTGATACATAATTCATGATTTTAGATAGCAGGTCCCATATTTCTACATTTTCCCATATTTAGGCGTGTTCCTTTAAATATAAATTTAGAATTTCCCATACTTTTGCAAATTTTCATTGCTTAACAATCTTAGATATTTTTTAATACTTCAAAATAATATTACTTTGTCAACCTTTAAAAAAAATGATTTTGAATACTTCAAAAATCACTATAAGCACTCGAAATGGTACTTTCAAATCATAACAATTAGTATATAGTACATAAACAATAGTCACATTCTTCCTATTGTTTTTGGCAACTAAATTTTTGTCAGTATTTACTTCAATTAATGGGTAGTAATTATTTAGTAAATGGTCAATTAATAACTTAAAAGTTCAGTAAATAATAATCATTGGTAGTATAAGAATATCAATCGGCAGAAAATAAATAATTAATTAATGGTAATAATTAATACGTTAGGTTAGGTTAGGTTAGGTTTCCATTTCATTAGTTAATTATACATTCATCTTACATAATTTTTTACCAATATCGAATAAATTACTGTCATTTTAATTTTATAACTGACCACATTCATATTTACTCAGTAAATATTGCCAATTTATTTATTCTACTGCTGATTAATTTTATTTAATGCCAATTGATTTAACTTACTGACAAAACATGTAATTGGTTACTGAACAAAGAAGGAAAGGCCATTGTTCTTTTGCAATTTATGATCGATATCATTCATAAAAAAATTACGTAATCCTTGTAAATCTTCCGTATTAATTTTATAATATGTATATAGTTGTGATTATAAAGGCTTTATTTTGATATGTACGTGTATAGTTATCAGCAATTTGATATATATATATATATTTATATCATAAATTATTTTAGTTTTTTTTTAATACTGCTATAATGAATAAGGGAATCGTTTAATACTCAATTTTTCACACAAAAGATAAGCCCAAAATCCAGGAATTGTTTTTATATGTAGAAATATCTTTGTAAATATTTTAAGCAGTTCATTTTTTAATAACTTCGATCGCATGATGATTACTTTCCATTGAAACAGCCGAATATACGAATAGGAACAAATTGCCTTTTAATTCAAATTTTACATAAAAATGTATTACCTCTTGTCAATTAAACGACATTTTTTTAAAAAACTCTTTTCTTTCAATCATACAAATATTTACGTCATATTTAAAAATTCTCTTTGTGCAAATAAAAAAATGCGTTAATGTGCGTTATTCGTTCATCTTTAGAAAATCAGAACAATCATCAAATACAGCATAATATCTTCAACGAAATTTATGTACACATCAGATATTTTCGCTATAAATTATAAAATTGGAATCATTATCAGTTTATCGACGTTCTACTGTATTGCTTTTATCTGTGTTAAGTCAAATTGTGTGTTTTCAAAGTGGCTAATGGACTTATTCCTTCTTGTTGTCGTCGAACAGCGCCCTCATCATGTCCAGGGACTCCTGAAGAGAAACCGCAAACTTCCCAGTGTCTGTTTCTTCCGAGGAATGGAAGGATGATAAGCAGAATATGATGGAATCTGGCTGAGGGTTGTAACTTGCTCCATAACCGTCAGGAACCACTGGACCATAACCCATGAAGCAGTCAGCTGCGCAAGCCACCTGGAATTTTACATAGAAAAGTTGTATAGAAAATCTTTAGTTCCAAAATATGTAATGCATAAACAGTGTTAAATTTTGGTTTTTGTATAAATGGATGAGAGTCACACAGGAGCTGCATAAGCGGCATTTCGAGATTCACGCAGCTTTTTGACAGGGCTTATCAAGTCATTGAAGATAAGCATGCGTGGAAAAACACTCAGATCAGCCAGAGCAAGTACCCTGCAGTTGACGAGAAGTAGTCCTAGCACGGTCAACGGCAAGCGTGCTTTCAGTATTAAGGCACCAACGCCCTGGAACTCGCTTCTAGAATGTGTAAAAACAGGAGACATTCTGCGGAGGCAGACTCAAGACTTACCTATTTACCTATAAAGGTAAAGAAAAGTTTTTGGAATGACCATTTGGTGTTGTATAAATCTTGATACAATTATTATTATAAGAGATGGTTTATGAAGCATTTGTAAATCGTTAGGTATTACCATTGAATTGTGATGGCTTAACTCACCTGGCTGGTAGATAGCTTAAACCTGGTGGCTGTTTTATAGCTGTCATCGTTGAATAGGTCTGGTAATTTGCCGTTGAAGGTCTCCCTGGCCATCTCTCTTAGCCCCAGAAGATGGTTGTCGATGCCCTGGCCGAGAATGTTCTGCACCATGGTATCAGTCTGCTTCTTCACGGCCAGCTCAAACAATTCCATCTTCTTTTGCTCCTGTAGTAGCAGAATATCAGATTTATTGAATAATTATTCCGATATAGAAAAAAACCATCTTACAAACTATTGAGATAAATTAATCCTCTATGAACACTCTTATTACAAATGTGCTGTGAGTACGATAGTATTGGTGTAATTGCAATTGTATAATATATTTATCAGATTTTTGAAGAGATTAAGGTCTATGCTTATATCTAATAACAAGGTATAAAAAATGATCAGTGAACCGATATTAATGTTTGGTCGATGAATAGTGCTTAAAGGTAAAGCATTTACTTAAAATACTTAAAGTAGTAAGTTCGATATCCAACGGAGATTAAAAATAAAAAATATTTATAATCCTCTGCATTTAGCGTGAATCTGATCTTTCACCCATAAACTAATATAAATGAAAATAGTGCCACGAATACTATCCATAGTGGGTATACAGAAAAATGAATGATGCGGGGTGTAGTCTAGTACCTTGGCAGATCAGCACTTCACGTGCAGCACTTGGCCATACTATAAGCAAGTCTCATTAAATCCACAGATGAGATTTCTTCATTATCGTCAGTCGTAATTCTATTTTATGCATCTCTGTTTCTTCAGTCTTTTATGACTTACCGAGTAAAGGCTGAACTGTACTCTTCTAGCAGGAGGTTGATCTTTATCTGCGCACATGGCTTCTGCCCATCGTTGTGCTTCCATACTGGCTGATCTGATGTTATCAACGCGACCCTGGACGTATCTGCGAAGAGACGCTGACTCGTAGGTGGACACAAGATGACTATACATACTGAAAATACATTAAAAGTTATTAATAGTTAATTAGACTAAACATTCATCATTTTAATCGTTGATGATTCGCTTCCCAATTAGACTAAAAAGTCACATATTTTCGCGATAAGAATTTATTAACTGTCGTAGTCGTCGTCTCATACAATGTTAGTTTTGCTTTCCTCCAAGCTTTGTTGATTATTTGTACTCGAATGTAATTCCTGATGGCTTTTCAGGAGTGCAGAGCCTGGGGGCTTGAAATAAGGCAGCTATATTTTATACTATCTAGAAGCATCTAAAGTACATGTACTACCTTTAGGTTTATGTTTGTTTTTGTATGGATTAAATAGAACGGATGAATACTGTGGTAGTTTCCTCACACTGTCATTTCCTACCAAATTAAACCGTTTGTACCGTAACAGTCTCAAAGATCATAAACTTTTCAGAGAATGTTTTAATAATCTCCTTTATTCGGTATTAATTTTGAGCTCCCATAGAGTATATCTGCTTTCTGTAAAGTTTCTGTCAAAAGATAGCGGTGGCTTGATGCTCCAAATTTAGAGCCCATATGGAAAAGATAGAGAGAAAGAATGAAGGAAAATGTATTAATTCCAACAATTTTTTGATGCGCATTTCAGATAAAATAACTTCTTAGGTTTTCACGGCCAGATTTGATATTGTGTCTTTTGGGCTTAGCCGTGTGTGAAGAATTTCTTCTTACCAATATTTCGACCGCCATTGCAGGGGTCTTCTTCAGGATTGATGACTTAGTTGTGAATTGGTGTCAGGAGGTAGTTTAGTCGTCAGCCTAACGTACCTCCACGACCGTCATTATCTCCATGGCAACTACATACTCAATTTTCATTGGTCCAGAGAATTGTGTACGGTGGGTATGTTCTAAGAAGCGTACCTCCACGAACGTCATATTGGAGAATCGTTGCATTTCAGATTGTTCACATTTAGTCCTTAGCTATAGTGAAAATTGCAAGTGTCATTGAATTCACAAACGAAATTTCTACGTTTATGTTGTGTTATAGCATTTTTGTATTTTCGATATTTGGATTTTCAGAATATAATATTTTCCTTTTCTATTTCCGAATTGTACGTATACAATACGATATGAGAATAGTAATATTATCATACGCCAACGAACCATTCGTACTTTCCAATTAAATTTAATTTTTGATAACTGAAATAACAAGAAAAAATCTTTCCATTTTTTCTAACTTTATTTAATATAGATTAGTGCCTTATATTATTTCAGCAGTACGAGAAAGTAATTTGGAAAAGTATTGTAAGTGTCACGAAGAAAAGTTTGGTGAAATTGTTATTAAATTCAAAGGGAAAACAAAAATGCGCGAAGAAAAAAATCTGATCACGTTTTTGTAACGAGTATTTAAAGTAAAATATTACTTTCTAAGGAACTTTGTGTCGTGCAGTTATTTTAAGTATTACTATTGTAAGGTAGTGATTAAAAACCATTGGGAAAAATGTATAATCTGTGGCTCGTTGTATAAGCATGATATAACCCTTGCTGACTGGTACCGAAAACCTCGATATACAATCTTTCGTCTCTTATTTTCTGTTCGCTTGTCGAACATGTATGTGTCGCCATATTGGCATTTTGGACAAATCCGGCCACGGGTGTGACGTTAGTTATATAGATCGCCACTTGGCGTTAGTTATATAGATCGCCACGGCGCTGGGATCACCCATTACGAAGGCGTTCAATTGTGTGCCGACGGTCAAGAAGGTCGCATTATGGACGGCCCGGTATGTTATTCCGCTTGGGCCAGAAGCTTGTAAAGTTATCGCAATATATATGTGCTTCTGAAAAAGTTTTTATGTTGTTAATCTGCTCCTCATCTTGCCACCACGCGACTGAATAACTACCTTTTAACCTCTCCTCCCCGGTGATGTCTATCGACTACACATTGCTTGTAATAACTTAAATATCTCTGTAAATATAATACACACAGGGTTCAGATTTTAGATATTCCTTCTTAATACATTTACGTATTGAAAACAAAAATATTTATAATAATAGGCACTCATCGGGAGCAGGAAATATTTTTCTAAAATCCGGAATAAATTCACCACTACACTCAAGACGCGTCAACTGTCATGTATTCATTCGACCTGTCGGAAGCGTGTGCAAAAATAAAATTAAAAAATACCCAGATGCGTCGGCATCTATACTCTTCACTCTCGCTGACGTACTAATATGAGTGAGCGAGACGGGAAACCTCAGTTGGTCGGCTAGTTCGAAATAATTTCGATGCGCGTCGGCTCAACGATATGTCGACAGGCTAAGTAGTGTTAGTAGCTCTCGGAAATTCACGTGCCAAGGTGCGTCTGGCCGTTTGAGGTCTTCGTCTGATGTTTTTCATGTTTTTAACTATTAAATGTCAATTATTACTGCTCATTGACATCAACTATTATAAAATTAAGCGATATCTTTGAATATTTTCATTTTTTCGAATTTCTACTCATTTTATTCACTTTAAATCAGAATGTGTAACGAGTACACACCATCGGAACGCGTGGAAGTTTTTAACATAGTAAGGCGAGGGTTAAATAGAGGAGAAAGTTAAAGTATACTGATGTATACTTGTATACAATTGTTTGAATTTTAGGGGTGTGCGTTGGGAACTAATGAAGCCTTAATTGAGGCTGAAACTGCGGTCTTCCACTAATTTATTAAACAGTGCTCATTGTGATACCTTTTAAAAAATATACAACATATTTATCTACGAATCTTTAGTATGGAAATAGATTCGAATGCTTAAAATATATTAATCACATGATTAGATGTAATTATATATTTATTATTTGTTAAATATTTGATTAGTTTTTTATCTTATATTTTATGGGTTGGCAATAACTGATACGAACCGAACTTAAAACGGTAAGGCATTATGCTAAGGTCGGATATTATTACCGCAAAACACGCGATCGTTTCCATACAAAAAAAACCAAGCCGGGGTGGCTGAAATGTATGAAAATCGTTGCTTTTTATAGATGAAAATCAGAGATAAGAACAGTAAAATTTTCGCCGCATAAGCACCGCTTGGTAAAAGCCCTTTGGATTTTCCGATGACACCGTTTGATAATAGTGAAAGGGAATGAGCTTTAAAAATATTATTTTTAATTTCTTGTATATTGTTTATACATAGATATTTTTTGTCTTAAATACAATATTGTATGAAGTTTATTTTAATATGATCGATAGAGGTGACTTTTAAGTAATATGGTTTGGATACGATTTTTAAGTCGTTTTTGAATTAATAAAATATTTTCATATCATTTATATATATTGGATATCTGCCCAAGGGCTAAAGGTAAATATGAATAAGTTAAGTTTAATTATTGTTTACAAACCTATAGTATGTAAGTTGCAGGGCTAGTTGAATGAAGGCATCTGGGCTGACGCGGCAAGATTTGATGAAGTCCTTGCCATAGCTCTTGTAGCGGTAAACATACAGGTCCAATTCCTCCACAAGTCTAAAAACAAAGAAAATAATTATTAGTTCAGAAATATACGAGTTGTATTGGGAACACAGGGAATAAAACCTCAAAGAGAGTAGCATCATAATTCTGTCACATTACTCCAATACATAAATCCCGTCTGTATTGGTTGAGAGTTCCGGCTTGAATCTATTACAAACTGTGCCTCTTAGCTTATAAGGCACTCAACGGAACTGCACCGGGCTATTTGACAAAACTGATCAAGCCTTCTGAGATAAGCGCGCGTGGAGAGACACTCAGATCAGCCAGAGCAAAGAGAAGCACCCTGCAGCTGACGGGAGGTAGTCCTAGTACGGTCTTTGGCAATCGTGCTTTCAGCTACGTGGCACCAATGGCCTGAAACTCTCTACCGGAAAGCATAAGAAAACTTAAAGCGGGGGCATCCTTCAGAAGCAGACTCAAGACCCACCTTTTTACTCAGCGAGAGGCAAAGAAGCGCTTTTGGAATGACCATTCGGTTATTAAAAAGCGCTATACAAATTCTGATATAATAATAATAATGAACTGTTTAGACCTAAGAGGCGACTCACTCCGATCATGTTTGTCATTTGAGAAAGAGATGGATATGTAGTTAGAAATGAGTATTTTTGGGAAGCAGGTTGAGAATGAGAGAAAAACCCACACTGGGAGGCTTCTTCAAAACGTTTTGAAATAGAGGCTCCCAGTGGAAGACCATCCATAGGCTTCTCCGACATATTCGGAGGCGAAGCTATGATGGATCTATGTGGTGGGCAGGACCTCATAGATGAGATGGTGGCGGATGTACCGAATTGGCGGTCAACGGCAGCTCTCTAGCTTTCTGAGAAAGCTACTTTGCGTCAGGTGGCAACCGGCAGTAAAAAAAAACCGCCAAAAAAAATAAAAATATGTTGGCTTTACATGTAAGCAATGCTTTACAATCGTTACCAAGATTCTGGTGTCAAAGTTTCTGTTACCTGTCAATGTCTCTTGCAGCATCTTCGATGGCGTGATGTATCCCAGGAGTCAGGTTCCAGTCCAGCCTTTCCGGAGGCGGTAGATGCGCTGGTGCTGCTCTTGGAGAAGGTGGAGCTCGCTCGGCTCTGGCAAGAAGTTGTTCTACAAGCCTGACTACTGCCACACCTTCTGCTGGGGAGTGCTCATAGCAAAGACCGCACATACCGTCGCTGGAGAATATTAGCTGCAGATAAACACCAAAAGTCAAGATGTATTAAAATTTACTTGTCGTGCACTATGAGACTAACTTTTTAGTTATACCAGCAGATGCTAGTGGAGAAATGACCATGATTCACTGTTGCCAGTAGTCACTTTTGCTATTTTTAATATGGCTAGGCTTTGCATGTGAAGTACTGAACCATCAATTTCATTATAGGTATTCTGGTTGTACAGGTAAACCGGTATTCTAACATTATGCCTCTGTACGTGGACTCACTATAAATGGATAGTATTCACAGGATGACTTTCCTCTACCAGCAATATTAACTAATAGGCTTTATATTTTACTGATGACGGGTCAAATTCACACCAACCGGGGATATCTTCGTCGAGGATTAAACCTGCAACCTTTAGGATTGTAAGCAAACGCATTGCAAGCATCATCAGTATGGTGTGATGTGTTGATGAAGTGAAACTACTTGATAGCTGAAATACCATTCAAACGTACTGACATCAGCACGATATAGCCCTTGCTGACTGGTACCGAAAAAACTCTATATAAAATCTTTCGTCTCTTATTTCCGGTCGCTTGTCGTACATGTATGTGTCGTCATTTTTTAATGCCGTTAGGAGGACTAGTTACGTAGATCGCTGGGCGACAGCCCATCACGAGCGCACTCAGTCAAAAGTTAAGTCCCGATCGATCGTAACATGGCGTTACTTTCGCCTCGGAAACCAAGTATTTATCGAAAATATATGTCAATGTGTTTCGGAAAAAGTCTGTGTGTTGTTAATCTGCTCCTCATAATTCCACCACGCGATCCGATAATTATCCCGGCGACGTAAAGTCGTTTCTACAGGAGGATGTTAGTACTTTAACGACTGTCATAGAAACTATTTTGGTTTATCTGTCACTTCAACTTCTAGATTTTGACACTTTATTACATTTTGAAGACCGTATTTAGCAGATTGTTAAATATCTGAGGTTGATTCCATCTATCAAGAACAAAGTACTTTTTTAAGTAAACACATACAGGAGAATACCGACAGATGGTGATAGTAATTCTGAAGTCTCATCTGTGTTATTCTATGACGCATACCATGGTGTACATGGCTAAACGCTGCATGAGGAGTGTTGATTCGCCAACGTCATAGACTATAGCCCGAGATTCACGCATCGTCCTTTATTATTACAGGAATTTACTAGTCGTCTACCACCAATTCTAACTAATAGGATATAACTGGCATTTTACGGATGGTGGATCAAATTCACACCAACCGGGGATATTTTAGAGCTCATAAATCGATTAGAAATCCTTTTTTTTTAAATCTCCGTCGGGGATCTAACCCACGACCTTTGGCTTGCAAAACAAACGATTTTCCCATTGAGCTGTGACCACCGGCGAACTAACGCAGCGCATCATGATTCTGCAAGCCTAGTCCCTGATATACTATATTTAACTGTAATAACTATGTTATTATTGCTTGTTTACCTGAACTGTCTTGTCGAACCATCGGTTGGGTGTGTTGCACGTGCTGCCTCCTCCATGGATCGCGTGGTGCAGCATGGCAGTGTCATCGTGCTGACCTTGAGAAAGCCTCTTTGATATCTGCCCCCTAGCATACCCTGCGGGTAAAGGCTCGTCCAAGCAAACTACGCACAGCGCGCCAGCAATCAGCTCTAAGATGCGACGGTTGGCTTCGTCTAAAAGTGAAGAAAAGTTGAAAAAATTAAATAGAATCCTGTGTTCTGAATAAACCTGTTAGTAATAATAACAGCCATGTACGAGGCAAAATTCAACTTCGTAATAGACGAAAGACAGTGCAATGGTCGCGAGTAAGAAGTCCCCTGAAGCCGCAGTACTGTCGTTAAATCATCAATGCTACGGCAACAAAACTAGACAGTAGTCGGAATTGAGTGGGTTTTCTCTTGAGGCTTCTCTTCTTAAGCATATAATATGATATCAGCTTGATATTGCTTCTTTAGGCTAATGCCTTAAAGCCTCGAAAAACAATCTTTTGTCTCTTATTTATGTTCGCTCGCCTTACATGCATATCTAATAATGTTATTTTTAGTTATATAATAACACACGGTGTTTGCCTACGCCATTTTATTTGTTATGACAGTTGTTTCATTTCATCCTGGTGCCACTGTCATCTTTGATTCGCTTTTCTGGCACGACTGATAACAACGCTAGATGTCAGAGCGCACCGTCAGTTACAGCTCGCTCGCGATCGTTATGGGAACGCCTAATGGCATTCGCCATAACGGGTGGACAAAAAAGCAAGTGTTTGAGAAATAAACGCGAGTTGTGAAACGAAAACAAGCTCTTTGTATTGTTAATCTGCTAGAGTCCTCTCTAAGTTTGATATCAAGTAGTTTAGTGACAAGGCTTTTAACTTTTAACATCAGTACACGGTGTTTATCGTACACAATACATTCATTACCACTACGCTCCGTGTCTTGCAATAGAAGTGGAAGCAAGTTCTGCCTAATGTTATAGATTAACTCACCTTGGCACAGCAATTCTCTAGCGCGAGCGCTGGAGTCTCTTTCGATGGCCGTCAGCAGCCCAACCTTGGGAGGAGCTCGTAGTCCTGGAGCCTCACTCAACACAGCCAGCAGTTGTTCTGTCAGCTCCTGCTCATTCAGGCGACCACGATCTGCTGCTTTGACAGCCACGCAGTAAAACTGGCAAGATAAAATAAAACACATTCAAGTAAAGCTGATCTCTCAGTGACAATACCATTTTAAACGAACTATTTTTTTTTCTGATCAAGTTAAGCTTTCGCTATTACTTAAGCATGAATAGTATTTGGTTGGGGGGCTGTTTAGAGGATACGCGGCTTTAGTTGTTATTAGTCGCTTCTATAGGTTATATATCTTTTACCACTTCATCGTCACATGTTTGTAGACATTACTTTAATATTTTTAACATTATTGGTTAGCTGCAATCCAATGAACTAAAATTTATTCAATACGAGTCCCCTTTTGATACCCAAATTTACAACATGAGTAAGCAGTTCAAAATAATATTAATACATTTGAATGTCATACACTGCACATTCCTCGATACGGTTTTCGGACCTTGATCCCTTCAATCCAAATAGAGTGGCAGATTATTGGGATGGTCAATGCTCCGTATCGATGCGAAAGCATTCCTTATTAATATTAATATTACATAGAAATTCGTACACCGCAAATTCCTCGATACTTGTTGTTTTGGACCTTAATCCCTGACTGTATGAATTGACAGATTCCATCTAAGATGAGAGTTGATTATAACAATTACTTTGGAGGCTTAACACAAATAGTTATGTTTAAAATAATGTTTTGAACAACCTGTCATAAGGCATCTCTGACAGGTGAGTATACTCTTAAGGAAAATCAATACTGATAATCTATTGTCTTACCTGGTTCCTGCAAGCGACGATGATGTGCTCGTCCAAGGAATTGATGGAGTCAGGATGTGGTTGTGGCAGCGTGTTCAGACGATCTTTGCCCACTCCTGGTTCACGACAGGATGTCAGAAGCCGGTAGAACTGAGCCATGCACATGGGTTGCCCTTTCTCGCGTGATGTCGCCTTCTCCACTGGTAACTCACCTCTGAAAATAATCAGTAAAATGAATATCATTGAGTGCTTGAATTAGAAACAAGCTGGGTTTTTTTACGACATAATGCAAGATAATCGAACTGCGTTTACAGGTGCCATTTATGCCACTATGTCACGTGGTAGCGACATATTTCGATAGATGGCCGCTATGAGTATTCGATCGCAGTGACTCTCACTGTCACCGCACGTCAGTGTCCGTCCGGGGGCTGTAAGATACACAGCATATTCTGTGTCCCAGACAGACAGCCGTATTTTGTCTTTTAAACTAAAACAAATATCAAATGTGTTCTTTGAAGAGTTTTTTGTTTTGGCGACCTGCTCTTTATCCGTTCACCACGCATCTCGATGACGATCCCGGTGATATGGAGTTCGTTTTAGTTAGACGGGGGATCTAAATGCACTAAACAAAAGCCTTCTCCATATAAGTTGACATCAACATGACATACCCTTGCTGACTGGTACCGAAAACCTAGATATACAATCTTTCGTCTCTAATTTCTGTTGGCTTTTCAGACATGAATGTGTCGACATATTGGCATTTTGGAGATAGTCACTTGTGCGACAGCCCATCACGGGCGCGGCAGTCGTGAGCCGACCGTCGTTGAGAGTATATTGTATTTTGTCCCGGCCGAATGCTGTGACTAGGTCCGGGCCATAAGTTTGTAAAGTTTATCGTAAATATATGTCAATGTGCTTCAGAAAAAGTCTGTGTTTTTAATCTGATCCTTATCCTGCCACCACGCGAATGAATTACAGCCTTTGAAAGAAAGGAGGATGTTAAAGTATTGTCCTTTTTTATTACCATATACTTGTATAATGATAATGAAACGTTATTGACGATGTAGTGATTTGATGTAATAAAACTCGGAAAAATAAACAATCGAAACAAGAAGATATTTGAGTGCAAATATGTCTTCGACAAGGCATGTATAGTAACTGACAGAACTGTATGGCAGAAATTTGTCCTGACAATGTTCCAGATACGGAACGAATATGATAAAATATATATACTCATAACGGGTCCGCCATCTAACGTTTTTTATTTCAACTAGTGCTTATTTCGTGAATCGTAACACTTAGCTCATGTCTGATTTGACAGATAATTAGTTTTATCCTTCTTGTGAACGAATATGGTTGTGTATACACTTGAACAACGCTGGGAAATATTGCGACATTACTTTGAAAATCATGATATTGTCCGCCATATAACGTTTTATATAGAAAAATAGTTACATGGCACATGCAAACGTTTTTATGTTTGCCATTCTTATACCAACTGAGTTGAACTGGACTTTAAACATTACATTTATTGACATTAAACATTACACTGCATACTAGAGAGAAGTACCTTACACATTGTACTGACATCAACATGATGTAGTCCTTGCTGACTATTACCGAAAACCTCGATTTACAATATTTCATCTCTTATTCCTGGTCGTGCATTTATGTGCGCCATGTTGTCATTTTGGACGGGCCGCTAACGGCTGTGGTAGTTATAAACACCACCGCTCGTGGCGCGAGCGAAAGCCGAGACCGAGCGCGGAGATCGGCAGTCGGTCACCACCCTTTAGCGAGATAATGTTACGTTACGGCCAGTGGTATGTTTCCGCTTGGCCGGAAGCTTGTAAAGTTTCAAGTAAATATAATCAATGTGCTTCTAAAAGAAAGTGTTTGTTTGCTGACCTGCTCCTCATCCTGCCCTCACACGACGTATAAACCCCTCTTTTTTGAGAGAGAGGAGGATTTTCGTTGTCAATAGCATCATATAACATATATATTTTTAATACACAAGTGCTAAAAATATATAAGTAATGTCACATATAAACCCCGAAGAAGAAATGCTATCAAAATGCTTAAAAATGAATGTGCAGTTACATGTCTTAACCAGATAGCCTATGCTTACCTGTCCAGCATCTCCTTGTGTTCCACCAAGCCATCTATCATCCTTGCTGCAAATCTGGCGATGTCCTGGACTGTGAGGAAGTGCCTTGGAGGGAAGACCATGCCAGGGTTGGAGTTGATTGGAAGAGGCAGTCGCACGTTCATGTACATATCGTTAAACCAGTATTCATAAGCCTGAAACAATAAAATATATGAAATAATGAAATAAAACAGTTTGTAAAATCATTGAGGTTTATTTTTTTTAGTATACAAGTGTTAGAGACACTCTTTCATCACGACATACTAAAATTTGTAATGAAACTGTTATTTACAACGCATAAAAAAAATATGTTATTCTCTCTTATAACATTCCTAAACTTTTCATTACGGCTCGGTGGCATACAAATTATACTGTCAATACGGTATGAATTTTTCAAACCATTTGTTTTCTTAAAACTAGTATTTGAAGCATAAATGTACTTATCTGAACTATTTTCATATTTCACATTGGTTTTTGTATCTTTTAGCTATCAGATGATGCATTAAAAACTATTATATTTAACAAACGTTCGTAATGTAATTCCATATATGTGGTGGCATTGATACACGTGGCTTACAGAAAAATCGCTCCTGTGACGAAACCTAATGATATTTATTTACAAGTTTTACAGATTCCTGTAAATAATACATGTAGGTTGATAAATGGAATGACTGCAGTTCCAAGTTCCTACCGTAGATGTCAGAATAAGTACTGAAAGTAGCAAAACGATATATCACGGCTACCGATGTCAATAGTAGGGGAAAGGATTAATACATGTCTATTAGGTCTACCTTTTCGCCCTGACTAACACCTCGTCAATCTTCACAGTCAAAGCATCCTACTCCTTGTATTATTATACGCAAGCTCACGAACTCTCGTTATACGGCTGCATTGGCCCTTGGTGAGATACCACAGCCGCAAAAAATAATATGGAAGATACAGGCGCTATATAGACGGATGCTACAGGAGAGCATATACTATAAATACTGATATCAGCTTGATATAGCCCCTTTAAGTGTTGGGATAGTCACGCAAATAGTTGGACTTGATTTGAAAAATAATAAAAGAAATGCACACAACGCCATCTTCTGAAGCCAACATAAATTCATGAAAAAAAATAATTCTTTAATAATATATTCCCGTGATTTTTCCCCGATGTTTTAATATATAATTTTCTATTTGATATTAAGACAAACCCAACAACTTAAGAATAATGAAAATCAGTTCAGCCGTTCTTGAGTTATTAATGGTATAACTAACACGAGATTTTTTCAAATTTGAGTTTATAATGTAATTGTATCATTCTATTTTGAATTATTCATACATCCAACTGCAAAAAAATGCTTGAATGTCAATATGAGTTGTCCGAGATTATTTGGGTCCACTCGCTTGGTGAAACCCCACCCTGTCCCGTCCTGTTTTTGGAGACCCTGATAGGGACCCGTTACTGGACGCACGCAAAAAGGTAGCTTTTTGCGTGCGTCCAGTGTTAGAGAGTGGCTGAAGGCCTTCCCGTGATTCTAGGTGCATCAGTTAGATGTAAAATAGACCTGAGTCTAAGGCTGCAAAATTATTATAGTACAGCGAGTCTCGAATTGCCTTCTTTGGTAACACGTTGCTAACCACAAAAATTTAAAAAATATTTGGGTGCGCAGTTTGTAAAAAGATGGGGAACGTTGTTATAACTCACCCAGTTGTCGCAGGCGTCTCTTTTGGTTTGCAGGGCCAGCTGTAGGCGCGGCCCTGGCCCTGCAGGCCCTGCGAGGGCCCTGGCCAAGGATGCTACAGCTGCCTGCTTTCCAGGGGCCAGGAGTGGTTCCAAAGCCTCCACATAACGCGCCAAAGTTTGCTCCAATGGAGGCAAGGGTACTTTTGGCAACCCCTGAAACAAAATGAAAAAAAAACCATTATAATTGTATTAATTTATATGTTTAGCTACTTTTTGTTGCAATGTGAAGGATATATATGTCAAATAAAATGATAGTCGATGGGGAAGAAAAGTGTTGCGAGCAAACGGAGCGTTTACTGACCCCCTGCAAGATGGACTGACGTCAGCATAGGAACAGCGGGAGAAGTGAAGGCGGAGGATCGAAGAGGATGGAGATTCATGCGGGAGGTCTACATTCAAGAGTAGATGGACACAGGCTGATGATGAAAATTTTGAAAATTGACTTTTCAAATATGACTTTTAATATTTAAGTCATTAATTATTACGTAATTATTAGTCATCGCTAAGACAGAAAAAATAATGTAATAAAAGGATCGAAGTGTGCCGGTAGTCCATTTCAATGCACTATTGTAGTTGTAACTAAACATATAACATGAGTTATTCGAAAAAAAAAATGGATGACTACGAGCACGAGTATATTAATCCGGAACGTAAAACTTTTTTTTTTTATTAACATGTGTTTTTGAAATACATTTATTTGAACGATTTTTAAGTACATATTTTTTTCAATGTTTTCGGCATTCACTTTGAGATCCATTGTAAATTATAAATATTTATTTATTAACCTTGTTATAACATGGATCACGTAAGATAAGTTCTCTATTAGGAGACTGCAGTTTTGACTTACTCGTAGCCTTTGTCAATCCTTCTCTTGTTAAGAATTAACTAAGTTGCGACAGTACTTTGCAAGTACTCTAACCCATTTTATGTCCGAGAGGGGGTAGGGGTGTGTCTTTCAGGGAATGATAAGAGAGGGAAACAGATACGGTTGCAAGGATTATTATGAAAATAATAATAATAATAAAATTAAATTAATAAAAAACAAAAACAATAAATAAATAAAAATTATAACTATATCATTATATATTTTTTCTTCATCCTTGCAACTCTATCTGTCTCCCTCTCTTATGATTCCCTGAAAGACACACCCCTACCCCCTCTCCTACATAAAATGGGTTAGACAACTTGCAAAGCACTATCGCAATTCAGTTATCTCTTAACGAGAGAAGGAGTCACAAAGGCTACGAGAAAGTCAAAACTGCAGTCTCCTAATAGAGAACATATCTTACGTGATCCATGTAAAAACAAGGTAAATAAATATTTATAAAAAAAAATTTTTTTTATTTAATTAACAGATAACATAATTGTTGAAGACAGCTAATTACGTGATTTTTTATATTATTTTGTATATAACCAATGAAAATAATAAACAAGATGGATGAAATATAAATATAAAAGTAAATAATCTCACGCGTGTTCCCTTTGCGTCGATTATTATCTTCATTATGGAAACATTACTGGTGTTCACGGTGGTTTGCCTAAAGACGTAGGTAAACCTTCAGCAACGCTGGAACTCTTCATCCTCGGCGAAGAGGACCAGGACTAGTGGACTATAGAAGTAGGTCAGTGGGGAAACATCCACCGGAGCCGCGCCACACTTTCGATCAATACAGCCAGCTGGGGGACGCTCAAAACGAACGCACATTTATTTTGCGACTGTGTGCGTTACAACCTTGAGATTTCTACTCAATATCGAGATTATTTTATTTATATATTTTGTAAATATTTATCACGACATTTATACAATATTTGAAATTATATAAATGACGTGTTTGATTTTGTTACAATAATGCCGTGTTATTTGTGTGTCAAACATGATGTACTTGTGACATGGTTTTTGTTGAGGTCATTGACACTAAATGTGTCAATACATTTACAATGCCACACTTATGTTACTTATGTTACTTATGTTAATACGTACTTTAATGACGAATTGAAATCTTATAAATTTTGTAATGTCATTTAAGGAAATAGAATTGAATTGAAATGATACAAGTGCCTAGAAATTATGCTTAGTTTTAAAATTTCAATGAAGAAATGCAAATTTTGTATGCTATTTATATATTAAAGCATTTCATTTGAAATCCGTTATAAATATCAAATATATATTTTAACCTAATTAATATGTATCTCTTAAAATTCCTAACACTTTTGTCCAAAATTAATTTTGGCCTGTATTTATTTGTTCTGTAACTTATTCAAGGTTTTGACAGTAAAATAAATGAATTGTCAGTGTAAATAAGCTGGCAGTAGATTCAATATATTGGCAATATCCACTGTGTCAGTATGAATGTGGTCAGTTATAAAATTAAAATGGAAGTAATATACTTAATACCACCAGTGATGA
Organism: Glossosoma conforme; assembly: GCA_022606575.1. Lineage (NCBI taxonomy): Eukaryota > Metazoa > Arthropoda > Insecta > Trichoptera > Glossosomatidae > Glossosoma > Glossosoma conforme. The sequence goes on from JAGTXR010000039.1 coordinate 1,883,375, forward strand.
ATGTCAAATGAATTAATAGTTATCAGATAAAATGTAAACCTACCAAGCCTTACTTATTATTAATTTCATTAATTATTTACAGCCATTTTTTTTCTACTCCCAATTTACATTTTTCCACCGCCAATTTATTATATTTACTGTCCTTTTTTTATGTATTATGTCCATTACTCAAATATTTACTGGACATGCATTGAATTAAATACTCAGAAAATAATTAGTTGCCATTTATGTATTTATTTTTTTGTTAAAAAGTTGGACTCTTTTAGAGATTATTACAAATTGTATTAGACTTTTGAATAATTTTTACGGAAAGCAAATAATTTTTCTATAAAAAAAACTGTACATTTTACAAAAAATACACAAAAAAAACTATTAAGAATCAATGAATACTTAAAAAAATCTAACAGAAATATAAGTTGTTAAATTAACTACAATTTATATCATAAAAGTTTTCCTCGTCGGATATATCGGTAAGGCGCTTTAGAATATTAAATTTAACACTCTTTAGTTACACTTTTACTGAATCACACTACATGAAAAATACCGCAATTTAATTATAACAAATTTTAAAAACAGTAACGTATTGTATTTGATAATTATTAGTATTTTGTATGACCTCACCTCTACATTTTTAATTTCATTTTTTGACAGCTCTACAAGACGTTTTTGAAGATCTTGGATATCTACTCCATCATCATCATTTCTGTAAAAGTTTTCAGTCAATGCTCGTCTTTCCACTTCGAACTTACAGCTTGGAAATGTTTCAGCTCCATACGCGTACTTTGATGTTGCAATCATTTTAAAATACTTCGATCTCAACACCTTAGAGTAAATTGTCAACATTAATTGTTCCATTGTCGCTAACACGGTGGCAAATGATAATTTAATTTATTTTTATTTTATCTATCATGCAAACCATTTCACGAAATTAAATTTTAAATTAATTTATTATGATGTTTAGACAACAGGTATCACCAATATCATGCTTTTTTTTAAATTATCATTTTAAGCACTCAGGATTGTTCTAGTAGAGTATCCTTCACACGTACGTGTATAATGCTAAGCCAAAAAAAAATTGAGTTGAGACAAAGAGTTGACTAGACGTTGCTTATACTATACGTTGTTTATAAGTACAATAGTAATTCGCCTCACACGGCTAAACCCAAAAGCCACAATATCAAAGCTGGTCGTGAAAACCAATGAGGTTATTTGTCTGTTTTTATGATATCTTATTCACATGTATTATTTTTTATCTATTTATTTAGTACACTCTCTGATAACAAATAATTATTTTTAGATGTACAAGAAGTAAGTTAACAACTTACATCTGTGCCGTCATATGCTGTCGATGTTTTGTCTAGGCTGTCTTCCGCTGTGCTCAGCCATTTCTTTGGTAAGGAGAACAAAGACTCCTTCCATCCTGAAAGTAAAGAAGAAAAAATTGATAGTACAAATTATTAGTTATTTAGTGATACGATGAATGGATAACATTCAGAAAGAAAAGCGATCTATTATTAGAGAACGCTCCCTTGATCCACATTCAATATGTGATTACGCTGTCTGTATTGTGTGCTCTAAAAACATTCATTTTAAATAATTGAATCATTGATTTTGAATAAGAAGGATGTTTCTCTATAATTAGGTAAATCTTTAAGGTATTTTATATAAAAGAGAAAACGTAGACATGTTCCAGAGATTACCGCATTGAGCAATGAATTTTTGATGTTCAGCAAGTTTGGCAAATCTTACACCTGTTTTCTTAGGATTAATAGTTACACTTAAGGGTCAATTAAATCTAGAAGATATTTCGGAGTTCCATCGCAAAGATGAGACTGACGTATTCAATATTAGAGCGGATTTGACCATTTCAATATTTGATATTCGGCGATACTCGTAGTACGGTGCTAAACAAAGTACAAGTATAATGCTAAAATTCGCTAATTATTGATTATTTTTATATTTAAAGTTAAATTATCCCTGATTTTTAATTGCCTTTTTACTTATAAATCGTGGACTTAACTACTAAGGTATTTATTGTAAACACGTGTAATTTTCCAAAGATTCTTAATCAGTGTGACATGGCACGCTTACGTTTGTTTTGTACAAACACAATAAAAGAGCAAAAACTATAAACCTTGGGCTATGCAATATAACGCTTTAAACCAAGACGATTAGGCGTTGCGTGTGCGAAGGATAAGAAGTTATATACGTGGAAGGAACATATTTCGCGGGCTGAGAAGCGCTGTAAAGATAATTAAATTTTTATAGCTCTGTCCCTCTTTAATCTCCTTTCGCATCGGTTGTCGGCATATGCCGTCAAAGATTCCCTGAACGTTGACATCAGTTGACGTGATAAATCGTTTTGCTACTTTCAGTTCTCATTGTGACATCTACGGTAGGAAATTGGAAGTGCAGTCATTCCCTTTATCAACCCACATGAATTATTTACAGGAATCTGTAAGCCATGTAAATAAATATCGTTAGATTTCGTCACAGGAGCGATTTTTCTGTAAACCACATGTGTCAATGCCACCACAAGTATGGAGTTACATAATGAACGTTTGTTAAATATAATATTTTTTATGTATAATCTGATAGTTAAAGGATAGAATTACCAATGTGATATATGAAAATACGTCAGATAAGTACATTTATGCTTCAAATATTAGTATTAAGCAAAAAAATGGTTTGAAAAATTCACGCCGTATTGACAGTATAATTTGTTGTACACCGAGCCGTAACAAAAGGGCTTAATGCTGAGAATTGATTTGATTAGTCGAGCATTAGTGTAGACCCTCAAATCATTATTTATTTTTAAAAAATTAAAAAAAATTATTAAAAAAAGGCGTTGCAAACATTTCTGGTATTTATTTGTATTGCAGCAATAATATTTTTTACTATCAATTAAACAAGCACCTGCAACAGTCTTACTTATGTGTAAATAAATAATAAAATATATTGTTGCTATGTGATATTTCAATGCATCCAATATTGATGACATCGTATTTATCAAATTATTTTTTTAAAGATAATCAAGATTCTTTAAACGTAAGAAATTACTACTTCTGTACAATAAAACGTATGTATAGCTAGAACCATATGATCCAGCAAGAAATATAAGCAGGAAGAAAAATTATTTTACAAAATGTAACATTAAAATAAACTCACATTTACATTTATTAAAGCGTTTAAATTTTCAAAAGAAATTGTACAATATAGACTTATTTTAGGTGAATAACTTAGGCGGACTAAAAGCATTTTTTTATATATTTGGTTGTTGGACAAGATTTTTTTTAAATAATGTAACGTATGTATTGAACCAAGCCTTTTCAAATAAACATGAACGGTTGCTTACATTCGATAAATGTGATCTCTGCTTTTGTCTTGTTTGCGTCATTTTAATGTCTTCACCAACTTCAAGTGGCATTCAGAAACGTGGTGCATCTTCAATCGAAATTGCTATATAGAAATTTTGCAAAGAAAACTTTTGGCACTGCCGTTGTGTCAATCTTTCTTCGTAGTGTCAATCCCGTGGATTGATTTGCAGCGACAAAATCTTGCATCGCGATCTCCTCTCTTCTCGACCTTCTCCAACCCTCTCAAGCTCAGCATAAGAGCTGCAACTCATGTCTTCGAACACTTGCTGCAAATACTCCCGTCCCTGAGCGCCCTAGCGCCCTCTGAGTTTCTACCATGAATCATCCCTTCCACAATGTCGTGAAGAAGATCGTCGTGGCGCATGATGTGTTCTGTCAATATAATTTCTAAATATTTTTCACAACTTTCTCTTTGCTTGAACATAATATTTACATTTTTATAGTAAGATATGGTAATGTTGCTTTTCATTTTTCATATTAAAAGGTTGAGAACAAAAAAGTACTACGTAAAATCAATACATTTTTTCATAACTATATTAGTTGTCAAAATATATTATGAACAGTGTTTTTTTAATAGATGAAATACACACGTATTTTTTCTGAATTATATGAAGCTTTTATGAACCTATAACGAATCGAAATGTTTCTAATAATAAAACGGGAATAGCCAAACCATGAATATGGCCTCAGCCCATTTCGCAATATTGTATTGAGAACAAAAGGTAATATAATGAATAAATAAGATAACCTGCCTATTTTCCTTAACAATTTGCTCGGACCGTACGTGATATGAAGAAATACAATTCTCCAGGAAAATAACATAAAATCATGTATACATACTCGTATATTACGAGGGTTAACCGTAATATAAGATTCCCAGTAATTATACAAAGTGTAAGACACGTTTAATTCCATGAATGCGTACATTTTTGGAAAATTCAGACTTTTACCTATTTTTCTACATAGTCGCCACTGAGGTCAATGCATTTAAGCATGCGGTATACGAGAATACCCGAATAAACTTCACTACGAAGCACGCCGATCTTGCATCCAAAAGTAAAGATTCCTTTGAAATATTGTTGAGCATGCAAAAAAAAACGAGCGAAATATTTTGAAAAAACTGTTATTTTCGATAAGGCACAACTGGCGTCATACGTGATTGATTAATTGATCGCTGTACGTTTAAAACCAGATACTATAGCAGAGTCTCTAATTTTACCTGCATATTGTGAAGTAGGAAAAATTATGTTTGGTGATGAAGCAAAAAAGGAAATTATGAAAAATTCTCTTTCAAACGATACAATAAAAATAATAATTTTAAATATGTCGGATGATATTGAGAAAAAAGCAGACTGACATTAGCAGTAAGGCACAATTTCTAGGGGGTTCAATCAATATCTATGCTGCAAACAACTTACCGAGCATACGACTGGACAAGATGTTTTTGATTATATTTCTTCATATTTAGAACAATTTAAAATATCGTGGTAGTTATGTGTAGAAATTTGTACAGATGGTGCTCCTTTAATTGTAGGCTCAATTAAAGGATTTTTTACCCTTACAAAGAAAATAAACACTTTTTTTATATCTACGCACTGTTTTTTTCATAGAGAATCTTTATTGTCGAAAACATTACAAGCGGCACTAAAACCTGTACTAGATCAAATTGTAAATATGGTGAATTTCATAAAATCAAGACCTTTAAAAACACGTATATTTAAAAAAACTTTGCATTTCTATGGAAGCTTAATATGAGTCTTTGCTTTTGCACACTGAGGTCAGTAGGAGTATAGTTTTATCTACATTCATAGCATTTAAGAATGAGTTAATAATCTTCTTTCGTTATGAAAGTATGAATGATTTTGTTAAATGTCTTCAGAATAATGATTGGTATATAAAAGTAGCATATTTAGCAGATATTTTTAATTATTTTAATAACGTTAATACAAGCAACCAAGGAAAAAAATCAAATTATTTGTCATGCATTGACCATTGTCAGGATTTAGGAAAATAATAACTCTTTGCAATAATCGCATAATAGAAAAACAAAGATGTTTCCTTCACTCAATGAAAACATTCCCGAGGAAATTATTTCCGCGATAATAGATCATTTAACTTGATTACAAGAAAATATTGCTCATTGTTTTCCTTCTTTAAATATAGAAAATTATGACTGGATACGAAATCTATTTGCTACAATTGATACAGCGTATTGTGGATTTTGTGAATTTTTATAAGTAGAAGAAGAAGAATTTCTCTTATTGTCGACTGACCGCACTCTAAAAATTAAATTTTACGAAATGACTATGGAGGAATTTTGGATTTCTGTCCAAGATGAATATCCAGTTCTTCACATAAAGCCACTGAAAATTTTGGTAAAATTTCAAGATCATATTTATGTGAGCTTGGTTTCGCAACAATAACTAATATGAAAACTAAAAAACGAGTAAGACTTATTTAGACGAAGAATTGAGGGTAGCTATATTAAATATTTGACCGAATATTTCTGATATCTGCAAAAACCAACAAGCTCAGGTATCCCATTGATTGATTTTTGATTGATAATATAAATTACATTTTACTAAGCAAAGACGTTATTTTGGGTGGATAAGAGGCGGGAGGGAAATGACCCCCTTTCTAAATTTCCTTCACCTTCAAATATTAATACAAATATTTTTATAAAACGCGTATAAATATAAAATTGTTTCTAATAAAAAAAATACGAACTAAATAATTTATATTCAACATTAAACATTTTTTTTATATAACTTAACTTGAAAAGAAAATATGTCAAAAAAATGTATGTTACCTTAGTATGTAACTATTAATTTTTAAAAATAAATATGTAACAAAATTATGTCCACATATTTTTTTGACCTCTTAATTCTGGTGCACCGCCATTTTTTTCCATGATTAAAAGTGCACCGTGACTTCAAAAAGGTTGAGAACCACTGGTCTAACAAGTACTGCCAGTTTTCAATGTTCCTTCTTAAATTCCAACGGTACTCAGAAATGCAAGATATTCAGATTGTATAAAGAATATCAATCTATATATCTTCAATAAAAAAATTACTCACTGCCAATTTGCTCAACTCACACACAAATACAACACACTTTTCCTACATACAGCGTCCTGGCATCCTGGTATGTAAAGACATACAGGACATATTCTGAAGTCTAATCTGTGGAATTCTATGACGCTTAACATAGTGTATGTGCCTAAACGCTGCACGTGGAGTGTTGATCCGCCAACGTCATAGACTACAACCCGAGATTCACGCATCATTCTTATTATAACAGGAATTTATTATGAATGGGGTGTCTTCACGGGACGAATTTCGATTACTAGCAATTTTAATTAATAGGCTATGACTGGAATTGTATGGGTGAGATATCAAATTCACACCAACCAGGGGATATTTCAGAGCTCAGAAATCGATTACAAATTAAAAAAAATAACCTCCGTCGGGGATCGAGCCCGTGACCTTTGTATTTTAAAACCAAACGCTTTGACCATTGAGCTAGTTGAGGTCTTCTGTATACGATTTTATAACAAAAAATATTTTACTTAAATCGTAGTTATTTTTTGCAAGTAATACTGCTGGCCCATTGTTTTTATAATGTTTTTAATTTAACAACAAAAAACCTTTTACAACTTGAGCATTGTATAACTTTGGACCCATAAAACCGCAAGCCCAATCTTATAAACACTTGTGTCAAACATTCAGTTGGTACCGATCGTCCCCTTCCATGTCGCTTGAGTTTCTTTTTGGTCAGAAAAAGGTCCGATAGAAAAACGTTCTTCAATAAATCACTATGAAAAACGTCTACCGATATTACTGAAAACCAGTTTCACAGATTTTATCAAAAGGTTTTTTCAGGAATTGCGAAAATAAATAGTATTTTTTATTTCTCTGTATTATTAAATGAAAGAATATTATTGTCAATAATGTATCGATAATACAGATACAATATAACACTTTGATTGTATTAATATGTGTAAGGTAATTTTGTTGAAATTGAATAATTATTTACAATTATTCCATAATTCTTCATTAGATGACGACATGTATCAGCTATGCATAGCTTCTCGTTGTAGCCAAAGATGTCGTTGCGTAATAAAAAAATCGTGGAGTGATTCAAAGCACTCTTTAGTTTGATTCAATATTGTGGAAATCTGCCATGAATTATTTATCGAAAAAATAAAAAAGCAGTATCACTACAACAATGACCTGACAGTTTTTTAAAGGATGTGAAATTAAGAAAAGTTCCTGGTTTAGTTTCTGTGGTAGCCATTTACTCCGCCTTAGAAGAGGATATAGTAAATAGGAGAAGATTTAGACTATGCTGTGTCTTGTGTTGAGTCACTCTTAAGGATCAAATGGTTCATACCTAGAGAGTCGTTTAAATGAGTCGGATCAATTATCCGATCTCATTTAAAAAGTCAATTAATCTGTTCAATCTCTGTGCTATCTTTCAGGAGGTTTTCGAGAATAATGTATGTTCCAAGTTGGACATCCGGATTTAAAGATATGTCTTAAAGAGTATATGAAAAATAGCAACTAACAGAACTGTGTGACGGCAAAGTGACGGCAATTTGTGGTGATGGTATACTCGAGATATAAAACAGATATGGAAAGTAATATATCTGTGTGTAGATACAAAGAAAATGTTTTAGTAATATATATTATGTCGGAAACAACAGGGTCAGATCCAGTCTGCCCAGAAGTAGGTGACGTCGATGGCGTTACTCTCGCACATCGTCAGGTCTTCCTGGGTGGAGCTATTCGGACACTCCAGAAGGTGTGACAGGGTCTGTTCCACGCCGCATTCAGTCGGCCCGCTGTAAAACTGCCAGGCTTTCATTAATGTCCTCGTCTTGCATACTCCGGTCCATAGTCTGTTAAGGGACCTCCATATATTCCACCCCTGGTTGTTTCCAGGGGCTAGGTCCTCTTTCAGGGCAATCCAAGCATTCCCCTCAGTTGCGCCTCTCCACATGCTCAGCCGCAGGGTGGCCTCAGGTATCACCAGTGCCGTTGTCGACTGTAGGAAACATCTTCTTGATTTGAGCCGTGTGTTTATCTTTTGATACCCAAACATAGTAATAACATGTTTTAGTAAAAACTCTATGCATTTGCAATTGAGCATTATTCATGTGTGTGCCAAAATAAAAATAACAAATAATGCATAAAAATAAGCAACCAAAAAAAGTCAAGTCACTATTTATTATCAGAAAAACCGTCTGGCATTCTAAACATTCAAAATGTTTCACGTCGCTATTTCTATTCTGAATCTGTCTGAGAGACACTTGAATCTTTTATTCCGAGCGAATCTCTTTTCGCTGAAATTCAGACAGTTCGAGAAATAAAATCTTTTCAGATTCGATTTGAGAAACTTTCAACTTGCGTATACTGCATATTGCCGATACATACAGACAATGCATTTACATCTGGAGGGTATTTGGATTCAATACATTATTTTACTTGACATTTCAAATACGCGACAATGCACTAGTGGTAAGAGTATTTTATTGAAGTCTTAGCAACACATAACAAACAGTATCACATGAATTCAGATTTATAATAATAATACTAATATAAGCTTTTATTCTAGTAGGATTAGGTGAGTTGTGCAATACCCATGGGTATTGCACAACTCACCAACTCACCTAATCTTAAAAAGATACATATATATTTATATGGTGCATACAAAATAATAATAATATATAACATAATAATTCATGGTGGTCGTTGCATCATCTCCATCCATCGATGGCTCAGGGAGGTGTTGAGCCATTCAGAAGCAGCCAGCATGATGGTGTTGTTGGACTTCCTTATCCTGCTCCAGAAGCCGGCAACATGGTGACGCAATAATGCTAAGAATGAATGGACTCTGCCCTCCGCAAACATCTCAGATACGCTACAAAATCTAGGGAGTTGCATAACTTGGCGATATTAATTATTATACGCAACTTTGAGCTTCTCCCACTCTTGCTTAGGATAGATAGACGAGAGTTCTGAGGTATATAATGCCATATAGTGTGCTTTAAATAGCACTTTCCTGACAGCATTACTACATTACTACAAATTTACCATAGTGTGTTAGCGAATTCTGGCAAGTGTTACTATGCGTTAAAAAAGTTCATGATCAAAAAAAATCCACTCTCTCCACAACCTTTACGCCATCAGCATCATTTCCTTCCGTTTACACCCTCGAAGTCACTTAATTATTTACGTTAAATAAATAATATCGAAAAAAAGGATTACTACTAAAATGCAAATAACCATATGCCTTAAAGAGCTTCCCTGAATTCCACTCTTGCGTGAATTTAAAAATATATATATACCAAAAAATCGACTCTACGGTCTTCTTTGGTGTGAAAGATACTTCTTTAATACATTACTAATTAAATAATAAGTAGTAAATGGAAATACATATCTCTTCCAAAAAAGCACGAATTTAGACGATGAATGAGTTTAAATACTAAAAATACGAAATAATTAATGCCATTTAAGATTGATACGATTGAGAAGGCGGATGAACCTTTATGGTCAACGGCATTAGGATGTGGAAATAAAAGGGAAAATACCACATTAAAGGTCTTAAAGACATCCCATGTATCAGCAAAAAAAAAATGATTGCATCTCAAGTAAAATTTTCCGGAGATACCATGATGGTCTTCTTCACGATATTGTGGAGGGGATGGTTGAGGGTAGAAACTGTAGAGGGCGCCCTAGACGGGAGTATTTGCAACAGGTATTCGAGGACATGAATTGTAGTGCTTATGCTGAGCTGAAAAGGGTTGCGGAGGACCGAGAGGAATGGAGATCGAGATGCAAGATTCTGTTGCTGCAAACCAATCCACCGGATTGATACTACGAAGAAAGAAGATTGATACATTTATAGTGGTTGAGAAAATAATGAGAGATTTAGCAGAAATATATTTTAATAATTATTGTTGTCTGTTTCTCGATACTTTCTCACCAGTGGAAAAATAAAGGCAAATTAGTATTTTCACACATAATTTCTTGATATTCTGGCCAGTTTATTTGTGATTTCGCCATCGGCTAAATGAGGTGTCAAATCCGGAAACGACGGGCAGTTTGGCACTTCCGGCGGACTTGAGAAAGCATCTATGGCCGTTTCCGGTTGATCGAAAACCAATTTACTGGAAGTGTATGCTTAATCTTCATTCCCCATTGAACTATTTTATATATTTTTTCTCTTATATTACGTGCATTAGTGCAAATCAAAATTGTTCCAAAAATATGATAACATCGTGTTAGTTTTATACAATAATACTCGTATCAATACATACAGAAGAATACTGACATTTGGCGATGAATATAGTTGTGGGTTCTTTGACGTAATTTGGAATGTTAAAGATAACCGGCTAAGCTGCCAGCGGGTATAATTCAGTGGTTAGAGCGTTTGCTTTGCAAGCCAAAGTTCGTGGGTTCGATCCCCAACGGAGATTGAAAGAAAAAAAAAACGATTTCTGAGCTTTAAAAAAACCCCGGTTGGTGTGAAGTGGATCCCTCACCCATAAAATGCCAGTCATAGCCTATTAATTAAAATTGGTGGTAGACGAAAATCGTCCCGTGAATACCACCTTTCATAGTAAATTCCTGTAATAATAAGGATGATGCGTGAATCTCTGGCTGTAGTCTATGACGTTGGCGGATCAACACTCCACATGCAGCGCTTAGCCATATGCACCATGGTAGGCGTCATAGAATTTCACAAATAAGACTTCACAATTACTATCACCATCTGTTGGTACTCTCCTGTATGTGTTTACATAAAAAAAACGCTGTATGGAGAATATTGATCCGACAATATTATTAGAATTTAGCCCAACATTAACACATCGTCAGGGACTATTGTTAAGCACTAGATCTTTCATTGAATTTTGTTTTTTTCACATTACAAAACCCTACCAAATAAGAGTTATTTCAGAAATTGACGATCTACACGTCCCAAATATTTTTAATTTTAAAATGTTTTTTTTTTTTTAATTAATAATTTAAAAAACTCTTAATTTTAAAATAATATCCATTACATCTACTGAATTAATTATATTAAAGGTAAATATTTTTTGTATGCTTTGTATTGAATGAAGATTCAAATTTTTGATTTATTTCTTACTATTTTTGTAGTATTTTTGTGTTTTGTGTTCAACTGTTTGTGTTCAACGTTTCGGTGGAGTATCAACCACTAGCTAATCATCCCTCGACAATGATCTGAACCCAGAGTGATTCTATAGTGATGATATTGGAATGTTCCACAAAAAATCCTATCTAGGTATCAAGCTGCGGACTCCTCCATGCTGAATCATAATTCAAATCATCTACATTGTACTGTTATTCTTAAAACAATATATCTTTTCACCCTCGCTTGATCATACGGAGAGGTTTAGTCATAAGTACACTCGGTACTAGGGAGTCTAGCTTTCATTAGGGGATAGGCACCCTATACTTTACAAGCTATCTATGACGCACCCACCCTGTATAAGTATTTTATGGCATCTCTTTCCTTTTCCTTTTTGGCTAAAATTTACACAAGCCAAGACATTTTTTTTCATACCTGCTTACCTGTTTTGACGAACATATTTCCACCAATAATCAAGCTTGATCGTTGCATTTTCTCAGTATTAACTTATAACGCAGATACGTAGAATCTAACGGCATGCCTGATCTATTAAACAATGATCAACTTACGTGCCATGAATACGTCAATGCTCAAAGTATCTGTAAAAGATGATCTGAAACGAAGATACATATCCGAAGAATAACTGAAGTAGTGGAGGCTACAGAACGAAAGAAAAAGACACTTATAAGAGTATTATAAGGTATAAGGAGTAAAGTAAGGTTGACGGGGAAGAAAAGTATTGGAAAGGCGACTTAATTATGTATCATCTCATTACATGGTATTTAACAACTCATACACATACAAATTCAAAGCAAACATCATCATAAAAGAAATTCATCTTATCAACAAATGTAAGCAAAAAAACAGCAGACACTGAGATATCAACCATGTTCAATTCATTACCTGTTGCTGGCCGCTCAGTCATTTGCACTGCGTCTGGTAATAAAATGAACATAATTGCAAAGAGTCGTGGTTCGAATTCCAGCGTCTGCCGTTTATTTATTTACTATTCATTGATGAGAGCAATGTCATATAAGATGATTTTTGCTTTAAATGTGTATGTGTGTCAGTAGTTGAATATTTGTATTTATTTTCAATGGTATTAAAATAAATATTTTCTCAGTCTAGTGGTACTTGCTAAATAAATAGACTGTCGGTAACTAATAATTAAGCTTGTGAATAAATGTTGACTGATTGAATCTTAAAGAAATAATAATATCATCATCATCATCAGCCTGTGTCCGTCCACTGTTGAACGTAGGCCTCCCGCATGAGTCTCCATCCTCTTCGATCCTCCGCCTTCCGCATCCAGGTCACTCCCGCTATTCTTCTTATATCATCAGTCCATCTTGTAGGGGGTCGGCCAATGCTTCGTTTACCAGTTCTTGGGCGCCATTCTAATACTTTTCTTCCCCATCGACCGTCGTCTCTTCGACAGATATGTCCTGCCCATTGCCACTTGAGTGTGCCTATTCGTTGGGTAGCATCCACTGCTTGAGTTCTTCTGCGTATTTCCTCGTTTCGGATTCTATCTTTTAGCGACACTCCGAGCATGGATCTCTCCATAGTACGCTGGGTGACTTTTAAATAATAATATACATACTCTGAATATATACAGAGACATCTATCGTTACACGATGTTAACAATGGTATAAATACATCAAGTTTCACCTATCTGTACAGGCAGAGAATGATCTTGCGGACAACGCGGTGTACGGGACGGAGCAAAGGTGCAACGCTCAAGGTTCGTATCCCGCTTCTGCCGATATTTTTGCTGAATGAATTGATGCGTAGAATTTGATGTAGAATTGTATGTGTGTATTTCAGATTTTTATTTTAAATGAATCAAAAAATAATGTTTCGAACGTAGGATTCGAATTGCTAAAGTGCGCACGCAATGTTTATTCGTGAACATGCTTTAACGTCCTTTATCACGTTTTTATGAACCCTGTCAATGTTGTCAGGCGGGTACAAAATTTCCGATTGAGCTATTAAAGCGGAAACATTTCCTCGCATCGCCCATTAAGCCATCCGAGTCCCGCAAAACAGTGAAAGTGACCATTAAGCCAAAGAAAATTACGGACCAGCATGGAAAGGGGACGGTCGGTTCCATAAAGCATTTATATGGGAAGTGGGTATCATGGCCCACTGGTAAAATACTACGAAGGGTCACACTAATGAACTATACAGTATACTGAAATATTTTTGTTACATATCTACTCTGAAGCTTATACTACAATACCTGCAGCATAGTTCTGTCAGCTGACATTATCAATAATTTCAGCATATTTATAATAATTAAATAAATTTGAAAATAGAAGTGCGAATAAAGTCAAAGACAGGGTGGTATTATGCATTTCATATATTTTTAAATTTATATTAACTAAGTGATTATTTTTTATTTAAAAAAACTTGTATGCATTAAAATACGTATTATGCTAGTATGACTGTATTTGATAAAGTAATTCATAGCTTTTTGTTTGATACAAGAATTGTGTATAATTGAAACAAATTATATATATATTTTTATGTAAACACATACGGAGAATACCTACAGATGGTGATAGTAATTCTAAAGTCTCATCTGTGGAATTATATGACGCTTACCATGATGCATATGGCTAAACGCTGCATTGTTGATCCGCCAACGTCATAAACTAAAGCCTGAGATTCTCGCATCATCCATATTATTACAGGAATTTACTATGAATGGGTCGTCTTTACGGGACGTCTACCACCAATTTTAATTAATAGGCTATGATTAGTATTGTACGGGTGAGGGATCAAATTCAGACCAATAGGAGGTATTTTAGAGCTCAGAAATCGATTAAAAATATTTTTTTTTAATCTCCTTCGGTGATCGAACCCACGACCTTTGGCTTGCAAAGCAAACGCTTTGACCATTGAGCTATACCCGCCGGCAAACTTTGCGCAGTGGCGATATCATAACCAATGACGTTTATCCGAGGTGCGATTATTGGTAGTTGAAAACTTTTACGTTATAAAATATATGCCGGACATATTCCAGTGGTAAAAGCATTTGCTTGTCATTCAGACGCCGTCGGTTCAAAACCCGACCAAGCTTGATTTTTAAAAAGATAATTTAATCAAATATAAGCTCTATACATTTTCCCGGTAGGGTTGATCTCGAACCCTTTAAGAACAATAAAAATTACCAGGACTCGGGAGCGTCGGTATAATCATTCAGGGATATCCCGACACTTTCTGGGCACTTAAATCTTAAGAAGAGGCTCAATGTTATCAGCAACCTTAGATTGGCTCTTGTTTGACAACTCCAATGATCGAACGAGAACCTGTGTCACAACATCCTTAAAAAGTGAAAAACTTTCATACCGTAACAGCTACCGTTAACCATAAATATAGGTACAGACTAAAGAGAATTTTATACTGATACTTGATAGTTTTAGAGTAAAATAAGGTCTGTATGTTCCCATGGTAAAGATATTATAAAATAACAAAATAACTAACGAACCATAGCTTTAAAGATTTGCGATTATTATACAAAAATCTCTTAATTTCCTATTACGAGTAGTATAGACCTTACAGAAAGGCTACAAATAGTTCAAATCACTCCTTACTAAGGAGCCAACAACTTAAGCCAATCAACTTCAAGCCATAAGTCTAAAAATACTCCACATTGACTTTGAACCATTGTATAAAAACCATTTCTCGATAGTGAAGAATAAAGCTCCGGAAAAACTAATTTTCTTTCACCGCAGACTTTCGCAGCTTTTTCTTCCCTTCAAAGCTTCAACAAAGGGCGGGAGAGCTTTTTATTGCCGGCTTCACTTAAGGCTTCGCGCGTCTGAACGAACTGTCACAAAGATACAGCCTTTGTTCCTCCCTAACTATCCACTATGTACAGTGAGCATTAGAAATTTTAAAATTTCTACAGTGCTGTTTGGAAAACATGCAATTTTTAAACTCACAAGACTTTTACAACACTATTAAATATTATTTTTTTTCCATTTAAGCATTTTCGTAATGTGAAATAACAATTGATTATTGTATTTCGTGATATATATTATACGAGTATATTTCATTAAATTTTTACCTTTTATCATGAGCATTTGGTAAAGAAGATAATATTTTATATTAATCTTATCCAGTGTCACCAAAATTTAAAAAAAATAAAGCTTTCCTTTTGGTATATATTTTTAATAATAAACTTAATTTAACATTGTTCTAATATTTTAATCTACTGGTAGAAAAATCAATCTTTGCTGTCATTAAAAATTAATCTTTATTATTTCATATTTCTGTTCTTCTTCTTCGAGTCAGCGACGTCAAATTATTTTTGCCCAATATCTAGCACACATGGAGCAGTGTCTTAGGTGTGAGGCAGTCTGCAGGTCTCCACAGTCACACAATAGTGACTCTCCCTTCCGAAGCATTCCCCACCGCTTGAGGTTGTCATTTGTTCTACCAGCTCCGGTTCTTAATCTGTTCAGGGATTTCTAAGTCCGCCTGTCAAGATTCTTGCCAGTTTGGAGTAATGAAATCCTCTGATGCGACTTGTTGCCAGAGTTGGAGTCTCTCATTTTCAGGGCAGATATTTCTGTTAATTTTCGATTGTATTCTTCGTCTGCATGAAAGTCCTCGTTTTATAATTAACGTTTTTTATATTCAGGCATTAAATATTACGAGTATCATAATCGGCGTTATTTTTCTAGTATTTTCGTTCTCACTTTCATGATATATTGTCATAACATAAGCATTTCCAAATTTAGAGTACTGTACACTTTAAACATTTATACAAGATATCTTACTCAAAAAAAGAAGTACAATTCACCAGAGAAAGAACGTGAAATATCCGGTGCAGACTTTGAAGTTTTAACAATTTCCTGAGAAAAATGTTGTTTCTATTTTATTTTGCAGAAAAGTTTCAGGCGAACTTACAACTGATTAGGTTTTTATTTTCACTCGAGCAAAAATAATCCGTCTAAGTTGTAAAATGTTACAGCAACAAAAAGCAACCAGAAAAGGTTTTCTGTACAAACTATTTGAAAATAAGACGAAAAGTTAAATCATTAATGTTTTGTTCTTTTTCACACTCTCTCTTAGAATTAATACTAATAGAATTGAAACATATTTCATCAAACACCTACAATATAAGCATAGAAATCGTAACTTTTTCAGAAAGAGTTGTTGTTTTTTTTTCCAAAAACATCTTAAAATCTAACCATTATGTCGGTATATTGACTTTTTCTAAAAAATATTCCAATAAAGAATTTTACAACAAAGAGATTGGATGGCTGTGGTCTGTCACATAGCGCCCCAGTGGCGATCTACGTAACTTGTCCAAAATGACAATATGGCGACACATACATGTACGACAAGCTAACAGAAATAATAGACAAAGGATTGTACACCGAGGTTTTTCGGTACCAGTCAGCAAGGGCTATATCGTGCTGATGTCAGTACAATATATTTATTTTGCGTATTCAAAACGTTATATTGCTGAAAAATATTACAAACTGTCCATTCGTATTATCGAAAATTTCCAAACGTTATCCACAAATCTCACCCACTCCAGGCTATTTTCCAAGTTATATCCAAGCGATAGAATTGACGACCGAAATTCAACTGAAATCCCTCTCGAGTTATCTGTCACCCGCTCGAGGCCTGAAAATGTATGGAAATTGTAAATCCTTCAGAGAAACTTTACAGAGAATTGCGGCCATTCTAGCGGAAGGAACTGTCAATTCAAGTTTCACGATTTTTCAGGAATATACCTACCTCTTTTTACTATTACTTACATTTGTATTTGATTTATAATATAATTATAATATATATTTTTAGATGATTCGAATCAAACATACTTTTATAGAATTTAACACTCTTGTTTCAAAGCCACTCCTTATATTCAGAATATGGTTCCCACAATTTGTTGACACACAGTTATATCAGCTGTTAATTACCTCTGCCTTGAGTAGGTTAAAATACCCCAACGCTTCCTAAGTCTCTGTCATTTGATTCTAAAGACACAGAAACAGCTCAACCCAAAATGAAAGTCTTGTAAAATATTTTCGTCTCGTTATAAGGGCTCCGCAAGCAACTTGCCAAAACACTTGTTTGGAGCATCTTAATGTATGGCTGTGAGACATTGTGCTTATCTGAAAGTGATAAAAAAAGACTAGAGGCCTTTGAGATGTGGTCGTACAGAAGAATTCTCGGAATTTCCTGGAGAGACCACGTCACGAATAATGAGGTTCTCAGAATAATCAAGGAAGATAGGCAACTAATAAGAACCATCTCAGAGAGGCGAGCCCGATGGATCCGCCACATCATGCGCCACGATGGTCTTCTTCACGATATTGTGGAGGGGATGGTTGAGGGTAGAAACTGTAGAGGGCGCCCTAGACGGGAGTATTTGCAGCAAGTATTCGAGGACATGAATTATAGTGCTTATGCTGAGCTGAAAAGGGTTGCGGAGGACCGAGAGGAATGAAGATCGAGATGCAAGATTCTGTTGCTGCAAACCAATCCACCGGATTGATACTACGAAGAAGATAATGTCGAAGTTAAGCAACATTTTGTTCGGACCAAAACATGGATGGGGTTACCGCTTGTTAGTAACCGTGTGTTGCTGTCGCGTTGAACCGCTTTAGGTCTTGACAACGTCGGGCTAATCAATCGTTATTTTTGAAAATCCGATTAAAAAATTAGTCAAAATATGTCTCGGATACTACGGTTGTCGCCTCTTTGAGTCCACGAACTTCTGCGCTCGAGGTCGCTGAAATTTATAAATGGGTGCAAACATGCCATAAGAGAAGACAAACTGACTGAACTAAGGGGCAGCAATTTGTGGTGATCATATTTACCATGTATGGAACAAATATGGGAAAGAAAAAATATTTCCTCCAATACAGTATGTAATGATACGTTTTTTTCTAGATATGTAATTCAACCCCTCTTGTTATTGTTTTTCTCGCAGGAATATATTCAAATATAAATACTTTGAATTTTGTACGGGAAAAATATAATAAAATATTACATCAATATTGTCACGACAATGAGGTTCTCAGGCTAATCAAGGAATTTAGGCAACTAGTAAGAACCGTCTTAGAAAGGCGAGCCCGATGGATCGATCACATCATGCGCCACGATAGTCTTCTTCACGACATTGTGGAGCGGATGGTTGAGGGTAGAAACTGTAGAAGGCGCCTTAGACGGTAGTATTTGCAGCTAGTGTTAGAGGGCATGAGTTGTAGCTGTTATACTGAGCTGAAGAGGGTTGCGGAGGACCGAGAGGAGTAGAGATCGAGATGCAAGATTCTGTTGCTGCAAACCAATCTGCCGGATTGATACTACGAAGAAGTATATTACATTGAAATTGTTTTAAATTTTTATTCCAAATCTTGTTTTTATTGTGACCTTAGAAACACGTATTAAATAACACAATTCTTGTGCAATCATTCTCCAATCAATTTTTCGATCAAACACTATTCATCGTCATGGTTTCAAAGAGTAAATACTTACCTAACCCTTGTCTCACTCACCTTACGTATTTCCGAGTATTTCCGTCCCATCGCAAACGCCGCAAACGAGTATTTCGGTAGGTATTATGTAAGTATCTATAACCGTTAAGTTGCTGAGAACACCGCCAGGTGGTGTGTTTCAATTATAAAATTACAATACAAGCGCCTAACAGTATAATAGCACATCTTGTCATGAATCCGGAACAATATACGTCCTTATGTTATGAAGCTTGTGAATGACTAACCCCAAACTCGTTATGACTACATAATGGTTCTGTAACTAATATTCAATCATCACTACCTAGGCGTCTTCTATTTAACACTTTCATTACAGCTCGGTTTGAATATAAATTATAATGACAATTATAAAACTTGTATTCGAAACATAAATGTACTTATTTGGTCTATTTTCATATATCACATTCGTTCTTGTACCCTTTAGCTATCAGATGATGCATAAACAACTATTCTAAGAAAGTAGCAAAACAATTTATCACGTCAACCGATGTCAACAGTCGGGGAATCTTATGACGGCATATGCCAACAAGCGATGCGAAAGGTTTAATTAATCTCTATTTTAAAATAAAGCTCGCAGTAAAAATATTATACATAGTGTAGAGTCTTATAGAAATATTTTACGTTTTTTATTAACTTTGCTGTAATCTTATTTATTTGAATTAAAATGTTAAGTATCATCTTGATTAAATCGTAATTATCGAAGTAATCATGAAATCGTCTTACAAAATCTAAATAAGAAATCACCCAAATTATGACTCGAATACGGGTAGTAGTGTGTTCTCTGGTAGATCTTCGAAATGTAATGAAATATATAAACAATAATAAATCTTCTATAAACTAAGAAAACCAACATTTTATCTCGATAGAACTAGACTAGAAAGATCCAACCCCACCCTTATACATAGAACTTAACGATTAAATATACTTCGAAAACTTTCAGATGCTTTTAGCCGAGTTGCGACCAAATAATATGGGTTATACATTTATCTTTAAAGTCGTATATCTTCATGTAACATCAATGTATATAGTCGGCGTAACTTTTGGGGACTCTCCGTACTGGGAATTGCATTTATCTGTCTTCTTGCCAGTGGCGTATCGAGGATGAGGGCGGCTAGAGGCCAGTCCCGGGCAGCACGTTTTGAGGGTCGCCATTTTATCTGATTAGTAACAATTTTAGATGTATTATTATTTCCAGTTTAGGTGCCCATTATAAGCATTTTTTTTCTCACAATTAATGACACTGATTGATTACGTTTCTGAGTGAAACACTCATTCGGTTCAATTTGAAGATGAATCAAGCTCAACATGAGAGATCTAATATATATGTATTTAATAACTTTTTATATATTACACAAAATTAAATGCTTGGAATACAAGTACTAATGAGTCTAAACATAACATTCCGAATGTATCGAATAAATTACTAGTTACGTTAGGCAAAGCTTTTTTTCTATTAGGATATGTTTTATTATCACTCACTATTATTAAGTATTGACAATTCGAATGGAAATGCTGATTTTTAAATTTAAGCACCCACTTTAAGAAGTAACAAAACTAATGATAATACTGACAAGTAAAATACTAACCCTTAAATAATTCTGAAAATTACGATTAAAGAGTAATCAAGTCATTGCGACTGGCTTAAGTGCAGTTCAAATTGACATTTTGTTTGTATTTCAGTGATGTACCCGTATATATTTTTAGATAATACCAATAATAATGATTACATAATTTGATTTTGATTTTCTATGATATTTTTTGACTCACAGGTCTACGAGAAAATAATAAATCAACTTATCATATTTTTTTATGGGCACCAAATTTGCAGATCTCCCCAGGCGGCACATTCTCTCACTGCAACTCTGTTCCCGGTGAAGCCGTCGTGGCTTAATATGGAAATATGATTTGGTCTCTCAGCGGGTTGCTGGATATTAAAGGAGGGTGGTGCTATCTAGGAGACTATCCTTTGTCCGGGAACGCTCTGTGAAATGTCCCGATATATATTCAGGGACGTAGGTACAGTAATTAAGATGGGCAGTAAAGATGCAAGGAAGGGTTTCGTGTAATAAATACCAGTATTAGATGGCATATAAATAAAATGAATATATTAAATTGGTACAACATTAGTTCTTCTCGGGTAAAGTATTATCTTGTTTATGAATAAGATAATCCTGTGGTGTCTATGAGCAACGACTATATCATGTTGAAAACATTGTTTCACGTCTGCTTACTAAAGTTAAGTAATATTAACACCTGATATGCATTGTTTTATTGGCTAGGTTAAGCTACTTTTTATGACCATGTTAAGCTAATCACTAATCTCCTAGTAAAAAATGTAATCGCAAAAATATGGTGAAATAATACATTTGTTTTCTGTTGAAAAGCTATTTGGTGTTTGTCTTTGACGGCTAAGAACTGTACGTCAAATATACTCGGTGGAGTTTCGATTGTGAAGATGACTTGGTTCAACTTTAGTATCATGGCAGCTAACATAACTTTGTGTCGGAAATTTGTGACGAGCATTTGATCTTATTTGGTGTAAATTACATAGTGGATTCCAAAAAGTAATGTATATGCAACCGGAGTTCTGCCAAGAACATACTATGCATAGTTTTTAACAAGCATCTATCAAGCAAACATATTTGAGCGTTTGTAAAGCATTTTAAAAATAATTATTTATTATTAGATGCACCCGAAGATTGTACCATTGGTACTGAGAGGCTTTTCAACATATTTAACATAATTTCTTACAACATAGAAAGAAAATACACAGTAAACTAAAAAAGATATTATTATATAACAAATAAATAATATATACAATAATTTTAAAGATAAATTCAGTTAAGCGTCTCTTGTTGCCTTGGTATTCCGTCAAAAATTACACATAAAATGTACTTAGCGGAACATCGCATGGAAGATCTTAATATTATATATGGGATCAGGCAAATATTATTTTAGTACAGCTACTTGTAACAACATCAATATAGAACAGCTAGTAAAAGTACGAGTACATGATATATGAAGATCCCAACAAGCCTTTTGATAAGTAAGACTTAAATGAAAGCTCTTCTCAAGTGAGGTTTTTTTCAAGGCTTTTTTTTCAAATTCTCTACCGTTCTCCCCTTGACTCAGAATCGTTAAGGAATCCCCTCGTTACGCTGTTTGAAGAGCAAATCTAATTTTCATTGATTTCCCATTCGAAGAGTCGAGACCTACAACAGTAGTACCGCTGGCTTGTTCCCACACCCTCCACGAATGTTTCAACCATTCAGTTTCTCGTACACGTAACTCGCAGATCGATATTTATTACGTATTACCGCACCTTCACTCACGTCAACGCTACTTTTTTCATGCTTGAAAACCTACGTAATGTGAATTATATATCATTTTTGGTTATTTTAGAAACGTATAAATACAGTAGAAGTATTTGAATTTAATTAGATACATATCAATGATGTAAATGAAATAAGCTTTTAATAGTTAATATATCATTTCATATTCATAAAACGTTTAAAATTTGTCATAAAATCATTCTCTAGTGAGAAAATAATGTGTGTTTACATAATCAATGAGTGAGGAAACAAGAGCGTATTTCATATAAAATAACTTTAATAAATAAAATTATAAGCACATCAGCAACGAATAAAATTTATGGATAAAAACGATTTTTTTATTTGTTTATATGTTACTTATTAATGCCTTTATCATATATCCAATCACGATAAAATTTTGAAAATATGTTAATTGCGCTTCCAGGAAGGTTTCGGAATCATTTAAACCATTTTACAACTCGATCTCTATTTTACGATGATGGGTCAAAAATCTGACATTTGTTGATTTAGGGCGCCATAGTTAAGCATGGTTATACACAGAAGTATTCTTGGAATTTCCTGAAGAGACCACGTCACGAACAATGAGGTTCTCGTCATAATCAAGGAAGATAGGCACCTAGTAAGAACCATCTCAGACAGGCGAGCCCGATGGATCGGTCACATCATACCTTCTGTTGCTTGTCTTTATTGCTTTGTTCATAGTACTTAATCATAAGTACCTAATTTTGTATACATTGTATTTTTTATTTGTATTTTTATTGTACTTCAGAAATGCATTGAGTTAAATAATTTGTAATGTTTCTGAAAGGCAAAATAAACAAACAAAAAAAAATTGAAATCATACGCCACGATGGTCTTCTTCACGACATTGTGGAGGGGATGGTTGAGGGTAGAAACTGTAGAGGGCGGCCAAGACGAGTGTATTTGCTGCAAGTGCTTGAGGACATGAGTTGTAGCTCTTATGCTAAGCTGAAGAGGATTGCGGAGGACCGAGAGGAGTGGAGATCAAGATGCAAGATTTTGTTGATGCAAACCAATCCACTGTATTGATACTACGACGAAGAAGTTACGCAAGCAGTTATAATATTGCTCGATATACTCGTACATACTAAGATAAAAAAGTAAAGAGCGACGATCAAATGTTGGAGTAAATTAAAATTAATATTTTTTCTGATAATAAATAATTATGATTAAAAACCCAAATCTTTATTTTTTTTGAATTGTTTTAATATTAAGTCCTGAACAACTCAGGGTAAATTGCGCTAATAAAAATTAAAAAATTTTGATCTTAAAATTAAACTCAGAACGTATTAATTATAAACAATATTATTCAATAATTCAACATCAATTGAACGAAAAAAAAATTAATGTATTCCATATAGTGTAATATCGCTCTGCACTCTTTAATGTACATTAAAAGTCTAGACTCTCAAATAGATAATCGATACACGTATTTCGAAATGTATATAAAACGTGTGTCTGTGGAACGTTCACGGGCTTGCAGGGCTTTCAGCCGTATTAAAACTTCGTAATGGAAAATATTAGAAAATTGGAAGACGCCATGAGTGGAATCGAATTAGCTAGAATTGAATCAGCGGAAAATTCATTTTTCACACTCGCCCTTTGCGTCTGCCCCACAACGCGACATGTCCGGTGTTTTTTTTTTCCAGCAAAATGTATGCAGAGTTCAGTAAAATTTTCAGCCGAATATATTACGTAAAGTTTAAAGTCGTAGATTGAAACTAAGAGCGCGCGATAAAATTGATTTATTTTTCATGTTTTTAAACTTTATTCTAATGGGAGAATACAAAATAGGAGATTTTTTGCAAAAAATTATACTTGCAAATACTTTTATTTAACGCGATTTAATGTTTTAAGGCCAAAAGATTGATATGATAAGGTTTGCTGACGACATTGCTCTGATTGCTGAAACTGAAGATGAACTCACGGAAGCGCTGACATCCATGGAAAACATATTTAATTCCAACTGCAATATGAAGATAAACAGCACAAAAACCAAAGTCATGAGAGTAAGCCGCAATGAGCAGCAAAAAATTTACATATCAATGGTAGGAATACCCCTAAAAGATGCAAAAGAATTTGTATACCTTGGAAGTACGATCACCTGGGATGGCAGAACAAAAAGAGAAGTCAACAGTCGAATACATCAAGCAAGGCTAGCTTTCAATAAAAAAGCCAAAATTCTTGAGTCAAAGAATATTTCTTTAGGGCTCCGCAAGCAACTTGCCAAAACACTTGTTTGGAGCATCTTAATGTACGGCTGTGAGACATGGTGCTTATCTGAAAGTGATAAAAAAAGACTAGAGGCCTTTGAGATGTGGCCGTACAGAAGAATTCTCGGAATTTCCTGGAGAGACCACGTCACGAACAATGAGGTTCTCAGAATAATCAAGGAAGATAGGCAACTAATAAGAACCATCTCAGAGAGGCGAGCCCGATGGATTGGTCACATCATGCGCCACGATGGTCTCCTTCACGATATTGTGGAGGGGATGGTTGAGGGTAGAAACTGTAGAGGGTGCCCTAGATGGGAGTATTTGCAGCAAGTATTCGAGGACATGAATTGTAGCGCTTATGCTGAGCTGAAAAGGGTTGCGGAGGACCGAGAGGAATGGAGATCGAGATGCAAGATTCTGTTGCTGCAAACCAATCCACCGGATTGATACTACAAATAAGATGAATGTTTTAATTGCGGTCTTGATGTACATAGCTTACGAATGAGATGCTTTGCTTTACATGAGTTGCAAAGTCAATTTTGTATAGAAAAGGCGAAATTCTTGGTACGAAACGTAAAGCCTTTTGTATTTTAATTTATTTAAAAAAGACATGTGTTAATTCGTTGAATTAGGAATAAGCTTTCGTTGATTGGTAAGCAGTCGCCTCAGGGCAGCATAAAAAAGAGTTTTTATTTTTTTAATTCAAACTTTAAATGGGAATTATTTTGTGGTGGTCATGTGCCTTAAATTATTAGTGGATATGACATAAATATAGAAAAATGTGTTGTTTAAAGATTAAATAAAATTTAGATTTTTTTGAAGTAATATTTTTGATATAATAATAAAAAAATTTGCTTTGTAAAAATAACAAGAAATAAAAATATTTCACCATATTTTTTGGCAATTTTTATATAAAAAAATAGTAAATATATGCTCTATTAAATAAAAATACGAAAGAGCAGATGAATTTATTGAAAAATACCAAGAAAGTTTCAAAAAGCTTGTTGATTTATTATTTATTCCATAAATTATGTAAGAGGCTGTATACTAAAATATTCTGATACAACATATAATTTAATGTAAACTTACGCTAAGAAGGTAGATTTATTTTTCATTTAGATACTTCAGTGGCTCTTAACCAGTTCTTTGCCTGGATGTTTCTACGGTTATTTTTAACCGGTAAGCCGTTAAATAAATATTAAAAATATATATTTACCCTTTTGCATCGGTTGTCGGCATATGCCGTCATAAGATTCCCCGACCGTTGACATCGGTTGATGTGATATATCGTTTTGCTACTTTCTTAAAATAGGTTTTTTTACATCATCTGACAGATAAAGGATACTAGAGCCAATGTGATATATGAAAATTGACCAGGTAAGTACATTTATGCTTCAAATACTAGTTTTATAATTGACAGTATAATATGTATTCAAACCGAGCCGTAATGAAAGGGTTAAGACTTCGTGAATATGAAAAAATGACAATTGATATTAAGAGGGCAATTGCAATATTGAATACATGTTGTTGAATAGACAGTAAAGTTTTACATGATGTTGCTCATGTTTTATCTCTGAGAAAAGTGACTGCCATTGT
The DNA here is from genome assembly GCA_022606575.1 of Glossosoma conforme. NCBI lineage: Eukaryota > Metazoa > Arthropoda > Insecta > Trichoptera > Glossosomatidae > Glossosoma > Glossosoma conforme. Next base: position 1,909,591 of record JAGTXR010000039.1, read on the forward strand.
ACCTAATCCATTTGGAATAATAATGTGATTGATAGATCAGTAACACTTGAAATAAGTGTGCGTAATCACTACCTCACAAACAAAACCAAATAATAGTCTAAACATTGGAAGCACCTAGAGTCGCCGACAGGAATTGGATCACCGAGAGCAGCTCACACTTGGCGGGCGAATCGAGGGGGACTTCCATCACGTACGGCTGTCAAGCTAAGATTGAGCTCCACGGGCAGCTCGTTAGGGAAGGGATTTGGAGTGGGGGAACCATGGTACACTACAGAATTGTGGGATCCACCATAACAGCGCTTTTCAAGACTGTAGTGCCATAGGAAACTTATTTTACGGATCACCCTCGTAACGATTTTGGTGATAAATAACGTGACAATTAAATGTGTTTAATACCCTCGAAAAGGTTGAAAGCCACAAACGTGTACATTTTTATAAGGTATTCTGTTTCTCTTAAATAAAAATCGTGCCTTGCCTTTTGAACTTTTGTGCGTCTGGCTTTACCTAAGCTTTTTGTGTGGATGTAATGTAAACACAACATATCGTATCTCAAATTAATACGTCGTCTGCGAGGCTTTCGCTGACTGCATGCGGGAGAAAGCCGCCCTCGGGCATTTCTATTTTCCACCCCAGTTTCCATAGCAACGAGTCCGAGCTCTGCTATACCCTGGGGGCTTACAAGCAACCCTATCTGCCTCACGAAAAAAAACACTGTAAAAAATAACATTTACTCAATTATCCTTTTTCACAATTATCTACGCCCTTTCGAGTTACATTAAATAAAAATAATAGCCTAATACTTTTTTAAGCTGCCATTTTATTTAAAGCACGTCGATATTTCAATTATTGCTGCAAATACAACTTACAACTCTGAACTACAATGTTCGCTTGCCTTTGACATCCATCTACAACTAAGTGAGGTACAAGACATCTGACAAAACTGTGTAGTTGCAATATTTGTGGCAAGGTAGTCATTAATCACCGTTGGATTCTAGAAGAAATGTGAAAGTTGCTCGAATTAAAATTATAAATAAATAATGTCGTCTAGCATCTTATAAATAAAACACATACTATTAATCGGGCTATATTTAATTTATTACGTTATTATGTACGTTATGTTAGGTCTACCATCTAATTTACAAACACATACTTTTAATCGGGTTAGGTTATATAATGTAAAGTTAGGTAAAGTAAAGTAAGCCGGATTAAATTTCCTAACAAAATGTCAAATTAACTACTAAAATCTCATATACAAACGACATAGTTTTAATCACGTTGGTTTAAGCTATGTAAGGTTGAATTAAGTTGTGTTAAGTTAAGTTAAAAACACATCATTTTAATCAAATCAGCTTATTTATGTACAAAGCACCTTACAAGTAAGATATTACTAAATAATATTTAGGCATAATATGTATTTATGAGTGAATAAACTTTATTTTTTCATCCTACAATTGGAATCTCTCCTAAAACAGTTTAAACTAGTACATATACTAGTAAACACATTTAATTTTTTTTTTTCATTTTATTATACTTTGAATGTATATTTCATTTCCTGTAAATACTATTATCATATGAACAAAAATGTTATAAATTAAAAATAATTTAAATGTTAATACATTATTATTCTTATTAGTATGTATCACGATTTGCATTTTCAACTCAACACGTCAAGTATATGGTTGTGTCGAACACCTGAGCGAGTTCAGACCTCCCGCTAAACATTATTCCGTCCCTCCTGAAAACTGAAACTCTTGCCTGAGTGGCATTTGAACTCGACTCTCACGCATTCAAGTCCTCTCATACGAGTGGATAAGCAGGAACATGTTTTCAGCAAGATTTCGCACATCTCTAGTAAGTTTTCAGAACAAAAATCACGAAACTTCGAAGAAATTATCAAAGAAAGTAGTCGTTATTGATACGATTCAAAGAAAACGCCTTGGACATTCATACTTAATGTTTACACAAATATAATTATCGTTCCAGTACTTGTTTAATAAAAAAAAAAGATTTGTCTTGATGTTTTTTGAAAAGCTACCTAAAGAATAGGCACACAAAAAATTGAAATTAACAGGATATATCATACAAAGAGACAACGGTTCAATGAGAAGAACAGTGTTGGAGTGGTGTTTTCAAGAACTGGCAAACGGAGTGTTGGCCGACCTTCTGCAAGATGAACTGATGACATTTGAAGAATAGCAAGAGAAGCATGGAACATCGTTATGGCTGGAGACTAATATCAGAGACCTTAGTTCAACAGTGGACTTACATTATTCATATACTTCATACACAACATAGGGTTGAGCCACACATCAAGGACAAGACATTTTTTTTTCCACGCCTCGGGAGCGTCGAATTGATTTTCCGATCTCCTTAAAAACACTGGTTATTGAACACTCAAACATTTCTCTGGTACTACAACCGATGTCTATGCAAGTTCGCACTTAAACATAATAATAAAATTGCTTCATTTAATTATTTTCACAGATTTATCGATAATCGACAGATGTTAGTTTTATGGAATGTATTTTTTTTTTTACTGTAAGTATTGTAGTTATTTTTAACATTTGTGTATTGTGTTCACAAATGTTTCATAAGAACCACTAAGCCATATCACTAACTGACTGACAATAATAAGAATGACCGCACCATCAAGGAGATAAAAGTTCTCTTCAGTGCGATGTTGGTGAGAGACTTCGAAGAGGTAAATAAGTTTTCATGCCAAAGATAAATTCCCATTATCCGAAACATTATTCGGGGCGGAATTGAACCAAAACTTGCAAAGATAATACTTTGACCGAAACTTTTGTGATCAATTTAGTAATGTCTTAAGATTGTGATTGCCTTAGAATTTAGATGATGCCCAAGGTAAGCTTTTCTCTAGAAATTCGAATTAGTATCGGAAATATTCTTTGAATGTTTGAAAATTAAACTTCTTAATTTTTCACTACTTTAATGGAGTACGCTTATTTAATATAAATAATAATATAAATTAAATTAAATATGTTGAATACTGAAACTCTGAAAATACGTAAAAATATATTTATAAATAAATTAAGCTTACTTTACTATGAAATAATTTTTAATTTTTACGCGCTTATCAATCCATAAGACTTTTGTTTTAAATATTTTAACGATAATAATTTTCATCTCATTTAAAAGATATACGATATACGAGCATGATAAAACAAGGTGGATTCAATTCCTTTTAACGTATAGCCCGGTTCCTAATATGTTTCCAATAAATTCGCTCTATTCAACCGTTCCGTTTACAGATGTATTCAACACGTCTCTTATACCCTCCATTTTTCTATGAAACCTTAATTAACTGTTTTGTATTTAGGTTTAGTTTTAAATAGCTCCTGACGATGTGACACGTCACCAAAATCGGTAGAGTGATTGTTAATTAAAACTCAGTGGTTTCATACAAAGTTTTATTATTTAAATATGACAAACCGCGAAGTTACTGCGTTCTACGAGTATGCAAACTTTTATTTATATGTGTGAATTATTTGATAAACATTTCAGAACCAAGACCACGGATTCACATGCTTTGTCATTTTTTTTATGTCAAATTATTAAAATATATTTTGTTTATTTTATTATTTATACATTACCAATGAAAAATACAAATATTTTATTGAAAAATTTACTATTAATTACCTTATTAATAATATTAAAACTTGTGAATAAATGCGGACTGATTGAATAATAAAAAATAATAATATACACACTCTGAATATAAGCCATAGAGACATCTATTGTTATACGATGGTAACATTGGTAACAATGGTATAAATGCAACATATTCGACCCATCACTTTGGGCAGGAGATGGCCGAGTGGTATAGGGTACTAAACATAGGGCAACGGTTGGTCCCAAAGCTCGCTGGTTCGAATCCCGCTTCTGCCGGTTTTTTTTCCGAACGAATTGATGCGTATAAAAGAATTTTGATGTATAGTATGTGTATATTTAATAACTAATAATATTAATTGCCTCTTGAATGTAGTTGTAAGAAAAATATTCACAAATATTTACTAACGAAAATAAATTGTGATTTCGGTGACTCCTGTATATCACGTATTATGTACTCCACGATACACTGTATTACTGAACAGGGTCCGCGCTATGAATGCTAACCACCCCGTATAAACTCAAACCCAGTACATCCCCCACCTGTATAAACCCATACCCTGTACATCTCACACCCTGTATAAACCTACACCGAGTACCTCTCCCTCGCCCTGTGTTTAATATTCAAAACCGTACACCGCCATGAGGTTTGACTCGTTATGTAATACCGATGTTGATATAACTAGGTATGAAATATGGCACAATCAATATGCGAAATACCAATACCGATTTTAACGTGGAGAGAATACAAATTTTTCAGATAATCAGATTAAATCATAAAATGTTCGTCTGGCATGTTTCTGAGAATACAATGTCCTAAAATAACTATTTAATATTATTATTTATATTATACATAGATTGCAAGTATTTCAGGAGAGAACTGAATATATAAGGCAGACGATTTAGAGGAATGGAGATTCATAACAGTGGGCGTACTAGCTGATTATTGTGATAAATAACTGCTATATTATACTCACCATAAGTAGTGTCCACTAAATAGTAAACTTAATAATTATTTGTCTCTCTAACGCCAACGCCATTTCAAAGGTCATGGGTTCGATACACGACGGAGATTAAAAAAAAAGGATTTTTAATCGATTCTGAGCTCTAAAATACCCCCAGTTGGAGTGAATTTGATCCATCACCCGTAAAATACCAGTCATAGCCTATTAATTAAAATTGGCGGTAGACGAAAGTCGTCCCATGAAGACCACCCATTCATTGTAAATTCATGTAATAATAAGGATGATGCGTTAATCTCGGGCTGTAGTCTATGTCGTTGGCGGATCAACACTCCAGATGCAGCGCTTAGGCATATGCACCATGGTAGGAGTCATAGAAATCCACAGATGAGACTTCAGAATTACTATCACCATCTTTCGGTATTCTTCTGTATGTTTTTACATTAAAAAATAAAGATCTTTTTTCTATACGCTGCAGATTGACAAGAAATGGCGGTTTCAAAAATTCATTCCCAAATGAGACCAGTAAGCTCTGAAATGGCCTTCCAGTATCTGTCTTTCCACCTTCATACAATCTGGATCTCTTTATGAATTTATATTCACTTATAAACGCACACACACGTTTTCCGCACGTTCAGTCGACTTAACCCTTTCATTACGGCTCGGTTTGAATACGAATTATACTGTCAATTATAAAACTAGTATTTGAAGCATAAATGTAGTTATCTGGTCTATTTTCATATATCACATTGGTTCTTGTATCATTTAGCTATCAGATGATGCATTAAAAACTATTCTAAGAAAGTAGCAAAACGATATATCACGTCAAACGATGTCAACGGTCGGGGAATCTTATGACGGCATATGCCGACAACCGACGCGAAAGGTTTAAACGTCATGATGCCCAATAGTGTCCACCGATTGTGCTCTAATGCATGCGATTTCATAAAAAAAATTTACTCACTACCTTAACCATATAACTAACTCAACCCTTAATTGATCACATCATATGAAATTTACTGATATAATTAATGTTATATGTACTTCAATATTTCACATTCTTATTTCTCAATTATTTTAAATAATCGATTTTCTTGGTAGACAAAGATACTATCATCTTTTATAATACTTTATTTTATTTTATAACCAGAAATCGTACATTATTGTTGTTCCGGTACCAATTTCTCGGTCCCAAAATGACGACGTCAGCTAACTGGTGACGTCGGAGTACGACAGGTTCCGGCACTGAGGATACGTCCAAAGACCCGAGTCGAATTGATACTGATTTATTTGATAATTATTATATTTTTAAACAATACTATACGACATGAGTAAGCATTCTGTATTTTATAAGATTAAGCAAATGATTTTCATACACTGCAAATTCCCCATTTCCAGTTGTTTTGGACCTTGATCTTTCAATTCACAAAAAGTGGCAGAATATTGTGATGACTGAGATTGTGAGAATTGGTAGAAGAATGTGCATTTCTCATGATTTGATATTATTATATCATGTGAGATCAGCGTCGCGTGTAAAGGTGCTGTCATCGACAAATTCGATCTAAAGCTAAAGACAGAGAATTTCATAATAATTTAACAGTTTATACTTTAAAAATTTTTGTACGTTTTCTTATATATATATAGTTATGTTCAAATAACGTTTTGAACAATTGTAGATAAAAAAAATGTTTAATCTTATTTTGGGTTGAAAATGCTATATTTTTACCAGTCGTTTTATTTCTAAATTACACCGCTTACGTGCAGAAGCCATCTTTCAAAATGCACAGCTGAGTTGAAGATATTTATAAATTATGGAAATTGCTCCTACATTTTAGATTGCTACACATATTTCATCTCTTTTATCGTCTTCGCATATTTCCATACGATAAACGCAATACGTTTTATTACATGAAAATTGTCATATGTCGATCATATTTCAAAAACTTATTACTTTTATTATAAAATACCCATCGGTGATGCGAATTTGAAAATAATAAAATTATTTTATATTGACATCAGCAAGTTATAGCCCTTGCTGACTGGTACTGAAAACCTCGATATACAATCGTTCGTCAATTATTTCTGTTCGCTTGTCGACATGCATGTGTCGCCATATTGGCATTTTGGACTAGTTATATATACCGCCTTTTGTGGCGATGGGCCACGGCCCACCACGACCGCGGAAGTCGTGTGCCGCCCGTCGGCGAGAGCATATTGCATTGTAACTCGGCCTGAATACTGTGGCTAGGTCGGGCCATAAGTTTATAAAGTTTATCGTAAATATGTGTCAATGTGCTTCTGAAAAAGTCTATGTGTTATTGATCTGCTTTTCATCCTGCCATCACGCGACTGAATAACAACCTTTTAGATAGAGGAAGATGTAATTATGGATCGCAGACGACCTGTTTATTTATATGCATGAAAACCGTGGTTTCACTCGCAATCGAAACGACATGAAGACTCAATAATTTAACTGAAATATTTATTTTAAAAAAATAGGCACCTCTAAGATCCTTCTTATCTTTTCTTACAACTGTATATATAATTTATTTAGTTATACATCATTAGTTTTATACAATTTATAAAGCCTCCTACTGTTATGTTTTTTTTTGTAATTTAAGAATTCACTTTGAGATCCATTTCAATATTAAATATATAAATATTTCGTACCTTGTTTTCAACTGATTGTACTCTCTTACTTACAATTATCAACAAATATCAGTTAATAAAGTAAGTATTATTTTAAAAGCTTCGAATTTGAACGCAATAAAATTGGAATTAAAAATGATTCAATCGTATTTTAAAAATAAACTAAATTCAACCGTGAGCTTTAAAGGGCGCACTCTAGGGTGCAGTGAAGGCAAAGGGTGGCTTGTTAAAATGTTATGCATGTTTGGTTGGGGGGCGGCGCTTTTGAGGTTCTGGCGCCCCCATCAGGGCGGAGGCCCCCGGGGCGTTTCAAATCAACCAGAGTGCCGCCTTGAACCACCATACCTGGGACTATCGATTCGAAGCCTGCAACAGAGTTTACTTACTCGTTTATTCAAGGTAGAGTACCAAGAACAACTTTGTTTTGAGTGACGTGTTTGTAATTTGCTATTAAATACTTTGTGAAATTTTATTTAACAATTATGATAATATTGTTTTATAACAATTCATGATGAAATCGTTTATTTATAAATTGATTTTCAAGGAAATACAATTATTGAAAATACTTTTAAATGTATAAATATTGCATAACTTGTTGTAACATGGATCACACTGAGCACTGTTTAAGCATGTATATAATAATTGCCTTTATGCATGTTGGAATTAATAAAGCTTTCGTTGAGGGCAAAACTGCAGTCTTCCAGCAAGTGATCAAACAGTGCTCAGTGTGATCCATGTTAAAACATTGTATGACGTGTTTATCTATTTAATATTGATCTCAAAGTGAAAGCTAAAAATGTGAATACTTAATTATGTTTTAATTTATTTAGTACTAATAAATAATAAGTTTTAAATTATTTACAATACATAAATGTGAATTAATGCTTTAAAGTATTATTTTAATATTTTTTAAGCTACTTTGCATTTAAAATATGCAATATTTCACAGTATAAATTTTTGGAATAATCATTAAAATATATTAGTTAGTAAAAGCGTTTCCTTAAATTCTCGATATTAGACCTTAAACAGAATATGATATTTTACGAGTATAACTATACCTGTATATAAAAAAGTTGAAAAAGGATTGAGCCACTCCACTTAGGACCAAATGCTTAACGTCTCGGGAGCGTCGGGCTAGTCATACACTATTCTTCAAAAATCTAATGAACAAATCAGCAAAAATGTACCTCAGATTCTAAATCAGTCGTCTAAGTCTAAGGAAGTCATTTTCAGCCGTTATAGAAAGCTATCGGAAACTATATATATGTACTCGGGGTTAATCCGGAATGCAGATTTGACATGAGGTGAGAACCATAGCGGCTGAAAAATCATTTTAGTGACAATTTGTGATGACGTGTTTAAGTTAAAGGAGAGGATATGGAATGATTATTATTTTATACTACTTTGGGGGTCGAACCCGTAACCTATCTCATAGTAAGCGTGCGTTTTCGTATATAGGTATAGACCATCCTGTGCTATGTGCTACGGTTTATTGTAGCAGGTTTTATGGGCACGTACGTCTACGGGGAAAAACCTAATTCGGTTCTAGCGTTATAAGCAGAAAAGTGCCGACGTATCCAATTTGTTGGGGTCGACCCACGACCTTAGCCACATGAGAGGGACGATACAGGACCGAAGAGGCAATAAAACCATAAAATTCGTATATTATTTATTTCTTTCTCAACAGAGTTGTTTTGGTATGTAGAAGTTAATATCATTATTGAAATGAAAGAACGTGGTTTCAAAAAATAAATGTAAATAATATGAAACATGAGTTTAAAAAATAAAAATAAAGAAAAATGAATTGAAATATTAAAGTAAGCAACTAACGATGTTTGGTTAGACGGAAACCATTAACAAGACTTTTTCAGTCGGCAGGACGGTTATTGAAAAAAATTGTGCTATTAAATTTTTTTAATTTCAGTAGTTTTTAAAAGAAAACTAAGATTACTTAGAAAAACAATGAAGGATTGGTTAGGTTAGGTTAAAGTATTAAAGACTTTCCAAAAGAATGGTATTCTAAATAATTGCAGTACAAGTATGTAACATACGCGTACATAAAAGTTCACAGTAAACAACATTCTATACGACATACTCGTATATTTCATAAATAAATCACATAAAAAAGGGGAGGAATCTGGGGTTTCGAACCATGAACCTTGTAAATTTCTTAATTATAGCTTAACTATAAAGAATATGAACGTTATATTCCTTTTTGTAATGTAATGTTATAATAATGTATCATACATGAAAGTAGGCAACGTGTTCTGTGTTGTCGTCCTCCATTCTTCAATTTTTTGAGAAGACCTTCCCGAACTGCTTCTTAGTTCTGACAGTCTCTTGCTGTGAACTACAACAAGAAATAACGCGCTTGGCTAAAGAGGCTGCCATGAAATAGACTCCAATGTATTTAATTGTTTGTCTCTTCACACAATCTAACTCTCTTCTCTATAGCCTCACCATTTCCCATCATCTGGGGTCCGCTCTCCTTGTGCACAATTGCCATGTCTGTCTGTCCTGCGCTGCATTCTCGGTCAAGCCAAGAGTTTTCAGATCCTTGTCTACAGTTGCAGTCCAGGTTGCCTGTGGTCTTCCAGGTCTTCTTCTCAGCGCGGGTATGTTGAGGTCTTTCTTCACCATGTGATCCTCATCTCTCCGTGTCACATTTCCATACCATCTTAGATGGTTTTCCTTTAACTTTTCAGGTATGGGGGCCACTCGAAATGCATAATCTAACATTATATGTAATTTTCATGGTACCACGTAAAACATTTGTTTATGTTTAAATACATAATTTATTATTTTATTGGGCTCTTGTTTGGACCTGGAAAAGTATTGAATAGGGTCACAGGTAGGGTGGTGGGTATGGTTGCCGTTTGTTGAGGGTCGCGCTAGAAGGGGCCACTAACGATCACTTGTAGGGAATTAGTTTTCATTAAGTTTTTTTAGTTTCACCTTACCTTAATTACGTGATACAATATATCACGACCTGCTTTAAAGGTATTTTAGCGAGTACAGTAAAAAAATCGTAAAACTTACTTAATTTTTTATTTTAACCCTTTCGCATTAGTTGTCGGCATATGCCGTCATAAGATTTCCCGACCGTTGACATCGGTTGACGTGATATATCGTTTTGCTACTGTCTAAGAATAGTTTTTTCTACATCATCTGATAGCTAAAGGATACAAGAGCCAAAGTGGTATATGAAAATAGACTAGATAAGTACATTTATGCTTCAAATACTACTTTTATTATTGACAGTATAATTTGTATTCAAACCGAGCCGTAATGAAAGGGTAAAGAACCTAATAATCTTAATTTAAACCGACCATACAATAAAGAACGATTACTTTTTTACTAGCCATGTATCTCATGGCTAAACATTGTGGCACCAATAATCTCTTTTGAATGTCAGGCATGTTTTACACTGAGACACTCTTGTCTAGATTGAGCATATTTTTAAGACCAAATAGTCATGTTTTCAGGAGCTTTGGGTTAAACATCAAATCCCCTTAATAATTGTGATTACCAAATCATCTAAAATATGCCTCGGATTCTACAACTACCACTACTTCAAGTTTCTGTGCTCCTGGCCTGGATGTTGTCGGAAAACTTTATACTTAGGTAGACGTCCGGACGCAGAGATTTTCTTGGGACATGGCATGGATAATGGCAACATAGAGTGGCAAAAATTTGTTGAAAATATGCTCCAGATATGAAACTATTATAAGGTAAAATATAACGGTCTTATTATGTGAAGAATGACGAGATTAGGATTTTGCTGCAACGATATCTCCATCAATCAGCCAAGAAACAGAATAAATCTTCGCTGAAAATGTTATCTAGATGACACAGAAGAACATAACTTACGTCTGCTTTTTAAACGACTTTTGACTGCTTAAATATTATAGATTAACAGAGACTGGAATTTTTCTTTTGTATCCAGAGTTGTCTTTCTTTTTACGAAGACTATGAAAACTGAAAAAACTATAGACATTAACTACGAAGTACAGAAGAATACATTTCATTAAGCTCAAACGTAAACATATATAAGTAATTAAATACACACATACAATTATACATCAAATTTTATACGCATTAATTCATTCAGAAAAAATATCGGCAGACGCGGAATGCGAACCACGAGCCTTGCAACTTTGCTAGTTTGCAAGTTCACACGACTATCTCTCTGCCCCTCTGGGCTCGTGGTTCGAATCCCGCGTCTGCCGATAATTTTTCTGAATATATATATATATAATCGTGTCGGAAACAACAGGGTCAGATCCTGTCTGCCCAGAAGTGGGCGACGTCGATGGCGTTACTTCTGGCCATCATCAGGTCTTCCTGAATTTTTCTGAATGAATTGATGCTTACAAAATTTTATGTATTTATATTGTCTGTGTGTATTTATTTACTAATAATATTGAAATATAGTCAACGATCTATAAAAGAAGATTAGAGTATTGAAAAAATATTCTAATAAAAATTTAAATCCATGTAAATATATATACATTAAAAAAATCTAAATGAAAGATATATTACTAATTTCAAATGACCCATTTTACAGGTTACTAGATTTGGGTTAAAGTACTTCGAGCTCAAAGTTCGCGAGAAAAATCGATGCTTGGGTCAGCTTTAGGCTCATAGCAATACATGTAAGCTCCCTCTTTAAGTAAGTTCATGCTTTATGTTATACGGAAAGTGTAACATTATACCGTATACACTGAATATGAAAATGCCACACTTGCTTCCAATTAAGAACATATAATCATCAAAAACTATCAAAAACTGTTAACATATTCAATTTCTAGTCTCAATTCAGCAACCAAGTTTCATTGGGAGCATTTCGGTGTCAATGGTGTTTTAGTATAATGAGATATCTGGTATGTATAAAAAAGCAGCTTCTGTTTGTATTCTTGTGCAATAATCCTGGTGAAAACATAATTTGTAGCTTGGTGAATAAATCGTTGTGAAAAAAAACAATAACTAGGTTTTCAGCTTATAGTTCAGAAAAACTATTTATTTCAATAGCTCCTCCACCAAGAAAACTGCTATGGATCCTGGATCTTTCAACGGTTGTTCTCTTCCAAAAGCAAGCTCCATCAACATCCTTGGAGTATCCATCTCAAATAATGTCAAATATTATGAGTCAAATAAGCACAAAGCCTAGAAAAAACTAGTTTTATTATATAGATCACGTCGGTATTTCAACGATAAACAACTTCTTCTATATGAAGACAAATCCAAGCTATCCTTGAATACGGCAGTCACCTTTGGATCGGAGACCCAAAATACCTTCTATAATTAATTGACTCAGTTCAAAGAAGAGCAATTCGTTTGATAAACAATGACACTCTTACGTCTATACAGTTAATGTGTGTCTCGACCAAGAACTGGCAATTTTCCAAGGTTCTTTCCGTAATGCCACTGCTATGCTTTGCAATGCTCTTCCAGCGTATGTGTTTCTTCCTCCATACAATCTGTATGTCTTCAAGAAACAGATAAATACACTTGCTCCCCAACCCACACACAATTACTTAATTTTTCATATAGATTCTCAAATGAAAAAGACTCTTTTTTGGATTAACAATTCTTTTATTTTTATATCGGTACATTCTTTGAATTAAACATTCACGCTACAGAAATATAATTATATTTTAAATAAATATTTTCATACAATAGAACAAAAAGCTGGAGATAATGAAACATTGTAACAATTTCTAAGCTATTGCCCACGAGTTGTTTTTTTTTTTTAATATTTTTAAACGTATCTTATCGCTAATATTCTTGCGAATTTCTACATCTTCATAAAAATACGAATAAAATATGTCGACCGAAAATTTAAATTATTAAAAAAAAGTTTATTAAATATTTTTTTACACAATAAAAGGTTTCAAAAATTTAAAACATCGACAATTAAAATTCGAATAAAATAATAATTCAATTTATTTTTTAAAGACACCCCTTTTTTTAATAAATAATACCTTTGTACCATGCTAGGATTTAATAATCAATTAAGTAATTTTAATATTGCATTTAGGAATCATTAAAAATCTTATAACGTTTTTCATAACTATTTATATTTAAAAAAAAAAAAATTAAGCATTTTATAAATAAACAAAATAAATTCAAAAAGTCATGTTTTTAATATTTAGGTTTTTTTTTTGCTTTAAATATTTTTGACAATAATCAGCAAAGTAGTCGTAATGGTAACACTCCATTAAAAGTTTTAGTATAATTATTAGTATTTTTTTCTATTTTATATAGTAATTTCTTCTACAATAATTTATCAGTAAGTTACAAGATATTATTCCATTATTTGTAGAATTAAATATCAGTAAATAATCGGAATAAGAGCTCGTCTTAATATTTATATTCTTTTTAACATTTTAAGAAGTTATAATTCTTTGCTATTTGTTACAATAACCTCTACTAATTATCAAATTCATATTTTTCAGTATTAGTAACAGTTATTTCTTCTACTAAATAACAAAGCTTTTTCACTTTTTGTTTCTCTTTGTAATCCATTGCTGTGAATAATAGTTTTAACTATTATATTATAATACTTTTTCAATATTTTGAAAAAAAAAACAATATATATTTATAATACAAAAATAAGAATTGATTTCTTAGCCCACGTTTGTATAAGTGACACATTTTTTTTTGTAAAATCTGCAATGTTTATATTTCTTATGATTTTAAGAATAGATTTTCAAGACGATGGTGTCACTACAAAATATGTTTAAAATTAAATAATTTTATTTACTAATGACAACCTAGCATGGTACATTTGTTGACGAATAAAAACAATAACGACATACAAAATTTTCGTTTTTTTTTCACACTTATTTCTCTATCGTCTACGTTACAACATAACTTATCCACATCTAGTTAACAATTCAACATTATCACTAATTAATATTATTTCAAATTGATTACAATTTCAATGGTAAGTATCAATATGTTACATACGAAAACGTCATCCATTCGTAAAGATCTAAAGTAACGCATAACGAGTAATGCGACCATCTTGGATCGGCCATTTTGAGATGACGCGACACAAAATGGCGGAATTGCTTTTCAAAAACGAAATGGAGCGAAATTATACAAAAAAGCCATGTTAACATCTAAACATCTACATGCTTTGAAAATTTATTTATATTTATTATTTATATTGCACATATTTCCTGGATTATTTTACATTAAAATACGTAAATACTCGTAGATACATTGATATCATAAAAATACATAATATTTTCATAAACATCACTAGAATTAAGATTTAATATAAGAAATTAAAACCTACAGTGTTCACGCACATATGCGTCTATATTACTGCAAAAGATTTCTTTCTGCGTGATTTTTTTTTATATACATAACTTTTAACTGAGTGTTTACATAAATTGTTGTTCTCTTATATATTACTATGTATTTTTTTAACATTCATGCAGTTTCTACGCTTAGTGGAAATATATAAGGTTGTTAATATATTATGTGCTAATAAACATACTTATTCAAATATATTGAGAAAAGTTTCCCAAAAATAATATCGAAGCATTTTTAAAGATCTTAACATTTGAAAAATTCTCCGACCAAAAAAGAAGTATTATTTAAATGCAAGCAAAAAAAAAATCGTAATACGATCCTATAGCATTTGGTTCAAGTAATGACTAAAATTTTACTTTTGTTAGAAAACATATAAATCTCACATTAACCTTTATTAACAGACTGTTCTTAAGTCACAGAAAATGATTTTACAAGCAATATGCATTCTAACTAGAGTTATTTCATTAAGCATGTTACATATTACGTTTCAAGCACTTTTTTAGCATACAACATTATTGAGACAATTATTTTCATTTTTGGTCGAGTATTTTAATGACATATTTCATGTAATCGTAATCTTACGCATACAAGTAAAGTGTTTAACTTTTTTTTTAAATTAATTAAATTTCAACTAAATAGGCACAATAGGTTTAAATTATTAGAGAACTTACAGTAACAAAGAACCGCGGAAATAAAAAAAAAATGTTACAAAAAGAAACATTTAAAAATTTAAATAAAAATTAGGCCAAATATCAACTATTTACAAATGAAAAAAAATAACATAAATTAAAATATTTATTTAATTATTTTTTATAAATTTAATAATAAATAAAACGTTATATATCTTAAATAATACAGCATTTACAAAGGCTTAGTCTAAGTATTCATTTTAATTAGGTAAATTAAATATTTTATATGATATGATGATGTTTAATCATATTACTTTCTTTGACATTAAGTCACATGTTAATGAAAAAAAAAAACATATTTAACTTATTTACATTTAATTTACTCAATAAATGTAAGCATTAAATTAATATTTTTAATGAAATTTTAATCGAGACTTTAATTATGTACAATTAGTAAAATACCTATACTATATATTACTAAATTATCAAATATATAAGCATTTATTTATTGAGACTATAGTTGCACTTTCTTTATAAAATTCCCTCCAAAAATGGAGCAAATTACTGCAACAAAAACAAAGTGAGGAAACTAAACTACCAGGTCATTAGCAATGTTCAATTCTAATTTGAAAGATGACGAAAGTTAGGAGGCTCGATTTATGTTCTCCTTCTATATTGACTCGTAAGAAGAGCATATTTCAGATTTCAGTTATTATAATTACTAATGTGTACATTGTGGAGAAAACAATAATTTTACTTTTAAAGTCACCGGGTAAATAGCCAGACGCTTTTATGTTGAATACATTTTTAAAAATTGTGGTCAATTTTCTCTATACAATTATAAGTATCAGTAGTACTGGTATTGAATTTGAAAAAAACGCTAAAAATTAAAAAAATAACATTTGCACCCCCTTATATAGAAATAAAATATTAATTCGTCGACCTTGAACTTGACCTTCTAAAGGAAATTAAAAAAAAACGTTTTCTTATATGACAATACGTTAAATAACATGTCTTATTTATATAGAATATTTTATATTTACATTATCTTTAGTAAGCAAAAATGAACATTTTACCGATATATACAAAATATTTATTTAAATAATATTTCAAAAGTAAAATTAACTATTAAAAATATTTATAAGAAAATGAATAGATACTCTACATTAAAATTACATTCTTTTATGTTTTTAAGTAAATCATCTATGAATCTGGTGCGCATTTCTTACGTTAACATAGTATATAATAGCGGAAGGGATATTTATAAAAAGTATTTACAAAACAGCTAGCACACGTTTTTTCTTCTACGTAATTAGACGAATAAGAGTTTTATTTACAAAATAATTACACAAACAATAGATTTTACGTGACTCATTTTTTAAAGTATTTTTTAAATATAAATTGCCATAATAAAATATTAATTTGAAGTTCCACAAGCAACTTGACAAAACATTTGTTCGGAGCTTCTTGATGTACGGCTGTGAGACATTGTGCTTATCTCATAGTGATAAGATAAGACTAGAGGCTTTTGAGATGTGTGGTCTTAGAGAAGAATTCTAGGAATTTGTTACTTGTTTAATTACAGTAATGAAACAATTAGGCGCAATATTAATAAATTATTAAATAATGAGTCACACCAAAACCATCATCATATAATGTACAATAATAAATACTAATAAATTCTATTTTTGTATGTATTGCAGGTATGTTTTTTTTTGTAACCACTAATAACTTGGGAAATATATAAGTTCCTGGCGATAAAATGCTGTGCTAAAGCACTGTCAATCTTATTTCTTAGGAGGCTGATTGATTGGCCAAGCATAATTGATTCAAATATTTATTTGGACAATACTGCATATAATGTAAGTTAAATACTTTTTTCATTTTTATGGCACCACTAATTCTGGGTTATCTTAAGGCTTATACTAACATAAAATTATGGTAATTCTGAAACTAAAAATTATACATAATTAATATTGAAATTAAATTATTATTTAAATAATGGCTGTATAATTTTTCACATTTATCAAATGAAAATAATGTATACAATACTCTAAAAATATATAATTTTAACACAAAAAAAATTATGATTATTTTTTCTACATGCTCCATGTTTGGTTGTTAGTTAAAGAATCCTCATTTTAGTTTCATTTATCATCGTATAACTTTCATAATAAGCCAATACATATTAATTTAATTTAATAAAATATGTACATATGTTAAATGTATCAGTATATATAGAATAAGAGTTGACCTGACATAATAGTGCTTATGTTTGAAGACCTCCTTACCCATACTATCACACGTAACATGTTAAAAAAATCTGTTAAAAAATGATATAACTTAAACTATAGATAAAACTTTCGGACGATTTCACTGATTTTTCTTATCATCACTATTATGAAAATCAATACAATTTTCATGGATATGCATTAATTTGAAAAGTTATTAGAATATTTTTGAATTGACGCGATATAATTAAAATGAAATTGACATCATAGATGGCATTGATAAAAATTGATAATTTTAACTAAAATTAAAAAAAGATTAAATGTAATAAATAGTCAGGGTATTTTCAAGACTTTAAGAATTATTTTTTAATATTAAAATAAAAAACAATATTTTAAAAAATAATTAGTATAAATGAACTATTTATGTGCGATTTTTTGCTGTTGTAAATGATACTCGAAAGAAATGTATGAAAATACCCCCTTTCTTGTGTTTTAATATTTTGAATTTGTTTTAATGTTCAATGTTGTGTAAATTACAAATAAATTGTACGAGAAGGCTTTTTATAATTCTTAATTTATAATAATGTAAAATATGGTTATAAAAATTACATAATTTAAAAATATGCAATGCTATATCTACTCATATATTAATATTATGCATAAATATATCATAATTTTACATGACTAAGATTTCATTGATATGTCTGTGATATATAATGGCTATGTGGTTTAAAAAGTCAAATAAAATTATAAATATTTACTCAGCTCTTTAAAAAACACAAAGTTATTTTATTTCCAACGCTTACTTGACACCAAGGCAATACACCGATTTTCGTTCAATCACTGCTGTGATATCTGTTAAGGAGCGTTGAGCCTACTACATACTTGGATATATTACCGCCAAACCAAACTCTCCCGCGCCCCTTAGAAACAAATAGTCTAAACCTGAAGAGCGTCTGAAAAGTCTTTTCATTTCCTTGATTCCGATGACCAAATGATTCAATTTTAGTGCGATACTACTACTGCCATATCTTCAAGTAACTTTCAAGTATTTTGCGGGAAACTGTTGGAATTATGCTCGAATAGCTTGGGAAAAAACAGTTCCGCAGTATGTCGGTTATTTGTGGCAAAAATATGATTTTCAAGATTACTTTAATATCACGAGATAATTCAAATGATTCAAAGTACACGTGTGCTACAATACTATGCCTTGAGTTTATTTACCTTTTCTGAAAGTAGGCAACAACATTTTCTGCTTTCTTCTGGGCTCTACTTACGACTGTGGATGCCATTTGAAGGGTACATACAGCCTTCAAATTATTTCTTTAAAATTGTTAATAACATACTGACATCAGCATGATGTAGCCCTTGCTGACTGGTACCAAAAACCTCGATATACAATCTTTCGTCTGTTATTTCTGTTCGCTCGATATACATGTTTGTGTCGCCATATTAGCATTTTGGACGTCCGGTCACGGGTGTGACGTTAGTTATATAGATTGCCTCTTGCGGCGCTGGTGACCAACCACGGCGCCGCACGGCTATACGGTGACGATCATATTGTATTGTGGCCCGGCCTGAATGCTGTGACTAGGTCGGGCCATAAGTTTGTAAAGTTGTCGATATATATATTTGTCAATGTGGTTCAGAAAAAGTCTTTGTGTTAATACCAGGATGTTAATACCAACTAACAGTTTATAGGTAGCTTAAGGCAGATATTTCTGATTGTACTTGCGGTTCTGAACCAATGCGTATATAAGTATATATTTTCTCTGGTAATCTTAACGATTTCATGTGTAAATATAAGTGATTTAAAAGAGCCTAGTACATATTTATCAAACCAAATAATACAATCACATTTGTACACTATAATTAATTGATATGATTACGATATAAGTTGACATTATTAATTGATGCATTAATATGTTAATAATATTATAATTTAATATGACCTAAATCTAAACTAACTTTTTTACACTACGTAAAATCAGAGTACAACCACTCGTTTAATGTTTTTTTCTTATGATCTAGGATATGATTTTGATATAAAGTCGGTTATTGCTATAATTAGTTACAATACTATGAATAACCACATTGAATTAATTGATTAAATATGACAGAAAAATATTATACAATATAGATTCTCTTTTTAATATAATATAACTTATTTTACCATGCCATTAAAAGGGTTCACTTTTTGCGTTAATTTATGATAATATTTAATAACATTTAATTGATATTTAATATAATTTTTTGTAGGGGGGACATCAGTCCTCTCCCCTTTTCCTTAATATTTAAATAATTGAATGATGGGAGATATATATACAGCAAAGGTGGCTAACGTTTTTTAATACATTTTCATATCATAAAAAAAACACTTTTAAAACGATTAAATAATTACATAAACATATAATGTATGTAATATGTCATTTACTTTATGATTCAATAACATTTTATTAAACTATTTGTATAAAGTAAGTATTTATTTTAATCAATATAATTATGAAATCCATTACTCAAATATATTGACTCAGTTGAGCATGTGAAACTTGTGAGTATAATTTTTTTAGTAAAATTTTGTAATTTTTTTTATTCAATTCAAAATTTTAAATTTGTTAATTATACCTTTTTTATTAATTTAAAAGATTTCATTATTAAAAACAAAGGGTTTTAATTATTTGTTGTCGTAGAAAAATTATTAATGTTTTTTTTATAACACAAAATGTACATAGAAACAGGTTGGCCCCCTTAAGCTTCTATTTATTGCTCTCTGATATATATATTTAATTGAAAATATCATCACAAACGAAGTATTTACAAAAATTTATGCAAAATCTGAAAACCAGAAAATCGCAAGTCTACAATAATTTCAATGCAACTTGCGTTTCTTTGGTTCCGAGAGACAAATATTTTTTCTCTACTAAGGAAAATGATGAAGCTACATTTTTTCATTCAATAAATTAGCAATAAAATTATATTATGATAATAATTAAATAATAATTTATGTTAAAAACAATATTTTCAGATTAATTGGAATATTTTTATTCATTTGAATTATTCATCTTATTACATGATCTATATATATTGGGTTCGATAAAATAACTTTTTCCAACTTTTATATATATTTTCTATGCCGTATTTTCTCTCAATTTGGAGCATATGGATGCCGTAAGCTGCTGTCATGAAATCGAAGAGACTAGACTAATTTTCAAGTTGGCTTCTGAGATTAAAATACTACCAAATACAGAACTTATTCAATAAGAAAAAAAAAATTTTTTTTTTTACGAAATAGTTGCTTAGAGTATATAATAGTAGTAGATTTTTTGTACATGTATTTTATTCAAATGTAGATCGCTCCCTGAAAAGACTCTCTGATTCATATTTTAATAGTTATTAAATCCAATTATATAATAAATTATTAAAAAAATTAAACCAGAACGCAAATGTTTTTTTCTAGCCATTTAAAATTGAGATGGAATTCCACTTTTTCAGCAAAGAATTGTAACCAAAAAATCTGAAAAAAAAAAAAATAAATCACGATAATATCATTCTCCTAATTGAGATTTCTTCCATTTTCCAATAGCGTATTTTCTACAATTATGCAATAGAAGAATATGCGTTACGAATAATAATATTTTTTTTTCCATTTACGTGTATTTAAACCAAAATCCCGATTTGCAAAGGTGATATTGAAGAAATCCACTTGAAATATCTTTTTTTTTTCATTGTTTGAAATGAAAAAAGTATTTACCTGTATATCAATCGATATTAAATGACTGCTACCAAAAATTCTCATTTACTTTTTAAGTATTTAGCAGTTTATTAGAAAATTATATATTCTACGTAAATCCGGTTTTCACTTCATCATTTACAAATTAATATTTTATTACTTACATTTTTCCATTAATATTTTTTTTACATAATTTTCAATTGACAATCGGGTTCCAATTCTCCATTTCATGAATCACAATGTACATTCTTATATATTCGTAGCACAAAAGATTCAAATAAGAAAACTATAGAATGAGTTTTATTTTCAAAAATATTCTAATCTAGCAGAAACAAATGACGCGCTAAAAAATATTTAGAAAATCAAAATAATATGTTTATTTTACTCAATAATTATTTTATCAAACAGGAAAATTGACACAACAATATTTTTATAAACTAGCATCATACATTTTTTAAATTAAATAATCTAGCATGCATTTCTTCCAACCATGATATTTTTCCAAATCAATTGATTTTCATATTCAATCAAACTTTTGTGCGATTTGTGAACATTCCACCATTCATTCCCTCATTTATTTCTACCTTTTTGTGCATTTTTTAAATGTAGATTTAAGACATTGGAATATCGATTTAAAAAAATATCAAGCAATCGAAATTATAAACAACGAACTAATAGATCGACTAAACTCCGATATTTAAAAGTCATCAAACTGAAAGAAAACTGATTCGATTAGTATATTATTCGTAGATTATGTTCCAAAAATCGTTATTTGGATACTTTTTTTACAAATATGTCATAAAGCACTTACAAATTAATAATTCGTTAATTTTATTGAAAATTTAGTTACTTTTTATAACTGGTATATGAACATTATACTTTTAAATTATTACGTACATTTGATGTAATGAATGTTTCACTTTATTTTTTTGCTTAATTTCATTTCATTAAATATTTCAATATCGGAGATATTCAATATTTAAATAACATTGAGAATTAGCACGTTTTGTGTTAGTAAGAAAAATTATTACCTAAAACAAAAAAATAAATTTGCAATTTAAGATTTTTCAACTCTTAGTATAAAATAATTTTCAAATTATAGTATTTCAAAAATACATAGAACTATTTATAATTTTATAAGTACACACACATTCACATATATCATTCATATTCATCTTTTCAATAAATTAATACAGATAAAGAAAAAAATTGTTTTTGTTTTGAATGTCATTTTCAAAAAATGTTGTTTATTTTTTATAAACTGGAAATTGGTGTGACATAATAGAACAAGATTTATGCACTAAATTTTTTATTTAGTCAGCCAGATGATTTCTTATTTTTCAACACTTATTTCAATGATCCGTGTTTTAATCATCAATATTTGATTGTGAAATGAGCTGACAATCATTATGCAACAACAATTCGAATTCCAATCGTTATCTGTACTAAACTATTGACAGAATTTTTTAAACAAATATCTCCTTTCGTATCAGCTTAAAGCCTTTGATGCAATATTTAAAATTATTTTCCTTTTTACAGTATGCTGCCCATTTAACTCGATATTTTAATATACATCTTACAATTAGAAAAATAATATCTTAACAGCCACCACATAAAGTACATCTGACACCTCAAGTCCTAAATTGTTTGTTTTGATTAATCTTCGCAAAATATGGTATACTTCGGATGGGATTCATGTGGCAGAGATGAAGATGCTGAGGTGGGCGGGCGGTGTGACTAGAGTGGACAGAGTTCGAAATGAGCATATTCGGGGCTCATTTCGGGTGGAACCTATACCTGAAATGATAAGGGAAAACCGCCTAAGATGGTATGGGCATGTAAGGAGAGATAAGGACCACATGGTGAAGAGAGCCCTCAACATACCCACGCTGAGAAGAAGACCTAAAAGACCACAGGCAGCCTGGACTGCAACTGTAAACAAGGATCTGAAAATGTGCATAAGGAGAGCCGACGCCAGATCATGGGAAATGGCGAGGCTAAAGAAGAGATCATATCTTCGCATAACAAATTTATGCCAAATATATTATTAAGTAATATTAACGTAATTTCGAAAAAGATATCTTGTTTTTGTTGATATCACCTCGATAATAGCCCTTGCAGGTTGGTGCCGAAAAGCCTCGTAATATAATTTTTCGTCTCTTTTTGTTCGCTCGTCGGAC
The DNA here is from genome assembly GCA_022606575.1 of Glossosoma conforme. Lineage (NCBI taxonomy): Eukaryota > Metazoa > Arthropoda > Insecta > Trichoptera > Glossosomatidae > Glossosoma > Glossosoma conforme. The sequence goes on from JAGTXR010000039.1 coordinate 1,932,928, forward strand.
ACGCATTTGTCGCCATATCGTTTGTTTGACAGGTGTAGCTCTGTGGATCGCCAGTGGATGAATTTCGGAGCTGGGTGTCACCGAGCACGGGCGCTCGGTGACCAGTCGCCAGTTGTTATCCGTCCGGGGCCTGAAGCAAACAAGCTTCGCCTCGGACAGATGACCGAAAAATTTACGATATATATCTTAAATGTATGTCGATGTGCTTCTGGATAAGTCTTTGTGTTGCTCATCTGCTCTTCATTCCTTCACCATGCGTCCTGATAACTATCCCGGCGACGTGAATTAGTTTTTTTGCCGTTAGTAAAAGGGATTTTATTATGTTGTCCTGTAGCAACCACTCCTCGGAATAAAATTTTGCATAAAAATCAGAAAAAAATTAACTTGGTCTGTGGTGTCAGCTGTAGTTTGCTGTGGTTGAAAATCATAAACTTTTTTAAGGTTGTCAGGTGATAGTCCTGACGTTCTAATAAAAAAGTAATAATACATATCTACACGTACTTTCTATTTATGATCTCCCGTATATTATACAAATATATAATTGTAATTGTACATATACATTAACTTATTATCTAAGTACATAGTAATAGGAATATAGTTTATAAGATGCCTTAAGTATATAAGAGTTGTAGATGATATGACAAGATATATAATTGCTCATATGTAATTACCTTTTAGTTATCTAGGCACCTATGACATACATAATAATAAATATAATAAAAAAAAAAAATAGAATAGAGGACACATTATTAAATAAAATGTACATTTATGTCATTTATGTCATAAGGTACATTTTCAAAAAACATTATTTAACATTAATATTTCCTGATATGTATATCATATATTTAATAATATAATACATAGTAAGTGCAGCTTGAAATTGATTTACAAAATATATAAATTATATATATGCAACCTTCTAAATGACAAATATTTAATTGACATGTACATAAAGTATAAATAAAATTAATCCATTTTTTTTAATCAATAAAATTGTTTTTAATACTATTACATATATCGAAATATATCGTTTTTTTTCAATGTTTTCAGCAATCACTTTGAGATCCAAAATAAATTATCAATATTTATTTATTTACCTTGTTTTTACATGGATCACGTTAGATATGGCTTCTATTTATTTTGGAGATTGCATTTTCGACTACCTTGTAGCCTTCCTCAATCCATCACTAGTTGTCTCTTGACAGTGATGGATTTAGAAAGGCTACGAGTTAGTCGAAATTGCAGTCTCCTAAATAGTAGCCATATCTAACTTGTTCCATGTAAAAACAAGGTAAATAAATAGATATTTATTATTTATAATCGATCTCAAAGTGAATGCTGAAAACATTGAAAAAAAAATCTGGTGCATTTATTAATTATTTAACCGGTGTACCATTTTTAATTTTAATAATTAAATATTAATTAATACGTCGTAATCCAGCCGATATATTAACGAAGATGAAAATCTTTACACCTAAAGTTTGATTAAGTCTTAAGCATATGATAAATATATGTTAAAATCTTACAAGTATGTTTGCCTACATATCTTACAGTCTAAGTTGGGTTCAAAAGATCCCTGATATGTATCGAACTCGGTTTGCAACTCTGTAATCACATTGATGTAATCAGAGTTGACTAACCTTCATAATTAAAAGAATAAAAATAAAATACATTTTATATACCAATTAAATGATTATTATATTTTAACTATATGCTTAGTGCACTCAATATAAATAACATCTTCAACACTCACATATAAAAATAAATATACTTCTGTCAGCTCTGCTGTCAATATGGAAAATATAGCCACCATGGATGGTCGAGGGTAGAAACTGCGCCATAGAATCTTAACCTCTGACGTGAACTGCCAAGTTCTACACCGATACAGATTCACATTCTAATCTATATTTTATAGTAGACTGTCATTAAAACGATGAAAGCTAGACTTTATGAAACATAAGGTAGCTTCGATTTGTCGTTATGTTGCTGTTGGGAGAAAACTTTTTCTCGAAGAGCATATGGGTTATAAAGTAAAAAACAAATCTGGCTGATAGAAGCCATTATGGTGGTAGGACAGTCATTATTTTTATACACATGTACATATAATTTTATATATATATATATATTTAAATACATAAAATAAAAATAAAAATGTATATACTTTTAAAAGTTAAAAATTGCTACAAATGGAAATAAAATTTATTAATAACAATCACATTTCGAACGAAACTTTAGTTTGTAATTTTCATGTTTTTTTTTCTTCAAATTTATTAACATTTATTGTATGAAATTAATTTATTACAGTGATTTCATAACGTTCTTTAACGTTTATCATAATAAATACTTAAATAAAAAAAAAAAGGATTTTAACTTCATTTTTGAACAATTTCCTTCCAAATCTTTATTAAAATCGATGATCAAAATAACTTGAATATTTTCATTTTGTAATATTTTAGAGTGTTATTTATATTATGTTATTTATACTGTTTGCACTTTAATTATATAAGTACTACATTAACAAACGATAAATATTATAAGCTTTACAAAAATACTGATAACGCTCACATTAAAATATAAACGAACATCGATTCTGAAATACGACATTTAAATTTTTAGAAAATTTATACATAACATCGATTTATGTACATGAGAAATATAAAGAATAAAACAATTTATATATTTCGAGCAACTGTCTTCAAAGTAAAAAAAATACAATACAATTAATATTTTGTTATGAAAAATATATCAACAAACATAATTAAAAATTACAACAGATGGCACTGTGTTATTTAAATATTTTCTTCGTAAATGGAATTATAGAATTCAAATATATTTATTCAATTCCAATTTAATCATTACGATTTATAAAAATACTTTTTTTATTATTATTAAAAGATTATTAAAAAAACAATTCATCTTGATATTTTCTTACTCATTATAGATCTAGCTTGACCGACATCTATGATCGTTAGCGCGTATTACTTTGATTTTCTTAATGCTTTGTTCATCGATCGATACACATTTTTTTAATGAATAATATTTCATATTTCTAACCACTGTCGAATTAAAAATTTGAAAATCATTTTAAAAAAAAGAATATTTTCTATACAGAACATGACGATACAATTTTTCATTAAAAAACCTTTTTTTATATATGTATCTCTAAAAAACGCTTGTTATTTTTGTATCATTAGAGTATTTAATACGTCGTTAAACAAGATACTCCAACCTTTTTTGGCCATTTACTTATTAACACCAATTACCCCGAAGTTTCCTCTTTTGGAAATAATTACTTGTTTAGAATACGGGAACATTTTCGCGTAGGTTGTTTCATGTTTCCCATTAAGGAGGTTGTGTTTTATCTGCCTGTAAAATCCGAAACGGAATATGATTTGTTATTTATGATTTTTGCTTTTTGCTTTTAATAATACATCCTTGGTTTTGTATCTTTTGACAGCTTAACTACTTTCAGATCTTTCATATTTTGCGATGCCCCAAATAGATACGAACGTTGCTAATGAGTTTTTCGCAATTAATGCGTATTCCAAAATGCTTAAAAATAAACATAAAACAATTGTATTTTATTCACTAGGTCTTAAGCACATAATACGAGGAAGTACTTATATTGTGGGCTTATGCAACTGTTTTTCGTATATTATTAATATAATCGTAATGATCAATTTCGAAGAATTCAGAGCGTACTTACTTGTTCATTAAAGTAACTCAGTGTGGTTGTTTTAACCAATCAGATTATATAACTTGATTTTCTATTTATATCTTCGTATTGTAATATAAAAATATTTGTCATTAAATGTTTAATTTTACTTAATGTTAAATACTCGTATTATTAATAAACATTAGAAGAACTTGAATAAAATTAAAAATGTATTTAAAATTTTATGTTTCGTTTATCCATGGTTGTTTTATTTAGACATTGTGGCATAAGAGTATCCTTCGGTACGAAAACTATTAATACACCTTAGCGTTTTCATTACTAGAGAAATTATCTCAGTTTCAAGGTGTATTGAATGGCAAAAGCCAGTCTCATATTCCCTTCTTAGGGAGAAGACTTTACTAAGTGACTTCTAGAGTATCATATGAGATACGTTATCCGCACAGGTAACATGAGCCTAGCGTTCGCTTAACATCATTAAGGTGAACTGTTTTCTTAATAAAAGCTTTATTAAATTGTTGGCAACACCAAACAGTATATCCGTTAAATGTGAAGCACGTTATAATTCTTTTACCAATTTAATAAGTTTTCAGCTAAACAGCTAACATTACAAATTGCAAGAAAATTGTACATCGCAAATATATTTGTATCGATTCCTGGGAGTAATTTTCCAATAAGTGATGTTTTGAATTAAGAAATTGCCGCTTTAATTTGATTAAATTACATTTTAAATAAATGATTTTTTTTATCTTCCATATTTTGCAGACAATATAACGATATATATTTGTTTAATTTATTCTGTGGAGGTCATTAAGATTGACTTTACGTTGAAGACAGTTGCTCAGGCATAACAAAACACTAAGAAACCAGCTATTTACTGGTAAAATTTAATAAGTTGAACTAAAATCCTTGTCTGAAAGGATTCCTGTCACTGGGCGCTTGCTGTTGTTGTGGTGCTGCTCGGAATGGGTTGCTATCTCCTCCAGATTGCTGTCCACCTGGCTGCTGAGGAAGCTGTCGCTGAGACTGCGGAGAAGCAGCCGGTCTTGGAGGAGCCTGCTGCTGCTGCTCTTGATAACCAGGTCTCTGGTAACCACCTTGCTCCGTATATCCAGGCTGATATCCCTGTTGAGACTGATAGCCTTGAGAAGACCCTTGATACTGCTGCTGATTCTGATACCCTTGTTGTTGTTGGTAAGATTGATCTGATTGATTGTATCCAGAATAATTATTCTGGTATGCATTGGGCTCTGAAGAATCAACGCTCGTTTCTTGTATTCCACTTTCTTGGATGTTTGAATATTCCAAATGATTCTTGAAATCATTCACTACAGGCTTTTGATCTTGCATGCTGTACGTTTGATATTCCTTATCTGGAGGATCACCCATTAGAATGTTAGCTTCGTTTTCGAATGGCTTGAAGTCATAAATGTGCTTCAAATATATCAGCACTGGAGCATATAACAAATTGCTAAATGCAATACCGAAATTGAGTGCAGTAAATCCAATTGTTTCTACAACATTTCCGGCTATGATTGGACCAATCGCGTAAGCGAATGAATACGAAATATCTGCAATGGCGTAAATGCTGCCATACACAGAAACGTATCTCACATCTACGAGATATCCTAGAGTTGGAAGCAATGCCGTGTCAATGAGAGCAATTCCAAAGCATATTCCGCAAATAGGAATCATCAATCCTTTGTAAGACGTTGCGAATGGAATAAAGAAACAGCAAACACCTTCAAGAGCTAATCCTAAGGCTGCCATAAACCACTGATGCTGTGGATATTTCTTAGCCATTTTTACTGTTATTATGACTCCAAAAACGTGAGGGAAGAAAGCTGGCAGCCAAATCATGCCAATCTTCCAATTATCTGTAGTCAAATTATCTTCCATCCACAATGATATTGTAGGTTCTAAAAAGGCCAGAGCAACGTTCGACATCATCAAAGCACCTGCGCACACTGCGATGTAAGGATCCATCAAGAGCTTCCAAATTGGAATAGTAGGCGGTCGCTCGATGGATGCATCTATTATTTGTTGTTTTAAAGGCTTCATTACCAGCAACAGCATAAATCCATCTAGAAGGGACACAGCAGCTAAGATCAAAAATGGTACTTCTTTTCCAGCAAATTGATAAAGCGCTCCGCCAAATGGTGGCGCTACAAGACATCCAAAACTGATGAAAGCCAGTGCGATACCCAGTGCTTTTGATCGTTCGTTTTCTTCTGTGAATCTATCAGCAATCATAGCCAAGCCAGATGTGTCAGCAAACGCAGATCCGACTCCTTGCAGACTCCTCGCAAAGAACAGCATGCTGTAGCTTCTTCCACAAGCAAAAACCGCTGTTGACAGAAACATAATGATAAGTCCTATCATCATAGGTACGTCGTATCCTATCTTATCGATCAGAGCTCCTGAGAATGGATTGACTAGAAGCTGGACTATGGCTTTTGAAGCAAACAGAATACCTGTAGCCGAGTCTTGCCCTTCGTGAGTATGCGGAGTTCTTTTTGTTGGTATAACAGTTTGATTTCCAACTTTTATCGGCGGAAGATACTCTATGATGTCGCTCATATCTCCCCACGCACCTATATACCTTAGATAGTCAGGTATGATTGGAACTATCACCATGTACAGCATGTTGTCCAAGAGCAGCGCTATAGAGACGATGATGAGGATGAGCGTCCTCTGGGACTTGGGTTCTTGCAGTTTCTCCCATACTACTTCTCTCACTTCCTTCACCTCCAGATTGATGACAGGAATCGTCGACGAATCGATCTTCTTCCAAAAAGACAGCGGCGGATTCTCCATCTTGAATATATCAATATTTTTTTTAAATTCAAAAATCAACAAACGATGCCGCTTGTATCAAATACACTTTTTATTATTTTCAATTAAAAATTATTATATTTCTTGCTTTCGTTTTTTCTTTTGTAATATTTCCACGTGGTACAAATTTGTAAGCATTCACTTGTCACTCTCATGATTTCGATAGAAACTTGTTTGAATATTGTAATAATTTATTTTTGTATCACGTAAACCAACTGTTTTTCGTTACTGCAGTCGTGTATGAGAACTTTCTAGTCTTTCAACGGTTTTATACGGGGACAGTGGTGGCGAACGGCGGGAACGAGTGCGGCCGCAACCCTTCAGGCTGCAACAGGACTTGACAACCTGACAACAGACAGAAACAAACATTTCATTAATAATCATTCTTCATGGCATTCATGACATTTGAAGCTTGGCAAAAAATTCTGTCTTCTTATTTTTTAAATCAATTACAATTTCAGAAACCTACGCATTTTTAATTTTTTAACTTTTACGAAACAACATTTTTTTAATGCGAAGATAGCGATTTATTTAAAAAATATGGATTGAATTGTAAAATTCCTCATATAAAATTGTGTTTTAATTTTTATGAACTGAAGTAATAATAGTATACAAATTAATATTTGTATTTTATTATAAAAAAATATTTCCCACTGAACGGCTTTTCTCTTTGACAAAATATTTTATTCAAAGAGAGAGAGAAATATTGAATACCTACCCGACTGCATTTTAGAAATGCCTATCGATGCGAACGAAATTTCATTAAATTGCACAATGGAACAATTCGTTTGAAAATTTAAAAAACAAAATGGCCGACAATTTGCTTCGTTTTTGTATGCATTTGCTTTATTATAGGTTATGATTTTAATATTTTTATTTTTTCTTTCGGTATTTATGAAAGGTTAGGTTATGTCCGCACTCGTCCACCGCCGTTCCACACCGACATCTGTCAACATACATTCATACTCAAAGAAAATGGTAAACTGTAACATTTCATATGATGAATACACAGATAATATGCTTATAATCTTATGTGACATGACGGAAATTAGATCATTGCATGTGTATATAAATTATATGCACATTTCAAATAGGCACACAAAAATTATAAAACCTTTTATTAAGTAAAAATAGTTCACCTAAAGCGCGCCCGGCATTCAAAACGTGAAAAAGAAGTAATATTTCTAACATCAAAAAATTGCACCTGACAAATAGGTTATATATTAAATACATCGGTTGACGTGATATATCTTTTTGCGATTTTCAGTAGTCATTGTGACATCTACGGTAGCAAATTGGAAGTGCAGTCATTCCCTTTATCAATCTACATGTATTATTTACAGGAATCTGTAAAGTCACAGGAGCGATTTTTCTGTAAACCACGTGGAGTTACATGTGGTGGCATTGTTATAGGTTGCCAATAGTTTTTTATGCATCATCTGATAGCTAAAGGATAAAAGAACCAATGTGATATTTTAAAAATAGGTCACATAAGTATATTTATGCTTCGAATACTAGTCTTAAGCAAAAAAAATGGTTTGAAAAATTCACACCGTATTGACAGTATAATTTGTATTCCACCGAAACCTAAAGAAAACGTATTCAACGGCTGCTTAAGTTTTAGTTACACGTGTGGAATCGCAGAGATATAAAATAATAAAAATAATACGGTCGCTGAATAAATAGGTGTCACTTTGTTTTATATCATGTAACCTAAATCAAATTTGTTAAGGTAAACAAATTCCACGTCATTGACTTATCAAGGTAGTATTTATAATTAATTAATAACAGTTATAGCCTAGAATTCTCATAAATAATACAATTTTGATAAGATCTCTGTCACATAGTCGGCCATTTTGGTAATCTTGAATCACGAACACACATTTTAAAAATATTATTTAGTAAGCACGAACAAGAGTACACCGACAAACTTGATGAATAAATATCATTTATGTAAGGGGTCCGACATTTAACGTTTTTTTTTTCTATGAATTTTTTAATTTTTATTAGAATATTATTTTATTATTTCAATATTTTAATCTACTTTTATAGATCATTGACTATATTACAATATTATTATTACTTAAATATACATATACTATACATAAAATTATTTTTTTTTTTTTTCAACGCGTCAATCCAAGCACAAAAATAACGGCAGAAGCGGGATGCGAACCGCGGACCTTGGAAACCAACTATGCCCAGGTATTCATACCGCTCGGTGAACTGCGCCATTGCTATGCCTAGACCGACTCGCGTTGAAACTAGTATTTATATCATTGTTATCATCGTACGATAGATGTCGCTATAGCATATATTCAAAGTATGTATATTTTTATTATTATTCAATCAGTCTTCATTTATTCACAAGCTTAATATTATTACTTTCCGACAGTCTATTTATTTTTGTAAGTACCACTCGGGTCTCGAACCAAACTATAGACTGAATGGATGAGAAACGACTACTTATAGTTCCGACTCGGACTTTATAACCAATCATTTACCTGTGTTACTGATGAATAATTTTACCTTCTTGATATTGTCTCAAGGAGACATTATTATATGAATTTTTTAATTTTTATTAGAATATTATTTTATAATTTCAATATTCTAATCTACTTTTATAGATCATTGACTATATTACAATATTATTATAACTTAAATATACATATACTATACATAAAAAAAAAAAATTTTTTTTTTTCAACTAGTACTTATTTCGTGAATGGTAACACTTAGCTCATGTCTGATTTAACAGGTAATTAGTTTTATTCTTCCGCTAAACGAATATGGTTGTGTATACGCTTGAACAATGCTGGAAAATGTTGCGAGGCTACTTTGAAAATCAGGCTATTTTTCTTCGAAAATGAGCAAGGAGTGGCCGTTACAGTCAATGGCGATCGTTATCGGTCCATTTTTCCGAAGCTACACTCGATGTTTTGCGCCCCATTTTCAAAAAAAAAAAAGTTATTTGGCGGACCCTTTACTATATAAAGCATGTCATATTTAAGGATGTATTAGCACCGCTATATGTGGAATATTGATCGGCATTTAACCAAAGTCCGTTTTTAATAGACTATATTTACAGAAATACTTTCGTCATATGTATAATATATCATTTTCTATGACAGCCATTTTACGAATGATAGGTCAGTTTCACACCAACCAGAGTATGTAATACATAAATATTTCTAATCATTAAATACATTATAAATTGATGTTTTTTTGTTATTTCAATCTGCGCTAAGAATTAAACCCACAATCGCTGTCGTGTGAGCCGATCACTTAGCCTCTCAGCTAAAACCATCGACGATCTTGATAAACGACTTTTTTTTTTAATTCGACAAAAACGTTACTTGCGCCTAGATATGAATGCTTTTATGTGAAATCATTCACATAGGAACTATTGATATCGGATTAATGAAAAAGGTTATGGGAAATACTAATTGTCATTTGTTATGAGAGGACAAATCATTTTGATTGTCACAGTGAAAAAATAAATAAGCGATGATTCTTTGAAGTAATTGTCAGAATATTGAGTTGATACGCTATTCAAAACCGTATGATATGGATGTCTGAGCATCAGACTAAACACCCAATTTCCTTTATGAAAAAATATGCTGAACCTCATGACCTCAAATATAACTCCACAAAATCAGTCGTTTGTGTCTTCAAACACAATTACAAACCACTGAGTCTTAAGGGCAGGGATCTAGCGATAGTGTCTTTAATAAAATACTTGGGCCACATCCTCACAGATGACCTACGTGACATTGAAGACATAGAGCGGCAAAGAAGAGCAATAAGCGTTCGGAGCGGAATGCTTTCTCGGAGGCTCTACCATTGTAGTAATGCTGTCAGGAAAATGCTATTCAAAGCACACTGTATGGCATTATATACCTCAGAATTCTAGTCTAGCTATCTTAAACGAGAGTGGGAGAAGCTCAAAGTTGCGTATAATAATTCATATCGATAAAGTATGCAACTCCCTAGATTTTGTAGCGCATCTGACATGTTTGCGGAGGGCAGTGTCCATTAATTCCCAGCATTATTGCGTCACCGGGTTGCCAGCTTCTGGAGCAAGATTAGGAAGTCTAACAACACCACCATCCTGGCTGCTTTTGAATGGCTCAACTCCTCCTTGAGCCATCGCTAGATGGAGATGATGCAGCGACCACCATTAATTATTATGGTTATGTATAATTATTATTTTGTATGAACTATATAAATATATATGTATCTAAAAATATGGCAGACTGTGTTGCACAACCCTCCCAATCCTGCTGGAATAAAAGCTTTTAATATTATTATTATTATTATTATTTATTTTAAACTAATCAAATAATACTTCAATACTTTACGTATGCTGCCTTCACTAAAAGTCTCGGGCTCTTGTCTTAAAAACTATTGGATACTTTAAATTGTGTTCAGAATTTTTTAATGAAGATATATATCGAGACAAGGCAAGGAAAATACTTTTAACAATTGACAGAAGCATGTATTTGTCATATAAAGGGGAGTTTGTTCTATACTTTACAAAAAATAAAATAAAGAAGAATAAAAAATACTATTAAACACCATTTTAGCTTGTCCGCATAAATCATAAAGGCCATGACTTAAGGCTTCAACAAAAAGCTTAATATTCCTTGGGGCAAAAGCTTCTTTCTAACCGTGGAAAATCTTCGCGATTCACGGTATAAAAAAGGCAATTTTCTTCGCCCCAGGGTTGAAGGCTTTCGTCGGTTTTCGCAGCACAAAACAAAACCTCTTACAGCCTTCAGCAACAGAAATCGGCAACCTTATTACTTAAATTATTAATCTTTCATCTGACATTTGGAGACTTACCAATAAGAATGGACAATCGTTTTTTTTTTATAAATACAAATATATTTTTCTTTTCGTAGCGTTCAACCGATATTGATATATTATACGAAATAACATGTTTAAGTTTATAAATAATAATTTATAAACTTAAACATGTTTATAAATTAAAAACCATTTATTGCAACTCATACAAGAGAATATTGAATAGTATAATTCATTTAAAATTATAGTGACTGCATACGATTTAGAACATGTGCATCTACAGGTATAATACTATATATACGAGTATAACCTATCAATTGTTTCTAATAAATTATACAATATTGAATAACGCAGTGTTAATAGGAATAATTAACAAGACGTATAAACAGGCATGTGTCTTCTAGACCCTCAATAATTAATCAAAAAAATGATTAAATATTTTCTGCAAATCAAAATGTCCAAGAATATTTATTTTTTCGATATTTTTTCGTTTTCGTTTAAATCAGTGTCTATCTCTGGCTTGAAACTCTCGGGGTCTAAGGGAGGCTGTGGGTAACCTAATCCACCATCAGCCCTTAGGAAAGACAAGGTTTCCAAGAAGCAATTTTCTACAAATTTATAATACAGCATCATTCAACATCAGCAATTGTATATATATACTCGTGCATGGTACGCAGTATTGATTTTTGCATGAAACTTTATTCAAAGCACGGTATTATAATAAACAAAAAAATAAAATAGTTTTGTAAATGGATTTTTAAGTTTTTATTACAATATTTTTTAATACTCTAATCTTATTTTATAGAACATTGATCATATTTCAATATTATAAGTAATTAAAAACACACGTACAATTATACATCAAATTTTTTATACGCATCAATTCATTGAGAAAAAATATCGGCAGACGCGCGATTCAAGCCACGAGCCTTGCAACCTTTGCTCTATTCTACACGCCGCGCTATCCACACGACTATTCTCTGCCTGAGCAGATACGTGAAAGTTGATGTATATATTTACCATTGTTAACATCATATAACGACAGATGTCTCTATCATATTCAGAATTTAATATTTATATCGTAACAATCTAATATTTAAAGACATTTAAATTCATTACAAAAAAATTAAATCACCTTTAAATATTATACGAGCATTATAAAATTCAATTAATATAGACGAAGAAGAGATAGATTGAAGTTATACATTTTATTTATTTTAGAACGTTCATTAAGAGATCTGTTACGTTTTTAAACTTATTTAAGTAAAATATAAAAAGACAATAGTTTTCTAACGACTATATGACTCTCAATTAGGTTGGCAGTAAAGTGGTGGCATGCGTGTAGGGATTGGTGATAATAAAAATATTCATTAATCTGCTTATTGGATAGATTCAGACTGCATTTGCCAGAAAACATAAATGCTTGGAGAGCATTCCAAAACCTTCTAATGGAGTTAAAGAAGGTTCTAGAAAAGTTTTTTGTTCTGAGTAGACATTAGAGTTTTTTTTTCTATCAACAAGGCTAAAATTGAAGAGTTTAGCCTTAAAATTGCCGTGACCAGTTATGAATTGACTAGTCCAATGGCTTAGAATAAGCCATTGCTATCTTCATTCTATCAAGGACGGAAGGAAAGAAGGAATATGTGTCTACCCTTGAGCAAGGTCGACCATCTGCTCTGCCATATATTTTATTAACTTCAAGGTTTTTCTGGGCGGCAATCTCTCTTAACAACGCCTCCCCACTATATTTTTGTACCTTATCACGGTACGCTGCGTTGAGGTCTGTCGCACCGGACACCACCTGCGCATCCACCAACAAGCCCCTGTCTCCGCGAACGGCAATGATGTCGGTCTTAAGCCTTCTGCCGTCCGCTGTTAGAATTTTCTCCCTCTCAACCGCCCATCCCTTTCCTTTCAAAGCATCAGCAATCACACCACAGATCGCATCGTGTCGGAGTATTCGACCACCGTGGCTTATAAGGGTAGACCCTTTGAGCAAGGTCGACCATCTGCTCTGCCATGCGAGCGCCGGCAGCCTTCTTTTTCGGTTTCTTTCGTGATCTTACCCTGCGGAGGAGTGAGACAAATGTCCCCGACCTCCGCAGAAAATCCAAGTATAAGCAATGACATAGCGGCGCTCACCTGCACTTGCAGATCCAATGTACATATGAGTATGTCAACAAAACTTATATTGATTCTACAGCATATTGGTTATAAAACAAATAAGTAAGGAAACGAGTTGGAACTATAAGTAGTCGTTTAACATCCATTCAGTCTATAGTTTGGTTCGAGACCCGAGTGGTACTTACTAAAATAAATAGACTGCCGGAAAGTAATAATATTAAGCTTGTGAATAAATGAAGACTGATAGAATAATAATAAAAATATACATACTTTGAATATATACTATGGCGACATCTGTCGTACGATGATAACAATGATATAAATACTAGTTTCACCGCAAGTCAGTCTGGGCATAGCAATGGCGCGATTCGCCGAGCGGTATGAATACCTGGGCATAGTTGGTTTCCAAGGTCCGCGGTTCGCATCCCGCTTCTGCCGTTATTTTTGTGCTTGGATTGACGCGTTGAAAAAAGAATTTTATGTTTAGTATATGTATATTTAAGTAAAAATAAGTAAGGTTTTAATTATATTTATTAATACGTATCAATTAAAAAAGCTTAACGTCAACTTGAAGACCATTTTTTTTTCATAAAAACACCACTACACACAATGTTACAAGTTACAATAATCGTCAAAACAGTATTACTGCTCATCCACTTGAAGTTTTTTTCTCTCATTGTCATGTGGAAAATAAATCCATCACCTGTCACCGACAACCGCTGCTTCTGTACAACAACCATGAAACAATGGTGAATGCTTATTGTCTCCAACGGTAGCAACTGCATTGTGTGTGGAACCCCATTGTCCTGGCCCTCCCTCTACAAGGACGTCGAGGGCATGCGACAAAGCCTTCGAACAAGTGTTTCCTGTGTTTGATGATTTTTTTATTGGATCCGCCCGGAGTCCCCTTTTCACTGTAAAGCGTCCTCTGCAAGGTTTTAGGTTAAGGGTAGTCAACGCACACGGCTCTTGTCTTCAAGTGGTTTTCTATCATTATTTTGAAAAGCGGATTTCGTAAGAGCGTTTCGTTGTTAGTTTTAATAATCAGTGGTAAACTATTTTTTGTGAAATGTGTAAAGAATCCAATAATTATTATGTTGTCCGGTTTTTTGGTAGGTTTCGGCAGTGTAAATCAAAGCGTCTTGTTATAATTTAAGGCCGTGTTTCTTTGAATTTTGAAGGATTATTGATAACATAAAGTTTTTAAGTTTATTTTATGTATTGATATCAGCTTGATATAGCTCCTTTAGGCTGATGCCGTAAAGCCTCGAAAAACGATCTTTTGTCTCTTATTTTTGTTCGCTCGCCTGACATGCTCATCTAATGTTAGTTTTAATTGTATAATGTTACACGATGTTTGCATACGCCAATTCATTTGTTATGAAAGTTGGCCCATTTCCTGTTGGTACCACTGTCATCTTGAATTCGATTTTTCTGCAGCGACGGTTGGCAGTGCCGATATGTCAGAGCGCGCCGTCAGTTGACAGTTCGAGCTAGCTCGCGACCGTTATGGCGCGCGCCTAATAGTGTGCGCCACAACGGTCTTTTTGATGCACGTGTATGACAAATAAACCGTGATAATATGTGAAAGGAAAACAAGTTCTTTGTATTGTGAACCTGATCCTGCATCCAGTAAATCGATATCAAATAAGAGAGGAGGATATCAGTATGTGTACCTGATTTAAGGGTTAATTGATTGTTAATATTAGCTTATGCTAACCTTTTATCTTTAGTATGACAAGATATCCATTTATGAACTTCTATTATTTATGTAAAATTTATACAAAATGATCCCCGATACATAAATTGAATTAGAGATGTACAAGTTTATTCATTAACGAAGCCATGGTTGCATTTTTTTGAAACGAAGCTCTTGCTTATTTTAACCAAGACATTAATCTTTTTTAACACTATCCAGTCCGATTACACAACATGCGTGTAATCGCCAGGCCACAAAACAAATGTGTGCGATCGTTCCACCAACGCTAAGTGGCCGATTATACACAACTTGTGTTATATTTTTTTAACCGTTAGTGGCTGATCAAGCAACATATGGGTTTTTTTTTTACTTTCGACCATATTTCAAAGATGTCAAACGTTTTCAGTGAGCCACATTTAATTTTATTTGAACACATGACGATAGAAAAATTAAATGAGCATCTTTTGTAAGAAAAAAAAATGTAAGATTAGACTTTATCTCACTTGTTATAATTATTATTATTGAATTGGGAAAACGTTGATCGTTTTTCTCGATCAATATTTCGATTGTATGCATTTAAATTTTATATGTTTGTTAGCAAAATAAGTATTTCCCAAAATATAAACTGTTTTTTTTTATATTTTATATCATATTCCAATGCAATATATTTTTGGTTAGAATTAGTTGACGATATACGCTGATGCTTTGTCCGATATTCCCTGATGATGCCGAGGAGATCGAAGACAGCGACGATGATGGGGGATGGATATATAAAAACAAATAAATATATGCGTTTTTTTTTGTAAGCAATTCTTTAAAAAAACAGTCGGCCTCCAGTGTAAGTTTAATCGCGTAACGCGTGGACTGGATAGTGTTAATAGAAACAAATTTTAATTTTCATGGTAGTTTCGTATCTTGAGACAGTTAATATGAAATGTAAAAATAGACATAAACTGTAAAATGTGAAAGTATAGAGGGTCAAATCCTATTTTTGTTCACATCAATGTCAATTTTTTTCAATAGCTTTTTAAATTATCAGTTACAGATTATACACTAAATAAAAATAAATATATCCATGTTATTTTTAATAAATAAAAAATATTCATTTTCTAAGAAATTTAGGTTGAATACAAGTAAGGTATAAATAACCTTTAGCAAATCTTTCACGAACATTCCGCCTTCCCCATTTTATTCATTATAAAGAAATATATCAAAAGAAAACCAATAGTTGGAAAGCAAAAAAAATATTCAAAGAAACGGATATAAGTACGGATTTTGAAGTATAGTTATCCGAGACGAAATAAAAGCTTTGTTCTTTTTTTGAAGCAGAATAATTTAAAAAAAATCATTGCTTAGGTTTTATATATATATAAATTACCTTTAAATGTAGACAATGCATAAATGCCAGACTATAAAATTTCCATATACAATGATAAATCTCCTTTAAAATTTGCACGTATATAAATCCACATAAGATCTTTCCATCGTTATCTGGCAGTGTTCTTCTATATGTGTTTACATAAAGAAATCACTGTATCTGTGTAATACTAATCTAGGATAATAGGCACCTAGTAAGAACCGTCTCAGAGAGGCGAGCCCGATGGATCGGTCACATCATGCGCTACGATGTTCTTCTTCGCGACATTGTGGAGGGGATGGTTGAGGGTAGAGACTGTAGAGGGCGCCCTAGACGGGAGTATTTGCAGCAAGTGTTCGAGGACATGAGTTCTAGCTCTTATGCTGAACTAAAGAGGGTTGCGGAGGACTGAGAGGAGTCGAAATCGAGATGCAAGATTCTGTTGCTGCAAACCAATCCACCGGATTTATACTACGAAGAGAAGTACTATTTATAAAACTCTTTAATAATATTAAGTAGTGGAGGCTACCCAACGAATAAGCACACTCAAATGGTATTAGGCAGGACATGTCTGTTGAAGAGACGACAGTCGATGGGGAAGAAAAGCATTGGAGTGGCGTCCAAGAACTGGCAAACTTATCATTGGCCGACCGCCTGCAAGGCAGAATGACGACATAAGAATTATATCGGGAGTGGCTTGGGTGCGGAAGGCAGAGGATCGAAGAGGATGGATACTCATACGGGAAGCTTACGTTCAACAGTGGTCGGATACAGGCTGATGCTGATGATGGTGATGATATACGATTAATCTCATAATCAATTAATTCCTAAAGTATTAATAAGTATAATATGTATAGATTTAGGCCCAGAACAGACACAACAGCGTTTGCGGATTTTATTTGTATGAGAGTATTTTACGTATTCACACCTTGCTGATTGAACGCGTAGCACACGCTAGTACAAAAAACGGTCAACTGTTTCTTCATATATTTTTTTGGTTTTAAAAATTAATAAAATAAATAAGCGAATAAAATCATTACGACATTCTTTCGTGTATTGTCAAGTGCAGTGGTTTTCAAAGGGTGGGCCGCGTCGAATTGATCAAACGCTTGCCCCCCTTGGAGATAAAGATATGGCACGCGCCTACAGGCGCTGAAGGGGACGGTGCCCTCCAAACGACACGGTTCTAGTCAAGTTGGACTCTTTGTTGTTTTTGGGGGAACCGAGCACCTCCAGCGTCCCGAGATACACTATCTGATGTACCTTTAGAAGGGGAGAGCTTAAAAAAAAACATATATTAATAAATCAAAATAATTTATTCTAATAATTCCATGTTATTTGTCACTAACTCCAATATATTTGGCCAAAATAAGTTCAGTTATATACCGTTTATTTATATATAACTACATTTCTTCTTTCCACTCTATGTAAATTGAAGGGATCAAGGTCCAAAATGGTATCGAGGAATGTGCGGTGTATGACACAATGTATTAACATTACTTTTATGAATGCTTACTCATGTTATAAACTAGGGTATAAAAAGGAGTCTCGTATCAAATAAGTTAGTATCAACTCAACTCCGGTCTTTGCATTTATCTTGGTATTCCGGCATCACCATTTAAGCTAACTCCGTCATTCCGGGACCACGACCTCGGTTCCGGAACACTCATTCTAGACTTTTAACAAAAGTGAAGAAGCCTCCTTATATAAATCTATTTAAATGAAATTCAACAGAAAAAAATATATATCTACGCTTCAACAACATGCGACAACTTCTATACGCTTTAATATTAACGTTCCATATAATTATGCTCGTATTCGTCCTCCTTCGCATTCCAGTTCGTACCTGTGGAGTTACGCGTATTCAATTCGTTTCAATGGCGGCGGGTATAGCTCAATGGTCAAAGCGTTTGCTTTCCAAGCGAAAGTTCGTGGGTTCGATCCCCATCGGAGATTAAACAAAAAGATTTTTAATCGATTTCTGAGCTCTAAAATACCCCCGGTTGGTGTGAATTTGATCCCTCAACCGTAAAATGCCAGTCATAGTCTATTAATTAAAAAAATGGTGGTAGACGAAAGTCGTCACGTGAAGACCACCCATTCATAGTGAATTCCTGTAATAATAAGGATGATGCGTGAATCTCTAGCTGTAGTCTATGACGTTGGTGGATCAACACTCCACATGCAGCGCTTAGCCATGCAGAACGGTAAGCGTCATAGAATTCCACAGATGAGGATTCAGAATTACTATCACCATCTGTAGGTATTCTCATGTATGTGTTTACATAAAAAACTTTAATAAAATACTTCTCTACGCAAATTCGTGGAGCTCATGTCTGAATTGGGCCTCCCTTGCGTGGAATATATCAACATACAAGGGGATGTGGTTGAACAGTCTGATCCTTAGATATAGTACTTATAGCTACTCGTTTCACTCCAATACTTATTCGTATTATTTTATTTTATCTTTCGTCGGTGATCAAAGTAATATCGTAGTAATTCCCTAATTTGGCCTGTTACATCACCGAGAAATAATTTAATTCATATTTTGCCTTCCCCCAACGAGATTCGACACATTAGGCTTAATTTAGATGAGAGATAAGACAGCTCCGCATCCCGGCGGTCTGGTGAATGAATGCATCGGCTCCCCTAACCTCCAACACGCAGCATCCGCTTAAGCATGGGCGTATCGCATAATATATATTTTAAAACAATGGCATAACTCAAAAATAAAAAATAAAATATTGCAAGCCTCATTGAGAAGCTGCCATAGAGATGCATTAAAAAGGTAGACTGTTTTATGTCTCTAACAGTAGCTGTTGCGTAATGCAGCGCAAAAGATGACGAGCAGCGTCTCTCTCGTATGCTATTGACATACTCCTCTCTCTCTCAAAAAAGATTGGTATTCAGTCGCGTGATGGCAGGATTAGGAGCAGATTGATAACAAAGACTTTTTATGAAGCCCATTAACATATATTTACGATAAACTTTCCAAGCTTGTGACAAGTCACAGCATTGGGCCGAGCCACAATACAATATGCTCTCGCCGAAGGGCGGGACACGCCTGGCTCCGCGCACTCGTCGGCGCTGCGGCTCTTGCCCAGCGCCCGAGTGGCGATGTGTATAACTAACACACCCGTGAGCGGACTTGTCCGAAAAGCTAATATGGCGACACATCATGTTCGACAAGCGAACAGAAATAAGAGACGAAAGATTGTATATCGAGGTTTTCGGTACCAGTCAGCAAGAGCTACATCATGCAGATGTCACTATCCATAAATGTAAGTTACTCAATTTTTTTTTTGGTTTCTTGAAAATAATTTATTCGGTAAGCAATGGTTTGACTTAGTGAGGAATTACGCAGTAAAGGTGCGAAAAAGGCAGCCTTAAGTATTTCATTCGGTCAAGAGACGATGGTGGGCTTGAGAACATAGCTGTTTCTTTTTTCCGAGACCCGTATTCTCGCTGTCCTGGAATGACGTCGGAAACTATACAAAGAATGTAATCGGCAGAAATTCGGGAGGCATAGTTGAAACAACTTTAAACAGATAGTTCGAGATGTACATATGCTCCAGTTAGGTCTGATTATTATAATATAATCGCTCTGATTATGCTGATAATTATTGAACAAATATATTTGCAGGAAAATGATCACAAAACGTATACTATCAATGTATTTAATGGATTATATCAACAATATATTAACAGATTATATTTACTTTAAAAACATTACAAGCTTTCGACCACGCGGGTTGACATGCCGCGTGGCCGCCATGCGACCTTGCCAAGCCAAAGAGTGGGTACCGATTCACGAGTGGGCCCGCCGGCGCTACGGATCTCGCTCAGCGCCACGAGCGGTGATCTTTATCACTAACACACCCGTGAGCGGACCTGTTCAAAAATGACAATATGACGGCGCACCTAAATGCACGACAAGCGACCCGAATAAGAGTAAGCGAGGACAACATCATGCTGATGTCAATATATTAAAATACTATTCAATAATTATTCAAACCATGTTAAGGTAACAGTTTTTTATTCATCTGCAAATTTAAATAACTATTTTCTTTTTTAATTAATGCACAGGTTAAATAGCATTTCATAAAGTCTTAGATGTAAGGTAAATGTAAGCCTTGCTAGACACAAAAAAACCGTTAAGTACCCCGTTAAAAAGATTCATGGTGTTCCTAAAGTAGAGACTTGCAAAACGTATTCATGTAAGTACTAGATGAGAAAGATAACGATGGCAATGTAACTGGGGTTGTAGTTGTATGCTTGAGGGGAGCCCAGAAATGGTAAAGGGGAACTATTGTGTATCTGGGAGGGACTTGGAGGTCTGCTGGGAGAAGTTTTGTATGTAAAAGAATGCAGAATGTTTGATGAAGAGATCTTATCTGCTTGTGGTACTATGTTTGCAATTAGAAATATCAATTCTTTCAATTGCATTGTGACTCTTTATTAGAACCAAATGGTCACGTTGAAAACTATGGAATAATTATTTATATTTTTCTGACAATACGTTGATTAATAAAGCACCAAAAGTTGCCTCGTACTCGTATATTACAGCTACTGTTTCTTCAAGTCGCTCTTGTTTTGAAGGTTGCCAATAATTCATTTACTTTAACATCCTCCTCTCTCTCAAAAGGTATTATTCAGTCGCGTGATGGCAGGATTGGGAGCAGATTGAAAACACAGACTTTTTCAGAAGCACATTCAAATATATTTACGTTAAAACTTGGTTTCCCGATCAATTGTAATATGGCATTGCTTTCGCCGCGACCGATCGGGACTTAACAATCCGGTCTCGCCGACGAACGGTACCCACTGCCGCGCTCGTGATGGCTCTCGCCCAGCGCTACTAGCAGCGGTCTATATAATTAGTTTAAAAAATGGCGGACACATAAATGTATTACAAGCGAACAGAAATAAGAGACAAAATTTGTATATTGAGGTATTCGGTACCAGTCAGCAAGGGCTACATCATGCTGATGTCAACTTTATATTTATATATATTATATTCCTTGGTGGATTTACAAGTGTACGTATGTCTTGATACAAGACATTTACAATAGCTGCTGATATAATTGTATGAAGGCGATTTATGGTATCATAATCTCGGTTAAACGGAGTAATCATTTTACTTAACCACTTCATCGCTACATGCTTACATGCCAGCCCTTGAATATCTCCGTATAACTATCGAAAAATATCGATCCTTTTTGGTTTGTTAATATTTTTAAATATTCATAGATGTCGTTGTGAGAAAATCGGAATTAATTTTGAAATACATCTTTCGAATATTGCGAAGCGCGCACAGCTGCGCTTATGGCGATGGTCTGTGTAGAGCACCCATGTGTGCTTACGGCAATCGTCGGGCTTAAAAACATTACTATTGGATAAGTGATGCTTATAGGACAATATTCATATGAGTCTACAATCAAATTTGATTAATATGAAAACATTGTTGTTTCTAGTGTAATTCAACATTAAGGATGTTTTGAGACCAAGCTGCATTTTAGACAGACTTTCCCAAGAAGAAGCAGACTGCTTAACATCAACATTAAATGAGTCTTCAGTTGTATGTCATACATCCTGCTGTGCAAAAAAAATATTGATTTTGTAAATTAATATTATGTCTATACTTGAGTTCAACCCGAGATCGCTTGCATAACAATCACTTTCCGTCGAACATTCTAATTTCATCCTCTCGGCATACCCTTCCACAAAGGGATGCTGAGATGAGTTAGGGGATGTTGGAAAGAGAAATGCATTAGTTTGTATCTGTGCATATCTACGGATGCCGGCCGTTCGTTAATTAATTACTGGAAAGGGAATATGCATGCATTGGGGTGCAATAGTGCAGACCTTTTAGCGTTTGAATGATGTATAAATCTACTAGTTCACTAATTTACAAATTGGCAGCAATATATTTTTTGATTATTTTTTCAAATTTATAACGAAATGTTGGTAAATTCATGCAAAATTAACTATTATTATTTTACGAGATGTCGTCGAAGCATGGATTAAAATACACATTCAGTAACGGCTTTAGACCCTACGGCGCCCTAGAGCATTTTTTTCTGTCGCCTTATATTGTTTATATTTAAAAAAAAACTAAGCAAAAATGTTTGCCCTTGGCGCCCCTGGCTTATTCAACGCCCTAAGCTACCGAGCCACTTCGCCATTCCCTAAAACCAGCACTGTACATATATATTTTATAACGAAGAACATCCTAACAAATTTGGATAGATGAAATTCGCCACACTCGGCTAATCCCAAAAGCCACATTATCAAATAATCGAAGTTCGTACTGGGAGTTGTGGTTCCTTAAGGAAAACGAAGAGGACATGACAAATAACATATTATATGGAATAAAGAACAGTTAAAAAAATACATTTGTAGTAGTAGTAGTAGTTCATACATTTCACCTTCAGTATCTTACATCGCGTGCCTCACGCTCTGCTAATACACGTATCCGTGCCTACTTTACGTAGGATGTCGTGTTCGAACGGTACCATCGCATAACAAATTAGAGTCCCATAAAAGTTTTTCGCAAAAATATAAACTGTCGCAGTTTTTGATAGTGATAACACAGGTGATTCATGATTGTATGGAATTAATAAAAAGTATATATGTAACCTATCTGTATTATTATGTAATCGAATTTTGTTGCTTTAGATGATAAATAAATTATGCTTAGAGGTTATAACCTGATGTCATAGAATTATTATTATATAATAATAGAAGTTTTATATTCTCAGGTGGGAGGCAATGGATTTAGTGAAAACGCAGGTTCTACTCATATTTGGGCGTATAATATTATTAAGCTTTTTCAAAATCAGTACGCTCTCGACATATTGAATACTTGGTCCTAAGGCGCGGCTCAATGTCATGATGGCAATCTGCATTACTTTATAATTTTATACGATACGTAACTAACCCTTTTATTTCAAAAATAACATGACTAGACTGTGTTCAAAAAACAAAGTAAAAATTAAAACATTTTTTTCTATTGTCTGAAAGAAGAAAGGAATATACTCGTAGGTATCATCTAAAAATAAAGGCTCGTTACAACCGATGGTAGGACGTAGTATAAAGTCTCTATCGTAGACCTTTTTGCAAGACCTACGATATATTCTTTATAATATAGCTACTAGTGGTCTACGATGTAACTACGAGGGTGCTACGCCAGTACTACGACCCGATACCGCTCAAGCTCGACTGACCCGAATCAAGTTGGGTTCGATTGAGGTCGCACAAATTATAGTACACCGAATAACATTATAAATAGTGCCATATTATTGGGTCGTATTAATAAAATTATTTTCATTGATGTGATTTCGATATATACAATGTACGTTCAATTTATTTACGATTTACTTACTTAAACAATATTTAAATTATGTAATCATGTTTATAATGATTACATAATTTAAATATTCTTTGAGTAAGTAAATTTTAAATAAATTGAACGTACATTGTAAATATCGAAATCACATCAACGAAAATAATTTATTGTTTATATATTAACATGTTCACACAATTAACATATTTTTAATAATAATGACACTTTTATTAATCCAGCAAGATAATCAATTTAGTAATAATTGTTATTATTGAATAATTAGTGTT
The DNA here is from genome assembly GCA_022606575.1 of Glossosoma conforme. Classification (NCBI taxonomy): domain Eukaryota; kingdom Metazoa; phylum Arthropoda; class Insecta; order Trichoptera; family Glossosomatidae; genus Glossosoma; species Glossosoma conforme. The sequence goes on from JAGTXR010000039.1 coordinate 1,957,054, forward strand.
CGATGGCTTGACGTGGTAAGAAACCGGATACGGCAGTTTTCCATCCTACAGTCTGTTAAAAGATGTAACATGTTATTTAAAAAATACAGCTACCTTTTTCTCATGTCTTCAAGCTCTCGTCTTTTCAGACAATCATCTGAATACATACAAATATGTATCGGTGGAGTATATATTTTATTTAAATATATAAAACCGTATATTTTGTACCCCTGACTTTAGTACTAATATGTATGAGAATAACAAAAAACCGGTTTACGTGCGCACGCGTTGGCAGTCCTTGACAAACTAGAATGCGATGTTGTTTGTAGGTATGTATATACCCTTAGCGCACCACGTCCGTTTTGTAGATAAGGTGTACATATTTTTTTCATCGAGTGCGTACGTCATACGCTCCTTCGCGATTGGGTACCATCGCCGCCCGCGTATGACGTACGCTCGTGTGGGTAGGGCGGTTAAAAGGTAGATTTGTCAAGGAATGAATCAACGAGTACGATTAATGATACGAAAGCTTTATGGCGACAATATGTGACATTCATATGCACTAACCAGAAATTAGATATATAATGATGATTTAGAATATATATAAAATCAAATGTACTACACGTAATATTGTATCTCTTGATTAGAATCAAAATGAATACTGTAAGATTGTTTTTTTTTTGTAACACACCAGATTTTTTTTTAATCTTTGACACCCCTGGCGCATACTGAATGAACCCCAGCCTCAGGTAATGAAGCCATCCACCCCCGTACTGCTCCGGTGATTCATCGCCCCCGTCAGGTCCTGGGGGGAACAGCCAGGCACTAGGGGAAGAACCAGCAAATTACGTCGGGTTTGTATTAGCATTTGTCGGACAAAACCGATACGGCTTAGAGAACGCTGGAGAGAAGAAGTGGAGATAATTGACATTTTGGAAGCCTTTTTTGACACGTTTTACGATGTTTTTTTCGCTCACAATATTTTTAATATAACATTATTAAAATATATATAATTTAATCCATTTTTTACACTCATTAGTCGATTTATTCGACATTTTAAATATAGAATATTGTCAAGCCTTGTACTTTGACATCACAGCGCCAAGATGTTCGTATGAATACATACATGATCCTTAAAAGCCAAAAGGCTTAGATACGATAGTTGTATTATTCGTAAGTATTTTTTTAAATATTATATGATTATCTCGATGAACTCTGTATGTCCTGAACTAAGAGATGGATCAAACGTACAAGTATAACACGATAAACAACAGGCTTTGACCCACACAAGTTTTGGTCCACGGCTATGTTGCTTAACCACTTCAGTCGTCCAACCTCTTGGAAAAAAATTGTTCTCGAAAGATCAAATTACGACACGTGTCACTCATCGCGCGCGATGCGTTCTCTAGACTGGTGGGGGAATAATCCGAGCCGGATTCGGGCAAATCACTATAAAAAGTTTCGTGTACGATGTGTCCGAATCCAGTTCCGGCAAATAAAAAATAAAAAAAACACAAGGGGTTAATTTCAATGATGTAGCAAAAACCGAACTTTTATGCACTATTGTTATTGGTTAACAAAAATCGTTACTCACATAACAAGATAGTGCTCTATAAGCATCGCTTTTGAAGTGTTACTAAAGAAAGCAGCTACAAGACTGTAAACACTCGAATAAATGAATATTTTTATTTAAAATTTTAAACATTCATTACTAAAAAATACTCTTTATCTATCGGTACATAAAAATATCACCAATCTTTTAATCCTTAAAACACAAACGTAAAGTGAGTTCAGTTAGTGTTTTCGTCTGCCATTACCAAAATTTCTACTCTGATCTCCTTAAGTTAATTTATTTTGCATCTTTTATAAACTAATCTTCTTTTGGGGGTCATTAATTTTTTAGATTCATGTATTTTTTTTGTTGTATCTATTCCAATATGTCATTTTTAATATAACTTTCTAAGATTTTGTCATATTGCCAATAATCAAGAGTACTTAGATTTTGTTCCGTTTATAAATAAATTAGATAAGTTGTTTTAGAAGTTTTTGATTTGCTTAGGTAGTATGTTTGTTTTAGCTTTTGAAGTCTGCACAAACTGACTTATTTTCCTATCAAGAAAGCTTTCGAGAGCTTTTCGTCTGCAAAGTTAATCTCGAAACGTCGAACAAATACTAATATCCTATTACGGAGTGTTTGCAAAGGCGTCCCTCGGGACCTCCCCGAAGAAGGCTCTTTTCTCGTCTGAGAAGGAACCTGGATGAGAAAAGGCAGCAGCACTAGGGGAGTCTTCTAGGGTCGTTGAATTATCCGAGAAATAAACCTTCAGCCTCTTAGCTTGTAAGGCTTTCCGGCTATTGTGCAGAGCTTGCTGCATCTCGAAAGAAGTCATTCTGCTTTGAAAGCAACTAGTACTTTAGAATTATTAGATTTGTTGTACCTTTACGGACTACAATTTAATCATATACTAAGTCTTCAGGAGGATTATATTGGTAACTTTGTTCATGAAAAGTGTTCATTTATATTTTAAAACATACCTTTAAACGATGTTGCAAAAATCACATTTGAAGATTATATATTTTGATATCTTTATTATGGTTGAGCGTTATTTACGGGTGTTATCTTTCAATGTGTCTAACCTGCAGCTCAGTATTCCTCCCATCGCTTTTTTTAAGAGTGACTCAATATTATTGTGGTGGACATCGGTATACTTTTGTCAACAAACAAATAAGTTTATATGACATACATTTTATTTGACGCATTATTCTCACACCAAATGTAAAAGACGTATTTATGAATAATTATGAAAAACTAAAATCATTCTCAGCTTATTGGATGATAATAGATCATTATTTTATATTAATTACAATAAAAAATAACAAATTTAAAATATTTGGTTTTATTTCCCATTAATTTTGAAGTTATTGTACATGTTTCGAACCTCATCAGGTCAATTCTGAGCAATGGCTGAACTTTAAATTGATTGTCAATTATATTACATATTTACATATATAATATATATGTAATATATATATAAGGAATGTAAAAGTATTTGTTCTTACATACACACAAATTTACGAGTACATGATAAAAGATCACTTTGTTTTCAGGGTCTAAATAGTTATTCTTCTAAGATATCCCTTCTAAGCATCAAAATCTTATTATCCATAGATGTAGATTACGTTTCAAAGATTCTACAACCAAATTTTATTTCAGTCTACCTTTACGTTGTTGTATTCTGAAAATAATACTAATCGAACATTAAATTACCATCTTTTATAACAAATTATCATGGGGCTTATTAATATACAATACGACTTATAACTATACATATTTTTCATGATACATAAACGTTTTCAGGTATAAAATAAATTAGTCCTCAAGTTCAGGTCATAAATAACGAGCCTTATACAGCTTGTTGTCTGAAGGAATACAAAAATTTACTATTTATATATTTATTACTAAGACTCTTGTCGGAACAAAACCTATTCTATCTATATTACCCTAACCCTAACCAGAACATAAACATTTATTGCTTCGGTATTCGAGTGCGAAAATTGTTCCAGCTCATTTACTCCGCGACATCTGGTTTTGTATCACAGAGGGTCTTTGTAGAACTGCCATATTAATGTACTATGAAGACCTCATATCCTGTAAAGTATGAATGTAGGAGGCAAGTTGAAAAATGAATGGCAATATCTTTATTAATTTAATACAATACTGAGTTATGAGTTTTAGGGCTGCTAATATGATAAATACGAAAACCCTAAATATACTATCTTTCTTCTCTTGTTTTCGTTTGCTCGTAAGATACGCATATATAAAAATATTAGTCAATTAATATATAGTTAATTTTAGATTTAAGTAACATAAGATAATGGTGCCAAGTAGCCACTATGTGTGCTTGGCGCAGTCATTCACTACCACGGTCCTAGTCCTGCCCAGAGATCCTGGAGTAAGCAGTGTTCTGTCCCGGGCAGCGGCTACCGATTTTTTTTCAGTCTTCTTTTTTATCCAAAATAAACGTTAATGTGTTTCTCGACGAGTTATTTTGCTTTTTGACCTGCTTTTGATCTATTCACTATGCGTCCCGATGAAGATCCCGGCGATCAGAAGTCATCGTCACCTTATAACTTTTAAATACTTTTTTCTTCCTGTCTAATTCCTATCAATATCCTATATATTTCATATTAATCTCGTATGGATCTTCCCTATTCCTCCTATTTATCGCCCATATATCTCTTATCTCTTTCGTATCTCGTACCCTAAATAATAAACAGCGCCCAACGTGACCCGTATCAAAATAAAATTATAAGTATTTATCTATTTAATATTAGAACTGATCTCAAAGTAAACGCTACAAATTATAACACAAATAACACAAGATACAAATATAGAATTCACATTTCTTGATATAAACACTTAAAACGAAACGTTTAAAAGCAATCATATAACTTGTTCCAACACCTCATACAATCTTCCGTTTTATCCCTTTCCATTATTCCCCAATACATCATAACACCCCCATCGCTCCCTGTTCAGCATCCTTGCTCCATTACCCATGATCGTCATCTCCACCCCTGCATCAGCCATGCCCAATAAAGAAAACGAGGACTTCTCCACCGCAGACTATTTCCGGGGAGAGATCGATCTCCTCGCAGCTTATCTAAAGCTATTTGTAACGAATTTACGACCAAAACCTTCATGGTCAAACAAATCATTCACATTTTTATCACCCTTATGCAATATTAAATTCATATTTTAGTGAGAACTGAAGCACATAAAAATATGCTATTTTTGTATTGACTTGGAGATCCATTTAATTTTGGTCATTATTAATAGCTAGTAGTAGCATCCTAGTAGAATGATATTTTCAATTCAATTTCAATTTATTTTCTTTCAGAAACATTACAAATAACAATATTTAATTAATTTCTGAAACAGGATACAATAACAATTTATAAATAACACAATAAATATAATTATTTAAAAAGTCCTAGAGCCCGCTAAACAGAAGACTCCACGAAATTACTTTGATAAATAAATTCGTGGAGCTCATGTCGAAACTGGGAATATTAGGTTGTATTTGGATGTTTGTTAATGTAACAGTATATTATGTAACTAGAATTTTCTCGTAGAGCACCAGGAGGCAAAATTTATATGCGATGAAGCAAAAACTATGGCGGTTGACAAAGTTTTGTGATGGTAGTTTATAATTCCATACAGGTAAGCTCTAACTAGAGAGCGGATATAAAATAATGATGATTTTGTTAATTATTTAAAATATTTAAAGTGACGTCTGGGTACTGTGTGATAATATCACTTGAATGTGTAACGTGTATGCGGAACCAATGTCTTGTTTATTTTGAATAAATTTACTCAAGTTTTTTTTTATGTAAGCACATACAGGAGAATATCGACGGATAGTGATAGTAATTCTGAAGTCTCATCTGTGGAATTCTATGACGCTTACCATGTTACATATGGTTAAGCGCTGCATCTGGAGTCTTGATCCGCCAACGTCATAGACTACAGCCCAAGGTTCACGCATCATCCTTATTATTACAGGAATTTACTATGAATGGGTGGTCTTCACGGGACGACTTTCGTCTATCGCCAATTTTAATTGATAGGCTATGACTGGCATTTTACGGGTGAGGTACAAATTCACACCAACCGGAGTTATTTTAGAGCTCAGAAATCGATTAAGAATCCTTTTTTTTCCGTCGGGGATCGAATCCACGACCTTTGGCTTGCAAAGCAAACGCAATAACCATTGAGCTATACCCGCCAGCAAATTGATTAATATTAGAGCAACACAGAAAATAATAATACATTCATTGAAATTCATTGTCATTGACAGCAATAAAGTATGTACTTATTAATTCTTACAGTAATTTTTTACGTATTTTTGACAGATAGAAAATGGCTTTTTATTTGTGACAGTTGGTAAGCAAACACTTATTTCTGACATATCCTTGTCATTCATGAAAAGTCGTGTGCTTTAGTTTTTTTATTCGTGTGACCTTATTTCAGGCAAAATCGATAGGCTTGTTAAATTATGATGAATGTAAAGTACTCCTTCAATGAGTGTCCACTATAACATGGCGTTTGGACATAAAACTTGCTTCGTTATCAAATCAAACACGAAAATGTATTATTAGGTTTTTATAGATTTTATTTTCAATACAAGTATTATTAAACATATATTTTTATATCTGAAGTAGTAAAAATATAATACTAGTTATGTTTATGGAAATTCATACCTTTATCCATTGCTTTTCTCTATCCAAGTATTAAAGTTTTCTTATTATTTTATTTGCCGGCAGGTATAGCTCAATGGTCAAAGCATTTGCTTTGCAAGCCAAAGGTCGGAAGTTAGATCACCAAAAGAGATTTTTTTTTAATCGATTTCTGATTTCTTAAATAACCTGGTTGGTGTTAATTTGATCCCTCACCCGTAAAATTCCAATCATAGCCTATTAATTTAAATTGGTGGAGGACGAAAGTCGTCCCGTGAAGACCATCCATTCATAGTAAATTCCTGTAATAATAAGCATGATGCATGAATCTTGGGCTATATTCTATGACGTTGGTGGATCAACACTCCACATGCAGCGCTTATCCATATGCAGCATGGTAATAGTCATAGAATTCCACAGATGAGTCGTCAGAATTACTGTCAACATCTGTCGGGATTCTCCTGTATGTGTTTACATAAAAAATAAAAATAAATGTTATTACCTAATGACCAAACAATGTTGAAGGTGTTGGAAATCGTCAGATTACTTAATTTAACCAACGTTAGAGGCTGATGGTATTTTCAGGTAGGTGACCACCAGAAACAACGCTGAAGGAAGCAGCGTGTCGCTAAATAACTTGAACTACTCTTAAGATCAAATTTTCCAGAGCAAAATTTTGTCTGGTTAACTATTCGATCTCCTAAAAGATACTGATTAACCAACACCCATGAATATATCTCGAGTTCTACAGTCTTCTCTATAAGTCCTCAGAATATTTTATTGAAAGCAGTCAGTAACTACTGATATCAGCTTGATATAGTTGTGTTTGCATACGCCATTTTATTTGTTATGACAGTTGGCCACATGTTGGTGCCACTGTCATCTTTAATTCGCTTTTTCTGCCGCGACTGTTGGCAGCGCTAGATGTCAGAGCGCGCCGTTAGTTGATGGCTGGCTCGCGACCGTTATGGCGCACGCCTAATGGCGTTCGCCATAACGGGTGGACGAAAAAGCAAGTGTTAGAGAAATAAATGTGAATTGTGAAACGAGAACTAGTTCTTTGAATTGTGAACCTGATCCTCCATCCTGTCTCACAGTTATTCGATATATCACTACATATAATATAATTTCATTATTTTATTCTGAGAAACTTCGTGTAAAGTCATGACTAAGCAAGTATTATTGCCGCTCATAAAATTATATGGTAGCAATTTGTAATCACATGCTTAAAATAGGAAGCATATATACAAATATGTATTATTAACGCTTAACTAAATTACAACTTCCAACCTGTTGACATTAATGTTATTATTATACCCAAAGTTTTAATAAAGGGAAGTTCTTTACTGACAAAGTTGTGGATTAAATTTGATAATAAAGTACCTTCAGTATTAATCAGTAGTTCAGGAAGGCTTCTCTGAAAATATATAAGGATTCCAAAATGTAATATAGTGTAAATGTATTTTTTTTTTTCGTGGATAATGCATCCTTTCAAAATGTATGGACTACTGGTTGTCAGAATCACGTACATGTAGACTGACATAGACAAAATGATGATTTACTGCTCGAAAAATCCATAAATATGATATGTCCTGTAAGAAATAGTAAGATTAAAGTTAGAAGAGTTACCTTCATTCATCTTAGAATGTCCTGAATAATGACAAAAAATGGCTTAAAGTAGTCATTTATTTATTTATTTACAGAATCGAAATTCCATTTTTTTTTTTACAAATATTCAGAAAAATAAGTATACTATACAAAAAAAATAGAGAAAAAAATAAAAAATAAAAATTACACAAAAGAATAAGAAGATGACACGTGTCAAAGATCACAGAGATCAAGGAGAACAATACCATCGACAAAAGAGGAAAAGGATGTAAGAAAAGGATCGAGGTATTTAGTTTGTAAATCATCAATATCTAGCAGCAATTTCAATTTCTGTAAAATACGATATATACTTACTCGGTGCTTATAATTATTTCATCGTAAATGTATTATTGGAATACCATTTCGTTATGAAAACATCATTTATTTTCTGTTTATTTATTTTGCCGAAAGCACATCTGTGGTAATAACACTCGTAGGTAAAATTGTTAGGGAAGAAAACGCAAACCAGCAGCATTTCGAGATTTGAAATTCTCCGTAGAAAGTTGGAACTGAAGTAGCAGAGAATCGAGGGGCTGCAAGTATAATAAGTATGTTGAGAACGGGGGTGGTTGATGGCTGGGGATGTTTACACCTGAATTATTTATTTCTTTTTCGGGTGCGCCATGAAACATCCCCTTCGTATAACAGCTTAAGTACACGCACGCAATACAATATTAATGGTAATCTTAATTATTGAGCAAGGAGAATATTCTAGTAGCGTGTCTTGTATGACGTGGGTGGATTGCGCAGGACAGACTATACCCATATACGTGTCTCTACATTCGCACAATATACGAGTACCTACTCCTTTGAACTTTCTTGATGTAAACGATTAATACGTAAGTACTAACGTGGCTCTATTTCAGTGCTCCAAAACTAATGTGTCACGGAAAACCATCGTGTCGCAAGCCGATACATGTGTGTCGCGGTCAAACATCAAATTAATATACAATATATTATTTTGGTTTTTAATATGTCACCTTAAAAGGAAATTTTTCGTTTTGTCGTAGGTGAAAAAAGGTTTCAGATCACTGTTATATATTACACAAGTATACTAGACGAGTAATAGTTATATATCTTAAGTTTTAACTAATGCGAATACTCCGATTAAAATTCTTAGACATAATTTCTAACACTAAAACTCACTTTAATCCCATAATCAGTAGACTAAGGGCAACAGATTTTTCTGCACCCTCCTCTCCATCAATGGAGTCTCCGGACTAAAAATTTTATCATTTATTTCTTATGTCTTGCTGAAAATTAGTTCTTATAGTTAATTTTTTATTTAACTGTATTTTTGGATTGAATTTTTTCGAAGCATGAATAGTGTTAAAATAAAAGACAATGTGCATTAAATTATATGGTTTTAATTTTGTATTCATGTTATTTTTATGTTTATTAGTTTTTGAGTTAAAAGACACAAGAAAAATCTGTGAACTTGATGTAAATAAAATATATATGTCTCATGTAAACTGTTTATGATTAATAAATAAATTTAAAAAAAAAACTCTGATTAATCTAAAATATAACAAAATTTCTCTGTTTCCTTAACTTTTCTATTAAATAATGATTAAAATTCTAATTATTTTTTAATTTTTATTAGAATATTATTTTATTATTTCAATATTCTAATCTACTTTTATAGATCATTGACTATATTACAATATTATTATTACTTAAATATACATATACTAAACATAAAATTCTTTTTTCAACGCGTCAATTCACATCCATTCAGTCTATAGTTTGGTTCGAGACCCGAGTGGTACTTACTAAAATAAATAGACTGCCGGAAAGTAATAATATTAAAGCTTGTGAATAAATGAAGACTGATAGAATAATAATAAAAATATACATACTTTGAATATATACTATGGCGACATCTGTCGTACGATTATAACAATGATATAAATACTAGTTTCACCGCAAGTCAGTCTGGGCATAGCAATGGCGCGATTCGCCGAGCGGTATGAATACCTGGGCATAGTTGGATTCCAAGATCCGCGGTTTGCATCCCGCTTCTGCCGTTATTTTTGTGCTTGGATTGACGCGTTGAAAAAAGAATTTTATGTTTAGTATATGTATATTTAAGTAATGATTAAAATTCTGTTTCACACGCAATCAATAAATATGATATTTCAAAGATTTAAGAACATTTATATATTTTAGCATTTGAAAATCATCGTGAAAAATAGTAGCATGTTTGTATTTGCTTACAATAATAAATGTGATTTTTTATATTTAAAACAAACATTTCGCTGATATTGTCAATTTTATGCATGAAATTTGTCAAAATTTATTCAAAATCCTATTCAAATGTCCTGAATAATACATTTTATTCTTCAGGAAGAGTGAGGAAAGCTCCCCTGTACTCGCACAATGCCTTTATTGTGAAACAGGAAGCATTTTCTGTAAAATCTTTTAGAGAATCCATTTATTTTCAGCACACAAAGGTTTTTCCTTTATTCAAAACCTGAAATTTCTCTGTAGAAGAATCTTGTTTTATGTTTTACAGGAGCTTAAAGGTAAAAACGATGGACCATTTTAATTACGATCTTTTCTTAAGCTTAAATAGGTTTTAATAACGTGAACACCAATTCGATAGTAATAATACTTCATCACGAACAATGAGGCTTTCAGCATAATCAAGGAAGATAGGCACCTAGTAAGAACCATCTATGAGAGGCGAGCGCGATGGATCGGTCACATCATACGCCACGATGGTCTTCTTCACGACATTGTGGAAGGGATGGTTGAGGTTAGAAACTGTAGAGGGCGCCCTAGACGGGATTATTTGCAGCAAGTGTTCGAGAAAATGAGCAGTTGCTCTTATGCTGAGCTGAAGATTACTGCAGAAGATCGAGAGGAGTGGAGATCGAGATGTATTATTTTATTGCTGCAAACTAATCCACCGGATTGATAAATACGAAGAAGGATACTTCTTATCAAGACACTCATTTTGAATATTATAATTAATATTTAATTAAGATTACAATAAACTTTTAGTTCAGCCGTATTTTTATTTCGAAATTTATGGTTTAGCTCCCTCTTAAGACAAAATAGTTCTAGGCTTGAAAACGTTGAGCTAATCAATCGATCTTCCGAAAAATTTAGATTAACCCTTTCGCATCAGTTGTCGGCATATGCCGTCAAAGATTCCCCAACCGTTGACATTAATTGACGTGATATATCGTTTTGCTACTTTCAGTACACATTGTGACATATACGGTAGGAAATTGGAAGTGCAGTCATTCCTTTTATCAACCTACATGTATTATTTACAGGAATCTGTAAAGCATGTAAATAAATATCGTTAGGTTTCGTCACAGGAGCGATTTTTCTGTAAACCACATGTGTCAATGTCACCACATGTATGGAGTTACATAATGAATGTTTGTCAAATATAATCGTTTTTTATGCATCATCGATAGCTAAGAGATAGAAGAACCAATGTGATATATGAAAATAGGTCAATTAAGTACATTTATGCTTCAAATACTAGTTGTAAGCAAAAAAAATGGTTTGAAAAATTCACGCCATTTTGACAATACAATTTTCATTCCATCGAGCCGTAACATTCACTCAAAATATGCCATGAATACAACAGCTGCTGGTTGATCAAAACTCTGGGCTCGTACGCGGGAGTTTGTCAGGTACCATACGATTCCAAATGAACTTTCGGATGCAAGGATGTTTTGGATAATGCATGCACAGTGTTAGTTTACAGAACTGTGTAGCGGCGATTTGTGGTGACCATAGATTCCAGATATGAAGAAAAAGAGTTCCTCATTTTATGTAACTATAATTTTATTTTATTAAACAACTTATACTTATATTATTAAAGTCTTAATACCACTATACCATATCTGGCCGTACAAACTTATGTAGTTATTATACTCGTATATAACTGAAATATATCTAAACCCACCGAAAACATTGTAATTTATTAGGCTTTAACCCTCCCCTTACTATGTTAAAAACTTCCGCGCGTTCCGGTGATGTGTAATCGTTACACATTCTGATTTAAAGTGAATAAAATGAGTAGAAATTCGAAAAAATGAAAATATTCAAAGATATCGCTTAATTTTATAATAGTTGATGTCAATAAGCAGTAATAATTGACATTTAATAGCTAAAAACATGAAAAACATCAGACGAAGACCTCAAACGGCCAGACGCACCTTGGCGCGTGAACTTCCGAGAGTTACTAACACTAGTTAGCCTATCGACATATTGATGAGCCTGCGCGCATCGAAATCATTTCGAAGTAGCCGACGAGACTGAGGTTTTCCGTCACGCGCACTCATATTAGTACGTCAGCGAGAGTGAGGAGTATAGATGCCTACGTATCTGGGTATTTTTTTATTTTATTTTCGCACACGCTTCCGACAGGTCGAATGAATTCATGGCAGTTGACGCGTCTTGATTGAAGTGGTGAATTTATTCCGGATTTTAGAAAAATATTTCCTGCTCCCGATGAGTGCCTATTATTATAAAATTATTTTTTTTCAATACGTAAATGTATTAAGGAGGAATATCTTAAATCTGAACCCTGTATGTATTACATTTAAAGAGATATTTAAGTTATTACAAGCAATGTGTAGTCGATACACATTACCGGGGAGGAGAGGTTAAGTAAGTGGAAAAATAGTTTTTTTGCTTCTATGTGACAGTTAATAATACAAGCCACGAAACTCAAAATATTGTAAATATATTTTCTGGTTTTATTTTAGGTTTTCGTTTTTATGAGCGAGTCATCTACGGACGAGACTGCAATAATAAAGGAACGGGGGAGAGTGGGTCTAGCAGGTACCCGCCAGGCTCGCGTGAAACTTTTATGAGTCTACCTGCGGGGCGCTAGCACACCAGACTCCCCTTCGATGAGAAATACGTGATGTTGAAAGGGGATATTTTGCACGAAAAAAGTGTATTTAGAACTTTTTTTGAGTTGCTCACATATTTATCACGTAAGACATATTTTTAAAAAGGTCACTACAGTCAACCTTCTTTAAAGTTTATCATTAAATCAGATGATTAGCCCCTTGCTCTCGGTCCCGTGGCCTGGACCATTCAGTCCGTATAGGTAATTCAACCTAAAACTTATTTATTTATAAACAATGGTCAAAGCGTTTTCATTGCAAGCCAAAGATCGTGAGTACGAGATTTAAAAAAAAAATGATTTCTGAGCTCTAAAATACCCCCGGTTGGTGTGAATTTGATCCCTCACCCGTAAAAGACCAGTCATAGCCTATTAAAATTGGTGGTAGACGAAAGTCGTCCCGTGAAGACAGTAAATTCCTGTAATAATAAAGGATGATGCGTGAATCTCGGTCTGTATTCTATGACGTTGGCGGATCAACACTTTACATGCAACGCTTAACCATATGCACCATGGTAATCGTCATAGAATTCCACAGGTGAGAATTCAAAATTACTATCATCATCTGCCGGTATTCTCCTGTATGTAATAAACAACAAAAAAAACACTTCAAGAAAGGCATAAAAAATATTAATAATTCGTGACTCGTCAAAGAATACTGAGATTAAGAAAACCACTGCCATCGACAAGAGGGGTAAATGATGTGAAAAATAGATTAAAATAATTAAAATACAGTTATATATATGTAACCTCTATAGAAAAAAACTATTTTTTTTTAATTCAAAAAACGCACGCGTTATTAGAGAGTGGAATGTGTTTTGATAAATTATTGAATTAATAGTAGATTAAAATCGTCAAATTTATACCACCCACCCACAGGGAAGATTTATAATCCAATCACGTAAGCGTATCAACATCAGCATCGTATATCGTTTTTGGAAGCCTTTTTTTTTGTATGTGCTTGAATAAAAAGTAGAGGCTCGCATGCTCGCATTCAAACTGCAAAGAAAATATTTTCAAAATGATAATTTTAAATAAAATAATTTTATTTGAAATTGAAAAAAATACTATTTGTGAAGAAGAAATTGTTGAAGAAATCCATTAAGAATCGTAAATAAAATAAGCTCGTACGTTCGCAATCAAAAAGCTTCTAAAGCTCCCTCAAAAGAATTTTCAGCGGCTGTAATATTTTGAGGTGCTGTTACATTTGTGCGGCCTGCGCTGAAACACCTGCGGTAGCTGCCTACTGAAATAGCCCACCTGCGCGCGGAGTATCGATCCGCCCCTGTCCTGCCCCTCCCATCAACTCAGCCTCCCGACCTCCCGCCTCCCACGTACCTACCCTCTCAGGTAAGGCCACGCAAGCGATAAGCCTGTTTCGCGAAAATCTAACCCTGCTGTGCAAGATATTTTTTCAGTTATAAAAATATTTTCCAAACATTATACCCTCAATAAACGAATAAAAATTACAAACATATTTATTATCATTATCAAGTCACAGACTCACGTTAACCTAAATGGCCGTTGGGAATTATACGTAAAATGTACTTGGTGGAGCTGACATGGAATAAAGAAGAGATCATGGCGCTTGACAGAGTTTCTTTGTGACAGTTTTCGACGACCAAATACTCCAGTTAGGGTAATGAATATAGTGATGATGCTAATGAGAAATATTCAATAAATGATCGTCATCATCATTTCATCGTCTCTCCCTAGATGGAGTAAAAATTCATCGCCACATAATTATTTCAGCTTATTATTTTTTTCTTTTTTTGTAATATGTATATAAATAATGCGTGCCAATAATACAATATGTGTTAATTTCAAGACTCATGAGTGAAGCAAATGGCCATGAGTCAACGCTGAGTACATAATGAACATTTATGGGAAAGTTTTATGGTTCGAAATCCAGTATCTGCGTTTTACTTTTCTCCGATTTATTGATGAGAGAAATTTCATATAAGATGATGTTTGCTGTGCATATGTATTTGCGTATCAACTATTTAATTAAAAACATCAGCTAACACAATAACACATTATACAGTTGATGGTCCTGCTGAACAGTGAGTACTGCCGTACTTGATGAATAAAAAACAACTATAAAATTGTTACTTTCCCTCTTAAGTTAAACCGTCTTATACCCACAATCCAGAAAATATATTTATAAGATATTATGATTGAAATAGCAAAAATAATATGAGTGTAGTTTTTTTGGAAGTTTAAAAGTGATTAACCTGACGTTATAAACAGTTAGTAAACTAGCAAAAAGATAATTGTCTTTTATTTAAACAGTTCACCTCGTTAACAGTCTGTACAACCTTGGCCCTTTATAACCTTGCTTATTTAATAATATAAGACACGCTAAACTGAGTATCGAAAAAATATTTTTAATATTACAGTATATTGTTTCTTTGGATATTTTTTAAATATTTCTTCGAGTAATTATTTAATGTTTATGAATTATATGTCGTATCATATATCACAGTTTTGACAAAGTTAATGTGTTTATATTTTGACGTCTTATTAGCACGAAAGCTCGCAAATCTGCTTCAAAATAACGTAAATATTTCAGGAACCAATTCCTTAAAACGTCAACAGAGTATAACATAAATAACGAAACTTAACGTGATACATCACGTAGAGTAACTTTACAACTCAGCCCAACACACATCACGTAATTTAGTCACCGTATTACGTACACGTAAGATTCAACGTGGAATATAAGCCTTGTAAGATTCTGTAAGATTCCACTTAATAAAATAATTATAAAGCGTAGTATGCGAACCATGGACTTGTATGTACTTGGCTTTATATTTCGTTCAACTTTATCAAGTTTGGAATGTTCTAGAAGTATTTCCTGTGTGGATTAGTCTACATATTTTTTAAACAAGAATACCAGTAAAATTATTGGATTTAGTTAACTTAATTTCAATTTTTATGTTTGTTATTTTTTAAATCTTGTAATTGTATTGGAGTTTTATAGTTGATCCTCTTATTGCATGGAAAATAGTATATATCATGGAAATTTTTGCATAAATACACTTTAAAAACGATTTTAATATTAATTATTAAAATTATTTTTCAAGTAACCTCATAATTTTTTTTTTAATTCGGTCAATGTAAGTCATTACTTCATTTAATTTTCCTTTCATAATTTTTCACAAGCGATACGAATCTCAAAAATGATCATTTTTTAACGAAATACAGAGTTTTACAATCACGGTAATATCTATGGTAAGGTGCAGGTTATTTTCAGGCTGTAAATTACACAAGTGAGGTTCTGTAAAAACCACTTCCCTGGCAGCAAACACGGCTAAGTTCATATCGCTAGCAAGGGAGATTAAACATGTGTTTACACAATGTGGATGCATTACACTCAGCTAACATCGGATGCAACGAACGTGCATTTAATTAGACTGTATGCAGCTGGGGAAAGATTGATTTTTTGACGGTGTAAAAGTATTTTATTTTAAAAAAAGTTTCATTGGTAAAAAGATATATATTTTTATACTTTATTATGAGATTTGCTTATAATTAAAACGCTGTATATTTTAGTAAACACGTGGCTTATTATGAAATATTTTTTATGTAAGCAGCAGACATATAGGACAATACCGAAGTATGGTGAAAGTGATACAGAAATTTCATATGTGGATTATATGACACTTTTTATGTTGTATGGCTTAGCGGTGCATGTGGAGTGTTGATCTTTAATATCATATACAACAGCCCAAGCATTCAAACATCATCCATTTATTACATTAATTCAATGAGTGTTGAAATACTTCGTCTTTATTGTAGCATGGAACTAAATAAATAATTATTATATGCTTACATCCCCCGTCTTTAAAAAGGCGACAAGTCGCGGGTTCGTCACGTGGCCGCGTGAAAGAAGGATGCAGAAGCAGATTAACAACACAAAGAACTTTTTTTTAAGCACAATTTGACTTGAGAGATACAAATAAGACTTGATTTCCTCGTCCGACCGGTATGGCATTTCGCCGGCCAGACGAGAGTTAACTGACAATTGCCGCAATACTGTGACATCCAGCGCCGCCAAAACGATCACGGCAAAAAAGCAAATTAAAGATGAAATTTGCACCAACATAAAATGGAGCAACTGTCATACCAAATAAAATAACGTTTGTAAACGCCGTCTAATTTTATATAAGTAAAACTAACATTATAAGATGTGCATGTCAGGCGAGCGGTCAAAAATAAGAGCCAAAAGATCATTTTTTGCGCATTGATATTAGCCTAAAAGAGATATATCAAACTGATATCATTGGATTGATTTAAATTCTTCCAAATTATATATAATTCAACTAACTAATAACCCTTCATTTTGACTTTTTTGAAATTATTTAGATCGCTTAAATCTTAATACACGTTAGCAATAAATTTATTTTCAGAGCCACCAAATGAATAATTAAGGAATCATTTAAGCATTTGTAATTGTGTCATTTGCTCGATAGCGGTCACGTTAATTCATATCTTAATCATGATAATTACAATTAAGTAACTTATCCGTAAGCCTTGAACGCAAAACTTTTAATTCTACGTACAATGTTATCAACTTAATGAAAATCTACAGTTGGAGGCAAAATTAATTAAGAGTTTGTACTGAATAGTTATCGAGAGTCGATCGCTTTTAAGTTTTAGTCGCGATTAATTTAATTAATTAATTTAGAGGTCGCCCGCAAGATGTCTCTACTTGGCGAAAACAAATGAAGTCAAAGTAGAATACAATAATTTCGAATAATTTAAATCTCATAATTGTAATTGGCTTAAATATTATTATGATGGTTATTAGAGGACTTATTGTTAACATATTATGTTATATTCATTCAGAGAATATACAAATATAATACTCTGAACTAGATGAACAAATTTCTTTGGCAGTATTTAATTGAATAAATTAATAGTAATTATTAAGCAAATGGTAAGTAAAAAATACCTAAAAACGTAAGTAAAAAATATCAATCGGCATTAGAAAAATAATAAATTGGCACAAAATAGAAATATGAACCGTTATTAATAACAGCTTAGGTTAGGTTACCATTTTATAGGTTAATTATTTATTCATTTTACTTTAATTTTTACCAGTATTGAATATATTTCTGCTATTTTGATTTTAAAACTGAACACGTTCATACGGACACAGTGGATAATGCCAATTTATTTTGTCTACTGCCGATTAACTTTATTTACTGTCAGTTGACTTAACTTACTGCCAAAACCTTGACTTAGTTACTGAAGAAAGATTAAAGGTCTAAAATAAATATCTTAATGTAAAAATTATGTGTGAACTTACTAAAAGTAGCAAAGTATAGTTGTAATTAATTCAATAATAAATATAAACAATAAAAAATTAAATAACTATAATGTTGTTTTACATATTTTTTATGTAAACACATACAGGAGATTACCGACAGATGGTGTTAGTAATTCTGAAGTCTCATCTGTGGAATGCTATGACGCTTAACCATGGTGTACATATCGCTAAGCGCTGCATGTAGAGTGTTGATCCGCCAACTTCGTAGACTACAAACCCGAGATTCACGCATCATTTTTTATTATCATTTTTAATTAATAGGCTATGACTGTCATTTTACGGGTGAGGGATCAAATTCAACCGTGGCTAATTTTAGAATTCAAAAATCGATTAAAAAATATATTTTTTTTAATCTCCGTCGGGGATCGAACCCACAAGCTACTGGCCATGACAATCACTATTTTATTTCAGTACTGATATTTATTTATTTATTTATTTATTTACAGAATCGAAATTCCAATTTTTTTTTACAAATATTCAGAAAAACTGATCCCACTTCAGCCGCCATACTAATATTTGACATTGTGTATCGACTATTTCAAGCTTTAAAAAATAATAAGGTTGTCATATAATCAATGATTTGGAAGTAATAATATATTTATTTAGCTATTCTTAAGCATAAGTGATTTTATGAAATAAATAAAAAATGCTTTAAAAATCGCATTCGAAAGTATACATGTCTTTAAATATTAATAATGTGTACGTTACACCATTCTTGAAGACTAATGTTTCAGTTTGACAACACTCATAAAACAGAAACAAACTCAATATTTACTTTGTAAAACTTTGTACGATAAAACGTGGCAAAATTCCGCAAGAAAAACTTTAAAAATGTACTTAACTCCGAGCTTTAATACATTCTATACAAGTATGCTTTAAGCTTTTTGTGCTTTTAGCTACAAGTTCGTGCCATTTTTGTTGGGAGAAAAGTTTTTCAATGTGAAAAATTGAGCTAGAATATTGCACAAAAAGCTGCCGGCTGAAAAAGCTTCGCTCGCTGAAAAAGCTACAAGGCAACATTAAATAATTGAGTTAGCCGGAATAAGCCTTCCTGGGCGCCTTGTCCGGACTTTAATACAATCAACGTTAAACCCTTTTCATCCCTACTGCGTGTAAATTCTGGATTAAGGGTAGAAAAATTTAGTGCCCGTATGTAGTATTCTTATACACTAAACTACGAGGCTAGTATATTAATGTAAGTGAGTGGAAAAATTTATCGGAAGCGTAAATCCCTTACAAATAAAATATTCATTTTGTAGAGAGTATCGTTCTTTGTTGAATGTTGTTTGGAACATTTTTTTGCGATAAATTCTCAGTTTTTTTTTATTAAATATAATATTATCTTTACTTTGTGGAACAGTAGTTGAAATAAAAAATATATCTCATTAGCAGTACATAAAACAAACATGTTGTTTTCCATTCGTAATATTATGTTGGATTAAATACAATATTGTAAGTAAAATTTAATAAAATAAAGTATTTTTTCACTCACATTTGAGTTAATGATTTATAT
This sequence comes from Glossosoma conforme, assembly GCA_022606575.1. Classification (NCBI taxonomy): domain Eukaryota; kingdom Metazoa; phylum Arthropoda; class Insecta; order Trichoptera; family Glossosomatidae; genus Glossosoma; species Glossosoma conforme. The sequence continues at coordinate 1,976,647 of JAGTXR010000039.1, forward strand.
CAATAAAAGATGAAGATACAAAGACGTTAAGCAATTACTTACCGTTTTAAAAAATGATAGTTTATTAAAATGATTATTCGATTCATTTTTTCGATCGATATTTTTCTTGGTGACATACCATACTTTTAATGTTATAAATGAGATTGTGAGTATAATTTTAACAATTTAATGTGAGTACTTTTCAAAATAGACGTTGCGTGAATTTCGTGGCGATAAAGTGCTTTAATATCAACACTCTAGAACACTTCCCATCCATAAAATTTTAAACGTCATACAATTAACGTAATGGTTATGCTACATAGGTGGACCTGGCCGGGATATTTCTTTTGAATTGTTCAGAGGAGCGTCAACTACAGATGTCTTTTCTTTATGCAAAATATACATAGAAAGTACTCCGAAGAGATCTAGGCGGCAGATCTGACATGAGATGTGACAAGAAGCATAGCAGCTAACAGATCTTTGTGGCAGCAGCTTGTGATGATATATTCCAGTTAGGAGAGCAGATATGGAATGATGATTATGTACGATGTATGATGAAAGCTTCATAACTTCGCAGCCTTAGACTGAGGTCTATTTGACATCTCACTGATGCACCTAGAATCACGAGAAGCCCTTCAGCCGCTCTCTAACAAGTATCTTTTTGCGTGTGTCCAGTAACGGGTCCCCATCTGGGTCTCCAAAAACAGGACAGGACAGGGCGAGTTTTCACCAAGTGAAAGCTTCAATTGTTTCGGTAAAAAACATAAGAAAAACTACAAGCGTATACTATACGATTACATTATATAACATATAACGAAATATCATGTATTTACTATCTTATAATCCACAATAGATATATGACCTATTTAAAATATATATATTTTAAGCAATTAATGATGCAATTTAGTTAAATGCAATTAAGGTTTAACTGTGCTAATTACTAAGCCGATGATCATTTTAACCAGTCCTGATTTAAGATGTATTTAATGGGTTAAGCATTGTCACCCCCTTGTAGGGGTAAAGCCAAACAAGGGTGTACCATAACGTAATAAAATGTATTACAAATGTTTAGGGTATCTCATTAACCCCTACACAGGCGACACTCATAGCTGTAACAGCAATGTGTAGCTAGCACCTAACCTCACATGGCTTAATGACATCCCATTAGCTTATGCGTAACAACATTATTCAGTGAAATAAGTAGGGTAATTTACATTAAGTTAATATTGCCGTAATACACAGGTACATTAAAAATGGCGTTCTTTGAGTACCAAATAATATCATAGATTATCTTTAATAAAAATAGGTTTTTTAATTTATAAGAACATTGAAAACATAATTTGGAATAAGGAAATTTACTATTTGAAGAAATGATTGTGGCAGAGTGAAACATCCAGATAAAATAAACAATGTGTACTTAAAATAAAAAACTATTGACTTGATAAAAGCCTTTTTTCTATTTCATTGTATTACTACAGGCTGCTTCTCAAGTGTCTATAAGTTATAAAATTTACCTTCAACACTAAATATTTTTTCGAGACTGTACGTCTAAGCAATCATAAGTGTCAACATATCTTATTTATGTAATATTTAAATAATAATAATATGTAAGCACATACAGGAGAAATACCGACTGATTGTGATAGTAATTCTGAAATGTCATCTGTGGAATTCTATGACGCTTACCATGCTGCATATGGGTAAGCGCTGCATGCGGAGTGTTGATCCGCCAACGTCATAGACTACAGACCGAGATTCACGCATCATCCTTAATTATGACAGGAATAAATACTGTGAATGGGTGGTCCTTCACGGGACGACTTTCGTCTACCACCAATTTTGATTAATAAGCTATGACTGGCATTTTACGAGTGAGGGATCAAATTCACACAAACCGAGGGTATTTTAGAGCTCAGAAATCGATTAAAAATCTTCCTTTTTTTAATCTCCGTCAAGGATCAAACCCACGACCTTTGGCTTGCAAAGCAAATGCTTTGTCCATTGAGCTATACTGAGCTATCTGTCGTATAATACCTATAAAACCTTTTTCACGTCCGTTCATTTCATTATTTTATTGATTATAATTCAAATTAACAGCTTACGGTAACTTTCAGTGATAGTCTTAGTTGACAGTATCATAGAAATTCATTGATTTTTGGCGATTAGAAATGTGACTTCTGCGGTGTGGAATTTATCTTAAAAATAATTTATAAACTTTTCTTAAAAAAGAGAACACCAATGAAGAAGACAAATGGGAATGACATATTTGTAAAGTCATTGGTGTCACAATTTTCAGCAATACGCCTAGAAAATATTCCAAAAGAACTCGTGCTTAAAAGTATAATACAAGTGCAACACGTTCTCGATATGCATTATCACAAATTTTCATGAAAAAAATGCCTGAAAAAATTCAATTTGGTTGCTTACTAGATACCGTTTATTTTCCAGCACAGTAAATTGGCCTGTTATATAACATATAAGTATGGTGTAAAGTTCTATCAAATGACTCGCAAATAAGGCCTCAGCTGAGCTACATCCGCTTGTGTTTGTTTTAAGGGGAGTTTGCCTTTGTGGAATTCGTTCAGACTTGACAACTGTTAAGTTTGCTCACTCTCTAAAACAACATTCAGAATAATGAATCAAAGAGAAGGGTAGATATCTTGTATCTAGCTACATGAGCCATTGAATGGATAGAAAAAGGTTGCCAATTGAAAATAATAGCTATTTTACACTTATTTATAAGTAATACGGAGGATAGTACTCGTATCATATTAGTTTCTGTACGTATTTGCATTTTTAAGGGATATTAATATTTGTTAAGCGTTTATATTTTTGAGAATCTAACTACTAATCTAATGTATTTTAATAAAAATTAATATGCTCTTAATCAATTTAATTATTACTATTTTTTAGAAAAGAACATTAGTACGAAACATTTTTTTTTATGTAAGCACATACAGGAGAATACCGACAGATGGTGATAGTAATTCTGAAATCTCATCTGTTGAATTCTATGATGCTTACCATGGTGCATATGTCTAAGCGCTGCATGTAAAGTGTTGATCCGCCAACGTCATAGACTACAGCCCGAGATGCACGCATCATCCTTATTATTACAGAAATTTACTTCGTATGTGTGGTCTTCACGGGACGACTTTCTTCTTTCTTTGTACAATTTTAATTAATAGGCAATGAATTTTATTTAAATATTGTATTAATCAAATATTTTACGGGCTTAGGGATCAAATTCACACGAACCGGGAATATTTAAAAGCTCAGAAATCGATTAAAAATCCTTTAAATTGTCAATTGAAGCAAACTATTCTAAGAAACAAAATAATTGCTATTTTTCGAGTAGATTAAAGCTATAAATGAAAAAGAAAACTTCCGTGTCCATATCCGTTTCATCTATCTGTAATTATAACTAATAAAATAGCAGCTACATAATTCTATTAGCTGCCATTGTACATGCCTAGTCCTAAAACTGAGGTCTTTGCGGACCACCAAAATTTTCTCGCCGACAACCAGTGGTTCGTAGACCAAACGTAGCCGACGTCCTAGACACCTAGACTATTTGCTATTAAAGAGTGGCTTAGGCGAAAAATATTTTAATGTTATATATATGTATATATATATATATTGCCGGCGGTCATAACTCAATGGTAAAGCGTTTGCTTTGCAAACCAAAAGTCGTGGGTTCGATCCCCGACGGAGATTAAAAAAGAAAAATGATTTTTAATCGATTTCTGAGCTCTAAATTACCCCCGGTTATCATCACCCGTACAATGTCAGTCATAGCCTATTAATTAAAATTAGTGGTAGACGAATGTCGTCCCGTGAAGAATAAAGGATGATGCGTGAATCTCGGGCTGTAGTCTATGACGTTGGCGGATCAACAATCCACATGCAGCGTTTAGCCATATACACCATGGTAAGCGTCATAGAATCCCACAGATGAGACTTCAGAATTACTATCTCTATCTGACGGTATTCTCCTGTATGTGATTACATATATATATGATTGTTAAGCGGGGCACCTTACCTGTATCTCCGGAAGGTAAAGCAGAGCCTATTCGGTTCGCGAGCCCCCGGACCCCCGCAGCCAAGCGTTGGGGCGAGGCTGCGCCCAGAAGTAGTGCCCCCTGCAGTCTGCCCTGAAGGCCCCCTGCCGCCCCCTGGGCCCCTCCTTCGGCGTCCCCCTCCAGTTTCACAAAAAACTAATTTATTCTTCAAATTTTTTACGAATTTTTCAAAAATTTATATCACTTTTTATTAAATTTAAGCAGTCGAAATTTTTTTTTTTTTTTTTTGATAATATTTGATATGACAACGATTTTTTAAATATATATATATTTTTAATTATAAATATCACTTTTTTGTTAATAATTGATTTTTTTCTTTGATATGTATGTGATATATTTTTTATATTACTTTGCAACCAATCTGAAATAAAATGTTTTTAATTAAATATTATTTTTTTATAAATATATATTTATATATTTAATCTTCCTCACATTGTTTTTTAATTATTGTTTATTAAAAAGCAAAAATAATTCTGTATATTATTAGAATTCTTATTTTATAGATTAATAATATATAATAATATTATTTAATACGTATAAAATATTTATTTTTTATTAATTAATGAATATATTATTAATAAAATAAAACTTAGTTTTATTAAGTACGAATAAAATAATAATTGTCATTTGAATCTATAAATTAAAAAAGAATCTAAAGAAGATCTAAAAATTTTATTATATGGACGCCATTTTGGATTTAATAAGCCAGAAAATTTTAAGTTATTTATATAATATTAATCTATATATTTTGTTTTTAATTTATCATATAAAACTATAAAAATATTTTTGATTAATTAGAAATATAAAAAATGTAAGTTATCATTTATCAATTTACATTTCATGAATTTAAACCCTAACATGACTTGCTCTTTCATTCGAAAAAATAATCATTAATTTCAATAAACGCACTAAGGGTGGGGCGGCGCTTTGTAAAATCCCGCAAAAAATGCACGGCGTTTCCTTTTCCTGTGAAAAAAAAAAGACCGGAAACAACTTGGGGCGACTTGAGACCTTACGGTTCCGAGCGGGTCGCCTCAATCGTTAGCCGCGAGATCGGCAGGTAGAAAACTGCCTTACCGACGAGGATCGGGCCGTCTCTTTCAGGCAGTATAGTGAAAATAGAGCCTCATCTACGTGTCTCTCTTTCTCTCACTCTCTTTCCGTTTCCGCACACTCTGATTGCGTAATTTGAGCGGATCGGCCGATCGCTTACGTAACAAATCAACCGATTAATTTATTCAAAAATGAAACTCAATAATAAATGACACTAAAAAATAACAAATAATAACGCAACTATATTATCATGAAACATTCTTCTCAAAAAAAAACATAATAAAAACTATTGATTAAATAATATCCGTCCTTTTAAACAATAATTGAAAATGGATTCCAGGCTTTTGAATTGATACATGCTTGGTATTTTTTTTTTCGATTTAACAACCACCTCACACTTCACCACACACGGCTCAACCAAAAAGCCATGAATCTTAAATTATATCGTACAAAATCTACAATAGTACATTTATCAATTTTAAAATAATGTATTTATCTATTTTTAAAATAAAAAAGTGTTTGAAAGGCTAGTTTATTAAGTTGTTTTAAAGTTTATTGATTTTTTTTTTCAAAAAATTAAATCACTTGACACTTTATTTATGTATAAATGTATGAAAAATTTGGCGCTTTCGAAGAGGTTTCGTAGCAGGTATAAAGTTCACTTGCTTGTGGTGGATTTTCAGCTTTTCAGCGGTCGGCCCTCGGCTCCTTTCAGGGCCGATGGTGACCCGGTATGCCTGCTTAGTGCCGGGCGGTTGTGCACTGCTCTCAGCAGGTCTACGCAGGCCGGGTTCTATGACGGCGCACGCGTCAAGCAGCCTCTACGCCATTGGCCGCCCTACGACCGCCCCTAATCGAAAGCCCGGAGATCGCTACGAGGCGTAGACTTGTTCTTGATGCGGCGCTCGATACACCAGAAATTACCGATATTTTTTCATATACGTATAAATAACTCGTGTTTGCTATTTCATTCATCATTTCAAAGACGCTATTTGAAATGACAAACGTATGAGTAATGTAAAAATATCATTTTTATTACGTGTACTTAGAAAAAAATATTTCACAAACTCCGTTATTTATAGATTTTATGCAATCTATAATTAAAAAAGTTTTTTTTATTAAAATAAATGATACTTAAACAAGTACAAAAAGTATTTAAAAAAAACAATGCTGGAAATACAATAGACGATAAAACTCTAATAAACAAGTACTTAATTTACAAAAAATAAAATACACTTAATTTGTTGGTTAGAATGAAATAAATTTAGGAAAACAGAATAAATATACCACTTTAATACATTATATTATATATTTTGAAAGGTAGTTACTTTATTATTGAAGTTTCTTCTTTGACTTTCTGTTTTTTCATTATTTGGGATCGGCTTTTCTAGTAGGTATGAATTGGAACTCTGTTCATAGTACAATTTTTCCAAGTCCAGTTATATAAAGCGTCGCTGATGTTGGTATAATTTTCTGTTGAATGCTTGGAATCATTTTAAAATGGAGATAATTTTTCAAAGTTTGCAAATAAAGTGAGATATCCTTCCAGGAATTAATGGTTTTTACTGTTTTATTATTAATTTCCCACATTTGCTTACACTAATAGCTTGAATGATTAAATACTTGATATATAACACTAAAACTACCAAAATAAGACGGGACTAGATTATGTATATTTTCGTGTGTGGAGCAAAAGCATTGACTATAAAAATCTACTCCATCTAAATAGAAACCGAAGCCACTAAAGAATCGAAAAAAATCTTAGATTGCCATGACCCATAGTCAAAATGAGCTTTACTATTATATGCAGTAAGAATGAAATATGTATAGGAAGCAGTTTGGGGATGGAATAACACTGCCTGGAGCGGATACGAGATGCTAAGCAGTGATCGGTTCCGGCATCTCTGGGCCTACCAAGCCCATGACTTATTGATTCAATAGGCATCCTTAGACGTGATATTATTACAAGTTTATAATAATTAGAGCACTTAAAAGAAGGAGTAATTAATATGTATTAGAATTTTTTATGCTTCACATGTTTGCATCAAATTACTAATACTGTAACTACTATTTAAACATTTAAAATATTTAACTAACTAAGTATTTCTATAACTAAGTATTTAACCTTTGATCCCCAGATTCTAGAAAATATTAAATAATCAGAATCAATACTTTATTTTTTTTGACTAAACATTTTGATATTTAATGTGTGATATTTTTCATTACATTTAAAAGTCCAAATAAATTTACTCGTACATGTCTGAACATGAACTGACGGAAAACTCGTATCTAGTTATTGTCACAGATGATATATGAAGTAATATTAATGCTAACAAACATGTAGCAAGGCGTAATAACACGTAAGCTTTATTGTTTTTTTTTTTCAGCGTTGGCGTAAAAGCTTTTTTCAGCGTCGCCTGAAAGGCTGCAACTTTAAAGCTGTAATACGATTACAGCCCCACTGGGTTTCTCTCTAAAGTGACCTTTGCCATTGCAGAGAATATGGAATTGACAGACATTCATACAGAGAATACAAAATTGCCAGTTTATTTATTTTTTCATAGCAGTTTTATTACTGTTTTTATACGCTCCATGGTAATGGTTTCAGTTTAATATATCCACTTTAAAAATTTATGAATTTTAATGTTTGATACTTTAAGTATACTGAATGGTTATTTCTTAACATTTTAACTGTGAGATCTTAATGGTTGATTTTATAATCGTATTGTAGACTAATGATGTATTTTATAAATTAACTTCCAGTAAACAAACATATCAGTTGTTACATTACTTTTAACAGTAATTTTAATAATTAAAATATGACATTTTTTATGGTTTATACTTTGAATTTATATCATTTTTAATTCATATACACACGTAAAAATGTATTTATTGTAACGATTGATGTAGCCACTACCAAATTGTTATCTGAATTGCAAAATCTTATATCGTAAAATAAATATACAATAAGCGTGTCGGAATCAACAGGGTCAAATCCTGTCTGCCCAGAAGTGAGCGACGTCGATGGCGTTACTCCCAGCCATCATCAGGTCTTTCTGGATGCAGCTACTCGGACACAGCGCACACTCAAGAAGGTGTGACAGGGTCTGCTCCACGACGCAGTCACATTCAGCGGTAGTTCGTTTGAAATTTATTTAGAACATTGAGAAAAGAAGTGTCCACATATAGATTTAACAATTCCACTTTGAAAAAACGACATGGTGTAAGCAAGATCCTTTTTTTTCAAACGTTACTCTTTATCTTGACTTGATGGATTCGAAGAATTTAATATAAGCTTCTTTTGTAAAAAATATCTCTCACTTTGGAGCTTAAAATTCATGTACTTCTTACATTATTTTTTTTTTTAGTTTTAATTTTAAAAATCAACATGAACGACAAACATAATCTAATATATCCCTAATAGCATGTTTACCTACAGTTCTATTCCATACAAATTTTTTTTCACAGAAATACTAGAATATAATTGTCATAAACATTACTACATTACATTACCCTGAGGAAACATTATGTATAAGTCTAAGTGCTTATACATTATTCCATTACTTTCATACAATATTTCAGTATGTAGAAGAAGCTGCGTCGTAGAATAAATCTAACATGCACAAACTTAGTAGTTTTCTTCCAGAAAACATTTTCTTCATTTATCTTTCGAAAAAAAATATCACCTTGAAATAATATAATTTAGTAAGTAAAACTGAAGTGCAAAACTAAAAAGAAGTTTTTTTGCTTTATTACCCGTATTTCTGTGTTTAATTCCAGTAGTAATATTTTTGAAATTATTCTTATTTAAAAATAAATAGAAATTCGATTCTTATAACATATTTAAATTATTGCTTACTTAAGTCACCATGGAAACAACAGTTGTATTAATTTCGTCGGTTCGTAGTACCGGGTAGCAATACTAGTTATACATATAAAAAAATCTATTTGAATCAGTACACTTTAACATTAATTAAATACCGAAAGTTTGTGCAAGGCATTGTCTTAGTGTGGTGTTGTGGTGAATGTCAACAAAGGAAGAATGCAGCATCCGGAACAAGGTAATATTCTTTCTGCATAGCTCCCCTATCGTTCATCTCACACCCTAAGGCAAATATTTACGTAAGCAGTTATCTCCACCCTCCCGTATCAACTACTTTGACTGCAGGACCATCCATAGGTAATCCTGTAACCCCTATAAAGACATAGAAATTCTCAATTTTCTGTGCCTACCTACTAGACGAAACATTTATTCAGATTTTTTCCACAAGACTATTTTATGAACGAATAATATTAACTTATATCAACAATGTAACATTAAAATGTTCAATACAATCAGTAAAATAAAGTGGAAGAAGTCCCCACTTCATTTAAGAAAACATAGACTACTAGCATCACACGCAAGGCTAATTAAAGGTAAAAACTGAAACCCAAACCAATTTACAAGAAAAATCATATTTATTCTTTATAAATGATGAAAATCAGTATAAATATTCAGTTATTTATAAGGAAAAATTATAAGAAATATTGAAATATATTACAAAGACACCAAAAAACTAAAAAGGCTTATATTTTATTGTTCAGTAACTAATTCAAGGTTTTAGCAGTTAGTTAAATCAATTGGTATTAAATAAAATTAATCGGCAGTAGATTAAATACACTGGCAGTATTCACTGTGTCAGTATGAATGTGGTCAGGTTTAAAATTAAAATGGAAGTAACATATTCAATATTAGTTAAAATTAATCTAAAATAAATAAAAAAATAACCCTTAAAGTAGAAAACTAACTAACCTAACCTAACCTATAATTAATTATAAATCATTAACTAATTCCTGCCAATTTATTAATTTTTAAATGCAGATTGATATTTTTCTACTACCAAATGTTTATTTTTTACTTACATTTTTAGAGTATTTATGAATGACCGTTTGCTTTATAATTACGGTCTAATAATTGAATTAAATATTGACAAAAAAAATAGTTGCCAAACTATAAAAGGTAGTTAAATTGATGCATGTCTCTCTCACTTTCTTCCTTAAATAAATACAGCAAAATTCAAATATTCTTGTAAAAATAATGTTATAAATAGTTCGTAAATTGTTTTTGGTGGATAAAAGTAATTCCGATAAGACTGAATTATTTGCCTGGGGGTCATTGCAGTCAGGTTTAATTGATTTTTAATTTAAAAAGGTCCCAATAATATTGGAGTTGTAAGAATACCTCTTACCCTTTTTGATGCTATTAAATTATGGCGAAGCTGCAGGAGAGAGAGCTTATATGAAACGATTGCGGTTGACAAAGATTTGTGGCTGCAGCTCATGATATTTTCCAGTTACAAAAGTAAACATAATGATGATAATGGTGTTGAAAAGTTGAAATGCAGCATCCGTTGTAGTCTTCAGAGCGGAAAATATAAACTAGGTTCTAGAACTGAATAATATATTGGACGCAATCATCCTTCCTGCTTTGCTGTTCCCTTGGGATGGGCCTGCTTCGAATGCCCTCCCTTTCCGTTACGCCCATGAGCACCTTCACCCCCCGAGGCTTGCACCGCCACCCCCTTGTATGACGAAGAATTATTTCTGAGGGGATGAGAAAATATTAAACACGTAACCAACTTATCGTACCCTCTGTGGGATTTGCAGCACCTGCATTTATTTGAAACGTCCCCTCCACCCAGCTGGAGCATACCAGCACCACAAACAACCACTATGACTGTCTCAACTTACATGATAATTTCTTTATCACAAGTCGTAAGACATCTCATAACTCCACCGCCTCTTAGAACCAAATGGTCCAAGCTTTGACAACGCTATCAGTATAACTATCCTTAATAACTTTGTAGTTTGACGGCTACGACTTGTGTGGCGATTTTTTTTCTCCTACGATATTTCGACCGCCTTTACTGGGATCATTTTCTAGGTTGAAATAAATCAAATTCTTTGAAGATGACCCCCGCAATGTCAGTCGAAATACATATTCTTAAAAAAATATCTATAATAAGGCGTTAATACTATAGCTGCCATATCTTCAAATCTCGAGGCTCTTGTCTTGGAGGTCGTCAAAAACATATATTTTTAGTTGAACCTTCGAGAGTAGAGATGTCTTGGGACATGGTGTTGTCAATGGCAGCTGACAGAACTGAGTCGCAAGAGTGAACATCGGAATATGTAAAATACATGGGAAAGAACAAAAAAAATTGGCAAAATACGAATATGTACTAACCAACATGTCCACTATTCATTAAAAAAAACTGAGAGTTAGATTAGTTTATTCAGTTCCTCATATAATTAAAAATTCTCAATGTTGGTTTTAATTTTGAAAATGTTCAACAGTTTCATGAAAACGGTATTTGAAACGTTTCAAAATGAAAACCACTCTTAAAGCCTCGAGAAAAATGTTTCAGTACTTGACATAAATTCGCACGAAAGAGTAGAGGTTATTTTTTATGTAGAAAGGTGGTTATTTGCAGGTAATTTGGTTACGCTTAAAAGTGTGGTATTTACGGTAATGTCTGAATAAAGTGAAATTGTATTTATAAAAGATGTGCAGGTCTGTAAATAAATCGATGCTCTTATATTTATAAAGTAAAGCTTTTAGTAGTTCTAATAAATAAATTATATCAGGTTGTACAGACTACCACATATTTAGATCCCTGGAACATTCACTTCGCGATAAAAGAAATTGTTTTAATGTGGAGCAGGTGAAAAATCACTTGGATTCACTTTTCAACGGTAAGCCACCTGATTTTTTCGATAAAGGTATAAAAAAAATTGCGCATTTTTAGGGAAGAGATAGTTGAAAATGATGGCAATTATTTAATATAATAATAATGTTTAGTTTTTTTTGTTTTAATGAAAAAAATGAAAATTTCTTTTAGAATTACCTAATACCTTGGAAATATTGGAATTTGGGTTCAGCTGTGTGTGGAAAATTCGTTAATATTTCCAGACTTAGCCGTGAAACAAACGCAGGTTAATCTGAAACAAATATAAAATTGTAATATTGGAGATTATTTAAAAATAAATTACCGCCAAATTTCTTGCTTTTTCATTTCCATATCCATTCCATACTTGGAGCAAACGTTCACCACAAATTGTACCACACATTTTTGTCAGACGTCTTACCTTATTCCAAAACATCTCAGCACCCAGAGGCCCACTTAAATACTGACATCAGCATGATATAGCTCCTGGCTGACTGGTACCGAAAACCTCAATATACAATCTTTCGTCTCTTATTTCTGTTCGCTTCTCGTACATGTATGTGTCGCCATACTGGAATTTTGAAGTAGTTACGTAGATAGCCACTGAGGTGCTGTGCGACAGCCCATGACGAGCGCGCTCAGTCGTGGACCGACCGTGAAAAATAGTCGTGTTGTGGTCCTGCCTGAATGCTATGATTAGGTCCAGGCCATAAGTTTGTGGAGTTATCAAAATATATATGTCAATGTGCTTCAGAAAAAGTCTTTGTGTTGTTAATCTGCTCTTCATCCTGCCATCACGCGACTGAATAACAACCTTTCAAAGAGATGAGGAAGTTAGTACAAACACATACGGTTGCCGATGGCTTAAAGGAAAATAAACCATGGACTAGAATGACGGCAGCTGTGGTATTCAAGGAATGTTGAAATATTTGTCAATCAGCATTTAAAGGAAATCAAATAATAAACTGTGCCTTTTCCATGGCATTTTTTTTAATTATTACCATCATATGGATATTTTTAATTATTTATTAGAATATTATTTTATTATTTCAATATTCTAATCTATTTTTATAGATCATTGACTATTTGACAATATTATAAGCAATTAAACCGCCATATACTATACATATAAATCCTTAAACGAGTCAAATCATTCAGAAAAAATATCGGCGGGAGCGGGATGCGAACCGCGGACCTTTGGAACCAAATTTTGCCCAGGTAATTATACCGCTCGGCCACCGGGCCAATTTCTTCCACCTGAGATGACTCGTCTCTGATCCTCTATATAAGTTATCATCGTATGATAGATGTCGCTATAGTATATATTCAAAGTATGTATATTTTTATTTTTATTATTCAATCGGAATGCATTTATTCACAAGCTTAATATTATTATTTCCGGCAGTCTATTTACTATTATTTCCGACTGGCTTTCAGGATGGTGTGAATCTGGACGCTTAAAAAAAGGGAGCCGTAGCTTATGCTCACCTGCAGCATTCTCAGAACATGTCTCAACCACGTCCACCTTCGCATCTTCCCCGATAAATATCTGAGAATAAGGAAGCACAGATTGTTCACTATCCCAAAAAGTAACACTAACCTTCCAGATACTATGCCTCTTGGGAGAGGGATCAGACTGTTTAGGCCCAATTCAGACATGAACTCCACGAGTTTCTTTGGAGAAATAATTTGTTGTCGTCGTTTGTTTGATGAGCATCGGGACCTCCTGTTACTTGTCTTTATTACTTTTTTCTTAACACTTCATCATAAGTATTTTTTTTATTTTAGGATTAATTTTTATTGAATTTCAGAAATGAATTGAGTTGTTCGAATTTGTAATGTTTCTGCAAGGGAAAAAAATTAAATAAATTAAAAATTGATATATTGAACGACTGTGGTATAGAATTCTGCTTTGTCCGCTCCATCACCTCGTCATTGTGTCTCCAGTACGCAGTCATCTGCTCTTGAAACCCACTATACAGCTGTATTGACTCTTGGTAAGATGCCAATATTAACGGCAGTAAAGAAGAATGGGGACGGTACACGCGCTGTATGGACGGCAATTTGTTTAACCGAAATACTAGTATTTTGCTTCCATTGGCTCATATACTCGTATACTGTTACAAAGTTCACAAACTCTTTGTATAGCATCATCATAACACCTTTCAACACAATACAATAACAGCGCGGTATGTTGCTCCACCCATCCGTCCCTCTGACGTCATAGAGCGTCGCGACGCCTGTTTATTTCCCACGAGAGCACTGTGGCGCCCCTCCAGCCCTCCAGCCCTCAGGCACCCTCTTGCCCTCTGGCACCCCCCCCACAAGGCCCCTGGCGCCTCCTATCCCTGCGTCCCCCTTTCAGCCCTTAAAATTTTCCCTTGCACATAAAGAGTACAGAGGCCAACCAGTTCGTTCGTTATTCAAAACAATTGAGAGTTCGTTTTCATTTTTAAATTACTAATTATTGCGTAGCTCATAATGTGAACTATTTTAATTGTTATCAAACTTGAAACATTTTTTAAATATAATTTTATAAGACGCGTTTCATCTGTGTATATAGACATTGTTGACAGTGGCGAAAGATTTCTGCAACTATTGATTATAATATACGTTTATATGTTATATATATATATTGATATTAGCTTGATATAGCCCCTTTTAGGCTGATGCCGTAAAGCCTCGAAAATCGATATCATGTCTCTTATTTATGTTCGCTCGCCTGACATGCACATCTATATGCACATATAATATTACGCAGGCATTTGCATACGCCAGTTTATTTGTAATGACAGTTGCTCCATTTCATGTCTGTGAAACTGTCATCTTTAATTTAATTTTTTCCGCGACTGTCTTGGGGCGCTAGATGTCACAGTCTCGGTAGTTGTCAATGGACACGCGCCCCGGCCGGCGAAATGTCGTGCCGGTCGGGCGTAGAAATCAAGTCTTTCTAATAAACGCGAATTGTGCTTCGAAAACAAGATCCTTGTATTGTCAATCTGCTCCTGCATCCTGTCACCCAGTAATTCAATACTCAATTGCGAGAGGAGGATATGAATATTTCTGTTTTAGTATTGGATTAAGCCTTCCCTTATGACAAAATATTCTAGGCTTCTGAGACGTCAGGCTAATTATTTGATTTCCGTAAAAAAAAACTATTAATAAAACACTTAAATATATGCCTCGGATACTACAGTACCCCCTTTAACAAGTACTCGGACTTCTACTATGGAGGTTGTCGGTAACCATGTATGTTGCCAACTTGAACATCAGGTGCAGATATGTCCTAGGACAAGGAATAGTATCTTTATATGCTAACAAATTTTAAATCAACACTGAGTGTGTGCCGACGGCCGAGAAGGTCGCATTATGGCGGCCCGGCATGTTATTCCGCCTGGGCCGGAAGTTTATAAAGTTTGTCGTGAATGTGCTTCAGAAAAAGTCTGTGTTATTAATCCGCTCCTCGTCCTGCCACCACGCGACTGATTAACAACCTTTTAAAGAGAGGAGGATGTTACCAACAATGATTTTAGTAGAAATGATATTTTGAACAGTTTCATAGAAATTTCTGTTCATTACATATTAAGTAGCGGGATCAGACAAGCCAGCATTCCATGCTAAAGTCAGCATTTTAAGGAACTAATTGTGATATATTACTTGTTGTTACCACATGAAAGCCTTAATTAAAGCTACGTTTTTTTAAAACTCCTGGACTCACTCGCACCATCTTGTAAGGCTGTCGGAAACAACACATAGAATGTGCTCAATAAAACTGCGGGAAGCAGAGCATAATCAAATACAAAAAATTACAAAGTAAGCGAATAAATACTAAGTTTGTTTAAAATATTTTTAAAAAGTATCTAAAATATGATACGGTCATAAGGGTTGGGCTAAATTGTACAGGTCTGATCCCCGAGGGCAGCTCTCCTAGAAGAGTGCTTCTGATATACAGCGCGGTGATTCTTTCCAGCCAGTCTTCATGGCGCACAAAGGAGACGCTATAAAAAGGAGCGATATTACAAAAACCGTTTGTTAAACCGGTTCTACTTTTCCCATCCCTGGTGCCACGTAAAACAATCATGATGGAAGTTGCTTATGAATAAAAAACTATTGTGATTAGAACTTTCTGTTTTTTGTAGTGTTTTTATTTCATTATGTTCAACAGTTTTCACACAGTTTTTCAACGTGAAACTTTGATTAAAAGTTATCTGATATGATTCTCAAACTTCATGTTTAAACTAAAATATTCATAAATATCATACTTTTTATATATAAAGATTTACATTGTGTTTTAGATGGTATCAAACAAGAAGCATTAAAAATCTTTTTTTGTTGTGCCTATAATTTTTTTCTTTTATCATCCTGAAAACATTTATAATGTTTTCATAAACATCGAATTAAAGTCGATGATAAAATATTATTATCTATTATGTATTAACGAACATGGTGTGATGTTTTTCGTGAGATAAAATGGAAAGTTTGTACTTATATATAAAAGATATATAATGTAAGCATTGAATAAAGGGTAAATTTTTGAACTTTGTCTTAGGAATTATTAAAAAAAAATACTGTAATTTGAAAGAGTTTACTTTTACATTTAGTATTGGTAATTTAAATAAGAGTTTTTAGTTTAATATTTAACATCTCGTGTATTATATAAAAAAAATGGCTTAAAAATTAAAAATCACGAAAGAATATGTTTCTATATTCTTAGATTTTTAGATTGTTCATATAACAGTTAAAATTCATATTTTAAATATAATAAATATATGGGTCGAATTTCTCGGGTTCGAATTCAAACAAGTACCATTTTAATACGTCTTAAATAATAAAGTAACAATATTAGCAGGGTTCAAAGAGGCATAAAATTGGCCGTTATTTTTTAATATAAGAAAATCGAAGCCATAAACGGAAAGCGTACGAACTTTTCAGTTTCATTGAAGAAGTATATAAAAATTCTTCCGGCGTCCTGGCAAGCTTATCCATCGAACGGTTCGGGGAACAAACTTCGGGGTAATTAAAACTTCTTTCGGCTTTCATGAAACATTCATATCTTGTCCCGGACTCTGTATACATTGTACAGTGTTTTTCATGGACGACCTGTAATACAGTGTAAAGCTTTACAGTCATAAAACGGGAATCTTTTATAGACCAGAACGTAAAGCGTCATTTTTATTTTAACAGTTTATTTAGAGATCTTAAAACTACAGCACTCGTATTTCAAAATATTTTTACTCGTTAAATATTTAAGCCCAAAGCTACTTTAGCATCAGATGTTGTATTACATTTTATTTATAAAAAATATATTTATAAAAATATATCATAAAATTCAATACATTTATAAACTTATGATCAAGATAATTTTAAAGAAATAATGTAATAGTAATATACCTCCATATGCAGCACGGTAAGCGTCTTAGAATTTCACAGATGAGTCTTCAGATTAACTATCACCATCTGTCAGTATTCTCCTTGTTTTTACATTACATACAAAACTCTTACCATTATTTCGTAGGTCTAGTAAAGTAATAAAACAACATTGTCATTCCATATTTACTGCACTAATTGCAGCATGGTTTTCATTAACTGCTGCCACAAAGCTCTATTAGCCACTGTAGTCTTCATCTCAACTTATATCAGTTCTGCCTCCTGGAACTTTTCTGAGTGCATTCTATTAGTTTAGTTTTACTAGGATGGCTGAATCTTGAGTACTTTTTTGTGAAAGATTTGTATCTTGATCCCATCAATTTATGTAGAGTGGCAAAATATTGTGATGGTCAATGCCCTGTGTCGTACCCGAATGTATGAATCGACAGATTCCATCTAAGATAGAGCGTTTGATTTTAATAATTACTTTAAAGACTTTTGGATGTCTAATACAAAATAATTAAGTTCAAAATAACGTTTTGAACAAACAGTGATTTTGTATATAAATTCAGTCAAAGTTTTTTTACATTGTATACGTTTTTATTAAATTCAATAGAAGTAAAAAATATTACTTACGACTTTTTGGATGAATTTATATTTGGGAAAATAATTATTAATAAAAGGTCTTTACAAATTCATACTTTATTTAAGACATGCGAAATATTTATGTTATAAGAAGAGACATCATATTCTGAACTATTTCATTTAGATGTTTTTTATGAAGTTTCCATAAAAGAAAACATTTAAAATTTATAAAGTTGTCATATTATCCATGCTTCAATACTAAAGTCTGAATAATATGAGCATTTCACGAGCTTAAAATCTTTTCATATTTTTCAGTTTTTTCAGCCACCGAATATAAGAGGATTATTTAAATTTTCAGATAGCAAATCCACTCACTAGCTCGAGTTTTCGTCATTCTAAAACAACCTCTAGAGTCTAGACGAAGAATAAAAATTACAATATTATTTTAAGCACTTAGAAGGTTTTTTAAACATTTTTTTTTCATATCACAAGGTTTTTGTTTGTATACGTGTAGGAAAATACTTTCAAATAAGAATGATAAAATATCACTTGTAAAACATATAACGCTTACTCTTGTAAGATGACATGACAATTATGGCAATATGTGTCATACATTCACGGGACTATATTCGTCTACCACCAATATATAAATTAACTTTCAGCCCTGTAACAACCATAGCTTTTTCATGATATTAATCAATAATTTTAAAACTCTTAAGTTCATTGATCAGCTTATTTATTCGTCTCATAAATAATGGTACGCTAACGTTTAACTAATCGTCTTTAAAACAAACTGTCAAGCTTGGATCACTTATTATTTTCTAACGCTTTTGTTATAACCACTGCTCCTCTCAGCTTAAGTAATAAATTTTTCACACCCATTTTTATAGGTGTGAAAATTTTGTTGAAGGTTTAGATCAAGAATTTTTGAAAATTCCTTTCTTATTACGACCGGTAAGCTTTTGAATGCTTTTTCAGTATCTGTGTTTCCTTCTTTTTATAATGCAGATCTACGCAAGAAACATATCAATATTATACACTTTCGATATTTGTAACCAGTACATAAGCATAAAACATATTTTTCGCATACAACGTTCCGCCGTACTGTCTGAGAGTCATAGATTTACCAGATTGTAAAAATTATGTAGTCTTGCATGCCCTTACTTTAAAAAACTTGTGCGATTCGATAGGAATCGAACCCGCAAACTCTCGCATGACAGTCAGTAAGCATCACATTCGATAAAACCAGACTAGCTTACATTAAGCTGCACTGTTATATTTACCATGTCTGTATTTACATGTGGTTGGGATATGGGGTGAAGCGTGTAGTTCGTGCGTCGTGGCCCTTTGCGGGGTTCGCTTCGTTAGCGTAACGTCGTTAGCAGTAACGCCGTAGCGGCTAACGGCCGCCGTTAAATCCGTTAGGATTACTGCCGGCGATACAAAAACGACGACTCTTATGTTACGAGAATAAGAAAAAAGTAAGCGAAACTAACGACGAAATTACGTGAAAAGTTAGAAGCGTAATAGAAACATTACATAAGTCATTCTTCTACGGTGGTTCGCAAGTATTCAATGTAATTCAACATAATTTTTAATTTATAAAAAAAATCTGTATACTAACCATTCCTGTATCACGAATCTGTTTTTATCTGTATATGTGTAATGTTTGTAATAAGTGGATACTGTATTACCGATTCCTCAAATATCTTCATCTTTTTTTTCTCTTATTTTGATATGGAGGGAATGTATATGCATATATGTATAATATTTGTAATATTAAATATAATGTATCTAAAGTATTGTCAAATTGAGATTAGTCGAGGTTTTAAAATCAATGTTCAATCATATAAACCAAACTGTATTGTGTAAATTCGTGTAAAATTGTATTTGTAATATCATAAATGAAGCCCTCGCCACACACAAGATTCATCTTCAAGTGGCGTGGTAAGCTAATCTAAAAATTAGGAGAAAAAAAAATGATTTACTATCACTAAATACGTAACTGTCATTATCTTTATATTCGTTAAATAAATAAAATAAAAATAATTATAAAAAAACGTATTATTTGTGATGCTTTCTACACATTAGTTTTAGTCCCTCGTTGCTCTCAAGCCTGCAATATTTTCCTTTATGAAGCTATTCACAGCCATGGCATTCTTTATTATTTAAAGTATTGCATTTCAGGTATGGTATATCTGGGTTTGTAGTCGTTTATTGCTTTTCTACTCCAGCAGGTACATGGAGAATTTTGCGTTCTCATCGGTCATCTCGGTCAGTTCAATTGCAATGACTCATATTAATAGAATCACAGTATTTACATATCGATCATTTCCTCGCATCCTTTTCTTGTCTTATGGATGGCTTTAGTTTTCTGGATCTCAGTGATCTTTGACAAGTGTTATTTTTTCATTCTCATTATTGCTTTCTTTATGTTTATACATATAAAATAATATACTGTACTGACATCCCCCGTTTTATTTTTATTAAAGACTTGATTTCCTCGTCCAGCCTTACATGACGTCGGGCCGGACGAGAACTAACCGACGACTGCCGGAACACTGTGACATGCAGCGCCGCCAAGATAATCACGGCAAAAAAACAAATTAAAGATGACAGTTGAACCAACATGAAATGGAGCAACTGTCATTACAAATAAAATGGCGTTACAAACGCCGTGTAATTTTATATATAATTAAAAATAAGCAATTAAATATACATATACTATACATAAAAATCCTTAAACGAGTCAATTCATTCAAACCAAAACCGGCGGGAGCGGGATGCGAACCGCGAACCTTTGGAACCAAATTTTGCCCAGGTAATTATACCGCTCGGCCACCGGGCCAATTTCTTCCAACTGAGATGACTCGTCTCTGATCTTATATATAAGTTATCATCGTAGATGTCGCTATAGTATGTATATTTTTTCTGAATGAATTGACTCGTTTAAGGATTTTATGTATGGTATATGTATATTTAATTGTTTATAATATTGTAATATAGTCAATGATCTATAAAAGTAGATTAGAATGTTGAAATAATAAAATAATATTCTATTAAATAATTTAAAATATCCATAATTAAAAATAACATTATTAGATGTGCATGTCAGGCGAGCGAACAAAAATAAGACACAAGATCGTTTTTGGAGGATCTTCGGCATAGGCCTAAAAGAGCTATAGCATGCTGATATCAGTACCATTACATCTATATATATTTTTTTCAAGCATTGCATGTAAGTCGTTAAATAATATCATAACACTTAGTATGCAGTAATACTGCATCTGTCATATCATTGGTTCTAAAACAAAGAGTGACTCTGTCGCACGTTTGAGTGCATCGCGTCCCAGCCTTTTTAAATATTCATAGGAATTCCTGGCGGGATTACCTTCCATTGCAAAGATCCCTCCCAGTCACCAGGAGAACAGGGGGAAAGGGGGACTTCTGGGGGGACTAAAGGGGAGTAGTGGGTCCCCCAATGGGGGCAAAGTTGGGTGAGGGCATTGTTAGTGCAACGCGGCGCATTCAAATGTCAAGTAAATATTTTGGAGTGTGATTCCAACAATGGCGAACGAGGGAGCTTAAATCCCCAAGAGTCACGCGCGCTTAAGTTTGAGGAGCTTTTGGATTTATTTAAGTTTAAAAAAACATTTTATTCTTTCTTTTTCAAATGCTCTTTCTAGCTGAAGCGTATTGTAAACACAAAATACCGCTATGCAGTTCAGCTCACGTGATCCTTACGTCAGCACGTTTTAGCTCTGTCGAATACTTAGCATTTATAGTTTCCTGGCTTGAAGAAAAAGAAAGCTTTAGGCTATACTCTCCAGCGGCATTCTTAAAACATACCTCTGCCAGGTTCACCTTTGTCTCTCAATCGACTGCAGTATGGGAGGCTGCTTTGTTCGCTCTTTCACATCGCCACTCATTACAAAGTCAAACCATTGTACCACTAGTAATTTCTATCCACAAGTTTAATTTAAAAGGCTTTAAAAGGTGCATTTGTAGTGATTTGAGAAGAAACGCCTACAGTCTTCCATAAACCTCCGAAACATTCGGAACTATCTGCTGCTAGGGAATCTCTGGTGGAGAAGATGAACATGTCTCTTGAAAGGGTTTCACGATGGGGCGACCTCAACCTCGTCAGTTTCAACATTTCAAAAACCCAATCATGTACTTTCTCCACCAAGAAGACTGCTATGGATCCTGTATCTTTCAACGGTTTTTCTCTTCCGAAAGCAAGCTCCATCAACATGCTTGGATTATCAATATCGAATAATGTCAAATATTACGAGTCAATTAAGTGTAAAGCCGGTCTCGCTTCCAAAAAACTAGGTGTATTATATAGATCACGTCGGTATTTCAACGATAAACAACTTCTTCTTCTATATAAAGGACAAATCCGACATGTCCTTGAATACGGCAGTCACCTTTGGATTGGAGCCCCAAAACAACTTCTAAACTTAATTGACTCAGTTCAAAGAAGAGCAATTCGTTTGATAAACAATGACACCCTTACGTCTAATCTACAATCAATGGAACACAGACGTTAGATTGGTTCTCTTAGTCTTTTCTACCGTTATTACCACGGTCGCTGCTCTTCGGAACTTAAAGAACTAATTCCTCCTGCACCCACTCACAGCCGACAAACTCGTCTTACACTTGCCGAACATCCATACACGGTTAATATATGTCGACCAAGAACTGGCAGCTTCCAAAGTTCATTCCTTAATGCCACCGGTAAACTATGGAATGCTCTTCCAGCGTCTGTGTTTCCTCCTTCCTACAATCTGGATCTCTTCAAGAAACAGATAAATATACACTTGCAATCTCCCCAACCCACACACAAATACGAACACAACACACGTTTCCCGCATGCAGCGTCCAGCCTCCCTGGTTGAGCGTCATAGAGTGCACTGGTCTTGACCGGTTGTGCTCTCCCGCATGCGTTTACATAAAAAAAAAAAGTCAAAATGTAAGTTATAAAAATTATATATACTAAAAATAATAATAATATTAATAAAGATAAAAAATATATAAAATAAAAATTATACCCATATCATTTTATTTATCTCTACTTCATTCTTGCAACCTATACCTGTCTCCCTCTCTTATCATTTCCTGATAGACTCACCCCCACCCCCTCTCCTACAAAAAATGGGTTAGACCACTTACAAAGTACTATAGCAGCTCAGTTATCTCTAAGCAAGAGAAGGATTGAGAAAGGGTACGAATTATTCGAAACTGCAGTCTCCTAATAGAGAACTTTTGTTACGTGATCCATGTGAAACAAGATAAATAAATAAATATTTATTATAACATTAAAAATGTTATATAAATAACTTAAATAACGAGTATGTTATTTTTTTATAAAATATAAATGATGTTATTTTTAAATTTATGATATTTTATAATAAAAATCATTTTAAAGAATTACGTCATAAAATACGCCAACGTGAATGAGAAATTCACTTAAAGTAGGAGATTATGCGATAGTATTTTATAGTCTCCGAGCCAATTTAAAAGTAAAGTAATTTTTCTCTTTGAAGTAGTGGGAAATGCTAGTCGTTTGCTTTGGAAGTTCGTGGCGTAGGAGTTAATATCAAATACAGACTACGCTGTCACGTACAGTTTCAGTATCCCGCGGCTTCAGCAAATACTCCTTATGTGAAATTTATCCTGAAAAGAAACGCGTTAAGGTAAGTAATTTTAATACATCAAACACATCCGCGAGACTGAGCGATCCCAGATTATATAAAAGTTAAGATATGTTAATAAAATCAAATAGAATTCATAAATATTTTTGTAAGCCCATTTTTATTTATTTTGTATCTATAAACATACAGGAGAATACCGACAGATGGTAATAGTAATTCTGAAGTCTCATCTGTGGAACTCTATGAAGCTAACAATAGTGCTATTATGGCTAAGCGCTGAATGTGGAGTGTTGATCTGCCAACATGATAGACTACAGCCCGAGATTCACGCATCAATTTTAATATTACAGGAATTTACTTTGAATGCGTGGTGTTCACGGGACGATTTTCGTCTACCAGCAATTTTAATTAATAGGCTATGACTGATATTTTACGGGTGAGGGATCAAATTTACAACAACCAACAGAAATCGATTAAAAATCTTTTTTTTTTTTAATTTCCGTCAGAGATCGAACTCACGACCTTTGACTTGCAAAGCAAACGCTTTGACCAGTGAGCTATACCCGCCAGCATTTAATATAAGTATCAAATTTTACGTCATATCGACTTAGTGTTAACACACAAAAAATACAGTTATTTAATTATACCGAGAATATTGTTTTTAAAATCTAGGCAACAATATAAATTTTTCGTCTTCTTTAACCTAAAACATATTGTCACCACAAATTGCTGCCACTCAGTTCTGTCTCTTACCACTGTCTATACCTCGACTTATATATAGATATCTCTGCACAAAAAGTTTCATCTGAGAACATATATACTTACCGAAAACTTCCACGGCAAACGTCCAAAGACTGGAAGAAACGGCCGCTATAGTATCTGAAACATATTCTTGGGTATACAGGTATATAATCATGTCGGAAACAACAGGGTCGGATCCTGTCTGCCCAGAAGTGGGCAACAGGATCTGACCGTGGGTCGATGGCATTTATCCCGGCCATCATCAGGTTCTCCTTTGTGCAGCTACTTGGACACAGCGCACACTCCAGAAGGTATGACAGGGTCTGCTCCATGCCGCAGTCACATTCAGTCGGTCCACTGTAAGACTGCCAAGCTTTCATTTGTGTCCTCGTCTTGCATACTCCGATCAGAAGTCTGTTAAGGAACATCCATATATTCCACCCCTGGTCGTGTCCAGGGGCTAGATCCTCTTTCGGGGCAATCCAAGTATTCCCTTCAGTTGCGCTTTTCCACATATTCAGCCACAAGGTGGCCTCAGAGATTACCAGATCCATTCACGGGTGATTCGTTAAGATATTTTTTAGTAAATCAGATTACAAGCCATCAACCGGTGACCCTCGGTTAGCAACAGGCGATTCAGTGATCTATCGAGAACCGTGCTAACGATCAATCTCCGCTGGACTTTACGCAGCAACGCATACGTGTATACTAAATCTTCTATTTCACTGCATGTTAAATCCTTTCCGACTGCTCGAGGAGAGACAATTTTTTCTTCGTCCTACAAGGGAGCCTTAGTGGATGCTTTTGCTAACAAGACACGTAGCGCGGATCAAGGGGGGCTTATGCGGCGAGACCGGGCCCCATTAATTTTTAGACTTACGCGCCAGATCCTGGGTTCAATTTCTGTCAATTTGGCTTGCGACGCTTATGTCTTTTTTCCGCGGCCTAAACGCTTGACAGCATAAATCTTGTAAAATATATTGTTAGGCGACTTAGGCAATTTAAACGGTTTTTATTTATGATATTTTTATTTCTTAATATATTGTCTTAAAAAAATATGTCTACCCGCTGATATCAGCTTGATAAAACTGTTAGGCTGATGCCGTAAAGCCTC
This sequence comes from Glossosoma conforme, assembly GCA_022606575.1. Lineage (NCBI taxonomy): Eukaryota > Metazoa > Arthropoda > Insecta > Trichoptera > Glossosomatidae > Glossosoma > Glossosoma conforme. The sequence goes on from JAGTXR010000039.1 coordinate 2,001,932, forward strand.
GAAAAACGATCTTTTGTCTCTTATTTTTGTTCGCTCGCCTGACACGCACATCTAATAATGTTACTTTTAATTATATTATATTACACGGCGTTTGAATACGCCGTTTTATTTTTTGTGACAGTTGCTCCATTTCATGTTGGTGCAACTGTCTTCTTTAATTTCCTTTTTTGCCGCAATCATTGACGGCGCTGCATGTCACAGTGTTCCGCAGTTGACTCTCCACCGACTCGGTCGGTTAAGAAAATCAAGTAATGAAAAATAAAATTGAATTGTGCTTCAAAAACAAGTTATTTTGCTTAGTAATCTGCTCCTGCATCCTTCCTTCAGGTAGCCACGTGACGAACCCGCGACCTGTCGTCTTTTTAAAGTCGGGGGATGTCAATTCTTATGTCGTTTATTGGCTTACTAACAGCATAGAAAAAATCCTCAAAATTTAACCAGCCGTCATAGTCTTTATCTCATTCCATGTAATATTTATATGTATTTTGAATCACGAACAGCAAATCAGACTCACTTTGGTGCATATGGTCATCACAAACAGAATCATGAATCTCAGTCATCAGTCATGGTATTCGCCTCATCATATGTCAGCTCTGCTTAGCTGGACTGGACTTTACCCGCCTCACACCCGCATCACACCGGAGGAAAGTCAAGTCTCCTTGATGATGCGCTCATTTAGATTATGATCAGTTAGCAACTGATAATTCCAGTGGGAGTCCCCTCTGAACAATTGTAGCCACTGCACAGAAGTGCTAAAAGAAAGAACCCGTGAAAGAGATTAGAAACGCATTCACAGGTTTTAAAGAGATGGAGATGGAAGATTCTCTCACCGAAAATACGAGCAAAGATTGTAAATGCGTGTTTTTTTTTAGTGGCAACAAAGTCTGCATGCCTGACAGGGCCGAGATGATTTCGTAGCACTGCATCGAAAAGGACTCCTCTTGAGGAGAACAACGAGGAGTAAAGCCGCCACTCCAAGATATGCGTGCATTTAATTTGTAATTAATGTAATAATAAACACACCAGCATTTTCAAATCGGGAGCTAGCTCTCTCAGACTACAGCTCTCAGTCACCTGTACGTAAAATATTTTTAAAAATTCCATTCTTTCAAGAGTCTCGATGATAAATACCCAACGTGCATCTTATACGCGTATTGCAGAACAACTGGGTATTTTTTAAATCAAATCGCAAGTCATTTCGCAGAGTGTTTGTTTGCAATCTGTCAATGATATTCTGCAAATCTGTAGTAATTACATAACAAATATTTGGTGAATTTGTAGTATACTTGCGACAAAATTAAACGATCTCACAGTATACAGAAGTCTTGAGCAAACATGACAAAGAAATTTGTATGATTGTTATACACAAATCTTTGACTCGTGATCTAACGATTCGAAATATTTACCCAGAGGCTTTGATGTTGGTTAAATAATGTAAGCGGGATTTAAACCCTTGACCTTTAAGCGCCATTGTTGACCTTCCCACTCTACGGTGAAAGTTTTTCATCGTGATTACTGACCTTTAGTGTTTGCTATGCACTTTTACTAAGATAAAATACATCTTATAGTTTATTATTTATTCTCTTAATTCGCGTTTTTTGTTATGTAAACGCGTATACAAAAGAATATTTGAATTATGTGATAAATGATACGAAATATTATTAATAATTAAATATACATATACTATACATAAAATTCTTTTTTCAACGCGTCAATCCAAACACAAAAATAACGGCAGAAGCGGGATGCGAACCGCGGACCTTGGAAACCAACTATGCCCAGGTATTCATACCGCTCAGCCGACTGGGCTATTACTGTGCCTGGACCGACTCACGTTGAAACTAGTATTCATGTCATTGTTATCATCGTATGATAGATGTCGCTATAGTATATATTCAAAGTATGTATATTTTTATTTTTTATTATTCAATCAGTCTTCATTTATTCACAAGCTTAATATTATTACTTTCCGACAGTCTATTTATTTTAGTAAGTACCACTCGGGTCTCGAACCAAACTATAGACTGAATGGATGAGAAACGACTACTTATAGTTCCGACTTGGACTTTATAACCAATCATTTACCTGTGTTACTGATTAATAATTTTACCTTCTTGATATTGTCTCAAGGAGACATTATTATATGGATTTTTTTTTTTTTTAATTTTTATTAGAATATTATTTTATTATTTCAATATTCTAATCTACTTTTATAGATCATTTACTATATTATAATATTATTAATAATTAAATATACATATACTATACATAAAATTCTTTTTTCAACGCGTCAATCCAAACACAACAATAACGGCAGAAGCGGGATGCGAACCGCGGACCTTGGAAACCAACTATGCCCAGGTATTCATACCGCTCAGCCGACTGGGCGTTTACTGTGCCTGGACCGACTCACGTTGAATAATAGCCCAGTCGGCTGAGCGGTATGAATACCTGGGCATAGTTGTGGGCTATTACTGTGCCTGGACCGACTCACGTTGAATAATAGCCCAGTCGTCCGGCCCGGCGCAACGGTATGTAACATCGGACGAATCATGTCTTTATTCGAAATAAATGCGAATTTTGCTTCAAAAACAAGTTTTTTGCTTTGTGATCTGCTCCTACATCCTGCCACCACGCAATTCGATAACAAACTAAGAATGGAGAATGTTAGCTTTCTCGGGGATCGAACTCATGACCTCTAGCTTCGTAGCAAACGCTTTACCTCTTAACGCATACTCACTCAGCAAACTTAACAATGAACGTAGGTGGTTGCCATGACAACCGTTCAATAATATTTTATAATGTTTTATTGTTTAACCATTTGTGCGTAGGACGCATGACGTCATCACTTATAGTCGGAAAAGATAAGAGCGGTTGTTATTTACATCGGGGATAAGAATTTTCTCTCGGTAAATAAAAACCGAGAAATTTACAAGAAAAGAATCCATTAATAATTTGTCCGTGTTTTGGAGAAACAATTCCCTCGAATTGCCGCAAATAGGAAAATATTTTTCAAACAAAATTGTTCGAATATCGGTTTAAGCCAAAGCTTCCCAAACGTGCATGCATTAAAAAAACAATAAATATTTATCTTTTTACTTTGAGAAGATGAATATTGATAATCACATTCAATTGTTAAAACAAGAGCATGTTCTTACAAGAATATTTCAAATCTTGATTTAAAGAAACATGATATACAATCTTGGTGTATGATGATTTAGAAATACTATCATAACGTTTTTGTCCCTATTCTTATCTTCAGCTTTTCACCATGGCATCTAAAATAAATCAATGCTGCCGTTTAATTGGTATCGACAAGCTACACCTGCGCAGAATATTTCTAATCCTCTCCTTAGTTGGAGCATAATATCATCACAAATTTATGCCATGAAAGTTTCATTCTACGTATAGTTACCGACGACATTCTCGACTTTCTAGAGAGCGAATGCTCGGGGGCATAAAAATGGCTAACGTCTTAGAATCTCAAGATTTATTTACTACTAATAAACTTTAATGCAAGCGGGTATGGCTTAGTAGTAAAGCGTTTACTTACCATACTAAAGATCCCATCCTCAAAAAAGATTCAAATATTAATTTACAAAAATGAAACTATAAATACCCTAGGTTGGTGTTAATTTCATCCATCATACGTCATATTCTATTAGTTAAAATTGGTTTTAGACGTAATTTATCATGCGAACACTAACCATTTATAGTGAATTCCTGTAAAAATGGATGATGCGTGAATGCTGAAATGATGGTTCAACAATCCACTTGCAGCACTTGTATTTAAAATGATACGCGTCGCAGAAACAACACATGAGATATCTTTATTATTATCACCATCTGTCGGTATTCTCTTGTATCTTTTTACGTAGAAAAAAAACACTGATTTTTACTTTGTATTGGCATCCTCCTCTCATATTAAGGACATCGATTTACTTGATGAAGGATGAAGGATCAGGCTCACAATATAAAGAACTTGTTTTTGTTTCACTATACACGTTTATTTGTCAAACACTTCACATTCGGCACACGCCATATAGACGTTCCCATAATGGTCGCGAGCGTTGTCCAACTGACAGCTCACGGCCCTCTCTGACATCTTGGCGGTGCCAACTGTCGCTGCCGAAAAAAGAGAATTCAAGATGGCAGTTGTACCAACAGGAAATGGGCCCACTCTCATAACAAATATTTTGGCGTATGCAAACACCGTATAACATTCTGCAATAACAAACATTAGATATGCATGTCAGGCGAGCGAACAAAATAAGAGACAAAAGATCGCTTTTCGAGGCTTTACGGCATCAGCCTAAAGGTGTTATATCAAGCTGATATCAGTATAAATAAAAATACAAATATACATACTCAAATCCATTGTTACTTTTTTTCGTATTGTAAATTATTAAAATAAAAAATATATAATATAACCGCTAGGAAATCTCGCAAAGTTGGAAAAGCTTTGCTTAATCGCTTTACCCTAAGGCCCCGACTGCCCCAATCTCCTCCCTCGAGAAGGGAGACTAGAAATTTGCATGTTTATTCACGAAGAATTAAGCTGAGGAGAGGCGGGCAGTGGGGGCACGTCGGGTAACTCCCTTAAAAATGCTATCCGAAATATCGGGGATTTTTTTACGGTGCTTAATTTTTCATTGTTTTATTTTTTCTGATACCCGCCGCGAAAAATCAAATATCATCGTGCGAATTTATTTTATTTTGTGAGAGTTATATTATTTTTTTATTTAGTTTAAATTATTCAATTTGGAAAAGCTTACATATAAAATGATTAATTCATTTTTAATTGAACACGTATATATTTTTAATTATGTTAGATATACACAATGTTTTTTTATTTATTTTTTACCGTAGATTTGTATTATTATTTTTACAGAGTAATATGACTTAATGCTCTTATCTAAGATGTTTACGGTCATGGGTTCCGTCAAATATATAAATAAATACTTTAATTATTTTCTTCTTCGTAGTATTATGAATCCGGTGGATTGGTTTGCAGCAACAAAATCTTGCATCTCGATCTCCACTCTCTAGATCGTCTGCAATCCTCCTTGCTCAGCATAAGAGCTACAACTCATGTCCTCGAACACTTGCTGCAAATACTCTCGTCTACAGCGCTCTCTAATGTTTTTACCATAAACCATCCCCTCCACAATGTTCTGAAGAAGACCATCGTGGCGCATGATGTGACCGATCCATCGAGCTCGCCTCTCTGCGATGGTTCTTATTAGGTGCCTATCTTCCTTGATTATCCTGAGAACCTCATTGTTTGTGACGTGGTCACTACGGAAAATTCCGAGAATTCTTCTGTAAAACCACATCTCAAAGGCCTCTAGTCTTTTTTTTTTCAAATTGGGTTAGTCAGATCTAAAATATAATTAAATACTTGATCTAGATATGATTTTACTGTAAAGAAAAGGTCACACATGATTAACCCGGAAGTATCATATATTTTTGAACGTCATTAGCATCATCAGACCACAGTCATATTCACTGCAGAGTGAAGGTTTCTTCGCATTCTCTTCTCTTACGTATCATTAGCAATATTTTGTGATGCAGAAGAATAAGATGCAGTTGTTACTTGACGGTCACTATAGTGATCATCTCAGGGTTAAGCATTAAAAAAATACTTACGACTCATTTGGGATTATTTTTAATCAAATGTGTTTTATGACTGTTTCGTATGAATTCATGATCTAAGGCATTTTTCGAAGGATATATATTAACACCATACTGTTAATACATTCATCTTCACTTTAAACGAAGTATATATTTTTAATAAAGAATTTGTTAGACATTATAATGGAATAAATAGAAAAACAGATTATTATCTATGTGTAAATTTTAAATGCTAATAACACTCATCATCAGCCTGTATCCATCCTCTTCGATCCTCCGCCTTCCTCATCCAGGTCACTCCCGATATTCCTCTTATGTCATTAGTCTATCTTACAGGGTGTCGCCTAATGCTTCGTTTGCCAGTTCTTGGGCGCCATTCCAATGCTTTTCTTCCCCATCGTCCGTCGTCTCTTCGACAGATATGTCCTGCTAATTGCCACTTGAGTGTGCCTATTCGTTGGGTAGCATCCACTACTTGAGTTCTTCTGCGTATTTCCTCGTTTCGGATGCTATCTTTTAGCGACACTCCGAGCATGGATCTCTCCATAGCATGCCTGGTGACCTTTCTTCTTCGTAGTATCAATCCGGTGGATTGGTTTGCAGCAACAGAATCTTGCATCTCGATCTCCATTCCTCTCGGTCCTCCGCAACCCTTTTCAGCTCAGCATAAGCACTACAATTCATGTCCTCGAATACTTGCTGCAAATACTCCCGTCTAGGGCGCCCTCTATAGTTTCTACCCTCAACCATCCCCTCCACAATATCGTGAAGAAGACCATCGTGGCGCATGATGTGACCAATCCATCGGGCTCGCCTCTCTGAGATGGTTCTTATTAGTTGCCTATCTTCCTTGATTATTCTGAGAACCTCATTGTGACCTTTATTTTATGGGAAAGACTTGCTGTTAGATTCCACGTCTCTGCGCCATAAGTTAATACAGGGAGGATGCATTGGTTAAACGCCTTTGATTTAAGACATTGTGGAATTTTCGCTTTAATAAATGTACTTAAGTTTTCTAAATATTGCCCATCCCAGTTGTATAAGCCTGTCTATAACACTTCAATAATATTATTAATATTTTTTGCCAAAGTGCTTTTAGTGTTCTAGAGGTAAAGCGAACCTCAGCTAAACAAATGGAAAATTCCTTCTGATGGTTGTTGTGAATTTGATCCTTCACTCGTAAAATATCAGTCATTGCCTATTTATCTTAATTAGTAGTAAATGAATGTCATAACGTAAAAACTACCTATTGTATTGTGAGTCTCCATAAAAGTCAGTAATGCGTAAATTATGGGCTCTAGTCTAATAAGTTGACTAATCAATATTTCACACGCATTCGTTTAACATGTTAAGATAGTCAAATCGTACGAATCCAATGAACTTTTACATGCTTAAATAAATATAAAATTAAACACAAAAATCAATTCAATTTATATCAGAATGACATCATCCGTCTTTAAAAGATGATAAGTCGCGTGTTCGTCACGTGGCCGCACGGAGGAAGGGTGCAGGAGCAGATTAACAACACAAGGAACTTGTTTTTGAATCGCAATTCGCATTTATTTTTATTCATTACTTGATTTCTTCGTCCGACCGGTATGGCATTCGCTGGCCGGACCAAAGTTAACTGACAACTGCCGGAAAACTGTGACATCCAGCGCCGCCAAGACAATCACGGCAAAAATGAAATTAAAGATGACAGTTGCAACAAACATGAAATGGAGCAACTGTGAATAAAAAATAAAGTGACGTACGAAAACGTCGTGTAATTTTATATAATTATGCATTAACATGTCAGGCGAGCGAACAAAAATATGAGACGAAAGATTGTTTTTCGAGGCTTTTCGGCATCAGCCTAAATAATCTATATCAAGCTGATATCATCATCATCATCAGCCTGTGTCCGTCCACTGTTGAACGTAGGCCTCCCGCATGAGTCTCCATCCTCTTCGATCCTCCGCCTTCCGCATCCAGGTCACTCCCGCTATTCTTCTTATATCGTCAGTCCATCTTGTAGGGGGTCGGCCAATGCTTCGTTTGCCAGTTCTTGGGCGCCATTCCAATACTTTTCTTCCCATCGACCGTCGTCTCGAGTTCTTAAGCGTATTTCCTCGTTTCGGATTCTATCTTTTAGCGACACTCCGAGCATGGATCTCTCCATAGCACGCTGGGTGACTTTATTTTATGGGTAAGACTTGCTGTCAGATTTCTCTGCGCCAAAGTTAAACGCATTGGTTAAACGCCTTAGTTTTAAGGCATTGCGGAATTTTCGCTTTAAAAATGTACTTTAGTTTTCCAAATGCTGCCCATCCCAGTTGTATGCGCCTGTCGATCTGATATCAAGTTATACAAATTTAAAATCTTAAAAAATATTTTCAATGTTATTTTGGTCGAAAAAAGGTTATCGCAATAAAGTCGTTTCGTCGTCCGCTGAAAAATATTTCTTTCAGCAAAAATTAAAGATAAATTCTCAAGGCTTTATCGTCTCCAAATTGTGAAATGTTTCTTTTTTTAAGGCTTTAATGGCTTTCTGTCTTTGAATTTTTCTCCCTTGGTTTTAAAGAGGGGAAGGCATCTGTAATAATTGCTCCGTAATAAAGATAAGGTGACCCATTAAAGGGGCGAACTTGCTCAGAATGTCAAACAGGGGTGATTGCGGTCTTTACGACTAAACATCTCAAATTCCGTCCTTGTCTTTACAGCCACTCAAATTAAGGCTAATTCACTTACCGTCAATCATGGTATAACTCTAAAAATGACGACAGAACTACCATACCATCGCTAAAAATATTTTATACGACATATTTACTATGGAACCAAAAAAAGACATTTTCTAACCATGAGTATACAATGTTGAAAAATCGTTTGTCAATTAAAAACTGAAGTTATAGTATGAATTTTTTAATTTTTTATTAGAATATTATTTTATTATTTCAATATTCTAATCTACTTTTTAGATCATTGACTATATTACAATATTAAAATTCTTTTTTTTTCAACGTGTAACGGCAGAAGCGGGATGCGAACTGCTATAATTGTATTCTAATAAAAATTAAAAAATTCATATAATAATGTCTCCTTGAGACAATATCAAGAAGGTAAAATTATCCATGATAAAGTCGGAACTATAAGTAGTCGTTTCTCATCCATTCAGTCTATTGTTTGGTTCGAGACCCGAGTGGTACTTACTAAAATAAATAGACTGCCGGAAAGTAATAATATTAAGCTTGTGAATAAATGAAGACTGATAGAATAATAATAAAAATATACATACTTTGAATATATACTATAGCGACATCTATCGTACGATGATAACAATGATATAAATACTAGTTTCAACGCAAGTCAGTCTAGGCATAGCGATGGTGCAGTTTGCCGAGCGGTATGAATACCTGGGCATAGTTGGTTTCCAAAGTCCGCGGCTCGCATCCCGCTTCTGCCGTTATTTTTGTGCTTGGATTGACACGTTGAAAAAAAGAATTTTATATATAGTATATGTATATTTAAGTAATAATGAAGTTATAGTATTGGGCTTAGATATTACTTTGTTTTATGTAAACATCAGAATAATAAAGTCGCACAGTGATGAAAAAATCATCTATATATTTTATGAAGCTTGCCATTTAATAATGGTTAAGTGATGCAAGTGAAGTGTAGACATACCAGCGTCATTAGACTACTATCCGATATTCACGCGTTATCCATTTTTTACTATATTTGCTCCATATTTGAGCATATGGACACCGCATATGTACCTTGAAGCCATACCCGCTTGCAAATTCGACAATGGCGTTTACCATGACCATTTTGCATGAAACCGATCAAATTCACACCAAATGGGGGAATAATTAGAAATTAAACATCTATTAAAATTCTCTTGAATGGGTGACCACCGCTGTAGTATGCAAAACATATTAAAGCTGTCTTTACTTATAGTCCCAGAAAACTTTGTTTGTCGTGTATTGTAATGATCGTGCAGCGACTTGACAGCAAACAGAACTTTGTAAGAGTAATTTGTGACAAGTCTAAGATGATATTTCTTGTGAATCACCCATTCAAGTGCAATCCCTACCCAAAGTTGTCTTTTCCGTGGTCGAAAAAGTAAACCGAATATTTCAACATATTATGCCGTTAGTCAGTACAGAAAATTACACATTTGAACATTATATTTTGATTTCAGGTAGGTCAGTGTGTCGAGGGTTCCCTCGGTTGGATATGTCAAAGTTGAATTCATTCCGGAGTCCACCGCCCGGGGCGCTGCCCCCCACATCCGCTTCCCTCCCCACCACACTTCCGGAAACTCCTCCACACCCTCAACCGTACATTACAGGATGTGACGTCACGAGGGTCGCGCAAACGGAAACGGAAGCGACCCATTCATGTTTGACTGTTATTGCGACATGCATTTTCTTTTGATTCAGAAATTAATGAAATATTCATTTTTCATGAGCGTTTTCACAATATTTGATGTATGAAGGTTCAACTTTGCAAGGAATGGCGATGTAAAGGAGCGTAATCTGCTACCTTCCAGTCGATTAGATGCTTAAAAGACGGAGGTGGATATGACCGAGACTTTTTTTGTCACTTAGGTTCATTAACATTCAAAAGCAAAATTTAATATAATATATTTAATTAAATAATTAATTACGTTGATTAAAAATAACTCAATTGAAATGATCTTTTGTGTGCAGTTTTGAAAAGAAATAAAAAATCCAATTTGCATATCAAAATTGCTTTTTTATTGATTTAAGCGACTTTATAAAGACAATGAATAAATTTTATGCAAAATTCCGTTGGCTAATTTATTCAAAATGCATAAAATTTTAATGCATCTGAGATGAAAGTGAAAGATGATTATTTCATTTTTATTTCAAAAGGTTATTCATATAAACTAAGTATAAAAGAGATATCAACAGTTTGATTTTACTTTAATGTATAAATATATATGTAGAATATTTATATATCATAATTTTACAAATCGATTCATTTATTTAATATAACTATGAAAGGATTTCTTCTTTGTTTTCTATGACCCTTGCCATTTTTAAGAATGTTAACGAAATGATATTTTTCAAATACGTTATGCGAAAATCATGTTTATTATATATGATCGTGTCGGAAACAACAGGGTCAGAACATATCCTGTCTGCCCAGAAGTGGACGACGTCGATGCCGTTGCTCCCGGCCATCATCGGGTCTTCCTGGGTGCAGCTACTAGGACACAGCGCATACTCCAGAAGGTTGTGACAGGGTCTGCTCCACGCCGCAGTCACATTCAGTCGGTCCGCTGTAAAACTTCTAGGGAATTAATTGGGGTCCTCGTATTGCTTACTCCGGTCTGAAGTCTGTTAAGAGACCTCCATATATTCCTCCCCTGGTTGTGTCCAGGGGCTAGGTCCTCTTTCGGGGAAATTCAAGCATTCCCCTCAGTTGCGGCTCTCCACATGCTCAGCCGTAGGGTGGCCTCAGGTATCACCGTTGTCGACTGTAGGAAACTTCTTCTTGATTTTGAGCCGTGTGGTTATATTTATGATTCTATGACGCTGTCTAATTGAAAGCCATATACGCGCTGCAAGTGGAGTATTGATCAGCCAACAATATTAGCGTAATATTCACACATCATCCATTTAACAGGTAGTTACTGTTTATTTTTATACATTAACACATACGGGAGAAAAGCGATAGATGGTGATAGTGATGCAGACATCTTATCTGTAGATTCAATGACAATGAAATAGTTTTCATGACGCCCGACAACCGCGCATCATCCATTTTGAAAGAAAAGGTAGCTGTAGTTAATGCTCTGCTGCGGCATCCGCAATATATATCCCAGTTAGGTGCACCTTCGTTTCATGACCGACTGTAGTATAGAAAACTACCTTGTCCATGATACGGCTGCATTGGATTTTGGTGAGGTGCCGAGATTTACGAGCCGTAAAGAAGAATGGGGACGATATAGGTGCTGTATGGACGGCACTTTGATAAAATTAAGCTGCTAGTCCCAGATAATGTGAAATAAACTCCACCGGATGCTTAAAACGATAGAGTATATCGAATACCTTATTCAGTTGTATTTATTTAAATTATTTTTATTTCATTATATATTTTATTTGTATCAATCGATTAATGACGTGCAATTATCAGTCTTTGACTTAAAAATATATCTTATCAGTGAAAATACAACGCTATAAGTGTCGCTTGATCTCATTGGCGCCGTGGCTTAGTTGGTTAAAGCGCCTGTCTAGTAAACAGGAGATCACGAGTTCGAATCTCGTCGGGGCCTAGGATTATAGAAGTCCATTTTTTAAAGTTAGTTTTTTCTAAAATACCTGCACGAAACAAATTTTGTATTTCATGAATACAACAATAAAACAAGTACATAATTTAAATTGAATAAAAAATATAACTGTCCAATATGATGGAAAGGGTCCACCCAATAACTTTTTTTTTTTTAAAACAGGGTGCAAAACATCGAGTGTAGCTTCGGCTGTGTGGCACGTAGCGCCGTCTTGTTGAAACCAAATGTTGCCAATATCCTCCTCTTCAATTTTTGGAAACAAAAATTTGTTCAACATGGCCGTGGCGCATGGAAGCGCCATTGATGGCGCTTCACGCACACTTTCTGCCACAGCAGCAATATTCTCGGGTGTACGCAATGTTTTTGGCTTTTCACGCTTTGGTTTATCAATGAGGATTCCAATTTGTTTTAGTTTTTTCACAAGATAACAAACATACGGAGCTGACGGTGATTCTCTTCTTCCAAAATCCGTACGCAATTTTCGCACACATTCTGCAACATCACCATGATTTTCAAAGTAATGTCGAAATATTTATTATCGTAGTTCAAGCGTATACACAACCATATTCGTTTAGCGGAAGGATAAAACTAATTATTTGTCAAATCAAACATGAGCTTAGTATTACCATTCACGAAATAAGCATTAGTTGAAAAAAAAAACGTTAGATGGCGGACCCTATATAAAATATAAAGTAAATACCAAAAAAAACAATTGAAAAAAATACATTTAGGGAAACAATGTGTTACCGTTATTTCCAAGACGATTTTTGTTCAAATTCCAAAACTTCAGTGTCGTTGATGAAAATGGATTTTCATTATACAATTTGAATTTTTAATTTTTACGACTTGTTCGAAGTTGAATTCGAACCACTTTCAAGTGTTCGTGTCTCACTTAAAGACGGGATGACCTATTAAAGAATCGAGTGTGTATTCATCCGTTTCATAATTGGAGCATACGGTCACCACAAATTGCCGCCACTCGGTACTATATTATTATATTACAAATATTTTTGCACCCGAAAGTCCACCTAGAAACATAAATGATTCCCGACAACCTCCAGGGTAGAAGCGTGGAGACTGTCGGGAGAAGCGACAACAGCTGTAGTATACGAAGCTTATTTTGGGTTAGTCAGGAAATTTAATGATATCAGATAATAAACCTGACGCTCCCGAAGCATAGGCCTTTTAGTCCTACGTATCGTAAATTAAAGAAGTAACTCAGTATTTATTTTTAAAATTATTTTCATCATTATACTTACAGGAGAATACCGACAGATGGTGACAGTAGATCTTAAGTCTCATCTGTGAATTCTATGACGCTAACCATGGTGAATATGGCATCTGCAGGACTCCAGTCCATCTTGCAGGGGGTCTTCACGGGACGACTTTCGTCTACCGTCGTCTCTAATAAACATGATATTTCGGGTGAGGGCCCAAATTGCCTCTTGGGGGTATTTAGACTTGTTGATTAAAATCCTTTTTTTTATCTCCTTCGGGGATCGAACCCAGGACGTTGGCTTACAAAGCAAACGCTTTGACCATTGAGATACGCGCCGGTATATGTTAGACATTCGTGTATTTATATTTGTTTTTTTTAGCCACTTATATCGAAAGTTTCATTCAATCAGATATGTTTTGTATTTTGAAAATGGTAATTTGTTTATTATAATATTTCTATTTGTGTGCAGTTTATTTTAATTTGCAAAATGCTGGTTATAAAATAGCTACCAATAAATGCAAATGTATGTATTTATAAAACAATCTTATTTAGCAGTTAATTTAAAATCGGAGAAATTCATTAACGGTGAATTAACAATCCCATGAATATTAGAAGCCTCTTAAACTTCATATGGCCAGCAACAAAATAAAATATATTAAATTTTAATACTCGGATATTCCAAACTTTCACATTCATTAGCAAATTAACTAATGAAGCCATCTTTAAATGTTTCTTTGTCGCAAAAAATGCATTTGTTAGATAATTAACAACGCATTAATTAACTAGAAATTCCAAATGTGACGTCATAGTAAAAGCCACTGTAGGCTAATGAACAGCAGAAATACTTATTTAACTCAATTTAATTATTGAAGTTCGTCGGGTTACCAACCTAGATTGTTTTAATGTATTTCTTTTTTCTCTTTTACAACAGCTTTTGTAAAATGCTTCATGAGTTATGATTTTTTTTTAACGATTCAATTTTTTATATCTTTTCCTTCAATGACATTACAAAATATGCAATTTTATTTCGTTACTGAATTACAAACGTAAATGTTGCGATATGAATGTATTGACATATTTAGTGTCAATGAACTCACACTCAGAACAATTGTCGGAATACACAGCGCAAACCATGGCATAAGTTTATCATGGTTGACACACAAATAACACGGCATTATTGTCACAAAATCAGTCGTCCAACATATCGTGTCCGTCCACACCAGCACTGAATCAATATTACATTAAATATGTCAATATCTTCCACTCAAGTTGGTTTCAACCACTGTTCACTGCGATTCTTTCGTCTTACACGTATCCAGGGTTGAACGATGGTCCTTTCAGACCACACTTCAGGCTCCATGAGGGACTCCAGCGAAGTCGCATTACATATACCACAGCGGCATTTTCTGTAACCCCAGTCGTCGTCTGTCCCGGACAGATGAAGTTTGTCAATCTTTTATCTTAAATATATTTTAATATGCTTCTAGACGAGTTATTTGATTTGGAGACCTGCTTTTCAACAACCCCGGCAACATGAAGTCGCCCTAAATAACTTCTTAAATTTTCCCGAAATATTGGTACGAAATAATTTGCTACACACGGCTAAGCCCGAAAGCCACAATACCATATGAATTCGCGCTTGATAAACGACTGTTTATAATTGACCGTTAGAACTAAGCAGGAGTTCAGAAAAATCCTCCCAAGAAATGGTAGAGACTTCAGTTGACAACACAAAATGCATTTCCTACTCTCATGGATGATGAACTCCATGAGAGATTGTCTCACTGTCTGTTGTATACTACGATCACATGGACATGGACATGCGTCGCAAGAAGAGAGGCTAAATTTTTTTAGGAATTCTCTGAGAATTCCGTGTCCGATAAACACTTGCGTGAGTTGAAAGTCCACGGAGTTCGTCTTTTTCCACGTAAATAAGTGTTCGATGGATGGAAAGAAAGACTTGGTTATTCCTCTGGAAGTTGATTCTTCATATGCTGTGTACCACGCAGTTAGCGAATCGTGCATTAACTTGTTCAAGGCTAAGCAGAGAGGAAAATAGTCGTAATGGGGTGTTGTGGTTAGTTTCCCCCCATTTGATGAGCGCTGGAAGAGTATTCTAGAGTTTAAGAAGGAACTTTGTCGGCTCACATTAACCTTGTATGGATATGTTCAGCAACTGTAAGACGAGTTTGTCGGTTGTGAGTGGTTGAGTTAGTAATAGATAATATGAGGAATTATTTCTTTAACTGAGCACATGAAGTTTATTAGCGAGTCATTTATTTTTATTTATATATTTTATATTTTGAACGGTTCTTCAAGGACAGACATGTTGGTGCACTTGCTGTCTACGAAATCATGTTTTGATGAAAACTGTCATCGATTTCGCGGCTCTGACTATTGATGTGGCAGTTTGTTGTAAGAGGCTTTCGTCGACCTTTGGCCGACCTCGAACTCGATGGGCGGGGGCGCGCTTGGGCGGGGACGGGGGCGGATCGATGGCAAGATGGCGGAGGGGCGGGTTCTAGGGCGGGGCCTCAGCTGGGCGTGTCCGCGGGCGGATCAATAATGTGGGCGGCGCGCGGCTCTAGAATCCCTAAAACATCGCTCACTCACTTAGATGACCTGGACAAGGGCGGATGGACATCATGAAGATACTACAAACACTCCAAGGATGAGCGTTACCAAATTGTCACTGTGTTATTATATTACATTACTACTACTATGTACTTATCCCTGAAAATTAAAACGGATGAAACGAAAGCCATGATAAATAGTCATAATTCCCAAACTTTTGAACCTATTTCCATTGGAGAAACACAAATCAAGGTTATATATGAATAGATAATTAATTTAACTAGGACAAAATAACTTCTCAAAATAAATCGACAGACGTATACAACTGGAATGGACAGTTTTTGGAAATCTTAAGTAAAGTAAACGTAAAGTAAAAAATTGCAACGTCTTAAAACTAAGGCATCCCAGTATTAACTTATGACACAGAGACGTGGTTTGTAACAGCAAGTCATTGTCATAAAATAAAGGTCACCTAATATGTCATAGATAGATCCATGCTCGAGTGTCGCTAAGAGATATAATATAACCGAAACGAGGATATCCGAGGATATTCAAGTAGTGGAGGTTACCCAATTAATAGGCACACTCAAGTGGCAGTGGGACATATCTGTCGGAGAGACGACGGTCGATGAGGAAGAAAAGTGTTGGAAAAGGCGTTCAAGAATTGGAAAACGAAGCTTTAACCGACCTCCTGCAAGATAAACTGACGAGATCAGAAAAATAGCGAGAGTAGCCTGGATGCGGAAGGCGGAGGATCAAAGAGAATGAAGATTTTTACGGGAGCCCTACATTCAACAGTGGACGGACACAGGTTGATGATGATGATGACTAACTCGTACTTTGGTCTTTTTTCTACCTGAACTTTAGACTCCGAAGGATCTCCTGTGCTATGCGCTTTTGTCGCTGGATATTGGTCTGATATTTATGATATTAACATTATTTTATGTTTCTATATAGAAAAAATACTTTTACAAAAAACATCTATTAGTTGATTTTATAGAACACTTACTTTTTATATATTTTAATAACAAATATCTTTCTAATTATTTCGTATTTGAAATAAATAATTGATTGTTGAAACGACATGAATGTCAGTATTACAACAATCGATATTACATCTGAGGTAATTATTTAATTTCATTTATATATTTACTATGTTTTTCGGTAATCGTCCACTAAAAAACATACACATTTCTCATCCACGTATTGCACCGCTTAGCTATCACGTAAATCTAATGAACGTAAAGCACTCAAATGGGAGCTAAATTAAGTGATTGTATTGACTACACCATTACAGTAGCTACATCCATTTAGTGAAACACCTGAATTGCTAATTTCTTCAACCACTTCATCGTAACTTCATTTAACGAGCACCTCACGTTGCGAGTGATCCACACAACGAAATGAACCAACAAAATTGTATTACGAATATAATGAAATAATCTTAAATTATTTTTCTTTTAGCGTCAGTTTTACGAGTGAGGGTTATAATTCACACCAAACATATTTATGGACTTGAGAATTCAATTGAAATATGTTTTTTTTTTCATCTTCTTCGTCGATCGAACCTTCGACTTTCGAATTGGTAGGCAAAGGCTTTCACCACTAAGATATACCCGGATTGATTAACGATTATTTCAAAATATTACAATCAAACGCTACGCTTGATTCCCTTATTCAATGGACTTCAATGGATAACAACAACAAAAATCTACTCCTTACAAAGAAGATACATTTATTTGATAAACAATGACACTCCTACGAGCTTGCAATCAATTGAACAGGCGTTCGATTAGTTAACTTAGTCTATTCTAGATAACTAATTTATCCTGCTCCCATCCACAATTGACATACTAGCCTTACCGAACATCCGTACACGGTTAATATTTGTCGACCATGATCAGGCAGTTTCCAAAGATCCTTCCTAATTGCCACCGGCTCTAAAATGCTCTTCCAGTGTCTATGTTTCCTCCTTAATACAATCTGGACCTTTTCAAGAAATTACACTAATCTTTATTATCGATCAAAAGCATCATGACTGACACAGTTTTGTGGCGGCTGCTCATGACGACCATATGCTCCAGTTAAGGGAGCGGACACTGTGATGGTTATGATATTTGTTATGCAATGACTATACTCGTTAAACGAGGTTCAATTTTAACTACGTATCGTTGTGTCAATGATATTGAAATAAACTACTAGTAGTTAAAGTTGTAACTGTCGCTTAGAAAGTTGAAATAAATGACTACAAGGAAGAGAATCAGTTGGCTTAATTGATCTTCGGCAATATTTACTGTCAAAAGTGAAGGTTACTTTTTAAAATTCAAATCAAGTACGTAAACGTCACCTAAAAGTAATCCGTAGCTTCTTTAATGTCTTATTTAAATGATTATTAGAAAATGGAATCTTCTTATTTATCTTTTATTTAGCTATAAAGTTAAAGTCACCATAAATTTTCGCCATAAATGTGTCATCTACGGTGATCCTTGTCTTGTCTCTGCCCAACTCTGCATTCTGAAGCTCCGCCGAGTGCAGTACAGGTATATACTTTTTTATCACTTTTTAAATGGATTCTAATTGATTAAAATACTATCCTTGAAAACAATTCTCTATGTATACTTTTATATACAAGCTTTATAAATATATATTAGTAATAAAATAATTAAGGCGCCGAGTATCGCTTAATATTTAAGCGTTTGCTTACCACACCGAAGGTCATTCATTACCTTCCCCCATAGAAATAAAAATAAAAAGGGTTTTAATCGATTTAACCAAGAGTGATATATACTAAACACCATCTCAGAGAGGTGAGCCCGATGGATCGGTCACATCATGCGCCACGATGCTCTTCTTCACGACATTATGGAAGGGATGGTTGAGGGTAGAAACTGCAGAGGACGCCTTAGACGGGAGTATTTACGAGATGGCAGGATTAGGGGCAGATCGATAACACACTTTGATGACTTTTTCAGAAGCACATTAACATATATTTATGATAAACTTTACAAGCTTCCGGCCTAGGTGGAATGACATGCCGGCCGGCTGTACTGCGACCTTCTCGGCTGTCAGCACACCACTGACTCGTGCGGCCCGTGGTCTGTCACTAGCGCCGTAAGTGGCAGTCTATATAACTAACGCCAATATAGCGACACACAGACAGCAAGGGCTATATCATGTCAATACATATAATGTATTAATTGAAGCTGCGAGAGGTTGAGCTGAATAGGATGAGCCGAAACCATGGCAGCTGACAGATATTTGTGGTGTCATTTCGTGACAACCATATGCCCCAGTTAGGTGAGCTAAGATGGTAATGACGATATAAATGGCTAATTATTTAATTCAATTAACCTGTACAGAATGTAGAGTTACTTCGTTTCACCTTGACCTATTTAGAGCCCATTGTGGTACCATAATTAAAAAAATTAAAGAGATGAAAAAAAGTAATTAGTATAAGAATCCTTTCACACTAAGCTTATTCAATGAGCATCGCTGCTTCGAATTAAATTGCTTTGAAGGCTTAGAAGAAGACAGCATTAAGTGCTCTTGCTAACTCGTTGGCGCTTGGGACTGTTTCATTCTGAGGTTTGAAGATTAACCCTTTCGTTGCGGCTCGGTGAAATACAAATTATACTGTCATTACGGCGTGAATTTTTCAAACCATTTTTTTTGGTTATAACTAGTATTTGAAGCATAAATGTACTTATTTGACCTATTTTCATATATCACATTGGTTCTTCTATCCTTAAGCTATCAGATGATGCATAAAAAACTATTGTATTTAACAAACGTTCATTATGTCTCCATACATGTGATGGCATTGACACATGTGGTTTATAGAAAAATCGCTCCTGTGACGAAACCTAACGATATTTATTTATATGCTTTACAGATTCCTGTAAAGAATACATGTAGATTGATAAAGGGAATGACTGCGATGTCACAATGATAACTGAAAGTAGCAAAACGATATATCACGTCAACCGATGTCAATGGTCGGGAAATTTTTGAAGGCATATGCCGACAACCGATGCGAAAGGGTTAAAATATGAACTAAAAAACGCAATACAAATACAACACCAATTTAATGTAACATTTTTAGTGTTTTTTTTTAATATTTCTTCTTGCGAATCAACTCTCTAGCTAAAGCAAATGGTCACCATCAAATGCCGTGATATCTGTCAGATGACATGATTCTTTTTGCTCCTGAAACTCCATAGATTACATACTTTAATATCGATTTTCAATTTAATCTGCGGTAATAACAGTTTTTTACATTGATTTATAGTGTTTATTTGCTAATCATTTTAATATTTAAGGTTAAAAAATCGCTACTTGATTCTAATTCTGCCATATATACCTATATATAAAATCAGGGTCAGATCCTGTCTGCCCAGAAGTGAGCGACGTCGATGGCGTTACTCCCAGCCATCATCAGGTCTTCCTGGGTGCAGCTACTCGGACACAGCGCACACTCCAGAAGGTGTAACAGGGTCAGCTTCGCGCTGCAGTCTCATTCAGTCGGTCCGCTGTTAAACTGCCAGGCTATCATTTATGTCCTCGTTTTGCATCCAATCTGAATTCTGTTAAGGGACCTCCATTTGTTCCACCCCTGGTTGTGTCCAGGGGCTAGGTCCTCTTTCGGTATAATTCAAGTATTCTTCTCATTTACGCTTCTCCACACGCTTAGCCGCAGGGTGACCTCAGATATGACCAGTTCTGTTGTCGACTGTAGGAAACTTCTGCTAATAAAACTGTACAAAATGGATTGTTCCAGAACGTTACATCTACTACGAATCCATGTACAATTTGCCACTTCAAAGTGTGAAATTTTTTATGGCATCTTCCAGCAAACTCTAGAAGTATTTTACCACCTACTTTGAGCCATGTGACAATTTCTCACTTAAAGCATAATAGCTAGTGCTTACACGCTAAGCTTTGCATATTTCCCAATTATTTTTCAGTGCGAAATTCACGGTTTTTAATAGAATACAGCTGTAACATAATAGGCTTATTGAAGCCTTTATCAAACCACTTTTTTTCATAAAAATCAGATTACTAACCTGACGCTTCTAAAGTCTGGACTAATTGTTTCTAAGACGCTGAACCTTTTCACCTTTAGTATACCAAACGACTCCCTTTTATCGATTTAAAAATCGTTTACTGTCATTACATTCACACAAAATATAATCGCACGATATCGAAAACATTGAATCAATCAAAATTTCTTCTTGCGTGCATTTCGGGAGGACTCTTTACAATTTATAACACATGAATCATTGTGTAATATCGCATTCATTTGACAACTCAAACAACACATTTCATGTAAATGGATACTTATGTACAAAGCACATCAATCACGCTGTGAATTACACATGTTATGTGTGTAATTAGCACACATATTAATGATTCTCAGATTATGTGTCGCTTTATAACACGTCTCACAAAAAAAAAACATATACATATTATTATATACTAGGATATGCCCAATGCTTATTTTGTGTTTTTTTTTTCGCGGAAATAGTTGCGTTTAAAGTGTAACATATCAGGGTTTGTTTTACCGGTAAACTAATTTACGATTGTTTTTATTTGGTATCTTAAGAAGCGTCTGGTTAATCGTCTGACCTTTAAAAGTTAACTGATTATGTTGCTACACTAACACTTTAAGATTCTATTAACCTGTTAACGTTATGCTTACTCAATTGTGGTGACCATATGTTCCATCAAGAAGGCAGTTGCTATGGAGAAACACTACCTATATACTCGTTTTGTTCAAGTTCCTATCTCACCATTCTGATAGAACTCATACTACAGAATGTATTCTATACAAAAAAAACAGATCTAGAGGTAGGTAAGGATATGTGGTGACTACATGATATATTGTTCTAGCTGGAATTGTAAAACGAAAAAATAATCAAAAGACTGTTATGGCAACATCAAATAATTTTATCAAAACAAACTTAACTATATTTTTACCCGCTATCCGGCGGGTATAGCTCAATGGTCAAAGCGTTTGCTTGACAAGCCAAAGATCGTGGGTTTGATTCCCGGCGGAGATTTAAAACAAAAAGATTTTCAATCGATTTCTGAGCTCTAAAAATACTCCCGGTTGGTGTGAATTTGATCCCTCACTGGTAAAATGCTAGTCATAGCCTATTAATCAATATTGGTGGTAGAAGAAAGTCGTACCGTGAAGACCTCACATTCATAGTAAATTCCTGTAATAATAAGGATGATGCGTGAATGTTGGGCTGTAGTCTATGACGTCGGCGGATCAACACTCCTCATGCAACGATTAACCATATGCAACATGGTAAGTGTCATAAAATCCACAGATGAGACTTTAGCATTACTATCACCATCTGTCACTATTCTCCTGTATGTGTTTACATAAAAAAAAATCATATCACAAAATTTATCACTGATTCAAAATAAATTTTGCTTTAAAACTGACTGTAGTCTAATAACGTTGGCAATTATCACTCTACATACAGAACTTAGTTATCTTCAAAAATGAGAATCGTTATAGAAATATATTATACAATTAAAAATTTCCATCACCATCGTCAACGATTTTTCATTAGGAAGTACTAGTGGTTCGAAAAGGTGGTAACTTTTTCATTTGCTCTTCTATTTGAACTGTTTTCGAGTTAGAGTATATCGTCAAACCAATCCTGAAAATTGTTCCCAATATCACATTTTTAGTAACTCAAAAAACATTTAGCTAAGTAAGTCAATTTTATACCGACAAAAAAAGTGTCAAAAAATATTTACATCATTTGTCGGTGTGTGTGCAAACCCTGCACTCACGTTTATGTATATAGAATGGAATTTTATTTTGAAACGAGTGAATAAATTTGATTAATTGTATACGAGTATTTTAAGATAAGATCCTAATTAAAGCCTGAGATTAGTCACATATTTGGAATAAAATTACTGTTCCGGAACCGAAAGTCGCGGTCCCGAAATTACAGCATCGGCTTATATGGTGATGCCGGAATACCAAGTATCCAGCACTGAGGATAAGACCAAAGACCGGAGATGAGTTGATACTAATAGTCCCATTTTTATCCCCTAATTTACAACATGAGTAAGCAGTTATAAAAGTAATATTAATACATTGAATGTCATACACCGCACATTCCTCAATACCGTTTTTGGACCTTGATCCCTCATAGAGTGGCAGATTATTGGGATGGTCCATGCTCCGCATCGATGCGTAAGCATTCCTTATTAATATTAATGTTACTTATACGTAGAATTTTGTACACCGCAAATTCCTCGATACTTGTTGTTTTGGAATTTGATCTTACCTGACTGTATGAATCTAAGATGAAGAGTTCGATTATAACAGTTACTTTAAGGACTTGAAGATGTTTAATACAAATTAGTTATGTTCCAAATAACGTTTTAAACGTTACGTTGGGGTCTTCTTCTTCGTGTCAGCGACGTCAAATTATTTTTGTCCAGTATCTGGCAACATCGATAGCCGTGTGTTGTCCAGCATTAGGTCTTAAGATGTGCAGCTTGTTAGGTGTGAGGCGGTCTGCAGGTCTCCTCAGTCACACAATAGTGACTCTCCCTCCCGAAGTATTCCCCATCGCTCGAGGTTGTCCTTTGTTCTACCGACTCCGGTTCTTAATCTGTTCAGGGATTTCCAGGTCCTCCAGTCAAGGTTCTTGCCAGTTGGGAGGCCTTCCTTTGGAGTAATGAAATCCTCTGATGCGGCTTGTTGCCCGAGCTAGAGTCTCTCATTTTCAGGGCCGGATGTGAGAGATTGTGTGGGTCTCAGAAAGCTGATTCGCGACTTCATTCTGGGTGTTGGGGTATCTGATTATACAAGCAGTAGAACGGTTGGTTGGTTGCCTTACGCATTTCTTCGGCGCATGTGACTTTGGGATACAGTATTATCCTGTATGATTTTATGTAAGCAATTATTTTAAAGACTATATCGTATGAAATGCATAAAAATTTAATGGATTTTAAGTAGTTATAGAAAAAACTACCATTAAAAATAACAAAGTCATTATATTCCAAGTACTTATCGTTTTAAAACTTATTCAAAACTCATCATTATTTGAAACTAATGTGATATTACTAACGGTGCCTTTTAATAAAAAAAAAACTTATAATGTCTTCAAAATTTCATATTTAAACTTTAATAAACTACGGAATTAATGGGTATCATCAGATAGTCTAGCCATCTTTCGTACGTGACCTTAACCTAAAGTGAGGTTCATTTTTTTTTAAATACCTAAGGTCACTGAAAAGTTCATTGTTTGAATAATATTATGAAATCATCATTATCATTAGCCATTGTGTGGACTTGTGTCACATTTTCCTATCTCTGATTAGAGGTCATCAGTCTCTTTGATGTTCATCTCACGCAAGCGTTTACCGGACACGAAATTTTCAGAGAATTCCTAATAAGATTTGGCCTCTCTTACATACGCATACAACAGACAGTGAGACACTCTCTCATGGAGTGCATCATCCATGAGAGACGCATTTCATGTTGTCGCCTGGGAGTCTTTGCCATTTCTTGGGAGGATTTTCCTGAACTGCTGCTTAGTTCTGACGGTCCCTTGCTGTTAAATTTCATCAAGCAAATCGTCAGGGCTACACGCGCGGTTAACGAGGCTGACATGGAATAGGCTCCTACGTTCTTCAACTATTTGTCAGACGTATAATCTAACGTTTTGTGTAACTTGCAGGGTGCAACACGCATCTATTTTTATCTGCATTTTCGAGGTCGCGGTCCCGAAATGACGGCGTCAGCTTAAATGGTGATGCCGGAATACCAAGGTTCCGGCACTGAGGATAAATCCAATGACCGGAGTTGAATTGATACTGATTTATTTGATGAGATACCCCTTTTTATACCTTAGCCTACAACATGAATAAGCATTTATAAAATAATTATTAATGCATTGAATTTCATACACCGCAAATTCCTCGATACCGTTTTGGACCTTGGATCCCCTCAATTTACACAAAGTGGCAAAATGCCCTGTGTCGAACCCGACTGTATGAATCGACAGATTCCATCTAAGATAGAATGTTTGATTATAACAATTACTTTAGACTTTTTGATGTTTAATACAAAATAATTATGTTCAAAATAACGTTTCAAACACAGACGCTTATAGAGTTCATAAATGTCGATTATAAAAATATCAACAATGACCTTAAAATTCTTGTGGAAAGGCTTTTGAGTTTAGCCGTGTGTGGCGAACTTCCTTCAACCAATATTTCGACTGCCATTGCAGGGGTCTTCTTCAGATATCTCCATTTTATATTTCAAATTCTTAGAACACACCTACCGTATTCTTAGAACATACCTACGATTCTCCAGAATGAAACTTGAGTATTTAGTTGTCATGGAGATATAAATCAATAACGCTCGTAAAAAGAAAATCTGAATGAACCAACTCACAACTAAATAAATCATCAATCCTGAAGGAGATCCCTGCAATGGCGGTCGAAATATTGGTTGAAGGAAGTTCGCCAAAAGCCACAATATAAAATCTGGCCGTGAAAACCTAAGAAGTTACTTACCTTAAAGTTCTGTTTCAACGTTTTTAAATGGGCAGTAAGCCAATTTGACGAAAACAACAACTAATGCTAACTCAATGAAATCATCGCTAACTGTCGTCAAACTAGAAGGTCGAGAAGACGATCATCATACAGTTGGAGTGACCTCTTCTTGTACATGACTAGGTCATCCATTCAACCACTTTAGGACATTTGCTGAAGATATTACGGATCTCTTATGTGAATAAGTATCCACCATCTATGACCATAAATACATGCTGACAATAATGATTTGTGGTACTTATATTAATTAAAATATTCTAGAAAAATATATTTTGAATATTCACTATTTGAAATGTTTAATTAAAATGACTACTTACCCTATTTTTATATAGATCTCTTTCAGTACTGTTTATTCACATACTTGACGACTGCTTTTACACAATCAATGAGAGCTTCATCAGTTCTTCATTTGCAAAAAACTCAACAATGTGTTCTTGTAAGTGACGACGTCAAATTCTGTTTTTCCCAATATTGGCAACATCGATAGCTCGTTGTACAATATGTTTATAGAAGTTTATGGACAGCATCGTAGGTTTCGGTTTGCGGGTCTTAGTGTTTCTCCTGCCGAAGCATTCCCCACCGCTCGAGGTTGTCCTTTGTTCTACCAACTCCGGTTCTTAATCTGTTTAGGGATTTCCAGGTCGGCCAGTCAAGGCTCTTGCTGCTTTGGACAATGGTCCTCTGGTGCGATTTCACAGGACTTTAAAAGAACTATTATATAATTAGAAAGCATCACTTAAACAGTTTGGGGGTTTCTGGACAAGAACTTGGTTGATTGCCTTTTTTTATTAATTAAATATACGATACCACTATAGTTTAAAATGGGTGTTGGTTTGAGGCAACGTCAATCATTCAAGCACAAATTACAGTGGGCAGAACTGGGATGCGAACTGCGGACCTTGCTAAAACCAAGGGGTGGTTGGGCTCCCCAGTGAGTGTTGGTCAGTTTGCGGATGAGGTTGTTCCTTGTTGCAACTTTCTGTTTGGTGTTGGTGCAATGACGCCTGAAGGTGAGGGTGCGATCTGAAACTAGTATTTATATCATTGTTATCATCGTACGATAGATGTCGTTATAGTATATATTCAAATTATGTATATTTTTGAGATGGTTGGTTTCTAGTATTCAATCAGTCATCATTTATTCACAAGCTTCAAACGTTACTATTGTTGCCAAACCTTTAACCTCGACAGTCTATAAATTTTAAGTGAAAAAGTACTTAAATTCTGGGTTTAACAGTGCAAACATATTTAGACAAGATGTTTCTAGTTTATTTTATGTTTCTGGTCAACCAATCAAATTTCACAGGACTTTAAAAAGAATATTATAATATAATTTTATAAACATTTTTCATGTTTCAAAAAAAAAACTTTTTATTTTGATCTTTCTATATCCGTTACATATCTGAAGCATATGGTCACTACGAACTACCGCCATACACACTTCCGGCTGTCGTTGTCTATGTTTTAAACCAAGACGTCATACACCTGGACATCTACCTGGGAACGTTCAAAGTGATAGCCTGAAGACTTGAAGAGACATATCTGCATTCTGCAGTATTTGAGGCATATTTGATATTTGAGAGTTTAGTTAATCCGAATTTTCAAGAAGATCCGATGTTAAACCCAACGCGCTCATTGTATTTACTAAGTCTTTTATCAATATATTTTCCCCGTACTCTACTTAACCCGATAACGCTTCGTAAATACGAAGAAGAACTAAAAAATTCTGGCCCTCACTTAGAAATATTTAAGAAAAAAACAACAAATTAATCAAATGAGCGTTAACCGAGAACGTCTCCCAGCTTGGTGATACCTTCCCTGGCTGTTAGTGTTCCTCCCACGAACTCGAGCGATCACATTTCTCAAGTCAACTTACGAAACTCTGCCGCGCAAATTTTACAATCTTGCAATATTTGCATTCGCTCGATGCACTCTGCGTTCATCGAAGTACAGGCGAATTCAAATCATCTATGTTTAACATATTACACATTAAATGCATAAATACTTCCTATTTTAAATAACATATTAGGTTTTCACGGCCAGATTTGGTAATGTGGCTTTTGGGTTTAGCCGTGACACGGCTAAACCCAAAAGGCACAATACCTACTTCCTATTTTGTCTTAACTGGGTATTTTTTATGCATTTGCAACATAGTTTTTTGGTGTTACTATATTTACATTGTAATTTTTTTATCCATTAGTGTGTTTATACACGTTTGAAACTCATGGAGTTTTTATTGGATACGAAACCGCAGTAAGCCAGCATATGAATAAACAGTTCTCAGTGTGATGCGTGTTACAACAAGAAAGGTTTTATTTATCTTCTAAATCTTTTAAATAGATCTTAATGTGACAGATTGAAATATAAATTGCATATGTTACACTGTTTTTGGTACTGTTTGGTGATCAAATGTGCATTCAAGTAAAACTAATTTCTAAAAGTATATTTTTTACTTGAAGAAAATAGTACGTATAACAGATAGGATAACGTAGAAAGGATAGGTAATTTTGTCATGTCCTTTTTACTTCAAATCTTGCCATTTCACCAAAATTCTGCAAACGTAGATGTAAAGTATTTATAATTGGTTTTGAAAACGGATGGCTACGTTATGATTGTTTTTTGAAAATTCAATTCGAAATTAAAAAAAAACATCATTTGTACGTGAAATATATTTTTTTAAATATAATCGCATCTCAGCAATTAAAATTAAACGGTCAACTTTTTCTTTTTGATACTTTAAAATGTACAGCGTGATAGATTCACACCATTTGCAATAATTGAAAAAGTTCTAATTGCATGCTATAAATCATCTTTGACAGTTCCCGTCTGCAATGATACAAGTGACAAATTACGAGCATTTCACCCATTTTTCCTATGCCACTATATCTACTCCACATATGGCATTTTTCTACATTTTGAAAACCATGAAAGTATATTAAATGTGATGAAAATCGATGAAAAATCATTCAAATCGTACATATGACGAAAATAATACATCAATTTATATTTTCGTCTTTTATTATTACAATATACTGATTTTCATTGAAATTGATCATTTTTCATTATATTTTATAGTATTTTTATAAGAAAATCGTGGCTTGGTTATACTTAACTAGGCTAGCCTAAGCCTGTTATTCTAGAGATATTTTATTGATATTTTAAATAATATTTACATCAATTTCAATATATTTCGTTGATTTTCTTCATTTTTCATTGATTTTCATAATTTTCCATCAAATTTTATTACATTTCATCGATATATCATCATATTTCAATGATAATACTTCTCGGTTGGTCTGAACTTCCTACAACTTCACCCTTAAAATGTTGTCGACGAAAGTCGTCACGTAAACACCACCCATTCAAAAATTCCAGTTAAAAATGTTTGATGTGTGAATTTTGGGCTGTGGTCGATAATTTTGCGGACCAATATTCCACATGCAGAGCTTAGTCAAATTTAAAATGGTAAGCTTCAAATAATCCAGAGATGATTCTGGCGGTATTCTCCTATATATGTGTTCAGGTAAAATATATATATTTTTTAAAATGTCGTTGAAAATCCCTGCATCTGATCCGGTATGATACAGATGATGGATCAGCAGCATCTCGCAATGGCAAGCGTCATTTCGTCACTCGCCCAGGTAACCGGCGGCATAATTGAATCCCACTTACCTGCTGCAACAAGAGCGCGGATCTTCGTCTCAACAAAAGAGCTAATTAACTACGTCTCTTTTTAATGTTCGTGGGGCAAAAAATTTAGTGGCCATAAAGTCTGCAAGTCCTAGGACCGAACCACTTTCCCGAAATTGCATCGAAAAGGGGGCCGTTTTTCTAAGAAGAGGAACTGACAATCCCAGAAAACGTGCTCTGAGGTCTGCAAGGGGGTGCCATAGGAGCAACTAGTATACCTTCTTCTTCTTCTTCTTCTTCGTGTCAGCGACGTCAAATTATTTCTGCTCAGTATCTGGCAGCATCGATAGCTCATGTGTTGCCTAGCATTAGGTCTTGAGGTGTACAGCTTGTTGGGCACATGGAGCAGGATTTTAGGTGTGAGGTCGGTCTGCAGGTCTCCGCAGTCGCACAGTTAACAAACCGCATAGCTTAAAACTTAGGTTCCCAACTTTATTCAAACTCGCGGTCCTCCTTTCAGACACAAAGACATGTACCTTTTTTAAATGAAATAACATAGGAAATGTAGGAAATTATTTTTTATAGAATCTTATTTATTAAATAATCCTAATAATAAAGACGAATCTTATGTACAGCCTAGAACAAGGTTTTTCTATTTTTAAAACATGAATCACGTGTCTCACAAGGGGTGTTTTAAAATATTTTATTATAAGAGATTTTTTAAATACTTTATTCAACCATTCTTGATATTTACTGACACATGACGACGGGTATAGCTCAATGGTCAAAGCGTTTGCTTTGCAAGCCAAAGGTTGTGGGTTCGATCCTCGACGGAGACTCGATAAAAAATATTTTTAATCGATTTCTGAGCTCTAAAATACTCCCGGTTTGTGTAAATTTGATCGCTCACCTGTTAAATGCCTGTCATAGCCTATTAATTAAAATTGGTGGTAGACGAAAGTCGTCCCGTGAAGACCACCCATTCATAGTAAATTCCTGTAATAATAAAAGATGATGCGTGAATCTTGAGCTGTAGTATATGACGTTGGCGGATCAACACTTCACGTGCAGCGCTAAGCCATATGCAGAATGGTAAGCGTCATAGAATTCCACAGATGAGACTTCAGAATTATCATCACCATCGTCGGTATTCTCCTGTATGTGTGTACATAAAAAGAAACATATATTCTTAGATGGCCCTTCAAGTGTAGATATATCTTGTGACTAGGCATGTACAATGACAATAGACAGAGCTGTGTGGCGACAAATTGACCATATTTTCCAGATATGGAACGAAAACATGGGAGGAAGATAAAACTACGTTCCTGCTAACATTGCATCATTGGTGATATGTTATATTATAAAACTGTTATTTGTATTCATGTTAGTTAACAAATATGCTGCTGATGAAGAAACGTCATTATTTCACAAGTTAATCGGCCATCGCTTGCCTTCAGTAAGATGTATTAAAACGTCATATTTTAATCCTATTAAATCTCCTTTTGTATGGATAAAGAGATGGCTCTGATAGTACAACATTGCACGACAAGCTACTGTGTATAATAAATAATCATAATAATAAGACATTATTCTTTATGAATGATGTCTTATTGTTACGATTATTTACCTTAGATTCTTGATGCTTCAAAGAACAGAGATACCCAACAAAATTTAATGTACAGCAATACAAAACAATTTTGATAAATACAAATATTACACTGATTAAATGAACTACTAATACTCAACAACTGTTCGATTTTGGTGGATAATTTATAAATATTCTAACATGTATAAATCATTTAAGATCCACAACTGCATTAACAATTGATCCATACACACAAATTTACAGCAACAGTTCATAACAAGTGACATCTAAAAATAATGCGTGTCAATAATACAATACGTGTGAATTATTCGGCTCAGTGAGCAGAGCAAGAGGCAATGGGGCAACGCCGAGTACAGAATGAATATTGATTGCAAAGGTTCGTGGTTCAAATCCCAGCGTTTACTGTTAATTTTTCTCCGACTAATTGATAAAAGAAATGTTATATAAGATGATATTCGTTTGAATTTTTATGTGTACTGACATCAGCATGATATATCCTTAGATGACTGGTACCGAAATCCTCGATAAACAATCTTTCGTCTCTTATTTTCGTTTGCTCATCGGAGACGCATGTGTTGCCACTCGCGGCGCTGGGTGTCACTGACTCCGGCGCCCGGTGCCGACTGCGATGAGGTCGTATTATGGCCGGCCTGGAATGTTATTCCGCTAGGGCCGGAAATTTGTAGAGTTTATCATGAAAGTATATGTGCTTCTGGAAAAGTCTGTATTTTGTTCTTCAGCTCCTCATCCCGCCACCACGCAATCCAATAACGAACTTAGAGAGGAGGATGTCATTACGTATCAATTGTTAAAATATGTTAATTTTTTTCAGTGTTTCATATTATTATTCAGTACTTCACTCGTACATAAATATTCCTGTCAAATTGTTACATTTATCACATTTCGTTACACGTCTACTGTAAGACTTTTTTTTCGCTAAACCTTTTATTCGGCCGTTATTTCCATTCATTGATTTATATCCTCTGCGAATGTTTCGCTCAGAACAAATCGAGTTAGCCGCTTCAGCCTTTAACAACAAAGCAAAACATTACCGTACCACGGGGAATCGTAAAACTTCTAAGTCCATTATATAGACTCGGGTATTCCAGCAGACGTATTGCTATGATGACAATGTTATAAGGAGACACAAGCTATACCTGTATTGCACAAATTCATAACATCAATAATTCGTAAATAGCTACTTATGATTAAGTACTAAGAACAAAGCAATAAAGACAAGCAACAGAATGTCCCAATGCTCACCAAACAGACGACGCCAACAAATCATTTCTCCAAAGAAACTTGTGGAGTTCATGCCGGAATTGAGCCTCCCTTACGTGAAATATATTAAAATCCGAGGCAATTTAATGAACGGTCTGATCCCTCTCCTATGAGGCACAGTCTCTGTCAGGTTAGTGTTACTCTTTGGGAGAGCGCACAATATATGCCTCCTTATACTCAGATATTTATCGGGGACACACAGACCGATTTTCAACAAAATTGCAGGGTTCCCGAACACGCCACGCAACAGCCGGATGAAATGCATACCTAAGCACATATCTCTTCTTGTCTTCAACTCAATGCACCCCAACATACCCTGTATGAAGTTAGTTGGATACAGCCATTGATAGTATCCATATACCCTCATGTAGAGTGACCTCAGAAATTTCTTCTGTACCCTCTCCAACATGAGGCTATATTTCAACTCATGGGGTGCCCAAATGATAGACCCGCTCTCGTATGCTACGGACCAATGAGTTAGATTGATAAATTTTGCGGGAGTAGCCTGGATGAGGAGGGGTGTCACGACCTATTGTTCATAGACAATTCGTTCAGTGACTCATCGATTGGTACATTGGGTGTCTCACTAACTGTACAAAAAGTCCACCGACATTTCGTTAACTGTTAATTAAACATCCAGATTTCTGGCTTCTACGATCACTAGACAAACCGGTAACGCAGACAATATTTTTCTCTGTGAACGAAATGCAGCGAAACCATGCGGAAGATCTAGATTCTAGAAGGATGGAAAGGGATGGAGACTCACGCGGGAGGCCTACGTTCAACAGTAGTCGGCAACAGGCTGGTGATAAATAAATGGTGTTATTAACAAGCCATGAAATGGCAAACAGAGCGTAGGACGATCCCTTGCAAGATAGACTGACGAAATCATATGAGCAGCGGGAGTAGCTTGAATGCGGAATGCGGAATGCGGAGGATCAAAGAGGGTGGAGACTCGTGTGGCAGTTCTACGTTAAACAATGTAACAGCCTCCTCTCTCATTTCAAAATGGGGTGT
Source organism: Glossosoma conforme (assembly GCA_022606575.1). Classification (NCBI taxonomy): domain Eukaryota; kingdom Metazoa; phylum Arthropoda; class Insecta; order Trichoptera; family Glossosomatidae; genus Glossosoma; species Glossosoma conforme. The sequence goes on from JAGTXR010000039.1 coordinate 2,034,788, forward strand.
TATTCCGTCACGTAAGGGAAGGATGAGGAGCAGGTTACAAAGACTCCTTTAGAAGCAAATTGATTATATTTACGTTAAAACTTTACAAGCTTCTGGCAATGCGGGATGACATGCCGACGGCCGTAATATGATTTTCTCCATCAGAAATGGAAAACGGAGCATTGGCCGACCCCCTGCAAGATTGTGGACTGACGACATCACAAGGATACCTGCAGTAGCGTGGAAGCGGAATGTGGAGGACCGAAGAAGATGGAAACTCATACGGGATGCCTAGGTTCAATGGCGCACGTACACAGGCTGATGATGATGATTAATCTAGCAATGGGCGTCCATCAGGAACTATACAAGATATGTATTTGGTGTAGATTCGGATGCAGACATTAATTGGGACAAAAAACAAGAACCATGGCAGCTGATAAAATTGTTGCAGCAATGCTTCAAATAAGAAGCAGATACAGGTATTAGAAGAAAAATTATTATATCTTAAAGGCATTACATATTAGAATTACATGATACCTTAAAAAAGCAATAAATTGACAACCAAACAATTCTGTACTCTAAAATTAAAGTACCACACTATTTAACTAACATTTGTATCGCCATACTTGTGTCAAAATAACTCATATTTATCATGATTTCTCTGCATTCATAGACCTCCATTGTAGCAGAAAAATATGACCTGTAGCGTCGCTCTTTAAGTACAGCATCCGGCACGTTTTTATGCGTGAGACCTACACTCCCACGACAGCCGGATTACCTCCATACTGGCGTAATTGTAACCATAATCGTACGATTTACTGTCTGTAACAATTTAACCAAAAGCGACGTGACTATGAAAACTAACAATTTTGTATTGTCATTTCGTCTTTCACAGGTTTTCATTAAATATGTCATACGTATTAAAACTTTATATAAAATATTTTATTATTTTTCTAAAGATATTACAAAGGTATAACAAGTAATAATGTATTTATTATATATTTACTACAACACTATTAACATGTAAATCAATAAACCATACAAGATATATTTTTTATGTAAACACATACATAAAAATACTGACAGACGTTAATTCGCTTGATGAAAACCCTCCCTGTTCCGTCCTGTTTTTGGAGACCCAGATGGGGACCCGTTACTGGGCGCACCCAAAAAGCTACTTGTTAGAAAATGGCTGTAGGCCTTCTCATGATTCTAGGTGCATCAATTAGATGTCAAATAGACCTCAGTCTAAGGCTGCGAAATTAGTATACTACAGCTCTCGAATTCCCTTTTTGGCAACACGTTGCTAACCACGAAATACGTGGGAATGAATAAGGGAATGGTGAGTTTGGGAAATGGATTCTGCAAATGGCAGACATCAGTTAGGAGTCATTACTTGACAGACGGTAATGGAAAAATTTCATCCGTGTCGATCGACGCTAGCCATTTTTTGAGTATGGCAGCGCTCCATCTGGATTGTTGATCCTCCAATATCATATAGGCTACAGCTCGGCATTCACGCATTCATCCATTTTTACAGGGACTCGTAATGAATGGGTGGTATACACGAGTCGACTAATCTACCGCAAATTTTAATTAATTTCGTGTATGACTTAGCCCCCTAAAAGTACTGGAGGACTCTGCGAAATGCCTTAAGGTCACAGGTCCGATGAAAGGAAAATCCTGATCTATTCCCTTCTCGTGGTGGGGGGTGAGCGACATCAGTCGGCCAATATAGACAGGGACCGAATGTTGGCCGGAATAAGCTAACACCCAGCTAACCTCATCAGGTCAAGCTGGTTAGGGCACTCTATTGTCCTGGAGGTAGTAAATGCCCTCCTAAGGCGGATGAACCTTTATGGTCAACGGCATTAGGATGTGGAAATAAAGGGGAAAATACCACATTAAAGGTCTTAAAGACATCCCATGTACCAGCAAAAAAAAAAAAAATGATTGCATCTCAAGTAAAATTTTCCGGAGATAAAATAGTCCCCAATCGGATCTCCGAGTGGGGACTGCTCGAGACAAAACAACCAAGACAAAAAGGAAAACCTTCAGCCAACAAGATATGCCACCTGGAATGTTCGAACATTGCTGCAGAACAGCAAACTAGATAACCTAAAATTAGAAATGCAGAAAATGAAACTGAACATTCTAGGGATAGCAGAAATGAGATGGCCAAATTGCGGAGACTTTTGGAGTGGAGAATATAGGATAATACACACAGGATGTATTGAAAACAAACCTGGCCAAGGCGGAGTAGGTATTGCACTGTACAAGGAATGGGGAAAGCGTGTGAAGGGATATGTGCAATATAATGGAAGAATTATTTTAGTCAAACTTGAAACAAAACCTGTTGATACTGTGCTACTCAAGTATACATGCCCACCTCAAGCCACGATGACCAGGAAGTGGAAGACGTACACGATACTAGACAAACTACTGATAGATGTTAAGGCTGGAGAAAACCTGATTATATTAGGAGATTGGAACGCTGTATTGGGAGAAGGACGGGAGGGAACATGTGTTGGACCTTTCGGGCTATGTACAAGAAATATGAGAGGCGACCGACTGACAGAATTCTGTGCCAAACATAAGCTTATAGTCGCAAACACCTGCTTTGAACACCATCCAAGGCAAAGATACACATGGAAGGCTCCAGGAGACCGACTCAGACTTCAGATCGACTATATAATTGTAAGAGAGCGATTTAAGAATCAAATTAAAGATTGCAGAAGCTACTCCAGCCCAGATATCGACAGTGACCATAATATAGTTATTGCTAAAAAAGTTCTCTGAAACTAAAAAAAATAAAATATAAAAGTAACTATAAATGGAACACTAAAGCTTTAAAAAACAAAGATGTCAAAGAAGAATACACGAAAAAACACAAGATTGCGCCACAAAAAATTTGACAAATGTTAATGAAATATGGGAGGAAATAAAAAAAAATTAAAGATGTAGCAGAAGAAGTCATTGGCAAAGATAAGCCTAAGGCAAGGAAAGAATGGATAACAGAGGAAATCGTTAACATGATAGAAAAAAGGAGACTACTCAAAAATAACCCCAATGACAAGGCCCAGAGTGAATATAGAGCACTGAGAAACAGAATAAACAGAGAGTCACGAATCGCTAAGGAAGCATTCTTACAGAGAAAATGCAAAGAAATCAATGACAACATGAAAAAAGGAAATATTGAAACTGCATATGCGTCAGTAAAGGATTTCTTTGGCATGAAAATTGGAAAAGGCAAAGCGATAGAAGCAGAGAACGGGAAAATACTGTTTGAGGATACACAAATAGGGAGAGATGGAAACAGTACCTGGAAACACTATACAACGGAAGTAATGATACCAGCTTTGAGAGTGTGATAGAAAACGAAACTGATGTGGACGCCGATGATTTGGGAGACCCAATTATCCGAGAGGAATTTGACTTCGCATTAAAAAGCTCAAAGATGGAAAAACACCAGGGATTGATGACCTACCAGCTGAACTAATAAAGTCGGCAGGAACCGGAACTCTAGATGCTCTGTTCACAATGACTCAGATGATTTATAATACAGGAATAGCGCCAGAAGACTTCAAAAAAGTGTCTAATTGTAACTCTGCCAAAGAAGCCCGGAACAACAAAATGTGAACAACACCGAACACTCAGTATTCTATCCCATGCATCCAAAATACTGACCAACATAATCCTACATAGAATTGAACCAAAAATAGAAAATAGTCTCACTAGCGATCAATTTGGATTCAGAAAAGAATGGGAACCAGAGAAGCAATCTTATCCCTGCGTATGATCTTGGAAAGAGGATAAAAGTAGACCAAGATACATATATTGCCTTCGTGGACATTGAAAAGCATTTGATAAAGTAGATTGGGAGAAGCTCTTCGATATTATGAAAGAAATTGGAGTCAAATACAAAGAACGAAGACTCATATTTTCACTTTACAAAGAAGAAGCTGCCATAATATCACTTGGAAATGTCCAAAAGGAAGCAAAAATACGTCAAGGGGTGAGACAAGGATGCTCTCTGTCGCCTGTACTCTTCAACGTATACATACAAAATGCAATTAATAACATCAGGGAAAAAAAATGGGCCATAGAGAGGGGGGTTAAAATACATGGCCAAAAGATTGATATGATAAGGTTTGCTGACGACATTGCTCTGATTGCTGAAACTGAAGATGAACTCACTGAAGCGCTGACATCCATGGAAAACATATTTAATTCCAACTACAATATGAAGATAAACAGCACAAAAACCAAAGTCATGAGAGTAAGCCGCAATGAGCAGCAGAAAATTAACATATCAATGCTAGGAGTACCCTAAAAGATGCAAAAGAATTTGTATACCTTGGAAGTACGATTACCTGGGATGCCAGAACAAAAGAGAAGTCAACAGTCGAATACATCAAGCAAGGCTAGCTTTCAATAAAAAGCCAAAATTCTTGAGTCAAAGAATATTACTTTAGGGCTCCGCAAGCAACTTGCCAAAACACTTGTTTGGAGCATCTTAATGTACGGCTGTGAGACATGGTGCTTATCTGAAAGTGATAAAAAAGACTAGAGGCCTTTGAGATGTGGTCGTACAGAAGAATTCTCGGAATTTCCTGGAGAGACCACGTCACGAACAATGAGGTTCTCAGGATAATCAAGGAAGATAGGCACCTAATAAGAACCATCTCAGAGAGGCGAGCCCGATGGATTGGTCACATCATGCGCCACGATGGTCTTCTTCACGATATTGTGGAGGGGATGGTTGAGGGTAGAAACTGTAGAGGGCGCCCTAGACGGGAGTATTTACAGCAAGTATTCGAGGACATGAATTGTAGCGCTTATGCTGAGCTGAAAAGGGTTGCGGAGGACCGAGAGGAATGGAGATCGAGATGCAAGATTCTGTTGCTGCAAACCAATCCACCGGATTGATACTACGAAGAAGATGACTTAGTGTTAACACAATCAATAAATAAATTCTTTAACATTTGTTTAGCTCTATATATTGTTAAGGGCTGTATTTATTTGTTCAGTAACTAATTTAAGGTTAACAGTAAATTAAATGAATTAGCATTAAATTTAATAAACTGGAAATTTATTAAATACATTGGCAGTGTCCACTCTGTATGAATGTGATCAGTTATTAAATAAAAATGTCAGTAATATGCTCAATACTGACCGTAATTAATGTAAAATTAATTAATAATTAGCACATAAAATGTAAACCTAACCTAAACTATTATTAATTTTCATTCATTTATTAGTTTCTGCCAATTTATTCCATCGGTATTGAAAATTTATATTTTATTTATTATTAATTTCTAATGCAATATTATATAGCTTGATATATCTGCCGGCGGTCATAGCTCAATGGTAAAGCGTTTGCTTTGCAAGCCAAAGGTCGTGGGTTCGATCCCCGACGGAGATTTAAAAAAATGGATTTTTAATCGATTTCCGAGCTCTAAAATACCCCGGTTGATGTGAATTTGATCCATCACCCGTAAAATGTCAGTCATAGCGTATCAATTAAAATTGGTGGTAGACGAAAGTCGTCCTGTGAAGACGACCACCCATTCATAGTAGATTCCTGTAATAATAAAGGATGATGCGTGAATCTCGGGCTTGTAGTCTATGACGTTGGCGGATCAACACTCCACATGCAGCGTTTAACCATATACACCATGGTAAGCGTCATAGAATTCCACAGATGAGACTTCAAAAAAAAAATTAATATCACCATCTGTCGGTATTCTCCTGTATGTGTTTACATAAAAAAAAAAAAAAAAAAGATATAGCTTTTTTAGGCTGATGCCTTAAAGCTTAGAAAAACGATCTTTTGTCTCTTAATTTTGTTCGCTTGCCTGACATGCACACCAATAATGTTAATAGAAATTATATAATATTACACGGCGTTTGTATATGCCATTTTAGTTGTTGTGACATTTGCTCCATTTCATGTTGTTGCAACCGTCATCTTTAATTTGATTTTTTGCCGCCATTGGCGGCGCTGAAGGTCACAGTGCTCCGGAGCTTGACAGTAAACTTTTCGTCCGGCTGGCGAACGTCATACCGGTCGGACGTAAAATCAAGTCTTTATCGGAAATGAATGCGAATTGCGCTTCAAAAACACGTTCTTTGTGTTGTTAATCTGCTCCTGCATTCTTCCTCCACGCGGCACGTGACGAACCCGCGCCTTGTCGTTTCTTTAAAGACGGGGGATGTCAATATATTTTCACTTTGATCATTACATTTCATTTTAACATGACCACCTATGATCGATCTCAAAATTAATTAGACAAGAACTCTTCAAGTACAAGACTATTATTTGTCTTTGTTTATATTTACATATTTTTTGAACTTCTCTGTAATTTCAAAAATCGTGAGCTTGGCTCTCGTCCGCAATTAGTTCAATCATCAATAATGTTGAATTCAAGGATCCTTGATGAGACATCAAAGTGATCCACTTGACTTTTAAATATTTGAATTTCGCGCTCGAGTACAAAAAAACGAAAGAGACTAAAAGGTATACATATTTAAAACTACTTAAGACTTTTTTGGTCCCAAGCACGACGCTTTGAACTTCTCGCTCGAGAATCAAATAATACTAAGTGTCGTATAAGTTTATAGTCGCTTAATACGTTTTCGTTTTGAGTCACGTAATCATCTTGAAATACTGTTTACTTTGAACTGTACAGAATGGACCAAAAAATAATTAACCTTTTTTATTTTTCAAAAATCAATAATATCTTTCTTTATAATGGTTTATATTTTTAAAAAGATAATAAAAAGCCTACATAAAAGGGTTTGGGTATTACAAGATTATCTTCATGCCCCAAAAGTCATTTTCGTGAGGCTTTAAAATAACTGTACTACTAACTGTGTTACTCTTTAAAGATCTCTTTAAATTGCTGCTTAATTCTGACAATCCTTTGCTGTTGAACTACAATAATATGTAATAATACCTAAGAAGGTAAGTAAAAAATAATCATTTGGGCAGTTGAAAAATATCAATCGGTAGTAGGAGAATAATAAATTGGCATGAAATAATTAATTAATGGTCATTAATTATAGGTTAGGTTAGATAAGGTTTCCATTTAATTTAAATCCATTCCATTTAATAACATTAAGGTTATCAACTGACAATACTTAGTGAAACTGCATAATTATAATTTTAAAATTAATTTTAATTAAAAAAATAATAAATTGAAAATATTTAGTTTTGATTCACAATTTATTTTAAACGATTACATGTTTCGGCCATTCTGAAGACCATCTTCAATAATGAAAAAATAAAAACAGGCAGTGGTCTATATAGGTATGATTAAATATATTTACTGCCAATTGATTTAACTTACTGCCAAAACCTTGAATTAGTTACTAAACAATGAAATACAATATTCTTCATTTCTACGTTTTCATAACGCATATTTACAGCGGACCGACTGAATGTGACTGCGGCGTGGAGCAGACCCTGTCACACCTTCTGGAGTGTGCGCTGTGCCCGAATAGCTGCACCCAAGAAGACCTGATGATGGCCAGAAGTAACGCCATCGACGTCGCCCACTTCTGGGCAGACAGGATCTGACCCTGTTGTTTCCGACACGATTATATATATATGTATATATATATATATATATATATATATATAAAGCATATAACAGTCATCATCAGCCTGTGTCCGTCCACTGTTGAACGTAGGCCTCCCGCATGAGTCTCCATCCTCTTCGATCCTCCGCCTTCCGCATCCAGGTCACTCCCGCTATTCTTCTTATATCGTCAGTCCATCTTGTAGGGGGGTCGGCCAATGCTTCGTTTGCCAGTTCTTGGGCGCCATTCAATACTTTTCTTCCCCATCGACCGTCGACTCTTCGACAGATATGACCTGCCCATTGCCACTTGAGTGTGCCTATTCGTTGGGTAGCATCCACTACTTGAGTTCTTCTGCGTATTTCCTCGTTTCGGATTCTATCTTTTAGCGACACTCCAAGCATGGATCTCTCCATAGCACGCTGGGTGACTTTTATTTTATGGGTAAGACTTGCTGTCAGATTCCACGTCTCTGCGCCATAAGTTAATACAGGGAGGACGCATTGGTTAAACGCCTTAGTTTTAAGGCATTGCGGAATTTTCGCTTTAAAAATGTACTTTAGTTTTCCAAATGCTGCCCATCCCAGTTGTATGCGCCTGTCGATTTCTTTTGAGAAGTTATTTCGCCCTAGTTGTATTACTTGTCCCAGATAGGTATAGTCGTTTACAACCTCTATTTCTGTTCCTCCAATGGAAATAGGATCAAAGGTCTGTGAAATATGACTATTAATCATGGCTTTTGTTTTATCCATGTTCATTTTCAGACCAATTTTGTTCGACGCTTCATTGAGGTCGTAGAGCATGTCTTGGAGCTTGTTAGGTGATTCGGCTATTAGCACTATGTCATCTGCAAATCGGAGGTGAGAAATGTACTCTCCGTTAATATTTATTCCACATTTTGTCCAGGATAGCAGTTTAAAAATATCTTCTAGGGCGTTTGTGAAGAGTTTTGGAGATATAACATCTCCTTGTCTAACACCTTTGTTTATAGAAATATTGTTAGTGCTATCATGGAGCTGGACTATCATTGTTGCAGATTTGTAAAGAGATTTTATTATCTCTATATACCGATAGTCTATTTTGCAGCGTTGTAGTGAATCTAGCACTGCCCAAGTCTCGATTGAGTCAAATGCCTTTTCATAGTCTACAAAGGCGAGGCAGAGTGGCTGATTATATTCTTCGGTTTTCTGAATGATTTGTCTTAGCGTGTGGATATGATCAATTGTACTAAAGCCTTTCCTAAACCCAGCTTGCTCTCGAGGTTGAAATTCATCAAATCGACCCGTCAGCCTGTTTGTTAAAATTCTGGAGAATACTTTATACACATGGGAAAGAAGGGAAATGGGTCGGTAGTTTTTGAGCAGTGATTTATCCCCTTTTTGTGGAACAATATCACAATACTCGTACTCCATGTCGCCGGGGTTTCTCCATGTTCTATTACCTTGTTGAATAGTTTTTAAGCTCTTTCAACAGAGGGGTTCCTCCTACTTTCAGAAGCTCAGATGTAATTCCGTCTTCTCCAGGGGCTTTGTTGTTCTTAAGTTGTTTTAGGGCCGATTTAATTTCGAATATACTTATATCTGGGATGTCTTCAGACCAGTGCTTTGTGAGAGTAGCCCTCTTGTCGTCCGCAGATCTGTCATTAGGACCTGGCATCGTAGATGAATACAATAACCCGTAGAAATGTTCTATTTCCTTCAGTATATCATTAAGATTTGTTGTTATCTTCCCATCGTGTGTCTTTAATTTGGAAAGTTGGGCCTGTCCTATAGAGGTGTGTCTGCTAAATGCATTTGACCCTCGGCCTTGTGCAACAATCTCCATGATATACTCGGTGTTTGAACGACGAATGTCAAATCTCATGGATTTTTTCACTTTTTTGTTCAGGGTATTGTAATCTTGGATGCTTCTGCTTTTACGACGTTCGTCCATAAGAGCTATCGTTTTGTCTGAGAATTTTGACCCTTTTTCTTTTTGCACTGCTTTATGACTTTTTTGGCAGTTTCTTTAATGCTATTAATGATTTTTCGTTAAGTTTGTTGACGTTGTCGGTGTCATCACTATCTTCCAGTGCTGCGAATCGATTTTGTAGTTCAAGCTGAAAAGTTTCCTCAAGCTTGCTCTGAACATTTAACGGACGTATAACTCTTTGTTTTATTAGCTTTTTCCTTTCCAGTTTGATGTCTAGGTGCACAGTACTTCGAACGAGACGGTGGTCACTTCCGGTACTAAAGCATTGCATCGCTGAGACATCAGTGACTATATTCTTCTTATTAGCCATAATAAAATCAATTTCGTTCTTTATGTTACCATCCGGGCTTCTCCAGGTCCATTTGCGTTTTGGTTTTTCTTGAAAAATGTGTTCATGCAAAACATTTTGTTAGCATGTAGAAAGTTTACCATCATCTGTCCTCTGTTATTTCGGAGTCCGGTTCCATATTGTCCTATAAATTTCTCGTTTCCACAGCACTTTCCAATCTTAGCATTAAAGTCTCCCATAACTATGCAGTAATGTGTCTTATTGTATTGTAGGGCTTTTTCGATGTCTTCATATAGATCTTCTACTTCTTCATCGGTATGGCTAGACGTTGGGGCATATACTTGCACCACTCGTAAGGAGTATCGGTTCGATAACTTAAGCGTCAGGTATGATACTCGGGGGGATATACTATTAACTTCGGTGACGTTGTTGGCAATTTCCTTGTTGATAAGGAAGCCAACTCCACCTTGAGAGGTTTGATCCCCTTCTCTATAGTATAAGAGATGTCCTGAGTTGAGTTTAATCAGACTTTCTCCTTCTCGTCTAACTTCGGCCAGCCCAACGATGCTCCATTTGATTCTATCTAGTTCCTCTTCCAGTTCTACGATTTTCTCATCTAGTCTCAATGTTCTCGTGTTGTAGGTAGCAATAAATAGTCGTCTGTGGCAGCCTGCAGTAACCCAGTGATTCTTAGCACCCCCGCCCCGCCGTTACCATGGCCGCTGCCGTGGCCAGGAATAGCGAAGCTGCTGGGAACTAGGGGCCGGATCTTTTGTTGTGTTTTCATTCGGGGTTGTTGGCTTAAAACGCCACGCTTGCCAGGCGGCTTGGCGAGTTTGTGGCCGGTTTACACCGTGCCTAGTTGAAGCTGGGAGAGTTCTTTTGATAACTCTCTCAGCCCTCCTTTCTCCCGTCAGTTCATCACGTCATATCGCCAAAGGGATTGGTTACCGCAATCTTGATGTGACATGACTATGTAGGGCTCACCACGTACAGGTGGGAGTGGAGTTGGTTGTGAGAGGCTATAAACTGCTCTTTTAATAGCAGTCGGTAGGTGCGCATCACCACCCAAGAGCCCCATATAACAGTAAAAACAGAATAAAATAATTTACTCTCATAAAAATACGTACTCTTCGTGCAATAAAAGGATGTGTTATGTTTGTGTTTTTTAATTACATTGTATAAAATAAAAATTACTTGTTTTATAAGCGGCATTAAAAATTAATCACTTTTATTATTATCAATGGAGTAATTTCTTGCAAATTGTGTTTGTTTTTTATGGATGACATTTCCTAGTGGTGACCCTCAGCCCCGGCGATCATTGCCGAGATAATTAACCAATTACACTTACTCTCTCGCGTTACATTACCGCTCTTAACCTCAATAATCATGTCACTTAATAAGAAAACACGTTTTTCGCATTTTTTTTTCAACACCGCAACATTAATAATAATCATTACAAGTTTCAGGGTTATCAGAAATCAAAAGCGAGCGAATATTTTGCAACGTATAATTGAGTTTAGAAAAAGCAATCGTATGTATTGGCACGTAAAAGATTTTTTTTTTATTTTTATATACTGGTATCTTTGAGATGTGGTCTTACAGAAGAATTCTCGGAATTTCTTGGAGAGACCACGTCACGAACAACGAGGTTCTCAGCATAATCAAGGAAGATAGGCACCTAGTAAGAACCACCTCAGAGAGGTGACCCGATAGATCGGTCACATCATGCGCCACGATGGGCTTCTTCACGACATTGTGGAAGGGATGGTTGAAGTTAGAAACTGTAGGGGGCGCTCTAGACGAGAGTATTTTCGAGAGGAGTGGAGATCGAGATGCAAAATTTTATTGCTGCAAACCAATCCACCGGATTGATACTACATTTTAATGAGATATTTCTGCACCTAAGGACACACCTGAAAACCATAAATATTTACTGGGTAGGTGTCTGGGAAACCGTGGAAAGCCATGGCATTGTAGCATCGCTTTCCACGGTTTGCGCATGCGTAGTATAGAGATGTCTTGGATTAAGACATGGACAATGGCACCGGAAAGAACTATTTGCGACAATTTGTAGTGACCGTAATATGCTGCAAATAAGAGACCGGAAAACAAAATTCATAAGTAAATTATTTTTTTCTGGGAAACCATCGAAAAAATTGGAGCATTCGACGCATATTTTGAGTAAATTTTTAATCCAAAATTTTAAGCAATTGGATGATAAGCCTGGTTTTTAGGACAAAATATTCAAGGTTTCTGGAGCATTGCGCTAATCATTTAATTTCCAATGCTGATTGACAAACACTAAAATATTGTATGCTTTTCTCAGGCCAGCGGGGCTTCGAACACTCGTATGTATTTCGAGGTACATATCTTTAAGAAGTTCCACATAGTACTCCGGAACCTGTTGAGACCTTAAAGACTGCCGGATCAACTCCCTCGGAACTCTATCGAAAGCCTTTTCGAGATCGATGAAAACCATGTACAGATCGCTACTATTTTCTCTGTATTTCTCAGGGAGAAGTCTAATCGCTTAGATAGCATCTGCATTGGATCTTCTCGACACGAAGCCACATTGGTTGGCGTGAGGTGTGTTAGTGTAACGGGTAAGGGATAAAATTCATACCATATTTTAGAGCTCAGAAATCGATTTAATTTTTATTTTAATCTCCGTCGGGGATCGAACCCACTAGCTTTGACTTTTCAAGCAATCACTTTGACCATTGAGACTCACCGGCAGAATAATTTGAGATAAATAATTAAATTATATTTTTATAATATATCATTTGATTGCCAGCCCTGTTACTCTTTTCAAGGGCTTAACTAACATGATTAAGTTAATTTTAACATAGCAGGTTAAGTTGAACATCATTTGTCAAGCCTGCATTAACATTATGTATCATTAACCATCTTCTTTGTCTTCTAAAAATGATTTATTGATGCTAAAAAGCCTAATTCACTTCCTATACATGAATGTAAAACAAGCTCTATATAATACATTACCATATACTTAGTTTGTAATCATTATCAAAATAAAAAATATATGTACATTTTTCATGATATATCAATCAGTAGACACCGCCGGGAACTACACATAATAGTCTGACGTACTCGGCGGAACTCCAGATATAGAGATGATATGGGACGTGACTATCATAATGGTGGCCCAGATGGCATACCAGCGGTGGTATTAAAAACTTGCGCTCCTGAACTTAGTCCTGCGCTCACCAAACTTTTCAGATTGTCCTTTAGATGTGGTATTGTTCCCCTGGGATGGAAAAAAGCCCTTGTTCACCCAGTTCCAAAAAAAGGAGACCGAAGTGACCCCACAAACTATCGCCCAATAGCCATCACATCACTACTTTCCAAAGTGATAAAACGTTTAATTAACAGCCAACTTCTAAACTACTTAGAGAAGAATGATCTTCTGTGCGATCGGCAATATGGCTTCCGCCGTAGTCGATCGTGCGGCGATCTCTTGGCATATGTCACACATGTTTGGGGAAATCCGTCGAATGCTATGGAGAAACGCAAGCTGTTGCCCTGGATATCTCCAAGGCGTTCGATAGAGTCTGGCATCGCAGTCTGGTGAATAAATTACCGTCTTATGGACTAACTCCCTCCCTGTGCTCCTGGATTGAAAACTTCTTGAGTGATCGAAGCATCATCACTGTCGTAGATGGCTTTTCTTCTTCCTGCCATAAAATCAACTCAGGAGTTCCACAGGGCTCTGTGCTGTCGCCCACTCTTTTCCTTCTGCATGTGAATGATTTGCTTCAATGCGCAAACATTCACTGTTATGCCGACGACAGCACTGTCCATGAGAGTATAATTTTCCAAAAACCTCCGAAACATTCGGAACTATCTGCTGCTAGGGAATCTCTGGTGAAGAAGATGAATATGTCTCTTGAAAGGGTTTCACGAAGGGGCGACCTCAACCTCGTCAGTTTCAACATTTCAAAAACCCAATCATGTACTTTCTCCACCAAGAAGACTGCTATGGATCCTGTATCTTTCAACGGTTGTTCTCTTCCGAAAGCAAGCTCCATCAACATGCTTGGATTATCAATATCGAATAATGTCAAATATTACGAATCAATTAAGTGTAAAGTCGGTCTCGATTCCAAAAAACTAGGTGTATTATATAGATCACGTCGGTATTTCAACGATAAACAACTTCTTCTTCTATATAAAGGACGAATCCGACCTATCCTTGAATACGGCAGTCACCTTTGGATAGGAGCCCCAAAATACCTTCTAAACTTAATTGACTCAGTTCAAAGAAGAGCAATTCGTTTGATAAACAATGACACCCTTACGTCTAATCTACAATCAATGGAACACAGACGTAAGGTTGGTTCTCTTAGTCTTTTCTACCGTTATTACCACGGTCGCTGCTCTTCGGAACTTAAAGAACTAATTCCTCCTGCACCCACTCACAGCCGACAAACTCGTCTTACACTTGCCGAACATCCATACACGGTTAATATATGTTGACCAAGAACTGGCAGCTTCCAAAGTTCCTTCCTTAATGCCACCGGTAAGCTATGGAATGCTCTTCCAGCGTCTGTGTTTCCTCCTTCCTACAATCTGGATCTCTTCAAGAAACAGATAAATATACACTTGCAATCTCCCTAACCCACACACAAACACGAACACAACACACGTTTCCCGCATGCAGCGTCCAGCCTCCCTGGCTGAGCGTCATAGAGTGCACTGGTCTTGACCGGTTGTGCTCTCCTGCATGCGTTTACATAAAAAAAAAAAAAATAGTTGACACAAATATGTAGTGACAATTTGTGACGATAACTTGCACGAGATACGGAGCGAATTTAAAAAAAAAAATATGCATATTCTTTATTACTAACATATGCCAATTTTACTGAAAGAATTATAGTGAAAAATATAAATAAATATATTTTTTCTATCAATTAACACAATATTGACTAAAAATACTATCAGCTTGAAGAAGCTTGAAGAGTACGTATAAGCATTTATTTACTAAGCAACATTTTTATGGTGACCTAATGCTAAGCCTGACTTTTCCGAGACTTGTTTGGTTATAAAGCCTGACTTACAACCAGCGCGCTTGCACACAAAGCGGTGACCCATACAAGTACGGTCCGCGTCCAATGTTGTTTAACTCTGGTGATTGAACAAGAACCAATGTTTTATTATGTTGTGGTCATTGATCGAAAGAGCATGAAACATTTGGCTATCAAAAACACAAATTTAAAACTGTGTCCTAAGGACACAATGTATCTCAGGTGATTTACCATCATCTTCTAAGTCCACTGCAGCACATAGGCCACCTGCAGAAATCTCCAAATTTCTTCAACCTTTACTTTCTTCATCCAGAGTTTACCTGCTAAATTTTTAATAGAATCAATCCACTTGTCCATGTCATCCTTTCATACAACAGTCGGTGCGATTTTCTCTGATCTCTGAGACGTGTTGCCTGGGAGTCTTTGCCATTTTTTGGGAGGACTTTCCTGAACTGCTTAGTTCTGACAGTCCCTTGCTGTAAAACTATAGTACATCAAGGATGTTGTAGGAATTACGCGCGTGGGTAAGGAGTCAGGCATTGAATAGATTTCTATGTTTTTTAACTGTTTGTCACTTTGCATGATCAAATTCTTGTGTGTAACTTGCAGGGTACCACGCGCAGCCATGGTTTTTCAATTTTTTTACTAATTTTTTTATGTTTAAAAGAATGAGTCAAAAAAAAGTAAAAAAGTGAATCCATCGGTCTCTATAAGGATCGTCTTTAAGCAATACTTAAGGCTGATTTGACACTTTATTATTCTAAATGGCTAACGATTACTATCAACCAATTATTTAATATAAAAATAAACTGATTTTATTTGATGAATTTCTTAGTACTTTTATTAAACGAATTTGGCCAGTCAACTTATTCTTAAACAGCTTGAGAAAACATTGTCACTATCTTACAAAAAAAAAACTGTATATTTCTCTATGACTCCGAATAAATAAACAGCTAATTTTCTATGGCGACAATGCTTTTCACTGTTGCAGCAGATATTCACAACATTTTCTAAAATTTTATTGCTTAAAAAAAACAACAATCTTTGTTTAAGAAATCAGAAATTGAAAAAAAAAATTACTACACATTTGTTAAATTTCCTACATTGGGTACCTTTTTTGGTACCCAAGGCCTTCACTATTAAAGATCACAGCTCTTTATTAGAAACTCTACTTTTTTTTAAACTAAGTGAATGATTCGGTCTTCAAAGTAATGTTACATTATTTATTTCACAAAAATAGTGTATAAAAATATAAAGGGTCCGCCAAATAACTTTTTTTTTTAAAACAGGGCGCAAAACATCGAGTGTAGCTTCGGCTGTGTGGCATGTAGCGCCGTCCTGTTGAAACCAAATGTTGCCAATATCCTCCTCTTCAATTTTTGTGAACAAAAATTCGTTAGACATGGCCGCGCCGCATGGAAGCGCCATTGATGGCGCTTCACGCACACTTTCTGCCACGCAGCAATATTCTCGCGTGTACGCACTGTTTTTGGCTTTTCACGCTTTGGTTTATCGATGAGGATTCCAGTTTCTTTCACTTTTTTCACAAGATAATAAACATACGGAGCTGACGGTGATTCTCTTCTTCCAAAATCCGTACGCAATTTTCGCACACATTCTGCAACATTACCATGATTTTCAAAGTAATGTCGCAATATTTCCCAGCGTTGTTCAAGCGTATACCAACCATATTCGTTTAGCGGACAGATAAAACTAATTATTTGTCAAATCAAATATGAGCTAAGTGTTACCATTCACGAAATAAGCACTAGTTGAAAAAAAAACGTTAGATGGCGGACCCTATATAATAATATGAAATATTTTCCTCCAAACATTTAATACGATTTTTTTGTTGATATTTTGTAATTTAATAAATTAATACTACATTTTCTTAAGATAAATATAGATATCAGTATTCAGTTTTCATAAAAAACCGGAAAATAATATTGACAGGATAACCATTTATGTCAGATGGATAGAAAAGATGGAAAATTTAAGTCAACGTAAATATTAGAATATGTATTTATGTAAACCTATATTTTGTATTGACTGTCTATAAGTTACGAAAATGCTGTTTATTTCAGCTTACATAAGAAAATATAACTTTGTGATATGAGGAATATCAGGTTTAAGAGTAACATACAAGAAGAAAGATGCAAGCATCTTATTAATATGATTTACCTGAGTAACCTGCTTGGAAACATGTTCAATACTGTGTGGCATTTCTTCAGCAATAGTCGTAAGTGGTTTATTCATTTCGTAAGAATAGGTATTAATAATGTTTGATTAGTACCTGTAATCTACATAATATTAATTATTTCGATTTTTTCGATCGATATTTCTTGGTGGAATTCCATTATATCAGATATAAAATAAAAGATTCTTTAGAATTTATTCCACATATATATTTTTTACTACATGTTTCAGCCAGGTCGGATGGCTACTTGAAAATGGCTATCCGACCTGGCTGAAACATGTAGTCAAAAAAAATATATGTGGAATAAATTCTAAAGAATATTTTATTTTATATCTGACATAATATTACCTACAGTCTATTATTGATATTAACTTATAATTGCTATATAAACAGCTTATACGCTTTCTTAACAAGAAAATATTATTTGATTGAGCTGCCTTTTAGAATAAAATAATATTACTTACGATAGTCTGAAGCTAAAATATACAATGACATGACATCTCTGCACCCGAAGGTTTACCTGTAAACATACTCGTACGTACGAATATATCGTTCCCAACGACTTCCAGGACAAAATCACCAAGACTTAACCAAAGCATGTATTTCGGTGATTTTCTAATCGTTTTTTTGAGAACATTGGCTGATAAGTCTGCCAGTCCTGAAGCATGGACTATATGTTCCAAAGAAGCGGCTAGCAACAGACACTGTTCCGGAACCGAGGTCGCGGACCCGAAATGACAGCATCAGCTAAATGATGCCGGAATACCAAGGTTCCGGCACTGAGGATAAGACCGAAGACCGAAATTAACCGGTACTAATTTATTTGATACGTGACACTTTTTTATACCCTATTTTACAACATGAGTAAGCATTTATAAAAGTAATATTAATACATTGAATGTCATACACCGCACATTCCTCGATACCGTTTTTGGACCATGATCCCTTCAATCCACATAGAGTGACTGATTATTGGGATGGTAAATGCTCCGTATGGATGTGTAAGCATTCTTTATTAATATTAATATTAATATTAATAATACATACAATTTCGTAAACCGCAAATTCCTCGATACTTGTTGTTTTGGACCTTGATCCCCTCAATTTACATAGAGTAGCAAAATGCCCTGTGTCGTATTGGACTCTATGATAAAGAGTTTGATTGTAATAATTACTTTAAAGACTTTTGGATGTTTAATACAACACAGTTAGGTTCAAAATTTCTTTTATGAACGGAAACCCTTCCAAGTTTTGGTCCGCGCTCAATGTCACTCAAATTCGACGCTGGCAATAATAGATATTCAACACTTGATTATATTTATTTAATAATTTTAATGCTCCCGTTTATCAATGTTGGTCACCACTATTCAGCAAAACTATCTACTCTCGGTTTCCTTCATTGTTATTTGCTCAGACAGACGAGGAGTGTGTTGACAAAACCACTTAAGACCGCGACGACACATTCGCTAGAAAAAATGCCGAAAACTTTCACCGGGTTATGTGTGGCTCGCGACAAATTAAATTGATATGCACTCAGTTCAGATTCCGTTGCATCATCTTCTTGATCATCATCATCATCGGAAGATGTTTCCTACAGTCGACAACGGAACTGGTGATACCTGAGGCCACCCTGCGGCTGAACATGTGGAGAATCGCAACTGAGGGGAATAATAAAGCTGTTTATATAACAATTTATTATTTTTCTTTTCATTTCTGGAGTATATGGTCAGCACAAATTACCGTCTCTAAGTTCTTTCAGTTACAATTTTCTATGCTTTACCCCCAAGCAGCTCAGATTCACTTGGAAATATATATGATTTCTGATAACGTACAGGGCAGTAACCCATTAACTTGAAAAACGACAACTATAGTATATGAGGCATATATTGTAATACGAGGGTTGTCCGTAAAATAAGATTCCGATTACGCTACAGTCCTGAAGAGTGCTGTTATTGTGGATCCCACGATTCTGTATAGTACCTTGGTTCTCCGACTCTAAAACTCTTCCTTAGCGAGCTGCCTGCGGAGCTCAGTCTTTGCTTGTCTTTTATTTTTGATGAATCCCGTCTGACCTCTCTTCGCTCGCCAGGTATGAATAATGTTAGATTTTCCTGTCTGCAAAAAACATCGCGCTGGTTGAAATCCATTCCCAGCTATACGAAATCTATGGAAATAAATAAAATTAAAGCTGAAATAAATAAATAGCTCAACCGAAAATTATATTTAAATTTATAGTTTAATATATAAACACATAGAGGAGAGAAATCGTAGTAGTCATAAAGGTTTTGCTTCTCCTTGAACTCTACGACGCTTATGTAGTTTCTTGTACATTGCCTATGGAAAGGATGCGTGTCAGTTGTGTATGTTTATCGACATAGGAATTTTAAAGTGTTAATTATTAGAAAGAAAACTGAATTTTCATTTGTCAAAAATGCCCGCGAATTCAAATAAGGTGGTTGTCAAAAGTGAACCCGAGAACACCACAATACTAAGGGTGTATTCGGGTAAAATAATTGTTGTTTACTAGCTTTTTAATACGAAGAGTGCTAATATATACTTTAAAATAAAACAGCTTAATTTCGATTTGATTATATTTTAGTTAAAAAGGTTAATTAAGAAATCTTTGTGATCTTGAGCTTGAACTACTTAGGATAAATCGAAAGACCTTGCATCTGACATAGGCTTTGTAGGGACTTTATTCTCCATATCGAAAGTGGAAATGGTAAAGTAAAATTAGCTTGCGATCAAATTTACTGTGCAAAATCGTATCAAATTCTTAACAATCAAATTTAAAGATACAAAATAAAACGTGACTTGATATTCATTCTGTCATAGTTCGTTTTTATTTTGGAAAACTTACGTAAGTACTGAAAATAACCTGAAAGAGCTACATCTTGAGATTGTCACCAAAGTTCTTGACGTGATGCGGAAGCAATGCCATAAAGTTTTATAATTTCAAATCGAATATTGCGTTTTTCGCATGCGGATATAATATTATATGCATTAATTAGGATTTTATTTTAAGTAGATGGGTGTTATATAAATGGTGAAGGTCACTTTTGACAACCTTAATCTTACATATACTTAAGGCATATGAAAAGTAAGGCATATGATAAAGTAAGGTCTCCAAGGCCGGCCCATGAGAAGTTTAGAACACTATCACGTTTATTGATTCTTCTCCCACATCATCACACAAACTGCACTTTGCGCAGAGTGGCGCAGCAGCCATTCACGATGGACGTCCCAATTGTTGCACCCAAATGAAAACTGCAGTACATCATAAAATAATTCATGCAAAAAAGGTTGCTCCGATTGAAAAGTATTGCCAATTGGAAGAAGCGTATGATCCAAAATATATCATAATATTGAACTATGAGTCACAATGTACATCATATCTAATTAAACAAGATACATACTCGTTTCGTTTCGCGTTTGCTTTGAAGCAAATGGTCGTGGGTTCGAACCCCCACGGACATTTAAAAAATGATTTTTAATTAATTTCTGATCTCTAAAATACCCCCGGTTTGTGTGAATTTGATTCCTCACCTGTAAAATAATAGTCAAAGCCTATAAATTGAAATTGGTGGTAGACGAAAGTCGTCCCGTGAAGGCCACCCATTCATAGTAAATTCCTGTAATAATAAGGATGATGCGTATAGTATTGGCGGATCAACACTCCACAAACAGCGATTAGCCATATGCACTATAGTAAGCATCATAGAATTTCATAGATGAGACCTCAGAATTACTATCACAATCTGACGGTATTCTCCTGTATGTTTACATAAAAAAAATCTTTACTTGATCTTAGTTGGATTTAATTGAATTTTAAGAAACAGTTTACTTGCTGTTAGTTAATTCAAAAAATGACGCTTACTAATAAATGTATTGCTCATCTCTTGTGATATGTGACACTTTGGTTTTAATGAACGCGTCACGCGTGGCATTGTCAACTACGCAACTCTCAAGGAAAATATATATTCCAAGTGTCAAGTCTTTGATGAGTTTTTTCCCATATTATTACGGAAGCTGTGAATATTTCGTGATCGTACGAGTATCATCTTCATTCTGATACAAACTAGTACCGTGTGATAATAAAATAAACTCTTCATTAATTAAACCGTATCATGAAACAATAAGCTTTTTTATTTCCTCTTTTAATACGTATTATTTTCATATCCGGGGCTTGATCGGGCATAAAGTCGTCACAAATCGCAGTCATACATTATGACATTTGCCGGCGGCATATAGCTCAATGGTCAAAGCTCAATGATTTGCAAGCCAAAGGTCGAGGGTTCGATCCCCGACTGAGATTAAAAAAAAAATGATTTTTAATCGATTTCTGAGCTCGAAAATACCCCCGGTTGGTTTGAATATGATTCCTCAACCTTAAAATGCCAGTCATAGCATATTAATTAAAATTGGTGGCCGGCGAAAGTCGTCCCGTGAAGACCACCCATTCATAGTAAATTCCTGTAAATAATAAAGATGAAGCGTGAAAGCTGTATTCTATGACGTTTATGGATGAACACTCCACTTGCAGCGCTTAGCCATATGCAGCATGGTAAGCGTCATAGATTTCCAAAGATGAGACTTCAGAATTACTATCACTATCTGTCGATATTGTCTTGTATGTGTTTACATTAAAAAAATTGTCAACTGGCAACATATTTACCTCCTCCTAAATTGACCCTATACTAGTACAAATTTAAATAGTTATCTACTAGACTCCAATGACATAAAGAAAGGCTGTTATATCTAAGGCATATAAAGGTATTTGTTGCCTTTTCAAAGTCATTGGATGATTAGCCTGACGCTTCTGAAGTCTGGATTATTAGAGATTACACGAATTTACTATGAATCGGTGATCTTCACGGGACGACTTTCGCCGGCCACCAATTTTAATTAATAGGCTATGACTGGCAGTTTACGGGTGAGGGATCAAATTCACACCAACCGGTAGTATTTTAGAGATCAGAAATCGATTAAATAATATATTTTTTAATGTCCGTCGGGGATCGAACCTACGACCTTTGGCTTGCAAAGCAAACGCTTTGACCATTGAGCTATATCCGCCGGCAAGTAATTCCCTAAATAGAGAATACGGTCACCAAATAACCTATTTTCTAACTTGTCTACACATTAGCGTTGCTTAAAAGTGGCCTGTAATTACGTCGAATACAATATGTAGTCTCATAGAAGACGCTCTTGAAAAAATGTTTCTGAATTACAAAAAATACGAGTATTCTTGGTCCATGGTGTTTGAATCTGTTGAAGAAGGAAAAATAATGTATGCAATTCTACACCTTTTCATTACGGCTCGGTTTGAATACAAATTATACTGTCAATTATAAAACTAGTATTTGAAGCATAAATGTACTTATCTGATCTATTTTCATATATCACATTGGTTCTTGTATCTTTTGATGCATAAAAAACTATTCTAAGATAGTAGAAAAACAATATATCACGTCAACCAATGTCAACGGTCGGAGAATCTTATGACGGCATATGCCGACAACCGATGCGAAAGGGTTAAGGAGATCAATATATTAACTAAAAAATATATTTTAACATTTCGAGAGCAACTTTACAACATTAGTATAATTATCGAAGAAAATCATTAACCGCAAAGGCCCACCCAAAAGATATATATTAATATTTTACACCTATGTAATGTAATATGATTAAAATATTTTATTTATTATTTAATTCATGTAAAAAATGGATGTTGCTAATCCTAGGCCCCGACGAGATTCGAACTCGTGATCTCCTGTTTACTAGACAGGCGCTTTAACCAACTAAGCCACGGCGCCGATGAAAACATTCGCCGTACGTTGCGTTTTCGTCATTTAGCATTGACACCTGATAAGATAAAACTGGACACAATGTATGTAATTAATTACCTGATAAATTGTTATAATTGTTACAATTATACATACATTTTATAAAATATATTCGTATTTTTATCACAAAAATATATTTAAATACAAATATATACTTATTAATATGATTAACCGCTCTCCTCGTTGCATTTCAGTTATCTATTGGGTTCCGCCGAATTTCGTTCCCAGACAATTCCTTCAACGACTCATCGGTAACGACGTGGGGCGTGCTAGACGTCTGGTGCGCTGGATATTTGGTACACGGCACAATTGGTGTACTGGATGCTAACCTAACCTAACCTTACATAACCTAAGTTATATCGTTAACGATACCTTTCTAGACTCCACGATCACTTGACGAATCTTTTAGGTTAGGTTTGTAGTAGCGAGACATCCAGCGCAGTTGTCCCATGCATAAAATGTCCTGTACAGCAGAAGTCCAGTCCCCACGTCATTACCGATAAGTCGTTGAACGAATTGTCTGGGAACGATAGGTAGTGACACCTATATTTTGACATGTTTCACTGAATACAGTGATCTCTTATACATCGAAGTATACAGGTAAATTGTTGTTTAAAGGTAAATTGGTCATATACTACGTGAGATGTCGTCGATTCGATCCCAAAGAAATCAACAATAACTTTAATTTTAAAAAGATGAATATTTAATGAAAATATATAATGTCATTTAATCAATCATTTAAGGATTGCAAATTGACGGTAAATTAACGCAACAATCTTTTAGGGTAACATAGTAACAAATGATTGCAATTTTCTCAATATTTACACATCCGGTGACCCTTCAACGTTTGGTCTACCGTCCGTTCACTGGTTCTATGTGTGGTCTATCTAACGATACATAAAAAACAGCACCCGCTGAAAAAACATTGGCCCTATCTTATCTTCGGGATTAGTTACAACAATACCAATTAACAATAGTATGTTTCCGATAAGGGAATCAATTAAGGCTTGCTTTCGAAAGGGACTAATTCGGAATTCGGCAAAACGCTTTTTTAATTGTAAAGAGTTTTTTCCCAAAGCGATGGACAAATATATATATTCGATCGAGAATAAAAAACACTACCATTCATCCAAAGTTATTCAAAGCGGAACAGTCTCAGATTAGCAACGCTATTATTATGAATCATTATCAGGTTAGGTTAGGTTAGGATGTGTGTCGACCAAGAACTGGTAGTTTCCAAAGTTCCTTCCTTGCCACCGGTAAGTTTTGGAATGTTCTTCCAGCGTCTGTGTTTCCTCCTTTTTACAATCTGCATGTTTTCAAGAAACAGATAAATATACACTTGCAATCTCCCCAGCTTACAGACAAACACGAATACAACACATTTTTCCTGCATGCAGCATCCAGCCTCCCTGACTGAGCGTCAGAGTGCACTGATCTTGACAGGCTGTACTCGTGGAAAAAAAGTTAGGTTGAGTATTGGGAATTCAAAAATTAGATCAAATTTCGTCAAAAAATTTCATGTTGAACTAGCACCAAACATCCTTTTCTTTACTTTTTCCTTTACGGTGCTAAAATAAAAACGCGCCTTTCTGTGTTGGGTAGTCAGTACTCAATAAAAATAATCAGCCATTTTAAATCGGGAAGATAAAAACATTCATAGCTAATCCTCTTAATTAATTATAATTGAAATGAAAAAATTATAATAAGTGACATTTATTGGCTGAAAACATTTAAAAAAAACCATCTGGGAACGCTCACAGAACGGGGATAGGTCCACTCTGGTTTCAAGCTCGAGAGCTACTGCCGCTAGTCCTAGTAGTTGTCGGAGTGGCCCATCCAATTCTCTTCCACTTCCTTCACAGTGAAGTATGAAAGAGTAAGATGCGATATAGTGTCGCGCTTCCTGCACATCGTCGAGACCCAAGGTCGAGGCACGCACAGCGCGAATTTATTTCCGAATTTCACAAAATACCTCCAATGTAGCTGATAAATTCTGATAATTATAAATATTATTTTGTAAATCAATGCGTAAATATATTATGGAGGTATACCTACAATCTTAATCTTGTATTTATTATATTTATAAAGATATTGATGGTTATTAGAAGCAATGTGTATAAGATACACATCAAAGGTTAAGCAGCTTCCAGCCGTCGTGGTTAAGCGTCATAGAAGCCGCTTAAGTTTTTTGAGGTTGCGATCAATGTTTGATGCTCTTCTACATTCGTTTACGTAATCAAATAACTACGTGAGAAAATACAATAAAATAAGGCATCGCAATGATGATACGTGACAGAAGCTATTAACGATACTAGAACGAACAATCGTAACAGGAGAAGCTGTGAAAGATATGCGAAACATCATTCAGGAAACATACGTGATAATAGTATTGGAACCTTTTCCGAGAGAACACAAGGAAATTGTTGTAATTTTTGTATGTAAACGTACGCAGAAAAAAATAACCCTTTACAACATATGTATTTTTTTATGTTAAATCGTTTATATAAGCAATGCGTCGATTTTAAGAAAAATACGTGGAAATTGTCATCAATTCTTTGTGCAATAAATAAATTATATGAAGCGAAGTGTGTTATTTTTCAATTTTAATGAATAGACGACGACATACATAATATATCTTAACATCCTCCTTTCTTTCAAAAAGGTGTTATTCCGTCACGCGAAGGCATGATGAGGAGCAGGTCAGCAAAACAAAAACTTTTTCAGAAGCACATTGACATATATTTACGTTAAAACTTTACAAGCTTCCGACCAGGCGGAATGACATGCCGCCGGCCGTAATGCGACCTTCTCGGCCGTCAGCGTAAAACTGACCCGTGCGGTCCGTGGTTGGTCACCAGTGCCGTAAGCGGCGGTCTATATAACTAGTCCCAATATGACGGACAGAAAAGAGACGAAAGATTGGATATCGAGGTTTTCGGTACCAGTCAGCAAGGGCTACATCATGCTGATGTCAATCTAAATGTTAGGTAAGCTTAAGTTTCTTGTTCATTCATGTCCTCTAACTAGCTAAAGCATTAAGGTCACCACAAACCTTAACCAAACAGTTTTATTAGCTGCGTATCCATGCCTCTATCGCCCGAATCTCTGCTAAAAAGAAATGGATTCTGCTATTGGAAGCATATTTTTGCGTTTGATAAACAAAAATTATATTTTGATCGGATAAGTCCGATGCTCTGTAAGCCTGAACTATTTGGTTCTTAAAGGCAACTCAACTAAAGACACATGGTGTTCTCAGACTGTAATGCATTCAAGCATTATCTGCGCTCACCGCTGCTTTACTTTGATGATCGATCGAGAGCCAGTTTTACAATTCATTTTTGTACATCATTTCCGCTCCTTTAACTGGAGCATATGTACATCAAATGTCAACGCCACAAAGCTCTGTCAGCTGCCTTGATCTTCCCCTCATCCCATGTCAGCTCTGCCTCCCGCTACTGCGCCGAGTATATTTCTTACTATGTATAGTTTCCGATGGCCTTCCAGGATGGCTTGAGCCCGGGGGCTTGAAGAAAAGGTGTCATTGGTTGATGCTCTCCTCCGGCATTCATAGTACATGCCAGAGTCAGTTCCATCTTCGTCTCTTGACCGACTGTAATATGGAAAGCTGCCTTGTCCGCTCTCTCGCTTTGTCATTGCTCACAAATTCAAACCATCGTATCTCCAGTATTCTACGAAGATATCTGCTTTTAAAATCCATTC
The DNA here is from genome assembly GCA_022606575.1 of Glossosoma conforme. Lineage (NCBI taxonomy): Eukaryota > Metazoa > Arthropoda > Insecta > Trichoptera > Glossosomatidae > Glossosoma > Glossosoma conforme. The sequence goes on from JAGTXR010000039.1 coordinate 2,061,422, forward strand.
AACGGCTGCATTGGCTTTTGATTAGATGACAAGATTCATGTCCGTAAAGAAGTTTTATTAACATGTTTGATTATTTTGACATATTTTTTTTTAACTATTACGTACATCATGTTGATATTAAATTTTGCAAACAGTCTGTTCATAATTTCATCATGTTTACATTTTTTTCAAATGCAAAAATTTTATTATATTGAGACGTCCAACAATGCACTCGATTGTCAAGTGTTTCATAAAAAAACGCGAAATCTAAAAAACGCCAAATATCAGGAAATAATCAAACAATGTGCAACGACAGATTTCGAAATTTATGCATTTAAAAGCTTAGCGAATATGGGCATTTAGTGGTTTAAGTCTTATGACACATGTTTATGACGCTTTCCATTTTCTATTGCTAAGTGAGCATAATTCTATTACCACAAAGGTTATTCATTCAAACAATCGATATTATATAATATTCCACATACTAAATTTCGTTTCCTGGTTGGGTGTGGCTCATGTTTTAACATTATTGCGCCAATGATCTCGTACTTCTTTCAAAGATCAAAGTGCTCCGAGCTCGAAATTATTAAGAAATAAAACGTCAATATAAAGGACATATATTTAACAGACCTCGGATATAACCGACAATAAAATCTGACCAAATCAAAAATAAATAAAAATATATAGATACTTAAATTAAAGTTGTGTTGATGTATGTAAGCAATTGTTGCCGACCATAATAATCACAGCTTACGTTTAGTACAAATCTTAACATGTCTTAAAAGTAAGGCGCTTAACCAATGCATCATCCCAGTATTAACCAATGGCGCAGAGACGTGGAATCAGCAAGTCTTTCCCATAAAATAACTGTCACACAACGAGCCATGGAGAGATCCACAAGAGGAGTGTGTCTAAAAGATAAAATACGAAACGAGGATATTCAAAGAATAACTCAAGTAGTGGATGCTACCCAACGAATACACACACTCAATTGGCAATGGGCATGACATTACTGTCGAAGAGATAAAAGTCAATGGAGAAGAAAAGTGTTAAAAGTGGCGTCCAAGAGCTGGCAAACGGAGCGTTAGACAACCCCTGTAAGATGTACTATTTTATATAATAGTGTCGGAAACAACATGGTCAGATCCTGTCAGCTCAGAAGTGGGCGACGTCGATGGCGTTACTCCCGGCCATCATCAGGTCTTCCTGGGTGCAGCTACTCGGACGCAGCGCACACTCCAGAAGGTGTGACAGGGTCTGCTCCACGCCGCAGTCACATTCAGTCGGTCCGCTGTAAAACTGCAAGGCGTTTTGTGTCCTCGTCTTGCATACTCCGATCCGAAGTCTGTTAAGGGTCTTCCATATCCTCCATATAAGATGTACTGACGATGTAAGAACGACGATCAGAAGAATAGCGGGAGTAACATGGATGTGGCAGGTGGAGGATCTAAAAGGATAGGTACTTATGGGGAGGCCTACGTTCAACAGTGAACGGAGACAGGCTGAAGACGTCTAGTAATAAAATTTGAGGCATAATGCCACCAAGCACGTAGACTGCACCTAGCTGAAGCGATTGTACATATATATTAGTATTAAATATATTTGACCTGTCAAACTAGTCATGAGTGTAATATACATATAACATTAAGGTTATCAACTGTCAATACTTGGTGAAACTGCATAATTATAATTTGAAATTAATTCGAATCAAAAAATTAATAAATTAAAAATATTTAATATAAATATATTTATATTATTTATCAGATGAAAAGACCGATTGTCAGTGATAAAATAAGTGTTTTCTTCCATTCATGTCTATATATAAACCACAATTCACACATTACTGAGAATACAAGCAATTAAATATTAACTTAACAACACTGCAAGTACAATAAAGTATGAAATTTCACGATTAAGCAACTTGATAATAACTGTATTGGAGATGTCTTCGAAAGGCGGTGAAACGCATTCATTAAATATGTGTGAAATAAAACAAACATTAAATGTTATTTAGATTTTATCAATCACTTTTAGATGCATTCCAATATAAAACGAATAAATATTTAATTCATTGTTTTAACATGGATCACACTGAGTATTATTTAATCACTTGCTAGAAGAGTACAGTTTTGCCCTCAATGAAAAAAGCCTCATTATTGTCAAAGTATATAACGTACGGAAGTACAATCACCTGGGATGGCAGAACAAAAAGAGAAGTCAACAGTCGAATACCATCAAGGCTTTCAATAAAAAGCCAAAATTCTTGAGTCAAAGAATATTTCTTTAGGGCTCCGCAAGCAACTTGCCAAAACTTGTTTGGAGCATCTTAATGTAACTTAAGACATGGTGCTTATCTGAAAGTGATAAAAAAGACTAGAGGAAATTTGGTCGAAGAATTCTCAGAATTTCCTGGAAGACGTCACGAACAATGAGGTTCTCAGAATAATCAAGGAAGATAGGCAACCATTAACCATCTCAGAGAGCATCATGCGCCACGATGGACTTCTTCACGATATTGTGGAGGGGATGGTTGAGGGTAGAAACTGTAGAGGGTGCCCTAGACGGGAGTATTTGCAGCAAGTATGCGAGGACATGTTTCTTATGCTGAGCTGAAAAGGGTTGCGGAGGACCGAAAGGAATGGAGATCGAGATGCAAGATTCTGTTGCTGCAAACCAATCCACCGGATTGATACTACGAAGAAGATAACGTTAGCGTTGAAACTAATGAAGCCGTCGAAGTGATGTTTTTATTTTTTGTCATATTATTTGGGTCTTCCCAAGTCAGCTAGGCACAGAGCAGTTCTACTTTCTTCTATTTTGCTTTCTATACTTGGTGAAGCATATGGACGCCACAAAATGCTACTGCACAGTCCTGCCAGCTGCCTTTTATGCTTATAAATTTGTATTATCCTTATCCATCTCTGAACTAAGAGTTTCTTATTTTTTAAGGAACTTCGAGTGCAGATAACATTATACTCGTACGTAGATTTTTATCTAGAAAAGCTAAGGCATCTATTTCTATGTTTAGTAACTAATTCAAGGTTTCTGCAGTAAGTTAAATAAATTGGGAGTAAATAAAATGAATCAGCAGTAAACTAAATAAATCGGCAGTATCCACTGTGTCAGTATGAATGTGGTCAGTTATAAAATTAAAACGACAGCAATATATTAAATATTGGTGAAAATTAATGTAAAATGATTATATATAAACAAATAAAATGGAAATCTAACCTAACCTATTATTAGTTACCATTCATTAATTATTTCCTGCCAATGTATTATTTTTCTAGTGTCGATTGAATTTTTTTTAATGTCAAGTGAATATTTTTTAGTTACTTTTTTACGTATTTATAACTAAACTCTCGGGCATTGCCCCACCAAACATACGGCGAGAAGTTACTACCAAGAAGGAGCTCACCAAAGCAACCCACGACGCACTCCACCCTATGTTTGGGTACGAAAAGACAACCACTCGGCTCAAATCAAAAAGAAGTTTCCTACAGTCGACAACGGAACTGGTGATACCTGAGGCCACCCTGCGGGTGAACATGTGGAGAAGCGCAACTAAGGGGAATACTTGGATTGCTCCGAAAGAGGATCTAGCCCCTGGATATGACCAAGGGTGGAATATATGGAGGTCCCTTAACAGACTTCGGACCGGAGTATGCAAGACGAGGACACAAATGAGGGCCTGGCGGTTTTACAGCGGACCGACTGAATGTGACTGCGGCGTGGAGCAGACCCTGTCACACCTTCTGGAGTGTGCGCTGTGCCCGAATAGCTGCACCCAGGAGGACCTGATGATAGCCAGAAGTAACGCCATCGACGTCGCCCACTTCTGGGCAGACAGAATCTGACCCTGTTGTTTCCGACTCGGTTATATATAGCGTTTGCTAAATAATTACTGCCCATTTAATGAATTAAATCCAGCCAAAAATATAGTTGCCAAAGATGAATTACCGCTTGTTTAAAGAGATGCTTTAATTTCGTAGGAAAATCTTTGGCCGAATATTTTAGTGTTTTAAGTAAAATCGGGTGATTTACTGTATTTAATGGCCTTTCTAATTATGCATATTATTTTGTTTGAGATCCAATGAATTGCCTTATACATTAATGATTTCCAAAACACATATACCTATCATACAATTCATATCTACATTTTCACTCACTCTTTGCTTTATATAGAGCCAACACTCACTTTACTAACTGACTTGAAAATGGCCATTGACTAGACCTGGGTGAAACATATCGTCAAAAAAAAATATTGTGGGATAAATTCTCATAATTATTTTATTTATATCTGATATTTGCTGCAATTTCCGATAACGTAGATATACTCGTATTAGTTTCATGTAAGGAACAATGTATGCAGGTTTACTCTGCTCTTCAATATGGTGGCATTTGTGAAATGCATCACGGAATGTGAGAACATGGGATGGACGTAAAATCATAATAACACGTTGCAATAGAGTCATTAAACATAATTTATACTATTAAATGTGCATTTCGCATGCATTCTGTTAGCAGTGGATCAATTATTTATTAATTGAGAAAGACCCGTTCTGTTGATTTTACTATTCACTTTTTAAGAAGTGAGAAAGGTTTATAAATTTATCACATTTTTATGTAATACAATCATACTTTATTTTTATATAATTTGTTCTATCCCAAGTTATTATTATTACTATTATTTTTTTTATGTAGGTTTTTTGGGGTGATGCCGAAAAGCCTCGAAAAACGATATTTTGTGTCTTCTATTTGTTCGCTCGCATTACATGCACATCTAATAATGTTAGTTTTAATTTTATATAAAATTGCACAGCGTTTGCATACTTCGTTTTATTTGTTATGAGAGTTGCTCCATTTCATGTTGGTTCAACTATCATTTTCAATTTTTAATTAACCTATTGTTTTCACTTACAGAAACATTACAAATTTCAACTAAAAAATTAATAATAAAATAAAATAAACAATACAAAACATTATTAAAAAAGTATATTTCTAAGCAATGTATTTAAAAAAAGTTACTATTGGAAGGGCTTTATAAGATTTTTTATTCTTGTGTGAAAACATCGCCCAGTTTTACCAATGTAACAATTGGCAGTGTGACCAGTTTTGATACATAAAATATCACATCGTAGTTCATTCAAAAACAGTGTCTGTTTTATTGCATAAAAAAACCTTTGTATATGTGTTAAGTAGTAGTGATTTGGAGCTACAATTTGCATGAAATTTCCCAATCTACCCAATAAATAGATTAGGTTTGCGATCAATGAGTGCGAAACTTTGATCGTTGCGAAATTTCATCACGCGTAGTAGTGCAGATAACGAAGTAACGAAGTGTATGTACGCGGATGATGCAACATAGAATCCATAAATCTTCTTGGCTAATCGGCTGCTGCTAGCCACCAATGCAGCTGGAGTGCACGGTGATTAGTGCGAAGATGAGAAGTTTATCTGATACAACTGCATTGTGGCGAGACTAGATGCGATTTTTTGCGTTAACAAGTTTGTAGGCTTATTTGTAAGTAATCGTTAAATATTGACTATTTCCAGACCTTCTTCTTTTTACTGGCCCTATCTTATTTACTTGGGGTCGGCTCTCCAATAACATTTTTTCAAGAAGCTCGCTCACTGTCGACTCTAAGACGTTCCATGTTCTTCTTGACTGTCTTGAGCCATGTTGCAGGAGGCCGACCCGGTTCCAGCCTTCCCGCCTCCAGCTTCAGGGCTTTGTTCATAATGTGTGTGCTATCCCGCCTACACACATGTCCATACCAGCACAGGCGGCTTACTGTCGCTTTATCCACAATGGGGGCTACCTTGAGGCTCCCTCTGATGTGCTCGTTTTTCACTTTGTCAAGCACAGACACCCCGGCGGCCCACCTCAACATCCTCATTTCTGCTACGTGCAGCTTCTTCTCTTCTTTTTTTTTCATAGCCCAGCATTCCGATCCACAGAGAATAACTGACCTCACGGCTGTTCTGTACACCTTCCCTTTGATTTTTACTGGTATCTTGTTGTCACACAGTCCTCCGGAAAGGGTACGCCATTTCAGCCAACCGGTGTTTATTCAATGCTCTATATCGACTATTTCCAGACCATTTTTTTAAACTTATACTTTTATCAACTTGAAATGCGGTAATCTGCATAAAGAGTTCGCTTACCGCCTTGAGAACGCTGCAACATTTTTTTAATTCTATGCGCAATATCTGGGACTAAAACTGAGATAAAAATATGTAACGATTACGCAGCTCCTACATCGCCTCATTATTCTTAAAGGCTGTGAATCTTAGCGTCTCATCAAGAGCCAATGCACCCAAAGCAGATGCCTGCGTAATACTGCTAGAAACAAATGGGTCAGACCCTGTCTCCCAGAAGTAGAGCGACGTCGATGGCGTTACTCCCGGCCATCGACCATCATCAGGTTTTCCTGGGTGCAGCTACTCGGACACAGCGCACACTCCAGAATGTGTGACAGGGTCTGCTCCACGCCGTAGTCATCGCAGTCGGTTCGCTGTAAAACTGCCAGACTTTCATTTGTGTCATCGTCTTGCATACTCCGATCCGAAGTCTGTTAAAGGACCATATATTCCACCCCTAGTCGTGTCCAGGGGCTATCCAAGTATTCCCCTCAGTTGTGCTTTAAGTAATACTGCTAGTACGATGATTTGACTTTATGGGGAATGACGAGGTGAGTGATCGGATAAGGCAGCCTACCATTCTACATTCGTTTAAAGAAGGTATACCTGGTCGGGACACAAAAGAGAATAAACTAGAGCTACCTTTTCTTCAATCTTCCGTGCTGTGCCGTTTTCGAATACCGTCGAATGTATATGTTATATAGAATCTACTCGGCGGAGGTAAATAAAAAACGTCTGTAAATATCATCGATATCCAGGAAAGCAATGCGATAGACAAGAGACAAAAATGGTGTGAAAAAAGTAAATCGATAGTCGAAAAATTAGTATATTCTTCAAATAATTATGACTATTTCGTAATACACTCGAATTATTGTACAATATTGCTTGAGTAGTTGATGCAAATATTGCAAAAACTCTAAATGCCTCACAGGTGTATTTTTTTATTCGCACGCTTATTATAAACATGTCTCAGCTGGATGCTCGACTTGCATAATAATTGTTTCAGAAATGCCGCCCACACTTGATAAGGCGTGGGATATCCAAGAGAAGCAGATCATTTGCCGAAATGTATCACGATCAGCATCATTCAGGCTCCTTGTATGGAAGTAATAAGGTCTCAAACACTCAGACGGAAAACTTCAAAGAGATATTAGATTATTTGTGGTGCTCGCTTAAAATTGGGGTCAAATCAGATGTTTAAGTCTCGACTATTCATCGTCACAGTCAGTTAAGAATGGTCGATTCGATATTGATTTTCGCAAATCAACCATTGAAAAATCGCTAAACTTTTATTTAACTTTTTTACTATATACGCTTTGGAGCATATCGACACGACAAATTTCTATTTCACAGTTGTTTGCAAGCTCAGATTGTCTATGCCCTGTCCTAGAACACCTGTATACATGTAAATCAACATGGAAACATAGATGATTCCCGGAAGCCTCCAAGGCAAGAGCCCGCAAACTTGCATAGACCGCGATTGTATTAGTACTAAAGAAATATTTGGGTTATAAATATTTATTTATTTACGTTATTTTTACATGGATCACGTAAGATAAGTTCTCCATTAGAGATGCAGTTTCGACTAATTCGTAGCCTTCTCAATCCTTAATGTATATAATAACTATGTTATCTCTTAATCCATAAAATAGGTCCAAATGCGGCGCGCGGTCCGTATTTAAAATACCCTGATATCTCGGCGATAGATTCGCTCTAAAAGCGAGATTACAAATATTTAACAACGATCGTGCTCACCGTTTTATAATTAGCGGCCCGTCGATTCATTTCGGATTCATTTTGCGATTTTTCCACTCCATTAAACCGTCAATTACTTCTTCGAGAGGCTCAAATTATTGTTTATCGGTGGATCACGCCAAGGAGCGCCGTTAAAGGATCCGATTCCGATCCATCTGATCCACACGAAAACACGTAAATCTGACGGTATTTATTAAAGTGCTTTATTGGAATTTATTGACGGCATGACGACATCCATTGAAATCAATTTAACGTACACGTTACGATGATAAATGAAGACAAGGTAAGTAATAGTTGAATGACAAAAAAAAGTATGAAAAATAATAGTAATTGATATTCTAGCTAACTGACATCTTCAATATTCAAAGAATGAAATAAATTGTTTTAATTAAAAGTTTTAAGCCTTTCGTTACGGCTTGATGAAATACAAATTATACTGTCAATACGGCGTGAATTTTTCAAACCATTTTTTTTGCTTAAAACTAGTATTTGAAGCATACACGTACTTATCTGACCTATTTTCATAGATCACATTGGTTTTTCTATCCTTTAGCGATCAGATAACTCATAAAAAAACTATTGTATTTAACGAACGTTCATTGTGTAACTCCATACGTGTGGTGGCATGACACATGTGGCTTGCAGAAAAATCTATGTGATGTTCGAATAAAAAAAAATTGACATTTACTCGTATTATTCCTCAATAATTTATATACTCTCAAATATAAATTACAAAGAAATGTCTAATTGTTTTAATTTTTTTTGTTAATTAAGTCGATTTTTTCTTGCCTTAAGGTCTTTATAAATATTGTCGCATTATCACATTTGTGTTACTGTGAGACTGTGAGACATAGTGCTTATCTGAAAATGATAAGAAAATACTGGAGGTCTTTGATGTGGTCTTCCTGGAGAGACCCCGTCACGAACAATGAGGTTCTCAGAATAATCAAGGAAGATAGGTTCCTAGTAAGAGCCATATCAGAGAGACGAGCCTGATGAATCTGTCACATCATGTGCCACGATGGTCTTTTTCATTACATTGTGAAAAAGATGGTTGAGGGGAGAAACTGCAGAGGGCTCCATGTTCGAAGACATGAATTGAAGCTCTTATGCTGAGCTAAAGAGGGTTGCCGAAGATCGAAAGTGAATCGAATAGTGAAAATCGAGATGCAAAATTTTGTTGCTGCAAACCAATCCACCACATTGATGCTACGAAGAAGACATGTTGTCACATCAATAATTTACAAAATCGATAATCTACAAAAATTCAGTTATCATTCATTACGTCACGTTTTAAAGTCTATTTTTTTTTTAGCATTTTCCACCATTATTATTTATGTATAATGAAAAAAATACACGTAATATTTTTTGTCCTTTGAAGTAGCATCGCAATGAAAACATAATGAAATTTATTCTGAAAATGAAACAATAACTTTTATAATAGTGAAAGTAAAAAAATGAAGACCACACAAGCTCGTTGATTCCTCATTTTTCTATGCTAGATATAGCCTTTCGTTCAATTAGTAATTTTCAATGTTTTCATATATTTTCAGTTCAATTTTTCATGGACATTATTCACTTGAAAACTCTATATTTGTATTTAATTAAACTGAAAATCAACAACGCAACGCTCCCTCTGCCGAATAATTCAATTAGTGCGCACTTGTTAAATTCTCATTAATTTGAAACTGAAAAGGTTTTTTTTAAAAAACGTTTTACGTTTCATAAATTCATAATATTCTATTAATGTTTTTTTGTTAATTGCTATTTGCCAGTGGGTATGGCTTAGAAGTAACGCGCAGGTTTACTATGCCCGAGGTCATTATAACTGTAAAATATTTTAATGTAAATTACTAATTATGGAAGTAATTGCTAACAAAATCGATTACGAAAATTACGATTGATAGGGACTCACTGTTGTGTACTAGTATGAAGAATATTTTTTATTAGTCAATTTAAGACAAGATTAAATCAATACAAAAATAATTCCGCGCAGTTATATATTATGATGATAGCAACAATTTTTGTTTTCGTTGCTGGATTGAAAAAATTGGCCGTAGGAGGAAAACCGAAATTTCGTTTCCAGGAGGCACCGCATGGAGGTTCTTTTCATACTCCCCAAGCCCAGCTAGTTGCACATCCCAAGACCTAATGCTGGGCAACACACGGACCATCGATGTTGTCAGATTTTGGTCGGAAACAATTTGACGTCGCTGACACGAAGAAGAAGATACGAACAATGAAAGCTCAGAAAAATATTTTCTATTATACAAAAATAACGATCAATATATTAAGATTTCAGTCGGGTATTTTTATCACCTACGAGTAAATAAATCCTGGATAACAACATAGATTGTTTATTTTTTTAAGAAAGCTCTTGTAAGAGAGAACAACCGGTCGAAACCAGTGGGTTCTATTACGCTTAGTAAGTAAAACTGGACTCTACAAGCTGGAATCGTATATTATATTTGTGTATGGCTTAAGTAAATTGTTTGATATCTTTCTTGTAACCGACTGCATTGGTTGAGAGTTCCGGCTAGAATCCAGTACAAATTGTCTCTTAGCTTATAAGGCACTCGGAACTGCACCGGGCTATTTGACAGAACTGATCAAGCCTTCAGAAATAAGCGCGCGTAGAGAGACACTCAGATCAGCTAGAGCATGGGTCGTCAGCCTTTTTATGTCTAGCACCCAGTTTTGCCTATTTTTCATGGTAAAATTTCCCTACCACCAACCTCGGTGAATTTCAATTCAGTATATGGGTGGAAAAAAATCTAGAAGGAATGTAACAGATTTGAAAATCTACGAAAATCACCCACCGCCCACCACGGAAGCCCGTATCGCCCACTAGTGGACGGTACGGACCAGGTTGACGACCCGTGAGCTAAAGCAAATAGAAGCACCCTGCAGCTGACGGGAGGTAGTCCTAGCATGGTCTATGGCAATCGCGCTTTCAGCTACGCAGCATCCATGGCGTGGAACTTGCTACCGGAAAGCATAAGAGAGCTTAAAGCGGAGGCATCCTTCAGAAGCAGACTCAGTACCCACCTTTTTACTGAGAGGCAAAGAAGCGTTTTTGGGAAGACCGGTCATAAAAAGGCGCTATACAAATACTAATATAATAATAATTGTAGAGATCCATATTGTATGAAGGAAGAAAAACAAATACCAGAACAGCATTCAAGAGATTGCTGGTGGCATTTGAGAATGAATTTTGGAAACTGTTGATCAGCATATATTAGGTATTTCGGAAAAAAAAAACTCTTTTTTTGCGTCACTTTGACGTCAGTTTGTCAACGGTCACCGTTGAGTTATCACGTCGTGGTTGGTATCATTTTAAAGTTCTAGTAGTAGAGGTTAAGCCAGTGCAATGCTATCCTTTCATGTTACATGTTACATGTCTAGGTTTTAACCAAAAGAATCTTTGAATTTTACTAACTGTTGTCCTTTTTTTTCTAAATATTTTTTTTATATATTTTATTGTTTATTGGATTCCTTTGCATTAAAAAATGGATTTTAATACAATTTCGAATTAACAATAAAGCACACTAATTCATAATACTATAATTATCCCGTCGATGTAAAAACGTCGTAAGTGGCTTGTCGTGACTCGGAGCATAAGCGTCCAATAAAAATACAATATAAATAGTAATTATGGCACTTTAATTGAAGGTAACTCTCTGGTGGTAAAAGCCTTTTTGTACACAGCCTAAAAATTTTCGAGGTTCATATGCAACAGAACCGCATTGAGACTTTCGTCATGAAAGAATTAGAAGGTTGAAAATTTGCTGAAAAATTCGCACAATTCTTTCTACTGAACTTTTTGGACCAAAATGAATATTAAAAAAATGAATATTGCTTATTCTAGGCCCCGACGAGATTCGAACTCGTGATCTCCTGTTTACTAGACAGGCGCTTTAACCAACTAAGCCACGGCGCCGATGAAAACAAGTATCATACATACGCTTGGAATTATTTAATTTTTACTTTTGATAAGAGAATCTATTTAAAAAAGAAAGCTACAATGTATGCAATCAATTGCTTTTAATTGTTATTATGGTGTATTTTATAATCAAAAGTGCGCCGGGTTAATCACATCATTTAAAAATATTGATTATTTTCATTCCATACTACTTAATTACGCTGCCGATCTCTGTGATACTACCTCTATATATGACTTGCAAAGTTAACGGAGTATGCGATTGTAAGTCACTTTGTGGGTATTAAGTCTGAATTAAGCCTACTTCGGCAAACTTCGAAAACAACTTTTTAGAAAAGTTTAGAATTGTTAGAAGACGAAGTTCAAAGCTCTTGATAATCTATATAGAATTCATCGCAATGTTATAGTTTGTGGATTTGACTTCTAACTAGTACATTGATTATGTAGCTGACATGCGTCCCTTTTTCCAATATCCGTCTCATATTTAGAGCACATGGTCACCACAAATCTCGTCTCCACTTAGTTATGTTGGCTGCTATTGTTCGTGCAATATCCCAAAACATCTCTGCATCCAGCGGTCCAACTGAGAACATAAATAGTACCTTAAAAACTCTTCACAAACAGCCAATTTTGTAGTATTTGAAGCATTACTGAGTGATTTATTTGATTCAAAGAAAAATTAATTAAATCGGATGAGTCGCCCGACACTGCCAAAGCCTGTACCATTTCGCTCTAAGGGGTAGATCATTCTATCAAATGCTATATAAACTGATAGAACACAGTTTCTGAAAGGTGGTTTGCTAACTTCCTATTCATCACCTTCGTATCCTATTTCTTCTTCTTAATCTGAATTTTTTTCGTCTACTGTGAATTCTACCACATTTTGTATTGCTTCTTTGTCAATATGACAACTGCTTATATCTATTATTAATTAAATATACATATAATATACATAAAATTCTTTTTTCAACGCGTCAATCCAAGCACAAAAATAACGGCAGAAGCGGGATGCGAACTGCGGACCTTGGAAACCAATATGCCCAGGTATTCATACCGCTCAGCCAACTGGGCTATTGCTATGCCTGGACCGACTCACGTTGAAACTAGTACTTATATCATTGTTATCATCGTACGATAGATGTCGCTATAGCATATATTCAAAGTATGTAAATTTTTATTTTTTATTATTCAATCAGTCATCATTTATTCACAAGCTTAATATTATGACTTTCCGACAGTTTATTTATTTTAATAAGTACCACTCGGGTCTCGAACCAAACTATAGCTTTTATCTATATTTTGCTTTACATCTACTTTCGTATACATTTCCTTTTATTATCCTCTGTCAAATGGTCTCAGTCTAATGTTTTTTTTTTCGTTCTGGATATCCTTTATTGACCTTTTTAATACCCTTGATAATGGCATTCTATGCACTGTAGTTTTGATTATCACATACTGCTATTAAAACTGTAAATAATGTAAAGAGCATACATAGTTTTGTTTAATACCTGTATCGATTTAAGCTCTAAAATTTCATTTGAACCCAATCCAACGTGAGGTCACCCTAATACACACCTGTCTATCACAGTAATAAAGGCGTACCTTTTAAAAGAATCTCATTATGTCAATTATAATTTGAAGCACAATAGTCACTATTAATATATTGCAATTGAACCGTCACTCATCAATAGGTTTTTTTAAGTTACGTCATACCGTCTTTGAGTGCTTACACATAAAAAATATTATTATTAAATTATATCGAGAATACTATAATTCAAAATATAAGCGTATAACGATATACTTTTTTCTTCTTCTCACATCTGTTTCATATTTGAAGCATATGGTCAGCACAAAATGCTGCCACTCAGTTCTCTCAGTTGCTTTTGTTCTTGTCTTGTTTCAATTAGCATCTGAAGGTCTAACTGGAAACAACAAAATATTACACATCTAAAAAGGTTTATAAAATACTTTTGTCTTTGTATTAACATCCTCCTCTCTACGGTAGAAACGACTTCACATCACCGGGATAATTATCGGATCGCGTGGTGGAAGTATGAGGAGCAGAATAACAACACGCAGATTTTTCCAAAACACATTGACATATATTTTCGATAAAGACTCGATAGACCGTTTCTTTCACCTCGATCGATCGGTACTTAACTGACAACTGAGCGCGCTCGTGATGGGCTGTCACCCTGCGCCGCAAGTGGCGATATACGTAACTAGTTCTCCTAACAGTATTACAAAATAACGACACATACATGTACGACAAGCGAATGAATAGAAATAAGAGACGAAAGATTGCATATCGAGGTTTTCGGTACCAGTCAGCAAGGCCTATGTCACGCTGACATCAGTGTATATATTATTTTAATTACATGATCGCTACGAAATTCCTTCACAATATTTATCCCACACCACACACAAGATCTTATCTTTAAGTGGTGTGGTAATAAAAAAAAAAAAAAAAGAAAAAAAAAAGATTGGAATGTAAATTACTATGTAAAAATGTATCTTTTTATATTTGATTATATAAAAAAAAAAAAAAAAAAAAAAAAAAAAAATCTGTTAGGTGCGATTGGCTATACCTTGTTCCATGACGAATCTGTACATGAAGGTCCACCTGGGAACACGTATAATTCTCGATAAATTCTCACCAGAGGTACTGAAGACACGGCATCTGTTTATTAATTCGAGGCATATTTTGGGAGATTTGTTACCCGGATTCTTAAGGAAATTGCATGGTAAATAAGACCCAGATAATTAACACAATCTATAAGTAAAGCGTTCGATTAAAACATCAGACACAGTTGGTTCTATCATCTCGCTATCAAGGAATGGACCATTTAATTCTAAGTGGCTGCTCAACCCTTTGCATACTCTATCTCCAATCAAGAAATTTAGCGAAAAAAAATCCATCATTTTATCCATGATTTTCTATTAAGATTCTGTATTCTATAGTGGAGTTGATGATGAATTCCAGTTGTATATTCTGTAGAGACTGTATTAAAGTATTTTCGTAGTAGTTGTTTTTGCTCAGCCCTTTCATTACGGCTCGGTTTGAATACAAATTATAATGTCAATTATAAAACTAGTATTTGAAGCATAAATGTACTTATCTGGTCTATTTTCATATATCACATTGGTTCTTGTACCATTTAGCTATCAGATGATGCATAAAAAACTATTCTAAGAAAGTAGCATAACGATATATCATGTCAACCAATGTCAACGGTCGGGGAAACTTATGACGACATATGCCGACAACGATGCAAAAGGGTTAACCGATTTTCATATATATTAAAATAAATAAAAAATTAACTCTATAATATGTAAAAGTTGTATAAAAATGATTACATTCTATTAAAATTATTCATCAGGTGATTACATACAATGTATGGTCTCTCACAGAATAAACTTATTTTATCATCAAGTTATAAAATGATGCTCTCATCGGCGCCGTGGCTTAGTTGGTTAAAGCGCCTGTCTAGTAAACAGGAGATCACGAGTTCGAATCTCGTCGGGGCCTAGGACAAACAACGTCCATTTTTTTCTATATATTTTTAAAATTGTTATTTTTCTTGCACACCGTATACAAGTCACTATATCTGCAACCTTACTATCTTCTTCATTTCCTTAAATCAAATAATCACATTTTTCTTACCGACTTCCACAAAAAAACTCATAAAAGATGTCATTCATGTCGCGAAAACTGGTTCCATGTCTAAGGTAAGCAGACTTTTTTATGCAATCGCATGCAGGAGAGCGCTATCGGTTGAAATCTTTCCTTAACCCTTTCGCATCAGTTGTTGGCACATGCCGTCAAAGATTCTATGACCGTTGACATCGGTTGACTTGATATATCGTTTTGCTACTTTCAGTACTCATTGTGACATCTACGGTAGGAAATTGGAAGTGCAGTTATTCCCTTTATCAACCTACATCTATTATTTATAGGAATCTGTAAAGCATGTGAATAAATATCGTTTGGTTTCGTCACAGGAGCGATTTTTTTGTAAACCACGTGTGTCAATGCCACCACGTGTATGGAGTTACATATTGAACGTTTGTTAAATATAATAGTTTTTTGTGCATCATCCGAAAGCTAAAGGATACAAAAACCAATGTGATATATGAATATAGGTCAGATAAGTACATTTATGCATCAAATACTAGTTGTAAGCAAAAAATATAGCATATTGACAGTATAATTTGTAATCCATCGAGCCGTAACGAAAGGGTTAAAAAGACGTTTGAAGTATAGATATTTTGGAACGACACGTGTTAAGAGACACGTTTTTAGTATGCTAACTTAGGAAATTTTTGTGTAAGGTAAAAGTGCCTGTAAGCTGCATTAGTCACTGGAAGGCTCTAAGTCATTTATAACGAAATTATTTTCTTTTAAGCGACCAGTGATAGGTCTTCTGAGACTTATTTTGGCATTTGGGCATTTTATTAGCGTGATAATCGGTCGAGACTAGTATACTCTATGGCGTTCAACCAGGACGGCTTGACGCTGCATGCGACAAACGTGTGTAGTGTTTGTGTGTAGGTTAGGGAGATAACAAGTGTTTATTTATCAGTTTCTCGAAGAGATCCAGGTTGAATAAAAGTGGAAGCACAGACGCTGGAAGAGCATTTCAGAGCTTACCGGTGGAATTTAGGAAGGAAGCAAGAACACTTTGGAAGCTGCCAGTTCTGGTCGACACACATCAACCGTTTTAAGATGTTCAGCAAGTATAAGACAAGTTTGTTGGTTGGCGTTGGTTGCAAGATGAATTAATTTATTCATATTTAAGTTCCGAAGAGTAACTACCGTGTTAATAACAGTGAAAAAGACTAAGTATATCAATCTTACGATGTATTTATGTTTATGTGTAGATTGAGCATTTTGTCTGTATTTTTTTCTTTTTTCATTTTTCATTTTTCATTTGTTTCTTTTAGAATAAGATTTGAAAGAACACTTCAAAATTGAGCTCGTTGCATAATATTCCAATAAAAAAGACGTTTTAAATCCAGGGTCACGTTCATTTCTATGCTCCAATTGATCCTGAACATCAAACGAGTTTGCGGTCCTCTCACATTGATTTTTTGCGAGTTTCTGCATCACGTAGACTTGCATAATTTCTCGCAATGGACGAATGCAGCTCGGGTACAAAAAACAAAGCAAAAAAAACGAATTGATTCATCGCATGAAAAACGTGTCCTTTTTTACAATGCTCGGTGTATGGACGAGATTGTTTTAAAATTGGCATCACGTGCATTGCTCGCACACGGTACGTCTGAGATGTGATGAGGTGTGTAACAGGTGCAATACTATAACTGGTACATGGAATACAAATTGTATATTGTGTGTCATATTATGTGACACAGAGGTAATTTTATATAGAGCCTACACTCACTTTACTAACTGACTTGAAAATGGCCATTCGATCTGGCTGAAACATGTCGTCAAAAAAAATATTGTGGAATAAATTCTAAAAATTCTTTTAATTATATCTGATAAAATAAATACATTGAACTTAACCCTCCCCTTATTGTGCTTAAAGCATCTAAAAGCTCTCATAATATATATTTTCTACACCATATAAAAATGTTTTGGTTGACTATGGTTGAAGTTGAAATGTAACATTTTTTATAACGTAAGTATCTAAAAAAAGATTTCAAAAAGCATGGCAATTAGCCACTATAGCTGGCGAAGCCAAAAAATTAAGCACGCATATTGACCCGGAATTTCCTGGAGAGACCATGTCACGAACAATAAGGTTCTCAGCGTAATCAAGGAAGATAGGCAACTAATAAGAACCGTCTTAGAGAGGCGAGCCTAATGGATCGGTCACATCATGCGCCACGATGGTCTTCTTCACGACATTGTGGAGGGGGTGATTGAGGTTAGAAACTGTAGAGAGTGCCCTAGACAGGAATATTTGCAGCAAGTGTTCGAGGACATGAGTTGTAGTACTTTTGCTGACCTGAAGAGGGTTGCGGAGGACCGAGAGGAATGGAGATCGAGATGCAAAATTCTGTTGCTGCAAAACAATCCACCGCATTGATACTACGAAGAAGAAGTATCTATTATATTCTATATGGATATTCTCATTACTAGAGTCGAGATGTTGTAAATACACAAAAATGTTAAATGTTTGCCTTGATTCATACACAGAGCGATAATTGTAAAATATCTTGATGTTACGTACGTCTCACGCTGAAGACGACAGCTGTTGATAGTTATGTGTTATTTGTAATGATATAGGAATTCGATGGTTTATTATACTTTGCATCCCACGAGTATTATCGGGCGGACCTTCAATAAAGAAACAGTCCGTGAGCCCCGACCGATTGTTAGAAAGGGGGCCATAAATATTAAATAAGCCAAAAACGTCGCCCTTTGTTGGCCAGCGTGAGATGCGTCTATTCTCGGGAAGATGCCATAAATATTAAATAAGCCAAAAACGTCGCCCTTTGTTGGCCAGCGTGAGATGCGTCTATTCTCGGGAAGATGCCATAAATATTAAATAAGCCAAAAACGTCGCCCTTTGTTGGCCAGCGTGAGATGCGTCTATTCTCGGGAAGATGTCATAAATATTAAATATTCAGAAAGTGTTCCTTTGTTTAGTAAAGCGTGCGAACGGACCTAGGATACGTTTCAGTTTTAGCCATAAAAACATAAGCCGATGTTTATGGCTAGGATTAGTATCTCCGGGAACGTTTCGTATAGTAATAAAACCCTAAGAAAGGAATACAGACCCGTGCGACCGAAACTATTCCCACGGCCGCAAAAGTAGGTACCAGAAAATTAATGTATAAAAGCACCGACTTGAACGTTAAATAAATCAGTTTAGACTTGAATCTCTTGCGTTTCATTTCTACCTCCCACCCTCCTGTAAAGCCGCGCCGGCTGCCTGAAATCTGGAGAAATGAGGCTGTCCGCCCACTTCAGATTGATGGCGTAACTAGTTACCTTACAAGTAACTGGGAGAAGATGGTCTAGTGAAGAGCGGAAAACCGATACACGCCCGTAGAGCGGATCGTCAGCGGAACTGGAAGCTGTCGTCTACACTTGAAATACAATGAGAAAAAGTGAAAATAAATTTTGCATTGGCAAATTTATCAATATGTTAAAATATGCTACGCGAGAATGAAAGTGTCCCCACTAGCTGTCATTAGACGATTGCTGGCATAAATTAAAGCTTCCTTTTTTGGTCTACCCAACTAATGACTGGGCACGGCGCTTTTAACGACAGATTATACTCATTTAATTTAGTTTCAAACCCTAGTTGTCCCTGTGGCGCCCCCTTCCAGACCTCAGAGCACATTCACTTGGACTGTCAGTTCTTCTTGTTAGAAAGGTGAGTCCTTTTCGATGCAGTTCGAGGGAATCACCTCGGCCCTATCGGGCATGCAGACTTTGTGGCCACTAAAAAACAATTACACGCATTTACAATCTTTACTCGTATTTTCGGTGGGAGAATCTTCCATCTCCATCTCTTTACAGCCCGTGAATGCGATTCTAATCTCTTTCACGGAATATTTTCTTTTAGCACTTCTGTGCAGCGGCCACAATTGTTCAGAGGAGAATCCCACTGGACTTATCAGCTGCTAACTGATCATAATCTAAATGAGCGCATCAACAAGGAGGCTTAACTGTCCTCCGGTGTGATGCCGGTGTGAGGCGGGTAAATTCCAGTCCAGCTTCCTTTTCTTCAGCTTCGTGCTCTCGCTGTCTTGAAAAGCCGTCAGGAACTATGCATAAAATAAACTCACAGGAACTCTGGGAGGCAGAAAGAAGTGAAGACCATGGTGGCTGACAGAGCTTTTCGGCGATAGCTTGACGTCCATATGCTCCAGTTAGGAGAAATGATTCTTTATAATAGCAATTTCAGTGATGTGTTGAGAATCTCTTTCTTATTTATTTATTTATTTCACAGAACCGTAGTTCCAAGGTATAAATAATAAGAAACATAGAGTATACATAAATATACAATACATACAAAAGCGATTAAAAATTAAAAATAACATAAAAGAAGAAGAAGATGACGCATACCAAAGATCACAGAGATTTAGGAGAACAATACCATCGACAAAAGAGGAAATGGATATAAGAAATGGATCGAGGTGTGCTGGTAGGCCATTTAGGTGCGCCATTACCGTTGTACTAAATTGAGTGCTCGAAACTCCACAAGTATCAACTGGGATCAAAAACAATGTACCTTGTACTTATCTGGAACGTAGAATTTAACACATTCAAGAACTTATACTTGTCGTGATGCAAGCTGTCAGAAGTCCTTTGTTATGAAAGCCAACTAATCTCAACTGTCACTCTTTGGTGACCTTTTCATTGCCAATTTGGTTGTAGCAACATCAACTGACTTCTTGACACGACACTTGAATCATGCGTTCATGCAATAAATGCTGAAGAATATGAAGTGCGCTTTAAATTTTTTAAATTATTATTTTTGATACAGTGCGGTAGTTTCTGTCCTTGCTCTTAAATCGGGAGATCGAAATTTAAAAATTAAACATTATTTAATGAAGTCTTACAAACTTAAATACATATGAGTATGTAAGCAATTATTCTCTTCTTCGTATCAGCGACGTCAAATTATTTTTGTCCA
Source organism: Glossosoma conforme (assembly GCA_022606575.1). Taxonomy (NCBI): domain Eukaryota; kingdom Metazoa; phylum Arthropoda; class Insecta; order Trichoptera; family Glossosomatidae; genus Glossosoma; species Glossosoma conforme. Next base: position 2,081,855 of record JAGTXR010000039.1, read on the forward strand.
GTATCTGGCAACATCGATAGCCCGTGTGTTGCCTAGCATTAGGTCTTGAGGTGTGCAGCTTGTTGGGCACATCTTAGACAGTATCGCCCACTAGTGGGCCGTACGGACCAGGTTGACGACCCGTGCTTTATCATATTACACCATGTATATATGCTTTAGAAAAATTAGTACTTAAAAACAATATAAAACATTCGCAGAACAATAATAAAGTAAATAAAATTTATTCAAATATTTTAACGTAACTTTAAACAGGAGAATACTGACAGATGGTGGAAACAACTGATCCATTTTTATCAGGAATTTACTATGAATGGGTGGTATTTACAGGACGACTTTCGTCTACCACCAACTTTAATTAATATGCAATTACTGGAATTTTACGGGTAAAGAATCAAATAAACACGAACGGAGGGTATTTATAAAGCTTATAAATCGATAAAAATTCATTTCATTTTAAGGGATTGGAACCACCACCTTCTCTATAGTAAGTAAACGCTTTACCACTAAGTTATATCTGCCGGAAAATAATCAAACAAGATGTTTTTTTAATACCTCTTTCGTTATTCTCTAGTTTTGATTGTAAGTGATCAGTCTGTGAAGAAGCCGCACCGAGTCTGCACAGACGAGATGCTTTATGTCACGAAACATCACCGATGCTCCATAAAAGGCAAGGTCACAACTACGGTATGTCGTCGCAGACATGTGACCATGGTTTGTTACGATTTTTCATCATATTATTCCATATGTGCCACCTAACTGAACCAAATAACTGTCATTTAGTTATTTTAGTTGACAATATCACCAACTCTACACAAGTCAACTCTGCATCCCGGAATTTTACCAAATGTATTATTATTTATTATTATATTAGTATTTGTATAGCGCTCTTTTATGACCGAATGATCATTCCAAAAGCGCTTCTTTGCCTCTCTGAGTAAAAAGGTGGGTCTTGAGTCTGCTTCTGAAGGATGCCTCCGCTTTAAGCTCTCTTATGCTTTCCGGTAGTGTGTTCCAGGCCATTGGTGCAGCGTAGCTGAAAGCCTAGTAAATAAGTAATCTTGAAGAAAATTTAGCTATAGATCCGGAGCGTATTTTATAGTTTTTACATTTGTAATAAAATTTAAAGGGGATGGTACATAGTTTTATATATATTATCATTCTGAAGGACATATGACTATGATGGCAGTTATGAAGCAGGCAACATTGACGGTAAGCATTGTCCCAATATTCTTCTAATATTGTCAGTCCATCTGTCAGAAGGCCGGCTAGCGCTCTTATTGCCAGTTATTGGACGCCACTCCAACACATTTTTCCCCATCGACCGTCGTCTCTTCGACAGATACGTCCTGCCCATTGCAACTTGAGCATGCCTATTCTTTTAGGTAACCTTCAATACTTGCATTCTTCCTCGGATATTTTCGTTTTATTTTCGTATTCTATCTTTAAAAGACACTCCCATCATGAATCATGAATCACTCCATGACTCGTTGGGCGACCTTTATTTTATGGGTAAGAACTATATATAATATATTCAATAATTAAAATAGGTATGCCTTTTATTCGTAACTTTTCTCCCTGCTATACATCTCTTACCTTAAACTTAATACAAAATCAAAGCAAAAAAGTGGATGTTGCTATCCTAGGGCCCGACGAGATTCGAACTCGTGATCTCCTGTTTACTAGACAGGCGCTTTAACCAACTAAGCCACGGCGCCGATGAGTTCCAATACAGCACAAAGCATTTCCATCATTTTGCATCAGCACCTGATAAGATAATTGTATTTAGCTTAAACATATTAATACATTTTAATTAAAATTTATATAATGTATTAAAACTTCACATGATTATTTTATATTTTTGCTAAAGAAGACCGAGCCATTTTCTTTGTTTAACGCTGTTAACAACATGGCCAAGGATATGAAGGGATAGAGCAGAAAGGTGCACGATATATTCAGATATATTCTAAAGTATCAGACGCACAACAAGCAAGATTAATAAATCACAATCTTCATTACTGAGAGTAATATCTACTTTTCGCAATAACTTCTTATGTAAATCATTTTTCTTTAATGTTTCAGATTTTACTCTAACTTAATGCCTTTCAAAAGATCATTCTAGGTATACTCATTGGTATTTATTTACTCATCGTTAAATGAAGAATAATCACATTTTTTAGATATATTTATCTAATCCCATACATTTAAAGTCAGTTCAGCAACAATAGCACATCATTAGCGCAGTTCGTTAGATCACCGAAGTTATGCAACATCAAGTACAGACCAAAACTTGGATAGGTCACCGCCTGTCGCTAAAAGCATGTCGCTGGTCGGGCTTAGCCAATCCTTAGGACCGAATGATATAATCCTCGGTAGTATCGGGTCTCGGAAATAGTTCGATCCCCTTGATTGACTAATCTAGTACGACTGCCATCTCTTCAAGTTCTCGGGCTTCTATTATTGAGATCACCTAGAACTATATATGTTCCAGGTGGACCCAAATTGCAGCCATTAACTGCTTTTAGTTGCCGCTATGTCCCCATACCTTTCCAAAGACCTTTCTGCAACCGAAGGTCCACATAGGAACTTACATGATTCCCAACGAACGCTAAGGCATAAGCCAGGAAACTTAAAGAGAGGGCAACTTAGTATCTGAGGCATATTTTAAGCGATTTTTTAATCGTTTCTTAACTCTTTTTATGTATTCGATTAATTGCAATTTAGTTAATTGTTTAATGCGTGTACAACATTGCTTTAATATACTGTGTTCAAAAATTTAAATTAATAAATAATTCTAAAACTAGTTAATGTGATCTTTAATCATGAGGTAAGTAGAAAATGGAAGATTTAAGTAGTATAAGTCTATCTATATCAATCTGAATATTTTATAAAAAAAATATATAGCAAAAGATGGATAGTACCAATCCTAGGCCCCGACGAGATTCGAACTCGTGATCTCCTGTTTACTAGACAGGCGCTTTAACCAACTAAGCCACGGCGCCGATGAAATCTTATATTAAAAACATAATTTTTAAAACATTTTTTTTTTAGTGAGTGACTAAACATTGTATGTAATTACTTGATTAATATATTAATTACTATGTTATCAATTGTATACAAATGATTACATACATTTGTATATTCTTATTATGTCTTAAAAAAACTACTTGTATTAACAATTTAATGACACTCTTTATACAATGTATCACGTTTTATTTAAAAGTCTTCATATTTATAATATAATCGCTCTTTCTTCCATGTAGTATCGTCATCATCATCAGTCTGTATCCCTCCACTGTTGAACGTAAGCCTCCCGAATGAGTCTCTATCCTCTTCGATCATCTGCCTTCCGCATCCAGGCCACTCCCGCTATTCTTCTGTCGTTAGTCCATATTACAAAGAGTCGGCCAATGCTTCATTTGCCAGTTCTTGTCCACCACGCCAATACTTGTCTTCCAGTCACCCAGCGTGCTGTGGAGAGATCCATGCTCGGTGAGTCACTAAAATATATAATCCATGTAATATCCCATTTAAATAACCTCAATGGATGGTCACCGTATTCGTGTGTGACGACGCAAAAAAACTGTTCTAAATGCTGTAAAAAAAGTGCCAAAAAAATTCACGCTGCAAAATAATATAATCGAATATGGACCAAGGATGATGTCAGAATGAACAAAACTGAAACGTCAAAAAGAACTGTAAAAGGCTCATTCAAGAAGAATCAAGTGACAGCCTTTCGATTGCATTTCTTGTGACGCATCCATTGTATGAACTGGCATAATTCAAATACGCATCTATCATTCTAAACAAAAGAACCAAAGACTTGATATTAAATTTGTAAATATATATCGACATGATTTGTGTTATTTTTTTGTTATTTTATCTAAACACACCACTTAAGTTATTTTAAAATATAATTTTAATTAGTGTTCAACTGTTCAAGGCATATTGGAAAATACTCTTTAACTTAACCCTACAACTCGACCCTAAAATTTTGATTATGGCACTAGTGGCTGAATAAATAAATTTTATTATTATAATCAATCAAAGCAATATTCAGGAAAATTTTACATTTTTTCGGTTTTTAAATGACATTGTCATATGGTGTAGAAAATACTTATCATCGTAGATCTCTGATGTTTTTATTACAGCAAGGGTATATATAGTGGCGTAAAACAGAATTTTATTGTAAAATTATCACTTCAACAAATATTCTTCTTCTCATATCTGTTCCAAATCATAACAAAAATAATCACTTCATATTGTCGTGACTTAGTTCTTTCAGGTATCACTGTCTATTCCTCGTTCTTTAAGGACATATCTGCACCTAAAGGTCCACTTGGGAATATATATGACTCCAGACAACCTCTAGAGCAGAAGTCCGAGGAATTGAAAAGGGGATAGCTGTATATCTAAGACAATTAGTTGGGTGATTAATCGGATTTTTTGGCAATCCGACTCTCCCGAAACATTAAAAAGATTCATAGTGATATCAGCTTAATAAAGCTCCTTTAGGCTGATGCCGTAAAGCCTCGAAAAACTATCTTTTGTCTTTTATGTTTGTTCGCTCGCCTGACATGCACATCTAATATTAGATTTAATTGTATATTGTTGCACGGCGTTCGCATGCCCCATCTTGTTTGTTATGACAGATGGTCCATTTCATGTTGGCCACTGTCATATTTACTTCGCTTCTCTGCCGCGACGATTGGCAGCGCTAGATGTCAGAGCGCGCAGTCAGTCGGAACGCGCCCGCGACTATTATAGGAACGCTTCAGGGCGTTCTCCATAACGGGTGACAACAGAGAGAGTGTTTGACTAATAAACGCGTATACTAAAACAAAAACAAGTTTTTGTATTGTGAACCTGATCCTGCATCCTTCATCCAGTAAATCGATATCGAATAAGAGAGGAGGATATCAATAGCCATTCACTCTCTAAAACCTTACAATTTATTCCCAGCGAAAATTTTCCCACGGATTTCGCGTTACTTAAGGACGAAACTCCTTGTAACAATAAATCACTTGAAGCTATTGATTATCGAAACTATGTAGCAATAAAAATGCGTAAAAAAGTATCCGTGAACTTGCAAAAGTGAATGACCTAGTAAAAAATAATTGGCTAATAGTTTATGCAATGTTTGGTAACATAGAATTACACAATTATGTAATAACTATAATTAGATTATATCGTGATCGTGTTATTTTTAACACTTTATAAATAATTTAGTTATTAAATATTATAAACATGTATTTTAAGACATTAAAATTTTTGTTTTTAAGCCAATGGTTCCTGGTACGATTCCAAGAAAAGTCTTAATTCAAGCAATTATATATTTTTCACGTTCGTCTGGTTTGGCATTCGTTGTCTCACACTTTAAAAATGCCATATTCATATTTATGAATCTTTTGAAATGAAAATATACATGTAGTTTACAAGAAGTATCTATAAATAATTCGTATCAGTCATACAATACGTGTTAATTTCTCGACACAGCGTGCGGAGCAATTGGTCACGGACAACGCTGAGTAATGAAATGAACATGGTTGCAACAGTTCGTGGTTTGAATCCCAACGTTTTCCGTTTATTTTTCTCAATTTATTTATCAGATAAATGACATACAAAATTATTTTTGCTATGAATTTGTATGTTTGTATCAAATATCGTATATCATACTTGTATTTTAAATTATATTATTCTACTTATCATATGAGTTTTATAACTAGAGGTTATGGTTGCTAAAATTGTCGCTCAGCTCTGCCAGTTGCCATTGTCCATGCCTTATCCCACGAATAATGTTCTCTCTAATTTATTTTAGAGAAAATAAGCGTCCGTTTAGATGGCAGGTATAAAAATATAATAAGAGGGTAAGCAAAATAAGCTTAAAAACCTATGATGTAAAACTTTAAGCCAACGAAAAGGTTATGAGGCGGTCGCCTATCCATGTACGATCCACGTATGTTACTTAATTTCAGTGATCGGACGAATTTTCGATGTTTAAACATATGAAAAACATGTCTTATGATCATCAAAATTAGTGAATCGTTGTTAAAAAATATACACAATTATCCTGTCAGAAATTTGATGAGATTGGAATTAACTCTTGACATTCTCAAGAGCGAATATTTGCTTTTTACAGCTCCACGCTGGCATTAATTATAATATTTCAAGTGTAGAGGCGTGAGTCCACTCCATCAAATCTGGTGTTCTTCCTCCATGTCGACTCCAAGGCCACGCAGAAGCTCTCGAAAGTTCCATTGTGGTCCATCTTCCATTATAATAAGATACTTCCTTGCTCGACACATAGACGTACCGAGTAGTCATAAAAGTTACAACAATTCATAGTCATCAATACATATTACATGCACAATTGATACATCAGATTCTTAGACCCTTTAAGCATCAAGTTAAAGATATTAACCTTTTAGGTGCTTTTTTATCTAATCGCATGTAGTTGAGCACAACCGGTTGAGACCAGTGCGCTCAATGACGCTCAGCCATGACGTTTTAACGCTGCAGGTTTTTGTGTAGGTTGGGGAGATCACAAATATATGTTGAATATCTTCAAAAACGTGTTTTTTTAAGATATTCAGATTGCATGAAAGAGTAGAAACACAGATACTTGAAGGGCATTGTTTTATGTGTTATAAGGCTAAGACTAAGACAAAGAAGTACTTTCGTGTTAAAGTAATGTATAAGTTTTTCAAATGCAGCTGTTTCCAGTTGTATACATCTTTAGATTCAGGTTTATACAACCGAAATAGGCAGTATTTGGATAACTTAAATACATTTTTAATGCGAAAATTCCGGAATGTCTTGAAAGTAAGAAAGTAATCTCTTGATAGATCCATGCTTGGAGTATCTCTAAAAGATAGTATACGCGAGGATATCCGAAGACGAACTCGAGTAGCGGAGGCTACCCAACGAATAAGCACACTCACGTGGCAATAAGCAGGACATATCTGCCAAAGAGACGACGGTCAATGGGGAAAAAGGTGTTGGAATGGCGTCCTAAAACTGGCATACGGAGCGTTGGCTAACTCTGCAAGATGTACTGATGACATCGGTAAATAGCGGGAGTAGCCTGGATGTGGAAGGCGGAGAATCGAAGAGGAAAGCTGAAGGCCTACGTTCAACAGTGGACGGACACAACAAGAAAAAATGTATAAATGTTATGAAAGAAGCAGAATAAACGAATGTTTAAGACACGTGTTTTGAAGTTACGCCTCTGATCCAAGGCTTCGAGCTGACAATTCTGGAGAAAGAATCAAATCAATCATCAAGATCCTTCTACATCATCAATCCCCATCAATCACACATCACACGTCCTGCAGTTCTACAGAAACATACCTCGTATTTCTCTTATTCAGGATTTCAGGCAATTTTAACTATCTCTCACTCCTTTTCTTTTTCAAATTATAGTGTTCCAAAACTCTTGATGCAAAAAATGAACAGTTTTCAAATAAAATATCATGTTGTTAGCATTTTTTGCATGATTTTCTTTTCATAAAAATAAAAATATATTAATTAATTAAACACAAAATAAAATACTTATATACCAACGAATATCGATCGTATATCAATGGAATATCGATACTGTGAAAACGATCATGTCATTTCAGTTTGTTTCAAAATCCTCCTCTCTTTAAAAGGTGTTACTCCGTCGCGTAGGGGCAGGATGAGGAGCAGATTTATAATACACAGACTCTTTCTGAACCACATTGACATATATATTTCGATAAACTTTACATAACTAACGTCATACCCGTGACCGGACTTGACCAAAATGCCAATATGGCGACAGATACATGTGCAACAAGCGAACAGAAATATGAAACGAAAGATTGGAAATCGATATTTTCCGTAGCAGTCAGCAATGGCTATCAACTTTAATATATAATATCATAATCAGGATCACGTTAAATAACTGTTATTAACACAAATAAAAGACTATGGTTTCGTGCACTTTATTGACAATCTCTTTTCTTCCTAACGGCTATGAATTCTGACGTATCACCAAAATCCAATGCAGCCTACTTTAAAATCTGATATCTGACTAGCTTTTAAGGTGAGGGAGCGAATAATGCAGGCTTTCATACTATAATCGGTCAAGAGGTAGACCTGTCTGAAATTTTTTCTTCGGATGTCGCAGGAGAGCATAAGCTTCAGTTGTCTTTTTTAAGTTCTAGCGCTCGCGCTGTTCTGAAAGGCCGTCGGAAACTGTACATGTACGCATGGCAGCAGTTTGTGACGACAATATTCTCCAGCTAGGGGATCGAACATGCTGTTAACAATCACTACATTGACTGACTGAGAACATGTGCTTAGTATATAGCTCTTTTCCAAGGACATCCAGTTTTGCAGTATCGGTTTTTTACTGGATACCGCAAAAATCATACCTGCGTTCACACATAGAAGTTTGCACCCTATTTTTTACGGGATAGCATTGGCAGTCGGAGAAGAAAATTCAGACGCAATGGACGTGAAAACTCTTCTCATATTATACTGGTACTTTCGCCGCCGAAAGCAATGCAAAAAATATATATTTTGGGTTCACCCGATCCTAAAACTGCGTAACTAAACTGAATACCGTATTTTACTCGATCCAGTCGTTTGGTTGGTAGTGGCAAACCGTACAGCATATTTCGAACAGATCGGATTTTTGCGGTGTCCTACGAACCGAATGCTCGTGTGAATGTTGCCACAGTAGCACGTATACTAAAGGGTCCGCCAAATAACTTTTTTTTTTTAAAATGGGGCGCAAAACATCGAGTGTAGCTTCGGCTGTATGGCACGTAGCGCCGTCCTGTTGAAACCAAATGTTGCCAATGTCCTCCTCTTTAATTTTTGTGAACAAAAATGGCCCGATAACGATCGCCATTGACTGTAACGGCCACTCCTTGCTCATTTTCGAAGAAAAATGGCCTAATTTTCACAGTAATGTCGCAATATTTTCCAGCGTTGTTCAAGCGTAAACACAACCATATTTGTTCAGCGGAATCAAATACAATAATTTACGTCTAAAATCTCTGTATATTATCAAACACCTAAAGCAGTAAAAAAAAATATATATTTAAAAAGGTGTCATACTTTAGACCGGTAAATCTTGATATTCAATATTGAGTAATCGATATCCCTTCACGTACAAAAAATACAATTTCAAAAGTTATTTAATTGAATTTACTTTTCAAGGTAAATGATTTACAATCATTCACACCTGACGGGCAATTACGTAAGATTTATTATTTCAAATAAACGATGATATATCATTACATAATCAATAAAGTGCAATAGAAATTACTATTATTTATATACTGGTAATATTATGTTTTAAATTTATTTTAATTGTATAACTGTCTGTATGTTAAATTGCTTAAATTACGTTTCTGATATTATTTTTCCATATAGTTCTATATATATTGAGCTACTGTCTGAAGTATTTATATGGTCCAGATCTTGGGAGGGTCGGACTAATCATCCAATTAGCACAAGAGAATTCTTTAAGCCTCAAAAATTGTATCTCCAGCGAAATAGACCTATACGTTATTTTCGATCTTTTATTTCTTATGTTTGCTTTTAAATTATTTTTGGTTAATTTAATCACATACATGAGAATATCGATAGACGGTGATGGAAAAATCTCGCTTTTGGACTGCATGATACTTTTCATATAACTGCGTGTTGATGTTGTCCAACTCTTTTTCTTCTGGGGAAACTTTTATTCGAGTCCCGTAGGAAAATACCTGCTTTTAAGCATTCATTCGTTATCCTTCGCGGTGCTGTTCACAACCCTGGGAATCTTAAATGATTTAACTTTTGCGTTCCGGACAGGTATACACGTGCTCATAGCCATCCATTGTATTCCATTCCAGTTTGTACTTGTGTAAACTTTCGAGTACCAATTCAGTTAAACTGTAATTGTGCTTCTGTACCAATACACCTCAATCCTTTTCCTCTTTTGTTGATGGCATTGGTTTCTTAAATCTTTGACTTTTTTATTTCCTATTATATATGTATAAATATTTATTGCAATATTTCGTTGTATTTGTTTTGATCAATTTTACTGTTTGTTTTAATAACTTTTTTTTTTTACCTGTGTTTGCCTGAATTTTTCGTAAGCCCTTTTAGATCATTTGTTTATTAAACTAACATCCTCCTCTCTCTAAAAAAAAGGTGTTACTCCGTCCCGTGAGGCAGGATGAGGAACAGGTCAGCAAAACAAAGACTTTTTCAGAAGCACTTTGACATATATTTACGTTAAAACTTGACAAGCTTCCGGCCAGGCGGAATGACATGCCGCCGGTCGTAATGTGACCTTCTCGGTCTTCAACACACAACTGACCCGTGCGGCCCGTGGTCGGTCACCAGCGTCGTAAGCGGCGGTCTATATAACTAGTCCCAATATTGCGGACACATAAATGTATGGCGGACAGAAAAGAGACGAAATATTGTATATTGAGGTTTTCGGTACCAGTCAGCAAAGACTACATCATGCCGATGTCAAAATAAATTTACCATATATTTAACAAAAACATTAAAGGTCGTAATGATAAAATGCATGAAAAATTACAAGCAAACAAGTAATGTGTGAGCGATACTGACGTTTGTGCCTATAGACGACAAGGGAAATGAATCAGTTAATACGACAAAGGTTATTAAAAAATGATGACAGTTTTTAAGACAGAAACAAAAAGCATGAAGTCGCTTTGGTAACCCTGTTAAGCAAAACAGCAGTCTCCATTATCAATCATGGCGCACATAATAATTGCAAAATTCACAGTTGAACGTCCGGGTCTGGTAATGTGGACCTCACGATGGGCTGCCGAAGAAGAATGGACAAAAAAGTCACTAAACAACGAGACCTGGAGCAAAAACTTGAACGTGTCCGTCTCACGAGCGACCTTGAGCCGCTGCGCAACACAATGACACCATCATGACAACTGGCAGCTTCTTCCATCTATGGTTTCCTGACCATTTTTAGTCTCTAACAGTGATTTTTTTTTTCAACATTTTCGCTTCATATTCAGAGCATTTGGACACCGTAAATTGCCGTCTCACTGTTCTGTAAGCTCAGATTATCTATGCCTTGACCCAAAACACCTGTATCCCAGATGTCGACATGGGAATGTATACGTTCCCGTGACCTCCACAGCAAAAGACGCGAACTTCAATAGACTGCGGTTAATGTAGAGACATATTTGAGTGTTCAATAATCAGGTTTTTTATGGAGATCAGATAAAAAACTCAACGCTCCCGAGGCCTGGATATTTTTTTGTCCTTAAGGGGTTACCTAATTCTTCCAGAGGTATATATAGAGCTTATATTACATTAGATCAATTTTAAAAATCAAACTTGGTTGGGTTTTGAACCGACGGCGTCTGAATAACTCTTTTACCACTGGACTATGCCGCGCCGGCTTGCATCCCAATACAGGAATAAAGTAAGATTGAAAGAAAGTCAGTTTGTAGTTTACATTAGTGAAATATTTTATATAGAGTATAACATCCTCCTCTCTCTCTCAAAAGGTTGTTATACAGCCGCGTGAGGAGCAGATTGATAGTACAGACTTTTTCAGAAATACATTGATAAAATACATTTACGATAAAACTTTACAAATTTATTGCTCGACCTAGCATTCGGCCGAGCCATAATACAATCTGCTGTCGCCGAAGGGCGGGGCACAACTGGGCTCCGCGCTCGGGTTAGGCTCACCCGCGCCACGAGAGGCGGTGTATATAACTAGTCCCAAAAATCGCGGACACAAATATATGGCAAGCGAACAGAAATAAGATTGTAAAAAGAGGTTTTCGGTATTGCTGACTGAGCAAGGACTACATCATGCTGATGTCAAGTAAAATGAAAATACGATGGATATTTTATTTCTAGTTACTCCAACTTACATTAAATAAGACACACCCATTAAATGATTTGATATAAACTTTCATGTACGTTCGAAAATGTAACAACGTATTACGTCGGGTTTTAACTTTGTACTGCAGAACAAACGTGTAACTGTATTTAAACTAATTGTTCGAGATAGAGACACTTAATAATTAAGGCATCAAGCGTAGTTAGGAACGTAATTGTAAAGTTTTGCGTACGGGTTGATAGTGTATGTGTGTAATTATTGTCGTTCCCGAGTTGACATAATGGAGTTGAAAATTGCGTCTAAGTTTACCCGTTTGGTGACATGGTCGTCACGAATTTCCACCACACAGCTCTGTCAGCTGCTAATCTACTCATAAGTCATGTCTCCAGTAGCTTTTCCGAGTAGATACTATGTTAAATTGACGTACATCATGAAAATATGAATTTTTCTTCCGTTCTATATCTGAAACACATGAGACCTCTTTTTTATTAATATTTTTTTCTTAAATAAAATATACAAAAAAGTTACACACAAGGTTAGATTATAATACGTCTGACAAATAGTTGTAGAATGTAGGAGCCTATTCCATGCCAGCCTCGTTAACCGCTCGTGTAGCCCCGACGATTTCCTTGATGAAGCTTAACAGCTAAGGACCGTCAGAACTAAACAGCAGTTCAGGAAAATCCTCCCAAGACATGGTAGAGACTCCCAGGCGACAACACAGAATGCGTCTCCTATTATCATAAATGACGCACTCCTTGAGAGAGTGTCTCACTGTTGTATGCCTGGATCACATGGACATGCGTCGCAAGAAGAGAGGCCAAATCTGTTTAGGAATTCTCTGAAAATTCCGTGAAAATATCCATATGGGGACTACAAATTGCCGTCACTTAGTTCTGTCAGCTGGCACTGTTCATTCTTTGTTCTACTACATATATGCTCCTAAAGGTCTACTTGAAAATTTATGGTTTAAGAAAACTTCCAGGTTAGAAGTCCGAGTACTTGTAGAAGTGTAGATTTAGTATAAAAATTATATATTTAATAAAAAACGATGGTAGGGTAGTATCTTTGTCACTAAAATGATATTATAATGGTTCATGATGTATTTTTTTTACGTTTTAATCATTTTATTATTTAATATTTTTTTACGGCCTTTAATTAAAAGCATATTATTACTTTTATGTGAAAAATCTCAAGGAATCGCGCTACGCTAGTACCCACAAAGCTCACAATGAAGAAGTGTTGCTCCATACTACAGAACAGTGGTCATCAAACTTTTTGGAGCCATAAACCACCTTTGATTAAAATAACAATCAACATAGCATTGAAATCATCGTCGTTTGAAATTCGGTTTCCATCCATATTTTTTTAAATATTTTATTACGGGTGATTATCTAATATTTTATTGTCGAATTGATATTATTCTCAAACTAGATGCAGTCAAATTGAGCCGCCCCTTATGACCAATTGGTCCTGACTTTGGGATATTCTTTTCGTCTACTATTACTACTCAACTGCCCTGGAGGTAGCCAGGAATCATATATATTTTCCCAGACTTACCTTCGGGTACAGAGATGTCTTTGGAAAGTAGGAATTGGCATTTTATATGAGCATAAGTTTCATGTGAGCCTATGATTATAAAAGTGACATAAGACATGTTTCATTCGTTTTGAGATATTTAAACGTTTATTGAAAACCGATGAAAGTGACAACTTCGTGTTGCACAAAATGGTACAATATATTTGGATTTTTTTAATTATGTTGGATGAAATTATATTAATTCAAAACAATGTGAACTTAAATAAATATTTTTTATACACATATGTAAGGAGCGAATATGGGAAGAAAAGAAATCTCCACAAAATTTGTGGAAAAAGTTTCAAATTGGTGGAACGCGCTTCGAACCAATTCAGATCCATTTTCAACTTATGCTTTTAGTCATTTTAGCTTTTTATTGAGTAGTTCAAAACAAGAAAAAAATTTTAAATAAAACTTCATTAATAAATATTTATTAATTTTAAATTTCAATAAAATTTAAGCTATACCTGAAAAGATAAGGGAAAACTGCCTAAGATGGTATGGGCATGTGACACGAAGAGATGAGGACCACATGGTGAAGAGAGCTGAGATATACATACCCACGCTGAGAAGAAGACCTGTAAGACCGCAGGCAACCTGGACTGCAACTTTAAACAAGGATCTGAAAACCCTGGGTTTGACCGAGAATGCAACGCAGGACAGACAGACATGACAAACGTGCACAAGGAGAGCCGACCCCAGATGATGGGAAATGGCTAGGATAAAGAAGAATAAATTTTAAGTTATAATTATAATTATATACTTTTGACAAGAATTTAAAAACCTTAACGTTTTTTTTTCAATATAAAAATGTATTAATTGAGAGAGAGTTTATTTTTTACCGTACAAGAACCACTGTATCAGAGCAATAAACTATTAATTTGCAGGTATTACTAGTCTGAACTACTCAGACACCTGTATTCAGAAAGGCGCAACCAATTTTAAATATTATACAAGAAATACAGATCTCTATTTAACGATTTTAATGCAATAATAAAATAGTCCTTGATTACATGAATAAATATTTATTATATTATTTAATCTATTATGTGATTGACATATTACGTAGTTATTGCTTCTGAAAGCCTTATTTATTATTTCAAATAAACCAACATTGCATAATTTATTAATTCGTTTTCCAATCACTTTTATTTTAATTGTTCATCATCAGCCTGTATCCGTCCACTATTGGAACGTAAGCCTTCAGCATGAGTCTCCATCCTCCGATCTTCCGCCTTCCGCATTCAGATCACTCCCGCAATTCTTCTTATGTCGTCAGTCCATCTTGCAGGGGGTCGGCCAATGCTTCGTTTGCCAGTTCTTGGACGCCATTCAATACTTTTCTTCCCCATCGACCGTCGTCTCTTCGACAGATATGTCCTGTCCATTGCCACTTGAGTGTGCCTATTCGTTGGGTAGCATCCACTACTTGAGTTCTTCTGCGTATCTTTTAGCGACACTCCGAGCATGGATCTCTCCATAGCACGATGGGTGACCTTTATTTTATGGGTAAGACTTGCTGTTAGATTCCACGTCTCTGCGCCATAAGTTAATATACATGGAGGATGCATTGGTTAAACGCCTTAGTTTTAAGATATTGCTGAATATTCGCTTTAAAAATGTACTTTAGTTTTCCAGATGCTGTCCATCCCAGTTGTCGATTTCTTTTGAGAAGTTACTTCGTCCTGGTTGTATTACTTGTCCCAGATAGGTATAGTTGTTTACAACCTATATTTGTATTTCTCGTATTGATTGATAATTAAACAATGGAGACATAATAATCTGGAATGACGAGTTGTCGCATAGGTTTGATATATGTAGATATGTATTTTATAAACTTCACTACTGAGATCCGTTGCGAAGGCAGAATGCTTTGGAAAAGCGAGTTGTTACATGAACATAACAAATGTGTTTGTATAGCTATGTTTAATGCGTCTTTTCCGCCTGTTACTGCGCTTTCAGAAGTCACATTCTGTCCGAGCACTGTCAGGTACATGTAATTTTTTAAGTCCCGGGCAGAAGTCTAAAGTATGTCAGTTTTCTTGTATTCACCTAAAATAAATATTAATGTGCTTCTCGACGAGTTCTTTGGTTTGGGGACCAGCTCCTCATCCATTTACCACGCGTCCCGATAATGATCCCATCAATATGAAGTCGCCTTTATTTAAACGGGGGATTTCATTTTATTACAAACATATCCACAACATGTAAGATTGTTGTAGCGTGGAAAATATATACAAAAACAATAAATCCTCGAAAAAGTTGGGCCCGTGTTAATCGGGGTGAAAATTTTGCTGACCATAGAATCAACCATCCGGCTGGACTTTACCCGCCTCACACCCGCATCACACCGGATGAAAGTTAAGTATCCTTGATGACGCGCTCATTCAGATTATGATCAGTTAGCAACTGATAAGTCCAGTGGGAGCTCCCCTCTGAACAATTGTGGCTACTGCACAGAAATCCTAAAAGAAATAACCCGTGAAAGAGATTAGAATCACATTAACCCTCCGGCTATTTATGTAAAACAGAAATCGTAACGAAGCGCCCTGATGCAGACTATAGTCCAACCGATTGCGTAGTTAGAGGGAATGCGGGGAAAATTTATGAACTCCTGTGTGCCAGTTGGTTGTAGACCACTGGTTCACCTGTGCAATATGCATGTTTCCTAACGAGTCTCAGATTGCCCAGTAGAAGTGCGTATCAGTGATGTGTATGAGAAATATTCTATCAGCAATACGCTAATTTAAGCTGCCTATTCGCCTGTATGTTGATCAACATACATAGTCGTATTGTAAATTTTCTGGGGAAAATATATTTATTTTTAGAACATGTATAAATGCTAAAAATTCTTCAAAATCTCTCTTCCTTGCATTATTACACTTGCAGAGACGTTTTGTACCGCCTGATAGACATTCTAAATGTCTTCGAAATAAACATATCTCAAAAACATGCTTTTGGATGTTTTTCACTGTCTCCCAATGCTTTCCTTTTAGATTTTTCTTCAGTCGGACTGTAAGGGCACTATGTGACTACACTAGAGTAATGCTCCGGGCTACGAAGTTATTGACGATGAATGACGTGGGGCTAGTATATGATATACACGTCCATAAGTAATGCGCATGATTTTATTGTGAGATGACTTTCCATTACAACGCAGTAAAGTACTCATAGATCGGGACATGTGGTGGAATGTCTGCGCTTTCATCACATCCGGTTCCGAGTTTTTTAAGAATTGTAGAAGCAGTGTATGAGACATTTTACTTTTCAGATCTGAACTATTGCGAAAATTTCATACATTTACACTATTTAAGAATAACATAGACTGTTTTTTATGTAATCGCATGCAGGAGAGCACAGCCGGTAGAGAACAGTGCACTCTAAGAGGCTCAACCAGGGACGCTGCATGCGAGAAACGTGTGTTGTGTTCGTGTATGTGTGTGGGTTGGGCAGATTTCAAGTGTATATTTATCTTTTTCTTGAAGAGATCCAGATTGTAGAAATGAGGAAACAAAGACGTTGGAAGAGCATTTCAAAGCTTACCGGTGGTATTAAAGGAAGGAACTTTGGAAACTGCCAGTTCTTGGTCTACACACATTAACCGTGCAATTTATAACATATACATGAAAACAACAACATTATGCCACTTGGAAAGGTCAGTTTCTACAAATGGAAAGTGTGTCCGATCAAATATATATATGACAAGTTGGGCAACATTGTTAAGACGTAAAACATATTTGTAGCCACAAGGTTCACCTGCCACTCACCTTTGATTACTGCGAAAAGGACGTCTGTTAAATTAAATCTATAACAAATAGTATTTTAACCATTCGATATCAACGTGATTTTGAAATGCTATTAGACGTGTGTTTAACCTCCTCGAATTTACGAAATCGCTCTTCTCGGCGATACACTTTAATTACATAACGAAATGTACTCCTTTATGTACTTTGTACACTGCACAATATACTCGGGGAGCATTCATTCGATAATGGTACATTGCCACAAAAAGTAATTTGAATTCCGATGCCGGACAATAAAACCAATCTTGAAGAAGATTTCAATTAGAATCCTTTTGTAAGGCGGCCATATAAATTTGTTAGAAATCGTTTTTGTTGGTGGATCTAACTAGGCTATGTCACTGAGTATACTACGACAGTCATATAAAAAGTAAGATACATGCTTAGAAACCTTGAACATTCAGCTACATTTCGATGTAGTCACCTTCTCGCTCGATGACTTTCCGCATCAGGTAGACTTACATATATTTTACCTCCTCGAACCAGTTTCCTGCTACTTTTCGCCATTAAAATGTTAGAACCGCTTTTTGAACTACTTGTCGTTCGCAAGTTTTCGTACTCCCAACTCTTTTTTTAAGCGTCGGAAAGAGATGATAGTCACTAGATGCGTCATCTGAAATGTAAAGCGGATGATCTTCTTCTTCGTGTCAGCGACGTCAAATTATTAATTCCCAGTATCTGGCAACATCGATAGCTCATGTGTTGCCCAGCATTAGGTCCTGAGATGTGCAGCTTGTTGGGCACATGGAGCAGGATCTTAGGTGTGAGGTGGTCTGCAGGTCTCCACAGTCGCACAATGGAGACAGTCCCTTCCGAAACATACCCTACTGCTCGAGGTTGTCCTTTGTTCTACCAACTCCGGATCTCAATCTGTTCAGGGATTTCCAGGTCCACCAGTCAAGGTTCTTGTCGGGACGAAAATCTTGAATCGCTACTGTATCGACACTGACCTTGCTAGCGAGATGCCGTTTGTTTGTTAGGGTAGGAATATGACTGAAAATTACGACAGTGTTGCAAATTTTTCGTAGCGCTGCATGCAGCGGCGTTTAGACATTACTTTTCATACACCCTCGTAGATATATACGAGTAGATTACGACAGATTTTAATTGTATAAAATTTCATTGTATGCATTTTCTGTTTTGTTTTTGTTAAATATTCCTTAGAGATGAACCAAATTTCCTTTTTATCATTCGCTTATGTAAATATTAACCAAAAAAGACTAAGTCATCTCACAGTTTATATATTGTCAATAATTAAATTGTGAAGCGGAAAATATTGCATTTGAAACTTTGCCTTCCACGTGCAACCTACCCCTGAAATTTTTGTGATATTGTCAATCAATCATCTTGTTTCCGGAACTGAAGTCGCGGTCCCGAAATTACAGCATCAGCTAAATGGTGATGCCGGAATACCAATGTTCCAGCACTGAGGATAAGTCCAAAGACCGGAATTGATTTGGTACTAATTTATTTAATACGAGTCCCCTTTTTATACCCTAATTTACAACATGAGTAAGCAGTT
This sequence comes from Glossosoma conforme, assembly GCA_022606575.1. NCBI lineage: Eukaryota > Metazoa > Arthropoda > Insecta > Trichoptera > Glossosomatidae > Glossosoma > Glossosoma conforme. The sequence goes on from JAGTXR010000039.1 coordinate 2,100,621, forward strand.
AAAAAAAAAATTGAATGTCATACACTGCACATTCCTCGATACGGTTTTTGGACCTTGATCCCTTCAATCCACACAGAGTGGCAGATTATTGGGATGGTTCATGCTCCGTATCGATGCGTAAGCCTTCCTTATTAATATTAATAAAAAATAGAATTTCGTACACCTCAAATTCCTCGATTGTTTCGGACTTGTTCCTTGATTCCTAACTGTATGAATTGACAGATTCCATCTAAGATTACTTTGGAGGCTTAATACAAATATTTATGTTTAAAATAACGTTTTGAGCACATCTTGTAAATTGTTCTAATCACTTTTACTCTTGCGTATACTTTTCAAAAGTTACAATTCCTTAATAGTGAAAGTCGTTTGCTTCATTGATTGGTTTTGAAGCTTAAAATAATGCGCTGACTGGATGACTTCGATAAGTCCTTCTTTCGTCACATTTCTGACTAAGGATGACGATCACGTGACCTTTAGGATGGAAAAAAATAGACATGCGGCTTTCACATTAATTTCAAGATGCAACAACTGATAGTCAAGTTCATGGAGCATGACAAGACATATTATGCTATGAAACCTTAGACCAAGATGTGGACAACAACGAGCTGATTTATGTTAGAGATATAACAGAGAGGATAAAGTGCTCGACATTCATGCGAAAGGTTATAGATCCAATCCCTTGAGAAGCCTAAAAGTTAAGTATCTTTATACAAACTAATGTTTTTTATCACGCATTAATATTGTCAAAAAAATATTGCATTAGCAAAAAGTTGCCTCCTTACAATGTGTAGTATAATTAAAAAACAAAGTATACATTTAATAAGTAGATAATTTATTAAACCTTTAAAATAAATCAATGTATGATTTAGATCAAGAACATCACATACATATAATTAATCTGAAATTCCATAGGTAAAATAAGTATTAATTACATAATGCTATGAGGTGGTGAAAGACCTCAGTGGCTATCTTGAGTGTAATGAACACGACTTGCGTATACTATTCACATCAGCATGATATAGCCCTTGTTGACTGGTACCGAAAACCTCGATATACATACGTCTCTTATTTTTGTTCGCTCGCCTGACATGCACATATAATAATGTTAGTTTTAATTATATACAAATTAGACGGCTTGTTATGACAGTTGCTTGCCATTTCATGTTGGTGCAACTGTCATCTTTAATTTGCTTTTTTGCCTCGACTGTCTTGGGGCGCTGGATGTCACAGTGTTCGGCAGTTGTCAATCAACTGGCGCCCGGTCGGCGATATGACATGCCGGTCGGGCGTAGAAGTCAAGTCTTTATTTAAAATATACTCGAATTGCGCTTCAAAAACAAGTTCTTTGTGTTATTAATCTGCTCCTGCATCCTGTCATCCAGTAATTCGATATTCAATTCAGAGAGGAGGGTATCATTATCAACGGTTTGAATGTTTAATATATTTTTTAAATGTCATAAATTATGTATTTGCTTTAGATCTATGTATTTAATTATGAATTTCTAATATTGAGTAGTTCACAAACATCTTTAATGCGTAAATGACTCCCATAGAATATTAATCAGAACAGGTATTACACTTGAATCACTGTGTTAACACAACCTCATTCATTCACAGTAAACTTTTTACAATTAGATATTTCTTGAAAGCCGACAGTAATCTATGACGTTGGTGGATTAACACTCTTCGTACACACATAGCTCTTAACCATCATCACAATTGCAAGCATCATTGCATGCAAAATGAGAGATCTCTTCGTCACCGTCTGTATTATCGTGTGCTTATGCGATTATATAAAAAAAGGACTTAAGCTCAAGGCTTGTTACTGGTTATAATTTCGCTGGATGGTATGAGTTGCTTATTTCTGATGATAAAATAAGCAAATAAATCGTGGGAATTAGATTCAAATTATAAAATACACACTGGTATCAGCTTGATATAGCTCCTTTAGGCTGATGCCGTAAAGCCTCGAAAAACGATCTTCTGTCTCTTATTTTTGTTCGCTCGCCTGACATGCACATCTAATGTTAGTTTTAATTGTATAATGTTGCACGGTGTTTGCATACGCCATTTTATTTCTTATGACAGTTGCCCCATTTCCTGTTGGTACCACTGTCATCTTAAATTCGCTTTTTCTGCAGCGACGGTTGGCAGCGCGAGATGAGGGCGCGCCTTCAGTTGACAGTTGGCAGCTCGCTCGCAACCGTTATGGCGCGCGCCTAAGGGCGTTCGCTATAACGGTTGACGAAAAAGCAAAATCGAGTACTTTGTATTGTGGACCTGATCCTGCATCCTGTCATCCAGTAAATCGATATCAAACTTTGAGAGGAGGATATCAATACATAAATTCATTATGTAAATATGTATGTATGTCTGTAATTCTCTCACAAAATCACGTCCCCAAAAGATGAACAGTAATGACATAAATTATGTAAAGAGGTTTTTTTTCATACATTGTATGTGGATCGTTACTATGTTTATGTTTACATACATAAAAATCATATAAAAATGATAATAATGTAATGTATTTATTTATCAAGTAATTACATACATTGTTTAATCCTTGACTGAATTAAATTATTTTTATATAAAGTTTTTAATGAATACTCCCATCGGCGCCGTGGCTTAGTTGGTTAAAGCGCCTGTCTAGTAAACAGGAGATCACGAGTTCGAATCTCGTCGGGGCCTAGGATTAGCAATATCCATATTTTGTTTGTTACTTTTTCAAAAAAATATGCTCTCTTCAATGATGGGGATTTCCAGATAATACCATGTATTATTTTCCGACTATTGTTTTCCATCGACATTCGGCAAAGTGCACTATGTAGTAATAGATCTTTGGCACTTCTAACATGGTCCATCCCTCTACTAGAAACCCTTTTTTTGAATCTTTGATCTTCAGGGTTACCAGTTTCTACTAGGGTTGCCAACTTTTCTGGAATGATTCCGAGACAAATTCTGAATAACTAATTTTTAATATTTTTTTATTTCTTATACAACAAAACCTCGATATAATGGACCTCTGTTGCACATACTTCTGATACAACGGTTAAAAATTTGGTCGAATATTTAAGCGTCAATTCTTTCGTAAACGAGTCCGCATTTAAAAAATTGGTAAATTATTCACTTACTTTACTACTAAGACGTACGTTTTTGCAATTTCGTCCTTAAATATATCCATTAATCATACGCGGAGCGTTCAACGGATTTATCAATTTCAATAAAAATGGAATAGTTTTCTCAAAATTTTCTTGACAATTAAGCATTCATCGGGGTACGTGACAGCGATTCTAATTCCTGAACAATCCCGGCCAAGTCGGTTCCTGGTATCCGACCGGACCTGATGCCGGCCGGACCACTTCAAAGAGCGCAATCCGAGCAGAATGGTGCAGTGGCCAGTTCCACAGAACGTGAGGTGCGTCCTGCGGAGAACTGCCGTCACATGGGCACTCTGCCTGGGATGTGGGTTCCAAATGTCCAAACCTGTCGAGGTAGCTCCGGAAGAATCCGTGTCCGGTTAGCAGCTGGCTCGTGTAGTGGTTCGGGACGAGCCACTTTGCGGCCATGCGCTCGCGAATCGATTGGAAGTATCATCGTAGAAAGTATTTAGAATTATATCACTCATACTCAGTAGGTAACCGTAGATACCACTAATAAAGCTCTCTAAACTATTTACCTTCTTATACAATAAATATTGGTCGAAGAACTATAGAAAACATCAAACCGCTGATATCATCTTTTGAATGTCTACTACATCAATAGTAAATTCATTTTTGTGTCTTTGAAAGGTAAAAAATCTTTAAAAGAAAAAAAAAACAGTCTATTGGTCAATTGAAAAAAAGATGGAAAGCTGTAGTTTATGCTCCCTTTTGTGTTTCGTTGTTCTCACAAAATAGAACAATTATACCTTCAATTTTCTGCGCAGCACCAGTTTTCAAAACTCTTTATAAGGCTGGACTGCCGAACATAACATTGAGGACATTTTTTTATTTATTTTTTATCTAAAAAAAATGTAAAAATATATATATAGATGCGTGTTATACCCAGCAAGCTTAAATTATGGGTCTGACAAATAGTTGAAAAACGAAGGAGCCTATTCCATGTCAGCCTCGTTAACCGAGCGTGTAGCCCCGATGATTTCCAAGGAGATCAAGATGAATTTTCACAGCAAGGAACCGTCAGAATTAAGCAGCAGTTCAGGAAAATCCTCCCAAAAAATGGTAGAAACTCCCAGGCGACAGCACAGAATGCGTCTCCTATTCTCATGGATGATGCACTCCATGAGAGAGTGTCTCATTGTCTGTTGTATGCCTGGATCACATGAACATGCGTCGCAAGAAGAGAGACCAAATCGAGGACAATGAAGGCACTCTATATGTCACAATTTTGAACATAAAATTTATGTCGTAAATGGATATCTGTAGAACAAATAAGAGGAAGATTCATAAATCTGTGATTCCGTTGCATAATATCCTAATAATAACATTTTTTTATAAAAAATCGTCAAGAAGTAATTTTCTTGAAGCCCAAAAAATGAATAGTTTAAATTATAACATGAAATGAATGATTGACTCAGATGACTTAACTATAACACGAAACCATGTATTTTCCTTGAACAATTTTGCACTAGGATTTTATAAATAAATCTTGGTACAATTAAAATTATTTTAATCACACATTACCATCTTGAAGAGTATGATTTTATTTCGCGGTATTGCATTTGCACTTTCCAACACAGTCACACTCTGAAGACTGCAATGCAAAATGCAACCTAAAAAACTGCATAAAGACGAGGCCATACACTACGACTTGTCGGCAAATTGATGAAGCACAGACATCTTATGTCACAATCATCATCATCGTTCACTTTCTTCTTCGTAGTATCAATCCGGTGGATTGGTTTGCAGCAACAGAATCTTGCATCTCGATCTCCATTCCTCTCAGTCCTCCGCAACCCTTTTCAGCTCAGCATAAGCACAACAATTCATGTCCTCAAATACTTGCTGCAAATACTCCCGTCTAGGGCGCCCTCTACAGTTTCTAACCTCAACCATCCCCTCCACAATATTGTAAAGAAGACCATCGTGGCGCATGATGTGACCAATCCATCGGGCTCGCCTCTCTGAGATGGTTCTTATTAGTTGCCTATCTTCCTTGATTATTCTGAGAACCTCATTGTTCATGACGTGGTCTCTTCAGGAAATTCCGAGAATTCTTCTGTACGACCACATCTCAAAGGCCTATCGTTCACTATCAGCTGTATATTAATAGTTTAACCAAAGTTTGTTATTATTCTGTATCAATTTCAAAGCTAATTAGAGTTTTTTCTGCGTGTGAAGCTGATAGTTACATCAGAAGTACCGTACTAAGATCTATCAAATACTTTTAGGAATATGATATCAATCTTCTTCTCGATTTTTTTCCTTAAATTTTCTTTATTTATTTACGGAAATAAGTTACCAGTTAATACAACAGCATATAAGGTATAATTGTTTCAATAAAATAATTACAAATGATAATTAAAATATAACACAATATGGTATAAAATATAAACTTTAATACAAATATATAATAAAAAATATAAAAATAAGTCATTAAAAAATAACACATGACAGAATAACAGTGATTTAGGAAACTAATGCCATCGACAAAAGTGGGAAAGGATTTAGGTAAGAAGAAAGGATATAAGTCAATTAACTTAATATCTATGCCAGATATGAGTAGTGTTTTCAAAACTGATAATATGTAACGTGAATTTTAAGGGCAAGGCCAAAGATTTTGGCAGCAACCGCTGCATTCAATCCCTCTTGGATGACCATTAGGAAGATTGTCAGCAGACGGACGCTGTCAACATCTTTCAAAGTCGGGGTCGTGTTAATAATGCCGTGTTATTTGTGTGTCAACCATGATATACTTATGACAAGTTTTTTTTGTTGTCACAAATTCTGACTATTTGCGCTGCGTATTCCGACACTTGTTCTGAGTGTGAGGTCATTGACACTACATATGTCAATACATTTACATCATCACATTTACATAAGTACTTCAATAACGAATTAAAATTGAATATTTCGTAATGTCATTGAAAGAAAATAAATAAATTGAAATATTACCTGTTTGAAGTCAGTCGTTCCTGAGCCCTGAAAATGTAAGCAACAACCAATTGCGTTATGAAACTATTGTGATATAAGTAGGCAAGCTCTACTTATGTTTTGTATGCTCCTGGACAAGAGTTAAAAACTACTCGCCCCGTGTAACGTTTTTCGTAATGCTTAAGGTTTTATATTTTCATATTAGTTTACGAATACTATTACTGTTTTTAAATGTATCAATGTGTACACTTTGAATTGATTAACATGTCGTTATGTGTGGTTCAATCTTTAGCCACCAATTTTGTTAGCGGTGATTGCCGTTCATTGTCCAAGGATGGCGACTAATTACAACTGAACGCGTTGCAGAAACGACGGCCATTAATAATCGGAGAAGATCTAATCAAATCACATAACGGGAACAACCTTCATGCATTCGTCTGCTTGGCTGTGCATTCGATTGCAGAAAAAAATAGCGCCATTTGTAACGCTCAGCCTATCAAGCGAAAGGAGTGTTCGTTTTCAAATACAAAATGTAAAATTAATTAAAAGCTTGTTACCACACCATTCTCAATATCTTTTGTCAATCATCAAACACTGCGTTGGATTCTCTAGTCGTCGAGCCCAGAGTTTTCAGATCCTTGTCTACAGTTGCAGCTCAGGTTGCCTGTGGTCTCAGCGTAGATATGTTGACGGCTCATTTTTATCGTGCATCATGGTCTCTGTTTTTTTTTTGGCTGGTTTTTTTTCACTGCCGGTTGCCACCTGACGCAAAGGCAGTAGCTTTCTTGGAAAGCTAGAGAGCTGCCGTTGACCGCCAGTTCGGTTCATCCGCCACCATCTCAGCTATGAGGTCCTGCCCACCACATAGAGCCTTGCCTTCGAATATGTCGGAGAAGCCTATGGATGGTCTTCCACTGGGAGCCTCTACTTAATGTGTTGAAGAAGCCTCACAGTGTGGATTTTTGTATCGAAGTTTGCCCTCTCCGGCCTGTTTGCTTATAGATTGGAATAATGACCATAACAATTAACTTATGATAAAATATAAATAGGAAGACCCAGACTTCATGCCACAGATTAAGTCGAAATGCAAATACTCGCACGACAAGTATTCACTAATACCGATACTCGTAAATTAATACCCGTATGCAGATTCATTCCTTGGGTTAAGCCGTTAAGGTTACCAATTAAAAATCTGAATTTATATAAAATACTTTCATATTGCACCATTTTATAATTTTATATAAATTGATACTATTATATATCCTTATAAAACATGCAAACGTAATTATTTATTAACGTATAGGCATTTTTGCACATCAATTACGTAATTCATTGCATGTTCATTGCAAATTATTTTAATATGATATTATATATTTACGCATACTTTTTATTATTTACGTGTTTTCGTCTATGAATAAATTAAATACATAATACGACTAAATTTGTTTATATCATTAATATAATTGGAGCAAAAGTCCGCCATAAATTCTATAAGCATTTTTTATCGCGTTCATATCGAGAATCTGGTTTAATGATATTCATATTTTTAGTATTAACCATTTCTAATGTTCAATAAAATACTTTTTACTATGTTTTAATATGATGACGATTACTATTGTTTATTCACATACTGTGAGACCGCGGTTTCCCTTTCAATGAGAGTGTTCCACATGTATGCTAAAAATCTGTTTTATTGATGAATAAATTATCATTTAATACAGTATTCGTAGATGTTGTATATTTATATATTATGTATTGACATCAGCATGATATAGCCCTTGCTGACTGGTACCGTAAGCCTCGATATATAATCTTTCGTCTCTTATTTTCGTTTGCTCATGGGACACGCATGTGTTGCTTTTTGTAATGCTGTTAAAAGGACTAGTTATATAGATCGCCACTTGCGGCGCTGGGTGTCACCAACCATGGCACCCGGTGCGCAGTCAGTTGTGTGCCGATGGCGGCGAGGTCATATTGTCGTTGGCCCGACCTGAATGCTGTGACTATGTCCGGGCCAGAAGTTTGTAAAGTTATAGAAATATATATGCCAATGTGCTTAAAAAAAGTCATTGTGTTGTAAATCTGCTCCTCATCCTACCACCATGCAATTCAATAACGAACTTACAGAGAGGAGGATGTCGTTATCAATTGTTGAAATGAAATCAATATTCTTTTAATGGAGGCCAGGTGATTGGCCTTACGCTCTTCATTTATCGACTCATAAAGTAAACAGTACAATGAATACCGTATTTCTTCATGTGTTTCTAAAAAAATAAAATTTCTCCAACGTGAAAACGCAACGTAAACACATCACGTAGCGCCCTCCATCTTGCTGAGCCGCTACACTTGGCGACAACTTGCATTTCAATTGACATCCACCATCGATTAGAATGACCGCATTTCCTGTTTTAGGCGGAACCCTTATTTCTTCATACATATTTGATGGTAGACGAAATTCCACCGTTCGCTCTGTTATTAATATCACCTTCGTTGCGGTCGTGCATCTAGGATTGGGAATATTTGTTTATTTATTTCACAGAACCGAAGTTCCAATGTACAAATATTAAGAAACGTAGAGTATACATAAATATACAATTCATAGAAAAGATAATAAAAATAAAAATAAAAATAACATAAAAGAAGAAGAAGATGACACGTATCAAAGATCAGAGAGATCTAGGAGAACAATACCATTGACAAAAGAGGAAAAGAATCTACGAAAAGGATTGAGGTGTGCTGGTAGGTCATTTAGGAGTGCCATGCCGTTGTACTAAATTGAGTGCTTGAATCTCCTCAAGTATCAACTGGGATCAAAAACAATGGATGGCTACGAGCACGGTTGTACTTATCTGGAACAGAACTTGAAACATTCAAGAATCCCAGGGTTGTGAATTGCACCGCGAAGAAGAAGGAATGAACGTTTGAGAGCAGCAATTTTCCTCCGGGACATAACGAATGCAAAGAAAGCATCCTTAGAAGAAAAAGAGTTGGGTAGTTTTCGGAATTGATTGAATTGATATTGTACTCCAGCCGACCGCCACTTTTAAGCCCATAACGCCTTGTGCTGATGCCCTTACGGCTGCATGGCAAAAGCTACGCTAATCTTCCACTAAAGGTGAAACCTTTGAGTTTTTTCCAGATATTAATTTCAGACTCACTGCTACATGGATAAACCCTGCTCACTGGTCTACCTTACCAATGGTGGGGCATTGTCCAAATATTATATTAATTTAATTTACTACGAACCTTAGTTAGCCCTGTGGCGCCCCCATCCAGACGTCACAGCGTATTCTCTGGGACTGTCAGATCTTTTTGTTAGAAAGTGGGGTCCCTTTCGATGCAATTCTAGGAAATTGCGTACCTATCGGACATGCAGACTTTGTGTCCACTAAAAAAAATGCATTCATTTTCACTCGTAATTTCGAAGAGAAATTCTATGTTCCATAAACCATACCCGTAAATACGATTCTAATCTCTTTCACGGGTTTTTTCTCTTTTCCACTTCTGTTCAAGAGCTTCAATTATTCAGAGGGCACTTCCACTAGACTGAATCTGAATGAACGCATCATCGAGGAGATTTAATTGTCCTTCGGTGTAATGCATGTGTGATGCAGGTCCAATATAGTATTTGATAATCAAGTGCCCTAATTGTCGAGCTTACACATCTCAAATAGATGACATTTGTGTTTTTTTTATTACTTTTAACACCAATCTTCTTTAGTCTCACCATTTCTCATCATCTGGGGCGGCTTTCCTTGTGCACATTCTGTGTCCTGCGTTTCATTCTCGGTCAAGCCCAGAGTTTTCCGATCCTTGCTTACAGTTGCAGTCCAGGTTGCATGTGGTCTTCCAGGTCTTCTTCTCAGCGTGGGTATGTTGAGGGCTCTCTTCACCATGTGGTCCTCATCTCTTCGTGTCACATGCCCATACCATCTTAGGCGTACTTTAACTTTTAACACCATTAAAAAATATAATTTTTCGTCCCGCTTTTGGAATAGAAACAAATGGTCACTTTAGAAATGACTCATGGGTGTTTTTTTATGGGAAATTAAACCAAAATGTGACGACATCCGATGGCAGTTCGGCGCCTTTTGCTCTGCGGCCATTTGCATCGCTTCGCCGTTATTCTTCCGAAGCTTACAAATAAAACAGTTCAGTTTGTGTATGATATAATGATGGACCACAGAGGCATAATGCTATATCTCGTTTTTTTATTTCATTCTAAAAACAAATCGAAGCCAATACCACATTCTAAGCGCTTCTCGTAATGTTATCGATTCTTCATCTTCTTTACCCTGGCCCTATTCCATTTACTTGGGGTCGGCTCTCCTAATAACATTTTTCCAAGATGCTCGAACGAAGATAAGCTCGCTGTCGACTCCAAGACGTTCCATGTCCTTATTGACTGTCTTGAGCCATGTTGCAGAAGGCCGACCCGGTCCCAGCCTTCCCGCTTCCAGCTGCAGGGCTGCGTTCACAATGTGTGTGCCATCCCGCCTACACATATGTCCATACCAGGGCAGGCGGCTTTCTGTCGCTTTGTCTACAATGGGGCTACCTTGAAGCTCCCTCTAGTGTGTAATGTATTCGATTGATCACAAAATTTAAGCGACATTGGACGCGTTCAAAAACGTGTTTTGGTTGGATTGAGTCGCTTTTTAGCACTAGATGGTTAATGACTTGGGAGCGTCAAACTTATCATCCATCTTTTTCATCAGTACATCTTGGTGGTAGGCGAAAGTCGTCCCGTGAAGACCACCCATTCATAGTGAACTCCTGTAATAATAAGAATGATGCGTGATGTCGGACTGTAGTCTATGATGTTGGCGGATCAACACTCCACATGCAGCGCTTAGTCATATGCAAAGAATTCAACACACGATACTTCAGAATTACTATCACCATCTGTCGGTATTATCTTGTATGTGCTTACATAAAATAAAAATAAAATTAAAATTAAAAAAACACTGTACCCCCAGTATTATATGGAAGCACTTATTCTCAAAATCTATTATACGGCTGCATCATTTTTCGGTGAGGTGCCAACATTTGCAATCGTGTTGAAGAATATTCTCCTGTATGTGTTTACATTATAAGAAATATATTTAGTTTATGCAGTTACTACTCTGTGCTTCTTCGGAATTTTTCACTGGCGTGTCAAGTCTAACGTGTAAACGAAATAATTATAGACGCCGCATGCGGAATAAATGCGTATCTATTGTTTAAATGTTTGTTTTTTTATATAATGTATTTTATTGTTTATGTAAGCACGTGCAAAATGTATCGCTGACAAAATTAAAATAAAATGCAAATTTCTATTACATTGTGTTTTCAATCGAAATTAACTAAAGTCTAGCGCAACTTGAATTTTCAAAGAATCCTCTATATTTTGTTTGCCGTATCTTCTGAAAGATGGGAGCTTAAAAATGCAGCATTTTTTAAGCTCCATTTAGGTAACAACTACATAATAAGAGTATTTTTTGGGGCCTAAGGCCCCCGGGCCGGTCGCCTTGTACCTGCGTTCCTTGGAAGCACTTACCAAGGCATTGTTTTCAGAGTACTTAGGTCGCCGCGTATACAGAAAAGGCATGGCAGTTGGACTCCGTAGCGATGAGGTCGACACATCCAACCGGTCCAGGCTTCTGTTGAATTACGCGAAAGAACCTTTCCCTACTTAAATCTTATATCAGGCAATGCCACAGAACGTGTTCAGTGTCCTGCAAGGGGTTACCACAAGGGCAGTCTTGACTATCAACGAGACTAAACTTGAAGAGTTTAGCCTTAAAATTGCCGTGCCCAGTCATGAATTGACTAGTCGAATGGCTTGGAATAAGCCACGGCATCTCCATTCTATCGAGGACGGAAGGAAAGAACGAATATGTGTGTCTACCCTTGAGCGAGGTCGCCCATCTGATCTGACATGCATATATAAAAGCATATTACATATATCAACCAATAAATATGTCAGGTCCGGTGCATTTGATGCTGCAAAAATTCAGAATATTTTTTTAAAAATACACAAAACCAAAAAAATAAATCATTCGGGTTGTTATTCGGGCAAATTATTTAGCAAACCAACGGTCGTGAATTCGATCCCAGGCAAAGATATAAAAAAAACATTTTAAAGCCCTATAATTACCCCCGGGATTGTTTTAAAGTAATCCCTTACCTTATCGCAATCGTAATATGCTAATCATAAACGCATTAAATCTATAGATATTTTATAATGTTCATACCGACTTAACTGAACTGTAAATATTGATTTTTCTTAATTTTATTTACTGAAAACGCTTTAACTAAATGTAAAATGCCTCACCCGTAAAAAGCCAGTCATAGCCTATTTATTAAAATTGGTGGAAGGCGAAAGTCGTCCGGTAAAGACTAACCATTCATAGTAAATTCCTGTAATAATAAGGATGATGCGTGAATCTCGGGCTGTATAACGTTGGCGGATCAACACTCCACATGCAGCGCTTAGCCATATGCACCATGGTAAGCGTCATAGAATTCCACAGACGAGACTTGAGAATTACTATCACCATCTGTCGGTATTCTCCTGTATGAGCTTACATAAAAACCAAAAAATTAAGATGAAAATATTAAGTAAAATATTCAGATACGATACTCAGATGTATTACGGATCTACTGCAGATGTATTAGCCCTTCACTTTAAAATCTACTCAACTATACTAAAGAATACTCCTAGATCCGCGTCTTTGTTTAGCATTCGGCATTAGTTTTAGAATACTTTGTATCCGTAAAACTTTTTATTTAAGTGCAGACACATAATACACCTAATAACACAACTTTAAAAAAGTTAAATGAAGAAATATCTTTTAGTACTAATGTTGGGTTTTTGTCATTTGCCATTCTGTGGATCGTGATGGCCGTATACTTAAAGTTGGCAAATCGTTAAGACCATTTTTGTTATAATAATTGAAGAAAAAAATATAGTCCACTTCTTCGTGTCAACGACGTCAAATTATTTTTGCCCAGTTTCTAGCAACATCGATGTTTTGTGTTGCCCAACATTAAAAAGGTCTTGAGATGTGCAGCTTGTTAGCCACATGGAGCAGGATCTTAGGTGTGAGGCGGTCTAAAGGTCTCCACAGTAATAAAGACTCTCCCTTTCGAAGCATACCCGCGGTTGCTCGAATTTGTCCTTTGTTCTACCAGCTCCGGTTCTTAATATGTTCATTGATTTTCAGGTCCGTAAGTCAAGGTTCTTGCCAGTTGGGAGGCCTTCCTTTGGAGTAATGAAATTCTCTGATGCAACCTGTTGCCAGAGCTGGAATCTCTCAATTTCAGGGCCGGATATGAGAGGTTGTGTGGATCTTAGGAAGCTGCTTTGCGACTTCAGTCTGGGTGTTGGGGATATCTGATTATAAAGGTTAATTTTTTAATAGCTATAGGAAATTTTTCCAAAAAAAGACACATTAAATTTCGAAAAATGCATGAAATCTTTATTTGAATCGATAGTACAGTTCATATAATTTAATGGTTAAAGATTATTTCATTCAAATGTTGACCGCGGCTGTTGTACCAAATGGTCCATCCGCTTAGTCCAATTTTGGCATACACTTTCCAACATTTAGGCCGGTATCTCACGAATAAATTGTTCAATGCTGTCTTCACATGCGTCAATCGAAGCGGGCTTGTCAGCATAGATATGAGCCTTAACTTAGCCCCACAAAAAATAATCTAAAGGCGTTAAGTCGCACGATCTAGGCGGCCAATTGACCGGTCCCAAATGTGAAATAAAGTGTTCACCGAACTTGCCACTCAATTGGTTTATTGTTTCACAATGCTGTGTGGAATGTGGCTTCTTCGTCTTGTTGAGCGTCAAATTATGCAAGTCAAGCTCTTCCATTTTGGGCAAAAAAGTTGGATATCATCTCACGGTAACGTCTTCAGCATTCACAGTTACGTTGCGATTCGCATCATCTTTGATGAAGTACGGTCCAATGATGCCACCAGCCCATAATCCGCACCAAACAGTAACTCTTTCTGGATGCATTGGTAGCGGTTGCTCAATGTTTGGCTGATCTTCTACCAAAACCGGTTCTGAATATTTACGAATCCATTCAGCCAAAAATGAGCTTCGTCGCTCAACACAATTTTTCGATAAAAATATGGATCACTAAAATTCAATGATTTGCAAGCGTTGTTCGTTTGTAAGACGATTCATGGTTAAATTATAGACCAAACTGGAGATGTTTGACAGTGACACAAAACATGAAACGCACGTGAGCTGTCAAAATCAGTGTTCCAAAAAGAAAATAGTATAAAATTTACCCTTTACAAGCAGTGGGACGATTGGTCGATTGCCTTACGCATTTCTTCGGCGCATATGACTTTGCGTCTTATGTTTAGTGGTGCGATACCAGCCGAGGGGTATAGTTTTGAAATGGGTGTTGGTTTAAGGCAGCCTGTGACGACTCTGCATGCATCATTCAGGCAGTATCCACTTAAAAAATATAAAGTGCTACTATGATATAATGGATTTATAATATTTATTATGATCTTGACGCAGTAATGACAGTAACAAAACCGGTAAAACATAAGATCGTGATCTCTGAATGCAATATTACAATTGATAACGATTTAAACTCGTTTTAACAATAACTGCAAAAATGTGAAAGCAACAAAAAGACCACCATAGACGAATAGAAAATTCACTAGAGGCTTCGCTTATTGCCGCTTAGCAGCCTTTTACTAAGTAAAATAATTACCTTCACGCATTTAAACGTCTTACAGTAAAACGATCAAATTTTATATATGCATATGGCATTCACGAACCGCCGCCACAAAGCTTTGTCGGCCGCCAAAGTGCTTGCCTTATTTCATGTCAGCTCTTTCTCCCGCAGCTCTGCCGAGTTTTTTTTATGTAAACACATACAGGAGAATACCGGCAGATGGTGATAGTAATTCTGAAGTTTCGTATGTGGAATTCTATGACGCTTACCATGGCTTGTATGCCTAAACGCTGCATATGGAGTTTTTGATCCGCCAACGTTATAGACTACAGCCCGAGATTCACGCATCATCCTTTATTATTACAGGAATTTACTATGAATGGGTGGTCTTAACGGGACGACTATCGTCTACCACCAATTTAATTAATAGGCTATGACTAGGATTTTAGGGGTGAGAGATCAAATTCACACCAACCGGAGGTATTTTAGAGCTCAAAAATCGATTACAAATCCTTTTTTTTTTTAAATCTCCGTCGGGGATCGAACCCACGACCGTTGGCTTGCAAAGCAAACGCTTTGAGCATTGAGCATTGAGCTATATACCGCCAGTACATTATATGTATAGTTCTCGACGGTCATCCAGGACAGCGCGAGTCCGGAAGTCTGAAGAAAAGTCAGCTGTAGTTTATGCTCTTCTACGGCATACTTCTTGCATCAAATCGTCCACAAATTAAATGCATTTTTAATTGATAGTATTGTACATGTTTCGGACCACACCGAGTCCATCGTCAACAAAACTGAAAAATAAATGTGGAATAAAAAATAATATCATCTATTCTATCATTCCATCTATCATTTGTTTTTATTTAAATTCAAATGTACATATAATTATTTTCCTTTATACAGATACATACAAGTTTCAGAAATTATAAAGGTCTGAGTTTTAAGCACTTTTTTCTTGACTTAACAAATTTAAAGAAAAACCGTTTTTTCTGTGCCACTTAAAGGATTAATAAGAACCATCTCGAGCTTGTCAGTATTATGAAAAACTGAATATTTAAAAATTTGTGATGACATGTCAGATTTTGAATATTCTTGCATAATGAGGTTCCATTAAAATGCATTAGATTCGCACTGAAATGTTAAGCCGATATAAGAACAATTAAATTTTATGGCGCTAAAGATCATTCAGTTACATGGTCGACTTAACATCCGCTCTATATGCTAAAGAATACTGAAAGAAGAAATGGAAAAATACTCGCTAATTACGTGTTTTATTTCAATTAAATTTCTTATGTTTAACATGTTTAAATATTCCAAATTTAAATGCTTCAAAATTAACTGTTCAATACATTTTTTGCTGTAAAATTAATTACGAATATGATCACCCCCTCTTTCGTAATCTGCATTTTATCTCATCATCTAAGATCGTTAACAGCATGCACGTAATGTATTCGGCAGAACTTTAAAATGCTGAGCTGCCTGAAAGCAATTATAACTATTACATGCTTGTAATAGTTATAATATGTCGCAAAATAGTAGTTCTACAAGGTAAGATAGTGAATATCATAAACCATTTATAATAAATGACAGCTTATAACTTATGTTTACACTTATCATTTTCTCACCTTACTTGGGATTATGTAATTAACATATATCATAAAATTATAGTGATACCTCGTACTTCACGTACTTACGAACTTCAAAACATAAATTCAAGCAGTTTCTGTAAATATGTTAACAAGATTCCACGAACACCGTGGGTGCACAACATCGAAAAGCTTAAAAAACACCTATTTTATAAAGTTTATATAATCTTTATTTAATGAGCGACCATTTACAGTTAAAATTACATTAAGAACCTAAAAGTCTTCCTTAAGTCTTACATTGACTGCAATATATGTATCATTTTATTTGATGTGCTATTTTCTGTAATAATTTTTGTCACATGATATAGTAAAGGGTCCGCCATTTAACGTTTTTTTTTCAACTAGTGTTTATTTCGTGAATGGTAACACTTAGCTCATGTCTGATTTGACAGATAATTAGTTTTATTCTTCCGCTAAACGAATATGGTTGTGTATACGCTTGAACAATGCTGGGAAATATTGCGACATTACTTTGAAATTCAGGCCATTTTTCTTCGAAAATGAGCAAGGAGTTGCCGTTACAGTCAATGGCGATCGTTATCGGGCCATATTTGTTCACAAAAATTGAAGAGGAGGATATTGGCAACATTTGGTTTCAACAAGACGGCGCTACGTGCCACACAGCCGGAGCTACACTCGATGTTTTGCGCCCTATTTTCAAAAAAAAAAAAGTTATTTGGCGGACCCTTTATATTATTTGCGATATATCTGCTTCCCAATCGAAGTATAAGGATGAGATAAAATCACTCTCATATAACAGCTGTCAATTATCATAATTCTATCATCGTTTTAAGACATCTCTACACTCATACTATAAACTATCTAAAGTTCCCAACGAATCTACAACTAGAACTGGGAAATTTAGTTTTTTAATAATTTAGACAGTTTATTTATAGTGTCCAAGGCATATTTGTTTGTTTCGAAAGGAAAGGAAGGCATCTTTCAGAGGAAAACTCGAGACGTACCTTTTTAGTCAGAGAGGCAAAGAAGCGCTTTTGGAATGACCTTTCGGTCTAAAAAAGCGCTCTTTAAATGCTGATATAATAATAAATTAATATATGGTATGTTTATCATTTTCTGTCTCGATGTTCATAGTTCTTAATGTTTGTTATACTGAGTTTTATAGTACAAAATCTTTTACTGCATTATGTAAAATAGTGTTATTCACTTTATCTTCCAAAAGGAAAGGAGATATTTCTTCTATGATTTAAAGAGACAATGTTTTCTACTCCTAAAATCTTAGTCATAAATAGCGTCATTGATGAGTGCTTAACCCTCGCCTTACGATGCTAAAAACTTCCGCGCGTTCCGATGGTGTCAACTCATTACACATTCTGATTTAAAGTGAATAAAATGAGTAGAAATTCGAAAAAATTAAAATATTCAAAGATATCGCTTAATTTTACAATAGTTGATGTCAATAAGCAGTAATAATTGACATTTAATAGCTATAAACATGAAAAACATCAGACGAAGACCTCAAACGGCCAGACGCACCTTGTCGCGTGAACATCCGATAGCTACTAACATTACTTGGCCTGTCGACATATGGATGAGCCGATATCATTTCGACTAGGCGACCAACTGAGGTTTCCCGTCTCGCTCACTCATATTAGTACGTCAGCGAGAGTGAGGAGTATAGATGCCGACGTATCTGTGTATTTTGTAATTTTATTTTCGCACACACTTCCGGCAGGTGCAATGATTCATAACAGTTGACGCGTCTTGATTGTAGTGGTGAATTTAATCCGGATTTTAGAAAAATATTTCCTGCTCCCGATGAGTGCCTATTATTATAAATATATATTTTTTTCAATACTTAAATGTATTAAGGAGGAATACCTAAAATCTGAACCCTGTGTGTATTATATTTACAGAGATATTTAAGTTATTACAAGCAATGTGTAGTCGATAGACATCATCGGGGAGGAGAGGTTAAAGCGCTCTATTATCTTTCAAAATGTCAATACTCGCTAGGTTCAACTCCTGATGAAACTTAAAAATTATTTTATGGACTGTAAATTTTTTATAAATCAATACCTTCCGTTTGGTGTGTCTTATCACTTTATGACATGTTTGTCATAGTAAATGTTTTGTGGGCGAAAATCACTCTGTCTTCTTTTTCTTCGTGTCAGCGACGTCAAATTATTTTTGCCCAGTATCTGGCAACATTGATGGCTTGTGTGTTGCCCAGCATTAGGTCCTGAGATGTGCAGCTTTTAGGGCACATGGAGCAGGATCTTAGGTGGGAGGCGGTCTGCAGGTCTCCACAGTCGCACATTAGTGACTCTCCCTGCCGAAGCATTCCCCAATCATTCTGTGAACAATTCCCATCCGCAAGAGTCACTGATTGAATACGTGTCATTTGTAGACGATCTGTTTATTCTAAAGACATTGCCGAATCAACACAGCACTACCTCAAAAAAAAAACTCATATTATTTTCAGAAGAGATTCTACACAACTACATTGTGGTATTCTTTTATGTGTGTTTACATAAATAAAAACTCAGAAGAGATTATTTTTTTATTAAATAATTACCGCCAATAAATGCGGTGAAAAGACATAAATGTTTTTATGTTTTTCAATTAAATAAATATTTAATAGGGAATACTGTCAGATGGTGATGGTGTGATCTCTCATCAGCAGATTTTATGACGCTTGTCTTTTATGTGAACGGCTTAACGCTGATGAGAGTCAATCCGCTAACTGCAGTCATTTATGCATCGTACATTTTTAAGAACTCATTGAATAGTGAATGGGTGGTGTTCAGTGAATTACTTTCGTCTACCACCAATTAAAATTTATATAAATAAGGCTGTGATATATATATATATATATGTATATTATGTAAATACATACAGGAGAATACCGACAGATGGTGATAGTAATTCTGAATTCTCATCTGTGTAATTTTATGTCGCTTACCGTGATGCATATGGCTAAGCGCTGCATGTGAAGTGTTGATCTGCCAACGTCTACAGCCCAAGATTCACACATCATCCTTTATTATTACAGGAATTTACTGTGAATGGGTGATCTTTACGGCCCAACTTTCGTCTACCACCAGTTTTAATTAATAGGGTATGTCTGTCATTTTACGGGTGAGGGAACAAATTCACGCCAACCGAGGGTATTTTAAATCTCAGAAATCGATTAAAAATCCTTTTTTTTAATCTCCGTCGAGGATCGAACCCACCACTTTCGGCTTGCAAAGCAAAGGCTTTGACCATTGAGCTATACCCGCCATCAAATGTGAATAAATATGAATGATTAGTCATATTCCAATTGGAAGTAGTCAACATTCAACATTCTCCATACAAAGTTTCAATATTGGCATAGGTTTGCAGAAAAAAATATTTTCTTATTGCGCTCTATTATCTGTGAAAAACAAATAAGTTATAAATTTCATAGATATTTTATTTTGATTTATTTTAGGTAAAGCTCAAGATCGAGCCCGTGACTTCTGTAAGACAGTCGAAAGTTCTTTCTCTCGGCCATACCCCTCGGTTGTTACTAATCGATACATTTATTATTCTCTCACTCTCGCTTTCAGCTATAAAATAGAGAATATGGCCACCACAAATTAGTGTCATAAACGTCCAGATGCCACAAAATTCGCCTCGTTTTAACGCAGCATCCGGAGGCTTACGTTCAACAGTAAATAGACACCGCATGTTAATAATAATGATGATGATGATTATGAAGCTCATTATCCTAAAAATCCACCAAACAAAAAAAAATTTGACGGTTCTCCTTTTATGAGTAATTAAATATAAGATAATGTCTCCTGTATTTACCGCTACATAGTGACAACATATGGCTACCACAATAAGCAAGTTTTTCAACTAAAAGCCCAATAGCAAAGCGTCTTACTAAAACAAAAACTAGCATGAGTCTCACACGAACCTATAATGTGAACATGCCTTTAATAGCTTTAAAGGTTTTCAAGGCTTAAGAGTACTAACAAACTTACTTACAGTAATGTATATTACGAGTGTTCTCTATATTCGATCTATGAACAAGAAACTTAAATGTTACATAGCTTCTTTCTCTTCACTGAAGATCTTGATAGTGACTTATGGTGGCCATATGCACAAATTTGAAAGCAAGTCTTAAATAGCGAGAGTTCTATTGAATTATAAAATATTTTTGATCATTTTATTTACTCCGATTACTCAAGCTGCATAGAAACTGCATGCGATGATAGTTTTTTTTTTTAAGAATAACAAACGTTTTTTTTTTTGCAAAAGTCTTCTAATTAGTTTTAAGATTTATAGGTTTTCTATAAGAATAGATACTTTTCAAAGATTTATAACGTTCCTAGATAATGGTTATTATTTTTATTTATTTTCACTGCTGCAAAACACCGGTTAGATATTTTATGACGGTTACTTTTATGCTTCAGTAAATCACACAGCTTGTAGTTATTAAAACAATACTCATTGTATCTATGACTGTATTTACCTTTTAGAATTATATTCTTACGTTATCCTAAATTTCACAGACTTGTGTAAAAAAAATGCTTCTTGTAATAAAAAATATGCAATTTCAAATATTAAACTAGTGGCAGACGATATTTTATATGAAATAACGCATTTTAATATAATATGAAATATTATAACAGATTATAACATTTAACATTTTAATAAAAAATATATATGATTTTAAACTGAATTCAGGTTTGATAATGTAAGTTAGTTAATTTTAAGTTAGGTTAGGTTAGGTTTGTAGAACTATCTAAATAATTTAAAAGAATACTAATATTATTGTATATTGTCACAAAAAAAAACGAACCGGAAAAATACGAGATGCTTATAAGTTCATGACATCTTTTTACCTGATCTTTTTTTTTACAATTCAACCAAAAATTATACGTACCTAAATTATATACAAATCACATACTCGTATTAAAGTTGAATGTTTGATATTGATTAAATATAAATTTTCCTTAGTGCACACAAGTTTCGTCCAAAGTAGTTTGTTAAACTAAGTTTTATTGACAACAAGACATTTAACTGATTTTTTATTTCACTTGGATCAATTTTAGCAGTGCAAGTAATTGTTTTATTCGAATTTTATTGCATATTGATGAAAAAATCATAAATATTTTAAATGCACTTGTAATAAGATCAATAACACAGCATTTACAAAAAAAAAAGTTACGTTAGATATGCATTTTCTACGTGAAAATATTAATTTTTGTGTCTCGCATCTTTTCCGAGCATCGTCCGCAGGCACTGCATCACATACGCTTCTCTACGAAGAGTGAAGGCAGAGTGAAAAAGTCACCTTTACTTTCGGTGCGAGAATCCGCCCGTCAAATGCCCTCTCCACTCTCGGTTTCGTTCAGCGGTCGAGCCTCTGAGGTGCAGGGAGCACCCAGGTTCTCGCCAGGTATAAATACCCACGCTGATGAAGACTGGGCATCATTACATGTCTGGTCCTCCGACAGCTTCCAACCCTCAATCATCACAGTGATCTCTTGAACGCCTAGAGACAGTTTTTTGCTATTTAAACAGTGAACGACCCTCTCAAAGGTGAGTGATTCATCTAATACTGAAATAGTGATTTTTTATTAACAATTCAAATTGTGCCGTTTATTTTTTTATCAAATTGAAATTGTTTAATGTTTTTTGATACTCGTTATATATTTTAATCTTTGGTGAAAAAGCCTGTTAGTGAAAAATATCAATATATATAGTTTATTGATTAAATTCTTATAAAGGAGTATATTATACGTGAAACTACACAATTGTAATATATAGTAAATTATATTTTAATAACACAATTTTTGGTCTTTTTTTAACTGATCAAATATGCTCTTATAGAGAAGAAAATATATGCAGTAAAAATACAGTCATTAAACAAAAATAAAAATTTACTTGCAGTTTTAATAAGAGTACAATTTTAACTGAAAAATCATTCATATAGAAATAAACTTATATTTCTCGAATCGTCGTAAATCTCGTATTTTTTACTTGTTTATTCCTACATATATTATAAAAAAATCAATTACAAAAAACGCGTTAAATACCACGTTTGTTTTATAAACAGAAATTCCAATTAAACTTTACTTTTAACCATATATTTTTTTTGTAAGAAGAGATAGTCCACTTATATATTCATACATTCAAAAAGAAGATTAAACTAGGAATATTTATATAGTTTTCATACTCGCATAATCTTATTTATTTAGCAACAAAAAAATTCGTCACATATTTGTTAAGATAACCCAGAAAATCGTTTCAGGATCGGTCATTGTCTGTCTATTCCATTCATGCATACCAAAGTAACGACACCTAACTACCTGCCTGACAAATAACATAGACATATCAATCAGTACTACATAACTAATTATAATTACTGTGTGCTAATCTCGGTCAATTCATAGAGTCAAGCTAAGTGGTAATGCTCATTAGTATTATTAGATCAATTCACAAGTCATATACAATGAATGAATCATGCACCACAGGTGATCTGGAGAAATTTATATGTAATCGTATATACGATTAAAATATACGATTACCAAGTCAATATTGCTGAAAATATCATTTTGTCAAAGTGGCTGAAAAAATCTTTAGACGGTTGGATCAATAAATTTACTTTTCTTAAGTGTAATACGATTTATTTAATTTTTTACTTAAAAAGGCTACTTTCACTCATAATGGTCTCGAAATAATAATAATTAGCTAGAATCTTAAATTCAACTACCTTTAACACCTGACCTAGTCAATTTGTGAATGTTTATTTTCTTAGTGTGACAATCTTCTCCATACTGTGCAATATTTAAAAAATTTTGCGTGGAAAACTTAAAACATGCTGGATAAAACTGAAAATTTCACTTTCTAGGAAAAAATATTTAGGAAAAAATAAACAATACCATATTAAACTTTCTCAACTAATAATTTCAACTTCAATTGAGACCACAATAGGTGGAGTCTCCAAAAAAAAAATTAAAAATCAGGCAATATAATATAGTTCATATCAACTATCAGAGTTTAAAGAAAATAGATTTAAAATATATTTGACGACAACATTTTCTTTCCTTGAAAGATAAAGAAAAACACTAAATATCTAATAATTAGTCATCATTATTTTATAACTGCTTCTCGTGTTGTAAATTAGGGTATAAAAGGGGGACTTGCATTAAATAAATTAGTACCAACTCATCTCCGGTCTTTGGTCTTTTCCTCAGTCCCGGATACTTGGTATTACGGCATCACCATATAAGCTGATGCTGTAATTTCGGGATCGCGACCTCGGTTCCGGAACAATATACATCCACTGTATGATGATGACATTCGTCCAAGAATTATCGATCACAATAATTAAATAATATTAATTTCTCATATAAAAATGTTACAACATTTGTTTATTACAATCGATCGTATAAAAAAACAACTAATTGACTTGTCTTGAGAGCCAATAAAAAAAAACAAGAATTGCAATTTTCATTCACATGTATTTTTTTACGTCAACTTATGCGGTCATAGTGGTATCATAAGAAATAAATTATTGTTTTACGACGCTTAATATATACTTCACCATACTATTCACGATATAACAATAAATTGCTGCATAACACATGCACGATTTAATATAGCATATTCGCCCGAGGGAGATGATAGAACGATAGTGGAGAAAAAGAAATGCCAGACTCACTTTCATCTAGTAAAAAAAATGCGATGTCGTGTCTTGGCGTAATGTACCAGACTCCGCTATTATTTATTGGTGCTATCAGACTATCGTGGGTCGGATGGCTAGACCAATAGATCATGGTGGTGCAGCATCTCTGGTTGCATAAAATCTGGTTTTGAAGTGACTACTTACTTGATCGTTATTAGCTAACGATGTTCAGGCAGTCACGTAAACGTACATGATCGGATGTGATTGATTTTTTGCGAGATTCAATTAAAACACTTTTACGGGTACAAAACGAGTATTTTTACATTTCTTTTCATAGATTTTAGAATCTGATTATATAGTATCTCGCATCATATTATTCATCGTCATTATTAAAACACCATTTTATCTTAAAGATTATAATTTATTAGATTATTACTGTATATACATGTTTAGTACCTAATTTTGACTTTATACGATCATTATTTTATTGGTTATAATTTACATTTACTTTTTATTTACTTTGAAATATATGTAAATGGTTGATATTCAGATAATAAATTCTAAGTTTAACTGGCAGTATTCACATGTATTGAGTCTAGGATTATCTCTTTAAGTACGAGAATTACATTAATTTTCTAATCTAATATACAATCATATCACTCTTGTCGGCGGTCATAGCTCAATGGTCAAAGCGTTTGCTTTGCAAGCCAAAGGTCGAGGGTTCGATCCCCGATAGAGATTAAAAAAAAATGAATTTTTAATCGATTTCTGAGCTCTAAAATACCCCGGTTGGTGTGAATTTGATCCATCACCCTTAAAATGCCAGTCATAGCCTATTGATTAAACTTGGTTGTAGACGAAAGTCGTCCCGTGAAGACCACCCATTCATAGTAAATTCCTGTAATAATAAAGGATGATGCGTGAATCTCGGGCTGTAGTCTATGACACTCCACATGCAGCGTTTAGCCATATACACCATGGTAAGCGTCATAGAATTCCACAGATGAGACTTCAGAATTACTGTCACCATCTGCCGGTATTCTCCTGTATGTGTTTACATAAATAAAAAAAAACTCTGTAGAGTCGCGTTGTCTTGAGCACACCTGTCTGACAAAAGTATCGTGCGATATGTAATCAGATACATTTGTAACGGAAGTCTGCTTATTGGTCCAAGGTATCACGCCTGTGAATTCTACAGATCGGATCTCGTTGCATAAATCCGGTTAAGAAACACTAACCAGACACATTACCAGCATCTCACTCATTCGTGGTGTCAATGTATCATTGTGAAATGTGCCTTTTATTCCATATATTTTTTGTGGTATAAAATGTCTTATATTTCAATATATATTAACATCCTCCTCTCTCAAAAAGAAGGGCGTTATTACGTCGCGTGAGGCAGGATGAGGAGCAGGTCAGCAAACAATTACTTTCTTTTATAAGCACAGATTATATTTACGATAAAAACATTACAAGTTTGTGACCACGCGATATGACATCCCGACCTTGCCAAGCCCAAGGGTGGTGACTGACTGCCTGTGTCCGCACTTCCGCGACCCACGCTCAGTCACTAGCGCCGCCGGTGGCCAAACTATGTTACTAGCCCCAATGTGGCCACATACATAAAGGTATGGCAAGCGACAAAAATACAAGACGAAAGATTGTTTATCGAGGTTTTCGGTACCAGTTAGCAAGGCCTACATCGTGCTGATGTCAATATTAATAGATGAAGAATATAATTCATTTCGATAAGAATGATTTATTCTGATCTAGAAGTCTAACAATAATATTATATTCTAAGCTCGATTCGCGTTAAATTACTGATGTTAAGCAACATTAGACGTAGACCATAACTCGGATAAATTGCCGCTTAATGCTTATCGCGTGTCATAGATTTTATTGAGCTGCCCCTTAGGACTAAATAGTCTTACACAAGAAAACGCCGGGATAATCAATTAAACTCGTAACAAATCACCCAAAAATAAACATATCGTCTCATCAGTTCCTCGGATTCAATATATGTTCCCAGGTGGACCTTTTGGAGCTGAGGTGTGTTGAGACAAGTAATGAATATAGGAAGAAAATATAAATAAAAACAACTGCTGTAAATAACATTTTTGAATTTTATTAATTAACTTTATAGTTTATATATCGTAAAATATATTTCATGTCTATGGTTAGGTTAGGTTATGTTAGCGTGAATGGTATATACATTTTATAAGAGGTAAATATGCTTATTAAATGTACATGTCATAGGATGTAATGTCACTACAAAAGGCCTGGCTTCGGTGTCTTTTTTTTGCTTTCAAACAAATTGTTCCGAAGTGAACCGTCACGGCGCATCACGAATCTGCTTCAATACACCTCATCCGAACTGTAATCTCCGCTCTTACTTTCTTCTTTAGTCTACCTGCGCCTACAGCGTGCATAATAGTCGTGAATTACCCACGAGTATTACATTGGCAGCCAGGGCACTGCTAAACAGTTATACTGAGTAATTAAATAGACACATACTATAATACATCAAATTCTTTATCTGTATCAATTCGTCCAGAAAAAATATCGGCAGAAGCGGGATGCGAAGCAGCGAGCCTTGGAACCAACCGTTGCTCAAGTTCACTACCCTAGACCACTCGACCACCTTCTGCCCGAACTGTTGCACGGAATAACTTGTATTTATACCATTGTTACCATAATATACAACGATAGATGTCTCTATAGTATATATTCAGAGTGTGTATATTATTATTTTTTATTATTCAGTCATCATTTATTCACAAGCTTAATATATTACTGAGTTATACAGATTGAATACCAGACATACAGTACTTAAAATACACAGAATTAAAGAAGAATTTCAAAATTCACGCCGTATTGACAGTATAATTTGTATTCTGTATATTGAAGAGAATAAACTTATATTAATTTTGCATTTTTTCACATTTAAGCACTGTTAATCAAACACCGTGAGGATTTAGTCAGTTTTTCGATTGCTCACACTTACATTACAATGCTAAACGTGATCCATATTAAAAAAGGTAAAATGTTAAATATTTTAAATATTTGAATGCCAAAATATAAATAATTTAAATAATTGTTATTATGGTGTTGCCAACCCTACTTGCATTCATCATCACATAAACCACATACAATGTATGGTGCTTTTGTACATAATAATTTAGTGTTACCTAGGCAATAGTCGTATCCTACTGCGCGTCTTTAGATGCTGCTGCAAGTCATTAACTGTCAATTCGTTTCCCTCAATTATTTACATTGCATTTTGAATTTGACATTTATATGTTTTCTTAAAGCTGATTAACTTTTTTTGTCAATTCTGAAAATACGAAATGCTTATTTTATTCAAATTTGTATTAACTTTTTTGACAATGTTATAAAATACGACATGTTTTATTTTGTCTGAAACTATTTCGTTCCTGATTATAAATTTGAATTATAAATTTTTAATAGAACTAGTATTATATGACATGTATAGCTATTTTAACCCTTTCAATATGGTTCGGTTTAAATACAAATTATACTGTCAATTATAAAACTATTATTTCAAGCATAAATGTACTTATCTGGTTTTATTTTCAAATACCACATTGGTTCATGTCTTCTTGTTCTTTAGCTATCAGATAATGTATAAAAACTATTCTAAAATAAATATGATAATATCACGTAAATATATAAAACGGTCAAGGGAATTTTATGACGGCATATGCCGACAACAGATGCGAAAACGTTAAGTAATGCAACTTTTTCAACGGCATTAGGATGTGAAAATAAAGGGAAAATAACTGTTTGTTTCAAAATTCAAAACCCAAGTGATGTATAATCTTCATCTTAAAAATGAACAGTTCAAATTTTAATTTTAGGACAATTTAATTAGTTTAAATAAATATGAAACAATATTACGTAAATATTATAAAAGCTAATGTAATATTAAATATCATTATTTCACTTATATCTACATGGAACGGAATTGACCTTGCCGTTTGTATGGTATTATCAATTAAAAATGCATTAAAATTGATCATTATTACAATTTACGTATAAAATTTATATCATTTGATTGGACAAATGTATATATTGAATATAAAATATAAGATCTGGGTTTAAATTATGCGTAAATAAAATACATCGGCACGCAAAGCAGAACAATTAAAAGGTTCCCATAAATCATTGATTTCAACTCTCAGCATCACATGTTCGCACCCACGTTGTTCAGTTACGTGATGAAAACAATGAACGTAAAGCCATACGAAGCAATAACTTAAGTAAGGTCAACTTCCAAAATGAGCTTGACCCCTGACGAAGAAGCAACAATGAGAAGTACCAAGCATAAGACGGTAAAAGTCATAAGAATACCTTCGCAAGAGGCATCTAGAAAGTTCTCTCAAAAATCTCTTACGCAATAATATGCTTCAATGTTATTTGTATTTTTAGCATTCTGTTTTAGTGAACACTTGAGTTGACTAGAATGCAACATAACCATGCTCTCTCACACTTATTCAATTTATTTTATTGATACAGTGCCGGTTTTAGGGAAGGTGAAGTGTGTCGGTGCCCCAGGGCGTCGAATAGCCAAGGGCGCCGAGGACAATCCATTTTTGCTTAGATTTTTTTAAATATAAACAATATGGAGCGCCAGAAAAAATGCCCTAATGCGCCGTAGGGTCTTAAGCCGTTACTATATCGATATCATCAGTTATTTGGTTATCTTTTTCTGCCATATCGATAAGCATTTTGTCACTAAAAAAGTAACATCTAATTACTGCTATGATCCTGAAATTCTACTGTATGAAATCAGTTTTTTTTTATGATTGAATATATACTGAGTTTATTTTAATTGGCAAAACTTCCAATGCACATCAATTAAATTGAGTTTATCTGACATTTTTTTGTTTTTTTTTTTTTGTTAAGTGATTGTCGTTATTAGCGTTAACGTATTTATCAGGACAGTAACCGCGTACAATTGCCGTGTAAATCGATTAAGTATTCAGTGGAACTGCAGGAAGCGGAAGACCGACCAACAATGAACTGGGAAAACCAATTTCCTTAGACTTGGGTGTCTGACCGTAAAATGTAAACAGCAGAAAAAAATTAACTTTGACTAGTTTCTGGTAATTTTCCATGTTCAGCCATTAAATTTTAATATCCACATAAATATCTTCCACAATACGCATATCCTCCACAAAACTATCCACCAGAAACGTATTATTATATTATTTAAATGTTCATATAAAATACATACATATTTTACATAATATTCGTAAAAAAAATGGAATATACATCTAATATATAAAAGAAATGTTAGGTTAGTATTATTGGTGCTGTTGAATAGACTACCAATTTAAATCGTATAATGCATCTATTCATAATTTTATATTGTTAATGTAATTACAGTTTATATATTTAACGTTATAATATTGGTACAACATTAAAACGATCATTAGGAAATTTTAATAATTTAAATTTCAGAATTTAACATATACACCATATATATTTCTAGGTATCTTGAAATGTAAAATAGATGTCGCTAAATAATTAGCTTATTCAAATGAATATTTTAAGAAATCATTAAATTTTATAAATCACGTTAAAAATGTATCGAAAAATGCAATATTATGAGTTAAAGAAATATTATTTGTGCATATTCTAATCTTAATTAAAATGAATTATTATCACAAGTTATAGTCTTGAAATAACATGTCTAGTCCAAGTATTATTGCTAATCTATGCGACGACAGGTGTGTCATTCTACTATGTTATTTTTCACAAACGTCCTCGTCGGCGCCGTGGCTTAGTTGGTTAAAGCGCCTGTCTAGTAAACAGGAGATCACGAGTTCGAATCTCGTCGGGGCCTAGGATTAAAGTTGTCATGTCCACTTTTTTAAATAAAAATTTTAATAAAAAAGTATTTTCATTAATATTTTTCAATTAAATATATTTATTATAATAAAAATACAATAAATTAAAATTATTTTCTTGTTTTTATGTATGCACTAGAAAAATAAATTACTAATTATTATCAGAATAAAAACTAGCCTAAAATATTTTTTACATTTTATTTTTAGAATCTTTGTATTTTTTCCTACAGTAAAAAATAAACGAATAAGTAGCACTTATCCCCCTTAGTAAGTTTTTTTTTCGACGCAATTTTTTCATG
The DNA here is from genome assembly GCA_022606575.1 of Glossosoma conforme. Classification (NCBI taxonomy): domain Eukaryota; kingdom Metazoa; phylum Arthropoda; class Insecta; order Trichoptera; family Glossosomatidae; genus Glossosoma; species Glossosoma conforme. The sequence goes on from JAGTXR010000039.1 coordinate 2,130,857, forward strand.
CTTAAAGTATGATGTTTACATACATTTGGTCAATATTTTAAATGGTAATGGTAATAATGTAATAACGTTCTTAAATGTTCTTCTTCTTCTTTTTCACAGAACTAGTCCTTCCATAAAGAAGCAACTCAGCCAAGATGAAGATGTTCAAGTGTTTGGTAAGTGTAATTTAATTAATTACCTAATATTGTAATAAACCTTGATAAAATCAGAAATAATTAGTTTAATGCACTATTCAAAATTTCTTCAAAGAGCATATTAAAAATTATAAAACTAGTAAAATAAATGTTAGTATAATATTTTTTTTATTATAATGAAATTAAATAAATGTATATGAATTGTCATAGATTCAAATACATATTTTACTTATACTATTAACTTCATATAACACATTTATTCAGATAAAATAATGAATAATATTATTTTTTAATTCTTTAAATTTTAAATTTCGTTCCATAGAGTGATGCGCATTTTTGTAGAATCCATAGATCTACAAACGCGTATAGCGAAACCATAAAGTAAATTACACACAAACCGGTAGGTATGTAAGGTACCATGTGAGAATCATTATTGTCCATCGGTTTGTATGACCCGTCGTGTTTCTCTGAAACGTGACCGAATTGAATAGATTTTACAAACGTGCATTGTTAAAGTAAACGCATTTCTTACGCATGTAGCTGTGCTATAACACCTCCATTAACATCTCCCTTTTTACACACTATAATGGCCACTTTCCACTGCTCAACGAAGAGATTTATCAATGCGTTTATTATGCATACGAGCCGCACACAACGCCTGACTGGCTGAATGGAATTAATCGTTCAATTTTCTAAAAAGAAAATACGATCTGTTTTTTTTATGTGTGTTCTTAAAATTTCAATGTCTAAAATATAAAACCTCAAGGTATTCAACTCTTGGAATAATGACAAGTACCTGGCGTTTTTATTTAAACTTGCTGACGTTCTTCACAACTTTCTTTCGTAATCCCCCTGCACCTACTCGTAATCTTCAAAACACGCACAGATGACATTAATAAAATAATATTTTTGAATATTAAATTCATCCTAACACATTATTCAAAGGCTCAATTTTTAATAAGAAAGTATAGCGTATATCAGTGTTTTTTCTCTTAATATTTTTCGTGAATATGAATCAGATTTCAGGCCCATCTTTTGCAGTATTAGGTCCTGGGAAGAGCAGCTAGTTAAGCACATTATAACCCGGGATCTTTAATGTGATAATATTGGACGGAACAATTTCTGCATTATTTATATCCAAAATATTATATCAAAATGGTCCACTGTTAAATGTAAATGATAGTGAAAATAATCAAATTACAACCGCTCACGAGCTATTAAAACTAGTATTTTTAATTTTATTATTTATGGTCGATAATTAAAAATAATGATCGCTTTTAAATTCAAATCGCTTAATGCATCAGCTGTTGTTTTAAAAGCAGATGTCGAGCGTAATATTTAAATTTTATAATTAAAATATTCAATCAATATAATATTCCGAATAAAGCGAAAACAATAAGTTGTTAGAAAACCGGTTAGGATATATTTTATTGCAACACTTCCGAAATGTTTCGAATATATTAACTGCTTTTTAAATGCCCAATTTTATAATCTATTGCATAAGTTGTCAATAAACAAAGTACCATTTTCTTATAGCATCTCAAATAAGCGAGTATCTCATACTTCCAGAAATACTAAATTTAACCCTTTCGCATCGTTGTCGGCATGCCGTCATAAGATTCCCCGACGTTGACATCGTTCGACGTGATATATCGTTTTGCTACTTTCTTAGAATAGTTTTTTATGCATCATATGATAGCTAAAGGATTCAAGAACCAATGTGATATATGAAAATGGACCAGATAGAGTACATTTATGCTTCAAATACTAGTTTTATAATTAACAGTATAATTTGTATTCAAACCGAGCCGTAATGAAAGGATTAAGAACAATACTCAAGAAAATATAGCATAAACCTTAGCATATATTTAAATAATTTATTTTGATTTAAATAACTTATGTTTTAAAAAAATACGTACATAGTCCATTGAATGTTTGTCCCCATCTGCGCGTGTTGACGTATAAAAAAATATGTTTTTATTTCCACTAAATAATTCAAATATCAATCAATTTTAATTATTTTTTTAAATAACAAAGTTATTCAAACTAACACATAAATAAATCTTGCTTCTTCTGTAAACTTTCATTCATTCTTTAACTAATAACTCTTATCATTTACACGTTGATCCTACTATAGATCGTATCAAGACGTGTTTGAAAAATTGACTGCTTTATCTGTTATCTAAATCGCTTGCATCAAACATAACACATAACACGGCTTCACAGTACCGGCTTTAGACCCTGCGGCGCCCTATGGCATTTTTTTCCAGCGTCTCATATTGTTTATAGTTTTAAAAATCTAAGACAGATTAGTTGCCCTCGGCGCCCTCAGCTTGTTTGACGCCCTGGGGCACCGACCCACTTCGCCACTTCCTAAACACGGCACTGCGGCTTCATAAAATAGTGTATAATTACTGTATGGTCTATCAAACATAGTATGAATTGAGTTGTAAGTCACGCATAGAATGCCACTCAGTTCATTCCAACTTCTAATAAACTTATCCGATTTTCGAAGCAACTTTCAATTTTTCCAGACGCGTGCTCACCCACGAACCGTGCCGGGAAAGCCATCAATAAATTAACCAACTATCTGATTTCCGATTACTTGCGTTTTCCGATTTGTACAATCACGTGGAAAATGTATAGAACTATTTGAAATACGTTGATTGTACTATCACAATAATCTCGCTTGAAATCAAAGGAAAGCAATCCATTTTAAAAGATAAATACAATATTATAATATAAAATATGATGTTGTGTTAATTTCAGTAATAGCGTAGTTTCTCAAAATTTAACATAGAAATCACACGAAAAGACATCACATGCCATTAATGACTCTGCACAGATAGTCGTAAATTAGAAGATATTGATTACATTTTTAAATTTTATGATTTTTGAAAATATAATCTCCGTAAATCTTGTCTTTCACAGCCTATCTTCTTGGTAGTATTAATCCGATGGATTGGTTTGCAGCAACAAAATCTTGCATCCCGTACTCCACTCTTGTCGAACCTCTGCAATCCTCTTTAGCTCAGCATAAGAACTACAACTCATGTCCTCGAACACTTGCTGCACATAGTCTAACTCAACCATCCCTTTCACAATGTTGTAAAGATGACCATCGTGGCGCATGATGTGACCGATCCATCGGACTCGCCTCTCTGAGATGGTTCTTACTAGGTGCCTATCTTCCTTGATTATGCTGCAAACCTCATTGTTCTTGACGTGGTCTCTCCAGGAAAATCCGAGAATTCTAATAATAGATTGTAAATAATTTCATGTCAATTATAGTTCCATTCCATTTATGACTGTCGTAAAAAGGTTTGCAGTGTTTCAAATTAAATCAAAATACGTTCTTACTTAAACATATAAATGCATCAAAATGTTGTTATCTCTGATTCGTCTTTAGCCCTTTACATAATTCGTTATTTTAAGCATATACAGATAATATCGCCATGTATACGTAATGAATAAGAAATCTATAAGAAATATAAAATTATAAACAACATATTATAATATTTACATTACAAAATAATGTAAATCCATACTTAATAGCAGTAATTAATTAATCAAGTAATTACATACAATGTCTATCCACTGCTGAAATAATCTTATCAGTTGACGAAGTCACGAGACCCAAAAAGCAATCAATACGTTATTAATGAATCCCGCTCTCATCGGCGCCGTGGCTTAGTTGGTTAAAGCGCCTGTCTAGTAAACAGGAGATCACGAGTTCGAATCTCGTCGGGGCCTAGGATTAGAGACGTCCAACTTTTTTATTTTCAATATTTAAAAATGCTAAATTAGTCGCAACATACTACAAGTAATTATTCATGTTTCAATTTTAATATTTAATATTATCATTATCTATATAAATACACAACAATTTTTCTTGAACTGGTTTCTCTCATATCTAGCCAACAGCTGTTATAACTGTCTGTTATTTCATAGCGTCTCTATGTAAACAAACTATCGCTAGATATTATGTTGTATATGCTATGTTTTCATGAAAAAATTCTGGCCCGTTGCCATTGAATCTATTTTCACACATTCATGTATTTATAATTCACGTAATGTCAAAATAAATTACTTTTCAGTAATTCTACACTATTCAAACTCTTTAAAAAATACAGAACTTCTTAGAACATCTTCATAGGATTTTTAAAAAGTTTACCTCAAATAATGGTATTACGTGAGTTTCTCATTTATTAATGTCGCAGTATCAAAAGTTACCTTACTAGGTCATCTCATCCGCTATCTGAGAACAACTATGACCTAGTACATTTTCTTTAGAGTTGCATAATACTATCAGTTGCCCTGCATCTCTTTCCCCAGTGCAGTAGCAGTGCATTTTCCTCTAGTACCTCCTCCGGAAATGCACATTCCTTCTCACACAAAGAAATATCTCAATGCTTTAGAGAAAACGCAGTGAATTAACGAGCTAATTATACTGTTGGTTTGATTAATTGTTCGCTCGTTTGTTTGTTTTATAATCACATTGTGGGCAGCTTTTGATTATTTTATTTACTGCTTCGGAAACGCCATAAATTATTCGCAGTAGTATTATTTAATATATTGTTATGCGGGTTAACAAATTGCTTCATGGGTCACATTAAATACTTAAAGGGTTAATGACTTGAGCTAGAATTGTTATAGAATTTCTGCATTGTCATTGCGTAATCACGTCATTTATTTATTTAGTATTCCATTGTTTTTTTACTTTTTGAAATTATGTTAGATCCGTTAAGCATTTTTATATAAAGTTGGAGCATATAGCTATCATTACTTATTAAATAGTAACTATTCTTGTCAACAGCGAGGTCCTTATTTTAGTCCCAAGTCAATGCCTCATATTTAGATCATTCTAGAATCATGACAAACTGAACACATTTTTTTTTTCAATTTTCTAGACCAATCGGTCATACTTGGAGCATTCGATCATCATAATCTAGAGCCTATTACAAATAAGTACATAGTAAGAGTGGAGCGTTGTGAAGGGAATAAAATCCCTTATTTTTGAGGCTAAGTTATATATAATCATATAATGCTTCATTTTCTTGCCAATCCACTGGGGCATATGGCTATCACAAAAGTTTCGTCAATAAAGGACTTTTAACCGACTGTAAGATAAACGGTAACCATGTCCGTTATTTTACCTTGTCATTCCTCACAAAATCAAACATAAACTTTGCACATGATTTTTGTTGTTAAAAAATTGTTAAACATTTTCATGGTAAAAATTATGCTTAACCCTTTCATTACGGCTCGGTTTGAATACAGATTATACTGTCAATTATAAAACTAGTATTTAAAGCATAAATGTACTTATCTGGTCTATTTTCATATTGTGTCATATTGGTTCTTGTATCCTTTAGCTATCAGATGATGCATAAAAAACTATTCTGAGAAAGTAGCAAAACGATATATCACGCCAAACGATGTCAACGGTCGGGGAATCTTATGACGGTATATGCCATCAACCGATGCGAAAGGGTTAATAATAATATGCTTAATATGTAATAATGTTTCCCGTTTCGAAAACGAAAAATAATCTTGTAAAATCTAGATTGGTTCAATAAAGCGAAATGGAATCCATCTCATTCAAATCGAGATGTATCTCGTTTCCGCGATCGCATCAAGAATCATCACTCGGCTAAATCTTTTCTCTTCCGGATGCTTTTAATACAACAGACAGCAAAATTGCTGCATGTAATGTAGAAAATTACTTAAATGACTTCTGTCGTCGTTCATCAAAAGTGCAATAAAACCATAGCAACAATGACCGAGAACAATGGGAGAGGTTAAACTGTTCGATTGTCAAGCATGAGATATCGCGGGTTCAATCCCCGACAAATCTTCCTAATTTAATACTCGTAAATGTGAGTGCTTCTTCTGCTTTGCTTAAAACTGCGTCTTGTATATATAACTCGAGTCTGTTCCTAAAAACTACTTGCTACAAATGTTCAGATTTCTTACCTATTTGGTTTTTCTGAAAACTAGATGCTCAGTGATAACTCTTCAACATCTATGCCTCTAACACTACATATAAAAAATAATTACATTTTGTATAATTATTACATATTTTCTGTATTATTTTTTGATATCTCTAAAAAAATACATTGAATTGTGAGATTGATTCCTTGAAAGATGTCTGTTGTAGTTTGCCGGCGGGTATAGCTCAATAGTCAAAGCGTTTGCTTGGCAAGGCAAAGGTCCCCAACGGAGATTAAAAAAAAAGTTTTCTGAGCTATAAAATACCCCCGGTTGGTGTAAATTTGACTTGCTCACCTGTAAAATGACAGCCATAGCCTATTAATCAAAATTGTTGGTAGATAAAAGTCGTCCCGTAAAGACAGACACCCATTCATAGTAAATTCTTGTAATAATTAAGGATGATGCGTGAATTTCGGGCTGTAGTCTATGTCGTTGGTGGATCAACACTACACATGCAGCGCTTAGCCATATGCAGCATGGTATGTTTAAGCGTCATATAACTCCACAGATGAGACTTCAGAATTACTATCACCATCTATCGGTATTCTCCTGTATGTGCTTACATAAAAACAAAGTTTGTCAGTCGAAATTGGCAGCAATTAAAAGTCGTTCCTTAAACACTACCCATTCACAGCGTGTCGCAGTAAAAGTAGACAACATTTGTGTACCGCCCTATAGTTAATAACATTGTTGTAATAATATTCTTCATACAGCGCTTTGCCATCTGAAAAAGTATTGTAAGATAACATTTCTCATTGTCTGTAGGTATTCTCCTGTGTGTGTTTACAGTGAATAAAAAATGTAATGCTAAGAACTGCTTCAATTAACGCTCATCAAGAATGCAAAAGCACAATAACCATTATCAAGAACAATGATAATCTTTCATTTTCCCAGATTCTTATTACGATGCATCTCGAAATCGTACCTCTCAAAAATTGCATCGTTTTTTTTCGTGCATATTTTTCACTCAAGAAATTGTAAAGACATTCTTAGTACTTAAGCAATTATTTTGAATGCTAGTTGATACTGCATTTAATGACTTCTTTGTTTACAATCACTTTATCAAAATATCGAATATTCAATATTTTTAATTTACTTTTTGTATTTCTTATTACAGCTATTATAAAACGCGTTATATCTTTAACTTCATTGAATTAACAAAATATTATTCGACTGTTGTATTCATAAATTAAATATATTTTCATAATCTCAAGTTTTTCTCAGCACCAGGATGTTCTTCATCTTCGCGGTCAAAATCACCACCCTTGAATTGTTGAAACCATCTTCTGCATGTTTGTTCTGAAAGAGCATTGTCGCCGTATGTTTCTACTAATATTCTATGCGCCTCAGCTGCTGTTGTCTTTCGGTGGAAGTAATGTAAAAGAATTCCCTGCAAAAGTGGTTTTGTAGGCACGAACTCAGCCATGTATAAAATTTCAGACAGTTGAAATTAGACGTTTACAGCCTAGGGTTTTAGCTTTCAGGTAAAGTTTATTTCAGCCCAATCGGACATATACCTGCCGAATTATGAGTCTCAATACAAAGCGCAAATTTTCAATGTATATGTGTGCTCTTCATAAAACAAAGTACATTAAAGCATACATTATTTTTTAAATTGCACATTCCATTAAAGTATATTATAATAGGTATCTTCCTTGTGTTTTGAATTCAGTTTTGACAGAGACTATACTTATAATAATAACAACTCTATCATATTTAACCTGTTGACTTCCTGTATTCGTTATTAAATAATAAACTCTTCACATAACTCACCGCTTATTGAAAACGATTGCGTAACACACTATTGATATTTCATATTTCACACGTGAATCACATAATATTCGCGTATTTATATAATTTATACACACTTCCACTTTTGAAAGTCACTAAGCAAATTGGCAATATAATGATGTCGTATTTTTTTATATTGCATCAACTTGCATCAATAGAAAGTTGCAATCAGATAAATTCGCAGTCATTTTTTAAATCCGAATGCGCACGTATTATGCAGTTAATTACAGTTCAGCATGCTTTGTAAACGTAAATTTTTTGATATATCTTTTTCTCAGATCTGTCTGGCTCGCTTATCTTACAGTTAATCTTTCTACTTTAAAACATACTTAGTGTTGACATGGCAAATACCTGACGACATAACGAGGTGTTTTAGTCATAAGAGTAATAGTTTAAACGTTTTTTTACGGTTTCGCCGGCTAATGGAGATGAGCGCTAAGCCTTGAAAGTGAAAACAAGTAACACGATTGTAATATTTAATTGTTTCGTGATTCGTGAAACTATCATGTGTGTTTGTATGAAATTGTCTCTGCTAATATAAGAGCAAACTAACTAGTATTTGTTATTAATCTAATTGGAAAGTCTGATTTAGAGAACATGATATAACATAATATTCCATAGGTACAGTATGGGTGGTATTGGCATCCTGCGAGTATTATTCTTCTATTTTCTTATACCTTAGAACTTATTTTTTTGTGTTTGTTGTTTGTATTGATTTATATTGATTATTTCATTATTTATGAACGCAATAAACTGACGTTTGTAATGTTTGTAAATTTAAAATTAAAATGAAAAAAAAAAGATATTTCCGATGCACTTTGAATTGAATCGTAAAGGACATATTTTTCTCACAAGAGAATTCAGATAGTCTCAAATTATACGCTCTCAGATACCCGTATATAAGCTGGCCATATTTTGAAACAGATCATCATTATCAGCCATTATGTGTAGTTCCACTGTTAAATTTAGGCAGAGTCTCCAATCCTCTGGATTCTCTGCCTTCCAAAACTAGCCTCCTCCTACTGTTATTCTGATCTCGTTAATCTGTAACAGAGTAAAAATGTCGGACATGTCTTCGTTATTCTTCATTTTTCGAACACCTGTCATCTTCATCAACCATCATCTCTTTGACAAGAGTGTCCCGATATGTGTAATTCGATTTATGGATTTCTTTTCTGCAAATATCCTTATCACCGATTTATAATCTTTAAGTTACTCCGTGGATAAATCTTTTCATAGCAGGTTCAGAAATTTATCAATCTTGAATTTGAACTACGTAAATTTAATGAATTTAGACTGCCGTTAAAACTATCGTATATAATTAGAATCTCTCAGACCATTCACCGTTAATTTTCCGTATTTTTTATTAATATTATAATTGTTACGTAAAATCGTTTCATTAGAAAAAAACAAAACCTCACTTGAGTTTTTTGCTATAAAATCGTCACACCTTTCGGCTCCAATTGTCTTTCTAATTACCTTCCAAAACACTTTTATTTTCACATTGTTCTTTCATCTTCCGTTTATATATATTTTAAGAAGTCATCAATCACTTTTACAAGGAAGTAAAAGCTTATATAGACAAATATATAGACAAACGTACGAGTAAAAAGAGATTTTTGTTTACTTCGGTTACATATCTAGAGTTTGAATAAAAAAAATGTAGCTAAATTTTGATATCATTAATAGATTCACGTGACTCTTACATACATATAAACATACCTTAGCAATTAGTGTACAAAATCTTAAGAATAAAAAAGTAAATCGTCTTCAGTAAGATCTGAGAGGATATTGCTTTCGTTCAAAATAAAAAATCTTTTTTTAACCTCAAAATTGTTCGAATACCTATCACCTTTCGCGTGTCTCAGTAGAGGTATTCAAATATCACAATCATTAGAGACAAATTTAATCTGTGCGAATGTCGAGTCTAACGACCCGAGCGTTCATTTTAAATGTTAAGTGAGATCGAAAAAAAACTTGAGCAAATATCTTGAGCATTGCGAAATGTTACCGACAAGATTAATACGTCGGCCAATGTTACGTGAGAGGGAAGCATCATTGTTAAACGTAATCATCACCATTATATTTATACAATTAACTGTCTCAACTGACCATCATCATCATCAGCATACCAGCGAGAGAATATCTAAATTATTATAACACACGTCAAACTTCGCTTCCCATATCCGTTCCATAATATTTGGTCGCCTTTAAATTGCCACCATTCAGTTCAGTCACATGAAAGTCCACCTGGAAAGATATTTGGTTTCCGACAGCCTCCAGAGCTTGAGGGCTTGAAGAGACGGCTGCTTTGGTAGACTAAGTCATAAGTTATTAAAGGTGTGCCACAACCCGACACAACATGATTAGCAACAGGCAGTGACGAAAATAAATAATAAAATATAATATATTTTCATTTTAATACCATACCGTGATTTGAAACATATAGTAGTTGTTCCGAAACCGAGGTCGCGGTCCCGGAATAACGGCATCAGCTTAAATGGTGATGCCGGAATACCAAGGTTCCGGCACTGAGGATAAATCTAAAGACCGGAGTTGAGTTGGTACTAATTTATACCCTAATTTACAGCATGAGTAAGTAAGCATTAATAAAAGTAATATTAATGCATTGAATTTCATACACCGTACATTCCTCGATACCGTTTTGGACCTTGATCCCTTAAATTTACATAGAGTGGCAGAATGCCCTGTGTCGTAAATGACTGTATGAATCTAAGATACAGAGTTTGATTATTATAACAATTACTTTAAAGCCTTTTGGATGTTTAATACAACACAGTTATGTTCAAAATACTGTTTTGAACAGTAGTTCTAGTGCTTATCCCAGATAAATTTATTAAGTTGGCTTTCCTTTACTACGACCAGTTTAACACTGAAATATTTATTTAGAAAAAATCCAATATTTTGAAAAAGAAAACTATCAAACAAAAAAAACAAAATAAACAAACAAATTTGATATATAGCATCCCAATCGATCAATATCCCTGAAGATTTAAAAAAAACATTCAAACGTATTTGCATCTAGTAGAAAAAAAAAACAATAAAATATTTTAACCCGAATATAAAATAGGTATTGTCCGTGCCTTAGAGGAGTTTAGCATTTATCATAACTACCGCTTAAATTAATCCCATCAGCCATAAAACAATTATTGAAAACATGGAATAGGTACATTGTGTTTGGAATAATTCAAAATGGATATTGATTTTTGTTTTGTTCATTATTTTACATTGCAAATTGCGCATGCGTACGAGAAAATAATATTTTCATTCAAGTCACAAATGATAATGTATATCACGAGGCTTAAATTCTGCAAACGGTCGCTTATAAATTCTTATTGATAATATTATAACATGCTTAATAGGCAACTAATAAGAACCATAGTATCAGAAATTCTTATATACTCGTACAACCATGCGCCACGATGGTCTTCTCTGGATAGGGCGCAGACCAAAATTTGGATGGAGGGATGGTTTATGGTAAAAACGATCCAAAGCTCGGGAGCGTCAGAGTAACTATCCGATCTCCTTAAAAACATATTTACAAATCACGTAAAAATATGCCTCGGATACTGTAGTAGTTTATCATTATTTGCGGGAGTATTTGCAGCGAGTGTTCGAAGACATGAGTTGTAGCTCTTATGCTGAGCTAAAGACGATTGCAGAGGATCGAGAAAGGTGGAGATCGAGATGCAAGATTTTGCTGCTGGAAACCAATCCACCGGATTGATACTAAGAAGAAAGAAGACTGTAATAGTCGTCACTTCAACTCTTCGTGCTTCCAGTTTGGAGGTCTTCGAGAACCATTTATGTTATCAGATGGATCTTCGAGTACGAATGATTATGGCAACTGACAAAAGTGATTGATCATATGTTTCAGATATGGAACGTAAAGGGTCCGCCATCTAACGTTTTTTTTTTCAACTAGTGCTTATTTAGTGAATGGTAACACTTAGCTCATGTCTGATTTGACGGATAATTAGTTTTATCCTTCCGCTGAACGAATATGGTTGTGTATACGCTTGAACAACGCTGGGAAATATTGCGACATTACTTTGAAAACCAGGCCATTTTTATTCGAAAATGAGCAAGGAGTGGCCGTTACAGTCAATGGAGATCGTTATCGGGCCATTTTTGTTCACAAAAATTGAAGAGGAGGATATCGGCAACATTTGGTTTCAACAAGACGGCGCCACGTGCCACACAGCCGAAGCTACACTCGATGTTTTGCACCCCATTTTCAAAAAAAAAAAAGTTATTTTGCGGACCCGTTATAAGCAAATCTATGTATTTTTAATTGTTGTGTCAGTTCACAAGATATGATAATTTGTCTTAAAGACTAGGTGATTAACCTGAAGCGCTTACTCATAATAAAACGATCATTTGCATTAAACGGCAATTTGTAAACGATTATGAAGTCAATTTTTTAATTTTTTTATTAGAATATTATTTTATTATTTCAATATTCTAATCTACTTTTATAGATCATTGACTATATTACAATATTATCATTACTTAAATATACATATACTATACATAAAATTCTTTTTTCAACGCGTCAATCCAAGCACAAAAATAACGGCAGAAGCGGGATGCGAACCGCATCCGAATATTAAGCTTGTGAATAAATGAAGACTGATAGAATAATAATAAAAATATACATACTTTGAATATATACTATGGCGACATCTGTCGTACGATGCTAACAATGCTATAAATACTAGTTTCACCGCAGTCAGTCTGGGCATAGCAATGGCGCGATTCGCCGAGCGGTATGAATACCTGGGCATAGTTGGTTTCCAAGGTCCGCGGTTCGCATCCCGCTTCTGCCGTTATTTTTGTGCTTGGATTGACGCGTTGAAAAAAGAATTTTATGTATAGTATATGTATATTTAAGTAATGATTATGAAGTCATTCAATAAATTCTGCTCATACTCATGCTGCCAACGCAAGCAGAACGTTTTACTCGCAAAACATGTAAAATCCTTAGAAATTGTTGGTATAAAGTAGCGAACTTCTTTAGATGCAGGTCGCGTCTCCAACAACTTCAGATATTTAAATTTCCGGTATAGTAATTTGTTGAGAAAGGAGCTTCACTTCTTATTTCACCTTTGACGTGTCCCATTCAGAAGGTAAATTATTCAGCCATCTCGCCAAATCAAAAAACCGAGTGATTTCTTTACAAACGACCCATTAACCATTTTCTTACGATTTTTTAACGAAAATAAAAGCAAAAATCAATGACTATAGGTAACACTTTATGTTTAAAAAATCACTTTAAGATTTAATTAATAACTAAATTTAAGGTTTTATTGTGCTTTATGTTTAACCCTTTCTCATCGGTTGTCGGCATATTCCGAATCACCGACCGTTCACATCGGTTGACGAGATATATCGTTTTGCTACTTTTAGTACTCATTGTGACATCTACGGTAGGAAATTGGAAGTGCAGTCATTCTTTTTATCAATCTACATCTATTCTTTACAGGAATCTGTAAAGCATGTTAATAAATATAGTTAGGTTTCGTCACATGAGCGATTTTTCTGTAAACTACATGTGTCTATGCCACCACATGTATGGAGTTACATAATGAACGTTTGTTAAATATAAAAGTTTTTTATGCATCATCTGATAGCTCAAGGATAGAAAAATCAATGTGATATTGTATATAGGTGAGATAAGTACATTTATGCTTCAAATACTAGTTCTAAGCAAAAAAAAATAGTTTGAAAAATTCACGCCGTATTGACGGTATAATTTGTATTCCACCGAACCGTAACAAAAGGCCAAAAATATTCTTACTTTAAAAAATGTAATTTTAAATAACAGCTCGTTAATCTACAATATAATATTATTTAAGTCTATTGATTATTTCATACTGCCGCAACAATTTAAGCATACTTCTCGTTTTTTATTGTGGAACACTTTTTTTTTACTCTTTATGGCTAAACAATGAAGTGCGTTTCGCAAATGCCTAAAAGGTATTTTTAATTGTCGCAGTTGCGCAGTCTGCTCATTGTCTCTGGCAATCTTTTGGTACATCAGTCATTGAAATGGCGAAAATCTGTTTCGTATCGGAAAGAGCGCAAAAAATACCGCATTAAAATGCAATCAAAAATGCTACCAACAGTTCGCTTAGCCTTCCAATTAAAATAAAGATATTTTTACAATCATACATTAAGCATAAAGTAAATATAATCGAGTCGGAAATAGCAGGGTCAGGTCCTGTCTGCCCAGAAGTGAGCGACGTCATCGATGGCGTTACTCCCGGTCATCATCAGGTCTTCCTGGGTGCAGCTACTCGGACACAGCGCACACTTCAGAAGGTGTGACAGGGTCTGCTCTACGCCGCAGTCACATTCAGTCGGTCCGCTGTAAAACTGCCAGGATTTCATTTGTGTCCTCGTCTTACATACTCCGGTCCGAAGTCTGTTAAGGGACCTCCATATATTCCGCCCCTGGTTTTGTCCAGGGGCTAGTAAAGAACGTGGACTGAGAGGGACACCTCTGAGGGTGAAGATAAAGCAGCTGTATTTTATGCTTTCTTTTGGCGTCCTGAAAACATATCCCAGGCAGATTTACCTTCCTTTTCGATCGACTTTAAAATAATGTGAGTCCGATTCCTTTACCTCTTCCCACCTTCACAAAGGCACACCATCGTAACCATTATATTCATCGCAGGCATACATTGACAAATACAAATGCATTATCTTTATGTTTGTTGGCAGGATTCGCTGGCACTAAACAGCTGACATATTATCATTTTTGACAGATACGAGCAAGACACCGCGTTACTGAATTACGCGCATTTCGTTTTCTATGTGCTGAATATACACAGCCTTATTATTTCTAAGATGAACGATGAATATGAAACGAGTTCAAGAAACATGGGCAATACCAAAAACAAAGTATCATTTTATTAATATTGATACACGTAACTTGTCTTTAAGAATGCTTTTAAATAATTTTAACAAAGAGAAGATGCATTTTGTTGTAACATATAATATAATCGAAATTGATAACGGTACAACCTTCACTTTCGACAGAGGTCAAACACGCGAGGTCACCGAAACACACGTTTAATGTTAACAGCACATCTGCCCGACACGTATAAAAAATAATCATGAAAAATAGCACATTTTGACACCAAAATTCAATCAAATCCTAATCTTTAACCTTTGTCGCTGTTTCATTACACCAACAGATTTTAAATTAGTTATTCTTTATTTGTAAATATTTTTTAAATCAATGATATTCTTAACCTTTTACTCACGTGTTGTGGATTCTTTATAATGTCACGTACAGAAAGCTGATGTCAAGCTAATCGTATAATGTCAAGAAACGGCAGAGATGTTTGAAAAATTAAATGAAAAAATGGCCCATCAAGTTAATTATTATTATACCTTTAACATTTGGCGATTATATTCGTTGATTGGGTATTTTGGTTACGCTTTTTTTTTATAAAGATTTTATGTAATCGAAAATCAATGATTTTGTATCAATAACTACTTTAGGAAAACAGGTTCTTGACGTCCAGCTTCACATCTGGACATTTCCGAAGGACAAATTAATATCTTTTATTAAAGTTGTTTATATTATTATTTAGTTTGTAAATCCAATGGAAGTCCCCTCTGAACAAATGTGAAATGCACTTAATTGCTGAAAAGAAATAACTCGTTAAAAATACCTAAATTATGTCACGGATCAAACGGATATGGAGATGGAAGATAGATTCTGGAATGTAGATAACATGAGTTATGTTTAGTTAACTTGTTCTTCGCGATGTTTTTCGTGGTCACATTTAGCAAGAGCGCGTGCTGTTGATTCTAGATGATGTTCAATGATCGCCTTGTTTCGGTTATCTCTAGAAAGCCGACTGGATGCTAATTTGATAGTCTTCTGCTTGATGTCGTAATGTTTTCTCACTGGTGCTGTAGTCAAAGACTTGGCAGTTAACAGACAACAGTGTTTGTATAGCTGAGTGCATTGCGGTATTGGCTAAGCACTTCAATTTTTATACACGGATGTTTGCAATATACTTTTATTTAAGATATTGAATCATTCATTTTGAATCAGCTTAATATAACTCTGAGCACATTTTTGGGATACCACTAGATTGTGGTGTCCAAGTGCTTAAAATACTGATTACTTATTGCAGTAGAATACGAGTATAGCCAAAAGATGCCATTTCAACAACCTTAAAAGTCCTTATTTCCGGAAAATTTTGATTTCATTGTAAATTTTTTTGTGTATTTTGGGATTCAAATTAACTTGATAAATATTACTACAGTATATTATTATACAAAAGTAACATTTTACAACAAATTAGATAGTATTTAATACAATACACGTAACTTTTTTTTTTCCAAAAATTTTGACCGTAAAAAAGATAGCAATTTGTTATATTATACATAAATAATAACATAAATTATCTAAAACTAACCTTGTATCGCATATTTATTATTAAGTTAATTACACAAAATAAGCAAATTAATTCATAAGATATCACAAAACATATTAATTCAATTACTTTTTTGCAACTTTGTACATATGTATTTGATAAGAAACAATTATACTTTGTAATCTCTGAGTACATTTTTACTTTCATCTTATTGTACATATTTCAAACAAAAAAATTACCAAAAAAATATTTAATTATTCAACAGATGTGTGATAAATTTTCAAATCCTTGGACAGTTTCATTGAATTATTTTTATTGTTTTTTTATTTGACGTACGTACTCGAAAATCATTTATGTGTTGAGGTCAATGCTTCTATTAAAGCAAATATTAAAACATGAACACTATTATCTAAAAAACTAGTGACCCACGCATTTAGAAAAAAAAACCAGTAACACATTTTTTAAATTTATTTTTTGAAGTGTAAACTTTAATTACACAATGGTTTTATCTTTTGTGTGACGACATCATCGCTAGACAATAAGAGTGAACTAGTATCTAATCGTTATTGTCCTCCATTTATACGTATTCTCTTGTGGTTTCTTCAATCTACATTTAAGGCTTTATGTGATTTACTTTAACACACTGTAATAACTTTGTTTTTGTATTGTTATAGAGCGTCGGAGTTGCCCTTCTTCTGTGCTCCAATGGAGTCTTCTCTGGAGCCGTGGTTAAGAGAGAAGGTAACTATATACACCCCTTGCAAAAACGTTTTTAAAAATCTTCCATTTAACAAAAAAGGGCTTAACGAACGTTTGTTACTCATTAAAAAAAACGTCTATAATATTATACATGTAAGGATAAGATTGTTCTAAAGTAAGACATAACCACTCATAACAAACAGCACTAATGCTCATAAACCTTGTATCCAATGGCACAATTAGTTACACGATAAAACAATTATTACATTCAAAATGTTTCGCATTCCTAATTATCTATATCTGTATCATAAAATACATAATTATACTTCTAATGTATCGTATTTTTAAAGAATAAAACATTTAAAACTTTGTATGAAACCACTGAGTTTTCATTAATTATCGATTTACAATTTTTGGTGCCACATCATCCTCAGAAGCTTCTTACTAAAAAAAAATTTTCTTTAAATATTAAATAATAATCTATAAATATGACAAAGCTGCTGCGTTCTACGAGTATTTAAATTATTTTTTACTGTATCCTTATACTCGTAAATAATAACTCTATACTCTCAATACAATTTGTAAGATATCTACCCGCTTGAGTAATATAAACATTACATATGCCGATACTCCTAATAAAAACAAACATGTTTTTCTTATATTACGTTACATCCGAACTCTGAATAGTTAATTCAGGAAAACTCCCACTGAAACAACTCAGGATGAAAATACCGAGCAACGAAAATAATCTATCGATCGGATAGAGTCGATGAATCTAATAAAGGTTCCTTACTTAAGACTGCTTTGAGATGTATCCACTTAAAGTAAGCTGTCCGATTGCAACAAAATTATTTCCGGTATCATAACTTCAAATTCAAATGTAATTTATAATATAATCTTCTTGACTGACATTGTATTTGAGATAATTTCAATATCAATTGAAAATTGGCATAATATCTGTTATTATATGATTGGTAGGCATAATACTTATTACATGTTCACGAAATCATATAAATGACTCATAATAAGTTGTAGTTTATAAGAGTTAGTTTATGACCAATATATTAAAATACGAGTATTACTTCTTCTTTCTTACGTAATGGGGAAAAAAGTATTCCAAAGTATATCGCGGTGTGTAATAACCTGTGCTGTCTTATTTACTGAATTCGCTGCGTGGAGTCTTTCAAAATATGATGGTTATTTGATGTTGCTCACATTCTAATGATTGATATTTGTTTTTTTTGTTCCAGCTCCATTGACTGGATATCTCCCACCTTCCACATCGTACGGCGTTCCTAGCTTCGGAAGCGGCGGTGGTGGCGGTGGCCATGGAGGCGGTGGCGGTGGCCATGGAGGCGGTGGCGGTGGCCACGGAGGCGGTGGCGGTGGAGGCGGACACGGTGGGGGTGGCTTTGGAGGCGGCGGCTTCGGAGGAAGCGGCGGAGGCGGCTTCGGAGGCGGAATCTCCCAAAGCTACGGTGCCCCATCCAAGCCTTCCTCTTCTTACGGAGCTCCTGGAGGCGGCTTCGGCGGTGGACACGGAGGAAGCGGCGGCAGCGGTGGATTTGGAGGAGGACACTCTGGAGGAGGCGGCGGCTTTGGAGGTGGTGGACATGGAGGAAGCGGTGGATTTGGCGGTGGAATCTCAAGCTCATATGGCGCTCCATCTGTCGGAGGAGGACACTCAGGAGGTGGCGGTTTCGGAGGAGGCGGATTCGGAGGCGGACACTCTAGCGGAGGCGGTGGCTTTGGAGGCGGACATTCCGGTGGAAGTGGAGGCGGATTCGGAGGTGGCAAGCCATCACAGTCTTATGGAGCTCCGTCTATTGGAGGAGGTGGATTTGGAGGAAGCGGACACGGAGGTAGCGGCGGATTCGGTGGAAGCGGAGGTTTCGGCGGCGGCAGCCACGGCGGAAGCGGTGGATTCGGAGGAGGCATCTCAAGCTCTTATGGCGCTCCCTCTATTGGAGGAGGACACTCAGGCGGTGGAGGTGGATCTTACAAGCCTCCTTCAACTAGCTACGGAGTTCCCGCAGGACCAGCCATGCCTTCAGGAGGGTTCGGAGGCGGTTTCGGCGGCTCAGGAGGACACGGATCTTTCGGAGGAGGCGGCGGTGGATTCAAGGCTCCTTCTTCTAGCTACGGCGCTCCCAGCGGCGGCGGCTTCTCAAGCGGCGGTGGATACTCCGGCGGAGGCGGAGGCGGCTTCGGAGGCGGACACTCTGGAGGAGGTGGAGGCGGATTCGGAGGACACTCCGGCGGTGGAGGCGGTGGCTTCTCAGGCGGACACTCAAGCGGCGGCGGCGGTGGTTTCGGAGGAGGACACTCAGGAGGCGGTGGAGGCTACTCCGGTGGAGTCCCTGCCACCATCAGCCAATCTTACGACTCCAGCGGTGGCTACAAGTACTAAGCAAGAGTCTCGACGTCTTTCAATGGAGATTACGTGTTCAAAACTTACCACTTACCGACAGCAGTATTTATTATTAGAACTCACCCTTGCAAACGCCTCAATCTGCAACGCTTCATCCTATCTAGCTAACTTCCATCTTCTAAGAGATGCCTTCAAGAGAAATCAAACAAAAAATAACGCCCGAGAAATAAATGTTTTTTCGGTTTGATTCAAATTTGTCTCAAGATACGAAACGTCCAGAAGTGACGCCATAAACTATAAACAAAACAACTTTCATGCTTTTGTGTCACTCCGTTTGCATCAATCTTATTATAATACAAAAGATGGCGAGATTGTGTGCAATAAAGCGACTCATACGATCCGGTTACGTCTCGCAAAATGCCGCAAAAGCAGAAACTCAACAAAAGCCATTTGTTTTATTTTCATATCTGCGACATACCATCAAAACAAACGAAACTTTTTGAAGCATCATTCATTACAATTGATACAATAAGAGACTTTGACATATTGATTCTTTTGAATAAACGCATTCATAAGAATCTTGATTCCTTTCATTCACGGAAGAGTACGCTAATTGGTTTTTAATTAGAATACTGGCAACACTCGAATGTACAAATTACATGTACAATTAAACAATATTTTTGAGAGATTTTTTCAATTATTTTGTGATGCATTTAGTTGCATACAATATTTTTAATGATGCACAAATTAACATTCATAAGAAATCTGAATATTTTCAATCTATCGATTTAAAAATGGTTCTAATTAATTATCCATACATTTAAAAACTTCTGATTATTTCAACAGATTTCTATATTTTCTCTTTTCAGAATGAAATACATTAAATGTGCATTTTTTAAATCCTTTCACGTTCTCAAGCTTGCAGCTTTTCTAGAATAATCATTTCTTAACGAAAAATATCTCTTAAAACATTAAATAAGTTAATAGTATAACGTATTTTATACGAGAGACGATTTTTTTTTATATTTTTGTACAAATATTCTGATATATTTTTCAGCTATAAAAAAACTATGTATTTTGTATTCACAACTTACGTTGTATTATTTGTAAATAAATTTTATACTTTATTTTACATATAATTATTTCATTTTCTACCATTTACCCTAATTTCCATATCACTTTAAAACAACCGAAGCGTAAAATAAAGTTTCATCAAAAAATAAAAAAAATGGTCCAGCAATACAACATTGATGTCATTTAATCAACATATGAGATATCTTCACCATTACTTGTCGATATTCTCCTATATAACGGTGGGTATAGCTCAATGGTCAATGCGCTTGCTTTGCAAGCCAAAGGTCGTGGGTTCAATCCCCGACGGAGATTAAAAAAAGTAGATTTTTAATCGATTTCTGAGCTCTAAACCCCGGTTGGTATAAATTCGATCCCTCACCCGTAAAATTCCAGTCATAGCCTATTAATTAAAATTGGTGGCAGACGAAAGTCGTCCCGTGAAATCCACCCATTCATAGTAAATTCCTGTAGTAATAAAGATGATGCGTGAATCTCGGGCTGTAGTCTATGACGTTGGCAGATCAACACTCTACATGCAGCGCTTAGCCATATGCACCATGGATAGCGTAATAGACTTTCACAGATGAGACTTCAAAATCACTAGAACCATCTGATGCTATTCTCCTGTATATGTTTACATAAAAATAATAAAATGATTGTGTTTACAAAAAAAATGTGATAATATTAAATAAAACACTTGCATTTTGAAACATTCTAGTATATTTTGGTTTTGATTAAATATTTTTGATATGTATTTATATAGTCAATACTACATTAATCATTAGTCGAAGATCAACAACAATTAGCCTATATAATATCCTTAATCGCTATAATTAAACATTAAGTCATTACAGTAACCTCGCTTATTTATAGTACAGTTTACAGATATGTCGTTTCAGTGATCTCAGAATGATAGTTCAACACAGAATTATCGTTTGAAATCACTTGTTTAATGCCAGATGAGACAAGCAGACTATTGGATTAGAATATGTTTATACACTGTTCTCTAATATGCTTTACAATCTTCAATAACAACACAACTCAAAAAGTGAGAAACACTTCATATTTAACACGTAACACAAAAAGCGATAACTGACATTTTAAAAGTAATTAAAAAAAATGTAATGATGCAAGTCGAAATATTTTATAACAAAACAACTCAAAAGAGTTTACTGAACAGGTAAATAAATATGTTTTAAAAAAAAAGATACGGAGAATACGCAATTTGGAAATATTTTTTTAAAAGTTTCTTTTTCAGTAATAAATACATTTAAACTCTTTTTTTTTCAATGTTTTCATCATTCACTTGAGATCCGGTATGAATACCTGGGCATAGTTGGTTTCCAAGGTCCGCGGTTCGCATCCCGCTTCCGCCGTTATTTTTGTGCTTGGATTGACGCGTTGAAAAAAGAATTTTATGTTTAGTATATGTATATTTAAGTAATAATAATATTGTAATATAGTCAATGATCTATAAAAGTAGATTAGAATATTGAAATAATAAAATAATATTCTAATAAAAATTAAAAAATTAATCCATTATAAATTATAAATATTTATTTATTTACCTTGTTTTTACATGGATTACAAGAGATAAGTTATCTGCATAGGAGACTGGAGCTTCGACTAACTCGTAGTCTTTCTCAATAAATCAATTGTTATCGCTTAACAAGTGATAGGGAGAAAGGCTTCGAGTTAGTCGTAACTGCAGTCTCCTATGCAGAGAACATATCTTACGTGATCCATGTAAAAACAAGGTAAATAAATAAATATTTACAATTAAACTCGATTATATTGAAGAAATATACAAAGAAATATTTTTTCTATAATGTGTTGAATATATTTGAACACTTATATAACGATTAACCTTATTAAATAAAGTATTTGCTCCACAGTGACCAGATCCCCTACAAGCATCAAGTCAAAAAATCTAGAAACATTTTGGCTCGTATGTTATAGATATGACATAGGCGGTTTGAAATTGTTCGTTACATCAGTGTTCGAATATTTTCGAATATTTCATAATCATATGACATTCTAACAAACTAATAAAATTTCAATAAAATATATATAACAGGTTTAACAACTACAATTTAACAACATTTTCAGATAGATGACAAAAAATATTTGATATATTTTAAATGTGAAAAACCGCTTTTCTATACACGACATTTTTTATTCAATTCACGGCTTAAATTCATACTTCAGCGTGCTTACAAAAATAATAATTTAAGTTTAATTCTAATAAAGCATTTTCAAATTCATTTTTTGCAGTAGCTGAACAACATTTTAGGGTATTGTGCATTTACATAATTTGGGGTGTTAGTGAATACCTCATTTTATTTACCTTTACCTAATTTAAGCATCGTGGGTCATTTATGGTCACCTCAGACGATTTTTTTGTTACATATATAATATATTGTAACAATTATTTATAAATGAAAACATATTACATGACGCAGTTCCATAACACAACAACCTATAAAACATTTTTTTCATTATAAAGGGTCCGCCAAATAACTTTTTTTTTTTAAACAGGGCGCAAAACATCGAGTGTAGCTTCGGCTGTGTGGCACGTAGTGCCGTTCTGTTGAAACCGAATGTTGCCAATATCCTCCTCTTCAATTTTTGTGAACAAAAATTCGTTCAACATGGCCGCGCCGCATTAAAGCGCACTTGATGGCGCTTCACGCACACTTTCTGCCACAGCAGCAATATTCTCGGGTGTACGCACTGTTTTTGGCTTTTCACGCTTTGGTTTATCGATGAGGATGCCAGTTTCTTTCACTTTTTTCACAAGATAACGAACATACGGAGCTGACGGTGATTCTCTTCTTCCAAAATCCGTACGCAATTTTCGCACACATTCTGCAACATTACCATGATTTTCAAAGTAATGTCGCAATATTTCCCAGCGTTGTTCAAGCGTATACACAACCATATTCGTTAAGCGGAAGGATAAAACTAATTATCTGTCAAATCAGACATAAGCTAAGTGTTACCATTCACGAAATAAGCACTAGTTGAAAAAAAAAACGTTAGATGGCGGACCCTATACATTGTTTTTACAAAAAAAAAATCAAACAACTGTCATTTTATAGAGTTAAATCTTTGTGAAATTGTACAGTAACTATGTACTCTCTATAACTCAAAACAAGATTTTTTAAATTCTCATTCTATGAAACCGAACCATTGATTAGTAGTCTACGAGTACATATATTCTTGATGTTAGACATCAATACGAGTATTAACCAATTCAGGTTCAAGGTAATCTCATATGAAAGACAAAGTAAATATCCTGTTCAGAAAATTACATGTATAGTGGCTTAGCAAACATAGTAACTAAAATAATATGTAATTAATGTTTCAATTTTTTTTTCTCTTGTGAAAAAATGTAAGTGAGCAAAATAATAAAATAGTTGCGTAATGAATTCAACGGGAAATTTTTATTTGTTAGTTGGGCTAAGGGAGTTTTGTTTTTATTTCATTAAAACTTTTTGAACCCAAAGTACAAATTAAATTGAACTTTAAGTTGAAACTTTTTCACTCACTTTTAAACTGAATCTCGACAAATCGTTTTTAACAGATATCATTGTACAGGTATGTACTCTCATGTACACCTTTAAAAGTTTATTAAATAAATAAGCTTTGTGTCTGATTTTTATAATTAATTTTCAAGAGATTTTCAAACAATTTATTGAAAATTTGGTAACTTTAGAGTCATCATGCTCTAAGTTAGAGCGTTTACGGTTATTTAATAATAAAAAATAGACACAATATGATAGCTAGCTTATTAAAGCACATACGAACTCTATGAGATTTTAAATACTTTGTTAGGATTGGATCAACATCATCGAGTAATATTTATAAAATATTAAATATTTTTACTTTTGAATAACAGTTAAAAATTTGCTGTTTCAAATTTTTCTGACCAAGAGTATTTAAATAATGAATTAAACAAAAATAAATTAATTTACCACCATTACTTCGTCTTTCATATTCAACAGCAAACAATCATATTTATTACAGTTGAATATTTTACCAATGATAATAGTTTCATTCCTCATTATATTTTTTTCATTTCACAATTAAAATAAACAAATTAAGTTAGAAAAAAATATTCCACAATTTTGAATTTTTGGCATATCAGTTTTACATCAATTAATACAATAGAGATTCGAATAATTTTAGATTTATCTATTGGATTATTTTTTTCAATAAATAAATATTTATTCAGGCAACAGGTGTACAGATACGAGTATATAATAGATATTTAATAGATTTCTATAAAAAGGATAAGGTTTTATGTCGTGTAGATTTCATATATCATTAGATACATATTATATTATATAAAAATATTTAAGGCTCAGGGGTGTGAAATTTTGAAGGCTTTAATGGTGCAAGAAGGCATGTTGTTTTAAAAAATACCACACTATTTAAAATTTATTAAAACAGCAACAACACAAAAAGGGAGACAACAAAAATTGTGCATTTTATTAAATAATTATTTTTTGAGAAAACCAACAAAAAATTTAGAAATATTTAAAAAAAACTGAAACACTGCTAATTTTTTTAGTAAATCGTTTTTTTTTCTCGTAAACAAAAAATGTTCTTAACAAAAGACTTTAAATAAATCGTAAAATTATCAAAAGGTTAAGCTTAGCACTTAGTGTTTTTGTCTTTAAATATCAATTAATCCATAAAAAATAGCTTAAATATTGCAAAGTATCTGATGAATTAGAGGAAGAAGAAACCATATTAAAGTATGCATATGTTATGTTCATATTTTGCTTTCATAATCTATATTTTTTGATATTTAAAAACATGTTTTAGGCCGAATTTTATGTAAATATACATTTTTAACAATATTACGTAAATAGGTTTCCATACTAAAATATTCATTTAATAAAAAACGGAACATAAACAATCAATCGAAACGCTATTTAGTTTGACATTTTTCCATTATACGTAAACAGTTTAAATATTTTTTTTATTTAATTTAAATAAAAACATTTCATAAAAGCACAAAAAAAAATACATTAAGTGATATGACGCTTAGGTTGTTGTTAAAATTTAAATAATAATCCATACACACAAAGTATCGTGCAGCTCAGTTGTCTCTTGACAGTGATGGATTGAGGAAGGCTACGATTTAGTTGAAACTGCAGTCTCCTAAATAGAGGCCACATCTAACGTGATCCATGTAAAAACAAGATAAATAAATAAATATTTATTTTAATTATTATTTTTCATAAATATTTTAATGGTTATTCTACAAAATAGGACGGAAGATCGTTTGATTAAAGAAAAATACATAAATATGTAGAGTAAATTAAAGTCATATTCAATCGGTTGTAAGAATTAAAATTGGTGTGAAATTAATAAAATAAATAAGTTTAGTATTAAATATAATAGTTTTGTTAGCATTCATACCATTCCTTGTAATTTTTAAAAGCACCGAAAATATAAAAATGTGTACAAGTAATTGTTATATAATATATATATACGAGTATTCATATTATAGGGATTTGATATGTATACATACATTGATAATTCCATAGTATTTCTCAATAAACTCTTCCAATCTTCTCAGAAACTTACAAGCATCTTATAGAGCGTTAAAGAGCTTTAAAACGTTAACGTCATCATACTGAAACTCAACACTCACCCATATTCTACGTGTGTGACGCGTGATAATGTTTGAATGCCGAATAGTTTCGATGCTAGACTATGACTGTCATTTTTAACCAAGACATTCTCACAAAAACTGTAAAAAAATTAGTTTACGTCGAAAATGTATTCTTCAATCTTCAATAATATATTTATGCCATGTTCTTTAGTAATTTAATACACACGTACAATTCTACATCAAATTCATTCAGAAAAAATATTTGCAGATGCTGGATTCGAACCTCGAGGGTTGCATCTTTGCTCTATCCTACACACCGCGCTGTCCACGCGAATAAGCATTTAAGTTGGCAATGACCTTCGCGTTTTACGCACATTAATGTTTAGTAACCATGAAGCACTTAACTGGTGAAACAACAAGTTTTGAAAAAAAAAAAATTTACATGCCCCACCATGAAGAGGTGAATAATTTTATTTTCCATAATATATTTTTTAGACACCCGCAATCGATATAAGCAATTTTTGATATGTTTTCAAGTAGATCGATATAGTTTTTTTTATAACTAATGATAAACCTCGTATTTTCAACATCGATATTTCAAAAGCGCTCCTAAAACACTGAAAAACTCTTATGTTACACATAATCCATTTAAATTTTAAATATATTATTATGATACTCTCTAAAAATGTACCGTGTACAATAATATGATATGTATTCGTTTTACAATTGACCGACCATTTCCACTGGATATTTCCATCTAAATTTACATGAACATATTTTTTCAATACATTTATTCATTACTCTAAACATTAATTACATATTTATATCTTAATTTCACATTTAATACGTTTCAATAACTTTTTTTTTTCATCTAATCGTGTACGATTTAAACACAATGATATGTATGATCGAAATCACATAGCTTAAACATTATAAATACACCCAATCCTCTTTATGTAAAAGTTTAATTTTAAATGGCTGTATTAAATGAGGAAGTGATATTCGCATTTGTTTTTTTTTATAATATATTTGGAAACAAAAGGGGTTTTCGAAATGAGGATTGGGTAACTATATAACTCTTACTAACCAAACATTTGATCTAACTGTTCTTTTAAATGAAGTAATTAATATTGTATATATGTAAATATATAATATTTTTAAACAATATTACATAAAATTGCTTCAATACTATCTAATATTACTCGTTTATATATGCAGAGAAAAAAAAATATTTTTAATGTTTCTATAAACAATATAATAAACTGCATATTATAATAACAAACTACTTTAAAAAAACATGTAAAGTACATCATAAGTGGTAGCAAAACATTTTAAGTACATACATACAATACGTGGCGTGAGAGTTCTAGGCGCATCCTAAAAATTCATACTGTAAGTCCACCTTATAATATACTAAACCTATGTAGTATATCATTTTCACGCAGTAAAATCTTTGAAACACATATTTTATAAAAACTTTTCTTCTGATTATTGCATCTAAAAAAATCTAATCACTCCAATGACGATAAAACGAGCGCTTTTTACTTGTTCATAAAATTAGAACGCTTTCAAATTTTTGTTCTTTTTTCAAATTCAAAAGCAGCGCTTAAAAAAACGTTTTTAAAATCAGAACTTACAAACTAATAACACATATTTCAGTTAATTTCACAACTGTTGATATGAATGATACGTTATTGATTTGGGAGTATGTATGCATAACAATCCACAGCGTCTGTTATGATATAATTCACATTATCTGATCATTAACCTTCACAGAATTAATTGAGAGTGTACGAAAATAACGTACTCCACAAGTATTCACAATAAGAAAAAGTAAAATGATTTGTGTACCAAATATAAGTAGAATATTTACCAACAAGATGTATGATGTTGGAGACTTTTGTGGTAGGAATGAAAGCATGCTAAAAAACATTTTTTAGATACGCAAAACCATTTAAATCTTCTTATCTTATTTCAACAATTCGATACCTTTACACTAAGTATTATTAATGGTTAGTTACAAGCATTTTTTGATATGTATTAATTATTAATTTATTAGTAAACACTATTACTAAGATGGATGTTATTATTATGCTAAGGAAACAATTCATACGTTAATATCCAATAATCCTCACAAATAATAAGCATCAGCGTCAATTAACGTAGAAAATTTACCATTAACGTTGATCCGAATTAAGATTAGTCTTGTGAAGCCTTAAATGACTTCGAAAAGACGACGATCATCAAGGGATTTATCTATAAAAGTGGCTAAATACAACAAAATGAAAAACAAAATAAGCTACATCATATTATGTAGATTACTAAGTATCTTTTTATTTGATGTATATAAAACTTTTTCTTGTTATTATAAATAAATCATTTAATTTAAAGCACTGTTTATTTACAAGATGCTACATTTTTTCCCATAAATAAACCCCTTGATTTTCAGTAAGCCCAAAATTATATTTCAAAGATTCGTTTTTCCATTGTCTTTGCATGTTGATTATGGGTCAAAAGCTATGATTTTTGATATTTAGAAACATTTCAAATAAAATATGAACACAATAATTCAAAATAAAGGTCAAAATTTTCAAAATATTTGTCAAAAAATATTATTACCTAGGTGTTATATTTTATTTTCAGAAATAAAAATATATTGATGATCATACGAAAAATTTACTTGAAGTATTTTCATGACCGAAAACTCCTTAAATAGGGTTCATATGGAGGACATATAAAATCCATGTAGGAAGAAAATCATAACAAGATAATATGGCATATTAAAAAATGAAAATAAAACCATTTTTTCCAATTGCCATTTACGTATTTTGAAATACGAACATTTTAAAATGGAAATCTTCTTTTTTCTACAAAATAATAACTTGATCTTTAAATTCGTGAATTTTATACAAGACATCAAACTTGAAATTGACTTCATCGATTCCGCCCGAGGCTTGTAAATTTATATTCTCGTTTCGAGTGTAAAAGACAGAAAAAAAAACAGAAAATATCGAGTTTTGTAAAATATTTATCGCTTTCGAATGCTGTTTTACATAGAAAATGACCGATAAAGTATCCTTGTGATATTTAAGCTGTATAAGACGAGAAAATTTTATTCCAATTTTTTTTTTCATTGTATCGGATGACTACATTTTCTCATTTCAAACAGAAAAAGGAATAAATTCAAAATTTTATTGAACCCTTTTTTTATTCGTAACATTATTTTTACTGACAAATATACGCTGACGACATAAAATTATACACTTTTTCATATTAATAAAAATCGGATGATCCATTTCTATAGTGAGTATAATCGAAATCTTGTTCCGAGTTGTATTACCAAATATATTCGATTGTTTATCTAAGACAGTTCCACCAAAATCATCATCATGATCACCGTGTCCGGTCTCCTATCTTTGCTTGGTGAAAACCCTCCCTATCCCGTCCTGTTTTTGGAGACCCAGATGGACGTTTACGACCCGTTACTGGACGCACGCAAAAAGCTTCTTGTTTGAGAGTGGCTGAAGGCATTCTCGTGATTCTAGGTGCATCAGTTAGATGTCAAAACTCAGTCTAAGGCTGTGAAGGTAGTATACTACAGCGAGTCTCGAATTGTCTTCTTTGGTAACAAGTTGCCAACCACGAAATACGTGGGAATGAATAAGGAAATGGTGAGGCTAGGGAATGGATTCTTCTGGATCCGGTCGCTTAACTGGAGCATATGGCCGTTACGAATTGCCGCCACATTAGCCGCCATGGTGTCGGCTCATCCCATATCAACTCTATCTGCCGCAGCTCCGCCGAGTATATTCTATGTACGGTTCTTGAGGCAAGAGCCCAGGGGCTTGAAGAAAGGGCAGCTTTAAATTACGTTCTCATGTGGCATTCGAAGTACATGCCTCAGGCAGGTCCACATTCGCCTATTGACTGGCTGTAATATGGAAGGCTTCCTTATCCGCTCTCTCACCTCGCCATTTATCACAAAGACAAACCATCTTATCCCTACTATTCTACGCAATAATGTGTTTTCAAAATACATTATACGGCTACATTGGTTTTTACATGAGATTACAGTCATGAAGAAAAATATCCCACAAGAGTACGACTTCAAAAAAAAATCTCAGTTCAGACAAATATTTTACCAGTATATAAGTATGATATAGAATAATCAATTTACAAAAACTCTTTAAACTTCATCATATTAGCAGCTGCAGGTAAATTATTCATTTATTCGAGGTCCTTTGTGTTCCCTTTAAACAGGTAATTTTTATACAATGTTACACAATACGTAAATATTAGATGTCTTCAATAAATAAATATTTTAATAGTAGACACACCTGTTTCTATTAATTCGAAATTCATTTCACAACACCTACTTTATGATAAATACAGGTTTTTTTTGACGTTTGAACCTTGTAGTGAATGACAATTTAATATCCCTCAAATTGAAACTTCGAAATGAATGTCAACAATGCTTGTAAGTATTCTTTTAAAAGCCTTCTATCCTTATTTGTATGATAAATATCAATGCATTATAATTAATGCAATACACATAAGGTATTTATGACCATATATTCCAATTAGGGAAAATGGACATGATAATGATAACTTTGATAAGCCAATTTTTAACAACACCGTATTTTAAACTATAACGGTTTTTTGAAATTTATAACACGATCTCAGGCGCTAGAATAAAACGTGTCTTAAATGATTTTTCTTCCGCGAGAACCACGCCCAAAATATGCGTATAGTTTTCACAATCCGGAATACATATAGCCAGGTTTGCAGTATGCTGTGATGTGTGCTCTTTAAACATGGATTTTATCCATAAAAACATCTAATTAAGCCGATTTTAAAAATCAAATGGTCTATACCTCGAGATTGTCGGTCTAACTTACGGATTTCTTTCAAATCACTAAAAAATATGCCTACAAATCAGGAACACAAGCTCTCGGGCTTGCCCTGGAAGCTATCATAAACCATTTATTTATAATTGTAGGTAATAAAGATATGGAACTGATAAGAATAACGAAAAAACCATATCGTCTACAATTAATTGAAATAACATACACAAAACATATTTACATTTCATAGCTTCTGATCCATAATCTTTGCTGCCGCATCATAGAATATTTAGAATGCAGAATTAGCTTGTTTCAGTGCCCTAGCTTGTCCAGCCTCCGCAGGCGCTGGTGCTCCTCTGGACCTCAAATCTCCTCCTCCCCCGCGCTCATCTCTCGGAGGTCCCCTCGCCATAGCGCTGATCTCTCTGACCTCGGAAGCCGGAAGATCATCGTCAGCTTCCAACGCAGGATTCACCCTCCCGTTCATCTCGTCAGCTCCGACAAGGTTGGTTGCTGCTCCGTACATCCTGCCCATTGCTCCCGTTGTCATTACAGCCATCTGTTCGCCGTCTTCAGAATTGTCTCCAACGCGCTGAATGTCTTCGGGGATGTTGACGACGCAATGGAAGTAGTCGTACTCAGGGGCGAGGCGGCCGGTAGTGAACACCCACCTGCGAACAACAAAAAAAAAAGAAATTAATATATACAGGTATATTATTATTTTTAATATGGTTCCAAAAGAAGAAACAAAGCAGTAAATATAAATTTGTAAGCCTGCAATATTTTAAAACCGTCTTCACCAAAGAAATTTTGTTGATCTGAACATTATAACATTTTTTAAATTTTTCAGCTTCCTTTAACACACTAAACTTGTTTCATTAATATAAAATAAATACACATTAAAAAAAACACGTTAATCCATAATAATGCCTATTAATAATCAAGATAATTATGATTAACATAATAAGCTTTGTATAATAAAATGCTTTGTCTCTGCTTTATTAAAATGCCGCATTTTTACTGACAAATTTAATTAAGATCGACCGACAAAAACAGAGGATCACAATAATTAATTATTGTGTAATGATAATTAGTATTTGAGGCAAAGCCAGCTCTCCCGTTGGAATAATTAGATAGGTTGTAATAGGTACACAAACATAAGTTAGGCTCAATGTTTAACGAGGTAATTTAATACATATCCTAATAACAAACGTTAATTAATCTCTGTAATTATTAAATGATTATTCGCTCATTAAATAATACTGTGTTTGAGTTAACCAACCGACTCAGCTTACATTTTAAGTAAATATTTCCAAGAATATAGTCTATTAATTGAATCACATTATATTCATACTAGTTTCTACTAAACTCAAAAAAGGCACTTTGTCTAAAACACTGATGCAATGTTTATTTGTTTAATTAATTAACAGAACCGCAGTTCCAATATACATATAATAAAATAATAAGAAACATAGAGTATACATAAACATACAATACATACAAAAGAGAAAAAAACATAAAAGAAGAAGATGACACTTGTCAAAGACCACAGAGATCTATGAGAACAATACCATCAACAAAAGAGGAAAATAATGTAAGAAAAGGATCGAGGTGTGCTGGTAGGCCATTTAGGATCGCCATTGCCGTTGTACTAAATTGAGTGCTCGAAGCTCCACAAGTATCAACTGGGATCAAAAACAATGGATGGCAACGAGTACGGGTGTACTTTTTAAAATTAAGTTGGTTCAATATAATTTTTTTAATATTATTAACATCTCGTATGCAACTCCTCTAAGCTCTCATAGCAAACCATCTTGCACCCACACACAACTTGCAGACTCATCCCAGGATATGCATACACATTTCATTTATTTTCAAACCAAGAAAAGGTAATGAGAAAGTATAAAAAAAAGTACGACCATCATGCGCCACGATGGTTTTCTTCACGACATTGTGGAAGGGATCGTTGAGGTCAGAAACTGCAGTGGGCGCCCAAGACGGGAGTATTTGCAGCAAGTGTTCGAGAACATGTGTTGCAGCTCTTATACTGAGCTAAAGAGGGATACAGAAGATCGAGAATAGTGGAGATCGTGATGCAAGTTTTTGTTGGTACAAACCAATCCACCCGATTGATATATTATACTACGAAGAAGGAGGTAATTTTAAACATAAATATTTTTATCTCTCCTAATCTAATGTCAACCTCTATCTAATGTGTATTTTTTAATACATCAATATGCACTAGTTTTTTTTACTACATCCAAATAGGTTAAGCATCATAAAAGCCTACTAGAAGATCGTAACAGAATATTTTGCTTTTTTTTCATAAATCGGCTGTGGAGCTGACATGGGATTAAATGAAAATCCTAGCCTGAAAACATAATGCCGGCAATTTGTGTTGACCATATACCATATTATTTATAATATTTTATCTTTGATCTACTGGATAAAAGCCTCTTAATATACTTAAGCTATGGTGGTATTTACAGATTATATGTTTTAAATATCTATATTAAATTTTTCACATATTTTACTCCAATACATAGTTTACTAAGCGCCAATCAAAATCATTAAAATTGCACACCAGGTATGATTAATATTTTTTTGTAATATACAGAAGAATGCTGACATATGGTAATAGTAATTCTGAAGTCTCATCTGTGGAACTCTATAACGCTTACCATGGTGCATATGATGCATAAGCGCTGCATGTGCAGTGTTGATCCGCCAACGTATAGACTACAGCCCGAGATTTACGCATCATCCTTTATTATTACAGGAATTTACTGTGAATACATCCAAATGGAACGACTTTCGTCTACCACCAATTGTGATTAATAGGCTATCACTGGCATTTTACTTTTTAGGGATCAAATTCACACCAATTAGGGGTAACCAAAGCTATATCAACTCTCGGGCATTGCCCCACCAAACATACGGCGAGAAGTTACTACCAAGAAGGAACTCACCAAAACAACCCACGACGCACTCCACCCTATGTTTGGGTACCAAAAGATAACTACATGTTTCAAATCAAGAAGAAGTTTCCTACAGTCGACAACGGAACTGGAGATACCTGAGGCCACCCTGCGGCTGAACATGGAGAAAGCGCAACTGTAGGGGAATACTTGTTTTGCCCCGAAAGAGGACCTAGCCCCTGGACATGACCAAGGGTGGAATATATGGAGGTCCCTTAACAGACTTCGGACCGGAGTATGCAAGACGAGGACACAAATGAGGGCCTGGCAGTTTTACAGCGGACCGACTGAATGTGACTGCGGCGTGGAGCAGACCTCGTCACACCTTCTGGAGTGTGCGCTGTGCCCGAATAGCTGCACCCAGGAAGACCTAAATGGCCAGAAGTAACGCCATCGACGTCGCCCACTTCTGGGCAGACAGGATCTGACCCTGTTGTTTCCGACACGATTATATATAGGGGTAATTTTAGAGCTCAGAAATTTAAAAACCTTTTTTTTTTAATCTCCGTCGGGGATCGAACCCTCGACCTTTAGCTTTCAAAGCAAACGCTTTGACCATTGAGCTATACCTGCCGGCTTTTTGTGATATAATTATGTAGCGGAAGAAGTACACACACTTTAAACAGAACCTTTTCAAAGTATCAAAAAAAACTCTTTATTACTGAAATAATATAAATTATGAACACCATTCTTTTCTCAAGCAATTTTGAATTATGATATCCTTTTACATTAATAAATAATATCTTGGTGGCCATTTTTCCTTCCTTTTTTGAATCTAAAATTTATGACTTCATTAAAGCAGCTGTAATAAATTTTGAATCCGCAAATTTAATACATGCAAATTGCATCGGCTTACATTCTTTTTGGTGTTTTGTTTCTACGCAACAGAAAATATAAAAAATATATTATAAAACCGTCAAATATTTTGTGTCATCTCCGTTAATAAAGTACGTATAAACTTTAGTAAAAAAGTTTGTGATAAAAACATTATTTTTAGGTGTACCTTGAACCTAAATGAGTTTGAAATGCCTGCTGAATCATCCCAAGACACCCCATGAATAATGAATGAGATATAAATAGACTAAAAACACAACTCGCGAATCCTGAAAACCTTTTTCAGTTTATTTCAAACAAAGTATGACACTCTTTAGTTGTCAAAGTCGCATTTAAAAATACGCCGTGTCCTTTCCGTTTTGTTTTATTTTTGTTGACGCCAAGACAAATGTTTCTTTTCGTTTAGATTGGAAGTTGTAAATTGTTTTGGGGAAAAATATTTAATTATTATTTTTAATAAACATTAATCTCTCTCTTAATACTATCAAATTAACCCCCAAGATGAGGGCTTAAAGTCTCCACTAATTGCCACTATAAATTTTAGTAATACATCAAGTACATTATATTTATAGTTCTCAACTAGTTTTCAAGACGGAGATACCACGAAATGTTGAATAAAAGATGTTTTAATTTTTGGTATTCTATGGCATTCGGAGAACATGACCCAGGCTCACTTTTGATAGAAGGATCCTTACTTATATTCGCTTCTTTATTTCGCCCTTTCCTACAAAATAAAACTACCGTACTACTAAACCATCAACCATGTAGTTAATGATCATCAAGCATGCGGTAGAACCTTGTGATTCTTTGTTGGTGACGGGATGTACGACTCCAAGCAACATAGCGGCCAAGCAAGTTACGCTTCCTCGCGAGGCTCGCAGTCTGAGGTCTACCACGTATGGAGCGGGTAAAGGTTCAGTCGGTTCCGCTTTTAGGACCGCATTTTCAGGCTGTAGCTCAATATCCCGTCATTTGTATTAACGCATACCAGAGTTTTACATAAAATTCTAGTATTTTTTAAAGTTTTAAATAAACGAAATTAATGTCAATGTCGTGGCCTTAGACAAATTACCCCTTGGTATCGCAATAAACATTCGCAAAACTACCAAAAACAGATGATAATATATGTAGAGGTGTATTTATTTATTTCACAGAACCGAAGTTCCAAGGTACAAAATAATAAGTAACAGAGTATACATATATATACAGTACATACAAAAGATAATAAAAAATAAAAATAATATAAAAGAAGAAGACACGTATCAAAGATCACAGATATCTAGGAGAACAATACCATCGACAAAAGAGGAAAAGGATGTAAGAAAAGGATCTAGTGTGCTGGTAGGCCATTTAGGAGCGCTATTGTCGTTGTACTAAATTGAGTGCTCGAAGCTCCACAAGTATCAACTGGGATCAAAAACAATGGATGGTTACGAGCACGGGTGTACGTATCAAGTGTGTCTTTCCAATAACGAATCTATCACGTATTTTTTATCGCTTTTGTGTACAAGTCATTGAGAAATCATTATCTAATATTGCAATAATCATTAATGAATAAATCACTAATTGCTTTTTCTTTCATTACAAACATTTGACATTGACAATAATTTCAGTCTCGGTTTTCTGAAGCAAAGAGCAGCCTCTCAACCGCAATGAGTAAGCGTCCTCTCTTGCAAGATGTATACGATATCAACCACATATTAATGACCCCCATTTAAACGACTCCATTTTCCTGCGCTGGCAATCTAACATTGTTACGTATGACGCAGGATCGTGACCGATCCTCCATTTCGCGTTCCACGCTCCGCCATTACACAAAGCAGACGTGCATTTTAATAAACCCAGAAATAATATGGCGGCATATTAATAATATTTCACATTAACGTGAGTTTGAATCGATGACGTAACACTAATTGCTTTGATCTCGATGCATGACTCAGGTATCCTAGATAGCTAAACCTTCTGCTTTGTTTTCACAAACAAAATTAATTTAATGATGCACTTATTGAAATAATAATAAATTGCTCACCGTATCAATAAACATACAATATTTCTTCGTTTTAGAAGTACAATACATATTTATTATAAGGAATGTTCTAGAAACCTTCACATACAATGCGGCAGATCGAGGAGTTGAACAGCGATGAAATTTTAAAACAATATTTACAATAATACTCAAACATCCTCCTCTCTTTCAAAAGGTTGTAATTCCATCGCGTGATGGCATGATGAGTTTTTTAGAAGCACATTGACGTATATTTACGATAAAACTTTACAAGTTTGTGGCCCGGAGCTAAGCCGAGCCACAGTACAATATGCTCTCGCCGAAGGGCGGTAGGCAACTGATGTCCGCGCTCGGTATTGGCTCTCGCCCGCTCCACGAACGGCGGTGTATATAACTAATGCCAATATGGTGGACACATCCCTGTTTGACAAGCGAACAGAAATAGAGAAGAAAGATTGTATATGGAGGTTTTCGGTACCAGTCAGCAAGGGCTATATAATGCTAATGTCAGCTCGTATGTTACCTCTATATCATTGGTTTCTAAAAGGTGATCGAAGATGTTCCAAATTCTCCGTTAAGAACATAACTGATCCATTATTAAGTAGTTTTGATCCAAGACAAGCTCCACAAATTAAACATTAAAGCTAAAAGAGCTTCGTGGATCTAAATATGTTTGAAGTCTCGAAATATTGTTTTTTTTTTGTTAAATCTTCACATTGACTGGTAATGTTCATATATATTTATGACCAACTTACAGCTATATTGATTTACTCGTAAATATATATTTTTCAATTTTCCCTTGGGATCGAACTCTCATTGCTGCACTGATAGTAAATTGCTTTAACCTCACGGTTATACATCTCATCAAACTGCAGGAAGGATGATGAATTTGATGAGTTCAGAGGATTGACGACCGTGAAGATAATGGAAGTAAAAATAGTGATTCAAAACAAATTTTATCCCTGTGTGATTGCAGGAGTTGTAGGTTACACGTAAGTGTTCTATTTTTTATTTACATAATTTGTGGTTTGTGATTTTCATTTAAAAAATGCTTGAATTTAAAACCAAAAATAATTATTGAAATTGTACAAAGAAGTAAGAAAATATATTTATTAAAAATAATTTTAGTTATTCCAGTTACATAAATCTCATAATGCGATAGTACGATTACAAACTCGTATTCCAAAAAAAGTATCTCAAAACGAATGTCAAGAATTTAAGTAATAAATCCATTTCTATTAAAATAAATCCAAAGAAATATTTAGCATTAATTCATGAAGAGTGACGTGATTATTTTCATATGAAAGCCTTGAACCTTTTTAATAAAAAAGAAATATTTATGGGCGTCCAAAATGTAATAAGTTCAATGAAAGCTGCACGGCATTCTAAGTTCTATGGATTTCGGTTGCAGATACATTATACTGGAGGTTGCTTTTTCCATTTTCGCGATAAATCTTTTCAGGTAAGTTTTTCAGCGAACCTTTAAGAATTTCAGAGCTTTTGCAGGGAAGGTGTTATCTTTGGAGAAACTTAGACTAGATCAGAGTCTCGCAAGGTGTCGTTTATTTGTAAGAAAGTTTCCGAGCGAAGAAACAATTTTCAATTTTTATGCAAATAATGAAAGAAAATGCAGATGGATAGAATAATTTTCATGCAAATAATGCAGCATTTTATCTGCATCCGTGAAAAAAAAACTGTTTGTAAGTTAAGTATAAATCATGCATCATA
Organism: Glossosoma conforme; assembly: GCA_022606575.1. Lineage (NCBI taxonomy): Eukaryota > Metazoa > Arthropoda > Insecta > Trichoptera > Glossosomatidae > Glossosoma > Glossosoma conforme. Next base: position 2,169,358 of record JAGTXR010000039.1, read on the forward strand.
TTAAAATAAATTTTCAAATGACCCACACACTAAATGATGAATTATTTTTAAAACTAATGAACTCTGTGACACTCAATTAGGACGTTGGTATGTTTATATTGACTATTTTTATTTAAAATATTCATATATTAAGAATAAAACACAGATACTGGAGTAATTCAAAGTTAACGTATAGCGTTTATCAAATAATTTTATAAAAATTCTTATTAATGGCCAAATGCATTAAACTTATATTCAATTTCAGAAAATATTTGATTAATCTGTCAGTGTAATTAAATTTGAATGTGCATTGACGAAGTAATAAGAGATCATTGAGTCAATATTACGTGTGTGTTCCAGGGAATAAAGGTTGACGCGATTGCGTTATGAATGGTCTGGTACACCTCTAGTTTCCTAAAAATGGTGCAGGTAAAAGAGCAGGATAAAAAATGGTGAAATATTTGTATTATCTCATTATTGCCAATTAAAAAACTCGTTAATTAAATAAAGCCCTGTGAATTTATTTTCAGAGTGTTTTCAGTTTCGAAAACATTTTGAAAATCTCCGGAAACTTTTTTCAGGCAATACGCTTTGGCGACTCGAAAAGTTACATTAAATTATTTCCACTCATTTTTAATTTATTTTTTTCCATAGAAGAAAAACAAAATCCAGTAGTAGAATAAGGCGAGTTTCTTTTATTAATAAATTTCGTGAATAAAAGGCCTACGCGACAGATACTTCAAAAAACTTTTTTTATTAAGCACTTTACGTAATACCACAATGAAATGATTTCAAATTTCAGAGATTTGAAAACGCTAGACTTATGCGATTATTTTTTATTATTTTTGGAATGAGAAATACTGGATACGAATAAATAATAATAATAATATTAAAAGCTTTTATTCCATCAAGATTAGGTGGGTTGTGCAATACCCAATCTGCCATATTTTTAGAAACACATATATTTATATAGTACATACAAAATAATAATTATAATTAAACATAATAATTCATGGTGGTCGCTACATCATCTTCATCCAGCAATGGCTCAGGAAGGAATTGAGCCATTCAGAAGCAGCCAGGATGATGATGTTGTTGGACTTCTTTATCCTGCTCCAGAAGCCGCCAACACGGTGACGCAATAATGCTGAGAATGAATGGACTCCGCCCTCGGCAAACATATTTCAGATGGGCTACAGAATCTAGGGAGTTGCATATGATAGCGATATTAATTATATACGCAACTTTGAGCTTCTCCCACTCTCGTTTAGGATAGTAAGACCAGAGTTCTGAGGTATATAATGCCATGCAGTGTGCTTTGAATAGCACTTTCCTGACAGGATTACTACAATGGTAGAACCTCCGAGAAAGCATACCGCTCCGAACGCTTATTGCTCTTCTTTGACAATCTATGTCTTCAATGTCACGTAGGTTATCGGCGAGGATGTGGCCCAAGTATTTTATTGAAGACACATAAATAAAAAAAACATAATCGAACCTTTGATATCGTACGTTCAACCTTAATCTATAATAATTAATCAATTGGAAACAATTCGATTTGATTACAGGAGGTGTGTTAATTTTCACACCCGAGATTTTAATTCAAACAAGAACAAGAGTATTTAAAAATTCATTTCATTGTGACAGTTCATCGTTCTTTACAGATAAGATGTGTCGTATAAAACGCACAAGTAAGAAAAATAAATCCTCATATTACACACGAACTTTTAACTTCAATTGATATCGATAAAAAATAAACATATTCTTAAACTATGGTATGATGGTATCATAATCGCTCATACATTGTTATAATAATATACATTGCGGACCTAAGTTAAAAGTTCTACATTGGCGCTCAAGAAAGAAGTTAAATTTATTCGTTATTTGCCCGCATGAGTTTAAATATGGATCGATCGATTCCCTTCGTATGACTTCTTAGTTCGTTGTATATAGCTCGTGAGTCGTGTCACAAATATTCTAAGATCGATTCTATCAATGAATGAACACTGACCTTGACTGGATGCGACTGTCGCTACAATAGCTGCTCCATTCATAAATACATCAAAAGATCCAGTCCCCCTTGAACTGCACCGAGTCGCTAATTATCAACTTAACAGCATCCGCATTGGAATTGAATCAAAAACGATAACGATAAGACTTTAAACTGTCATTTGGATTAGACATTAGCTGACATTAGGATTATTTTTAAGCTGTCATTGGGATAATACTTAAGCTATCGTTGTGATAAGGTGACAATCTGTTGTATTAGTTTTAAGACTGTTCTTGTTCATTTTATTAAGACTTTTGAATGCCATGAAGGTCATTATTGACCTGGAAGAGAAACAGCGACTTTAGTTACAACTCATTGACTTTATATACTATGAACTACAAACAAACCTTATTTTCTTCTTAATGCAGCGTTCTGTTTAAGCGTTTTTTTACACTAGGTAAATTCCAGTGTAATAAAGAAACTTGTGTTGTAACAAAATGATATGTACTAGTATCAATAATACTTATATATTTGCATCTTTGGTTCTATACTAAAAAAAACAAACATCATCTCTCACTATTTAATTTAAATAAATCATATTTATTAGAATGTGGGCAATGTAAATATATGAACAATGAAATATGTACCTAAAATCGATTATACCGGTTGGACGAAAAAGCAAGTATTTATAAATAAACGCTAATTGTGAACCAAAAACAAGTTCTTTGTCAATCTGCTCCTGCATCTTGTCACCCAGTAATTCGATAACCACCTTAGAGAGGAGGATATCAATCTATATAGGGCAGCCACTTGCTCGTACGCTATGAGTAAAAGACGACGATATACGAGTATAATCTTGTAGCACACAATGCATCATTCCCACGTTGTTGTTATACCTGTAATATGCAATATTATCAAGCGACCTACCCGCCTACTTTACGTCTATATACAGTTGGAATAGGTGCATATAATATCAAAAATGTAACATTTTATGATAATGCCTTTTTAAATCGCGTTTTGGAATATGTGCATGAAAAAATGGTCACTTCATGTGAAACTTTTAATTTCATTAGTTGACTAATTTGTATGCTAATAACTAGAATGTCATTTTAAGATAACGCATAGCGGATCTTCTGCTGTAGAATGCAAATGTGAAATTGCTTTTGGGAAAATGCTTTTTCGCAAATTATTGACAAGTAAGCTTGTTTTTTTCGAATATATGCTTTTTTAATTACTATAAATATTCATTTGTACTTTCTAAGGTGTGAAATATCCTTTTTTTGTTTATTTGAAATATCTATTTATCGTTTGAAATATTGTATTAAAAAGGGACATTTAATACCTTTAAAAAATATGTCAAAAAATTTACATTAATATGATAACCTTAAGTTTTCATTGAAAGCGAAACCCCGGTATTCCACAGCATATACAGTACTCATTGTGATTCATGATAAATCAAGGTAGGAAGTATTTATCTTTAAATTATTTTTTGAACAATATAAACTGCTTATTTAGTTAACATCAATATTAATTGTAACATTACAGCTTGATACAATAAAATAGAAGAAAAAACTATCGTTCAACGCTGCATCTATTAATCAGTAATTCGATAGAAGTTCTATGGGAAGATTAATAGCTTCATTACTGCCCAGATTCTCGAGCCAATAAAGCGGACTATTGCCAATAGTAGCAATCTGCCGGGGAGACGATACCAGAGCCATTTCTAGATCAAGGCACAATCAGGAGGAGGGCAAAACATAGGGGCCGTAAAACCTTAGGGCGGCAAAAGTTTTAAGGCATTTTTTTATGTTAATGAAAGTATTATATTTTATGTCAGTCAATTAGGATAATTAGATTCTGCACTTGTAAAGGAGTTATGTGTTTTGACATAAGCATGATATAGCCCTTACTGACTGGTACCGAAAACCTCGAAATACAATCTTTCGTCTCTTATTTCTGTTTGCTTGACGTACATGTGTGTGTCGCCACATTGGCATTTTGGACAAGTCCGGTCCCGGGTGTGACGTCAGTTATATAGATTGCCACTTGCGGCGCTGGTGACCGACCACGGCGCCGCACGAGTCAGTCGTGTGCCGACATCGGCGAGATCATATTGTATTGTGGCCCGGCCTGAATGCTGTGACTAGGTCGGGCCATAAGTTTGGAAAGTTATCGAAATATATATTTCAATGTGCGTTTTTAATCTGCTACCCATCCTGCCTCCACGCGACTGAATAACAACCGTATTAAAAGAGAGGAGGATGTTAGTATATTTCAACTACATTTTCATGTCGCTCAGTCAGAATGATTGGACATTGCATGCGGGAGATGTAAAACGTTTTTGTTGTAAAAGGTTGGGGAGATTGCAAATGTATATTAATTTATTTCTTGAAGAGATCCAAAATTTATTGATTGAGAAACAACAGATACTGGGAAAGCATTTTAGAGCTTACTGATAACTTATAGGAATGAATTTTGGAAGCCGCTAGTTCTACTCAGCATAATCAAGGAAGATGGGCACCTTATAAGAACCATCTCAGAGAGGTGAGCCCGATTCTTCTTCACGACATTGTGGAAGGGATAGTTGAGGGTAGAAACTGTATACGGCGCCCTAGGCGGGAGTATTTGCAGCAAGAGTTCGAGGACATGAGTTGTAACTCTTATGCTGAGCTGAAGAGGTCTGCAGAGGAACGAGAGGGTGGAGAACGAGATGCAAAATTTTGTTGCTGCAAACCAATCCACCGGATTGATACTACGAAGAAGAAGTTCTTGATGGACATGCATTATCAATGTTTAGATGTCAATTTTGCGCGGGTGCAGGTGTGATTAGAATAGAAAAGACTGTGAACGAATCTTACATGCGTGTTCCCAGGATTATATGTTAGGCTTAAGTGTGGCATTATTTATTATTACGATAGACAAGAGCTCCGCCTATGGTGATCCGTCACTGCTGTTGCAATGGACTATTAACCCAAGTGTGTTAACGACTCTTTGTTGCTCGATTAAGGAACGCTTCTCTTACTGTGCAACTTTGGGACTTCACATAGTAAAATATGCAGTTGCACGTGAGGAAATCGAAATCTGTTTTTTTAAGTAACGTGATTTACACAAAACACGTGTAACACTTGCCGTAATTACATTTGATACTGTGTACTTTGTAACTCTGCATGCCAATTACACATGCTGTTACACATATTGAGTTACTAAACAAATCTGCTTTAAGCATTTCTGCAGAGCATGTATCGGGGAATCAAAATGTTGGTGTTCTGTCAAATAGCATGATTTTATCGGGCATCAATGTACGGTAACAATATACTCAAACAATAGATAAGATATTCAAAATGACAAGTGAAAAAAACTTAAAGTTAATAACATAAACATAGTCCATTAAAAAATAAGGGTCCGAAAATAGATTAATTGATCACACCTGTAGAAATGCTTACAATTCTTAAAAAATACTCTTCTCCTGCATCAATACGTCAATAATTCCTCAAAGTGAATGTCTCTTAAGAACGTTGTAACATGCTTTTGGATGTTTTCCACGTCTCAAATACTTTTCTTTCCAGAAGCTCCGAAGCAAGAAGCTATAACGATTAAGGACGTGTGTCTAAGTAATATTGTAAGCACAGTCAATTATTAAAGTAATACGCATGATTTTCTTGTGATTTGACTGTCCATGGTAGCGCAGTTAAACAGGTCGGGAAATATTGTGAAGTTTTTTTTTTAATATTTTATTACTTAAGTACATTTTTTACAAAATGCACATTACTTTTATAATGGACCATGTATAAGGAAGAAGGAACATCGACAAATTATTCCGTAGTACAAAAACGTAAACATAGACACTAATATCAGACGCGTTTAATCTACGACTAAAATTCTACTAAACGTAAAGAAAATGTCATCTAATATGCTTCATCAAAATAATTCTGAAAATTACTAACAACAAAAAAGTAATATCGGCAAAAAACATTTGTATGTTCGATAAAAACCCCTATTCGGGATTTTCTAATAGTCATATGCAAGAATACATTTATATAAATGGACATTATTGTTGTTATTTCCGAACAAGAAAGTAAAATTCCCCGCAATTTACATAAAACGCATAAACACCAATAAAACACGTTCGTGAACTTGTGTTTTTTTATTTCGATGCCCCGAGTTCGTGTTATGTAATATGAATTCGTTGACTCTTAAACTGGTTTATTTCGGAACTATAAAATAATCTTAATAATATGCAAATCCGTAATGAAATAATGCAAAAAATATTTATTTAAAGCAGTGACATCTTACAATTGTCGTAAAAAGCTTTAAGAAATGATTTCGATTTAGTTGGCGTTTGCACCTTTTATAATCAATATTATATCTAAATTAATTTTAAAGTGGTTACTATGAAGAATGTTTTGCCATTTACTTATTTATTTATGTTTTACCTTTAGACTACCGAGTTACGGCTCTTTCCCACGGACGTGCAGTTTTGCAGGATCGGTTTTTTACTGGATACCGCAAAAATCATACTTGTGTTCACACACAGAAGTTTGCATCCTGTTTACGGGATAGCATTGGCAGTCGGAGAAGAAAAATCAGACGCAATGGACGCGAATACTCCAATAAAAAACCGTATGCAAGATGCTAGTGGGAACACTTGCATTAAACTATGTACGTAACTAAACTGGATACCGTTTTTTATTGGATCCAGTCGTCCGGTTTGTAGTGGCAAAACCGTACAGCACATTTCGAACGGATCGGATTTTTGCGGTATCCTGCAAACTGAATGCTCATGTGAATGTTACCACAGTAGCACGTATACTACTAAATCTGTGATCCTGCAAAATACCGAACCCGCCAAAAACGGGACGTTACCGTGGAAAAGGGCTCTTAAGAAACATTAGGCATGGGCCAAAAGTTGGATGGAAATAGATCAAATTTAACACATAAACGACACAAGGTATTATTGTCCCAAAATCAAACATTCAACACTCTGTATCCGTCCTCACCAGTACTGAATACGAAGCAATATCACACTTAATATGTATGTCAATATCCTCTTCTCAAATCATCGTTGTACTATTCACACTACGGTTCTTGGATCTCGCACGGATCTAGGTCTGGATGATGATTCTATCAGGGATTGACATCTTCTAACCTTTTAATCGGTTATACCCAATCATAAAATTCACCCAACATGGAGAGAACCATGCTCGGAGTGTCTCTAAAAGATAGAATCCGAAGCAAAGATATCCGAAGAATAACTCAAGTAGTAAAAACCCCAACTAATAGGCACACAAAAGTGACAATGGGTAGGACATATCTGTCGAAGATACGGCGGTTAATGCGGAAGAAAAGTGTTAAATGGCGTCCAAGAACTGGAAAACCAAGCGTTATTAGATCAAGATGGACTGACGATTCCAAAAAAATAGCTGGAGTGGTCTGGATGTGGAAGGTGGAGGATCAAAGAGGATGAAGACGTTCAACAATGGGAAATTAAAAGAACATGGTTGCAAATAAGGGTCGATCTCAGCGTTTTTCGTTTGTTATTATCGGATTTTTTGATGAATGAAATGGCATATAAAATTATGTTTGCTGTGGATTTGTATGTGCATCAGTTGTTAACTTTAAACTTACCTAGATAGCCAAGAAACTCCTGCAAGGGTGACGAGAGACATGATCATGGCCATGGTGCGGAAGGGGAACAGCTGGCGTTCTCCGTCGTATCCAGGGTACTCGATGAGGGGCTCCATGCCAAGCATTGGCTCGCCTCCGGACAGGCGGACGATCAGAGCCATGAAGTAAGCGGCCAGGGAGCCGTACGAGTTGCAGTGGTGCTTGAAGTGGACCACCATCAGCAGCTGCGGGAACAGGATCACGTACACCAGGTCAGAGCACATGGACCTGTGGAAGAAGACAATAGCAAAGGTTTTACAATATATCATGATTACTCCAAAGATAGTTATTAAAAACCTTATTTCTAACCTCCTATCCTTGGAACATAGCCGTAAGATTCATTCACTGAGCATTTTCTACTGTTATTACCCTGGCCGCTTTTCATCTGTCAAAGAATTAATTTCTCTGTTTGTCGACCAAGAACTAGCAGTTTCCAAAATTCCTTCCTAAATGCCACCGGTGAGCTCTGAAATACTATTCCATTATCTGTGTATCCTCCTTAATACTAACACCAGTATAATGTAGTCCTCGCTTACTGTTACCGAAAACCTCGATATACGATCTTTCGTCTCTTTATTTCGGGTCGCTTGTCGTGCATTTAAGTGCGCCGCGCCGACGGTTCCGCTAACAGGTGTGTTAGTTAAGAACATCACCGCTCGTGGCGCTGAGCGAGATCCGTGGCGCTGGCGAGCACACACGACAGTTGGTCCCCAGCCTTGACGAAGTAAGGTCCGCATTGCGGCCGCACGGGCATGTCATACCACGTGGTCACAAACTTGTAATGTTGTTAACGTAAATATAATCTGTGCTTCTAAAAGAACGTGTTTGTCTGCTGACCTGCTCCTCATCCTGCCCCTCGCGACGTAATAACGCCTCTCTTTTTGAGAGAGGAGGATGTTAATACAATCTGGATCTTTTAAAGAAACAGATCAATGAACATTTGGAATCTCTCCTATCAACACGCAAACAGCAAACACAACACATGTTTTCCGCATGCAATGTCCAGTCATCCTAACTGTTTGCACCAGTTGTACTCTCTTGCATGCTTGTTTCAATCATAGCGTTAGTCCTTAGAAGCAATCAATAGCTGGAAACAAGCCTGATAGCCATTAAGCTTTCCAGAGCGTCTTTTGTCATCTTGCTGTTAACCTATAAGGCTTAAGATAGAAGTGCTTACCACAAGCCGTAGATTGACGGAATGGTAAGTGCCATTATAGTTGAGAGCACACCCACAACAAGGATAGCCAATCTCATGACCCAAATGATCTCCATTTCGGAAGCACGCTGGCGGAAGATCAACTTGTAGACGTTTCTGGTAACCAAGAATAAACATATCCATTAATTATTTATGCAACCATACTACCAATGAATATGCTGAGCACTTAAAATGAAATAAGACAAGATATACTGATGGATAGCGAATTGATAGAGATATTGTTGATAGTGAAAATTCTGCAAGTTTCTTATAAATTTTAGAAGCAATATAGATGTGACAACACCAAGTAAGGTGGGATGCTTTAAGCAGGACTATTAACGATTATAGTGATCATCCACAGGGTTGTAGGAGAAGTAAAGAAGTGTTATAAAGGATACTTTACCTGGCAAACATGGAGGAAGCGCTGAGCACGCTGGAGTCGGCCGAGGACATGACGGCTGCGGATACAGCACCAAGACCAAAGAAGGAGACAAAGTCTGGAGTCAGGTACTGCATCACCATGGGCAGGATCATGGGAGTCTGCTCGGTGGTCAGAGGATATGGACCCTTGTAGTCGGTCTCGTTCCATGCTGCGGAATAATAAAATATATTAAAAAAACGAATAATCGTTGCATATAAAGGGTCCGCCATCTAACTTTTTTTTTTCAACTAGTGCTTATTTCGTGAATGGTAACACTTAGCTCATGTCTGATTTGACAAGTAATTAGTTTTATCTTTCCGCTAAACGAATATGGTTGTGTATACGCTTGAACAACGCTGGGAAATATTGCGACATTACTTTGAAAATCATGGTAATGTTGCAGAATGTGTGCGAAAATTGCGTACGGATTTTGGAAGAAGAGAATCACCGTCAGCTCCGTATGTTCATTATCTTGTGAAAAAAGTGAAAGGAACTGGCATCCTCATCGATAAACCAAAGCGTGAAAAGCCAAAAGCCGTGCGTACACCCGAAAATATTGCGGCTGTGGCAGAAAGTGTGCGTGAAGCGTCATCAATGGCGCTTCCATGCGGCGCGGCTATGTTGAACGAATTTTTGTTCATAAAAATTGAAAAAGAGGACATTGGCAACATTCGGTTTCAACAGGACGGCGCTACGTGCCACACAGCCGAAGCAACACTCGATGTTTTGCGCCCTGTTTAAAAAAAAAAGTTATTTGGCGGACCCTATATAAAAAATCGGGTGGCATATTCCAATGGTAAATCGTTTTTCAGACATTTAGAAGATTTTTTTATGTGGGATCATGTTTTTACTTGCACGCCTAGTCAGTTATACCTAACCTAATTAGTCACTAGCGATTAGTGGCTAATTAGGTTATTTATTTTACATTATTATTATCGGTTAGTGACTAAACGATAATAATAATGCAGTAATTTTGTTTGTCGGGCGGCATAGTCCAGTGGAAAAGCGTTTGTTTGTCATTCAGACGCCGTCGGTTCAAAACCTAAGCAAGCTTGATTTTTTTAATGATTTAATCAAATCTATACTCTATACATACCACCGATATGGTTGAGCCACTCCTTTAGAACAAAAAACTCAGGACTTAGGGGCATCCGATCTCCTTAAAAAGACGCTGATTAGTAAACACCCACATATTTCTATGACTTTTATTTTGATTCCTATATAATGTATGAAGAAAGCTTACCAGTTCCTTTGGCAATGGCTCCGATCAGCACAGGTGGTATGGCCATCAGGATGCATCCAAAGGCAGCAACATAGGACAGGACTTGGGCGCGGCCTGCGGTCTTGCTAGACAGCACTCTTTGGAAATAGACCTGCACCAAAGAAACAAATAGTTTAATTAATAAATAAGAAACTCGTACATACCATCATATACCCTGATCAATCACCAGGTATTATGTGTAAATTATAAATGAACCAATGGATTACTGCGGCACAGAAGACCCAGCGCAAGATTCACACTGTCTCTACAAGATACTAAAAAAAATAGAGTTTACCCTTCTTTAACGGTTTCATAAGATCGGTTAATTAACACGATTCTCTGGAAACCTGGACCATTTAGTTCTAAAAAGTCGGTTTAACTCAAAATTTTGCTCCAAAAGGACTCATAGTAAATATTTTGTAATCACTGCGTATTTTTTTCTCCTACCATCCAGAATTAAACACAGATATGCTAGAGCCTAAATCTACTGGGTAACGGAATATGTAAACTCGGGTGAAGGAATATAATAAATACAATCAAACCCCGATACGTAATTGCCTGTGGAACGTTAGCAAATATTTGAACTTCGAGAATTAGGCTGATAATGAACCTCATAATTTAACGTAAATATTTGACACTCGAATTTAAATTCTCGCAGCATCTAATTTAACAGTTGAATTCCTGAAAAAATAGAGTTTCATCAATAAATTAAGTTTTTTTGTCTAAGCGCCAAAAGCCGACACGATCGTTACGTTATTGTATCAGTATATACTTGTATACTCGGGTGACATTCGTGAATTCCTTCGCTTTTGTGTTCCTTTGGAAAATAATTCCACGTAGATGGAGATAATGAAGTCGAATTGTCTTCGCAAAGGTCCGGAAACCGACAGAATAAATACTCAGGTGAGACAAAGGCTGCAAATTACGGAGGGAGGATCTCGTACAAAGGTGACAAGACTCCATTTTGAACACAAACATCATTGAATGTAACAAATTATAATTGAAGTGTTTTCATTTTAGGAGTTTTATTATAGAGCAGCACACACAGAGTGCTGAAATGTTCGTTGGATGTAATTATAGGGAACATTCGGAATCACATTCAATTGAGATTGATTGGACTGTGAAACGAAGAGCAATTTTGTATGAATAATTGTTATACTCGTATGTATTCTCGTGTCATCGCGTTTGAACAATTGAAGGGTTTTCGCCAAGCAGTTAAAACATAATTGCTAATTATAATAAAATAGAGTTTATTAGAGAAATACCGTCTTAAGACATTGTATTACTGTGCAGAGTTTCAGATTTTTCGGCGTACAGGTCACTGAGTGTGGTGGTCAGCAAAAGGAGAAAAGTAGCGTCTTCGTAAATTTCATGCGCAATATCTGGCACTCGCAGCTTTACTCGATTAAAACAAATTTTGATCAAACAGCGAGATTTAGATGCTTTCGAAGCTGTCAAAACGTCATTAAAAGGCAGATTAGAATCTCTTCAATCTGCACACATCGTCATCATCATCATGTCCATCATAAACCTCCGAAACATTCGGAACTATCTGCTGCTAGGGAATCTCTGGTGGAGAAGATGAACATGTCTCTTGAAAGGGTTTCACGATGGGGCGACCTCAACCTCGTCAGTTTCAACATTTCCAAAACCCAATCATATACTTTCTCCACCAAGAAGACTGCTATGGATCCTGTATCTTTCAACGGTTGTTCTCTTCCGAAAGCAAGCTTCATTAACATGCTTGGATTATCAATCTCGAATAATGTCAAATATTACGAGTCAATTAAGTATAAAGCCGGTCTCGCTTCCAAAAAAATAGGTGTATTTTATAGATCACGTCGGTATTTCAACGATAAACAACTTCTTCTTCTATATAAAGGACAAATCCGACCTATCCTTAAATACGGCAGTCACCTTTGGATTGGAGCCCCAAAATACCTTCTAAGCTTAATTGACTCAGTTCAAGGAAGAGCAATTCGTTTGATAAACAATGACACCCTTACGTCTAATCTACAATCAATGGAACACAGGCGTAAGATTGGTTCTCTTAGTCTTTTCTACCGTTATTACCACGGTCGCTGCTCTTCGGAACTTAAAGAACTAATTCCTCCTGCACCCGCTCACAGCCGACCAACTCGTATTGCACTTGCCGAACATCCATACACGGTTAATATGTCGACCAAGAACTGGCAGCTTCCAAAGTTCCTTCCTTAATGCCACCGGTAAGCTATGAAATGCTCTTCCAGCGTCTGTGTTTCCTCCTTCCTACAATCTGGATCTCTTCAAGAAACAGATAAATATACACTTGCAATCTTCTCAACCCACGCACAAACACGAACATAACACACGTTTCCCGCATGCAGCGTCCAGCCTCCCTGGCTGAGCGTCATATAGTGCGGCTATACTCTACAGCAGGGGTAGTCAACCTTTTAATGCCTACCGCCCACTTTTGCCTATTTTTCATGGTAAAATTTCCCTACCAACCTTGCTATATTTCAATTCAGTATATAGGTGGAAAAAATCTAGAAGGAATGTAGGAGATTTGAAAATCTACAAAAATCGCCCACCGCCCACCACGGAAGCCCGTATCGCCCACTAGTGGGCGGTACGGACCAGGTTAAGACCAAGAAAAAAAACTCTCCTAACTGGGGCATACTGACATCACCAACTACCGCACCAAAGCTCTGTCAGCCGCCAGCTCCGCCTCCCGCAGCTTTTTCAAGTACATTGTATATATAGGGTCTGCCAAATAACTTTTTTTTTTTTGAAAAACATCGAGTGTAGCTTCAGCTATGTGGCACGTAGCGCCGTCCTGTTGAAACTAAATGTTGCCAATATCCTCCTCTTCAATTTTTGTGAACAAAAATGGCCCGATAACGATCGCCATTGACTGTAACAGCCACTCTTTGCTCATTTTCGAAGAAAAATGGCTTGATTTTCAAAGTAATATCAAAATATTTCCCAGCGTTGTTCAAGCGTATACACAAACATATTCGTTCAGCGGAAAGATAAAACTAATTATCTGTCAAATCAGACATGAGCTAAGTGTTACCATTCACGAAATAAGCACTAGTTGAAAAAAACGTTAGATGGCGGACAATAGCATGATTTTCAAAGTAATGTCACAATATTTCCCAGCGTTGTTCAAGCGTATACACAACCATATTCGTTCAGCGGGAGGATAAAACTAATTATCTGTCAAATCAGACATGAGCTAAGTGTTACCATTCACGAAATAATCACTAGTTGTATATTTCCCGCCGGCGCAACCCCGGGATCTTGAAGATAAATCAGTTCGCTTGTTGAAAACCCTCCCTTTTCTGTCCTGTTTTTGGAGACCCAGATGGGGACCAGTTACTGGACGCATGCAAAAAGATACTTGTTAGAGAGTGGCTGAAGGCTTTTTCGTGATTCTAGGTGCATCAGTTAGATGTCAAATAGACCTCAGTCTAAGGCTGCAAAGTTAGTATGCTACAGCGAGTCTCGAATTGCCTTCTTTGGTAACACGTTGCTGACCACAAAATACTTGGGAATGTATAAAGAAATGGTAAGGTTGGGAAATGGATTCTGCAGAATGGCAGGCATTAGTTAGGAGTCATTACTTGCGTCTGTACTCTTGCAGATATAAATTAGCTATAGTTTATGCCTTCTTGCGGCATCCGAAGCTTAAAGTCGCAACAAAGCTTACCTTTGCCTCTCGACCAACTGTAGTACGAAAGGCGCAAACAAAAGTTTTGGAAATGTTCAAATTATCTGTATTGGTATAATCCATTTCTCGTTTGTGATATTGCTTTGAACGTGAATGACAGCTAAACTCTGTTTTCATTTATTTTGTAAACCTTTTCGTGTAAAACTAATTACATTAAATAGACATTTAATTAATTTCGGGCAAACTTTGACAGGACAATGTAATTTGAAAATGAACACCTGCGCAGAGGATCTGCACACCTCTTCCACCCTTTTGCCATTGTTATCAAATAATTAAAAATAATTAGCTGAATTTTACGCCATTATAACAACTCGATGATGAATTAAATAATGATTAAAAATATATTCACTCCATTAGCGTATATTAATAGCTTTATTATAATTTCATATTTTAAGGATTTATATATATCTACGTTAATCTGAAATGTTAAACTATGACTTGTAATGGATTTTCAGAAGAACAATATTAAAACTACACGACAGCTCAGAGCGCCCGTTATTTTAAAGTGTTTTTTTAAATAATGTTTTCAATCCATATCCGTTCCATAACTGGAACATATGATCACCATTAATTGCAGCCACTCAGTCCTGTCAATTTTCACTGTCCATACCTTATCCCCCAAACATCTTTGCACCAGAAAATTCACCTGATAGCTGATATGAACATGAACATGATATAGCCCTTGCTGACTGGTACCGAAAACCTCGATATAAAATCCTTCATCTCTTATTTCTGTTCGCTTGTCATACATTTATGTGTCCGCCATATTGGGACAAGTTATATAGATCGCCGCTGTGGTGCCGGTGCGCCATCCCATCACCTCAGTTGTGTCCCGCCCGTCGGCGTGAGCATATTGTAGTGTGGCTCGGCCTAATGCTGTGACTAGGTCGAGGCCTAAATTTGTAAAGTTGTATCTTAAATATATGTCAATGTTCTTCCGAAAAAGTCTGTGCTATCAATTTGCTCCTAATGCTGCCATCACGCACGGTTGAACAACCTTTTGAGAGAGAGGAGGAAGTTAGAACACATATTGATCCTGACGACCCCATGGCAAAACCTTGAAGACTTGACGAGACCACATCTGTAGTATACGACACATATTTTGGGAGATTTGTTAATCATTTTTTTAATGAATTTGGATGATTAACCTGAGGGGCGGCACAACTCGACCAGCGACATGCAGTTAGCAACAAACTGTGTGGTTTAAGAACCCATCCAAGCCGGCGGGTATATCTCAATGGTCAAAGCGTTTGCTTTGCAAGCCAAAGGTCGTGGGTTCGATCCCCGACGAAGATTAAAAAAAAAATTAAAATGTAATCAATTTCTGAGCTCTAAAATTACCCCTGATTGGTGTGAATTTGATCCCTCACCCGTAAAATGCCAGTCATAGCATATCAATTAAAATTGGTGGTAGACAAAAATCGTCCCATGAAGAGAACCCATTCATAGTATATTCCTGTAATAATAAAGGATGATGCGTGAATCTCGGGCTGTAGTCTATGACGTTGGTGGATCATCACTCCACATACAGCACTTAGCATATGTGACATGGTAAGCGTCATAGAATTCCACAGATGAGACTTCAGAATTACTATCACCATCCGTCGGTATTCTCCTGTATGTGTTTACATTTTTTTTAAAGGTATGATCCGCGTCCAATGTTGCTAAGCTACGGTGATCTAACGTAAACCGCGCTAAAGATGTGCCATTTTCGCAGGGCGCTAATAATGATCATACAATCTAATCAAATCACTAATACAGCAATGTAATAATAAAGTATGTAATTGTAACAAGAATTATCAATCGAAAAAAGTAATCTAAAATGTTTTCCGAAACCTGTTAAGCCTTATATTAGTTTATATTGAGTGACCATTTGTATTTTTTATAGGTTTACATATAGGCTCAACTAAATAAAACTTACGGCAAAGACATGAGGGAATATCCTCTCAGTAATCGCTAGCTTGATATAAATAATGTATACTTTTTCCCAAAAAAATCCCACGCACTCGTTTTACTTTTTAAATGTCAAATACATTTTTTATAGGCTTAAAGACTTTGGTAACGACATGACTTGTATCGGTCGTCTCCTTCAGACCCACGCAAATGGCATTAGAGAGACGGAGAAAAAAACTAAATAAAACCGTTAGATTTTTCCCAGAAGGACGTGTCAAATTGTCGCTTAGGAAAAAAGTTTCTTTGAGAAAATCATTCTGACCACTCAGTGAACAAGAGCTATGACCTTTTCAGTGCGGAGAGAGATGTTTCGTCGTGTGCAGAAAAAATCGTAGAAAAATTGATTGCATGTATATTTTTGTGTACAGTGTTACGTCCGCACTGAAATTACGTGGCGTTTTATAAAACAAATTTCAAAAATAGAACCATGACTTTGAGAACGAGATAAAGCAATCAGATATTAATCAAATGACCAAAATTATGGAATTAATCCTTGCCAACTATTATAAATGAGTTCAATACTGTCATTTATATTTTAAGCATTCACTTTGAGATACATACTGACATCAGCATTACATAGCTCTTGCTGACTGGTACCGAAAACCTCGATATACAATATTTCGTCTCTTATTTCTGCTCGCTTGTTGTACATGTATGTGTCGCCATATTGGCATTTTGGACTAGTTACGTAGATCGCCACTGGGGCGCTGTGCACAGACCACGGTGCCGCACGGCAGTGAGTCGTATGCCAACGTCCAAGAAGGTCGCATTATGGCCGGCCCGGCATGTTCTTCCGCCTGGGATGGATGTTTGTAAAGTCTGTGTATTATTTAATTTGCTGCTCATCCTACCACCACGCGATGGAATAACAACATTTTTAAGAAGAGGAGGATGTTAATACAAATGTTAGATTAGGTAGATAAATACTTGTATCTTCTTACCATGTCCATTCCATATCTGAAACGTATGGTCAGCACAAATTGCCACCACTTAGAATGCAGTTGTCACTGCGCACATTCTGTAGTATCTGAGGCAGAATTTTGGGTAGTTTTTTAATTGCAATTTTTAAGGTAATCGGATTATAAGTCCGACGTTTCCGAAACCTAGACCATTTTGTCTTTAAACGTGACTCAACCCAATACGTCGATTTTCATCAATCACGATTTTATTAGTGTTAATATTTAACTGTAATTTAGACATTATTCACATTTTCAAAGACGAAGATGTCAAAATGTGTTACTTGTAATGAAAAGCACATCGCAGTGAATGAGTTAAGAGAACGCGACAATCGAGCTTTTCGTAAAAAAGTTTGTTCTTCTCAATGTGCCATTTTAATTCATGCTTTAAAAAGATGGAGAAACATAAGAAATGGAACTTTAAAGCCACTAATTAACTAACTTCGCCAAACTTTCTTTTCAACCAAATTAACATTCAGAATCCTTAAGGGTTAAAGTGGTTGAGAATAGTAATTTATGTGTTAAAAAAATGTCAAAGAAAGTTATACATTACTTATAATAAAGTCGCAAAGGATTTACTCTTTGAAGGAATTTTTTTTAGAGCCAATTTAGTTTGAAATCTACCATTACATTTTCAGTTACGCTAATTAATGTTATGTTAACGACATAATTAGGTCAGCCACGACTTGCTCAGTAATTTTTGTAAACAGTAAATAACTAAAGGAGTGTTATATTAATTCAATTTTATATTTGATCCCCTACTACAACTATCTATAAAATATAACGTTTTTTCAACTAGTGCTTTTTCGTGAATGGTAAACTTAACGAATGTCTGTGACAGGGTTGTTTTAGAACGTGGTGCACAGATACGCTTGAACAAGTTGAAATATTGCGACATTACTTTGAAAATCATGGTAATGTTGAACATTTATTTTGGATGAAGAATAAATTTTCTGTCCGGGGCTAAGCGTTTACTGTCAGAACCCGGCCTGAATCATCACACGCTATTCGTCGCGGTTGGAACTCAACTGATAACTGGCCACCGGGCGCCCATGGTCAAATAATTACAAAACGGCGACAAAGCACCATGTCTGTTTTACTCATTTAATCTAGACATAGACTAACACTTTTTATGTATGCCAGTCAGACGAGCGAACAAATTTAAGGAAAAGAGACGAAAATAGGACATTTCGACAGATTAGCAGATGAGCACCGATGTCTTAAAAACATTTTGGAACTCTTTCCATAAGATGAAGTAACAAAACGGTGAGGGTGTAACAAACATATGGTGAAAAAACCAAACCGATCATATTTTCATCGATATTTAATTACAAAAATATATAAAACAATGAAATTACAAACCTGCCAAGGAATTCCTCCAAAGATAAGCAGCAGCCCTTGGTCCAGATAGGCCCAGTACTCTTTAGGGTCTACGGCTCCTATCCAGTCCACTTCCATATCACTGAGTGACTTCACAGATTGGTGTGTCCACGCAAATGGTATGCACATCCACAGACCGATGAAGATGCAGAAGAGCTGGATGACGTCGGTGTATGCTACGGCGTAGAGGCCTCCGAAGAGTGTGTAGAACACGGCCACGCATGCAGAGAAGATCACCGAGGTGCGATGATCCATGTCGATGATGACGGTCAGGGTGGCTCCTGGGAACGGGAGACATTTCATGTAAGTTCTGCACGTGCTAAAGGAGGCACTCAGAGTTAGATTGGTGTCAGTAAAAGCAGAGTCAAATCACTGGTACATAATATTTAGAGCACAAGTTGTGGGGCGAGATATAAAAGTATTGCATTACTTAAAGGTAATTATAGTCAATCTTTAAGACCAAAAAGTTCTGGCCTCGGGAGTTTTGGGCATCATACGATGTCCTTAAAAAAATCTGATTTAAATACAAACCAAAAATATATCTCGGATACTAAAATTTACGTATATTCAAGGACTGAGGCTTCTGCTATGAATTCTGTCGGGAAGCATATACCTTTATGTTCCCAGGTGGAACTTGGGATGCAGAGATGTCTTAAAACGAGGCATGGATTATGGGAACTAACATGAGTGAATGATGGATATGTGACCATTCTTAACACTCAATTTTTATTTTTAAGTCATCGGTAACTATACATAGAATTCACTTGGAGCTGCCAGAGCTGCGAATGAGACGAAGACCATGGCGGCTAACACAGCGTTGTGGCGGCATCTTGTGACTACTAATATGTTACAATTAGGAAAACGTACATGGTGATACTTACAATGTTAATTTTTCCCGCCTTGTTACAATGTCATTAGACAGAGATTAAGCATTATCACTGATTTAACGCGTTTAAAGCTGCACTTAGTAGGGCATTCCAAATTCCACAGAATGACTCCAGATGTAATAATATAATCTGCCAGGCTGCATATCAATGTCACCATCTTCAGCATAAAGGAAGAGGACAGAAAAAATATATATTTTATGATGTGATGTACTAACCAAGAGCAGCCAGGATTCCAGCAGCCCAGAAGACTTCACCACACAGAGCCGGCAAGAAGAGCAATCCTCCCATACGTTCACCAAACAGGTCCTGCAGGGGGTCCAGCATGGTGACATAACCTTGCTTCCTCATGGGGTTGGCAAAAACACCCCTCCTGTGGAAGAAAATATCGAAGATACGTCAAGCTTGGAACATTTGAGATCAGTAAAGTAAAGAGAAGTCGGTATGTGAATGATTGTGCTGAAACATCACAAAAAGAACCTGAAACATGCTATTGAATCAATCCACTGAATGATAATCTTGTCTTGGATTAGAATTGTCTATGCTTAACTTTTATATATAAACTGATACAGAAGAATACTACAATATATTTTGATATTATTGGAAATCTCATCTTACAACCCTTGACATTGTGAGCATAGTAGAGTTGTACGTTAAGACTTCATCTATATACCGTAACACCCTCCTCTCTTTCTTAAAGGTGTTATTCAGTCGCGTGAGGGCATGATTAGGAGCAGATTAATAATACAGACTTTTTCAGAAGCATATTGACATATGTTTACGATAAACCTTACAACCTATAACCTAGTCACAGAATTCAGGCCGAGCCACAATACAATATGCCGACTGGCGGCACACGACTGATGCGCCCGTGTTGGGCTGTCGCACCGGCGCCACAAGCGGCAGTCTTTATAACTAATCCAAAAATGCCAATATGGTGGACACATTCATGTCTGACAATCGAACAGAAATAAGAGACGAAAGATTGTATATCGAGGTTTTCGTTACCAGTCAACAAGGGCTATATCATGCTGATGTCAACCGTTAAGCTTATTAATTGACAATTCTTGGTGAAACAGCATTATTATTATTGAAAATAACTTTTAATTAAAAATTTAAAATAATCATTCGAAATTATATTTGTTTTTTGTTCACATTATTTTATTTTAAGTAATTGTACATGTTTTGGACCATTCCAGTTTCAGCAATGAAAATGGAATGTTGAATTTGTTGATACTTGATCTATACACAAAAAATATAGCTATATTATTGAGTATTTACCATAATAATTGATATTATTTTATTCTAATGATTGATGTAACTAACCTCAAATAACTAATTGTACATACTTTTAATGATCTTAAGCCTTTTAACTTCTAGTAATTATAATTCATTTAATTAAACAGTCAGGGATAATGCTAAATTTTCTATAGTTAACCACTATCTTTATACGAGTTCTACAGTCTAGTAGTATTCACGCGTTTTCCACAAACAACACGGATTTTTAAAAATTAAGAAACTCTGTATTACTTGATATTGTGGCTTTTGCGTTTAGCCGTGTGTCGCGAATTACTTCATTCCAATATTTCGATCGCCATTGCAGGGGTCTTCTTCAGGGTTGATGACTTAGGGATGAGTTGGTGTCTGGAGGTAGTTTAGCCGTCAGCATAACGTACCTCAATGGCGGTCGAAATATGTATTGGAAAGAAGTAATTCGCCACACACGGCTAAACCCAAAAGCCACAATATCAAATCGCGCCGTGAAAACCTAAGAAGTTGTTGTATTAGTTGTTTTCGCAAGACAGCATTCGTCTACCACCAATATTGCTCTAAAAGCTACGACGTAAGCTCACTGCTGTGTTTTTTGAATTTCAAATGGTACCAAAACAATGACTGATATTTAATATAAAGTAGTAATTTATTTGTTAAAATATATAAGGTTGGCTTACATAAGCTTTACCTTAGATTATAATGCTAGGTTTCGAATAATGTCTACTAAAATGCTCGTTATTCTATTATAAGTATCAATTTTCACAAGATATAAACAGCATTTGAGAGCATAGAAAACCGATGTTCAATATGCGCCTACGAAACATCTAAAAAAAATCAACCATAATAAAATATTGTTAGTTTCTCCGTGATATAAATCCGATGTGGCCTCTAGTTGATGGAAGTGGTTTTGACACGGCCGATAAAGATGGATAAGCCTCAACTCCCGCCTGAATGATTTAGAAGGTTCTCGAAGTCGAATATATGCGGGCGCTCTTCGGGCAAAGTTCAATCTAAGAGTAATATTTCATTTCGAATTTGAAAAATCGAATATTTCAGCGAAAGCTTTTGTCTCTTGAGATATTCTAAATACTATTATATAACCTCTACAAATGACGATTTTTAATGAAGATTTGTTCTAACTTAAGATGGCATCCATTGAGTTACACATTAAGATCAAATGGTGCTGGAAGCGTCGGGTTAATCATCATTAAAAATTTAATTAAAAACAGTACACAATATGACTTGGGATGAGGCAAGAATTGTGTCAACTGACCACTGAATGACCTAAAGTACTCATGTTTTAGTTATATTATACATAAAATACCCACACTAAGATATAGTTATACAAACTAACACTTTTGTAACTCAAAATATATAAGTACAGTCAACACTCTTATAACATACGCTTTTTTAAATTGTAACGGAGTTTTTTACTTTATTATTTGCTGCGATTTTTGATATAACGGTCCTGATTTAATTTAGGTTGAACCACCTCTAGCCATATGGATGTCATGAGCCCAAATATGAGTCCGCTGCGGGAAGCCCGCCAGTGCCGTGAGCACACTGGAGTGTTATAAAACTGTATATTTTTGGTCAATGGCTTAGGTCTATAACACCATCCATCGTCTGCCCAAGAAAAAAAAATGGCTAAAATTGAATACCGAGGGTGGATAGAGGTTCAAATCTTCGATAATCCACGAGGCGTTGCATAGATCTATTCAGGGTCATAGCATACAAAATCTTAGGAATTAAAAAGTTCAGATCTCAGGAGCATCGAGCTAATCATCTTGTGATTCCGTTATAAGAGTTTCAACTGTAAATGTCGTATTGTTTGTAATTACTGAGAATGCTCTCACAGATATTAAAATGTGAGCAGCCTAAAATAAAAATAATCGCGATACAATAACAATTATTTCTTGCACTCTTAACCTAGCTTAAAGGTCGGTGATCTGCGAGTCCGCAAATAAAATCTCAAACATAAATTCGAAAAAATTCCGCCTAAAATTTCACATCGTGAAAAAAACGTTCTGCGGATTATCGCCGCTCGCATTTTAAATCTCCCGCCGTTTCATCACGTGGGCTGGACGGGAGGGGCGTTAATCTTGGACTCGTCCGTGACGTCACGGTGATCCCTGCCCCTCTCGTAGTCGAACCGCCCGTCGGATACAAAAGGCCCTCAAAGCCCTTGCTCGCGATGGTTGACCTATAACGTCCTTGAGAGTTGACGAACATTGTATGTTTATTTTAGAATATAAAAAAATATAAAAAGGCATTTTTAAATATGAATAGTTAAGCGTTCATTTAGTGCCCTTGTCGCCTAAAGGCGCAGACGCCGGTATCACTCACAATACGCGGCACTTCTCTGATTGATTATTTTCACACATTTTATTATTAACCTGTTCGCATCGGTACCCGATATATGCCGTGTAAGATTCTCTTACCGTTGACATCGGTAGCCGTGATATATCGTTTTGCTACTTCCTTAGAATAGTTTTTTATGCATCATCTGATAGCTAAATGATACAAGAACCAATGTGATATATGAAAATAGACCAGATAAGTACATTTATGCTTCAAATTCTAGTTTTATAATTGACAGTATAATTTGAATTCCACCAAGCCGTAATGAAAGGTTTAAACCTCTAATTGATATTATCTTAACATTTTTATTCAACCAATCAATATTAATCCAACATATTTAAATACTCAAATTAAACTGCTTTAACATCGATACAATAAGATTACATACATACCGACAGAAAGGTGTATGGGCATAAAATATTTTTATAAAAACACATACAGGAGAATACCGACAGATGGTGATATTGATTCTAAAGTTTTTCATCTGTGAATCCTAGTGCTTACCATTCTACATATGGATAAGCGCTGCATGTGGAGTGTTCACGCATCATCCTTATTATTGCAGGATCACTTTGACTGGGTGGTCGTATTCACGGGACGACTTTCGTCTGCCACCAATTTAGATTATAAGACCATGATTGGCATTTTAAATGTGAGGGATCAAATTCACACCAACCGGGGGTAATTTCGAGTTCAGAAATCGATTTAAAATTAAGAACAATAATCTCCGTCGGGGATCGAACCTATTACCTTCGGCTTGCCAAGCAAACGCTTTAACCACTGAGCAATAGCCGCCGGCAAACGACGAGCATAACGATAGTGAAATATATGGGCACATTAATATTAAGATAGTTCTAATAAAACATCTCATTTCATGCTGTATCAAGAGTCC
Source organism: Glossosoma conforme (assembly GCA_022606575.1). NCBI lineage: Eukaryota > Metazoa > Arthropoda > Insecta > Trichoptera > Glossosomatidae > Glossosoma > Glossosoma conforme. Next base: position 2,193,278 of record JAGTXR010000039.1, read on the forward strand.
CAGCCAATTTGTGCGTGATTATTATTACCACCTATAGAGGTCCGTTAACAGACTTCGCACCGGAGTATTCAAGACGGGGACAAAAATGAAAGCCTGGCAGTTTTACAGAGGACCGACTGAATGTGACTGCCGCATGGAGCAGACCCTGTCACACCTTCTGGAGTGTTCGCTGTGTCCGAGCAGCTGCACCCAGGAAGACCTGATGATGGTCAGGAGTAATGCCATCGACGTCGCCCACTTCTGGGCAGACAGGATCTGACCCTGTTGTTTCCGACACGATTATATATATACGATGCTCTGTCAGGATCAAAACAATGACTACGCAAATAAATGCTAATTTGAATAGTTTTGATACTCGTATCAATAAAAAACACATTAATATCGATCGTCTCTCTACATTTCTGTCCTAACGCAGTTTGTATAAGATTTATGACATAAATTAATGAACCCAAATTATATCTTATTAGTTCATTAAATGTAATTTAAGATGTAGTGTTTTTTTTCATTTCATATAACAAAACAACAACTTGAATTTAAAAAACCGTAAATGGTAATGATGTCAGCTTGATATAACTCTTTTAGGCTGATGCCGTAAAGCCATGCACACCGATAATGTTAGTTTTAATTATATAATATTACACGGCGTTTGCATACGCCATTTCATTTGTTATGACAGTTGCTCCATTTCATGTTGGTGCAACTGTCATCTTTAATTTGCTTTTTTGCCGCGATCATTGGCGGCGCTGCATGTCCCAGTGTTCCGCGAGTTGTCAGTTAATTTTTCGTCCAGCCGGTGAACGTCATACCGGTCGTACGAAAAATCCTGTCTTTAATAAACATAAACGCGAACTCTGCATCAAAAACAAGTTATTTGTGTTGTTAATGTGTTCCTGCATCCTTCCTCCACACGGCCAAGTGACGAACCCGCGACATGTCGTTCTTTTTTTAAATGATGTTAGTAAATCAAAAATAAAAAATTCTAACAAAAAAATTTAATTCGAAAAAAGCAAAAATGGTTCAAGTATGAAAATGTGAATAAAGCTTATCTTAATCTCATTTATTTATTCATAAATTGTGCAAAATTGTAGAAAATTATTTAAGAACTGAGACTAAAATTTAATAAAATCTCTTTATCCTAAAAAGTTTTGCCAACCCGAGAAAATTTTAATTTTTCAATTTAGATTTTTTAATTTTTTTATTTAAAAACCTTTCTTTGTACATAATGCAATATTTAAAAATTCGAGTGGAACATTTTTTTGGCTCACCAAAATTTTCAGGCACGATTTCGAAGTAACATCAAAGACCATCATTTCATGATGAAACACTGGTTCCCGTCTGATCTTCCAAGTTTGCTAACAGTCCACGTAAAAATGGACGATTCATGAATGCCGTGATGTAGTCTAACGACATTGTCATGTCAAAACTACAAACAGTGACTCACAAACTCTCTATGAATGGGTGGTGTTCATGAGGACGAACTTCATTCACCAATTTCAAATTATAGGTTATGACAGATAATTTCCAGGTGAGAGATCAACGCCTGACCAACCATTACTATTGACATCCCCCGTCTTTAAAAAGACGACAAGTCACGGGTTCGTCTCGTGGCCGCGTGGAGGAAGGAAGAGGAGCAGATCACAAAGCAAAAGAACTTATTTTTGAAGCACAGTTCGCATTTATTTTGAATAAAGACTTGATTTCCCCGCCCGACCTTTACATGGCGTTTTCGCTGGCCGTTAGAACGGAGACTCATTGACGACTGCCGGAACACTGTGACATGCAGCGCCGGCAAGTAATCACGGACAAAAAAACAAATGAAAGATGACAGTTGAACCAACATGAAATGGAGCAACTGTCATAACAAATAAAATGGCGTATGCAAGCGCCTTGTAATTTTATATATAAATAAAACTAACATTACGAGATGTGCATGTCAGGCGAGCGAACAAAAAAATGAGACAAAAGATCGTTTTTTGAGGCTTTTCGGCATCAGCCTAAAAGAGCTATATCAAGGTGATATCAGTGTTTATGGAACTTATAAATTGGTTAAAAATCCCTGTTATTTTATGCTAGGCAGTAATCGAATATATTTCCCAGACCTTTGACCCTATTTACATTGAAGGAACACAAATAGAGGTTGTAGACGACTATACCTATCTGGGATAAGTAATACAACTAGGGTGACTGGGATGGGCAGCACTTGGAAAACTTAAGTACATTTTTAAAAGCGAAAATTCCGCAATGTCTTAAAACTAAGGCGCTTAACCAATGCATCCTCCCTGTATTAACTTATGGCGCAGAGACGTGGAATCTGACAGCAAGTTTTACCCATAAAATAAAGGTCACCCAGCGTGCTATGGAGAGATCCATGAGAGGAGTGTCGCTAAAAGATAGAATCCCAAACGAGGAAATACGCAGAAGAACTCAAGTAGTGGATGCTACCCAACGAATAGGCACACTCAAGTGGCAATCTGTCGAAGAGACGACGGTCTATGGGGAAAATAAGGATTGGAATGGCGTCCAAGAACTGGCAAACGAAGCATTGGCCGACCCCCTACAAGATGGACTGACAATATAAGAAGAATAGCGGGAGTGACCTGGATGCGGAAGGCGAAGGATCGAAGAGGATGGAGACTAATGCGGGAGGCCTACTTTCAACAGTGGACGGACACAGGCTGATGATGATGATGATGAGTAATCGAACCAACGACTTCTGGCATGGTATCAAAACGCTTTATCTCTAGGATAAGCCTAATCCATGTATATACATGTTTACCATATGCTCCAAAAACGAAATGTAGTAATGCAACAAAATAAGTTTGAGAATATTTGCCCTAATGCATGAAGCCTGGCACGCATGACGTCATTCGATTGTCGACGCGGGGTTGCTTCAAAAGAAAAAATAAATTCATAAATCATTCAATGGAAATACCTACAGTAATATGCGGAAGCTCTATCGCCGTGTGATATTTTTTTATGACAACACTTTCGTTTTTTGTCTGTTATTTTTCATATTTGTACATTCGAGTATTTTTCCGATTCTTATCTAGACTGTAATAAAATACAACCGGACGGCGGGAAAAAAATATTGACGTACCGTTTAGGGGTTCCATAATGGTTTTTGTTAAAGGTAATGTTTTTTTCCCATAACCCCTTTTGAAATAAAATACAGGCATATCAATTATTGTCTTTGAAACACAATTCTTTAGGTACATTATGTTTGGAATGTTTCGATTTATTTTCGGTGAAAATAATACATACATTGTTTTTCAAAATTTCTTTGATATTTAGCTTTACAACTTTCATAAAGACTTTCTTGGACTAACCCTTTTGCATCGGTTGTCAGTATATGCCGTCAAAGATTCCCCGACCGTTGACATCGGTTGACGTGATATATTGTTTTGCTACTTTCAGTACTGATTGTGACATCTACGGTGGGAAATTGGAAGTGCAGTCATTCCCTTTAATAAACCTCCATGTATTATTTACAGGAATCTCTGAAGCATATAAATAAATATCGTTTGGTTTCGTCACAGGAGCGTTTTTCTGTAAACCACGTGTGTTAATGCCACCACATGTATGGAGTTACATAATGAACGTTTGTAAAATATAAAATTTTTTGTTCATCATCTGATAGCAAAAGAATAGAAGAACCAATGTGATATATGAAAATAGGTCAGGTAAGTATATTTATGCTTCAAATACTAGTTTTAAGCAAAAAAAAAATGATTTGAAAAATTCACGCCGTATAGACAGTATAATTTGTATTCCACCGAGCCGCGACGAAAGGGTTAAATTATTCTAACTTTAAAAATGTAATTTTTAATAAAATAAAAGGTTAGTGACTAATTTTGAATTGAATTATCCCTTAAGCAACGGAAAAATAACGTAACCTACGCGCGCAATTCATGCGGACCTAAAGCATAGTAATATCTTCAATATTTTATATTATTTAATAATCCATATATATACAGGTAAGATGGATTGCTGTTGTCAAAGTGAATAGCATTTCGCATTAAGAGCAAAACCAATATCAATTTCGTTTATATTTATGAGCTGCTAGAACATTATGTAAGAATGTTTGAAGCTCCGTGTACGTTTACGTGTGTTCTGAAAACTCTACGCCATTTTACAAACTTAACGCGCATTATGTTTTACGATAACAGTAACATTTTATGTCATTCCTGTTTACGGACACCAAAAAGGAACTAAAATATGTCATTTTAGGTACCTTATAACACTAGCATAAGAATACGTAAAAAAACATTAAAATCCTATCTGCTGAACCTAAGTCACTATACATACTTAAGAAAATGTAGCATGATGTCTAATTATTCAACAAAATCATTTTTATTTATTTTAACTTTTAATGTTTACCTACTAATATCCTCCTCTCTTATTTAGGTAGTTATTCAATCAAGGAGCAGATTAACAATACAAAGACCTTTTCCGAAGCACATTGAGATATATATTTCGATAACTTTACAAACTTCCGGCCCAGGCGGAATAACATACCGGGCCGGCCATAATACGTCCTTCTGATGGTCGGTACACAACTGAGCGCGCTCGTGATGGGCTGTCGCCCAGCGCCGCAAGTGGCGATCTACGCAACTAGTACATTCAGTAATTTTAAATATTTTTACTTTTATGTAATCCCGGGTCTAGAAAATATTTTATTTTGTTAAATAGTCAGGATTTCGATATAACTAAACGCTGGGTGTAGTAAACGTGTATCATTAAATTTTAAATATTATATACTAAATAAACCTCAAATAGGATCATGATGTTTGTTATAGGATAATAAATAGTTATTTAAGTACCAGAGTGATCAACCCGACACTACCTACAAGTACATATTGCTTTTAACTTAATAATTTCTTGTTTTCTACCTAGCACTTGACAATAAAATACAAAAATATTTACTCAGTTCCGCAGTCTTTTGGATCGATAAATTAATTTCACTTTCACGTGAGTGAGTTCTTTGTATAATTTCCCTTATTGACTTCAGTTTGACATCAAGTCAAATACAACTCAACAAAGTAGACCGGAAACTTTAAAAGTGCTTTTAAAAATGAATTAATACGAGTACGTAGCTACGCCGCAAACCAATTTTGTAGCAAGTAGTTATATTTCACAATATTCCCTAAAACTTTTTTCCAATATTTTCTTTGACTAGCGACGTCGATTGAGGTACTTAATGGTAGCCTAATTACAGTAAAAAGTTCGCATATTTTTTAATAATACGAGGAAAAACTATGTTGGCGGACGTGTTATTACGCCATCTTTGAAAATCAAGCATTTAAAGCATAGTTTTTTTCTCTTGTATATTATAATAAAAACAACTCTCTTATTTATCCCTTCCCCCTTCTTAATTTCCTACATAATCATGCCATTGTCACTATACGAGTACTTTAATCATTATTTACGTATCTTCACCCATCAGTGTGTCTATACGCGTGGAGATCTGATGAAGCTTTCGCTTAAGTTAAAAAACAATTCTTATTACGATTCATGTTAAAACAAGCAAAGATTATTTTCGATTTTTTCGATCGACAATTCTAATATAAATTATAAAAAATAATGGATTATGTAGAAATAATTCCTCAATATTTATTGATAGATGACATGTTTCGGCTATTAACCCTTGTCTTACTATGATAAAAACTTCCGCGCGTTCCGATGGTGTGTACGCGTTACACATTCTGATTTAAAGTGAATAAAATGAGTAGAAATTCTAAAAAATGAAAATATTCAAAGATATCGCTTAATTTTATAATAGTTGATGTCAATAAGCAGTAGTAATTGACATTTAATAGCTAAAAACGTGAAAAACATCAGACGAAGACCTCAAACGGCCAGACGCACCTTGGCGCGTGAACTTCCGAGAGCTACTAACACTTAGCCTGTCGACATATCGATGAGCCGACGCGCATCGATATCATTTCGAACTAGCCGACCAACTGAACTATAAAAGAGTATAGATGCCGACGTATCTGGGTATTTTTTTATTATATTTTTGCACACGCATTTGTATGACTCCCGACAGGTCGAATGAATACATGACAGTTGACGCGTCTTGATTGTAGTGGTGAATATATTCCGGATTTTAGAAAAATATTTCCTGCTCCCGATGAGTGCCTATTATTATAAATATATTTTTTTTTCAATACGTAAATGTATTAAGGAGGAATACCTAAAATCTGAACCCTGTGTGTATTATATTTACAGAGATATTTAAGTTATTACAAGCAATGTGTAGTCGATAGACATCACTGGGGAGGAGAGGTTAAAAACGACTATATGTTACTACAAAAAAAAACACCAAAAGTTATAAACTTGTATCGAAATAAAAATAAAAGATTATTAAGAAATTATTCCACATTATTTTTGTACTTGCCAATGGCTGCCCAACGTTGTCGTAACATGTCGTCTTAAATATATGCTTTGATAATAATTTTAAAAGTACAATTTTTAGCATGAAAATTTTTAAGAGAAATGTGACTTACCAAAGACGAGAGAGAGCGCATAGCCAAAGGGTGCTTGGCACCACACTAGGCCAGACGTATAAATGGCTTCAGCTGTACCATTGATGTATCCTCCTCCAACCCAAGTTGCTGCAAAGAACAACGATTATTTAGTTGGTTACATCTCTATAATACATTGGAAGTACGATCACCTGGGATGGCAGAACAAAATGAGTAGTCAACAGTCCCATACATCAAGCAAGGCTAGCGTTCAATAAAAAAACAAAAATTCTTAAGCCAAAAAATATTAATTTAAAGCTCCGCAAGGAACTTGTCAAAAGATTTGTTTGGAGCATCTTGATGTACGGCTGTGAGACAGGGTGCTTATCTGAAAGTGATAAAAAAAGACTAGAGACCTTTCAGATGTGGTCATACAAAGGAATTCTCGGAATTTCCTGGAGAGACCATATCACGAACGATGAGGTTCTCAGAATAATCAAGGAGGATAGGCACCTAGTAAGAACTATCTCAGAGAAGTGAGCTCGATGGATCGGTCACATCATGCGCCACAATGGTCTTCTTCACGACATTGTGGAAGGGATGGTTGAGGGAAAAAACTGTTGAGGGCGCCATATACGGGAGTTTTTGCAGCAAGTGTTCGAGGACATGAGCTGTAGATCTTATGCTGAGCTAAAGAGGACTGCAGAGGATCGACAGGAGTGCAGATCGAGATGCAAGATTTTGTTGCTGCAAACCAACCCACCGGATTGATACTACGAAGAAGATCTCTATAATACAAGCATCTTAGAGGAGCCTTCACTAGCCTCTGATGTAATAGAAATATGCTACAAGAAAATGTTCAATTTTTGATAGAATCTTCGCCGATAAAACGATTGACACACGTGCGATGATCGATATCACTGTAATAATTGTCAGTTTCTTACCTGTCATTGTGAAGATGCCAACGAAGAGGCCGATGCTGCGCCCCGCGAGCATGACCTCCTCCTCGGAGTGGTCCCCTTCGGGCTTCTTTTTGGCCGCCCATATCCCCACCCCCAGGATCAGGACGTAGAAGATGATGATCGAGATCACGCCACCGACGTTAATCATCTTGGCGGCGACGATCGATCAACCTTAATCAAACAAACATATAATATTAACACATGTATAAGAGACGTGGAATCTAACAGCAAGTCTTACCCATAAAATAAAGATCACCCAACGTGCCACGGAAAGATCCATGAGAGGAGTGTCTTTAAAAGATTGAATTCAAAACGAGGATACACGAAGAAGAACTCAAGTAGTTGAAGCTGCATACATAGGCACATTCGAGTGGCAATGGACATGAGATATGTCGCAGAGATGATGGTCGATGTGGAAGAAAAATGTGTGGCGTTCAAGAACATGCAAACGAAGTGTTGGTTGATCAAAATGGACTCACAACATCAGAATACTAGTGGGAGTAGGCTGAATGCGGAAGGCAGAGGATCGAAGAGGATGGAGGCTCATGCAGGTGACCTACGTTCAACAATGGATGGACACAGGCTGATGATGTGACGATAATGATACAAGAAACCATCGTAGAGCATGAAATAAATAGCACAGCTTAAGTAGATGCTTTTTACAGCTTTTATATATGATATTCATAGTTCATAATTCTAATATCATTCAATTCGCTTTCTGAAATCGATAGAACCTCTCACTTTCAGATGTGAGGCTGAGAGACTTCAGCTATGGCAGTAAATTGCTTCATAAAATGTCGTTTGCCCGAAAAAAAGCCTCCCTACTGGAAAAAAGCTTGACTAGCGAACATGGAAATCATTGAACATACTGGGAGATCAAAGTCGTAAGAATGAGACAATCTGAACCGTTTGTGAGTGCAACAATTAGAAGAGTCTCTGCTAAATATGATAGAGCACTAAAACCTTCTACTGGTGTTCTCCTGTGTATGTTTTCATAAAAAACGACAATTACGAAAAATGTTAGGCATTACTTGCAGGTATGTTTGTGTAACAATCCCCAGACATGAGCGACCGGACAAGGTAGAATGCGTGAAGCTTAAGGTCAAAGTCATGCATGTTTACGATAAGTAAACGATTATGTCACAACAGCAACTGGTCTGCTGGTCAATTGAACTGCACGGACGTGAATCAAGTTATGATCAATCTGCATTAAATTAATTTGAATCACATGAGTTAGACCTTGTTTGACAATCAGTGCCGGTTTTAGGGGGTGGCGCAGTGGGTCGGTGGCCCAGGGCGTCGAATAAGCTAGGGTCGCCCAGGGCAATCTATCTCATATATATATTTTTTTAAATACATACAATATGGGACGCCAGAAAAAAAATTGCCCTAGGGCACCGCAGGGTCTAGAGCCGGCACTGGCAATAATTCAAGATAATTTACAATGCGCACTTTTTATATTCCTCATCTTCTTCCGTATCCTCTCCCTGGTGGAGAGATTTTCTTATGTCAGCACATACAGGAGAATACCGACAGACGGTGATACTACTTCTGAAGATTCATGTGTGGATTCTATGACGCTTACTATTCTAGATATGGCTAAGCGCTGCATGTGGAGTATTGATACGCCAACGTCATATATTTCAGACTGACATTCACGCATCATCCTTATTATTAGATAAATTAACTGTGAATGGGTGGTCTTCACGGGACGACTGCCGTCTACCACAAATTTTGATTAATATACTATGATTGACATTTTACGAGTGAGGCATCAAATTCACACCAACCGGGGATATTTATAGAGCTTAGATATCGATTAAAAATAAAAATAAATATTCTCCATCGAGGATCGAACGCTTTAACCACTAAGCTATGCCCGCTGGCGTACATCGCGACATATCACAGGTAACACTGTGTAACCTTCTATTCTAGGGCATGAACTTCATAGTTATGAGGATTTTTAAAAGATAGAGTGCAGTGGAGAATAGTTGCAAATATTTTAGAGCAAATCAATACCCAGGTTTAAAATTACAAAAAATAGCTGTACGTGCAATATTCAGTTTAAATCACGTAGCGTTTTAAATATGTTATTAACAATAAGGTATTTGCGTGAAAAGACAGGAAATTAGATATAAAGTAATTTATTTCCGGGCAAGATGTTTGAGAGGCAGGGGCATCCTAGATACAATACGTGTCAGATAAGAAGCAAAGGGGAACATGTTGGGAGAGACAGATACGGATTAACTATTTACCACCAATTTTGCTGGGCAAGCAGACGGTAAGCCTCTAAAGTTGTCACCAACCTTTGGTACGAATACCAATATTCTTATTCACCTTATCTAAGAGCCACTTTTTATGCGGAAAATACGTTTCTAATATTTGAAAAGATTGGTTTATTATTACTTAAACATACCAAGGAAGGAACATAACAAGAACATTGTAAATGCGGTTCCTGTTCCATCACTAAATTTAAACAATATTGGATGTGGAACAAGACTTGATGGATCACAGCCTATAGATTATTGACGTTGGTTGGTGTTCAAAACGTTATTTTGAACATAACTATTTGTATTAAGCCTCCAAAGTAATTGTTATAATCAACTCTCTATCTTAGATGAAATCTGTCAATTCATATAGTCAGGTACGATCAAGGTCCAAAACAACAAGTATCGAGGAATTTGCGGTGTACGAAATTCTATGTATTAGTAATATTCATATTAATAAGGAATACTTACGCATCGATACGGAGCATGGACCATCCTAATAATCTGCCAATCTATGTGGATTGAAGGGATCAAGGTCCAAAAACAATATAGAGGAATGTGCAGTGTATGACATTCAATGAATTAATATTACTTTTATAACTGCTTACCCATGTTGTAAATTAGGGTATAAAAGGGGGTCTCGTATTAAATAAATTTGTACCAACTCCGGTCTTTGGTCTTATCTTCAGTGCCGGGACATTGGTATTCCGGCATCACCATTTAGCGACCTCGATTCCGGAACAGTTGGGTTAAGCCGTCCCTTAGTATCAAATATTTCAGACCTCGGGAGCATCAAAATAATTATCCGATGTCCTTAAGCATTTAACCGGAGCACGTTTTTGATAGATTTTTTATTGATTTTTAAATAATAAATAAATTTTTGAATATATTTACTAGTAAGAAAAAGCTCCATTGATACATTTGTTAGTTTTCGGCTGGAATAAAATAGTCATTATCTTCAGTAAAATATTCAGATAAAACATTACAACGGTAGAATAAAGCTCTAATTTGAGGCTACAAAATTCATTTAACCCTTTCATTACGGCTCGATGGAATACAAATTATGTTGTCAATTATAAAACTAGTCTTTGAAGCAAAATGTACTTATCTGGTATATTTTCATATATCACATTGGTTCTTGTATCCTTTTGCTATCAGATGATGCATAAAAAACTATTCTAAGAAAGTAACAAAACAATATATCACGGCTAACGTTGTCAACGGTAGGAGAATCTTACACGGCATAAATTGGGTACCGATGCAAGCAGGTTAAAGCCCATGACTATTATAACGTTATACGAGAATGGGTTAAAACTCTTTATTAACAAGTACTCATATATGCTTCAACCTGGAGCGGTGACCTTCATACGTGCCTTTCGAATTTCAAATTGAATCGTTCAAAAAAATATATATATTAGGATAATCTTTGCCATCGCTGTCGTACTAAGCTTGCGATTGCGTCCGCGATATCCAGTATTGCCCTCGCAGAAAAATAGAAATTCCTGCCAATAATTTATTCACCCCAATTCGCGGGGAAATTATTCACCTCGGGAATGGCATCCCCGACCTTCTATATCGTCTAACGGTCTAGCTCATCTCAACGGGTGAGGCCAATTACGAGTACAATGGGGATAGTACATGACTCTATGCGGCCAAAAATTATTTTTTGCCTATGCTCTTGCACAGGAATAATCACACAATCGTGCCCCCGCTACACCATCTAAGAACACCACTGTTTGAAATATATTATAACATTTATATTCTTCTGTGGATGATTACCACAAGATAACATGAATCTAAAACCATTGTATTCATCATACTTTGGTCTTATAATTTTATAAGACCGTAGACTATTTAATGTTATTCCTATAACTTTAAAATGTCATTCCTATAATTTTTTCCTAAAAAAAAAAGGATTTGTAATCGATTTCTGAGCTCTGAAATACCCCGGTTGGTGTGAATTTAACTCCTCACCCGTAAAATGCCAGCCATAGCCTATTAATAAAAAATGGTGGTAGACGAAAGTCTACGACGTTGGCAGATCAACACTCCACATGCAGCGCTTAGCCATGTGCACCGTGGTAAGATTCAAAGAATTCTACAGATGAGATTTCAGCATCACTATCACCATCTGTCGGTATTCTCCTGTATGTGCTTACATAAAATTAAAATAAAATAAAAAAAAGAGACCATCTTCAATGATTATTGAAGATGGTCTCCAGGGAGGCGCGAAACATGTAATCATTTAAAATAAATTGTGAATCAAAACTAAATATTTTTAATTTAATTTTTTTTTAATTAAAAGTAGTTTTAAAATTGTAAGTATGCAGTTTCACCAAGTATTGTCAGTTGATAACCTTAATGTTATTAAAAAAAAAGGTCTTAAATTTGTATTTTCACAAAATGAATTATACACTCGAAGATTAATATAGAAGCAATTAGTCAAGGTTTAAAAGGTGTAATTCTCTTGAACGATTAACAAGCATCACAGGTCAATATATATACTGACAAATGTAAATGTTTTTGTGTCCATTGATACGATTTGAATGTTGGAACATTGTTTGGTTCACAAAATTTTGATTCCGTAGCAAGTCGACCGATTTCTCTCTGTGATAATTATTTAATTACTCACTCGTACAAACCGGCCGACTGAAAAATTTTCACTCGAATGAAAATTAATACAACAACTGAACTGAAATATAATTTAATCATCATCAGCCTGTGTCCGTCCACTGTTGAACGTAGGCCTCCCGCATGAGTCTCCATCCTCTTCGATCCTCCGCCTTCCGCATCCAGGTCACTCCCGCTATTCTTCTTATATCGTCAGTCCATCTTGTAGGGGGTCGGCCAATGCTTCGTTTGCCAGTTCTTGGGCGCCATTCAATACTTTTCTTCCCCATCGACCGTCGTCTCTTCGACAGATATGACCTGCCCATTGCCAAGTGTGCCTATTCGTTGGGTAGCATCCACTATGAGTTCTTCTGCGTATTTCCTCGTTTCGGATTCTATCTTTTAGCGACACTCCGAGCATGGATCTCTCCATAGCACGCTGGGTGACTTTTATTTTATGGGTAAGACTTGCTGTCAGATTCCACGTCTCTGCGCCATAAGTTAATACAGGGAGGATGCATTGGTTAAACGCCTTAGTTTTAAGGCATTGCGGAATTTTCGCTTTAAAAATGTACTTTAGTTTTCCAAATGCTGCCCATCCCAGTTGTATGCGCCTGTCGATTTCTTTTGAGAAGTTATTTCGCCCTAGTTGTATTACTTGTCCCAGATAGGTATAGTCGTTTACAACCTCTATTTCTGTTCCTCCAATGGAAATAGGATCAAAGGTCTGTGAAATATGACTATTAATCATGGCTTTTGTTTTATCCATGTTCATTTTCAGACCAATTTTGTTCGACGCTTCATTGAGGTCGTAGAGCATGTCTTGGAGCTTGTTAGGTGATTCGGCTATTAGCACTATGTCATCTGCAAATCGGAGGTGAGAAATGTACTCTCCGTTAATATTTATTCCACATTTGTCCAGGATAGCAGTTTAAAAATATCTTCTAGGGCGTTTGTGAAGAGTTTTGGAGATATAACATCTCCTTGTCTAACACCTTTGTTTATAGAAATATTGTTAGTGCTATCATGGAGCTGGACCATCATTGTTGCAGATTTGTAAAGAGATTTTATTATCTCTATATACCGATAGTCTATTTTGCAGCGTTGTAGTGAATCTAGCACTGCCCAAGTCTCGATTGAGTCAAATGCCTTTTCATAGTCTACAAAGGCGAGGCAGAGTGGCTGATTATATTCTTCGGTTTTCTGAATGATTTGTCTTAGCGTGTGGATATGATCAATTGTACTAAAGCCTTTCCTAAACCCAGCTTGCTCTCGAGGTTGAAATTCATCAAATCGACCCGTCAGCCTGTTTGTTAAAAAAAAAAAGCAGACACACCTCTATAGGACAGGCCCAACTTTCCAAATTAAAGACACACGATGGGAAGATAACAACAAATCTTAATGATATACTGAAGGAAATAGAACATTTCTACGGGTTATTGTATTCATCTACGATGCCAGGTCCTAATGACAGATCTGCGGACGACAAGAGGGCTACTCTCACAAAGCACTGGTCTGAAGACATCCCAGAGATAAGTATATTCGAAATTAAATCGGCCCTAAAACAACTTAAGAACAACAAAGCCCCTGGAGAAGACGGAATTACATCTGAGCTTCTGAAAGTAGGAGGAACCCCTCTGTTGAAAGAGCTTAAAAAACTATTCAACAAGGTAATAGAACATGGAGAAACCCCGGCGACATGGAGTACGAGTATTGTGATATTGTTCCACAAAAGGGGATAAATCACTGCTCAAAAACTACCGACCCATTTCCCTTCTTTCCCATGTGTATAAAGTATTCTCCAGAATTTTAACATAATTTAATATGCAAGGGAAATGCGAAATGGAGTTGTTATTTAACCCTTTCGTTACGGCTCGGTGGAATACAAATTATACTGTCAATACGGCGTGAATTTTTCAAACCATTTTTTTTCACTCAAAACTAGTATTTGAAGCATAATTGTACTTATCTGACCTATTTTAATACATCACATTGGTTCTTCTAGCTTTTAGGTATCAGATGATGCATAAAAAACTATTATATTTAACAAACGTTCATTATGTAACTCCATACATGTGGTGGCATTGACACATGGGGTGTACAGAAAAATCGCTCCCGACGAAACCTAACGACATACATTTTATTAAATGCTTTACATATTCCTGTAAAGAATGCATGCAGGTTGATAAAGAGAATGGCTGCATTTCCAATTTCCTACCGTAGATGTCACAATGAGTACTGAAAGTAGCAAAACGATATATAACGTCAACCGATGTCAACGGTCGGGGAATCTTTGACAGCATATGCCGACAACCGATGCGAAAGGGTTAATAATGGAAAAAAAAAACATGTTTCATTTTAATTGACACTCTTGTTTTTGCGATTCCATTATTGGGAGTTTTTTACAGAACGTATTGCGGACGAACAAGCAATGACTCATTAAGTTTTATCGCGATCGGTTAAATGGTGTATAAAAGCATATTTTCTTTTTTTAAATTTACATACATACAAACAATGATTTAGAATTTATATATATATATAGTGTTTTTAAAGAATTGCAAGCTGGAGAGCATGACCAAAGGAGACTAGTGGGCTATATGATTCTTAGGCAGGACGAATAGACGCTGCATGCGGGAAACGTATATTGTGTTTGTGTGTATTATTTGGGGAGATTGCAAGTGAACGAGTATATTTGTTTGTTTACCTGATCGCATCGGTACCCGATATATGCCGCGTAAGATTCCCCTACCGTTGACATCGGTAGCCGTGATATATCGTTTTGCTATTTTCTTAGAATAGTTTTTTATGGATCATCTGATAGCTAAAAGATACAAGAACCAATGTGATATATGAAAATATACCAGATAAGTACGTTTATGCTTCAAATACTAGTTTCATAATTGATGGTATAATTTTTATTCCACCGAGCTGTAATGAAAGGGTTAAAGAAACCCAGATCGTATAAAGCAGGATACGACACAGATACTGTAAGAGCATTTTTGAGCTTACTAGTGGCATTAAGGAATGAATTAAATGATGTTCAGAAAGTGTTAAAAGAGTCTGGCCGTGTTAGATGGGTGTAGAAGGAATTAATTCTTTGAGTTTAGAGAAACAGAAGCCATAGTTATAACGGTAGAAAATACTAAGTGAACCAATCGCACGTATGTGTTTCAAGGATTGAAAGTTAGGAGTAAGTGTGTTGTAGTATAAAAAGGGGTCTCTTATCAAATCAATTAGTATCAATTCAACTCCGGTCTTTGGATTTACCCTCAGTGCCGGAACTTGGTATACCGGCATCACCATTTAAGCTGAGCCGTCATTTCAGAGTCATTTAGTGAATTGATAAACGACAGATTGTCACACAGCTTTTAGTTTATTATTTTATATGAATTGCTTTCACATTGGCCCTAGAACTAACTACTTTCTAGGCAAGTGTATTACTTGATTATTACAATCACTACTACGAGTATTAAGAAGCATCAAAATGTAGAAAATAAAAAACACTCGTATTCCACTTTATAAATGATAATCTTGGTGTCAGTGGCGTGCGAAAAACAAATAAGTTTCGTTAAATTAGCCAGTGTTCAATTATATTTGATTACAAAATCGATAAACGCGCCCTCGTAAGTTGCCTTAAGCATCGTCTAAAAATAAATAATGAAACGGACGCTACGAGCCGCCTCTGTGAGCCAGAACCCCAGCACGCACGACTCTAGCCTTTTTTTTATATTTCCATACACATTGTCGCAAAATTCATATTTGATCCAACAAAAAGTAGTAACATATAAATATAGGATAAATAGATTCGAAGGTAATTTATCTACATGTTGAGTTGAGTTTTAACGTGCTTTACCGCTATCATAAAAAAAAACATTGATCACGTACTCATCTTTACATCACCTTTGAAGGAGCTCACCAAAGCAACCCACGACACACTTCACTCTATGTTTGGGTATCAAAAGATAACCACACGGCTCAAATCAAGAAGAAGTTTCTTACAGTCAACAACGAAACTAGTGATATCTGAGGCCACCCTGAGACTGAACATGTAGGGAAGCGCAACTGTGGGGAATACTTGGATTGTCCCGAAAGAGGACCTAGCCCCTGGACATGACCAGGGGTGGAATATATGGAGGTCCCTTAACAGACATCGGACCGGAATATGAAAGACGAGGACACAAATGTGACCCTGTCACACCTTCTGGAGTGTGCGCTGTGTCCGAGTAGCTGCACCCAGGAAGACCTGATGATGGCCAGGAGTAACGCCATCGACGTCACCCACTTCTGAGCAGACATTATCTGACGCTGTTGTTTCCGACACGATTATATATCACCTTTGAAACACTTTTCAAGCAGTTCTACATTGTTGAAATATATAGCCTTTAAGAACGAACGATTTTAACAGCTTTTTTCATACATCATGTAAGTTTTGAATTCGTCTCCTAACATAGTTTTTTCATCCTTCAAATAATCTAAATGGTCTCCTTAACGATATTGTGGAGGGGATGGTTGAGGGTAGAAACTGTAGAGGGCGCCCTAGACGGGAGTATTTGCAGCAAGTATTCGAGGACATGAATTGTAGCGCTTATGCTGACCTGAAAAGGGTTGCGGAGGACCGAGAGGAATGGAGATCGAGATGCA
The DNA here is from genome assembly GCA_022606575.1 of Glossosoma conforme. Lineage (NCBI taxonomy): Eukaryota > Metazoa > Arthropoda > Insecta > Trichoptera > Glossosomatidae > Glossosoma > Glossosoma conforme. Next base: position 2,210,222 of record JAGTXR010000039.1, read on the forward strand.
AGATTCTGTTGCTGCAAACCAATCCACCGGATTGATACTACGAAGAAGATAATCTAAATATCTTTTATCTCCACATTTTTTTACATAATTAACAGTTAACCAATCCACCTGAACGGCATAGAATTCACTGGAGCCTAAACCATCTATTTGTTTGTACTACATCAAATCCTTCGTGGGATTACATTACAAATATAAAACTATTTTTTTTTGTCAGTATTTAATTCAATTAATGGGTAATTATTTAAGCAACGGTCAGTAATAATAACCTAAAAAGGTAAGTAACAAATAATCATTTGGCTGTAGAAAAATATCAATCGGCAGTAGAAAAAAAAATGGCAGAAAATAATTAATTAATGGTAATTAATAAAACGTTAGGTTAGGTTTGGTTTCCATTAAAGGTTAATTATTCATTAATTTTACATAATTTTTTAAACAATATTGAATATATTACTGTCATTTTAATTTTATAACTGACCACATTCATACTAACACAGTGGATATTACCAATTTATTTAGTCTACTGCCGATTAATTTTATTTGCTGTTGATTGATTACACGAACTGCCAAAACCTTAAATTAGTTACTAAACAAAGAAGTACAGGCCTTAAAATATACTGAATATTTTATATGTATAGTATATATCACAATAAATAGAGTAATAATAAACGTTCTTAAAATTTCAGGTTTTCATAATAATACTTCAATACTAATGTGAATACCATTATTTATTCAGAGTTCGACGAGCTAATACAAATTTAGCTGATTAAATAATTAGATTATAATCATTTCAATAAGTACATACGAGTACTTACTTATGCCAAGACGTTGAAACTTATGCCTCAATCAAATGATAAAGGTTTACCAACGTTCTATGGAGAGATCCAGTAAATAGATGTCTTAATAGTATATAAACTAATGTTAATACTTATAATATACAAAGAAGAATTCGAGTAAAAGACGCGCAAAAATTTGGCACACTCAATTGGCAATAAATGCACTTATCAAAGATACGAAGATAAGGGAAAGAAAGATATTGAAGAGATGCCCAATAACACTTTCTCAAATGAACTGGTGACACCAGAAGAATATCAGGAAAATGAAATCCTTAGAAAGATAATTGAGATGTATGAACTATGATAATAATGATGAAACTACATCAGATTTTTATTAATACAGATATGTAAAAATACTCACCTAATAAATAGTTTTATTTTTTCACTAGAATTCATAAGTCTCCAGTGTTAAAAATCAATATATTTTGACAATCGTTTTATGTTATTCATAACAACTCGGCCACAGTTAATTACAATAATTACAATTTAATTAAATATGACTTATAATTATAATTTAACATTATTAATTAAAATCGCAATAAGCATTAGTATCAATTAATTATTACTTATTTTGCTTAACACTCAAATAAATATGTTGAATCAATAATGTTAAAAACATTTTGACAGCTTCGACGACAATAATGATTTATTCATTCGATTTAGTGTTGCGAATATGGTTATTTAAATTCTTAATCCAATATTATACCTAATAGGTATCTAAACACCTATTGGAATTTAAATAATTATTCATTGGGTAGGTAAGTATTTTATATTTATTTTGAAGCTAAAAAAACTTTGATAGATTAGTACTTAAGCGACATTTTTGACAATTTATTACTATAGATTAACTAACCAGATGCGCAAAAGAGACACAGGTAACTTGAGGAATCTTATAAAAAATAATGCACATATATGCACGAGAATTTAGTCATCAAAAAATTTATATAAACGAAAATATGAACATGTATAAAGTAAAATAAAATACTAACCTTTTCAAAATGCGTACAAGTCGATCTCTGGATCCCGCAGTGGATTAATTTTAATAAATTGAATTATTAATTTAGCAAATCCATTTTAATTCATTTTTAAAACACCATTTAAAAATTATTATTATAGCATCATTTTTAATTCAACAATATTATTTTTCGTATATTTTCAAAATGATATGCTTATTTTTTTTCACAACATTAATTATTAATCTTACTTAGTATGATATGTATTTATTATTATTTAATTTTATATAATAATTGATATATTATGTATCTATCACAATATATAATTTAATTGCTTCACATATAACAGTGCATATGATATGTATTAATAATATTTTTTTAATTAAACTTTTGTTTAATCAAAAATATACATTCAAAAGTCAACGTGTATACTTAAAATTTAGTTTTCAGTACCGATTAGAAATCAAATGATAAATATGTATTTAAATTGCATGCAATATTTGGCAACACGCATTCAATAGATAAATAGTTTTTTTTTATTTAATTTTTAAAAATAATCTCTTAAATTCAACAACGATCATATATTATTTTTCATTAATTGAGGAATTAATATTTTTGTTTGAAAATGGAACTATAGTCTCAAAGCACCGATCGATAATACTTTAAACGTCAAATCAAATTTGCTTCACTTGTTTTTGGTATACAATTTTTGAATTGTTCTTTTTTTTTTGTTTATGGCTGGTTTTTTTTTCACTCGTTTGATTTCGAGGTTCCCGCTTGTCTTTGAAGGACCAGCTTACGTCAGGTATGAACCACAACAATCGCCCCACCTCAGTGAAGTCTTCGGCGATGGGCTGTTTCTTGTTCTAAAGCCTAGGCCGCACATGGAGGTTCCGATACGCAGACATTCATTGGCTTATGGAGGACCACGCCACTTTCAGTAGAAGAAAATGACCCTCGGACGAAACTCCTGAAAGAAAAATATCATCGAAAATATCAGTAAAATGCTTGATAATAAAAGCAATTTAGTTAATACAGCTTGCTTGGTTGATAATATGTAAGAGTATATAATTGTTATTAATTTCCCGTTAGACTAATTAAACCACGATGCCTCAAATGTTGATATATTCCAAACAAGAGAGGCCCAGTTCAGACACGAGTTCAACGATTTTTTTTTGGAGGAGTAATTTGATGGATTCGTCTGCTCAATAAGCAATGAGACTTTCTTTTGCTTCTCTTTATTGTTTTCTTTCACTTTAGTACTTATTCACAAGTACCTATATTTTTATATTGTTTGAATCTGTTGAATGTTGGAACCAAGTAACATAGAACATGGACCAAAATATGTTTCCCCCTTCGTGCTTAATATGTTTTATTCGTTGGATTGAGCCGCCCTAGAACTAAATGATTCAGACCATAATATCAATTATTCACTTTATATCCTTAAAAAAATGTGATTAACAATCACCCCAAAGTCCTAAAACTCCTGCATTAGAGGCCATTGAGAACTATATATTTTCCCATGTTTGAAGGAGAGATGGCAATTTATGGTGACTATATGCTCCGGATATAAAAAGAAGAAGAATCGATTGTCCAAAAATTTTAACATTTTATTTTTATCAAATGAAATGTTGAAAATTATTTTAGACCAATTTGTAATTACATTTTGTTTGGAATAGTTTCAAAACGCAATATGAGATTGTTTCGAAATGAATAATTTAAAACTTTAATTTGAAAATGAAATGGAATGTCACAAAGGTAGTACACATTTTTAAAAACAAATTATCATTCAGTCAGTAACATAATACTACATCAAATAATAATTTTTAGAATTTGATTATTAGAAAATGAATATTTTATTACAGAAAAATCTAACGGTTTATATTACATCAATATAAATAATACTGTTTGCATTATATACGTTGACAAATCCAAAAAAGAAGTATTTTTTATTAAAGCAATAAAAAATCTAGCTAAAAATAATAATTTTACTATAATTATAGACAACACAATTCAAATATAAATTACCTACTCTTATGCAGTACGATAATGTTGCAACAATTCCTAAATTCAAAATGTTTGTTGTCTATTTTGTTATTGTTCGTAAATTATTCAATTAATTTTAAAATTTACTATTTATATATATTCGTAAATGAAATAATACATAAAGTACCGTAAGTAAAATAATATTTAACATATATTATGGTACTTTATGTATTATTTCATTTACGAGTACATATATATAAATTGTAAATTTTAAAATTAATTTAATAATTTACGAACAACAACAAACTAGACAACAAACATTTTGAATTTAGGAATTGTTGCAACATTATCGTACTGCATAAGAGTAGGTAATTTATATTTGAATTGTGTTGTCTATAATAATAGTAAAATTATTATTTTTAGTTAGATTTAGTTAGGGAAGTAAAATAATATTTAACATATTTTTCTTTCTTATTGTCAATTGTCTCGTATTTTTCATAATCAAATGAAAGTAAAATAATATAATAAGTATTTATTCCACTGCTTTTATATGTATAATTACATGTTTCGACATTAAGTCTAAAAAGTAAATACCTCTATTAATAATATATTTTATGTCATAACATACCGTTTCCAAATAAAATAGTAGAATAAATAATTAATAAACATTTTATTTACTTTCGACATTATTATACTTACTAAATTCCACTATAAATATTTTTTAAATGTTAAATATTTTATAAATGTACACCATAACATTTCTACAACCTATAATATATATATTTTTACTCTTATATAGAGGAAGATGGATACTCAAAACTCTTGTCGTATATAACACTCATTTTTATTTTTAAAGTTTCAACACGAAATATTGATCCAAGTTCCCACACTCTCAGACACTTCGTGTTTTGAAAAGAAAACAAGTTTTTTTACAAGGAAAAAATGCGGTACGAAAAAGAGACTATACAGTAATATAACGTATACCAAATCTACCAGGCATTTGACGATATGAAGTTTTTTTATATACTGACAAAATATGATAATTTTCAGCATATATCGATGTAATTTTTTCAGGCATTAATATTTCATATCCGATGAGCTGAGAGTGTCCTCTCCCACCGGTACCGAAAAAACAGTCTGTATTCACACAAAATGGGCGAGACACATCTGCTGAAGAGAGTATGAGTAGGAGGAAAATAATGCTAAATGCAAAAGAGAGGATTGAGAGACGTGCAGATTCATGTAGACGGAGTTCTGTTACATTCATAATAAGTATTCCATTTGGGTGATAAATAAGTTACTTTTTATTCATGCTCTCTTAAGGCAATTACTTCTTAAATTGAAAAAATAAAACTACTTAAATCTATAGATTGAGATAATTAAGGTAGATAAAAATCATTGATACAAATATTTGGAATTAATTTATTATATTAAATAATTTCATAGATACATTATAATTTGTATTTGCAAGACTTTCAACCTATATTTCACTTTAATTGTATTCTCGCTTACTACATTTTGACCTCTTAATATAGGTCATTATAATGCAATGACCTCTGTGTATGCAAAAACTTTAATCAATGTATACTCGTATCAAAGTAAGTATTCTGTAGACGCTCGACTAAGTATCAGATAGCTTCTTTAGTAGAGACTTTGCATTGCATCCCTAACCTTTTGACATGAAAATTCATTGAGTTTGTCGCTGAAATTGCACATAACTATGGTTTGAAATGGACATGTGTGCACTTTAAGTGTTTGTTTCGCTCATACTTACTCATAATGTGCTCCGATATATTGGCTGGCCATTATGACTTCAGAAAAATGATGAGATAATTAACTACATAAAATACCAATAATCGTACATAAAAAATACAATTTTTGGGAATAAAATAAAAACTGTTAGTGGTAGTAAATAGGGAAGCAATCTTGATTTTTCTCACTTAAATTCATAAAAAAACTGACGAGCAAGACTTCGAGATACATAAGCGTAGAACGATTCCCGTTGATACTTTACTACCCGTAAATATAAAAAAAATGTTCACCTAATATGGTGAAGCAAAATTAGCAAATAGATACAGAGTGGGTCAATAGAACGTGGTGTCCCCACGCGGTTGCCCATCAAAGTACTATCCGCGCCTAATGTTACTTAGCTTCAGTAATCGAACGAGAAACGACGCTTTTAGCTTGCAAGCTCGTTAACAAATGCTAAGGAACTGTTTTTTTATTCACTTTACTCATAAACTCCGGCAGTTTCTACATTTATATTTAATTAATTTGCTTTAAATTATTACTATGATAATTTTGTTGACTCTTAGATGACATAATAATCGGGTAACGAATTTCAATCCCGTGTAGGATGTGAATTATTCAAATTTGGAAATATGATCAGTGCTGCCAACATAGTGTATTTTACCTACCCACTCCCTAATACCTACTGTCTTATAGTAGGTCAGTTTAGTATATATCTGGTAATATTTCGAATATTAATGCAATTACATAGTATAAACATTAATTATTCTCGATAATAATACTTTATTTATAAATTAAAATCAGTTAATAACTTATATGCAAACGACCGCGCATTGGATCGTATACTCGTTTATATTTATTAGGTCGTGAAAATGCAACTTTTCTAATACAACATTAACATTTTATGATCTTTGTAACATCTCGAAAGCTATACAAAACCAATTACTACAGTAATAAGGTCTAACATTGTCTTACAAAAACTGATATTTAAATTTATTTATTTTTTATTATCATTTTTTAAAAGTATTATTTTTATTACTTTATCATAGGTCAAAAAACCAAAATTTTACCTGAAAAGAGTCATGTTCCAAAAAGGTTACAGAACTTTCATTAGGGTTTAAAAAATCTTTTTAAATTGTAGCTGTAAGATATTTTTTTTTTATATTTTGTTCGGTTTATATTGTATAATTAAAAAACTATTTATTCATATATAATATGATGTCGTGATGTAAGTAATACAATTTTAAACATAAATATGACTTAATGTAACTATTATTTTTAAATAACATGATTTAGTATTTATAAATATCTTATTTTTACTATTTTTCATTTATATAATGAGTAATTTAATGTTTAAGCATTTAGTAGTAAGTATTTCCTTATTTATTTTTCAAAATAACACAAATATTATTGATTCCAGCATAATCATGAATTACAAAACAACATCTAAAAACGTTGAAAAATATATTATGCGTGTTCAAAATTATGGTACATAATAAAAACGTGTTCAGAAATGATACATTTGTAAGATTACATAACAAATTATTTCCATTTTCGGCTCAATACTCACTTTTCTCTCATGCAAAGCCGCGAATCAACTGCCCCGCTTCAGCCTTCCCAGACGACCAATTTCAGAGACGATTGCTGAAAACTCTGCCACTTTTCATTTAAAAACGATGTCCAAACACACACAGTAGACACATTAAACTTATTAATTGCAGAAAACGATATCCAAAGATGAGTGAAATAGAAGAGCTTTTTAAAAATGAAACGACAGCTTAAAAGCCGAAAGCTTTTAGCTTGAAAAAGCTGTGCGCTTATTAACGATGATTCTTAGTAGTTTGCGATGTTTTTTTCAGTAATTTTTGCGTGTTTTTCAGTCTCGCGAGGTGTTTCTCTTCGGTTTCAGGACTGAAATGGTCGAGGCGCTACACTGCTGGAAGGCTCTACGGCCTGGTTTACTCTGTCGCCTCCGTATTGGTGGAGCTATCGATTGGCGTGATGACGTTGTGCGCCGTCGAGCCTGCCCGAAGCTCCCGTTTTGTGACCGCTCTGCGCATGTCTGTGAACTTTTCAGTTTTTCATTTCACCTGAAAAAGCTGCGCGCGGAGGTTTTTCTCGACCTCTTGTTACTGTAACGATGATTGAGACCCTGAATTTTGAATGACTGAAAACCTAAAGGAAACATTACATTTTGTGTACTTCTTTTAAATTTTAGACTACAACATTATTTTGCGATAGCTCGCCGTGACCTCTGGCGGTGTTCAAGGTGATTTCGTCTGATGAAGATTGCAAGAACACATCAATTATATGCATGCAATATTTTTTAAACTTATATTACTAATATTATTAATGTATTTCAGAGAGTTAGCCGAATAAAAGAAAAAATATTTTTTAAATCAAATCAAACCAACAGAAACATCAAAAACGTTGATAAAATATCTTGATTAAAATATATTTATGACAAAAATAGATTATTTATTTTAATTGAAAAAAGTTAATTGGTTAAAATATAATATTATCTTAAAAACAATTAATTAAAATAGAAAGCATATTATTTGCCATACTGTAGACCAGTGCTCCGCAACCGGTGTGCCGCGGCACACTGGTGTGCCGTAAGCCGAAACAGATGTGCCGCGGTCAAATAAGGCAATATTATAAATAAATAACTTTACAACGGCCCTCAAGCTCCCAGCGCCTATCGCCTATTTATGTAGACATTATGTAGACACAGAAATTGATCAAATAATTATCTATTTTGGCTTTTGGTGTGCCGCGGTATTCAAGGTGAGAGCTTTGGTGTGCCTTAGAATCCAAAAAAGTACTTTGGTGTGCCGTTGATGAGAAAAGGTTGCGGAGCTATGCTGTATACAATTATACACGTAGTCAAAATTTTGTTACGTGAAGAGTATAGAAAAATTATTTAGTAAAAGGATATTAAGGGATTGAGACTAATATGAAAATCCTAATTAATACACAACTATGGAGTCAAATAAGTTGTTAATGATATTGAAAGTCTACAAAAAGCTTTTTAGTATTCATTAAATTATCATATAGTAAACGGTGTAACGTTTCATATAAAATATAGGATTTATATTACATCATTATATTACATTTTTAATATAGACCTCGTAGAATATCTTTGAATAACAGTATCAAATACAATACACTACACCCTTCATCGGCTTTTTAATGGCCGGTGGGTATAGCTCAATGGTCAAAGCGTTTACTTTGAAAGCCAAAGGTCGTGGGTTCGATCCCCGACGCGGATTAAAAAAAATGAATCGATTTCTTAGCTCTAAATTATGTTAATATCTAACGATTGGTGTGAATGTGATCCCTCACCCGTAAAATGCCATTCATAGCATATTAATCAAAATCGATGGTAGACGAAAGTCGTCCCGTAAAAGCCACCCATTTATAGTAAATTCCTGTAATAATAAAGGATGATGCATGAATCTCGGGCTATAGTCTATGACGTTGGCGGATCAACACTCCACATGCTGCGCTTAGCCATATGTAGCATGGTAAAAGTCATAGAATTTCACAGATGAGACTTCAGAATTACTATCACCATCTGTCGCTATTCTCCTGCACGTGTTTACATAAAAAAAATACAAAATTATAATAATATCCAGTAATTACTTAATTTATTACTCGTAAAAAGTTAATTGAAAAACAAACCATCTTCACAAGATTTAAATCTGAAAACAAATTCTACTCGTAATTCAGTATCTGTATCGTAAATAAAACATGAAAAATCTATTGTGATTGCTTAGGTATGAATGAGGTTCTACTGTACCACCGTACCTCTGTATGTACTCGCACTCGTACGTAAATAACACTCGTTTATAATGTATTAGTCTGCGACCTAAACCAAGGTCTGAAGAAATTGTACAGACAATAAAAAAAAAATAACGGTACTAAAATAACTCGTTTTTTTCAGACTAACTATACGGTATATTCGTTTCTAATTGTAGCATAGGGTTTCGACCAAATCAACTACTAAAACTTTCCAAATAACATAAAATGTCAGCATTTCCACCCTACAACTACACAGTAATCTAGGATAATTCAAATTAAAAAAAAACTTTTTATGTTCGTTTGAATACCGTCCTTTGGTTGTAACGTTTGGCCACTACCTTCTAAACTTTATTAACTCACTTCAAAGAAGAGCAATTCGTTTGATGAACAATGACACTTTTACGACTAACCTGCAATCAATGGAACACAGGCGTAAGATTGGTTCACTTAGTCTTTTCTACCGTTATTACCACAGTCGCTGCTCTTCGGACCTTAAAGAACTAATTCCTCTGGCACTCACCCACAACCGACAAACTCGTCTTACACTTGCTGAACATCCATACACGGTTAATGTGTGTCGACCAAGAACTGACAGTTTCCAAAGTTCCTTCCTCAATGCCACTGGTAAGCTTTGCAATGCTCTTCCAGCGTCTCCTCCTTCATACAATCTGGATCTCTTTAAGAAACAGATAAATATACACTTAAAATCTCCCCAACCCACACACAAATACGAACACAACACACGTTTCCCGCATCCAGCGTCCAGCCTCTGTGATTTATATATGTATATTCTGTAAAGATAAGCCATGTGAATTGTTTACAAATACATAAAAAAATTGACCGATCTAAAGACCATGACAAATGATATAGAAATAAAATAGCTACAGGCGTAGCTCTTTATGAGATTTCAACTCTATTAAATTTTAAGCCATGGTGGTTTTTATCATTAACAAAAAAATATAGTATCACAAATATCCTCAGATGTTAAGAGCTCTCGAGTCTAAAATATCACTCATTTAACACCCAAAAATAATATATTTTTAAAATAATTTAACTACATGCTTTTTATATTGTAATATAATTAACCTTTTAGGATCCAATGTTTTTTTATATATGACCATCATTTTGCCTATAATAAAAGCCACCCAGTTAGATGCCTCTATCAGCAGCAATTACAGACCCATATCACTCGCCACGATGGTATCGAGAATCTTCGAGAAAGTAATAAACTCACTCATAGAAGACAAGCTGGTCACGGCTGATAACCAATTTGGATTTAAGAGAAACACGTCCACTGATATGGCTATTTACTGTGTCAAGCAGACAATAGACTATTACATAAGCAGAAAAACAAACGTCTATGCCTGCTTCTTGGACCTGAGCAAAGCTTTGATCGAGTTGACCATAGGAAACTCTGGATAAAATTAAAAAAGCGCAATGTTCCGGCAGCTATTGTGAACGTCTTGGCTGTATGGTATGCTCAACAAAAGAATTTTGTACAATGGGCTGGAGCTAAGTCCTCGCCTTTATATATGAAGAGCGGAGTTCGGCAAGGTGGTAGTATGTCACCTATTCTCTTCAATGTATATATCGATGACTTGATCCAGTCATTAAATGCTTCCAGAAAAGGTTGCCATATAAGCGGCTACTGTGCTAACAATATTAGCTACGCTGATGACATGGTCATTCTATCGCCATCAATAAATGCACTGCGATGCCTTCTTCACCTTAGTGAAAAGTATGCTAAATCCCATGACCTCAAATATAACCCCACAAAATCAGTCGTTTGTGTCTTCAAACACAATAATGAACCACTGATCATACCCACAGTGAGTCTTGAGGGCAGGGATCTAGCGACAGTGTCCTCAATAAAATACTTGGGCCACATCCTCACAGATGACCTACGTGACATTGAAGACATAGAGCGGCAAAGAAGAGCAATAAGCGTTCGGAGCGGTATGCTTTCTCGGAGGTTCTACCATTGTAGTAATGCTGTCAGGAAAGTGCTATTCAAAGCACACTGTATGGCACTGTATACCTCAGAACTCTGGTCTAACTATCCTAAACGAGAGTGGGAGAAGCTCAAAGTTGCGTATAATAACTCATACCGCCAACTTATGCAACTCCCTAGATTTTGTAGCGCATCTGACATGTTTGTGGAGGGCGGAGTCCATTCATTTCCAGCATTATTGCGACACCGTGTTGCCGGCTTCTGGAGCAGGATAAGGAGGTCCAACAACATCATCATCCTGGCTGCTTCTGAACTGCTCAACTCCTCCCTGAGCCATCGATGGATGGAGATGGTGCACAAACCACCATGAAATACTATTTTATTTTATTTTAATTTTTATTTTATCCTCACAAAATTAAAACTTTGTTCAATGCTATGTATTTAAAAATATGGCAGATTGGGTATTGCACAACCCACCCAATCCTACTGGAATAAAAACTTTATTATTATTATTATTATTATATAAGTTTCCACCAACTCCAAGCTATTTTGAGTGCATTAGTTAAATAATAATATTTATGCTACAGAATGAAAAACTCGGGTTTTTAGAAATAAAAAAGTAAGGGTTAGTTATGTAAGATGTTTATTGTTATATGCATTATGCAAATTTTTATATTCATTCAATGTATGGTATTTTTGAAAGCATTCTCCAGGATGATGTCCGGGTTTCTTTTCGCAAGTTTTCGCAAAAGAAAATGTCGTTAGTTTTCTTGCTCCTTTAATCTCTCGATTGGAACATACCATTGTTCTTATCCTCAAGTCCGTACTTTTATCTGTTATTGTTTCAAGGTGTGTTGACCAGAAAATAAATATTTTAGTGAAAAGAGGTATTCTTGATCAAAAATCGTACGTCTAATAGTCTTCCATTTCCGGTACATTTATAATGCCCATATTTATATTACGCCCAGGAATGCTCTTATTTCAGTTTCGGTTACATTTTTCCAATCGTTGCAAAAAGAAATTTTAAAAAAATACCAGGACAGCTATTTAAACTTAAAAAAACACCCTGTGAAAAAATGTCAAGACCTACTTGACATAGGAGCTGGTGGAAAAAAACTAATGTCAAGTACATCTTGACATAGTAGTTCAAAAGGTTAACTCAATGCCTTTGATGCTTTATATTTTCAATAAAAACACGTAATCATTTTTTTGATAATGTAACAGAAAAATAATAATTACGGGAAGGTTTTGGTCTGCGAAGCTTTTGCTAACATTTGACATTCGCCCGAGGTTTTCTTTCATGTAACAACTACGCGGTATGGTGGAAGTAAACATTGAGGTTGTGTCGATATTAATAATTACGAAGCATTGCTCGAGGCCTGGTACATTGATGTATTGGGAATTTTCTGGATCAGAAAGTGAAAAGTAACAACAAGTATACAACCTCGTATTCGTACATCGTAGAATACGAGGTTTCTCCTCGTTACAAACATCTTTTATTCTGTATTAAAAAAACATCAGCAGCTTATTTCAGAGGTTTTGCGAAAAGTATTGATATCAGCTTGATATAGCTCTTTAAGGCCGATGCCGTAAAGCCTCGAAAAACTTTTTTTTGTCTCTTATTTTTGTTCGCTCGCCTGACATGCACATCTAATAATTAGTTTTAATTATATATAAAATTAGATGGCGTTTGCAAACGCTATTTCATGTTGTGGCTTTTGGGTTGAGCCGTGTGTGGTGAACTTTTTTCAACCAATATTTCGACCGCCATTGCAGGGGTCTTCTTCAGGATTTATAATTTATTTATTTTGAGTTGGTTTATTCAGATTATATATTTCTTTTATTGACAATAATGCTCTAAACCTAAGAACTTATTTAAACGCTATTTCGTTTGTTTTGACAGTTGCTCCATTTCATGTTGTTTCAACTGTCATCTTTAATTTGTTATTTTGCCGTGATTCTCTTGGCTGCATGTCACAGTGTTCCGGCAGTCGTCAGTTAACTCATGTTAACTGAAGACTGCCTTCCTCCACGCGGCCACGTGATGAACCCGCGACTATTCGCCTTTTTAAAGACGTCCCCCGTGGGATGTCAGTATGTATTTTTATATATTAAATAATACTTGTTAAATCAGATTTGACTTTGTGAGGAATGACAAGGTGAAGGAGCGGACATACCACAGTCCATGTATCATAATAGCTTCAAGCAATCTCAGATACCACAGATGCCATGAGAGATGGCGACAGCTGATTGGACAAAGCCTCGCGCCGGAAATGAGGTCACCCGGGCGTCTAAAGTGACTTCCGTTTCCGAAGCTACCGAGATCAAAGCACCGCCGGAAGCTGAGCGTTAATACTTTATTGCATCGCCCACTCGGTAAAGCGACATCCACGATCGACCGTGTAATCCTGTAATCTAAGCAAAACCATTTGTCGCCTGACTAGGCTATTTCCTACAAAAACCAACGCCACGCATGAGAGCAACCAAACCTCCTACATAATACACAATTTTAAATTATTTTAGCATATGAAAATAAAGGTCTGCAATGTGTTTTTTCATAGTTTATCATCATACCATGTTTTTTTTTTTTTTTTATGTAAACGCATGCAGGAGAGCACAACCGGTCAAGACCAGTGCACTCTATGACGCTCAGCCAGGGAGGCTGGACGCTGCATGCGGGAAACGTGTGTTGTGTTCGTGTTTGTGTGTGGGTTGGGGAGATTGCAAGTGTATATTTATCTGTTTCTTGAAGAGATCCAGATTGTAGGAAGGAGGAAACACAGACGCTGGAAGAGCATTCCATAGCTTACCGGTGGCATTAAGGAAGGAATTTTGGAAGCTGCCAGTTCTTGGTCGACATATATTAACCGTGTATGGATGTTCGGCAAGTGTAAGACGAGTTTGTCGGCTGTGAGTGGGTGCAGGAGGAATTAGTTCTTTAAGTTCCGAAGAGCAGCGACCGTGGTAATAACGGTAGAAAAGACTAAGAGAACCAACCTTACGTCTGTGTTCCATTGATTGTAGATTAGACGTCCACTCCTCTAACTATAGCATATGGCATTCACAAACCGCCACCACAAAGCTCTTTCAGTCGCCATAGTCTTCGTCTGATCCCAAATCAGCTCCGCCTCACACTTTACATTCTGTATATAGTTCCCGTCGGCCTTCCAGGATAGCGCGAACCGGGGCTTGAATAAAATGCAGCTGTAATTTAGGCTCTCCTGCGGCACTCTTATTATACGTGCCAGCTAGGTCTACCTTCGCCTCTTGACCGATTGAATTAAAAGAGGCTGTCTTGTCCGCTATCTCACCTCGTCATTCCTTACAGTCAAGCCATATCAGTTCATAGTTAATGAAATTGATTGTTTTGAAACCATGACATTTAGCTATTTATCGGTGTAGTTGCATACGCACTGGATAACTTTCTGCATCTGAGAGACAAAATTTTGTATTCCCTTCTCGAACCAAATTCCCGCCGCTTCCTGTAGAACGGTAAGAGACGCTTCTTGAATTTCATCGTCGTTCTCGAATTTTCGCCCTCACAAGTTTTATTTGAGGGCCGAAAAAATATGATAGTACTAAGGACAACGTCTGGACTGTAAAGTGAGTGATCAATCATCTTTCCTACGTTCGGTCTGCCGCTGCGGTTCCTCGTCATAAACATTTAGGCAGCTAGTAAAAAATTGTTCTAAAAAAACTTCTGCACATTTTTCCCCATACAAATTCCATTTGATGATGGATTTCAATCCACTATATTCTCAAGCTAAGGAGAGATGACGATAATAAGAAGATTCTCATAAACGTGTATTAAACCATTAATTAATACATTCTGACAGAAAAGGGGCATTTCGTAGTGCAGATATGATATCGGTATAAGGCGAAGCTTCTACGAAATCTCTAGAAAGCGTCATCATCAGCCTGTATCCGTCCACTGTTGAACGTAGGCCTCCCGCATAAGTCTCCATCCTCTTCGATCCTCCGCCTTCCGCATCCAGGTCACTCCCGCTATTCTTCTTATATCGTCAGTCCATCTTGTAGGGGGTAGTCCAATGCTTCGTTTGCCAGAAAGCGTATGTGGCGAAAAATACATAACAGCGACCGCTGCATTCAATCCCTCTTGGATGACCATCAGGAGGATTGTCAGCAGACGGACGCTGTCAACATCTTTCAAAATCAAGGTCATCGCGACTTCGCTGGAGTCTCTCATGGAGGCTGAAGTGTGGCCTGAAAGGACCACCGTTCAATC
The DNA here is from genome assembly GCA_022606575.1 of Glossosoma conforme. Lineage (NCBI taxonomy): Eukaryota > Metazoa > Arthropoda > Insecta > Trichoptera > Glossosomatidae > Glossosoma > Glossosoma conforme. The sequence goes on from JAGTXR010000039.1 coordinate 2,225,744, forward strand.
CTGGACACGTATAAGATAAAAGAATCGCAGTGAACAGTGGTTGAAACCAACTTGAGTGAAGACATTGACATATTTAGTGTAATATTTCTTCAGATTCAGTGCTGGTGTGGGCGAATACGAAATTTTGAACATTTGATTTTGTGACAATAATGCAGTGTTATTTATATAAACATACTTATGACATTGTTTTTGTTGTCACAAATCCTAACTATTTTCGCTACGTATTCGGACACTTGTTCTGAGTGTGAGGTCATTGACACTCAATATGTCAATACATTTACATCATCACATTTATGTTTGTACTTCAGTAACGAAATGAAATTGTTTATTTTTAATGTCATTGAAGGAAAAGAAATAAAAAATATATATAAAAATATATATAAATATAAACAAATAATAACAATTATATACTTAAATAATAAACACTACGATGTCTTTGTAACTGTAAAATGCTGGACATGGGCCTTCCTCATGAGCCTCTTTCCAATTTTCCAACTTCCACATACTCCCGACGCAAAATTAAAACGAAAATAAGTCGTTCAGATTATTTTTATTATACACATCAATGAAACAATATTTTGTTTACATTTCTTGAAATTATACTTTGAAAACAACAGAAATAAATCATAGAGAAAATAAGCCACGTCCATTAAGAATTCATCAAAGCAGACACGCAATATTTTACTTCAACCATTTTTTCTAAAAGATAGAAATACGTATAATATAGGGTCCGCCATCTAACTTTTTTTTTTCAACTAGTGCTTATTTCGCGAATGGTAACACTTAGCTCATGTTTGATTTGACAAATAATTAGTTTTGTTCTTCCGCTAAGCGATTATGGTTGTGTATACGCTTGAACAACGCTGAGAAATATTGCGACATTACTTTAAAAATCATGGTAATGTTGCAGAATGTGTGCGAAAATTGCGTACGGATTTTGGAAGAAGAGAATCACCGTCAGCTCCGTATGTTCATTATCTTGTGAAAAAAGTGAAAGAAACTGGCATCCTCATCGATAAACCAAAGCGTGAAAAGCCAAAAACAGTGCGTACACCCGAGAATATTGCTGCTGTGGCAGAAAGTGTGCGTGAAGCGCCATCAATGGCGCTTCCATGCGGCGCGGCCATGTTGAACGAATTTATGTTCTCAAAAATTGAAGAGGAGGATATTGGCAACATTTGGTTTCAACAGGACGGCGCTACGTACCACACAGCCGAAGCTACACTCGATGTTTTACGCCCTGTTTTAAAAAAAAAAGTTATTTGGCGGTCCCTTTATGTAATATTTTATTTGGATATCAGAGATACACATTAAAAAACATTATAATTATGTTAAATCTAATTTAAAAAACCTATTTTGCGAAGCTCTTTGATATTTTTTGAGTGAACATACATTAGAAAACTGCCTGACGGTAATGGAGTAATTTCAAGTATCGATTTTAAAATGCTTGACATTTTTTTAGGATGCCTAAGGACTGTACAGGTATACGTACCTGTATAGTGTATATATACTTATAGGCATTTCATTCTCCAGTTTCGTCTGCCAACTACAGCTGGACATTCAGGCATCGTCCACTTTCACATCGTCTACCACAAATCCTCATTAATTGGCTTTTACAGTAATTTTCATTATTTATTTTAAGCTTTGCCAGTGATTGAACCCGTGTCCAATCGTACTTTAGTTGGACGCTTTAAGCTCTCTAACATAACCCTCTACAAAATAAGTACGAAAAGCTTTTTGACATTTAACCTACGGTTGTATGACAGGTTTATCATAATATTTAATATTCCGGTGCGTCAATGTCAAAATGGCCATACATTTTTACATATTTTTTAAATCAATAAACGCCCCATTAAATATAAATATCAAGCCGGTAGCTGTTTTGTAAACACATACGTGAGAATACCGCCGTACAGTTATATGAATATATATTTCTTTCTCCTTTCTTTTCATATCCGTTCACATCTGGAAGCACAAATTTCTCTCTTCTCTTCAAGTCTCTTCAAGTCTCTTCAAGTAAAGGGTCCGCCAAATAACTTTTTTTTTTAAAACAGGGCGCAAAACATCGAGTTTAGCTTCGGCTGTGTGGCACGTAGCGCCGTCCTGTTGGAACCAAATGTTGCCAATATCCTCCTCTTCAATTATTTTGAACAAAAATTCGTTCAACATGGCCGCGAAGCATGGAAGCACCATTGATGGCGCTTCACACACACTTTCTGCCACAGCAGCAATATTCTCGAGTGTACGCACTGTTTTTGGCTTTTCAGGCTTTGGTTTATCAATGAGGATGCCAGTTTCTTTTACTTTTTTCACAAGATAACAAACATATGGAGCTGACGGTGATTCTCTTCTTCCAAAATCCGTACGCAATTTTGGCACACATTCTTCAACATTACCACGATTTTCAAAGTAATGTCGCAATATTTTTCAGCGTTGTTCAAGCGTATACACAACCATATTCGTTTAGCGGAAGGATAAAACTAATTATCTGTCAAAACAGACATGAGCTAAGTGTTACCATTCACGAAATAAACACTAGTTGTAAAAAAAAAACGTTAGATGGCGGACCCTATATTTTGAAGTTTCGGGCTTCTGCCTGAGAGTAGTCGGGAACCATATATGTTCCCAGGTAAGCTTTCAGGTGCAAATATGTCTGGGGAGGAGGTATGGACAATATCAAAATGATTAACAAATCAACCGAAATATGCATTATATACTATATAATGTGGTCTCGTCAAGTCTTTAAGGCTTGCCTTGGTGTCGTCGGACACCATATATGTTCTCAGGTGAATTTTCTGGTGCAAAGATGTTTGGGGGATAAGGTATCGACAGTGACCATTGACAGTACTGAGAGGCGACAATTTATGGTTACCATATGTTTCAGATGTGGAACGGATATGGGAAGAAAATGTGCCTGCGATTCTCCATTGTCTATATCCAAATGTGTTTGATAAAATTATATGTTTCACAACCGATTTCGTTAGAGTTTTTCAGTTATAGCACACTAGTTGAAACAGTCTACTCATATCAACAACTTTTTAATCAGACATATACATAATAATAAAGATAACGAAGATTATGTAATAAAAAACTGAAATGCATACAATAGGATAAATATAAATTAAATTTATTACTCGTAGATTAATATAATGTAATTGGTCATTCTACAATTGTATTTAAAATTAATGTTTAAACGAATGGTATAAATAAATTGTCATCAGCATGATGTAGCCCTTGCTGACTGGTACCGAAAACCTCGATGTGCAATCTTTCGTCTCTTATTTCTGTTCGCTTGTCATACATTTATGTGTCGCCGTATTGGCATCTTGGACAAGTCCGCTCACTTGTGTGTTAGTTATATACATCGCCACTTACGGCACTGATGACCGACCACGGACGGCAAGGGTCAGTGGTATGCTCACGGCCGAGAAGGTCGCAGGCCGGCATGTCATTCCGCCTAGGCTGGAAGCTTGTAAAGTTTATCATAAATATATGTCAATGTGCTTCTGAAAAAGTCTGTGTTATCAATCTGCTCCTAATCCTGCCATCACGCGACGGAATAACAACCTTTTGAAAGAGAGTAGGATGTTAAAAATAAATATCATTACACATATTAACATAACTTTACATTGACTTTTAATTTTAATATATGCCATCATTAGATATTTTCATCGTTATATAATAATTTATAATATTCTTAACCTAAATAATATTTTGGTAAGATTAATAGCTCTTTAGCTAGCGCTGACATCCATGGAAAACATATTTAATTCCAACTACAATATGAAGATAAACAGCACAAAAACCAAAGTCATGAGAGTAAGCCGCAATGAGTAGCAGAAAATTAACATATCAATGCTAGGAGTACCCCTAAAAGATGCAAAAGAATTTAAATACCTTGGAAGTACGATCACCTGGGATGGCAGAACAAAAAGAGAAGTCAACAGTCGAATACATCAAGCAAGGCTAGCTTTCAATAAAAAAGCCAAAATTCTTGAGTCAAGGAATATTTCTTTAGGGCTCCGCAAGCAACTTGCTAAAACACTTGTTTGGAGCATCTTAATGTATGGCTGTGAGACATGGTGCTTATCTGAAAGTGATAAAAAAAGACTAGAGGCCTTTGAGATGTGGTCGTACAGAAGAATTCTCGGAATTTCCTGGAGAGACCACGTCACGAACAATGAGGTTCTCAGAATAATCAAGGAAGATAGGCAACTAATAAGAACCATCTCAGAGAGGCGAGCCCGATGGATCGGCCACATCATGCGCCACGATGCTCTTCTTCACGATATTGTGGAGGGGATGGTTGAGGGTAGAAACTGTAGAGGGCGCCCTAGGCAGGAGTATTTGCAGCAAGTATTCGAGGACATGAACTGTAGCGCTTATGCTGAGCTGAAAAGGGTTGCGGAGGACCGAGAGGAATGGAGATCGAGATGCAAGATTCTGTTGCTGCAAACCAATCCACCGGATTGATACTACGAAGAAGAAGTTAGTTCTCGCACAACACAAACATAACATTGTTCGAAGTAACTTAAATCTTTCGACAGCCCGAGTCAGTCTCTTGGGGACTTAAAATGTCTCTTAAAACCCACTCTCCTGGCTTTTGGTGAAACCAAATAAGAGGAAGAATGTTTTCAGTCTCCAAAATCCCGACATTTATTCTAATAATAAGTTTGGTGTTTTTAGGAAAACTTAAAATCATACTCAATTCTGAAAACAATTATGTTTTTCGTCGAGATATATATACTTTATATTCGTATTAAATAAAAAGATATTTCAGTTCAATTTTTGGATGCGGAAGGAGGAGGATGGAAGAGGATGGAGACTCATGCGGGAGGCTTACGTTCAACAGTGGACGTATACAGGCTGATGATGATGAAATAAATGTATCTTTTATATTTAAAAAATTTAAGTAGAATAAATATAACTGTACATCACGTAAGACAAAACTCCGTTTTTTGGGCAATTTTTTTTTATTCCTTTTTACGACCCGCATTGATTGGGACGTCTAGCATACCTGATAACATAATATTTAGATTAAATTGTATTTGGTGGTTTTTAAGAATATATTTAAATACTCTGATATTTATAGATAATACAAGATATATATCAATATTTTAAGTAATTAAATATACACACACGCAACAAATTATTTTTTATACGCATCAATTCGTTCAGAAAAAATATCGGCAGAGGCGGTATGCGAACCAGCGAACCTTGGGACCAACCTTTGTTCAAGTTCAATACCCTTGACCACACGACCATCGACTGCCCGAATCGATGCGTCGAAAATCTTGCATTTATAACAATGTTACCAATGTTACCATCGTATAACGATAGATGTCTCTATAGTATTTATTCAGAGTGTGCATATTATTATTTTTTATTATTCAATCAGTCAGTATTTATTCACAAGTTTTAATATTATTAATTCCGACAGTCTATTTATTTTAGTAAGTACCACTCGGGTCTCGAACCGAACTATAGATTGAATGGATGAGTACAACTTCTTGAATCGATGCGTATAAAAAAGAATTTGTTGCGTTATGGTATGTGTATATTTAATTACTTATAATATTGTAATATAGTCAATGATCTATTAAAGTAGATAAAAATATTGAAATAAAAAAATAATATTCTCATAAATAATTTTAAAAATCCGTATATCAATATTTAATAATTGATAACATACATACACAGCAAACATCATCTTTTATGATATTTCTCTCATCAATAAATCAAAGAAAAATTAAATAAACGAAATATATTGTTGCAAAGGTTCGTGGTTCGAATCCCAGCGACCGCCATTTTTTTTTTCTTGAATTTATCAATGAGGGAAATTTCATTTAAGATTATGTTCGCTCTGAATTTGTATGTTGCGTATATATTTTTTTCTTTATTTGAAAAATTCATTTTCCGTTATTCTTTTTTTTTAACCCCAGTCACTCGAACTGCATATACGAGTAGTTTATCTGTGGTGGGAGGGATCTAGAGTCCGATAGAGATTCGTGGAATTACAATCTGTGGCAATGAAAACTTGTAGTGTTTATCAACTGATTGAATGTTTTGATAGCTCATGGGATTTATTATAATTTTTATCTGTTTGATAACAAATATATTAATTATTATTTTATATTTAAACACGTGAGTGTAGCGGACGACATAATATATAAATGTCATCAAACTACCACACATGCAGCACCTATAATACCCCCATCTTTTTACACGCCTGTGATTATTGGCACCTCAACAAAAGCCAATGAAGCCGTATTATATGTATGAAAACTGGTACTTATGAACATCCTCCTTTCTATCGAAAGGTTGTTATTCCGTTACGTGAGGGCATGATTCGGAGCAGGTCAGCAAAACAAAGACTTTTTCAGAACCACATTGACAAATATTTTCGATAAAACATTACAAATTAAGGGCTCGACCTATTCACAGCATTAGGTCGAGCCACAATACAATATGCTTTCGCCGACGGGCGGTACACTACTGATCACGCTCGTCGGTGCTATCGCACCGACGCCCCAGGCGGCGGTCTATATAACTAATGCCAATATGGCGGACACATCCCTGTTTGACAAGCGAACAGAAATAAGAACGAAAGATTGTGTATCGAGGTTTTCGGTACCAGTCAGCAAGGGCTATATCATGCTGATATCATTATGTATTAAAGGAGACGAAATGGTCCAGGTCTCGAGAGTATCGGGCATTAATCCTATTTCCTTAATAAATCCGATTAACTAATTACCCAAAAATATGTCTCAGACACTAGAGTACCCCCTCTTCAAGCACTCTGACATCTGCTCTAGCGGTTTTCGGAAATCATATATGTTCCCAAGTGAACCTTCAGGTGCAGTCATAGAACAAGAAATGAACAGTAACAGCTGACAAAACTCAGTGGCGGCAATTTCTGGTGACCGTATGTTCCATATTACACAGGAAAGCAACAGCTGCCATTTCTTTAGACCCTCCAATTATACACTACACATATAATGTATTCGGCATACCTCCAGGAGGCAAAGCTGACATGGGATATGGCAAAGACCATAGCGGCTGACAGAGCTTAATTGTGGCAGTTTGTCAAGATTCTAAATGGAGTAATAATTGTAGTAAAAGGTATATTATTCAAGTCCGGTTTCGAAATTATTTTTATCGAAAAGTTTTACTGTTTTACTCGGCAAATATGATAACATGTACGAATCTATGATTACTTTAGCCTATTATATTTTTGCAACCTATGATTATTTTCGCATTGAAACTTTAATACAACATTTATTGCAGTAATTAAATACCAAATTATTGATTTCATTTTATCATGATCATTTGAACGTGATACATTTTTTGTTATACCCTTTGTTTACTTTTACAATCAATAAATGATAAAGCACAGTCATTATTAATTAAGTTAAGAGTAACCTTTTATTTCCAACAAATCAATTAACGCGGAGCTAAAATGGGAATTTTAAAAAAATGCATTGCACTTTTGCCCGTTAAAAGTGAAGTCTTACATTCTAAAATCAGTTATGTAAATTGTAAATACATGAGCTTTTTTGGAATATTTTTTACAGATTTTTTGACGAAATGTATCGGATTTTACGAGAAGCCATTTTCAAGCTTTCAAAAAACGGTATATCGTATTCTTTAATCTTTGAATTCGTCGACAATTTTATAGAAAGAAGAAAATCATTCATAATTAAATGAAATGTTTTTTTTTAAATTATTAACATTTATTCATTTACGTTGTTTTTACATGGATCACGTAGAGTTTGTCCTCTGTTTAAGAGACTGCAGTTTCGACTAACTCGTAGACTTCCTCAATCCATCACTGTCAAAAGAAATGTTTTTTATTCAAAAACTTCTATAAATACATATTCTAAGAATAAAATTATTGGGTCTCAGAGAAGCCCCCTAAAAGTACTGGAGGACTCTGCGAAATGCCATAAGGTCACAAGTTCGATGAAAGGAAAATCTTGATCTATCTCCTTCTCGTGGTGAGGGGTGAACGACATCAGTCGGCCAATATAGACAGGGACTGAATGTTGGCCGGAATAAGCTAACACCCAGCTAACCTCATCAGGTCAAGCTGGTTAGGGCACTCTATTGTCCTGGAGATAGTAAATGCTCTCCTAAGGCGGATGAACCTTTATGGTCAACGGCATTAGGATGTGGAAATAAAGGGGAAAATACCACATTAAAGGTCTTAAAGACATCCCATGTATCAGCAAAAAAATGATTGCATCTTAAGTAAAATTTTCCGGAGATAAAATAGTCCCCCAATCGGATCTCCGGGTGGGGACTGCTCGAGACAAAACAACCAATAAATCATTTTTCATAGAATAAAAAAATATATGAAATAAATACTTAAACTTCTTCACCATTTATACAGTATCATGCACAAGCTTTTACTTTCATATTATCTCTTTGGTTCTAAATGCAATGTATTAACACAGTACTCGCGTAAGCCGTCTATGAAGTATTCGACGAATAGACTATCATGTAATGTGTTAGTTTGATCCAGGGCAATCAACCCTAAAGAATCTATAAAAATATTAACTAAAAAATATTTGTTTCATCATATTTCGTAAAATTAGTCTAGTTACGTTATCGAGTAACAATTTCTACGTGAATTTTTCCATTCTTCTATTATACGTAATTCTACAAAATACCTTTCTTTGATCGAACACACAACATTGGTTAGCAATTATTCCGGCGTATGATTCAGTAAAAAAATGTTTTCCGACACTGAACTATTTCTTAGGATTATCGATAATAATCCCTTCCAATGGTACACTAGTAAAACGAAAAAAAAATATGCAACACTTATGACGGCGTAGTCAAGTGGTTAATCGTATATAATACAAGACTGAGTCATCAACGTCATGCTCATCATTTAATCACAAATGTAAAGACTATAAGTGACAACTACTTCATCCATTTAGAGATGTGCAATACTTGAGACAGATTAGCCTTCATACTCTTTATATTTCTACCAATATGCCGAGGTTAGACAAATAATTTTACAGGCATTTATTTACCTTATTTTCAATCAAGAGAAAGTGTACTTTACTTGAACGCATTTTGAATACGCTGCATATTAGCTTAAATGCGATAAATAAGAAGAGCCCAGTGCCGGTTTATGGAGGGTGGCGAAGTGAGTCGGTGATCCAGGGCGTCGAATTAGCTAGGAGCGCCGAGGACAACCAATATTTTTTTATTTATTTTTAATATAAAGTTTTAATGTAAACTATAGGGCGCTAGAAAATGCCCTACGGCGCAGCAAGGTCTAAAACCGGAACTGGAAAAGCCTCATTCTTAACTCTTATCATCCTGGATAACTGTCACTACATAACAGCGAAATTTTAATGTTAAGAATTGAATTACAACGAAGACTCAGAGAAGGATACATACGTAATTCTGTAATAAAGGATACACATTTAATTCAATCAATGACTAGTGAATATTTAAGAAATTATCAGTAAGATATACGTAAATAAAGGACAGTAAAAAATAATAAATTGGCAGTAAATAAATAATGAATGGTAATTAATAATAGATTTGGTTTACATTTTATGTGTTAATTATTAATAGTTATAGTCGTTATACATAAACTTGCATGTTATGTCCATTTACTCACAAGCTGTCAAGCTAAAACAAGCCATTTATTTTAAAAAACTGATGCTGAATGAATTATGTATATTACTGTCACTTTAATTTTATAACAGACCACATTTGTACTGCCAGTGATTACTGCCAATTTATTTAATCTACTACCAGTTTATTTAATTTGCTGCTAATAAATTTAATTTACTTCCAAAAAAAATAGTTACAGAAAAAATAAATACAGGCCTAAATAAAACCACAATAAAAATAAAATATCGATAATTGAGGATCGTGACCATTAATCATTTCACCTTTGAAGACACCTGCACCAATTTCTACATTCTTACAATCGTATGCAGATACGTTTCTTAAGATATGAGGTGAGTCAAGTCTAAGGCTTCCTGAGCTTAACTTTTCTAAAGCAGAGTAGCTAGTATAGCTTGATTACCTTAACGAATATCTCTACAAACGGGTGATAAGCTGCCTACCTTAAGGAATGTTTACATAAAGGTATTAAGTTGGTTATCTTAAAGAATATTTGCAAACAAGTGTTAAGTTAGTTACTTTAAAATATATCTCTGTATACATGTATTAGCTTTAAAAGGTATGAAAATAAAAGGTTCGAGGCATCTTTTAATCTGTCGAATTGAAGGGCATCTTTGATATTCCACTCTTCCTTATTCCAGATCTCTTTCAATTATTTTATTCTCTCCGTGTAATCAGTTCGACGAATTTTACTATGCAAATATACTTTTATTACAATGTTATTATGTCTGACACATTTTGAATCTTCGTCACCAGAGACCTTGATAACGGTACAATCTCAATTAGTGTATAATGGTCATGTACTTAATCTTCTAAGTGGGCCAATCTTTTTAAAAGACGCAAATGACGAAAATCCACCCAATATACACGTAAAAATACTCATTCTTTAATTGCCTTAAGAAGTACCAAATTAAAATATATTGAATTAAATAATGATTGACATCATCATCATCATTGTCATCATCAGCCTGTATCCGTCCACTGTTGAACGTAAGCCTCCCGCATGAGTCTCCATTCTCTTCGATCCTTCGCCTTCAGCATCCAGGTCACTCCCGTTATTATTCTTATGTCGTCATTCTATCTTGCAGTGGGTCGGCCAATGTTTCGTTTGCCAGTTCTTGGGCGCCACTCAAATACTTTTCTTCCCCATTGACCGTCGTTTCTTCGAAAGATATGTCCTGCCTATTGCCACTTGAATGTACATCTTCGTTGGGTAGCCTCCACTACTCAAGTTCTTCTGCGGATATCCTGCTTTAGAATTATTTAACTGATGAAGCCTCAGCCCTCAAATCACCTCAAATCACCTCAAATCTTAAGAAAAGTCTCTGCATACGTCTGTAAGTGTATTTACATATGTGTTTCCAGGGATATAGGTTTTACGTAAGAATATTTGATTGAATTCGATCAAGCTGACATTTAAAAAATATGCAATAAAATACCCAAATACTCGAATTCAAAATTATTTCTAAGACTTCTGTTATGTTTTTCGGTCAATAAACATTAGCTCACATTACCTACATAGTACATATATGAATTGATTAATGACTATCCATTTTAATATGCTTTTATGGATTTTTTATCTGTGAAAAATGTTTTCTATTGATTTGTAAACCTATTCAGTAACCGGCAATTATCCGAGCTAATGGTCTGGAAAAAGTGTTCAGACAAACGGGTTGGTATATATTTCTACATTATAGTGTACAATCAAATGATAATTACATTTATACTTGTTGATTTAAAGGAGTCACACAACTACTAAAATCATAAATAATAATAAAATCAAATGTGATGGTGGGACTGTTTATTTATTATCGTATAATTCTTTGTGAGTGGTGAGACCATTTTTTTTTTCCTAGCACAATTTTTCGGGGGGCAAAAGTGGGAAATTTTGCTGTATGCTGAACGCTTTAAGGGGAAATATGTGTGATTCACCATATGCCTTATGCCTTATTATGGAGAAAAGTACGTTTTGTTCAATGTATTTTTCATACCACGAAACAAGTCATGGAAACATTATTGTAAATGGGAGATGAAACCGAGTAACAGATTCTGGGGCAGCAATAATTTTTGGTAAATTTCTTTTACATATGTGAGCATGTTAATTTGTATAACTTATAGAGTAGAATTTCATCTCGGTATGTGTGAAAGAGATCGGTAGTTTAGAAGGTGAAACATTTAGAAGAGACTCTTTGGGAAGCGATAAACTGATGGTGTGGACGGTTTTTTTATTTCATTAAATTTATGATTAAATGTGGAATAAAAGTGGTGGTAAGGATGATGTTTTTAATTTTTTACCGTAAAGTTTTATATTAAAGGGCGCCAAAGTCAGAGACTGCCGTGGGCGCCAAACATACTCGTTTCGGCGCTGCATTAAAAAAAATGTTATAGTTATTTACTTTGAAATAAAATAATTTATAAATATTTATACCTAAATAATAATTTAAAAATATTTTCAATTCCAAAAGCAATTTAAAATCATTCCCTGATATAATTATATTTCCATTTATGTCTCGAAATTTCATTGTTTCAAAAGATGTGTGATTCACGAAATTCACCGGAATTTTTCCTCGCTAAAAACAATAATAAAATGTAATCATCTTCCGGTAAGCAAACACTCGACTTCGCCATAAAACGGTATCTGATTGTAATATCTTATCAAAACAACAAAAAAATGTTAAAGGTATAAATTGAAAGAATCCAACTATAGCCAGCATAATTATTACACTGTCATACTCGTAGACTGAAGCTACGATTACCTGAGCGTTAAACTTTTTTTTTTAATTCTTTGCAAAAATGTTTTCGCGTTTGATGAACACTTTTTTGGTGGTGTTGCTGGTGGGTGTGGTAGGATGCAGTGGTACTGAGAGTGGAAAAGGATCCTGCAGACTACAGCCATGTCCATCCAAAGGAGTTGGTGTAATGTTGCTTTCTGTGCCATGGAATTGCTCGCAGTTCATAACGTGTTTAGAGGGAAAAGCCATTTTCAGGTGAATTATAAGTTTTATTTACGTTATTGTCTTTATAATTTCGTGAGTTTTCACGGCCTGATTTGAAATCATGACATTTGGTTTGATACTGGTTTATTTTTATCCAGCGAAAGATAATTAATTTTAAACGAGGTCAAGTGCAAAGAATTACTTATGAATTATTTATATTTAATATAAGTAATATTAATTATTACTTATATTTTCTTGAAGATGTAAAAAATATTCATAGTAAGTTAAAAATACCTTAAACTTCCTATTAACAAATTAAATACCAGTATTATTATTTTGGCCTGTTCTAATGTTTTCATACAAAACATTTTTTGTTATGTTTTTAATAACTCAAATATTGCGATAACTTCCTGACATCTTAAATAAGTATCAATATTTTATAAATTTTAAAATATCATTTTTTCAGCCATTCCGAGTTACCCAAAATTAACATACTCGAACATAAGAGATACAAATTAAAATGATATATAGACTTATTATATTGAACACATTTAGAAAAATAATAAAATGTGCATTTATATACTTAGCACTCACTTTCAGATCCATTTTAAATATTATACGAGCAAAATATCTTTATTATTTAAATATAGAACCTAGTTGCAAATTATAACCAAACGTCAAGTGACTTTTAAAATTTTTACTCTCATATTTTCCTAAAAGGATGATAGGTAATTGTGTTAAGAAAACCCCTTTTCAAATAAGATCAAGGTTTCGTAAATGCTGAAAAGTCCAGTTTACACAAAACGAAGAATTCATTTTTCTAAAAGATTATTTACAATTCATATTATTTATTATATTTATTATATTACATGGTGAAAAATTCTCACCAAATAAATATTTATATCTTCAATGAAGGTTGTTTATTTTAATAAACGTCTCACATTTATTTCAGCATTTATTTGACTAATAAGACTTCTCAAAAAGTCTCCATTTTCATATATGAAATTGTGCGAAAATGTTTCTTAGTGTTACGAAATAATGAGAAATTGTATACTGAACCATAATTGGAGATAAACCCTGGAATTGCGAATCAGATTCAACCCTTTATATTGAGCTTCTCTTTTTCTCTATTCGCTATGTAATTACTGCGAATTGTGGCCATTAAACGTCTTAACGTAGATTTACTGTGTAACAATATCGCTTCACTTATGAATCTTCCGTCAACGCACGCTTTTTTATTTATAACGAAGATTTTTCCTTTAGTGTGCGGCGATTTTTCATGAAACGATCCCTTCTATGTTATAATTATTTTGAACCGCCTTCCACTAAATGATATCGGAAGCATAGGACTGTCACCATATGAACGTTATAGAAGGGTTAACTGTATTTTATATAGCATATTTAATTTTATGTACAATTTAAATTGTAAAAAACGTAACATTATTTCTTTATTTTGTTTATTTGAAAATAATATACAGAACATTTATTAGAAACATATAGGTAGATACAAGTTTTTGAAAAGAACAACTTGTAGATACATACAAGGTGTAGGTAGGTACATATTATATGTAGTTAAAAAATGCCTTTTATATGGGAAATATACGACCCAGAAATATGAGTAGTTATTTATGATGTAAAAACTGTGTTTTTAAAAAATCCGTTAGGCTATTAGTTAATACACAAAATATCGATAAGTCGTGTCATTATAAAGTCCAAATAAATATTTATTTTATTTATATTTCAGGCATTGCGGAACGAATCTTCACTTTGACAAGACACTTCAAACCTGCCGCCCTGCATCTGAAGTAACGTGCAAATCCTGTAGGCTAGAGAAGACCCGCGAGACCTCAGAGACCTCAGAGAGCTCAGAAAGCGGCGAGAATATCTCAGAAGAACAGAAATCGATCATTGCACCTGCCGAACAATCAATTCCCACGTCGCTCGTTCCCGAAGTTATGGTAAATAACATATCGGAGAGATGCATCAAGAATAGCGTCACTCCAGTGAAATGCTCAGTAACCGTCTCAGATGATAAACTCTTGCCACATCCAGATGACTGCCAGTTGTTTTATTACTGTGTAAACGTTGCTCTTCCTCCCATTTGCAGAGATTGCCCAGCAAACCTTCACTTTAACCCCGACAAGAAGGTTTGTGATCATCCGAACGTTGCAGGATGCAGATCAAAAGTAGTAAGCGGCGAACGTCCAAAATCCATGCCTAGAGCTCTAAAAGAAAGAGCTGTCGCAGATAACTTTACACAATGTGATGAGAACAATGGAGTTCTGGCAGACATCAGACCTAACCCTCAAGACTGCGGAAAATACTTCGTCTGCGACTGGGGTTACTTGATACCGATGAGCTGCCCGGAAGGAATGCATTTCAGCACATACTTCAACATTTGTGATATACCTCAAAATGCTCATTGTTCAGAGCAAAAACCAATTTTAAAACATACATCTCTTCAGAGCAACGATGAATCATCAGAAGAAGTTTTCGATGTAGCAAAAATTCTGATTGATAAAAGAATTGATTTCGAATTGCAATCGAACAAACAGTTGCTTGACAAGCTGCAACAAAGACTGGAAGATACTCTCAATGAGCTGGATGAAGGTTCAGGATCGGTCTTAGCAGTCCAGTGTACAACTACCGAAGACGAAGGTGAAGTAGAGTTAATTCCTGATCCGGAGAGTTGTAATTCGTTTTATATTTGCTCTTGGGGTGTTGCCAAAAAAGTCAATTGCCCTCAAGGTCTTCATTTCAATCCCAGTTTGCTCGTTTGCGACCAACCTCAAGACGCGGGATGCAAATAGAAGGTAATGAAAGAATAAAATGTCAATAATGTAAAAATCGATTATCTTATAGGTATTATATACGTATTATTGATACTAGTGTAGCAACACTATACAGACACGCCACTAAGCACGAGGGCTAAGGGCAGTCAGTCTCCAGAACCCGGCACATCAGGACACGCTACAATCATCGACACCTTAAGGCCCCACGAACCGCCGACGAATCTCGACGTTACATCGCCTACATCGATGATTAGTTAGCAGAACTAACACTAGTATATTTAAGTTACTTTTTGTACATAATGGTTTATAATAAATTATTATTTCCACCGAATAAGTTATCATTTGGATATTTTAAATTATTCATTAGAATATTATTTCAATATTCTAATCTACTTTTATAGATCATTGACTATATTATAATATTATTAGCAATTAAATATACATATACTATGTATAAAAATCCTTAAACGAGTCAATTCATTCAGAAAAAATATAAATGGCCGGTGGCCGAGCGGTATAATTACCTGGGCAAAATGGTGGTTCCAAAGGTCCGCGGTTCGCATCCCGCTCCCGCCGATATTTATTCTGAATGAATTGACTCGTTTAAGGATTTTTATATATAGTATATGTATATTTCATTGCTTAAGTTATCATTTATTCCGGACTTAGTAATGATAATAAGTCTCTGAACGCATAACAGTTAAACAAAAATATAAGTACTTCCAAAGCACAGAAATGTATTTATAATTAATATTCTATTCAAAATTTTAGATTTTCAGATAGTAGGTAATTTAAGGTAGGTTTACAAGTCCAGCTTTCGGAACTACGGTTTTTGTGTTGAGCCATGTTTCGTGAATTTCTACATCGATGTTTATAAAATAAGATTTCATATGCTCGTATATTATACATATTAATTTATTATGTACAGAGGTACTTTGACATACGAGTGCCCCGTCATGTGAGTTTTTTGAGATACGAGCCACCGAGCGAGCGATTTTTTGCATTGAAATACGAGCAAATTTTGAGATACGAGCAATCGGCTTAGCGGGTCGGCCGGTTGCACACGAACTGCGCGTCACGCTTTCCCGCGTGAATCCCCCGGCCACGGTCAGAGAATCAGTTATCAGTGTGCTCTCGCTGTCAAAGCAGCATTGATAAGTTGTGCTTGCGTTTTGTCACTTGTACATTTACAGGGAAATTTGCTTTGAGATACAAGCAATTTCAAATACGAGCAAGGTTGCGGAACGAATTAAGCTCGTATGTCGAGGTAGCACTGTACCTTAACTCCAGTAAATATAGAGATTTGTTTTTGTAAACTTAAATTAATAAGATCTATAGTTATTCAATGGTAATAAACCCATCATGAGCTAGTGTATTATAATTATAGATTACAAATTCATTTAATAAACCAAAAAACGATATTTGTATTACTGACAATTTTTGCTTTTCACTGACTTCTACTACAGCTTTCTGTGTGAATCTTATATATGAAACTGAAATGGAGTCTGTGTGTAATGCCGGTAAGTACCTATGATAGGAAGGGGTAAAAGGTATGGTATAAGTTAAATATTTTTGAAAGCTACATAATATATAAATTTTATTCGAATAATTAATTTAAATTGTTGTTTACTTGTGCCACAATGGAAATAATAGTATTATTACTTTATAGCCTAGAGGAGTCAGAAAGAAGCTGGGTAGCAATAATGGTATTATTTAATTACTTAACGATAATTACACGTATTTTGTTATTGATTATACTTAAATAGCAAATTTGAACAATTCGTGACATCTACCGAGTGTATGTAAAAACAGTTATTGTAGTAGATACCAATCTTGCTTAAAATAAATTCTACCTATCGAAGGACTATGAAAGCCTTCAGATTCGGAAAGTACAGGGATAAAAAGTATATATCAGAATCTTATATTCCACAATATCTTAGTTTATTTTGAAGAATGGAAGTTAAATATAAAACTATAGATGCTACATATAAAAACGTATAGTATAAATATTTGACTTAAGTATTACATAATATGCTGTACTGACAGCATACCCAGAGACCTGGAGGACAACTGTGACTAACAATAAAAGGAATAGTGAAAAATGATTTTTTTTTAATTTCGTTCTGGAAAAACCCTTTCAGAATTTTTAGGGGTGTGGTATTTTACTTGTGGTCAGAAAAACATTATCTAATGCGGCCTGGCATTTAAAGTTTTCCAAAGCCTGTCCTATGCCGATTCCTGCGATTACCCAAGTCTATAACCTTGTAAATCATTATATGGCCGCCCTAACATTATTTAACTTTATCAATCTCAGCCAATCCAACAAGGCACCCCACACAATCCAAATTAAAAATATAACATTAGCATGTGAGCACAACTGATAAGAAAATAATATAAAAACACAAAATATACATTGGCTTCTCACATGTATTAGAAGTTAGCTTACTGAAATTCTACTAGACCAGCAACTTACATATTCACTTGGACATCAATGATAGGCAATTATGGATAGGTGCATCAACAGTAACCACGGCGGAAAAAGAGGAAACTAAAGGAGGAAACTTAAGAAAGTGGGAGATTGTTAATGATGAAATAAAGTCAACACAACATTATTTTATTTACACAAGATTTATTTTCCAAGACGTGTACACCAAATTGGGTTTCTGACAATTAAAGACATCAGACAATTATTACTTAAGCCTACTTTTTTTCTTTCACTAATTATAAATTGCTAAGGACATCGAGAATGTCGACAAAAGGAGTCGCGGCGGTGGGGGCGGGGCTCGTCTCACAACCTGGCCTCTGAACTCGGGCCTCAATGCTTTAGCCCTCGTGGGCTCCTCTGCTCAATATTCTTCCCCACCCGCGGCCCCATTAGATTCAAAAATACTTTAATGGCGCTACTTTGATCCATAAAATACACAGTCTCCGATAACTATTGTGTAAGTATATAAAATAAAAAATGTTTTAATACGCAGTGATGCGCAAAGGAACGTTAAATAAATGGGGGACAATCCTTTGAGCGGCACTGCATATGGAATACATCGCGGCTCGGGTCATAATCATTTTTTTAACATTAATTATGATTTTTGTACATGTTCTAAGTGTAAATGTTATATTGATAACAAAACTTCATAAAAATAAATGGGCGATAATTCAATTAATAGTCCGTTTACAGTTCCGACTCGGCTCCCCAATAGGAGGGCGGCACCGCTTCGTCCGTACAGGATTCACTTTTCCTAACTGCCTATTTCTTCAATGAAATGGAATGGAATGATCTGACTTCTCATGAGGATTAGAGAGAGATTACCAAAAACGTGAGAATACACGATGACAAGAGATGAATCTTAACCTGAAAACAAACAAATTACGCAATTAGAGGCTCGTCGAGTCAAGAGACAATTACAACAGTCTGGCCGATCCCAAAGGAAACGACACCAAAGTGAATTTTATAACTAGGTTACTGGCAAGTCTTACATTAGAAAATATAAAGGAATATAAATCATTATTTATGCTGCGGTTTATCGCGAGCGACAAATAATAAGAAATATTAAAAATAAATACAAAATATACTGAATGGAAAATTTCTCTCAAATGTTATCATTCCAAAATAATACAAAGATATTTATAATCATAGAAACGGAAAATGTGTTCCGAAATAAGATGATAAAATAGCAGTGAGGAAAGTGAATTTGTATTAGCAGGCGACTGCCCGCCAAGAGGCATCTGACTGAAGTTACTGAAGTTACCCAACGTGAAAATTTAAAGTCTTTTTTTTCAATTTTGTTTACCTTAAAAGAAGACGTTGACGAGAAATGTGTGGGTATTATTAGCTAAGCCCAGCTCAATATGGCTGGTGCCTCTGGTTCACGCGGCCACCGCCCCCGCCGCGCTGCTTGCCCCCCGTGTAGCCGCCGCCCGAGCCTCCTGCCCGCGAACAGATCAGTTATACACAACACGCCAGCACTCGGCTCTCCTCCACTCCGACTCCAGCACTCGCCACTCATGCTATCCTCCAGCACTCGCCACTCATGCTATCCTCCAGCACTCGCCACTCATGCTATCCTCCAGCACTCGCCGCTCATGCTATCCTCCAGCACTCGCCGCTCATGCTATCCTCCAGCACTCTTCAGTGCGTGCAGACTACAATATCACAGATACCAAGCATCGCTTCAACACTGGACCTTGCCAACAGCGTGTTGATAATAAATAATTGTATTGATTACTGTTAACAAATGAGATATTCTAGCTGGGTACTGAACGCCAAGAAGAGTGCTTGAGGCCTGACACTTCCGCCATTTTTGGACATTTCAACTGTGATTGTCGTGACATCAGCTAGTTCCTCAACTTGCATTCATCTACCGCTCAGAGATCACTGCACACTATACATATATCACTTTTACATATACATAATATAAACTTATTTTATATGTACCTTGATAATAAATATACATTATAGATAGCTCTTCGGTGTTATACATATAACATCTAACATTGTAACAGTAGTAAAACTTTATACATAAACCATTGCAAATTAAATGTTTTGTTAATGATTGTTAACAAATAAAACAAAAAATGGTAGTCAAATATGACAGTAAAATTACATTAAAAAGAAGCTTCAAAGACTACTCCAATCTACTGAATAATAATTACCATATAAACCTGAATATAAAGCGTCCAGAATATAGCCTGGATCATTTATATCATTCGGATTTAAGGCACCATTGAAAAACAGTCCCTGAGATCTAAACATCCCGTTTATAAAATACCCTTAGCAAAAATTAACAAAATAAAAAAAATATTATATAAATACTTTTTTTGCTAAGCCATATTTGAAGATAAAATATATATCGTCTTATATTCTGGCTAATATGGTATCTTTTAATGTGATACAGACTTTCTCAAAAATGGATGAACCATTGAAATGATTACCATTAGTTGGAGATCACAAAAGTTGTAAAGGCACAGTGTGATCGGATAAATTCACAATCAAACTATGTACAGTATAATGTTAGTTCAATCTTTTAAATAATAAAGACAATCTACAAAAGAAAAAGCACCCAAAAATGTTTTAAATGTCATCCATAACAGGAATGGATCAATTTGTTAAATTAACAAATCAAAATACCAGTTGGACAAAGTTCATTGAATGTTAATTGCAGGCTTTAAAATGAAAATTCCATTGAACAGAACAGGACTTAGCGGAATGCCTAGATTTGACTTTCGATTAAAAAATAATCTAATTCACAATGCGTGTTGAAGTTGTGTATTGAAAGTACAAACAAAGCCACAGTTTAAAAACTACCCAAGTTACATAATTATAATACATAGAATTACCCTAATCTAAGAGCACTTTCCATATAAGCAGTCTGGAGGAGACCGTTAATTCACGTAAGATGGTTACAAAAGTCTGATAGTAGTCAACAGAAGCGATTCCTAGTAATTTTGACAATCTGTTACAATTTGGTCATCCACCCCTTTGGCATGCACTGTTTTTTTATTATTATTAAAATGAAGAAGAAAACATTACAACTAAATGAACACTTCAGAATGGCCAGCCAGGACAAGAAAATTAAAAGTGCAAGCAGGACGGACTTGTGGGTAAAATAATATTTCTCGAATCGGTCAAAACTTCTCAGTTAACTTATCTAAGCAAAAAATAAATCAAACGGCATGCTTGTGGATGGGTGAAGCATTATCACAAGTCTGCCACCAGGCACTATAATGGAGATACATGTCTTCTGAATGTGATTTCTTAATGAATGTCAATTACAATCCACGTTTGGAGCAGACTGAAGGGGTATGGAGTGTGGTATTAATGTTTCCCAGACTTCTGAGAGTTTTGACCGGGCCGGGAAGTGCGCCTACTCGTGGGGCAGGAAGGGGTACCTTTGCCTCGGAGGGCTCCGCTGCGTGCGTCGTAGCCACCCTCATACCCTCCGTAGCCTCCGTAGTCTGGAGCCCGCGTGAGCACAGAACAAACACCCGGTTAGGATTACACCAATGATGGAGCTCCACATCACCACGCGGCTTAAGATCTCTTCCCGCTTACACTTTTTGCATGCACCATCGGACTAGACAGGTCACTCAATACAGACCGGGCTATGTGGAATAGCGGATACTTTTATACAGTATCGGCTGGTGTCAAATAGGCAATCACGTAAAACAAATCACTTGATGACAAGTGTTATTTCAATTTATGGCACTTAGGCGAAGGCCGGCCATCAATTAAATGCAGTGATGCCAATCGATAGCACCAGACAGCAATGTAGTTGTATAAAGAAAAATGTTTAATCAACTCATTCGACATATGATGGTATTTGTTAAGATTGTCTATTTTTGTGATGGTGGATGTTGATCAACGATGGCTCATCAAAAAGGTAAGGAGCGAGTCAATAAACATGAATGAAATAATTGATTTCTATCGTTCCAATGTTATAAGCGATGGTCAAGATCGAACAAAACGGTTCGTTTCCTAAAAGCCATTTAAATAAATACAGAGATGCTCTCTTTCATGAATTTAGAAAATTCAAAACTATGACTTACGCTTTCATTGGATTGAGAATTCCCATAAAATAATATTATTATGAAACACACTGTTAATTATACTATTATTAAGAAATAACTAATAATTGTTTTAGATTTTCTAGGTGACCTGTTCCCTTTTCTCTTTCAAAGTGTGCACCTAAGACAAATACACCTAAGAATATAAAAGCAGGTCAAGTGCACTGTCTGCGATGGCCATGTCGGCTAGTTTAACTGAATGAGCTTCTACTGCAGTCCCCTCTATTGCTGGCCAGACTAGGTGAGCTGGTGGTCTGCTTACTTACAACGCCGGCTGGCTCAGCCAACAATAGAGGGCTGCTCGATAAGGAGGGCGGGGATAAGGCTGTGGAAATGGGCATGTATATATGGCAAACACATTGAGAATACCATTTAAGAAATGCTTTATTTAAAAGCCCAATATTTCACAATGTATCTTCCATATACTATTTACCCAATTTCCCAAATGTAGCACTGTCACGATATATATATATATATATACCCACAGAGAGGTAACAATTATTAGTTAGCTGAAAAAGCTGTTAAGAGCCTCAACTAAGCGAAATAGATAAGGAACAGTGCTACAAATGCCAAACGTGGTATTACAAACAAAAACTAAATTATATACATCATATGAAAGGTATCTCATGCACAAATATTGTTCTTTTAAATCTTACTTTTTTTGCTCATCCACAAAAAATCATCCAAAAAATAAATAATCTGCACAAAACCTCATGAACGGTCGTTAACAATATAGGCTCTGATTTAAAGTGAACAATATTTTTAGTCCAAGAGTGGTCCCGAGGACATCAGGCGCGTCAGTGCGGCACGCCTAGTGCTGCTGATGGTGCGGCTTATTGTATTTATTACCGTAGTTGGAGTAGCCGGTGTAATCGTAACCGCCGTAGCCTCCATAGCCCGTACCATAGTAGTCGGCGTATCCACCGCCGTACCCGTCATAGCCGCCCCCATACCCACCCTGGCCGTAACCGCCATAGCCCCCGTATCCCTGGTTGCCTCCCCAGCCGCCCTGGCTGCCATAGCCGCCACGGCCCCCTCGGCCCCGTGCGCCCCCACGGCTGCCACGCCCACCCCGGCTGCCCATGCCGCCCAGCCCATCGGGCTTGGGGGTGGCCTTCTTCACGTCCACCTGCAGACAAATAACACTCTTAAGCACTGATCTCACTCCAGCTTCCAAGACAGATAATGCACAACATGTTCAGACAGCGCAACAATCTCAGCAACAGTGCCGCACTCCAGAGGGTTCTGCTATTGCTAGCGCTGGAGCGGTACTCGGCACTTCAAACCTAATGCGATGAGTCATCATTATAACAATATAACGTGAGATTAAAACGCAGCCTAAAATACTACAAAGCAGCAATTGAAAGAAAATTATAATTACCTCTTTCCCTGAGATGGTCTGTTTGGGTGTCTTGAGGAGATCATTCACAACCTGTTCAGACTCAAATGTGATGAAGCAGAATCCTTTCCTCTGGTTCTTTGTCTTGTCGAAGGGCATCTCCACCTCAACAATCTGTAACAAAATATGACTCGTGTTAAATAATATAAAACAAATGTACAAAATCAAATAAGTAATAAAAACTAAAATAATAAAAAACTAAAATAATAAATAACTAAAATAATAAATAACTAAAATAATAAAAAAAACTAAAGCAATAGCAAATATACGATGAAATGACAATATCTTCAAATGATTAGACTATATATAATATAATGAAAGCTCATAATAATATAACGTATGCAAAAACTTACATTGCCATACTGTGCGAAGTATGCTTTAATGTCATCGTCGCTGATCTCATTACTGAGACCACCGACAAAGATCTTGCCGTAGCGAGCCTTTGCCTTTTTGGGGTCCACCTTCTTGTTGTTGATGGTGTGGTCTCCTGCATTCATAACCTTCTCTATGGAGTCTGATGATTTGAAGACAATGAAGGCAAACCCTCTAGACCTGCCAGTGTTAGGGTCAGTCTTCACATTGATACTGTCGATGTCTCCATAGGTGCCAAAGTGTTCTCGGAGCTCCTCTGTGGATAAGGCAAACACTTACATTAGTGAACTGGCTTGAAATTCACAATTAACATATCAAAAAGACAAGATCATCAGAAACTTGGTATGGAGTATCCGCAGCACTATGTCAGTAGCAGAACTGGATATATCATCATGAAATTGTTACTTTTATTCCTTCCTTTTGAAAATTATTTAATAAATACAATCCTTTCGTATAGCTTGTTTATTAATACTGCCATCATCTTCTAGATACTCTACTCAGACTCATACATGGCAATACAACTGATAATGTTTGCACTAGCAAGTAACTTGTTTTCTCAGCCTTATGATTTATATTTTCATTATAAAGCAAAATTATTTTCATTATAAAGCAAAATTATTTCCAAAAAAAATTATCGCGTATTAATTATAAATAATGTTTACCTATATAAAGATTCATTATAAATTAACACATCTGAATTCAAAATATAATTCTGAGAAGTTTTATTTGATACTTGGAAAGTGTATACAATTTGAAAAATTTGATGTTCTTATTTAATTTTAATTTTTTAATGCTTTTAAAGAATTTACTAAAAGTTAATATTCTGAACTACTCACATGAAATAACATTTAGAGAATTATCTACATTCTATACAACTTACATTCTCGATAAAAGTCAGAAACAAATATAAAAACACAATGTTGAGATAACCTTTACTCTCCATCAAAATTTGGAGTGAAAGCAAAGCTGAACAATTGGTTTCCTGCCTGGTAAATCAAGTATTTATTTCACTACATGCAAACAATGTATCGCAATATATATGTCCTAGTGCTATAACAAGAATGAGTACTCACTATCTGTGGTTTCCCAGCTGAGGCCTCCAACGAACAGTTTCCTGTAAGAAGACAGATGGAATGAGGAGGATGCCAACCCAGTGGAGCCGAAGCTACCTTCTGACCAAAAGTACGCTTGGTTACGTTAACATTACGCAGTACTTTGTTTACAAATAAATTACGATTAATAAAAGTGTGACAATTCTCCAAAGCACTGCAGCAAATAGCAAAGCCTCATCAAACGGAACCTGTAAGTCTGCGGAATCAAAAGTATCTGTAAAATTTAAAAGTAAAGTGGACAAATATGCAAATTTTGCCAAAAGTTGGAGGAAAAACAATATTTTGCAAGAAAAATATATATATATAATAATAAATCAATTACTAATGAACAAGAGACAATCGAACAATGAATGTAACGGAATGCATGATGAGGTGGCCGGAAGTGGCAGAAACAACAGTCAGTTGGGTTGTGAGCGTAACGTTACAAGGGACCCTTCGGATAAATACCATCATGGCGTCCAGGCGACCGGCTGCTGCCCGCCAAAGCCGCGTACACCTGCAGACAGACACCAGGTTAGTCATCGGTCGCCGTTAGCCTAGCATCATGCTCGCTGCCGACTGACTTATCTGACCCCACTAACGCAACAACAACAACTCAGCTAACCCCGTCTCCAGAGAGACATCTGAAAAGCAAATGTTTGGCGGACGCAGCCATTGAGAAGCGCACTAACCACCCTAGCAGTTTACTCAATACATAACAAGACCAAACTATGAACTTGTCATAGTACCCTATCCACCTCTCCAAACAATCACTTTTGAAAAAGGAGCCCGATTCTTTTGAGACTGAATGATGATGATGATTTCATTAACTATTCCCTTTCCGTTGAAAGATCAAAGGCTCATCATATTTAAGTAAATGAGCTATTTTTGGAAGATATATTAAATAAATGAAAATAACTAATAAGACACTTATTTCCGTAATAGTTTTTGCTCTTAAAGAACAAGTTATCGTCCTTCGGTAAAAAATCTACTGAAAACGGCTCCTGTGTTGTATATATGTTCCCATTGGCTTACAGAGAAATTTACTAAGATAATACCGTTATTAAAAAGATGATATAATTATTTGAAATTAAATAAAATGTTGGCAAAACAAAATTTACCGCCAAATCAATAAGTATTGCAATAAATGAGTTTAATCATAGATATATATACTATGACGAAAATTAACTGCAAAAAATAATGCGGAAATACCGGCTATTTTATAGCGGCGTTCGTGACGCTTAGAGACGCGCCCATGCTCATCCTCTAAAGTTACAGGTACTAGATCGTGGAACGATCCTCATAATAGAAGAAAAGCATTATAGAAGGTATTGTTACATATTATAAAAAGAGGTAATCATTGAATAATCGTTAATATAACTCGGTGAGTCAATGCGCTTATGTATAACTGCGTCCGTGTAATTTTGATTCGGGAATAAAACCCGAGATAGATCAGCAAACCCCCGACTCTAACTTAACAAGAAAGAAAAGGCTTGGAAAAATTACATTATTACAGTTTAGTCGACTTCCCCGTTGTACTTAAAGCAAGAGATCGATAACGACGCGGCGTGGGTCGCCATTTTAAACACGCACGCCTCGGCGACATTGAAAAACTTTAATACAAAAATAAACAATGTTAAGCATCTGAAAATGTTAAACTACAAATACATCAGTACAATCGAGAAATAAAGCATGCTAGATTAATGTTATATTTAAATATAGTTCTGTAAATGAAGAGATGTTTACGGATTAAAGGTGATGTAGAACACAAGCCGGTGGCGTCCGCCATGGCGTCGCGAATCATGATTCGCAAAAAACAGTTAATAAATATATATATTTACATGAATTATCAATAATAACAATCTAATATTACTTTAAACTTAATAATAATTACTATTTAACGTTTAAAACTTGATATGCGGAATCTTTTGCATGGAAATATTGGCGGGAGTTGGAAACAACGAAAAATGGCGTACCTGTCGTCATCGCGGCCGGGTGCCTCAGCGCTTCCATTATCTTGAGAGTTATCTCCTCCACCGTTTTCTGATGTGCCGTTCATTGGTTGGTCTTCAGTTACGTCCTGAGCAAAGTCACCGTTTCCCATTTCGTAGTCTTGGCTACTGGCCATAAAATGTAAAAAAAACTTGGGTTAGGAGACGGGCGAACGCACCGCTCTCTTCGGACGATGAAAGAAGAAGGACAGCGCCCGGAAAGACGCCGGCTAGTAGAGGTCCCGGCCGGTGCCAACCCCCCGACCCAGCCAATCACATCACTCCATTTTACCGGCTTTATTTTCAGCCAATCACAATGTACGCTTATTGCGCTTGTCATCGATTTCCTGTGACTAGCGAACGCAGCGTAAGCCGTAGAAAGAAACAACTAAATACAAGTAATACGCATTGAAAAGGAACACAAGATACGGTGGCTTAATGAATTAAAGCTGCTTTTATTTTTGCCTCCACTATTTCAGGTTAAGCAACAGAATTTAATTATTCTATGTTTATTTACCTAAATTAGTTAAGCGTTTTTTTTATAACAAGCCTAACAAAGAATACCATAAAAATATTTATATGGCATTGGAAAATAAGATTATGTACAAAATATATAAACTTATTCATATACTTTTGATGGACCGGTGTTATAATTTAGGTCGCTGGATAAATATCAAACATGAAACATAAAATGTAAAATATTACCTACAATTTTACTTGATAATTTCTTTATCGTTTATTTCATTTAATTATATGTTTATTTCTATAAATGCATATCTCTTATGGTTGTTCCTAAAAATAAAGTAAGTTATTATCTTAACCATATAATCCGTTTATTTTACGTCAATATATACACAAATATTTTTACATCTGATATTTTTATTAAATAAGTATAATACGAAATTTCGGTTCATGCCGATATCACCAGATTTTATTATAAACTATAAAGTTTTAATATTTTTCTTGACATAAAAAAATATTCAATATCTTTGTTTAAGTATAGACATATAGGGTAGGTTATTTTAACAGTAATTTTCAAAATCCGAACATGTTAAATTATTTATCTGACGTATTATAAAAATAATAGTTTTTTGTGATAATTCCAATTAGTGAGATTTAATTTAATAACGGGTACTAATAAATTATAATTCTTTGTAGTTATTTTCATACATTATTTTAATTATTATGATTGTTGATATTTTTACGGATTCTTTAATACAAGTAAGAAGAAAATAATTCATCCTCAATCCGTTCCGTATTTGGAACATATGGTTATCATAAATTGCAGATACATACTTAGTTTTCTCAGTTGCCATGATCCATGCAATGTCTCAACAAATAAAAATGTGTAAACAATTAATTGTTAAAAAATTATAAATTCATATTGTGTTTGTTATATTTACTAATTTTGCATAAAATTTTATCTGTAAAAATAAATAAAACATTTTTTTTTTAAGAATAATCAGTACATAGATAAAATAATAAAAAAATCTGTATTCAAAACATGTACGAGTAATTGTTGTATTGCATATATTATACTAATATAGAAAATACAATTGAAAAATGAAACGATCATGATGAAAATTTTTAGAAAATATTTAAGACATATTTTCAATTATATTTAACAATTTATATAAAGATTTATTTTTAAAACTTCGGTATCGTTTTGATATAAAAACTTTCTAGGCTTATACCTAGAGAGATTATTTTTTTCTAGGTATAAAAATAAGTGGGTACCAATTAAATATTTGGATTGGCTTGTAAATTACCAAAAGAAAGTTATTATCACGGGCTAAATATAATAATAGTTAATTCCTGAGCATTAGCCACAAGGAATTTATATTATGTTCACTTCTCAGAAGTTAGATAAGCTTATAGGTTAGGTGATTAATGCTCAATTTTCGTGGAATTTGTGGTAGGTAATTAGTAAATTTAAAAACATTAAACGTACTTTGGAATTCTCTTTATCGGTAATTACTTAAAATTATCGATAAGATGTATGAATATTTGAATAAATTTGTAAATATCTGTCTCATCCGTATTTTGGATGACTAATCACTTGAAGGGAGACCAACATACCACTTATTATCATTTATCCCGACATTTATTTCTAGAGGTTGGCAACGCAAGGAACATTGACACCCTAGAGCGGCGAGGACCATCTCTGTCTGTTTTCAATCCCAATTTGTTGATAAAACCATTTACGCGTTTGACTCCTCGAATAAGATCTAAATATCCAAGATTTTGTTCCCATCAAGGTGAGACCCGCATCCATGATATATTACCTATGGCATAGCTATATCATTTGTAATACACCGCGTTAGTGTGGCGATGTTTGGGAAGGTTAATTTGTTTCGAAAATCTTTATGCGGATAGCGCGAAAAGAACGCGCTATAAACATGAGAGATTTATTACAATTAATCATTACAAGCATCCCTAAACTTTGTTCTTATTACTCTATCCTTTACTATTTTATTTATCAGTGTGTTCTCAGGAACGTCGCCATGTGTGTTTCGTATTTTCTGAAACTTTTCCGGATACATTTTTTTCGAAAAAAACCACATCCGTTTTTACCTATTTTTGTTTTAAATATACAAAAATATTTTTACGTGATTTTAATTTTCACTGTTTTTTTTAGCATTTATATTTGTCTTTGATCCCTTTGTTTGCTTCTGATACTCCCAAGAGAGGTTTCTGACCTCCTGAGACGCAAATGCGATTGATAACATTGAATTGAACGACTTTGTGTATGTCTTAACGTCAGAATACCTTATTCTGACTGCGAAGTTGAAGATTACTCTCTGAAAATCAAACTCAGACCATATACTTTGCTTATTATTGTTAGACTCAATGTGAGCCATTTTTAATCTTATGAGTGTTGATCTTCAATGGCCATGATCAACTTCACATGCTAAATATTTATAATACTATTATTATAAAATATCAGTGGTTTGGTTTAGAATGTAACATTTATTTCACTCATTATATTTGGGATAATTTTTACTTTATATTTAACATGAATGTAAATTTCAAAAACACTCATAACCTCACTAAAGTTTCAAAATTATGTAGAAGATAGCTCAACATTAATTGTAGTGAAATGTTGGCATTCACTTAGTAGTGTGAAATTGAATATAACATATGACTTATAACCACATTGGCCAAAAAGTAAAAAAAAAAATGATGTCCCTTAATACATATATTTGAATTTCATACAAACGTTTATAAGTATTTCTGTGCTAATTGTCTTAATTCAGCATTAGGGATATTATTAAAAACAATGTCATAGAAACCATTCAAACCCATGCAATGATTCAGATTTAGATTTAGATTTAGATTTACAGTGGTACCATGACATACGAGTTTAATTTGTTCGGTAACCTTGCTCGTATTTCAAATTACTAGTATCTCAAAGCAAATTTCCCCATTCCCCCCAAGTCACAAAACGATGCTTTGACAGCAAGAGCACACTTATAACTGATTCTTTGACCGTGGCCGGGTGATTCACGCGGGAAAGCGTGACGCGCGGTTTGTGTGCAACTGGCCGACCCGCTAAACCGATCGCTTGTATTTCAAAGCAAAAAATCGCTCGCTCGACGGCTTGTATCTCAAATAACTCGTTTGTTGGGGCACTCGTATGTCAAGGTACAACTGTACTGTCTGCGGTTTGAGTCCTCTTGTCCACTATTTCCTTTTCCTTATTTATTTATGAATGAAATGTCATTTCATGTTATTTGTAAAAGATTTGGGTATGTACCTATTTTTAAATGTATTTTATTTTGAAACTTAAATTTGATCCTATAATTGTCAGAGATAATGAATCTCAATGTTATTTATGTTTCTTTATTTTCTCAACAGAACGGGAAAAGCCCAGCTGTTCCCCCAAATCACACTCAGAGGCAATGGTCATGGAAGAGCCTCCATCACCGCAGTGCGTGGGGCGAGAGTTTGTCCGCCAGTACTACACTCTCCTTAACAAGGCCCCAGTTCACCTCCACAGGTAAATCTCCTCTTTGTTTTGTCGTCTTCCGTCCGAGGCCGAAGTCGCGTAATCACATTGCACTATTAACCTGTTAACCGGGAGAGCACCTTTTTAATTTTGCAACATACAGCGGGCGTGAACTCTTTCACTAGAACATAATTTGATATATTTTTTTATATTTATTTATACTTAAATTAAATGAAAAGACTATTAAATATTGTTTTTTTCATTTATTTATAAATAAAGCACAATACAATTGAAAATACAAAATAACAAACAAATAGATTCAAATGACCTTTATATTTTTTGTATAATATACATAAAAGGCATATACAATGCATTCAAGATGCACATATTAAATCAGAAAAAAAAAACAATTAAAAAAAAAAATTTACGAAAATATATGTCCCGCCCTTTCCAGGGCGCAACATATATTCTAAAGGTGTACTTTTGACGTATTTATACGTCTTGCCCGATTAAGAGGTTAATAAAACAGACAATTCTTTTTTTACACAGTTTTGAAATATTACAATCATATTTTGTATTCTTGTTATGACAAAAGCAACACAAAACACTTTTTTAAATTATGAGTTATTAGGTTTCAAAAAAAATGTTTACGATTTAACCAAATAAGTTGTATTTATTCGAATGTAATCTTGTATAATAATTGAAATTCTTAAAATCACTCAAAGTAGGTGCAAACCATTAGTTGGGCAACACATGTGAATAAATAGTATTGTAATAAATATCAAATATTTACATAAATACACAGTATTTCTATAAGTGATATACTAAAATAATGTTAATTTTAGGGATTCTTTTCTTTCTGCCTTTATTAATAGAAATAAAAACAACGCAGCTAAAAATATGTTTATTAATATTTATTTATATTTAAGGTTATCAACTGACAATACTTGGTGAAACTGCATAATTTAAAATTTTAAAATTAATTTTTGTTTCGGCCTTCCTGAAGACCATCTTCCTGAAGGTCGAAACATGTAATCGTTTAAAATAAATTGTGAATCAAAACTAAATATTTTAAATTTATTTATTTTTTAATTAAAATTAATTTTAAAATTATACTTATTTATAGCATTGGAGAGACGACCCTTCAAGAACGATGTTTTCATTTTAAAAGTAGTGAAAGATAACATGTTAAAATATATATTAAAATTTTAGTGTAATTGCTTCAGTTTTAAATTGGCTGAGCAACCACTCCTTTATTACAATACTAGTTCAATAAAAAATCCATAATAGATTATTGAGATAAGATATTTTTTATACAATTCCTAAAAGCCAAATACTGATTTTGAATTAAACCTACAAAATCTACTAAATACTGGAAGATGTATTGTCATTTGTAATTTATAAAATATGTCCTAATTTACACATACATTATGTTGCACCGTTTGCTATGTATAATAAAATTAAACTTAAATTTTTGCCATGAGACTAAATAGTACTAAATTACATATATAGACTATTCTTTGAAAACTAGATGTATCTGAGTAGTACATAATAAACTTTGTCACGCTTTCCTATATACTTGTATATATGAAAAAAACTAGCTGACCCGGTGAACTTTGTTTCACCGGAAAGGCAATAAATGAGCAGATTTTGGATTTTATTAAGTTGAATTTTTCGGCACATATGATATTGCATATTTGGTCTGGTTGAATTCTATTGCAGTAATCGATGAAACTTCAGCAAGTAGTTGTCAGCATTTCGACGAATCGTCAAACGATATGCGTTATAATTCATCGAGCTTAGATTCTTGGTAGTTTCTTCACCTGAAATTAAGACAATAGATTTGTAATTTTGTATGTAAAGCTAACATACATATTTGTAGCATAATTATAAAGGGGTGAAGATAAATGATTTTAAATCGTTTGCCGGTTATTTGACCAATTTTCTCTAAAAAAACATCTTAATCTTTAAGTCTGTTATTTTCCTGGTAATAAGCAGTGTAATTGGTCTTTTATTGGAAGCATAAAGCAAAACCAAGCACTTTAAAATGTATGTCATGACGGAATCAAAACTATGATATTGATTATATATATATATTGATTACTCACCATTCAATGGATTTTTCATTTTGATATTGAAATAATATCCATCTTCTCGTGCCAAGACATCAGTGGGTATTGCAACGTGCCATATGAACGACGTGTTTCAGATATCTGTTGTAGTTGCCCAGTATCACGACGTGTGTACCAGATGGTCGTTTATCCGCTCTGATCACGACTTTGTAGAAATCGATCAAGTTCTTCCTCCATATCGACGAAACCGCAGCAAATAGTTGCCAGCATTTCGACGAATCGTCAAACGATATGCGTTATAATTCATCGAGCTTAGATTCTTGGTAGTTTCTTCACCTGAAATTAAGACAATAGATTTGTAATTTTGTATGT
This sequence comes from Glossosoma conforme, assembly GCA_022606575.1. Classification (NCBI taxonomy): domain Eukaryota; kingdom Metazoa; phylum Arthropoda; class Insecta; order Trichoptera; family Glossosomatidae; genus Glossosoma; species Glossosoma conforme. The sequence continues at coordinate 2,258,933 of JAGTXR010000039.1, forward strand.
AAAGCTAACATACATATTTGTAGCATAATTATAAAGGGGTGAAGATAAATGATTTTAAATCGTTTGCCGGTTATTTGACCAATTTTCTCTAAAAAAACATCTTAATCTTTAAGTCTGTTATTTTCCTGGTAATAAGCAGTGTAATTGGTCATTTATTGGAAACCTAAAGCAAAACCAAGTACTGAAAAATGTATGTCATGACGGAATCAAAACTATGATATTGATTATATATATATTGATTACTCACCATTCAATGGATTTTTCATTTTGATATTGAAATAATATCCATCTTCTCCTTGCCAAAACATCAGTGGGTATTGCAACGTGTCATATGAACGATGTGTTTCAGATATCTGTTGCAGTTGCCCCGTGTCGTGACGTGTAAGCACAATATCGCGTGTTTCCAAGTTTTCACCAACAATCAGGATGGCAACTTCATCTATTGTAGGGGCATTAAATGTGCGTTCATGTGTTCCAGATGGTCGTTTATCCGCTCTGATCACGACTTTATAGTCGTCATTTGGCATACGCTCCAAAGCACTCTTGAAAAGCCGGACCAACGCATGATGTTCATGAAGTAATTGCTGCAGATCGTGAACAATTGGTCTTTTCATTGCTGCATTGATCTCTTGACGTCGATCAAGTTGTTCCTCCATGTTGCCCATAAAGTATATTTGAAAAAATTTATGCTGTGCCTCTTCGAGAGGTTGCAATGCTCCGATTCTATGGTGAATCTGTCCTTGTATCTACAAAATCAAAAGCAAATACAGTGTTACTTATTTATAAATGCTTTTTTTAGAATTAGCATACATAATACAAAGTATAATTATAGTGTGTTATTATGTTACTGTATTGTGTGTACAAAAGTACAAAAATAAATACCTTGAATGTCGGATTGAATCCTCGTTCTTCGATAATGTCTGCTCCAAATGAGGTCATTTGGAAACAACCATTGTATTTTTGAGTGTTTGCTAGAAAATGTCGCGATTCGGGTGTTTCGCCACGAAGCAATGAATGCAACAGTTCAGGTGGCTGACTTAATATTGACAATTTCACTTTCCCACTGAGACAGCATAATCCTGGTGTTTCTCTGGAAAACTTCAATGCGTCACAATACTCGCAAACAACGTTCATCGGCCCAATGCGAACGCTAGTATGCAAGCAGTAATCAATGCTGCAATCGTATCGAAACACTGCTCGAATTAAATCAGTGCTTGATAAATTTCTTCGTGAACGTCGCAAATTATCAATTTGTTCATGGCTAAGGTTTGCTCGACGATTTTGCATTGTTAAGCGAGCGTTTTCACGAAAAGTGTCGATTTGAGATTGTGATCGTAAAGCGTGAAGTCGAGAAATGCGAAGTCGGTATTGCTCAAGAGCTGTTTGTCGTTGTTCGTCAGTCCTTTCGTTTGCAAGGTTTCGAAGTCTAGTTTCAATCCGGCTTTGTCGTGAAAGATTAGAACGCCTTGCCTAATAAAATCGACAGTCTAATGCGCCATTAACAAAACGTTAACCGATAGACAAAATATCTATCAAACCTTAGACAAAAAAAACAGATGGCATTACATATTTATTTATTTATTTATATACAGAATCGAAATTCCAATTTTTTTTACAAATATTTAGAAACATATATTTAGAATAGTATACATAAATATACAATAAATAGAGAAAATAATAAAAAATAAAAATAACACAATAGAATAAGAAGATGCCTTTCCATTTGCTTTTTGTTATAACATTTTTAACAAATAAAAGATTAAACTGATATTTTCACTAATATTTATTTTGTTTTTGTCTTTTTTTCCTGCCTTTTGTTTTCTTTTTTGTTTCAAAATATTCCGTACCTTACGTAGGTACCTACTTACAATACCTAATTTTGCGTCATTTTTAGTTATGTTGCTGGCTATGGCAACACCGTCTCAACTGACAGCTGTCAAGTTACAATAGTCCTCTATGAAAACATGTTTACGTAAATGTTCAATATTTTTTCTTAATCGAATCAATTTTGAGTATCCTATGGACCTTTTTGGGTTCTAAGCTACCTTTCCACCAATTTTCAGCCAAGTCGGTTAGGCCGTTCTTGAGTTATAAAAACCAATATAACCCGACTTTCTTTTTATATATATATATATAGATAGATGAAGAAATAAAAAACATTTTATGATTCATTAATAATAACTTATAAATAGCTTGTATTTTTGTATTACAGATAGCCCTCGACTTTCTGACATTAAAAAAATAGAAAATGCATGGCTTCTTGGCTTTTTGTTTATCTTTAAACTTATGCCTGAACAAATATTTTTTAAGAAATTCCACTTCTGAAGGTTATATTATTCATTTTTCAAAAATTATATCTGTCAAGTAAAACAATGCAAATTAAAACATACATAACGCAGCAAATTCAATATTATTTGTTTGAGTTTGTTAGTTTCTTACCAATAATCAATTAGTATTACTGATTCCAATATGAAACTCAAAGCACTTCGATTGAAAAATAATTTATTTACAAATATAAAAGAAACACAATTAAATTTATTGAAACAAATATATCTTTTATTGCTACGCAACTAACAACGTTTGACGACTTCTGAAAGTCAACAAAAAGTTATTTTCACTATTGGTAGGAGAGGCTCTAAAAAAGGATATCAATCCCAATCATAATAGAGAAACGTCATCAGAAAGAAGATTGATTTCCTAATAGGCCAGTGTTCCTTTATATAACTAAGAAAAAAATGGAGAATACATGCTGATTCCACCTCTCGCGGTACATTTTCATTGCATTTTTTCACCCCTTTCTCGATCCTCACGCTTTCAATGAGTCTTTTGTCAAAATGATACGCTTTCATTGAAATGTTTCATACTATATATATAATCGTGCCGGAAATAACAGGGTCAGATCCTGTCTGCCCAGAAGTGGGCGACGTCGATGGTGTTACTCCCGGCCAACATCAGGTCTTCCTGGGTGCAGCTACTTGGACACAGCGCACATTCCAGAAGGTGTGACAGGGTCTGCGCCACGCCGCAGTCACATTCAGTCGGTCCGCTGTTAAACTGCCAGGCTTTCGTTTGTGTCCTCGTCTTGCATACTCCGGTCCGAAGTCTGTTAAGGGACCTCTATATATTCCACCCCTGGTCGTGTCCAGGGGCTAGGTCCTCTTTCGGGGCAATGTTTTAAACTGCCACAAATGCACTCGCAAACTAATGACATGATATCTAAAAATATGTGTTATTATGATATTTTACGAGAGTAGAGCCGCCTGTATATTATTGTTATGAAGACTACTATTATTTTTCCACCTACTTATTTGTAGATTGCAAGCTGCACAAATATTATCCAAAAGGAATTACAATTCATAATATTTACTAATGAAAGCATATTTCATACATTATTATTATAATATTTTATCATGTTGCATAACATTTTCTTTTTAAATAATATCCAAGAATAATTTCAAGATCATATTTTTTGTTTTAATTTTGGGTTTGTACCTTTTTATAAATAATTTTATTGAGCAGTTATTCACAACGTGAGAGCAATATTTATAACTGCTTGAAAAGGTCTCTTTATTATGCATTTTGTTTAGAACTTACTGTTATTTACTGTTATAATAATGCAGCTGAAATAAAAACATTTATAATGGGTTAATATTTTATTGTTGGCTGTTCTGTGTACTTGAGGTAAATGGGATATATTTTGACATTTTCAGGTTTTACAACAATGCTTCCTCATTTGTGCACGGCGGGTTGGACGCGCCCGACCGTGAAACCGCCCCCGTCATCGGTCAGAAGGAGATCCACAACAGGATCCAAGAGCTCAACTTCCGAGACTGCCACGCCAAGATCAGCCAAGTAATAAATTTAGCTATTTTTTTATGTAGACCATTGCATGAAATTACTAACAGTAGATCTTCTTTATAAACATTATATAAATAAGGTATTTTTTAACAATTGACACACGCATGCAAAATCACAACAAGCATCATCTTATATAGCATTTCTCTCATCAATTAATAGCAGATGCTGGGATTTTAATGATACTTTAAATCCCAGCATCTGTCATTTATTTTTCTTCGATTTGGGGCGTTTGCATACACCATTTTATTTGTTTTTTTGCCGTGATTGTCTTGGCAGCGTTGCATGACAGAGTGCTCCGGCAGTCGTCAGTCAAGCTCCGTTCGACCGAGTCGGAAGTAACGTCATGTTACGGTCAAACGGGGAAATCAAGTCTTTATCAAAAATAAATGCGAATTGTGTTTCAAAAACAAGTTCTTTTGCTTGGTGTGTATGCTCCTGCATCCTTCATCCACGCGGCCACGTGGCAAACCCGCAACTTTTCGTCTTTTTGAAGACGTCATATATCAATATAAACTTATATATATTAACGTCATAAATTATATTATGACGGTTAACTACAGTCCTGTAGCGTTTTCATAAGATTGGATGACTAGTCCGATGCTGCTGAGGGTTGGATTATTTAGCCCTAAAAGGCGGTTCTACCTAAAATATATAACATAGAAGTTTTATGAAAAATCTTCACCAACGCTACAGGAAAAAATATGTTTCAAATTAACCATATGGATGCCATGAGCCCAAATATGGGTCTGCTGCGGGAAGCCTGCCAGTTTTATGAAACTGTATTTTTTCGGTCAATGTTATAGCTTGGGTCTATAGCATCTATCGTCTGCCCAAGAAAAAAAATGTTAAAATTGGACACCATTTAGAGGTTCAAATCTTCGATAATCCACGAGGCGTTGCATAGATCTATTCAGGGTCATGGCATCCAAAAGGTTAATAAAAAGCGTGTGTTATATGAGTGTTGACTGTATACAACTAACTAATGAAATGTCCCATAATAGCTATTCAAAGATAAACAATAAACCTGAAGTTTTACCAAAATAGCTTTTATGTTGTTGTTTTAAAGTGTTCTATGATATTTTTAGGTGGACTCCCAGGCGACCCTGGGCAACGGAGTCGTTGTGCAGGTGACTGGAGAGCTGAGCAATGGCGGCCAGCCCATGAGGCGGTTCACGCAGACCTTCGTGTTGGCAGCGCAGAGTCCCAAGCAGTACTACGTCCATAATGACATCTTCCGCTACCAGGTGGGCATGATTCTTTTCTACTTTCTTTATATCCGTTACCCAGCTTGACCATACAGTCAAAATATGCCACAGCGTCATAATAACATAATTGCCATTTCTAGTCATCTCAAAGATCTTCTTTGTAGTATCAATCCGGTGGATTGGTTATAGAAACAATATCTTACATCGCGATATCCACTCTTCTCGGTCCTCTGCATTCCTCTTTAGTTCAGCATAAGAGTTACAACTCATGTCCTCGAACACTTGCTGCAAATATTCCCGTCTAGGAAGCCCTTTGCAGTTTCTACCCTCAACCATCCCTTCCACAATGTCATGAAGAAGACCATCGTGGGCATGATGTGACCGATCCATCGGGCTCGACTCTCTGAGATGGTTCTTACTAGGTGCCTATCTTCCTTGATTATGCTGAGAACCTCATTGTTCGTGACAAGGTCCCTCCACGAAATTCCGAGAACTCTTCTGTATGACCACATCTCAAAGGCCTTTATTGTTTTCAAATGTCTCTAAACTATAAAATTTTTCATATTTGTAATAAAATGGTAGGATCAACTAATAACTACATTACTATACGTTGTAATTAAACCATTTATATCACTTTTAGGTTAATATACCGACTACCATCAGTTAATAAATTTGATGTTATTGGTCTGTTTTAGGACTTTGTGTTTTCCGACGAGGACAACGACTGGCCATACGCTCGGGCGGAGGAGGCGGCTCCCCAGCAGCCCCCGGCGGCCGCCCTGCCGGCGCCGTACTTCCCTCCCGCGCTGCCCCCCGCCCCGCTGTCCCCGCCCGCTGCCCTGCCCGTGCCCTCCCACGCGCCCCACGACCACTCGGGGCTCAACGGCCACCAGGACGATGGACAAGGTACACTTTAAAATACCAATTTTTTGTTATTTATATTTCATAGCATGAGTCTTCAAATTTTAAGATGTCCTGTTTGGGTGATTCAGCGCGTTGTCTGGTGCTTAAAGTGAATATTCGCTATAATTTTGAGATTATCAGATTTAAAATATGGAATTTTTAATACAAACTTAACATAAACAGCATTATCAAATGATGAACTAAAATCGGACGATGACAGAGTTGTATATGCATCGATGAAAGATTTATATTTACCACATTTTTTTTTTTTTTTGGGCCGGTCGCCTTGTACACCCACGTTTGGTGAGCAACACCAAACGTGGGTGTAAAAGTTAGTAGTTCAGACGTTAAAATTTGGACTTTTTGACTTCTTCGCCGAAGGTCGCCGCGTATACAGAAAATGGATGGTAGTTGGACTCCGTAGATAAACAATTTATATATATATAAATGAGTCAATTTAAAAAAAAAATCTTATTATTAGGAGATATTAAAATAATAAATAATAAGAATGTAATAAATAAACAACACTAGCAAATTAAAAATTAGCAAAAACATGTTTGGTGGAACACATGAGCTAACTTCCAACACTACCGGGGATACGTATAGAGCTTATATTTGATTAAATCAATTTTTAAAAATTCAAGCTTTGTCAAGTTTTCAACCGACAGCGTCTGAATGACAAACAAACGTTTTACAACTGGACTATACAGCCCGGCATCTTATAGCAGACAGCAAAAACATATTTTTCATAGGTTCTGCCTAGTAGTTGTTGCTAAATTATGTCAAACTTCATGCTAGCTGATTCCTAGTGCCTTAGCAAGCCTCGATTATTAAGTGTCCAACAAACCAGCAGCAGTCTCCTAAAACGGATTTGTACAGGTCTAGAATAGAGGGCCGTTTATTTAATATATATTTTTCACTGTGTTCAGGATCTGGTACATTATGAGTTCCTGGTATGCCTTGTTATGGCGTATATGATTATTTATTGTAGGTTTTTGTGTTTCAGGCAATATGTCGATGCCGCTGTCTGTGAGCGACACGTCTTGTGGTGAGACGGAGTCTGCCGGTCTGGAGATGGAGCCCGAGGAGGAGCTGCCCGTCATGCAGCCGGTCAGCGCCCCCATGCCAGTGCAGGCTCCTATCATGCCTATTCATGAGCCAGGTATACATTAAGCACCAAGCACCATGGCAACCGGTTAATAATCGCCTCACCAATATATTTCTTCCTTTTTGTTCAGTTAATCGAGCACATGGCCTTGGAATGTTCGCTCAGCTTGTGTGCTGCCTCTTTTTTCCATTGTTTTTTCATCCAATCTGAATATCTAAGAAACAAAACGAATTAATTTCTCATTCTTTATTTTCTCACATCTACAACAAATTGTTTCCACATGCAATGTCATCAATCTGGCTTAACAAGGTTTCTTAACCCTTTCGTTATGGCTCAGTAGAATACAAATTATACTGTCAATACGGCATGAATTTTTCAAACCATTTTTTTGCTTAAAACTAGTATTTGAAGCATAAATGTACTTATCTGACCTATTATCACATATCACATTGGTTCTTCTATCCTTTAGCGTCAGATGATGCATAAAATACTATTATATTTAACAAACATTCATTATGTAAATCCATACATGTGGTGGCATTCACACAGGTGGTCTACAGAAAAATCGCTCCTGTGACGAAACCTAATGATATTTATTTACATGCTTTACAGATTCCTGTAAAGAATACATGTAGGTTGATAAAGGGAATGACTGCACTTCCAATTTCCAACATTATTTTTATTTTTACAATCTAGCATAAAAAAGATAAAAATTATGTTAAATTTTCAAAGTGATAAAAAATGTTCTAAAATCACAAGTTCGGTAAGAAAATTCTTAGTAACCAAAGCGTTAATATTAATGGTTTTTTTTAGTCTCTGCTAGTACAAAAAAATATCAAGTATTTTGCATTTTATTTTGATTAAAAAAATGACAAAATTTTGGGGCATATTATTTTTACAAATTAATGTATTTTTTATGCTCATTGATTTGTTTGTTTTTATTTCAAATGGTAAACATTCCATTTTTGTTATATAAAAGTCTGCCTTTTGAAATTAATGCTATCGTGAAATATTTGTTAAATTAGAGTGAAATGTTTTTACATCAGGTTTATGCATTTTGAATTGACATGATGGGTTTCTTACTGTCAAAATTATTATAAATATTTTATTTTTAGTTCCTGTGGTGAGCTCTGAGCCCAAGACCTACGCCAACCTGCTGAAGTCCGGCCCCCCCGGCTCCTTCGCTCAAGCCATCCAGCAGCAGCTCCACGTTTCGGTGCCCCAGGTTATTATTTTTCCTTCTTACAACAAAATTGTGCATTGCCGAATGATACATTAACCTTTAAACGCCCAGTGGTCTCATACGAGACTGCAAATTTGCGTCGTTCAATGCCCTAGCAGGCCAACGTTTGTAATGTTTCGTCGCACAATAGATTCTTCCATGAACTTTTACTTTAATACTATTACTACAAATTAATGTAATCCGATTGTGAAATGAACCATAAGCACTCCTGTATCGGACCGTTGGGCTAAGAAACGATGCACATCTGCAGTCCCGTAAGGAAACTCCTGGGCGTTTAAAGGTTTATCGAAATTACACATTGATCGAGCTTCCAGGCTCTCGTTATTCTGAAGACCTGTAGATTAAAAGTAGTATTCGTTAGAACTTTTGAGATATTGAACATATGTCTTGGAACAAAGTGAAGAAGGGGCTGGTGTCTGACAGAGATGGGTTTTGGTGCACTGTGGTGGACATTTAATTAACCGCCCTAGCGTCGGGTTTATTTCCAAAAAGTACTCTTTTTGCTAAAATCATGAGATTTTTTTCAATTTGAAAATCAATGTTGCCAGATATTAATTAGGCTGAAGCAATATGAAGTTGCCGACACGAAAAAGAAAATTGATTTTATTTTTTGTTATTTTTACAGAACCAAGGAATGGGAGGGCGCATCCCCTCGGCATCCGCTCGGGCGGAAGTCCCGGCTGCTCCGCCCAGCGCCCCCGCTCCTGCCCCCGCCCAGCAGCGCCCCCGGCCCCAGCGCACCCCCAGGACGGACTCCAGCAGCGAGGCGGCTGGTGGACAGGGTGCTGCAGGAACCCCTCCTTCGGGATCACTGGGGGGCGCAGGGCGGCGCTACTCCGACAGTCAGCAACTCTTCCTGGGAAACCTGCCGCACAGCGCGACTAAGGGTATGCCGCATCCACATTGTTCATTGATTTTTTAAATATTCATTTATGTCTTAAATCTCATCACAGATGTACAAATACTTCACGTTTAACCTTTTGAATACGATGAGATACTCATTCTATAAACCCGTACTTTTTCAATACCCTTTATTAATAAAATATACGCAATTAAATATCAAATAATAACATTATGACATGATTTTTCGGATTATATAACAGAGCAGATTTTATCTACAATATGAAACTAGACTCTCAAGTGTCAACACTTGGATATGTTTATAAAAAGTAGTAATATAACATTTCATACAAAAAAATACTTATCACACACTCAACGCGTGTTTTTAGACCATTGTGTTGGTAGGCATAATTGATGCGTACCATTATCACATATAACTTTTCTTTCATAAAAACTAATTGCATGCGCAAACAACTAGATACTACTAGCGCCAGCAGTCTACGAAATCTTGAAGTTTGGCACTCAACAGGCACGATGATATGCACTTGATTATGTTTTTTTTTTAATGAAATACAATTTTATTTTGAAGAAAATCCTTTAGATATCAGTATCGCAATAGATAGGCGAATATCCAAGTGAGTAGGATAATTTCTGCGAGAAAGAATATTTGTCTTAACGATTTTCTAAAATATATTTTTTGTGTAAAATTTACATTGATTTCACAAAGTAAACCAACATGAGATGTGATCAATGTTTTATTAGTATACAAACAATTTTATATTTTACTTTAACTTGGTGAACATATATTATTATGCAGTGAGCTTAGACAAAAAATAATATGTAATTTTGTATATGGAACCTTATTTATTACATGACTTCTTATTACATTTCCGACATAGAGCATATCAATTATTCTTACACATTTCATGGATAAATCACACTTTAATTTAACAAAAATATACCTTTGTCTGTAAAGGCTACTATTAATACAATACATTTGCAAATATTAAAGGTGTATCATAGAAAAGATAACAGAACACAACATAGATACATGGAGATATAAAAGTTTTAATGATGTTGGCTGCAATGACTTTCTCTGAAAGGTTTTATTATTTTTAATATTATAGATTAACAAATGGTATTTCCAGGAATTTCTTGTTACCTGCATTCACTACCTATTGGTCCTTTTCTAGTAACATTTGCAATCCCAAAAGGTCCATTGTCCCGGTGCAAATGTCTACCTGGAAACATACCCAAGTCTAGACAATGTAATTACTTTGTCATAAATTATGACTTATGGCCTACAGTAAATATTCAAACTCTATTAAGTGTTTCTTTGAATTTTAGTGCTTTACAACATTCATTGAAATTTGTCAAATAACTCACCTATCCTTCACATATAAAATACATATTTAATATATAACTTCTTAGGTTTTCACGGCCAGATTTGATATTGTGGCTTTTGGGGTTACCTTCACGAGCGTCATAATGGGTATGTTCTAAGGAGCATACCTCCTCGAACGTCATGTCGGACTGTGGTTGTCCTTGCTTGTCTGTACAGGGTTTTCAGCATGTGCTAGAGGTGGAAGCCATGCTGTTTTGAGAATCAAACCGTCATCCCTGTTGATGGGATGTCTTTTGATTTCAATGGCTTCCCTTACTAGGCGTGAATGTTTCCCTTGCGTTCGAGCCACGATTTCGGGTGCGAATGACAACTTGTGTCCCGTATCAGCCAGATGCTCTGCCAGTGCTGTGAAGTATTGTAAAGTAGTAATTCGCCACACACGGCTAAACCCAAAAGCCACAATATCATATTTAATATATTTTTCAATAACAATTATTGTTTATACACAAGTCTTTTTGATCTCCACATCTTGCAGGAAATACATGTTCGTGTGACTTGCTGTCTATGAGATTTTCAGCAAACACACATTTTCAAGGTTTCTCATCAGCTGTTGAGCTTGTAAGATAGCGATTATTTTGATGATTTCAGATGAGCTCCGCACGCTGTTCGAGAAGTTTGGAACGATCGTGGATCTGCGCGTGTACAGCAAGCCCCCCAACCCCGGCATGCCGCAGGTGCCCGGCCGCATTCTGCCCAACTACGCGTTCCTCACTTATGAGGATCCGCAGTCGGCGCAGAACTGCCTCAACTATGGGGTGAGGACAACCATTGTTCACAACTATTGATAGCCGTCGCTAAATTTATGTTGAACTTTTCTTTCGTCTCACAATTCGAATATTCAAAGAAAGAGAAGGGAATGTCTTATTACATTTCCGAAGTTGTTTCAAGTACCTTTGATTATCGTATTAGATGCTCGAGCAATTCAATATTTTATAATTAATTCTTCCTATCCTTCTCGATTAGTGAATTGTAGTAAAAAGGTTTTAGTACAATGTTGATTCTTAGAAATGAGGAATGCTTTTGACTTAGAATTACCCATTTAGAATACCTCACATAAAACATTTTCAGAAAACATAAGCATTGTTGCCGTATGTTTCTACTAATATTCTATGTGCCTCAGCTGCTGTTGTCTGTCGGTGGAAGTAATGTAAAACAATTCTCTGCAAAAACGGTTTTGTAGGCACAAACTCAGCCATGTTCATTAAAATTTCGGCTAAAAACAATGTTTGTAGCCTAGGGTTTTAGCTTTCAGGTAAAATTTATTTCAGCCCTATCGGATATATACCTGCCGAATCATAATTCGGACTCATGTCTCAATATATATATATAATCGTGTGGGAAGCAACAGGGTTAGATCCTGCCTGGCCAGAAGTGGGCAACGTCGATTGCGTTACTCCCTGCCATAATCAGGTCTTCCTGGGTGCAGCTACTCGGATACAGCGCACACTCCAGAAGGTGGAACAGGGTCTACTTTGCGCCACAGTCACATTCAGTCGGCCCGCTGTAAAATTGCCAGGCTTTCATTTGAGTCCTCGTCTTGCATACTCCGGTCCGAAGTCTGTTAAGGGGACCTCCATATATGAGTCTCAATACAAAATGCTCATTTTCAATGCAAACTCCTTATATGTTTTTAGTTGAACAGTCTTATCACTATTTCGAATGGCATTACTCCTTTCAAGAAGAGCAATCAATGCTCCTATGAGGTCGCATTATTGTCCAGGAGAAAGAAAACTGATCTCAAGTGATGTCACATGAAGTAATCTAATCCGCTGCTTCTTCATTTTCAGTCGCTCTACTTCCCGTCTGAGGACAGTCCCGAAGCTCAGCTGCTCAACATTCAGGAGAAGAAGTCGCGCCCGAGCGGCCCACCCGGAGGCGGCGGCCGCGGGGGCTCCTCCAGCCGCGGCGGCCCTCGCCCCCCCAGGGCCGGCTTCAACCGCGGCCCCTACCAGCCACAGCAGCAGCCTCCGCGCCGCTAAGCCGCGAGTCTCCGATCCCAGTTCATCAATAATTTTCTTAAATTATCGCGAAGCTTTGACGACCGCAGTCGAATAATAGAAAACGTCCGGGATGTTTTGATATTTGGCCATCGGTTGAGTCGGTGAACGTCGCAAGATAATTTATTAAATATATTTTACGATGATCGATTAATTTAATATTTGGTCTCTCTCGTTGCCGTTTGACGGTGAAGGGAAGATGTTATCCTTGTATAATTATCATTTTATTAACACCGCTCTCGTTAGCCCGACTACCGCAATCTCACCTGTGACAAATTTCCATACGATAAAGAAAAGTCTTTAAAATGTAACCGTATGTGGTTTAATATATCGCTTATAATGGAAACATGTGAAAAATTATTGAGATTGCATAGATTTAGTGACATTATTTGTAATCTTAGCGATCATTTTGATATCAATTATCAAGATATATTTACCTTTGACGTGAATCGTATAATAAAAGGCGCAAAAATATCTTAATTATTTAGTGATAATTTTTTTACACGAAAATATAAAGATTCCATTTGATATTAAGAGTTGATCCAATAGAGATGAATTGGACTCTGGAAAGACTCCACACGTGTGCTACCGATTGCAATATAGAGCGTATTTAAATCAAAAGTTGTGATCCGCAAGTGATTCTTCCAATATCACAAGGAAATCGGGTGTTTTTTTTAACTTATTGTAGTTAGGGGAATTTATGGACACTTCTATATCAAGTTTCCGCTGGATCGCGGTGATCGGGCTCGGGAGAAATGAGGAACGGCTGCTGCGCGACTCGGGGTTTCAGTTGACACATTGACGAGATGCAGGAACATCTGTAATATTATATTAATATTTGTTTTTTTCACGTCTGCATTTGTGAGCTACCGTCGCTCTTTTTATTGTGTATTTATATTTTCGATTCCACGTCACCTGTGGTCAGTTTGTCTATCTATACATAAATATATCATATATTTATATATATAATAATAATAAAAAAATGTCTCGTATTTCTGCCCAAAATGGTGTACTTAATAGTATAACAAAATGAAGACACTTGGAACTGGGGATGTTCAGTTTCGCTTACCGTTTCCTATCATCGGTTCTCTCCGAAATTGTTTTAACACATTGTGCTCCGGCGAACGTCTTTTTTTGTTACCGCCGCATGAAACCGGCCAATAACCATTTTAACAGTTTCATCATTCATAAATTATTTTCATAATTTCAAATTGTCATATATTAAATATCTAACCTCATAAATTATTACTTAACATAATTTAAGGTATTTCTACAAAATAAACTTTGTCGAAAACTTAATTTCCTATATAAAAATACGTCATATAAATATTTCACCGCAACAGTCACAACTTATTTTTTAAATTTAGAAAACAATGTCAAGTTATAGAACATGATTTATCTTTAATGGTATCTTTACATTGCTGAATTGAAAATATAGTGCCCATGTGATATTTACTTTGTGACTGATCTGTTGTTTATGTAGTTTTTGCTTTTTTTATAACAAAATTATCATATGACACTTTTATTAAGTGATACAAAAACCACCATACTACTAATATATCCTTCCCGGCATTGACCGTCAATGGGGTTTGAAACATAATAATACCCCCTTCCCGAGTGCAATGTGTTAAAATCTATAACAAATGATTTGAGGATTGTTTCCTTAGTACTGTATAGTGTTTTCGAAATGGGATTGGTGCAGTGCCTCCGGTTGACTAAACAATAAACACAATGGATAAAACCTTCCTGCTTTGGATGTTTTTTTATTGAAAAAAGAACTTGCAAATAATATTCCCGAAGGATGATTCGAATTTATTTGAAAATCTGGCGTCAGATTTTCATTTTCATTTTCATGAACTCAATTTGATATGTCATTAAATTTGTCATGAAATCATTTTAAATATGTTTTGTATGTTTCCAAATAAAATAAAAAATCTTTTATTATTATTTAATGAATTGTTTTTTTTTATTTTTGTATTTTTCGATGGAAAATTTATTCTTTGCCAAAAACATCTGAAAATGTAATTTTTATAAATACAATGGCGTGTTTCTGAAATTAAAATTTGTTTTTTTTTATTCAAAATTAGCAAGGATGTTTTTTTTAAATATTATTTACTAAATAAATCAATAATGATTTATTGACAGTGTATCAAACTATTTATATATTTACCACAGCAAAATCGCCATCTTGGAAATGTTTTTTAATCAATCTTTCGTCAATCTCATGATGTGCCATTATCTGCTATACTATATACAATTCGAGGCCTACGTCTATCTATAATTAATTGATAAAAGAAACATTTAACCCTTTGCACTCGAGACTTTTTTTGCATGACATATCAGTAATTTGAGTGTACTTTTTTGCAAATTTGCACAAAAATACATGATTTCAGAAAAAAAAATTAAAAAAAAAATTCGAAATGGGTATCATGCAAATTGTCAATAAAACCAATTGATAAGTGCTGAAAATGGCTTATTTAAGAAAAATAAATAAAATTGGTTACTATTTTCAAATTTTATAGTCTTTCAATGTATGGCACCTAACAAATCGCCCAAATGCATCCTAGGAAGAACTACTAGATGACGAGAGAGGCGCCGATTTCCGTTTTTTGTGTCCAATAAAATCAGATTCATCACTTGAAGAACATAATCACTCTAACTATCACTATTTACATCAAACCTAAAGTCATCTTCACTTTCACTCAAGTCTAAATTTTTATCCATTTTAATGCGTATAAAAAAAACACGTTTACTTTTAACACCATATGAAAATGCTCGAGTAAGTTTTTTACAACAGGAACACACCCAAATGTCAGCAAAGACCAACTGAGCAAGGCTTTTATTATTTTAAACAACTTAACGGTACATAGTTACACCCGAGTTACTGGGAATTTACCGTGCCGACATATTGTCGCCACTCCAGTGCAAAAGGTTAATATGATGTTACTTACTGTGGATCCTCATGTATATTAATAATTTGTATTAACCTTTAAACGGCCAGTGGTTTCCTTACAGGACCGCAGATTTGCGTCGTTCGATGCCCTACGGTCCCATACAGGAGTGCTTATGGTTCATTTCACAATCGGATTACAATAATTTGTAATAATAGTATTAAATTATGTTCATGGAAGAATTTATTGTGCGACGAAACATTACAAACATTGGCCTGCTAGGGCATTGAACGATGCAAATTTGCTGTCCCGTATGGGACCACTGGGCGTTCAAAAGTTAATATGTTATTCAACTTCATTTGCGAGTTTTTTATTGCAAATAATACCTTACCTAGAAGCCAAGCCTTTGTATTATACCAATTTTTAAAGAAAAAATCCAATATTTTAATTACAGTATATAGATATATGCACAAATATTAAAAACATTGACTCATTGATAGAGCATGTTTTCATGCGATCCAAATAATAATTTGGCATTCTTTGATTGTGAAAATTAAGTATTCCTTAAATCATCTTGAGTACCGTAAGTAAAAAAATTAGCTTTATTCTGTTTTATTTTTTAGCTTTTATGTCTTCCATAGAAGCTAAAAAATTAATCTAGAAATAATAGTACTTATGTCATTTATATTTGGCATTCAATTAATGGTAAACGTATAAACTATAAAAACAATATTTAATGGTAGAATAGCTTGTTTTTATAACGATTTCCAAAGACCATGTTTTGTCAATAGGAAGATAAACTTTTGTTTTAAAATACAGTGGCACCTCGACATATGAGTTTAATTTGTTCACGCAATCTTGGTCGTATTTCAAATTACTCGTATTTCAAAGCAAAATGTACAAAAGTCACAAAACGCGAGCACAACTTATCAAAGATAAACAGACAGCAAGAGCACACTGATAACTGATTCTCTGACGTTACCGGGCCGACCCTTTAAGCCCATTGCTCGTATCTCAAATTTGCTCGTATTACAAAGCAAAAAATAGCTCGCTCGACAGCTCATATCTCAAAAAACTCAGTATGTCGGGGTACTCATATGTCAAGGTACCACTGCACTCCAAAATAAGTCATAAATATTTTTAATTCTATAAAAAATAATTGTTAACATGTTGGGGATATTTACTAAACATCTGAGTGCTGAAGTAAACACATGCCAGACTGCAAAAATAAATATATATTTTGAAAAATTCAATATAATAGTTCAAAAAATATTTTCAAGTAGTGTTCGTAGATGGTAATATCTTTTTCTACTAATCATCAAGTAATTCGCTACAATAAAGGCGTATTATATCTTTATTTTATTGAAAAAAATCCATTCAATATCGGCGACGATTGACTTATAATGTTGTTATTATTTCAATGTTTTGTATTTATACGGCTACCATCAGCGGAGAGCTGTCTATTCGTTAACAAGCATAATTGGGCTATTTATGGTGTTTCATGGAAGGGTCGCATCTTTTTTTATCACTATTACACAAATAAACGCAATAGTTATAATATGCAGAAAATAAGGACAACATGGTCTTAGGTTTCAAAACATATTTCACACGTTCCACGCCACGTAGGTCACCGGTGACCTACGCTGTTGTTGAAAAGGGCACCCTGTAGGTTACCGGTGACCACGTTTTTTTTTTTTCGAACAAACAGTCCCCGTACGCCAGCAGTTACATTTCAATGGAATTTGAACATAGAATGTGACCTATATGGCGCCTCTGAGTCGAATGCATTAAGAACACCATGTTGACGTTAAACGTGTTAAGTAAATCGTCTATTGAAATTGCAGTTGATCGCCAATTTTTTCTGAAAATATATTTTTTGTTAAGTTAACAAGGGGCTCGCAATCACCACTCCAGCCCACCTCTAGCTATGATGATTCAATTTATTTTTTTTATTTTTTTTAGAAACATTACAAATAACAATATTTAATTCATTTCTAAAACAGGATACAGGATAAATAAGAATTTATAAATAACACAATAATAATAGGATCATTTAAAAAGTCCCTGAGCCCGCTAAACAATTGTCCTTAATCCTTAAATAATTGTCAGGGACAAACAAACCAATTTCAAACAAAATATCAGGATTTCTGAACACGCGGTGCACTAGGCGAAAGAAATGCATACTTAAGCACACATCTCTTCTAGTTCTCAACTCATTGTATCCCAACATACCCCGTATAAAATTAGATGGGTACAGCCACGGATAATATCCATACATCCTCATGTAAAGAAACCTCAAAAATTTCTTCTGAACTCTCTCTAACATGAGGCCATATTTATTCTCGTGGGGAGCCCAAATAATAGACCAGCTCTCAAGTATGCTACGAACCAATGAATTGTACAGTACGACCAGTACGTTAGTGCTCGAGAAAGTCCTGGCACTACTCTGAACAAATCCTAACATCTTCAGTGCCCTTCCACACACAGCTTCAATGTGAGCATGAAACGTAAGCTTGCTTTCAAAGAATATGCCAAGGTCTCTGATGGATGATGCTCGCGGGATGCCAATACCATCCATACTGTACCTATGGTATACCATCTTATAATTACGAGTATATGATAAGACGCTACACTTAGCAATATTAAATATCAGTTTGTTACGAGCACCCCAGTCAGATATATTATCAATATCTGACTGGAGAAGTCTGCAGTCGTCCAGGGTAACTACATAGATACATTTATTTTTATTATCTTTGTTCAATTTTATTTTATTTTATTTTATTAACGGCCTAGGCCAATACATACGGTTTTAAAATAGAAAATACAATAAATGAAATGGTAAAACAGAACAATATAATAGCTAAGACAATACATTTAGACAAAACATGAACATGAGTAAAAAAAACAGATCTAGTACATTAGTAGAGGGATCTGCGAAATGCTGGAAGGTCCACCCCGAAAAAGTCCAAGTCACTAGAGGAGTTAACCAGTCTACACATTCTTAACATAGGAGATTAGAATCTGTTAACCAATGAACCTTAGATCATCTCACCACTCCTGTGGTCTTGTTTTTATTATTTTTGCATTACTTAAATAATGTTTTTTTTTTCATTAAAACTAACAATAAAATATAGTTATGTTAGTTATATTATAAGCAGGGTTGTTTGATGATTAGTGGATGATATTTGATTATTACATAAAGCCAATATTTTTTTCCATCAATTCAAATGAGAAAAGATTTCTGCTAATTTCTACTTCTTATTAAATAATAATTGTAAACATTCACTTGAAAAAAAGTATTGATATAATCTAAACTGCAATATGATAGATTGTGTTTTGCAGATAATGTTGTTACGAAGTAGAATAAGACATCTATTATCATGTATTAATAGTAATGAATATCATATTTGTACCGATGGAGACTATATGTACTTCAAATTATTAGATTTAGAATAATTGAGTGTGTACAGGGTTTTAACCTATAAAAACATTTAAGTAAAATGTCAGAATGCAGCACGGTTTGAGCTTAGCCTCACAGAATATGCTATTTAACCTTTGGCTGTGGGGACTTCATGTTATAGTCAACTTTAAAAATATTGACTATAATTATTAGTTATTTTTAAAAAATGTTTTCAGCATTCACTTTGAGATTCATTATAAATAATAAATATTTATTTATTTACCTTGTTTTTACATGGATCACGTTAGATGTGGCCTCTATTTAGGAGACTGCAGACAACCGATGAAATGTTGTGTCTTGACAGTGATGGATTGAGGAAGGCTACGAGTTAGTCGAAACTACAGTCTCTTAGGAGACTGTAGTTTCGACTAACTCGTATATAATAGAGACCACATCTAACGTGATCCATGTAAAAACAAGGAAATAAATAAATATTTATTATAATTATTAGTCTTTTCTGAACAATTTATATATTTAGGTATAAAAATATTTGATAAGAGTGGTTGTAACATTTATTTAATTTAAAAAGTATGGAAATTGGAAATCCAGTATACGAGTAAACACCACAACAATATCTCATTTTGATGGTTATTTTTTATAGTACCTCTTTAAGACAGGGAAAGGGTAAATATCGTTTTTTTGGAACACATTTTGTTTTAAATTTTTAGCATTAATTTTGAGATTATTATAATAATTTTATCAAAAAAAAACTTTTCATCTGTAGGATTGAAATGTGGAAGGTTCCAAGAGGCAGCTTGAGTTTGTACGAACTTTAGATCAGTTATATTGAATCTAGTCTGAAGAGAAAAATGCCATCAGTAAACAAATTGGAAAAATGCGAATTTTAATAAATTTTACAAACACGGCCAACAGCAGATAAGTTAAAGACATTTTGAGATTGAAACCTCGCTTAATGAATATAATTCATGTTACAATCGTAGTGCGAAACATGTTTTATTGTGATCAGATCACTTTCAGTTTACACAAAATAATTTTCAGTTTTTCCTCATCATTCGTAAGAAATAAAGGTTTCCGCCGCCAGACAATTCGTTCAGCGACTCATCGGTAACGACGTGGAGCGCACTGGACGTCTGGTGCACGGGATAATTGACGCACGGAACAACTGGTGCAGTGGATGTCTAGCTAACCTAACCTAAGTTATTTCGTTAACGAGTCATATGAATCTCTGGATTCTACGATATCTGGACAAATCCTTAGGTAAAGTTGTGCACGAGTTGTCCCATGCGACAAATGACCCGTGTAACAGACGTCCAGTGCGCCCCACGTCGTTACCGATGAATCGCAGAACGAATTGTCCGTGAACGATAGGTGGTATTATTTTTATTTCAAATTGTTTTTATTGTAATACCGTTAAATCACATTTTTTATCAAGCTAGGTTACACTGTTAATATAATTCCAAGTATATGGGATCCCAGTGGTTTCTTATTCTAATAAAATAATCATAATGATAACATTTGATATTCTTAATGTTATTTGTACTTTAATATTCAGTGTTGTGTGCTAAAAGAGAAACTGAGTAAATTGTCAATTTTTTATTTTGATGTTATGATTTAAAAAAATAGATGTCAGTGTTATATATTTTTTTTACATCCAGGCATTTTATTTTTATTATCTTTGTTCAATGAACCTCAGATCATCTCACCACTCCTGTGGTCTTGTTTTTATTATTAAAACATTACCAAATAATTCATCACACAGGAAGAATAAAAAGTAAAAGAGCATTGGACTAATCACCCGACATAAATAATAAATAAAATATATTTATTACGTCCTCCATCACAGTAGTTTTGAGTAACCTAGCATTAGGTTGTGTATGTTTTTCTGAAATACGCTCCTACTAAAGAGCGGTAAATCAAAATGGCGTTTCTTTCCTCTGGTTTTAGTCATCCTGAACACTACCGACTAAGAACAACACTTGGTGGAACTTTGGGATGTGAAACATACTTGAGGATGTGACGTCTGGACGAGGTTGATTAGTTGTTGTGGCCATATATTCCAAATTACAGGCGGCGGATATGACATAAATATAAGAAGATAATATTTTCAAAATATATGTAAATCAATATTCAAGAAAATGAATAATAATGCTGTTTGGAAGAAAAATTAAGTGTGATTTTATGTTACGGCATTTAAAGAGGCTTCAATGTTATTTATTCTAAATGTAATTTTACCACTTCAAAAATATTAATTACGTTTCATGGAAATAAAATGAAAAGGTATCTTCCATCTACATATAATTTTGATTAGTAGGCACCACACGATTGAACTATCACACGTATTGAAGGTGTTGCCGCATTATGAAAATGTAGGAAAATGGATGGCAATAATAAAATATTAATTTTATAAATTTTGTTTGTGGCGACCCCGGTGGCAGATTTGAACTAACAACTATAATATATCATAATTGATTATTTGCATTACTTAAATAATGTTTTTTTTTTACTAAATTAACAATAAAATATGGTTATGTTAGTTATATTATAAGCAGGGTTGTTTTCATCATAACAATGGTATCTTTCCAGTGTATCTTGTAATACCCGCAAATATGATTCAACAAAATTTTCATAAAAAACCGTTAATGTTGTTTTCAATTTGTTCAATACAATTGAATGTTTTTAAAAATTAAGATATTCAAATTATTAAGTGTGAACAAATAACTTCTTAGGTTTTCACGGCCAGATTTGATATTGTGGCTTTTGGGTTTAGCCGTGTGTGGCGAATTAGTAATTTCCAATATTTCGACCGCCATTGAAGGGGATCTTCTTCAGGATTGATGATTAAATTAGTAATTCGCCACACACGGCTAAACCCAAAAGCCACAATATAAGTGTGAATACTCAAGAAAATATAGCATTATTCCTGATTTTACTCCTAATTTATTGATATTTATTATGGTTTTTAATATATCACATGTTTGCCTCAAATACAGTGGTACCTCGACATACGAGTTAAATTAGTTCCGCAAAATTGCTCGTATTTCAAAGTGTCATTAAATAGTTCCGATACATGACCAGTTGCGACTTTTTCTGGGTGTTTCTTGCTAAGCCGATTGCTCGTATCTCAAATTTTGCTCGTATTTCAAAGCAAAAAATTGCTCGCTCGACGGCTCGTATCTCAAAAAACTCGTATGTTGGGGCACTCGTATGTCGAGGTACCCCCGTATCTTGTTCCAACTTTCAGTAAATTCAAGCATTTTAACCGTATGGGTGCCATGAGCCCAAATATGGGTCCGCTGCTTGAAGCCCGCCAGTGCCATGAGCACACCGGTGTGTTATAAAACTGTATATTTTCAGTCAATGTTATAGTTTGGGTCTATAGCGAAATCTATCGTCTGCCCAAGAAAAAAAAAGGTTAAAATTGGACACCATTTTGGGGTTTAAATCTTCAATAATCTACGAGGCATTGCATATATCTATATATCAATATAAAAGGCTAATTTCTTATACTAGTAAATATAATTTATTTAGTGAAATAGTCAAAAATAATTCTAAATGCTATATTTTCATGAGTAGAATATCAATAAATAACTTATTGCTTTGTCAAAATAGGCAATTGTTAGTATTGCAAGATTACCTGAGGATGTTTGGTATGAATGAGCTGACATTAACTTGGTCACTGTATTTTAGTTTTTGAATCTATCGGTGCATTTTTCTTGCTTTACGAGTACTTAGATAAGTAATAATATCTAGTTTCTATTGAGTTGAGTATCGCATTAATAGTGTCGTGTACGAGGTTTAAAATATAAGTATTTGAAATATAATGCTTTTATAATTTTACTTGTTTGGAGGTGAAGAACTTTTAATAAAACCATGTCCCCACCACAGCCTTTGATGCCGTGGACTGATGTAGCGTTAATGTCAATGTCAAGGCAGTCAAGCTGTAATATCTGAGAAATACCGTAGCAAAGAAAGCAAAAAAAGTTTTAAGGCACATAATACATTTAATAATACAACGTATTCGGGAGTCTAGAGACTTATGCAGGTTGTCATTATTAACTCATTTAATTAATGTACTTTTATCCATATAAATTCACAGCAAACATCATCTTATGGAAGATTTCTTTTGTCGACGAATGAAAGAAAAATAAATGATGTTTGCTATGAATCTGTATGTGTATCAGTTGTTTAACTCGTTGACTGCCACGAACCCCGATCGGGGTTCTTCAGCTACTCAAACGAAGCGCCACGAACCCCGGTCGCGGTTGTCGATTGCGTACATTTTGTATGGAGTAGTCTTGCGTCGGCGTTCGCATTGAACGATTGTGTGCAGTGTGGCGTGTTAGTTGAAGTCTTAAATATTAGTGATGTGTTCGTTTTTTTTTAAATCTATGCGTTTTTATATAATGATTGTGACCCTGAAAATCATGTTTTCCATATTGGCTTATAGGTTGCAGATATGTGAAATATGATGGCAGTCAACGGGTTAATATTGTTGTATTCTATAAAACCAGCCAAAAAATTGCTTTATTATGCTACTTTTATTGTCAACATATAACATATTGTTATTCAAATCCATTGAATTCAGTATCATTTTCATAAAATTATAGTTTGACTGTCTTAGATGGAGTAAAGATATTCTTTAAATTCTGATTACTGCAGCAGAACATAAACCAAATGTTTTCTACGAACCCTGTTGTCCTGTCTTTTAAATATGACAGAACTTTTTGATGAGCAGCAGTCTCAGGATCGGATGTTAGACAAGTCCTTGGCAGCGATTATTGGTGGATATATGGTGCATATCGGGAGATGATATGCCACAAAAAGAGAGAGAAGGCATGAGCACTAGGCGGAGTGCAATAGCGATGTATGGATTCACGTTTCTAGGACTTTTCTATAATGTAAGGAATTGCTTGTATTATGCTTATATTTTCATAATCGATACACCTGATTACCTGTGAGTTCATGCAGGTGGTGTGTTTTCTAATAAAATATAAAACAAAACAATCTTCTTTCATTTCTAATAAAAATACTTTTAGTATTTAATATACACCCGAATCACTCACAGCAGGTATGTTTTACTGTGAAAAAAGGGTTGTCACGACCTATCGTCCACAGACAATTCGTTCAATGACTCATCGGTAACATTTGACGCACGAGACAACTGGAGCACTGACTGTCTCGCTAACCTGGATATATATGGATTTTATATAACGTTTGATTGCTTCCGTTTGGTAGTTGACGGACTAAGTATATAAATTTACTTACACAATTTTAATGGCAACTAATTATTTTGTCAGTACTTAATTTAATTAATGGCCAGTAAATATTCAAGAAAAGTTCAGTAATAAATACATAAAAGGGTCATTATAAATAGGTAGTAGAAAAATATAAATTGGCAGGAGCAAAGTAATAAATTGGCACTGAATAATTAATGAATGATAAATAATAATACTTCAGGTTCCGTTTACATTTTATGTGCTAATTATTCGTTCGTTTTACATTAATTACTGGCAGTATTGAGTGTAATACAGACATTTTGATTTTATAACTGACCACATTCGTACTGACACAGTGGATATTGCCAATTTATCCACTGCCAGTTTGCTTATTTTACTGCCAATACATTTAAGTTACCGCCAAAGTCTTGAATAATTTACTGAATAAATAAATATAGGCCAATTTTAATTGTACTCAAACTGTAATAACAATAAATATTTAAAAAAAGGTACATATCTATAAATTACCTACTCACATGAAAATAGATAAAATATTACGATTGATATTTGAAAAAAAAAGAATATGAACGAAATTTAAAAGAAATTTCATTCTATTAGACAACATCAAAGTGAGTGCATTTATATGGATATGCGGTTTATAAACATTTTTAAATGGTCCGCTGCCGTCATTATTTTATCTTCCAGGGGATCAGGCTCGTATTAAGGATGCTCAATTTTACTGAAAGAAAAAAATGTCCTCACGACATATTTAATATTTTTAGACCATTAAAAATTCGCGAAATACGAGTACGAGTATAAAAAACATTTTACTAAGAATTTAATTTGTTTAGTATACACTTTGATAAGTATTCGTAACATGTCCAATTTGATTTGTGAGGTGTCTAATTGGATTTACAAAATATTTAAGTTTTCATATAATTTTAAAAATATCCATACTAATTCCAGTTAACTACTAATTAGGTCTGAGAACGTGCTATTACTATTTAATAAGAAGCTCCTGCGAGTCTTTTCCAGCCAATCACCGATGCAATATATTTCCACCTGAGTGTCTTATAGTCCATCCATTTATTGCAGTTTTATTCCCTTTTAACGAGCTTATTTAAAATAATAGTATTAGAGGATTGTCCATTGACTGCGGACCAAAACTTGTAGGCGTCACCGCTTGTTAATAATGCCTGTCGGGTTGAGCCGCTCGTTAGGGCTGAATGGTGTAGGCTTCGGGAGCGTTAGGCTAATCATCCGATTACCTTGATACAGTTTGATTAATAAATTATCTAAACATATGCCTCGGATACTGCAGCAATCGTGTCTTCAAGTACTCGGACTTCTGCTCTGAAGGTTGTCGGATACCATATATGTTCCCGTGAGGCAGAGATGTCTTGTGATGAAGAATGGATAATAGTGGCTGAAAGAAGGAGTCGCTTCTTAAAGTACACGGGCTTCTGCCCTGGATTTTGTTGGGAACTATATACACAACTATGTACACAGTTGAACCTTCACGTGCAAAGATGTCTTAGGACTAGGAATGGACAGCTGACACTGAGTGGCGGAAATTTGTAGTGAAAATATGTTCCGTATATGAAACGGATATGTGAATAGGATCAGGGTGACCTTATCAACCATTAAATTGTTTTTTAGATTTGTAGACAACATTTCAACATCCTAATACTTGATAGATAATTGAAGATCTATAACAAGTTCTATATAGGTTACATACGAAGTTCTTTATCAAGCAGTCAATATTCAATGGGCAATGTTGACGATGTCAATAAATTAATATATATTTAAAAATTATCCAGGAATCCCTTGATGCTGCTCTGTATTCAGGACATTTATACCAAGATGCAGTCAGCCACAGTTTGAAAGTTCCACAGAAACGCCGCGTTTATTCGACCGTCTGTATCCCGGCTGGTTGGACGTGTATCGTAAACTTGTGCTTTGAACGGGTGCTTTCGAAAGAGGGCAGACGGTAAGTTTAATAAATCAATTAAATTGTAATCACGAATGAATTGTCTTTGGTGTCTACCTAATAATAGCAATAGGTTCACTACAATGCAAGCAGCAACACCAGTAATGTAAATCTCGTTATTTGAAATCTTAAAAGTTTCTAGATTTGTTTTTTTTTTAATGTATTTTCGCATGCTTCTATTCGGAACCAGTTACAGGAAGTTTGTTTTTTTACCCGAAACATCTTGAGATCCTAGAAAAATATAAAATGCTTGTTTACAAATATTTTTTTTTGAATATTGTAAAAAGAAAAATGCATTGTATATTACATATTTATGTTTCCTATTAGCGTTTAGCTGCTCTATTTAAATAATTATATTTTTTGCATTTTTAAATTTTAAGAAAATAATGGGTGCCTTAATGCTTTCGATTAAAATTGTTTGTTTATTTGAAATATCGGTTATTACGAGCCAATATTTAATTCGAATTTTATTTATGTTTAGTTTTTTATGACTTCAGAAACTATCCATTAAAACTACGTGGAGTTTATCTACGATGATGAGTTAAACAAGTAAATTGTTCATTCCTTTGCGTAACTATAAATTTTTAAAAAGCCACTCGATATACACGTATTACAATATTACTAAATATATACTTTTTATATTTTATATATAAATTTATACAAGTATTAAGTATATAATTTTATATCATAATGTTAAAAAGTCCTGTCAATATTTCTTTGCCGATGTCCTTTACTTTGATTTCCGCTTCTAGTCAGTCATTTATAAAAATAAAATATTAAATTATTTGTTTTTGTTTTCAATAATAATTCCGTTATAGTTGTCGATCTTTCTAGATTTTTTTTTCTCTGGATATTGAAGCATATTGGTTACTCTTAATACAGTTTTACTTGTATACAGCTTTAGTGAATAACAAAATCAACGCTTGTTACGCAGATTGCTTAAAATATAGTCAATGGTAAAAAATTTATTAAACACTTTAATATTATTATTTATAATAAGAGGTATCTATTCAGCAAGTTGACAGGTCAAGATTTTTTTTATTATCATCCAAATTCAAAACATCAAATCGCGGACTTCGTTGCTTATCATAATATGTCATGCGACGGTCGAATTGTTATCTATCAAGATATGTATCAGGTCAAGAAGAATCAAGGACCATTAACGCAATACAACAGAATATAAAATTTGTACCACGAGACAAAAATTTACGTAAATATAACAATATTTTGTACTTAATGAATCACTGAGGACCTAATGCTGTTAAGTCAATTATGTGGGAGCTGTGATTTTTAATCGTTTTGAAGTACTAGTCATTTAAAAGGTCAGTTCGTGGGGCATCAAAATCATCTTGGATCAAATTTAGAATAGGAAAAAAAGAAAACAATGCGTCGCCAATAGGAGCATGAATTAAGATTCACTGTCTTCAATTAAGTAAAAATGTTGTCAGAAAAGAGATGATAAAATGCTTTGTTTTTTGAAATATATATAACTGTCCTTAATTTATTAAGAAATTTACTGGGTAACAATGAAAATAATTATTGCACATAGCTCCCATTTTCTTGTACATTATATGTGTACTATGTTTTATAAGGGTATTTGTACATTGAAAGTGTCCACCATGGATCTATGGCATTAAAGCCTTTAACGAAACAGGGACAACCTTTTGTGATTACTCAAAACTCAAACTATAGTTTGAGTTGTTAAATAATTATGTACATTAATTATGTTTCTTATAAGAAACATAACATTGGAAGAGCATTTTTTTACAAATAAAAAATGGGAAGGCATTTTTACTCTCCCAAATTTTGTATCGACTTGTTATCGATGTTGACGGTCGTCTTTCAAAAGTTTAATGACTTCTGCTTGTAATATAATATATCTATGGTATCTACTGTATCAATGACATACTGAAGGAGTTCTTGATTGCATTACAGAGTAGTATACAAAGCCGTCGTATACTGAGTTAAAGAATTCTTCTTATAGTTTCATCTGCAACTTCCTTTACGCCCTCTGATCCGGAATGATAATTAGCTGACCATATATTGTATGGAAATGCGTAGCCTGCGAGTGCATGAACTAATATGCAGTATCACTCTCTCACACTGCCTGCTTATAAAACAACAATGATGTCCCATTAATTGGTCTTATTTAGTCGTATTGGAGCTATTCAAAAGTGGGACAGATTCTTTGAATCTGCTCTAAAGAATTATGAGACATTTTATCAAATAATAAAAAGAAACAAATATAAAACTCCGTGTTTATTTAAAAAACTCGTTTAGATGAATTGATTTTAATAATAATAATCATGACCCACGGTCTCTTCACTGTTCGTTAATAATTATTTTCAAAATATTATTCTGCTCGTTTCCGGAATAAGTGTTTCTATGCCATTGTTATTTTAAAACGTTTTCTTTTTTATAACTAGGCGATGCAAATTTTATTCGTTTCAAAGTTGATACACGCGTTCATGAAGTGATCTATTTACATTCTCGTTTTGTGTTTACATTGGATTAATTTGCTTACAGAATTTGAATACTTATATTTTTTGAATCAAAGGATTTGCATATTCATCCAATTACAAAAAAAAAATAACGCAATCGTTTATTTATATTTAAAGTCTTTCTTAGAACTCTAATGCTTATACTCGTGTATATTTTGTCAGATACCAAAATGTACAAGTACGCACATTTCTTGTCTTCCCATTGTTTACTTTTTTTTATGGTTGGTTTGGATTCTTTATTGAGTAATAACTCTACATCCATGTCACATTTAATTTACTCTAAAGTATCAATTTAAAATCGAAATTAGGTACATATGGTAAAAGTATATAAAAATACAAGATTATTTAAAATCACTACACTTTTAGTTCTGCTAACTAATCGTGTTCGTGGGGCCTAAAGGTGTAAGGATTGTAGCGTGTCCTGACGTGCCGGGTTCTGGGGACTGACTGGTATTAGCCCTCGTGCTTAGTGGCGTGTCCGTATAGTGTTGCTAAATACATTTTTTGATTTGGTGACGACATGTTTCAGCTACGTCGAGTCGACAAAATTACATATACATAGTATTTTACTGTCTCGTAAAAATAGCTTTATCCTGATTTGATACAAAGTTACATTATAGTAAATATGACACGGAATTTTGAAATGGTTTCACATTTTTCTCGGTTTCGCACAAAACTTTATGGGGATACTCGTTATTTAGTATGAACCTAAACATATTAATTCTCAAAATTAGAAGTAACTATTGTATTTCAAGATAACCTTATAATTCGAAATTTAATAAAACATGTAAAGGATGTTTTTAAGCCTGTGGTTAATATTTTAAATATTTGTACCTATGTTAATTTATTGGCATCTTTACAGTCACAAGAGGCATCCTCCGATTGCCCCAATTTCGGTATCCTTTATCTCTTGACTCCGTTTGACTCTTCGCCACTGTGTGTCCCACATCGGGAAATGTCTCAACTGTGTCACTGACGTGTCGCAATGGCTGTGATCGGTGATTTATTGCTCTGTAATTGATATACTTAATGCAAAATCGTAGCGGGGCTGTCATCGGGATCCACATCGGCAGCGTTATTGTCCATTAACCATTATTCAATCACAGGCGTCAGTAAAACCGTGTCTGGATCCAATTTCTATACATATTATTGAATATCTACTGTTGCTTTCAAGTCTTCCAGCTAACCTTCAAATTTTATGCGATCTATTGCATCTGACAACGATATTTTTTGAGTTTGGCTGTGTCAATAGCTGTTATTACCTGATCGACAGGGGTTTAGCTTTTGCAGCCAACAACAAGACGTATCGGTTCTTACTGTGACCACATTTTGTATGCCCGATGCTTTAGATTACGTTGATAATTAAAAATCAATTCCTCTCCATCAACTGTCTGGGAATTAATTACTTATAATAAGAATAATATATAAATTGAATTAGCTGATCCAACAGATGTTGTCTTGTCCGAAATTTGATAAATCTATGATCGTTTTCCGAATTTGAAAAACTGCTTGAAAAATTGAAAATTATATATGAAACCACTTTTAAAATTATTTTATAAATTTGTCTTACACCACATACCACATAATTTAATATAACTATGTATTCAGTGCCCCAGGGCGTCGAATAAGATACGGGCGCCGAGAGCAACCAATCTTATTCAATTTTCTTAGATTTTATAAAATACAAACAATATGGGGTTGGTACAAAAAATTTGCCCTAGGGCGCCGCAGGATCTAAAGCCGGCATTGTATGTATTATAGTCATGAATTTCTGTTAAATTTGATGAAATGAATTATGATTTATTCGGAATGAATTGTAAATTAAAACCATTCAGGAACTAACTCAAACACACATTATTTTATTAAAATAGGTTCAGCTATTTAAGAGGAGTTTAATGACTAAGCCTCGTACAAAATGTTTTTACATAAAAAGATTATTTAAAAATTTATGTATGTATACGTGGACTCTGCTGAACAATGACTTTAAAGATGTTCATTTCTGTTATAAGTCAGCTAAGCAAACTTAAAATGTAATTTATAAACATTAATCTTGTAAGGAAAACATTTACGCGATCATACTATATTTGATGTTTCCAAGAAGTCAATAAATTGTTGGTGTATACGAATACTTCAGTTGAGACGGGAGCTGTTTAGTATTATGTCGTAAGGCAGTTTACAGCTCAACTAAAAATTTTCAGTGACGGAATCAAACAAGACGATGTATTTAAATATTTTTAGGTCTTCTAACAGTTTTCGCGAACTGCTGGGGTATAGGGGGTTGTTTTTTATGGTTTTTCTATTTTTTTTAATACTGTATTTACGCACGAAAAATGTTTCAGCTTAAGCCATTAATCATTGCATTGGTACCCGATATTTGCCGTGTAAGATTCCCCTACCCTTTGACACCGGTAGCCGTGATATATCGTTTTGCTACTTTCTTAAAATAGTTTATAATGCATCATCTGATAGCTTAAGGACACAAGAACCAATGTGAAATAGGAAAATAGACCAGATAAGTACATTTATGCTTCAAATACTAGTTTTATAATTGACAGTATAATTTGTTTTCCACCGAGCCGTAATGAAAGGGTTAAATGAGTTATTAGACGAGCGATACGAATCGCATGATCGTTCGACTTTTAAAAATATATACATCTTTACAAACATTATGATATGTACGATTATGTCTTGTCTGTGCACCGTATTGCAAAATTGTACAGCAAAAGTATTTTCGTTGTCATGGTAACTCTGTGTTTGAAAATATATCATTATGTTTGTATAGCTCGGTAACTTTTCAAAAGTTGAGCATTCATGCAATTCACTTTTTGATTGTTACACTTTTTTAAACTAAAATAATAGTTGAAAATTAAATTAATGATCAAATTTAACGTATTGAATAAAAAATGTTAAGAATAGTTTTTTTCTTCAATTTGGTGCATTTTCAACTGCTGTAATTGCTCTAAATTATTATCAGTGAGAGTTCATTGCCCGATCCCAAGTACTTCCAAAACCATAAATAGGGTCTATGGAACATTCCTTAACTGGGAAGGTACCTATATTGTTGATTCAATATCTGAATAAGCTGCTATTACTTACTATTGTTTTGATTTATGACGCTCTACGATAATTATACTTAATTATTCTTAGCTTTATTTTAAACAAATGGTTACTCTTACATATTGCACTGGGAATACATTCCAATATACCGACGCTATTGTCCAAAAATGGTTACAGTGTTTTTTACTCAAAGTCATTTGTAAATCGTCCAAAAAACAATGCAGAAATACCTTGTAAAAACAAGTTCTGGTATAACCAGCTTAGAAAATCAAATACCATCTGAATCTCATTTATCTTAATTTTTGTAAATATTGATTTATAAATACAATGAATTTATTATGAAAAATAAAGAAAAAGCAATTTTACTTATCTTTAATATATAAGGAAGAAATTAAGTTCAAAACATTTCTCTCTGCGAATGTTTCGCGTGTTAACAATATCGTTTTCCAGAATTTGAAATTTTATGGCTAATAAATGAAAGCATCACTTCTGATTCCGTTCACTGGATGATTGCATACCTACTTGTAATGTACAGTAAAATTATGGGAACATTATACAATAAATATACCACCTAAGTTCACAAAAAATTCTACCACATGACATAAAATATTGTTTAGATTTAATTGAAATCTATCTAAACTAGTAAATTTACTTGCCAGTATAAAAACTATTGTGTTAATATATATTCATATTTTTTTATTAATTTTCAGAGTACATTGTAGGTGATATTTGAATCTATATATTGTAGACTCTTCGGTGCCCTATTTGTGGCTTCATGACCCAGTATCTTATTGGCGATAATATCCAATCTGTTTGTACTCGTACGTTTCCTATATTACTTGTGATAAATGATAATGCCAACCCACACACACTTGGTAACATAACGTGCTTAGTCATTTTGCTTAACATGAATGCATTTTTATCAGAAAGCTTTCTATATTTTTATGCAGAATCAACGGAAACGTCTGGGCAAAATATGATACAGTCGGTGGGATAGTTGAATTTTTTTTCTCACCAAGAAATTTGGTGAGAAAACAATATAAAACATGCAATCTTTGATATTTTCGAAGATTTTTGTAAATTCTTCATTTGTATTTACGAATATTCTTAAAACCGTTCGCATCGGTACCCGATATATGCCGTGTAAGATTCTCCTACCGTTGACATCGGTAGCCGTGATATATCGTTTTGCTACTCTCTTAGAATAGTTTTTTACGCATCATCTGATAGCTAAAGGATACAAGAACCAATGTGATATGTGAAAATAGACCGGATAATTACATTTATGCTTCAAATACTAGTTTTATAATTGACAGTATAATTTGTATTCCACCGAGCCGTAATGAAAGGGTTAAAGATCAATATGAAATTGTATTTTCGAAATAACTATTTAGTGAAAATAAATGTTCCCTCATACTTAAAGTATGTAATTAGGAGTAGTATATGATTTCAATGATAATAACTTGATGGTTTAATTTTAGAAATATAGTATAAATTTCAAAAAGTCAACCATTCTTTGCCAATTAACAGTAACGGCGACCGAAAGTTCAAATAATTCCAATGACAATTGAACGCCTAATTGTTTGAAATGTTGCTTGCATCACTGCAGTTTAATTAATTTTGAAGAAGACATCATCGTTAATGCTATTCAACTCTATGAGATCATGGCAGCGAAGCATTTTGCCAGACATTCACATACGTTCACAATTAAATAAATCAGAGCAGAACAATTTGTGTGCGTACTATATACGAGTATTACTTATCATAAACGGATGCGAGCTCAAATTCAAATACTTCTATATGAATATACCTATAGGTATTATTATCTAAGCTATGAAAAAGGTTAGCACGCAATCTTTTTAATGTTAATAAACATTAAAAGACATCTGTGTTTCAAATCAATTTCTCGCCGAGCAAATGAATTCATTAAATGATTCATTCATTGGTTTTAATTTAAGATTCGTTGGTATAATGACATTTACAAATGAAGCATTGCAAATTTGTGGTCAAAGATGACATAACGAATAGAAATAATTATAAATAATAAGGAAAACCGCTGAACCATTATAGTGATGGCAGCTAAATTAATTGTCTTGATCTTGTACTTTAAGTAAATGTAGACAGTGCATTGGGTACAGAAGTGTTAATTTAGTGCTTTATGAAAAAAAAATGTCGTTGAAAATATTACGTCAATCAAAGTGATTCTTTAAATTAATTTGTGTCATTTTTACAGTCCGAATAAATGTGATAAAAAATATATCATCACTATATGGATTTTTAATTTTTTATTAGAATATTACTTTATTATTTCAATATTCTAATCTACTTTTATAGATCATTGACTATAATTACAATATTATTATTAATTAAATATACATACACTATACATAAAAAAAATTTTCAACGCGTCAATTCAAGCACAAAAATAACGGCAGAAGCGGGATGCGAACCGCGGACCTTGGAAACCAACTATGCCCAGGTATTCATACCGCTCAGCCGACTTGGCTATTGCTATGCCTAGACCGACTGACGTTGAAACTAGTATTCATGTCATTGTTATCATCGTATGATAGATGTCGCTATAGTATATTTTCAAAGTATGTATATTTTTATTTTTTATTATTGAATCAGTCATCATTTATTCACAAGCTTAATAGCAATAGCCAAGTCGGCTGAGCGGTATGAATACCTGGGCATAGTTGGTTTCCAAGGTCCGCGGTTCGCATCCCGCTTCTGCAGTTATTTTTGTGCTTGAATTGACGCGTTGAAAAAAGAATTTTATGTATAGTATATGTATATTTAATTAATAATATATCATCACTGTTTACATAATTACGCGATATTTTTTTTGAAGAAAAAGGACAACATAAAAAGAAGCCATGTAAATGTTACTATAATAAATCTTAATAGTTTAATTTAATTAAAAATATTACATTATTTAGACCACAGCACACTGGTGTGCCGTAAGCCGATACAGGTGTCCCGCGATCAAATAAGGCAATATTATAAATAAATAATTTTACAACGGTCCTCAAGCTCCCAGCGCCTATCGCCTATTTATGTAAACATACAACGAGGTACTTGCTTTATTAAGATCTAAATGAAATTAAAAAAAAAAAAAAAATTGATCAAATTATATCTATTTTTGTATTTGGTGTGCCGCGGTATTCAAGGTGAGAACTTTGGTGTACCGTAGAATCCAAAGAAGTACTTTTGTGTGCCGTAGATGAGAAAAGGTTGCGTAGCTCTGATTTAGACTACGACTAAGAATTGAATCCGGCTCAGCATTCAATGAATTTAAGCCAGTGCTCCGCGGAATACTTTTGCTCAGTGAAAATGTTCCAGATCTTTCGCAAAGCTCATTACCTACATCAATTTTATAAGTCTACGGCGCATGTTTTGTCTTTCTCAAATACAAAATTATTCTTAATTATGATTTCGGTGTTCCGCAAACAGGCTTTGTAAATTACAAGTACTCCATTACTCCAAAAAGTTTAAAAATGAGCATATAAAATGTACTTTTTATCGGTACATAAAATAGTTGTGACCTTAAGAAAAATACAAAAATAATAATAATCTGACTGTAATGGATATTTTGTACCAAATAAAAAAACACGGCCAAAAATATACGTATGATATTTGAAAATTTCATTTTTATCTATGAAATGTTCTCATTTCGATTTGAAGTGAACTTTTGTTCTTTTAACCAAGTTTATAATCGAGGTCAGCCATCATGACTGCAATGACTGAAGTTTGAAAGGTTATCACCGAAAACTTTAGCAAAAAACATGTATAATGTTTATGTAAACGCGAAGCCAAACTTCCGCAAGTACAAAAGATACTAAATAAATAAATAATGATATTATTAGAAATATTTATTATAAGAGGAAGTCTGAAAATATTAATTGCAATCGTTAAATTTAAATTTTACGTGAAATATGTTTACATTTATAAGTAGATATTCCAGGACAGAAATTGTACTGGATTTCAACGTAATCTGAGCAATATAATTAAGGTTTTTTAAAATATAGTACATTTTTAAAACAATTCACAAAATAACTCCTTGCGAATGAGAAACAATGGTGCTGTGAAATTGAGCCCTTTTTATTTATTTAATTTGTAACTTTGCTAAAAAGAGGATTTAAGGTACATATGATCAACTTTATTCATTGTAGTATCATATGTTGAGTATGATATTCTATGTATTCCGGAATTCAAGCCCACGTTAATTTATAAATCTACACATTTAAAAAGTAATAAATATTTTATTAAAAAACATAGCGGATTTTCTTAGATGTCACATATAATTTATAGGTGTCGAAAGTCAGTAAATCCACTAATCCACCCTTAAAAATGGACGATTCGATAATTCCGAGCTGTAGTTTGTCGAGTTTATTAACGGGTTAATATTCCACATACATCGTTTAAACATCCTCAAAAACGAAAAAGTATGATGGAATCCTTAGATGAAATTTTATTACATTTACATGATACATATTTGTTATGATTTGGAGTAAATAAAATAACATTTTAAATATTTCGGAATGTCTTGAAATATACGTAAGACTTTTAAACAAAAGCACTGTTCCTTTTTGTTGGATTTCCTGATGAGTTATTTCACGATAGTTATGTTCTTGCTCCAGAATCCAGTCTTTCTGTAAGTTACGCCATCTAAATATAGACCATAACCACCACATGCATTTAGAAACCATAAATGCCCACAGGTTTTATCGTAAATAGGTTTATTAAGCAATTAATACGAGAGAACTTCTCAATATTCATAAGCACTCTTCTTTTATCATTACAGGCTACCAAATGGTTATAGTACCGATATTCTTAGGTGAGATTATTTCAAAATAACGCTTTTATCTTACATGCAATATATATTTTTGGTCTTAACTTGGATAGATTATGTTATAATTTTATTATTAAAATAAACATAATTCCCTACTATTTGTCAAACCTAAAGATATACGAGTATGTAGCGTTGGCACACATAGTGTTGAGAGCTAAGGTGGTTAGACGTAGTGTAGGATAGTTCTCAAGAACTGGAGGAGTATCTCCCAGCATAGGAAGGGAATTCCTATAAATGTTGGAGGAATAATAATGAGACATGTTTTCCTAAATTGAGAAACACATGAAAAATTAAACTAAAATAACCTTCGTGCATTATACTCCTATTATGAATGTGTCGTTTTGTTAATCACACGGCCTCCTAAGAGTATCCTACTTATTGGATATGATATAAATAATTATATACTGGAAGGGAACAATTATCGATTGAGAAATTGAACCAAATCTGAACTCTCTTCGACTACATAATTACCTGAGCGGAAATAAAAGTTTCCGGAGTTGTTTTACGAGTAAAACACTCCACTTTTGTAATAAGCGAACGAATGTCACTTTATCTTCATATCTTTAAATTGGGTACAAGGTTTGAATTCAATTGTTCGAATTGTAATCAAAATCGGAAATTGCATCACTTCGGAGCTTATGGATATCACGAGCCGCCGCTACAAAGCTCTCTCAGTAACTTTGGTCCTCGCATCATCCCGCAGCTCCGTCAAGTACATTCTATGTATAGCTCCCGACAGATTTCCATGACGGCGAGAGCCTGAAGGCTTGAAGAAAAGGCTGCTGTTGTTAATTCTCTTCTGCGGCATTAAAGTATATGTCCCATACAGGTCCACTTACGTGTCTTGATCGACTGTAGTATAGAAGTTTGCCTTGTCCTTTCTCATGTCGTCATTTCTCACACAGTCAAACATTGTCAAACAATGGGAGTCGGATATTGATAACATATCTGACTGGGGTGCGCGTAACAAACTGATATTTAATATTGCTAAGTGTAGCGTCTTATCGTATACTCGTAATTATAAGATGGTATACCATAGGTGACCTTGGCGTTTTCTTTGAAAGCAAGCTAACGTTTCATGCTCACATTGAAGCTGTGTGTGGAAGGGCACTGAAGATGTTAGGATTTGTTCTGCGTAGTGCCAGGACTTTCTCGAGCACTAACGTACTGGTCGTACTGTACAATTCATTGGTTCGTAGCATACTTGCCGGTGGTCATAGCTCAATGGTAAAGCGTTTGCTTTGCAAGCCAAAGGTCGTGGGTTCGGTCTAAAATACCCCGGTTGGGTGAATTTGTCCATCACCCGTAAAATGTCAGTCATAGCCTATCAATTAAAATTGGTGGTAGACGAAAGTCGTCCCGTGAAGACCACCCATTCATAGTAGATTCGTAATAAAGGATGATGCGTGAATCTCGGGCTGTATTGGTTTATTTCAAGCAAATTACTATCACCATCTGTCGGTATTCTCCTGATAAATATGGCCTCATGTTAGAGAGAGTTCAGAAGAAATTTTTGAGGTTTCTTTACATGAGGATGTATGGATATTATCCGTGGCTGTACCCATCTAATTTTATACGGGGTATGTTGGGATACAATGAGTTGAGAACTAGAAGAGATGTGTGCTTGAGTATGCATTTCTTTCGCCTAGTGCGCAGCGTGTTCAGAAATCCTGATATTTTGTTTGAAATTGGTTTGTTTGTCCCTGACAATTATTTAAGGATAAGGAGGCACAGATTGTTTGTTCTTCCTAGAGGTAATACTAACCTGCCAGGGACTATGCCTCTTGGGAGAGTGATCAGACTGTTCAACGATATCGCCTCGAATATTGATATATTCCACTTGAGAGAAGCCCAGTTTCGACATGAGCTCCACGAATTTATTTATCAAAGTAATTTCGTGGAGTCTTCTGTTTAGAGGGCTCCGGGACTTTTAAATGATTATATTATTATTGTGTTATTTATAAATTATTTTATCCTGTTTTAGAAATGAATTAAATATTGTTATTTGTAATGTTTCTAAAAGAAAAATAAATTGAAATTGAAAAAAATTGAAATTGAAATTGAAATTAAAACCATTGTACCCCCAGTATTCGACGTAGGCATCTGCTATGTAGAACGTTCAAAAACTGATGGCCGCCTGTATGCCACATTAAACTGCGAACATTGCATGTGGAATAAATAATTTATCATCTTAGCATCCTTATGGCTGGCTGCCTGTAAAATTGGCACCAAAACGCTGTCAAATAAAAGCGGTCAAGAAGCGTGAGTCGGCGCCTTTCATGTCTCAAATAAACGAAGTGGCTCTTGAGACTGACATTTGATTCAATGAGACTCTTTTCCATCACGGCGACGGGAGACAGTGATTTATAAAACATACCAATAGATTCAATGGATATCTGTACATAAATTTACTGGCAACATACAAGAAGAAAATAAAAGAAATAAAAATGCACGTTTGATTTTTTTTCTTCTTCTCGTAAGGTTTATCAATGATTGGGCCGCCAAGAGGACTCCGGGGCACCTTTAAAAAAAATGGTCGTTAGTCGTCATTTAAAAAAATTCAAGGCTCATCTCCGAGGCCTCCAAAACAAGCATATAACTGGAACCTGGAAAAACCGACAAGCGTACAGAAATAAGAGACGAAAGATTGTATAGCGAGGTTTTCGGTACCAGTCAGCAAGTGCTATATCATGCTGATGTCATTACGATAAAACCTATGAAAATATGCCAAACGTTAAAAACCCATGCATTGCTTTACAAAAAATCTTTATCCTTTATCCGTTTATCCCTATATGTACTATACTGCGATTTCGTACATATATTATGTATGTGATACGTAGTGTAGCTAGCAACATATGTGCAGTGCAGCCCGACATAGAACAGAGGGATTTATCTTTCGGTGTCACAGTTTCCGGGATGCTGGAGCACTCGTTCCGCCTTTACAAACGAAATAAGGAAATATATTTAGATTTTATTGCAGCGTTTTCCAAACAGAGTCCCGCGGAACTGCAGGGAGTCGTAAAATATACCTTTAGGTTCCTAACTTACTATTTTATTTACACGCAAATACAGCCATAAAAAACGGCTTGTTTTAATATGGATCACTGAGAGGATTTATTTATGCTACGATCATGTTTTCACATACATGCTTCGTCAGCTCATAACCTTACAATTACTAGGCAGTAACCTAAAATAGTAATGCGGTAATATTGTTTGGGGTGAAGCGTCGGGTTAATCATCAGACTGAACCCAAATAATCTTTGAGGGTCGCAAGTATTTTTTTTTTGTTCGCAAATAATCAAGGGGCCTGGTTTTTTTCTCGGTGCTAGTAACCGTGGATGTGCGTAAAGACTACTCGATTTTTATGAAGCTTCGGTATCTAATCTTCCATATGATTAAAAATATTCGATTTTAGAGAGCATCTGGCAGAGTTTTGAGATACGCAACAAACTGGGGATAATATAAAGGATTCGATGCTGAAGAGTCCATGGCGCCGGCATGTGATGTCTATATGATATTTTTGAAAGCTGATATGGCATAGATATTGTTTAGTAACTGCCTAAAAAGCATGCATTTTATTTGTAAATACATATATCATAAAAAGATTAATACCTAACGTGATCCAAATTGATATATGACAATATTAAAAATATTTCAAATTCATTCCTAAGAATGCTATCCTATGCTATAAAGAAATTTTATCACAAAGTATTGCAAACTATTTTTAAAGAAATAACTGTATACATGCTAACTTTTATCTACCACAAAAATTTGCCTGTTTATTATTATT
This sequence comes from Glossosoma conforme, assembly GCA_022606575.1. Classification (NCBI taxonomy): domain Eukaryota; kingdom Metazoa; phylum Arthropoda; class Insecta; order Trichoptera; family Glossosomatidae; genus Glossosoma; species Glossosoma conforme. The sequence continues at coordinate 2,299,213 of JAGTXR010000039.1, forward strand.
TAATATATTTCGAGGATTAGTCTTAAATAAATGAATAAAAGCATACGTTTTATTTTTTTCAGACAACACCATCATGAAGGGAAAGTTGGTGTTAATAGCCATTGTCTTGGCTGTATTGGTGCTGGATGTTTCGGCCCAAAAGGTGATAATTATACTTAGTTTAATACAAAAAAAACTTTTGCCTGTTTGTCACTAAACTATGGTCTCTTTTATACGAGTATATATCAAAAGTTACTCTACAAGATAAATGTTAAATTAAGCTTAAATTACGTTATATTTTAAAATGTTCCAATGTGATTGCTTAAAATAAAAAATATCATTTGTCGTTTGATTTTCAGCAAAGGAAATTGAAGAGGGGGAAGAAACTCAGGACTTCAACCGAAACTCCTGAATATTCAAATGAATCCAACGAATCTCGTCAACCTGAGAGAGACGAACGTATTGCTGAGCAGAAATACCATGTGAGTGCACAGCTACCAATATTCTCATCCTAAGGGGAAAAACTTGTGGTTTGTATCAGCGTTGTAGTCGTAGTTACGTAATACGTGAAACATCTTTCCAACGATTATGTAGTTCAATATAAAAAATACGTCAATGTGATCTTCGTCTTCCCACATCAATGTCATATCTGGAACACTTGATCTAGGAACCGTATGCAGAGACGTTTCGATTTGAAGTGAATTGAGGGCTGAGGCTTCCTCACTAGGTTGGATACCTTAATGAATGTCTTGATACGAGTGCTTCGTTCGTTGCCATAAGGTATGTTTTTGCTTACGGTTATAGCTTTTGTATTGCGACATATTAACCGATTAACGTCTTACTTACTTATTTTTAACCTATTTCACTTCACAAATATCAAACGATAAGACGTTCTATTGGTTGTTTGATAGTAGACAAGACTTATTTGAATAGGTTAAACATATTTTTAAAACCTCTTTTTAATCCAACCGAAGCATTCAATTAGAAGACATAATATTTTGAGTGTTTCACATATTGCACAACATATAAATATAATATATGTTGACAAATAAGTCTTATTCTCGGAAGTTTTCTATAAATGTGATAAATTAAATGATTTATTTGATAATAAACGATAAAATGACTTTTGGAATAAATTCGTTTTTTTTTTAAAATTTGAAATTCTAAAACTCTTTATTTTTATGAAGGACAAGGAACGTCTGAGGGTCCTGGCATTGACAAACATGCCCACGTCAGAGCCACCCACTAACTACGAACCCCTTGGTAAGTTTTATTTTATTTAAAAAACAAAAAAAAAACTACATTAAATGATAGTTTTTTAGCATCAAAACATTTGCTTGCAATGTTTTAGTTCGATAATTCTTGGTAGAATTATATGATCGTGAAACTATGCATATAGGCAAATAAATGCACAGTATGACAATTTCAAAAGCCATAAATTGTGAGCCGTTATGCATATCTTAGCAATTTTATAAGTCTATTTAGACTTAAAAAAAAAACATTTAACAAAACGAAAATTTAATTTTCCCGATAGGCAATATCAATGAAATAATCAATCCTTAATTCCGGTCATCAACTATTAAAATTCCTTCTAAATATTCTCGTTCCTGCTGTTTTTTGTATTCAGCTTGATAATTTACAAACTAATAAATCAACACTGATGACATAGAGTTGTACACCATTTTTCAATGTAAATATGTATTAAAAAGAACATTTGTTTTGAAAATGTTTATTAGCAATATCGAAATATTATCTTTCCAAATGTTTCGTTATATAATAAAACACCGTGTATTTCGGAATCATTTTATGGTAGTTGGTTTTTTTTTGTAAATGAACTATTTTCTTTTGTAGATCCTTGCAGTCAAATGCATTGCAGTGCTGGTCGCATCTGCGAGTTGAATGACATGGGAGAAGCTGAATGCAACTGCATCAAGGAGTGTCCTTTTGAAGAAGACGAGCGTCGCAAGGTTAGAAATACTATTAAAATATTTAACGTATTCCTTTTTCACTTCGCTGTACGTTTTTATTGTTACCTTTATCAAACTTTATAACCTCATCATAGTCGAACCAATTACGTTAAAACACTATTTTATGCTTAAAAACTTCAGTGTGTTACTTTTAAACATTTGTAATGGAATCGTGTCAACACTAAAAATACTATTGATTCTGTTTTTGTCGTGGTTTATGATGACTTGGTTAAAAAGGGTTTTTGTGAATAGACAATTATGTACGACTATGAGTATTTACAAAGCATATATATATTTAAAATCGATTATTTACTTCACAGACGTAACATATACATTCAGCTATAATGAACTTCTATTTTTACTGTAAAAAAGCCTCTTTCTAAGAAGCCAAAAAGGATAATTAATATTTTTTAATCAACGGCCTATTATGAAAGTGAGTCACGTTGTTTTCAATGAGGGAAACATATTTTTAAACGAAAAAAATGTGTAACGATTTCTTTGTAAAAATTTGATTGTGAAATGAATTATTTTATATTTGTTGTATAAATCAAATGATGACTTTCCTTATAATTTTCGAGTTTTTTGTCGTCAATTTTTGATGTGATTTCATAATTTAATGGATAGGAATAAATAAATAGATATTTACTACATAAGTATGCGACTCTTAATTTTAAACACAAATTATTAATGGTCCTCCTTTCATGTAGCATCGTGGTTTGTGAGCGCTTCGTGGGGGACTTTTTGTCTCGGGGTCTGGAGTGCCACTCCCCTTCGTTGGTGGTGCTGCGTTGGCGTGGTCTCTCAGCGTGGTGTTGCCATACGACGATTACATTTGTTATTTCTTCTCAGGTTTGCACGCTGGTTCACAATGAGACCTGGAACTCTGACTGCGAGGTCCACCAGCAGCGGTGCTTGTGTCTGACCAAGCAGGAAGGATGCAAAGGACCTGAATACTCCCACGTCCAGGTCGACTATTTCGGAGCTTGCCGTCAGATGCCCGTGAGTACCTTCGTCTTGAAAATCTTAGTTTTTTTCACAACAGCTGATTTATCACTCAGGAGCAACGACATGTTGTTATCTTGCTTCATACTAAATTAAGAAGAATTTGTTTTTTTTTTTTTTTTTTTTGGGGCCTTAGGCCCCGGGCCGGCCTTGTACCTGCGCTCCTTGGGAGCACTTACCAAGGCATTGTTTTCAGAGTACATTCTCGTTATACAAGTAACTGGTTTTGGTGAGCAACACCACACATGGGTGTAAAAGTTAGTAGTTGAGACGTTAAAATTTGCACTTTTAGACTTCTTCGCCGAAGGTCGCCGCGAATACAGAAAATGCATGGTAGTTGGGCTCCGTAGATATGAGATCGATATATCCAACCGGTCCAGACTTTTGTTGGATTACGCTAAGGAGCCTTTGCCTCGCTAAATCTAATATTGGACAATGCCACAGAACGTGTTCAGCGTCCTGCAAGGGGGCTGCCGCATGGGCAGTCTGGACTATCAACGAGGCTAAACTTGAAGAGTTTAGCCGTGCCCAGTCATGAATTGACTAGTCCAGTGGTTTGGAATAAGTCACGGCATCTCCATTCTATCGAGGACAGAAGGAAAGAAGAATATGTGTCTTGAGCGAGGTCGACCATCTGCTCTGCCATGCTGCGAGCGCCGCCAGTCTTACTTCTTTTTCGGTTTCTTTCGTGATCTTACCCTGCGGAGGATTGCGACAAGTGCCCCCGACCTCCGCAGAGAAGCCACGTCTAAGCAACGACATAGCGGCGCTCACCTGCACTTGCAGATCCAATGGCAGCACTCCCGCAAGGATAATCAATGACTCGGTGGCAGAGGATCGATAGGCTTTAGTAAGTGAGAGAAGTGGGGTTCTTTGACCGCTCAAGAGAATGCGTCTAATGAAGAGTAGTCAGTGCGCTCAACCCAGCACCGCGCCGCATATGTCACCGTGCTGAGAAAGATCGCGTCATACACTGTTTTAAGGGCTCGAAATTTGAGTCCCCATGAATTCCCCGTAAGGCGAGAAATACAGAAGAAAGCCTTCCGCGCCTTATCTACAACATGGCGAGCGTGAGCGGCTAAACTTCTTTTACCATCTATGATTACGCCAAGGTATGTAACTTCTGTAGAAATTTTTACTTTATCACCTTGGAAGTAAATAGCTGGTGGACGTAGTGGAGATAATTTTATAAATTATCTCCACTACGTCCACCATTTGTGTATCATTGTATTATATACTATTGGGGTGTAATTTACTATTTTGTTGTAGGCATGAACTCCAATTTTAGGATAGTACATAAATTCTAAAAACCACATTAGAAGAACATCGACAATGATATTAATGGTCCCAAGACCTTATGGTAGCAATAGTCGGGTCATATACTTATTTGAATCTATTTGACGTCATGGTCACGAAGAATAATACTAATTTGGCTAATCTTCTTAGAATTACAACGAGGCTAATTATTTTATCTATTTATTTTTTATCAACTGAAACATAACTCTACTAGGGTTTTTGTGAAAGCAATTACAGTTTATATTCACTATTGAGTGGATGTGGCAAAAAAGAAAAAAAAAGTAAAGCATCAGCAATGTTTTTTCCAGCGATAATATCGCATCGTAAGGGCGTTTCTTATTAGAACACCGAAGTTAAGCAATATTATAATACAATACAAAATAATCAAGGCCTCGGGAGCGTTAGGCTAGCTATCCGATCTCAAAAATATGCCTCGAATATAGCTGCTGCCACTAATAGTCCTCAGGTTCTCTGCCCTAGAGGTTGTTGGGAATGTTTCCAAGCGGACCTGCACCTGCAGAAATGTCTTGAGACGAAGAATTGTCAATTCCAGCTGACATAATACAGTAACGGAAATTTGTGTTGATCGTTCCAGATATGAAAAGTATAAACATGTTTTGTGCTTTTATTTTAGGACTGCACCGTCGAGGAGATGGCTGACTTCCCTCGTCGCATGCGTGACTGGCTGTTCAACATTATGCGCGATCTTGCCGACAGGCGCGAACTGTCAAACCATTACCTGGAGATGGAGCGTGAGGCAGAGAGCAACCTGACTCGTCGCTGGACCAACGCCGCCATCTGGAAGTGGTGCGACCTGGATGCCGTTGACAACGACAGGTGAGCGAAGAGCAACGAAAGCCCCACTTTTCCTTCTCGAGTCACTCGATTATATTCTTTTTCATCAGAGAATCTAAATAATATCGTACACATGTTTTCGATTTTGACATTCCTACCCGCCAGGAGAGCACAACCGATCGTTATCAGTGGGCGTAGGACGTTCATTCAAGATGACTGGACGTTGCATGTTATAAACTTGTGTTTTGTTTGAGTGTAAATTGGGGATATTGCAAGTGTATATTGATTTGATTCTTGAAGATATAAAGATTGTATGACAGAAAAAACACAGATAATAGAAGAGAGTTATAGTTGAGTCCAGCGCCGGTTTTAGGGGATGGTGAAGTTCTTCAGTGCTCTAGGGCGTCGACTAAGCTAGGGGCGCTGAGAGCAACCAATCTTGCTTAGATTTATTTAAATATAAGCAATATGGGGCGCCAGAAAAAAAATATCCTAGGGCGCCGCAGGGTCTAGAGCCGGTACTGGTTGAGCCTTATGTTATAGGTCAAGTAGCATCCGCATTATCGCAATCTCCAATTCATAAATGATATTAATTTTCCACTACTATGGTTTCAAGACTATCAGGGTACAAATTTAACGATTTATTTAGTATCTTATTAATCATTTATCTGTCGAAAAAAAATATTTAAGTATTTTTTTTTAAAGTAAACGCACACAAAATACACGGTCACCTAATGTGCCTAGAGATAGAATCCACATTCAAAATGTATTAAAAAAAAGAATTGGAACGAGGATATCCGTAGAAGAACTTAAGTAGTGGAGGCTATCTAAAGAATAGGCACACTCAAGTGGCAATGGGCAGGGCATTTCTGTCAAAGAGACGACAGTCAATAGGGAATAAAAATGTGACGGAGTGGTGACCAAGAGAGCACACGCAGCGTTTTCTGACCTCTTGTAAGATAGACAGACGACACCAGAAGAATAGCGGAAGTAGTCGTCGGATGATCGAAAATGATAAAAGCTCATACGGGATGCCTTCGTTCAGCAGTGGACGGACACACGTTGATGATAATTAATTGTTTTTAAATTTCGTTTTTTTTAGATTTGTGACCCGTCACGAGCTCTTCCCCATCCGTGCTCCTCTGATGTCCCTGGAGCACTGCATCGAACCCTTCTTGAACAGCTGTGATGTGGACGCTGATCATCGCATCACCCTTACTGAGTGGGGCAAGTGCCTTCAGTTGGAAGAGGTAACAACCCCTTAGCTGTATATCAATCATTTATAAAGTCATGGAAATTTCTCATCTGAAGATTTCCCGCTAAATGCACACTTCTCTTCCAACAATAAAGTCTTCTATAAATGGCATTTTAAGAATTTACTATAAACATTGTATATCTTGTTGGTTTTCGTGCTCTATCCAGCAAGATGCGATTTCCAGTACCAACTTTAGACCCTGCGGCACCCTAGGGCGAATTTTTTTTGAGCGCCTCATATTTTTATATTTTAAAATAATACAAGAATGATTGGTTGCCTTCGGCGCCCCTAGCTTATTTGACGCCCTGGGGCACCGACCCACCTCGCCACCCCCTAAAACCGGGACTGGCAATTTCTATATCTATTTTACGAGCCACTTTTAACCATGATACTCCCTGACTATTTTACTAAATAAATTACGAGTATATTCACTAGAATCCCAGCTTATATAAAAGTACACTTAAAACACCGAAATAATGTAAATGCTATTAGTTATTTGGATATAGGACAAAAACGTGAAACATCAAAATCTCTAATAAATATAAATTATTTAATTAAATGCTCAATAATCATGCAATATTTTTCATGAGTAAGTTAAGATATACCTTATTAATTAAATACGTCAGTTCTTTTTATGAAACTTAATTATTTTTCATGATTAAATATGAATATTAATTATGCGAATATATTTAAAACTATATATGTGTTTTTCTTTGCAGGATGATTTGGAAGACAGGTGTGACGACTTCAATGAGATGAATGGATAATATAAAAATAATTTAAAAACAAAAATAAAAATAATAATTTAAAGGTAATACCTACCTACTTAATTAATAGATAAAACATAGATTTATTAAGCTACCCCAGCTGCATTTGGTGCTATAATTACCTTCTACTTAAATAATATGTCATATATATTGTAGCATTCATTTTGATACAGTGTGTGTTGATTTTTTATTATTTTTATATCGGTATCATTTTATAAATATTTTGTTGTAAATGAAAACATATTTTTAATAATTATCACTGAGGTATATTTTGAATACATAAATTAACTTAATTTGTTGTTATTATTCATGCATTCTGTAATTTTTTAATAAACAAATAAAAACCCATTTAATTTTTTTCCTTCTCTCTTCAAGACTCAAAAGGAATATGGTGAAAGCAAAATATAAGTAAAAACAAATGATTATCTTGGTGAGTACTTAAGTAATAAAGTCGAATATAATGACAAAAGTATTTCAATTAAAATTTGATTTAAAAATGTTTTTTAAACGAATTTTAGATACGATTACCGCACATATGAAAAATGTAAATAATTGTATTCTTATTTAGCTTGTTTCAACGCCTTATATATCAGCTGGTATGATAAACACTGTCGCTAACCCGAGACATATAGTTGCCATAAAAAGTCTTCATAAAGTTCGGTCAACTGCCACGATCCACGCTTGGTTCCTCGTCGTAAGCTTCGCTTTTCGAACTAAAAGAAACAGTAAAAAAATACTTTCTTCCACGCTATTTATAAATTATTATAAATTGTTATGTACGAGTAGGTATATTGAAAAAAAGACCGTTAAACTAGAATAAAAATGAATAACATTCTCTAACACCATCAGAATCGTCATCAAATTCTCTAAAAAACGTGCATTATGGTTTATATGCATCTTTAGCGATCGCTCGTTAAAGAGCATCGACGCGCAACATCTTTGGCGGAAGATCTCGTGACGTGCCGATGTCGGCCATTTTTTATTTTATTTATATCTCCATTACAACTCATATGAATCATTTTTCTTGTACGAAATTTTACGCAGAAAAACAATTTGCGTTGTGGTTGATGATAATTTGAAAGATCAGATTTTTTGGACCGAATGTTGGCCGGAATAAGCTAACACCCAGCTAACCTCATCAGGTCAAGCTGGTTAGGGCACTCTATTGCCCTGGAGGTAGTAAATGCCCTCTTAAGGCGGATGAACCTCTATGGTCAACGGCATTAGGATGTGGAAATAAAGGGGAAAATACCACATTAAAGGTCTTAAAGACATCCCACGTATCAGCAAAAAAATGATTGCATCTCAAGTAAAATTTTCCGGAGATAAAATAGTCCCCTAATCGGATCTCTAGGTGGGGACTGCTCGAGACAAAACAACCAAGACAAATAAGAAAAACCTTCAGCCAACAAGATATGCCACCTGGAATGTTCGAACATTACTGCAGAACGGCGCCCTAGACGGGAGTATTTGCAGCAAGTATTCGAGGACATGAACTGTAGCGCTTATGCTGAGCTGAAAAGGGTTGCGGAGGACCGAGAGGAATGGAGATCGAGATGCAAGATTCTGTTGCTGCAAACCAATCCACCGGATTGATACTACGAAGAAGAATGACCAGTAAAAAAACGCTTTTTACAGGCCATACAAAATATTGAATCCACAAAAAAAGTATCGAATAAAAAAACGGTTCTCGCAGGTCCTCCAAAATATTGTCTCTAAATTTTTCTGCCCTACTCTCCTCGGGCCTGAACCTACATACAAAAATATATCGTGTATGTTAAGTACTAAAAACTTTACTTAAGATCGAAGCATTTTCTAAAAATGCCACAGTCATCATTGAGTTTATAAAAACAAACCGAGAAATCCGACGCCATGGATAAACAAAAACTACTTTTGCGTCCCGACGACGATCACGTTTTTTTTTTTATTTATTTTATGGTACCCGTGGCTTGTTACGTAAAGTGCATGCCAGCCATAATACAGCATCGCCATGGAAACCATCGGTAGGTACATACTCGTAGTAGCAACTTCCAAAGGGTGGTAGGATGGTTCATTTCAGAGGGCGCCGTATCAAAGTTTTTTTAAATTACACATACACAAGTGTATGTGTACAGTCTTTGCTGTGACTCCGGTATTTTCAACGTGTTTTATATTACGCGTTAGTAAAATAAGAAAACAAAATCATTGAATTCGAAATTTAATTCCCAAATGTGGTCATTTTTAAATGGTAAATACAGTTATTTTTTTCAACAGTTTTTTTTGTATAATAATTAACTTTGGGATCCATTTTGAACATTTTAATATGGGCTATTTTAGTTTTTTTTTCGCGGTAAACGGAGGGATGAAGTATGCAATGCATAACGGAATCTCGGTTCCTGTAATAAAATCATCACTTTGCATATCTGCTTCCTAGATGGACCATATTGTCGCCACATATGTATTTAAACAATAAAGTTATGTCAGCGGACATGGTTCCCGCCTTGGTTCAAGTCAACTCAACATTGTAAATCTCTGCCGAATAGGTGCATTATATGCATAGTTTCCAAATGGGATTTGGGGACTCAAAAAAGGCATTTGGAGTTAAGAAGAAATTATTTTGAATTCTAATTCGTCAAGCCTACTTTCCTAATATACCAATGAAATCTTCTTATTCGTGGCAGTTATATCAAAAGTCGACATCATAGACAAGGTCCTATGAGGAGCAGCTAGTTGGGCACATGGGGCAGGATTTTAGACGTGATGAAGCCTGGAGGTCTCCAGAGTCACTCACCAGTGACAATCCCTGTTGCAGCACACGGATTTATCGCACGTTCTTTCGACCCAATGTAGTTATATTTTCGTATTGGAAGGTCTTCTCACAGTATTGAGAGCTTTAACAGCATTGATAAATAATTCCATTATAGTAAAAAAAGAACTAATTCCTCCTGCACCCACCCACAACCAACAAACTCGTCTTAAACTTGTCGAACATCCATACACGGTTAATATATGTCGACCAAGAACTGGCAGTTTTCAAAGCTCCTCCCTTAATGCCACCGGTAAGCTATGGAATGTTCTTCCAGCGTCTGTGTTTCCTCGTTCCTACAATCTGGATCTCTTCAAGAAATAGATACACTTGCAATCTCCCCAATCCACACACAAACACGAACACACAACACACGTTTCCTGCATGCAGCGTCCAGCCTCCCTGGCTGAGCGTCATTGAGTGCACTGGTCTTGACCGAGTGTGCTCTCCTGCATGCGTTTACATAAAAAAATCAATAACTTGGCAAGTTATTGCACGTGGGTAAAGTTGTTTTTCTTCTCAGTTCACAGATTTAGTAAATGATTTGGCATATTCGCGGAACGTAAAACGAGAGATTACTGTACATCCATACTCTCACTGAAATGCACTTCAGCAATAGCTTCTTACTGATAGCAGACTACCTTTATAGGAAAACTTTTTTTTTGTTGATATTTTACAGATAATATATTTACCTATTCTTCGAAGCATTTTTATGAAAGTGCACATTTTTATGTAAATAATGTAATAAAACTATTTGTAGTAGCAGATTCTGAAATGAAGGATACATCAGTTTACGTGTACGAGCACCAACTTTAAAAAATATATACACGGTTATTGTAATGTACACACGGAATTTACATTTTGTATTTAAATACAGCGATTATTTTGAACTTGAATAGGGGTGTGGAAAAATGTATTTGCAAACTTTTTAATCGTTAAATTTCTTGTAAGATGATTTCGGTTTCATTGGATTTGGAGAAAAACTGAAATGAAAGTGTATTTATCAAAGTAGAAGATTATCCAAACGATCGATATGAAATATATTATTTTTTGCAAGTTTTACTAAGTGACAGTTATACAAACATAATGATCTGGACTTTACCCGCCTCACACCCGCATCACACCGGAGGACAGTTAAGTCTCCTTGATGACGCACTTATTCAGATTATGATCAGTTAGCAACTGATAAGTCCAGCGGGAGTCCCCTCTGAAAAATTGTGGCCACTGCACAGAAGAGCTAAAATAAAGAACCCGTGAAAGAGATTAGAATCGTATTCACGGGTTGTAAAGAGATGGAGATGGAAGATAGAGTCTCTCTCCGAAAATACGAGCAAAAATTGTACATGCGTGGAAATTTGTTTTAGTGGCCACAAAGTCTGCATGCCTGATAGGGCCGAGGCGATTCCCTCGAACTGCATCGAAAAGGACTCCTCTATCTAACAAGAGGAACTGATAGTCCCAGAGAATGTGCTCTGAGGTCTGGAATGGGGCGCCACAGGGGCAACTTAATATACACAATGATCCGTATAGACCTGTCTCTTTTCACGTGTCATCACTCTTGTCGTGACAACGAACCGCAAAATTATGCCACATGATACGCGGCCATTGAAAGAGGTATATAGATTAGTATGTTTTAATAAATGTGACATTTTTCAAGAGATAAGCGTTCTTACGCAAAGCCTCTACTGTTACCCAAATCCATTATTATTACATACGTTGAGAGATAAAGTTAATTAGGATGGTCGGGTTGATAACTCTTTTAAAACTGTATATATTGTTTTCCACCACAACAATCTCAAAAGCCCCATATACTTTGTAGGCATATTCTTTGGATTTGTGTAACTATATTAATTATGTTATACAAAAGGTATGTTTGCCTCAACATAGCATAATAAAATCAAAGCATTTCATGTCATATTTACACCTTAAAACTCCGTCTGAGATTGGAGAGAAAGGAGCTTTAGTATCTGAAGTATATATACAGTTCATAATCATATATTTTTAATAATAAATTGGAATATAGCAAAGGTGCAAGGCTTGAGGTTCGAATCCCGCGTCTGCCGATATTTTTTCTGAATGAATTGACGCGTATAAAATTTGATGTAGAATTGAATGTGTGTATTTAGTTACTTATAATATCGAAATATAGTCAATGATCTTATAAAATAAGATTATAGTATTGAAAAATATTCTAATAAAAATTAAAAAATCCAAATAAATTGGATATTTCTCAATGCATAGATTGAACAATTGATGCTAAGGGACGACTCAACGCAGTTTTAATTTCAGGTACATATACCATTTATTAGACTAGGAATTTAAATATTTCACGGGGATTAAAATTCGAAACTTTTCGCGTTGTGGGCAATCGCTTTATCCGTTGCCCAGCCATCTATGTAGGTAGGTAGGTACATCATATGTCGGCTATTTTAAGCGTTAATGCAACTTGCCTTAAATAAGGGGGGGAAAGCTGTGACATAAATTAACTGTTTCAATGGGGACAATGTGTACAGAAGACCAAGACCCACCCTGATTTAAAACGTTTCGAAGCAAACAATAAAAACAGATGATACGAAGAAACGTTGATGATTACAAGATATCGAAGTACATATTAATAAAAATAATATATTTAAATAATATCAATTATAAAAACACGTTTTATTATAGAAACAAGCAGAGAAATGCTACCAGAACATAATTTGAATAATTTATGTTTTATTTATTATTCTTTTACTCTCTTTGTTCTCCGATTGTTCCAAGTCAGCTCTACATCCCAAAGTGTCACCGAGTAAATTATTTTTCATTCATTTTCATTTGTCCGTGTCTCCTCCCTCAACTGGAGCATACGGACATCACAAGCCGCCTTCATAAAGCTCTATCAGCCGCCTCGGTCCTCGCCTAATCCCGTGTCAGCTCCGCCTCCCGTTGCTCCATCGAATACATTATGTAAATAGTTTCCGACGGCCTTCTAGGACGGTGAGAGCTCGAGTGCTTGAAAAAGAGGGAGCTGTAGTTGATGCTCCCCTGTGGTATTCGCAACACGTCAAAGCCAGGTATATTTTTATCTCTTGACGCACTGTAAATTCTCTATATAATTCCCGACGGCCTTCCAGGATTTGTATTTAATTACTTTACTTATTTAAATAAAATTGAGATTGATTTTTAAATCTTACAATAACCACTGAAAAGTTGCTCCCAGGCGCTGGACAGAGAAAAAAAAACACAAATTTAAAAAGAGACATAGGCATACAAATCATCATGGTTCTATTTCATTTATTCTTTATGCCTAGTTTTGTAAAGTTATGCAGTGCTCTTACGTTATTATAGCAACGCTGTGTTTGTAAATATATACTTTATAATAATAATAAACTAATAATATATTATATCTTTACACATTAAAAATATGAGATATTTAGCAACTCGCTATTTACTGTTAGCATTGTATTACGAGTTCTTGCTGAACTGTTAAACTTTCTAGTTCTAGAAATTTCACTGTTAGTGCTTAGCTATCCTTAAAAAAGTAAGCGTCATTAGTCATATAATTCAAACAGTGGCCCTTTATTTTATTGGCCATCGCCGTCTCGCGGCATTCTCCTAAATGCGTCAAAGTTAAAAATCATAACGTTTCTTGCACTCAACTAGATTCTTTCTGTTCTACTCTAATTCCAAGACGTTCATTCGCATATGAAAAAGGCAAGCACTTATGACATACTAGTTTCGAGCAGATGCATTATTATCACATAAACATTGCATCGCGGCTTCCCGCCATACCCTGGATTGAGACTTTACAGCGGCAGTCTTAGTAATTAGACGCAGTATAAAACATGTAAAGCTATCCTCGAAACGGAAATAATGATTCATTGTATACATAATATATCCTTTAAGTTGTTTAATTTTATTATCATGTATTCGTTTACATAAAATAAAGTAAAAAATCAGTAGTCGGTTCCCGCATTTATTTTAAAAATCCCAAGTGACGCACAAAGCCACGCGCGGTGTGCGCGCCCGGGCCGCTAGGGGCGCCACAGTGCCCGCGCGCTCCCATTGGTTAGAATCCCGTCTCCGGCCTCTGCGCGTCTCCTATTGGTTGAGTTCCACCAGACTGCTGCCATCTTTGATATCCGCCGTTAGTTCGTTTGGCGCCTTACCGTAGTGTTGTAGTGCGGCACTGTCGATAAAACACTCCGCGACATGGTGAGTTCCCAACAAGTTTTCTCCCTAAAACAAACAACAATCACAATTTTTCTCGGATCATCTCAATCCAAATTTAACATTCTTTACACTGACGAAATTTCAACGCCGATACTCAAAAATTAAAGTGTCTTTTTAATATTTTAAAGGCTGGTGGCAAAGCTGGAAAAGACTCGGGTAAAGCGAAGGCGAAAGCCGTCTCGCGTTCAGCGCGGGCGGGACTACAGGTAAGCTAAATCTCTATATTAATTAAAATCGTAATTTTTAAAGTGTTAAATTCATATTTTTTATAATTATTATTGTTGAATATGTTTTTAAAACGATCGCGGTGGTGGAAAAATGAGAGCGTCATGGCCGCCGCCTGTCAGGCACGTTGGCTTATTTGTTTTTCTTAGATGGTTCTTTGTGTTTTAGTTTCCTGTCGGGAGGATCCACAGGCATCTGAAGAACAGGACGACGAGCCACGGGCGTGTGGGAGCCACCGCCGCCGTGTACTCTGCTGCCATCCTGGAGTATTTGACCGCCGAGGTACACAACCGACACGGCGCGCTGCCAAGATGGCGATCGCGGGCTTTCTGCGTTACCCGTCAATTTGCTCGAACCCAAAACGGCTAATTTTGGACGATTCTCAAGCATCTACCGACCAACCAAACCAGATTTACGCATCAAAATTACTTAATTGTTTTTGAGCATTTTTTTCTCCATGATAACCACTCCACAAGTAGATATCTCTTCTTTCAATTTGGCGGGAACGGTTTACATGATTTTTTTTATCGTTTTTTTGTTGTAGAGGTATCAACATTTTTTTCAATTTAAATTTTATAAATTCATCTTCAACTTGTTTATAACGTGCTAAAAGATGTGACATTTTGGTGCTTGTAATTGTTGTGTAATACACATTAATTCTTTTGTGTAATTTGGCGGGAACGGTTGTTTACATGTTTAAAATTGTTAATTCGAACAAGTTAAATAAGGCCTTAGTATAATTAAATATACTAACGCGTTTGACTATGTAGTTACTTAATTATCAGTACACTGTTCACATAATTTACCCGAAAAATTTAAAGTGTAGGATTAATTCATATTAAGTTTTTTTTTGTGTTGGTTAAAAAATAATGTACCTGGTGTACATGCTAGAAAATCGTTTCATTTTTAATTATTCAAATTCTGAATACTCATTTTACTTTTCATGAGAGCTTAAAAATTACATCTCTTAGTATAATGAACTCCATAAACTATTGGTCAATCAAAGAAGAATATCCGAACAAGCTCTGATCAATAATTTTATTGTTAGAAAAGAAAAAGTATCATGGAATGAACATGTAGTTAAGTGCTTCCCAATAAATTTCGTGAGATAGCCCCCTAAATCCGAAAATTGAATCCCAGCCCCCCAAAACAATTCTAGTCGAGGTTTCATTGGGAATAAATAGTAAAATTGTAATACATTTCTGTGCAAAGTTTCAAAAACTTGCTCATATATATAATCTTTAAATATGTTATTATGCAAAATATATATTTATACATTTTATGTAATATATTGGGATTCCCTATGGGAAATGTCAAACAGTGACAATGAGAATATTACTTAAAATATTACTAAGTAATACAATTAGCAATCCCATTTTTTCTCTATCTATATTAAATATATCACATTATATATCACATTATTAACGTAAATTATCAAGGGATAACAAGTGTCAGGGCGAGACTATTGGAAGTTAGGTAGTTTACTGTACATGTTGTGAGTGTGGTGGAATGAATATTTAGCTATCACCTTGCCAGCGGGCATGGCAGGTTGCGGCGTATAGTCAGTCAAGAGGACATGTTAATACTGCAAGAAAGCATGTATTACAGTCGTCTTTTTGAATTATTCTTAGAAGACACCTGGTGTAGTCTGGAATGAATAGCTGTAAAGGAATGTGGTGTGACTCACAGAATTTCATATTTCTAGTTTGATCAGCATATGTTGAAATGTGATCCAATATAAACAATAACTTACCCGGCATCAACACAAATGCGCGTTTCAATTTTGGCGCTGTTGCAAATACGCGTCTAACTTAAAGAGCCTACATATGAAGATCTTAAAGTTTCTGTTTGATTTTCGGTGTTGACACAAATACGTGTATTATACAAATATCATGATTTCTGACATTGCAACAAATAATTCATGGATTTTAAAAAAAAAATTAATTGATTTTAATTTCAATGACAAAACAATAAATATTTTTCTTTTTCGTGTTTCAAATTAACGTTTTTTAAAAATATTATTGTAACATTTTTTGTCTTGTGCAGGTTCTCGAGTTGGCGGGCAATGCTTCCAAGGATTTGAAAGTGAAGCGCATCACCCCCCGCCATCTTCAGCTCGCCATCCGCGGAGACGAGGAGCTCGACAGCCTCATCAAGGCCACCATCGCTGGCGGCGGAGTCATTCCTCACATCCACAAGTCCCTCATCGGCAAGAAGGGCGGCCCAGGACAACCTGTTTAAATATGACACGGGTGAGTCAGCTGGAGCATCGGTTTGATTTCCACTAGAAATAAGCAAGTCTTTCTTTCCATCCATCGATCGTCTTACGCAGGCGTTTACTGGACACTGAAACTAAGTTCCTAAAAAATGAACAAAAATGGTTGCGCGTGGCACCCTGCAAGTGACACTAGTTTAGAATAATGCATAGACAGACTATAAATTCAATTACTGCGTATGAAATTTATAGCGGTCATAAGCTTTACATAAAAAAAAAATTTGCCTCATATAACAGCATTATTTTCAATATATTCCTAATTAATACTTAATAACTGAATATAAAATATATTGGATTCCAATCAAAGATTATAAGCAATATCTGCCATTTTTTTACTGGAAAATATATTACGTTCTATATAATTCTAAAATTTATTAAAAAATCAACCAAAAAAGATCCACTTTAAAAAGATTAAAGAACACAGGAGTCTATTCCTTGTTTGCCTCGTTAACCGCGTAATTCCAACGATATACTTTATGTAGTTTAACAGCAAGGGACGTCAGAACTAACAGCAGTTCAGGAAGGTCCTCCTAAGAAATGGGAAAGACTTCCAGGCGACAATACAGAACACTTCTCCTGTTCTCTTGGATGATATACTCCCATCCGAGAATGTCTCACTGTCTGTTGTATGCTATGATCACATGGACAAGCTTCGCAAGAGAGGCGAAACCTTTTTAGGAAGTCTATAAATATTCCTTGTCTAGTAAACGCCTGCTTGAGATGAAATTCTATTTTTTTCCATGTCATTATTTGATCGAATGGGTATTGATTGAAACTGTAGGTTATCAGTGCCTGAATTATTTTTATTACAAGTGTATGTAGGTCCTGTCTACAATTGTGGTCTCAACCTTGATAGATTCGTACTATTTTTTATCATTTAAATCATTAGTCCACACGGACACAATTTTTATAATCAGCATGTTAAATGAATATCAATACTTCGAATTTAAATATTAATTTTTATTAAAATATCTATGACATGTTTGCTACTTTTTTAAATTGAATGTGATGATCTAGCGAAATTGAATGCCCATGAATCATTAAAATCTTTGTTAAATAAATAAAAAGATTTGTGTATTTTATGATGAACACTGCTAATTATGTATATTTCAAGTTGTACTATTTATTTGTTCGCTGTAACAGTAAGACTTGCTTATTCGAAATTTTAGTCATATTTTAAAAACTGTTATTTTCAAGTGATTAGTACTTGATCATCTTTTATGTTATTTTTTAAAAATGTAATTAATACTTTATAAATAATTAAAGATCCATGCCAATAATTTATTTTATTTTTTACAGATACAAATCTAAGGGGCTGTTTTATACATAGTGATGTCATCTTATTCGACTTGGAGGTGTCTCTTTATCAAGCGAGGCACAAAGTAAACTTCACCGGTTCCAGTATGTTTTAAATGTACAGAAAATTGAATGGCAAAAACAAAACAAAAAAGTACAGCCATGTTATGACAAGTGATGTGTTTAACATGCAAATGATGGTTGAATATTAATTTTAAGTATTTTTAGAAGTTAGATAATGTTAAAAAGTAACTGGTATCATTCAATAATATTGGGTGAAGAATTGTTTTTGTTCCATGATAAAAGTTTCCAAAACTAACCAATTTTGCATTTTTTTGTTGTTATAAAATATTGCTATTTTTTTGACTGCAATATCCAATAATTTAATATGTAACCCTTTTCTAATTATGATTAAAATATTTTTATAGTATGATAGACTGCATCTTCATAAAAAGTAACATTTATAACAATTTTTTTTTTATTCAATTGAATTGTTGGATATTGAAACAATAACATACTTTATAAATCTCACTTAATTTGATAAAATCTCTGATTGAAAATGAAAGTCCTGGACATTTTGTTTGGTCACTTTTATCAGTGGGTGTGTTGATTCCTGAAATGATAATAAAATAAGAATCAATATTAAATAATGCCATTATTATCTTGTATGAGTGCTAGGGTAATGTTTGTGTGAGCGAATCATTTTCTTATCCTATATGTAGGTTAATTTGCCATCACTATTCAGTAATTTACATGTTGGACACTTGTTAAAAGATATTTTTTACGCGATTTGCCTTAACGCATGTGTTGACTGGTAGAGGATGAACACATCAACAGTGTAACTGATCATTTCATTATATTTGTTGATAACTTTTAATATAATGTACCTATTTCAAATAATAAAAAAATATAATTTAAAACAACCCTCTTTTATTGATTGTATATTAATTTTCAGGGGTTCTTTTCAGACAGTACATTCATCTAAAGCAGGGTTCATCGACCTTTTTATGCCTAGCGCCTACTTTTGCCTATTTTTCATGGTAAAATTTCCCTACCGCCCAACCTCGCTATATTTCAATTCAGTATATGGATGGAAAAAATTCTAGATGGAACGTGGGAGATTTGAAAATCTACAAAAATCGCCCACTGCCCACTACGCAAGCCTGGTTGATGACCTAAGTCCTAAATGATCTAGGAATCTAAGGGATTTTAGCTTGTTGACATACAATTATCAATCATGTATGGAGCGAAATAGATCTAAAACAACTTATATTTGTCATACTTTTACATCATCCGCCATTAGACAATATATTGTTGTCAATAAATGATTTCCAGCCCCATTTGTAAAGAGGATATATTTGTATGTAGGTATATTTTAATACCTATTTTGATAGGTGATACTTCTTTGCATTCAAACTCAGTATCAAGATGGCTCCAAATTAGTATAGCCAATTACACTAAAAATTTAATAACACACAAAAACTAGAATACAAAATCATATATACCCAGTCCTTTCCTACGCGATTTCGCTTTTACACAATTAACTACTTTTATGCCATTTAAAATGTGCGAAATCATGTGATATAAATTTGGTCTAAAACATTTAACCCTTTGGGCTTTAAGAGTTTTTCATAAAAGTTCTCACCAACTCGAAGTTATTTTTTGTGCATATTTTAAAAAATGTGTGGAATAAAATGAAAAATATTTATATATAAGTATTTTGTTATGCAGGATGTTATTAGGTATTTTATCTTGATAATTAGTTTTCTTATCAAATAATTTATATCTTTTAAAAGCAAACGATCACAAATGTGGCAAAATAATAGTCTTCCGCTTTCATTTTCACGGTCCTGTACACACCGTAAAGTCTATAATTGCTCGCTGACTTACTTTAAATAAGATAGGTAATCCATCTCACCCTAGATCGTGATCTCTTGATGACAAACGTCCCAATTTGGACTTCGAAAGAGCGCATCAAGCTATTAAAAAAAATCATTGATATATATATATATTTATTGATTTTGAAATTTGATTAAAATCTATAAAAAAATGAGAAAATCGATGAAATATGATAGAAAATTATTAATTTTTATAGACAATTTCACTTCACTTAAGCTAATCATCATCATCAGCCTGTGTCCGTCCACTGTTGAACGTAGGCCTCCCGCATGAGTCTCCATCCTCTTCGATCCTCCGCCTTCCGCATCCAGGTCACTCCCGCTATTCTTCTTATATCGTCAGTCCATCTTGTAGGGGGTCGGCCAATGCTTCGTTTGCCAGTTCTTAAGCTAATATGTATATGAATAAGCTGCATTATATAATTATTTCAAAAGTTTTTGAAAATATACTATTAATAATAGCACAACATGAAGTTAAGACATCTATGTATATATTAATTAATGACTTACTTAAAATAAGTTTCTTTTTAAGAGTTGCTTAAAATTTACTCACTAGATGGCAGTGTACAACTAGGTAATCCTGTCAAAGTTATTTTGTTTTTGCTGAAGATGTCGTTGTTAGTAATTGCATAGAAATTCAAATGGATTTTATTCCAAATAAATTGAATAATTTCAGGTAAAATATTTATAGGAAACAACAATAGATGAAAAATAATCGTTTTTATAAAGGGGAATGTCGGAAAAAACGTAAAAGTATTTATTCGAAAATATATTACATTCTTGAAATTTCCTTTCCTAAAATATTTGTAGTAAAATATTATTCTATATGTTAACACAAAATTTTCTTATTATCTTTTTAGGTTTCTTTTGGTTTTATTTCTGATTAATAAATATGGAGTATGGAATTATAAACAAAAATCTTTTTTTTTAAATTAAATAAATTTAATATTATAACTATGCAATTTCACCAAGTATTAACATTACTATATATTCTTCAATGAGAAATAAATGGAGAAAATGCAAAATACTTTCTCTGTTGAACCCTATTGAAGATGTGGCGAAGACACGATATTCATATTACTTAATAATGGAGTGGAAATTACTCGTTCATGTATTCATCATACAAGATCATTGATGTTACAATGAAGTGCATTTTAAGTGAAGTGTGGCAACACCACGTTGACAGAGCTCGCCAAATCAGCGCCGCCAACGGACGGTAGTTACGCTCCAGACTACCTGTCCAGCACTTACAAGCCATGACGCCACATCTCCATTAACAATAAGTTAGTAAAACTTACAGTATTATCGATAAAAGTATTAGATGGCGTGCACCACAAGCCTTAACTTGTTCCATGGCTCAATATCAGCTTCCTTTCAGCCTCCTATCAGCTTCACACACAAAAGAAACTCTTGTAAGTTTGTACACCTCCAATGAAGAATGGAATCGTAATATCTAGTAAATCATATAATGATACGAAGACAAACAATCGGTTATAAGTAGTCATTAGGTTGTTAAAAAAACTTCTGAACCAATTAGATACGAGTAAACTATGTTCAAAAATAAGAAATTGCAGTGATGAATTGCCGCGTTTATTATTTCTTTAGAAAACAAAATGTTTTCTTTCTCATAATTGTCTATAATATGACAGAAATTTCGCATTGTTGTGTGTGATTATAAAATATATTATGTACCATTGTTGTTACACTTTCTGTTATTTTCGTAAAAAGAAGAGGGCAATCGAAAAATGTTAAACACCAAGATGCTTATGCCTTAAGTATCTGTACTTTTAACAAAAAAAATCATAAAACATAAATTGATATTTTGTTCTATGGATAATGTATTTAAAAAAAAATAAAACGCTTTGGAATATATTCGAATAGGCTTTAGAAATTTAGAAGTATTGGATGAAATTCACGTTGTTATTAGTCTACTACAAATAATCACGATTAATAAATATGACCACACATTTACACTGATTTAAAAAAACGTAAGTAAGTAAGCAAACATTTGCAAGAATTCAATATGTACATAAGACATTAAAAGAAAGCGAGTGATGAGTTATTTATTACATATGACTAGAAATATCAGGAAAACACATTTAAACAGATTATTTGCGTTCGATGTCACACCTCGCGTAAATCACATGCTTAGTGAAAGTGCTCGGACAGCTTTTAAAAAGCTCGTATGGATCTTCTTCAAAAAAACTTTCATGAAGCGGGGTTTATAACCTCTACTAAAAGATTTCACCACTGTTTTCATTTCTTAATCGATTTCTCCGTGTCATATGTGTAATACTGTGTAAAGCTCTCATTAATAAAACTATCAAACTTATAATAAATTTCATAAAAAAAGCTGTCAAGTTTTAGTCACTAATAAAGATATACAAGGAGAGAGAGAGAGCTCAAGGGTGTTAGCATATTGTAATAAAATATATTTAGAAATTATCTCTCTATAATATGGCATAAATCTCATAAAAAAAAAATTATCCATAAGATTTCGACTCACATATTGGCAAAGGACAATAGCACATTATCTGGTTCTCCTTTAATCACCATTCCACATTGACGCGGACTGAAAATAGGATGGGTCAACGCCTGTAGCTTAATTTGTGGGGTAATCAATCGAACTACTTCATAAATCCTTATTAACAAACATCTAGGATACTATAGCACCGTCTCTTTAAATCTTCAGGCTCTCGCCATGGAGACCGTCGGTAATATTTCTTTGTGAACTCACTGGGTGCAGAAATTTCTTTAAAACAAGGCTTGGATAATGAAAGCTGACATGACTGTGCGAAGGCAATATTTGGTTCTAATACTGAGATATATTAGAACGGGTGTAGTAAAGAGAATAATTGACACTGAAAATATGTTTTTTTTTAAATTTCTTTCAAAATTCATATTGCAGATACAAATTCAATAAAATAAATCGGTTGGTAACGAAAGTGAAGCTGGTTTGTGCATGTTATCCAGAACAAAAATTAAACATGCTTTTTCGTCAGCCCGCCGGGGTCTCGCTGTCTTGAAAGGCCGTCGGAAACTATACGGTATAAAAATAATATACTCGATGGAATTCTGGGAGTAAGACAATGGCGTCTGGAAGATCTTTGTGGCGGCAATTTGAGCCGAAAATAAGCTCCGGTTATGGAATGATGATAAATAAAACAATAATCACCAAAATGCTGAACGTGTGTATCTTGCGTGCATTTCTAACATTCTCGATCTTCCGTTTTACACATCTAACTATTCGTCTGAGAAAAACAATGAGGCTTGAATGGTTAATAAAGAATAAAAAAAAATGTTAATTGTTATCCAAATAAGAGAAAATGGAGCATTTTAAATTGGTGTCTTGAAACAAGTAAAGCAAATATCATTGTTATTAGGAAACAATGCAACGCCGAGTACATCCGTAAGCCATCTTTTGGGAGATAAAAAGCAGCTGCTAAACGTTTCCAAACGTTAGCCCAAAAAACTAGCCAAACAATAATGTTTGTGCTGTCATTTTGAATAACTGTTTGGCCTAAAAAATGCAATGATACGAAATTCATGATGCAAATGCTGTACAGACACCACCAACTTGTTTCATGCATTCTTTGTAACCTTTCCTCCTAAGACAAAATCCTCGCAATTATTACATAAAGTGTGGAAATACAGAACGTAGTAATATACACACTCTTTTAAAGATTATAAATCAGTTGTAGCCGTTATAATTTTTCGCGCAGATTCTTTCAGATAATATTTGAGGTACGATTGTTTGACTTTGTGAGCATCTCATTCAAGTTCGTACAGCATCTTCCAGCAGATAGAAAAAAAGAAACTTGTATTTCAGATAAGAAACATACATGGGAAGAAGAAGAAAAATATTAATGTGTTTGGTATTTATAATTTACCTACACCACATACACTATACCCACGTTTTTTTGCACACAGTAACATAATAAATTACTTAACCTAAGAATTATAATGAATTGTTTTTTTAAATAAAATAAAATAAAAAACATTCCATTTCTAATTCAAAATAATCGATTATTTAAGACATAAATCTATGCGTGCATCGTAAATAATTGTGTGTAATATTGTTTTACATGATGAATCAGTAATTTAATAGTTCATGTTATTTACGGTAATTACTCACAGATTATGTTTAGTTAATTAATAAAAAAAAACCAATTCAATTGAATCATTAATATGAATGTCACGGGCGTTGGTATATTTGTGAAATATAAAAAAATACAAATATTTATGGCAATTAGTCAATTTTTTTCCCACCATAGTTTTACATACGAATTATAACTACCTACCTAGTTTTAATACCATCAAAACAGACGTGTCGAGAATTTGTGGTAATCAGATGTTTTGGTAAAGAATAATGTTATTTTAATTGATATAATTGTTGAATTCTGACGATTATCAGTGTTGGAATCAAGTACACAACCTAACATCATCATCAGCCTTTATCCGTCCACTGTTAAACGTAAGCCTCCCGTATGAGTCTCCATCCTCTACGATCATCCGCCTTCCGCATCCAGGTCACTTACGCTATTTTTCTTATGTCGTCATTCTTGCAGGGGGTCGGACAATGCTTCGTTTGCCAGTTCTTGGGCGCCACTCCAATACTTTTCCTCCCCATCGACCGTCGTCTCTTCGACAGACATGTCCTGCCCATTGCCGCGTGAGTGTGCATATTCGTTAGAAAGCCTTCACTACTTGAGTTCTTCTGCGTATATCCTCGTTTCAGATTCTATCATTCTTTTTTACACTCCTCTCATGGATCTCTCCATAGCACGCTGGGTGACCTTTATTTTATAGGCAAGACTTGCTGTTAGATTCCACGTCTCTGCGCCATAAGTTAATACAGGAAGGATGCATTGGTTAAGCGCCTTAGTTTTAAGACATTGCGGAATTTTCACTTTGAAATTATACTATAGTTTTCCAAATGCTGCCCATCCCAATTGTATACGCCTGTCGCTTGCTTTTGAGAAGTCATTTCGTTATTTCCACCTTTATTAATAATCAATTGCATTGTTGAATACATTATATTTGATTGTTATACTTATTCGAAAAAAAAGGCAGGGCATTTTTTTAGCAAAATAGTTAATTCATAAAAAATGTCGAGTAATGAAAATGGCGATTCGATAATTGGAGCGCAATTTTATCAGCTGCCGGATATAAAAGTCGGCATTCAATGATAGTATCAAGGTTTTCGCAATTCTAAAAATTGATTTTGCAACACGGCGCTGCATTTTTACGTTTAATAATATTTTTGCGCTTATAAAGTTATTCAAGAAGTAATTGCTTCTACTCGAACGTTGTGACATATATTCAACAAGTGTATGCGTTTGATAATTTACCATATTACGCGAATAAAAACAACATTCTAAAATATGTAAGTACGAGTATAGGTAAAAACCACTCTGAAAAATAAATGTTTTTTTTTTTAGACAATTATTTATTTATTTATTTCCTTCAATAACATTACAAAATATTTTAACATCTTAAGTCATTATTGAAGTATATATATACACAAATGAGGGCCTGGCAGTTTTACAGCGGACCGACTGAATGTGACTGCGGCGTAGAGCAGACCCTGTCACACCTTCTGGAGTGTGCGCTGTGCCCGAGTGGCTGCACCCAGGAAGACCTGATGATGGCCAGAAGTAACGCCATCGACGTCGCCCACTTCTGGGCTGACAGGATCTGACCCTGTTGTTTCCGACACGATTATATATATATTGAAGTATATACAGAAAAGTGTGGCCCGTAAATTTATTGACACACTTAGTGTCAATGACCTCACATCCAGAACAAGCGTCAGGAGACTCAATGCAAATAGTTGACTTGTAACAACAAAAACCCTGTTATAAGTAAATCATGGATGACCCACAAATAACATGGTATTATTGTCACAACATCAAATTTCCAAAATTTCGCCTTCGTCAACACTAGCACTGAATCCGAAGCAATATAACACCAAATATGTTAATATCTTCACTTTTTATAAACTTATAGATAAAATAAAATAAAAAATGGATTAATATCTTTTAGGTTGAGCGGTGTGCGCCGAATTATTATATTCCCTACATCCTACGATTTCTTATTTATTTTTTATTTAAGCACATATAGGAGAATACCGACAGATGGTGATAGTGATTGTAAAGTTTCATCTGTTAATACTATGGCGCTTACTATTCTATATATATGGATAAGCGCTGCATGTGGATCCGCCACATCATAGACTACAGCCCAAAATTCACGCATCATCCTTATTATTACAGGAATTTACTGTGAATCGGTGGTCTTCACGGGACGACTATCGTCTACCACCAATTTTAATTAATAGGCTATGACTGGCATTTTACTGGTGAGAGATCAAATTCACACCAACCAGAGGTTCTTAAATCCTTGAGCTATCATATGATGCATAAAAAACTATTCTAAGAAAGTAACAAAACGATATATCACGTCAACCGATTTCTACGGTCGGGTAATCTTATGACGGCATATGCCGACAACCGATGCGAAAGGGTTAATTGTTAACAGTAATGGGTAACACTTATAATTTTATGAGTGGGTGATTTGTGATAGATAAGTGGTGAAAATTTGGAAATTAAATGAATGGGTGATAGTCTTGTGATAGATTGTATGAGTTTGTATAAGAATTGTATTGAACAGTACTGTATAATATAAAATTAATAAAAAAGTATGTAAATATATGTACGTATATATTAATGAAAATAACCAAAATAATTTGCATACCAACGTAATAAAAACAAATAAAACGTGTGCCACCTTAACAACTGTGCGAATCAAAAGTAAAATTTCGAGTTATTAAATTAATACATTATTAAAAATCAGACATGAGTTCGCTCTTTATGAATTTAGATGAAAAATATCTCTCATTGTTAAAAACGCGGCAAACAAACAGTTGTTGCTTGAGGCAATTATTCTAGAATGTTCTTTGCTTTTCTCTAAACAGTGAGACGAATACACTTCAGTTTATAATGAATTGTGGCAGTTTTTATATCAATTATGATTAATTATAATAGAAAATTGAGAATAAAAAGTGTGTTATATCCTATTATGAAGATTAATAATTTAAATACCATTTAATATACTCGTAAATATTGGTTTTCGATTTTTAATGAAAAATATTTTGCTTTTACAAGCTTTCATTTTACACGTTTTTCTGACCGCTTTATCTCATAACTATCTATTTTTCAATGAATATGCAAAAAAATAAAATATCTACTGAATAATATAGATTTTTAAACAGAAATTTCGAGATATATTAAAAACAAAATAATAATAATTTTACTTTTCTTTTGGAAATATCCACTCTTTATTTACAAAATACATGTGTTAATTACTAGCTACAAGTGTATATACATTTACTGTCATCATCATCATCAGCCTGTATCTTGTTGTTGAATGTGTCCATTCGTTGGGTAGCCTCCACTACTTGAGTTCTTCTACGGATATCCTCATTTCGGATTCAATCATTTAGCGAGTTCTGGGCGAGCATAGATCTCCATAGCACGATGGGTGACCGTTATTTTATGGGTATATATATATATATATATATACCCATAAAATATATATATATATATAAAGTATATATATATATATATATATATATATATATATTGTTTATTTCTGACAAAACTGATATTTATTTATTTTGTAGGTATTATGACAATTTAACTGTCCTAAAATTGATATAAGATTAAAAGTTGATAAATTCAAATCCACCATTATGCTGCTATGGCGCGAGACATGATTTTAATTTTATTTAATGATGCCTGATAAATAAATTTACATTGAATAACTATAAATATATTTCGCAGTTACCTGCCAAGATATTATTCTTATCATTATTGCACAATTATAGTTTTTTTTTCTCAATAATTAAAATATTTTTAACCACCTCTTGTAAACACAGTTCTAGTTGAAAGGCGGCCATTTTATGTACCTGCTGTATTTAAGTTCTTTGCACTATATTTGTTCGATACTAAAACGGACAATTTTCCAGCAAGTAACGATCTGACCTCACGTGACTTCGGAATATTCAAGGCATTAGAACTTATAGCGGATTGTTTGCGTAATTTATAATGTATTATGTTTAGAAAAAGCAAAACTCTTATAGAAAAATCTCAGACAATGCCGACTAGAATTTTTGGACAGAATCGCGTGTGAAATATTTTTTTCTTTCAATTCCGCATATTCGAATGCCATTTGTGTGACAATGAACAACTTAAATTAATGCGTAGGTATACAGATAAGATTTTTTTTTTTCATTAAACATCTTTAGTTTTCTTACGTTTAGACGTCGTTAAACGAATCGTTACAAGAAGATGTTTTTAACCCTTTTAATACAGCTCGGTGGAATACAAATTATACTGTCAATTATAAAACTAGTATTTGAAGCATAAATGTACTTTTCAGGTCTATTTTCATATATCACATTGGTTCTTGTGTCCTTTAGCTATCAGATGATGCATAAAAAACTATTCTAAGAAAGTAGCATAACGATATATCACGGCTACCGATGTCAAAGGTAAGGGAATCTTACACGGCATATATCGGGTACCGATGCGAACAGGTTAATTTGAGAGTTAAGCAATTTAAAAAATAAAATGATAAATAATTGAAATTAGGTTTTTAATATTATTTTTTTCAATGAAAGTCATGAAAATAAAACACAGTTTTTTTTTTTAGTCTTTTCAATTAGAGCTTCATAATCATAGTTATTATTAAATTTAAAAAGTAATGGTTTAAACGATTTTTGAAATCACTTGATGCTAAATATATTTTAACATCAACTAGTTGTTTCAGTTATCATCTGCTATTGATGTTATCTGGTGTTTGGTTTCCTATTTTTCCGTTTTCCATTTAAAATGTTGATGGAAAATAAGCCAAAACGGATGTCTTGGGAATGCGACGTTCTCGTAAATGCAGCAAGAGCCCAATTCCACCATCAAAGTATAATACGGTAACTTCTCAAAAAAATTGTATCAGCGATTTTTATTGGTACTAACGGTAAGTGGAATAAAATGAAAATGATATATATTATTTCATCACATGTGATAAGATTAATGCCAATAATTTTAAGATCTGAAAATATTCAGGCTAAAAATACATTTAAAAAAATGTTACAATTTTATAAATGACACAATAGATTTAAGTAACTAACTATACGAGATGCTTGATAAACCAATTAGGTACTATTTTTGGGTTAACTTATAATGGCCTGTTTTTCTTTGTTGAGTAACTAATTCAAGGTTTTGGAAGTAAGTTAAATCAATTGACAGTGTTTTTTTTTTATCGGCAGTAGACTAAATAAATTGGCACTAACTACTTTTTCAGTATGAATGTGGTCAGTTATTAAATTTAAATGGCAGTAATATATTCAATAATGGTAAAAAATAATGTAAAATGAATGAATAATTAACTCATAAAATGGAAACCTAGTCTGACCTATTAATTCATTCATGAATTATTTCATGCTAATTGATATTTTTCTAATGCCAAATAATTATTCTTTACATATCTTTTAACGTATTTATTACTGACAGTTTGGTTATTAATTACCGCCCATTAATTGAATTAAATAATGGCAAAAAAATTAGTTGCCACCAATTGTGTACTAATAATTGCACTGTGAATCGTGGAATATTTAAAGATAGGTTTATTAAATTCAAATAAGATTATGTATATTAAAAATATATTAACTACGAGTATTACATCATCTATTTAATATAAGTAAATATACACTAAATTTAAAAATTATTCAAATAAAGAATTAAAAAATAATACATTCATAACGTAAAAGAAAAAAAAAATCATTCCATCACTAAAACGAAATTATACAACTATCTTAAGGATCATATTATAATTTTCCAATTATTAATATTTTTTGTAACACATGCTTTAATAAATACTATACTTTGTCGATTATTTTAATTTAAATTAAAATGCAAACATAATGATTAAAAAAAGTAAACATATCATTAAAAAATAAACGTAATATTTGAAAAGTAATTTATAATCAAATACTGTCACAAATCACAAAAACTCTGCGATTCACTAAAAGATATGTGAAAAAAAATACTACGTTTTGCTTTGGGGCATTTTCGCTGCAACGGCCTTCCCATTGACGACTATTTCCACAACAGTATGGAAGGAGACTCTTGAGCACCACAGTACCGGCCTATACGATCACCGGCCAGTCAGTGTTAGTACTGAGCAGAGGTCTGAGGCAAGAGGCCATCAAACGCACAAGTCCAACATACAGAGACGACAACAATAACAAAACAAGAAATCAAATTCGATTAATTCAAAAAATAATAAACGGTTTGAATTAAGAATATCGATCGTCTTTTGTTTTTTTTTCTCGCTTATTTGTGTTCCAATGATTTAAATGAAAGTTGTAATTTGTGTTCAATACGAGTAGTAGTTAACTTTTTTTAAATCGTATTAATTGTGTTGTGGATTAAATAATAAATAAAGGATAATAGAGGGAGCTGTTTTAAAATGGGGCAACGAGGCTGGCTGTTTATCGGCATACATTTCTTGGGTAAGCTTATATATTTTTAAATTAATTATTTTGATATTTTAAATTATTGTTTTATGTTTTTTCGACTGTTTTTTTCTGTCAACATATTTAGTTTAACTTTGGCTTTTTTTGGACTTTTTTATATCGAAATTTAATTTTTTCAAGTTTTTGATTTTGATACACCACGTAATTAAAATATTTCAATGACAAAATAATCATTAAAATAATACCAGAATTCGTTTTTATTTATATTTTCAATTAATTTTTCAACGCAATGCTCAATGTGATTAGGTCGATATTACACGTATATTATTTAATGACATTATAAATAAATGCGGAGTAATAACACTACAATTGTGTTTTTTTTATTATTATTTAGTTTAATATCTTTATTACATTAATTATTAATATATGTACTCGTTTCTACAACATTTAGATTTACCTACTCAAGATAAATGTTACAATGTGTAATTGAAAATGTAATTTTATTGCTTTTATTTAAATAGTCATCATAGAGGTGTCATTTAATATTGATTATTGCGGTACCAATGTCCTCATACCAGTGTTCATTCCTTTTTATTGGAAATTATCCTCTCTTGGAAAATTATTATTTTATAACAAAACAAGTATCATCATCATCATCAGCCTGTGTCCGTCCGGTCACAAACAGGCCTCCCGCATGAGTCTCCATCCTCTTCGATCCTCCGCCTTCCGCATCCAGGTCACTCCCGCTATTCTTCTTATATCGTCAGTCCATCTTGTAGGGGGTCGGCCAATGCTTCGTTTGCCAGTTCTTGGGCGCCATTCCAATACTTTTCTTCCCCATCGACCGTCGTCTCTTCGACAGATATGTCCTGCCCATTGCCACTACTTGAGTTCTTCTGCGTCATGATTCTACCTTTTAGCGACATCTAGCATGAATCTCTCCATATAAACAAGTATCTACCCCTGTAAAAATCGGTCACAAACAGCTTCTTAAAGGAATAAGGTATATTCAAATAAGGTGCATTGTACCATTCATTACTCCATAATTTGTATCTTTCTGTGTCCGTCCACTGAAAACAAGTCGAACGCATGAGTTTTCACCTTCTTGATGACAGATATAGCTTTCCCATTGCCTTGTGATGTCGTCAGTCACTTCGTATGTCAGTTCTTAGGCGCCACTCAAAACTTCTTTCCCATCGACCATCTCTCTTGTTGACAGATATGTCTTTCTTCTTGCCCCTTAATTGCGTTGTTATAAGTAATAGACTAATATAGAGTACAGTTCACACTAAACGGCGATTTTATCAAGGATGTCACGACCTATCGTTCCCACACAATATATTCAACGACTCATCGGTAATGACGTGGGACGCACTGGACGTCTGGTGCACGCAAAATGTGGTGCACGGGACAACTGGCGCACTGGATGTCTCGCTAACCTAACCTTTTTAGGATTTGTCCAGTGATTCATAGGTTTCGTTAACGAAATAACTTTGGTAAGGTTAGGTTAGGTTGGGCTAGCGAGACATCCAGTGCTCCAGTTATCTCGTGCACCAAATATCACGTGCAGCAGACGTTCAGTGCGCCCCACGTCGTGACCGATGAGTCGTTGAACGAATTGTCTGGGAACGAAATCCGGCGGAACACTCATTGAGTGCTTAGCAGAATACTTGATGCGATCAATGGTTTAACAAGGTACAACATCACTATGTAATTAATATTATACATTGATCTCAAAATAAATTAATAAAAAAACATATAATCAGCCAATAAGTGTTAAAATATATAAATATAAATAC
Organism: Glossosoma conforme; assembly: GCA_022606575.1. NCBI lineage: Eukaryota > Metazoa > Arthropoda > Insecta > Trichoptera > Glossosomatidae > Glossosoma > Glossosoma conforme. The sequence continues at coordinate 2,331,301 of JAGTXR010000039.1, forward strand.
TTGAAGGTATGAGTCATGTTAAGTAGAACCATGATAATCGTTTGTGTAATTTTCTTTGTCATTTGACAGCCGGCCTTGGTGAAAATATTGTACTGGACCTTAACTAATCTGAGGTGCCTTATTATTCTTATAGACTAATTATATTTTGAGATTATTCATGCTGCTTAGCATGTATTCGGTCCATTTTATGAGATTTTAGTTTATGATTATTTTTATGCGTTATATTTTATACAGTCACGTAATATATCGATTAAAATGGTTAATTTATTACTCGTACATAAATTTTAAAGTACATTGTAATGCCTCTTTTTAGTATCTGGTATAAAATACATTATTACTTTTATATGTAGGAAATTAATGATATATTTTTTCATTTGATTTAATAAAAACATCTCACGCATTGGCATGGTTTGATCTTGTAATTACAAATTATTAATTCCTCTACATGATCATTGTTATTATTGATGATTATTCCAATTTCAGTAACCTTGCTTATCACACTGGAAAGGAAATTAATCATTAGACCCTTTATCGGGCTTTACAACACAAAACGTATATTTTTTGTCTTCTTGATAACTATAGTGTCCGAGGCTTAATTGGATTGTTTATCTCGTAATGGTGGTTTTCTTCATTACATTTGAAAGGGATGGTTGAGGGTAGAAACTGCAGAGGATGATCGCCCTAGACGAGAGTATTGGCAGCAAGTGTTCGAGGACATGAGTTGTAGCTCTTATGCTGAACTAATAATGGTTGCAGAGGATCGAGAAGGGTCGAGATCGAGAAGCATGATTTTGTTAATGCAAACCAATCAACCGGAATGGTACTATGGAGAAAAATGTCACATATAGGAAATACGGTGATTAGTCTGGCGATCCCAATATACGCCCCATTTGGTTCTAAGCAGCAATCCAACCAACAATACCCGGATTATAAATAAAATTATATTGTATATTTAATGCAGTTATTTGACATATATATTATACGTAATCAAATAAGTATGTATTGTTATATATATTCGTAGCATTCACTTTCATATTTATTTAAATAATAAATAGATATATATTTCATACTTTGTTTTAACATGGATCACACTGAAGACCATTTAATCACTTGTTGGAAGATCGCACTTTCGCTTTCAATGAAGGCTTCATCACTTCCCAACGTGTGTAAGCATAATGTTTGCTTATACACTGATAATCCTTAATGGTAGGAGAAACTGCAGTCTTCCAGCAAGTGATTAAACAGTGCTCAGTGTAATCCATGTTAAAACAAGATACGAATTATGTTTCTTATTAATATTTTTTTTTTGTTCTAAGTTACGTGTTAGTATAAACATTATTTAAATGACTGGTATTTATTTCCTGTGAAGGATTAATGTATAGTGCGACAGTATTATATAACAATTGCTAATTAATTCACCATACTATGTAATATAATGCAAAATGCCTTTCTTTTTGCGATTTCCATAATCTGATTACTTATTTTTTTGTCATCACAAGTGATAGAACGCTAACTACTCCACATCCTACTGTATCTGGAGGTGTTTAGTTTTTACATTGACGACTGCCCCGCGTCAATCAATCTTCGTTGCATAATTTGTATCAGAACTAGTTTTTATATCAAATTATCTTTGTTATGTTCAGTGAACGCAACTGAACCGCTACTAGGCTTTATCTCTTCATCGGTGGACGTCTTAAGTGACTTATGTACAGAGTAACTTTCATAAACTGCCTCAGATTTAAGAAACGGAATTCCAAACGCATAAGAAATTGCATTAAACATTTTTTGTGTTATATTCCAAAGAAAAGGTATTCAAACAGATGCTATATTTCCTGGAATATGACAAAAAAAAATCGTTTTTAAATCTCTTATTCATAAAGTCAATAAAAATATATTTACTTATTCGGCCAATGACATCTCACAGGGAAAATTTATAACACTTAGTATAATTTAAAAAAAATGTTTCCTGAAGATATGCAGATTGCATGAAGTATGAATACACAGATACTGGAAGAACATTACAGAGGTGACAAGGAGTATTTTTTTTACCGTATAAGCTCCATATTTGGAGCATATGGATACCGCGAATTGCTTTTTCGCAGATCTGTGAGCTCAGATTGTCTATATCTTATTCCAGAACACCTTTATATCTGGAGGTCCACATGGGAACACAGATAGTTTCCGGAGGCCTCGAGGGCAAGAGCACGCGAACTTGCATAGACTGCAGCTGTAGTAACAGAAATGTTTGCGTGTTAAATTATCATCGTTTTTTTTTAAGGAGATTGGATGAAGAGCCCGACAATTGTAATTGGCGGTCGTAGTGTTTAAGAAGGAATTTTTAGATTACTTGTTTTTGGACGACATACATTTATTTATTGACTACGGTACTTTACTCGCATTGGACTATTAAATAACATCAAACATAAATTATTTTAGTCTATGATGTGCATAAAAGATAATAATATAAAGATGAAACAATTATATAACATTAAAAACTAAATAAAATACTAACTAATCATGTGCGGATGTTCAGAAAGTGTGGAGACGAGCTTGTCGTTTGGGGATGGGTGCAAGAAAAATAAATTCTTTGACGTTAGAAAAACAGCAGGTATGGTAATAGCGGTAAATAACTATAGTTATTAAACATACCTTACGTTCTTGTTCCGAATGGAGAATTGGAGGTTAAAATAAATTTTAATTAAATAAAGTTTAGCATTGGCTCTGTTCCGTTGTTTCAAATAAAACATTTCACTAACTTGTCGATGGAATGGTTAGTAATAAATATGATCGTTTTTCGTCAAAAGCTTAAGAACATAAAGATACTTGTATAAACAATGTGATTTATTACACTTAATATATGAAATGTTTTATTTGACGTGGAAAAAGACGAACTCCGTGAACTTTCATCTCAATCAAGTGTTTACCGGACACGGAATTTTCAGAGAATTCCTAAAAAGATTTGGCCTCTCTTCTTGCGACGCATGTTCATGTGATCCAGGCATACAACAGACAGTGAGACACTCACATGGAGTGCATCATCCATGAGAATAGGAGACGCATTCTGTGTTGTCGCCTGGGAGTCTCCACCATTTCTTGGGAGGATATTCCTGAACTGCTGCTTAGTTCTGACGGTTGCTGTTAAACTTCATCAAGGGAATCGTCGAGGCTACACGCGCGGTTAACGAGACTGACATGGAATAGGCTCCTACATTCTTCAACTATTTGTCAGATATATAATCTAACGTAGTGTGTAATTTGCAGGGTACAACACGCATATATATATATTTTTCTACATTTTTTAAAGATAAATATATTTACATGTATCTCGCTGACTTGAACGAAAGTCCATTTAACTGGTACAATAAAAACCGCCATCAGCAAAAACTTTCATCATATCAGATAATAATCTGATATAGTTAAAACTACCAGTAGCATTTTTAAAGAACGAAACAATATGTTAAACATTAGCAAGCTTTTAGTGCAATATATTGTAAGGCAATAAATAAAGACTGATAATAGACAGACGATAAGATTAACGACAGACGCAAAATCAGACAAATACCAGTTTGCTTGTCACAAGTTTGTAAGTTTTCCATTTTAGTGCGAAAGCCCGGCGGCGGACGTGAACCGGTGTCATGTTGTTGATTTCTCGAGAGCTGCGAACTCGAGCCCCGCGGCGGTGCATATCTGCGCCACTGGACCAAGATCAATGTCAAATCTGTCGGGCGTGGCTGACTGCGAGTCGGCACCGTGACGGACTTTCAAAAATACAAAGTCTTATACTAAAATGCAGATTTATTCTCAAGGCACAACGAAAAATGGGTCCCACGTTTTACCTGAATGCATATTTTTTAACGAGTTAACACGTGCTATAACAAAAGTTATACAATATTAAAAACCATTGCTATCATTTTAAAATATACTTCGTAAGTAATGTCAACAAATGTACGGCCAAAATAATTAAATACTCTTATTACGACTTGAACAACCGTAGAATTCCTCCCATAATAACAAATGATTTTATTATATATATTTGTGAATCGATGACATGGTTTTATTTTATGTTTTCAATTTTGAATTTAAATTTTTTAATCTATTAATAATATTAAAGTCTTCATTTTACTCAATTGTTACGTAAAGTTTTCTTACTTCTCTTATTCAAAAACTATTTACTTGATTTGAATATATTATTTAAACATGTGGTATGGGGTCTATTAGCTTGTATGTAAATGATCCTTAAAATACTGTTTATTACCTTTACGATTATGTGTTCATTTAATATAAGCATGTATTTATGTATTTTTGAATATCAATGTTTTCACTAACAAACATATTTTATTTTTTAAATGCATTTTTATATAGTTCATATTACATAACTTTATAAAATGGCAACATTTCCGGCTTTAGGCCCTGCGGCGCCCTAGGGCATTTATTTTTCTGGCGCCCCATGTTTGGTTGCCCTCAGCGTCCTTAGAATATAAAAGACGCGGCAGTGAACGCCCGTGGAAAGTTTGATGACGCTTTCGATATTTTACAACATGCATTATAAGTCTTGTTGCTTTCTTTGTTTGTAGTATACATCGATCAATAAAAGGAATTTACCAAACGAAATACCTAAATGCCATGTATATGATTTGGAATTGTCTAAGAGCGTGTATGCAATCGTACAGAATGTTTATCTTGAAGCAAACCGATGTATTTACACTTTCTTCCAATGCTTATATGAAAACTGTAAGGAGATGTAAGAACGTACGGTGGACCTAAGCATCGAAATAATCACATCTTTACCATTACTACTTCTAACCTTCATTAGTTCTGCGATAGTATCAAGAGAATCAGAGATTCTTTAAGAAATACAATCAAAATAATTAATATTGATTTTCGTGTCTTACAAATGTAGTAAACTTTTGTCTCATGGATTATTAGGCGAATCAAATTGATCGTTTTGATGAATATTTTGAATACACATGTTTACCTAGTCATGTTGCTGGATTTGGCCATCTATTTGTGTTTAATTTTTTTCTCTTTGATCAAGTATGAAGCATCTGGTGAGCGATGAAACTACCAACAAATGAAGGTACTGGGTAAGCAGGTTAAATGCTAGGTACACAGTATTAGTTTATCACAATGATATGAGGAATAAGAGAATGTTATAATGCACTAGTAGTTCTATACAAATAAATCATCGTCGATACCAATCAAATTTCTCTATTATATAGGGAATATTGTATTGATGGAATGTCTTGTATATGCTGAATTTCACTTTTAATCTAAACTTGATAGTTTTACGAGTACATTTATATCTGAAATTTTGCATTAATTTATTTTCTGTTCCATATAAGTTCCGGTATAAAAATGGCTTAAACTTCATGATATAAGTGTAAAGATGGAAACTTACATGTATTTTGAAATGTAAAACTGCTTCTTTTTTAAAATTTTAAAATATTATTGAATCTACGAGAATTTAATTTAATCATTATTAGAGAAATGTTTTATATATTGTACGTATTTCTCTCTGCTGAATTTTATAGTTTTCGGAATGTTTGTTTACATTTTAGTTTGAACTTACGTATTTATTTATTAAAAAATTGCATAGAAACCTGATATAATGATATTTTGAATATATTATTAGATTAAAATATAAGTAACTTTAATAGTTTTGATAGTATACCCGTTTTTATTATTTGTATCAAACGGGATTTTAATGCCATTCGCTCAAATATGCAAATGAAATTATTATAGAAGTACTAAAGAATTCAAGCGTTAGTAAGGTATAATTTCTGGAGGTTTACTAAAAATATATTTAATACAAAATCAATAAATACAAGATAAATAATATGATTAACGAATTATTTATTGCATTTTATATCCTTCGATATTTTCTTTAGTATACACCAATAGTCTCAATCCATTCAGAATAAAAAAGGATGTTAACTATTGAAAGTTTTCTAATAAAAGCAATAAAAAAATGCGAGTATATTAGGTAACTATTAGATTGCTGTATATATTTTAATTTATAAAATCAATTTGCGTTTAATTTGCGGTTTAATTCGAAGGAGTGATTTTAGAATTTAGTGAAAACTTCACATCCATTCTGCGTTCATATAAAACAAGTTAATGTGATTTTTATTCAAATAAGCAGTGATTTACATTTGTAATAATGTTTAGTGTATTTGTTCTTCCATAACTGAATTATTGATAATTAACTGTTCGTGTAACCGCGCACCTTCACTACATGAAACAGTAGTTAACAAAGTTGTAAAATAAACTATTATGTTAGTCGAGTATTCAAAGACAATTTGTGGTTTATTTATTGAATAAGTCAAATGATTGCTATAGATGAATAACAAAGGGAAAAAGTTTAACCTGATTGTATAGAGGTCTTCTAAAAATATTTTTTTCTAGTATACATTAATCAGTCAGTTTATACATTTTTTTTAAAAATATTTATGTTTTTGCTTCAGAATCTGTGTGGATAAGTGGATTATGTTACATAATAATGAACAAAAAAAATAGTTTATAAGGTATTATTCCGAATATATAGGGTCCGCCATCTAACGTTTTCTTTTTCAACTAGTGTTTATTTCGTGAATGGTAACACTTAGCTCATGTCTGATTTGACAGATAATTAGTTTTATCTTTCCGCTAAACGAATATGGTTGTGTATACGCTTGAACAACGCTGGAAAATATTGCGACATTACTTTGAAAATCAGGCCATTTTTCTTCGAAACTGAGCAAGGAGTGGCCGTTACAGTCAATGGCGATCGTTATTGGGCCATTTTTGTTCACAAAAATTGAAGAGGAGGATATTGGCAACATTTGGTTTCAACAAGACGGCGCTACGTGCCACACAGCCGAAGCTACACTCGATGTTTTGCGACCCATTTTCAAAAAAAAAAGTTATTTGGCGGACCCGTTACATGTAGGCATTCATGGGCTGATTTGTTTGAAATTAATTTATTATTTAGATGATATAGTATTGTAAATTACATTCAAAAATGCACGATGAATTTTCTCATTTGTTGTTTAATAAATCTTTCCAAGTTTGTACGGATATCCGTTGTGAAATTGATACGTTTAATATTGACGTTATCACCTCATTGTAATTAAGTCGTGTGAAATATCCATCAGTTAATGATTCCCACACAACTTAGATCTCATGATTAGCAACTTGAAACGATCTACCACTGTCAATCAATCCAGTTAACTGATCCAGTTAAACGAAAGTTTCAACTCTATCGAAACTATTATCTCCCAGTGCTTTGACATATCTGGTTAAATCACTTGAAATTAATATACAGATGACTGAAAACGAGTATATTTGAGTAGTATGTCGATATTAATATGTTTTTTGTTATTATTAATATATTCCTATGTAGTGAAAAGCTTACATTATGTTTCAAAAATCATTAAAAAACTAGGAGAACACATGTTTATTTTGACGATACCACCTTCAAACCAATGAACGATGACATTTCCATCTAGCGAATTTAAAGAACATAGATCGGATGATTAACCAGACGTTTCCGAGGCCTAGACCGATTGGTCTTAAAGGATGGCTCAATCTATTCAACAACACAAGGAAAGCAACAGTAGGTGAATTATCCAAATTTTTATCCCTGTTCAATGTTGCTTAGTTTCAGCAATTGAACGATTGTTGGCGTTGGTCAAAAAATCTGAAAGATATGCAAATATTATTTGTTGGAATGATTCTACTACTTTATTGACTTTGGTTCTATAATTAAAGACTCCATATTGTAATTAAAAATTATGATATTCAACTATGGAATGTGTCTTTTGTAAAAAAAAAAGATTAATCGTGATGGATATTTATCGTTGAGTGTTGCCCTCGTGCCTTACTTTAAATTACTTACTGTCTTTTGTAAGTAAAGCTGAATAAGATTTACTATGAATCTGTTTGAAATTAAAAGCATCCTTCTCTCCATGAACCGAACCCCTTTTTATTCATAAAAAGAAAACATTAAATCTGGTTGAATAGCTTACACATTATGGTCAGTTAGTGTCTTTGTAGAAAACGAAATGATCCGTCTCTAGGTTACTTTCGTTTGTGGCTGGTGGACAGCAGCGGAGCGAGCCGCGGATGAAAGTGACCCACTGGCCATAAACCAGTTAGCAATGCAACGATACTCTTTTATACAGTGAATTGTCTCTGGTTATGGGAATAAAGGCGGATAGATTTCGCAAATGCTATTGAAATGCATTTCAGTGCGCGTACGGTCGCTATTTTCTACGTGGAAACTAAAACAATAAACACATAATTAGAATTATGGGCAATACTTATACATATATTTAAAAAATAACACACACAACAAATAAACCAAAATGGAAAAAAAGCTACGTTTATTTTTTAAATAAATTATATGAAAAAGTTTTAAAATGAAATTTCAAATGTGTATTTGAAAAAATATTGTTATCTTCGACTAAGATTGTTTTTTTATTATTTGGATATCGTTTGTAACAAAATTATATTTCTTATTAAAACACAATGGATGAAATTTTACTAAACATATTTTTTTCTTCTTATTCTTTAATATACGCTTTTTAGTTGGAGCACATTGAAATTAACAAATTTACGCCATAAATCTCTATCAGCTGCCACATTCTTTGGCTCGTCCCACGCCTCCCAGAATTCCGTAGCGTATATTCTATGTATAGTTCCAGACGGCCTTTCTGGCTGGCGACAGCCCGGGAGCTTAAAGATAAAGTAGTTGCATTTTATAGTTATAATTGTGAGTAATATGATAGGAAAGCTGTAAAACGAGTTTTGTGTACTAAACTGACTTTATGAGAGCAATTTTACAGGAAATTTCAAACTTAAATTATGAATTTTACTTCCGTTTGACATAATAGTACATAATTGGATCATTTGAAGTAACTTGACGTATTTTACTTAAACTTCCTAGTATTTCGGAATACGCGTCATAAATAGTGGGTGATGTGTTATGTCAAAGCCAAGAGAGTAAGTGATTTGCAAATAAACGTCAAGTTTTTACTATCACGTACACGTAAGAAGAAGAAAAAAAAACGCTACGCATACGAAGAAAGTAGCCGGCGATGGATATCCAATAATAAATTAATGACACTATGGTACTATGATAAAATCACTATGTGTGAAAATGTGCATTATAAACATGCGGATACTATATTATCATTGACACGTAGTAAATTTTGCATTAGAAACCTATTTATATAATGTTTACTTATTTTATAAACAATATATTTGACTTGACTTGAATTAATCGTGTAAGTAAAATACTCGTACACGTTTTCTATTTGTACAATAAATAAAAATACATGATGGCGATATTTAAAAGACCGGCGGAACTATGTAAGAAATGTACTCGTTAGCACATATAAAATGATGACTATCAGTATTGTATTTGAACCGTCATTCAAATTTCATCGCTGTCAGAAGATCATTGAATGAAATATTTATATCGGACTTAGGGCGAAATACTAATGCTTTGATTTTTTTTCTGACAAATCTATCGAAGTATTTAATTATTATGCACATTTATAAATTATTTTACTTAGGTTAACATTTTTTTTTTTATAGAATATTATAAACTCCTTTTCAGCTTTCTATGATTATTATGGTAGCTTACCGACGCTTTCCACGACGTAATACCTCGTAATATTACGTTAGATATTTATTAAATGTAAGTTTATCTCATCAATAAAACAATGCTTCATTTGAATGATAACAATACAAGATTATTTTTGTGATTCATCGTATTGTTTTAAATCATCTATAATCGTTTCTTAATGCACAATAATCGCTTAAATTTGTTGATTTGGATGATATAATAATTGTCTTCTTTGCTAAATACCTAAGTGATATAATATAACAGGTGATGAACACACGGTTTGTAAGTAGTTTACGTACTGCTTAACAAAGTATGTTCATAATTGCCAATAATGATCCTAGCTAATTGAATTAAAGTAGCTGTTACGAGTGGCTAATATACCATTTTTAATTTCATACTACAATGTTACAGCAAATTTTATTTTAATTAGTATTAAAACGCATACATTTTACTTTTTATTTATATTATATTTCGTTATTTGAAAAACTTGAACGACAAGAGAATATTGCTCTCTGTAACACTGATTGAATTAAAAAAGTGTTAGTCGATATAATTTTTTTATCTTAAAGCATTGAAAATCGTCTGTTATATTAAATTTGCTTCCAACGAAACTATTCCCTGTAGACCTTTTATGAACATAAGAACGACAATAATAAACGTGCATTGATTACTCACGATAATAGGAAAAGAAAGGATGTAATCTATAAATAGCAGGTACTTGTCACTCACAATAGTGAGTTGTTAAACACCATTTAAAAAGTCTAAGCAATATTATGTTTTGTTGATAGTTTGAGAACGTAAGACAAAGTGCGATCGTAAATAACGTGCAAAGATTGTGGGTCTGTATCAATTATCAGATTAGCGAAGGGGATATGTAATCGCTAATCACCAGGCACCTGTCTGTGATCGGTAATCAGTGATCAGTGATGGCTTGGTTACTGTGACTCGAGACGGGTACTTACCGCGAGTTACGGTGATTTCCACCTGGCTTAATCGCAGTTATAAGAACCGAAGAAAGTTCGAAAGTCACTCGAGATGATAAATAAATACTTGCAACTTGGAGCCGCTGATGCTGCTGGACCTGGACAGAGATCTACAGTTAGTGAACCTCAACCAAGAAAACACATAAGAGAATATCGCTAGTAGGTAATAAATATGTCATCTGTGGATTATAATATATGACGTAAGCCATTTAAAAAAAGATAAGGCTATTAATATGGAGCTAGGAGTATAAACATTGACCAACATTATCGAAAAACCAGCATTAAAGTTACCTTCACAAATGTATTTTTCACAAGAGGCTTACTAATATTAGGTTCATGAGATGATTTTTGTCTGATCAACAATTAAAATTTTGTATGCCCAACAAAGATTTTTATGGATGATATCAGCATGTAGAAAAACAATAAGGAATATATACTGCCGCCTTAAATTCCACAGTCAATCAAGAGATGAAGGTGGACCTGGCTGTTCTTTAGAAACCGTTAGAAAGCATGAATTACGTCAGGCTTTTACTTAAGGCTCTTACCCTCTTGTTATCGCGGAGTTTTGGGTCAAGGCAAAACTGAAATGGAATGAAGCACTTACCACGATATTTGAGCTTCGAAACGATGTAATTATTAAGATTTTGAAATACCATATTAAGATTAGACGTGAATTCTAAAATGTTTCTCACCACTGCTAGCTGTAGTCTTACCGCCGCGCAAATTCGTCCGTCCATCTCTATACTTACTTTCTCTCCCGGGCACACCGATAAACAAATGAGTTTTTTATTTGGGTGCTTACAGGTAGCAGGTGTTTTCATTCAATTGAACTCGGAATAAGGTTCGAAAGCCAATATTTAAAAATAATGTGCAGCCAAGTGACGAATTAGAAATTTTCAACAACACGTCAATTCAATTTCTAAAATAATATTAGTAAACCACACATTTATTTTTAAGAACTACGTAATATTTAAAAAAAAGTTTAATACGAGTTATTAAAACAGGGCTATTTTAATGAAAATCCCGATCAATATACGGAAAATTTTATACAATATAATCAATTATTATTATTATTATATTAGTGTTTGTATAGCGCTCTTTTATGACCGAATGATCATTCCAAAAGCGCTTCTTTGCCTCTCTGAGTAAAAAAGTGGGTCTTGAGTCTGCTTCTGAAGGATGCCTCCGCTTTAAGCTCTCTTATGCTTTCCGGTAGTGAGTTCCAGGCCATTGGTGCAGCGTAGCTGAAAGCCCGATTGCCATAGACCGTGCTAGGACTACCTCCCGTCAGCTGCAGGGTGCTTCTAATAATAATAATAATAATCAAAACATAATATATAATTTTTAAATAAAATGGTTGTAGTAATTTTTAATCTGGCAAATATATAAACATATGTATAGGATGCCCGATGTAAGAATCAAATTACATATAACTTATCATCTCCCGAAAAAGACGTATTCTGCCACAAAGGATTGACTTATATTGTCATTTGAAAGCCTTAAATAAGGTTTAATGAAGGACAAGGAATGAGTGAATTAAGTTCTCCTGCGGCGACAGCTTATATCACATACTAACAGTAATGAAGACAATATAGCCCAGAGAAACTAAGACCGTATTGGTGAATAATAGCCCACATAGTTTAATTTAATTTATCTGAGACATTGATTGTAATATGTAAAAACTTTCATACTGCTAGTGAAGTATTATAAAAAGTGATATCGTGTTTACATTGTTTATAGGTACATTAGATTATTTACTGTTTTTTAAAATGTTTAATGTATTGATATCCATGCATGTATAATATTTTTCTACTCAAGAATTATTTATTGTGAATAAATAACCATAAACCGTTATTTAATATAACAGGCAGAGCCATGATTTATGTATTCATATTACGGGGGTTTGTTTAACAGAGTCTATGAAATTTTTTACGTGTATTTGATTTGTACAATTGAGGAAAAAGTTAAATAATATTTAATATTATAAGGATAATTTTATATTTCTATTATTATAGTTCCACGATTTAATTGCTTGTGTGAATGTTACATTAAGGTAAAACAGTCTACATTGCGTTCAAGATGATTTTTCAGTAATTTTTGTAATTTTCTCTATCACTCCAAATCTTCTGCTTTCCTAAAACGTCCTCTTTAGTTCTCGTATATTTGGTTATACATATTCATGTTTTGAAATCCTTTTTAAAATATATCTATTTTGAGTATTAAATTTTAAATCAAATTCATAGTAAAGTAAATGGTATTGTGTAGTAAGTACCTACTTGGTAATAATCGTTAAATGTCACAGTAATTTTATGGTTGAAAAGTGATTGTAAAGACCTTATACAACCTCTTTTGATTGAAAAATAAGTCACTTTCAATCATTCTGTAACACGAAAACGTGAGTTTATGTGCTGGTTAACCACACAACGTAATAATTAAACCAGCAATAATGATTTACGAGTATTAAAATATTTTAAAGAAAATTTCAGTGGTTAATTGGTAAACATATTATAATAAGTAGCTAAATTTGATATTAATTTAGCAAAACCTATTGTTGTATTAACTACGTAAATATATTTATGAAATAGATAATCATTTAAGCAATTAGAAATAAGTGTAATATGAATTTGAAAAGCTTGCTTTTAAACTGAAATACACGACACAAAAGTTTATATTACTTTGTAAAAAGAGTTGTTATTTTATATTTTATTTCACGTTTTTTATTTCATTAACATTTATAAGTGCCTAACAAATGATTGACACTTATGCAGGATATTTCATTTTATTTACCAAACGATATCGTCATTCTGCTCGTAATAAACTCACCTTTATATTCATAAATTGTAACAAAGAACCATTTAGTTCTCCAAGGTGGGCAGCGCAGTTCCCAGGATCACATGAGCTGGTGAAATTACAATAATTTGCTCCACAACTTAATCTGAATTATTAGAAAATGTCAAGGGCAGACTACACAATACCGGCTGATTGTTGCGGTAATTAACACATTAAATTTTCAGTGTTAAAATGCTTCCGTTAGATAATATTACGAGTTTTCTTAATTAAAGCGTTTTTAACGAGACGATTTTGGCAGTCAATAATATCGCTTTCCTCTATTGTAACTATTTTAATTGTTTATTTTGAATCGGTAACTATTGGTACATAATATAATTTTGATTTCTAAATAACGTTATATAATAATGAATTAGTTTCAGTTAGTCTGGGCATAGCAATTTTATTTTTTACTTGGATTGACGCGTTGAAAAAAGAATTTTATGTTTAGTATATGTATATTTAAGTAATAATTATATAATAATGTTAAGATTGGTGATGCTGATATAAAATTTGATATGTCTTTTAGATATCTTTTTTATATTTGTTTTTACTGGATGCGTTTGTTGTATCTTATAGAAAATAATAATCTTTTTTTGGTTAACTGCAGAATTTAATAACTTTACATCTCAATATGAAGGAGTCACTTTAACACTTTCAGACCTGGAAGGTCTGAAATTAGTTTAAAAAAAGATGTTGTACTTTATGGTCTCTTGCGGAATTTGGAGAATATGTTTTAGCCAGTTCTTCCATCACCTCTCTTTGCCTATGTTGATAAAATTATTCATTGCCTGAAATAATTCAAATTCAGCCATAAAACATTGATATTAGCTTGATATAACTCCTTTAGGCTGATGCCGTAAAGCCTCGAAAAACGTTCTTTTGTCTCTTATTTTTGTTCGCTCGCCTGACCTGCACATCTAATGTTAATTGTATAAATTAATATTAATTGTATAATGTTGTACGGCGTTTGAATGCGCCATCTTGTTTGTTATGACAGTTGGTCCATTTCATGTTTGCCACTGTCATAATTACTTCGGATGTCTGCCGCGATGATTTGGCGGCGCTAAGTGTCAAAGCGGGCAGTCAGTCGGAACGCGCCCGCCATCGTTATAGGAGCGCCTAAGGGCGTCCCTATAACAGGCGACGTTATTGACAAATAAACGCGTAATATGTGGAACAGAAACAAGTGCTTGTATTGTGAACCTGATCCTGCATCCTTCATCTAGTTAATCGATATCTAAATAAGAGAGGACGATATCAACATTAATCTCGTTATTACAATTAATTTGTAATTTAATAATTGGAAGCCACTAACATTTTAGAAGCTTAAGTTGTTATAAGACACTTTAAGACTAGGCAAGTAGTCGGTCAAATGAATTGAGTTATATGCTGGTAGTATATCGCATACAAGTCGGAATTATGTATCATTAATCCATTTTAAAGTGTTTTGTAATTCTTACATTATCAGTCAAAACAACAATAAAACGTTGCCCTTCTGCGGTCATTCGTATTAAGCTCAGCACGTATCTGACCTTCATCCTCAATATCCGAGGAAACAATAATCTGTAGCCATTCATCCAATAAAGTTATTCAATACCGCGGGTCACGCTCCGACAAATCTCGGCCAAAGATCATCCATTGTTACCACCGAGTTACCTCGTTTATTACCTTGTTTATTTTGCTCCTAACACAGAACTTCAGCATTTCTTTAACCGATTGAACTTTGCCATGTGTCCGGACATTTGGCTGAAAACAATTTTGGCCGACGGATAGTTACCAAAAGGAAATTTACTCGAGTCTCATAGTGCCTCATTGCGTATGAGTACAGGCTCCGCACCTTAAATTTCCATCAAATATACATATACTAGTATTTTTAATGTACTACGTCGGACCGGAGTATGCAAGACGAGGACACAAATGAGGGCCTGGCAGTTTTACAGCGGACCGACTAAATGTGACTGCGGCGTGGAGCAGACCCTGTCACACCTTCTGGCGCTGTGCCCGAATAGCTGCACCCAGGAAGACACGTGTTGTTTCCGACATATACTAGTATTTTTAATGATAGTAAAACGTAACGGAGGTTAACTCTATCTTGCTGTATCCAAAAAATATGTCCTGGTTAAATCTTCGACTCACAACCGACTATAAGATGCGAAGCTTTATTTATTGTTCACAGGAGAATACCGACGGATGTAAGTGGAGTAATTTTATTTATACAATAGTTTATAAGACGGTTGAAATATTTTTTATTTGTAACATTTAAAATTACAATTTTTAATTGCTATTGTAAATATACATCATCGATCTATTTTCGAATATTAACAGAATACTCTACAAGATAGCTGTTAATATATCATCCGAATGAAATATTGTTTATTTCATCGCAAAATTTTCATCAATCTCTTAGATTGTTTATAAACAATATCATTAATCAGAAATTTAAACCTTATTATAATAATAATACATAAATATTTCATAACATTAAATAAAATATAAAAAAGCATACTTATAATTATTGCAACTTGTAATTATATTTTGATATAATGTCGATGGAGCAATCAATAGTGGTGCTGCAGTCCTCAATTTTTTTTTTCACCTTCCGGTAAAATATATTTTTTCTTTTTGTTTGTTTACCAAAACATTTGGAGGCTTAACAAAATAAATATTTTTATTGATCATCAACAACTTAAGGGCTGAAATTATATTCTAAAAAGAGATCGGTGGATTAGTGACGTGAAAGGGTTAAGATTATCTAAATTAATAGTAAATCAGAACCTGGCATATTTTTTGACATTCGTTGCCAAGTACCGCCGAATACAATTATTTAAAAACACGAACAATGGCTCTTTAGAATATCTGTTAATTGATACCTATAAATGGTGACTACATAATAGGTAAGCTTTCCTCTCCCTTCTAAGGAGGGGGCAAACTTACCCATTTTGCCTCTATATTTTCCACTTTTTAAGAATAATCTAACATATTCCACCGTGAAACATGGCAAATAGTCATCATATAACGCTGTAATAAGGATAAATAAATTATTTTATAAAAGAGGTTGGTAATTAACCCAACGCCACCCAACTAACATATTACGTCATCGTTTATGCATATCTCTCATACGACAGTCGTGCACGTAATAACAATTAAAATGAACCGTGAGAATAACGTGAGTTTTAAAGACAAACGGAGGAATCGCATAACACACGGCATAACAATAATAACCTAAAATGGCTGTTACTCAACAAGGAAGCACGCGACAAGATGTTATCGCGAAATTACGCACAATGGCGACGGATTCAATACACTGCTCCACATACAAGTCGGTTTTTTAAATGATAACATACAAATGAATGCTGTTAGATGGTTAATTATTTTAATATTACCATTTTTAGGACCATTTAAATTGAGTGTAATGCTGTTAATCTTAAACGTTATTAACCTACAACCCCACATTCAATCATTGTTCTTCACAAAAATCAATCTGTTGTTCACAGTAAATAATATCCTAAATATTACTTTTCTTATTAATGAATCGTATAAAAGCAAACAGAAGACACGGAAACTTGAAAAAAAATATATGAAGTTCTTAACGGAGTATTAGAATATTGAAATATATTATTTACACCTAACAAATAAAACACGTATATTCTTTATATTATAATACATGTATTTCAAATCCCTAAGCCCAACTGTAGGCTTTTAGGGAACCATTTTGTTTCCAGACCTTCGGATGCAGAAAAAAACATGAGCTATAGCAATTGACATCAGCGGCTATTTGTAATGACTATATCACATGTGGAATGGATTTGCTTATTCAAATCCATTATTTTTTATAAATCATCAACTCTCTAATTATACCACCCCGGGAATCGGATCCATGACAGCTCACATGACAGTGGATTACTTAAAAACGGAAGTAAGTCTATCTTTGTGTTAACGTTTAACGGACTACTTCGTGAGGAAAATTTATTCAAACATCTAATATGACATGTGGAACATCTCAATAGGCCGAGTCGTGAACTGGGTAAGTGGTATTGCAATAATATGTAACAGCTACCTGTAAGTACAATTACCATGTAGTCCAATCATTAGTCTCTTAGGTTTTGCTGCTTTGAACGTTTATGTTTATGTAATGTGCCCTTCTATTCAAATTTCTTTGAGGTCGGATATGGAGCTATTACATTTAAAGCGTAGGAGAACGTGTATACATCACATGAATAGACACGGAAATTAGGCAAATGCTTTTATTATTTTGAGCTTTCACATTATATTTTGAAATTAAGTCTCCTCAATCGCGTAAATTTATTTCGGTTACAAATAAGTTTTTCATAGATTTTGTAGGAAATATTTAAATAACTCTGAATACTACTTTTTACTGTTTCAAGACCAAATATCTCAATAATGTCATTACACCCCTGAACATTTTCGTGATTTGGGATTGGAAAAAACTGTTTAATTTTGGTTATACAGAATGTGGTGCTTATGGTATTTATATCAAGTGTAGTTGATTTAAAAAAAAATATTTATCGTTCTGAAAAATCTACGAGTTAAATTTTGACATTTGACAAATCATAAATGGTAGCAAACTTTAAATTGTTTATGTTTAATTTAAATTGTAAACATTTCCGTCCAATCTCCTTGCTCTGTCATTTGATCTGGTTTCCGCCCTGGAAAATCATGCACTGGACAGATTCTGAACCTCACACAACACGTCGAAGATGGTTTTGAGAAGAAACAAATAACGGGAGTGATCATGAAGGTAAGCGTAGCAGATGGCGCACAAACAAAAATGGACTGCCTCAAGGAAGCGTGTTAGCGCCCTTACTCTTCAACAGTGGACGGACAGCACAAGGGTTTTGTTTCGAGGGTAAATCACTCACAACCTTCTCTTCGTACTACCACCAAAATCGACTACGTGTTAGAGCATTTGCCAAATCTAGGGGTAAATCACTTATCAGAAACACTGTCAGTCTGTTAAGCAAAAGGTGTCGCACTCCACCCTATGTTTGGGTATCAAAAGATAACCACACGGCTCAAATCAAGAAGAAGTTTCCTACAGTCGACAACGGAACTGGTGATACATGAGGCCACCCTGCGGCTGAACATGTGGAGAAGCGCAACTGAGGGGAATACTTGGATTGCCCTGAAAGAGGACCTAGCCCCTGGACATACCAAGGGTGGAATATATGGAGGTCCCTTAACAGAATTCGGACCAACAGTATGAATACTTACTAAATTACCGACTAGCAGAATTCGAACGCCATTTTCACTTTGGGCAGACAGGATCTGACCCTGTTGTTTCCGACACGATTATATATATTGTAAACAGAGAAAATTTTAACAAGAATACTTGAACACTAAATTACCGACTAACAATATTTGTTTTAATTAGTAACGTGTCAAAGCTTTTCCATGAAATAAACAATATTTTTCTGTGTCGGAGCGACAGTGACTCATTGATGCTAGAAAATCCCGAAGCAAAAATATTGTGACTAACGAATAACATTTACATTTCAAATGTCAACGATTAGATAAATGATCACATTTTAAAAATTAAGAAAACTACAGGTGTCGCTGCAAGTTGAGTTTCAGATCGTGATTTCAGGTAGATAGTAATTATCGCTTGTTAGGTGACTAAACGGCAAAGTAGCCAGACATTTTGTGATTTTATGGTAACTTTTGTTGAGACGTCTGTCTACTTGTATCGTAACTTTGCATCTGAGAAATTCAAGATATTCTAGGCATCTTCTAAGTTTCCATAGTAAATAAAATATTGTATTTTTGTCAAACAAGATTTATTTTTTGCTATTTATCATATACGAGTATATCGTCTATCGAAAAAAATTTGATCAATATCATTATTGATTGCAATCTGGAATTCATATTTTTGAACAATTTCTTCATCATCATACCATGTCCACTCCCTAGCTGGAGCATATGGCATTCACAAACTGTCGTCACAAAGCTCTGTCAGCCGCCATAGTCTCCGCATCATCCCATGTTATTTCCGCCTCCCGTAGCTCCACCGAGTACCTTCTGTGAATAGTTCCCGCTTTCCAGGACGACGCGAGCCTGGGGGCTTAAAGGAAAGGCAGCTATAGTTTATGCTCTTCTACGGCATTCATCTCGTCATTTCTCACAAAATCAAACCATACCCCCAGTATTCTACGTAGGCATCGGTTCTAAATCCCACGATTTGGCTGCATTGGTTCTTGGTAAGATGCTTAGGCTTAAAGCTGTAGAGAAAAATAAGAACAATTTACACTGTATTTACAATTTGATTTCAAAAATATTTGTTGTAATCTTCCGATACAGTATAATACTAGATCTTTATAACCTCTCTAACTTTACTTTCATATGTAAGTTTGTTATATTATCTCAATCATATATTAGGTGGGTTGTCACGATAGAAGTAGAGACATGTAAAAGAACTGTTTCAGGCCGCCCAGTGGCATTTAGCGTGCCGTGGTCGAGATCAGCTCCACAGCCATCAGAGACCACCGCCAACAGAATGGACGGACCAATGTTTGTATCTTTCATCACGACCGAGAGTTGGGAAATATCTTGCAAACCGTTCGAGGTGGTGATCACCCTGTCTTTAGGCGTGCCTGAGGTAATTTATGAATAGTAAAACAGAGGTCGACAATACAATCTAGAATCCAATTATAGTTTTAAAAAGCAAATAAGAATATTTTCTTCCTGGTCAGGGTAGTTAAGTATCAGTCTTCTCCTTCTATACAGTCATTCAGATAAATAGTAACGGACAGCTGCTTTTTTGGTCGAGTTGTCCAATATATTGGAACTCTCTTAATGTGCAATGTATTTTCTTACTTGTAGCGTTGTGTCTAATGATAGGAAGAATTTTCTTCAACATTACGATCACTTTTATTATTCATCTTTTCGTTTTTTGGTCCAAACGGGCCGTAATAATATTCACAAGTACTATATTTCAAATACGCCTATTCTAATATTTTCGCCCCAGATAATTAGTCTAAACAGTAATCTAGGTGTCTTATAGATCTTTTATCTGGCTTTTAAATTCAGCATCTTCCCGCTATTCATCTGATGCAGTCGTCCACCTAGTAAAGAGTCGGCCATCACCCCGTTAGCCACCCCTTGAAAATAACTCAGTAGCAAATTTATATAGTGGGTCCGGATTATAACGTTTACGTGTTGCATATCAATTTTTCAACATCTACGAGTTAAGAAACCGCTGTATTGATTTGTGTTACGTTTTGTACGAAAATACCAAATATCATAAATTGTATACAATTTGACATAAATCGATTGAACGATTTCTTATACGAGTATACACTTGTATATTCAAACGTTGACACGTTAAGCGTAAAAGTTTTAAAGCAGACTCATCAATAGACGAAGAAATACAATAATTTATTAACCCTTTCGTTACGGCTCGGTAGAATACAGATTATGCTGTCAATACGGCGTGAATTTTTCAAATATTTTTTTTTGCTTAAAACTAGTATTTGAAGCATAAATGTACTTATCTGACCTATTTTCATATATCACATTGGTTTTTCTATTCTTTAACTATCAGATGATGCATAAAAAACTATTATATTTAACAAACGTTCATTATGTAACTCTATACATGTGGTGGCATTGACACATGTGGTGTACAGAAATATCGCTCCTGTGACGAAACCTAACAATATTTATTTACATGCTTTACAGATTCCTGTAAAGAATACATGTAGGTTGATAAAGGGAATGACTGCACTTCCAATTTCCTACCGTAGATGTCACAATAAGTGCTGAAGATAGCAAAACGATATATCATGTCAACGGTTGGGGAATCTTTGACGGCATATGCCGACAGCCGATGTGAAAGGGTTAAACAGCGGTGTTTATTATTTACATATTGCTAATACATCTTTAAAAGCCATAAATATTCAACAATGTCTTATCGTAAAACGGAATGTAGGCTAAGAATTGTCAATTAACTCGTCAAAATTAAAATTAAAAAGAGATTTATCATTTATTTGGTGTTTTTTTGCTCTCGTTCCTACGGTTTACGTTCCGTGGCTTTGTATATTGTTCATGAACAATAAGATAGTCACCACAGAGGCCAGGCTCGAGCTAACTGCCTGAAACGACACAAGATATTAAATGCCTGATACTTGAGGGGATTTCAGAAGAGCCTTATTAAAAATACCGCCGCAACAAAAATGCACTCGAAATAATAAACAGCATTCCATTATTGCACTAATTATATCACGCTGCACTCAATTACGAGTTAATTTGACGTAATTTCACTTGGCGTTTAAAAATGTAAATAAAATTATGGCCGACTTGATCTACTTCGCTAATTGTTTATTATTACGTAGTTGTGTCCGAGGTTTGATACGTAACAATAAGTTCATTAATAATTATAATCATGCGATAGTTAAACAAGAAGGTCGTTTATTGAATAGAACACAACCTGATATAATTCCTGCATCACTGAATTTTCCACTCGTAAGTACATAATGTCAAAATTCTGAATTGGTTTGTGAAAGTCTGAAATTTACATAATTATTTCAGTAGAAGTTATTTCAGACGCAATATAATTTTTGAGGCTTCCTTGTAAGAATTATTGAAAACGTTGGAAGATGTATTGAAGACGTGTCTATGCG
Organism: Glossosoma conforme; assembly: GCA_022606575.1. NCBI lineage: Eukaryota > Metazoa > Arthropoda > Insecta > Trichoptera > Glossosomatidae > Glossosoma > Glossosoma conforme. Next base: position 2,353,359 of record JAGTXR010000039.1, read on the forward strand.
TATTTTGCTTAAAACTAGTATTTGAAGCATAAATATACTTATCTGACCTATTTTCATGCATCACATTGGTTTTTATATCCTTTATCAGATGATGCATAAAAACTATTATTTTAAACAAACGCTAATTATGTAACTCCATACATGTTGTGGCATTGACACATGTGGCTTACAGAAAAATCGCTCCTGTGACGAAACCTAACGACATTTATTTACATGCTTTACAGATTCCTGTAAATAATACATGTAGGTTGATAAAGGGAATGATTGCACTTCCAATTTCCTACCGTAGATGTCACAATGAGTACTAAATGTAGCAAAACGATATATCAATTCAACCGATGTCGACGGTCAGGTAATCTTTGACGGCATATGCCGACAACCGATGCGAAAGGGATAAAGAAGAAGGTTGCAGTTTTCAATGACATGCTTAAAGTTATACGTTATATTTATTTCATCGTAATTCTTCTTTATCATATCTGCGGAGGTTTAACTAAAAAAACGTTCAAGTTAATAATTACTAATTACACAATTCCCGACTGATTTAGAGTAAGAATGAATATAATTAACTGTCAATGACGTAAGCAATAACTGCATTTTAATGCATTCATATCCTGAATACATGTTAATATTTCCTTTTTAGTCGTAAGTAGCACTTAAGTAGGTGTGATTATTCAAGTTAAATAACCTTACTGAAAGTGAAATAACGTGCATTCTTTGATGCCATGTAAACCAGGGTTTAATAACCTTTGTTATTCTGCAAAACCTTTGAATAAATGAAAATATTTTTGTTTCTCAAATTAACTAATTAATTTTTTGCAGCATTTTAATTTAATTTTACGAGTATTATTATTATTATATTAGTATTTGTATAGCGCTTTTTTATTACCGAATATTCATTTCAAAAGCGCTTTTTGCTTCTCTGAGTAAAAAACTGGGTCTTGAGTCTGCTTCTGAAGGATGCCTCCGCTTTAAGCTCTCTTACAGGTATGCTTTCCGGTAGCGAGTTCCAGGCCATTGGTGCCGCGTAGCTGAAATCACGATTGCCAAAGACTGTGCTAGGACTACCTCCCATCAGCTGAAGGGTGCTTCTATTTGCTCTGGCAGTATGTTAATGAAATATATTAAGAGTTTAAACGGTCGTCAAATAATTTCTTTCAACATATAATACTTTTGAGACTCATTTTTATAGTAAATTACTGTCAAGATCTTTTCAACTAATTACACAACAAATTAAATATAGTATTATTTACGGGATCTATAACTTAACTGCAAGCCTATATGAAGATATCACAACACGTAATCATTTTGGGTACTTGGTTTAAATACGTGAAACAATGTTTTTTTATGTAAATACATACCGTCAGGTTGGGATAATAAAACTTAATCTGTGGATTCTAAAGTGCCTGAATTTTTAAGAATGTCGAAGAGTAGTATTATATGGTGTGCCAGAATCATAAGACTACATTAAGGCATAATTTCTGGAAATCGTGTCCTTTTTAGTATATTTAAGATGCTTTTTTATAAACGAACTTATTGACAATCGTTATTAGCAAAGGAACGACATTAATCTACCACATATTTTGTACTTAAATAAAAAATATTTAAAGTACGTTTAATATTTATAAATGTTTTTTCGATTCTTGAGTGAATCTTGGTTAAGATACCCTGATTTAAGCGGTGAAGTGGGCGAGTTAAATATGATAGTTAATGGTTTAGTTCAGCACAGTACCGACAAACTGATATTATTTCCTGCCGCACGTTTTCTTGCTCCCATGTTAGTAAATGCGATAACAAAGCTCTACGGAACAAACTGAGGCATTTTAAACATGTAAGATAACCCCTTGAACTGTCAAAGATACGAGTACCTCTTTCACATTTGCAGTTAATTCAATAGATTATATTATTTGAAGCATAATCGTGACAAATAATATTTACTTAGACTTTATAGACTCGTATGCATTATTATTTTACTACAAAATTTAAAGCAATCACTCCATTAGTATAACATTAAGATTAAATGACTTCCCCACAGACGTAAGATTGGTTCACTTGGTCTTTTCTCTACCGGGTTATTACCACGGTCGTTGCTTTTCTAAACTTAAATAATTATTTTGATCTGCACCCAAAACCAACAAATAAAACTCGTCTTATACCTGCCAAACATGCATACCCAATTAATGCGTGTCGATTAAGGAACCGTCAGTTTACAAAGATCCTTCCTAAATGCCACCGGAATGCTCTAGAATGCTCTTCCAGCGTTTGTGTTTACCTCCTTCATACAATATAGGTATCTTCAAAAAAAGATAAATACACACTTGCAATATTCCTAACCCACACGCAAACACAAAAAACAACACACGTTTCTCGTATCCAGCGTCCAGTCGCCCTGGCTGAACGACATCTAGTGCACTGTTCTCGAGCGGCTGTGCTCTACAGTCTACGTCGTTTCATAAAAATACGTTAATTATTTTTAATGTCAGCAACATAAATAGATTCAGTCCAATGTCTGAAAACATCGATGACCTGTCAGTCGCTCAATATAGGTATTGAGAAGAACTGCTAGTTGAATATACGTGTCAGAATTTTGGATTTAATAAGGTCTGGAGGTCTCCGTAGTCGCATAACAGTGATTCTCCTTATCGGTTCAGGTTGTTATATAAAATGGAGTGTTCTTGGAATTGTTTTTTGAAATTGTTGAGTCATTTTTAATAAATGTATCCGTTTCTGAAGCATTCATTCGACAATGATGCAAAATAAGCGTTTAGAGTTTTGATACAGCGCACTAGCAACATTATTTATGGCGTGTATCGAGTGCAAATTGATCTCGATTTATGAAAAATCTTGTAAGTCGTGATGTAATTGAATGGTTTGTCGACATCCGCAAGCTTGCACGAGCCTTTCAAGGCGATGCCCTGTAACGAGACCGGCCAAACCGTGTCCTGAAAATAACCTCAGATTGCACACACCTCAAGTATGTCCAACTCTATGCAACATTATGGCATAGATCCTTAAATGGTAAAGTTTTCAAATTAGCCGATTAATTGTCAAATACTGCAGCATTTTTAATGACTTGTAATGTTGAAATCACTTATATTTGATTTAAAGTAACGTGGCAACTGTCAGCGTTTTTTTCATGGAAATGCCAATTTCTTATATAAAATTCATTAGAAACAATGTAAACAAACACTAATGATGTCATGCCCATAATAGCATCATAGAACTAAGTGCATAATAATGACGTAAATGTAACACATAATGCTACACATAACATAAAAATGTTTATTTACTTGGGCTGACTTTGTTGACAATAATTATAATCCTGAACATTCATCGTATTTTCAAGTACATGAATGTAGATATCTTAAAAATATTACTTTTTTTTCCGTATTATTCTCTAACTATTTTCGATTAATCAAACATGCCATGTATGAATTGTAACAAAGTAATACAGTATGCATATTGGTTTATACAATAAAATGATATATTACTGTAAAACTAGTATGTAGAGTAGACTAAGGACGGATCTGATTTCTAAACTTTGTGAACACGATATCCGTTTTAAAGTCAACTTTCGCTTAATCCCCATATTAGAGTCTATAATTACAGTCCGCAAGGCATTCTTGCTCTAGAAGATTGCAGTCCTAGCAGATAGTCATTTAACAATACTGCGGTAAGACTCTGGAAAATAATGTAGTATCCTTGATTATGATAGTTAAAAATGATCGTTGGTTTGCAACTGATAAATCCAGTCTCTCTTAAGCGATTGTAGCTACTAGACAGAATTTCTAATAGAACAAAAAAAACGAGATCGTAAATAGATACTCTTAAACCTGTCTATGAATTTTGGTTCGAAAACCAAAAAATCATGATTATGAGCCTGGCTATGAAAATACACTTTTTCTATACCTAACAGTCCTAGACAGAGACAAAGACATCTTTGCACGTGAAGCCCACCTGGGAATACAATTGATTCCCGATATTTATGTACCCAGGTGAAAATATATTAAATACATATATTTAAACGTGACTGTATTAGCTTCCACTAATTTGGAGCAACTATAATCGAATTATAACATTCCCTTTCGGTTTCATTGAACACAGTATTAGTTTTTAACGTTGCGCCACGAATGATGTAAATCAGAGGATTAATTATGTTTTTACCTGTGGCTGATTTATCGGAAAGATCTTGACAGATGCCCAAACTGAATTATAATAAAATCGAACCGTAAGTATTTCGACGCTATTGCACAATCATCGATACATATCTCTCACAGTGGCAGGTACAAAAAGGTAAAAATTTACAAAACATCGCACTATTCAAAAGATGTTAAATACGATCGATCTACTTTCATCTAAATTAATCAAGATGTATTATGTTGTACGTACTAGTGTAGAATAATTTTAAAGTTATATAGCTAAAAACAACATTTTTTTCAATGTATATCGTGAGGACATATTTTGCAATCTTCAGATGTTGGTAACGAAGTAATAAAAAGATACACAAGTAGATTATATTCATCTCAAAAAAATTATCAACTACTACTTATGTAAATCTTAATCTGCTGCTTTTTTTATCTGATGGTCGGTATTTACTCTCCTTTTCTCTATCACTTTTTCAGTTATGTAATTGCACATTAATATCTTATAGCATTTATTAAACCAAAGTCATATTTAGTATCAAATTTTTCACTTGGAGTGATGAAAATTCCCTCAGTTTGGATCACATTGAGATAAGTGAGTGAATTTTAATTCTCCTCTCATATTATTTCTGTATCAAAAATATTTATTGATTATTTTGGTTAATTACAATTTGAATCAAATGTAAGTTCATTTTATAAACACAAAACTGCTCCTTAGGTGGATCATAGATTCACCGCAATAATGAATATATTGTACATGTTTCAACTAGGTCAATGGAGCCGTTATTGTGAGTTATAAATTCAAAAATATTTTTGAGAGGACATATGATTAGCTCAACGCTATAACACATATTTATCGCTATACCACATTTACTCCTAATTTTGATAATATGGATATGGCTAACACAACACATCGATTGAAATATCTACCAACCGTCAGACCCACGTTATAGTCTTTCAGGATGAAGAGGGACTGACGGTGATTTGTTGTTGAGTACAATCGCCTCCTGATGGAGAAAATAGTCACCACAGTTTCAAGAAAACCTCAAGTTTAATGGTTTTTAATAAAAGGTTTTTAATACGGTAACAGTAGTTTTTTTTAAGTTATGTTAGGTTTATATTTTAATCAAGGTGGTTTCTTGAAGAATTTGAAAGTGAGTATCATTATGGCCTTAAATTGATAAAAACTAAAATAACAATACCTTAATAGTTATAGTTGGGAAATGGTGATGTTTAATATACTCGTAGATACACGAGCGCAGCTATGGGACAAAAATTAATTGAGCGATTCATGCAACGAATCATAATTCTTGCAATTTTACAAATTGCGAACTGTTTTATTAAGTTAAGTCGCATTTTATCGATAGTTATCTGCAATATGCAGATCGGCGTGAGTCCAATGATCGATAAACAACTCGTGGGACTCTTTGACGGCGTTACCAAACAGTTAGAATGTTCCAACGGAAAACAGGGTCAACCAAACATTTTCATTTAAAAGGCAAAAGATTGAAAGGAAATAAATATATTAGGATGGTTTCGCGTTAAGAGCAATATTTTCACACAAAAAATACTTATAATATACAAGTATGTGTATAAGAGTATTTCCATAATTACATGTTCCAATGCATGGGTAATAGTGGTGCTGAGAATGTGCTTCATGATTGTTCATTTTTAAATTTTATTTTTTAAATCATTTATGTAATAAGTATACGGAAACTCAGCAATAGCGAAATATTGAAAACTTCTTTACTGCACAGTATTGAAGTATTGAAGGAGACGAGGGGGTCTGTTTTGGGCCGCGGACCGCAGTTTCTCACCTGCTGGGTGATTGGAGTCGATGTAAAAGGATCATATTTCTTGACTTGCACGTTGGTCATTTATGTGGACATATTCCTATCTCATTTTATTACAATAATATCACGTCCCCAGCTAAAACCTGCACGATCGGAATATACAGGTAAGAGCATTGTCGGTGAATGAAAGTTGTGTTGATGTCGGTTAGTTAGTTGTGTAGTTTTCGACTGGATCGTTTGAGGCACTTGACTGTTATTAGAGTAGTCTCGGTTTTCAATCCCAACAAATCTAAATAATCATTAAAAAAATATTTAAAAAATCAAAATAATGAAATTTTGGGTAGCTATGTGATATACTCGTATAAAGGATAAGAAATACAGAACACAAGAACTGATTATGATTCACTTTTTAATTTTCAGATTAAAATTTAATATCGCTAAGACAGGTCGATAATATTTGACAATAAAAATAATAACCTTTGTCAATTGAATAACTCAGGTAGTGGCAAAAAAAGTCACCCCATAAACGCTGCCCCTTAGGAAAACTTTTGACGTACAGGTATTTCGTGGAAGATGCATAAATTCTAACGCCTTAGTTTAATGATGATGGTGAATGAGGAATTCATGTTTACTAAAGATTGCTTCATCGCCGTCATGTACAAACTCTCGAGTAAATATGTGAATTGTGAAGATATTGATTTTATTACGGATAATGGCATCACTTGCCCTAAAGCGGAAGTCACACAAGGCCACTGACAGTAGTACCAGTAACAACCATCTGCTGGTGTTATTTAGTCGACCTTTGTACTTACAATATATTTTTCAATGGCTTACAGTGGCGAATTCCTCAGCCTGATTGCTTAGTGTGACTCATGCTTAAGAAGCAAAGCTTTTAGAGACTTCTGAGGTAATTAGTGCCTTTAACAGAAAGCGAGTAAAAGTGGCAATGGGCAGGTCATATCTGTCGAAGAGACGACGGTCGATGGGGAAGAAAAGTATTGGAATGGCGCCTAAGAACTGGCAAACGAAGCATTGGCCGACCCCCTACAAGATGGACTGACGATATAAGAAGAATAGCGGGAGTGACCTGGATGCGGAAGGCGGAGGATCGAAGAGGATGGAGACTCATGCGGGAGGCCTACGTTCAACAGTGGACGGACACAGGCTGATGATGATGATGATGATGATGAGTAAAAGTGCTTCGTCCGAGGCGGCTAAGTGCCCGACAGACTACTTTATATCATATCTATTATATTATAGATGGCTGGTTTTGTCCGAGGTATAAGTACCATAGAGAAACAAGTAACTGAGAAATATGTACCTTTGGAAATACTCTTGTCTTGATCTCTTTGTTCTTATTGAAACTAAAGACACGTAACGTGCGATCGAGATGACGTCTTGGAATAAGTTTTGCGGAAGCAAGTTAAGATTTCATCTGTCTATAATGGAGAATGTTGATAGCGGGCCGTTTAATTAAAATCCAACTTCACTATAAAACCGTGTATGCTGTATTGAGAAATATTTTAAATAAACTATTAATATCTTGTTTATGTAACGATACTTGCTGGCATAATTGAATTTGGTTACAGATAAAATTGTCTATATTTTCTCACAAATATAAAGATTTTAAGTGTTTTTTTAATGTAAATATATTCAGAAAGTATATTGTGACTATGTAGTAACTTTTACGATATTCAACTAGGACGTTTGGGCTCTGCTTACGTAAATGTAATAATATTATTATATTGATGTAATTAAATCTCAATGCTTCTTCAATTCATATAAAATTCATCTCTTATTTAAAGAGTACCGTATTATATGAGAACAGAAAAACATCATGTTGGAGGCTTATTTCAAACGATATCGACGGCTTACAATTTATTGTCTACTAGTTTCAGTAGCATTTTCAGGACAACACTAACAACTGTATTTTATTAAGTTAAGGACAACCCTTACGGTTGTAAGTGTTGTCCTGAAGATGGTAGAGGGTGCTACCGAAACTAGTAGACAATAAACTGAAACCAAGTGGTTATAAACAAATTTTAATTGCTTTAATTTGAATCATGTCTGACCACAAAGTTATTGCTTTTTATATAAATATGATATCGATGGTATTTATTCAGCGTTTAGAATGTCTAATTAAACGATTTGTATGTTACTTCAAAAGAAATTATAATAATAATTTTGTTAATCTGTTTGTCCCCAGAAATACAGATACATGTTTGTATGTAATTTAGGCATATATTTTAATGTACTTTTACTTTGTTGTATTAAAAAATAGGTTTTTATCGTGCTATATATAAATGTAGATCTAAAATCTAGTGGAAAGTGATATTTTTTTTATTTTAAAGAATGTTGAGCTTCTTCATTTTAAACCAGTTATAATGTCATATTTGTCATGTTGGTCCTACATTATGATGACTTTCTGACGTATATTACGGCAGGTAATTTTCTATTCAACTTAATTGCTATAATAGCTGTGATGCGAGAATGATAAAGAATGCAAGAATACCAGAAATGTGCGACTGTGCGCTGTGTTCAAGAAATGCCATTATGTGGAATAATTACTTAAGACCTATCATTTTCTCTTTAGCGCTGCTCGAGAGACCATACATATTAGGTTCAAAGTTTAGCGAAAACGATTTTATTATTACGCAATGAATGCAATTTCCTGCATGGACATGCATAGGGGTGTGCTAGAGTAGTAGAGCCTTCGACTAACATGCAAGCAACTTCCAGGTCCACCGTAATGTTAATATAATGTATTTATCTACAACATGTAGTAGTTAAATGTTGTCATTCACAAGATACTTTATAATGGCTCACTGTGCGGTTAGTGGATGATACGTAAATGACAGACGTAAATCTTATGATGTTGACGTAACTTATGCAGATTTTCTCATTCTTCATATTACATTGTATCCCTCATGAGTAAATCGATGGTCTTGATCGTCTAGTATAAAGTGTATTTCTAATTCAATTAATATTTTCTTATAAAATACATATTGTGACTTTTTAAATCTCTCTACGCCGCAATAGTATACTTATATTTTCAAAAATACGTATCCATTTCACGGTTTATACTCAAATGCATCGTTAAACCATCTCGTCTTCTTCCCATATCTGTTCCATATCTGGAACATACGGTCAACCATAAATTGCTGCCACTATGTTCTGTCAGTTGACATTGTCCATTCCTCGTTTTAGAAAATATCTGCACCCAAAAGTCTACTTGGGAATATATATGGTTCCCGACAACCTCTAATCCAGGAGTCCGAATGCTTGAAGAGGGAGAATCTGTAGTACCCGATGCATAGTTTTGGGTGGACTCAAGGATACCTAGACCATTTTGTTCTAAGAGGCGGCTCAGCCCATCTCAAAAAATGTATAAAGTTAACAAATGTCTTGTTTTTTACCCTCCTGAATCATCATCATTCCTCTCCATCATCATCAGCCTGTGTCCGTTTTATGATGGAAGTAGGCCTTCTCTCATATATAATATATGCTGCAACAATGTGAATAGTATGGACGCGTTCTTTGACAATACCTGACGCATCCATAATCATTGTTTAAAGTTATATATACAGATAGTTACTGCATCACTACCAATAAATGCAATTTTCTGCATTCCCTACACTACACGAACACGTTATGAATGTTGTCCAGTTTCCTAATAAATTAATAAGACACGTTGCCGGAAATCTATCATGTTACACTTAGAAAGATGCGCAGTTTTCCATTAAAGATATTATATAAATTATAACTATCGGAATCTACATGGAATTGAACGAATACTTCCTATAAGTTGATAGTAATATGTAGTTGTACTGAATGTTGAAACTCGATTAGTTTGACAAAAATATTATTTAACCAACTAAATATGTACTGCAATTTGTATATTTTTAATCACTGCCTGCATGAAATTAGTACATTTTGTTTAATCTCATATTAAACTATAACTAACGTTTTAGTGGTTTAGCGTTTTAATATGATCGATGTATTTTGCTGGGTATCATCATTTTTAGATAATTTTTTATATCTTTTATAATATCAGAACATTCAGATATTTAAATTTCATAATTTTAAACGAATTCATAGAAATCGTTATATTGCAAGTATTTGTATTGTTTGTTTTTGGGATAACTATGAGTACAAAATAAATTATAATTTGATATAAAATACCGCTTTAATGTTGCATCAATGTTAATTTTTATTAAACATTAAATTATCAAACATATATTTTCATGGAGTTCAATAACAATTTAAATTACGCAACAATACATTAAAAATAATAAAGGAAATAAATATATTAAATAACGCTGTTGTAAAAAAAGTAAGTTATAAATTTCATTTCGTTTTATTATTAAATATCTATACACCGATACTGCATACTTTCACGTGTCTTAATGGAAAGTAAAAAAGGTAAAATACAATGCTCGAAAATATTATTACGTATTTTAGAAATGGTTTTTAGGCATTGGTAACAGTCAAAATACATAAACAATAAATCGAAAAAATAAAAATATTCGTAATATTTCAAACAACTCTTGTTCCATACAAAGGTATTTGTAACAATGATGAAATACGAACCGATAACACATGAACGGGTCTTATTGTATATTATACTATTACTCTTAAATTATGATTATTATGCAAGCCATGCATAATAAAGTATGTTTCCTCGGAAATGATTTGTAAAATTTTCTAATAGTATTTTCTTGTTTAAATTCCATGCCCAATCCTAGAGATACAAATTAAAATTAATAAGAATGTGAAATATCTTGTAATAAACCTAAGCAGTACATAATGCATCTGAAATAGGACATTGATAATTCTCCCTGACAGAGGGCGATACTTACTACCTATTTTAACTTTACTAGCTTTAAATACCGACATTGTTATGTATTCATCTACAATATCACAAGCAAGAGATCAATTTGAAGTGCTGTAAAATATGTTACTTTTAACGAGTCATATGTATTACTAATTTAACTTTCTGTGGTCATTAAAAATTAGAAGGGCTATCAACACATCGCATGTTTACGAATCGTTTATTTGAAGCAATGTTATGATTGAAGATTTCGTGCCTGTATCTAAGAACGTAAGTAATTAATCATTGATGAACTGTATAAACGTTTTATATTATTAAATGACTAAATATATATGGACCACGATTAAGTTACTTTTTTTTAAATAAAAACAGCAATCGTATAAATTGAACGCTTTTTTATGTTCGATTACAGTTGTCATGAATCCAGATCAGCTTAATAACATTCACCGAATACACATTATAGACGAGAGTTATTAAATATGATTTTGGGTCAGGGTCTTAAGGAAAAGACAACTTTGGTTTTAATTTTCTTGCGATAATTTTCTACTAAAAATGGTCACTATGATTTTGAGAATATAATATTTTTAACATGTGTTAGGTCGCAATGTTTAGCCGCCTGAGATAGGGACAGAACCAATAATAAAAATAAACAACTTGATATATAGCTCACAATACAATTAAGGTCGAGCATTGGTTTAATTTTAATTTCAAACTAATTGTATGCTAAGTGTTTTTTTTTAAACAAAACATTTTAAATCACTGTAATTGAGAAGAAGTTCTTATCAGATCCGTTCAGTATCCACTGAACCGTTTTCAGAATAATGAGGATCTGTATCTTGAATATTGTTTTACAGATTGGAAAATGTTTTAACGCTTTACCGCCATTGTTCGATCTCCAGCGAAATGGAATCAGGAACAGACGAGAGGGAAATTTACATAGATATTGACGAGATAGTAATGTTTGAAATACGAAATTTCCTTCAAACAACATAATCTATTCGCAAATGTACTCGTATCTTATAATATACATTATACTACGACAAATATTCTTATGAAATGAATTATAGATATTTTACTCCATTTCTTCTAAAATCATGTTAATAATCATTCAAAGTTGATTTGTAACAAATTAAAAATATCTTTATACTAATAATTTTCATTACTGATTCGCCTAGAAATCAAATATGTTAATTGTATAGGCAAAAAATGATTTCATTGACGTTGATTACTGTAATTTGTTAATTAGAAATCATACGGAATATATTTGTTTACATTAAAATACATTGTTGTGTTATATATCGGATATATTTTTATTGGTTTTTCATTGCTTATGTTTTTATTGATCGCTGTTTATCGGTTTTCATGTAATAATGTGGATGTAATGTGGTGATTATTATTAGGAAATATACATTCCGGTAATACCGTCAATCTCTCGTAGATAAGTAATTTTACATCAACGCTTTTAAAACTTAAAGTAAGTGCGGATTTGTAAAATGGGAAAAATATTTTGCTTCGACCAAATAAACATACGAGTACATAGTCAGTTCCTTCGATATAAATGGTCAGGAGTTTAGGTTCCTTAACGTGTTCATCGCCAACACCGTTTTTTGTAAAATGACTAAAAGACTTTGACTTTCCCAAATTTAACGTTCAGTTGTCATGATTAAGTGTCATAGAGCTCGAGGCCAAAGTCCCATTACAGGTACCTACTATTCTGTGTGTTTCTATAAAAAAGTGCATTAAAATTCTTTCCCCTTTGCGCTTTCTTTCAGCAAAACATTATACTTTGATGCAAAATATATGATTAAAAGAGTATATTTAATTGCATTTTTTTTTCAAAACCGGTGTCAATGTTCGCCTTCTCTTCGCGGCTCCTCGCACAAGTTAAGCACACCTCCCAACTGTGGCCAACAAGGAACAAGCCATGCAAATGTGTGGCAGTCGGTTTGCGTAACAAAACTAGGGAAGTGCTAAAAATGCTCGTCGTGACGTTAACGCTCCAGTTTCAACCGTTCACTTCTGCCACGAGAGAGACAGCCAGGTGGAACAGTGGAAGAAACATAGCAAAGGAGTCGAAGGAAACCGCCAGACGCTCCACTGCGCTGAAGGAATTAACAAGTGGAGCTATTGCGTGGTGAGGAGTGTTCTGAAGAATACATACTGACATTTGTTTGGATTTTCTTATATTCATCTATACTGTAAATTAAAATATATCTATTTTTCATGAAATTATATTTTTATTTTTTCAAACGCACTTGTGAATTACTTGTCGACGAAGCCGAATATATTGTCATACATTAAATTGTGGAATTCAATATTTTTTTTAATTATTAACATTGAAATTATGAAATTTACCTGATCGTAAAAGTAAAACAAAAATAATATCATTGTTTTTCCAAAAATTTACAAAAAACATGTTTATGTTCGATACAAAAATATACTGCAATTTAATCTAATTTTCAATAATTGTTTTTATAAAGAGTAATTATTAAAACAAAAAACTTTTAAAATGATCGATTAGTGATATTGTAATTTTGAAAATTTAAATGACATAATTCTGGTAAATTCTATAAAACTAGGTAATGCCTTAAGAAAATAAAAATGCTTGTTTACTTGCTATATCGATATTTCACAAATAAATAATAGGTGAGTTCAGTAGATAATGGTTATGCGAGTATTTTTGTCGATGTTGATGTTAAAATTCATATATCATAATTGAAAATAATGGTTACGATAATTTATAAAATGTTTTTCTTTTTCCTTACGATTTCAATTCATTGACCGTCTTAAATCAAATGTTATATCGAATTAACGTTTTTTTTTTAATTTAACCAATGTTGTCATAAGTCATAACATTTCCATAGCAGGTATCTGATTACATAATATTAAATTCTCACGATGTCTGCCTTCACTTTGCAGGTAGACTACATTATTAATTGATGCCGATAAAGTAATGGGAATAAATCTGCTTCTGCGGGCAACACCTTGTTAACAACATTCTTAGCTGCCTTCTGATGGTCTTGTATCAATACACGTAGTGATGTAATCATTGGCAAACACGAGTTTTCTACTTTATTTTTTTTATTTATGGTAAAATTTGCTGTTGAGAATATATTATGCAAACCTAAAGATTCGCACACGATTGCATACCTACTCATGTACATCTTTCTATAATTAATTTAACAATTTATGAAATATTTCATAACCGAAACCGTTTTTAATTAAAAAATATTAAACGCTATCATTATAGCAACAACAAAAAAGTTTAAGTTCAGCAATGTAAATTTTGTGTCAAGCAAATGTTTTCTCACTTAAAGAAAATTGTACAACTTCAAAATAAAAAATAGTTCTATATTTACTACGACTTAGATTACAAGTTATATTTTCAAGTAAGCAGTTTAAGCTTTTCTTCTTCGTAGTATCAATCTGGTGGATTGGTTTGCAGCAACAAAATCTTGCTTCTCGATCTCCAATCTTCTCGATCTTCTGCATGCATCTAGCTCAGCATAAGAGCTGTAACAAAAGTCCTCGAGCCTTTGCTGCAAATACTCCCGTCTAGGGCGCCCTCTGAAGTTTCTCCCCTAAACCATCCCTTCCACAATGTCGTGAAGAATACCATCGTGGAGCATGATGTGACCGATCCATCGGTTTCGCCGAGATGCGCTTGAGAACGTTAAATTTAAAACTTATGCCAACTCTGCAGTGAATTAACCGTAATTCCTTATTCAAATGTATATAAATAATTAACAGTTATTATGATCTACGGATTAAGGAAATAACTCATAATTTCTAAGTAACTTCCTAAATAAATTCCTAATTTCATGTTCTGTAAGCACTTCTTCGAGGTCTATTTTAATATAAGTAGATTGTCATATAGATTTTTTAAATTTAATAAACGTATTCTTTGCTTTATTCTGTAACACAAACTTATAATAAAAAATATTTCGAAACATTTAAAATAGCGTTTCATATCATCACTCCTTGATATTTTTAAATAAAATGGTTTCGTGTTGTAAGAATATGACGTTTATAGTTTTGCTACTATTGTGCTTTCATAATATATTCACAATACTCATAAACGCAAAGCCAATGTCTTCATCGATTTATTGAAGCACGCAATTTATGAATCTTCTATATGCAAATATAAACTTGCAGACTGCGTTCAATATTCAGACACAAAATAACATATGGTTACAACTTCTCTCTGGCAAGCAGTAAGTATATGTCACCAATACAATGGGTTTCAATTCCACCGGCTGCTAACAAAGTGCACGGTAAGCCACACCTGGTAATTGTATTGTATTCGTTTTAGTTACGTTCATCGTTTCCCATGATTTTACAAGATATATGTATTTTTTAAAAGTATACATTTTTTTGCGACGGCGTCTCACATGTCTGTGGCATATTTAATTTGATTTATATGCAATTCTACATTAAATGATATTTAAATAATTCATAAATATTTTACTTTGTATTCGTATCATTAAAATGATTTGTTGTATTTTATTATTAATTAAATTATAGGATTAATATAGATAATTTTGAAGGTTTTCACGGTCAGATATGGTATTGTGCTTTTGGGTCTAGCGGTGTGTGGAAAATTTTTCTGTACCAATACTTCGACTTTCGTTGCAGGAATTTTCTTCAGGGTTGACGATTTTCACCCCCTATATTGGCGGTCGAAATATTAATTCAGAGATATTCTCCACACACGGCTAAGACCAAAAGTCACAATACTATATAAGTATTAGCATACATGTAGCATATTTTATTTTTATTCAATTTTACCTAATGTCAATTGCATTGATTTTATAATTTATATAATAAGTAACTTTTTTTGTTTAAGGGCTTAATATATTTTGCCTACATTTAGTTAGGCTTTGACTGCTATGACAAGCAATGGTCCATTTATAAGAAAAAGTAATATCATCAATGTAATGTTCCTTCAAATAACCAATAAGAAACATTTCAAAATATCAATACTTAATTTTTAAATAAAACAATAATAAAAGAACCGGTAAATATAATAACCCAGTTCTACTTCAAACAATAAAATAATTGCGATAGATTATCTTAATATTTGATCGATTAAGTCGGTAAAATTTTCTTAATTAAGTGATTAATCGCAATCATTGACAGATCATTAGTGAATTTATATTTAGATTATTTCGTTTGTTTCGTCACGAAAATGATACACTGGGTCATTCGGTTGATTGGTTGCATTGTTTGTATGGGGAGACATCAACGCGCGGTTAAGACATGAAATCGAAACTGAAAAATGCTCGACTAAAATATTTAGTTGGCCTTGTCACGTGCTTACGAGGTATTAACATTATACTTCTACTTCATTATTTCAGAGTTTCACAAACTATGGAATATTTTTGATAGGTGTATCGTGAAAAAACACTTTGTGTAAACAGATAGCATGGCAATTCTGTCAGACAGTAACATACTCGTATAAATCTCATGTGGATTCTACGTTGCCTCTATATATAATATGGTTAACCGCTATGTGCAAACTTTTGATCTGACAGTAATAATATTTGAATCCTTTTATACGATTCTAATCTCTTTCACGGGCTCTTTCTTTTTAGCACTTCTATACAGTGGCCACAATTATTTAGAGGGGGCTACCAATGAACTGATCATAAATTATAGAGCGTATCATCAAGGAGACTGAATTTTCTTCGAGTATGATGCAAGTGTAAAGCGGGTAGAGTTCCGCAACATTTGACTAGGGCTTAGTATTTAAGTATCGCTAAGAAATGTCAGCGATCACTGTATGGGTGGTGTTTGCGGCAGTACTTAATTACTTACAATGTTATTGAATACAATAATTATTATCATCATTTGTATTTTATGTGAACTCGCTTTGTAAAATATATTCGATTCACATAACAGCATACAGTGGTCAAAAACTGACCAGCAAATTGAGTGATGGCATTTCATCGCGCATATCAATGTTATTGTTTCATAAATTAAAATGAATTTGTCTTCCCATTAGCTAACTTGCTGAGGAGAAATTTCTGAAATCGTGTCTTTAATTATTTTTTTCAGAAGTGTTCCATCGCGGGAACAGTTTGACAAGCCCAAAACTATTGTATAGTTCACGGTCCGGTAACAACACTGCACCTCATTACGTCTGATTATGTTGTTGCTGCGCATAGAAAAGAATGATTTTTTTAACGTTGTTTTATTACGAACAAAAGCAATGAAGTTCTTAGACACCGGCCATTAAGCGTTTTAATGTATAAGGTCATTAATCCTTCCTAGTTACACATTAACTATGCCAGATTTTTGTATAGTATTTATAAAAAACAAATTATTATTAATAATATGAAAATTAGAACCCATTTCTGATGCTTCCTTAATCTGTTTACGAGATTTATGGATCATAAATCTGTAGACACGCAGTGCTGCCAAGTTTCATATTATAATTCTAAGTAATATTAAAAGAGATAAAAATTGAACATTATTATTTGTATTTGAAAAAAGTTACGAACATTTTAAAAATAAAGTATCATACGCGGTGTTAATTACAATATATATATTTAAAGCAGAAAAGATCTCAATTTTAAAATTTATGACACTTTTCGTGAAAATGAAAATAGGGCTTTATATTATGAAATTGTGATATGCCGACGTTGTAAGACTACAACTTGATATGAGAGCTTTTTAAAAGGAATACAGCATAATTTTTTTTATTGTCAAATGATTCCAAAATAATTAAAACCGTATGTTTGTCACTTACTATGCATTCTCAATTTTTTCTCAGGTACATTATTACATTACTTCTTTGGGTGGGAATTTAGAGTACATTCTATACATTATAGTTAATGATTACTTTTTTAGTTTTCATAGAAATAAATTACAGTTTATCAGATAAACAACCGAATTTCAAACAATGCTCATTAAAAATTTAAAATACTGCACACAAGCATCTAACTAAATAACTGGAAATACAATGCGTCGCTTTAGTTGTTGATAACGCCCTCTATTATATTTTTCTACAGCAACCTTCATTTTTTTAAATATAATACACACCTGTGTGACTGTGAGAATAGTCCATCGAGTGTTTGTGTAGAAAACAATTGGTTGCCGGTTTTACTCAAGTTATTGCCTCTCACCAGATAAATAAGAGTACATAGAAAACTTTCCGAGATCAACCGAGCTTGTTCGTATGAATCCGAGGCGTGTCTTCCGTAATTGATTATATTTTTTTGTTTTTCTCATACTTTCACGGCCATTCGCAGCAACTTAAGATCACCGGGGAAATTTATTTGAAAGTGTACGTTTTATCAACATTACTGATATGATTATTACTATTTGTAGCTTGTAATTTACTTGCAATTTGATTTCATATTATTGTTGATTTTGCGATCGACAATATATAAAATTGTATTCATATTAGTTGGTTTATACTGGCTGTATATTGTAGTTTTTTCTATTTTAACCTCGTCAGAGTAATACTATAGTAAAACAAATAAGCCGCGAGCCCCTTTTATCATTATTAATTAGTTTGAATAAATTGCGGAATAATTTCTAAATATTCTATAATTTTATTTTATGATTTTGATTAAAAATAAATTACATCATCCTAGTATGAACCCAATATAATATATATATTAATATAAATGTAGAGTGTGCTTAAGAACATAATCATGGATTGAATGAACCATCACACATACTCGTATTTAGAATTTTGTGGTAACTTCGATTTTTTAATATACATGTACGAGGGTTATCCGTAAAATAAGATTCCCATGGCACTACAGTCCTGTTATGGTGGACCCCGCGATTCTGTAGTGTACCTTGGTTCCCCCACTCCAAATCCCTTCCCTAGCGAGCTGCCTGCGGAGCTCAGTTTTGGGTTGGTAGCCGTACGTGATGGATCTCTTCCTCGCTTCGCCCGCCAGATGTGAGTTGCCCTCGGTGATCTGTTTCCTGTCTGCTAAAATCATTGCGCCGGTAGAAATCCATTCCCATCTATGCGAAATATATGGTAAGAAGTGTATGAGCGTACAACACGTGCGCTAATGGTGCAAAGAGTTCAAGAACGGGTGACTATATAGAAAAATAGGTAAAAGTCTGAACTTTCCAAAAATGTACGCACTCATGGAATTAAACATGTTTTACACTGTTAAAAATCTCCGGGAAACTTATTTTATGGATAACCCTCGTATAACCACATTCTGGATAATGACTGCGATAGAGAAATTAAGGTAATTTATTAAACTATCTAAGTCATCCATGTTTGTATATATATCTAACATTATTGAAATCCACGGATGAAATTACCATTGTTTAACAAAAATAAAGATTACGAATATGCTCTTAAATTAATAATGGTAAAACTTATATTTCATCATCAATAAGCTAAACGTTATTCGAACCATTCATTTTTTAAGTAAATTGTTCGATTTATGTCATGTAACCGATAAAGCACTTTAAAATTGCCTTTAACCAATTTCCCGAAATGTTGCATAACAGATCTATAAAGCTGATGAGCCTTTCTGCTAGGCTGCCTTCAGTAGCTATGTTTATGAGGTATATAAAACAATTACGCAACACTAATATATCTTTTATGTTCGGCCAAGTGTGTATCTCTATAACAAGGCCGTCTTTAAATTGGCCAGGCATTGTTAACTACAATAAAGTTAAAACTACTGTAGAAGTTTCTCAATGACTTTCTCCGACGTTCATTTTTTTATTTGATTCTGGTAATTACCGGTATTGTATGATGCGAACCGAGTGATTTATCGTTTAGCTAATTATATTAAACGCATTTTTAAAGTTATTACTAATTACGACAGGTTATGAGCGGTTTAAGCGAGTTAACCACTGATGCGTGAAGTAACAAGTTCAAAAGTAATTATTACTTATGCAATAACAATAAAATATAAATTTTTAAACATATTACGTTTATTATGCCAATGAACACGGTTTTTTTATACGTACAACGCTTACTTACCATTTCACAGGTAGTGGATTTGATAGCTTATGAATTTTATAGTAAAAAATATATAATCTCACTAGTAAAGCACTATTCAAAGCCTATTAATAAAAAAAATATTTGTACATGAAAGTCGTAACTCCTATAAGTTCTTTGATATACTGTTGCGTTACGAAAAAAATATGCTTTAAAACTGTCGATCTTGAATTAATAAGTTATTAATTATATTAATTATTTTATATTTTAAAAGTTTGTTTTACATAATTACGTATGAATTTATTATGTATAAAGAAACTTCGATTAATGTCAAAAGTATTGCAATAAATGAATAAATTCCTACCACCAGAAAATTATTAAATTATAACTTTTGACTCTACACAATATGCAGTGAAAATATTTGTATCGCTATTGTTTGTATTATTTGACTAAGGTCACGATATTATGATGAAGTTTAAAATTATTTATCTGCATTTCATATCACAATGGAAATTAAATAATCATATATTTATTTATATAACATAGGCAAAAATAAATGTATATATTTCACGTTTTTAATAAAAAATTCATGGTTAAATAATAATGCTTTTTTCCTTTCATCAAAATATTTTTGTTGCAGAAAATGTAATCGATTTATATTACTTACGCTTAGGTATATTTTAAACCAAACAAATAACTATTATTATTCATGTAGTGTTCTTTTAAATATATTTATTATATATATTTATTTGTTTCAGTGTTATCGGTCATCAGCAGCATCAGCGTGTCATCTAATGGAAATAGTCCGGAAAGGAAAGTCCAAACTCTGGAAGTAAAAAACGTGGAGAGAGGAGGTTTCATCCCTATCAACCCAATGCGGGGAGCTCAGTTGACTAACAGTATCTATAAAGACAAAAAATATCTCAACTCAACGAAATTACCAATAGGCGAAAGATACAGACGACTCATTCCATACATGACATTTTATCTTGCCAACGATTTTTCAAGCCCGCAAAGTGAAGTATTTGCGCTGAAATCTCAAACGCGTAAAGCTCAAGGGACTGTTTTATCTGAATCTCAAAACCAGAATTCTATTGCGTCTCAATACACCAACATTCCTCAGTACCAAGGAAACAGATTCTCGCAGTTCAACGCAGCCTCTTCACTTCCTAATAAGAATATCCAGGATTACTATCGGCAACCGGATTATTACAAATACACGCCGAATCAAGATCCGGTTATCAGCGAAGATGAATTTAGGCCGATTCATGGAGTTATGAGGGCTCCTACTAAAGAAACCGTTAGCAATTACAATGACTACCAAAGACCAGTTTCCGTACCAGTTAAAGTCAACTACAATGCTGGAATAATTCCGAATGTACAATACTATTCGACAGAAACGCAAGGTCAAATTCAACAGCAATATAAATTAGTTCCTTACGAACAAACTCCTCCTGTCAGGGTACCTGATTATACTAGTAATAACAATGAAAATTACTTTGTACCTAAAACGTATTCTACTGGAAAAAAACCTATAGCAGTTCCAGTTTCTTCGAATCCAGCTATACAGAGTGGCACAAATCAACAACAAAACTATCAACCACAATTTTCCTTTCAATCGAGTAATGAACATAAAGTTAACGGTGATGCTTATCAGTTTACAACGCCCGATCAAGGAGATTCGTATTTATCTGGATACAGCAACGGCTTGAGCAACCAAGTGGAATACATCCGACCTGCCAAAAAATACACTTTCAAGAAAACGGCAATCAATCTGAATCCCACGACGCAGAGCGGTTTTCAACCGATGATTCCAGCAGGTCCAACTTTACCTACCAAGTATACTTACGTAACATCTCAACCTTATGTCACTTCGGATACACCTGACTATCAAACTTACACCCAAAGCACGAGAAAGCCTCAAGTGTATTACAGACCCAGACCGACAACACCAGCTGTAACAATCGTCAAACAAAACGACGATTACATCAACTCTAACCTTAACTACGGCCCTTCACATGGTGATCAGTTTGAACAAAACAACTTGGCCACTATCTTAAAGAGCCTTCAAAGCTCTCATTCACTCCCGCAGACTATAACTAAAGACAATATAGACTCTTCTATAAAGACTTTGGTGCAGATTTTGAACAATCTGAAAGAATCTGATGAGAAATACATTGAAGAGATTACGCAGAAGCCTATCGTCAGTACTCCGGTGCCATTTCGAGTGACTCAAAGTCCCATCACTAATGCACACTCTGTCGCTCCTCCCACTAAGTACAGGCAGAGAGTCAAGACTATCAACATCAAGCCGAGGATCACACCTCACCTTGTTCATGAGCATCCACCGCAACATTTAGAAATAGGTAAAACAATCAATTTATTTATTTACTATTTATTTTTCATATTGTCTTGATTGTTGATTTTCACAATTTATTACAGACGTAGTCATAATATGTACCTTAGATTTCATTGGCCAAATACTCGCTTAGTTAATCCGCCGAATAGGATTTAACTATTCTCTTATGTATAGTTATAATATATTTAAATAATTTACAAATACATTAATCTGTTATAGTTGGCATTGTTTTTTTAAATGCTGATTAACAAACGCCTGATACGTCTTGAATACTATGGCAGTTGTTTTCTCTTTAAGCCTCCGGACTCCTGCTTTTTATTCCGTTGAAAACTGTACTTTTTGTATACTAGGCAAAGCTCCCGGTGCAGCGATTAGAAGTGTTAAGGCAAGGATAGTGACAACTGACAACTTTTTAGCAACGTTTTGTAGCAACCATATTCTTTAGCTATGGAACAGATAAGGAAAAATCTCACTGAAAAGTGGGTGCTATAGGAAAGAGCTATATGTTAATACAACTGTTATACGCAAAGGCTTTGTTCGTTTTATAAACTAATGTTTAATGGAGGAGATAAAGCGTCCTAGTTTGTGACCAGTTTATGAAGGACTTTTCATCTCAACGGCTGGATCGCGACTCTCATCTGCTAGTGGCCCTGCGTTGGTCTGCTCCGTCACTGAGGTGTTGCCACAGCTTTTTACTTTACCGAGCAATATAATTAAATTTTGTGAAAATAAATTTATCTCTTGGGTTAAAAGCTATAATGTATGTTTGTATTCAGAACAAGTCACAGAGGAGCCCGACATCCACAACAGCCAGTCCTTCCCTTCCGAGAGTGACGAGCTTGGCGGCACTCCGGGCAAGCCTGGCGTGGACTACCCCGTGCTGGCCGTCATACCGCCCTCTGCCTTCCGATGCAAGGAGCAGCGCTACAAAGGCTTCTTCGGGGATCCGGAAGCTGGCTGCCAGGTACAAATTATTACAGGGAAACACATCATGAGCTTATTTATAATTATGTCGTATTAAAGTCTTAATATGTCTCGTACTTTTCCAGGTCTGGCATTACTGCGACTTGAACGGCGGGCAAGCTTCCTTCCTTTGTCCCAACGGGACCATCTTCAGCCAAGTCGCGCTGACCTGTGACTGGTGGTTCAATGTCAAGTGCGAGAGCACGGCACAGCTCTATGTCCTCAACGAGAGGCTCTACAAGTACATCCTGCCCTACACGCCCAAGTTCCCGGAGGACTACAGCGGGCCATTAGTTGACAAGTAAGTGATTATATAAACTGAATTATAATATAAACTAAGCTTTGTGTGAATTACTTCACTAGTGACAGTAGGCATTCATTTGTTAATTAAATCGAATCTTTCTTGTATTTCTTAGTATGTAAGGAACATATTCGAATCCAGCAGCTGTCTTGTCATTACACATGTAATATATTTTGCATGGACGCTGACCTCAAATAAGTCGGTAAAAACAATTTATCAATTGAAGTGATTGTGATTGACTCAAAACTGTAGAAGAACCGGTAGTCCTTAGCACCTTGTGCAATATATTAGACACCTCCTCTTTAACTCAGAATTAAAATAATATCTCTAAAATGTTTTGGCATTGATGCATCAATGTTTTTAAAATACAAAAAAAGAAAAAAATATTATATGTATTTACAATAATATTATTTAAATAATAATTATACAATGAAGTTCACTTTTACCTACCTCTTATCTCATTTAATTACATCATTTTATAATATAATATTAATAATATAATGTTAATTGCTGATTTATATTTTGTTACAAACAATTCAATTTCGTTATGCACTCGTAATAATGTGATTTCATTCCAGATATTTAACGATCAAGTTTAAGGAAATGGAAGAGAAGATGAAGAAAAAGAAGAAGGTGATGAAACCGGAGACCATCTTGGAAACGGAAAAGGCTGAAGTCATCGAAATTAAAACCAGTGGAATGAGCGGTGCTTTAAGGCCTTATGATAACTGATAAAATGAATTATAGAAATTTGTCGTGTCTGACAACAATATTGTGGCAATGAAAAAAATGTATTGATTACCCAAACAAAAAATATAGCAATACTGCGAAAATTTAAAAAATCTACAAACAATGACATTGATATCAAAGTCTCGTCACGGGAAACTTTAGAATGTTGCGTAATTGTTTTTAATCGTTTGGATGCAAGCACCATAGACAAAACACTATACCTATAAAAGTAATAAATCGTCCATAGTTGTTGATTGAAATATCTAGATAGAAATCTGAAATAAAATAATTTTCTGAAATAATATCTATGGAAATACGTAGTTCAGTATTCCTTAAGTTTATTCAGTTTATTACTCATATAAAATAATAAACCCTACAGTAAACAACCGTAGTATGATATTAATTTTGTTTGTTTTCATGTATATTACACAGAAAACTAATTAATTTAAAATTATTATTTCCAAACTCAGGATCTTATACAAAAATTAAATCATAAGATTTTCTCATTTCTTTATGCACCAGTTTTTTTTATGGAGTATCATTTTTTTAAATAAAGTGATAATAATGAATAAAATGATGTAATATATTGCTAATAATAATGCTCTAAATAATTATTAGTTTTTATTTTATTTTTCATGATTTCATATTTCGTCGTTCGCGAGTTCATGTTGTAGTCACTTTTTGACATAATTTTTCAATTTTTGCTATACTTTTCGTAGACTCACATCACTTTTCGTCAATTCTCACCATTTTTCTATTGATTCTCGTAGATTTTTGTCATTTCTCATCCATTTTCATTGATGTTTCATTATTTTACATGGATTTGAATTTGAATCAAATTTTTGTGTTCACGACTACACGTTTTTGTCAACTATTTCCTTCATTATTGATAGAACGGTATGGTGTGTTACATCTTCTGTACTTATTCTTTTTTTTTCGTCATTTATTTTTATTTTTCTTCGTTTTTTTATTTATTTCAACCGATTTTCACCACTTATGTAGTAGATTGTTTTTTTTACTAAAAACTAAAACTTATTTAGATATTTTTTATTTACATAAATAATTTCACTTTTCAAAGGATAAGTAAAATTATTATGTTTTGCTTTATATCCTGACATATTAATTAAAAACATTAAATAATCATTTGTGGAATATAATATGTTAGAATTTGAGTAAATTATGCTTACCCAGCACATATTGTTTTACAGTTTAAATTAATGCTTATATCCGCTTTAATGTTTCACCAGAATATTTAAGTAAAAGAAAGAACATTTTTAACCGTGCAATATTTACTGTAATTACTCTTAAATTTTAAATTCATGCTTATTCTTTATTAATCTAAAATTATATATATTTATTTAATGTAATATACCTAAGCATATTATACTTTAATAAGGTATGAACATCTTCCTATTTTTAAAAAAGTTTTAAGCATTTATTGATAGGAAAAAGTTATGTTAATTAGAATAAAAAGTGCCAATAAAATTGTAAATAATATATTAATTTAGTAAAGCATTTAGAAGCTTGCCAATAGGAAAAAATATTTAATTAATCATTAGTTAATCTAGTCAACTCAAACAATTCACATAATAATATTAAGTATGTAAATGAAAAGTTTTCCAGAATGTTTGATGTTGTCTTTACATTATTTTTGTAACTATGTGACATTTTAGTTTTATTTATTTTTGATACTTGTTAATTATACATGAAATAAAAATATTTCAAAGCAAATTGTCTTTTACTCAAAGTACTGTTAGTTCTGCTAACTAATCGTTGAAGGGAGAGATATAGCGTTGATTTTTGTGAGTTGCTCGTAAGGCTATTGCGCCTCGAGAGCTGGGTTGCGACTGCTCTCTGTTAGTCGTTCTGCGTTGGGGTGTTCCGTCAGGGTGGTGTTGTCACAGAACTACTACAGAACTATTAACAAATGAAAGAATGCTAAGACCCTCCTCCTCATCTTTTCTTAATTCATTTAAATTATTTAGTATGTTTTATTATTCATGTGGAGGATGAAATTTAATGATGTATATAGTGACAGCCAGTGCACCAGTTGTCCCGTCCGCCCAATTTCCCGTGCACAACACATTCAGTGCGGCCCATGTCATTACCGATGAGCCGTTGAATTGTCTGTGGACGATAGGTCGTAACACCGTAGCAGCCAGCCCATTCTATACACATTATATTATATATATAGTAAGTAAGGATAGGCCGTAACTGCTGTCTATAATAAGTGTTAGACAATTGTAGGATATGTTATAAATGAAACACACGGTTTTTAAGATCACAGATTTATTTTTGTACAAAAATATACATTATGTACAATGGTATATAATCATAACAGCCAAAATTGCGTTAAAAGTAAGCGCTAATCTAATAATACCGTTTAACATAAATCCAAATATTATTGTTCGAAGATAATGATGTTAAAAGATTAAGATGTCCAACAATTGATTGGCGTATAAGAAAGTGCAAGTTTGGTTAGAAGTATGTATATAGTAGTAATTATTTTAACAAGAAGTGCTTAGACATTTGAATAATTTATACATTGATCGTATTTTATATTCCTTCAAAATTGTTAGGCAGCTCGTTGGCCGTAAAGCTGATGTTGAAGAGCTGTAACTAGATATCAAGGTCAATAAAAAAACGTTACATTTAATTTACTATAAATAAATCCTATATCAATGAACATTTATTATGTTTGTGATTATTTTTTATGTCATTTATTTTACTTGATTATCAAACAATTTAAATACACAAATTATGCATAAGATTACATAAATTTAAAATATAATGACAATATTCACAGCTTTAATTTTATATATTATATTCTTAACGTTTAATAACTTTTTACAAGTTTTAAAAATCCAAAAATAGGAGATCAAAAGTTTCATAGCCAATTTTTTTTATCGACTGTATCCACTATATTAAATATTCTCTCACAGTACAGAATAGATAGTGATTAAATCACTTATCCAATACGACATCTAGTTAATTTAGTTTTTAATATTTTGCATCATTCATTACTTCAAGTTCTAAAGGAAAATGTGTACTCGAGGTTGCTCAATCTACATTTTTTTCTGATACTTTTGTAAGTCTTTCACTGACACTAATTGGTAATTTAATTGTAACGCTACCATTTTTGTATTTAATATTTTCTCCAGTCGATGATGACATGGTTTTTAATCTATCACATCAAAAAATAAACAATAATATCCATATTTTATTCACTAATATATTTTTTCACAAGAATCTTATCCGAACATCCATATTATATATAAAAATGTTTTTTTTTTCATAGACATTGAACAATAAAACACTGAGACATTATATAGTTTTAACAATTAAAAGCTTTAATGAGTATATGTAAATGAGATGAAATATATAGTATTACGTGGTTTCCATAGACAAAATACTTATTTTTTTAATAATATTATAAACCTTACTAATGACTAAAATAATTAATTACGCTTTTAATTCATTCAGATCATTTCATACAAACTGTGATAAATTTCTCCATACCATACTGGCTCCCTCTTATGAGCTTATGGATATCACAAACCCCAGCTAACAAACTCTTGTCTACTAGAGTTCGAGATGTAAATATATTATATAATATTTCTTAAAAGGCTGGCTAATTAGCCGATGCCCTAAATCTAAGAATATTATCATATTATATTTATCTGATAGTGCTCTTATTCTACAATTTAATTATTCACAACTAGCTAATACTTTATGGTGAAATTGGTAAATGTTAAGTGATATTTTAGATTTGTTGTTTAACTTCTTAAATATTTTATAATTTATTATTTTTTCAATTTGCATTATATCATAATAAATGTGATTATTAATAATAGTACAAAAACTGTCTTTAAATATTAAGATTCTGTTAGATAAATAATAATATTGAAGTCTGAGAGATCAATATAAACAATAATCAATTTAATGAAAATAACTTTTCTTTGTTGATTTATGTAATCTTATTTATACTATATTAAATGTAATCTGATTCTTCAAAATAATAAGTACATGTAACATTTATGTAATAAAAATACTTGATAATTAAATTATTAATGATATATTTTTGGGACACAAACCAAAATACAATTTTTAGAATAAAGGCAGAAAAACAATATTTCATCCACTGAAAATTACAGGAAACCTAATTCAACTTATCATATTTTATTTTATTACAATTTCACATAGTTATTTTAACCATTGGAAATATCTTCACGACCCAATTTTATACATATATTGTATCAATTGTCATTTAAAATAAATACCTACGAAATCACTTAAAAATCACTAAAAAATAATAATATTTGTAACTCAAAAATTTAGTTTTCAATAAACGATTATTAATTTTAAATTATTTAAAAACAGGAATGTTAGCACCATTCTGTGATTAATACATTTTTTTCCAAAGTCCATCACATCTTTATTATTGAGATCATTTTAATTTTCACAATGCGCTTTAATAATTACAAAATTTTGATTTAACTTCTAAAGATATAATACAAATGTATAAATAAAGGACTATAAGTAAGCATAATTTTATCCACATATAAGAATTAAAACATAAAATTGATTTCACCTGAAAATTGTTAGTTAAAAATTAATAGCCATTACAAAATATTGACTTGATAGGAGATTTTTTAAACCTTACTTAACAGTAAGCTTCGGGTAAGCATTAGAGTGGAAAAAAATAGTTACTAAATTTTTAAGACTCATTACGCTATAATTCTGGTATGACAACGTTTAAAAAAAGAGGCATTATTTAAATTTAAAAATAAATATATAAAGCTTCATAAATTATATATTTTTAAATTTTAGGAATTTATTTATCCAAAAAAAAAAAATTGCATAATTTAAATCGGATTGCCAAACGTATTTTATATTATTATAAATTATATAAACGCTATTGAAAAAGGTTACCGATATATTTAATTTATGAGGACTTTGGCATCCAGTTTGATTGAACAAAAGACATATCCAATAACAAACTTCATGAGAAAATTTAATAAAGTATGGACACAAATTCATTGTATATTATCTAAAAGTAATAAATTGTAAAATTGTATTATTACAAAAAAGTTATACCAACATACAATTGAAATCAATGTATCGTTCATTAAACCTATCTATTTTATAAAAACATTATCATACCAACTACGTAGATGTTAAAACCTACCTCAATATAATAAAATGGCTTGCAACTATTTAACCTCAACTATTAACGATTGATTCAAAATAATTCAATTATTCCATTCAAGAAATTTTGTTTCAAGTAAAGGAAAGTGAAGAATTGTAAATATAAATTGATGAAAACAAAAATATATAATTATGATTTACATAATAGCGTACATTTAAAGTACCCTCAATAACTGATATTTTAATATGGTAGTTAATATAATATTTTAATAAATTTCATCCTTAGGGGAAAAATTCACAAAAATTTAGTAGTTGTAGATTAGTATCTGTTTCAAGCGTAAATAAACATGTTTTTTTGCAACATAATAATAACGACGCATTTGTGATTTTTATTATTTCACATCAAATGGCATTTGCATCGGAATTGGTTAACCTCAAAAACTGGTTTGACATTTAAAACTCATGTTGTCAAATTGCCATATGTAAAATAAAATAATGTATCTTATCGAATTAGGTATTTCGCATATATATTTTTTACAAAATAGGTAGGAGTATTTATATTATATATTTGAAGAATGATATTAATATTTGATGATTACAATTCTATATACTTGAAAAAATAATTTATCAATTTTATTTTTATTATGATTACCTATTATTTATTTATTATAATGGTTTCCTATTAACAAAAAGCGAGAATCGTTTAATAATATGAAGTGTATTATATAGCAATGAAAATGATTATAATACGCCAAACATATTTAATCATTATCTCATTTCAAAGTCTAAATGGACACAAATAGGTACTTACCTATTTACAAAATGAGTGTAATGCTCAATAAATACCTTTTCCATGTGATGATACAACCTTATCCTATATAGACATCTTTTTAAAATTTCATAGTTATCGGTAAATAAATTATGCTCTTTCTTTATAAAATTTGAGTTCATATTTTTTACAGGAATATAAGTGGTAAGGTATGTATAATTTAGTTTTGAAATAACATTGTTTAGCATTAAAATGATTGCAGCAATATTCGTAATTTTATTTTAAAATATGCTTTAAATTACAGTTAAAATATTGAAATGCTTTCATTTATTTACAAATAACCTGAAAATACCTATAAATATTATTTCCCCCCTCCTGACAATTTAAGTACATGACTTGAGTGAAGATTTTTTAATTACAAAAATTGATAGAAATCGTGATATATAATACCGTAATGAGTTTTTTTTTTAAATTAGTACATATTTGTTGACTTAATCAAAAATATATATCAAAATATTACTTTAATGGACCAAGACAACTCATATTTCCAGTGAACCAGTTAAATATAGTAAATTTTAATGATACGTGAGATAATTTTAAACATGGCACAATTGATTTATCTGTCAATCATTTCAAAAGGAACAAAAACTAAGCGTCATAAATCTTAAAATAATAATTACATTATCATGTTGCGGCATTGACTCAATACATTATTTAAAATATGTGCAGTGTATTATTTTAAACTCGTCAATTGAATAAAAACAACCTAAAAATAAAACATTCAAAATAAAACGACTTTCAATTAAGCATTCTGTTGCTTAAAAAAGTAACTGGACAATTATTATTAATAAGTAAGAATGTAATAATATCATCTTTTAATGGATTATTAAATAATCATAGTGACTTTGTCGCATTAACGTGTGTGAAAATAATACTAACTAGGTATTAATATTAAAATTCTGGATCTCATTAAAACTAAGAAAGCTATTTTAAAAAGCATGAACATCAAATATAATTTATAATAGACGAGAATGACAAATAATAAGTAGAACTATAATAAAAACATAATGAATATTAGAGATCATTTTTGTAATGTGACTTTAAGCTATTCATATCTTACTTATTGAATACGTAAATAACAAATATAAGTTAGTAGATTACAATTAGGTGTTCTAAATTATTTATGACCTGTATGAGATCATTTTAAAAGTTATATGACTAACAAAAACTTTCGACTTTAGCACCGTGTCACTTCTATGTAAATGAAAGAATAATATATTTTTTTAAATCATTATGAAATTAAAATGTAAAACATGGATGTGATGTTTTAAATTTTTTACTAACTATGCGTAGAGTAAACCTTTATAAAAGAAACCTGAATGCTATTGGGACGTTTATAACTAAAGGCCCTCCATATATTATATATGAATTTTATCAAACGAGTAAATAATTTGATGTTATTCTTACAGATCATAGTTTGCTCTTATCAGGCCTCCAAAAATTTTGTATTTCAATTTAAAATTGATAAAATGATGATTTTGCATTATTCTTGTAAAGTAATGCAATATTAAATTCAAAATACTTCACAGCCTTCTTTCCATACATTTTTTCAGCCGGAATACGTTCCCTTTTAAAGCACATTTTACAACCACCCTTAATTTTTGGCATCATAGAAAAAATTTCCACTATTTAACTTCAATTCTACAAGCAATAGCTCATTATTACATCCATTTAAATTACAAACTAGCATTTTTAAAACCACCCATAAAAATTGACAACGTTAAATATTTTATTTCTATCAACGCTTCAAAAGAAGTTTTGAAAAAATTGTAAATTTCATTTTTAAACTTGGCAACTTTGCCCAATGTTGAAATACCTACAATATAAAAATTAGTAAGGTTTCTCATTCCATTATGAATGTTGTCATATTTGAAAGTCTCAAGCAGCAATCTTACTGCAATATCCTTTGTGATTTGTCTTTATAAAATAATGATTGGTCATATAACATATAATTTGATTACTGAGAAAACTGCATATGTGCCGGTCGTTTAACTGCCCCCAACATGAGACCACCACAAGGCCCTCTCGGGGCTCTTCTCAACTTCAAGATTCTTCAAGTCCCATGTCTGCTTCACATCCCGAATTTCAGCCAAATACTTTTATGCGTTTGACGGGCCTTCGAGAATTATATCTTTTTGTGAGTAAAGGGACGTAAAGAACAAAAAAACAGCTTTAGGTCAAGATTTTTCTGCAGTAGTTAATAACTAAGTTGCAACGACTCGATCAGAATAAAGTATATACTTGTATATCCCAACCAGGTTTAAAAAATTAAATGTCAAAGTCTGCTGCCGGTGAGGGCATAATTTATTTCTATTGTAGCCGGGTGTTGAAACCGATGTCAATTTGAAACATACACCATTTTTTTTAATTTCCTGTATTCATTTAGGATTGTTGCGATGATCTGATGATTGTTGAAAGATACTCACATTGGAAGAGAAGTCGGAGACAAGATCTAGTGCTTCATGTAGAACCCTGGATGCTTGGAACGCATGTGGGTGCGCAGAGTGTCTATGCGGCTGTAGTGAGATGGGCAGTAAGAGCAGTGAGACCTCATGGGCGTGTGGCTGTGGAAGTGGTGCCACCTATTGGACACTTTCTTGCCACAAGTCTTGCAGCGCCACAGAGCCGAGCTGTCAGTCGTTGCCGTGAACATGCTGTGATATGATAGAGTGCTATTCGTCTCTGCAATATCACATCAACACTTTAAATAACCCCATTTCATTGAAGAACAAAAAAAAAACAACATCGAATGACAAATAATATTTTAATTTTTTGGTGATCTTCGGTTTCGGAATACAATTCAAATCTAGTTAGTGTGTCAATGGAAAAAATATATATACGGCAAAAATGTGAAATGTAATAAAAAAAACTAATCTCACAGTAAAATGCATGATGAAAAAAATGATGACGTGCAGAATGACATATAATTGCATAAGCTAGGTGTGGCGTGCTAGAAGGGCAACAAGATGGCTGATCTGAAAACACTTAATAAGCCAAAAATATATATAATATGTATAAATGGTAATTATTATTACTATAATGTTATATAATTACGGAACAGACAAAGCTCTGTCCAAGCAAACTCGGGATGGAGAAATAATAAATGTGGGTTAAGGAAACAGTTTCATGCCTGACGTGATGCACACACGCGTAACATAATGTTAGCTCCGGTCTGCATCAGCCCACATTGAAACCTCTACACTTATGAATATCACAAGTTAATAAATTGGAGCCAAAGCAAAATTGGTTTTATTTAAATAAAATTAATGTTTATATGCAACTGAAAGAAATAGGCTGTATTATATTACAGTTGTACACCAAAGTCTTGAATTTTATATGGTTCCACACAGGTGGAACAAAATAAAATAAAATTGGATGATTTGGGTACAAATTTTGTATATAAATGATGACAAGTGACTAACGCATCACGTTATATATGTGAAAATCACGACTTCCAAATCCAATCGCCGACTTTTTTTATTATTCTGTGCAATATGATCACATCCCGTCATTTTTATGTAAAATTTTTGTAGTTTTTTCTTACAGACATTTACAAAATCAATATTTTGAATGGCAGACTAAAAAATAGTTCATGATTTTAAATTCACACAAGTCCGGGAGGAGGGCAGGTATTTAACATGACATGGTATGGCTGAATTTTATATGATTTTTAATAAATAAATATGTATATGAAGTACTTATTTTATGAAAAAGCTTCATTTGTAAGTATTCAAATAAGCATTGAATTGGTATGAATTTGTTAATTTGTAAAAAGGCCTGTGTACTCACAAAAAACTTCTGTCATATTAAATAATTTTATTACAATTTAAATAAATGTTAATTAACAATTTAAGATAATTAATTGATTTAATGAAAAAGATAAATTATTATTACAAAATATTTTTTCGGAATGTCTTACTGTTGTAGCATGTTTCTATATTATGTGAAATGAAGAGTACATTATTCTTAAAATACTAATTTAAGATTTATAAATATTAAATTTCAAGAACTAAATCCCTGAAAAGTCTAATATTCAATCTACCTTTAAAAATTTCTGTATTTTCCCGTTTTTCTTTTATTTAGGAATAGTAATATATTTACTATTATTAGGAATTAAAAATGAATTTAATGCCCATTACAGCTTTATTCTACTGTAATGTTCAAAATTTTACGAATGTATAACTGAATATAAAATCTATTGAAATCCGGTCAGTTACTATATGTAGCAATTTATATATTTGTTTACTGAAAAATATATTTCAATCTATATTAAATGTCTAAAAATCGTTTAACATACCCACCAAAATGGCGCCGTTAAACAAATATAATGAATAATGATGGCTATTGAAGCTTCCATGCATTTCCCAAATTCTTGAAAATTAAACATTGACTTGAAAAAAACACAAACAAACCAATACAAAAGCACAAAACAAAAATAACCATAATCAATAATGTAAGCTAAAATAATAATACTATGGATATTGAATGTGAATCATAAAATATATAAATTAGGATGTTTTTTTAAAGATGAATAGATTTGTTAATCATAAAAAATATTATTTGAAGACTTATAAATAATGCATTCAGTTACTTATATTATTTATTTAGGTGGGTATTGATGGTATGTATCTCAATGATACTAAATACATCTTTAATTTTTAACAATTGATTAACTATTTTTTATGTTTATTCTGATGAAGACAAATCTATAATAATAATGTTCTTAAGCATATTCTTAAGCACTAAGGTAAAATATTTTTTTATGAAAAAGAAAACTCGAAAAGCATGTTTAAATAATATTTTTAAAAATCCTATATTCCACAAAAAAATATGAATAAATTGTAAATTTTTGTAAACTTTCAATAATGTATTGTTTCAATGTTGCATCAATTTATATCACAATGCTTGTTTTTGAGTCTATAAAATTGATATATATTTGCAACGGGAAGATTAATTCATAATTCACACAAAAAACCCACACAAAACCAATGTGTAATGATAGAATTACATTGTTTCACCTGGAGAGTATTAATTCACAAAAACAATTATTGTGATTGATTCATTATTAACAAATAAAGTGATTACATTTTCTGATACTCGTATATGAACTCTTTAAACACAAGGTATTTTGCAAGTCATTCCTCGGCTGAACAGATAATACTTGTAGAAACACTGACTGCAGATATTTGCTGGTGGTCGAGTACGGGACAGTAGAGGTAATGAGGAGGTGGGAGCAGAACGTATGTTCTGTGGGCTTCAACATTTGCTACAGAGAATGTCCCACAGGAGGTGGAGAGTGGCTGAAAGTGAACAATAACAACACGGTGTTTGTAACATACCACAATTTAATGTAAATTAGTAATAAATACAACAGATAAATGCAGGAGCAAATGCAATGCATTTGAATATAAATTAACCTCGGGTAAAAGTAAAGTGTCGGGTCTCGCTTGCACAGTTGAACGTAATAGCTAGAGTTCTAGATGTAAATATATAATATTTATATAATAATAATGTAGAATAATAATAAACCTTAAGACTGCAGAGGTATGGAAATTTCTTTTTTATCTTTGTCACTTAACTAGTAGCTTCAATTAACCGTAACCCAATTATTATGAACTAAAATTACTTATGAGAAAAACAAATCAGGTAGACGCAACGATTCAGATAATTGTTAAGTTAACATTTAGTTTGGTTAAAAATTAAATAACTAGTAATATTGCACAGAGTATGTATCAATCCACGATATAATCATAGCCACTAATGATCCGGTTGTCAATTATCTATCTACGGCAGTCGGCGCCTGCACACGGCACAACAGCGCACACGCACCAGGAGCACCATTCCAATATATCACAATTTGATTACCGTACCACCCTAAATTTAGCTAAAATTTAACAGAATTTAATATTATATTATTCTAGGTTAGTCCCGATCGCATAATGCCAATATTTAATAATGCCATATAAAGTGAAGACGTGCTCGTTAAGCGTACACGGCTCGGGCGGACACGCCGGCGGCCCCGAAGATCACAACGTACATTAACGACTAATTAGGTAATAATATGAACACAATCATTCAGAGTGTAAAACAATAAGCCGCTCCGCTACAACTCGTATAACTACAATTTATAAAATTCAAATATAATAATAATGTTTCATTAGAATTCACGTAAAAAATCAACACTAATAAAGTTTTATAGATAAATAAAAAAGTTAAATACGACAATAAAATTTCACTCTAAATATAAAAACAATCTCCGTAAATAGTTACATCTGTATAAAAAATTTCTATCGTTTATCAATATCCATTACATCACATTCCAATTTCATTTCCATCTCTACAAAGGCCTCGGAAAGTTTAAAATGCACCTATCGAGATTCCATGACTCGGGGGCGGGGGCGCCATCAGTCCAGCGCGTGCTGCAGCGGCGAGGCGAGCAGCGGCGCCTCGAACTTACGCGTGTCCGGGTTATAGGCCGGGTGCTTGAACTTGCAGTGCGTGCGCAGGTTGTCGGAGCGCGTGTACGTGGCAGCGCACAGCGGGCACTCGAAGCGGCCCGGGAAGTGCACGTGGTAGTGGTTGCGGATGTGCGTCACCACCTTGCCGCACAGCTTGCAGCGGTGCAGGTTCAGCGCGCCCGCCACGCGCTCGAACGTCAGCCGCATGTGCCAGCCCTTGGAGCCTGCAACACACACACGTCACTGCTGCTGCTGCTGCCCTGCCGGCCCGCACGCTATCTCTCCACAAGTGAATATGATTACTGAAGCCAGTTTAAGCAAGTCCAACGCAGAATGTAAGATCATAAAGAACAACTCTGATAGAAAATTAGGAAAATGAAAACGTGCATGAGTATTAGGAATGAAAAGTACATGTACCTGTGCATATGTCAGCCAATTCCGAAGACTATATACACTGAAGCCGAGCGGCTGCGGCACCAAGCGAGGGGAGCAGCCGGGGCGGGAGGGCAGGAAACCACAGACTATCAAATATCTGATGCGAGACTTTATTCATTTCAAGTCCTCAAAAGCTGTAATTTTCCAAGCGATACTTTTTTGAACGCTATTCTTTTAAAGGATATTTCTACTTATCATTAAGTTATTGTTATATTACAATAATAGATCTCTCTATGGTCAGCATGAATCTACCATTAAGAGGACCATGCTCAGCGTGTATGGATACAAGTTCCGCTCTCGTTCCCTCTGATCACCTGTCGTGTTGGCGCCCCGTAACCGTGCTATGAAGTGACAAGTCTCGGGTTCAGCGTAGGATTGTTGGAAGCGTATTAATAGGCAGGCGTCAATGAAAGAAGGTAGGATTACCATAACAGTGCTAGTTTAAATACTTAGGAGTGCAATGAATGATCTTGAAAATGTTAAATCACATAAAACCAAAGTTTCTTAGAATAAGGATTATTTACTGAAAAAAAAATATCACTTAAATTACTTCTAATCACTTGATGATTCATTGATTATTTAAAATATAATATTTATATTAAGAAATAGAAAATGTGTAGAATAATAACTGGCCACTTAATTAACGAATTTCAGTGATAGGAAACTCAGGACGATTGCGTTCTCAAACAATATATTCAATATGTATAAAGTCATCAATAAGATTGTTAAATTGTAGTTTACGAGTAATATATTAAAAAAAAATAGAAATCACTTTTTAATAATTAATCTGAGAGTAGGATATGCAATGTTAATTCAATCATAAGTGATGTTATTGTCCTGATTACAATACAAGGTTGAAATCAAAAAAGGCCAATTATTACCCTAGATACTAAATAGAAAGCTAACAAAACAAAAGTTAATTTTGGATAAAAAATATTTTTTTTAGAAAATCCAAGAAACTTCAGTTGTTATTTAAATCTGTAAAGTTGATGAACAAAGTATGAAGATAAGAGAAATTTATAATAATGACATCTGTGATTTGTTACATTCACCAAGTATTAAAGAAATAATTTATAGATACATTATGTAGGCGATTAATTGAGAGTAAAACAACAAAAGTAAAAATATAAAAAGCTTTAATTATTTCAAAGAGAGAAGAAGACACATGGACTGGTTTTAGACTTACAGACTAAGAGAATGGTTAACATAGTATCTTAAAAGGCACATTGGATCTCACTACTTTTTGTTTTAATGACTAATTAAACACTAAAAATCATTGGCACAAATGGTAATTCAAGTTAATTTATATAATTATATATAAACAAAACAGTAGCACTAATTGACAAGTAACAAATAATGCAAACATATTTTTCTTGTTCAAATTTTGAAGCTCCCAGGAATATTTTGATTTAAAACTTATTTTTGAATGAAAATATTTCATTCTATTTTTAAAATATTTTGGAAAATAAATGAATAAAGAAATTATAATAACTTTAAAAAAGTATTGAAAATCATTTGAGTCATTCAAACAAACAGAAGTTTTTAATATCAGCAAATGTGAAATAATAGAAGACAAAAACACAGAAAACAGCTGATACGTAAATAATTTGCTGCCTTACTTTTCTTATGTATTTAGGTCTATTTACACAAGCAGCATTTTAAATTTAAAAATTGATCTATAATTAAAGAGGGACAGAGTTATATAAAGATGGTAATCTCTGTAGCTTTCTCCAAACTTTCATCTGTCCGAGACGGAGCTTACTGCTTCAGGCCCTTAACAGATCACTCTGACGACAGGCCACTGAACGCCCTTAGTAGGAGACAGCCTAGCGCCGCAATAAATACAGAACTAGACCTGTCAAACAAAAATAATGTGGCGAAACGTGCGTGTCCGACGAGCGAACAAAAAAGAGAAGAAACATTATATATCGAGGCTTTTCAGCACCAGCCGCAAGAGCTATATCGAGATGATATCACCGAGTTGGGAAATATCATTGCTTATGATGATATTAATGTGTTTAAAATGAATTATAAAGTTGATTACATTTGTTTTTGGTGGATTTTTGTAGAATATATTTCAATACTATATTTATAGATTATTGAAGATCAATACCAATGTTTAACAATAGATACGTACATACAAATTCACAGAAAACATCAACTTGTAAGATATTTTTCTCATCAATAAATGGGAGAAAAAAATTATGGCGTAATCTGGGATTTGAACCCGTTTAAAAAATGTTCAGCCAGTACCCTGCGTGGATTCATTAACATTAGCTTCTGCTTACTGTATCGAGAAATTAACATATATTGTATTATTGATACACCTTATTTTTAGATGACGCTTGTTGTAAATTGAATGCATATTAAAATTAATTTATTGTTGAGAATATCAATTGTTGAATGAACATTCTTTCTGAACTACTTTA
Source organism: Glossosoma conforme (assembly GCA_022606575.1). Taxonomy (NCBI): domain Eukaryota; kingdom Metazoa; phylum Arthropoda; class Insecta; order Trichoptera; family Glossosomatidae; genus Glossosoma; species Glossosoma conforme. The sequence goes on from JAGTXR010000039.1 coordinate 2,392,702, forward strand.
AATTCTGTATGGATCAATTGTTGTTACAAATATTAACTTTTGATTTCACATTTATTTTTAAGTGATGACATGTTTCGGACTCTCTGGATTCCATCTTTAATATTTGTTGATTATATTTGTATAATTCTGTCCCGCTTTTATATTCGAGCAATTTTACAATTAGTATTGCTCGTGAAAGTGCTCCCTTTTGTGAGTTACTTTACCAGCAACACAAATAAAACAATTACTACAATAGTTAGAAATATAATGCATGATGGAAAGTGGTTTAAATTCACATTGCAAAAACCTGTGTTCCGAAGAAAAATTATATATCATAAGTATTACTAAGTTAAACAGTACAAAATATCTCATACAAATAAATTAATATAAACGTAAAGTTGTTAAGTATTAATAAAATACTATATACTTATTTAAGTATAAAATTGTAGAGGAGTACCAAAGTTATCCCTCAGGTTGTTGATCTAACATCAAAATATCCTAATATTAAAAAAAAAAGTTTTACACATAATAACACAATTGAAGGAACTTAGTAAGATTTAATTAGAAGCAATTTACAGATATTTGGTAAAAAAATCAGTTCTGTTGTTATATTATACACCAATATGTGTAAGTCGAAGGAATTAGTATCTAAAATATCTAGAAACTATCAGTTAAAATTCCTAATTTCATAAATGGAATAAAATAAATTAAAATATTTTATTTTAATAAAATTCGTTTTGCATGCATTAATTTTGTAAGCAAACTAAAATAATTAACAAAAGGGATTTCATTTAAAAAAATTAATAATGTAATGTCATATTGATGCGTGATTAGAATACAATAATTTGAAAATCTAATTATTATTTGAATTTCAACTAAAAGTGAGACATTATTTTTATAATGTGACCTTAACTTGTTTCTAAATTAAATATATTGAGCGTTTGTGAGAATAGAATTCTACTCTTCATCCTATATACGTAGAAAACAATTTATAGTATCTTATCAATTAATAGGTAACATCTTTCAGTGTGTATTTTAAGAATATACTTCAGGAACGAATTTTAAAAATGTATCATAGGAACATTTTTACTAGGTACACATGTTGGATATAAATGTCATAAAATACCAGTTATAACATTTGATAAGAGCTGGATAACAATACTAGGAAACCACCCTCCAAGTATTACCCACCATTTCATCCTTCACCTCCCAATATGTCAGGATTGAGCCATTTTATAATATTTACACATGGAAGCATTTATTACGGGTTATTTATTCCAAGCAACCATTATAAGTGCATATTAAAATTACAATTGTCACTGAGACTAAACTTAAATTTCAGTTAAAAAAAAAACACTAAGCAATCCGCGATTATATAAAAATATTTTTCAGTCTAGTTTACTATGATTATATGGAAATCTTTATTTTAATGATAAGATTTATATTTTTTATTTAAATATATGAGCATCATTAAAAGTAAAATAATATTGGTAACTTTGAAAACATAGTCAATGATTATATTCTTAAATTAACGCAAACGATGATTGCCAAGCCTTTTATGAAATCGTTAATACGTGAGAACGATTCAAAATATAATTTTAAAAATCAGTTCTGAGATTTTAGCATTAAATATGTAAGCATATTAAAGAATTTTCTTTAACAGCATGTTTCCAATTTTTTAATTGGACCTTATAAAGTATCAAAATATGATATAGTCTCAAAATTTTATTGACATGTGATTGTGAATTGACACTAAAAAAATGGTGACCTACAAATCAACGAATGGAAGTAATAAATCAGGTAATTTTATTTTTGAATTATCATTAAATATTTAATTTAAAAATAACTACTACAATACTCCTTGAAACAGAGTGACTAAAAAATAAAGAGAAGGTCGAGGGACAATTTCATTCCTCCTTTGCATATGTTTTTCCTAATAAAGTAAGTAAATAAAGTATTTAGAATTCATAAGTAGTTTTTTGTGACAATTGTTTTGAATATGTAAAATCAATGTCAAATGTTGAGTAGTCATTGAGAATTGAATTTTATTGTGAGGACATCGTAGGAAACAAATCAGTAGTGCTATAATTTAATCGATAGTTTAAATCAACATAAACATATCAAACCTTATCCGTTATTATCAGTTTATATAGTAATAGTGTAATCACCTGATCACTTAATAAAATCATGAATAAGTTCAAAATACTTATAATATTAACCTACATTAAATAATGGAATTGAGCAAAGATATCTTTTTTTAATCGAAAAGATCTTCTTAATTTTTAAACTTGTAAATCAGTCTCCCAAATATCACAGCAAACATCTTTGTGTAGAATGCAAAAGTTAAAATACTCATTTAAGATAATTGTTGGTTAATAAGCTGATAAATAGAACTACAACGGATTGTGCAATTATTTGAATTAAAAACAAATGCAAGCCTATGTTGCTATTTTAAATCATAACCCTTTGTGAATATTAAAAAAAAAACAATACAATACAATATTAATAATAAAGTCCTGAAAATAATTATATGGTGTAATGAGATCAAATACTTTCAAAATAATGTTTAAGCTTCTATAATAAATCGCCATTAAATTCCAATGTTACATGATCAAAAGCCTTTGTGTTTACTATATTCAAACTTAATCATAAATAATGATAATGCCACATCTTATTTATTTTTTGTACTGGCTTAATTTTCTATTATTCTACAAAGAACTTTTAGTTTATGTTGAAAATAGTAAAATTTTCACATTTAATTAAATGGTACAAGGCACTTTCGAAAAAGCTTTTGTTTTTTATTTATTTTATAACTCATTGTAAAGGCTGAGGCTTAACAATACCACCTTTATTAAGATTAAGCCTCATAGGTTTCCTACTTGCCGAAGCGTGTTTCATTCTCACGTGGCGTTTGAGGTTATCCGCTCGGGTGAGGACCATGAGACAATATGGACATTGATGTTGATCGGGATTGTGTGATTTCATATGCTTCTTTAGGTTGGCAACGACTTTGCCGCAGATGGCGCAAGTCGGCATGTCCAGATAACAATTTTCCTTTACTACCCCTTTACCGTCTCGCAGGTTATCTATATTAACAACCCTCATTCCGTACTGACCTATAGGCTCGTTGTTTTCATCAGCGGTCTCATGACCTGTAAAATTTCAGCGCATTTGTGACAGAAATATTTTTCACATCTTCACCAAACACAACTAAACTCGACTATTTGATTTTTCCGCATGAACTTTGGGTATTTGTCAAATAAAAAATGTCATAGTAAACTATCCAATGTATTCTTAGCTCAATCACATTATAATTTCATCTACAAAGTTTATTATATATTTTTTAATTATGCAGTCAATTTATACAGCAGAATTATGTAGTATTTATGAATATTTTATTGAAAAACTACTAAAGAAATAAACAATGATTGGAATGAGTTGTTGTTTATAATTTATTGATAAACTGCCAATCAATTATTTAAAATAATAAAAGCAGCTAATAATTACAAAAAGAAACTATTTATAGACTGTAAAATTAAATATTTCATTGACAAAAACACAAAGAACTTGAAAAAAAAACTAAGATATATTTTTAATTTATCTATGTTTCAAGAAAACTAATGCCTACCAAATATTACTCCTAAACATTATTGTTCAAAATGCATGCTCTGATGTTTTATAATGTGCTTAAGTTATGTAGTTTCTACAGCCATTATGAATACGAATTTCGTTAATGTTAGATAAATATATTTCGTATTTAAAATTAATAATTAAAGAAGAAGTGTGATCTTATTTAAATATTATGAAAATACTAATCAAATTTGAGACATCGACAATATAAAACAACAAAATCACAAAAAAATAATTATGAACATGCCATCAGACTAGCATCCACAGCTTTGATATCCCAAAACTTAGCTTTTTAAACAGGGTATAAAAAGGGTTTTAAAAAATACTTATTGTAATTTTATGGTTTATGCAGTCAATGTCTTCAACAAATTGTAAAAATCATAATAACAATATCAGTTAATGTTAAATAACTTCTTAGGTTTTTACGGCCAGATTTGTTATTGTGGCTTTTGGGTTTAGCGGTGTGTGGCGAATGACTAATTTCCAATATTTCGGCCGCCATTGCAGGCTAAGTCATCAACCCCGAAGAAAACCCTTGCAATGGCAGTCGAAATATTGGAAATTAGTAATTCGCCACACACAGCTAAACCCAAAAGTCACAATATCAGTTAATGTTATTTGATACTCCATCTATTAAACTCACTATTACATAGTTATTATTATAAGTTATCAAGAACGGTGTGAAGTTATACACACTTTGATGTAAAATTGTACTCCTGCTACAAAAGTAAAACCCGTCACCACAAATATATTGTAATCAAAATATTATCTGCAAGGCCTAAGAAAAATTTACAACAATACCAGTGTTCATATGTGACTATCATATTATTATATTTTCAAATAATATTCACACAAATGTTGAAAGAGTAAAATAATATAAATGTTCCTAAAATTTAAACTGAAGTTTCACATTTCAAAAAAGTATAAACAATATTATTTTTATTTCAGACTTTCAGACAGATACAGATTTACAGGAGTGGCAACATTATAGTAATTATAATACAAAAAATACAATATAAGGTATTAAAAATATATGTGTCCATTGAATATGAGAGAATGAAGGATATTGACTATTGGATGATGTAATTACCAATGGAAAATGTTAGAAGAAATATTATTATATTAAATTAACATTCACATTTACTTTAAAATATGTAATACAACAAATATCCAAATTTAAATAATAATAAAAAATAAAAGCACAAGATTATTTTTTTGTTATACACCCAGTCCTTTTTCACAAAACTTTTTTATACGATTTTGATTATAGGCGATTTTTTTGACAACATTTTTTTATGTGATTTACTTGTTATTACGCGATTTTTCCAAAATTTGTATTTCATTCTTTATTTAAAAGATATGTTCAAAGAAGCGATGATGACCATATGCAAAATCATATGATGTAAATCTGCTCTGAAACTTAATTAAATAAAACCAATGGACACTAAACAAAAAACAAACCAAAAAACTTCAAGGATATTTTTTATAATAATGAATTATTTAAAAAAAATTCAGAACCTTGTACCTTGCAACCAAAAAATTCTATTTTTTACGTGATATTTGATTTTCAGACCTGATTCTCATTAAATTATACAAAAATTTAGTTTTTTTACGCATACCATCCGGATAAATGGCGCGTAAAAAAATTGCAAAGAAAAGGGCGTATTCTTTTGTTCTTATGGAACAAGTAAATTAAATATTTTTAAAATAATGTGAAATGTTAATCCATAGTATGAATAAGTATGCTATGATATATAAAAGTAATGAGCCTATTCACAACACTACTTTTTATTATGTAAAATAAATAATTAAAATGCAAGCAGCATGCAGGTAAAAAGCTCCAGCGAGGATGCTAATGAATGAAATTTTATTTACAGAAACACACAATATTAACAATTAAAATAACATGCACAAAGAAATAAAGATAAAAAGCTGTTATCACACTGAATTAAGTAGATCATATATTATTCTTTTCAATTAAATAAAAATGGTGTTTATTATTAAGAATACCAATGTTACTGATAAGAATATGGAAAATAAGTCCATTTTTAAATAACTTCTCAGGTTTTCACGGCCAGATTTGGTATTGTGGCTTTTGGGTTTAGCCGTGTGCGGCGAATTATTTTTTTTCAATATTTCGACTGCCATTGCAGGGTCTTCTTCAGGGTTGATCAAAAGTCACAAAGTCATCCAACCCTGAAGAAGACCCCTACAATGGCGGTCGAAATATTGGAGGAAAATAATTGGCCACACACGGCTAAACCCAACTTTAATCATTACTAAATAACCAATCTGCACACGAAATATTTTTGTAATAATGGACCAATACTTCCTGAGGTATTATAATAAATAAGGTTTTTGTATATCTTTTTCTTTATACATTAGAAAAATATTAATAATAAATCTGAAAAAACAAATGTTTTCCTTTATTACATAGGAAAAGAAGACTTTAAATGATTCATTTCACGTCATTTATATATTTAATAAAAAGATAATATATGATACCACAAAAATGATATTAATTATTTTTACTCAATTACTTTTATACAATAAGTAGCAATTCTATTTTATTTAAAAATGAATGTGAAATTATTCCAAAATAAAATTGAAAGTATAATTATAATTTCATAATAAAATCAGCTACTCAAATTGCATAAAATATACACAAAAGCTTTGATAAAACACTGGACTCAAATTTAATGAGAATTTGTGAATATAAAATAATATATAATACAGTATGCCATCATCGATTACAATAAATATACTATTATTCACATGGAAAAAGTTTCATGACAATGCTTTGTGGCGACCTTATGCTTCAACTATAGAGCTGTTATAATGAAAGATTATTTAAAAATGCTTTTATAACTTAATTAAAACACTCCTCAAAAACTACAGTTATCAATAATATGTGTCCACATTAAAAATAAATGTAGTTTTTCCAGAGAAACGCAACAATTCAAATAATTGCATTTAACATCAAACAGATGATATGACCCATCTCCAACATTACTATTAATTTAGTAATAAAGTAATGTACATATCACCTGTGAAGTTGAAGGAAATAACACACAACAAAATATGCGATATGCACATTTTTTTTAAAGTTTGATTTTATTTCCACATCTAAAAAAAATCACAGATAAATGCGTATATTGGTATTTTGGATACCATACATTACCAAAGTTGAAAAATATTTAATTTTGAATTGATTCCAAATTTAATACAACCATTTTTTGTACTTCCTGTAAATTAGCTTCGATGATGAAAGTTATATGATATTTACGATAAAAAAGGTGTACATAAGTTAGCAATTGCATCATCCGTTTAGTACTTGTAATTTGTAGATGGCATACAGTATTACATTGTGAGTTTAGTAATATTAGTGATAACATCGATAGAAAGCAATAAGTTCTTACCGTCCATGGCGTCGGCGGGGTCGAGGTGTGTGGGCATCATCGGGTCGTTCTCCGAGGACTCGGAGAGGCCGTGCGAGCTAAGCAGAGACGTCATGTCTGCTGGGACCTACATTCAGTGAAAAATACTTTAAATATATTTCAATAGACGACACAACACAATAAAGAAAAGCATTCGACTTTCATGTATTAAAATTATAACCCAAAAATTAAAGAATTACTTAGATAATCAATGCAATAATATATACTGAACCAAATTATTACCTTCTTGTAAGGGTGCACTTAGACCAAACAAACATATGTGCCTATGATTATGAAAGTGGTGTTGTCATGTTTCATTCGTTCTGAGATATTTAACCTGTTCGCATCGGTAGCAGATATATGCCGTGTAAGATTCGTCTAACGTTGATATCGGTAGCCGTGATATATCGTTTTGCTACTTTCTTAGAATAGTTTTTTATGCATCATCTGATAGCTAAAGGATACAAGAACCAATGTGATATATGAAAATAGACCAGATAAGTACATTTATGCTTCAAATACTAGTTTTATAATTGACAGTATAATTTGTATTCCACTGAGCCGTAGTGAAAGGGTTAAACGTTTGTGTTGTGATGTTGGTTAAAAACCGATTAAAGCGACAACTTTATATTGCATAAAATACTATTATTAAATTTTAAAAATTTATGTTGCATTACTATTAGATTAATTCACAACAATGTGAACTGAAATGAATGAATGAATAACTATTTTTTTTCAATTTATAGACTTACACAACTTTCATAATTATGGGCACATATAAGTAAAACACGATCAAGAATGTTTATTTAGTGTTAACGGTTTTGTTTTAACCTGTCAAACAAACAAAAAAAAACACTGAAATCAGATAACATTACAAAAAAGGTTTGCCATTTTTTCCATTGAACAAATTCATAAGAGGGACATAATATGCAAATGCTTGTTCGCCCTGAATGAACCCACCTAATATAGACAAACTAAGTAAACTGTTATCGCACTACTTACAAAATGTAACAATACATTTTTTTTACACAGAAGAGGTGAATGGAGAAAGTGTTGTTCAATACAGAAAAATTTAAGTATCTAACCTAACTCCATAAATAAATAAACATTTACAAACCCAAATTGCTATCAAAAATTTTGATGTAGTTTTATATTAATATCAATAAAAAAAAACAAGTTTACCTTGAAGCTGCGCCATCCGTTATAAAAATAAATTGAGCCAATATAAGGTGGAATCCAAATGTACCTCAAATGGTGATGTATAATACTAAGTCTTAATTATCACATGTTTTACTTCTTTAATATACCTTTTCAAACACATTTTGATTGATTAGAAAATGACATGTTTATAAATATAGTAATGAGGGGTATATGTTTTAATAATATAAATAAAATGGTTAAGAATTTCTTGAGATAGACCTTTATTCACTTTTCATACTAAGTACGACTCAGTGACATAACATATAATATTATCACCATTGCAAGTACATAACTATCTAATAATTGAGATCCTACATATACAGAAAAGAAACTTTTTTTTTCACATTAAATAAATAGATGTATATATAAAAAGTAGTGGTGATCATTCACTAAGATATTTACAAAAAAAATATAATTTACAACATTCATTATAACAAGAAAGAAATGCAATGTTTTAAGAGGAACATAATATTTAAATTAGATTACAAAGAAATATACAAAGTAAAAATGATCTCCGTCACAACTCACACCTTTCAGGTTCCTTGCTGATCATTTAAAAATGTCATCGAAAAAAGCCAAGTTTAAAAATATAAAAATGTAAACACATACGGGAGAATACCGACAGATGGTGATAGTAATTCTAAAGTCACATTATATATATGTACCATATCCGCTTTTCCAATTTCAAGCATATGAACATCACTGCAGTCAGCATCACGTCTTGAGTGACTTTTAAAATACAATACACTTTCCGGCCGGCGGGTATAGCTCAATGGTCAAAGCGTTTGCTTTGCAAGCCAAAGGTCATGGGTTCGATCCTCGACAGAAATTACAAAAAAAAATATTTTTAATCGATTTCTGAGCTCTAAAATACCCCCGGTTGGTGTGAATTTGATCTCACCCGTAAAATGTTAGTCATAGCCTATTAATTAAAATTGGTGGTAGACGAAAGTCGTCCCGTGAAGACCACCCATTCATAGTAAATTCCTGTAATAATGATGATGCGTGAATCACGGGCTGTAGTCTATGACGTTGGCGGATCATGCAGCGTTTAGCCATATGCACTATGGTTAAACGTCGTAGAATTCCACAGATGAGACATCAGAATTACTATCACCATCTGTCGGTATTCTCCTTTATGTGTTTACATAAAAATAAATTACTGAATACATTTGACAAAATATTGGTCCAAGTCGCTGTCTTGATTAGAGCCAATTAAATCAAACAACTTACAAAAATTATTGCAGATGATTTTATAGTGGATGTGTTCTCCAATTTAAGAAGCAGATATATTTTATTTATAATATATCGATAACATTTCATCTATGAAAATGTATTTTAAGGACGAATAATAACTCTGACGATAAATGAAACTGTAATCAAATTTAATATGTATTTAGAAAAAAAGGAGGGATTTTTAAAAAAATTAACTAGATGAGAGCACGCACGAGATTTTCCATGCTTGGACTTTGGAAAATATACATGATTTTGTGTACGGGGAACCTGGAAATACGATGTTTACCGATGACATAATTTACAAACACTTGACACATATATACACATGATATGATACAATATGTTAAGCATTGATTTAAAATGCAGTATTAAATTAAAATATGAGAAATTTTAATATATGTAACATTCTATAAATATATTTTTTTTACTTCAAAGTATCAAAAATATAAAAATGCATTTTTTTAAATAAATGAAACAGAAAAAATCCAATGGCAAATAAATGATATCACATTTGAGATTAATTTTAATATTATGGCTGTGTTGTATATTACGTAAATTAAAAAAAAATGTTCTATGATAAAAAATAATGACCTTTTCTAAAAATGTTAAAATTCTAGACTAGATTTCAATCTAAGCACCTATATATATATATTTGAAAATTTAAAATACATAAAAAAAAGTATTCAAAATATATTATAGTTAAAACAGTATATTAAATATTTATTTATTTTATAAAAAAATTAAGAATTTATTTAAAAAAGCCAATACAATAATAATTAAAAATTATTAATAATGAAAAAAGTATTAATTTTACAAGTTTATATATATTATTTATATTTAGGAATTAAATGAATATTAAAAATAAAAAATAAAAATCGTGTTCATTAACCATTTAGGTGTTTTAAGAACCAAATCATCCAGCGTGTTTGGTGTTTAAAATCGTATTTATTTGTGAAATTATATATTTTCAGTTTGCCAGTTCTTCTGACGACTTATAAGAATAGCGGGAGTGGCCTGGATGCGGAAGGCAGAGGATCGAAGAGGATGGCGACTCATGCGGGAGGCTTACGTTCAACAGTGGACAGATACAGGCTGATGATGATGATATTTTTAGTCAATATACTTTGAATCAATAATATAATGTTGGACATCTATTTTTACATGATTGTCTAAACCTGAATATTTCTAAGATATGAAACACTATGAAAAAACATGATATTTGTTGTAGGAAGTAAAATATATCATAGCAGTATGCAAATGCTTAATTTTATACTCAAATATAGAAGAATAACATGATTTTCAAAATGAAAAAAACATCCAGGCTCTGGTGCGGAGTTTGATTTTTAATTACTTAGCATCTAAATGGTTAATGTGATACTTTTTAGGAAACAATGTTTTTACAGGTGAATACATAAGAATATTACACTAATTGTATACTCTCCAAGGTCAAACCTTGAAATGGTTACACAATATATCAAAATTGGTATTTAAATTCATACAAAATCTACAGAATATTTCATAATCAAAAAATAACCTATTAACAAATTGGATGCTTAACATTTATCTTGTACTCGACACTGAACAAGATAATATGAAGTCATTAAGCATGGGGAATGATCTTAGATCAATGACAATGTCCCTTTAGCCTGTAGAAAAATAGTAATACTCTATTACAATATTTACATTTTTTAAATTTATTTTTAGTTACAAGAAAAATTGTTTATAATGAAAATATGTGTCACTTTTTTTTTGTGTGTGTAATTTAGTTTAGTGACGTTTAATGTCGTAAATCTTTACAGTACCCATCTAATAAAATTGATAACCTAAAAACCCTGTCCATGCCGACACACACGGAGTAGCACCTCTGGCAAAAAACCGAAGCATCACTAAAAATACATTCCAACTAAAAAAATACAGACCGCAGAGAGATCAGTATTTTCAAAACAAATGATAATGACATTATTTATATTTTAGAATTCAAATTTGAGATCCATTTAAAATATTTTATTTTATTATTTATTGTCATTTTTATGAAGAAAAAATAACAGTTTAAAATGGGGTCTACAATTTGGCATGTACCAAGTTCATGTCTGTTATGTAAACTTCATTACAAGGATTGGTAAAAATAGATTGGTTTACTTGAACCCTTTCATTACGGCTCGGTTTGAATACAAATTATACTGTCAATTATAAAACTAGTATTTGAAGCATAAATGTACTTATCTGGTCTATTTTCATATATCACATTGGGTTTTGTATCTTTTAGCTATCAGATGATGCATAAAAAAATATTCTAAGTAGCAAAACGATATATCATGTCAACCGATGTCAACGGTCGGGGAATCTTGTGACGGCATATGCCGACAACCGATGCGAAAGGGTTAAACAAGTACATTATGTGAAGAGTAAAAAGGAATACAATCAAAAACACGTTACTATAGAAATTTAGCAACAACAAAAAACAGTCGATGAACAACATTCAATTGTTTTTATGGAACTTACACTACAGTGTGCTAGTTTTAAATTTCAAAATGAAATTCAAGGGCTCTGCTGAAAAATACATTGATACATCAATAATGTAATGCATTATTTTTTGCAATGTAAAAATTGGTTTTACTTTTAAATTTTTTGATTTAACCATTAAATTTGATATTAATGTTTGAAAAAATATTGTAAATACAACTTCTCAAGTAGATAGTGTATTTGTTACAATTTGTTATTGACAGTTAACAATTATGTTAAAGTCGGAACATTTAATCATAATTATTAATTATATATAACGATATATATACGAGTTTGTCGGTTGTCGGTGGGTGCAGGAGGAATTAGTTCTTTAAATTCCAAAGAGCAGCGACCGTGGTAATAATAGTAGAAAAGACTAAGTGATCCAATATTACGCCTGCATTACATTGATTGCAGGATAGACGTAAAAGTGTCATTGTTTATCAAACAAATTGTTCCTCTTTGAACTGAATCAATTAAAATGACTGCAATATTTAAGGATAAGTCAGATTTGTCCTTTGTATAGAAGTTGTTAATCGTTGAAATACCGATGTGATTTTAGATTTTCTATGGAAATTGTAAACAAAATATAAATAAGTCATTAAGTATAGGAACACCTTGAAAATTTTGTCAGTTTAAATTTATCTACCTTTAAGGTTAACAGTAAATTTTTCATAACATAAATATAACATGAAATATATAATATTGGTAAATAATTTAATAATTGAAAAAATATTTAGTTACAACTTTACAATTTCACTTATTCAATGTTTAACTCGATGTCCACATCATTATCATTTTTATTTTATTGTCTTGTAATGTAGGTACAGTTATTATTACAAAATTACACAAAGGGCTTCAAAAGCAGGCGGTACCGGACAACAATCGAGTACACGTAATGCCAGTATTACATTTAATTATATTGATAATATATTTGCATTAAATATTAGTCAATTATATTAATCTAAAGTCAAGACTGTAAATGGTTGGGCCCTTCATATACTTTGGAAATAAAAATATATTTGATGAATATTAAAGTTTTACCCTGTCTTAGAAGTACAATATATGTGGTTCATCAATTATATGGGCAACATTGTTATTATTTTTTAAATTACAAGAATACTATATTTCAATGTTTCAAAGACCATATGCGATTTAATATAATTTTATGATAATTTATTATTAATGTCAGATAGAAGATGGCATGAGATGCGTAAAGGGATAACAAAAACAAGCTTGCCGTGTCAATTTAAATGTACTTATGTTAAATTTATAGAATATTCTCACATCCATCATACAAATATGTAATTCATAATTTAATAAAAATTCACCTAATCTCTAAACAGCCCTCTATATGAGCGATACGAATAACGTATTGCATCAATTCTTGATACGACATTGTAAATTGTTTTGCATTGCCATGACAACAGAAGAAAAAAATCATTTTTAAATTATAATTTCAATTATTCATGCAAGGCGCAATTTGTAACACCACTGTGAAAGACCCTTAATATTATGACATGAATGGATAAAAGATTTACAGACAATATTGGAAAAATTACCTAACCTACAATATACTGTTACATGTTAATTTTGTATAATAATATAACATTTCAAAAAAAAATTATTCTCAATTGTGTGTTTTATTTTAATTTAAAACATGAATATAATAAAAGAGGGAGGTAAATATATAACAATATAACTGTGGTCCATTTATTGTGATGTTGAAACGAAATTTTCAAATAATAAAAAACAGATGATCAGTTATTAACGTCAAACAACATAGATAGTTAATATATTTACCCTTTAGGTGCGGTGTGCCTAATATCGGCATGACATTTTATGTCGCTAGAGTGCAGAGTGCCGATATATAGGCAAGGCCATAGTTTTATTTAAAAAAAATGGTTATAGGTGTGTACATATGTATAAAATAAAAATTCATCATAAGAAAATATGATTATTTTATTTTTCCATGGATTCTTCTTATGGAACAATGATAATAACAATAGCCGCACCTATAGGGTAAGCAATGTTGTTATGTGATGTAAGGTTTACCTAAATTTAATATAATTATATTATTTTTTCATATTATATGATGTGTTATATGTATTTTTATACCCTTTAATTTTATATGTAAATAAAATGAATAAAAATATGCTTTTCCGATTGCATTGTGAGAATGAATTAATATGACATCAAACATGCAGCGTCCAGCCTCCCTGGCCGAGCATCATAGCTATGCTCTCCTGCATGTGATTACATAAAAAAAAAAGTGGAAGGAAATTCCTATACTTCTGTAAGAAGCTTAAAATTGATACATGTATGTAATCTGTTTTTAAGTAAAGGATAATATGGAATTTTTCTAAAACTCAATGTATTCAAAAAATAATAAAAGCGTATAATTATAAGCATTGGATCTACCGGACTCCTTAAATTTTACATCTATTGTTTTACCACCAAAACAGCCTCAGAAGCAATGGACTAGGATGTGTTCCCCAGATTGCTAACAGTACACAGGTAACAAACAATACATTTCCATTTGAAAATGGTTGCACATAAGAGCAAAAATGTATGGTTTTTACTCATTTATTTAGGCCATATAGCTCTTATCAACTTGGAGTACCATTGACTTCACAATATATTTGGTGGAACTTCAAAATATTGACCTGGTTTTGAAAGGTTTTTTTTTGGGATTTGTCACTTTCCCGGCGGTAATGTGGCAGCCATAAGCTCTATTTCTGGAGCCAATGCGGTAAAAAGATAATAAGGAAGTGAAATTAAATTAGCGGATGTCTGGGTTAGTCGAAGGGTTTAATAAAAATACACCTAAAATACTGGTTTTAACGCTATGCTCAATATATACTCTGTTTCAAAGACTGTTCAAAAATAGCTCACTTAATATATTAGTACATTAAATAGACTATATCATAACATCAACATTGATTCTCTTACTAAAAATATATTTCAATATAGGATCGCGTAAAGTACAAAGTATCCTAGTTCATATCACAACCAAAATGTTCATAACATTTTATTTCTATTTACAACGGAGGACTTGACCGAACACTTCAGCGATGGCGAGCATTTCCTGGGATCCCGGGGACTCCAGCGACCAAACGCCCATCTTAGCTTATCACCGTTTCGGATATTAACAAATGATCACAGATAGCCTTTTCAAAGATTCTCGCTAAATCGCTCCTTCATACGATCCATACTTCATACTTCAAGAGCTCCGGGGTCGATTCCAAGAGAACTTCCGAATCGTAACAATTCAAAATATACTTTGTAACACTTATATCATATATTTGTGAGTGATCATCTTAACTAATGTCACACGTTGTACTCCTATCAGAATTAGTAAAGCTTAACTTTCAATACGGCTAACGGAGACGGGCGAGGCCGCTCCCGAGGTAAACAATTGAAATGCAGAGGTACACAACGTTCTAGACGATCATTCGAGACTGCACGAGTCGACTACACCGAGTAGGGCCTGGAGGCGGGGGCTTCATCGGTGGTCGTCTGACTGTTCCCCGGCGCCCCCGAAGCCATCGCCGCCCCCGCGCTCCTCGCGATCCCGACACAGTCGGTGAGCCTTGCACTTGTCGTGGTGATTGACAATCTCCAGCCTGAAATTTCCGTTTCCTTCGACGAAGGACGTACGGATGTCTGGCAGTTCGTGTGACCAGCGCCGGCAGTAAGTGCAGTACATGATGTTGTGATGCTCGTCGTATTGAAGCCAAGCGAACTGTTCGAGCCAATTGGGACGGAAGCGACCGCCCTTTCGCGTCGTAGCCGGAGGGGCTCGGGGCAGTTGCTGGGGTGAGGGAGCGATAGCCGGCGCCGGCTGAATGACCGACTCGAGGCGAGCGGATTCAAGTTTGGGTCGTACCCGCCGGGCGGCCTGCTCGGTGCAGTAGTTGATAGGGCTGTGGGGCGGCGGGGGCGGCGGCTCGCCCTGGGCCAGCTTGCCCTGCGTGAGGTAGCGCTGCAGGGTGCTCTGCTCGGGCTGCGGCGAGGGCGAGGTCCGCCAGCCCCCGCCCGCCTCGTCTTGCCCCGGCGGCGCGCCGCACGTATTAAGCCTCGCCCAATCAATTGTCTGTCAACAGAGAAGGAAAGGATTTGTTTTTTATACCGATAATATTTCTTTTTATTTGCGGTCAGATCGACGGCGGATGTTTTTTTTCCCGCGAGAAAAAAAACATCTTCTCGATTAGAATTTAGATTGACGAGGCAGATCCCTTCCTTCCCGTAGACGACTCGAGGCCGACGGTAACAGACATTATTTTGAAAACAGATTTTCAGCATTGATTTCTTTTTACAATGTTACAAAGAAGAAAAAGATCATTCCCTGCAGCAAAGGTGAAAGCGTAAATAAAAATGCGAAAGAGATAAATAAATAAAAAAGCCAACCGTTTTCCCGCCTCCGTCTTTATTTCAGGAGGAGAGGAAACCGTTGACTTTTCTATACAATAAAAATAACGTTAATAAAAGTTATATTTATATTGATAAACTATTTTGTAATATATATAATAATAATATAACTCTAATAAGAATTGGATTTTGTGGCGCACCATTATATTCAAAATTATGGTTATGACAAATAATGCATTGCCGAACTTAAACATACATCTACAAATGAAAAATAATTTATCCAATGACTCGTATACAATGGGTGCAAAACCTCAGAAAACCGCTACTGAGCACAGCATTTAGTCATTCACTACAAAAATTGCACACCTTTTTACATTTAACTAGTCAAAATAAACTGATTGAAGAATTAATTGAATTAAACTGAAGGAGCACTGGAGAAAGAGCAAAGGAGCACCAGTAAAAATTCCAAAAACACAATGAAATATTTAACTGTCATATAAATCATATTTAATAAAAAACACATATGACAATTATTTTCGGTTAATATTTATCTTGTATTACATTATAAAATAAATCGACCATTAATATGTATTGACTTGTCAATTTATAAAAAATAATGTTAACAGGAATGGTTCAGAACCTTTCTTTTAATCAATTTGGTTAATTTGATCAAGTATTTTTATAGGAATACCATAGTTCAAAATTGTTAAGATTCGCAGGGAGAAGCAAAAAAGCTGACGGTTTTAAATCAAAACAGTCAGCTTTTTTTGCCGCTCCCTGTATTAAGAAATGTTATGTTTCGTTTTCAGTATCCCAGGATATTAACATCTGATAGGAAAGTCAAAATATGTTGTTACTGAATAAAACTGAGTGACAAACTCTAAATATATATTAACTTATGTTCTAGTGTCAAGTATGAAATGAATTTAAATAAAAAAAAATAATGTAGTTATAAGCAATGGAGTTTTACTTTAAAAAATGAGACATCTACTATTTATTACATCATTCTAGTATAGTACACAATAAAATATTAGTCATTACAAAGAGCACACTTAAGAATTGAATTTCACTTAGATTATTATAAAACAGACAGCAAAATAACAGTCCCCTTGTGCTTTTACTGTATCTCGCACAAAATTAGATAGTAAAATGATTAATAATTCAAAAAGTCCCAATTGCTTTCTGCTAAAATCATGATGGAGAAATGTAATATTTTTTATTAACTTTACAGCATACTCAAGTTTATTAAAAAGAGGTAGCCGGCATTATAAATATATATTGCATTTTTTTAAATTGTGCAGATTTATAAATTTTAAGTAATAAGTATAAATAATTATAGAAAAGGAGTGATGCTTATAAAAAAAAAGTGTCAACTTGGACGCAAAAAAAATAAAAATTATTATACATTAGGTAATGGTTTTGTTTAATTTATAAACATATTTGTAAACTTAAGCATATGTAATTTGAAACTAATATATAATTTGTTTCAAATTAAAGCATTATTCTAGTTTATTTATTTAAAATTTGGTAATCCTTCTCAAAAGGTTGACCAAATATTTAAACAATTAAAACTGATAAAAATGTTGCAGAAGGACCTGGAATGTCATAAACTTTGGGGTGATCATCATTACAAACAGTTTTTGAAGTAACTAGATCTGACAAAGAAATGACTGAAAAATGTGATGGATATTACATGGCATATTTCACTTCTTATACGCGGCTATTTTTTAGTGGATTTTGCGGTTGCTATAGATTGAAGTATATTTACAATTAATCAAATATATTAGATTTTTTTTTATATCAGTATAAAAAAAATGATGTGTCACTAACAAATAATCATTCTTATGCTTGCTAAATTTGCTAAATCAATGCCATTGCTCAAACACAAACTACAATTCTTCTGGCCCGCTGCCTGTTGCAATGTGTTATAATTCGTACTTAATTTTAATTAATATTACTTATTGAAAATTAATTCAGGAAATAAATACAATGGGACTACTCAAAATACACATATTTAAATTGATTTTAATAATAATTTTATTTGTTTTTATGTAGATAATAAGATGGAATTTTTTGGTACTTTATGTGTGCATCACATATAATTAATTAATTTTAGGTTACCAAAAAATGCTGATGATTTTTGGTTTTATACATAAAACAAAAATACTATAAAATTTTCAAATCAAATGGAATAGTTTGTATGCGCATTCTATACAGCTAGTTTTATACATTACAATAGAATATAGTTGTAATATGAAAGTGAAAACATTGTGTAAAGTTCATGGCAGCTACTAATATCAACAGTGAGGGTTAACAGTGATATTTCCTGTTTTATTTTGCCATAATTCTAATTATATAACATTTTTTTAAACTTACTTCAATCTACTTAACATCCAGCAATCACAAAGTAAGGATAAATCAATTCATTTATGAAAATATATAAATAATTTAAAATATGTTGTCGAGATAGTAGAGTTTTACCTTAACAATAAAATACGTAAAAAAAACAAACAATGACATAAAAAAATCCTTTAAGTGATATTGCAAATCTATGCTCATAGAAGGTTATTTTTTCAAGGAAATGATAAATAAACATTTTTAATATTGTTATATAATTTACACTGATGGTATTGATTTACATTCTTTCTACTAGCAGTGCTCATCTGAATGCACTAAATTTACACTTATCAACAGTGTTGCAATTCTTAAAATATGTATAAATTATTTGATAATTAAAAATTAGCATTTTGCAGAACCAAATTTACCATAATATTATTAAAAGGAGGACCTTGTTTTTATTTCCACATGTAAATAAAAACAGTTAAATACAAAGATTCTCAAAATATGATTGAAAAATATTTTGAGTAATTGCTTTAACAATTAATTTTTGATATCATAAAAATAATTGATTTATGGATCAAATTCTGATGTTTTAGTAATGCAAAGGTTTTATAAGATCAGTTTGTCAAACACCAAAATCATAATTTTTTGTAAGAAATACAAATAATCGATGAATTATAAACATTATTAAATATATCTATTAAACCAAACAGTATTATGTGACTAAGATATTTGTCTGAAAACAATTTGGCTGAATGGTTCCGTCGCATTTCGTCCCCAGACAATTGGTTTAACGACTCATCGGTAACGACGTGGGGCACACTGGATGTCTAGAGCACGGGACATTTGGTGCACTGGATGTCTCGATAACCTAAATTATTTCGTTAACGATACCTATGAATCTCTGTATGAACTCTACGATTATTGAAAAAATCCTTAGGTTAGATTAGCGAGACGGCCAGTGCACCAGTTGACAGACATTTGGCCTAAGATTATAAGTATGTGTGATTCAGCCATATTGACAGTCAGTTAAATATCTTTCAACGAAGTATCCATGCGTCTAATTATTTTTGGTCAAACATCCGGACACTATTACATGTTATCACGAACTTGCACGAATTAGAAAAATTCATGTATGAATGTTACTTGCACGAATTAGAAAAATTCATGTATTAACGTTACATTTACTCTCCATACTTCCTCTGGTTTTTGTCGCATGTTTCGTTTTCTAAGAATATTAATCAATTTTTCAGCAATTATCTTTTGACAATTGAATAGGTTCCCAGGCAAACTTTTGAGTGCAGATAAATCTTATATTGGTTTACGGTCAATAGCAACTCACTACTGGCAATTTATGGTGACCATATATTCCGTATATGAAATTGATATGGGAAGAAATAATAAATACTTCTAAAAAGAAGATATAGAATTTTATTAATGACTTTTCAAATTACCATATTAAACTTTACAAGTCACGAAGACGAACTGAAAAAGCTCCTACATTTTCATAATTTCAGTCATAAATATAACGAAACTTGTCCCGGGATCTTTCTTGTTTCAATTTTATTTTATTGCATTTTTATCTACTTAACTTTAGCATTCCATATGACACAAAATACCTGCTACTAATGTGATTTACTTGTAATTTTTATAAAACATTAAATGTATATTCTAATCGATATTTTGGAGAATACTTATTATTAATACTTATTGACATCCCCCGTCTTAAAAAAGATAAAAATCGCGAGTTCGTCGCGTGGCCGCGTGGAGGAAGGATGCAGGAGCAGATTAACAACACAAAACTTGTTTTCGAAACACAATTTGCATTTATTTTGAGAGACTTGATTTCCTCGTCTGACCGGTATGGCATTTCGCCGGCCAGACGAGAGTTAACCGACAACTGCCGAACACTGTGTCATGCAGTGCCGCCAAGACAATCGCGGCGAAAAATCAAATTAAAGGTGACAGTTGCACCAACATAAAATGGAGAAACTGTCAAAAAATAAATAGTGTATGCTTATAATCAATCTCCTTAAAAAATGTTATCAAAACATTACCCAAAAATAAGCCCCTTTTACTTAATCTGTAGTCTCTTTAAGTTAGCAAGCTACTATCTTGGAAGTCGTTGAGAACCATCTATGTTCCCTGCTAGACCTTGGGTCTTTAAGTCTCTTGCTAGACCTTCGAGTTTTTCAAACTCTTCCAGTCTTTGGTCTATTATTCTAGATGTCGTCATGAACCACATATGTTCCCAAGTTGATAAAGATGTCTTGAGACCAGGCATGGACATAGCAACTGACTGTACTGAGTGGTTTCAATATATTTTTACCTTATTTTCCAGATTTATTGAATATACTCGTTTATATATGGATCGCAATTGCAAATAAAAATATATAAATTAAATATGTTATTATCTTAGTAATACAGTAGGAAATTCACATTATTGCTCTCTAATTACAAAATACTTATGAACATTGCTCACTTGAAAAAAGTGGTTTCTTTCATGAAATCACAAATGTCACACTGTTAATTTTCTAAATCACCATTGATATAATAATTAACAGTCAATATGAACTGCTGGTATTCTTGAGCACTAAGTTTGTAAAAAAAACTTTGATTGTCGTCAAAAACACTGGATATCATCACTTAATAATGAAATAAAAATACCTTTGCCGATGCGCCGTAGGACGTACTTGTGTTACGCATGCATATAAGTGAAAAAAAAGAAATGGACTCACCATTTGCATCTGGTCGAGGTGGTATGGCAGTTCGAGCGCCTCCTGTTTGACAGGCGGGGGCGCCGGGGGGGCGGAGTGGGCGGGCGGGGGCGGCGTGGGAGCCTCCCCGCGCCCTCCCGCTTGTTGCTCGTCCTCGCGCGCCGCCCGCGCCCCGGCCTGAAGCTTGGCTGAGTTCGGCAGCATTGAGGCACTGCCTTTGTAAGGGAGGGACGACAGCTGTTGAGAAAGAGAAATGAACAATGTCAGAATATTACAAATTATATATTAAAATGTTTTTCAAATAATGCTAATTGACAAAATTTTGCATCTATTTTAAAATAAATAGGGGTCGTGGCGTTGGGGAACCTGTTATCCGAGGCTCAGTACTGTAGTTCTTAATTGAAAAGATTTAAGGAAATCGAGTGATTAGCCCGATGCTCTCGAGGCCTCGACCGTTTAATCCTGAAGAGCGGCTCACCCCGGCCAGTATGGTCGATTAATAAGATAATTTTAATTATTTAATAATAATATTTGTCTTATTTACTCATATTGCTTAAACGGATGATTTATAAACATAGCATTGTGGCATTTGGGTTTAGCCGTGTGTGGTAAATTTCTTTTGACCAATATTTCGACCACAACATTCATTAAGTTAATAAAAACACGCTAATAGTATTGAATTTAGGATTGCTTTTTAGTTATTTTATGAAAACATCTTTCACAAAAATCAATATTCAATTCATTAGATAAGAAATGCATAAGAATATTTAAATCGTAAAACTTTCTGAATCAATTAACATTTTGCTGTGCAAAAAACGTCATCTAGACTTTAGGTATTTTGGCTCTTAACATGTTAGGTATAGGTATAGATGATAACATCTAGCCACCGAAGCAGAGATTTAGGCTAGGCCCATGTGAGTGAATGAATACTTTCACTTCAGTAAATGTACATAAATTAGTGTGTATCTTGATGGTTCTAGGTGCTTTGCATATTATATACCAGTGCTCCTCAAACCAAAATTATATTGCCCGAACCCTAGAGGTTTTGGAATATCGATAAAGAATAATTATATTTTTATTACTTTTTATGTAAACGGTGTCACGACCTATCGTTCTTAGACATTTTGTTCCCAGACTCATTGGTAACAACGTGAGGCAATCTGGACGTCTGGTGCACAGGACATTTAGTCCCCAGCCAACTTGTGCACTAGCTGTCTCGCTAACCTGACTAACTTAAGGATTTGTCTAGTGATCGTAGAGTCCAGAGATCCATCTCGAAATAGGTTAGGTTAGTGAGAATTCAGAGCACCAGTTGTCTGGGGAGGAAATGCGGCGGAACCAGTGTAAGCACATACAGGAGAAAATTGAGAGACGGTAATGGAGAAATCTCATCTGTAGATTCTGTAAAGCTCGCCATTTTTAAATATGGCTAAGCACTGCATGTGGATTGTTGATCCGCCAACGTCAAATACAACAGCCCGCCATTCACGCATTCATCCATGTTTACAGAGACTTTCTAAGAACGGATGGTGTTCACAGGGCGACTTTCGTCTACCGCTAATCACTCAACTTTCATTATTTGACACGCTTTTATTGTATTCAGCAACAAAAAAAATAGGTTTCAGGTAAAATATACAAATTAAAATAAAGCAATACAGCTGATTTGAAGACATGGTTTCAAAAATTAAATTGTAAAATAATATAATAAAACAGCCAAAACGGACATGTTTGAGAAACATGCTTATGTAGGACTCTCTTAAAACTTGATTTGAACAGCTTTGCTAATAGATGATTTGGCTTTTAAAAGGCACGATGATTTCAAAACACATTTTTTGCACAATTTTATAGTTTCATATATTATCATTCTCCATCAGAGGAAGTAACAAAACGATACAACCTATGATGAAAAAACCCAATGGACCATGTTGCCAATGATAGTTTATTGCAAAAATATACAAAAACAATTCATGAAACACATCCACTTGAGATAAATAAAATTTAATTTTTTTAAATGACCTGGTATAATACACGGATGCATAACATATGGTAAATGTTTAATATATTTCTATGTAAAAATAAAATTTAATAGTAATGTAACGATTACTTGGGATAAGGCAAGGATAATGGCAGTTTGCAAAATTGTGTGTTGGCAATTTGTGCCGCTCATATGCTCAGGGTTTGGAGCGGAAGTGTACTTGATACTCTTGTATTCAATTTTTGCATCATCACATGGGAAGGTGATGAGTCCATCGATCATCATCAATCTCTGATTGATACTTCACTTCTGTCTGTCTAATTGATAATAATAATAAAATAATAATAAAATACTAATTAACTGTTGCTCTACAGTTTGTCGACGGTCATAGCTTTGCAAGCCAAAGGTCGTGGGTTCGATCCCCGACGGAGATTAAAATAAAAAAGGATTTTTAATCGATTTATGAGCTCTAAAATACTTGTTGGTGTCAATTTGATCCCTAACCCGTAAAATGCCAGTCATAGCCTATTAATTAAAATTGGTGATAGACGAAAGTTGTAACCGTGAAGACCACCCATTCATAGTAAATTCCTGTAATAATAAGGATGATGCGTGAATCTCGGGCTGTAGTCTATGACGTTGGCGGATCAACACTCCGTATGCAGCGCTTAGCCATTGCACCATGGTAAGCGTCATAAAATTCCACCGACGAGACTTCAGAATCACTAATACCATCTGTCGGTATTCTCCTGTATGTGTTTACATAAAAAAAGTGGGCTATCCTTGAGTGTTCATTATATTTCAATAAATTATTATAAATCTAACTTCTTATATATGACAAGTGCAATAGCTTCATTTTTATTTATTTTCAATGATTATTAGTAAAGGATAAATCATATTTTTTATGGTGTGGAGATCAACATGGATAATGTTTTTTTATCTTGACATTGAGTCATTTTGAATTCAAATGAAGTATATTTATAATGAATGAAAATTAAATAATATTGTATTAATTAATATTAAAATATGATTAAATAAAAATAAACTTTATTTATTTATCAAGATGTCATTCTATAGTACTGCCATACAATATGTAGGCAAATCAATTGGCCGTGTTTTTTCTTGTTTGAAGAGTAGTCCCACCCACTCTAAAACATGTTCGCAGGTTGGTGACCCTAAAGTGTGTCAATCACTTTTGATAAAACATTATTTTTTTCTGCCAATATGAAGTTTCGCTCACACATTTAACTAAAAATAAAAATGACCATTTTGTGAATGGAGCTAAATGTCCAATAATAAAGACACTTCAAATTTACAGAAAGGATGAGAGCATATATTTCTAATATTTATTAAATTAAAAATATATTAAATTAAAAATATATTAACTATCCTTTTATTTAATTTTCAATTTGGATATGTTTACTCTGAAAGAGCACTGCTTCAAATTAATTAAATTGAGACAAAATAAAAATAATGACAAACTAAATATAGAATTTTTTCAATTTCCAAGTGTGCAGTTTCACCAAGAATTGTTATTTAAAATCAAAATTATATCAACAAAATGACTATAACACTAAATGTTCTTTATTTAGTGAAAAGCATTAAATCTAAATAATGAGTTGTGATATAAATAGGAGCTTCATTTTGTTTGTATTTGTATATTTACTATCAATATTAATGTGTATTTTTAAATATTATTTATGGATATATAACATCAATTTATTTTTGTGTATTAATATTTAAAGCATTTTATTGAAATATTTGTTTAGTTGATGAATATTCAGAGGTAAATGTATTTAACACAAAAATGTGCTTAAAATGCTTGTCGAAAAACAATTAAGAGAAATATAAAATCCTTTCATAGACCAATGTTATTTTTCAATACAAATTCATTATTAACCACTAGAGGCAAGAGTTTTTTTGACAAAAAAAATACCATTCCATCAACATATACTCTGATATGTTACACAACATTTCTTTGTTGCAGTATCATCCTTACAGGCATCACATATAGTAAAATTTGATGATGAATAACAAATGAATTGACCATTATGGTGATAATAATTTACCTGAAAATAAAATAAATCGCAATGGTATTTGGTAATTGTTTTTGTTGCCGTGGCTGCAAGATAACTGTGATAGAAACTCTCCTTAACCCAAATTAAGTGATAGCTAAGATTTTCATTTAATGGACTAAAGTAGTGATAAGTGCACACAATCATAATCATTGTAAATGTATGGAAACGCTCGTCCTTAGAGGGAAAAACATTTTATCCGGCCTCTATTCTGTCGAGGACGAACTTCCAGCATCTCCATTTTGTCGAGGACGGAAGGAAAAGAGGAATTGAGATTTTTTCATTGAATTTTTAAGTATTGGCGTCTTTTCAGTCTTTACTGCCGTAAGGTATGTTATGATGGATAACTGCAAGGTGTCGATTTGCCCAGATATATTTGAATAAGAGGGTTAATAACTGTGATGAAGCTTACCTGCGATTCAAAATGCCTGTGCAGAGAGATGGGCGAGTCGAGGAGTGAGGGATGCTGGTGCAGGGGGTGCTGCAGCAACGGGTGAGGGCTGTCGCAGTTAGGGCCAGGGGCGCTGCCCGCCGAGCTGTTCTTGCGCCGGCGCTTCTCTGAGGAGAAGCAGCCCCCGCCGCCCCCGCCGGGCCGCTCGTCCCGGGGGCCCGAGCTGAGGTTCTCGGCGGTGGGCGTTTGCGGAGTACTTCTCTCCTCCATCTGTAACAATTTATATTTATTTAAAAACATCACTAATTTTCCAATTCCTCTTGTACCAACAAACTCCTGTGAACTATTCAATATTACAGCTATGTGTATTTCAAAAGAAACAGACCTGTTTTCATTTTCATATCCTATTTCTCAATTTATTGAAAGCATTAATTAAAATGAGTTTCATTATTTTTCCTTGTCAATTTTACTGTATTTTTAAATCTTATTTATGTATTCTTGTCCAATATTCCATGTCTTAACACATTGTTTGCGGGAAACAAGTAAAGTAGTCATATCGCTTATTTTATTAGTATTCTCGTTTTTTTCTGCTAAGCGGTGGGGTGCGGGAAACTTGTAAACAAGGGCACCAAACGGGTGACAGACTACACATTATTGCATGCCAGCAGTACCCAATACGTCTACCTGCTAATACAATCAATTTGGGACTGAACAAAAATGCAGGAAAATTCCCGCTTTCAAAGTGTTAGAATAATATTTTGTTTATCTGTGTATTCCCATATTTTTTTGTATATTTTATTGGAACATTTGATCCAACAATAAATAATTTATTTGTTAACATTCAACACACAAGAAAACCTCAGAATATAACCTCTTAACTGAATCATCCTAAATCCTGGTGTGTCACTGGTTGGGGAATTGTTTTTTTGGATGCGAATATATACGTAACACTTAATACATTAGACGGAGACAATTAGGACTACCAATGCATTGCAATAGTACTTAATGTTAAATTTAAAAATTGGTAATAAAATTAAAACAAATCAATATTTAAAAAAGTGTTTGGCAAATATATTCGTCGAACACATTCTAACTTCCCTTATGGCCTGCGTAAATATATGTGATAACCAGTTAAGGAGTGTCATAATATTTAAAAACATCATAAATAAGTGTCAATTTTAATGACAATGGGGTCTTACTGGTGACTGGAAAAACGGAAGATGTAACTTTTAATTTTGATACAGCGCCACACACTGAATTTATCTATATGGGGTGACATACATGAACCCTTCATGTTATTGCAACTTAACTAGACAATATTAAATCAGTCACTAAGTATAAAATCACATATGATGTGTAAAAATTTATATTTTTGATTAATTAGAACAAAAAAACTATCGCATACAAGTACACCCCGTGATAATGATTATTCATATTAGCATTTTTATTGTTTAAAAGTGTAATACTTACGACAGAGTGAAATAATGCAAAAGGTGCAGGGTTATGTGCAAATTTGTGACTCAACATTTGGTTGCGCGACCCAAATAAACAATGAAAACACCGTTACATATTAGTTCAACTATAAGTGTAATTGAATAATTATTTAAATGTTTTACTTTTAGGATACGTAAGACTATAATAATCTATAATTTTTTGATGAAGGGATGGAAAAGTGTTGGCTAAATGATTTATTATACCTTTTGATTTAATGCATTATTTTCTGTGAGCCCTCTGACTTGTAAGCTTTCTGCAGTTTTCAGGAACATTGGCAACATGTTTTGTCCGACATTGACCTCTCCCTGAAAATAAAAGAAAAAAGATTGTTAAAACCTTCAGAAGTTTACTCCATATTTAACACATGTTTTCAATGTAAAACACAAGTAAACTGAATTATATGGCATTTTTTTTTTCCTTACCGATCTATTTAATAATAGCCTAATTATTGGAGTGAGATACAGTCAATAATACGTATTTACTAAATATAAAAGTTGTAGCTTTATTAAAGAAATATATAGTTTGTTTTAATTGATAGTTAATTAATTAATAAGGTTAAAAAAATAAAAAAATGGATATAAGTGTGTATAATAATTCATCATAAAAATCTTTTTTTTCCCCATGGATTATCGACACTTTTTATGGAACAATGATAAAAACAATAGCCGCACCTCACAAGGCTCAACATCTGTGTTCTAACGTAACCTGCGCCTACAATGTGCCATTGTCATTAATAATAGTGATCTTTAAGGAATTATACAAATATATCATTTACTTTTATTATATAGTACTAGCCTAAAATGTAAATAAATATTTAAGGAAAGTGTAATTATTTATTATGTGTGCAAAACGGCAATGATGTAATTATTTTATTTGGGATTTGTTATCTTTAGGTCACAGGGCAACATGAATTTCGCTTCGAAACAAGTCGTTTGAAATCCGATGTCGACCCTTACCTAAAAATAGAAGTATAAACTTGATTACGACTCCCAAAGTTATCAAGACCCTGGCCTTAACTACGTACAACGCTAAGATGACCATTATTTAAATTTAAAATCACAACATAAAGATAATTATTTTGCTCCTTGGTCTAAAAGAACCTAAATATTGTACTTGTAAAATATATTCAAATGTTCATCTTATACAATGCTAACATTTAAAGCTATAAAATATACAGTGGGCACTATTTTTTTTTCATATATATATACTTTTTAAATAAACAGTTACGTGTAACCCTGCAAGTTACACAGAAGGTTACGACAACACAGAACGCATTTCTTATTCTCAATGATTATGCACTTGTTCAGAGAGTGTCTCACTGTCTCTTGTATGCCTGGATTACATGGACATGCGCCGCAAGAAGAGAGGCCAAATCTTTTTAGGAATTCTCTGAGAATTCCGTGTCCGGTAAACGCTTTAGTGAGATGAAAGTCCATGTTTCTTTCCACGTCAATAAGTGTTCGAGGGATAAAAAAAAGACTTGGTTATTCCTCCGGAAGTTGGTACTATATAGTAATATATTGTAATATAGCTCTTACCTTATACATAAAGTCTAGTAGTGATTTAATTTCTGAGAATCGCACGTCCTTAAGGAATATAATTGGATGGGGGTGATTGTTTTGCAGAAATATCGTCTCAAAGTATGGAGAGCACGCTGATAGGATGGTCTGATGTGCCTGAAACAACGAGAAGACATATTGTTAGTAAAATACATATATTTGAAGATATAAACACCAATGACAATAGAACATCGTAAGAGTGGTTCTTGTTCGAATACAGAGTTAATAGGTTGTTCTGCTTTAGAAGATTCGAAAAAAAAACAACCTTTATTTTGCTTAAATATAGATGAGCTATCCAAAATTATATATAGAAATTTACAGAGGTCAAGCATAATTATTTTCGAAAATACAAAGCCAAAAGCATGGAACAGTGTAGTATTTTTTAGATATTTTCTCGTATCGCAAAACAATGCAGTGTGTTTTATTATGTTTTTATTCAAACATTATCCTAAATTGGATAGCGGGTGAGCAAAAAAAAGCAGTATTATGTAAAAAAAAGGATATGTAGTATTGTCATTTTAAGCAGATGGAAAATAGGTAAAGTCTAATTCAAATTTGCAATTTATTTAACATTGGGGTTACTGTACTTTCATTTGAATTTAAAAAGTTACTCAACTCATGACTTATTACCACCTTATTGCTGAAAATTAAATTTCAGCAACTATGCAGTTATTGGACCAGTGAGCATCTAACTCAACATCATTTTGAAATTCGCATTGCACGTAAAATTATGCATCAATTCAAAATTCGTGGAGAAAGTGCATTGGATAACCTTAAAATATTAAATAAAATAAAATATATATCATTATTATTTATATCTTATTTCGAGAATAAAATTATATATTTTATTGACAACTTAATTTTTTTTCATTAATACAATTGTTAAACAAAAGTGCATTGGATAACCTCCAAATATGTTTTAATATAAAAAAAAAAACACAATGTATCTATTTAAATATTGTTTAGTTTTAAGATGTTACTTATTAAACATAATTATATTTTATCATTAAATATAATATAAGTGATTATTATAAATTCCAATCTGTAACAAGTAAATTTTGAAATGCATTTGACATTTATTTTGACAGAAGATGCATCTATGAAGAAACTTTTACAGATGTGGTGAAAGTAAGTAGGTACAATGCATAACAGTAACTTCATTATTCAGTAGGTATTTCAATATTAAAGATAATAAATAATCTTCATAAAAGCTTTTTTCAATGTTTGCATTTAATTAATTAATATTTTTCAATAATGCACTATGAAATATATTTAAAAAACAATTGAGTAATTTTCAAATTTAAATATAATTCTAAATGAAGGTTGTTATATTGCTGAGAATACTATTTGATTTAATTCTGGTTCATATAACAGGGTACTGGTTTGAAACCATTGCACTATAACAGAACTTAACTGTAGGATGGGCTGGCATTGAAAGGATTACAGTTATTTCGGACAATAATTAAATGTAAGCCTCTGCAGAAAAAGCATAAATAATTGTTTATAACATTATTTAATTCTTCCTCTGTTGATTTATTAATATTTACTGTGTTTTTATGATTATATCTGAACATATAGTATATTTATGGCGAGCAAAAAATGAATATTTTTGTGCAAAAATATTTGCATTTGTGTAATAAGTTCCGCAATATTGTTAAAAATGCAAAAAAGGTGACATAACCTAATTATGATGTACCGCATTATGAATAATGCAACATCACATTCTGAATTCATGTCAATCAGTTATTGTTTTAGCAAGTATTTTCAAAATTACATTTTTTTTTAAATCTAATGTATAATTGAAAAAGAAAAAAAATATTCAAGAAAATGCATTAAGTTACATATCTTTCATGTCAAATCTGTGGCATCCAACAAAGCAGCAAAGGTTAATGACATTGTTTTTAATTGAGGTTACAACCAAGAACAGAGTGCCATCTCCTATCTATTGTCCTCTTTTTGTTATAAATATTACTTGACTTCTACAAGAGTGCATCTTACAATCAAGAAAGAAACCAATATCAACCAATCGAGAGGTAAAATATACAAAAACAACTATCTCCAATTATTACTCAATCCAGTACTTTTACAAGAGAATGCATCATTTTTATATTGTAAAAAATAAAACCATCCCAATGATGCAATCGAAATTTGTGCAGTGTGAACAGTAGTGACCACAATGCAAATCGATTCTGGTTAGTAACAGGCAAAAACTAAATGCAGCTATTTTGGCAGAAAATCAGTATTCAGTTGTCTATTTTTTGACAGATTATTACACCACAGTGTTGGCAATTAAAGTGTTGTAACCATTTGTTTTAGTACGATCGGTGTTTAGGCAACGTCATTACATTATTACCCAGACAAGTGGCCGTTCGAAAATCCCATTATATTGTGACTGCTCTAGTATTATTACAAATGGACACCTAATTATAGAAAATATTAACATATAGACGATGGAACGTTATTTTACTGGCCTTACCTCAGAAGAAGATGGCCATCTTATGCAAATCAATTATATGATGAGGTGTAAAAGATTAAAAGATTTAGTCTTACACTTTTTAACTAATGATTAAGTAAGATACACTAGAAGAAAAATAAGGTATTTATATTTTTAATGACTACACATCATAGTGTAGTCACACATCATACAGTATAATAGACTCACAGAATCAAAATATTTTTAAATAATTGTAGTGATACTTTATATTATAATTACATTAATGGATCTACATTTAATAGACAAAAAACTTTTTTGAAGAAAATTTTCCATACTTCTCCTTAAAAAAAAATTGAAAAGAAAAAATGGTTTTGCCTCCCATTTTTCACCAAGGTTTGAAAATTACGGAGATGGAATCATGAATGTAAGACATTATCATCACATTATTGATGACATCATATGAAGTCATTCTGCGGAACATCATCAGTAACCCAAGTTCTAGTGAAATTATTCACCAAATTTGAAGGATTGATGTGTGAATACAAAACTAAAGTCTAATGACTTAGCGGATTATAATCCCATATGCAACATTAAAAATTAAGTAAATAATAATAATTGTTAAATCTACAGACGCTTAGTCAAAGGTTATTTATTAGGTGATAACAGTACCCTTTGTCTGAAATTCAAAATGTAATCACGTTATTTAAGAACATGCCCTAAGAAATGTATCTTTTATCAGTTATTGTTCTGGCACACAATGTGATGATACAATTTTTATCTTGATGTCTTATGTCAAGTCATGTCAACAGTGTGATTACTAAACATAAATAAAAAAACTTTTGAAGGTTAAAAACTGTGCCCTAACCAAATTTGGAAAACATATTTTTAAACCCACAAAATATACCTATAATTGTTTTACACTTATCTAATGCTATCATGTTTCAATGCAATTTTGGGTTTCGACTAGGTGAATTACATTATTAGTGGATATATATGTAGAACCAATCTTATTACAAAATGACGAATAAATTTACATAATAAAATGTAAGAGAGTACTAACAGTAAAAATATAAACCATTTGTGGCTTCTATGATGCTCATCATTTCATTTCAAAATCATCATGAACCCAGGACTTCATTCTTCTTGAGCAAAAACCTACAAATTGCTTCCCCACCATCTGGTAAAATGAAATGTTGTGAAAGTTTAAAAATTATTAATATGCCTACATTATCGGAAAGATTAGTAATGATTTTATTAAATTAAATGATTCTATGATTTTACCTATTGGGTTTAACTGATTAATCACTATTAGGTTTACATTCTGTTTGAAAATGGTAAAAGAAATTGTTTGAATATGCAAATGGCACGGGGGGCCTACAGAAGAAAAAAATTAAATTAATTATTTTTCATGGCGTAATCAACTTCTAAGATAGCCCGTCTTATCACATGTAATATTTTATACCTTCACGTATTAATAAACCAGACATTTTAAATAAATTATTATTTGCCATTTACATAAGATTAAATTGTGTTTATTTGTTTATTATTTATTGTAAGACTGGGAAAGTTGATTTAAAAAAAAACCTGTAATAAAAACTTACATTGTTTTTTCTATTGTGTTACTATTTGTAGACTATCTTATATTATTGTTATTTGGATTATCTGTTTTATTTATTGTACTATATTGATTGTTTATCTTGACAAAAACAAATGATAAATCTGCGGAATCATAAAAAATGATAAACACATAAAAAAAGATCAAATTATCATGAAAAATTATATGTAATCTAATCCAATAGCTTTCTATTGAATGACAATTTTATGCATCACATTAATGATGACCATTGTCAAAATTTGACATAGTTTATGAAATATTTGTACTCTATTCATTATTTTACAAATTAAGCAGCGGCATCAGCCATTGACAATCTTTTCTATATATCTCTGTAGCTTATAAAACATACAATAGCAACGGCAAAAGCTTCTTAAAACTAACCCAATAATTGAGAGTCGGAGGCTTAGCCATACTTCTTGATCTATTAAACTCTCTTATTTTTTAAGAGTTAAGTTTACATAAAAAATATATTATTGTACTTTTACAGGAGGCCACAGTCCTAAAGCCTTGCGCAAACAATAAGAATTGGAGAGAACTAAAAATATGAATATACAACTGCACGAAGAAAGCGTTGATGGCCTGAGCATGGAGAAACGAAGGAAGCAGAGAGATAAAAGTGAAGGTAGGCTACCAAACACCTGAAGGCAATCTGGAGACCCTTGGTTCATCTATCACCTTTATGCTTGTGACAAAAAAAAATATTCTTGCAAACAAATGACACGCTAATTCTCTGTCCTAAATTTTTTATTCACTAAATAAAGTTATCAACAAAGGCAGCTGAAATAGAAGCCATATTGAATGTTGATTCTACGACGTTAAATATATGGTAGCTTATGGTTGTATGACGTATTAAATAATTAGTGTTAAAAGTAATGAATAAAAAGAAAGGTGTAATAGAGAGGTATGTTGCCACCACATTCTTGCAGTCATTGGTAAGGATCACCTTCACACTCAAAAACAAGTTACTGTATGTTTGCAAGAAATGCTTCTTCATTCTCGGCCCAAAAAAATAAACAAGTTGACTGGATTTTATGACAATTCATAAAATGGCTAAATGTTGTGTTACTTATATAATAAGACCAATAAAGGATTTATTTTATGTAAACACATACAGAAGAATACCTACAGACGGTGATGAAGAAATCTCACCTGTGGATTCTGTGACGTGGGCCATTTCTTAATAAACTTTAAATAATAATAATAAAGTGATGTACATAGAGTGTAAATGTCAATCGACTAAGACTATAACCCAACATTGCCGAGTAAACAGCTATGTGAAGTGCCATTATCCATGACTTGAACCCATATATCTATGCACCCAAAGGTTCACCTAAGAACATACATGGTTCTTGAAGGCTTTCAAGGAGCTTGAAGAAACGACAGCTGTAGTACCTGATGCATATTTAAGGTTATTTGATAATCAGAATTTTCTAAGTAGACCGGGTGATTAGTTCAACGTTTCCAACATCAGCTCAATTCAAATGATGTATTTTTCATTTCAGTTTTGCCAGGCATACCCACCACCTCTCACTCGGCAAGCGAGTGCTGATCTTTGAAGCGATACCCGACGGAAAAATACAATGTATGGATGAAGGGAATGCGATGTCGAGGTCTCTCACCTTGACTGTCTCTCCGTCGCACGCGAGAGTAACGTCGCACAGCGCCTCCCTCTGCAGCAGGCTGGCCAGCACGCCGGTGAGGTTGTGGGGGTGGTTGTTCCATCGCAGGCAGAACTGCTGGTCCATCGTGGGGGCTGGCGTCAGTGAACGATCTGCTGTAAACAACAAACACGTCAGTATACTCCAATAATCAATCAAACTATTTAAAACTCTCCTTATTTTCTCCCTCGGCATATCATCATTTTCCTTTAATGAATTTGTTATCTTTTTTTTATATTAAACTTCAATGAAATAATTACTCCCAGTATAAAGGAGTATGAGTAATCTTCAGATTTTATAACAAGTTAATAAATTAATAGTCTAGAAGAAATTATTTGCTTATGTCTGCCACAGATATTGGTAAACCTTTAATAAAATATGTATTTCAACCATTAACTTATATAACACATACTACAACAATGATCTTACTAAACGTAACAATAATACTGTTTAATTTTCAATGTATTACATATACATTATATAACTAAAGGATATATGTTTGGAAATAATATTTGACCTGTTGAATGACAATGTATAGTCGCATATAAAATATTGTAGTCCAAATAAAAATAGGCAAAAATATCTCATGTCCTCTTGGTGTATTGGTAAAAATTTAATTCACTAATCAAAGGCTTAATTACACATTACATAAAACATTTAATAAAAGACATGCCGCAGTAATTGGAACAATATTCAAAATGCATTAAATTTGATCATTTTTTAATTGTAAAGTATGTTTTATGGAGAAAATATACCAGATTAAAAGTACTCGACCCAGTGATGCAGAAGCTTATTAACTAATGATAAAATATGATGGTCGTACATTTGCCGTGACTATATTTTGTATAGACATTAACAGACCTGATCTTGAATCAAGGTAGAGAAGAGCAGTTCTAGTCTGCGACTACAAGTAAAGCTCGGCCACTTGTAACGCTAAGCTCGAGTCCGCAAGTGCTTGACAAATGTAGGAAAACTAGATTTATTTATTCTTCCTATGAACAGAACAGAACTCGCGAGTCGGTATAGGAATATTCTAATGCCAACCTGTTATATTATAACTGAGCTTTACTGTTTGAAGTTGACCAACAACCTGAATCTCAATAATTCACTTAGACATCTACAATTACTTTAAGGCGAAACGAATGCTTATTAGAACTTTTAGCGTTCATTTTAGGTGCAAGTCCGATAATAATGTTACAGAATTTACAGGTAATTTATGTGAATAGTCGTAATTTAATAAGGAAATGGGGGACGTTTCAAATAAAGAAGGATCCTTCAAGGCTACTAAATACTAATGAACTCAAACAAAAAAAAATGCTATTCTATATTATAATAAAGCCATCTTTAAAATCATTAAGGGCAAATTATGTTTTACATATATATATTTTTTTAAATTATTAATGATACATTTTTTATTGATTCCAGATATTTGAACACTGTCCTTGAGATGGATGCAGAATGCAGGCTAATAGAGTAAGTAAAATCAAGATATTTGTATTTAAAAAAAATAACACTATTCAATACCAAAATAATAAAGTAAAATTACGCTTAATTTTAATTGTTAAGTATACATTATCTTTTCACAAATGAGAGACTAATATGTAAATAAAATACTAGCAATTATTATGTATGTAAGGAAAGCAAGTTTTGATTAATAATACTGTATTTATGGATATTTTTTTAATGTAAAATCTGATTACAAATATATAGAAAACATTCTAGGATAAATAACCTAAGAAAAAAATAATACCTGATTTAAAAAGGTGCTGTTGTATACATGTTTATTAAATTTCATCATTATAAATTAAAAAAAACAAATAATAGTTGTTTGAAATGAATCCATTCTTATTTGATCTAAGAGATAGTTCTTTACAATATATAATAATCATTTCGTAAGATCCTTTTTTATTTATTTTAAATGCATGATCACTTCCATTTATGCAGATTATAAATTGTTGTAATTATTTATTTCTAAGCCTAGACATAAAACATGCTGTTATATTATAAAAATATATAAACTATAACAGGTCTTCCACTTACTATAAAATAATTTATTCTTGTGATATAAATTAATAGATAATATAATATTTGTATATTATATTGGGAGATGTATTTTAAAATCATTTTAGAAATGTTTCAGAAACCTTCTGCTCACAAAATGAATTTATTATCATAATTAGACACAGTTGTATTTATAAGGAATGTTTGACATTTCTAAAACCTATTAAACCCGGCAGCCATAAAACCACTATAATCGTGCATAATATATATATTTATATAGTTTATATAGTTGCTCACAGAACGGTTTCGAGATGAATTCAAAAATAATCTCTGCTAATATGCCAATATATTAAGAAGAAAACCTTCAAAATGCCGAAGTCATGTGGCGAAACATTAAGATGTTTGCATATTCAATGAACGTAAAGGACCACAATGTGTGCAGAGTGAGAAAAAATCACAAGATAAAATTTAGTTTTCATTAAGTTTGGTGTATTGCATACGTCTGGCACTAAGCCACGGTTCCCAACACACGCCGCACTTACATCTTACAACAGTAAGCATCCGATGTGCGAAAATCAACAGGGATGTATAAATATGCAGATGAACTGCAAATTTATGATGACTTTGCTGATGTTTTTTTTTTCATTTGGCATGCCCAACTGAGAATGATCTAACCTTCTAATTGTTGTTTCAAATGCATTGAATGCGAAAAAAATATAGTTATCATGAAAACGATTTTGTTTCATCAATCAATTCAACTTTTTAAACTATTTACAATTATTACAAAATATATTTATTTTTACTAATAAATTATGAAATTTATTTAAGAAATAAGAAACATTTGTATAAGTGTATTTTTTTATCGAGCAATAAAATTAAATACTATTTATTCATTTTAATTTTATCCTTTTTGTAATTCTATTTACATTGTCACATCATTCTTTCTGTAAATAAATAATGAGTAGTAAAAATATTGGCAGTAAGAAAAAAAAATGTGTGCTTGTAGATGATTATTTCTAGAAGTTTTTTCCACTTTGCTAGAAAATGGCAGTTACTGCTGCTAAGGGAATTAGTATTCATACACTCTGTCGGGTGTGCAAAAATATTTAGTGGGCCAACAGAATTTGACATAGAAAACAACGCGGTGCAAACATTCACTAAGAACACAGACTTATAATGCACTTTCAGAGAGGGGAAAATTGTGAATCACACATTATGCAAATAGTTTTTTTTTTAGAAATTTGTCTAGGATTGCAATTAGTGGCTCTCCAGTGCAAATACCTTAAATTTTTCAAAATCACTTTCACAATGTGAATACTGCATCTTTTTACCGAAAATTAGGCAATGCTTAGGATAGAAAGTCGCACAGGAAATGGTGTTTGACATAATGAACCAGGTCTTAAGGTCGTAACCCAATAAGCAAATTATAGACATTGCTATAAAACATTGCTGAAAATACTATATTTCATTATGTTTGTGAATCTGCATTTTTAAATATAAAATATTTACGATAGAAAGTCATGCGTGAAATATCCTTTAAAAGAATGTAAAATGTCTTAGAGTGATAACCCAATAAGCAAATTACGGACAGGGTCATAAATTATATTTTAGGTAGTGTCTATGCTGCATGATAAGATTTAAGGATCTATATTTAATATTGTAATCCTAAATTTAAAAATCTGCAACAGAGAATAAAGGGGATTGGTTGTGAAACATGCCTATACCGTTCACCAATAGGCAACATTTACACTATCCTATTATTTAAACAACCTTTTTAATTGATTCCAGGATAAATTGGGCTGACAATATGGCGACAGAGAGCTAAGGATATTGATGCAAGGTATTTTACATCAATGAAATATAATAAGTTGTTTTTTACAAGTTAAACATTATCAGTCATTTATATGTTTATTCATCGAAGAAATACTGCAGTTCAAATCACATTGGGAAAGTGACAATCCTCATTTTTATAAGATCATAGGTGTCTCGATACGTAGTTATGAATGACACAAGAATGATTACGAATCTATCACAAAATGTCCAAAGCCAGAGACATACAAATGCAAAATTGTCGCAGCGAGCAGCGATCTTTCATATAATTGGTTAAGACATTTCAACTGCGAGCGGGCAGCCAATCACAAGAAAGATCGATGCCTGCTGCGATAAGATTACAAGGTACATCGTCTTTAGGTTATTTTATAGAAAAATATGTGACTATATAACAGTTAAGAACAAAGTCTTATTGCTTCTGTTAAGTCCTATGGTTTGAGCGCTCAATGCCTTAAGAAACGAAACGTTTATAGAATTTTAATTTACGTACACTTAAAATCTTTAATTGATTTTTACTTTTGTTCTAGGTAAATTCATTCCTGTGGCAGAAGCAACGGTTCCCCATTGAAGTATTAACACTAATCCAATCGGCTCGCTGAATAAAGTCCTGTAACTCTTATTGCCCTTATTACCACATTGTTGGCGATATGAACTGAGATTGAATCATGTCTTCAGGATTGTCTGCATTTCTAGGTTTATTATATTCTTGATTACTTTAACATAATCTAGTGGAAATAAAGTCTTTATGAGTTTACCTCAACAACACTATTGCAAATAAATTGATGAAATCAAGTTTATCGAGATGATACGATATTGCATATATGAATTTGCACAAAAAAAATTAGCCATAGACGGAAAAAAATGTTTATTGTAATATATAAGGTAATTTAATTGGCAACCATGTTTTAA
Organism: Glossosoma conforme; assembly: GCA_022606575.1. Taxonomy (NCBI): domain Eukaryota; kingdom Metazoa; phylum Arthropoda; class Insecta; order Trichoptera; family Glossosomatidae; genus Glossosoma; species Glossosoma conforme. The sequence continues at coordinate 2,432,055 of JAGTXR010000039.1, forward strand.
ATGTATCAAGTTTTTATAAAACAATATAATGTTATTATTGATGAATACTTTGTAGCTAGATTTTTCACTTAATCATGAAAAAAATACATATTTCACACTTTATATGATGATTTTGACAGCGTAATCAAAAACAAAATACCTACTGATAAACTGAATTTTTAATGTATAAACATATTTCTCTAATACAAAATGATTGTACGATTTGCATTGGGTTACTTTTAACTAAATCCGCATGGCGACTGACTCCTAAAATAATTAAGCTTTTTCGTCAATGTGCAAGAAAAGCTGGCAAAAATTGCAGAGAATGTGTAATTTTTGTGGTAAAATTGTAAATTTAACAATTATGAATGTTAATAAGTTTTGATATTTTAATTTTATTTACTATAAATAGATCTAAAGATCAGTTCCATGTTTAAAAATTATGATACTCAGTACTGATACAGATAATTGTAGAAGATGAGATGTAATTATGAAACTTAATGGTCTGATTTATGGTGTTTCAAATATATTTTGACAAATTCGTGTATTTTATCACTAGGACTGAAAATAATTACAAAAAAATATATATTAGGATTTTTTAAAAATAATAATGAAATTATTTTGATTCCTACCTTTTTATGACAATGGAGTAATGCCACAGGTGGAAAATATAAACCATTAATATATTCATCCGCAACTAATTTTTAGGATGTATTCAATGAATTAAGATTCCGCACTATTCTAGAACAAATTATGAGAAATGAGGATTTATTACACTTGAGTTTATATAAAACAGTACTTATATTGAAATTTAAATCATCTCTCCGTGAAATACAATAATTCTGTTAAAGAAATATATATATGAAAGAAAATATAAAAGAAAATATGAGTAAATATAAAAATACCATACTTTATATTGATGGAGAACTTTATACTGCACCATTTTGGAACTGAGATTTCTTCACAAGTATTTATCTAACATAATTTCACTGCAACTGTTGCTGTTACTTGTAATATTATGTAAAACATAGAGAAATATAATTGAAATTGTACCACTGTGAAAAATCAATCACCTGATTGGATCTAGTATCCTGGACATAAAAGAATGTATAATACAATAACATAAGAGTAGACAAAAATAATTTTCCAGAATGCAACAGTATGTTTTTTATTAAACTTCCTGTTGTGTTTGCCGCCTAACAAGTGCCACATAAAGATTCCACAATATTTTGACGATTTTTTCACAAAATAAACACACACATGTTGCATTTTAAAATGTCCCAATTTTCACTCACAATAATGTTTATGCCGATTAACGTAAGCACTTAAATCTCTTCCAGAGAATAATCGGTACTGATCGCCTGCGAATTAATTCGAAAAAATATGTAAAATAATATTCACTTTTATGCTAAAATTAATGCGATTTCGTTTTGCAAACCTTATAGGTGACGTAAAAAAATAGCATCACGGAAAAGGGTACTAGTTGTATATTAATTTACAGTTGAGTTCAATACACCCCATTTTTAATGAGATGCATCTCGAGAGATAATCGTATTTCCGAGTTTGCACTGTTTAATCACCGGCCAATTATTCTGCGACATCAGCATATTGCTGCGAGAAATTATCAATTTCATTTATAACCGAAAGAGAGATTTTCACTTTTCCAGGATGCAAACGTCCGCGATGTGCAGCATCCATCGATTCGCGCTAATTATTACATGTTGTACTCACTAGAATATTTTTGCAATAGTGTTAGCCCGACGTGGACACACGGCCATATACAATAGCTCTAGCCGGGATCACACATACACAAACTCGCGAATATTTTTTTATTACTTACAAATCAATAACCAGTCCAATTGTTTACTTACTGTGGTTCAATTGCGATATCAACGTATGCATTTAAATATAATAATATGTATCAAGTGATTGATCGTGTTATTTTTTGGACACACCGGACGCGGGAAATTTAAATTGATAGCACTCACGACGGGAATTTTCCGAAATAATTCAAATAAAATAAAATTGGGAACAATTTTTTTTTTAATGAATGAGTTTCTTAAATTTATTTGTTTCGTGTTATCGAGACTCGCGGAACTGTCTGTAGGAATTGCGCGGATCAAATAGAAAAGTGTTGAGGAAGGGAATGTCACCGGGAGAGGGAGAGCTCCTCGGCCGAGACTCGTATCGGAAGTGGCGGAAATATCGGAACTGCAGGGATATCGGAACGAGACGAGGAATACGGTAACTCTCGACGCCGAGTATCGGTTAATAATAACGATATTGTGCGGAGAGGTTACCGATTACTGTACAGCCGGGTGACAGTTAGATCACACTACGCGCCTACTTGTTGCTGTTGCCCGGCCAGGAAGCCGAGAGGTCCCGCAAAATTCGGCGGAGGATCCATTATGTAATTTTCGCACCGAGGAGAGAGCGCGACTATTTTGTATTGCAAACGAGTTTGAGAAAAAGCGGCGGCATCGCCAAAAAAAATTACAACATGCTGGCACCGTTACTCCGCAACGTCGACCATCGAATTATTATTAAAATAATAGAAGCTTTATAAGATATTGCACTCCAGTATTATTTATTATGTACGTACGTCAATTGAATGTCATATTATTTTAATAATTCACGTAAACCGGACTTTTATGCGAGTGGGCGAGTGTTAAACGCGCAGTACACACTTGACAAGTAGAGTAACATCGCGAGCGCCATTGCTGCAAGTGTCGCGATTATTTTATTTTTTAAATATTATTTTCGCACGGATCGATGACGTTTCGGGATGCGCGCGGGTGTCGCCGGCGATAGCGTTCACTTGGACGTTTAATTCGCTTAATAGCTGCACACGTACACTCACCGTTTGCAAAAAGTTAGCCATCACAAGTGGCAGCCGACCCTTAGTTTGCACTGCCACCTGGGTCGCGCACATCTCAGTTTCCGCAACTGCGGCCTCGAGCAACGTGCGAATGTCGGCCACGAGTGGAAGCACACAACACGGCGCGCGCCAATATTTGAAATTCGCAAACGCGACCGATTTTATTTTTCGCAAACTGTAAGCATCAAATTTTATTTGTACATCAAATATATGCTTTATAAAACATCATAAAAATCAAATTGAAGAATAAAATAATACAATTTAATTATAAAATACAATATGTATATCTAAACATACAATTTTTATTTTACGCATATTGTAAATATTTTACAAATATTTTGGTATGTAATCATTATACTATATAAAACACACTATTTTCTAAATAAATGAATATAATATTATATAATTATTATTCTGTACATTATATATTGATTGTTAAGATTGATTTTCAGTATTAAAATAAATATGTAGTACAATATGTTTACTGTTTATTCATAAATACGCTTTGTATTACAAATTAAAAATGTTTGCAAACTGCGTAAATACATTTTTTATACTCGTATTTTATTATGTTGACTGAATAAAAATATACGTTCTCACATAAAATTGGTCTCATTTTTTTACAATATTGTTTACCTCTACAATAACGTATATCAACGATATTGATATGTTTGTTGGTGTGCAAATTTAATACTTGACTCAATAGTATTACAATTAAATAGATGTTTTTGTGTCTCATTGACAAGCATTACTGCTAAATAGTGCAAAAAATGAAGCAAAATTACGATGAATTTTAGCATATTGCAAAAATATTTTGCGCTTAACCGCAAATGGCATCTAGAAATGTTTGGTACAAAATAGAACTGCCGATATATTTGCTTATTCATTTGTGTGTGTATTTTTTTTATTGAAATCGCAAGGCTTCATTTAAAAAATCTTCAAAAAAGACACAATCTTATCGTGGTACAATATCGGCCTTGACATTAAACCCTAACCTCGTATAACGCCTGTCGCCTCATCTGTTGGCCGCCATCTTTACTAAAAAGCTTCCGCACTGACTTTTGCCAAACAGTAAAATGCGCGAACAAAGATGGCGACACCGGCGTCATAACAACGAACATTTATAGGTTATGTTCACGACTTCAAAACACAAAAATTATATGAAAGTACCAATTGAATGTGCAATAAAAAATATAAATAAAATTTCGTAATGCATTTTACATATGCATTTATGATTATTTTATTCGTGTTTTCGTATTTTCTATAATGTTATTGCTTTTTTGTATCCCCGCCTATTTTGTTCGGCGTGAAGTTCCTCATTGTCCCAGCTGCTGTTTGTAAACACGTGTCCGTTGTATGAGTGTGTGAGTGTGTGTGTGTGCGCCACAATAATAATTATAACGGGACGCGGTCACGAAGCGAAATCTATAAGGCTGTGCAAATCTGTTGTCTCAGATGTATTCGCCGGTAGGTCTGTAAACATTTTTGAAGTTCGCAATACCGTACCGAGCCTACACTCTCTACCTACGATGATAGTATGTGGCAGGCTATTATGTAAAAAAACTTTTATGCTCGGAGTGCGTTGGTATACAATTTCATATACATACAATTAAAAGAAACGTACCTTCGTTACATAATTTCATTTCAATGTAAGCCAGTAAAATAAATAGGTATTTATAATTTGTTCTGCGATTTTATTCAGAAGCGACATGTTTTGACTTCTGCGTGATGTCATTGTCAAGTGTGTGTGACATATCGCCTATATCGCCTATATCGCCGATGTCGAAAAAAAGACATTTCTTTATAATATCTGAGAATATTTATTTTATATAAATGTATAAATATATTTTTTTAACCACATTCACAAATGCTGTCGCTGTAAAGAGATCTCATCTAAAGATTACTCGCATATAAAAGCGCTAGTCGCTATATAAAAAAAACTAAACTTAGTGATTGACATTCACATGCCGATTAAAAAAAATGTACAAAATAATCAACACCTTCATTGTTTCAAATCCGCTCCCTAGCTGCCGCCACAAAATTGTCAACCGCCACGTCATGTCGTCTTATCCCGTGTCAGCTGTGCCTCCCGAAGATTCACCGATTACATTATATATATAGTTCTCGACGACATTTCACGACGGCAATAGCCCGGGGTCCGGAAGAAAAATAATGTAAATCGTATTCAATATATATATATTTGTCTTAAAAATATATTCAGTTAATCAAAATTGCACTTGAAGAAAAAGTGTTCGAAAACAATAAAATAAACTTTCAAATTGACAACGCTTCACGCCCTTTTTTTCGTCAGATAAATAGTTTAGGTATAAGAAACTTAATAACATAATGTTATTGAAAAAACACCTTTTTTTTAAATTTCAACTAAAATTTAGACCACTCAACTCGCATTTCACCAAAATTGATTCTAACTGACAAAGATCACAAGTTTTTAAATTGTCATTTTTCAGAAATGCGTATATAAAAATTATAATTGTGTAAATATATGTAGGATAATTTATTTTTTGCACCAAAAAAAATGACAACACCGCGCTCTTTTTATTTTCGGAAAATGTATAAATTATGGTACGTTTCATTAATAAAGCATTTATCACGATTATTTTGATTAATAGTGAATATTTTGACCTTTTTCGTGCTTATTTTGGCACATTGACATTACATATAGTACACATAATACCGATGCCTACACATATTTCATTGTAACAAAACGTATTAGGTTTTTTTTTTAATTTATACCAATAAGTCTAACACATAGTTACTATTTCCTGTGTTTTAATTATGCTTAAACCATTTTAGTGAAAAATATATTTAGTTTTCTCAATTGTCTTTAGTCAATTTAATCAAATACATATATTATCCAGCTATCTGCATGTTTTAATTATTATCTAAAATCACTTTAATCGACTGATTAGATTTATGGACCAAATACTTTTAAATATTTCTCAATATAACACTAATAACTACTTAATGAAGGTATGTTACAAATATTATAGATACCATTTCTTTTAATATTATGTATTAATAACAATACATATGTACTTGCAATAATATATAAATATGTATTGTAACTGACTTTAAACAGTAATGTATTTAAAAGTACTTACGAATACGTACATACAGAGGAGTTAGAAGAAAAATGTCATTTTCGACATTAAATTATATTAAATAATTCATAGCAACAGTCAATGTGTATTTAGTATTTACTTTGCTTTTGAAAACATTTCATTATAAACAAACAACGGAAACTTCTATATTGGTAAATATAATAATATAAAGTCGTTTAAGTAATGTACAAATTAATCACATAATTTACGAATTCGTTCACATTGAGTTTATCTCACGAAATGTGTACATATATGTACGAGCTAATTGAAGCAAAAAAAAAACTACCTACGGCCATCGTCCTCATATTGGGATTATTGATATTCATAACATAACCGTATCGCAAATTTGTCAATTATTGCGCCATTACTACTAGGTACCTACTGACAGGTTGTGTGATATAACATGCCTAGATTTTTTAACGAGCCGTATAAATTAGAAGAAAAAAATCTATGCGTCTATTTAAATAAATTATATTAATCTGAATCCAACATCCAGTTTGCCCATAGTATACATTTGGGTTGCACAGTGCTGCAAGCATTTAGAGAGGAATAACCGGTAAAACTTGAATGGAAAGGGAGAAGAATTATTACCTTTTTTATGGACGCGGAATAGATTAACGCGAAAAGACATAGGTCAACGCATAGAGTTAAATTTATTCTTAAAAAACTACATCGCCCTCTACACCAGAGAAAACATAGCAATGAAAAATCATCAAAGAAGATCGTAATATGCACTTTAAACATGAGAGTATATTCAGGTGTAGGTAAAAAATAATATAAAATATATGGTTCATAATGCAATTTTTTTTTTGAATAAACAAAGATAACTGTCATGTGGCTACGTGAATTATTATATGGTTTTAGCTACTCAAAAATATAGATAACAACTTATAAAATATTTGGTATTTTTTGGTGTAAACATATGCATGATTATTTGTTTGTTCACTCAATGTTTCTGGATAAAGTCTTGTAATATTTTAGTCTAACATTAAACAATTTAACGTAGAAATAATTCTAGATTTCTCTAGCATTTTTTTTAGTAATTGAAAGCACTACGGAACTGTGAATTTATTATTATTATTATATTAGTATTTGTATAGCGCTCTTTTATGACCGAATGATCATTCCAAAAGCGCTTCTTTGCCTCTCTGAGTAAAAAGGTGGGTCTTGAGTCTGCTTCTGAAGGATGCCTCCGCTTTAAGCTCTCTTAAGCTTTCCGGTAGCGAGTTCCAGGCCATTGGTGCCGCGTAGCTGAAAGCCCGATTGCCAAAGGCCGTGCTAGGACTACCTCCCGTCAGCTGCAGGGTGCTTCCATTTGCTCTAGCCGATCTGAGTGTCTCTCCACGCGCGCTTATTTCTGAAGGCTTGATAAGTTCTGTCAAATAGCCCGGTGCAGTGAAGCTAAATTGGATTACGAATCTTGAATAGACATCGCAAAAAATGTATTTTGGTACTTCTTAATGCTGAATATAAGTATTCTTAAATGTTTATTCATAAAATTTAGGTACACAAATGCTTGCGAAATTCATAAGAAATTTAGTGCAAGCTAGATAATTTTTGGGCCAGGAAATAAATGTTAAATGGCATAAGTGTGCAGCGTAGCTCTAATCTTATTATACGAACAATCATCGCTTCTTGAGAATAACTACATACCAGCTGTTACTTTTACAGTACAGTTATACCCTGACAAGCTACCCAGACTTACGCGAACCCGATGTTACGCGGTTTTTTTGTTGTAAGAATTAAAAAAAAAAAATTCAGAAAGAACACACTAACTGACAAGTGACAACCAATCAGAAAAGATCTTTCCTTGTAGTATCAATACCGGTCGATTGGTTTGCAGTAACAAAATCTAGCATCTCGATCTCCACTCCTCTCGATCCTCTGCAGTCTTCATCAGCTCAGCATAAGAGCTACAAATCATGTCCTCGAACAATGGCTCCAAATATTCCCGTCTAGGGCGCCCTCTACAGTTTCTTCCCTCAACCATCCCTTCCACAATGTCGTAAGAAAACCATCGGGCTCGCCTCTTTGAGATGGTTCTTACTAGATGCCTATCCACCTTGATTATGCTGAGAACCTCATTATTCGTGACGTGGTCTCTCCAGGAAATTCCGAGAATTCTTCTGTATGACCACGTTTCTAAGGCCTCTACTCTTTTTTTATCACTTTCAGATAAGCACCATGTCTCACAGCCGTACATCAAGATGCTCCAAACAAATGTTTTGGCATGTTGCTTGCGGAACTTTAAATTAATATTTTTTGACTCAATACGTTGCCATCTACGACATTGAATATGGTATAAATATAATGAAGACATGGCACACAATTAATTGCCTACTGTAAATAATTGTAAAATAAAAGACAAGAATAGCACATTTTTTTCAATAAAGTAAAACTGTAAAAAGTTAATTATTGATAATGTTGAATATTACAGGAAATGGAGTCAATTTAGACCAGGGTTCGTCAACCTTTTTATGCCTAGCGCCCACTTTTGCCTATTTTTCATAGTAAAAATTCCCTACCTCCCACCAACTCGCTATACTTCAATTCAGTATATGGGTGAAAAAAAATCTAGAAGGAATGTAGGAGATTGGAAAATCTACAAAAATCGCCCACCGCCCACCACGGAAGCCCATATCGCCCACTAGTGGGCGGTACGGACCAGGTTGACGACCCGTGATTTAGACGAACAATTAGAATAGGAAACAATATGATGGCGGTATAAAAAAGCTGCTGGAGTCATATGTCATGAGACAGCAATCGATGACCTCATAGACATGCAAGTTATTTTTAATTCTATGCTCATTTAAAACCCTGTTTCAAAAATAAAATCACTTGAATTGTAGACATAGCGAAGTGGTAAAGTTGAAATGAAGGGGTTGTCAAATTTTAGAGAACTTAATAACATTGAATTGTATTGGAATTCAACATAACTCGAAGTTACGAGATTTTTAGAAAATATGAGATTTTGGTCGGTCCGATGTATTGCGTAATATCGGGCTCGCCTGTATTAGCTCAATACTTGGTAAACGTTGGTGCTGATTCTCGTAATGTTAATAAACATATACAGTATATGTACATGAGATAGCCCTGTTCAAGTGTTGAACTGTTTATAAAAAGGTCTAACACAGATGCCCCAAAGTCTAGACACATAGAAAGTAATGAATTGATATAAATACTAATAATTAAATATGCTGAAGTGTTTTGTCATGTAGTATATTTATGAAAGGAAGCACTAAATTATTTGTTCCGTTTTGATTATCAAAGATGCAATATGTGAAGCTCTTCTGTTCTATCGGAAATCTATGACAATATGTATACCTACCAGCAGCAAAAAATACCTACCAAAAAGTCAAAGCTGATGGAATGTTCCAAAATTTGAAAAAAAAATGCTGATTATTTTTCATGATTTTGTTTTTCCAGATTGGTGTTACGTGATTGGTTAATTTTAGAAAACGATGGAGGGGATAGGGGTATAAACCCCCCCCTCGAAATGGAAATCGATCATATCTCATTTTCTTGCAATGTTGAATGGAAGCTTAATTATTATAATGTCAATCAACAGAAGATATACATAATACAAACACTAGAGGAACTTAATTATTTTATTTTATTTTATTAACGGCCTAGGCCAATACATACGATTTTAAAGTAGAAAATACAATAAATTAAATGTTAAAACAGAACAAATATTATAGCTAAGACAATACATTTAGACAAAACATGAACATGAGTAAATATATAGATCTAGCACATTAGTAGAGGGATCTGCGAAATGCTGGAAGGTCCACCCCGAAAAAGTCCAAGTCACTAGAAGAGTTAACCAGTCTACACATTCTTAATATAGTAATTATAACGTTACGTCCAAGGCACGCGTTGCTGTTGCAATGAAGAATTCATTTTGACCCAAAAATGAGATAACTCTTCTGTGTGTTCTGCGGTTTCTATCTCACAATGGTATGTACGAGTTTATGCACTTATGAATTGCTTCCAGCGCATTTATTCGGTACTACATGCACCGCTCCTTTTAGAGATGCATTGATGAATTCAAAGTGTTGATTATGAACTAATCACATTATTGGTAGTCCCTATTGTTTGTATGGCGTGGTTTTGGTGGCGGGCGCATGCGCAACACAGTATGCAAATTCGAGCGAATTTTATGGAAGAATGTTAGCACAACGCCGCCGCGAACCGTCCTTGGAGGTTATGTAATACGCGTCTTAACCCTGCATGCCCAACAACGACTGTATTATTACTGATATTATGTTTAAATAAGTAGGTACTTCAATATGTTACATTGACATGAATGCTTCTTTTTAATTTTGTTCATCATTCCATTCCTATACAATTACATTGAATATTAACTTTTCCATTTTAAGATTTTTTAACGTCAACACTTGGTGAAAACCTCCCTGTCCCGTCCTGTTTTTGGAAACCCAGATGGGTACCCGTTACTGGACGCACGCAAAAAGCTACATGTTAGAGAGTGGCTGAAGGCCTTCCCGTGATTCTAGGTGCATCAGTTAGATGTCAAATAGACCTCAGTCTAAGGCTGCGAAATTAATATACTACAGCGAGTCTCGAATTGCCTTCTTTGGTAACACGTTGCTAACCACGAAATACGTAGGAATGGATAAGGAAATGGTGAGGTTTGGAAATGGATTCTGCAGATGGCAGATATTAGTTAGGAGTCATTACTTGCGTCTACGCTCTTGCAGACGGACGCGCAGAAGCGCTCAAAAGCAGCGTCAACAATGGAACTATGCTTTATAGGATTTTTACTGACATTTTACCAAATATGAAGCTAATTAAAACACTTGACGCTTATTAAAAAAAACGTCAAAAATGTATTTTTTGGGCACTAAAATTGTAAAAATATTAAAAACATTAGTGATAACAACAGGTGCATTACATCGATGTGCATTACACATAAAAAAGGCATCGAAACATCACTGATTATTTGTTTATTTAAAAAAAAAGTTTAACAGCGATTGCATTAGTCATCGAATCTAATATATTTATGCAACATGAAGTTGTCACTTTCATTGGTTTTCAACCATCAAAAAACAGACCTTTAAGTATCTCAGAACGAATAAAACATGACTTACACCACTTTCATAATCATGGCCACATATGCATACGATAAAAGTAGGGCGTGTGCAAATGAAAAAAAACGTATCAGCGGACTACTGCGATGTGGAAATTGGAAATGCACCACATTTGCCGTTGATATCATACGAATTCATTGATGCAACAATGCTCAGACAATTTGAAAAGGAGAGGTTGCAAAGAGAGACATATTATATCTAGAATTAAACAATAGTATTTTATTAATTTATATCACACTTGAAGATCGACTTCAGAACATATATGGTTTCCGACAAACTTCACAGCAAAAGTTTAAATACTTGTAAAAGGGAGTAGCTGTAGTATCCAAAACATATTTTAAGGCGATTTTTATTGTATTTTTCAAGAAATCATTTGATTACCCCGACGTTTTTAAAAATATTTTTAACATTTAACTATATATCAATTAGCACCGAATATGTACGGGTTAGGAGTGCGCGTGCTGTCCGTGTGTATGGGTCAGTCATCCGTGTACATTGCGAGTGTGTTGGTACACGTGCTTGTTTTGACGTCGAGTCTGTCGGCTGCCTACTTATGTGCCTACATTATGTCTAGCGACTGGCTACACTCACACAAGCGAAACCAGCCAGGTCATGCAAACTCTTTTTTGCAAGGAAGGTACATACATAACATGTATTTACAATACATACTATAAGTACAAAGCAATCTCACCAAATGAAGCTTTATTAATTATATATTTTTTATAAGTTTATTATCTATAAGTTTTGTGTTAGAAAGACGGGACACAAGAGTGTTCAAAATTGTTTTTTTTTCTAAAGCTGTTTCTAATGTTAATTTGTGAAAAGGAATTTATTCGAAATTCGGATCTAAATGTTATTCAAGGATAGCTCAATGTGGGTGTTGGATCTGCAACGTTTTACATTTTTATTTGACCAATAACGTATTTTATTGCACAATGAAATTATAACTAAAACGGATAAATATTTATTTATACACGAATATATTTAAAAAATACGTCTCCTAAAATACCTTGTGAAATAATTTAATCTCTATAACCTTTCTTTACAGATTAGCCAACATTATAAAGCCTGTTTTAGACAATACGAACGAATGCTCATTTCCCCACTCGCTCATTGAAATTAATTTGAAAGATTAGTGAGGTTAGAATGTGCTTTCGTTCATTTGGCCTATATCTATATATCTGTAAATCGCTGGCCGTGTTTTATGGAATACTGATTCAAAATTATTTTTAAATTCACAAAAAAATATGTTTCGTTAATATAATATCTCACGTTAAAGAAGATTGTTGTAATTAGTATTTTTCGAATTCATGCTTGAAAGTAATAAAAAAAATGGATCCGCCGCATTTCGTCCTCAGACAATTCTTTCTTGTGCACGGGACATTTCCACAAAAAAAGAATTTGAATTTGGTCCATGGGACAACAGGTGAACTGAATGTCTCGCTAACCTAACCTAAGTTATTTCGTTTTCAAGTCCTATGGATCTCTGGACTCCTGTTTTGCGCCAAATATCCCGTGCATCAGATGTCCAGTGCGCCCCAAGTCATTATCAATGAATCGTTGAGCAAATTGTCTGAGCACGATGGGTTGTGACACATAAAAAATATTTACTTTTGTGTTCGGAACGTGTATATTTTGGAATATGTAGTTTTAATATGCAAGCTTAAAGTAATACATGCTCTTTGTCACATATCTTGCTTGATCATAGTCTCGTGTACACGACATACTTCTATAGACTTTTACAGACAAATGGAAAAGCGTACGTAATTATTTTATCTTTAATAATGCATATCAAAGTGAATGCTATAGGTTTGAAAGCTTCTGTATGATTATACTGGCCGTCAATTGAAATAGGCCAAAAAGTATGACGAGACCGCTGCCTCTGTGTGGTGGTTGGTTGATATACCTAAACAAGTACATACCTACCTAACTAGTCCAGACGTGCTGAAGAAACTTGTGGCCTTGTGTAAAAATTCGGATACGTCTAATATCATCCGATCGTTGCAAATATGTAAAAAGCAATAAACATCCCTACTTTGGCCGATCTTATGTCATATTCAAATAATATAATCTACGATTATACATTATTAGTTTTAAAAGAACCAGGATATATTATTTTATCGTTTATTTTTGCTGTTCAGTGATTCTCTAATGTCCCACATATTTGATTAAATTTTATTATTATTTTACTTATGGATGTGAAATCTATTCTTCACACTTATTTTACGTACTATATATTTTTTATTATACATTACATTATTATATAAATCCTCTTGTTCTAAAATTCTTAGGTGCACTACCAACATCAATGTAGTTTTAATTTACCAGAAAACAACTACTATTTGGATGGACGCTGAGTGACCATTGCCTTGGTATGTTTTATTTTCTTTTAGCACCGTACTGCGAACTTTAATTCACCAATTACATTTTTTCGTTTCGTATAGAAAGAGTATACCTGTATCTTAGCACTACCCTTTTGTTCTCTTTTTTTTACGTTCTATTGAGAATTTTATGTTGAGGTTTCTTATTGCATACACGTAATTTGTAATATCAATGACAATTTACATCGCTGGCATTAGATAACATATACATGTAACAAACAAAATTTGTAAGAATTCGAAAAAAAGAGTCGTCCTTTGAACGGGAGGCTTTTAAGGTTTGAAATTACACTCCTGTTTACTATTTTTATGGCATTTTTGCGGAGAAAACACGGTTTTATTGTCACTTACCGGAGCATTAATATATTGATATGTTGGCTAATTTGACAAAAAGCCAAAGTTTTCTTACCATTAAGGCTCGGTTTGAATTTAACATGGCGAACCGTTGACATTGAAACGTACTCGGTTATACTAAAAAAAGTAATAATTTTCCAGGAAGTACATTTGAAATTGTGTTGATTGTGATATATTACCTCACTAATTAAAACCAAACAGGAATTCTTCGCATTTCAACGTCATAAAGTGCTCTTACATAAGTGGTTAAAAAGACCTTCAGTACTACCGATATCAAAAATCGTATCATTAAATATCTATTATTATTAATTAACTAATACTCTAATAATGCACTGATTTTATTATTTTAGTAAAAATTACATCTATAAACTCATCAAAATATAATTGATTTTTGCGCTTAGGTACTTAATATACTTATACTATACACATATATAATGTACTTATTATAATAGACTTAAATATTATTAAAGTATGGTGCATCAGTAACTGTTTGTAAACGTAAAACTGACGGTGTTCGAAACCTTCTTCTTCATTTTTGTAATTAAAAGTCTTTCAACTAGATCGTGTTGAATATAAGTTAAAAACCATGATTTATTTAATCATTATTATATTTATTGCAATGCTCAAAAGTCGTCATTATAAACAGGCAGTAATTTAAGCATTTTGAAAATAACAAAGCGTAATAAATTCCCTTTAAATTAAGCGAGTATGCTAATTTGACATTTTATGAATAGAAAGCGTGTCTAAATTCATACCGCATAAGTGTCACGTCGAGCAAAAGCCGTCCGTAAGAAGGTTAGAAGGAACGCTGTCTCTCCGTGAAGGCTGGTGATGCTAGCCTAGTACCAAACTGAAGATGATGACATTGCTAAACCTCACAAGGCTATTTTCTGCAAAGGCAATACGCCAATACACTTAATCAATTCACTTATACGCTCCTATACACGAAAAGCATTTTAAAATGTAAACACACACAGCAGAGCACCACCGGACGGTGATAAAGAAATTGACATTTTCAATACACAGCGCCATCACATCGAAATTTTTCCAATGACGCGTATACTCTAATTGTAGTCTGTTAGTAACTGATACATCTAGTTTGTGTCCATCTGAGCACACTGCATATAAATCATCATCATTATGCAAGACGAAGACACAAATGAAAGACTGGCAGTTTTACAGCGGACTGACTGAATGTGACTGCGGCCTGGAGCAGACACCTTCTGGAGTGTGCGCTGTGTCCAAGTAGCTGCACCCAGGAATACCTGATGATAGCCGGGAGTAACGCCATCGACGTCACCCACTTCTGGGCAGACAGGATCTGACCCTGCTGTTTCCGACACGATTATATGATCATTATCATTCCATATTCGCTCCCTAGTTGGACCATATTGTCATAAATTACCGTTATATAGCTCTGTCAGCTGACACCATTCTCGCATAATCTTATTTCAGCTGTGCCTCCTGGAGCTCGGCCTTGTTTATTTTATCTAAAGTTCCCGTCGGTATTCCAGAATATTGAGAACTGAAGAAAAGTTTCTGCTCTTCTGTACCAGCAGAAAAATATGTCATTAAGGTGTGTGAAGAAGTGACCCACCAATGTCATAAAAATCAATCCGAAATTCAGACATAATACATTTTTAAATAACTCATTACGAATAATACTCGGGTTAAATCGTATATAAAAATATTAATTCGGTGACCGTCATAATTTCTTTTCAGTTGCCAAGTAAGCTGCACATCTTGAAGTTTAGGCGAATATGTTATACGTAAAGAGGCTTTGTATGTCGCTGTTGGCTGTTGATTTGAAAAATGGCATTAATGTGTTATGCCTTCCTGCGCTATCTGGAAATCATATTCTAGCTAGAAAAGATTTTGTATCATTACTGTTTCTCATACGGCGAGAAGTCACCACCAAGAAGGAGCTCACCAAAGCAACCCACGACACACTTCACCCTATGTTTGGGTATCAAAAGATAACCACACGGCTCAAATCAAGAAGCAGTTTCTTACAGTCGACAACGGAACTGGTGATACCTGAGGCCACCCTGCGGCTGAACATGTGGAGAAGTGCAACTGAGGGGAATTCTTGGCTTGTCCCGAAAGAAGACCTAGCCCCTGGACACGACCAGGGGTGGAATATATGGAGGTCCCTTAACAGACATCGGACCTGAATATGCAAGACGAGGATACAAATGAAAGCCTGTCAGTTTTACAGCGGACTGATTGAATGTTACTGCGGCTAGGAGCAGACCCTGTCCTTCTGGGGTGTGCGCTGTGTCCGAGTAGCTGCACCCAGAAAGACCTGATGATGGCCGGGAGTAACGCCATCGACGTTACCCAATCTTTATTGCTACTCAACCATTTAAAAAAAAATACCTATTGTAAATTTTTACGATGAATATGTTAAGACACTTAAAAAAATAATTTTGTACGGAATTCGCATGTTCTGTAAATCCATTGTGTAGCTGTATCCATTTTCATTAGATGCTAGGATTTGTAGCTAGACGAACGTATGGAAAGGATACATACTCGTACGTTATGTTCGAAGCTCTCTGTTTTCATATAAAGAAATTTATGAAAATAATGTGATTTTATAACTGTTCGCATGGCAGCAGAGCGATGTACCACTGCGCAATAATCAATTCTCTCGCATACACGAAAGGCTCCGAAAATTAGGCAAGTGTGTGGGTATTCGCAATCTCCGAGCATTGGAGATTATTATACATTGTAGCCAGAAAAACAGGTTACCGATGTTCATCCGTCTTGAAAAGGCATCGGAGCCGTTTACCGTTTCTATTCGGCATTTTTAATGGACCCTAGGTTTCACACGAGAGCCATAAAACCTAAAAATAGACGCGGCCCCGCGGACCGCCGCCGAAATTCGCAAGCATTTCATGTAGCTTAAGGCCGGCCGCACTTTAGATGCGTTTGGGAACGAATTTGTGTCGTGCGAATACTAATACAAGATCCCGATCCGAATCTCTGACAGTCCCTTGTTATTTGTTTGTAGACACAATTGTTCAAAAAGAACCCCCCCTGTACTTATCAGTTGCTAACTGATCATAATCTGAATGTGCGCATCATTACGGATGCTTAATTGTTCTCCGGTGTGATGCAAGTATGAGGCGGGTAAAGTACAGTCTAATTCCTTGCTATTCGGTGGGATAACGCGCGCAGTTCACGAGTCTGAAATGGAATAGAAGGTTGTTTCTAATGGTCTCTAACATTGTGCGATGCCCTTACGGCCGCATGCAAAAACGTTGGTTATCTTCCTCCAAAAGTAGAACTACCTTTCTGTTCTTCCCAGACATTTACTTCAGACTAACTGCTAAATGGATAAGTCCTGATCACTGGTCTACCCAAGTAAAGACTGGGCACGGCGCTTTTAATGACAGATTTTACTAATTTAATTTAGTTTTAAGCCCTAGTTGCTCCTGTGACACCCCTTTCCAGACCTCAGAGCACATTCTCCGGGACTGTCAGTTCCTCTTGTTACAAAGAGAAGTCCTTTTCGATGTAGTTCGAGGGAATCGCCTCAGCCCTACCGGGCGTGCAGACTTTTTAGCCACTAATTTTTTTTCCACGCATTTACTATTTTGCTCGTATTTTCAGTGAGAGAATCTATCTTCCATCTTCATCTCTTTACAACCCGTACACGCGATTCTAATCTCTTTCACAGGTTCTTTCTTTTAGCACTTCTGTACATTGGACACAATTGTTCAGAGGGGACTCCCACTGGACTAATCAGTTGCTAACTAATCATAATCTAAACGAGTGTATCATCAAGGATACTTAACTGTCCTACGGTGTGATGCGGGTGTGTGGCGGGTAAAGTCCAGACTCTTACATTGTGGGTAATTTGCAGAGTACGCAATCCAACTATTTAAATGTACATTTTATATACCTGTATGTACAAAAAAATCAATTATGAAAAATTTCCCGATGCTACATACGAAATTCGCATTCATACTGGGCTTTTTTAAAACTATGAAACCGCGATGAAATTGACAGAAATCGAAATATAAATTTCAATCGGTCATTATTCAATCATAGAGTTAGATATGTTCGCCATCTAGCGGTATTTTAATGCACTAAATGTATTAACATTGTTTTGATTTTAGATTTTCTCCTTGTGTACCTTTTGCACAATGTCGCTTAGATCATTTGCATATCCAGTGACCTTTAACGATGGATGTGCGATAGTAATTTTGGACGCAGCATTGAGTTGGCGGTCAGTTTTGGGTTAATTACTAATGAAAATCTATTCAAGACGTAGCGCTTACAATAAGAATGAGCTAAGCGACGCGTGGAAGGTCCCTTTTTAATTGTTACAGGCACATGCCACGTATTAAGGCAGAGGTTGTTAACCGGTGTTTCGCGAAGCACTGGGGTACCGCGAGTATGTGCTACACGAAGCGATCGTAAAATACACCAATAACCATTCTAATCGTAATTTTTGTTTACAAATTCAGTTAGTCGTAATAGGATTTAGAAGTAAGTATGAATACCATTTTATAAATTATACAGACCCTGCTTACATTTAAAAAAATGCATGAAAGTAGTTAATAACAACAATTTCTTTGTTAACACGTTTTGGAAATTTTTATAAATATTTTATATTAAATATTTATGAAGGGGTTTTGTGTGACAGCAAGATTCCAGTTAGGACCAATGGTAAAATCTACAAAACTGCTGTAAGGCCAGGTATGCTCTACGGATCGGAGTGTTGGACTCCGCTGAAACGTGACTTGGATAGGATTCATGTGGTAGATATGAAGATGATGAGGTGGACGGGCGGTGTGACTAGAGTGGACAGAGTTCGAAATAAGCATATTCGGGGTTCATTTCGGGTGGCCCCATGCCTGAAAAGATAAGGGAAAACCGCCTAAGATTGTATGGGCATGTGACACGGAGAGATGAGGACCACATGGTGAAGAGAGCCCTCAACATACCCACGCTGAGAAGAAGACCTGGAAGACCACAGGCAACCTGGACTGCAACTGTAAACAAGGATCTGAAAACTCTGTGTTTGACCGAGAATGCAACGCAGGACAGACTGACATGGCGAATGTGCACAAGGAGAGCTGACCCCAGATGATGGGAAATGGCGAGGCTAAAGAAGAATTTTGTGTTAAATAAAAACGAATAAAGATTACATACACAATAGTTTGCTTGATTATTTTTGTTTTGTACCTAATTTGTGGAATGGCTAGATGCTCTTAATTCTTCTTTAAAGATAAGGTTATATCAATGTTCAGATACAGTAAATGAAAACCATCATAATTCATGAAATGTATTATTTAAATTCACAAAAAAAATCGTACGATGAATACCAATCTAAAAATTTGGCAATAAGGAAGCGATTTAAAAGTGCAACAATACGCAATAAAAATTGCATTATTTAAATGTCTCGGACGATCATCAACCCAATGGCATAACAAATAAGGATTCCGTAACACTGAATGGGGCAGTTGCATAAACCTTAGTTGTCACCACTCACCATACATTTACAAAATACTGTCAAAACATAAGGAAAATCCTGATAGAGGGTGATAGGGAGATCTCATCTGAGGATTCTACGACGCTTCCTGTTTTGAGGATGGTTTAGCATTGTAGGTACGTAAAGTGTAACAAATAAGCATTTTTTTATTAAATAACTAACTCACTGGGAATGGATAATATTCATAGGACAACTTTGTGTAACACGTAAATTATTTTGATTAATATATTAGGACATGCAATTTTATTATTCGTTGTTTTACAGCACAAATGTACATATTTAAACAATTACACGGATTTTTTTATAACCCTTTAAAGTCCATACAATTATAGCTTCGTAGAAATCTATTTTCTTGAAAATTGACGTACAAAATCTTGTACTAAATTTTTTGTATACTATGTTGGCGGGTATAGCTCAATGGTCAAAGTGTTTGCTTTGCAAGCCAAAGGTCGTGGGTTCGATTCCCAACGGAGATTAAAAAAATAAATATTTTTAATCGATTTCTGAGCTCTACAATACCCCGGTTGGTGTGAATATGATCCCTCACCCGTAAAATGCCAGTCATAGCCTATTGATTAAAATTGATGGTAAACGAAAGTCGTCCCGTGAAGACCACCCATTCATAGTAAATTCCTGTAATAATAAGGATGATGCGTAAATCTCGGGCTGTAGTCTATGCGTTGGCGGATCAACACTCCACATGCGGCGCTTAGCCATATGCAACATGGTAAGTGTCATAGAATTCCACAGATGAGACTTTAGAATTACTATCATCATCTGTTGGTATTCTCCTGTATGTGTTTGCATTAGAAAGCGAATTCTTAAAATATTAATATGTATTTTTATATCCGTTCCATTTCTGGAAGAAGTGGTCACCACAAATTGCCGCCACACAGTTCAGTCAGCTGCAGCTGTCTTTTCACAAGAAATTTCTGCAACCGGAGGTTAAACTCGACATATGTATGGCTTCCGACTTGACCGAGATCTACAGCATCCAAGGTGATGTTTTTTTGTCAGCATTTTAAAGAGATCCTTAATGTTGATACTTTAAGAAATCTTGGCGTTTATTGGTAAAGCTAAGCCGGATGTCGAACTCTAAGCCTCTCTCATGACAGTCGCGTTAAGTCGCTTTAACCACTCGGTTTCGTCAACAAATTGCACGATAGATACGCTATTCAATTGCAGATAGACGATTATAACCCGAACTGCCGTTCGAATATCCGATAATGGGCGGCTATGGAATTACATGATTAATGAAGATTGTAAATTGGACTAAATTGCTAGCCATGTAACGTATGCGCCTCTCGATGGCCTCTGTAACGTACCGAACCATCTGAAGGGTTCCCACTCGGCGCGAGTGTACTCCACGTGCCCATCTCCCAACCACCCAACTATCGCCCACCTCCCAACCGAGACGGTAAATCACTAGTAGCGGATTAAGAACTATGGGAGCCCCAAACGTATTGGAGGCTCTCTTTCTCTAGTAATAAAAATGCACTAAAAACATTAAAGAACTTAAATTTTTAAAACTTATTTGATATTAATCGGTAGGATATTTTTGCGGATACATTTTAGTTTAAGGATAGATAAAATGTTAATGGCACAGTAGCAATAAAAATAGTCTTTAATACGTAAAATAACTTATGACTGTTATAAAAAGCTGTTCGAAAGCCGAAAGTGATTCAAAACAAGATATAGATGGTGACATCAGCATGATATAGCCCTTGCTGACTGGTACCGAAAACCTCGATATACTATATTTCGTCTCTTATTTCTGTTCGCTTGTCAGACATAAATGTGTCCGCCATATTGGAATTTTTGGGCTAGTTGTGTAGACCGCCGATTGTGGCGACGGTGCGACAACCTATCACGGGCGCGCCAGTTGTGTGCCGCCCGTCGGCGAGAGCATATTGTATTGTGGCTCGGCCGAATGCTGTGACTAGGTTGGGTCATACGTTTGTAAATTTTATCGTAAATACATGTCAATGTGCTTCAGAAAAAGTCTGTGTTTTTAATCTGCTCTTAATCCTGCCACCACGCGACTGAATAACACCTTTTTTAAAGAGAGGACGATGTTAATGAATATAGATATAAAAGAATGACTGATGTTGTGTATACTAAGTATCAACGTGATTTAGATATGTTAATTGTATTGAAACTTATTGAGAAATTTGACATTCAGAACTCAAAAACATGCAACTCTTGCCCTCTTGGGGTAAAATCCGCCACTGTAAGCCACTCGACTGTGAGACAAGTATAGCTGGGTTCAAAACCTATTTCTTCTTTTCCTACATACCATCCTTTTCGCTGGAGAATATAGTTGCCAAAACTTATTGCTATACAGTTCTGTCAGGAGGCATGAAGCCTGCGTCGTCACAATTCATCTCTGGACATGAATATCCATCCAGTACATAAGAGGGTGTATCATCAATATACTGACCTATTCCACGTGAGTTTAACCGAATTGTGGGAAATATTTTTTATATCATATTTTCAGCATATTCTCTGCCATGAGAAGGGATCATTCTGGAATTTTAACAAACATGTCAAGAAATAAAATTGTGCAATAATTCTTAACATTTTTTTTCAGGTTTATTTCCATTGATGCTCGTACCACACTTTGTTATTTATTTTATAAGATTGTACTATGTTTAGTTCCCTGAAGGTTGAAAAATCTGGCGATTGTTAATTTGTGAGCTATTAAGGAGATCGGACGATTTGCTTGATACTTCTGATACCAAGATCATTTGACCCTTAAAAGCGGATCAATCCAACTCTCGAACCTTTAGAGAAGCTTACATCATTTTATGACTATCATCGCCACCTGTATCCATCTAAATACGTATGCCTCGTCTGCAGTTATATCGCGTAACAAGTTTTTCACATTACGAGTAATCAGAGACGAATTAAGATTTATATAATAGAAAAATATCGTTATAAATTAATCAAACTAGGAAATAGGTAGTGAACAAAAGGTGCATCCAATTTCATACAAATTGCATTCAGTCATTTTTTTTTATATCTGCTTCCTAGTTAGGGAATGAAATTGCCTGTATATTGGTTGAATCTGCCGCCCAAGTCTTGCCCAATTTTCGGACAACCACCCAACTCCCGCCCTCTAGCAACTGAACGTTTTGATTTAATTAGAGATGAAATGCTCGCCGCATTACCTCCATTACCGAACATATCTATCACTGAGTACTGCAGTTGTTCAAATCTGGTAATATCGATGCTAAAATTTAAGTACACCCTCCAAGCTGTACATATCTGAACTGGGCTTTCCCCACCACAAGCCTACATCAATCATGGGTCCCAGTCGAGATAATCATTTTAAAATTAGATTTCAAAAAAATATCATAATTTCGTATGTGACTACAAATATTGTCATAGTCTGGACAATTCCTGCCGCGTATTAAAGTAAAGTCATATATCTCCTCGATGGTGCGCTCATTCTCATAAGTCGGTTAGCAACTTAGTGCAGTGCCATATGAAAAATTGTAGATGATATTATGATATAGGAGTTCCGAAGAGACAAAACACAACAAATAAATTTAAATAATCTTACAAAGAGATGAAAATAACTAAGTATAGGAAGAACTAAGAATAATTGTCCTATTTATGGATGTGAATATTGGCATCTCACCATAAGTCAATGCAGCCGTATAATGGGTTTTGAAATCAGATGCCTGTGTCTTAGTACTGTGTACGAATATTAGGGGTACGATGGTTTGGCTTTGTGAGAAATGACGAGGTGGAAAGGACAAGAAATCTTTCCATACTACAGTTACTCAAGAAGGTGGACCTGGCTGGGATGTACTTCAGATGCCCAAGGAGAGCATAAACTACAGCCGTTTTTTAAGCCTCGAGCTCGTCCCGTCCTGGAATACCACCGGGAATCAAACATATAATGTATTTGGCGAAGCTCCGGGAGGCAGAGCTGACACAGAATGAGGCGAGGATCATGACGGCTCACAGAGCTTTATGGTGGCAGTTCGTGACAACCATATGCTCCAGATAGAGGAGCGAATATAGTATGATGATATGATGATCTTTCTCTTCTTATTCAGTTAAATCTTAGACAGAAAGTCCGTGATTATTTATCCACAGCGAATCCCTTAAAAATTTACGAATGCTACTGCGCTGTCTAATCACATTCGTGGATTAACATTACAAATGCAGCGCTCAGTTATCATTATAAATGGCGAGCGGCATTTGATCTATTGATGAATTTTCTTCTCCTTCTGGCTGAATTCTCCTGTAACTGAATAATACGAAGAGGCCTAGTATGGAAATAATCTTCTTCCGTATGTATTTGCTGTATTTCCGATCACATTTTCATATTCAATGTAATTACTTGGCAACAAATTCTATTTTACGAACTAGCATGTCATTATTTATTTTAAACGGCCGGTTGTTTCAAGAACAAGTGCTTAAAATTCCGCAGTAAAGTTGAAATATGAGAAACTCAATTCGACCCTCCGATAAATTAATTATCCGCCAATTGATCGACAAACTTACTTATTATGGGAAAGCCGCTGGTGTCGAATGTATTTCAACTGTAGATTTAACGACGCATGCTATTTTTATGACAACTAAGCGCTGTAGGTAGAGTTGATCCGTCAATGACAACATATATACTATGGCGTTCATGTGACGTCCACAAATAATAGTGATTCGTTAACTGAGACTTACTCCTGTGAATAGGTTGTTTTCATGTTTCTCATGTAACACGTAGTTAGATTGATATGCAATGACAAGTTTATATACGTGTGAAGCTTCAATCTAGCACTAAGCAGGGAGTAAGTGAATAGTTAATGTGCTAATCTTAATTTTGAGTAACGACAATAGTATATTGTACGCACAGTTCTCGTTCGAATACTGAAGTCAAGAAATATTGGACGCGGACTTAAACCTGGTTGAGTCAACACCTGTTGCTTACTGCGTGTCTCCGCATTTTTCTTTAGGACCAAATAGTTCAAACCTCGAAAAAAAAAACTGATTACTAAACACTCAAAAAAGTCTAAATTTTAACGTCTGAACTACTAACTTTTACACCCATGTGTGGTGTTGCTCACCAAAACCAGTTACTTGTATAACGAGAATGTACTCTGAAAACAATGCCTTGGTAAGTGCTCCCAAGGAGCGCAGGTACAAAACGACCGGCCAGGGGCCTAAGGCCCCAAAAAAAAAAAAAAAAAAAAACACTCAAAAAGGCTTTGGACAGTGACGTCTCTGTAGTATCCGTTGTCTCTCCACGACGACCTCCAAAGTCGTCAGGAACCATTTGTGTTCCCAGGTGGACATCCGAGTGTTTTTTTAGATTTGTTTCGAGGCAAGTCTTGGACAGTGATAGCTAGTAGTAACAGAGCTGTGTGCCGGCAATTTGCAGTATGATAATCTTTAAATTTCATAAAAATATTTGATTCGAACTCGAAACTGGTTGCGTGGTAGTCGACCTTCATAGCCTCTAGTCCAAGCCCCACGGTAAAGTTATCAATATTGCAGGTACATAATTGTTTGCTTCTGTTGTTGCGAATTCTCAAGAATACTCCCCCGTCAAACTGTACCCTGTAATTTAGCATTGTCCACTGAAATATTCAATGTAAAAGTTCAAATTGTCGATTGAGTATGTACGAGTGCATGATACGGTATGTCTGATTGCGTACTACACATGCCTAGGGCATACATACGGAAATTATGCTGTAATGGGAAAACTGACAATGGCGCATCACATGTATTTTTATTTTCATGTTAGTAGTTTCAGTTTTTTACTGAAATTCAGTAAGAACAACCAGTTTGCAGACAGTTAATATGCAACAAAGCTTCGCAAATAACATCGTTTAGTTATGTTTATGCTATATACAATGTTTAGTTAGACCAATGCAACCAATGCATCCTCCCAGTATTTATTTATAAGATAGAAATGTGTAATGTAATCGCATGTCTTAAAAGAAGGTCACTCAACATGCGGCGGAGAGATAAATGCATTAAGTGTCTTTAAACAATTCAATCCTAAACAAAGATATCTGAAGATGAACTCAGTATTTAATGCTACCAAACGAATAGGCACACTAAAGTGGCAACGAGTAGGAAATATCTACCGAAGGGACGACGACAGTCGATGCGGAAGAAAATCGTTGGAGTTTGGTCCAAGAATTGGCAAATGAAGTGTTGGCTGACCCCGTGCGAGGTGGATTGCGATGTCAGGAGAATAGTCGTAGGAGATTGATGAAAAAAGTGGACCACCGGAAGGGTAGAAGTCTCATATCTACGATCAAAAGTTTTCGTGATTTAGCAAGTAGATCGCTGTTCTTGATTTTATTTAATAAGTAGCTCACGTGCGTTTCTTTAAGCCCTTATAACTAACTCTTCTGGATTTTCTCTTTCAACTATCTTGAAGTCTTCTAGTTCCAGTGTATATTCAAAGCATTCGTTTCGTCATTAAATCAGGCTGTTAACGTGAGTTGTGATGCGTCACTGGAGCTGGACTACAAATTATACTCTAGTCCTGATCGACATGTTCATTAAACGAAACCCGGAATAGTCGACATTCGATGTAAATATAATTGAACTGTCACCCTGACGTAATAATAAATAAAAACACAACTTGCTCCGCAGATTGTTAAGCGACATGTGTTAATATTGATTTGAGCCTTGAAAACATATAAATATAGATAAATACAAGACACACCACTATAAACAATATTACAAAACGACATATCATTATTCGATATTAGCACGATGTAGCCCTTGCTGACTGGTACCGAAAACCACAATGAACAATCTTTCGTCTCTTATTTCTGGTCGCTTGTCAGGCATTTATGTGTCGCCATGTTGTCATTTTGGACGGGTCTGCTAACGGGTGTGTTAGTTGTATACACCGCCACTCGTGGCGCAGGCGAGAGCTCATACCGAGCGCGGAGATCAGTTGCCTACCGCCCTTCGGCGAGAGCATATTGTATTGTGGCTCGACCTACTGCTGTGCCTAGTTCGAGCTCTAAATTTGTAAAGTTTTATCGTAAATATAAGTCAATGTGCTTCTGAAATAGTCGTTGTTTTGCTGACCTGCCACCCATCATGCCATCACGTGACGGAATAATACCTTTTTGAAAGAGAGGAGGATGTTATATTCTATTATATCTTGTAAAAATGCATTTAAACAACACGAGAATAGAACTAGAGAACGAGCAAGAATGATAACAAATAAGTTTTAACCTCTTTCTGCTACGTTTACACCAAAGAAGTGAGTATTCTTCCTTATAAGGAGTGTGTCTCTATCACACCAGGGTTACGTATTTAAAAATGAATCAACATAATTCAATATAAAGAGGGAGAAAATAAATAAAATCAGCTCTATTTAATTAATATGAGTACTTTTAGATGTACTAGTTTTGAAGTATCGATTGTTATCAGGACAAAACAATGTTTGAAATAATTATATTTGTAAAAAATTGTCTTTAAAAATATGTGCTATTGTTAAATATAAATTGCTTGTGTGAGTAGCCTTTAGCATCGTAAATGTAAAATAAACTTAATGATGTATGATACATTTTACAACAAAAATTCAATAACTGTTTAAAGTTTAAATGATTACTCAGCAGAGCGCGAAATTCACTTATAGTGGAGGTAGCTTAATGCGGGATTAAGAATAAGCGAGGATTTGGCTTTGGACGATAAGCTTCAACTCTGAGTTGCCATTTCCCCAAAACAGGGAAAACTAAACTTCATTGCAGATAGTTATCCTCGCGGGATCCGAACATCGGACTCTCTTTTCCCCGGAGTCAGTTAACGTCTTGGCTCCCGTCGCTCGTAAATCCCCCGCTTGTAACAAATAACAACAAGACGTTAACACTTGCCACGATAACTAATAATACACAAGAACCAAACATTAATGAGTACAGAGCAATCGCGAACAAATGACGAGTGTAGCAAATTTAATTAAAGTTATTAATCTCTTTACAACTCACTCCCAATTCAATACATGTGGTGTCTTGAAGGTGAAACTTGTCAATCTGATAATTACCTCATTTTCGTGTAGAATTCAAAAGTTTCGATTTTTTTTTAAAATAAGGTGGATGGATGCTAGAGCTCGGGGCTTAAAGAAAAGACAGCTTTATTATTTTGGGCTTAGCTATAGCAGCATCCGATACTATGAACTTGACTGTAAGTATTGCTTTCTAGATGATAACAATAATACTTTAATGACTATAAAATAACTGTTAGTAAAACCTACTTTCGTGTGAAAAAAATAGATTTAGAAAAATATGTTTAAAATAAGAAATAAAAAGATAGAGAGTATTAGATACTGTACTAGAAACACAGATGGATTGATCTGCTGCAACGTGTTGTTACATGTGCTCAAATCAGGTATAAGAAATATTGATAATTAAAGTAAAATCAGCATTCAAAATTGCTTATAAAAATCAAATTGGTGGGTATATTTTTTGTGTAATTGCATGCTGGAGAGCTCAGCCGGTCAAGACAAGTGCACTCTATGACGCTCAGCCAGAGAGGCTGGATGCTGCATGCGGGAAACGTGTATTGTGTTCGTGTTTGTGTGTGGGTTGGGGAGATTGCAAGTGTATATTTATCTGTTTCTTGAAGAGATACAGATTGTAGGAAGGAGGAAACACAGACGCTGGAAGAGCATTCCAAAGTTTATCAGTGGCATTAAGGAAGGAACTTTGGAAACTGCCAGTTCTTGGTCGACACATATTAACCGTGTATGGATGTTCGGCAAGTGTAAGACGAGTTTGTCAGTTGTGGGTGGGTGCAGAAGGAATTAGTTACTTAAGTTCCGAAGAGCAGCGACCGTGGTAATAACGGTAGAAAAGACTAACGTGAACCAATCATACGCTTGTGTTCCATTGCTTGCAGGTTAGACGTAAGAGTGTCATTGTTTATCAAACTAATTGCTCTTATTCTTCTGAAAGAAAGATTCTCAAAGATTTCATTTATACGACAACAGTAGTAGTCTTTACTGATAAATTGACATTAAAAATATGAGAGCCCAGTCTGAGAAATAAACAATATTTTTGTAACAAATAAAAAAAATGTGTCAATTAAATATTGAATTAGAGGAATATATTTAATTAATGTATATAAACTTAGTTAAACATCTCCTTTATTACTCTATAATGCTGAGGACGACTGACAATATTGCTAAAATATTAATGCCACAATAGGTTTAAAATACTGAACCAATCCATCAATTCAACTTTTATATTTTACATATCACAGCATTATTCACAACAAAAAACTCCCTTTAAAATCCTCCCCATTTCATATCGCCCGATATGATGAAGGGCTTATGGAGTCACAGATATCATGACGTATGGGACGGCGTAAATCCAGGACTCGGGATTCTGTGACGTGCAGAATGCGACGAATCCATTGCGAATCCCTCCATATGCAAATGGTAGTGGATGCACCTTGACGTCTGTAGTGAATATCCTATTAGTGATGGATTTACATCCCATATTATCTAATATGTTCACGTTACATCCCATTACATTTGATTATACGATACATAAAAAAAACAATTTGCGTTGTGGTTGATGATAATTTGAAAGATCAGATTTTTTGGACCGAATGTTGGCCGGAATAAGCTAACACCCAGCTAACCTCATCAGGTCAAGCTGAATTGTCCTGAGTAAATGCCCTCCTAAGGTGGATGAACCTTTATGGTCAACGGCATTAGGATGTGGAAATAAGGGAAAATACCACATTAAAGGTCTTAAAGACATCCCACGTATCAGCAAAAAATGATTGCATCTCAAGTAAAATTTTCCGGAGATAAAATAGTCCCCCAATCGGATCTCCGGGTGGGGACTGCTCGAGACAAAACAAGCAAGACAAATAAGAAAAACCTTCAGCCAACAAGATATGCCACCTGGAATGTGCGAACATTACTGCAGAACGGCGCCCTAGACGGGAGTATTTGCAGCAAGTATTTTTCGCTTATTTTAATAACCAAATCATTCAAGATACGATACATTGAAATTATTTTTCGTTTTAATAACCAAATCAGTTGTTTAATCCGAGTTTAATACTTCATAGAACATTGTAGAAATATGTAAGAAAAATCAATCGTGTATTTAAAAAAAATATTGTGAAGGATATTTTAAATTAAAAAAAAACAATTTACTAACAGTTTTTCTTTTTAATTTTACGTAAGCACATACAGTAGAATACCGACAGATGGTGATAGTAATTATTAAGTCTCGTCTGCGGAAATCTACGTGGAGTGTTGATCCGGCAGCGTCATAGACTACAGCCCGAGATTCACGCATCATCCTTATTATTACAGGAATTTACTATGAATGGGTGGTCTTCACGGGACGACTTTCGTCTACCACCAATTTTAATTAATATACTATGACTGACATTTCACGGGTGAGGGATCAAATTCACACCAACCGGGGTACTTTAAAGCTTAGAAATCGTTTTTTTTTAAATCTCCGTTGGGGATCGAATACACGACTTTGACTTGCAAAGCAAACGTTTTGACCATTGAGCTATACCCGCCGGCAAATGCGATCTACGTGCAAATTTTGACTCAAATTATACTCGTATTACAAAAAATTACCTGTATTGTTTTTTTTGAAAAAAAGGAAAAGTAGTTATCATTAATTAATGATATTTTAAAATTATCTTCTGTTTTGATAAATGATTAAAATAAATGATTTTTAAAGCCTCAACCCAAAAAATAACCAGTTTGATTATGATGCTCTTATTAGAAGACTATAAATATAAAAATAAGTCAGTACTTTTTATCTTACTGATGTACATTAATATTAAATTTAAATATATAATATGTTTATATAAAATGTGATAGTGGTTATTTAAATACATATTTGGTTAATTGACATTTTCAAGTGCTTCGTGTTTAACTTTTTCTATTAAATAAAAATATATTGAAATGTTTTAAATAATTTTTAACTTCTCAATATTATATTTTTTATTAAATTTTCCTTTACAACACCTCAGTGAAACTGAACGTTCAATCGTTAATGAATCGTAACATCCGGCATATTCAGTCGTTTATCGTAGTTTTCCACTCGGTTTGCCATCCGAGTGTCTTCCGCGCGCCCAAGAGGATCGTACCACCGCCTTCCCCTCAGACAAACAATGCCGCGAAAACTTTCCCACACAACCACCATTGGATTGGCCAAGTTGAGGAGGAGATAGTTTGGACGAGCGGCTGGATCTCCGATTCCTCGCAGAAGCTTTCCTTCAGAAGCTCTCGGGGAGTTTGTTTCCCAGCCGCACGATGTCCGAGTATATCAATTCCGCAATTCTATTAGGAAAATCCGCGCGGGAATCTACCGGACGTTGGGCTAGCTGCGTTCTGAATCTTTCGGACAAAGCAAATGTATCTACTCTGTAAAATGACATTTACACTTGCAATCAGTAACATTGAGTAAATTTGTGTGAAACAATAGTTTCACGGAAAGTAACGAAACACGATTTTTTAATAGTTTACTATATTTAACGAAGCGCGCGTTTGGATTTGGAATATTCCTATATTCGCTCTCAATTTAGAGTTCTTACGGCTGCTACGTAATGTCGAAAAAGTTTATTTATGTACATGTCAATGTACAGTGCCTTGTGGGACATTGTATATCGATTTTTCAAATACTAAAATACGTAAAGTGTGCAGATCTTATAACGATTCATATTAAACATTAAAAAAAGGCAATGACAGTTTTCTACCAAAACTATATATGATTTTCAAATTAAAAAAAGAGCCTCTGAGAAGTCCTTAATCCGTAATTTAGTAGGTATATTTTTTAATTGGCAGCTATCAACGCATCCTCCTTTTGAGTAATGACATTCATGACCAAACAACAAGAGAGTATTCAAGAATTATTTTTTCAATTTTATATTACGAACAAATTTGAAACAATACATTAGCTTGCAGTCAACCATCCACGCAGTCTTTTTATTTGTAAGGGAGATGTTTCCTAGAAAATTTTGTTACTTTTTTTAAGCCGTCACTTAGGAATAGATGGTATAGGCCTCAGGATCATCGGGCAAATTATTCAATCATATCAAACATTATATTAGCTCTGTATTGTTTGCCGAGTAAAGAGATGTGCGTTCATAATCACATAAATATCTCATGTTTGGGACGACTATACTAATTGACATACTGAATATGTATCTTAAAACACACGCTTTTTTTATTTATAAAGAATTTTTTACTAGAGTGCTTAGGATGATTTTTTATATAACGATACGTTATATGTTGTTATTTTATGGTAAGCCGTCACTGAAAAATTGAATGCTTGAGGTCTCGGGAGCAATGAACCAATCATCCGATGTTATTAAAAAGTTGAAGGAAGGTTAAATGTATTGTTTGTCGAATAAAAAGTGTATTTGAATATTTTAGGATTGGTACGGGAATACTACCCGAGTTACTGAACATGTCCATCTGTAATTGTGCGTCCCAGTTTGGAGCTGCGCTTCGTTGGCGAGAAGCATAGTTTTGCCAACACTCGCTAACCAATCCGACTTTGCGCGTCATGCGGCTTGGTTCTGATGAATTTGTGGACTGGAGCCATCGCAGCCGAGTTGGTCGACACAAAGCCCCCCATGTAATGGAATTATGCCCCGCGCTTCTGTGTGTTTACCAGCCCGTCTGACTGAGCAACGGGATGATCGATATCCGATTGTCTCTCCATTCGCGGCCGACGATTGTGCGACAGAAGGGCGGAACGCGCCGTACTCGTTTGGTCGGCATTGTAAAATTGATTCGGTGATATGCAGTCACGTTGCGTAGTTTTCATTTACATACTTATCTACTGTGTAAGGTAAAAGCAAGTTGCCTATACAAAATCAAAAGTATAATCTTCTTCGTAGTATCAATCCGGTGGATTGGTTTGCAGCAACAGAATCTTGCATCTCGATCTCCAAGCAATCATTTTTTTGCTGATACATGGGATGTCTTTTAGACCTTTAATGTGGTATTTTCCCCTTTATTTCCACATCCTAATGCCGTTGACCATAAAGGTTCATCCGCCTTAGGAGAGCATTTACTCCTCCAGGACAATAGAGTGCCCTAACCAGGACCTGATGAGGTTAGCTGGGTGTTAGCTTATTCCGGCCAACATTCGGTCCCTGTCTATATTGGCCGACTGATGTCGCTCACCCCCCACCACGAGAAGGAGATAGATCATGATTTTCCTTTCATCGAACCTGTGACCTTAAGGCATTTCGCAGAGTCCTCCAGTAAAAGTATATAAGAGACTCAAAAATGTGAATTTTTCATTTTTTTAAGTCTTTTAAATTATATTCAAGCTGCTGTGGCTGTAATACATTAAGTGTAAAAGAGTCATACAAGACATCACGGGTGTGACGGGCATCGAACCTCTTATTCAACGGGAACGAAAAGCTATGAAAATATTCCAATTTTTAAATTTGGAACAAATTTGAACATTGTTTTTCGAGTATTTTTTTTTCAACTGTATTCAATTGTTTTCCAACAATTTCGAATATTTAGGAGTGTGTCACCGACAATATGTACACCAAGTCCTTTTATTACGCGACTTTATGTGTTTTTTTGTGAGCGGTTTTTTACTTCTTTATGCGATTTACTTGGTACTTTTTTAAGCGTTATTTTTATTGTTAGAACCGATTCATTGAATTTTCAGTTTTTAAGCGGGATTTCCTGGTGAAACAGTGCATTACATTAAATTAATGGAGCGTAATTACTAAATTCATAATAATTAATTGCAGTTTTTTATTCCATATTCGGTACATCTTCTCTACCAGTAAAAACAATATTGATAATTTAAATTAAATAATAAAATTAAAAATATTTTTTTTATTTAAGTCTCTTAAAATGGAACAAAAAAACGTCATAATTATACATTTTCAATGCAGATGGAGAAGTTTAAAATAATAGAAGATAATTATTTCAACAAAGAGTATTAGGGGAGCATAAATATTCAGGAGGATCCCGTATTCATTTATTCCTCTGAGCTCTGGTACATTTGAGATGTGGTACTTTTTACATCGAAAAGGCAACACAGAACCTCGGTAGTATCTCCAGCCAGGCAGGCGCATTTTGGCTCCAAACTCTAAGTATATTATATACCTAAATGAGAACACTGAGTTTGTCAGAAATAGGATGACCATGTAAGAACTAAAAATAACAAAAAATATGTATTCGTATTTTCAGCGAGAGATATATTTCTAAATGGATAGAAAATAATTAAATTTAAAGAAAAAAATACGTAGATGTTCTCTAGCAACAATTTGGCTAATCTTTCCATACAGCAAATTACATAAACATGTCATGTTTTTGAAGTCGAATTGGCTGTGGGTTGATTCAGTGCCGATTTTAGGGGGTGGCGTGGGTCGGTGCCCCAGGGCGTCGAATAAGCTAAGGGCGCCGAGGGCACCTAATCTGTCTTAGATTTTTTTAAATACAAACAATATGAGACGCTAAAAAAATAATGCCCTAGGGTGCCGCCAGGTCTTAAGCCGGTACTGGTCGAATTTAAGACAAAATATAATATTTTTATGTGTTATTTGCTTAATTTGTAATACGGGAACCCACGTGTTTTTCACGCTCAATGTAAGTGGATGCCCTGATTTTTGCACTATGCATTAATAACGTGTTTTCACGTGTAATATTGAAAGAAAAACGGTATTATTTTTATACACGTCTTGAGATAAAGGTAAAATGGCGCAAGCCAAGCCAAAGATTTATTTAAATATGTTAATTTACTTTGTGATCTATGAGAGGTTTTAAATATAATATTTATATAACATGATTGTTCATTGTTTTAAAATAAATCACATTAAGTAACTGCCATTTATGTAAATCAGACTATAGTTTCGTACACTCTACGAACTTTTTTAGTCATTCTTAAAAACAATGTAAACAGTCACTTATTGAAATATAAAATATATTTGTAAGAGCGTTTATGGAAAAGATCTAATATTAGATTCCACATCTCTGAATTAATTTGTATTGGAAAATGCATTGTTTGAACATCTAAGTTTTAAGACATTGCATTTTTTTCAAATTTCATGTTTACATTGGTGAATTGGTCACCCTGTCTGTAAGTCGAAGGCAACCGCGTCGAGGGCAAGCGATTCTTTGATACTTTAATTACCCGAGTGTGTGTTGGTAGTAGAAGTGTGTGATGCAGTAGAAGTAGAAAGTCTATATTTAGTCGGACTGCCTTATAATGGGTTTGCATGGATCACGAAAGAGTTGACCTCCTTACGAGCCCAGCGAAAACCATCAACAGCACTAACTAATTTGATCAATTAAAACAACACGGAGTCGCTAATAGTCATATAATTAACACATTCTATTTCAGCGTTAAAGTTTTGGTTGATACGTGTTCAAACTAATGAAAATGTTTATATAAGAATACATCAGAAGAGAGATTTCATTTGTGGATTTTTTATGACGCTCTTTCGTTGTTGGTGAAACGCGAACGATGTTTTCTGCTCATTTTTTTTTGATAGTAATGACTGTATTTACGCGTAATTGAGCTTAAAGAAGAGGAAAAGGCCTTAAAATATTTTATGCCTTTGACTTTAAATTTCTTAAGAAAGGCTCTATAAGCACATTTGATTCTACAACTTCTTCTCCGTAGTATCAATCCGGTGGATTGGTTTGCAGCAACAGAGTCTTGCATCTTGATTTTCATTCGTCTCGGTCCTCCGCAACCCTCTTCAGCTCAGCATAAGATCTACAATTCGTGTCCTCGAACACTTGCTGCAAGTACTCCCATCTAAGGCGCCCTCTACAGTTTCTTCCCTTAACCATCCCTTCCACAATGTCGCGAAGAAGACCATCGTGGTGCATGATGTGACCGATCCAACAGGCTCACCTCTCTGAGATGGTTCTTATTAGAAAAACAACCTATAATACAAACCTACAACTAAATTACGTCAAAACATTATTTTGTTAATTTATGAACAATTTATGTTATTACAATGCTGAATGATGAATAAAATAAAGGTAATGATGAACATTATAATAAAAAAATAACCAGGTTAAAGTATTATAGAACGCACGTAGAAGATAATAGAAATACCAAAAGGTGATATATTCGTATTCTTAAATATTTTTGGTTTTATTTGTTTTATTAAGTATATTACATCTAAGTAAAAAAATATAATTCAAATAATCAGAAAACACTAAATACTAAAACTTATTGTAAAAAAGCTTAACCGTTTCTGAAAAAATACAATACAGCGTTTTTCCACAGGACAATATACATGTAAGATAAATCTGACAAATACTGGAAATAATTTTTTTCAATACATAGTGTAATAAAGACGTTACTTCGCTTCGCCAGTGCGTTTCTATGCTAGAATAATATTATTTTATTACACATTGCCGTGAACTCCAGCTATATTTCTCCATCCATATGTGGGTAATCAAAATATGATACCCCATCAACGGCCCGTCACCGGCTAATTGAAAATGGCGTCGATCAAACCCACCGGGTTAAAGTAGAAGCGAGGATTACATCACCTGTGTTCAAGAAAAATGGTGGTAAATTAATGTTTACTTAACAATTAATCTACATTAAGTAATGAGAGTTGATTATTTCAATCATATCATTATTTCCGCCGAAATGTCTTACGATTATATCGTAGATAAATGTTTAATAATTTTCCTAATCGTTTTTATACTAATTAATTTCGGTTTATGATGAACTTTACATTTTTAGCACTTCGTAAATTGACAGTTTAGTATATAATTATTATCTTTTATACCATTTACTCTAAACTGAAATCAAGAAACTTTGTTACATGATGACACTTTACAGTTTTTTTAAAAGTGGACAGTACATAGATAATGTTAATCAATTTACTAATGATAATAAATCTACGATTTATTTAAGCTTTAGATGGTATTCGGAAAGCGGTTTTACCCACATTTTGTAAAGATTATCAATCACGACTAACAAAAATACTATCGATCTTTATTTTTTGTATATATATTTGTTAACAGAAACTATATAAAATATAAAATTTATATAAAATTGTCAATAAATATTCAGTAAAAAAATGTACAAAAGCGAATAAAATGATACATAAAACACAATATTCGTGCAAGTCTCTAACAAATTGCTTCTGCAGTCAAACTCACAGACGATGCCTTCGATAAATTAATAAAAAGAAAATTGTTTCACTTCTTTTGGTAACGCATTTATAGCTCTAATAGTGGTTCACACGAAAGTTTAATGTTTAACAAGAATGTTATGTTTACATACTTCTGCAGTATTTCTAGCATTCATACTATAAAATGCTTTGATATTTGACGAAATGGTAGATTGTAATATATTTCAAAATGGTAAATCTTTGTCGATTAAGTTTCGTCCGTTGCGTGTTATGTCAATGGAGAGTGCGGCCATGGAAAGATAAAAGGATGACGAGAAAAATAGCGGGACATTGGAGCAGACAAAACAATAGTTCGTTTGCCTCGCGAGCCGCCCACCTGTACACTACACTTACAGAGACACTGGATTTACATACTGTATACCTGTAGTGTAGGAATGGGGACGCTCAGTGACGACAATTCAACTAGCCAAGAATGTGAATGCAGTGTTTGAAGAGTCTGCGATTGATGGTCGAGTGCAAGTGACCAGTTTTGAGTGGGAATTGATGTCATTTTTTGGTACATAATAAAAGGCAGTAGGAGTAAGCTTTCAAGTGGATATTTCTAAAGGATACAATGATAAAGTTGCCAGGTCGCACTTGTATACAATGAAAATATTTTGTTTAGATGTTGCCGAATAATATTTTAATTGAATATAGGTTGTCTATGTGCATTATTCAATGTTACAATAAATCACTGTTTAACGATTTTAGTATAATTAATCGAGTGCATGATTTCTATTTGATACTATACTCGTACTATCAAACAGATCTAATATAAATTGATTATATTACGATTTAATCAGTTAGAAATTGTATACTTTATATGTAACCATATTAAAAACGTTAAGATTATTTTAACTGTCTTATATTGGTGAAACTGCATAGTCAAAGGTATAATTCATTTCTAAATTTATTTATAAATGATCATTTTTAGTTTTATTTCTCACAAATAATTCGTGTTTCAAATACCTCATCGAATATGTCCGACGATAATGTGAAATTAGTTGAAATATTAAGAATTAAGCTACTAAGTATTATGATTATAAAAATATTTCCTATAATGGTATCATAAAATAATTTATGTTTTCATTTACGCCTTTTTAACTTTTACGTTAAACGTACAAATAAAACTACATAGAATGATTAAAAATACAGAAAAATACACGTATAATATAGGAATTACATAAACGTAATTCAGAAGTAAACAATTTAACGTTCAGGATATTTAGCGTAATTTAAAAATATGTACCTATTATGAACATACATTTATATTTAAAAAAAAACGATTTGCCCCGAATAGAACTAGGTGCATATTTTTTGTTTGTTCCTGAAATGTACTGAACCTACGTTACATTTATACGTGTCATTAAACCGTGGCCACTTAATGTATATCCCTTTGAGTTTGTCGGTAAAGTGTCTTTGCTGAACTGTCCAGGACGCGCCAGCCCTGGGACGATGGCCAACTTGGCTAATAAAATACGTCGCTTTAGCCAGATTGGATTTGATCAGTATTTTATTTCCTATCCCGCGGGGTTTGCTGCAGAGCTGCGGCAGGGGAGGGGATGGGCAGTAAATTTAAATGTGTGGAGCCACGATTAAACTGGGAGTGCTTTTACACTAATTCACTTTGCATCAACATTCTTCTGCGTTCTCTCTGTTTAACTCTTTTGTGAAGTAGCCACAATTACTAAGTTATATATTTAATATAATTGAATGCATAAATGAGATATAAATAAAATTTTTGTAATGTATCTTACACTCAATATATTTGTAAACAAAGTTTGCAAAGCCTTGTGCTAATGGCTTTTTTCAAGTCAATTAGTAAAACCCTCCTGTTCTTCCCTATAAAAAGCAAAAAGTCGAAAGTGAACACCATCCATTCATATGAAATTGCTTGTGAAGGGTAAATATGTGTTTCACAGCAAACAATGCCGAAAATGTATACTCGTAATAATTCATTGATAAAAACAACAAAATAATATGTATCAGCATGATATAGCCCTTGCTGACTAAAAAAATAAATAAACAGTTACATCTTAAATGCACTTCGTAAGATTTCTGCATATTATATATTCTTAATCTTCATCGTGAAAGCTGTGCGACAGCCCACCACGGGCGCGCCAGTCATGCCAACGTCAGCAATATTTTGTAATAGTAAAATATCGTATTAATATATGTACGTTTATCGTAAATATATGTATAAGTTCGAAAACAAGTTCTTTACGTTATTAATCTGCCCTTTATCCTTTTACCAAAGACTGAATAAAGTTATTTTGAAGCTGAGAAAAACTTTTCCTGTTCTTCCCAAAAATAAAATTAGTTACTCGAAAGTCCAAACTTGAACACCATCCATTCATAGTGAACAATGCTTAATTTTCGAATTGTTGAATTAATGAAATAGATCAAAAGATTAACAAACAGAACCGACGTACTGCAACAAACTGAAATAATGAAATGTACCAAAATGTATTATTAATTATAATACTTTAGATTTAATTCTATACATAGTGTCTTAAATTTTTATTTCTATAATATTAGTATTATATCAAAATCATGTTAATGTATAAATGTGTGTTTGTAAAATTCTGTTAAAGGACAAACTTAAAATAACATAGATTTTGTAACAGATTTATTATGCTCCAATTTGAAAAAAAAGATTGAATATAAATTACTGTGTAAAAATGTATCTTTTTATATTTGATTAAAAAAAAAAAAATTACTTGCACGCATCAATGCTTTCATTTTTATCGAATGCTAGAAATCATACGGCTTGGTATGGTATTAGTTTGAGCATCCGGTGAATCCATCAACGTGTTTGGATGCTTAACTGATACCGGAATTGTAGAAAGCCGGAGGGAAACTACAGCACCCTAGATAGCTCACCATGGCAGACAAGACAGATATATGTTGATATGCCAGACAGACGAACAAGGAAAATACTATATACCAGTCAATACATAAAACAAAATAAGGAATTTTGAAGATATTACGTTGTTTTACTTTAATTGACACATTGTGTATTAAGTATTGATAATAATTGAGTGTAAAATTATTACTTTTTAATCCCCTTATTTTTATCCCACTTTGCTGAAGACTTCGATCATTATTAATTGAAAAAAACATCTTCGGGTGTCGTTTTTGAATGAAAATTATACGCAAAAATTCCAAAATGGTCATGATTTGATTCTTAACTTTTTTGATGGTACAAAGCGTTTGTGATTATGCAGCTGAAAACAAAAATCACCATGTTTCAAATTATGTGTAAATGATAACTGAAAAATATGCAGTATGCACACACATCTTTTCTAAGTATGAATTGATTCGCTTGCGTCTGTCAACTTGTTCATTTTTAAAGCGAAATAATTATTAGAATATAAGTCAGTAGCTTGCATTTTAATATCAAATGCCATATATTTTGATTAAAGTTTTTTTTTATTATCAATCATAATGAAAAAATATATATGAATTCAAGATTAATTGTAAATTATTACGTATTTTTTTATTGGATGATGAAATGTCTTAGCTACTTCAGGTAGCCAATGTAGAGTCGCTTCGCGAATCATTAGACATTATAATACATAATCTAGATTAATTCTAGTAGGGTTAACGAGTATTATGTACTTAGTTTTGATCGTGGTTTAACTGCAAATATATATACACTAACTCGTAGTTTAATTAACCATGTTTGTTGGCTATTTTACGCGGAATTAATGTATTTGTGAAAGGGTTGGAAAGATTGCTATGGTCATTCTTGTTTATATATTTATAAAAAGGTTTTATTAGTATTCCACCGCAATACCCGTAGAAATAATTAAATATATTGAAAGTATATTTAATATATCTAAAGGATAATGTTTTGCTGAAGATACTTAGTTTTATTTTGAAGAACCGTCGTATGTAGAAAACACTCATTTGAATTTTTGAAAGTGGATATGAATTGATTGAAAATAAGACATTTAAAAAAAAAGTAACAGTACTTTAGATGCCTGGAGTTCATTAATAATATGATGAGTGTTTTAGATGCTCAGTGAATATTATTTTTAGTAGCCTTAATACATGAATGTTTTATTGGCAGACTTCCAAAATGCCTATAAGCCTGCAACTTTGAAGAAAGGACAGTCGATCTCTAGTTCGGTAACCAAGGACTTGTACATCTAGGCGTGCTTGAGTGATGAGTCACAAGTAAAGGCTTGAAACTCCTCGGACAAAGAGGGCAACGAACGTTGACCAGTTAGGCTGAAGGGCGCGCCAAGTGCCAAGGAGGAATGTGAGTATCCCATAAAACTATTATAGACCCAACGTACGGTACACAACATGTACCGTACAAGTTTATGCGACCCTAGCAGAGGCGTAGAATAGTGAGACTGAACACATACGTACCATATACAAAAATTGAATCACATACTAGGATGTATTCTTTTTACAGCTATTTTCACGGTCGCTAATATTATTATATTTAATGCCTGTGACAAGAAAATCTTCCGCTACACGTATATTGTATTATAAACTTGTAGAATGTAGTGAAGGAAGCTTTAGAAAAGACCGAATATATATTAATAATACTGACAACAGCATGATATATCATCAGCCTTTCTGACTGGTACCGAAAACCTCAATTTACAATCTCTTCGTAGTATCAATCCGGTGGATAAGCAACAGTGCATTCGATCTTTTCTCGGTTCTATTTTCAGCGCGCTACAATTTGTCCTCGAATACTTTGTAAATATTATCGGGCTCGCCTCTCTGAGATGGTTCTTATATCTTTTGATTATAGAACTTGGTAGGAAATGTGACCACATCTCAAAGGCCTCTAGTCTTTTTTATCACTTTCAGATAAGCACCATGTCTCACAGCCGCTGTTCCTGTTCGCTTGTCTTACATGCATGTGTCGCCATTTTGGCATTTTGGACAAGTCCGGTCATGGGTGTGACGTTAGTTATATACATGGCTGCTATCATTGGTGCACCATTAATTCTGTAGATCGCCACTTGCAGCACTGGGCGACAGCCCATTAAGTCCCGTTCGACCACGGTGAAAGTAACGTCATGTTACGGTCGAGCGGTGAAACCAAGTCTTTAACGAAAATACATGTCAATGTGCTTCGGAAAAAGTCTGCGTGTTGTTAATCTGCTCCTCATACTTCCACCACGTGATTCGATAATCAGCCCGGTGACGTGAAGTCGTTTCTCCCGTAGAGATGAGGATGTCAATACGAACCTCATTTAGTATTTCAAAAGTTTGGCAGTGAACTGATGGAAGGTGTAGGGAGTGTAAAAAACTCGAAAAAGATCCAGTGAAAGTACCACAGGACATTTGTGTAAAATTTAATTTGACTGAATGACTTTTGGATGAAGGACATTTGGCCAAATGGAGTCCATGAAAAATCATATTTCCATATTTCGTTCATTTAAAAAATCTTTCGCCTAAATGTTCTTTTTAGACTTTTGCCCGTCGGCCAAATTGCTTAAGGCCAAAAGTCTGGAGCCGGGTGTTACTATGCAACAAAGTCCCGAAAAAGTTAAATAATAATGATTACACGAACTGATTATATCAGTTAATATACGCCAGTGAAGAAATGGCGTATGGATTTCATTTATGATATTTTACTGTTTTTTGCTGTCGTAATGTTGGTGGTTA
Source organism: Glossosoma conforme (assembly GCA_022606575.1). NCBI lineage: Eukaryota > Metazoa > Arthropoda > Insecta > Trichoptera > Glossosomatidae > Glossosoma > Glossosoma conforme. The sequence goes on from JAGTXR010000039.1 coordinate 2,474,156, forward strand.
AAGATGTTGTTAACAGCAACATTATAGTATATTATACTCTGCGGTGATTTATTCAAATTGACTTTCTTACATTGTTGCCGTATATGTAAACACTGTACACTTTTAATAATTTTTTAAAACAATATTACGCTTCTAATTTATTATGATTTTAAATTAATTTAAATTAAAAAATTAACAACGTAAAAATATTAAGTTTTGATTCACATTTATTTTAAGCGATTACATGTTTCGGCCTCTTCAATAATCTCTCTTAAGTTGTAATTTATGATACGATAGTACAAATTAAACACTCTGGATATAAGATTGTATGTTTATGGTCATATTTTGTCTCAAAACTATGTATGGATCATAAAATTAAAGAAATTGCGATAATTTTGCATAAATTAACAGAAAATAAATAAATTTGGCAATAATTAAGATTTTTCTAAAGAAGAAAACTGTGATTTCTCACAATTGTTACTATCCATAGTAAATTCATAAATTTCTCGATTCGCTGTTTTATATAAACTGTTTGCTGAGTGGTACTGCAAACCTTGAAATACAATCTTTCGTCTTATTTCTGTTCGCTTGTCGTACATGCATGTGTCGCCATATTGGCATTTTGGACTAGTTACATAGATGACCATTGGCGGCGCTGTGTGACTGACCACGGCGCCACACGGCAGTTAGTTGCGTGTCGACATTCAGAAGGGCGCATTATGGCCGGCCCGGCATGTTATACGATATGTATATACGTATTTATTCGCAAGTACAAATTATATTACCTTTAGGATCACATTCCTGACTGACCTGAAAATTGCTTCCATGTACAATTCTAAATTAAATATAATATTATTATACGAGTCACATTTTAGTTAAATCTAGAAAAACCCTTCTTTAGTAGTAGTCATATAGTGTGAACATAATGCTTTTTAAATTAAGCAATACTACCAACTGCGCAAAACTTTGCACTTAACTAGAGTCGATTCGATTGTCAATTTTGACTATTTTGTTTTGCAAAGTTTGCAAGTTATCAAAGGATATTTCTGCAACATCTGATATTGATCCGCAAAATTCTAACGACGTTTGATTAATTTCAGGTGTTTCGTGCAACCGAAACAAAACTTCAGCGGTGCAATGTACGAGCATTCATCTGGATTTGTACTTCTCACTGATGTTGGTGAGACTGCCAAGTTCTCTGGCATCTCGAGGAGATGCAACTCCGATGCAGCATCAGCTCCATGAAGAAATTATGATGCACCGAGCGTCTTTAACTTTCAGAAGAAGTTATTGATAATCGGATTTCGCAAGGTGTGTTTGACTACGAATTGATGGTTACGCCCTCCTTGCTGTGTAGTTATTCAATAGAACAAATGCCAGACAAACATTATTAGTATATTTCGACTAATATCAGTTATATATGAATTGAGGTTAATATCGATGCTAAATATATGTGTAATTGTTAAATTAGTTCACAAAGTAAAAGTATATATAAAATCAGTAAGACCTAATTTAAATATTAAATTTGTATTAACTTTAAATTAATTACGGTAAAAATATATGCGTAATAATAAACATACTGTAATAAATGTGTAATATTGACTTTTGTGAACTAATTATGTGGTATGTCAATAATAATTTATGTTCCTAATAGATGTATTTATTCTATTTGTAATTATAACACGTGTTTTAATTTGATTAATCGTTAGATACAAAATTTTACCACCTTCTGCAAAATTCTTGTCATTTTGATATCCGTGATACTTTATTCACATAAAGCTCTTGTTATTAGTAAATTATTTCAATATAGTTTTGTGGGGTTGGATGATTAGGTCGACGCTCTCAAGGCCTAGACTGATTAGTTTTAATAGACTTTTAAATTCAAAATAAGAACATAAAAGGGACGTTTTATGAAAAATCGCCGCAATCACTTGAGGAAAAATCTTGAATAATAAATCGATCTACATACGAACTAAGATTATATAAAATCCTCAAAAAACATATTTTTTTATGACACTTTATTACAACTAAGTTACTGTCAAATAAAAAATAAAGAAAATATTACGTAACTTAACTTCTTTAGTATATATATATATTTTTAATATAGTTGTATTAATAAGAAACCTATGGAGATTATATACTTATATTTAAATTAATAATTTATATAATATAAGATATTAATTTCCAAAAATGTAATCGATGAAAAATGAATTACGGAATTGGGAAAAGCGTCTACCATTTTTTATGTGATTAATTATTTTTGAGTGAAATATCGTATTGGTAATATGATATAAATATACCTTTAAGTTTAATAATAATTTGTCATAAAAAAACAGTGATACTCGAACTTTCAATACGATTTTATCAAATAATAAAATTTCTTCAGCCCGTAATTTAACTATTGCATTCATACATTTTAAATTTGGCGTAACCCAATTTTAATTGTCATGAAAACTCACTGGAATCAACCTAGTAATTAAATGATTGATATTTTTTATTATATTATATGCTTTCTTATTTTTTTCCTTTTTTCATTACAATTTAAATAATTGAATTTATTGAGTCATCATTCGTTGCACGTATATCGAATTCTTTCCGAGCGGCCGTAACTACCTCATCTGAATAAAGTGGTATGGGAAGTGTGAAATGCATAAATACGTGGGCGGATGGGCTGGGGAGGCTGTTGTTGAGGGACAGGGATCTCAGGGGGCTCAAGGGGGCCCGGCACGAGGCCCCACAGGGTCAGGCAAACGTCGATGTGATTACAATTACGTCTTTAAATGTGTCAGAGAGGATTGGAAGCAATGGCGAGAGACATGAAAAAAAAGAGTTGAAACTTTTTTAATGCAAGTCACTGCTTGCTTTATAATCACAAAGTCTGTTATGTTTTATGCATTATTATAACATTGAAATTGAATAATTAAAACAAAGTGTAGCTAACGTACTTTTTCGAATTAAATTCTTGGAATGACGCTACCGATAAAGTGACATTTGTTTCACATTAAAATGTTATTTTGTAGATTTTTAAATATTTTTTAGAATACATTTCGATATTATAATACCGAAGAAATTGCCATATACAAATCTACTTTAAATATAATCTTTTATGACATTTCTCTCGTCAATATAGAAGAATTTGTGTACACATTTTAATTCATATATTATAATAAGTTAAGACCACGATGAATTTGATACATCAAATCGTTGAAAATATGTTTTGTTAATGTTTCTAATTAATTATAAATTCTAAAGCTTTTGTTTGGAAAGCCTCCAGAAGCTTAAATGCTCCCAAGGCAGTTAACAGAACTTTGTTGCGGTAATTTTTGATGACTGTATGCTCAAGGTATGGAAAAAAATAAAATAAATAACCAAGTTATTCAATGAAAAGAGAGCCCAAACAGACTCAACAGTTAAAGCAATACAAAAGTATCTGCAAGTATTGAGTTTAATTCTTATGAAATATATCAAAATTTAATGCAATACTATTGGACACATCATTTATATTTAGTGGTTTCATCCTATATATGAATATTATCGTATTGTTTTTTTTATTATAGCCTGCATCGCAGAGATTATTCCTAAGCTTGTATCACTCAATTGGAATTAAATCCGTCCCTGAAATAACTGTCGCCCATCTCCACTCGCCCTCGTGGCGCCCCCACCCATGTGCCGCCCTGTCGCCCACATCTGCCGCCCACATTTGCCGCCCAGACTGATTGAAGAGACGCATTTGCAGCTTTGAGCTGCAGAGGTTCCCAAAGTGGGGCGCGCTTTCACAATCTTTACATCCCTAGCTACTTCCGCCCTTACAACCCTGACTGCTACTCATCCCTGACTACTTCTCACTTATGACTGCTACTCCGCACTCAGTTCCACTGTTATGACTTACTCCGTATTATTTCTGTAACAAAAGCTCCTACATCATTTTTTCTGCCTTTGATGTGGGAACTTACTTCAGAGACCTTTTATAACAGCATTTCGAGTTGTACTTTTACGAACATGGCATAGCATTCTGATAGAGAAATAATTTAACTACGTTGAATATACGAATTAATTCTGAGATTTTCATAAAATTATTTGAATATTTAAAAGTGGAATATTGAAATATATTAATGTACTCATATAAGTATCATCTATCAAAAACACCATTAATATTGTTATAGTACGTTTCACGTTATTTATAAAATTTAAGATTTAAATTGTTAAACATATATTTCTTAAGGTACTGAAAAAGTTAACTTTACATGTATATTTAATAGTAAATTAAAGAAAAATATGATCATGAATGTCAGATTTTAATCTTTGGCCATTATTAAAAGAAAATTACAGTATGATGATACTTGTAGTATATGAATAACGTTTAAATTTATATGAAAAACTGACAAAGTATGTCACTGTTTTAAATTAATATATTATTTTTATTGCTCAATCCATTTTTAGAATTACTTTTTAAAGTCACAGAAATTTAAAGGTATGTTTATTACGATTGAAATTACTAAAAAAATCCGCAATGCAGATGACAATGTTCTTCATACTGACAAAGCAGTTGTTCTCCGAAGTATCCAGAAACTAAGTGTTTTGATAATGAATGTAAAAAGAACGAGCAATAAATACACATCAGCAAGTGAACGCTGAAAAACTGAATTTATCTGAAAATACAAAGTGCGAAGTTGAAGAATGTTGGCACCGACGATACAAAAGTTTGAATCAAGGAGGATATTTTTGTTGTTGTAAAAAATACCAATACTCTTTTGCTGAAAACTATTTTTTTTAAACTAATTTATTTTTCATCATAGATTTACCACAAGCCAACATAAAATAATAAACTAAAACATACTTTACGTTGTCAAAAATCTTAAAAATCTTAAAAATTGAATTGTTAGAAAACTGAGGCTTAGATTGAAGCGTACTTGATGCTTAAATAAAAATAATTCGTGCTTTTTTTTGTTCTCCTAAAACTACGCAGCATTTTTATCTGCGAATGAGTTTTAAGAACGAAATACGATTGTTTAATTTTGTAAGAAATGACAAGGTAAAGAACCCTGCTATAATCGGTCAAGAGATGAAGGCAGACCTGACTTTATAAAAAAAAACTTTTATCATGGATATTCAAACTAACGACAGGCGTATACAAGTGGGATGGGCAGCATTTGGAAAACTAAAGTACATTTTTAAAGCGAAAATTCCGCAATGTCTTAATACTAAGGCGTTTAACGTGGAATCTGACAGCAAGTCTTACCCATAAAATAAAGGTCACGCAGGGTGCTATGGAGAGATCCATGTTCGGAGTGTCGCTAAAGATAGAATCCGAAACAAGGAAATGCGCAGAAGAACTCAAGTAGTGGATGCTACCCAACGAATCAGCACACTCAAGTGGCAAGGGGCAGGACATATCTGTCGAAGGGACGACGGTCGATGGGGAAGAAAAGTATTGGAATGCATGGAGTGACCTGGATGCGGAAGGCAGAGGATCGAAGAGGGTGGAGATTCATGCGGGAGGCTTACGTTCATCAGTGGACGAATACAGGGTAATGATGATTCAAACTCTAACACCTTAGATATGGATCGAAGGTATTAGAGTTTGTTGTTAAATTAATTAATCAGTATTACCAGTAATGAACATATCTTTTCAGCGATGGGTGTTTTTGATGTAAATGAAATAATGCGTAGATAGATACTCGTATTAACATAAGCTTTACCCAAATGTGGTATATATTTGATATATTTAATACTTTATGAAGTACATAAAATAACTTTCGAGGACTTGTGGTGCATCGGGAGGACTGTAATAATTAATAGGATTGCGCGGAGTACATCTTCATAGTATGCATGTGGATCAACTTAATTATGGCGAAGTGCTTTAGGTTTCTTTATAACTTTATTTTTTTATAAAAAAACATAAATTAATAAATAGTTGGAGAATAATTTGTACAATATTCTCAGCTGTATGTAGTATTATTTCATATTTCTATATATAAATTGAAATAATATCAGAATCAGGAAACGTTTATTTATAATTTATCACTGTTTTATATACTCGTACATTAACCAACGACAATATCACATAATAAAGGCGGTTGTCGTAAGATCACCAAAGTTAAGTAACATCGTGCGCAGATAAAATAATGGATAGGTCACCACTTGTTGCTTATCGCACGTCTTTCGTTGGCTTAAAAAGCCTTTTTTTTTTTTTTTTTTTTTTTTTATTTTATTTTTTTTTATTTTATTAACGGCCTAGGCCAATACATACGGTTTTAAAATAGAAAATACAATAAATGAAATGGTAAAACAGAACAATATAATAGCTAAGACAATACATTTAGACAAAACATGAACATGAGTAAAAAAAAAAAACAGAACTAGTACATTAGTAGAGGGATCTGCGAAATGCTGGAAGGTCCACCCCGAAAAAGTCCAAGTCACTAGAGGAGTTCACCAGTCTACACATTCTTAACATAGGAGAATAGAATCCATAGTTGGTTTTGGATGTCCTTACATGTAGCAGGTCACTGCCTCTAGTGAACCGGGAGGGAACATTGAACGTAATTTCCTGCAATAATGTCGAGTCATCGATTATGGAGTTCATAATTTTAAAAATAAACAGCAAGTCAGTCACTGTTCTACGTCTCTCCAATGTAGATACATTAAGTCGCCTCTCTATATCTTCATAGGAGTAGCTACCTCTCTCAAGGCCGATCAGTCGTGCAACTCTTGACAAGAAGCGATGTTGGACTGATTCAATCCGGTCGATATGAGTTCGATAGTAGGGAGACCATATAACGCTAGCATATTCTAGCTGCGGACGAATCAGAGAACAGTAAAGGACCTTGATGGAGCTCAGGTTTTATAAAATCCTTAGTGATTCTAATTCTATTGATAAAACCTAGAAGTTTAAGGGACTTGTTCACAATACTATCAATATGGTCGTGATAAGATAATTTACTATTTATACCTTTTAAGACCAAATGGTCTTGACTTGAGGAGCGTCGGGATAAATATGAAATCTCCTTAAAAATAATGGAGTATGCCTCAAATATTAGAGATGCATCAAGGAGTTCCTAGCTTTCTACGCTGGGTGTAGTTGGAACTATATTTGTTCCCAGATGGACCTTCGAGTGCATATATATCTTTGCATAATAATAGTCCAAATATGAGAAGAAAAATAACATCAATTAAAAAATGATTTAATATTATCAAACATCGAATAAAATATTAATATTTTGATATCTAGGTGATTAGCAAAAGATCCTGATGTAACATGTTAATCGATGGAAATGACTGTATTTTTGTTTTTGGAATTTAAAATGGTATTTTAAACATATTTTTCCTCGCTGAAAACGTTTGGGGCTACTGCTTATTGGAAAAACAAGGTTAGATACGAGCACTTATGAAAACCGATGAATGGAAATTGTATGGAAAATGAGGTAAACTAACCAACCAAAACTCTTTAATGGTCCTTTTGAATCTGAATGAAACTATCCCGATCTCCGTTAAGAGGCGTTAACGCTTCTCAACTTTGCCGACCGAAGAGCAATTACAGTTTTACAATATCGCGAATTAAAATAGATTACTTTTTAAATTAGACATTTAAGCGACAAACAGTTGTAATTAAATATCAAATAATTTGAAATTTGAAATTGAAAATATTGTTTGTGCATTGAGAGCAAACCTTTTTCGGTAACCTATCATGTTAATCATCAGTTCACACCATAAATAATATTAATTTTGTGTATGACAGCTTCTTTGGATGATAATTAAATTTTAGTTTAAGGATTGTATTAACACTTTCCTTACGGCTCGGTTGCACACAAATTATACTGTCAATACGGTGTGAATTTTTCAAACCATTTTTTTTGCTTAAAACTAGTTTTTGAAGCATAAATGCATTTATCTGACCTATTTTCATATATCACATTGATTCTTCTATTCTTTAGATATCAGATGATGCATAAAAAACTATTATACTTAACAAACGTTCATTATGTAACTCCATACAAGTGGTGGCATTGACACATGTGGTTTACAGAAAAATCTCTCCTGCGACGAAACCTAACGATGTTTATTTACATGCTTTGCAGATTCCTGTAAATAATATATGTAGGTTGATAAAGGAAATGACTGCACTTCCAATTTCCTACCGTAGATGTCACAACGAGTACTGAAAGTAGCAAAACGATGTATCACATCAATTGATGTCAATGGTTGGGGAATCTTTGACAGCATATGCCGACAACCGATGCGAAATAATTAATCATGTTTTTAAAGAAGAGAGCATTTATCACCAGAAATCATAATAAATATATTTTTTGTATTTTTTATACAATCGCATTCAGGAGATTACAACCGGTCGAGACCAGTGCACTTTATGACGTTTTGCCAGAGCAATTGGACGCTGCATAGAAGAAACGTGTGTTGTGTTTGTGTTTGCGAGTGGGTTGAGAAGATTACAAGTGTATCTGTTTCTTGAAGATATCCAAATCGTATGAAGGATGAAACACAGACGCTGGAAGAGTAATCCAGAGCTTACCCGTGGCATTTAGGAAGGAGCTTTGGAAACTGCTAGTTCTTGATCGTCACACAATAAACGTTTATAGATGTTAGGCAAGTATACGATAAGTTTGTCAGTTGAGAGTGGTTACAAAAGACGTTAATTCTTTACGTTTAGAAAACGCGTGTTAACAACGTAAGAAAATACTAAGTGAACCAATATTACGTCCGTGAACCAGTGATTGCATGTATGGATATATATTTCAAATCGGAAGAGTTTATTACTGAATCAGTAATAATAAATGATATTTCATTAAATTAACATTAATTAATTTACAAAATCTATGTTCGGTGTGAGATTGACACGTCAGCCGTATATTCTGTCATAGTATATTAATACTCGTATATACCTGTATGATGAAAGTTGCTTTAGTAAGCACCGCCCATTCACATTGGATTGCCCCGAAAGAGGACCTTGCCCCTGGACACGACCAGGGGTGGAATATATGGAGGTCACTTAACAGACTTCGGACCGGAGTATGCAAGACGAGGACATAAATGAAAACCTGGCAGTTTTACAGCGGACCGACTGAATGTGACTGCGGCGTGGAGCAGACCCTGTCATACCTTCTGGAATGTGCGCTGCACCCAGGAAGGCCTGATGATGGCCGGGAGTAACGCCATCGACGTCGCCCACTTCTGAGCAGACAGGATCTGACCCTGTTGTTTCCGACACGATTATGTATACATATTCACATTTAGAAATTTGACATTCATTGGCGTATCAACAATGTACATAAAAGTGGCATGCGTTATAGAATCCAGAGACGAAATCTCTACATAACTCTTTGGTGGCTTTTTCCTGTATGTGAATATTTCTTTATTTTCATAAAAAAATATATGCATTAGCAGGGCGTATACAACGTTTTTCAAAAGCTCCAGCGTAAAACAAATAGCGCAATTGTTAAGTAATATAAAAAATAATATAATCTTTTGATTTTTTAGATTATGTAAATAAAGTACATGAATTACTGTTTATATTACGAACGTATGGCAAGTGCATCGTTTGCTTGATTAGCATTAATTTGATTAATTAAATCCATATTGACAGAGCTTACATGTGTAAATAATCAACTGGCTGATATGTTGGCTTGTACTACATCAAATACCCTTACTATATTTGATATAATACAAGCGTGCACCGTTCTGATAACCGTTGGATTAACTAATCAAAATTGAGTATGACATTTGATGATATGTAATATTATTTAAGTATAAAATAATGCATAATATATGGTACAAAAATCGAAAATTATATATTTTTAAAATTGTTTAATGCCGAAGGTATAGATAGCTCAATGGACAAAGCGTTTGCATGGCAAGCCAAAGGTTCCATCCCCGACGGAGATAAAAATAATATTTTTTAATTGATTTCTGAGCTCTAAAAATACCCCCGGTTGGTGTGGATTTGATCCATCACCCATAAAATGCCAGTCATAGCCTATCAATTAAAATGGTGGTGGACGAAAGTCGTCCCGTGAAGACCACCAATTCATAGTAAATTCCTGTAATAATAAAGGATGATGCATGAATGTCGGGCTGTAGTCTTTGACATTGGTGTATCAACGCTCCACATTCAGCGCTTAGTCATATGCACCATGGTAAGCGTCATATAATTCCACAGATGAGACATCAAAATTACTATTACCATCTGTCGGTATACTCCTGTATGTGTTTACATAAAAATAAAAAATATATCTGCTGCCTAGTTAGAGCATGAGATTGTCGTAAATTTTCCTGTATATTTGTTAAAATTATCGCCTATTTCTCTTCCAATTTACGGATGTGATAAAGGATGATGCGTGAATGTCGGGATGTAGTCTACGATGTTGGCAGATCAACTTTTCACATGCAGCGCTTAACTATATGAAATATGGTAAGCATCATAAAATCCATAGATGAAAATTCAGCATCACTATCACCATCTGTCGGTATTCTCCTGTATGTTTTTAGATGAAAAAATCTGAACTTTTCTGCACTTTATCTATTGTTTCTTATCTTCAATAACAATACGTGAACCGCTTTTAAAATATGATGTTGTCGTTAGTTATATAACTTATTATGAGATAATATGTAATGTAAAATAAATAGACTGCCGGAAAGTAATAATATTAAGCTTGTGAATAAATGAAGACTGATAGAATAATAATAAAAATATACATACTTTGAATATATACTATAGCGACATCTATCGTACGATGATAACAATGATATAAATACTAGTTTCAACGCAAGTCAGTCTAGGCAGGGCAATGGCGCAGTTCGCCGAGCGGTATGAATACCTGGGCATAGTTGGTTTCCAAGGTCCGCGGTTCGCATCCCGCTTCTGCCGTTATTTTTGTGCTTGGATTGACGCGTTGAAAAAAGAATTTTATGTATAGTATATGTATATTTAAGTAATAATATGTAATGTGTTTTATTATATTTGGGTTTATGGTTTGGAGTATCAACGAGTAATATAAATTATTCTCTAATTGTTTCTTTTTTACGAGAGTACCTTACTATCTGAAATAAATCTTCTGTAAGAGAAAAATTGGCAAACTTTTCGGCTTGCAAACCAAAAGAATTTTTACATCGAATGGCCGTAAATCAAAGTACAGCGGGAAAATGCCGTTGTCTTTTTTTTCATTCTCAAACTTTATCTCTTTCACATAAAGGCTTGAGAGACACAATTAATTTAAGAAGAATCCTCTTCTGCTAAAAACTAATTAATATTAGTTTAAGAGTAGACATATTTTTAGGACTTGAAATAAAGTTAAAAAATGTTTTACATACATGTAATAGTTGATTAAACAACACATAGCAGAATTGTAGTGCTTATGCTGAGCTGAAAAGGGTTGCGGAGGACCGAGATGAATGTAGATCGAGATGCAAGATTCTGTTGCTGCAAACCAATCCACCGGATTGATACTACGAAGAAAGCAGAAAGCAGCATTTTTAATTGTCCACATTAAAGAAAATGTGTACAATAATATGAATTTTAACGTTCTTATAACACATAGAGCATCTCTATTCTTCCGTGTCAATCTTTTCGGCATATACTCGTTTGTCCTGTCAATTGGCAATTGTGTATCTATTCTTTTTCGAGCATCCATTATTCGAGGTCTTCTTCCAATTTCCTAATACATTTCTACCATGGCCTTTCCTTGGTTTATTAGGAAATATCTGTTGTTACATTTCATGTCTTTGTGCTTACTTTTACTCGTAATATTAATTCGTTAAATCAATATAACGTATTAGATTTTAATCATTGCATAATTTTCGTTTTAAAAATGTTTTCAAAAAGCTGCGTATCTCCCATTTTAAGCGCCTGTCGTTTTCTATTCGAGAAATTATATCGTCCTATTTGTATTCCGAGTCCTATATACTGTATTTTGTATGTATTATATTTAAATCAACTACGATTTCATATTTTATTTCGATCGATAATTTTAGGTGGAATTTCATAATATTATATATAAACTGAAATCGATTTTGTTTTCGTGTGCAATGCTGGTAGGTATTATAAATAGGTATATAAGGTAGGTATGATAAGAAGTTAAATGTTTTTGAAAGCACTTTAATTTACCAAGAGTATAAATTGGATTCGAATAACGAATAAAAAATATTGTTTACTTTTGTCGTAATAATTAAATAATAAAAAAAAGTGGTATTATTTTAGATTTATGTTTTCTTATGGTTATAATGTTATTAGTGACCCCCTACAAGATATAAGAAGAATAGCGGGAGTGAACTGGATGCGGAAGGCGGAGGATCGAAGAGGGTGGAGACTCATGTGGGAGGCCTACGTTCAACAGTGGTTGGACATAGGCTGATGATGAAAATGTTATATTTATTTTTAAATTAATTTTATTTACCTACCTAGTACATTTAAAAATATGTTTTCAGTGTTTAATCGTGCGAATGAAAAGAAGCAAATTTTATTTATAGCCGTCAATTAAAACTAATAAACTAAAAAACGCAAGTGAAGCCTAAAGCGCCCATTATCCCAGTTCAATTGATTCAATAATGGCTTCTCGATGTACGCGAGAAATGGAACAATATATATGTATATATATTTTGAATTTGAAATTTTCGTCTATCGATTTTTGTTTAATTTGATTGAATAAGGTCAAATGCTGATAAGTTTCCAGTATCCGAGTCACGGTAGCACCTGCAGGTGAACAGTTACAATCGGCTTCAATGTTTACGTTCACGTTACGTAGACCGCACGGCATGGCTTGCACGTAGAGGGCTGTGGCGTGCTCTCAAGGCATTGGATCCACCGCACGTAGTCCTGGCGACCTGACGTGTTTGCTCCGTCCGTGAAGGGCGCACTAGATCACTGGCGGTTGCCGTGTGGCCGGCGGGAGACGATTGAACGTGCACTGTTTACAGGAAAGGATATTAAGCCGATTCGACGCAGATGGCTTCGAGGTAAATGGTTTAAGTTGTCACTAATTGCTTGTGTTAAGGTGTGAAGATACGAGTACAAACGCTACAAACGTCGATCTACGTGAAAATTATCGTTATAAACATTTCATATTGGCTTCCATACCTGGAATATAAGCTTTATTAGTCGCCATGGTCTGATGTCAGCTCTGCCTTCTAAAGCTGCATGGAGTAAATTTACAAAAATGGCATATCTTTGTAAAATAGAACGAATAAGTTTTAAAATATGTTGACAAATTCTTGCTATTGGAAGAGAATTCTTAGGTTATGTAAAGCAAATATATCTATTGAAAAATCAAAATTCCATTGTATTTCTCAGGAAGGGAGGAAGATATCAGACCGCGTGTTCCCTGGGGAGAATCACATTGTTAGGAAGCTGAAGCATGTAAGGTAAGTCCTTATAAAGGACTTTAGTACTTTAGATTTTATGTCAATGTCGTCATTTATGTCTATTTGTATTGTATTCATACAATGTTTTTTTAATGTAAGACCGTATAGACGAAAATCTTTATAAATCTGCTATCCGTTACGTTTCTTTAATTTTTTTTAGATCCAGCGTTTCCCGGCGCGCATTCCTACGCGTCAAATAATGCTCGAACGTTTTTATAAAACGCGATTAAAGTTTTATGACGATTGATCGAGCTTTTTGGCTCTTTAAGCCCCATACCATTAATGTGAATTTGCCTTTGTTGATAAGTTAACAATATTTGTTAACTATTTTATTGTGTACTAACGAATTTGTGATTGTGTATAGCATTAGAAAATAAAGTTATGGCCTTCAGTTGACTTTAAAAGGTTTATTTAAAAAAAAACGCATTTGTGGACAGTAATATGTTCTACTAAAATGAGCGGCAATACAAAAGAAACTTTGAATCAAAGATACAAACGATATTTATAAATCTTTTTCTTTTTCACTGTATAAAAAAACGAAGTCGCTGTTTATATTTACATAAATATTTTATTTAATTGAAGTAAAATTTCATAAAATAATAGTTTTAACATATAGTTTTCTTCACAAAATAATGCGCTAGAAAAAATTGGTTCCTATGGAATAGCCTCAAATAAAAAAGTTTTTTTTTTGTGAATAAAGTTTAAAGCGGAAAAACTGCAAGTCTTGAGTCTAGAAAATTCTCACACTGAAAGACATTCTTTCCATCTATCTATTCAAAATTACAATATTATACAAGACAATAAATAGTGAGTTATGAATTACAATTTACATAAATTAAAATGCATTTTTTCGGTTAAGAGATCAGTTTTACAAGATGCTATTTAATTATTTCGATTTTTTCGATCGATAATTCTTGGTGGAATTCCATAATATCAGATATAAATAAAATTTTTTTAGAATTTATCCCACAATATATTTGTAGACGATATGTTTCGGCCACTGCTTTATATAGAGCCAACATTAACTGTACTAATTGACTTGAAAATGGCCACTCGACGTGGCCGAAATATGTCGTCTACAAATATATTGTGGGATAAATTCTTAAAATTCTTTGTCTGATAAGATGCTATTTGTAAATGTAACGATGGAGTAATTTGTGGACTATAATTGATTGCTGGGGAGTAGTCTAATGACGTTATGTTATCAATATTCTAAGTGTCTACAATTCACTGATAAAATGTTCTGAATACGTTTACATAAAAATGATTATAGTTGAATGTGCTAAGAAAATGAGAAATAATCTTATATTATGATCAGATTTTGAAGTTGTATCGATTCATTCTGCCTTCAAATTTGTTGATCAATTAACATTACTCTGTGTTTCCGCTTCTAGAGCGCCAGTATTACACCCATACTTATTATACCGGTGCGAATAGTTTTACAAATAGGTGCTTACGTAGAATACTGACAGTGTTATGATTGAACTTTATAAGAAATGATAAGCTGAGTGAGTGGGTACGACAGGCTTTCATCTAACAATCGGTAATGAGACGAAGGTGGACTTTTTCTTCAGACCCCTGAAAGCTCGTCGTCCTAAAAGGCCGCTAGGAACTACGAATATACAAGGAATACAAGTATTCTCTACTGAGCTCCCACAGACAATTCTGACACGAAAAATGTCGTGGATTTTTATAAATTTATATCAACCATATCATTGGATCTATATATTGGATTTAGAAGAAGATTAGAAAGGATACTAGTATATTAAAAAGTCCGCCGTTGGGTGGCCGCTGTATACAATCAATTTAATGCGCACGAAGGGTTCTGTGTGTTTGTAAACGTATTAATTTAGAACGATCGCAAATTCTAAAATGTTTGTCAATGTCCTCCCCTCCCCCCTGCTGGGACCCTCCCTCCCACACCCCGCAGCTAACCACACTTTAGTCCAGCACGATTATTTAACACCACAGTCCGCGCTACAACACTATTATCACGTTACACAATTTATTTTTACAGCCAGGCTTACGTAACGACCGATGTGTGTATATTTACGTGGTTTCAATACGCCCATTAGCATTAACGTGGACATCGGATCATATCATATTCGTATCAGGAATATGGCTGAGAGAAAATCGTACTCGTACGAGTGTATCTCTCATTTTAAGGTAGGGTTTAATCCATTGAAAGTTTACTAAAATACGATACGTGTTAATGTTTTTTCTTATTCTTTTATCTGCAGTATGTAATCACCAAAAACTGCCGCTACTAAATTATTTTATTTACTGTATGACTTCGGATCTTCTTCTTCTTCTTCGTGTCAGCGACGTCAAATTATTTTTGCCCAGTATCTGGCAACATCGATAGCCCGTGTGTTGCCCAGCATTAGGTCCTGAGATGTGCAGCTTGTTGGGTACATGGAGCAGGATCTTAGGTGTGTATGACTTCGGACAACCTGGGAACATATATAGTTTTCGACGATTTGAAATGACCGTCGATGTAGCATAAGAAGTTTACTTGGTTGGTTGTTAATCAGTATTTTTATAGAGACCGAGTGAAGTCAGAATCTCCCAAGGCCTTAACCATTTGGTCATAAGAAGCAGCACTGCTGGATTGAAAAAATTCTTGAAGAATACTACCTTCTTTATGTTCATGTGACAATTATCTGAACTATGTCTATCCGTTTGTGTAGAAAAAATACTGTACTCTGCAATATTATTTCTGTTTTGGAAAATTAACCGTGTTCCAGTTGACTAATGGTTATTGATTTGATATAATAAGTTGTTAAAGATGCCTTAATTAATGATTGTTTCATTAATGAGATCGACAAGCGATATTTTCTGTGGGTGATAAATAGAATGCTTAAAAAAAACGATCATAAAATATTGTCATCAATTCAATATACTCTATTAAACTATTCATGATTGTAAACATAAAAAAATGCGCTTCGCTTCACCATGCATTAAAAATGATACTGCAATGTAATTGGCTACGTTTTATATCTTCCATATTACACATGTAACGGTATAGGGTCAATCTGATTAATTAAAACCAATAGAGTATCGTTTTACCATTAATATTGCAGCGGAATAATAAATCGCAACGTTTGACCGTACTATTAATATCCATTACGAAAGAACGCTGAAACGAAAATTAAAAAGTCGGCCTGGCAACGTTTTACAGTTTTGCTGGGGAAAATTTTACATCGCTTTTTTTGATTAAAAATTCCATTCATTTCTTTCGCCACTGTGCACTTTCCTTTGACTGCCCCGGGCCTATACTGACTATAGCTTGGATTCCTTTCATAAGTACCGGCTGAAAAAAAAGTGCTAAAACACACTTGTTCCCGATTATTCTTTCACTTGACATGTCACTTATTCATCGTCAGCCTGTGTCCGTCCACTGTTGAACGTAGGCCTCCCGCATGAGTCATCGCATTCAGGTCACTGTCGCTATTCTTCTTATATCGTCAGTCCGTCTTGTAGGGGGTCGGCCAATGCTTCGTTTGCCAGTTCTTGGGCGCCATTCCAATACTTTTCTTCCCCATCGACCGTCGTCTCTTCGACAGATATGTCCTGCTCATTGCCACATGAGTGTGCATATTCGTTAGGTAGCATCCACTACTTGAGTTCTTCTGCGTATTTCCTCGTTTTGGATTCTATCTTTTAGCGACACTCCGAGCATGGATTCTCTCCATAGCACGCTGGGTGAGTGTCACTTATTGTGGCCATTTATTGTAAATATATTCCTTTCATTATCGTTTATGCTGTTTTATCAATATGGATATTATAGATACTAATTCTGATGCTTTAAGACCAAACAAATATAGATCTAGAACACAAGCAAGAATGATCATTTAGATTCATGAAGGTTTTATTTTAACATAATCCTGCGTCGTTTACATGAAATTCTCATAAAATTTGTTGCAAAAAAACGTAGAGATGCATGGAATATTGGGATTGCTTTGGTTTTATAAAAATACGAGTATAAACAAAAATTAAACATATAATCGGCAGTTTTCAATCTTCAGGTGTATTTAAATGTAAGGAACATTGAACTAAAGCACGTTCTAGAATGTTGATTAATTGTGAATAGTTTGTGTTTTAACCTATTAAATCTGCGGCACTTACACCAAATTTGTAAAAAAGGTATCATTGATATATTAAGCAATATTCTAAAATAAATACACCGTTTAAATCAAACGAATTTGAAGGCATGAGGCTAGAGTGTACGAATACTATTTGATCTGATGTGAGTTGCAAAACTGCTGACATCTTAAAGAGGGACTGAGCTATACAAATCATAATCATATCTAATAATTGATACACATGCTGCAATATAACAATACCACTTTAAATGGCATATTTTTTGTCAATGAATCACAGAAAAATAAATGGTGGTTGTGAGGATTCTACGAATAGTATACCCATATCTTGTTCTTTAATGTATAGTACGATTTATTGTGCGTCAGTGAAATTTTGGTAGACAGCAATACTTTTACTAGGTGTTAAATAAATGTAGTATAAAAGAAACTTTAGAATTTTTGTATTACTTAGGGTTTTAAATATTTTAAACAAATATACTAATGATTCATTAAGAAAAACTACATTTCTGCGGGAATGAGCGTGTTGAAAAGCAGAGAGAGCAAAACGAGGTCAAAGGGCACAATGATAAGTGGGAGCTTTCGCTTTTATTTAGGTAATGCGCATCAGGACAATGGAAGAGGGGTGACTCCCTCACTCCTTCCAGGATGCAGATCTGCGGGAACGAGATGAGTTATCTTTGTTCAGATGCGGTAATGCAATTCGCACGTTAGTGGTTTTGAGCGGGAGCGAGTCGGATTCAAATTATTTCATTCAAATATTATTCCATTCGAGAAATGCAATTGTCACGAAGCTAAATGTTGGGTTAGAGTATTTTAAATGTAGATAATTTAATTTCTGAATTCTAATTCTAATTAAGTACTTTTACGTTAAATTTGTAACGTCGGGAAAATCGCATGCCTTTCTTACATATGAATAAACTAATTCTTTTACTTGTAACTTTTTGATACTATGAACTTCCCTCATATCTGTTGCCTTTAAATAGTGGTGGTCGCTTAATACATCTAGAGTGTAGATAACACAGTACAATATAATAAACCATTTTTGTAAATTAAATCATCTTAGTCCTAGAGAATAGTCGACTTTACATGTTTTCGGCGGAATTTTAGGCTGTAATATAATATGCTTATAATCTGGAATGTTCAAAAAAAATTATTTTTTGTAAACCAATTGAACATCCAATTGTAATTAAGCCTTTAGCAGCTTATTTATCAAAATTATTGGTAAACGAAAGTCGTCATTACTCCCAGAGTTCCTCTAAAAAAACAAACTCATCAACCCTCCGCTTAAGCATACTCAAAATGGCAATCGTTATAGAAACCGCATCTGAGACCTCTCCATCGCATCTGGCGATATTCTCCTGTATGTGCTTACATAAACTAATCCCCGTCGCCAGCATATTTAATGTACATTCGCCCAGTAATGTAAATCCGAGCTTCCGACAGCCGCATTGTAATTCCGATCGACTGTATACATAATTGATTGCCGCTCGATTTGATAGGGCGCCTTGTGTAATTTGTCCTTTAAAATAAACGCGGCTGGACTCCAATCAGGGCCGCGGGCCGTGCTTCAGTACCTCTGCCTGTCCATCCAACCTGCGACTATAATGAGCCGTGGACCGTCCGCAGTTACTGAAGATTGATTACATTCGCCTCTTCAATCATTGCGCAATAGAAAACGAGCTTGCCTACAAAGCAAGAAGTGTATGTATTTGATTTTCAGTGTATATTATCAGAGTACAAGTTATATGCAGAGAGAACTTTTCAAAATCTGCCTGTCATGTTAAACTTTCTGATCATAACTTGGATATGATTGAATACGCTGAGTCAGAAAACACGAGACAATCTGAACCAATGGGGAGTGCTACAGCAGGATGACTCATTGCATCACACTAAAGATTCTGCTCCTCGGGCTGTTTTTCCTTTTGAACTCTTGAAGAAACTGTTCAAAACGTTATTTTAAACATAACTATTTGTATTAAACCTACAAATATTGTTATAATCAAACTCTATATCTTAAATTCATACAGTCAGGGATTAAAGTACATGAACCGTATCGAGAAATGTGCAGTGTATGACATTCAAATGTATTAATATTATTTTATAACTGCTTACTCGTGTTGTAAATTAGGGTATAAAAGGGGGACTCACATTAAATAAATTAGTATCAACTCATCTTTGGTCTTTGGTCTTATCCTCAGTGCCGGAACATTGGTATTCCGGCATCACCATTTAAGCTGATGCTGTAATTTTGGGATCGCTACCTCAGTCCCGGAACAGGAACTTTTTTGGATAATATACGTTCACAAAAAATCATTACCGAAATCTATTATTTTCTGCTTTCTGCTCCGTTTGATAAATGCATCACTATAATCAATTATGAAGTAAATGTTTGCGCCACTATGCAGCATAATGCTAGGCCCAGGGATCGCAATCGCGTCATGTGAATAAGCCTAGTGCTTTCAGTGACCCTTTCATTACGATTTTCAGTACATTTTCAGTAGATTTTCAGTTTAACTGCGTGGAAATTTCACACAAGCCATTTGGTGTTATTTTTATCAAAAATTTAGAATCCCGTCACATGTTTGTACAATTGTTGTAAAAAATATACATGTCCAGTAAAAAGTTTTCAGCATATAAATCACTTTTAACGGATTAATATATTAAAAGACACGGATTATGAATTTCGAATCGCTGTAACCACTCTTTAAAGCAAAAAATATACACATCATAAATATTATAATGGACTATGATCTGACAGTAATTAGGATGAACAGCTATGAAATATATAATGTAAGTATTGTTTTTTCAAGTCATATTTTAACTGAGAAAATTTCAAAGTTATCATAAAATATATTAAAGTTATCCTTAATAGATATAACTCTCTAAATACGAGTCTCTTTTTTTTTCAAATACTACAAGAAAACATACACGGAAAGTGAGAAGAGTAATAAAAAGTGCTGATGGTGTGTGTTGGTTAATGAACGATTAGTGTTTATCAGTTGGATTAGTACTATTTGACAGGCATTTTATCAGTGAGGTCTCACACAAAAGGGGAAAAATTATGTGTATTTGTGAACAATGTGAAGCTTATAAATGAATTAAATGATATACAATAATAAGCTTTACCGGGAATCGATCCTCCAATAACTTGCGTGATATTCAAACCTTTTAACCGGGATCACCGCTCAGCAAAACAGTATATACTATATAATGACATCAGCATGTTATGGCCCTTGCTGACTGGTACCGAAAACCTCGATATACAATTATTCGTTTCTTATTTCTGTTCGCTTGTCGACATGCTTGTGTCGCCATATTGGCATTTTGGGACTAGTTACGTAGATCACCACATGGGGCGCGGTGCGACTGCCCATCACGAGCACGCGCCAGTCGTGTGCCGCCCGTCGAGAGCATATTGTATTATGGCTCGGCCTAATGCTGTGACTAGGTCGGGCCATAGGTTTGTAAAGATTATCGTAAACATATGTAATGTGCTTCAGAAAAAGTCATTGTTTTGCTAACCTGCTCCTCATCATGTCGTCACGCGACTGAATAACCTTTTTAAAAGAGAGGAGGATGTTAATAATATTAAATAAATGTAAGTCTCGGTATTTTTAAACTTAAAAGTAAATATTTTAATTAAATTTTAAAGTATTGTAACTCTCTTCCACTCGTCTCAATTAAATGCTTAGTTTACTTCCTGCCCCGCAGACAGTCAACGTTTTTCAGCTGACGGTTAACTACTCGTACAATGGGACTTTTTCCTTGGAAGCGAAATGAAATTTTTATTTCATTGGCCACGGACATTCATATAATACTTGTACTTCCTGGAAAGGGCTAAATACTTGTACTTCTTGTAAGTACTTCCTGTACATTTGAAGTTCACTAGTTTTTCCTTGGAAAGTGGACGACATTGTGCAAGTACGAGAAGTATAACAGTATATTTGCTTTGTAAAAATATGTTAGTTGTAATTGCGTCAATAATCAAAATGAATGAAAAAGTCTTTAATATTATTTATTACGTGATTTTTTAAATATAATTTTTGATATAAATAGAATTATTGATAAATGAAGGTTTTGAATTATTTTTTTTAAGAAATTAAGGTTAAAAATATTTTTAGTTGCAATGATATTCGTTGAATATCATGCAGATAGTAAGACACAGTTGACAAAACATATAAATAATTTGTATGATATTTATAATGTGGGGACTATACACATAATGCACTCAGCAAAGCTTCAAAAGGCAGACTGAAATGAAGTGAGAACCATTATTATTAAAGAATTATTTAAATAACGCTTTTTTATGACCAAATAGTCAATCCTAAAGTGCTTCTTTGCCTACTTGAGTTAAAAGCTGGTTCTTAATTCTGCCTGTAAAGCCTCTTATACTTTCCGGCAGCCAGTTTTTGGCTATTTGTGTCGCGAAACCAAAAGCACGATTACCAAAGACCATGCAAAGACTACCTCACGTCAGCTGCAGGGTACCTTTATTTGCTCTGGCTGAACTGAGTGTCTCTCGACGCGCACTTGTCTCCGATGGCACGATAAGCTCTGTCAAATATCTCGGTGTCGTTCCTTGGAGTGTCTTATAAGCTATGAGGCAGAGCTTGTACTGGATTCTAGCCGGAACTCTTAACCAATGCAGCCGGTGTAGTATCGGAGAAATGTGACATAATTTGGGCGCGTTATTCACAAATCGTGCCCCTGCGTTTTGTAATGACTGCAATCGCTTTAATAGTTTCACCATAGCAGCAGACATAGTTTTGTAGCCTTAGTTTGGACGAATATATCCTTCGAGGATATGTTATGATGATGATTAGTTGGACATAATACGATTAATCTTTTTAAGGTGAGTTCATTATAACGGTGGTATTACGATACTCGTAGATATAATTTGTACATTACTAATTGATATAACATTTGATCTTGACGAATAATAAGTAGATAATTTCCAGTTTTTAAAGCTTCGTGATGGTTATTTGGGTCAAACACCTGGGTAAGGATATTCACGTGGTGTTCACGTGAGTCTACATTGCTGCTGACCACACGCCTCGCAAATATTTGCTTTCGGCGCTCAACTCTTCACTAGCTGGCTGGTGCATTCTATACTGTGATGTGGCGAAGAGACAAGATAGTGTAGAATGAACTAAGCCAGAAGAAATCTCCAGCTTATAGGAGAGTCATAGTATATACAGAAAAAAATACTCACTATTATTTATAAACACTATTATTCATTTATAACGTTGTATCAGTCGAAATTGCTTAAAGACGAACGTGAGTATGAAACTCTCAATCAATAGTATAACAAATTTAAATACTAGTTTTTTATAATATGTAAAATTTATAGTCGTGCAAATAAATAGTTTGTTGTAATATACCATTTAGAATATAAATATATATAATCTAGTTGTTATATATATTATTATTGTATTTCATACCTTGTGTTAACATGGATTTAACTGAGAACTGTTTTATTTGCTAGAAGACTACAGTTTCACGACCAAAAAAAGCTTCATCAGTTTTAACAAGTACAAACGCACTTTAATGAAACTACAGTCTTTCAGCAAGTAAAACAGTGCTCAGTGTGTTATCCATGTTAAAACAAGGTATGAATTACTTATCTATTTGATATAGAAATGGTTCTGAAATTCAATTAACTTTAGTTATAATGATTAATTTAATTAAGTTGAGATTAATTTAGAAGAGAGAAATATGTAGTTGTTAAAAATAACATTTGTTAATAAATAAATTGTTTTGACCTTAACAAAACTAATTAATTTGGTTTATATAATATATTAGTTAATAGTTGAATTATCATATGATCCTACTATTTTATTATCCTGCTTAGATAAAAAATCATATAAAATTACTCTTAAATATCTTAAATTTATAACAATTTCAACTATATCGTTTGTAATATTTCCATCATAGCAAGCAGAAATCTTGCATTTGATAGGTGATAAGCGTTAACGAGGGCACCGAACATTAATATAATCGACTTATGGTCAATCCTTCTATGTGGTCATTATTTTCCTCTGTGATTTTAAATCGCCGTCGTCTGTGTGTTCAGCTGTCTCCCTGACCAGCTAGGGCCCTCCCAGTCGGAGCCCTCCCACCCAGGGTCCCTCGTGAGGCTCAGCTCCCCTCAGCTTAATGATATTGCGGGCAAGACGCGTCTCCACCGGGGGATTTGACCCACTGCGTTACGTTTTCCAATCTAAATCCGATAGAGAGACTCGCTCATCGACGGCTTCCCGCCCGAGGCGGAGTGTTCAAAAGCGGCTCAACGATTTTCAGCAACATTTATTAAAAATATTGTATTTCTTTTTATATTTTGAAATTGTTATATTAATGTTTATCAAATCCGCCCTCTAGCTAAAGCACGGTGGTCACAAATTATCGCTACAATGCTCTGTCATCGCTTCATCACATCTCACTTCTGAATACATTATATGTTTAGTTCTTGACGGCCTACTAGAATTGCTATGGCATCCGTAGTACATGTGACTGTATTATTAAAGGCTACCTTTTCCGCTTTCTTGCATCGTCATTCCTTACAAAGTCAAACCGTCGTACTCTCAGTATTCTACGCATACATCTGTTTTCGAAACCCATTATACGGCTGTATTGGCTTGGGTAAGATTCCAACATTTAAAGCCTTACAGAAGAATGAAGACGATGCAGGCGCTACGTAAGCGTAACTTTATTTTGGTCGAGTAAAGCTGTAAGTCCCAGGTATTGTGCATAAAATCAAAAGACGCTTCAGCGTTCCCAAGGAGGAAACCAATGCATTTCTACAGACCACTGTTCTCAGTGACTTTTACGCCGAGCTATCTGAAACTCTTAATGGTCTGACCTGCGTTGATAAGGGTACGATATGCATCTCAATAGGCACTTATGCACAGCAACTGAGTCTTTGCATTAATTACCAAGCCTAGTTTTTTTTACATTAATTCGCATGCGTAGTTTGCTTGTAACTAACACGTCGATAATGTTCTGTAGATCTGCAGTGTAGTGTTGTATGATAGCAACACAGTACCGGATATTACGTTTGGAGCTATGAGACGTTTCAGATATGGAAAGAAAAATTATAGTTAATTAAGAAGCTTTATTTGAAAATCCTCGTTGGTATTGCACGAGGCTCAGTACGCACTGCGATTGTTTCAGGCTTGTTCATTTGCATGCGAACTGGTCTCGCCTCGTCCCGCCGACACCGGGGAGCCGCCGCCCAATCAAGATGAAGTGAGCGACATCACACGGAATAAATCTGCCTCTACGATATAGGTGCCACAACGAAGGCTTCGCGGAGAATTGCGAATCAAACACCGAACAGTTTTTGCATACAGATCGCAATCATAATTGAGCGTCGCCGAATCGCATTAAGCAGACTTCTTCCAATAATTACTGCGAGGACTGCGTAAGAAGAAAAATGTGTACAGAATTTGCTGTCGGATATCGAGAAAAATAATAATTCAATTAGTGCATTTAATAGAGTATCTTGAAGAGACATTAATTAATACTATGCTTTCTAATTTATCTTGTATTTTATATGTTTTTTTTTAAGAGTGAATTAATGTGTTTATATTTTTTCTCATATCTGTTCCATATTTGAAACATTTGGTCACCACAAATTACCGCCAGAGAGGCAAAGCTTACATGTGATAAGGTTAGAATCATGACGACTGAGATACCTTTAAGGTGGTGTTTAGTTACTACCATATACTCCAGTTTGGGAAGCAGACATGGAAATAAGGATGATGATCAATAAAATACCTTAAAAAACATTATTTAAAGATAATGAAATAAAAAAGGGGATGGTTGAGGGTAGAAACTGTAGAGGGCGCCCTAGACGGGAGTATTTACAGCAAGTATTCGAGGACATGAATTGTAGCGCTTATGCTGAGCTGAAAAGGGTTGCCGAGGACCGAGAGGAATGGAGATCGAGATGCAAGATTCTGTTGCTGCAAACCAATCCACCGGATTGATACTACGAAGAAGAATGAAATATGATTTTATTGATTTCTACGAAAATTTCATATTTTTTATAAATTGAATAACTACCCGTATTTGGCTTTGCCGAAAACTTATTAACCTGTTTTGTTTTATTTGTATGATGTACAAAATATTTAATCATTATACTTTTTCTTCGATAAAAATAATTTCGGTACTTATCTTCGAAAGGAATTAAATTGCATTGCATTTATTCAATGCGAAACGAAATAAAAATGCCGAAAGTCAATAATTAGTAATGCAACATATTTATTTTGTATCATGCATTTTAAATGCATCAAATTTTAATCAATTTGTACCGTTCAAATAATTGATTAATTAAATACAACCTTCGGCCACACTTAGTACCACAGATAGACAAAGGCCAAAATGCGCTCTCGGGCGGGATTCGAACATTGACTCTGCTGAAACAAACGCAGTTACCGTTCACGAGACCAATAATGGCTTTATAATAGTTCTGTGAACTTTACAAATAGCCGTTGGAACTCTATGGTCAACATGGCTGTTTGTTGTGCGACTCACAGAAGTAACGCGATTTTAATTGCATTTTATATTGCTTTAGGTATGCTGATTAATATAATCAGATATGCAGTGCGATTGCTTCTTAATCGAGATTTCAGTATGTATCCGCCGTTTGCTTTACAAGTCTTAATTAAACTTAAAGTTAAACTAAACTAAACTTAAAGTTAAACTAAAAAAAGCCTTACAAATTATAAAACGTATTTTCTAAGCATACAATATATAACGTGTTTCTTACCATTCTAAAAACACGGTGAATCTGGTAGGTTAAGATATTCGTAAATGTGATGGCCATAAGCTATGATTAAGTACGATTACAGTGAAAAAAATTCAAATCCACTTAAAGTATTTCCTGCACTTGATTAAGTAACAGAATTATGTTTGTATCTTTTACTACAATACTTAAAAATTAATGGCAAACACTATCTAATATGATTATTTTTCTCATCAATCAATAAGAGCAAAGTAAACGGTGGACCTAGAGTTAGAACCATTGACTTCGCACACTTCATAAAACAATAAGCATGTAAAAGTAATTAAAATTGAAAATAATAAGTCGTAAGTATTTTGTTTAATAAAATTAAGAAGATAATATATATTTTTTTTTAAATTTGAATGATTATCTCCATAATATATGGGTTCAAAATCTACGAGGGTCTTATGAAACAGTTTGCTTTAGAAAAATCTATATCAAAGAAGGAAGCAAGTGAAGTATGTGCTTCAATCAATGAAGATTAGATATATTTACGAGTATAACCTTATTTGGTTTTTGACGTAGATAATATGTTGGCAAATATCCAAGATTGGAAGCTAAGTTGTGAATTAGTTAATATTAAATATACCAAAATAAATCGTACAATTCCATTATAGTATATAATACAGTGTCTGGGACGTTTGACCAAAAATAATAAGACCCACAGACATTTGCTCGAAAGATACTTAGCCAAAGAGACATTTAATTGAACAGCCATAACAAGATATGCATATATGCAATGAAGTAATACGGATTTTAGAATAGCGAGAGTACTTGTATTTATTTTACGTAATATCCAAGAGATATTGCTTACTTAAACGTTATTAGGCGGCCACTTCACTCATAATATCGTATTCTTGGAGTAGCCAGACGTTCTGCAGAGGCAGCCCTTTGACGTGTAATATAATCAGCTTCGTCGAGTATTTGCTCACGGCGTATTTAATATTATTTCATATTGTGTAACGGTCTAGGTTGTCTAATAAGCGCCAGCCCGCCCTTAGCCTCTCTAAACCGCATCCTCCGTGTAATATCGGCTGTGTAAACCGTCGACGGTAAACTCGTTTCCGGCTGAAAATAACTGAAAATGCCTGAAAATGACTAACAGTTTAATATATTCGCGTGTACTACTTATAACCGTCTGTGTCACAAAGAGGTTTGTTTTCACAAATCGGCATATATTGTAAGAGCGGCGTTTGACATTAGACGACAGTAATTTTTTAAGTGCACTCGTAATTTTACTAATAGATTAACAAAATATATTTACATTGACATCAGCATGAATTAGCCCTTGCTGACTGGTACCTATTTCTGTTCGTTTGTCATACATTTATGTGTTGCCATATTGGCATCTTAGACAAGTTAACTCACGGGTGTGTGAGTTATATAGTTTTGCCACCGACGGCGCTGGGGACCAACCACGGGCCGCACGGGTCAGTTATGTGTTGACGACCGAGAAGGTCGCATTACGGCCGGTGGCATGTCATTCCGCCTGGCCGGAATCTTGTAAGACTTTTCGTAAATATATGTCAATGTGCTTCTGAATAAGTCTGTGTTATCAATCTGCTCCTTATATTTATAATATATATAATAACACCTTTTTGAGAGAGAGGAGGATGTAAGCATTTTATAACACGTTAAATGG
Organism: Glossosoma conforme; assembly: GCA_022606575.1. Classification (NCBI taxonomy): domain Eukaryota; kingdom Metazoa; phylum Arthropoda; class Insecta; order Trichoptera; family Glossosomatidae; genus Glossosoma; species Glossosoma conforme. The sequence continues at coordinate 2,502,033 of JAGTXR010000039.1, forward strand.
GTTAAATAAAATAAGTTATATATATTTTTTTAAATATATAAAAGAGCCTAGTATTTTTTTTCAATAATTTATGGTTAATTTACGTTCCTCTATCAGAATTCTTTGTATCTTTTTATAACGACTCTTTGGATTTTTTAATCGTGAAAAATAATTTTACTAATTTTAATACAAATATAATAATTATGTGACATAATATTTTGTCTTACAAGAATTATTTATACACGTTATTTCTGAGATAAAGAACTACTAAAAAAATAGACAAAAATGAATATATCCTTAAAAAATGCAAAAATAATAATCATGAACGCAAGGGTTCATAATTTAAAAAAATAGCTTGTAGAATTCCATTCATCTTCTATGGCATTTTTTTAAATTTTTGAGTGTGAAATGTAGTAAAAAGTTTTGTAGATAGCTTAATACTTAGTAACAAGCTATAAGAAGCACTATATGTTTTCTACAACCGTTTTCTACAACCGTCAATGAAAGCCACGTAAACTTTGTATTTATTAGTTACCTATTTAGATAAAATAAACCTTCTAGTTTTGAAAGCTGTAAACATTACTTGCTTAGTGAAATAATGTTATTGAAATATTCAGCACTTGGTTAATAATAAAAATAAACAGTATTCTAACATCTCGGATACTAGTAAATGAGTAAATCTATTATTCCGTGTCTTATTGTATGAGTATGTAGAGTTACATATAAAAACACAACGAAAGTTTAACTCTCAAATGATAAGTTTTTATGATAGTATTTTTACGTTATTGAAATCACAAACATGTATAAGACATCGCGTCATTCAAAATTGCAGTAAGTGTATATTGTAATATTGCATAAGATTCTAAATGCATTTGCTTTCGAGTGCATAAATAAATAATTGCACTCGGCGTGAAGATCGCTCATGCGGGATTTAACACCTAAGCATCGCGCAATTAAAATCCACGTCACATAAACTGAAAAAAAAAACACCTGAAAATGCGAGGGAATAGTATACAGTTGCGGAGGTGTATAAGTGCTTAGTATACGTACCTTGACGTTGATTTCATTTTTCAGACGCTTGGAGCTTTCGTAGTTCAGGGGCTTGGAGCTTTTCAGCGTTTCCGGGTCCGCCGGAAGTAGCGCCTTCGCGTTGGAGGGACAGGTCGCTAGCGATATTGCAGGTAGTGCAGGCTGGTTAGTGTTTGTTTCAGTGATCGCAATCTCAGCGGCTGAAAGCTCAATACGCAAAGTTTACAGGGGTTCGCGCACATTATGCGAAAAATTGTTAATTGCAATTATGAATTATTTAATCAATTCATTAATAAATATCACTTTAAAATTATTACATACGCAAAATTTTAAATACATTTAGAAATTACAAGTGAATTGTAGAAATTTAAATATAATAAAGTTACTACAACTTTTAACACATTATTAATATTTTAAGTTTGGGTAAGCGCTTCATGAATAAAGTGTACTTGTCACTGTCATTAGACTACAGTTTAGCATTCGTGCAACGTCTATTTTTACTGGGGTGATAATAACAGGACTTTTTTTTTCCACCAATTATAATTAATATCTATGACTGTTATTTACAAGCAAGAGGTTACTTCACAATGACATTGAGGCGTATTTATAATGCTTATGGATTTTTTTCTACGCTTTTTCCGAGCTTAAGCCTATTACTTCTGACTTGACTCACAAGTGTTTTACCTCTAAACTACACATATTTGAAGGATATATGATGATATAGTTATAATATAATAAAGAAGAGAGTTGCTAAAATAGTATAATCTTATGAATTTATTTTAACATGACAAAGGATCAAAAATATACTTGATTTAAATCAATTTCTTGAAATTTTGACTGACAAGGGGAAATATTTGAATCAAGTCAACATCAAATAATTTTATATGATGATATCAGTTCCACTGAACATTTAATAAGAACATACTAATGTATTCAAAGAGCAGCTTTCGTGCAATGGAGATACTGAGGATGCTTCTTGTCAAAAGCTGTTAATCTAAACTTAACAGCAAATTAGCCTCTAATGCACATTTGGGCCATCTCTCTTACACGTGTATCTACATCGGAGCCGAGCAATTAGCCCAAAACATTCCCATAGCTCTACGTACAAAATTAACAACAATTATTCAGAATATTCCAGTGCATATTGCATATCCCAGATTTTAATCTGAAGCGTCTGATTTATCACGCGATATAACTTATCTGTTTCTATTTGTAATGTGTAAATTATCACGCTGCGTATTCGATAGCTTAATGAATGTTAATGTTAAGCATCCATGCTTTAACTACAAGTACTATACGATGATAATTGCGATATTAATGACTGCTAAAGTAATGTTTTTCAATAACGAAATAAGTGATCTAAAACTATTTGTACAAAATATAATATTTTAATAAAATAAACAATAACCTTTTTCCTTGCTTTGTCCATTCTTCCAGACGGTGTCACGATCTATCGTCTCTAGACAATTCATTCTACGACTCATCGGTAACGACGTGGGGCGTACTAGTCGTCTGGTACATGGGACATTTGGCGCACGGGACAACTGCTTCATTCGCTGTCTCGCTAACCTAACCTAATCTAACCTAAAGATATGTCCAGTCATCATAGAGTCCAGAGATCCATAGGTATCGTTAACGAAATAACTTAAGTTAGGTTTGGTTAAGTAAGATTAGCGAGACATCCAGTATATCAGTTGTCCCGTGCACCAGACGTCCAGTGCGCCCTATGTCGATACCGATGAGTCGTTGAACGAATTGTCTGGGGATGAAATGCGGAGGAACTTTTCTGTACAGTTTTATTTAAAGTCAGAAACGTAAATAATTTATTTCTTTAGTTTGTAAATTTATTAATTATAAAATAATATTTTTATTTATCTGTTTACTCTATCAATTAACAAATTTTCAACCACTATTCAATACAATGTAATTAAGAAAATAATCAGAATCCATCTTTCTACTTAGCACTGAAAATTAGTTAATTATTCTTTGTTAGTTTCTTACTTTTTAAAAAATACTTCAAGAATTTATGCATACATACTTACTTATAAATATTAATATGTAAGCTTATCATGAAAGCTTACACCTTACTGAATAAAGCTCTTCAAGTACACTATCCACGATTCTACAGTATGACACATCTATTATCTGTGTCATTTGGGTGCTGTTTGCTCATCCAATTGCCCATGTTCTTGCCGTATATCTTTAAAGTACTCATTTCTGCACTACTAGACTGCATTGCAGAAATCATTATATATAATATAATATTTCATAATATACTCATTACAATTTACATCTACTATTATCACTTATATTTATTACCCATCAAATTTAATATTATTCAATCAAATGGCTGCTTTTAAACTTATTCCTTTTTATTCATTCTTTAATTTTTTATAGTCTTTCAAAGGACTAGAGTTTCTTTAATTTCACACATAGTATAATATGGATCTTTTTCATTACCCGATCTCGTTTGGCTCAACATTTGGATCATAATTATTCTGCAAAATTGGTGCAAGTATTCTGTTGAGTATCTAAATTCCAATCCCTCGCTTTCTGTCTCGTGTAGAGCATATTAATAATAATATTGACACAATATTGTGATACACAGTCGCTCCAAAACTGATCGAACAGTGTAAGTATTGCACTGCTGTTTAAAACCATCGTTGATCGATCGACCGCATTCATTAAAATCAAAAGTGCGGTTTTATTTGCCGCGGGATCCAAAGTACCTCGACCAATAACCGCTCAAATCCGCGCGGGAGATTTAAAAATAATTATTTCGGCGAGAATAAATATTAATTTCAATTTGTGAAATATCAGTTCGCTCCAGATTAATGTAATGACTGTTCAATAATTACGTTCGGCATTTACGTGCGACGGATCCCAGCGGATTTTTTTTTGTTGTTGCGAATTTGTGAATTTGCCATTTTGCGTAAAATGCGAATGGACGAGAAAATAAATAATTCTAATTGAAGCGCTTTATTCGTTAATATGAAATAATTACATGAAATTGTGAACTCTGAACAAAACTATTTATGTAAAATAACAAATTTACTTTTCATTTATTTTTTCAGCCATTGATGAAGTAGTGTATTTTTTACAATCAACAAATAAATCGACCTATTTAATTTTTTTTTTACTAAATGAACATTATTTATAATTTTACACATTCTCTTTGATTATAATGCGAAATTTAAAAAATATATTTAACAAATAGATACAATTAGATTATTATAGTAGGTGTTTAACAATGAATGAAATAAAAATAGTTACAGAAACGGAATACCCACGGCTTAATTCCGATTGAAATCTGTTTTTAATTGTTTAATTTTTTAAGTTAATACATAAATTAATATTAATTTGAGAGTGGTTGGTTCAAAATGTTAATTATACGTTGCTTACTTACAAATGATTTATGTTGACTTTGGTTTTCTTATGCCAGAACTGAAATAAGTTTAATTTACAGAATCCAGTGCTTAAAATACATATTCTCAAACTACGAATATATTTTGTGTATTGCACATTTTCTCAAAGCCATTTTTTAATCTGTTTTCTACTAGACTGTTAGATGAAACAAGTTCAACGTCATTTCAACTATGTTTAGTCAATCTTCGTTGAGTTTAAAATTAATTTAGAAGCTTTAAAAATATAACTCAAGTATTTTAAAAGACTCGATTGAATTTGAGCCATTAAAATCGAATACAGTAAATTGCATGTAACACACGCCATCCAGCATAATGAATGATTCTCATGAATCGCAAAGGTTTTTAGACTATTGCCTATCTATTAAAAATAGGAAAGATTCTGAATACAGATACAGTGTATAAATTTTACAATGAGTTACTCCACACAGGTTAAACATAATTTACATCGCACTATCTGCCATGCGATCATTTTTCAATGCGTACTTTTCAAGAAGAAAACCATTTTTATCTCGCTAATTTATTACTCCAATTAAAACATACATTTGATGGATACATTGTGATATTTATGAAGTGATAAATATATTTATATTTTAACACACATTCGACTGATTATTTGATTTGCTTAAACTTAGAATACATAATTCATTACGAAACATTCTATGCACAGTAATGTTTGAGAAACAAAGTGATCGTAACACAATTCAATACTCAAATTGAATTATAAATTATAAAAATATTGCATTTCGTTTTTAAAATTACTTACGACATGCTGATTTTTTTTACTTTATATTATATAGTAATTATGCTACAGCTACACCAAGAAATAAAGTGATTTTTTTGATATTTTATATAATACATTTGTAAATTTTCATTGACAAATTTTTTTTGATCTTCATGTCATCATTTTTATTTTACATAAAAAATCGATTGAATCAAAATATTTTGATGAAAATTTTCACTTATTTATCTACTTAAGAGAACTTAATTTATACTAGTTCTTATTGTACATTAAAATACTAAGATATAAATGACATGTATGCATTTTATTATATATTTAATGATTAGTATTACTAGTTTTACATTTTCAAGTAGCCCTGTTGACCTAATAGTTATTATTAACTTAAAATAAATACTGCATTGAATTTAATTAGTGACACCCTGGTACAGATACTTTTTATGATTACATATAATTACATTAAAAACTATTTAATAAGGAGAGCGTATGAATTGTTTACTAATAGCATTACGAATAAAAAACTATTACAATATATTCAATTCAAGTTCTATAACTTAAATATAAACATGTTTAATTATTCACTAGTGTTCATGAAGTATTATTAGAGAATATTTCTACAATAAAATGTAATAAATTTATATATTTATTTAAACTATTGAAACAGTTGTTGATGTTAATACTAAATTAGTGCAATATTTATAACATCATTATACAATACAAGTATATTAGAAATCGTCAAATTAAGACGATTTTTTCTTATAATTTCCTGATTTTTTTTACGTTCATTCTTCCACTATACTGAAAAACAAATTTTAGAAAAATTGTGTTGTATGCTCTCTTTTTTAAAGTACTCACATGCTATAAATATGGCTTGGTTGTCGCAGAACAGCATAATTTAAAACTGTTCTTTCGTCAAGTTTCCAAGCGCTCGTCAACTTTAGGTACCACCGATCACAGATTAAATTCGGTGGTACTTTGCGATGCCGAGCTGACAAAGAGCTTGACGAAAGATTCAGAATATGTGGCAGATTGTGATGTTATAAATAATAAACTAATTTATGTATTTTGTTATTATCTAACGGTAGGCGTCTAAACTCTTAATTTAACAAATTATTATTGGACTTAAAAATAGTTAGATTAATGAAGAAAAATGTAGCAATAAAAAGCTGCTGATTGTTATAATGCAAATGTTATAACTGAGTTATGAATATCATTACGGTTATACAGATTCAAACTTTTCTTTACCACAGAATTATACTAATTAGTTAATAAATTAACTTACTAATTATAATAGGAGAGTAGCGAAGAGAGTTAAAGAACTCATTTATAATATGTTATACGTTCGTTAGAATAACTGAATATAATATTAATTATTGTAGTATAAAAAGATCAAGTATTTATAGTAGTGTAAATATAAAGCAATGTTTATAGTTATTATCCAAAGATACAGACTGCTTAAAATATTTTTAAAAATATCTTTCAATATTATTAATGGATGTTTTTTAAATTATGGACTAATAATATTTTGTAATAAGAAGAAAATTATTTTCTATGATATATAGACTGATGATTATTTATTTTTTAGCAAAATGTTATTGTCTAAATAACGACTAAATAAGCTATTATTCAAATACAGATTTTTATTATTATTTTATATTTTTAAGATAAAGACTGATTGATTTCTATTTGTAAAATTAGCTTCTATTAACTATTTTCCTTTTCGTTGAGGTAAGTCTGATCGCTTTTGGAAATTGTATTTCGTGATAAAAAAAAACCAGAATGTATTTTATTAATTAATATAATTTCTTTATGCATTTTTTGGATCGAAATCATCATTCTCACGCCAACCGAATAAGCAAAAAAATATTTTGATTATTTGAGACGCCTAAGCTTACAACTTTCATTATGTTTTATCGTTAAAAACGAAATTTCTTTTTTCAATGCTTTCAGCATTCACTTTGAGATCCATTATAAATAATATTTATTTACCTTGTTTTTACATGGATCACGTTAGATATGGCATCTGCTTAGGAGACTGCAGTTTTGATAGACACACCCCCTACCCCCTCTCTTAAATAAAATTGTCAAACGACTACGAGTTAGTCGAAACTGCAGTCTCCAAAACAGAGGTAATATTTAACGTGACCCATGTAAAAACACGGTAAATAAATAAATATTTGTAAAATTACTTTTATTCAACAACATATGTTATTATTCAATATACGAATGAACCAGACTGAGGTGTAAGTGTTACACACGAACAGCAAAGGATTAGTTATTTTGGGTGTACATTGATCATTTCGCTCTAATACTTCACGAAAAGATATCTTAGTTAGACTATTAATCATTCATTAGATCTGCATTGGTTGAGGGTTTTTGATTCAATGGTACGTGACCGCAGAAACGAGAATTGAACTCTTGAATACATAATTAATGCAATCGAGGGCTCAGTCCTTGCCATCAGGTTGTGATCAGATGGAGCCATGTTGAACTGGATTGGCTTTTTGTCTCCGGTTTGATTTACCGAGTCTTGTTCCGAATTCCAAATTCATTACGGTCCCATATTATTTCAAAGTTGCCAGGTTTGTATACTCGAGACTACTTGCCTTAAGCATGACTGTGCATATGTTCTATGCATTGTGGTGACCATAATATGTTTCTAGATATCATGATTGTTGCACGAGAACACAATATTTACTTACATTCAATACTCACGCTATTGTTATACCAAAAAACATTGACTAAATAATGAATTCGGAAAAACTTTGCATACATATTGATATCAGCTTGCTCCTTAAGGCCGATGCCGTAAAGCCTCGACAAGCGATCTTTTGTCTATTATTTTTGTCCGCTTGCCTGACATCTACATCGAATGTTTATTTTAATTATATAATGTTGCACGGCGCTTGCATACGCCATCTTGTTTGTTATGACAGTTGGCCTATTGCCGGTTGGTAGGACTGTCATATTGGCAGTTGGTACCGTGGAGCTGTGAGATCGTGCCGTGGGCTGGCAGTTGAAGTTTGACTCGCGCCCGTCACAGTGCGCGCGTCCTGTGCGTTCGCTGTGGCGGGCGACGTTTGTGACAATAAACAAATAATATGTGAAACAAGTGTTTATATTGTAAACCTGATCCTGCATCCTTCATCCAGTTAATCGATGTCCATAAATGGAAGAGGAGGATATCAATAGATATTATAATACGAAGCAAAGGACATGCTAGCTAAAATACAAACTTTTACGTAAGTAATAACTATATTAAATAACAAATAATTTTACATGACACAAAAATATTATTTTAGGTGTCGAATTTTGACAAGGATCCTGACCCTATCCTTTCCCTTGTAATTCAGTGATAAAATAATTTGACGACATTAATTGAAATTAGTTGAGGTGATCCCTTAAGGGAAATCTTACAATTATACAAGTCTTGGTGTCGAGTCAATTACCTTGTTCCATAAATCGAAAAACTATTTTTTCTCGGTTATTTTTATAACAATGTAAAATATTTATCTAGGAGATGTTAGATGCTGAAATTCTGAAAACTACGAAGGCCAAATAACGAAATGTTTCATAATCTTATTTGGACAAGTCAGTTATTTTCACTTATTTTAGTTAAATGCTTGCTTACGCGTTGTAAAGTTTAAAAGTTGTACGATTGTTTGCTGCATACTGACAATTAGACAAGGTTAAGTAGGTCTAAGATGATGGTATAATATGTAGTGTGGGAAATTCTTTTCTCTTGGGCGTAGGTCGAGTGCCAAGTTCTAGAGGAAGCAAGATGCGGTGAATATTCGGCAATACCACTTTGCAGTAAGTAAACGTAAGGTATGGGCGCGTAATGCAACTGTGCAATGTTGGAAGATGTACACCTCGACTGAGATGGCTAAAGATAATGCGAAACGTTCCACTACAGAGTGTAAATTCAAAGTATGTCAATTCATTTGTAAATTATGTATCTTTTCAGATAAATTTGAGTTTTATAAGACTACTAAATGTATTAAGAAACACGTAAATACATTTGTATTTTAAAAAAAAATGAAATATTCACTTTATTATATGCAATGAATTTAATATTACTTACATGAAAATAAAACGTACTGTACTTTTTTCGAGCAAATCTTACAATAAACTGACTGTACATGACTAGAATCTTGAGTAGTTTCTCGAAATCTTCTTTAACTCTTGCCTTACATACATGCTCGAGATATATATATACCAAGTACTATGGTGAAAATGGGTCTGTATATCTAGTAGTATTCAATAAACATACAATGACAAATAATAGGCAATAGCTTATAATTATGAATTCATCGTACAGTGGTACCTTGACATACGAGTGACCCAAAATACGAGGAAAATTTAAGATACGAGCAATCGGCTTCCCCGCGTCACACTTTCCCGCGTCTCCGGCCACGGTCAGAGAATCACTTATCAGTGTGCTCTCGCTGTCAAATCATCTGTGATAAGTTGTGCTCGCGTTTTGTGACTTTTATACAATTTGTTTTGAGTTACGAGTAATTTGAAATACGAGCAAGGTTGGGGAACGAATAAAACTCGTATGTCGAGGTACCACTGTGCGTAACTATAATTGAAAAATTTAATATTATATGGTATTAGAGCAGGTATGTTTTAGGTTAATTTAAAATGTTCAGATTTTTTGAGAGAATTCGACAGTCAGCGGAATCCTTGAATAGTGATTTGTTAATTATAGGGTTACAGAATATTCTAGAGCAATTTATTTATTTATATACGTGTATAAATGAGTCGACTTATTTATGAGTCAGAATTTTTTCAGAACATTTACTTGGCGTAATACTACATTTATTAAACTGTATTAAACAGTAATAAAAATTTAGAACAGACTGAATAAACAAAAAATGAACCCAAATAAAACTGGCTAAAATAATAGTTTATTTACAATAACTGACGTATTATAATGGTAACTGATGATTTATTAGTATTACTTAAATATACATATACTAAACATAAAATTCTTTTTTCAACGCGTCAATCCAAGCGCAAAAATAACGGCAGAAGCGGGATGCGAACCGCGGACCTTTGGAAACCAACCTTATGCCCAGGTATTCATACCGCTCGGCGAATCGCGCCATTGCTATGCCTAGACTGACTGCGATGAAACTAGTATTTATATCATTGTTATTATCGTACGACAGATGTCGCCATAGTATATATTCAAAGTATGTATATTTTATTATTATTCTATCAGTATGCATTTATTCACAAGCTTAATATTATTATTACTTTCCCGTTATTTTTGTGCTTGGATTGACGCGTTGAAAAAAGAATTTTATGTTTAGTATATGTATATTTAAGTAATAATAATATTGTAATATAGTCAATGATCTATAAAAGTAGATTAGAATATTGAAATAATAAAATAATATTCTAATAAAAATTAAAAAAAATAATTAATTGTATTAGTGTTTATAATTGTACCACTCTTATCAATCGTTTTATGAAATAAGCAGATAATGGAAGTAAACGACGAGCAGAAGTTCTCGCTGAAACTTACGCGAGGAATAACCAACGTTGCAATATTTTTTTGCGGTGCGCCAATTAGACACGAATTATCAGATCGCATATTTTTTTCACCATCTCGCGGTTCTGTCGGCACCTGGCTGGTGCTACTAGGGACGAACCGTTAGCTCTTCAGATTCTATGACAGGTATTGGCAACGTTCGTATTTAAGGCAGTGAACAGTGAGCAATGAACAGTGGTTGAAATCAACTTGAGTGAAGATATTAACATATTTAGTGTAATATTGCTTCAGATTTAGTGCTGGTGTCGACGGATACGAAATGTTGGACTAATGGAATAATGCCGTGTTATTTGTGTGTCAACCATGATATACTTATGACATGGTTTTTGTTGTCACAAATCCTAATTATTTGCGCTGCGTATCCGACACTTGTTCTGAGTGTGAGGTCATTGACACTAAAAATGTTAATACATTCACGTATGTACTTCAGTAACGAAATAAAATTGTATATTTTGTAATGTCATTGAAGGAAAAGAAATAAAAAATAAAAAAAATACTTTTGGACCCTCAAATATGGAATGTAGACGTAATTAAAAAGTAAGCCAACAAATTATTTAAAACCAATAAATTCGAAAGCTTGTATAATTTAAATATTATATTAATCATCATCACCATCGTTCCACATAAAGACTTAGTAGACGTTTCATCGTCTCTATGGTGTGAAGCGAGCTCTTTCTGCTGGCTACCACTATCAGAGATTTGTTCTCGAATATACCTACAACTCTCTATCTTCTCAAATGTCTGACTTCCACTCGAAAGGCCTGATCCGTATCTACATAACGACATGCATAAGCAATTGCATAGCAACAAGGTCTTCTTTACATTATATTATTACCTGTAAAAACTTGATGTTATGTAAAAATGTTATATGTATTCATTATTAGTTATACTAAAGTTGCCTATGCCGGCGTGCATAACTACGCATCAGAAAATTTATTATCTTTTATTATTAACTAAGTTATTTTATTTCCAACTTCTCCTCTCACTGCTCCAACTACTCACCAAAATTGATATACCCGTCACTCTACTTAGTTTAATGAATTACTTGGCGTGTATTACAAGAGCCTATCGGTGTGTTACTGTGCCTCGAATCCCTATTAGCTGTTCCGCGCGTAAATAGAATATTAAAAAAGCTAAAAAAAACGAAAAATAAAGAGAATACATTATTTTTTTAAAATTGCTTCTTAAGGACGTTAATATAAGGCTGAGTCACGTATAATGTGTATGGGTAATGACGTGGACAGTTTCATAATGATCGACATTAGCGTATGATTACAAGAAAATAATAATTAAATAACTAGTCGATTAAGTACGGATCAAAAATAGCTACACAAATTTTTTCTCATTGTCCTAAATGATATAAAATAATGTATAATGTTCGTCCTTTATATTATACCTTTTTGGTTAATTTTTTTTTTGACTATTACTGAATGGATCTGTTTTCTTACATATATAAAGGTTTACCATCACCGATATATAGCATTCATAGCGTTGGTCTGTGGATTGAAGAGCCGCTCAGCAGCCTGAAGTCCCGCAGAGAGAATATCAGACAGAAACCTAACGGATCTCCCAAGTCTCTCTTGATCCCGCCCAACCATTCAAACATAACCACGCAGTAGTCTATATTTTTTTATATGAACACATACAGGAGAATACCGTCAATCGAGATGAATAGATCTCATGTCTCGATATGTGACGTTTACCATTATCTACATGCAGAGTATTGGTCTGCATACATTATTAGATATATACAGGCTGGTGTTAGAGCATCGTTCAAAGATACAAATATAAACACCGAACTATTTTGTAAGGGACTCACTGTGAATGAACGTTCACAGGATGACTTTCGTTGACAAACGAATTGAAAAAAAATCATGAAAAATATATATTAATGAATATACGAGTATATCGGCAGACTGTACACAAACCTTCATTCTTACTTGATATTAACTCGATCGGATTTGTTTATCCAGATTCAGTACAAGAATATAGCTACTGCTGCTTTTTCTTAAACTCTATCCTTTCGTCGTTCTAGAAGTCCGACGGGAATATTAAATATTGTGTATTCGACGGTGCTTAGGGACGCAGAGCTAGGCTATTGATGTACTTTGAACAAACAAATATTCACAAATTCTATCTACATTTCTTTGAATTTGTTTGGTGTAAACGATAAATTAGTTAGTATTGTAACGCTGCTTTATTTTATAATTGCGATGTAATCGCTAAATGAACATTCCTTCTTATGCATGTTCATGTTCGTTTGGTCTAAGTGAATTCACAGATTAAGAGATTAAGAGATGTGTTGGCCATATGATCCACTTTGAGAGTTGATATTTTAGATTAAAAAGAAGAAAATAAAATTTACAGTTCAAATATAATATGTATAAAAAAATAGCTTCCACTGGGATTTTAACCTAATCAAATTACTGTAAATCGCCTTGATCGCTAAGCCAGGCCTAGTCAAACATACCTTTGAATATCATGTTACGCTTTTTTACCGTTAAGCTAAAACCAAACTAAACCTGTTTAGACAAACCTTACGAATTATGAGTTCATTGACATTTTTTGCATCTCCGAAATGCAGGCTGGGAGAGAAATTTTCGGTAGGTTCGTGTAACCTAGATACCGCTTTCTCATTTTTAAATCAGTGCCTCATCGATAGATGTGAGAATATTTGAAATTATTTGATATAAACAACGTTTTATTCTCCATAAAAAAATATCGTAACCTAGGAGATTGTTTTTTATTTTTTCTAAAATATAAGCATATTACAACGGTTAAGAACTTTAAGAATTGAATGCAATGTCGTATTTAAGTGGATCAAAAAATAGTTTATTGGCCATTTTTTCCTACATTCATTCCATATTTGAAGTTCTGAATTGCCGCCCCACAGTTCTGTCTGCTACCAAAAAGTTCTCTGCAACTGGAAATCCATTTTGTAACATATACAGTTCCCGGCAGCCTCTAGGGATTTATCTACGACGGCTCTATTATTCAAGGCATATTTGAATAAGATCGGATTATTAGCCTGACGCTCACGAGGCATTGACCATTTGTTCCTAAAAGGGGGACAATCCAACCTTAACCTCCATTGCGTAGTCCATATTAATTGAATATGTTAGTTTACTAGATATTCATATTTAATTTGTTTTTTAAAATATATGCTGATATTATTAAAAAACATTAATTTTCTTGAACAATTTTATTATTACTGAACGTTTCATTTAGAGGTATTTTCAGTTTATATGGGTCAATTTATGTTACGCATTACGTCATTGATTTATTAGTTATAAAATTTATTAAATAATAATTACTTACATTATGTTATTTTTAAGTAGTTAATGCAAACGATTATTGGCTGATAATAGTTTTTCAATGTGTCAAAAACAAATAAAAAGGCAATAAAGACTCTAAAAAACAGTGTTTTAAAAAAATAATCAAGTAATTCCTGACAAAAATAATAAATCAAAGTATTATTAATTCGGGAAAAAAATTGCTTGTATTTTTGATTGTTCTTTATAATCTTCATTAAAATTAGTCAGATCCTGGGTGAATGTCATGGTCATCAAGTTAAAGGGAAATCCCTCGTTTTTTTGGCATGTTATACACTTTAACCACAACAGTCTCACGTGGTTTTATCATTCCCACGCTGAGATATGCAACTAAAGAACTGCTATCGTCATCTTGAACCACGCCTTTTGTCCATCACAATGCGCTAGATTACTAAATCTTTAAATTTAGTAAAAGTATTAATTATATATTAAATTGTAATTAAAAATAGTCTCGGGCTGCCTTGCATTTCTATTACACTCTAACCTAGTTAGTTTATCTTAATATTTTAGCAAAATTTTGGCGCATTGCTGTGTCATGATAAGATTTGGTGTTTTAGTGGTGACCATATGATCCATATTTGTAACGTAAATAGAAGAGATTTAGAGCGCGAGAAGGTTGAAAAACTAAATACTGACTTATATCTTCGTTTACTTGACTAGTCATTACTCTTGGTTATTACAGTAATTATTAATGATAGCTGCACGAAACTAAAGATTGCTTGCATCCTCCAATTGTAAAATAAGGCGTTTTATCGAAGGGATAACAGTATTGATGAAAACTTTGAGATTTCGATTGCAAGGTCTTATAAAGCATCGAATAAAGTTGGATTGAAATCATTCAATGTCTATTGTAATATTGCTATCAGACATTTGGGATAAATACAACATAAAACTAGTTTCTGAAGGATTTTACGATTTTCACTAGGAAAATTATCAAGAATATCGTATTACAATGAAAATGTACAAATACAAATAAACGATAATATAAGGTAATATTAACTAACATTAAGGTTATCAACTGACAATACTTGGTGAAACTGCATAATTATAATTTTAAAATTAATTTTTCGTACTCTCTATTCTTCACTCGTTCTATCTGTTCTGGAATATGGGAGTTTAGTTTGGAATCTCAATAAATCCAAATACATTTTCATGCTTGAAAAAATTTCTCCGACGTCTTTATTTTTATATTTACGGTAACTATCCATTCAATTAATTTAATTCCGAACATTACCCAACTCTTTTTCTTCTAGGGATGCTTTTTTTCCATTCGTTAGAGTCACGGAGGATAATTGCTGCACTCAAACATTCATTCCTTCTTCTTCGCGGTTCAATATTCAACCCTGGGATTCTTGAATGTTTTAACTTCTATGTTCCAGATAGGTACACCCGTGCTCGTAGCCATCCATTGTTTTTGATCCCAGTTGATGCTTGTGGAGCTTCAAGCACTTAATTTGCTACAACGGCAATGTCGCTCCTAAATGGCCTACCAGCACACCTCGATCCTTTTCTTACATCCTTTTCCTCTTTTGTCGATGGTATTGTTCTACTTGATCTCTGTGATCTTTGACACGTGTCATCTTCTTATTCTTTTGTGTTATTTTTATTTTTATTATTTTCTCTATTTATTGTATATTTATGTATACTCTATGTTTCTAAATATTTGTAATTGGAATTTCGATTCTGTATATAAATAAATAAATAAAATTAATTTTATTAAAATTAATAAATTAAAAATATTTAGTTTTGATTCACACTTTATTTTAAATGATTACATGTTTAAATAAATTGTGAATCAAAACTAAATATCTTTAATTTATTATTTTTTAAATTAAAATAAATTTTAAAATTATAAAAGAAAATGCAATATTATCTAACCAAAGTATAGATGTCTTTTCTTCAAGCCTCCAAGGTCTCGTCGTTCTAGAAGGTCGTAAAAATGTATTCGGTGGAGTTTCATGATGATCTGACATGGGAATCGCAGCAGCTGACTACTTTATGACATCGATTTGAGGCATTCATGTACTCCAGAGTCAAATCACGTGTTTGATCAATTATATTTATATTGAATGGGCATGTAGTATCTTACGTATCATAACAACCTTATAATACACAGATATGGCTAATCGCCGAAAATTAAATATGGATAGAGTGTGTAAGAGTGCGAATTAAATATTTATTATATATTTCTAAAGATTCTCAATAAAATACTTAGTTAATTTTTATTATAATATATTATCCTAATTTGTTAAGAATATAATTAATTATCCATGTTTTTAAACTTATATGAGTTTCAATTTTTATATTATGCGACTAAAATAAAGTGATAAACAACTGTAGTACGTTAAATCTATTGTGTGCTCTGGAATGATTTTAAGAGCACTCAGTTTGTAGTCTAAGGGCACAGCCGTCACGTATTTAACCAATCAATTTCTAAAACTGCAGACATGTAACATTGCACAAATGTTAACGTACCTACGTGGCTTACTGCGCACGTGGCTTGTAAACTTATGATTAAGCTAACTTTAAACTGATTCACAAACTACTGCGGTGCAGGGGACACCGAGAAACCATCCTTATTTCGTATCACCACACTTGCTGAAACATGTAGTTGCCACACATTGCCTCCAAGGAACATTTAATTCAAGTCATCTCAGTGTCCGAAGCTCTGCTGAGTACACGTATAAACTTATCGATGGCCCTCGAATTGAAGGTACAAGTCATATTGGAACATTCGTTACTTGGATTATTAAGATGATTAAAAAATTAACCAGACAATCCTTAAAGACACCACTTTATTATTTTCCAAGTAAGCGCAAATATAGAGGAATGGAAGATACTAATAGTATTCTTTTGGAGGTCATTAAAAAACATGATTTTCAATCGATATTAAATAAGAACATTATTTTCAATTTCAATTTTTAAATTATGTATCGAAGAATTTTTAAGCATATGAATGTGTCTTAGATGTATTTATAGTCCTAGTTTTCTAGTGGATAATTTATTGGAGATTTTATGATAACACTACAGTTCTACAACTTAGCGAATAGAAAATAAAAAATGTATATATCTAAATGGTATGACTTTAAATTAAAAAGCAGTCTTGGTGCTTTATGATTCGCAATGCTACGAAAGTATGGTTATAACGAAATATAAATAAACTTCAATGCGGAAGCGTTATGTGGTGCATATATGCTCCAACTGGAGAGGGGACACGGCTGCGAGGAGCGGAAGATTAATGACATCACGCTGTATACGAAATCCGGCCGTGCCCATAGAACATACCTTCAAAATAATAATAGTATAATGGTATTAGGTTCCGCCGCGGTACCGTTACAAAAACCAGTTTTACCAAACCTTAAGAACTTCGGGTTCAACAACATTTTTGCATCTTTAAATCGCGAGTTAGACGAGATTTTTCGTTAAGGTTCGCCATTCCGTCGTATCGGCGAATCGATTCGGCAAATTTGTCCGAGCACTTAACCTCAAAACCCGTGGAAGGTTTGCGGTCATTGACGCCATTTTTTTTAAGCCGCTGGACATGAATTTTATGTAGATTCATTGGTTTTTATCAAATTATTAATTATATTGCTTAAATTATTATATTTCTTAATATTTACTAATAGTATATTTTAATTGTGATACATTTCTTTTACAATACTTATTTTAATATACCCATCAGGGCCGTTCTACCAAGGAGCAACACTAAACAGCTGCTTTTAAAGGCCGAAAAAATTAGAATTTTATAGATTTTTAAATACAAAGACATTACATGACAGCACAAATTATAGTAAAAAAGAAACGGTATAAAACACAATGAGCTTAAAGTATATCAATTGCTACAATAATTTGTTATAAAAACTTTAATGCTGATTAAATGTTTCTTTAAAAGTATTGATCTGCACATTCCGATTCATGGCTGTATTCAAACACGAAATATAACATACAATTTCAAGGGAACACTTGAGAATGGCTTCTCGACGAAGCCGAAACATTTCTAAAAATCTACTTTAATTTTCACATAGTAATTCAAAGTGATTTACTTTTTGTGTATTTGCTGCTTATGTAATGATCTTCTAGACATGTGGTAGACGGTTTTGGTGGTCGTGAATGGCATTTATACTGGCAAGTGGGAATTCTCAAAAATATATATGGAATAAATAAAATAACTTAAAATATATGGAACGACTTGGCACCGTCTGTGATATGACGTTATCTTTTATGACAATAAGAATAGATGTTCCTTCAGGAGAGTTTGTTTTGTCCCTTGAAAACCTGGCACAGACCTCCGGTGCGCCGCCTCGCCTCTGCCTTTCAGTTTAGCGAAACTTTAATTTTCCAAAGTTTCAGTCAGCTGAAATGTTATTTTTTATTGGACGGGCACTTGGACCGCTTTCGTGGCCCCTGAAAATTATGAAAGTATTCAATGCAATTTAACTTTCACGAACAGTTATAATTAATTTACTCAATTCAAAAAATATGCACGATTCACTTTGTACATTAAAATCGAATATCATAACCAAGCACTAACCACACGTTTAAAAAATTTACAGTAAAATTGTTCAAATTATGAGTATAGTATGAATCAACAGGATACATACTGACGTATATTAATACATCAAAATACTGTTTTTTTTTACTTTGTTTTAATATGAATCCTGAGTACTTGAGTAATTGAAAACATTATCCAGAATAAAACATAGTTTAAAAAGGAAAATATGCTTACAACCTTTCTCAAGCCACTAAATAATAAAACTAATTATTTGTTTTTATACTATTACTAATCTATTTTTTTTTTGTGAGTTTTAGTATTAGTTGCTTCAATAATACGTATTATATATTTTAATTATTATTCTTAAATTATTTAACAAGACTAATATGGCACACTTTCACCTTTTTGCGATTTATTTATTTTACAATTTAAAAAATATAAAACTAATAATCTAAATATAGTTCTGTACATTATTATGTAGATACTATTTTTTGTTATATACGAGTATAAGGTATATAGTTGCAAAAAAAAAAGAGAAAGTCATAAGGGATGCTGGTTTGCAGGTGCTTTTAATGTTGTACACCGATGCTAGTAGAAATTAAAAGCACTGAAAGGGTATGTCTATATTCACAGGTATACTCGGGTAGCATTTGCGTGGGATTAGTCTAGACATATTTAAGTACTATATTATTATTATTATTCATTATTTATTTTTAACCATAATTAATTTTGAATGCAGAATAAAAGGAAATTAAGTGATATTAAAAAAATCTGAATGCATCTGAATGAGAATAAAATTTTTACTGAAAGTAATTCGGGACATTTTGAAATCACCATAATATTTGTCTTAAACAAAAACAAGCTAAATAAGTGAGGAAACATTGTTTTTTCGGACGAAATCATTGATGACACAATGCAGATTTCACCATCAATAATAAATAATATGATTTATTTGCAGGATATCTTAAATATATTTTTATATTCTTTTAGTTTCAAATTTGGTGAACTGTATCAGATAATTTGAAAGCCTGAATAGTTCCGAAAAAGCCTATAACTTTTCAGCGGCTAGTAGCTAGTTTTCAGTTTTTCATTTAACGGAATATTCTGAAATATAAGCTTAGCATAAAATACAGCGAGTTTTATTATGATTATTAAATAAACTTTTAAACAATTGAGATGCGTTAAAATAAAAACAGCATTCTCCAATTCGAGTAAAACGCGAAAAATTATATTTTGTACCTTTTTCAGAATGCAATGTTAACGTATTATTTTCGCATATATTTGTTTAAAGGAGTTCGTTTATAATTGAGTGGTAATTTATCGACTTATTTTCAATCAAAAAAATATGCAGTTTTTGTTCTGCAATGTAATAAACAAGTTTGTTTTAAATGCATTGTTATTTTGTTTTTAAGATACTGCAATTATTCATTGAAAACTTTGCTACTATTAAAAATATTTTTATTCATTTGCTATATATATTTTTTAAACTACACAATTGTTATTTAATTTATAATAATATTTGAAAATTACAAAGTACTTTGGTGACAAATTATATAATTAATTGTATCTAATCGAAGTTATTTTTATAAAATTATACCTATGAATTAATGTTTTGAAGAAAATTGTCGATATAAATACAGAAAGAAAAAGCATTTTAACAAGTCTATTAAGAAGTATTATAGCTTATGAAATGTATTCGGTAGACACTACAATAATATATTTGTAAATTGATTATTAAAGTTATGTTAATACTAGTTGTATGTACACATTTATCTAGTATATATATATATATATATATATGTAACAAATGTAATATTGAGTCGATTAAGATTAATATGATACACTGTAAAGTAGTAAATATTTAAAAGCGGAGTATACAGCGAAATCTATCGGCAAAAAATTGAACCGACGATTCGCGCGGATTTCTAATCAGTATCACAAAACAGCTTCGAAACTTAAAACTAAACTATCCTACATTATATTCTAACGTTATTAAACATTCTAGCAAAGCATCTATCAGGGCTAGGTAAAGACGGTTCGTGGCCGGGATCCTAGCTATTTTGTGCAGCCCGCAAACTACAAACTAATAATACATTTTTAAAGTAAAAATAATGTTTAATATATACGGTTTAACTTTGGGATGAGGTGTCGACTGAAATAATATTTCTTTCTAGTGTCTAAGGAAGCAGGCATTATGGTAAACAATGCTCCATAAATTTACATCGCCACACTTATGTTACCTATTGTATTTTTATTTTATTATTATTGTACTTCAGAAATGCATTGAGTTGATAAAATTTGTAATGTTTCTGCAAGGAAAAAATAAATAAAATTGAAAATAAGATCCAATAGACGTTTATTCTATTATTATTTATTCTTCAGGTTCTGTTGCAGTATAAAGATATACAGAATATACAGAGCCACCGTGCTCTCAACATCCTGAAAGGTTTTCAACAGTGGTTTTTGACAACAACCTTATCAATTCATGATCTTTTTTAGCATCTGAAACTTCAATGCAATGCATTATATAAGAAACACTGTTCCAAAGTATATTTTTAATTTCCTAAGAACTTCACCGCCCGTCCTACGTTTAAATAGCGACATTTCTCCATAACACCAGTTTATGTAGGCGGCAACGTGATCCTTTAAAAAGTAATTGTTGCAAAGAACATAAATCAAAATTGCCTTTTGTTGTATTTATTTATTTTACAGAACAAATGTTCCAATGGAAATACAAAATTTAGAAGAAAAAAACAAACATAATACTATATGCTTAGAATTTTATAAACAATATTTGAAAACAATTCGAAACAATATTTGAAATTGTTAAATTAATTCATTGGTATAAGACTTTAGAAAAACTATCGAACATAGAATACAATGCATTCGACATACTCCTAACTGTAGTACGGATGTGGGTCGTAATGAAAGACATGGCGCCTGATTTTCCAGGTTTTGATTTTGTGTATTTCATATACGAGTATGTATTCATTCTGTATGCATCACAGCTGTTGTGAAAATAGGTTGTCGATCCCTGTGCTATGCTATCAAATAAACTTTCTCCTAGCTATGCCCCTACAACTATTATAATGATATTTGATACTCTACCAAGATAATATACACGATATTATTTATTGCGTAATTAAGTAACTTATATGCTAATACAACATTTTAAAAAATAATTCAATTATAATTTATGTAAGACTTAAATATACGTAGCATAATTTTTCAAAGAAGATATCACTGTGAGTTAAATTAAGTACACGCATTTTTTTTGACACATGATTATTAATCATGTTTTTTTTATTTTGTTATATATATATAAGTGAATGCTTACATGGAGTATTTTATATACTCATAAACACACGAAGAAATATACTGCTAGATGGCGATAACTATTTTATTACACTTGTAATTTTAATGATGACTTATCGCTATGTGAAAACTGTTTTTTTTTAATGAAATATAGAAGATATTGCCGCATGGCAAAAAGTTGTATAAAAATGTCCCATTCGAAGCAAGAGATACGATTTTAATGTAAATTAATAGATGAATCTGACTGTAATGGATAAAAATAATGTAATATGCAATATTTTTTGCTTCTTTTACTTTTCGCAAGATTTTTTTAAAGCAACAAACAGGCCATTGATGTAGTCAGATATTAATTAGGCTGAGTCTATTTGATACAGCTGCGAAAAAGAAAACTAATGTACGTATGTAATTTTGTCTAATTCAAATCAAATCAAGAAGAAGTTTCCTACAGTCGACAATGGAACTGGTGATTCCTGAAGCCACCCTGCGGCTGAACATGTGCAGAAGCGAAACTGAGGGGAATTGTTGGATTGCACCGAAAGAGGACCTACCCCCTGGACACGACCAGGGGTGGAATATATTGAGGTCCCTTAACGGACTTAGTATGAGTATGCAAGATGAGGACACAAAAGAAAGCCTGGCAGTTTTACAGCGGACCGACTGATTGTGACTGCGGCGTGGAGCAGACTCTATCACACCTTCTGGAGTGTGCGCTGTGCTCAAGTAGCTGCACCCAGGAGGACCTGATGATGGCCGGTAGTAACGCCATCAACGTCGCCCACTTCTGGGCAGACAGGATCTAACCCTGTTGCTTCCGAAACGATTATATAAATCTATATATATTTTGTCTTATTTTATAGTTTCCGTAAAACAATTTCATCACTGTTTAAAGTTGACTTTAAATGCTTAAACACGTGAAATTAAACGATAAGTTGATTTTCATAATATATTGGCGATTACAAGGTCTTGTATTCGACCAACAGCCTCGTAAATGATCAATATTTTACAACACTAGAAGGGAAGAAAGCAATTATGACCTGAGTTATTAACTCGGCCTTACAATATTATTACTATAACAGATGCTCGATTACTAGGTACGGCAGCGAACAAGGTAGTCTTTTATACTACATCCGATTAAGAGAAAAAGCTGGTCTTGGTTGAGACACGTGCTTCGGATGCTGCAGGAGAGCATAAACTATAGCTGCATTATATTCACGCCGCCTGGCTCTCACAGGTCTGGAATGCCAACGTGAACTACACGTAGAAAGTTCTGAGCGTAGCTCCAAGAGTCACATCTGAGAATGCAAGACACCAGGATTAAAACGGCTGGCAAAACATTGTGACGGCAGTTTTTGATGACCAGTTAAGGAAAGTGATGGAATGATAGAATGTTATTATTGATAGCTATAATAAAAGTATTTTTTAGGAATGTCGGGTTCATACAGTTAGTCTCCCTAAATATAAATAAGCTTCTGAAAAGTAGCTATTAAAAAAAGTGCATACAGCAGAGAACAACCGGTCGAGAACAGTGGACTCTATGATACTCAGCCACGACGGCTGGACGCTGCATACAACAAAATTGTGTTGAGCACTTGTGCAACAATGATAGACAGCTATTACTAAAGAATACAGAAAGAAATTTTAATCGCGATCATATTATATGCAAAAAATAGATAAAAAAATATCCACAATAAAAAAGTGTTGATCGACTGCTACGAGGTTATCTTTTTGCATCATGCAAGATGTTTGCCATCGCATCAACAGCTAGCTGACTGTGACGTATATGTTTATAATGAAGATGAGATCAACATTGTATATTATTATGCATATCTGGTATATATATGATACCGTTAAGGCTAACACATCTCTCGCGAGTGCACTGGTCTTACGCGGACAGTTTACCGAGTAGAAAATTAACGGATTACGTTATAATCTAACGTGTCTCTGAACTACCAGATCAAGACCATTTGTGACAACGCCACTGTTGTAATGGACTATGATATATCATATTATCCCGTTATATATCTGAAAAATATCGCCACTATAAATTGTCCCTACAAAGTTCAGTAACATGATATTATCTATGCGTTATCTCAAAAAAATCTGCACCCATAGGTTCCCCTGGAAACTAATATGATTTCCTACGACCTTTGGGCATGAAAACTTGAAGAGACGGCAGAATTAAAAAAAAACTAACAGATTAGCTTATTATTTGGTCATTAGGGATGGCTCAACCCAACCAACGACATGAGTCAATCAATATAATGTTAATCAGCTTTTGGTTTGCGTTCAATGTTGTTTTATTGATCAAACAAAAAACGCGCTTATCCATATCATATATCATACCATATCCGCTGTCTTAACTGGAGCATATGAGATTCAAGTACTGCCGCCACAAAGCTCTGTCAGCCGCTATAGTCTTCGCCTCATCCCAAGTCAGCTCCGCCGAGTACATTCTGTATAATTCCCGACGGCCTTCCAGGACGGCGCGAAGAAAAGGCATTCTCAATACTGTGACCACCTTCATCTCTTAATAAACTGTAGTATGGAAGGCTAATTTTTCCGCTTTCTCACTTCCTCATTCCTCACAAGGCCAAGCCATCGTACCCTCAGTATTCTACGCAGGTATCTGATCTTAAATCCCATAATTCGGCTGGAATGGCTCTTGGTGGGATGGAAAGATTCACAGCATCAAACGCGCTTTTATTATCAATTTTCTTCGGTCATACTCGTAGATGTAGGTTTTAATTTGCTGAATTTGATGGTTTTTTAATGATATTTTGATATGAGTGCGTGTTTACGGTTAATTAAAATCGTTATGTTATTCAGTGAAGCATCTCTTTAACTCTAAACCAATAATAATTGATTATCGAGTCGGCGATCGGTCGAAATGATAATCACCATCGTAAGCCGATCTAGATTAGTCATCAGGCCGGCTGGTGTCTGGGTGTTGAGGAGCGGGAAGACGTGCGGACCACATACTTGCATAGGAGGCCGAATAACGGGCGGGGAGACCAGCGGAGCGTTGCCACCGAGGACCGTCTGCAAGCGCTAGCCGCATGGCTGATACACGACGATAACCATGGGATCTCGAATTATGATCCAGAAAAAAAAAACCGAATGACATGCCAGCTAGAAATACGTTAAGCAATCAATAGACTGTCTCACTACCTGCAGAATCAACACAAAACATAGCCTTAAGCCACGAATCAATGTTCAACATCTTTCACATCCAGCCTTGAGAATGGAAAATTCCAGTACTTGCAGAAAATACAATAACAATACGTTCGCAGAATTGTTGTTTCGATAGGACTCGAATGTTGAGCTTCGTTAAATGATGCCACTACATTAAATTCCTATTGACCGTTCTCGCGATCGGTATTTTTTTTGTATCGATACCTACAGTCGCGTGGAAGTAACAGGTTTATCAAATGTTAAGAGGTTATTGGTTCACCTTGTTGTAACATAAGATTTATTGTCCCAAAAAAAGTATCCATATTAGCAAACATTTTAGCAAACATTTCAAGGCAAAAGATGATAGAGGTACGTTCTAATACGGATTTACCGTTTGCTTAAAACAAATTCGAAATTTTTTAGATGTGTAAATGATGTATTAAAACCAAATATGCATTCGTACATTACAAAAAAACAACACTTCAATGGTGTTTTACATTAGTAAATACTCTCATCCTAATAATATTAATAAAAATAGCAGCAGAATTTTGTGAAAATCCACTACCTATAGTGATGGATTATCCGAATTATGGTCGTTTATGAAGGAGAACATAAATCAAAGCATCACTTTTTGTCTGAGCTCTGGTTATCTTTAAGTGTTGACTACGAAGTGTATTTATTGAAAAAATGGGTTGCAAAGCAAATGCGTCATACGATGTACAGTTATAGTATAAGTATCTATAATAGATTTTTAGTTAATTATTTTTGTAAATGTAACTGAAATATTGCATGTAATTGAAATTCAATATTTTCCTTTCACGGTGGTTTCGTACCTCTGCTATCAGATTGGAGTTACACTAATTGAAATCATTATGCGATGTTTCGGGTTTCAAATGCTGTTATTGCTCATTGCAAAAAAATAGCAAACCTACGAGTACTTGAATAATACATTTGTGTGGGGATTTTTAAATTACGATTAAATTTTTTTTACTTTTGCCACATCATATTATTATTGAGGTAGCTAATTACAGGTATATAGAATGATGATTTCAAGCAAATATTAGTTAATTACATAGTTATTAATATATAGGGTCCGCCATCTAACGTTTTTTTTCCAACTAGTGCTTATTTCGTGAATGGTAACACTAAGCTCATGTCTGATTTGACAGGTAACTAGTTTTATCTTTCCGCTAAATGAATATGGTTGTGTATACGCTTGAACAACGCTGAGAAATATTGCGACATTACTTTGAAAATCAGGCCATTTTTCTTCAAAAATGAGCAAGGAGTGGCCGTCACAGTCAATGGCGATCGTTAATTGAAGAGGAAAATATTGACAACATTTGGTTTTAACAGGACGGCGCTACGTGTCACATAGCCGAAGCTACACTCGATGTTTTGCGCCCCATTTTCAAAAAAAAAAGTTATTTGGCGGACCCGTTATATTTGTTAATATTAAACATTAACTACCGTCAAACGCCAATGGCAACAGCACGTTGTAAGCACTGTTCTCGTTCAATCAACGAAGTTAACCAACATTGGATGCAGACTTAAACTTGATGGGTTACTGCCTGTTGCTTATCGCGTGCAGTTGATTGGATTGAGATGCTTCTAAAAACCAAATGATCCAGGGTTCTGGAGCATCGGGCATTCCGATTAACAAAACATCCAAAATATGCCTCGGATTGTACAAATGCAGTTTCAAATCTCCGGGAATCTTCCCTAGATGCCATCGAGAACAATATATAGCACACCTGTATATATTCCGGGTGGATCTTTGTTGTGACAACGCATATACGCAATAGTAGCTGATATCACTGAGTGCCGGAAATTTATGGGGACTGGATATATACGAGAAGAAACATTATAAAAGTTATAAATCACTAGACACACTCACGATTTAAAGCTCCGCAAGCAACTTGCCAAAAAAATTGTTTGGAGCATCTTGATGTACGGCTGTGAGACATGGTGCTTATCTGAAAGTTATAGAGACTAGAGGCCTTTGAAATGTGGTCATACAAAAGAATTCTCGGAATTTCCTGGAGAGACACGTCACGAACAGTAAGGTTCTCAGCATAATCGAGGAAAATAGGCACCTAGTAAGAACCATCTCAGAGAGGCGAGCCCGATGGATCGGTCACATCATGTGCCACGATGGCCTTCTTCACGACACTCTGGAAGGGATGGTTGAGGGTAGAAACTGTAGAGGGCGCCCTAGGCGGGAGTATTTGCAGCAAGTGTTTGAGGACATGAGTTGTAACTCTTATGCTGAGCTGAAGAGGATTGCAGAAGATCAAGAGGAGTGGAGATCGAGATGCAAGATTTTTTTGCTGCAAACCAATCCACCGGATTGATACTACGAAGAAGAAATCTAAAAGAAAATTTAAATTATTTTTTGGTTAATTCGTACGGATTCAACATAAAAACAGATGAGATAAGCAAGTAAATGGATTAGTTTCTTCCATTCATCACGTTATTGTATTCTTAATTCCTTGGCAACAGACCTAGTGCGAATTATAAATAGCAATTTACTCGACTTGTATTACATTTTATGCTCCAATCAAAGTTGTTAATTTACTTTTTATTGAATTTGATAATTTTTATATGCTCTGCTGTAAACCGCTGAAGCTGCCCAGTGAATAGTGGAAAACTTATCAGATGTAACGGGTCCAAAACACAGGTGAACATTACCTGTAGTTAGGGCTACCAAGTATATTTAAAGCATCGGATTTAATAGTTCGTTATCCTTATCATCATCATCAACATCACCCTGTATCCGTCCAATGTTGTACGTAGGCCACCCTCATGAGTCTCCATTCTTCTCGATTCTCCACCCTCTGTGTCCATGCTACTCCCACCATTCTTCAGATGTTGTCAGTCCATCTTGCTTGACACTATTCTTCTACATCGACTGTCGACTATTCGACAGATACGTCATGCCCATTGTCACTTGAGTAAGGCTACTTTTTTGGTAGCCTCGACTACTTTTTTCGAATATCCTCGCTTATGATTCTATTTTTTAAAGACACTCTAGGCATGAATCTTTTCATGGCACGTTGGGTGACCTTCATTCTATGGGTAAAACCTACCGTTAGATTTTTATATATGTTGCAGCGAAATAGTGATAACGGAGATTTGAATCCCTAAGGTATATGATCAATACAAGGAAGATGTTAAAATTACAACTCTGTGGGATGATTTACTTTTTAACAAAGTTAGTGCTTCGAACAAACGAATGACGATGGTGAAACCAAACCAACATAACCAACATAAGTCTAACGTAACCTTGCAAGGTTAAATTATTTAATTTTATCACAAATATTGTGTTTTTGAATAATAGGCAATGACTGGCATTTTATGGGTGAGGGATCAAATTCACACCAACCGGGGTAATTTTTAATCTTAGATTTTTAAAATCATCGTCAGAGATCGAACCCACGGTCTTTGGTTAAGTAGCAAACGCTTTCACCACCAAACCACACCCGTCGACAAAATAAGCTTTATCTAAGAAAAAACATCACTGTCACAAGTAAATTAGAACTATTATTAAATTTCAAAGTTAACCTCAGTAGAGTGTCGAGTTTATCATATAAAAAGTTATCGTCGCTTAACTCCAAAGTGTTGCGAAATTGTTCTTAATTCGTTTTTTCCCGTCTGGTAACCCTGGCTGTGGGAGCATAATGCTCTGTATTCACATCACCTGTATGGCGGACACAGTTTTAATCGAATATGAAATGCAAATTTGTATCATTTCACACAGTCATCACATTAAATGGGCTATGCAAAATCGGATATAAGATCCTCGACCGTTTATTACGAGTATTACATATCTCTCAATATAATTTCAAATCTGAACTCGCTCGAACGAACTTGTAAAGTAGCAACTGTATAACAAGCTTTTTTTGTTCTAAGATACGAGTATCTAATTTCATGTTGAAGGTAATATTTTTATTCACAGTAAGCATACGAAAATTTTCTATAAATTAAAGGCCACAAAGCAAAAATTTATTAACAGTTTTTTTTTTTAATAAATATAATGATATCTCTATACATCGAATGAAATAAGTTGCTTACAATAAAATTTAAAATGGATTTGATGTTCGATAGATATATTTTTGAAATTTACTATTTTCAAAAATATATCAAAACAAAAAAGTCAAATTATCTCGTAATGTCGTATAAGTTAACAACTTCTTTTTTGAGAGTCTTAAATTGTTAATCCAAACATCAAATAGTAGATGGTTAGAATGTATGATTTTAATATATAATTGTTACAAACAACGAAAAATATGATTTATGTAAGTTCTATGCTAAAACATTACGTGTGAGTACGTTTGAATTCAAAAGATAAAAAGCTTCCTAATATACAGGTGAAGCAGGGAAGTATTCCTACTTTTGAGATGGCGTTGTGAATAGTGGTGGCCTGTTGAAGGAATGGGGGTAACCTCGAATGACGCTGTGGTCTTGGAATTTTCTGTTAGTACCGCCGTCAGTTGTAGACATGGTTTGGTTTCGACCAACGCGTTTGAACAACGCACTCTTGCAGTCGAGATGTATTTTTTATGTACAGTATTTTTTATAATTAAGGATACTTTCCTGCCCCACCCCGTATAATCTCATAATTTAAGGAGTAATAGTAAGGCAATGCTGAGAACGTGACAAATTTCACAAGTGTTAGAGAGGAAATCTTCCCCATGAAAGTTATTTTAAATAATTCAAGATAAACTGACAACAAGATTCATTTATAAATAATATATTTATTAAACGTTATGTAAAATAGTTTAAAATATTTTTTATTTCATTCAATTAATCAAATTTAAATTACTATTATATTTTAGCATTTTATTATTAGTGTTAGACAATGTTTTGTTACACAAAATTGTCAGTTAATAATGCTATCGTATTTGCATAACTGAGTAGTTACTGTCTGTATTTTTTTATGTAAACACACACAGGAGAATACCGACAGATGGTGATAGTAATTTTTTTTTGAAGTCTCATCTGTGGAATTCTATGACGCTTACCATGGTGTATATGGCTAAACGCTGCATGTGGAGTGTTGATCCGCCAACGTCATAGACTACAGCCCGAGATTCACGCATCATCCTTTATTATTACAGGAATCTACTATGAATGGGTGGTCTTCACGGGACGACTTTCGTCCACCACCAATTTTAATTGATAGGCTGTGACTGACATTTTACGGGTGATGAATCAAATTCACACCAACCGGGGTATTTTAGAGCTCAGAAATCGATTAAAAATCCTTTTATTTTTAATCTCCGTCGGGGATCGAACCCACGACCTTTGGCTTGCAAAGCAAACGCTTTACCATTGAGCTATGACCGCCGGCATTGAGCTATGACCGCCGGCAATGGTGATGGTGAAATTTCATCTGTGGATTCTGTGCATTTGTTATTGAAGAGTTGAATGTAATTGATTTTTTAAGTATGGCTTAACGATGTATGTGAAGTGCTAATTCACCATCATCATAGACTATAACATGATTTCATGCATCATCCATTTTTACAGGGATTCACTATGAATTTTCACGGAATGACTTTCGTTGACTAGCATTTTTCAGGTGAAGGATCAAACTCACACCTGAAATTCAAAGAGCTTATCAATTGATTAGAAAATCATTTGTATTTTTAATCTTCGTTGGGGATTGAATACTCGATCTTTCGTAAAGAAATTAATATTTTTGTCTATAAGCAACAACTTACCAAATAATTATTGTCAATGTTCATTGACATCGATAAATTGGTGATAATTTACTGTATATAAATGTACTTTTTACTGATAGATGCTTAATCAAAAACCTTTCCATTCCAATCAACAATATAACCGCGAATATCGAGCTCAGTGGTTTGAGAGCACATTCTACGTGCAGCGACATTGGTCGGCCGCAACTCGCCGAAAGCTTTATTCGTTAGCTTTTTCGGGTTTTTCACAATATTTGTGCTTTTTTACGATAACGCGTAATTTGATAATAATCACTGTGCTGGAAAGTAAATTTTAACATTCGGGAACGTGATACTTTACCGGCCACAAAACAAATTAATTCCCCTCCAAATAAATGCAAAGCACACGTCATTAAGCAAAACTACGCAATTGAGATAGGAGCTATTTTTTGTGGCGGTGCAGGTAGACTGCATTGATTTTTACAGTTAAAATACAATGACCTTTATTATATTAAAGATACTCACTTAAAAGTATCAATATATTTTTTAATGCACTGAAAAAATGTGAAAGAAACCATAATTTTTTTCTCAATTTTTTGTAGAATTACAAAATTTCAAAGCTGTTAATGAATGGATTTATAGTATACTTTTCCACAATTTAATGTTTGACGACATGCTTCGTCTTTGTCTTTGAAGTCGATGTGTACAAATATTTATACATTATGA
The DNA here is from genome assembly GCA_022606575.1 of Glossosoma conforme. Classification (NCBI taxonomy): domain Eukaryota; kingdom Metazoa; phylum Arthropoda; class Insecta; order Trichoptera; family Glossosomatidae; genus Glossosoma; species Glossosoma conforme. The sequence goes on from JAGTXR010000039.1 coordinate 2,533,485, forward strand.
GGGGGTAGGATTTTATATGTGTTGATATAAATTTAAGAAACTTATGGGGCAGCGACGTGGACAATAACAGCTGGAATCTAAAAGTCTTACCCATAAAATGAAGGTTATGAAGAGCGCTATGGAGAGATCCATGCTCGGAGTGTCTCTAAAAGATAGAATCCGAAACAATGATATTCGCAAAAGAACTCAAGTAATGGAGGCTATTCAACGAATATGCACACTCAAGTGGCAACGGGCAGGACATATCTGTCAAAGAGACGACGGTCGATGGGATGAAAAGTATTGGAGTGGCGCCCAAAAACTAGCAAACGAAACATTGGCCGACCACCTGCAAGATGGAATGACGACATAAGAAGAATAGCCGGAGTGGCCTGGATGCAGAAGGGAGAGGATCGAAGAGGATGGAGACTCATGCGGTAGGCTTTCGTTCAACAGTGGACGGATACAGGCTGATGATAATATAAAATATAATAATTTACACATTACTACATACACATTTTAAATTTCAAGAAAGAAATAAGGCGTTTTCTGAATCAGCATTTTTAAGGAGATTAGATGTCCAGCCCTTTGCTTTCGGGGTCTGTAAAATTGAGTACTAAAGGGGTGGATCAACCTATTCACCGACACGCGGTATACTTGTACAAGTTATTCAAGAACATAACGCATCCAATTTTGCTTAACTTCGGTTATAACGATGTCTTTACACCGGTTTCTGTGATATTGATATTGATATTTCCTAACACTTATGTACTAGTACAATAATATTTTTACGTTAACTGTACTATACATATCGCATTACGATTAATAAGCTTATGGAGTAATTAAATTTGAATGATTATTACTAAATTATTGAGAATATACATTTAAGAAGATGTTTTATTTTTTACTCGTAAATAGTTAGATAAGCTAATAATAGGTAATTAAAGATTGATTGGACCATTTCAACCGTGACTAGTGAATTATTGAACAACTATTCTAGACGATTTTATTTATTTACAATTAATAATATGATTACATGATAGAAAAAAGCCATAAAAATTAACAATATAAACCTTTTTTTATTTTTAAAAAGCTTATATTTTTATTATGTAATTCTTTTAGTTTCCTATCTACATATTCATATTTATTTATTAAAATATTTAAATGATTATTATTAATTTTATGAAGCATAACATAAAAAAAAATATTTTGGACAGACACAATTAATAACATAAAAACATTCACAGAAACATATAAAAATTACAAAAATTAAAAATAAATGCATAAAAATTAATTAAATGAAAAATAAAATTAATATTAAACATACTATCTGTACTAGTGAATATATTTTATTTATTTCTAATTATTTTTTTAAATAGCAACTCTTAATTGGTATAAACACAAAAAGCTACATTTATTTATACCTAACCTTATAAACCTTTTGTAATATTGATTAGTAGACGTAAGCATTTTTAGATGTTTAGATTCAAACTTCATGCATTTTGAACAAAGGTTTAAAAATTTGTGTCGCGTAGCTGACTTGCAATGGTGGACTTAATTGCTTATAAATTTACTTTCGGTATGTAATTTTATTCATATTTATCATTGTTTTGACTAATAATTAGATGATGATGCTTTATTATTGTGTCATAATCGCCTTTGATGACTTTTGCAACGGTTAACGAAATATCAGAGAGTAAAACGATTAACTCGAAACGTCTCAACTCAAGGACAAGAATATTGAATTGTACACTAAATTTTTTTGTCCCTGCTGGAGTGTATGCTCGCCACAATTTGCCGCCATATAATGATATTATTCTAAATATGATGATGAAATATATATTAAATTCGTTTTAAATAAAGTATATCGTGTGCTATTTTACGGCATCTTAAGCACATATCTCAACTATGGTCAACTATATATCTTGACAGACTGACGATTTTTAGAACGTACTCGTAAAACCAATGATAACAAAATTGTTGAGAAATGAACATCGTTTATTCAAAATTCATACTGCGTAACAGTTTAATTTTTTCGTTTCGAATATGTGAACACAAAAAAAAAATCAAAATCGATGACAAGTCAAACACCAGCATTTTTCTATGGAGGCTCTCTAAAGTAAATGAATTCCGGCCATTGTCCTGTAAAAGTTACAGGCGGTTTTCAGTTTATTTGCCCATTGATTGGAACTTTTTCAGTTACAGCCGTAGCACGAAATGTCCCGAAAACAATACGAGGTTTCCCCGTGCAAATTATATCCGAGTACTGTTGCCACCCAGCGACCAAATGAACTAACTACATTTGGATAGAGAAACGTAAAGCAGAATGAAAACATGAAATTAAAGCATTAAAAAAATGTCTCAAGCTTAACATATAATCATTAAAATCAAATACATTGTATCCTTACAAAACCAGCTTTTTTCATTATAGAACTGTTTATATGTTTTTTTTTTTAAATTTAAAAAATAAAATTCATTAAAAAGACGTGTTATATTGTGTTGCAATACAGCATGTATTAAATCTTCATTGTGTTTCCTTGTCATAATCATGGACATATTACTAATAATTCAAGTTTATCATATTGTGATCTTTCTACAGTATCCAACAGAAGCCTGAACCGATTGAATACATAAATGTTAACTGTAGTTCTCTCCGCGATATATATATTTTTTCACTTTTTTGAATTTGAAAGTTTGCCATATGAAACTTAAATTATATTATAAAAACACATGAAAAACCAAAGATTCATTTGCGGAGTAGTTTTTTTTCATATGCTGAATTTAAACTGCGTTTAGGGACTTTTATTTTATCAAAAATGTACAATTTTAGCTATCTTAGATGACTGCTGATTACGTAATGCATTCAGTAAAGCTTTGGAATGAAAAATTGCGTTGAGTAATATCATAGTACAAGTTGATTAAGATTTCTAGTGTTATTTAACATCGTTATTAAATACACCGTCTGGGGAGCGAATATGATAGAAAAAACCACTTCATTAAAAATGAATTGCAAAAAGTACATTAAAGACAATATCAAGAGACACAACTCACATTACGTTGTAGTTACATAAAGCCTTAAAAGGGATGGATTTAAGAAAATGTGACCAAAACCCATTATATCAAAAAGTATATTTATCCGTCCAAGCGTTGAATTTCCATTAGAAATATATTGTGAATCTTATGTACTCGTATTCGAGTTACATTTAAAGGTAGTGATATATCATCGAAGTAGCGGCACTGACGTTTTACAGAATAATTCACTTTAAGAATAACAAAACATCCGCAAGATTTACGATCAAAATAAAATAAATTAAAAATATATATACGCAGAGTATTTTCGTTAATAAAATATCGAATATAGTAAGATGAATGAGTAAATAAATACAAATATAAAAAAATAAAGATTGGTTGCTATGGGAGTATAAATTAAAGACGCCCATCATTAAAAGTGTACGTTTGGCATCTTTGATAGACATACTATAATTATTAGATATATTATTACACGATTTTTTGGTAATAGCAAAGTGACGATGAATTTAAAAGGAACATTTCAAAAATGAGTTTTTTTTAAATATTTCGAAACACCTTGTGGCCAGTAAACTTATAGTATAATTATAAACATCGATGATGAAGCATTTAACATGGAAATTATATATTTTTGGTTGCAATTTTGCATGTTTTCTTCTACAGACAATGTATAATTGCTCACTTGGTAGTATTTTGATAACCGACCTGAAAAATTATCGACTGACCTCACAGTTATAATGCAGCGCCATCTGGTGCGGTTTGATTTATATTTTACTTTAATAAAATGCAATTTGATTATAATGCAAGGGAAATTTAAATAGTCAATTTATGATTATCATGTTTGTAATTCGGATCATTATAAATACTGATAGTTCATATATTGTATATTTTTTCATTTGGAAATTAAAATATTAAAAAATTAGGATTACTTAATAGAGCATTTCAGTGTGCGAATAGACTTTGAATGAAATAACGAAAATTAAATAAGAAACGCAGTGTCTAGCCTTCTAATCTATAGTCTGTCAAAAGACAAAGCCTCAGATATGCTCCTCAAATGCCTCAGCAGAGCTAACACCACAGCTACATTTTCAATTAGCTTCCGTTAATCTAAAAAGACGTTGATAATGATGTACTATTAAAGTATATTTGGTGATTCTTTTTTATGATTATCTAAGCACTTGACTTTACATTACGGCGGTAATTTATGACGACATTTCAATGAACATGGATGGATCACACTTACAGCATTATATTGGATTTTTTGAGCTATTTAAGACCAACTAGTCCAAGCCTCGGAAGCGTCGGACTAAGCATACGATCTTCTTAAAATATGAACAACAGATGACCAAATATGTTTTGGACATTTCACATATTTTTTTCGCTAGTCGCTTTTATTGTTCTGTAGACCCGTGGCGAACTCGAGTCTTCGAGAACCAAGGTAGACCTCCAAATGCAGAAATGTCTTGAGATAAAGCATGGTTATATTGACAGCTGACAAAACTGTACAATGTGCAATTCATGGTGATACGTAATATATTATATATGAGAAGAAAAAACTAGCGAAAGCCTGTGAAGTATGTGAAATGCTGATTGCCAAAATACTTGCACTACATATCGGAATTCTTGTATCATCTACAAATCAAAAACACGATTTGTTCAATAAGAAGATCGGATTTAAAAAACTCATTTAAGTAGATTTTTCTCAGGTTTTTTATGGAAAGATAAATTTTTACGCAGATAGGCTTGCAAAATGGTTCGAAAAGCGGACGAAACGTTATTAATATATTTTGTAACGTTTTTAATTTTCATTGAATATTTGCACCAGCCTTTCTCTTCCATTTCGCCGGTGCCTACGTGGGCTTTGTTTGTGGTATATTTTTCCTGTGTGGCGGAAACCCTCTAGCGGCCAATCCTAATACCGTGTGCGGAGAGCGGAAAAATCTCCCGATGTTGGTCCAGCGCGCTGGGCAGTCCGGGGAAAACCCTTTGTGGGGCGTCCTCTCATATTTCTATTACAATGACAAAAGCGCCCGGGCGCAACACAACAATCTGTGTGAACACTTGCGCAGACCTCCACTCATACTAACTGCTTACACTCAAACAGACAGGGATCCTAAAATTCAATTTGATGCTGTTTAGAGCAACATTAAAGAGGGAAAAGTAGTGGTCCAATCAAATAAAAAAGAGTTCAAAATCTGTTTAATGAAAGCACACGTGGAAGATAACCAACTGAATGTTTGATCTTACAGCTGACTCTGTGATGTTTAACCAAGTTGATGAAATAATGGGGAATATATGGGAACATTCGCGGGTTTCGGAAGCAGATAGCTGTATAGAATACTGGTAGTATCATAGTTTAACTTTATGAGGAATGACGTGAGAGATTAGACAACGCAACATTTCAAACTACAGTCGGTCAAGAGGTGAAAGTAGATCTGGTTGGGATATATACTTGAGATGCCGTAGGAGAGCCAAATCTACAGTTGCCTTTTCTTCAAGCCCCATGCTCTCGCCGCCTTGGAAGGCACACAGAATTATACATATAATGTACTCAGCGGAGGTGCGTGAGGCAGAGATGACTTTGGATGAAGCGAAGACTATGGTGAGAGATAGAACTTTATGGCGACAGTTCTTGACAGCAGTGTTCTCCAGTTAAGGGAGTGAACATGGTGATGGCGCATTTGCAATTGACCTATTGCGAAATAATTAAATTATACGAGGTTAGAAACACAGATGTTTGTTAAGTATTTAAAAATCTACCGGCAGTGTAAAAGAGTTATCACAGGAGTCAAACACGACAGCATTTCATCTCAAAGGCAATCAAGAGACGGAGATGGACTTAGCTGGTGGATTTCGTATAATAAGATAGAGGCAATTTGTCTTCAAGCCAAGTTCTCATTGTTTCAGAAGACCATCAGGAAAAATACAAATAATTTACTCGACGAAGTTGACACGGGACACATTCCTTGTGGCACTTTATGGTTGTCATGTGATTAAAATTTTAGAGCTGATATGCCATAGAGTAAAAAGTAAAGTTGTTGAAGAGACATATGATTGTTAATTTGTAATTTGACGACCCCTGTCCTAGGCGAGATGGCGCAATAAGCACTGAGCAAAGTATCCACAAAATTGTTAAATAATACGACTTTATCCCCTTTATAGGGAGGATTCCAAATCCACCAAATCCATTATTTAGTGATGGTATTAGCAAGCTTAGCGAATAATCGACATTTTAGAGATTTCTCTAATGTGTGTTAGTGTTTCGGTTAGTAAGAGTATATTTTTAATGTTTATCAAAAATATCTACGAAGGGCATTTGTTTTAAGTGCGGCAAAGAAAATTGGCATTATTATGATAAAAAGTAAATTCTTTTCAAATGGAACATCACAATTGTAAAATCACAATTGAAACTAAAAAATACTGATCGAATACTGAAAATTACCGAAAAATTGCCAAAAACGCTGAAAGAATAAAAAACATAGGAGACAATATAACTTCTCAACGGTTTGAAATATATTGGATTCATCGGTAGCTACGTAAATAATAAATAAATAGTAAGTTGTATGGGATATTTGATTTCCCACTGAGAGGCGTTCACAAATGATATTAAAGCCTAAGAAGTTTCATTTCGAAAAACAAATATATTTTCATATAAAAACATATTAAAAATAATATATTTCAAACCAATAGGTTTCAAAATAAATCGAAAAGAATAAAAGAGGCGTGATTTATAAGTTCAAATATATCGCATTTTACGTCGATTTTTTGTTCGTTTATTAATTAAACATTCTCTACTTTAAATGCTCGGTTTTCACGTATCTAAAAGCCTGGCTAGAACAATCAAGCTCGTTAACAAAATGAAATCAATTGAAGTTCAGATTTCCCCGATAACTACCTTACAAAATTGTTTACGTTGTAACGTTGGCACGTGAAAGTTTTTTACGGTGCAGTCGAAAGCAGCCTTTGAATATTTATGCAGCCTCCTCCTCTGCATGGGGAGGCTTTTCCCCTACTTAGATAATGGATGCTTTGCATATGCGATGCTCCGAGAGGAACACACTCAAACCGGAGACCAAAATAATACGACACGTTCGGACTCTCTAATTTTAACTAGTTCCGTATAAAATAATGTTGTGTTCCACCTGTGCAGAAACGTTGCGTTTGTTAAATCACCGAGTCTCCTTACACTCTCCTAAAAAACTACACAAATAACTTAACCACGAAAGACTACACCATTTATTCACCTTGCATATACTTTCCAGTATGGTTTCCAGCAAGTAGAGTTGAGCCACCCATTAAGGACAAAACAAAAATTGTCCAGGCCACGGGAGCTTCAGACTGATCATCCGATCTCCTTAAAATCCCTGATTATTGGACATAAACATATTTATCTGTTACAACAGCAGCAGTCTATGCAAGTTCGCGGACTCTTGCCCCGGAGGTTCCCAAGAACCATATTTATCACATGTGGACCTCCGGGTATACAGGTGTTTTGGGATAAAACATAGACAACCTGAGCTTACAGAGTTGTGAAATTAAACGGTTTTACGGTGTCCATATATGTTCCAAATACGATATAGTAGGATATGGTAGAAAAAAGAAAAAAAAACTACTACCCCAGATTGTGGTTACAATCTTCACCTTCGTGTCATCAAAGTCAAATCGATTTAGCCAAACATATGGCAACATCAACAATGGTCTATCTGGACGACCCGTAGATGCTCGGCAGTAGTCTAATGACTTTGGCAGATAAATACTCAACTTAAAATACTTATTCATCGTCAAAAAAGACATAACATTTTTAAATATGACATTAAAATTATTCATAAAGAGAGTAATCAACAGGACTTAAATAAACAACAATAATATTTGAAAACATTATTTTATGATAATATTTTAAAAGATTATTTTTAAAATTAATAAAAATGTAGCTTTTTAAAATTTTCAAAAACATTCCTCAATTACACAGATTCTCGAGTAAAAAGTTTAGTGAAAATATTTCTATCATCGTTCTTAAAAGCGCGCTGTAAAGTTACTTTATTTTGTGTCAGCTAAAACTAATTGTTCCGCCGGTTGTGTTTGCTCAGGGAATAATTTTAATTTATAATCTCTGCCTCTTAACAAGCTGAAGCTTAAAAATGCTGTTTTTTTGCAGCAACTGCAGATGAACATGAACGTACACGTTCACGGATGGGGGGTACTTAACGTTCAGTGAAACCTACCGAACGTAAGCTCGACACGGTAAAGTGTAAAAACTTTATTAAGCACCCACTCATTATGAAGTATCTAGAAAATTATTTAAGAGATAACTTGAACTAAGTAGCTTATAAATGGATACACAATTTGTCACGTATGAACTCATTGCACTAAAAACAAACGCAGTCTAGTGCCCTTATAAAAACACTAATTATATTCAGTATGTATTCAGATACAAGTAATAAAAACGAATAATAGAACCGTTTATTACGACCTTGGCGAAATTGCAATAAAATTATTCTGCATAACACAGAAAGTGAATGATTATTTTTAAGAGACATACTAAGAAAATATTTTTTCTCGCGATTTTCTTTCCATACCTGAAGTATATAGTAAGCGTAAAAGTATATTGCGATTAGGTGCCATTTTTTACGCCTTTTCCCAATGCATCTCTACACCCTGGAAGTTTACCTGGGAACATATATAGCTTCCAATAATTTTCAGGCTGGTAGCTCAATAACTTGAAGAAAATGCATCTTTTGTGTACGAGGTGTATTAGCGTGTTTTGTCATTATATGTTTATATGTTGAATGAATTATTCCAATGTTTTTGAGGCTTAGTGAATTTGCTATTAAGTTACAAATTTAACGAACTAACAACACGCGGTAAGCAATACGCGTTGACCAATCCATGTTTTGGTCCGCATCGAAATTTGTTTAAAGAACGAGAATCGCGCTCAGAATGTGCTATTATGCTTATATCCGCATAAAAATAGCTATTTCAAGTAAAAACATATGTTTTAAAGTATAAAATGATTCTTTATTAGCAGTATTTAAAAATAGATGTATTTTCATTCAAAACAATTTTGAATAAAAAAGTTTTGTTACATTGAAAAAGCGCAAAAAGGCAAGTCCAATATTAAAGACTTTATTACATCAGGCTCTTGCCAAGAAGTCTGACTAAATAAACTGCGTTTGACTTCCTTCAGATTTGTATGGCATTAATAAGAGTAAAAAACAGACAATTTTACAAATTAAACAGCTCTTGTTTGATCAAAAGGAGATGAATAAAATGAACTGAATCATTTACACAAAAAATAATTAAGAGCAATATAATTTATTTGTATTTGAAACTATCTTTTGAACTCTTAGACGATCTTAATTTTTTAATGATGAATTATGCTTTTAATTAATTGTAAAAGGTTAATTTAATGAATTATTTTAGTTAATACTACAATTGTGCTTTAACAATAAAAGTAATTATAATAATTATTACTTAAGATAGGTTGTTTAATCAATAACTTAATATTAAATACACGTATTACGAGTAATATATTATGCATTTATTATTGGTCATTGGGTCATTTGATTTTAAAAATAATTACGATAGAGATGTTGTTCTTGCTATAATATTTTCAATTTAAAATATTCGAAAATGTTACAATATAATCATATTATTTATATTTACATACAAGAAATATTTATAGACCGGTTTATAAATGTTTATTTAGTATATTTTGTTTTTTTAAAGTGTTCATTAATAAAAAGTGTTCTCTAACTGAAAAATTAAAAAATAAAAGTCTCGCAGCGGAGTTGAAATGTTTAAAAAATAACTTTGCATAAATTAAAAGTTTTAACTTTTGACACGCGTGTGTTTTATTTTTTTCAGTGAATCAGAAAGCGATGCGAGGATGTTATTTTTCTGAAACTTTTTCATGAAATTATCAGAAAGTTATTCGAAAGGCTGCATTCTCCGAACAGATAAAGGGGTAGTTGGATCGAGTAATAATAATGATTAAAGTCGTCACTGTTAGTATCGACGCGTTCCAAACGAACTGCTCTTACCGATTAGTTATATCAAAGTTGTTGAGGATGTTCGGGGGATTACTTCCAATTCAGTTATTTAATAAGTGATGCATACGCAAATTTGCAGCCTGCACTAAACTGAACTAAAGTAATCAGTCGCTGAACATATTTTTTTTTCAGCCAAGGTAACCGAAGCATTGTTTTCACATATCGTTGAACTCAATCCTTTATTAAAAAAATCAGCTAAAAATATATATTATTAAATATTGTTTTATTGATAAAGCTATTGCAGCCGTGGACGCTTTTTTTTATCTCAATGACTCGATCAAAACAAAGTGTCGCTTATATAGCACCTGTATTACCCACATCCTTCAATGCGGCTGCTAATCTTGTAACTTCACCAATAGCTAGGTGAAGTCGCGTAATGGGTTATGATGGTTTCACTTAGCGTTAAATGACAAGGTGGTGTAGCGGATTTATTAGAATAATACTCAATGAAATAAAAACGTTTGTTAATTTAAAAAAGTAGTTTTATGATAAAATTTAAAAATATATAAAAATATGTATATAAATAAGGTGATATTAAGATAATTTAATTATCACAGATTTTTGCGACATAAAAAAGCTTATGTTGAACTGTAGCGCTTATGCTGAGCTGAAAAGGGTTGCGGAGGACCGAGAGGAATGGAGATCGAGATGCAAGATTCTGTTGCTGCAAACCAATCCACCGGATTGATACTACGAAGAAGAAAAAGGCTTGAAGAAAAAAACGATTATTATTGCATGTACAATAATTTATTAAAGAGCGAAACATGGTATGTTGTAAATATTTGTTTTGTCAAGAGAATTACCATACGTTATATTATAAAAATGTAACCATATTTTTCAGAACCCAAAATGATCTCTTTAGTATTTTTTTTTCTTTTTTAAATTTTGGAAAATATGTTAAAAAATGTCATTTTAATGATAATTATATCTTGTATAGTACAAGAAAACATTTATTTTTATTTGTTAATAGTATACAAAATAATGTGATATTCTTTATTTTTCCTTTTTGCATTTCAAATTACTAAATTAAAAAAATCTATTTTTAGTTTATTCATGAATTCGGTTTCGAGGTTATATTTATAAAGAAAAATTATCACTTTACGTTGACTAATAATACTTTAACGAATATTCATTTATATCAATGAAAATTAAAAAGATCCATAGATAAAAAAAACATCTCGATTAGCTTAGTCTACTATATTACATTAACTACTACGACTAGGACTAAACGCTATTTTAAGTTCAGCGTTCTGTCATATCGTTTTTGTATCATTATATCTGAAAACAAAAGCAACCGTATGATCTAGTTGACTATGTATTATATGAATTTTTAAATTTTTATTAGAATATTATTTTATTATTTCAATATTCTAATCTACTTTTATAGATCATTGACTATATTACAATATTAATATTGTAATATAGTCAATGATCTATAGAACTTGACTATATTACAATATTAATATTGTAATATAGTCAATGATCTATAAAAGTAGATTAGAATATTGAAATAATAAAATAATATTCTAATAAAAATTAAAAAATTCATATAATAATGTCTCCTTGAGACAATATCAAGAAGGTAAAATTATTCATCAGTAACACAGGTAAATGATTGGTTATAAAGTCCGAGTCGGAACTATAAGTAGTCGTTTCTCATCCATTCAGTCTATAGTTTGGTTCGAGACCCGAGTGGTACTTACTAAAATAAATAGACTGTCGGAAAGTAATAATATTAAGCTTGTGAATAAATGAAGACTGATTGAATAATAATAAAAATATACATACTTTGACTATGTATTAGTTTAATGATTTTTAATATAAATCTAACAGAAAGAAACTTATGTTTTTGTTGGCACTAGTGCCTTTTTAATTAATTTTTTTGTGAAGAACAAATTGGTTAAACTTTTCTTAATTACTTATATAAAGCGTTAAAAACATAAAAGATTAAAAATTATAGTATTCCTTAATCTCTGTTCTACGAGTATATTTTAACTACCTTAAAATCTATTATAATTCATTTTTGAAAGGAAAGGAAAAGGTTTCTAGTGAGGATAGTGAAATAAACGTAGGTAAGATAGCTTTGCAAGCAAAAAAAAAAACTATAATAGTTTTGTAAATATAATGTACTGACATCAACATGATATAGCCCTTGCGACTGGTACCGAAAACCTCGATATACAATCTTTCGTCTGTTATTTTCGTTCGCTCATCGGACACGCATGAGTTTTCATTTTGTAATGCTGTTAGGAGGACTAGTTATATAGATATCGCCACTTGCGGCGCTAGGTGTCACCGACCACGGCGCCCGGCCGTACATTTGCTATTGAAAATGTTGTGAATTTGTAAAAAATAAGTTATAAATATATTTAAAAACTTGACGAATTATGGAAAAACCTCTAGAAAAAACTCATGATGTTTATATGTAGGCAAGAAAAAAAGCGTACTCGTTGAAAATAAAAAAAATGAATGAGAAAAGTAAAGATTTGGTGAAAGTACGATTCAATTTCACTACATTATATCTAATTACTGTAAATTATTTATCAATCTTAAAAATTATCTACTTTAATTATAAAATTGAGAGCTATAGGGAGAAGAAGAAAAAGATATCACCAAGGAATTATTGGTTTTTGGGTTAAGCCGTGAACGGTGATTTATTTACTTTGTTATTTCGACTTCATTGCGAGGTCATCATCAGTATTGATTAAATGATACCACTTAGTACTTAAGATATCAGCTTATCGCTCCTCTTCGAATGTCTTAAATGGAAAAGTTTACTATATCCCTTACTGAGCATTCGAAATAGTCAAGATATCGCAAAAGAAATTCGCCGTACATTTCTCATCCCAAAAATCATTAATTCGGCCGTGAAAAAAAACAATGATAAATATAGGGTCCGCCATCTAACGTTTTTTTTAACTAGTGCTTATTTCGTGAATGGTAACATTTAGCTCATGTCTGCTTTGACAGATAATTAGTTTTATCCTTCCGCTAAACGAATATGATTGTGTATACGCTTGAACAACGCTGGGAAATATTGCGACATTACTTTGAAAGTCAGGCCATTTTTCTTCGAAAATGAGCAAGGAGTGGCCGTTACAGTCAATGGCGATCGTTATCGGGCCATTTTTGTTCACAAAAATTGAAGAAGAAGATATTGGCAACATTTGGTTTCAACAGGATGGCGCTACGTGCCACACAACCGAAGCTACACTCGATGTTTTGCACCCATTTAAAAAAAAAAAAGTTCTTTGGGGGACCCGATATATATTTACACCGCTATGTTCTGTAAAAGTTGAAATATGTTATTTAGGCTTAAAGCTAGGTACTTAATATTTTTAGGAAATGTTTTATTGTAAGGGAAGATGGTGAGTTTTTAAGGAGGTTTTATTTTAAAAACTACATTTTTTTGTACTTCTGGTCTGTGATGAATTGCTGTCTAGTATTATTTATCTAATTATTGTAATACTTGATTATATTTCTAAGTTTATATAAAGCGTTATAAACAATATTTAAAAAAACTAATCATATGTTCGATATAACATATATTTAAATATAAAATAATGCGACAAGTTGAAAACTAAGCTGTAATAAATATTAAGTATTTCTTGTAGTATTATATAATAAATACTGACTTTTGAGGGACTGAGATTTAAATTTGACTGTTTACTACATTTACCCTTAATTCCATCTGCATTTATTTATAACTATAAGAATTTTTATATATTTTTTATGTATATATTTTCTTCCTTTCCGTTATTATAAATGTAAGAAAATGTTTGTTTGTTGGTGATCGCAAATCTCGGAAACCACAAAAGCTATAAAACTGGAAATACTCATTATCTAGTGGTTCATAAATGCAGTTGTTAATTATTCTGCGACAAATAGTAATAAATATTGGTTAATATTAGCTTCTCTAACCATCTGAACATTTTTTTTCAATTGTATTGTATATATCGGACATTATACGTTAAGGTACCATTATTTATGAAACAAAATGCTCTCCCTTAAATTGATTTATTCGAAACCAACAGAAACCCAACAACTTTAACTAAACGTTGTTAATTTTCTTGATATTAAAATGTTGTGGTTTAAGTTATTCAAATAAATCAACAAAGTGCGAGTAGTTGAAAGATAATTGTTTATTTTTCACTTTTCATTTAACGTTTTCTATTTTAAAGAGCTTTCTGCATGATTAAATTTCCTTTACACGTTATGTACGATATTTTTCATAACGAAAGCATATTAAGCGTTCTTCATACAACCTTCTCTCAACTCATCCTCACTATGGATCCAGGATATAACTCTAAAATAATTAGTTTACCTTAAATTTAATAACTTTAAGTAACACTTTGAGCTTTTAGCAAGAGCTTTACGTAAACGCCGGATGGACTCGTCTTAATTCTACTGATTAAAATCTTGATATAAATTTACAAAGGTGTTTAAAAGTTATATGTATCATTAATCTTGTAACGTTCACGTGGACCTTCATCTTCAGGCAACGAGCAACATCTTGATATTAAGTACAGGTGCTTTCTACTTCGAGAGCAAATTCGCGGACGTAGACTCGACATCATCTACGATAAAACTAAGTCTTTAACTGCGTCTTAAGTTTTCCTAATGTGTGTATAACGTGGCATAAGACTAAATGGCAGCTAATATGTTTTAATATTTACAATTAAGATTCAAATATATAAAATATTGATGATTAATTATGTAAGCTTTATATTATACTATAATATTTTGAAACCTACGAGTATTTACAAAAAGATTCATTACTATTATATATTGAGACTATTTTAAAGAAAATAAGGAAATTTTCAGCAGTGGATTGATAGTGGATGTTTGTTTCTGGGATGTGATGTTTTTAAAAATAAAATGTAAATGAATACTTCCAGATGTAAAAGGAATAATATGTTTAGATTTTACAAGACTTGCGATTTCTTTTTCCAATTCGAATTGAATATTGAAGAAAATATTCAGCTTTCTTTTACATGTATTCAGAGAAACATATAACAATAACTCTCTAATTACTGATTTTTTATATCATCTATATTGTATTATATACATTATGACAAAAAAACAGCGTCCAACGATAGTTTTAATAAATAATCTCATAATGTTTATCAACGGAATTATATTATTCCACCTTATTAGTTATGATTTAGTAAGCAATAGTGATAGTTTATTTAATGATGCAAGCAGCGCTCTTTTTATTAAAAAAATGAATGGTCTTGCATTCTAAGGGTTTTCTGTGTAAAATGTAATGCATCATTAAGTTTGAAAGGAAGCCTCACATTCAATTATTCACGTCATAACATCAAATAATAAACTACCAGAATATTATAACTATGTTTACTGAACGATTACTTTTTTTTAATTTTGATATGAATATAACAGAATTTTCTTTAATAGGAAATACAATAAATCCTAATTAAATTACTTCTTATCAATATCAAATCCTAATTAAATACTTCATGATTTCCATCAAATTCTATATTTAGCATTCCAAATACGTTCATAATTTTCACTAAACTGGTAAAGTTCATAAAACCGCGATGTAAAGATCCCTTACATAAAATTAAAATAATTCTGCAAATGAAGTTTATAAAAAAAAAATAAAGCCCTTTAAAAATTTCTCCCGATTATCTCATTTACTTGGGCATTAAAGCTTTAGAAAGTCTGCATAATGAAAGTGTTTTATAATTTATCGTTGAAAATTTCGAAATTTTCATTGAAAAAATAAATGAGGTGTTCAGCCAGCTCCCTGCCTGACGCTTTCCATTGTTTCCCTCAGGAACACGAAGCCTGTTGTAATGAAGCGCGTACTGAAGAAGAGATAACCAACCAAAGATTTTAAATATATTTAAAAACTTTTATTTCATCCCTAAAACTGGTATAGTGTATTTTGTTTGACATATAATAAAGCTTTAATTGTCTTTGATAATTTGTCCAAAAACGGTTTCGGATTTACTAAACATACTATTTAAACGCCCCCTAAAAGTACTGGAGGACTCTGCGAAATGCCTTAAGGTCACAGGTTCGATGAAAGGAAAATCCTGATCTATCTCCTTCTCGTGGTGGGGGGTGAGCGACATCAGTCGGCCAATATAGACAGGGACCGAATGTTGGCCGGAATAAGCTAACACCCAGCTAACCTCATCAGGTCAAGCTGGTTAGGGCACTCTATTGTCCTGGAGGTAGTAAATGCCCTCCTAAGGCGGATGAACCTTTATGGTCAACGGCATTAGGATGTGGAAATAAAGGGAAAAATACCACATTAAAGGTCTTAAAGACATCACATGTATCAGCAAAAAAATTATTGCATCTCGAGTAAAATTTTCCGGAGATAAAATAGTCCCCCAATCGGATCTCCGGGTGGGGACTGCTCGAGACAAAACAACCACCACTATTTAAACATTCACAAAAAAGAATGCTTATCCTATCAAATTAATTAGCTCAATAAAGTAAATGTAAGAGGGTTTTTAGTATAACCATTTTTATTTGGTACGTTGTTCTTGTAATTATGGAATTCTACCGAGAATTGTCGATCGAAAAAATTTAATGAATTATCAAAAAAGAAAAAGGAGAGCGAAATTAAACCATTTTTTTTCTTTGTGCCCTAAAAAGAATATTTAAACATAACTTAAACCTTCTAAATCTGTCATAATACGCCCTTTTCTGCTTCATATTGCAACTAGTACTTTGCAATTGATTATTAATATGCTTCTTGAATAACGAATAGGCACACTCAAGTGGCAACGTGCAAGACATGTCTGTTGAAGAGGCGACGGTCGATGGGGAAGAAAAGTATTAAAGTGGCGCCTAAGAACTGGCAAACGAAGCATTGCCTGACCCTCTGCAAGATGGACTGACGACATCAGAAGAATAGCGGGAGATCGAGACTCATGCGGGAATCTTACGTTTAAGTGTATGGATACAGGCTGATGATTATGACGCTTCTTGAAGTCATTCAGATTAGATACTCGTATTGTAGGAAACACAGATTCTAAACGACATTTCCGTGATGTTAAAAAGAGCTAGAAAATTTATTTGTCCTGATTCGACATATAGTATGCCACTATCGACACATTTCTATGATTAACAATTAATTAATATGATCCATGTTAAAATAATGTATAATGTCCGCCATCTAACGTTTTTTTTTCAACTAATGCTTATTTCGTGAATGGTAACACTTAGCTCATGTCTGATTTGACGGATAATTAGTTTTATCTTTCCGCTAAACGAATATGGTTGTGTATACGCTTGAACAACGCTGAAAAAGATTGCGACATTACTTTGAAAATCATGGTAATGTTGCAGAATGTGTGCGAAAATTGCGTACAGATTTTGGAAGAAGAGAATCACCGTCAACTCCGTATGTTCGTTATCTTGTGAAAAAAGTGAAAGAAACTGGCATCCTCATCGATAAACCAAAGCGTGAAAAGCCAAAAACAGTGCGTACATCCGAGAATATTGCTGCTGTGGCAGAAAGTGTGCGTGAAGCACCATCAATGGCTCTTCCATGCGGCGCGGCCATGTTGAACGAATTTTGTTCACAAAAATTGAAGAGGAGGATATTGGCAACATTTGGTTTCAACAAGACGGCGCTACGTGCCACACAGCCGAAGCTACACTCGATGTTTTGCGCCCTGTTTTAAAAAAAAAAAGTTATTTGCCGGACCCTTTATAATTCATGATATACTACGCATTATTACATATATATTAATGTTAATTCATACTTAAGGTCCAATGTCATCCTGCGTGTTATCTTACATATCATGTATTGAAGTCTTGTTGACGTTACATCATCCATATGATATTTTGAAGACTCGTTAAAATTCACGTTGCGCATCTCTGTCGTTGGAACTTGTCTGGTGCAGAGACATCTGCCTAGTCTGGGTGGGCGCAGGTTTCAAGGCTCGCTCGAACTTTGTGCGCCAAGTTACTGCAAGTTTCAGAAAGATAAATCAGCAAACTCATGGCGGCCGTACGCTCCACTGTGAGTGAAAATTTAATATTATTTACGCCAATAATTTAATATTACTGCGTTGTGATATTCAGAGCGTCGGGTTAATCATTAAAGAATTGTAAATTCAAAATCTCTCCAATCTAATAGTTATGGTATATGGACTTAATCAACTTTAAGGTAATTATACTGTTAATCCAATGTAGCAAAAAAAAACGTTCCTATATAAAGTATTACCACGTGGATTACGATTAAAGTTTTTTTTTTATGTAAACACAGGAGAATGGTGACAGATGGTGATAGTGATTCTCAAGTCTCATCGATGGAATTCTATGACGCTTACTATGGTGCATATGGTTAAGCGCTGCATGTGGAGTGTTGATCCACCAACGTCATAGACTACAGCCCGAAATTCACGCACCATCCTTATTATTACAGGAATTTACTATGAATGGGTCTTCACGAGGCGACTTTCGTCTACCACCAATTTTAATTAATAGGCTATGACTGGCATTTTACGGTGAATGATCAAATTCACACAAACCGGGGGTATTTTAGAGCTCAGAAATCGATTAAAAATATTTAATTATAATAAATCTCCGTCGGGTATCTAACCCACGACCTTTGGTTTGCAAAGTAAACGCTTTCACCATTGAGCTATACCTGCCGGAATACTTGTAATATTGCAAGTAAATTGATAAGCAAAGGAATTTAAATCAATTGGCGAACTTTTTTTAATCATCTACGAATATACACGTCTAATGTTTTTAGACAAGCAATTTGCCAAGCCTTCTAAAATCATTTATAAGTTCCTTCATAATTCGTTACTTCCTTTTACTGTTTTTGTTGTTGTTGGTAGAACAGTCCTTTGGGACCGAATAGTCAAGACTTCAGGAGGGTTGTGGTGATTACCCAATCTTCGTAAAAAATGTTGATTAACATTCGCCTTAACCTGTTCGCATCGGTACCCGATATATGCCGTGGAAGATTCCCCTACCGTTGATATCGGAAGCCGTGATATATCGTTTTGCTAATTTCTTAGAGTAGTTTTTTATGAATCATCTGATAGCTAAAGAATAGAAGAACCTATGTGATATATGAAAATAGACCAGATAAGTGCATTTATTCTTCAAATACCAGTTTTATAATTGACATTATAATTTGTATTCCACTGAGCCGTAATGAAAGGGTTAATATTTTTGCAAGCTACAGTGTCATTTCATCAATACTTTCATTGTCATAAAGGTTCGCCTGCATATATTTTTTATTTTTTTAAATTTAAATATTATAAAAAGGTAGAAGCAACATAGTAGTGTGTTTTAGTCTAAAAATTACACACAAGCCTTGAATATGGAAGTGAACAATAAGAAATAAATATCGATTTATTCAATTTCAAATTGATGTTGGCAATTTTTGATTATGTAAGTATATGTTTCAGGAGAAAGCTCCATCCCTGGCGGACTCCATACTCGTACTCAGTGTTGGCCCGGCCTGCCTAGATGATAAATCTAGTTACAACAGCCTTAATGAAAGGGCCGAGCATAGTTCGCAACTAACTGCGCGACCAAGTGGCGGTTTTTGCACTTCAGTGTTCGGTTATTTGATCAAATATTCCCTGATACTCTCCCTGGCTTAATACACGCGGTATGCCAAAAATATCGGAGAATTTGCTTTGCAAGTGACCAATCTGCAAAGTGGCGATAGAATACATCGATAACAGCACGATTTTATTATTTTAAAGCATTAAACTTTGCTTGCAATATGAAGATTTATATTTAAATTTTTCTGTAAGCACTCAATATTTGATTCTAAGATCTCACTATAAATAGATCACGAAGAGTGTGCTCTGAATGAATAATAGGCATAGCAGCTGACAAGACATCTAATATTCAGGAAGAACATATAAAATATGGCGCGATAGCTGATAACTTCAAAATCAAGTTTATTTTTGTTCGCTCGCCTGACATGCACATCTAATAATGTTAGTTTTAATTATGTAATATGACACGGCGTATGCAAACGACATTTTGTTTGTTATGACAGTTGCTCCATTTCATTTTGGTGCAACTGTCATCTTTAATTTGCTTTTTTGCCGCGATCATTGGCGGCGCTGCATGTCAGAGTGTTCCGGAGTTATCAGTTGACTTTTCCACAGTAAAATAGTTTAATTAAATTGGCAAATAAATTAATAAGCAAGTCTTTAATAAAATAAACGCAAATTGTGTACCAAAAACAAGTTCTTTTGCTTGGTAATCTGATCCTGCAATCTTCCCTCTACGCAGCCACGTGACGAACCCGCGACTAGAGGCAGTAACTTGCTACGTGTAAGGGCATCCAAAACCAACTACGGTTTCTATTCTCCTC
Source organism: Glossosoma conforme (assembly GCA_022606575.1). NCBI lineage: Eukaryota > Metazoa > Arthropoda > Insecta > Trichoptera > Glossosomatidae > Glossosoma > Glossosoma conforme. The sequence goes on from JAGTXR010000039.1 coordinate 2,553,876, forward strand.
TGTTGAGAATATGTAGACTGGTTTAACTCTTCTAGTGACTTGGGCTTTTTCGGGCTGGACCTTCCGGCATTTCGCAGATCCATCTACTGATGTGCGAGACGTCGGTTTTATTCACTCATGTTTATGTTTTCTACAAATTTCTTGTTTTGGCTTTAAGTATTTATTCTGTATTTCTATTTTCTTAAATGTATTTTCTTATCTAAGCTGTATGCATTGGCCTAGGCCGTTAATAAATAAAAAAATATAAATAAAAAAATTTAAAAATATAAATAAAAAATTAAATAACTATTTAAACTTTTTTTTGCATCATGATATTACTCATATAAGCAGAACATAAACATTTCATTTTCGTTGTTGAAAAATATTATGATATTTTGCGTTGGATTTATACTATACTATTAAGTGTTTGCGGAGGTTTGCGTATCTGTGTAACTGAATCTTTTTACAATCTGCACCATCGAGGACCTTATGGCTTGTTGCCAAAAAACTGTTTAAAACTCGACGTAAGAATCTTAAAGCCGTGAGTTACGGAGCATTCCTGTTGTAAAACCTTTCTTTACGCTTTACATAAGAGACTCAGTCGTTTTCAGTTGCGTGGTGCATGTATAATTTATAGGAATGCCGACCACTACCGGTTATTCTTCATATTTTGTGGTATTTTATGGTATTTTATGGCAAGTCTCTGAGATATGTAGATTTAGAGTGAATAGTGAAAACTACTCTGACATCTAATGAAAAGACACTTGATATAAACATATTTTTTTTGTTGCACTCAGATTCACGTAACTAGAAAATACAAAGAAATACTTGGTGAAATAGACGGGATGTATGGTATTATAATTTTTTCTCGCCTTTTTTTAAAATGTAATGGAATATATTTGTTCTTAGCGGCTTTTGTTTAGAAAGCAGGTACTTGCGCAGAATATTAAGGGTAAAGCAGTATGACTTTTTAAAGAATGGCAAGGTAAAATTGTGGATAAAGCCCATCGTACAATTGTTCAAAAGACTAGGTGGACCTGAGTCGGATATTAATATTTTCCAGAAATTTTAAAAGGGCATAAACTACTTCAGCCTTTTTTCAAGCCGCCGAGCTCTCATCATCTTGGGTGGCTGTCTGTAGCTGTGTATATAATGTACTCAGCGGAGCTCTAAGACGCTGAGCTGACTTTTACTGACAGAAATTTAAAGAACTAATTTATAGCAACCGTATGCTCCAATTCGGGAGCGGAAATGTGAAGGAGAAGAATAATAACTTGAGGAGACTTATGATTTATATTACTATAAAAATATTATTTGAATTTTTAAGGCAATGCTTAAAAGATTTTTGTACATAATTTTACGATGAATGTAAATGTGAAACATCATTAAAAGTTGAAGTCAATCTTAAAGGTGTAAAATATTTTAAATAAAAAGAAATATATTTTATCGACGGAAAGAACTTTAAATCAAAATGAACGAACTCATTAAAAAAATATTTATAAACGTAATAAAAAAATATGCAAAACAACTACAACAAACGTATGCCGGAATAATATAAATTAGTGAGGTGTAAATATTTAAACGGTAACTTATTTTTGATTAGTTGGCGCGTAAATTTAAGTTTTTGCGACTGAAAAAAAAAACGACGTTATAATCTCAAGATCGATAGTAAATTATCATTAACGAGTGTATCGTAAAATACGTTTATTCATTTGAAAAATAGGCCTCGTAAAAAGTGTAATGGTCAATTTCGAATCCGTTCTTTTTTTCAAATTAACCAATAAATGAACAGTTTTGCGCGGCAGTTTAATTTAATCTGATAAACGTACAACTACATATAATAAAGCAAAGATTTGCAGAACGCTTTTTATAACAGTTGTACTCTTTTATGCGAATAACTGGTATCATTTAAGGTTAGTGGCTTGTGTTTAATATACTTTTTATTACATTAATGTTGTGTGTGTGTATTTGATAAGTGTAATTATAAGTAAGTTATATTAAAAATAATTATGAATGTACTACTCGTATGTAGGATAGGTTGAATGTAGGACAGAAAATGGACGACACATAAATTGATTATAATGACGACACTCTCACAACACAATCGTATAACAGGATGATATATTATTAGTAAATTAATAAAATAATGAAAAGTTAAAGACACATAATTTGTCATGCTAGACTCTATAGAGGTTTTATAATATTATAAACGTGTAATTTAAGGACAACATTTTTTGACGACACAGACATGAGGACAACACATAAAATTATAATTTTATAATGTAAATAATTAAAATTTTCATAAATACAAAGTAATATTGATTTAAAATAACCTTTAATTGAGATAAATAATGATTCATATGATTATGTAATGAAAACTCACATTTAAAAAAAAAAAAAAAACGATAAAGGACAACACCAAAATGATATATGAATGGAATTAATTTGGAAGATTTATTAAAAACATAAAATAACATTAAATTTTTATTTAAAAAAGCAAAAAAAAAAGTTGCTGTACATGTTTATGTCTTACTGAAATACAAAGTCATATATTGCATCCATTTTTTTTGTTGTAGTCTCTAAATTATTTAGAATTAAAACCCCCAATTATAAGATGATTACTTGAAAGAGCTTTAAAAGTTTCATGATTGATACTTTTTTGTGTAGAAATAAAATCTGAAGAAAAATAATCAGAATTGGTATAACAACGAACAGAGACATAGTTATAAAGATCATTATATTTGTATGGCTGTATATTTTATTCAAATAGAGCTTTCATGTAATTCGTATTGTTCGTGTAAGTATCCCTTTACTAGCTTTCGATTACAAAAAAAAATATTATACCTACTAACTATTATATAATAAAAATTATAGTTATTTCAGTGCGTCTTTCAACAAAGTAGTGTTTACACCATTTTTGTGCTGTGAAAGAATAAAAAAGATCAATATATTGACATTTATTGTAAAAATTGCCACGTAAAATGGTATGCTTTGAAACGTTTTTGAATTTTGCAACATTCGAATATTGCAAATATTTATTACCTATACCGACATCTTTGGGCCGGAAACTGAAGCATATTTCGCATGCTTGCCTGCGGGCACGAGGTCAGCCCGCCAAGTGAATTCAATAAATATTTGCCTTACAGGAATCCCTTTATTTCCACTTTATCCAATTATAATGAAAACGTCTACTTTTGAAATGTAAAATTTATTACATTTAATATACGGTAATCAATAATTTGTCGTACATTGTATTTTATATTTCAAATTATTTACTTTGAATTGCAACAACTATATATATCTCATGTCTCAAATCCGCATTTTTTCAAATAAAAGCATAATGAATGAGAGTAACTTTAATTTAAAATCGAATAATATGAAAAAATGCCTTATCATAACTTCATTATAAATAAAAAACATTTAATTTAGCATTATTAACCAATCAAAACTAATATTTTTAAACGTTTATCTTTGTTGGCTGTATTATCCATACTTGTGTTGTAATACTCGTATATTAGATAATTGGGAAAGAAATTTCCATTTTTTTTACATCACTTTGACGTCAGTTTGTCAACGGTCACCGTTGAGTTTGCACGTCGTGGTTGGTATCATTTTAAAGTTCTATTAGTATTTTTTTTTTTTTTTTTTTGCCGCTTTAGATAAATGCAGAAGATTGGAATTGAAGAAACACATTTGCGCCATATCGTGCTGTTTTTGTTTGATAAGGGACTGTATAAGTGCCAAAAAATGTCTGAGATTTTAATTTGACCGGAACAAATATTTAAGAGTATATTTTTGTATTTTATATATATTTTTTGGGGTTTTGTTATTACTAAAACTTTTACAATAAAAAAGCTTGTTTCTTAGCGAAAAAGTTTATATTTTTAAGCTGTTTTACGTACAAGTCCTTCTGAACTATCGAATTGTAAAGTTTAGCGAGAATCTGTTGCTGTACAACTTTACAAGTGTTGCAGACTATTATGGTTTATTAGATTTCCAGAAATTTTCAGCAATTTTCACGATAAGAGAATACTACTAAAGGAACAAATAAAATATATCTATATATTCCATAACGTTTGGCATTGTAAAATAAAATTAATTTACCTATTTATGCTACAGCAGGAATACACAATCATTAAAAAAGACAAAGTGGACTGTAGAACTGTTTATAGTATGAATCACTATAATACTCACTAAGAGTGACAATAAAACTGCCATACCATTGCTAAATATAAAACGCCTATGAGGTATTTAATTGTAAGGTTTTGATTTCCTAAAGAATATATTTTACAGGTACTCAATAAATGTATTAGGTTTTTAATACTTTAAGATGTAAAATCGTATTTTATCAGCAATTAAAACACTTGAACATGTTATAAGTATATTTAAAAGCTTAATTTTAAAAATATATTTAGATAACTTAATATATCTGTCAGATCGTGAAGAATAGAAATGATCACTTGTCAAAAATGTGTTTCTCTGAGAAACAATTCTTTGTATGTATTATTTTGTGAAAATATCTAGATCGCATCAGGTGAAAAATATTGATCAACATTATTATAATGGAGACTGGGCAGGTTTTTTGCATTGATAAGTTTGTATCGAAACTTACAATCATTTTAACAAGTAAGAAGATAAAAATCCAATTATTGATCAACTAATTGAGAGCTTATAATATGCTATCTAAAATTATATTCCCGTATAAATTAAATAAGTTACATTTATAGAAGTAAGTAAATTTGTACGCGCTTAAATTAGGATATTTGAGAATGATGATTTTTTTCGGATGACGTCAAAAATACACTATTTCTAGTATAATAATTAAACAAATACGTTTTCAATTACTCCATAAATCAAATAAAAATGCATATCCGACATACCTCCACCTATATCTATAACATTTAAAGTTTCTTAGGATATCAAAGATTGAAATATTTCTAGATTCGTATACCATATTAAATGTAAAAGATATTATTGATATTATTCAACCACGTCATAGTTATGCAAAGTTTACGTGTGGTAAGCTATCATTACTTTTATTAGACATTTTCTACGCATTCTAAACCTAAACAATAGACACACTTTATTTTACAAAATAAATTAAGTTAATTTTCATAGTATTTAAAAATTAATAGATGACTATCGAGAGTAAAAAAATTTATAAGATACTTAATATACGTATATTCTACTTGTGGTATATCTAATTACTAGAAACATTAATTAAAGTACTAATTAAGTTACGTATACTTACACACATGACTGCTAAGTTAAATAATGTGGAGGGAAATAATGTAAATAAGGCATCTAAAATTACGTATACAATTATTAATTTATGCTGGACGAATTGGGTTAGATTACTTCGCAATAAAAGAATATATTGGGAATAAGAAAATAGTTAATTACGTGTACTATTTTACGGTACATGAAAGAAAAATGATAAGCATAATTTATTTGGTAAGAAAATAATTGTGTTTATGAAAACTGCATTTTTTTAATGTTCAAGAATTTAATGTTACCGATCTCGTAAATTTCAGTTAGACATACTTTTGTTTATAATTAGATATTATACCATGCTTTAAAAGCATGTATGAGTATATTAAATAATATGTAGGTTTATATCTTAATGAATATAACGAACAATTTACACTACAATGTTGGAAATAATGAGTTACATATGACTAACATAATTTAACACGTTCATCGCCAACACCGTTTTTTGTCTAGTAACGGAAAAAGTTTTTATTGTTTTGGATGTTAGGGCCGCGTCGGACATTCTGAATAGCAGTTTGTAGGGAGCGCATGGCCGATAGCGCAAAATGAAAAGCCAAATTTATGTTTTATGATTGTAATGAGTCAGTGTCGGCCACCGGTGGCTGACATGGCGATGAACGTGTTAAGAAAATCCGAACATGCAATATTCTACACCAAAAATTAAATTTAGATAAATAATGATGTGATTATTACATACACTACAATTATAAAATGTAGACTTTTGTAATTTTTAATATAATCATTGATAAAACATAAAAAAATGTTTCTGTAACAAAACTTTTACAATGAACATGAAATTTTATTAAAGTAAGCAAGAATGAATTATGTTAACATTATTCGCTTGATACAATTTAAAACGATACTATAAATTAACACAGTTATTTAAAACGCATAAGATATTTTTTTTAAAATAACGTTTCATTTAAAAAAAAAGTAAAACATGATTCAAACATCAAAAAAGCATCGAAAATAAGTCGCAGTAAAACAAAATGGTATTAATAATAATATTACCCATACTTTACATGCGTTCACATAATTTGACGAACCACTTATTTAAAAAAAATTAAATATTCTTTACATCAATATAATGATAAAATTGGTGTAAATATTGGTATACAGTTAACTTGATCATTGATGGAACGTGTCTCACAGGCTCTCTTCAGGAGCTCCCCTGTAACTTGTTGTTACAAAGTTGCACAATATCGCGTCATTAATAGTTGGAAACTCTTGGCTTTTAAGATGTGTTCATATTTATTATAATATATATTTGAACAACTTACTTAATACAACAGTGTGATATAAACATTTGATTACACAATCAAAATATATATCCCGTTTATACTAAATCAATGATAGATTTAGATTCGTAAAAAAATGCGTTTATAACTTGCTTGTTAAATTAAAGTAGCACAATGAAATCTTTCATGAAAACGAATTAAATTGAAATGATGTAATATTAAGATAACTCTGTACTACTAATACACATTCAGATCAATAGAAAATAACACCGAATACGTATTTATTTTATCAATTGATTAGATAAAAATTAACGGTGAACGTGAGATTTGATCCCAACTCCTGTCTATTAAAGATACGTTTGCCACCATGGTTCAAATCAACGTTTAACATTTATTTTTCTCTTTTAAAAGAAATGTTAAACGTATGAATTAAAAAATCTTATTTTCTAAAGTATTTTCAATGAATCTGTATATATGTATTGAATTGGTCGATATATCTTAATAATGTACCTAAGTAAATAGAATGATTCAATGTATCTTATTCGTATTGTAGTTTAAATTTAGATTTTTTTGTTGTTATGAAAATGGAAAATGTAACTTCAATTTGTATGGACGAGTTCGTTCAGCATTCGAATGAACGCATTGTTGATGAACAGACGGTTTGAAAATAAACAACTGAAATTTACATTGTTACGAGATTCGGAAACCATTTCATCCCAGCTTTATGTCACATCAATCCTCAATAAAGGACCAACGGTCGTTTGTCAATCGTTCGGTAAAACCGATCATTTTTAACTTGCAAACGATCGTATTTCGTACATTCTTTAAAACGGCTGAAACACTTAAATTTAGAATGAAAAATTATTAATTTGTGACATGTATCATTTCTGCAAAAGTCTAAAGTATTTTTTAAAAATATTTGTCACTTTTTTTTAATATCATTGAATCAATACAAACAGGCAAATGATCGGCAATTATTTCCATTAAGAATGATGATTCTATATCGTTATTGCACAATATATAAAGATATAAAATATAGAATATATAAATATCAGATATACGGTCACGTTAAAAGGTGAACCGCTTTTAATATTATTTATTACTTAAATGTAAGACAAAAAAAGTTTAAAAAAACTTTAATTCTGTACAATTGAAGCTACTTCTATAACTTTTATTTGTTGTAAAAATGGTGTGAACGCATGCAAAGTATGGTGACGCTTAGCATATAATAAAAAACATAAACTTCAATCGCGTGCACCATGGTTTAATCACTTATCGTTCTCAATAAAGTTATCATCGCAAGGGTGGCGCTTTGAGTAGATTTTGAGCTTTCTCGGGGGCGCGGCGGAAGATCCTGGGGGCGCAAGCTCTGGCAGGGTCAAGGGGCGCATGGCGAAGGGGTCTAAGGCCAAAGGGTGCAGTCTCAAGCTCCACAGTCGGCTGGAGGAACCTAAACAGAAGAAGTAGTTAACATAGATACGCACACAAAATATCAAAATTTCATTTTACTGCGCTCAAGTTTTAGAAACACGTAAAAGAAAAAAAAACGGAGAGACTTTATCAATAAAAATGAGTAACTGCCATAAGCTTAAAATAATTAATATATTAAGTATTAAAGGCTTTTTTATTTTCTTTAAATTAACTAAATTAGTTATTAAGCATGTCAAAAGTGAAAAAAGAGTTTTCACTTGTAATAAAATTTATTATACTTCAAAAAAAAACAACAATATTTTACAAGATTTATTTCTTTGAAAAAAAAAATAGACAAATTGTACGGTAAAATATTTTTATTGATATATATTGGTAAACAATATAAATTATACTTTAATACTATTATTTGAATAATCTTTATATAATTAAAACTATTTAATATTTTTATCCTTTTTAAAACCCAACAGTCAAAAATTACACATAAAATGAAAAACACAAATTATATAAGACATGACTGGTGCTGGAAAAACAATCATTATGCATTTTTAAAACACTATATAAATAAAATACATAAAAAACTTGTGCTTTCATAGTTATTTCTAAATTAAATAACCTTTTCTTAGTGAAAACATGACATTTTTACTTGTGCAAAATACGTTATTTGATACCTAAGGCGCAGAATTGTGAATGTGATGCTGTATTGGATAATTGTAAATTGCCAGAGTTTTCTGACATAGTTTTTGTGTTGCTCCATATATGGAGCGAACAAGGTAGAGAGAGAAAAATCTATAACCAATAATAATAAATTAACGAAATATTATTTATAAACTATCGGTTATTTTATTAATTATTTCGTTCTTTATTCTAGATCAGATAAATCTATCATTTTGTATTGAAAATGTTGTAATTATAGAATAAAATCATTTAAATTATTTAAATTAATTTGGAATCAACCGTTAACTACCTGTATATTTATCATTTAATATCGACTCTTGAATTCTCTTCCAGCATTTGTGTTATGTAATATCTAATCTGTATGTATTATAAACAGATCAAAATACAATTGTTAGCCCCCTTTTCTTTCACACGCATCATACGTCATTTTCGTATGGAGCTTCTAGTCATACTAGTTGATAATTCATGACTGTAAGAGTCACAATAAGCACGGTCCTTTTTTTGTTATTCATCTTGAATTCTCTTAGCCGTCACCAAAACTTTTCACAAGTTTATCGTCTCCGTAGCCTCGCTAAACCGCCGGCATGGAGGCCTTAACAGACTACTTGTAAACTTTATATTCCACCAATTAAGTTTTCCCTCCCGCGCTGCGATCAATGCGGCTAAATTCGGAAGCTCTCGATTCTCGAGAATCTCTAGGGAACTTGGCATCTATCAAAAGCTCTTACGTTGTTACATATTTATAATGACGAAACTAATTTAAGCCTTATCTGGTTGGTTTTCATTTCCGCAGCTTAAATAAAAAAATATAAATAAACTGTTGTGATACGTTCACTACATTGCAGTTTGCTAACATAATCCATTAAATTAGAGCCCCAAAAGAACAAATCAATTTATTTATTCGTAAAACAAAAAAAAAGAAATTTTATCACAGACCGCTGTGGAAAAATCAAAAAATATAAATTTTGTAAAGACATCAGATTATTAACCCGACGTTCGCATGATTAGGAAAAATTTATCGATCCTTTTTGGTTTGTTAATATATTCAAATATTCATAGATGTCGTTGTGAGAAAACCGGAATTAATTTTGAATTACATTTTTCGAACATTGCGAAGCGCGCACATGGGCGCTTATGGTAATTGTCTACGTAGAGCGAACATGTGTGCTTACGGCGATTGTATTAAATATCTTTTTAAATAACTAAATCGAGTTGCAACTAATTATTATCAGTAGTAAATTAAAATTAAGTTAGACGTCCTATCGTTTTTAAGTTCATTTAAAACTTGTAAATACTGGTAGAGATAATCCACAACCAAACTTGGGCAACAATCTTAAAAATACACTAATATTTTTGTGAGAGTACAATTCAACTGTGTTATACATATTATATATAGTGATTTTCTATACCTTTAATTGCCTATTTGTGTAACGTACAATTTATTTAAAGTGGAACATCAATAAGTGTCATTTCACGAATATACGGACATATCACACAGGTACATAACAATGTGCGCTAAAATTGTTCTAAGGGAAGATACCCAGTGAATGTGAATAGAAAACCTTTTATTAAATCCCCTTACCAAGTATTTATGTTGTAACATATGGACGTAAATCGCATGAAGTTTCGCAATTGTAGCCTGTCACCATTATTTCACGGCAGTATCATATCTAGTGGACATAAGAGTATAAACATACAATACACCGTCACGAGATTGCAGCCCTTCGGAATATATTTAATATTTATACAGTTGCAATGGACTTTTATTTTGATACGATAATTCGCAGGGGTCTTTATTGACCATACAGACCAAGTGTGCTTTTTCAACAGAAGTAAAAGTTATAACTGAAATTAGGTTTTGACGTTTTTGATTGACAACTATTGGCAGCAACTCATATTCAATTATTGTAGATTGAATGCAGCTTGCGGTTTTTTTTTCAATCATCATGGTTTTCATTCTGTAATTTCATAATTTTGTAATTCATTGTAATAATTAACTGTGTTTGCAAAAGTTTTTACTGGTTATAATTATACACATGGATACTCTACGCAGGGACCTGTTCTCAAAACCCATTACATGGCTGTATAAGCTTTTGGTGAGGTGCCATAATTCGCAGCTGTATAGAAGGATTCGATAATACAAGCGTCGTATAAATTTCACTTTATTTAGATCAAATTAAGCTGCGAGTCCGAGCTACTGGTATTAAGGAGAATATCGGGGGTAATATGGTTTAACTTTGTGAACAAACAAGGCAAAATTTCTTACAAAAAAGAAGAACTTCATAGATTTTCATCTCACGCAGGCGTTTTCTGGATACGGAATATTTAAAGAGTTCCTAAAAAGGTTTGACTCTTCTTGCGAAGCTAGTTCATGTGATCAAAGCATATAACAGACAGTGAGACATTCCATGATGGAGAGCATTATTCATGAGAGCAGGAAACATGTTTTGTGTTATCGCCTAAGAGACTGCCATTTCTTGGGAGAACTTTCCTGAACTGCTACTTAGTTCTGACGGTCCATTGCTGTTAAAATAGATCAAGGTTATGGTTGGAATTACGCGCGTGGTTAATGAGGCCGACAATGAATAAACTCCTATATTCTTTAATTGTTTGTTACACATGATCTAACATTGTGTGTTACTTACAAAATACCCTGTCTTTAAGAAATTTATATAAACTAAAAAAAACTTTTTAAAGTCGATCAAGAGACAAAAGTGAACGTTTGCATGATGGTGCATTGAAAATTTAGTTTGAAGAAAAAAAAACGAATACAAAATTTACAGAAAAGGTAGTAGTGTTCTATGTAAATCTGTAACCTCTTTGCGTTTTTTAAAATTCGAAAACAAGATCCTCCCTAAGTGTGTAATCCGCTACTAGATGTGCTCAAACACGACTGTTCTCTTGTAACTGAAGCGTGTACTGTTTGAGGATAATGTCATTCCGTCTGTCCACTTGTGCATGACAATGGTTATCTTAGGGTAAGGAATCCGTAGCTACCCGTGGAGCGTCCCTTGATACACGAGAACAATACGCCATGGAAGGGTGGTTAGTATTCACTGGTTTACCAGTACGTGTACTTAGTTGAGGATTGTGATGCATTTGTGCGTAAATTAATTCCATTCATACACTTAATTTTGTCATTAAGCTCAGATTCTCTTAAATAAGTATAGTATTAACACGTCATTCTTTACGCAAACAAACAATTCACTTTTTTTCACAAGCAGCATGTTGTTGACTCGTTTGAAAGATATTGAGACCGCTGAAAAACGTTAACCCTGCATAAAAAAACATGAAATAATCTGCACAAGTGATTTATTTAACATACTACTTTTGATAGTACTCTACGCGTAAAAAGAAAGAATAGGCTTATAATTTAAAATTAAACGAAGGAGCTATCATGGAGTTATGAAATATTTCAAGTGGAACCTCCCCTTACGATTAAATGTTACAGAAAATGGAAAATTATGCTTACGAACTGTTGTGTTTAAAAAAGAATCAACAAATATTCTTGAATACAACAGCCTTTTTTTAGACCCTTAGACTCTGGCTTTAGAAAAATTACTTATCATTAATTATCATTTTTTTATCATTTTAATTAAAAACTAACGAATTAAAAATATTTAGTATGTTCTCGGCGCACCTACAGATGCATAATAATTGTAGCTGGGAGAGTTATGTGGCGTCAATTTGTGAAGATCATACGCTCTAGCTATAAAGTGGATAAGTTAGAAAGTTAACCAAAATGGTATACTTGGATATACTTGGTTATCAGACAAGATTAAATATTTTTCGTTCCGCGTTTCAAAGAGTGAATTGATATCATTTTTAAATTTCTTAAATAAATAAATCCAAATCGGGAAACATGAACAGTAAATATATTGTATTATAATATTTATAACAAAATAATTTTAAATGTTATTTAAAATACCATTTACTAAAGAATAACTACTTCACGTCGCTGGGATAGTTATCGGAGCGCGTGGTGGCGGAATGCGGAGCAGATGAACAACACATATACTTTTTTACAAGCAGATTTTGAGATAAATTAGTATAAGTATAAGTTAAAAATATTGACAAACTTTTTTACTCGGCTCAGGCCACGGACAATCAATGATGTACCTCCGTTGAGAACCGAGCCGAATTGAAACGCAGCGCTGTTCACCCCTTCCATCACATGTCAGCCCTTTGACGAATTATCTTCTTCCAAAACAATCAAAATGGCGACACATGTCTAACGAGCGAACAAAAATAAGAGACGAAAGATTGTATATCGAGGTTTTCGGCACCAGCCTGAAATGGCTATATCGAGCTGATAACAACTTATAAAAGAGCAACATATCGAAGAATGAATTTCCTGGAGAGACCACGTCACGAACAATGAGGTTCTCAGAATAATCAAGGAAGATAGGCAACTAATAAGAACCATCTCACAGAGGTGAGCCCGATGGATTGGTCACATCATGCGCCACGATGGTCTTCTTCACGATATTGTGGAGGGGATGGTTGAGGGTAGAAACTGTAGAGGGCGCCCTAGACGGGAGTATTTGCAGCAAGTATTCGAGTACATGAATTGTAGCGCTTATGCTGAGCTGAAAAGGGTTGCGGAGGACCGAGAGGAATGGAGATCGAGATGCAAGATTCTGTTGCTGCGAACCAATCCACCGGATTGATACCACGAAGAAGACCGAAGAATTTTGTTTTAAAATATTTATTTAATCTAACGTTTTGTTACCAAAAATATATTTGTAATATAATAGTAAATTGTGAAGCATTTTTACACTGTTTTCGTCAGTACACAATTATTCGTATAACGTAGTTTCACAATACTAAAACCTTATATGAAGAGTCGCCATGTCGTACATCATGTCATCCATACAAACAAGCATTTAAAAGTAATGGAACCAGCCCTCCGGACACATAAAAAATGCATGAAGCCCCCTCCTCTTATAAATCCGCCGTCGATATTCTCTTTGGCGAAACCGCATTTTTCGCTGAAAGAAATAAATTTATATGGCCTGCAAAATAATAATCATTAGCCGGAACCCGCTGAGAAAATTTGCACCTGTCATTTTTTACAGGAGACTTGAAATGAATAAATTGATGGCCGTTCTGTCTCCGCCCTTTTTTACATTTTCATGTGCATTTTTGCGACGACACGTTTAGTTCATTTTTGCATGAAGTTTAAATATTGAATCGGAAATGGCCTGATGCGTTACATCCATACATTAGCGGCGTAGATACGTTTTCTAGGACGTGAATACATTTATATGGTAAATATACTCGTACTTCACGGAATTTTTGCAGCCATAGAGCATTAGTTGCATTAGTAATATCACCGTAGATTAAATATATTCACATGTAATTTACCTAGATGATTAAATGATACATATGGTATGTATTTATTTATTCAACAGACCCGCAGTTCCAAGGTGCAAATAATAAGAAACGTAGAGTATACATAAACATATAATACATACAAAAGAGAAAAAAAAACATAAAAGAAGAAGAAGATACACGTGTCAAAGCTCAAAGAGATCTATGAGAGCAATACCATCGACAAAAGAGGAAAAGGATGTAAGAAAAGGATCGAGGTGTGCTGGTAGGCCATTTAGGAGCGCCATTGCTGTTGTACTAAATTGAGTGCTCGAAGCTCCACAAGTATCAACTTGGATCAAAAATAATGGATGGCTACGAGCACGGGTGTACTTATCTGGAACGCAGAAGTTAAAACATTCAAGAATCCCAGGGTTGTGAATTGCACCGTGAAGAAGAAGGAATAGTTGTTTGAGAGAAGCAATTTTCCTCCGGGACTCTAACGAATGGAAAGAAAGCAACCCTAGAAGAAAAATAGTTGGGTAATGTTCGGAATATTGATTCTTGTTGTTCTTTAATTGTCTTGAATAGTTATGTGTTGAATTTGATTACATAAAAAATATTTGCGAGTTAAGCCGCTTTTTCGTTACTATTGGTTCAGGCTCCAGAAGCGGTGGAAGATTTATTTGATCTCCAAATATAGGAAAATGAACCTAAAGATTTGAAAAACCGTTGATAAATAAGTATACATATAATTTGCTGCTTGAATCCCTGGATGCGGCGAAGGTCATAGCAGCTGACAGAAATTTATGGCAGCAATTTGTAACGAGCAAATGCTTAAGATAGAGAGCTGTAATGGAATAATGAGGGTCTTTACACATCCTGAACTTTGTGAATTACTTGATTAAGTGATGATTAAGGTATCCTTTGTGATAGTTTGCGCTGGTCAATTAGGTTATGGATAGGGCGCAGAAAATGGCGCTGAAACTGATATGACGTATAATTTTAATTATTATTATATCCGTTTCATATTTGGAGTTTATGGACCCCGCAAATTGCCGTTTCACAGTTCTGTAAGATCAGATTATCTTTGTCTTATCCCAGAACACCTGTATACCCGGAGGTCCACATAGGAAAATGAACGGTCCCCGAGAACCTCCAGGGCAAGAGCCTGCAAACTTAATTGCGGGATAAATTACAAGATAAATATTTGGGTGTACAAACATCTACGCTATTTAAGAAAATCGGTTGCTGAGTCTGACACTCCCTAGGGGTGGATACCTTATCGAGGGCATATATAGAAGTTTTTTTTTTAATTTAATTAATTTGAAAAAATTTAGCTTAGTCGAGTTTTGAACCAACGGCGTCTGAATGACAAACCAACACTTTTACCACTGGATTATGGCGTATATTGTGATAAAATGTTGAGAATATCCAATACGTTTGTATGATTTGTAAAACAATATTGAATTATCTACTATTTTAGACAATGTTCTACTGCATCAAAACACAATAGCATTACTCTGCATGCAATTGAAAGTCTTCTCTCGACTTTCATCTCATTGAAGCTCGTTCAGCGCTAGACGGGCATCTTTTTCAAAGTAAGGTAAAGTCTTTTTTTGCGCCACAGACGGCCGACTTGTGAGTGACGGGGCAAGAAAGCAAACGCCACAGCCGCACAAAAAAGATGTTGTGTAGAAAACATGTCGAGCGGAAAACATGTTGAAAGGAGAAAATTAGTGTAATAGGAAATGATGAATGGGCAGTAATGAGACTCAGACTGCAGTTATAGAGAGAGCTTGTGGGTTGCTTCTTACATAGACATGGTCTACGGATTTCAATTAACTGTAAAATTACTACCTGTTTGTAGGTCTCTATGTAAAAATAATATTTTTCTATGAATTTAAATAGATGAGCACTCTTGTCCTTCAATAACCCTACGAAATGCATTAAAATACTCCAGAATTTATGTTAGACATATAAATATTTTTTAAGCTTTGTTTTTATATGAACTCTTGTTTGGAACTAAAACTATTCACTATCAAACACAAAAAACTATTTATTAAAGTATGTAAGTCTCTAAAATAAAATTAAGGAATATTGATCGCGGGTTTGGGCTTACATTTGGTGTTTGTATGTCTTTGGTTGGTTGGAGCCACTTCTCAGGACCAATTTATGCCTTGGCAACATCGGGCTAATCATCCTTCAAATTCCTTTTAAAAAAAAATGTTAACAAACACCCACTGTTTTGTCATTTGCCGGCAGGTATAGCTCAATGGTCAAAGCGTTCTCATAGCAAGCCAAAGATCATGGGTTCTATAGCCAATGGAAATTAAAAAAAAGATTTAAATCGATTTCTGAGCTCTAAATAAAGCTTCGGAGATTTCAGCTGCTTTCTCAAATTAAAAACTTAAAACAACCTAATATTGTACATTTTAAGACATCAAATATCTTAATTCTGTATTGTTAGTCTGACCTTACATAGAATGAACAACTGTGTATATTATTTAATTTCATTGTTATTTTTTATTTGAAATGCACTTAAGTAATGTGTATTTAAGGTCAATATAATTGGTTCTTATTACATGTATATTAATTGATTAATTTTTTCAAGTCCAAGATTAGTCCAGGTTAAAACTTTAATTAAATGACGATTCAAAAATATGAACAGCTCAAAATATTGAGCCAGAAAATGTTTCAGTCAGTTAATTCAGCACCTCTGTGATGAAGTGTTTTTCCGAATTGCCGGCTTGGGAAGGAGCGCAAACTTACAAACATACATATTATAGATTGCAGGTTGTTAGCAAAAGAGTGAAAATGCTTCTTGAAAATCTACCGCCTGAAAAAGCTGAACTTACTGGTGACGGGAAACGTACTTGGTTCACTGTATAGTAAACTCTAAAAGGCACTTGAATAGAACGAGTTAACTAGATAAATTGTCAGCTTTCAGATAGGTTTTTTTAACACATATTTTAGAGAAATTGTGTAAATTTTGTTGCTATGGACCATAATATTTGTAAGTGTTATTTAAAAATAGATATTCTTCCGACTATAAAGATTTCTACTCTTCTTCTTCTTCGTGTCAGCGACGTCAAATTTGTTGTCACTTGGTTGAAAATATTGACCGGAGGAGGTAGTCCGAGAAAGAAACATAGAGATAATAGACTACCGCAGTTTGGAAAGTGGATAAAAACGTATACGATTATTAGTTTAGGAAGGAGTAGGAAGACAAGAGGACTCATATACTTATACGAAATCATTAGAGACATGAAGTTCAGTTTTTACAACATGTTTAAGATGCTAAGAGAAATAATAAAAAAAAACACCGCATCATCTAGGATTATATGAATCATATACTTTATGTATATTTTGTCTATTATAATGTTATTATCATTAAAGATTCTTTATAATGAGTATTTTTAGTACAATGATACCAGTGTTTTATATCATCATCATCATCAGCCTGTTTCCGTCCATTGTTGAACGTAAGCCTCCCGCATGAGTATCCATCTTCTTCGATCCTCTGCCTTTCGCATCCCGGTCACTCTCGCTATTCTTCTTGTGTCGTTAATCCATCTTGCAAGGGGTCAGCCAACACTTCCTTTGCCAGTTCTTGGGCGCCAATCCAATACTTTTCTTCCCATCGACCGTCGTATCTTCGACAGATATGTCCTGCTCATTGCCACTTGAGTGTGCCTATTCGTTGGGTAGCCTCCACTACTTGAGTTCTTCTGCGGACATCTTCGTTTCGGATTATATTTATAATATTAGAGACACTCCGTGTTTTATATATTTAAAAATGAATAGACTTCGATTAAAATTAACTGGACATATGAAAGGAATGCATATGTTCAGATCTGATGGAATGTTGATGTAAGCCATGTTACAGCTTTATGGGCTGAAGTTTCATTAAATAAAAATAATTCTTGTATAACTTATGCATATTTGAACATCGAATATTGGGTTAAAATAACGAAAAAAATAATAATCAACCCCTTACCTGAGGCACCATTGACTTTTCTCATCTTAGCATCTAAAAGAATTATTGTAATCATGTAATAGTTTTATGGTATGAGACCACGTAAGCTTAAAAAATGCTAATCATCTTATTGGTTCATGTTATCAGATATTTATATTATTTATTTGAATTATTGTATGATTCTTTATAAATCTTGTATTTTAAGTATTCGCTTTGTTGGCGCATTGCAGCCTAATATTCTGCAAAATATCATGTATAATTAATTATAGGATCTCAAAAATCTATTACTTGAAATGTCAATAGATCAGAAGTAAAAAAAGTAGATAATGTTCTTCCACGACAACAGAGCTTAGTGAAACACTTTTCAGCTTAACCTGTCTTAAAACTACAAAAACATATTAAATTAGATAAATTCCTAGACTGTGTATTTAACTCTACATAAGTCCGTGAAAGAGTGAACTAACTGGATAAATTTTCAGCTTTCAGTGAACATATACAACCGGCTTATAAAAGTGTGATAAAGATCCAGAGAGGTTGAAGATGTAACGGAAGATGTATGGATAATAGGTCAAAAATTCAAGAGCTCGATGAGTGGAAAATTCGACCTACTTTTCGGAAAAATGTGACAATTTTCTACACGAAACAATTATTTTAAGAAAATGTTAATCGTTTCACGATATTTTGATAATACTTTATAATATTCATTCTCATTTTGAGTTAGACAAATTATAATCCACGTATATTACTTTCTTTTCTCCTATTTGCTTCCTTTTCAAGAACAATCGTTGTTAAATATTTTTAAGAAATAATAAAATAATTATCAAATTTTTTTTTATAAATCTTACTTTTTATAAAATAATAACCAACGAAAGACTTTTGTAATTTTCTATGACATTCAGCTGCATCACCTCATCTACAGATACAAGTAAAAAACTACCCTTTTGGTATAAAAAAATAACAAAGTAAAATAATAAGGTTTTTCCATTTCCATAGCTTATCTAGTATTTGTTTCGCAAATTCACCACCTGGCATTCGTATATTTGGCAGCTATTTTGTTAATCAGTAATTTTAAGGAGTGCGAATGATTAGCTCAACGTTTCCGAATTCCAAACGTAAAAGCCAGCTAAATTTTTTTTTTAATAAGACGTATGTCAAGAATAACGGGACCTCTTATTTCATGTAATTGTCTCTTCTCTTTAGTCCATTATACTATATTTCTTAGCACCTTGAAAGCTTATGTAACGTCCGTAGTACGCCTTGAAACGCACACCCGACATCAGCGCTTCCTCCGTTGGCGATATAAATCTTTTTAAGTAGTCGAATAATAATATCTTACGAGTTCCTTATCTTTTATTCATTCAGCACGTCCTTTTCCTTATGCAGCAAGTAGCCGACCATAAAGTTAGCCTCATAAAATGCTTCGAAGGGCTCTAACCATTTCCCGATGTTTGTCTGTAATGCACGTGTAAACTACCTAGTTTAGTAGCGTTTGCCTTAAGAATTTAGTTGTTTCATCATTATTAGTGAATTATCCAGTGCTTTTTCAATTACTCACCAATATGACTACTTATACGATTAAAATGCATTTAAATAAATTAAACTTACCATACTATGTAAAAATTAACAGAATATATTTTTTAAATAGTTTTTAAGAATTAAACTGCAATATTATTATAATTATACACATTAAAAAACCTTTGGCGTAGCTCCGCTTTTTAGCATATGTCAGTCATAAACTAATGACACAAAGCTCTGTACCTTAATATGTCTTAATTTATCCCATTTTAGCGTGGTCTCCCGAGCTCAGTGGCCTTAATAAATAACATCTGTAGTTTATATTCTTCGGCAGCATCCAAAAAACATGTTCTAGCCATGTCCACCTTTGTCTTTTTACCGCCGGCAAAATGGGTGGCTGTCGTATGTGCTCTCCTATGTCGCCATTCTTCACAAGTGGTACCATCAGTATCAATGTATAAACCTATTAGACGGATGCATTGGCTTTTGGGTACGTGCCAAAATTTGCAGTCGTATTTAAAGATTGAGATTTTTTTGGGGCCTAAGGCCCGTTGGACTAGTCGCTTTTTACGTGCGCTCCTTGGGAGCAGTTAAAAAGCATTATATTCAGAGAACTTTCTCGCTATACAAGGAACGGGCTTTGGTTAGCAAAACCAAACGTGGATGTTAAAGTAATAGTTCAAATGCAAAATTTGAACTTTTTAACTAAGGGTGGCACATATTGAACGCAAAAATGTAATTTTTCTGATATGCTGGATCTTTAGTCGAAGTATGGAGGTGAACCAGAATTATTCTACAATATTTCTTTTCTGAAAGCCCTGAACTTCCCTTAGATTGTTTATGCATTCCGTCAAATCATCCACCATTCAGTGCACAGCTTAATTTGAATATCTTACAGTTGCCAAATTTGGAAATTATTCACCGCAACTAAATGCGCTGCAATTCAATTCAGAGATGTTGAAATAATTGAGAAAAACAAATAAATTGACAAATATTGTACCTATTATTCTTAATATCGGGTCCGCCATCTAACTTTTTTTTTTTCAACTAGTGCTTATTTCGTGAATGGTTAGTGAATGGTTAGAATAATTAGTTTTATCCTTCCGCTGAACGAATATGGTTGTGTATACGCTTGAACAACGCTGGGAAATATTGCGACATTACTTTGAAAATCATGCTATTGTCCGCTATCTAACGTTTTTTTTCAACTAGTGCTTATTTCGTGAATGGTAACACTTAGCTCATGTCTGATTTGACAGATAATTAGTTTTATCCTTCCGCTGAACGAATATGGTTGTGTATACGCTTGAACAACGCTGGGAAATATTGCGACATTACTTTGAAAATCAGGCCATTTTTCTTTGAAAATGAGCAAGGAGTGGCCGTTACAGTCAATGGTGATCGTTATCGTGCCATTTTTGTTCACAAAATTGAAGAGGAGGATATTGGTAACATTTGGTTTCAACAAGTCGGCGCTACGTGCCACACAGCCGAAGCTACACTCGATGTTTTGCTCCCCATTTTAAAAAAAAAAAAGTTATTTGGCGGACCTTTTAGTATATTATCGTATCACTTATATCCTTGATTCTATTCTATCAATACAGTGCTGACCACCCTTTGATGAAATTAAAAGATTTTGTAACTATATAATATATCTTCCGTATTATAGGTATTTGAGTTGAGCCGTGTCTTAGAACTAAATGGTCCAGGTCTCGATAGCGTTGAGTAAATCATCAGATCTTCTTAACTATGTTGATTAATGTACACCCAAATATGCTGCGAATACCACAGCTGCAGTCAAGTTCAAGTTCCTTGGTTTTTGGAACCCAAAAGGAACAATATATGTTTCCATATTAACCTTCAGGTGCAAAGATGTCTTGGGTCAAACAAAGACAGTGGCAACTGAGAGAACTGTGAGGCAAAATTTTACGGTGACCTTTGGATTTCGTACGGATATGGGAATACATTATTAATTAACTTTAAATATTATACATATAAAGTTAATGTAAGTTATTGTCACAAATGAATATAAGCTACCAATATCTTCGATAAACCCCAAGTTAACTGTTAGTTTGGCATAGGTTAAATTTAATTTAAAATTATATAACCATCTTAAGCGTCTACAACCTTTAATTAAAAATTATTAATAATGTCTTGTTGTTCAACTGATGTTTTTTAAAGGATATTTAAAAAGATATTATATTTGAAAATCGGTGGCATGGAATTTTCTGGGTTTCATATGCTTTATTCAAATATCTCCTCTAGTTTTGTAGTTCTAGAATCTTGACTATGTAAATTCGCGAGTAGTTTTTCAGCTTCACGAAGCTTTCACAAACTCCGCTAGATTGCGTTATATGGCTGACGTAAGATCTTGTCACGTGATGTAAGAAATGTCAACAGAGCGCTCGGAAGATTCAGTTAAAACTTAAGATTAATGTTTAACGTATCCACGTTTAAAAAAGAATAAATAAATGGCTTGTCTTATAGTATGTTTATTCAAGCATCAAGTCGTTCAACAAGGCCTTTTTAGAATATTTATTATTATTTTATACCAAAAAACGATTTCATACACCAAAAATCTTATAAATGTGTACTTTTTCAAAGAGATATGATAGCTTTGGTTGTCACTGCATCTTCCAAGGGATGACTTATGACGGACAGATGTGAAATCTAACAGCAAGTATTTCTAATAAAATAAAGGTAACCCAGCGTACCATGGAGATCCATGCTCAGAGTTTATGTAAAATTGAATCCAAAACGAAGATAGTCGAAGAAGAAGTCATGTAGTAAAGGCAATCGAAAGAATAGGCAGATTTAAATAAGTGGCAATAGGCAAGATACATCTGTGAAATAATTCCCTACAAGATTAAATACATATATATTTCCAACCTTGTTATAAACATGGATCACTCTGAGCACCGTTAAATGAATAGCTGGAAGTGATTATAGCCATATTATGATGTTTTCAATGTTTTGAGCATTCACTTTGAGATCCATAATAAATTATAAATATTTATTTATTTATTTACCTTGTTTTCACATGGATCACGTAACAAAAGTTCTCTATTAGGAGACTGCAGTTTCGACTAACTCGTAGTCTTTCTCAATCCTTCTCTAGTTAAGAGATAACTGAGCTGCGTTGTACTTATAAGTGGTGTAACACATTTTTGTAGGGGAGGGGGTGGGGGTGTGTCTATCAGGAAAGGAGAGGGAGATAGGTAGTGTTGCAAGGATGAAGGAAGAGATAAATACATAAAAGTGGTTTAGGTATAAATTTATTTTTATTTTTTATTTATTTTTTATTTATTTTTTTAATTATTATTTATATTATTCTTATATGTCGTATATATAATTTTTATACTTATTTATTTATTGAACGGAAACAATTTTAAAATTGGTGAATTAATTAAGGTATTTAGTTGGTTATTAATTATATCTTCTTTCTTATTAATGGCTTTATAAATTTCTAAGTATTCTAAATTATTTAATTTAACGGTTTTATTTTCTACATGTAATATGTTTAATACTTTTTCTAAGTTGTACGAATGATTATTTTCTATAAGGTGGTTTGCGAATTCAGAAAAATTAGTGCTTTTTAGGCACCTTAAATGTTCTTTAATTCTAATATTAAAATTTCTTGACGTTCTACCAATATAAAAAGATTCACAATCTTGGCAATTTATTTTATATATTCCAGAATTATTGCGTTTATCATTAGTATCTTTATTATTTATAAGGTGGTATCCTAGTTTATTATCTGTATAAAACGCTGGCTTTATCTCATTTGGGAGTAATTTAATTATTTTAGGGGTAAAGTTATTAACGTGTAGAATTCGTCTCCACATTCTATCGTCTTTAACATTTTCTTTAGGATACAAGTATTTATATATTATGTTTTGACGTTTTTTATTATTCAAGATACTGTCTATTAATTGGCTATGATAGCCGTTGTTTTGTGCGATATTTTTAATTGTATTTAATTCTATATCAAAGTTTGTTTGTGATAATGGTATTGAAATTAATCTATGTATCATTGCATGGAAAGCTGAGTGTTTATGAGATTTGGGATACTAAATACCTTAATTAATTCACCAATTTTAAAATTGTTTCCGTTAAATAAATAAATAAGTATAAAAATTATATATACGACATATAAGAATAATATTAATAATAATTAAAAAATAAATAAAAATAAATAAAAAATAAAAATAAATTTATACCTAAACCACTTTTATGTATTTATCTCTTCCTTCATCCTTGTAACACTACCTATCTCCCTCTCCTTTCCTGATAGACACACCCCCACCCCCTCCCCTACAAAAATGTGTTACACCACTTATAAGTACAACGCAGCTCAGTTATTTCTTAACTAGAGAAGGATTGAGAAAGACTACAAGTTAGTCGAAACTGCAGTCTCCTAATAGAGAACTTTTGTTACGTGATCCATGTGAAAACAAGGTAAATAAATAAATAAATATTTATAATATTATGATGTTATTAATGTTTTTATTGTCTACTACAGAAAAATTCAATGCATTGTATACAGTTCGAATACTACGTCTATTATAATAATTTTTCATTGCGTATAAAAACTCTCATAATGCATTAGCCCTGACTGCTGTAAAATTTCAGGGTGGTATAAAAATAGTTATTTTCTTCTAGTATGTAATTTGGCTGAAATTCAGAAATAATAGGTGCACTAAATTGGCCGGTTATAAATAATATTTGTGGAAAAAAAACAAACTCAAAGTTAACAAACGGTCTGGAACAGTGCCATTTGTGATTTAAATTGTAATTAATATAAAAAAGTAATGCTTAAATTACATTATTTTAAAAAGCTACAAATAAAATGGCAAAATAATTTGACTTGGACACAAGATTTTTACTTCGAATTATACACCCGCAATCGTTATTTTTTTTCCAATTAATTATAAGAGTTACGTTAAGTTATTTTGATTTTGATTTTGATTATTACATTCTTACACGTAAAACTAATTTGACTGGCACATTTACAACCTTAAGGTTACATAAATGAGTAAAATTACGATTCATTACATCAATGGCAAAATATTTGTGTAACTATCTATTGCGAATGTATTTTCAATTATTTGTAATACTTTTATTGGCCATCCGATGATTGAAACGCACAAAAGAATTTGTTATAGTCTAAGAATATGTATGGAATAAGCCACGGTCCATTCACGGGCACTTTGCCAAAAGCATTTCCCTGAACTTGACATTTAATGTTAAGTCGCCATCTATAAAGACAAATGTTTATTACATTGATTTAATCTACTGTGACGGAATTTACACAACTTTGAACTCGGCAACTATTTTTTGTTTTGTAAGATGCTATAAAACTGCAAAGCTTTAACTATATTTGATTCAAAGAATAATAATTTTTGTACTCGTATGTAAACGCATATACCAAGTCTACTTTTCAAATAATATGTAAACACAGACAATTTAAAAACAGGTAAAAGTGTTTCGGTACTTTATTGGATGTTCAGTCAGGTCAGTTAGATTCTGCTTGTGAAATTTATGCGTAGTAGGTATGTTTACGATTTTATTAACGTTCAAATAGTTAAATGACAATAAAGTACCATTGTTGGATGAAAAAAAGCATTTTCCAACCTTTAATTTCACTCACTCTTATATATGAATCTTCTAATAAACTTTTGAGTACAATTTTTTGAGTTATTTCATACAACATAATGGTATACACGTTATTTTTAAATTCATTATTTTTACGATAAATTTCACATAACACTATTTTTTTCTCAATTTACAAAAATGTAATTTATAGAGAAACATATTGTAGTTCAAATAAATTGATCTCCCTATATCAAATGCAACAATGAAAAGAATGCGTGCGAAATATGCGCTTAAGTCAATAAAATACATCTTTCGCGGTCATAAATCTCCACACAAGTGCTGAAATAGCGTTTCTGCAACACTCTGGGCTCGATGCAAAGCTTTATGTTTTAATGGAAGGTCTTTCTCGAGCTAAATACACACTCCTATACCACGATAAAAAGAACCGAGTGATATGCCAAAGTGTACAGTGCTCGTACTTACTATACCAGAAATTCATGTTCAAGTTCATGACGCTTGCTATCTGATCCTGAGGCGCTTTCCGAGTTTATAATGCTATCTAGTAGACCCTCAATTACTTTTTTTTAAAGGGTAATTTTTTGTAC
Source organism: Glossosoma conforme (assembly GCA_022606575.1). NCBI lineage: Eukaryota > Metazoa > Arthropoda > Insecta > Trichoptera > Glossosomatidae > Glossosoma > Glossosoma conforme. The sequence goes on from JAGTXR010000039.1 coordinate 2,579,477, forward strand.
AAATTGTCGATAGTACCTTGACTGTATCGGGCATTTCAGACAACTTAGTTAAAAATATTATTTCCGAACCTCTAATAATTGAGCGCATCGAAAAGGATCTACGAATAGTATACATCTCCATTTTGTTTTAATTTGGGTTTGCGATGTTAACTTATTCCCGAGTTATTATATTTACTTATTTGCAGTAGTTATTCACAGAAAATTCTGCATGGTTGAAAAATAGTGTTGATGTTTCCCATTGTTTTCCAATCTGCGTTGATTTGTTTTAAATAATTGACCCGATGATACTTTTGCCATATTTTTTACATAAATAAACTTTATTTTTTATTGAGAAAAAATCCCGGTATTTTAATGGGCTATCTTGCTCAGCCCGATAAACACTCTGTCAGAGCAACATTTTCAGCAGCATGCAGCTTAACGCACGTGAAGAACAACCACCCAGAAAGCTTTCATTGTAAGCCTAAAGCTTTTAAGCTCCGCAATGAAAATGTAAAAGTTATAATGTTAAAATTTCCAGCAGAAATTCCCTTTGTCTATCGCAAGCCATTTGTAACATTCGTTCGGAAATATTGATACGTACGCATATTTTTAGTTGGGGCTTAAAAATACGAATAGTTTAGTTTATTATTAAAACTTTTACAAGACTAATAACTATATATAAATATTATAAAACCTTTTTTGTTTCGTAAATGAAATGATGTTATCGCTTTTTGGTTGGTGTTTTTTTGTTGGCGTATTTGGTTGGCGCAGCGGGCTTTGTGGAAAGTACTTTTAAAGTTTATTTCCGTAGACTCGGTTCCTATATCCTCTCAAACATATCTGATCTCCCATTATTTTTCCAAGACTTTCACCTGGAGACACGTAAGGTATGAGCTCCTCACAGCTCTTCTTCGGTTTTATGGGCAAACCGAACATTGGGCGAACACTTGCCCGAGTAATACGAATCCAAACTATTTCCAATATTCGTCTCTCGCACTAAAACTGTTGAACGAGGATTCCATCATAGTTCTTAGCTTAGAGCCTTATATCTCGAAAATTCCTTAAGCGGTTATAGAACACTATTACATTTCTTTAGAATCAACTCACGATTTGAAAAAATAATATTTTTGGAATATTTTTATTATTACGATATGTCAAAAATATTAAAATCGAAAAAAGAAAATTACTATTTACCTATCGGAATGATTTTGTTTATCGACGACATTTAATGTGGAATACTGGAGCATAAAATACATGTCGACGAAATGGTTCGCATAAATTGCATGTTGTTTGCCAAGAAGGCTTAATTTGAAAAGGGAATACATAACTTTATTGTTATAAATTGATATTTAAAATTAAACGGATTTTTTTATATATGATATAAATAAATCAATTTGAGGATAGCGCTTAAAGAAATTTTTACCCTATAATAAACTCTTTTTGTACTTAATGCTGCATTTTACAATAATTTGAGATTATGTATTAAATATTGATAGTATTTGTGATTTAGCCTTTTATTCAGATTATATAAGAGACGAAACTCATTCTGTGAAATTATTTCCATTTATTAATTCCAAAAGCCTTTTGTCGTCGTGTTAAGACTAGACCAAAAAAGTGATATATATATTGAAGACGTTTACTTGAGTTTTTCTTTCAGACACCTGCAACTCGTCAAAAAACAGTAAAGTCCCTTTTACAGTGCACTATATCAGTTAAATGTCAGTCTCTTGAAATAAATACGATCTTCTAATTACGACCGTTATTTAAAAAAAAAATCAATTTAATTTCAAAAAAAAACCCTTTCATTACAAATTTGATCAACTAAATTCGTTTCTGAAGTACAATAAGAATGAATCAATCCTTAATAAGAAAAAACAATATATTTAAATATAAGTATGAATAAAAATACTTATGATTAAGTACTAAGAACAAAGTAATAAAGACAATCAACAGAAGGTCCCAATGCTCATCAAACAGACGACGCCGACAAATTATTCCTCCAAAGAAACTCGTGAGTTCATGTCTGAATTAGGCCTCCCATACGTGAAATATATTTTATTTTTACACGTTAAAGTCCCTTGAAAGGATGTTTAATAGTATATTTATCGTAGGTTGTAGAAAAAAGTGGATTCTGTCACCGATCAGCAATATTTATGATGTATTATTATGATTACTTATGGTGAAACGAAACATAAACGAACAATGGTGTTGCAGATTTTGTTCCATTATGTGAATTCGTTTCGAATTGACGCCTGTCACTTCCGATTGATTTACAGCACCACATTGAAAACCGATAAATTTCGTTTTGTAAAAACAATAAGCAAACGCGTGACAGCGTTTTTAGAAAATTGAAAAATGACAAATAATGCGTGATTTATGTTTTATATCATGCGTGCACCGCAAGGATAAAATAAATCTGAAACAATATTTTTAAAGCTTGTTGAACCAAATTTGAATTTTATAAAAGTACGCGTGCACTTTGTCTTTATTACAATAGAGCTTTGAAGTACATGGTCACAAATTTCTGCCATGGACCTATGTCAATCATCAGAGTATATATCGAACGCTGTTTCCAAATTAGCTTCTCTTTCTTAGTTCCATTAAATTCGTTTGATAGTTTATAGTATTTTAGAATAACCAGACTCTGAAAAATGATGAGTGGAAACCATTGTTACAACAACCATCCTCTAGTTGAGCTGAAACATGCGTTTATGTTGTGCTATTTCACTCCATATTCGCTCACCTAACTTAATAATTTACTCGTAGTCGTCACGACAAAACATAAGACATCCCTGTACTCAAATTTCTCTGGTGCGATATTTGGTTTTCCATGATATCCTGGGTTAAAGCAATTGCAAAAAGCTGTTTTCTGTGACGCAAATTACAGGTAATTTTTTGATCAATATTTTAAAACAGATCGGATGATTAGCTCAATGCTCCCAAGGCCTAGTTTTTATTTAGTCAATTAGTATTATCAAGTCTCTCTCATTGAAGGATTACGCAAAAAGTATATTTTGTATAGTATCATTTGGTCACACATGATTACTAAGAAAAAATTATGACAAATTGTATTTATTTAATATTTCAAAAAATTGAATACTGCTTTTCGTTTGTAATCAAATAATTAATCAATTACATTGTAATTACATAATACATTTTCATGTTTTTGATAACATCATTAGTCTCAATTATCCACTCGAAACATTCTTGAAAATTACATTGCTTCGAAGAATATCGTAGCTTAAAAAATATTTAAGTGCCACATTTACGGTCTTTATATCTCCGTATTTCAGTGGAATATATCAAAGCAATATTGTTCCCTTTTCACAAGATAATATTCTCTTTTTTGTGCGTCCTTGGCACGAAACTTATCTTTTATATCATTAGCTAACTTCTGTCGCAACTGCGTCTGTTACGCCGTATTAATCGTGATATTTGGAAAGAGTTCTTTGTATTGTATTTTAGGGACTCTTTAGAGGAGCTCTTACATTTTACAAGGCTGGTAAAGTTCTCTTGGGTGGAGACGGCTTCCTGTCTGGAATGTTTCTCGTTCATGCCGCATATAATTTCGATTTACATGTAAAACGAATTCAATGCAATTCGTGCCTATTGCTTACTTTGCTTAGTAAAACTTTTCATGAGCAATATTGTCTTGGTTAAAAGCATCTGAATAACAAATTTTCAACTGAATAATTATTATGACACCATTATATGCATTTTTTAATTCAACTTAGAAGTTTGTGACGGAGAAATATAATTGTATTTTATGCAAATATCTTGTACCGATCATAAAATAAATTCAAATTAAATATAAAAGTTTCTTTTCATAACAGTTTTCTTTGTATGTAACCGTCTGAATGGCTAACATACATTTATATTTTTTTAATCAAATAACGTACCTTGCACATTAGTATAAATTTATAGTTATATGAGTGTTTTTTTAGCTGCAAAATAAAATTATTTTTGTAAATTCATAATGCAATTTTTACATACCCATTTAAAGAACAAGATCAAAACATGATAATAAATAATTTTAAAATATACTTAGATAGACAGCAGAATCAAAAATAAAATATTTTATAAATCCCGTTAAGGAACTGTTTTTTTATAAATAGTTTCGTGCACTCTGCACTTTTTTCATTCCTATTTATATAAAATATTGTTGCTTAACGAGACACATATAAAAATGATGTGAAACATAAAAAAATCTAGTATTCAAGTTTCATTTTAAAATTAATGCTAAAAATAAAAACATTAATATTTTGAGTTATCGATGATAATATTTTACACATATTTAATATTAAAGAAACAAAAATAAAATTTTGATATTCATGCATTGAAAGCCTTCTATTATTCATATTTTAATTGAATCGCGTTTGCAGACCTGAAAAAAATGCTTACATTTTTTTTTTGTGAGCATTCATAAAAGCAGTCAGCGCAATCAGTCACATTTCTTCCAGGGATGAATGGCCTGTAAAAAAGTCAAATTTATGTAATGATATGAAAGCACATACCTTTGCAGAGATTCATTCGTGGCCCTGCGCCTGCTCCCGCGCCGTCCGATACCAGGCGTGCAGATCTCTGCAGGAGGTAGAAGATTCCCTAACTGAAAACACGCTCACGACTTGACTCCGCGTGGAGGTTATGTCAGTCTGGGCAAACTAACACAAGAACGATGCCGAAATGTTCAGTGTCTGTGTAGGCACTCACGCACGAGTGTTCTTATCGTTCAACGTGTTGTTGCAAGTATAAGTCTCTACACTGATAAAGGTACCAGATGTAAAACAGTATCAGGGAGTTATGACAGGCGAGGAGGTATATTTCTCTAGAACGTTACACGTTACGCTCCATACACACAAGCTCACAAACTTACGCGATATACGTTCATGTATTATTATATTATGACTATACGAGTAATGTGTGACGGTTTTTAAGGTTAAATTATTTAATTATCTAAGCTTATAGTTATGTACTTCTATTTGTATCAGATGCTCTTATTTGGTAAACTAAATAATATTTGTTAATGTCTTTGCGAGTTAGTTTTTGTAATCGCGATGGTTGACCGACGGAAACCAGTACGTGATTGCGGCACGATCTGTAACAAAGATACATAATTATTATTATAATTACACATTCAATTATTTGAAAAAAAATGTACATAAGTAGTTAAATAATATGTATATATGTAATACATAAAACATAACACTGCTAAAAGTCGTATTTCAAACATCCTAACCATCGTGGAATAAAATTGGTATGTTTATTGACCATGAATAAATTATGATATTAAAAAAAATAAAAACTTTTGAAATGCAGGCAATATAAGTTATCGAAAGATACAAAAAGTGAATAAAATTAAATGTATATTAAAATGTTTCGTTGTGATTTTTTTAAAGTAAATATTGTTTTTAATTCCAAAGATCTTTCTACAAATTGCATAATATATCAAAGTTGTATGTTGCAAACGCTCTCGTTATACTCTTAGTATTTTCGCTGAAACTAAATTCATTACGATTTGGTAATGTGGCTTTTTGTCGCGAAAGTTCTCTCTGCAAAGTAACAGTATCGGCAGTGAATGTAAATCAATTAAAAAACTGGATATTCTCTATTATTACACAGCTCAAGCCAAAGTGCTTCCATTACTAATACTAACTAAAACATGGAATGCATTCAACATGAATAAAATATGTATTCTCTACCGTACACTACGAGAGCACATCAGGTTGTTTTCAATGTTACAAACTTTCAGGAAGTAAGTGACATCTAGAACTTTACCGTATACAAACTGGACTCACGTAGAAGACTCAAATAACTCATAAATATACAAAGTAGTTTACGTGTATTCATAGTAACACAACATGCAACCTCCTGTAAGTTTCAGAAACAAATTGTAAGCATAATTCATTACAAGTCGACATAAATTTTATCTCGCATCCACCCGAACGCGGCCCGTTGTAACTCTGCTTATATTTTTCAGTCGAAATTTCGGGAAAATTGCCTGCAGGCGAATACGTTTGTTTTTCTTCAGTGGAGCGTGTCCTGGAAATAAAATTCGCCACTGCATTTTTATTCCAACTTTCCGAGATGTAAAAGAACAAAACAATCGAAACGTCGCATCTCATTGGAAGATTCTCTTATAGTCTTTTGCGGAGTCTATTTCGTACTCGATCGAACACAGAATAGCCTGTTGATCGTATCGCAATCTTTAGCAAATGATTTGAATAATTTTCGGCAACCATTATTTTAAAGCAACGACGCAAATTAACAATGTAATTTTAAAATTGCCAATTCATCTGGAATAAGATGACTAATTGAACACACATTCTTTAAGACTGTTGCTTTTTTATATTTATATGTAGTATAATATTTACTTCCTAGGCTATTTACTTACATTATTTTATGTATACTTTCACAAGTTGACATGCGTCCAGTTTTATATTCTCTTTTACATTCCAGTTGTAATATATGTAGTTTTCTTTTCCTATTCAATTTCAAATAAGCTTTCTAATAAAATTCCACTTCAGCTCGAGCTTTTTTCACTTATATCAAAGGCAGTGGTTTTCTTGACATTTATAATTTATTGAAATGTTATTTATACGATATTTATATGAGAACCTTATTATTTTTACTCACGAATGCATAATAATAATTTTATTAAATATTTTATCCACTTAACTACTACGTTTTATTAATAAATAAACCTGTATTCACCTTAAAATATTGTTGTAAATGATATATATTTCACAGCAGTGAGCTTGCGAGTTAAGAATATTAGTTTTAATTTTATCGTTCACTTATACCTTAACTGTTTATCTGACGTCTTTAAAGACGTAATCGTGGAGTATTTTTTAAAACTTTTCTCCTGGAATAATATGCTTTTAACGTGAATATATTCATTAATATGATAGATTTTGCTAATTTATTAAATAAAAATGGCAGTTTAAAAAAGGATTTTTAATTGATTTCTGAGCATTGAAATACCCCCGGTTTGGTGTGAATTTGATCCCTCACCCGTGAAATGCCAGTTATAGCCTATGAAATAAAATTGGTGGTAGACGAAAGTCGTCGCGTGAAGAGCACCCAATCATAGTCAATTCCTGTAAAAATTAGGATGATGCGTTAGTCTCGGGCTGTAGTCAATGACGTTGGTGGATCAACACTCCACATGCAGCGCTAAGCCATATGCACCATGGTAAGCGTCATAGAATTCCACAGATGATACTACAGAATAACTATCACCATCTGTCGGAATTCTCCTGTATGTGTTTACATAATAATAAAATAGTTTAAATATACTGATTTTTTTACTTTTCATCAAATATACATATGATAATTTTTACTCATTGGGAAATTCAATCAAATATATTTTTATAAGTAAATCTTTAAGATGATAGAAAACATTAAGTTTTGACAATAAAACCAACCGAATTTAACAGCAGGGTATTTGTATATATTTTTTTTAAGTATTGGTTGAATGTATGTTCTAAGATTCGAAATGAATTGAATATATATATGAATGCTATTAGACAACAAATTAGATTTTCTATCACAAGAAATAATAGTTATTAAAATTATACAAAACAGAGTAAATGACGGATTAACTAATGTTGTATTCAATACAAGATCAAAACTGCAATGTAAATTGTGCGTCAAAAACATCAGATTCACGTGTCAAATGTCAAAGTTCCGCGACGTATTATTTACGAAGGTTTACGTAACGTGTAAATCCGAGGAAAGGGAGAGACAACACGTAGCTCCCTTTCCTCCTCAGACCGAACTTCCCCAACACAGCCTTGCCTGCCCGTGGACGCATGAGGAAAAGAGATGGCATCACAATATCACAGGGGTAAGTAAACAACGGCCTTCATACGCTTACATGGGGTCCTCGTTAATAATGAAAAAAATACAGTTTTTTACGAAAAACCGGTGATAAATATATATTGTATAAACCTATATATAATATATACCTTACCACGGTTTTGCACAAATTTCATATTCTATATATGTAGAAAGCTATGTCACCTGCCATTATTTCGAGGATGGCTCAGCGTTATAAAAGTATTGATAGTATTCATACATATTTTTATAAATTTTTCGATTTTATTATCGATAATTCTTGGTGGAGTTCCATTATATCAAAAAAAATATATATACATATTATTCTACAAATCTTTGGTGATGTAACGAGAACCGTGTTTACGCAATATGATTTTCTCGGGATATTATGTATATGAGTAAATCCATATTTAAAAATACGATTATACCTAAGAGCTATAATAAAATTATGTTTAAATTAAGCATAAAAGACTCAATAAACTCGGACGTTATTAGCCATAAAGAATGTTATCAGCCAATGAAAGCGCGTGGCTTGGAGAAGCGACAGAACGAGTCGTGTTTTTTCGCTCATAGACACGCGCGTCTTGCGGAGAAAGCGTGAAGAAAGTAGTGTGTAAGTAAGCGCAGAGCACTGTGGTATCTATATGGCTAAAAGAAAAAACGAGAACCTTAAAGTCGATTGTAAAAAATAATTCTTTTTTTTGGATTTATTTACTTGCTAGCGCTTATCATACTGGTACGCTTATACTAGTATACGTTTTTTTCTTGCGGCCAGTGGTTTTTTCAATGCGACCCATCGGTCAAAAAGTTTGCCGCCCGTGATGTCTACTATCACACATACAGCGCCCCGGATCACCGCGACGTTAGCCACCTCCTCAGTTGCTTGCGCTCCTGCTAGTCGAGCCGCCGGTCTACGTAGCGTAGAGCCTGCTACGTGGCGTAGGCGGCTTATTCACGTATATCCGGAAAGGCTGTATGTTCACCACTTATAATATAAACCTACCTTGTTTCAAATTGATGCTTTGATTTTTTTTAATAGTTATCATTTCGGTTATTCAGTATGTATGCATTTTTAGAGTTTTTAGGCCCACTTTTTTAGTTGGATTCATTACTTTAGAAGTAACAACAAAAAATTAAACAAGTGGAACCTTTTTCAAGAATCTCTAAATGATTGACGTATGTAACTTCAAAAAAAATACGAGTTTATTGCCCAGTTCCATATTTAATACCATACGCATATTTTAGAATGCTATCGCAGCATCTGTGTATCTTATCACATTAAATATGAATCTCGTTAAGAAGCAGATTAATATACGTAATACTATCAATTATTACATTTCTATACGCCGGATGGCATAGTCCAGTGGTTAGAGCGATTGTTTACTTAACGCCTTGTTTACTAAGAATGTTCGGATCCCGATCAAGCTTGATTTTCTTAAAAACTCTGAAAATTGAACACCCGAATATTTATCTGATACTACAGCCGCTGTCTATGCAAGTTCGCGGATTTTTTACTTGGAGGCTACCGGGAACCATCTATGTTCTCAGTGAACTCGCGAGTGCGCAGATACTCTGGGACTAAAGCAATGTCTGGGCTTACTGAACTGTGAAAATTCAATTTGTGGTGCCAATATGCTCCACATACGGAGCGGATATGGTAAAATAACAATTACGCATTCCGACTCCTTTTTGAAATATTATTAACGGTAAATATGAAACGCGTTGAATCATTTAATAAATGTAAAATAAAACAAAACATTTTAAACTTTAATATTTTAATTAAATAACGATTAATTCAGTCTTTTTTTGTATGATATTGTCTATTTTCTTCTTGACTATTTTCATTGAACTTAGATCTTTTTTTTAGGCGTTAAGTAAATAAAAAACTTCCAGTATATATACTTTATAAACATTGTACCTTATACAAAGTTTAAAATGTTAATAGTAATATATGCAAACGTGAACTTTTAAGTTACGTTTCCGTTAGTACTAAGACGTGTCTACGCACGGAAAGGCGCCCTCTACGGTGGCGTTTTCAATTACAGCTGACTGCCTACGACAGTCTCCGTTGCGGTAGGTAAGGGCCGCCGCCGGATTCCTGGGGTATTGATCACGTAGCGCAGACGAACTATTGTCTCCACTTAAAATCGGAGCTCAACTTTTTATTCTCGCCTAACAAAAAAATATTTTCAAACTAACTGTTAAAATATTTCAAATAGAAATATCATTTAAAAACATAATTATTATTTAAAAATAAAGAAGTTATTCATTTCTGTTGTAAACTAGAAGCTTTTTTTGGACCTAAAAAATTTGACTTATTTAATAATGAAGTAACCAAAATTAAATCGTTAAATTTTTTTGTTTATCTTTACTTTTGAATTAATTGATTGAAATATTTAATTTAATGTTGATCTTGTAAAATAGCTTCTAAGCACTTGTGAAAATTTAACTTAAATTGGTATCTAGTAAATATTCATATAAGTGTTTATTACTTTATTCAAATTAGAAATAATTGTATATAATTTTACTATTTTTCAGTGTCGTTATTTTAATGAATTTTACATTTCCAATCAATAAATCTGTTTTTCCCACAAAATTATTACTTTTGTAATGAACAATGTACCTTAAAGGAAGTACCGTTTAAAAACAAATTGTTTTAAGCCTAAAATAAATATATCGTTTTGTATACTTAATATCTGCCTTTCACATTTATTTTGTAAAGTTAATAAAAAACTATACAGTATAGTATATGAAGCATAAATTATTAGAATATGAAAATGAGAATAAAATCCAATTTATGGAAGAATCAATTTATTATTCCTTAAATCATTCAGTCGGCACTTATCAAGGTATATTTTGCATTAGATATTAGAAGATAATTAATACTACGAACGGTAAATATAAATGTCATATTAATGTGACTTTGCAAGCCCTATCCATAATTAACAAGCTATAAAATTCATAAATGTAATATCAAATTAGTTTGAAAGCTGGATATTGGAATTATATTTAAAGTAGTCACGTAGAGTGTTTTTTTTAATTTACATACCTGTATATCATTAGAGCAACGATATATTCAAACTAATAAAAAAAAATCGATGAATCAACATTTTGAGGATAGATATACATAATAAATATAATGACTATAAGAATTAAATAAAACTTCACCTACGTATTAAAATTAAATATTAATTGTATAATACTGAAACATTAATTTAACACTAAATCCGGTGTTCCATAATATTGAATTGTATTTCTTTAGATTATACTGAGTACGTTTAATTTTCGGGTTTCGCACAGTTCGAGTACAACTTGGATATATTTGATTGAATTTGGTTCATTTTTATTTCTAAATAAATTGTAAGTCAAAACATTTTGACTAAAAACCTATTTGGCAGAATCGAACTTCGTTTCAAAAGTAACTGTTAGTATTTTATGTATTTTTTTCTTATTCGTCCGTTTTCAAGCTAGAGCTAATGGGCGTTACAAATTGTCACATAAAAAAAAATGTACACCGAGTTCATGTGTAACCTCCAACGGGTTTCCTTGATGGTAAGTGCTCTGGAGCCTTAATATACCAAAATGGCATGTGTAATATTCAAGGTACATGTTGTCTTTAAGGTTTTCTAATGAAATTGTGTGATTATCCGGATATTATGTGAATAAAACTGACATGCACTTGAAGCGTTCCACATAAGTCAAGAAACTATTTAGAATAATCAAACATATCACATATTACGAGTATCTTTATAATATAAAAATATGTTGTAAATATTTAAAAAGCATTGCATATTACATATATATTCCACAGGAATCGCTTTTATTGTTTTTTTGCTTTTAATATCTATCGTAATTTACCCACAACTTTAAGGTTTCTTAAGAACGCTTGATTGGAGTCCAGAATTTCTTAAATAACATAGTCGTATTACAAATATAACTTACATAATTGTAACTATATTGATGTGTAAATAAACTGCTTACAATTGGTGTGATTCCAAGCAATTATAAACGAAGTGTAGAACTTGCGAATGCACAAATGATATTTCAAAAGTGAAAAAAGCCTTTTCGCAGGTACTTTCAGCTAACAAATAGCTGGCCTAGTTTCCAAGACTATTTTCAGATCCCAGGAAAAAGCTCTGCAGACGGTTACAGCGCGTTGCTTTTTACAAACGCAAAGTACCCTGAAGATTGGGAACCCTCTAAGTCAGCGGTCGGAAAGCTCCCACCTGAAAGCCAAATCTATAATATCGTATGTTTTTCAAAACATTTTCTAATAGTTATGGTATTTTTAACTGTAAGAATATTGAACATGATATTTATTGATTGGCGTGAAAACTGTATTTGATGAAATATATTTTTGAGAATACGCACGTTAGAAAATAACAAATGTGAGGCTGTGGCGTTCAACAAATATAGTTAGACGCTCCTGTAGCTATGATTTAACTTGTTTTAAGGAAAAAGAGGAGATGATTCTTTGTTGTGTGTAGTGTAGTGCAATTTAAATAATCTTGTTAGTTATCCTACATGACGGAATTTTTTATTTTAAAATGTTTTTTTTTTCAAGTAAGCACTTGAAATTGAGTTCAACTGATTGAATCTAGAGGACTCTACGATTCTCAGCAAGGGCGGCTGGACGTTGCGCGCAGAAAAGATGTATTATTTTTATGAAAAAACATAAAATATGTTTTCTACCTAGCATTAAGGTGATTACAATGGCAAGTGCAGTGAAACTCTTTCGTGAAGAGATGCGCATTGTACGAAGAAGAAAATAAAAATACTGGAAAGTGCTTTCCAAAAATTACCGGTGGTATCAAAGATAGTTTTTTTTAGACTAGATGTTTATGTCATTATTTATTAGACAAACTACTATGTTTTGGCGTGAGGATTCCATATTACGAAAGCCAATCAAAAGTTCATTGAGAAAAATAAATGTTTATATTTTTATTATATCAAGATTTTTTAGAGCACTTTAAAGAGTGCTTAAGTGGTCATTTAAAAAACGTTTATTTGCCTCCCTAACCAAAAAAGTGGTTCTTGAGCTTGAATCTGAAGAGTTCTTCTATTTTCAGATCTTTTATGTAATAAATAAATAATTGAATAAACTATCATATGAAAATGTTAGGCGATCACTTCCCTACAAGCCAAGGTACTCGTAAAATTCGTTTGAAATTCTGAGTCCTACAGTATAAGTTAACAAAATAGTTTACGTGTAACTTATGTAATAGTTTCAGGGTATCCGGAAAAACGGAATTGGAGTTTCAGAAGAGTTTCCGCTCACGTCACACATTTTTGAATTCCCTAATGAGATGTTTGGCGTCGTAATGTTAAACTTGAACAACTCAAATATCGCGAATAAAGTTTATATCACAGCCTCTTGTATCAGAGAACTAGAAACTTGGTGTAATGCGTGGCGAACTAGACTGTGAAGCGAAAAGTCTCATATTTTACTTCAGTTATTTTTGTTACTATGAGGGACAACATGCAAAACGGCCGACCTTGTTACCATTAAGGAAGAACATAAGTACCAACATAATGACACAAAAATAGAAAATCAAATAAATGTAGCCCGCAAAAAATTTAACTCTTATTTTTTTAATAGCTGTCGTATGTTTTTAATCAAAGCGTAATTTTTTAACGTAAAAGGGGGCTATTATTTTCGTTTTTTTTTTGTTTTTGGTAAATTAAAATCGAAATCGGTAAATTATTTATGATGGAGATCATTTTTTCTAAAAAGTTTTGTGAGCGGTAGTCAAAAATCGACCCGTGACTTCCTAGTATTCACAGTGAGTCCCCGTAAAAATGGACGATGAATTAATGATGTAGCCTTCTAATGTTGTCGAAGCAACACTTCTCATACAACTGGGCGGCACAGTCCTGTGATAAAACATTCGTTTGTTATTCAGACACCGTCGATTCAAAACCGGACCAAGCTTGATGTTTTAAATTGCTTTATGAAATCTAAGTTCTTAACATGCCACCGGTAGGATAAATCTACCCCTTAAAGATAAAATAATGCCCAACTCATGCGCCACGATGGTCTTCTTCACGACATTATGGAAGGTATGGTGGAGGGTTGAAACTGTAGAGGGCGCCCTAGACGGGAGTATTTGCTGCAAGTGTTCGAAGATATGAGCTGTAGCTCTAATACTGAGCTGAAGAGGACTGCAGAGGATCGAGAGGAGTGGAGATCGAGATGCAAGATTTTGTTGCTGCAAACCAATCCACCGGATTGATACTAATAAGATGAAATATACTCCAAATATGGAGAGATATGGTAATAAAAGAAATGTGAGAATTAGAAGTAAGGCAGATAGTTAAAAAATATGTACTAAGTTAAATCTTTTTATTTCTTAGTACTAACTAAGAAGAGCCAACGCATTGATTGCACGACTAATCTAAAAGATCAATTTCACCAGCCATTTCCTTCATATAATATGCATTGCGATCATTTTTCAATAATTCATGCGGTCCAAGACATGTGACATTGCAAGTCTTAAAAAATAAATCGCTTTAACAAATATCTGATACAAATACACACCGTGTCAATGCGAATCCTGTCGTGTTTCGCGGTTGGCACATTTTCTTTTGCATTGCCTTGTAATCATAGCGTGAATTATTAAGTCTCTACAACTGTCTTCGGGCTATCTGACCAATCAAGAAATTCAAACAGCTTATTCCTGCACCGCAAGAATTGATTCTCGACCGCCTACATTATTCATCGTCTCCCTGCATCGCCGTCGGAGGTTTGTTTATTCAGTGGATCCGATAGATCAGTACTGTTATTACTGGGAATACGTAATTACGTTCATTATCGACACCTTGCCACGACGTATAAAATAATTAAAGTTCAATCCATACTGTTTTATTAGTATTTATAAGTGATTTTAGGAAAAATACATATTTAACAATGTTCAAAACGTTATTTTGAACGTAATCATTTTGTATTAAGCCTCCAAAAGTCTTTAAAGTAATTATTATAATCAAACTCTCTATGGAATCTGTTGATTCATACAGTTGTATCGATACGGAGCATTGACCATCTCAATAATCTGCCACTCTATGTAAATTGAAGGGATCAAGGTCCAAAACAACAGGTATCTAGGAATTTGAATGACATTTAATGTATTAATATTAATTTTGTAAATGCTTACTCGTGTCGTAGACTAGGGTATAATAAGGGGTCTCTCATCAAATAAATTAGTATCAACTCAACTCCGGTGTTTAGATTTATCCTCAGTGCCTTGGTATTCCGGCATCACAATTTAAGCTGATGCCGTCATTTCGGGACCGCGACCTCGGTTCCGGAACAACAATGCTTAAATTAAATAAATTTATTACTTTAAAGTTTTTCGGTTTTATTTAAAATTATATGTACTCGTACGAGTATTATTGTAAAGTAAGTTTTTAGTAAGCAAATAACTGTTTTTTCCACACATGCTGTGTTTGGCAGTAATTAGATAAATGCTAAGTACCCATTGTGAAGATGTTAGTTATATTGTATTGTATCTGTTGTCAAATCTAAACGAATAAATGGTTCGGTACCATTAAATAGCCATATTCAAATATGGCAACTCGAAAAAATCGTGGAAATTTAAAAAGAAAAACATATTTAATTTACGCTTAGTAATTATCGATTGAAAATTGATAATTACTAAGCGTAAATTAAATATGTTTTAATTATCGATTGAAAATATTGGGAAAAAATAATTTGACGTCGCTGACACGAAGAAGAAGAAGAAGAAGAAGAAGAAGAAGAAGATCGATTGAAAAAAATAACTAGTTAAATTTATAGATCATATTAAAAATCTGGATCATATTATTTTTCTTCCCATATCCGTTCCATATCTGGAACATTTGGTCACCACAAATTCCAGCCACTTAGTTCTATCATATGCCAATGTCTGAAGGTCCACTTGGAAAGATATATAGTTCCCGATAACCTCCAAAGCAGAAGCCCGAAAACTTGAAGCGGGGAGGTACCTGTAGTATCTAAGGCATATTTTTGGGTGATTTTTTAATCATTTTTTTAAGGAAATTAGACTATTAGCTCAAATGTTCCTAGACTTGGACCATTTTGTTCTAAGTGGCACCTCAACCCATTCGGATCATATGGTCACCCTAAATTTCTATCATATTGACTTGTACCAAGACGTCTTTGCACCCGGAGGTCCATCTGGGAACATATATAGTTCCGACGGCCTCCAGGGACCTAAGGTACTGCAATTGTAGTATTCGAAAAATATTTGAGTGTTTTTTAATCAATTGTATGACTAGCCCGACACCTCGATATTTGGATTATTTGCTCCAAAGAGACGACTCGGTCCATGCGGACACTTAACCATTGACAAAGCTTTGACGTTTAAATTTTAAAAAGTGAAAATCAATCTTGATAAAGAATTTCTAAATAGATGAAAGCTCGTCGTTTAAATTTGTAATTTTTGATATTGCTTATTTATAAATCTCTCAGCGAAAGTTTTTCTTTCGGCATTATTTCCTATTAAACTTCAGCGCCGTCTGTTACCCTGATACCACGTCTGTGCGAACGAGACAAATCTGCCATCCCTAACTACACGAGACAGTGAAAATAAATTCTCCACGGAATGTAATGTAATAAAATAAAAAATATTTTAGTTTCCTGTTAAATCTGGGCTTATATTTATTTCATAGGTAACGCTTGAAAAATAACTTGAAAATAAATTATAATTTCTTACGATCTTTTTTTTTGTACCTGTGTGGAAAACAAAACTGATATCTATAATGCGTAAAAAAAAGTTCTTTCATACATAGTGCTTAAACAGGATACATTCTACTTTACTACCAAAAAAAATGACATAGAATAATAATTTGAAAAATATGTCAATATATTTTGATATAGTTAAATGATGGATTCAATAGATTTTTGTGTCATTTAGATTTTATTTTTTACGCATCATCGATTTTTCCAGTTTTAATATTCATCCGACACAAATATACTTTATCCCCATATCCATTCCATATCTGGAACATAATAAGAAGTAATACTAACCTGCCAGAGACTTTGCCTCTTGGGAGAGTGATCAGACTGTTCAACCATATCGCCTCGAATATTAATATATTCTACTTGAGAGAAGCCCAGTTTCGACATGAGCTCCACGAATTTATTTATCAAAGTAATTTCGTGGAGTCTTCTGTTAAGCGAGCTTCGGGACTTTTTAATAATTGTTTTTAATAAACATAAATACCTCTATTTATAAATTGTTTGTATTATATCTTATTTCAGGATCTAATTAAATAAAATTAGTCATGTTTCTGAAAGAAATAAAATTGAAAATTGAACATATGATGACTAGAAATTGCCGTCATTCTGTTCTATCAATTGTCGATATCCGTGCCTCATACCCAGACATCACTGTACCTGAAAGTCCACCTAGAGACATACATTGATTGATGTTCTTGATGACCCTTTAGGCAGAAACCCGTGATAGAGATGTCTGTAGTATACGAGGCATATTTTGGGTGATTTTTTAATTTGTTAAGTATATTGGATTTTTAATTTGTTAATTATATTGGATAAGCACCACACTCACGATGCCAAGGACATTTTATTTTAGGGAGCGGCTACAAATATACAGTAAGTTATATTTAAAAAAAAGCTTTATGCTTTTGAAAACGCTTAATAAAATATATCATTTGATCATACAAGATAATTATAGTAATTTACTATCCAGCAGACGATAAAGGTTATAGAGATAATATTTTTGTAATATTTAATATTATTCATTTTTATCTTCATTGTCATCAGCCTGTATCCATACACTGTTAAACGTAAGCCTCCCGCATGAGTCTCCATCCTCTTCGACCCTCTGCATTCCGCATCCAGACCACTCCCACTTTTCTTCATATGTCGTCAGTCCATATTGTAGGGGGTCAGCTAATGCTTCGTTTGCCAGTTCTTGACCGCCACTTCAATACTTTTCTTCCCCATAGACCGTCGTCTCTTCGGCAGATCTGCCCATTGCCACTTGCGTGTGCCTATTGGGTAGCCTCCACTACTTCAGTTCTTCTGCGGATACCCTCCTTTCGCATTATATCTATTTTACATGTTTCATTATCATTAATTTATTCCTAGACGTTTTTTTTAAATCGTTTATTTATTAGAAAATGCAAGTTATTGAAAAAATTGCAACTCAAGTTATTGTATGTTAATACTTAATTACATTATACTGATAACTATGTTAACTCTGTAAAATACTGTACAATAATTGACGCTCTCTGATATTTACTTTGAAAATTAACTGTCGAGATATTCAAATGACTAAAAAGTTTTGCAAGAAGGGTACCTTAGACGAAATGCAGTTCTGTCTCTCATTACATCATTTAAATTTAATTATCCACAAAGCGCTTACCCGGACGTCCATGGCCATTCCGTTTCTTCTGAAGAGCATTAAAACTAAAATCTATTTATTTTTTCATCTCGAGTGTCGAGGATATTTTAATTTGAGCGATAAGTAAAACAATGCGATGTCTTCACGAAGGGAAAAAAATAAAACAATCTTCTTCTTAAAGTTCTCTTTCAAATTTTTCATCCAATAATTTTATTTGAAGCCAAAAGAGAATCTATCTCCAAATGCTTTTAATTTTATTGAGATAGAGTATAATATGAAGTATCAAGAATCCTCTTTAAAAATATTCATTTATTCACGTCAATTTTTCAGCGAATACCGTTAAATGAATCAGAAATTTGTGAATTCATTTCACGAATTGAAATATCATGTAAGAATTTTCGAAAGTAAAATTTGGTATTCTACGTGATTGTTTAATTTCGAAAATAATATTTCTAGTGTTATCTTATGTAATAAGTGGTCATTAATCTTCATAAATAATGATAAAATAATAGAATGGAATATTATTACATCTATTTTATTTTGTTAGAGCTATGTATTTGTGAAAAATAATTGAGCATATTCGCACATTTATAATGATTACATAAACGAATGGGATATTATTAAATCTATCTTATTTTGTTAGAGCTGTGTATTTGTAAAAAAATGTAAGCATATTCTAGTTGTAATTTATTTATTTATATAATTTATATATTAATTCAATTGTATTGAAGTTGTAAGCCAAAATAAATTTGGCTACAGGAATAAATACAATCGATTCCGCGTATGTAATGTAGGTCAAAAATACACATTTTACAATCGTATAAATATATTATACAATAAATATTCAAATATGAATTAATTGTCAATATTAACAATTATTATTCAATTTATTGTTAATATCACTTCATCTAGAATATTAACAAAATAAAAGAAAAAATGATTTATTTAAAAATTAACTTTAATATTTATTTGCATATTTGAAATATGAGAAACATTATTTTACACAAATATTAAAATTTTATTACTTTATATATTTATTTTACATTTTTAGTAATATCATAAAGGTAATATTTAATACCCCACAACAGTTAAAATTTACGTTATCCGAGTGAGGACGATAAAATAATACTAGTTTATAAAATGTAACAATATACTTAAAGAAAACACATTGAATAAAATATAAATAATTCAAATTACGTGACGATAAATGCGTAAATATAAATTAAAGAATAATTTAATCGAATAAATAAATTCACCTTTTTAGATTATTTTTTAAATGCTCATAAATATTTCACTTAAGAATTGTGCAAAAAATAATAAAGAGAGCTTATTCGTAGCCACACAGCGCTCTCAAACAGTGTACGAAAAAGCGGGAAAAAATTCGTTAGTAACCGCCACGAGTGCTACGCCAGTGTAGAGGTTTTCCCTTACCTTTTGGGTGCTCTGCGCTCCTGGTAGTTCGTTACACGCGGCGCCGGCGGTTACAGCGAAGTTTCAGCTTCAGTTTTCAGCTCGCGGAGGACGTCGCGACGCGGGAGCTCGAGGGTACGGATGCAGATAAAGTCCGTCCTGAAAAGCGTCGACCGTAGAACTGAACGGCGGCCGATGCAGCCTCGAATTATGAACGGGCAGTGGGCGGGCACTGCAAGCGAGAAGGGTGCACTCTGTATGCAGCTGCGACAGAGAAAGAGTTGAAACCCGGATACATGCGCAGGAGAAAGCTCGCGTGTGGAGAAGTGCAACGGATGCAACTCTGAAAGCTCACGATAAACACCAATGTTTAATTATTTTTTAATCGGTGTTTTCAGATTTTTTTTATAACTGCAAGCGTCATAAAAACAAGGATTACAGGTTTTCAAATTTCGGACAAACTTTGATTAAAAAAAAACTCAAATATAGATGGTTTTGTATGATATTACAATGCAACAATGACTTCCCAAAGTAATTGTATATTTTTCTTCTTTATATCTTCTTGGTGATACACAAAAAAAGAAATTTCATAATCACTTTTATATTTATTATGATTATTTTTCTAACATACCATTGTTTTTTAATAATTATTAGTTACATAATTATAATAATTTTACGTCTTTCTTCATAGTCGAATAGATCAAGACTGAATATTATATTCTATATTCTGAAATAATTGGTTTAATTTTGGAAGAAAACTTCTATGTGGGTTTCAATTAAGCTTAGTTACTAAGCTTTAAATTACATCAAATTAACTTTTTTAGAATACAAATTATATATTTTTTTCGTCATTTTTCCTGTGTATTGAGCTCCTTTTTTCTAATATACAAATATTATTTCCTGTGAGCTTAACAACGAGTAGTCACTATTTTTTTGCAATGTAATTCCTGATCAGTTTTATTTTATAGTGATGAAGAATATAAATTTACCCAAAAAATGGAAAGTATTTATTATCTAACGAATTTGAGTTGGTATTATGCGTGTAGAAAAAAATTTTTTTTTTTTTAAAGAGTTTGATTTAATACGGTGACTTTATGCTTTAAACTGAGAGTAATAATGAAATTTAATAATAAAATAATCAATATTTTATTGAAAAGTCAAATGATAAAGCATTATTTTGTACGTAATTTAATGCATCACTATATTATCGCTGAAAATTGTGACGATTACATTTGTCATCTTCAATTATACTTGCTTGATCCCAAGTTATCATTGAATCTATATAAATTCCTCCTGCATTCACCCACAACCGACAAACTTGTCTTACACTTGCCGAACATCCATACATGGTTTATATGTGTCGACCAAAAATTGGCAATTTCCAAACTTCCTTCTTTATTGCCACCGGTAAGCTTTGGAACGCCTTCCAGCGTCTGTGTTTCCTGCTTACTATAATCTGGATATCTTCAAGAAACAGATAAATATACACATGCAATTTCCCCAACTCACACACAAACACGAACACAACACACGTTTCCCGCATGCAGCGTTCAGCCTCCCTGGCAGAGCGTGAACTGGTCTTGATAGGCTGTGCTCTCCTGCATGCGATTACATAAAAAACAATCTATATCTTTGTTGCCCACTTACAGTATATAAACCGTAATTGCCTAAGTCCTAAAGATTAGAAAATTTAAGAAGATATCAGTTCATTAGCTTGACGCTTCCAAAATATAGACTGTTTAATCTCAAAATGTAGTTCAACTAAAAAATACTCGTATTTAAAAAAATCTGTAAGTGATTTTAAGAAATCACTTGCAGTTATAAGAGGAGGTAGTCTAAAATGATTTTAAAGTATTTGATGTGACTACCAGGAGCACATAAGTTGGTTTTCAGCAGATGGGTTTTCCCTGCAGGGCGCCTTCAGTGGGAGGTTCTCTCGCTGGCCCCGCCCCGGCGGCCGCGGGCGTCGCGGCGGCGGGCGTCCGGTATCAGGATCACAGAATATCGAGAGAGTGGAGCAACGAAAGGAAAATCTGACACTTACTTTCCAACGCGGTGTATGTAAACTGTGTAAGTAGGGATGTAGTACGTGACACTATGAACACAAAACTTTTGAACGTGTATTACATTTTTTTCCGTGATTTTAAATGGTGGTTTATATTAGAATAGTACATCTTTTACATCACGTAATGTAATATATAGAAATGTTTTTTGAATAAATTAATCATCATTTTACTCTATTTTATAAAACAGCACAAATATTGCACTCGATGTAAATTTAATTTAGCGTCTTTGGCATGTCATGAAAATAATAATCATAGAAACAGATTGTTTTGCTATGATTAAGAGGCGATGATATATCATATTAATTTAAATAAAATATAATCAAAAGTAAATTAACTGTCCATTTATATCAGTATATATTTAATATATCCTCTATTATTATAAAACGGAACGCTTACAACGTACAAGCTTGCCAATACTAAACGTAAAAAAAATAAAGATCTTACGATAAGTATTTAAGTGTGATTTTATGTTATATGTAGTAGTTTTAATATTTCCATATTTTTTTCTTACCATATCCTCACCATATTAGGAGCATATGGACACCGTGAATTGTTGTTTAACAGTCGTTTCACATCTGTAAGCTAATATTATTTACATCTTATCCCAGAACACCAGTATCCCGGAAGTTCTTACGGGGACACAGATGTTTCTCGGGAGCCTCCAAGGCAAGAGCTCGCGAACTTGTATAAACTGCGGCTGTAGTACCAAAAAAATATTTGTGTGTTCAATTATCAAGGTTGTTTTTGTATAGATTAGACGATAAGTCTGACGCTCCTGAGGCCTGAACATTTTTTTGACTATTTTATGTATATACCTTATATTTCGTTAAATTGATTTAAAAAATGAAGCTTAGTCGAGTTGTTAACAGACGACGTCAGAGTGACAAACAAACTTTTTTTTTCACTGCACTACTGTGCCACCAGGCAGTCAAAAACGTAAGTAAAAAATAAATAAAGTTAATATGTAATAAATTATAACATTATAATTTGTCAGAAATATAATTCATCATACAAGGATTCGTTTTAAATACGAATATTTTTTTTTGTCATTCTAAGGTGACGCGAATTGCGAAATTAATCTAAAATCATGATCTTTAAATAAATAAATAAATACTATGTTGTGGCTTATGGGTTGAGCCGTGTGTGGTGAACTTTTTTTAACCAATATTTCGACCGCCATTGCAGGGGTCTTCTTCAGGATTAATAATTTATTTAGTTTTGAGTTGGTTTATTCAGATTATATATTTCTTTTATGAGCGTTATTGATGAATATCTACATGGCAACTCAAGTTTCATTCCAAAGTATCGTAGGGATGTTTTTAAGACTACGGTAGGTATGTTCTCAAATTGTACATCGACGAACGTCATGTCGGACTGTGGTCGTCTTTGCTTGTCTATACAGGTTTTAGAGTATGTGCTAGAGGTGGAAGCCATGCTGTTTTGAGAATCAAGCCGTCATCCCTGTTGATGTTGATGGGATGTCTTTTGATTTCAATGGCTTCCCTTACTAAAAAAGTTCACCACACATGGCTCAACCCATAAGCCACAACATCAAATCTGGCCGTGAAAACCTAAGAAGTTATTTAAATAAATACTAAGTATGATTCATATTAGGCACTGTGTAAAAAACAACTTATGTAATAATTCCTTGTCTTAGTTTGTCTTATAAGGTGGTCTAAGGTATGAGATGTTCTTGTAGTATCAAGGAAGATATTGTGGAATATACCAACCACGCCATATTCCACCATGAGCAATTATCGTATGCAAGTTGGTTCTTCCTCTCAGAAACATGAATCTTCTACGTTATGGTTATGACACAAGTACAGTGTGATGAATGGCGGCGTAATTAGTCTTTAGCCGCAGTGTAAGTAAGAAGGTAGTGCATTACATTTACACACATCCTGTATAATTTACAATTCACTCATTGTACTAGATATTGTTAATTGAGTTCTTATGATAATGTTAAGTTTATATATATTATTTGTGTAGACACATACAAGAAAAAAATGACATATAGTGATAGTGATTCTGAAGTTTTTCTTCTGTGGATCCTATGACGCTTACTATTTTACATATGGATAAGTGCTGCATGTGTAGTGTTGATCCGCCAACGTCATAGACTACGGCTTGAAATTCACGCATCATCCTTATTATCACATGAATTCACTATGAATGGGTGGATTTCATGGGATGACTTTCGTCTACCACCAATTTTAATTAATAAGCTATGACATTTTACGGGTGAGAGATTAAATTCACACCAAATTTTTTAGAGCTGCGATGTATTTTAGAGCTGAGAAATCGGTTAACTTTTTTTTTTAATCTTTGTAGGTGATCGAACCCATGACCTTCGGCTTGCCAAGCAAACCCTTTAATCTCTGAGCTAAACCACCCGGCTATAATCCTAAAATTAGAGGCGAAAGCGTAAATATAATAAAATGTTATTAATATTTTTTGTATTTACTTGCGTTTCAAATAATTACATGATTATAATTTTTCATTGTTTTAACATGGATCGCGTTAAGCATCGTGTTAATCACAGACTTAAAGATCGCGGTTTCGCTCTCAATGAGGCTTCATCAGTTTCAGTACATTTCAGTTTTTCAAGTACATTTTACAAGTGGCAAGCACTCAAGAAGAGCAAAACCACCGTATTAAAAAAACTAATTAAACAGAGCATAGTCATCCATGTTTAAATAAATTAAAAGGTCATCATATAATTTAAAAATATTTTTATTTTCAAATACACATTTTTTTCTTGCATTTATTTACACAATAATTTGTTAAATATATGGAATAATATTTTTTTAAATATATATGTTAAAACATATTATGAATACGAAAATTATATTAACATTTAACAGATTGTAACATTTATGAAAATCTGTTGCAAATAAACTTTTTATTGGTATTGTTAGGATTGTATGAAGAAAATGTTACAAATGCCTTAAAATTTGGAAAGAATAAAAACTGAACATATTTTATATGATTCCCACTGAATCAGTTTCTTCTTTGTACTTCTTCTTCTTCGCAGTATCAATCCAGCTGATTGGTTTGTAGTAACAAAATATTTTATCGCAATCTCCACTCTTCTCGATCTTCTGCAACCTTATTTAGCTCAACATAAGAGCTGCAACTCATGACCTCTAACACTTGCTGCAAACACTCTCGCTTAGGGCACCCTCTACAGTTTTAATTATCAACCATCCCTTCCGCCATGAAGAAGACCATCGTGACGCATTATGTGACCGATCGCCTCTCTAGATGGTTCTTACTAAGTGCCTATCTTCCTTAATTATTCCTGAGGTTCTCAGCATAATCATTTGTGACATGGTCTCTACAAGAAATTCTTCTGTAAGACCACATCTCAAAAGCCTCTCGTCTTTTAATATCACTTTTAGATAAGCACCGTGTCTCACAGCAGTACATCAACATGCTCCATACAAATATTTTTGTAAGATGCTAAGGATCTTTAAATTAATAATTTTACTTTGTACTTACTACTGCATTATATTGAGACTGTTTCAAAGATTATTTAAATTACATTTTTTCATTCCATGAAAAGCTAACAATCGTTTATATGTATGTGAACATTTAATTGAAATTCATACATTATATGGCAAAAGTACTGTTTGGTAATTCACAAAAATTAACCAAAAAAATAATTGCAATGTTATAATAAATTATGATTAATTCATATAAATGATCGTCATAGTTCAGTCTGTAATAAGTTTATGTTGACACATTGTCTAATGAAGTGAAATGGACGTTTTTATGTCCACAAGTTAATTAATTATGTATGTTTTTATGTCCCCGAATGTGTTAATTATTAACATTAAGTGCCGACGCAATGAATAACAACGACTCATTACCAAATGTAAAACTGAAATTTGCAATTATTTTCGCCGGATTACAAATAAGGATGGATGCCTTTTTGAATACGAAATCATTTCACATAAATTTGTAACTCCATGAATATTACATAATATATTATAAAATGAAAAGCGCAAAATTTAGGGTAGGCACATTGATAATAGGACACTTGTTGATTACGTGACATATTTTATCTTTAATAATATTGATGACTTAATACTTAATATTGAGAAAAAATGGGAATAACGATTGACAGAGATATTTTCATGCTCCCTAATGATTTCTAATACATTTACTACTTAATTTTTTAATTTTTTTTATTAGAATATTATTTTATTATTTCAATATTCTAATCTACCTTTATAGATCATTGACTATATTACAAATTAATATATATGGCCCATATATATGGCATAGCAATGGCGCGATTCGCCGAGCGGTATGAATACCTGGACATATTGGTTTCCAAAGTCCGCGGTTCGCATCCCGCTTCTGCCGTTATTTTTGTGCTTGGATTGACGCGTTGAAAAAAGAATTTTATGTATAGTATATGTATATTTTAAGTAACATTTACTACTGTTTGTAGAGTCGATCTTCAGAATAACAATTTTGTTTCATATAAGTATAAAGATTTATTATATATTTTTTAAATAATACATTTCTAATTCATTTCAAATTTACTTACCACCATCAAAGAATACTTCTTATCCAAGTTCTATAGAATAAATTGTGAAGTCAATGAAACACTTACATCAAACATATAAAGAAGGATTTTAATTTTTGGGGGTAACTTGTATATTTCAATATTGTAATAAATTCTAAACCACTGAAAAATTATATGTGTATTACGTGTTGAACGTTGATATATAGTTTCAGTGGTTTATAAAGTATCAATATATTGATGTATATTCTTAGATGAAAAAAAAATTATCAGCTCACAAGAAATTTCATGTAATATCATAGGAATAACAAAAAGTGGTTACCGTATAGCTTAGCCGAGACCCGGGGTGTAAGATGTCGGTACAAAATTTTTACCAGAGACTAAGTTAATAGTTTGAAACATACAGCTTAAATTGTTTAAAACAAGGCCATCTATACACAATATGTTTTTTTGATTTCAAACATTTCGATGCTTATGTGTTACGAGTATGCATAAGCTGAAAATATATATGTAACACACATGGAAAAATATGATGCTTTGGTTTATGCTCTCCCATGGTTTTCTTTACAGTCTAAAGTGACCAGTTACTACCTTTTTCACCCTATGTAACTCACGTGGACGTGCAAGTGAAATAAAGCTCGATGATTGCATGAGTTTGCATGAATAATGTTGCCCGTAGGCCGAAGGGTTGCAAAATAATATGCACATAGTATTTTACATAATATTTAAATGATTATCAGCAAACAACCAAAGCGCGAGTCGTTGCACAGACAAACTGAAAGGCCATAAATATTCACTACAAATTCAGTTAATCATATTTTTGTTTAGCATGTGAAAATCACAGTTGATAAACGCCGTAAATCTATAAACTCGCTAATCAATGCGAATCAAAACCTTTTGATCTGTAAGCTAACTAA
The DNA here is from genome assembly GCA_022606575.1 of Glossosoma conforme. Classification (NCBI taxonomy): domain Eukaryota; kingdom Metazoa; phylum Arthropoda; class Insecta; order Trichoptera; family Glossosomatidae; genus Glossosoma; species Glossosoma conforme. Next base: position 2,606,583 of record JAGTXR010000039.1, read on the forward strand.
CTGTTTGACTAAACTAACAACCGCCATTTATATAATAAACCACATTTTTGTTGTTGTTAAATTATTTACTTATTTCAATGAAACCTTTTTGTGATTCTTTCTTTACACATCATTGTATATCGTCAATATCGTACATATGACAAAGTATATATAGTACCCAGGAGGATTTTCATATGTAGAAACGTCTTAAAACAAGGCAAGGAAAGTGACAAGTGATATAACTAAGTAACGGAAATTTATGGTTAACATATGTTCCAGATAAAGAACGAATATTGTCGAAGAAGGAAAAACAAACATAATGTTGTACCTAAAAGCTTATTTTTGACTTCTAAAAGCTTGATTTATTAGTACATATAAAACATAACTTATCTGTGCATAAACTTCACTCGCAACTTATACATTTTTTATAGGAATTCAATTATTTTTGCACGAGTTATTTTTTTCGGTCTGAAGGCTTGCAAAATATGCGTAGTGATTTACATATTTCAATGATTATCTACACACAATCAAATTTTATGTACTCGTATTACAGGTAACTGAAAATATGTACTTGCTTAAATGAACCCTTTTTTTAAATATTGATTTTATCTACAGATTAATTAGAAGTATAAAGAAAACCAAAATTTGTAATTTTCATTGTTTTTTTATTGAATTATTATTATCTAAACATACATTTCATTTACATCACTAAGATAATGATAATTAATAGTAAAAAATTCTGAATTTTAAAAGGTTTGTAAGCTCTAAATTATTTTTAAATACATTCAATTCCACCTGGTTAGCGTGAAGTTGTAAAAAATATCTAGTCTATTAATCATAACATTTACAATTCACAGGAAGTGTCGACTGAGAACAAACAGTTACTAAGAAATAAAACCCTTTACGGACAATGCTTGAATGCCGGACAGTATTATAATGATATGACTACCATAAATACTTTCTTTCAATCAATCAACCCATTTCTCGTTTTTTTTATGTAAATTCATACAGAAGAATACCGACAAATAATAAATGATAATTACGCTTGTTATTTTAAATATGGCTGAGCAATATACGAACATGTTAAGTGTTGATACGCTACACGGCATTTACTAATCGTCAATATTTATGATAACTGCTATGCATGAATGTGTGGTATATTTAAATATGACTTTTTTCTATTGCCGATTTTGATTAATAGGCTATGACTGATATTTTACAGAAGCATTTATAAAGCTTATTAAATTGATAAGAAATAATTTATATTTCAAGTTTCGTCGGGGATTGTACCCATATTTTCCAGTTTGGTAAACGAGCGCATTACCCCAATCCATACCCGCCAGTAAAATGTAAGCACTTACAAAAAGCAACGACTAAAAAAAGTATGAAAATATGTTGTCATATTATTCTAGTGATTTTACCGACCCGGCAATAAGTCATTGTGTCTATTGCACAGACAAAACCTTCCCTTGTTTGCAAATCAATTTTACTTAAAAAACAACAATGATGATTTCTTAAATAGGATAGTTACAATCTTATATTTGTGATCAAAGATAAAATATATTACATATTAAAACTATTATACAATAAATTAATATTAATATTTTTGAGGATTATCCTGTGAAAAATCAACGGAAAAATAGGTTTACTATAGTTATTACATCGCGTGTATGCTTAAGGCAGTAGGCTTTTGAATGAAGGCGGTATAGAATTTGCATACACATCAAGTCGTCTTGGAAAGCGTCAACACGAAGGATTGCTTTCATACTGTTGGTATTTCCTTAATTTTTTAGCTAAAAAATATATTTTTTATTTTTATTTATATATATTAAATAAAATTAAACAGTATTTTCTGAATATTAATGTTACAGGTGCCTTCTCTTTAGACCTCCAGGACTGTCTTGTAAAACCATCGGGAACTAAATAGACGCGTATAAGAATATTACCTCATATAGCAGGCCGACATAGGATAAGCCAAGGAAAATAACAGCTAACAGAATTTTATAGCTATAGATTGAGACAACCATATGCTCCAACTAGAGCAGATTGGTAATAATGATTTATGTTATAAGTTAATAATATTATCGTAAGCATCCGATTATTTTTAATTCCAAAGAATAAACATTTATAAAAATGTAATACCTAATTATATAAAAATGAAAAAGATAAACTCTTCATATTAATTTAATAGTAATAAGTAGTTTTTTGTATTTTTTCATATAAATTAGTCATCATTCAATTGAACATTTTAAAGTGACATTTGAAAAAGTGTATGATATTATTAGATGGTCGGAATTGCAGTTACTAATAACATACATCGAGAGCACTGCATCAAAAGTAAATTGCATAGAGATCGGAAAATCTACATTCATCCATGCTAATGCGATGTCCTGACGTATGGGGCCGCATAAAACTCGGTCCCACGATGCGGCAAACAAATTATTGACGTGATCCCTTGTCATGATTTCATAATGCGAATCTAGATTGGAAATGGAAAATCCTAATTTCAATCCGATCGCGCTAAGTAGGTGCAAATTGGTTATCGGCCCCCGGCAGGTGAAACCCCACCTCAGTTTATGTCCAAAGCTCGGCAATCGCCGGACCCAGCCTCCCCAGGTCGCAATTAAGTGTGCTCTTTATTTATGAAGAATGATTCATTGCAAAGTAGAAGGCAACTATTTTGCTTCTTTTGGCAGGTGTAAAATCGATCAATTTTACATTAAATCTATGAAATAAGTAAAACTGTGACAGTTTTCACTAATAATTTATTAACTAATTGAGACAGTAATTATTATAGGGCGATTACATTTCGCCAATTCACATACTCAACTGTGTTTATCATAGGTAATTTAAACTAGCCTTTTTTAATTGTCTCTTCATTGTGCCACATTTCAACACTGTATCATAACTTATACCTTAATAGGTTATAGTAATAAACTAAGTGCTAACTCTATTATTCGTCTTCTTTGTATCACAACTGTCCAATAATTTATACTATTTGGCGAAATTGATGCGATAATTTATCAAAGAGAATAAAGAAGAGCAACTTATCAGATGACAAGGTGTTAAAAACAGTTTTTTTCTCGTATCAAACACCATACTTGAGATATTGAAGCCCACAATCGAAATTTATACCTGGATTATTTTTTATTTTCATATTTTTCAATATTATAATTTTTATTTTATAGATAATTGATCTTTATTTCAATATTAAAATAATTAAATACACACATACAATCTTGACTCCGTCCATACACCCTTAATAGACTGTCGGTAACTAATAATAAAGTTTGTGAATACATGTTGACTGATTAAATCTTAATAAAATAATAATATTCATACTCTGAATATAAACTACAGAGACATCTATCGTTATATGATTTTAACAATTGTATAAACACATCAAGTTTCGCGTATCTGTCCAGGCAGAGAATGGTGTGGACAATGCGGTGTATAGGACGCAGCCAAGATTGTATGTGTGTATTTAATTATTGAAATTTATATCAATGTAATTTTGCACATTGAAAAAAAGATTTGCAATAGTAGACTTCAATGTGAAATACACAAATAAATTCAAAGCTATATCTAAAGCTAGTTATTGAAAATGCCAATAAGTATTTTTATGTATGTATGCTTTACATACATATGTACGAACATAAGAAGGTAAATTAAAATTATCATTCTTTTAATGCTACAATAATATCTTATTGAGAAGTAATAAAATTCACGAAATAAAAGAAAATTTACAGTGTACGAGTAAGTCAAAATATTGTTTAAAAAGTCAAAGTGAATAAAATAAAATTGTTGTTTTGTGTTAGAAAATTGCATATTGATTGATAAGCTTATTAGTTTGATTAGTTAATTAGAGAAATTAAAAATCGCCTAAGATATAGATATTTTCGCATGGGTACTTCTTACATTAGATTTCATATAAATGTTTATTATAATCTCTTTTATGCATTCAAAATTGTCCAGTTTATGTGATCGACGAGAGTTATATATTTTATTAAAATTTCATGACAAATCAAACATCAGAATAAGATAACTTAACTAACTTTAAATGTAATTAACCTGCATTGCAAAGCTTTCCAAACACATTTCAGATGATCCCTTCACGTTTGCATGCACCTGAATTTGTCTCTCAGACTCCAGAGTTCTCTTCTGTACTATATTACCTCCCAACACCTGGCCGCGTCACCAGCGATGCCTCAAAAGCTCAATCACGATCCGCGGAACAATCATCCCACAGGTGAATCCAATTTTCTCGCTCGAATCACATCCACCTCTTCCTGTAAAGGTGTTATCTGACAATAATTATTATGCATTATTTCTTCAATTTGAACTTCAATTTGATAATTTAAAAAATATGAATCGAATATTTTAATAATATCTTATTGAGAATAATTATTATATGCAGCAATTGATACACAAATACTTATTATATTCTTCTTCTTCGTAGTATCAATCCGGTGGGTAGGATTTCAGTAACAAAATCTTGCATTTGAATCTCCACTCTTCTCGATTTCATGCAATCCTCTTTAGATCAGCAAAAGAGCTGCAACTCATGTCTTCGAACACTTGCTGCAAATTCTCCCGTATAGGACGCCCTCTGCAGTTTCTCCCCTAAACCATCCCTTCCACAATTTCGTGAAGAAGACTCTCTTCCTTGATTACGCTGAGAACTTCATTGTTTGTGACGTGGTCTCTCCAGGAAATTCCGAGAATTATTCTGTAAGGCCACATCTGATCATATTATATTAAGTAAAACACTTTTAATCAGATCAAAAGCAACTGTAAACATGAAGATTTTAACAGCGTTATTCACTACCCTAAGATTCTTGAATCCTTTAAGTTTCACGTTCCAAATGGGTATACCAGTTCTTGTGTTATGTTCTCTTATTTTTAAAATTTATATTTATATTTCTGGAAGAAGCGAAATCATTGTTATTAACCCTTTCGCATCTGTTGTCGACATGTGCCGTCTTATGATTCCCCGACCGTTGACATCGGTTGACGTGATATATCGTTTTGTTACTTTCTTAGAATAGTTTTTTATGCTATCATCTGATAGCTAAAGGATACAAGAACCAATGTGATATATGAAAATAGACCAGACAAGTAAATTTATGCTTCAAATACTAGTTTTATAATTGACAGTATAATTTGTATTCAAACCGAGCCGTAATGAAAGAGTTAAGTAACTGAGTTGTAATTTTATTGTCTAGCTTCTTTTTTACAGCCATTTTAAATGTTAAAAAATCATTGATCCACCCTATACTAAGATGAAATCGAATGATTTAAATTTGACTTTAACACCCTTGTTGTACCATAATTGTTACATTTTTAAATAAAATATAATTTATTTAAAAAAAAAACAAAATTGCCGAAAACAGATACAGACCGCAAAGAGTTAAAATTAATAATTCAAATAATAATTGATGTCAATTAATAACGATTGAGGCATATTCGATTTATTGTGACCACAATTTGGTCTCCCTGGTGATGGACTGACACTTGCTTTTAGCGCGGTGGGAAACGGTGAAGGGAGATGAATTAAAAATGTGAAATAATGGCCACACCGCTATTGTGCACACTGCACTCTTCATTTTCATTGGGACTGTCCTCATTACATATGTATAGTTCAGACCGCAGTATTTTTACATTATATTTGGTCACCGCTACGGTATTATTGAGAGTATAATATTTTGAAATAGATGGTTTTATATACATATTTTTAAAACTTGTAATGACTTCTAAATATTAACATATCCATGCAGGTATAAAAAAATATTATGAAAAATAAATTTGTCATTATCAAGAGTTCGGGTTAATTAACCGGGGTACGTAAAAAATGATTATTATTTTCTTTGCCAAAACATTTGCTTGGAGCATCTTGATGTACGGCTGTGAGACATGGTGCTTATCTGAAAGTGATAAAAAAGGAATAGAGGCCTTTGAGATGTAGTCATACAGAAGAATTTTCGGAATTTCCTGGAGAGACCACGTCACGAACAAAAAGGTTCTCAGGATAATCAAGGAGGCACCTATTAAAAACCATCTCAGAGAGGCGAGCCCGATGGATCGGTCACATCATGCTCCACGATGGTGTTCTTCACGACATTGTGTAGGGGATGGTTGAGGATAGGAACTGTATAGGGCGCCCTAGACGGGAGTATTTGCAGCAAGTGTTCGAGGACATGAGTTGTAGCTCTTATGCTGAGCTGAAGAGGGTTGCGGAGGACCGAGAGGAATGGAGATCGAGATGCAAGATTCTGTTGCTGCAAACCAATCCACCGGATTGATACTACGAAGAACAAGTGTAAAATAATACGTATATGAGATGTAACCATCATCGTCTATCGATATACCCCTGTTAATAAATAAAGTTGATTTTAATTTTTATGTGACAATAATCCTATGGAAATTGATTAGCGTATTAATTACATAATAATGTCATTTTGTATTAATTTCAAAAATATGTTACATTTATTAACACCATTGTGAAAAAATATCGAAAAAGAAAATATGAGACTTTTTCTCACTTTGCAAAATCCTCTTGAGCATGTTATTTATTCTGCAATGTTTTGAATAAACTCCCTTTGTGTACACACTAAAATAAATAGACTTCATTGACTCAATAGGGTGTCGATAGGGAGAGATTCCAGTTTAGAATCTATACTCTAGTATTTCAGCATAGGTGGCATTAACCCTTTCGTTACGGCTCGCTGGAATACAAATTATACTGTCAATGCGGCGTGAACTAGTATTTGAAGCATAAATTTACTTATCTGATCTATTTTCATATATCACACAAGTTCTTCTATGCTTGAGCTATCAGATGATGCATAAAAAACTATTTTATTTAACACACGTTCATTATGTAACTCCATACATGTGGTGACATTGACACACGTGGCTTACAGAAAATTGCTCCTGTGACGAAACCTAACGATATTTATTTACATGTTTTACAGATTCCTGTAAAGAATACATGTAGGTTGATAAAGGGAATGACTGCAGTTTCAAGTTCCTACCGTAGATGTCACAATGAGTACTGAAAGTAGCAAAATGATATATCACGTCAACCGATGTCAAAGGTCGGGGAATCTTTGACTGGATATGCCAACAACCGAAGCGAAAGGGTTAAAAGATTTTAGTAGAGTCCGTATATATTTTTCATGTACATATAAAAGAACACTAACAGACAGTGAAGTAGAGATATCATTTAATTGTTAATATGTTTTAATTTAACACGTGTTTGCGTAGAATACTGGGGGTGCGATGTTTTTACTTTGTGAAATTACTAAATTAGGTAGCTGATACAACAGCTCTTCAATCTTCAAACGATTAAGATGTATAAAATGTCTCAGCTGGGAAATGTTTTTTTAGATATTGCAGGAGAGCATTTACATCATCCGCTTTTTTTCAGGCCCCAAGGACCTCACTATCCTGGGAAGCCATCGGTCATTATGCATATAATTCACTACGTTGAGTTCCGGATGGCATGTCTGTTATAAGACAGGTACCATGGAAATTAACGAAACTTTATGGTGGAAATTTGTGATAACTTTATGCTGCATTAGGTAGTAGATATGAAAGGATGATCTATTCAAGTAGCGGATTAATAATACTCGAAATATCTTCAAACGCTATAGCGCGATACAACCACTATTGCCTTTCCACCTACAGCGACTATATAACCGAAATAAGCATTATTGATATCATGATGCTGTCTTATATGTGATGGTTTTTATTTGTAAAAAACTCTTTAGGTTTCACTTGAATTCAATGAACCTACGTCTAGTCGCGTGATGGTCGATCGTTCTAATCTCCCGGCGATAGCCCTTAACAATGTATATATTGTATAGGTGGCACAAGATAAACACATTGCACCGGGCAATAAATATATTTGTCCGGCACAGCAGCACATTTTTCTCCATAAATAACTCGATTTTGTCAAGACTTCCCATAGAGTTGCAAGTAACGTACTTCTGAGATAATTTAACGCTTTTTTTGCTTGAGCTTTAACGTGACATAGAAATAAGAGAAAAGTGAAAATTAAACGACTTATTTTTTTACATTACGCCCTTATAATGTACGATAATTTATAATAAATACATGCTTAGTGTCATAATAATTATTAAATAATAAATTATAAATATATAGTCTATAAGTAAAAACAATTCTTAACGTAGCAAGTATATTAGTAATATAATATATAATCATTTGTAAAGTAATGTGCAGGACTTAGAGACTTAAAAACAAGTTCTTTAGACAAAATCAGATGACTTCAACTTTTGAACTTTTTAAAGACGGGGGTGCTATTTAAAGTAATATTAAACAGATATTAAAAATATAAGAGTGTTATACATTGTCAATACATTTTTTATTATGAAAACAAACATTTATAAATTGACTTAATTTATTTATTGCACTTTCGATATTCTATTTGATCAAGGATATAAGAATACGATGAATCATTTTCCACCGCATCTTACACTTCTGTTATCAACGCATTTGTTCGGATGCCCTTAAAACTTTTCATGGCTTCGAAGTCTGAAAAAAAAGGTCCAAGCCTCTTCTTGGCGCTCATAAGGCAAACTTGGCTTGGAAAAGGGCCAATGCTGCCTTTATCCGAGTGCCTGCTGATGTATGGCCATCGTTTTGCGCCAATTGGACTATTCTTCATATAAAAGGCTACCGCGAAAGCATACTTGTATGGAAAATGTAACTTTTTTAATTCAACATTAAGATTATCAACTAACAATACTTGGTGAAACTGCATTATTATAATTTTAAATTAATATTATTCAAAAATATTTACTTTTGATTCACATTTATTTTAACTGATTACATGTTTCGGCCTCCCTGGAGGCCATCTTCAATAATGAAAAAATAAAAACAGGCAGTGGCTTATATAGGTATGGACAAGTAATTAGTTCCTACATTAGTACACACATATTTACAGGTTGCATATGTGTGCGGGTAAAACTTTTGAAAATTACATTATAAAATTAATGGTAAATTTTTGTTTTCAAGTTAAAAAAGACTATAAAATTACTAAGTATTTGTTGTCGAAGAGACGACGGTCGATGGGGAAGAAAAGTATTGGAATGGCGCCCAAGAACTGGCAAACGAAGCATTGGCCGATCCCCTACAAGATGGACTGACGATATAAGAAGAATAGCGGGAGTGACCTGGATGCGGAAGGCGGAGGATCGAAGAGGATGGAGACTCATGCGGGAGGCATACGTTCAACAGTGGACGGACACAGGCTGATGATGTTGAAGTATTTGTTATTTTAATGTATTAATAATAATAATTTTTTGTGATCAATTTAAAAATTCCTTGTAATTCTTCGGTGTAGACGACGGTCAGTCCATGGTGTCTATGGTTTTTTTCAGCTTGATTGATACATGGATGGACCTTTGTTAATTCAAATAAATTGTTATATATTTATACATTATTTTTTTAAGCGGCGGGAGAACGAGGAGGAGCTCCTTGTCTGTAAATTAAGAGTATATGTCGTTTGTCATTAAATAGTAAGTTAACTACTTATTAGACTACTAGTTTTTTTTTTCAATTTTGGCACCATGATGTTACCCGACATTTGTAGTAGAATAAAAAGATATGGATATACAGGTGTACATATTGAAAATAATTTAGTTTTTTAAAATAAAATATTAAAGTAAATTTATGCAGGTGTCAATTGATTTTATGATTCTATTCCGTAACGTTTTTTTTTGCTTTCTGGCTGGATCATATGATTGTCACAAGCTGATCACACAATGTTCTGTCAGCCTGAATAGTCCTCACTTCATCCATGTCAGCTCCGCCTTCTGTAATTTCCTGAGTACAATTTATGTATAGTTTTTGATGGTCTACCAATCTAGTCTGATGTTTATACTGACATCAGCATGATATGGCCCTTGCTGACTGGTACCGAAAACCTCGATATACAATCTTTCGTTCTAGTTATATAGATCGCCACTTGCAGCGCTAGGTATCATCGACCACGGCACCCAGTTAGTTGTGTGCCGACGGCGGCGAGATCGTATTGTGATTAGCCCGGCCTCAATGCTGTGAGATGGTCCGGGCCAGAAGTTTGTAAAGTTATCGAAATATATGTCAATGTTTTCGGTACCAGTCAGCAAAGGGCTCTTGGGTGGTGATGCGCACCTACCGACTGCTATTAAAACAGCAGTTTATAGCCTCTCACAACCAACTCCACTCCCACCTGTACGTGGTGAGCCCTACATAGTCATGTCACATCAAGATTGCGGTAACCAATCCCTTTGGCGATATGACGTGATGAACTGACGGGAGAAAGGAGGGCTAAGAGAGTTATCAAAAGAACTCTCCCAGCTTCAACTAGGCACGGTGTAAACCGGCCATAAACTCGCCAAGCCGCCTGGCAAGCGTGGCGTTTTAAGCCAACAACCCCGAATGAAAACACAACAAAGATCCGGCCCCTAGTTCCCAGCAGCTTCGCTATTCCTGGCCACGGCAGCGGCCATGGTAATGGCGGGGCGGGGGGTGCTAAGAATCACTGGGTTACTGCAGGCTGCCACATACGACTATTTATCGCTACCTACAACACGAGAACATTGAGACTAGATGAGAAAATCGTAGAACTGGAAGAGGAACTAGATAGAATCAAATGGAGCATCGTTGGACTGGCCGAAGTTAGACGAGAAGGAGAAGGTCTGATTAAACTCAACTCAGGACATCTCCTATACTATAGAGAAGGATCAAACCTCTCAAGGTGGAGTTGGCTTCCTTATCAACAAGGAAATTGCCAACAACGTCACCGAAGTTAATAGTATATCCCCCGAGTATCATACCTGACGCTTAAGTTATCGAACCGATACTCCTTACGAGTGGTACAAGTATATGCCCCAACGTCTAGCCATACCGATGAAGACGTAGAAGCTCTATATGAAGACATCGAAAAGCCCTAGAATACAATAAGACACATTACTGCATAGTTATGGGAGACTTTAATGCTAAGATTGGAAAGTGCTGTGGAAACGAGAAATTTATAGGACAATATGGAACCGGACTCCGAAATAACAGAGGACAGATGCTGGTAAACTTTCTACATGCTAACAAAATGTTTTGCATGAACACATTTTTCAAGAAAAAACCAAAACGCAAATGGACCTGGAGAAGCCCGGATGGCAACATAAAGAACGAAATTGATTTTATTATGGCTAATAAGAAGACCATAGTCACTGATGTCTCAGCGATGCAATGCTTTAGTACCGGAAGTGACCACCGTCTCGTTCGAAGTACTGTGCACCTAGACATCAAACTGGAAAGGAAAAAGCTGATAAAACAAAGAGTTATACGTCCGTTAAATGTTCAGAGCAAGCTTGAGGAAACTTTTCAGCTTGAACTACAAAATCGATTCGCAGCACTGGAAGATAGTGATGACACCGACAACGTCAACAAACTTAACGACAGAATCATTAATAGCATTAAAGAAACTGCCAAAAAAGTCTTAAAGCAGTGCAAAAAGAAAAAAGGGTCAAAATTCTCAGACAAAACGATAGCTCTTATGGACGAACGTCGTAAAAGCAGAAGCATCCAAGATTACAATACCCTGAACAAAAAGTGAAAAAATCCATGAGATTTGACATTCGTCGTTCAAACACCGAGTATATCATGGAGATTGTTGCACAAGGCCGAGGGTCAAGTGCATTTAACAGACACACCTCTATAGGACAGGCCCAACTTTCCAAATTAAAGACACACGATGGGAAGATAACAACAAATCTTAATGATATACTGAAGGAAATAGAACATTTCTACGGGTTATTGTATTCATCTACGATGCCAGGTCCTAATGACAGATCTGCGGACGACAAGAGGGCTACTCTCACAAAGCACTGGTCTGAAGACATCCCAAATATAAGTATATTCGAAATTAAATCGGCCCTAAAACAACTTAAGAACAACAAAGCCCCTGGAGAAGACGGAATTACATCTGAGCTTCTGAAAGTAGGAGGAACCCCTCTGTTGAAAGAGCTTAAAAAACTATTCAACAAGGTAATAGAACATGGAGAAACCCCGTCGACATGGGAGTACGAGTATTGTGATATTGTTCCACAAAAAGGGGATAAATCACTGCTCAAAACTACCGACCCATTTCCCTTCTTTCCCATGTGTATAAAGTATTCTCCAGAATTTTAACAAACAGGCTGACAGGTCGATTTGGGTTTCCAACCTCGAGCAAGCTGGGTTTAGGAAAGGCTTTAGTACAATTGATCATATCCACACGCTAAGACAAATCATTCAGAAAACCGAAGAATATAATCAGCCACTCTGCCTCGCCTTTGTAGACTATGAAAAGGCATTTGACTCAATCGAGACTTGGGCAGTGCTAGATTCACTACAACGCTGCAAAATAGACTATCGGTATATAGAGATAATAAAATCTCTATACAAATCTGCAACAATGATGGTCCAGCTCCATGATAGCACTAACAATATTTCTATAAACAAAGGTGTTAGACAAGGAGATGTTATATCTCCAAAACTCTTCACAAACGCCCTAGAAGATATTTTTAAACTGCTATCCTGGACAAAATGTGGAATAAATATTAACGGAGAGTACATTTCTCACCTCCGATTCGCAGATGACATAGTGCTAATAGCCGAATCACCTGATAAGCTCAAGACATGCTCTACGACCTCAATGAAGCGTCGAACAAAATTGGTCTGAAAATGAACATGGATAAAACAAAAGCCATGATTAATAGTCATATTTCACAGACCTTCGATCCTATTTCCATTGGAGGATCAGAAATAGAGGTTGTAAACGACTATACCTATCTGGGAAAAATACAACTAGGGCGAAATAATTCTCAAAAGAAATCGACAGGCGCATACAACTGGGATGGGCAGCATTTGGAAAACTAAAGTACATTTTTAAAGCGAAAATTCCGCAATGCCTTAAAACTAAGGCGTTTAACCAATGCATCCTCCCTGTATTAACTTATGGCGCAGAGACGTGGAATCTGACAGCAAGTCTTACCCATAAAATAAAAGTCACCCAGCGTGCTATACGGAGGATCCATGCTCAGTGTCGCTAAAAGATAGAATGCCGACGAGGAAATACGCGAAGAACTCAAGTAGTGGATGCTACCCAACGAATAGGATTAGCACGCATATCTGTCGAAGAGACGACGGTCGATGGCTGTGAGAAGGTCCGGGCCAGAAGTAAAATTATCGAAATAGATGTCAATGTGCTTCAGAAAAAGTCTTTGTGTTGTTAATCGGCTCCTTATCCTGAAATCACGGAATTCGATGACGAACTTAGAGAGCAGGATGTCAATACTTTTCTGCAGAATTCAAAGAACACGTCTATCATTGTTTTATGACCGACTGAAAGATGATAGGCTTTCGTGACCTCTCCTACTACTCTTAAATATTGTAAATTTATAATTTATTTGACAGAACAGCATATTAATATTAATTAATTATAAATTCAATATTAATTAACTATAAATTTATCATTCACCAAAATAATAGTATTTCAAATATTTACTTAAATAAATTCTAAAGCTTTTGGCTCTATTATTTTTAAATTATCTGCAAAAAAAATCAAAGCATAATAAAGTAAAATACACGTAAGCGCATATGCATGTTAATTTAGATTATAATTTTACAAATATCCATTGAATTCGTAATATATTACAATCCCCGTTTGTTATTTATGTAATTGGCAATTGCGAATTCTCATTATTCAATCGCAAATAATTTCATCAATATTGCGAATTTTTGCATCGCTCGCTAAACTAAATTCCTTCGATAACCCCCTTCCCGAAATGCGTGCGGGAGGTGTTTTAGATTAGGCCCCCCTGCTCCCCCCCCCCCCAGGCCAACATAGCGCCCCCCTTTATCACGGGACATCACCTGGACTGACAGAGCGGGATGGAATACCTAATCAATTTTCACTTTAACTAATCAGCGGGATTACAATAGAATGGACGCATGGATGTTAACTGCTCTATAAACCAGGTGTAACCAAACTATATTTGTAAAGCACCGAATTACATTTTTTTATTTATTTGGCATTGTGGCTTGGGTTCAGCTGTATGTTGCTAATTTCTTCTGACCAATACTGCGACCGACATTGCAGGGGTCATCTTCAGGATTGAAGATTTTGTGACGAGTTGATTTTTAGAGGTAGCTCAGCCGTCCGCCCAACGTACCTCTACGAGAGTCATGTATGATGAGTATGTTCTAAGCTTAAGGAGTATAATTCCACGAGCGTCATATCATACAGTATCGGTTGCTTTTGTTTGTCTGTACAGGTTTTTGAGGATGTGCTAGAAGTGGAAGACTTGCTGTTTTGAGGATCAAGCCGTCATCCCTGTTGACGATGATGGAATGTTTTTTGATTTCAATGGCTTCCCTTACTAGACGTGCATGTTTTTTTTTTTGTATATGTGGCATGATTTCCGACTTGAATGACAATTTATGCCTCGCGTTAGCCAAATTTATAAAACCAATGTTTTAAGTACAATAAGTTAAATAACTTCTCAGGTTTTCACGTCCAGATTTGATGTTGTGGCTTTTGGGTTGAAAAAAGTTCACCACACACGGCCAAAAGCCACAACATACAATAAGTTCATACGAATATAACTAATTGTGAAGCTAATAAAGTTATATTGAAAATAACATGTTAGCAATAGACGTAACAAAAATATTCATGAATATAAAAATCATCGAGAAAAAAATAAAGAAACGTAAAAATTATTGAGATGTGCTGAAAGCTTTTTTAAAATTATTTAATTTAATAATTTATATAATTATTTAAATCCAATAACTTAATTGTCTTAAGTTTATCTGTAGTGTACTTTCCTTAAAAAACGATGAAAAAATCACTCAAAAATATGCTTCGGATACTAGATCTTACTTTTCTTCAAGTACTCGGACCAATGTTTTGTTCACCTCCTTAATTATAAGCTGCACATAATATACATATTAGAGTAATTATTAATATATTTATACTTAAAATATTTTTCGTACAAAAGTAAGCTACGGGCCGAATTTGATCTGCGGGCCATAGTTTGTTTCCTCTGCTCTAAACTCCTAAATTTGGACCCTCGCTGATGTATGCTAATGAACATAACCTTCATACATACATATTTGAGCAAGTCCGGGATAATTCAATAACATGGTGATCAACGTTAATGCATAACTCATTATGCCTAATACATTGTTATCTTAATTATTATAACTTCCATCGCGCTGTGCGCGTTAGCTCATTTGATAATGCTCTAATGAATAATTTCCCGGTTGAGGGATGCAATAATTACCAGTATTCGAGGCTTCGAGTAAAGGACATTTGCTACGTTCTCTAAATCAAAAGTATTATAGACCTTGCTTACATTTGGTCTATCCGACCGGATGAACGTCGTAACTAGATGACCAAAAATCTTTGCTTGTAGTATTATCCTGCGAACGTTATGTACAAACGAACAAAATGTACAAATATTTTTTGAAATATTGGAGCAACCTTACTGCAAACTTTACTGCTATAAACACGGCATTTTGTTCAGAGTAAATTGTATTTTTTCCTTCATTTAAATACGATGATGTAACGAAAGTTAATGGCTTTATTTACATAGTGTTCGGTTCTCTCTATTTTTTCTCATAACTTGTATAAGTCAAAATAGATCGGAATTAAGAAAGAAGAAAAAAATATTTGTAAGCATACCAGATTTCGTTTTAAATACAAAGCTGAAAGGACGACCATCGTTCTCAGAATAGTTTCAATATGACGTGAACTTTCTTATAATTTCTCTCCGTAACTCTTTTCACTTTATAATGCTGACTTTGTAGACGCTTTTTTCTGAAATAGGTCATATTTTGCACTCTCAGATGACTTGTTAACATGTGTCATTAAACTGCTGTGTAACATATTTACAATGTTCATAAATTAAATTATTCCATCACATCACTTGTAAATAAATGAAAATATGTATTTAAATGTAAAATACATAAAAAAAAACACTTATATTATATTAATTCATAGCTTTTATTGAATTATCAAAGATGAGAGTTTGTTAAACTATTATTCAAGTATGAGATCCAAAGAAATACGAGACCTTTACAGTTACATGAATTTCAGGGACTTCAATTGTTGGAAACATAAACTAAACTTCGGGGTATCTTACACCAGCTCTTGTGACACTGATATACGGGATGAATTTTCAGCCACGGAAATTTTTGATAAGTTCTTTTATTTTCTTCGAAAGTAATAAGTTTTTTTCAATCGAGACTAGTTTCAAAGAGTTCTCAAAAAAGGTAGCCGAATGGAAAAGTTATCGAATGGAAAATAAATCGTGCAAAAATGTAAATTAAATAACCAGATAAATATATTTTTTATACAAATAGAGTCTGTTGCTAACAGGTTTTAAATGTAATTATTATTAAATTTAAGACTTGTAATTTAATATATTTAAGATACTTATCTTTAATACCATTGCTTACAAAGCCTAGTACATAAAAATATTTGACTGTAAACTTCTTCTTTTTCCTATCAGTGGCATAAAATAACAAAATAAGTCTTAAGTGGTATAATTTTATTTAATTTCCGTTAAGTTAGGTTGAGTTACGTTAAATTTATAAATTCTACTCTTAATTAAATAACGTTAATGGTTATATGGTTTAATATTACTCTTACATTACCTAGGTAACGAAAAAATACGTGTTTATTTTAAGCTGAAAATTATGTATATTAATACTTCATGCATGCATACTCTATAAATGGGGCGCAAAACATCGAGTGTAGCTTCGGCTGTGTGGCACGTAGCGCCGTCCTGTTGAAACCAAATGTTGCCAATATCCTCCTCTTCAATTTTTGTGAACAAAAATGGCCCGATAACGATCGCCATTGATTGTAACGGCCACTCCTTGCTCATTTTCGAAGAAAAATGGCCTGATTTTCAAAGTAATGTCGCAATATTTCCCAGCATTGTTCAAGCATATACACAACCATATTCATTAATTTTTTAATTTTTATTAGAATATTATTTTATTATTTCAATATTCTAATCTACTTTTATAGATCATTGACTATATTACAATATTATTATTACTTAAATAACATATACTAAACATAAAATTCTTTTTCAACGCGTCAATCCAAGCACAAAATAACGGCAGAAGCGGGATGCGAACCGCGGACCTTGAAACCAACTATGCCCAGGTATTCATACCGCTCGGCGAATCGCGCCATTGCTATGCCCAGACTGACCTGCGATGAAACTATTATCGTACGACAGATGTCGCCATAGTATATATTCAAAGTATGTATATTTTTATTATTATTCTATCAGTCTTCATTTATTCACAAGCTTAATATTATTACTTTCCTATTAATTATTATTATTTTTGTGCTTGGATTGACGCGTTGAAAAAAGAATTTTATGGTTAGTATATGTATATTTAAGTAACAACCATATTCGTTTAGCGGAAGGATAAAACTAATTATCTGTCAAATCAGACATGAGCTAAGTGTTACCATTCACGAAATAAGCTCTAGTTGAAAAAAAACGGTAGATGGCGGACCCGTTACTTATATATCGTGATAAACTACGGTATATATGTAAAATAATACCAAATTCACACTTAAATGGGTGTATATGTTATGGACTTAACTACAGACTCTACTTAACACTCGAACCTAAATGATTTCCAATGCTGAACAGTGGAAGTACGATAATCTTAATACGGGAATAATTTCCACGAGAATTATTAATTCCACAGTAATATTGTGGGTTCAAATTGAAATTGCGTTTGTGGACAAATTAGTATTACCGAATTTATCATAAACACCCATAGCAATAATATTATTTGAATTACAAGCAAATAGTGTTTAACGTTAATTACATATTGTTTTACTGTAATTATTTACCACATTACTAATGTTTATGTATTAAATCAATATATAATCACCTAATCTCTTTAAAAAGGATGATTAACAATAAAACAAAAATATGTATACAATAACTAGTGAATATTTTCCTCAAGCTCCCAAGCATATGTAGTCATAGAAAGCTGTCGATTATAGTCTATGGAAAATTATTTATAGAACTTCAATTGCAGAGATGCTTTGGGATTATCCGAAGATAATGGCAGCCGACTGACTTTATAATACTTCAATGTAATATCAAAACATGTTCTTTTAATAACGGTATTCCAATAACTTTATAACTTTTAAAAACAGAGTTAAAAATACTGTATTTATATTTTAGGTATTTTTTTTTAATTCAAACATTAATACTAAAATTAAACATTCAAACGTATTACATAGAAATAGATATCTACGTATGGTATTGATTATTTGATACATAGTATACACAATTAGATATTTATAAAAAACATAATATTTAACATTTATCGTAAGACAGTTAAAAAATACATCGAATCTTGAATGAGATTTAATTTACCAAGCTGATGAACTATCACAACGAATTGATCTATTTCGTAAATCATTTAACCATTTAGTTACTATCTGGATTTTAAGATTGGATTTTTATTATTGTCCAGGTTTAAACGACGTATCTGCCAGAAGCAAAGCCCTCAGTATAAATTTATTGTTACAAGTAATGCTCGACTTTCTATCAGAAACTCTCATACAGATATTGTAGATTTGAAGAGTGTGCCATCTGTGGTGTGAAAGAAGTCGATATCTTGCGACACACCAAGGACAGGTCTATCAGAGTCTTATGTTAGAAAGAGGAGTCCTTTTCGACGAAATTCGAAGTAAGTCATTCAGTTCTAAGGGGCATGTAGGACTGTGGCTACTAAACTGAATTTTCGCGCTTACTAATTTTTTAATTTTTTAATTTTTTTATGTAAACGCATGCAGGAGAGCACAACTGGTCAAGACCAGTGCACTCTATGACGCTCAGCCAGGGAGCCTGGACGCTGCATGCGGGAAACGTGTGTTGTGTTCGTATTTGTGTGTGGGTTGGGGAGATTGCAAGTGTATATTTATCTGTTTCTTGAAGAGACCCAGATTGTAGGAAGGAGGAAACACAGACGCTGGAAGAGCATTCCATAGTTTACCGGTGGCATTAAGGAAGGAACTTTGGAAACTGCCAGTTCTTGGTCGACATATATTAACCGTGTATGGATGTTCGGCAAGTGTAAGACGAGTTTGTCGGCTGTGAGTGGGTGCAGGAGGAATTAGTTCTTTAAGTTCCGAAGAGCAGCGACCGTGGTAATAACGGTAGAAAAGACTAAGAGAACCAATCTTACGTCTGTGTTCCATTGATTGTAGATTAGACGTAAGGGTGTCATTGTTTATCAAACGAATTGCTCTTCTTTGAACTGAGTCAATTAAGTTTAGAAGGTATTTTGGGGCTCCAATCCAAATGTGAAAATTTCGATAAGAAACTTCTAATTTTAACCCGTAACTGCGATTCTAATCATTTTCACGGGTTCTTTCTCTTAACCCTTTCATTACCGCTCGGTTTGAATACAAAATTATACTGTCAATTATAAAACTAGTATTTTAAGCATACATGTCTTATCTGGTATATTTTCATATATCACATTGGTTCTTGTATCCTTTAGCTATCAGATGATGCATAAAAAACTATTCTAAGAAAGTAGCAAAACGATACATCACGTCACCCGGTGTCAACGGTCGGGGAATCTTATGACGGCATATGCCGACAACTGATGTGAAAGGGCACTTCTATGAAGTAAATCAGTAACTTATAAATCATAATCTGAATGAGCGCATCATCAAGTTTACTTCATAGTATTTTGTTGGGGTGCTAGTGTGAGGTGGGTAAAGATTTAAATAACGAACCAATTTACATTATTTTTCGCGCAAATATTATTGTTCGTATATTTCAACATGTATTTAATTCACTCACTGCAGTGTAACACGCGCCTCGGAACCTTGATTATGAAATGACATCTTCAATATTTATTTTTTTGCATTCGGCTTAAAAAATGGTCTTTTGTGTCGGCCAGATTGGGCGCAGTAGTATTTTGGTCACGAGCGTGGTTTTGTACAATCAAACAGTCTGCCGGCCGGACACGCGGCTCATAATTGTGACAAAGGAAGTAACGATGGCCGCGGAAAAGCGTGTAACGCCCCCGCACACTCCCTGGGGCCCCCACCAGTGACGTAGTCGTGCTCAACGTGAGCATCCACCAAACCATCCAATAAAGTCTTCAGCCTAACCATGTGGTTACGGGGTACCTAAAACCTACTTAACTCTTGGGCATCGCCCCATCAAACATACGGCGAGAAGTTACTACCAAGAAGGAGCTCACCAAAGCAACCCACGACGCACTCCACCCTGGTATTCTAACCCAACTCAAGTACACGCAAATACTAGTTGGTCGAGAGTATTCTAAGATTGTTGTATCCTGAATATCTTTCTTATTACATGTAGTACTAATTTTCACACGATTTTAATATTGTTTATATATCTTTAAATAATTTCAATACGAATGAGAATAATTTAAACGATTAATACAATATTATTTGGAGCAAAGAAGGTACCTCCGCGTGGTGCCTCCTGGAAACGGTTATTTACAATGCCAGCCAATCCTTCTACTACGGAAACAACACACACGCAACACGGCTTAAATCAAGAATAAGTTTCCTACAGTCGACAACGGAACTGGTGATACCTGAGGCCAGCCTGCAGCTGAACATGTGGAGAAGTGCAACTGAGGGGAATACTTGGATTGCCCCGAAAGAGGACCTAGCCCCTGGACATGACCAAGGGTGGAATATATGGAGGTCCCTTAACAGACTTTGGACCGGAGTATGCAAGAGGAGGACACAAATGAAAGCCTGGCAGTTTTACAGCGGACCGACTGAATGTGACTGCGGCGTGGAGCAGACCCTGTCACACCTTCTGGAGTGTGCGCTGCGCCCGTATAACTGCACCCAGGAAGACCTGATGATGGCCGGGAGTAACGCCATCGAAGTCGCCCACTTCTGGGCAGACAGGATCTGACCCTGTTGTTTCCGACACGATTATATTTAGCCTAACCAGGGCAATATAACCAATATGATAACATTTTGGTAGCTAGCGTGGCTGTTGCGCTCGTGACTTGTATTATATTTAACGATTTTATTATTATAATCAGCAATGCTCGCTGTGTGGGCGGATAGGTGGGACTCACGGTTGGATGGGCACTGGATGCGCCTTCACGCCATCCAGAAGGGATCCGGTGCTCCACTCACTGAGTAGTACAATAATAATAATATGGTGTACACCTAAACCTTTTTTTGTGCGATGTTATTCGGAGAAGTTTAATAAGGGGTTACTGTATATTTTTAAGATCATATGTACATACATTCATAAGATATCAAAAATATAAATTAAAAAATACATTTTAAAAAAACCGCATAACTTCAAAATCTCACAAAAAAAAGTCGCACAAAAAGAGGTTTGAGTGAATGTGTACATGTCCATTTATATTTTCTTTCTATTCTGATTAATTTAAATTTTGATTTGTTCACTATTTTGGCACTAGTGGCCAAATAAATAATTTTTATTATTATTATTATAATATAAGTATTTTCCCATAACCAAGTGATGTTAAGTAATTATTTTATTTTACAACTTTGTTCATATTAATTAAAGCACAAGTTAATAAGACCCTATCATATACTTTTGAGCATTTTAAAAGAAACTCATACGGCTTTTAATGACACATAATTCTCTTGTATACTATATACGAGTATATACATAGCTAAATATTGTTTAATTTGTGTATAATATTGTTGATGAAATATTATGAGTATAAAGATTTTGAGAATAGAACTTAGTAGTATTATATTATATCACTTGGCAATTAAACGTGAGCCACGCTTACTATTGTCTTTTTTTGTTTACGACAAATTGAATATATACCATTTTGTAATAATCGGATGAAATGCCGCCTCCAAAACTTGCCGCCCTGGATGGTCCCTCTTTCGGAAAACCACTGCCCTCCGGGAACAATCGCGGACGCGGACATCCCGCGAAGGTCCCGGGAAAGGTAACAGGCTCCCGCGACTACCTGCATCCCGGACAACACACTCGCCAGTGTATACAGGTACCTGTACAGTACTGTGTGTTGTAGCTCGGCGGAAACATTTCCAACGAAACCGGAAGTCAGCGGCATGTTCAAATCAATCAATTGTTATAACGAGTACCTCCAAATATTTGATACATCAGATTGTCGCATTGTCCGAGGGTAATTAGTCCCAAAAAATCCCTTCAAACGGATCAGCTTAAAACGTCATACACGGACTTAAGTAAAATTAAATGATCTATTACGAGTGATATTTTAATTTGATTCAAGAACTCACTTTTAAATAGTATTGTTCACGAGATAACATTCGTGATTTACTTACTTGGAAGACGTTGACCGTGTGGTCTAAGTCGACGATTTTCGGTTTCGCGACCATTTAATTTATGTTAACGTAATATTTAATATTATTTTAACATTATTATACACAATTTTATTTTAATATTATTATAATAATATAAAATATAATTTCAATAAAATTGTACATTTTCATAGCTGCTAATTAAATTATATATTTACATTAAATTATAAATAATATTCGGGTAGCGAGATATATATTGATATCAGCTTGATATAGCTCCTTTAGGCTGATGCCGTAAAGGCCTCGAAAAACGATATTTTGTCTCTTATTTTTGTTCGCTCGCCTGACATGCACATCAAATATGAGTTTTAATTGTTTAATAATACACGGTGTTTGCATACGCCATTTTATTTGTTATGACAGTTGGCCCATTTCCTGTTGGTACCACTGTCGTGTTAAATTTGCTTTTTCTGCAGCGACGGTTGGCAGCGTGAGATGAGAGCGCGCCGGCAGTTGACAGTTGGCAGCTCGCTCGCGACCGTTATGGCGCGCGCCTAAGGGCGTTCGCTATAACGGGTGACGAAAAAGCAAGTGTTTGACAAATAAACGCGAATTGTGAAACAAAAACAAGTTCTTTGTATTGTGAACTTGATCCTGGATCCTGTCATCCAGTAAATCGATATCGAATTAAGAGAGGAGGATATCAATATATACTACGTAACTACGTAATGAATTATGATTAAGGTTGTCGTGCGAATGCAAATTCAAATTGCGAATTTATATTTTTCAGCAATATTTGTAACTGTATTTTCTTCAATACTTGGTATTTTGTTCCCTTGGTAGATAATATTATACTATCATAGATGGCACTTGTTAAATTCTTATGTAAATACCATTTATAATAAATATTGACTATAAACTAGTCTTCGTATTTTTAAAAGAAGCAGACATGAATGAGTATACTTTCTACCGCTTAAAATCTTAAATTAATCATTATTTTCTCTGATTAATTGATATGAGGAATGTTTGAATAAAAAACGATAATTCCTTTAGACTTATATGTCTTTTGAGTAATGTGTTTTATAGCTTTACGTGAACCTCTACACCTCATCATTAGTTATAATATTTTTCGCGTACTCGCGTAGTACTTAAATGATGAATTTAATCGTCTGTTTACAATCAGTCTGCATAGCGTAGATAAATTCAATAATAGGAATTAATTAAATAGAATAACCGGCGAATGCATTTAGCGAAAAAAGCTCATCGCGCCATGTTTGTTATGTGTAATTTAGTGATTGTAAACTTCATGAGCGGAACTCATTAAAACAGTGATTTCAATTTCAATTTCAATTTATTTATTTTTTTCCTTGCAGAAACATTACAAATTTTATCAATTCAATGCATTTCTGAAGTACAATAATATAAATACAATAATATAAAATAAAAATACAATAGGTAACATAAATGTGGTGATGTAAATTTATTGACACATTTAGTATCACTGACCTCACACTCAGAACTAGCGTCAGGAGACTCAAGATAAACAGTTTGACTTGTAACAACAAAAACCCTGTCATAAGTATATCATGATTGACTCACAAATAACAAGGTATTATTGTCACAAAATAAAACGTGTAACATTTCGCCTCCATAAACACCAGTACTGAATTTAAAGCAATATAACACTAAATATGTCAATATCTTCACTAAAGTTGGTTTCAACCACTGTTCACTGCGATTCTTTCGTCTTATGCGTATCCAGGGTTGAACGATGGTCCTTTCAGGCCACACTTGAGGCTCCATGAGACTCCAGCGAAGTCGCGATGACTTTGAAAGAAGTTGACAGCGTCCGCCTGCTGACAATCCTCCTGGTCAAGGATTGAATGCAGCGGTCGCTGCCAAGAAGCTCTGCAAGTCCTCAGCCGATGTATCTGGGTGAAGGCCCTTGGCGTGAAGATACGCCATCTTCACTCCAGTAACGTTTTTTGAAGGAGCTGCAGAACCACGGATCATCAGACGTGCTGAATGTTGTTGCCTTTCCCCATGCGGAGAGGCGCGACTCAACTTAGAACGTTGAACTTCTCCGGAAAGATTGCTCGGGGGAGGGAGAGGACATCCACGCAGAAAGCACTCAGGTCCTCCAGTTCCTCGAACGATGATTCGTCCCAGCTGAGAACGGGAGTCCTTGGGAGCCTTGCTCGAAACAGCAGGGGCTCCTTCGATTGTGATCGTGATCATTAAACTTCAGCTAGCAGTTTTTGATCTAGCCCAAAAGACGTTTCATTCAATAAGCAAAAAAAATAACCCACCCAGGTTTTAGCATATGCGAGTATGTACATTTGTACAAGCATTGCTGAGTACACGTTTATATGCATCATAAAATGCTGTTTTTTTTTATTAATCCTCTTTGGCATGCATATAATATTTTTGAAGTTTCTAGTAGTTGGTTTAAATTTCATGACGATTGACTCATGTCGAGTCTTAATAACTTTCATATTATTATAATAACAGTATTTGTATAGCGCTTTTTTATGACAGAATAGTCATTCCAAAATCGCTTCTCTGCGTCTCTGAGTAAAAAGGTGGGTCTTGAGTCTGCTGAAGGATGCCTCCGCTTTAAGTTCTCTTATGCTTTCTGGCAGCGAGTTCCAGGTCATTGGTGCCGCAACTGAAAGCACATCTATTGTTGCCGGCCTTGGTGGTTCCACATCACAAATACAATAATGACAGTTCACATAATAAAAGTACTTTAAAAGTCAGATTCAAAAGCACCCATCAATTAAAATAATGACAGTAAACACAGCGAAAGTAGTTTCAAAGTCATCACAAAGATGGTGGTCTATGCCTTCACATTACTCTGTTGACTTGTTTTTTACATACACAATCACTGCTCCCAGAATATGATCACAGTAAACGTAAAATAATAACCAAAGATAAAATTGTAAAATAGCGACATGCTTGAAATATGTTATTAGAATATCTGTCAAGCGACTCATTATTTTTATAGAAGTTAAAAAATAGCGTGAACTAAAAAGTACAAAAATAACGTCGGAAGGTGAACTGAATCGGAGCTCGATTATTTTTGTCCGTTCCCTATATTTTTATAACATAATTTAATATATTTATTACCATTCATGAAAGGTTTAGAGACCTCTGAACTAAGCAAACAATCGTCTGATATACATAATATTGCAATCAATGTAATGCGAAACATCACATCATGAAGTAACGTAACGAATGCGGAAACATATCCCAATTAATTATTCTGTATATTCCAGGTATTTCCACTTTATCTACTCATATCATCTGTATCATTGTGGTACACGTGGATCAAACTTTACTAACGTAATCTATTTGTTTTACAAAAATACTTTGTTTTCATCGAAACGGCTTTAATCAAATAGCACTATCGGAGGTAACAAGTGAATAAAGTACTGAATAAATGATGTTGTATTAAGCTCCTGGGCTTAACATAATGTAATGAAAATAGCATCCGCGGCGGGGGCAGGTTAGCGAGCAATTAGAAGCAATCGTGACTGACTTGCGAATTCCGACGCCAGAGCTTTCGGTAATGCAATAATTACATTCGAGAGTTGGACAAGTTTATTACCGGATTAATGTCTTGCCACCCGTATCATACTCACATAATATAACACCACAGAGGGGTGTCCTCATACTAACTTGTTACTGGCCGGGTTAAGCTGATTACACTAATTTGAATGCCTTGTATGTCAAAATGACTAAATATTCTCTGATGTGCTTAAGCTTCGAAGCATTGCTTCAAACATTGTAGACAAAAATTAATATATGTTTAAAATTATATAATGCTAGAAGTAAGATATAATTTTTCAAAGAATTTCAATACTAAACGTCGTCTACCTATATAATTACAGTAATGTACAATGGATAATGCTAGCAACTCTTCTATATTACTTTGAACTGGAAGCAAATGTAGTTTCAGCTCACAGAGCACTGTTTTTATGACAATAATTTTTCAGTGGCATTGTTCTTTCATCAGAAGAAAAGACACCATATAATTTAATATATGGAATATTTTTCGATTATGATATATACGAATAAAGTCAAAATATGCAATAACGTTAACGTTATTTATCGACAATACTTGGTGAAACTGCATAATTCAAATGTTATAATCATTTTTAAATCATTTACAGTCCAAAAGATTTACTTTCAAAAATCACTTTTCTTCACCACCAAAAATGTTAAATATATTTTAATATTTTTAGGAATAAAAAAAATCGTAAGAAAGTTATTGCAAAACCTCGAAGTGAGGCCAATCCTATTTGAAATCTTTGAAAGCTGTATTTTAAGTATCTTTCACAGGACAGTTTTTAAATGGTTTCATAGTGAATTTGTGATCTTTACAAGACGATTTCTATCTATTTTACCATCGATTTATATATTAAAGTAATTATATTTGTCATACTACACCAACAGAGGTACTTAAATATATTTTTGTATAATTTCTATCATTTTTATGCACATATTTTTAGATTTATCGGGGATCGAAGCTATGACCGTTCAACCTGTCAGCTTTTGGCAAAATTAGGTATGGTGATAATTGTATTATTTTACACTGTGTACAGATAATTGCATTATTCCCCTTAATATCCAAGTTGGACGTCAAATTATTTTTACAACTCCTTAATTTTTGCATGCATTTGCATTCACTCACATCCGGGGGAACTTTTCCTGGCAGACCGCAACAGCTAGTTAGTGGATTACTGAAATTTACTTACTTTTCATGACGTAAACACGTGCGCTAGGTATTGTTTCAAATTCACCAGAGTCGGTCATAACTAGGTTTAACAAGGCGCCCACCGGCGAAAGCTCCGCCCGCAGAGAGCTTTTTTTAATTATTTGGACAATACTACCACCAGCCGCGGCGAGCTGAAGCGGACTTTGAAAATTGAAAAACATTTCAGAAACAAGAATAAAGTTGTCGTGTCATAAATTCAAAATTAATAATCATGCTAACAAAAACTTGCAACCTTACCACATCTACTTAAAGTAACAATAAGCAAGTTATGTTTTCACATACTTCATTGTGAAATAACAAAAAATACTCAAGGTCCTATTGAAAATACTGTCATAGTAATAAATATTTTTATTACTGTTGTCTAGAAACATACTCAAAAATTTAATTATATTTCTTGGATTTATTTAAGGTTTTAAATGAAAATTCTCTGTAAATCTATAATTATTAATATTATATTTAAGCTTACGAGATTTTTATTTTTCTTTATTTTTCATATTTATTTGTAAACTATAAATTCTTGTAAGGTATTACTGAAAACACCATGATCACTTTGATTAATTCTCAGTTAACTCCTCTAACTCAAGATTCACAGAATACAATATGTAGTCAATCGTTCTACAGTATGAGAAGAACTCAGTTGCCTGAATAAAAGACAGTTTTGGTAAGTATTTTGCTAGGGAAATCTCTCAAGTTCAAATCTTAATTTGGAAAGCATATTCTAGATAGATGCGGTGGTAAAATAATGTAATAAAGTCGAAAACATTTTCTAATATTTAATGGAATTGTATTATAATTTAACATAATAAATTTTACTATTTACTATTTTTTTTCAGAATCCAACATTCATAAAAGCGTAAAGCTTTATTCAAAATAATATTCCACTTATCATAAATTTTATTTTAACTAAAAAATCTCCATGTTTAAAGGGTGCATTTTATTTATTTTTATTTGGGAAAGGTGGTAATTAATCTTCAAGATTATTTAATTCAACAAAAGGATGTTTTATTTCTTTTTATCTCGGAGCACCTTCCGTTGCGGCAGCCTCTTCTGCTGTTTTTATGATGGCAGACCTTTTTTTATTTAGTCTTTTTTGCATGTCGACTTTTACTTCTTAATGTAAAGCAACCGGAAAATTAAATGAAAACAATAACGAATAAATTTACTTATCTAAATGAGAGAAGATAAAGTAGACAATACGTTTGGTTTTAATACAGGTTTCAGGTTCCACTACCAATAAAAGTATTTTTATTTTTTTAATAAAACACTATAAATTAATCATTTAAAAAAATTACCATAATCAAGACTTTTTTCTTGAACTTTCGTGGACGATTCGTGCGAGGCTCTTAACTAATGAAATCAGCAAACAATTACTTCAAATTAGAGTTGTACAATATTTTATTGCTTGTATTTAAATATGACCATTGGGCTAATAAACTACATTCTTGAAAAAATCTGATTAAGAGAGTATACAAAAAGGTAAGTGGATACTACATCTACTGTCACATTAAAACGTTGCCGGGAATTATATTTATTCGGATGCAGAGATATTTTGGGACAAGGCATGGACAATGGAAACTGCAGAACGAAGTAGCGGCAATTTGTGGTGACAATATGCTTCACATATGAAATTAAAATAAGTAGAATTTTGAGGTAAGTATGCTAAATTCTCCGTAAATTTTGGAGCCTATGTCCAGTGTCTACCAAAGTGTCGCCACCAAAACTCAAAATCAGTCAATTTTGCGATATTCTAGCTATAAAACAGCTTCTCATTTTAAGAATCTACCAAAGAAGGGCTTTTTGAGTGTTGCTTTATTTTAAGTAACTGCCTCTAAATGAAGAATTTGATCATCACAATGCAATCAAAGAATATGTCACATGTGTTAAACAGATACAAGGTATGGTGCATACTACAGCAGCTTTGCGTTGGTAGGAACATAATATTTGTGTGCCAAATGTCATAGAAAAGTATTCTCTTATTGTTAAAATTTTCGAATAGCTTAATGTAATACATAAGTGAGATTTCTTCATTTGGCTGATTTCTCTTGTTGGTGTAATATAAAAATATAATAGTTTTGAAAACCATACATTTTGTAATTAAATACACATATACAAATATACATCAAATTTTATACGCATTAATTCATTCAGAAAAAAGGAAGAAAATCGTCAGACGCGGGATTCGAACCACGAGCCCTGCACCTTTGCTCTATTATACACACCGCACGTATACATACAAAATGCAATTAATAACATTAGGGAAAAAATGGGCCATAGAGAGGGGGTTAAAATACATGGCCAAAAGATTGATATGATAAGGTTTGCTGACGACATTGCTCTGATTGCTGAAACTGAAGATGAACTCACGGAAGCGCTGACATCCATGGAAAACATATTTAATTCCAACTACAATATGAAGATAAACATCACAAAAACCAAAGTCATGAGAGTAAGCCGCAATGAGCAGCAGAAAATTAACATATCAATGCTAGGAGTACCCCTAAAAGATGCAAAAGAATTTGTATACCTTGGAAGTACAATCACCTGGGATGGCAGAACAAAAAGAGAAATCAACAGTCGAATACATCAAGCAAGGCTAGCTTTCAATAAAAAAGCCAAAATTCTTGAGTCAAAGAATATTTCTTTAGGGCTCCGCAAGCAACTTGCCAAAACACTTGTTTGGAGCATCTTAATGTACGGCTGTGAGACATGGTGCTTATCTGAAAGTGATAAAAAAAGACTAGAGGCCTTGAGATGTGGTCGTACAGAAGAATTCTCGGAATTTCCTGGAGAGACCACGTCACGAACAATGAGGTTCTCAGAAGAATCAAGGAAGATAGGCAACTAATAAGAACCATCTCAGAGAGGCGAGCTCGATGGATTGGTCACATCATGCGCCACGATGGTCTCCTTCACGATATTGTGGAGGGGATGGTTGAGGGTAGAAACTGTAGAGGGCGCCCTAGACGGGAGTATTTGCAGCAAGTATTCGAGAACATGAATTGTAGGGCTTATGCTGAGCTGGAAAGGGTTGCGGAGGACCGAGAAGAATGGAGATCGAGATGCAAGATTCTGTTGCTGCAAACCAATCCACCGGATTGATACTACGAAGAAGACACACCGCGCAGTCAATACGACCATTCTCTGCCTGACCAGATACGCGAAAGTTGATGTATTTATACCATTGTCAACATAGTATAACGATTGATGTCTCTGTAGTATATATTTAGAGTATGTATATTATTATTTTTTATTATTCAATCAGTCAACATTTATTCACAAGCTTTTTATATTATTAGTTACCGACAGTTAACTAAGTTAAATAGTTATATACCATAGATTTAATTAAATATTAGCGTGCCCTTAATTGAGTGATAATAGCAACGGCGGTTTCAAAATGGCGCTGCCCGCATTCGGTCAGTTGGCAGGACTGCTTGTAAAAACGCGCCGCGTTAATGGCACCAAAAAATGCCGACAAGAATCCTGACGTTAGGAGCGCCGGGGAGATGTTAAAATTTAATTAAATCTGCGGAATCGCGCGGATAAATGCAAAAATAATGGCAGCTGACGCATTTCGCGGAGGGCGTTAAAATCTTTTACTGCCCCTCCGTGTGTTTAGATGCCGTAAAAGCGCATTTTCCCGCGCTGTCGAGGACTTTTTTTTTCGATTTCCGCAGGACGCGACTATCGGCACATTTCATTTGTCTTATGGTAGTAAAAATATATATTAAACAGGGCCGCCGAAGCCTTTATAAGAAAAGAAAAGACCATCATGTTACGATGTGGGATACAAAGGAAATCATTCAAACTACAGTTAACCTCCCTAAAACGCATCCTTTTTTATTTGTAACGGATATTTTTCATATAGTGTTTTTGCGAAGATTTATCACATAATGATCTATTTTATGTTATTATTTTCGGTTGAACCACCTTTTAGAATTAAGCATTCCAAGATTCGAAAGCATCGGAAAAATCTTCCGGCTTTATGAAAATGTTATAAGATGGTCTGTATTTTCCAGTGAGTTTACTTATTTTTTCATTAGCGACCACAATTATTATTCAGCAAATTATTTTTTAGTACGTTAGGCAACCATTTTCAAAATAGCCTTGTTATCACACTTTATTTCTCTGTGTCGTTTATAAATATAAATATAATACATTAAATAAAAGGCTTTATAATTATTAAATTACTGATTATTTTATTTAAAAGGTTATTAAATGCATCCCATCCCAGTTGTATGTGACTGTAAGTGTAAAGAAAAAATGTTTATCCTATAAATATGGATTACTCGTATAATACTAATTAAATAATTTATCACCATCCTGTCTTTATTGACTGTTGAATATAGGCCTCCACCTTTGTCAATCCTCTGTCCTTCACATCCATTCTGTATCTACAATTAAATTTTTTTACCAGTTTTTGGAAGCACCTCCATCATATTCTTGTTCAATAAATTAGTATCCTCACCAAAACATATCGATTTGATGTTAAAATATTTTCACTTGCCTTTAGCCTGTAGCTTTCATTCTCAATCGTTCTCGATCATATAATTATCACATCCAGCCTGCTGCTATTACATTTTTGCCAGTTCTTGGACGCTATTCCATCACATCCCTTGTTCGTTGAATCAATTAGAAAGTCTACCGAAACATATCGATTGGATGTGAAAATAGTTTCACTTGGCCTTCGACTAGTGGCCTTTCAGCCGCTGGTAACTTCCAACTGAAACTCCAGCCGAGTCCATTAAAATTATTACATACGCGTGGAGTACTTAGTGCAAGCCATTTTGATTTATAATATTTCCCAGCATTATTACAGCAACATTTTAACTCAAGTATAAGCAACTTGTATCATAAATTTCTCCTCCAAAATACAGACCATTTACTTGAAAGCTCTAAAAAGGTATAAACCAGGTATTTTCTATGCAAATGCTTAAGCTGGCACTTCGTGTTTACTTGTGTAAATATTACTTACCAAAAGTATCATTAACACATCTCTTTAATAAATAATTAACTAAATATTTAATATAGTTGTATATTTAAAAAAAAATAGAATTCATAATTAAGTATTTTTATCGAAAAATAAACGTAACACTAGTCTATATATTTTTTTATCAAATACTGCACTTGTAATTTATGTATTTTTTATTCAAATAAGCATTTTAAAATGACTGATCAATAAATTATGACGTTGAGTTCTAACATTATGATAATGTAACTGTCATATGATTTTATGCTTTACAATTATTTAATGTTTTTCTTACCATACTTTTAGTATAATTTTTTCGATTTTATAAGTCATGTACGTATATCAAGTATTTATTGTGTTTTATTTTAAAAAATAAATGATTACGTGGACAAATGAAAAAATTAATTAATTGACAATAATTTCGTAATACGGCCACAATTAATTACTAAATAATTTATTTTATCATTATAAATTGATCCAGATTAAATGTATCTTTGTCAACCATTTTTCTTGTATTATATAATTAGTGAAAATATATAATTTCTCACTAAAAATATGAATACACGGTCATTGTTTGGTGTTTAGCCTACAAATGTTACAATATGCATTTGTTTGAGCTTACACCTGGAGGTAAATTAAGTGCATATTAGGAACCTTAATTATACTATAATATTTTAGTTAGGTACCTTATATGATTTATATGAATTTTTACTAAATTTAAAGCAAAAACTATAAACAATACTAATATATTCTTCAGGAAGGCCGAAGCATGTAATCGTTAAAATAAATTGTGAATCAAAACTAAATATTTTTAATTTATTATTTTTTAATTAAAATTAATTCTAAAATTATAATTATGCAGTTTCACTTAGTGTTGTCAGTTGATAACCTTAATGTTATTGAAAACATACTTTATATATTTTTAATTTTCGTAAATTTTTACGGTGTCATTTATTATACCCATATAATAGTTAAAACGAAAAAAATCGCTCACTTACCTTGCCATAGGCTGTGGATCGGATCCCTGACGAAACTTAAAACAATAATATACGTAACAGATTTGTAGCCTATAAATATCCATATTGATTTTAAATTGTTCCGACTTTAGTCATGTAATCAAACATGTAACAAAATAAAAAAATCACCCATTAATGAAAATTTGTGATAGAAATAGACGATGTGTATATTTTACACACAATTAAAAATGGAAAGAATTTTTATTTGTTTATATAATTTTATATATTATAATATAAAAGTTAAATTTGCTACAAACCGCTAAGAAACGATGATAAGTAAGATATCATTATCAGATAATCCTACGTACGGGTGTGACAAAATCTAAAGCGTTCCTCAGATTCAGTCTTCTAATATTCTGCTCTCCTGATAGCTACAATCTCTCAGCACGCAATTCAGAGTTTCTCTCTCACACTGGAGCTAAAATATACACCCCCGCCTATCTCCCAACATCCACCGCCCTCCTTTCAACACCCAACACCCATTTTCCACCACCCGTTCGCCCTTGGCCCGTCACCACCACGTCATACAATCTCTGAATCTCTACCAGGAGGACATAAACTCAAGAAGATACGAGTAACATAACACTTTTATACCGAAAATACATGTCGACGAGGATTTTTCTCGGCTTAATGGGACTTAATTAATGGGAATAATTATACTCGTATATGGCTTAGAATCCTGGCCCAACATTTAAAGCCAATGTAGCTGTATAATGAGTTTTAAGAAAAAGTGAAAGTCTAAAAGACTGGGAGTGCTACTAAGACACAGGAACTAAAGCTTCTTTTTCTTCAAGCCCTTGGTATTAGATATAGTATGGTGGAGTCTCAAACCTGACATGGGATGCGAGGACCATGTTGGCTGACAGAACTTTGTGGCAACAGTAAGTGGCGACCGTATGCATAGAAAGATGAATTATTAACACGACTACCTCCTACTAATCACTTCTACTCATCTCTAACCATCTTTGGTTTGGCAGTATTACATCATACAGTACTGAGAAATTTACCGGGAGTACAGAAACTCTACAGAGATTAATACAGTCGCAAAGACAATATCCGTTTCCATCATCTAGAGCATAGGTTCCCAAACTTATTTCACTCGTGGACCCCTTGACACGATTTTCGGTTATCCGTGGACCCCCTGATCATCATCATCATCATCATCAGCCTGTGTCCGTCCACTGTTGAACGTAGGCCTCCCTCATGAGTAGGCCTCCAGCATGAGTTAGGCCTCCCGCATGAGTTAGGCCTCCCCCTGATGATATTGTGGCTTTTCGGTTGAGCCGTGTGTGGTGAACTTCTTTCAACCACCATAGCAGGGGTCTTCTTCAGGATTGATAATTTATTTAGTTTTAAGTTGGTTTATTCAGATTATATATTTTTTTATCTTTAAAAATATATATAATCTGAATAAACCAACTCAAAACTAAATAAATTTATTAATCCCGAAAAAGACCCCTGCAATGGCGGTCGAAATATTGGTTGAAGGAAGTTCACCACACACGGCTCAACCCAAAAGCCACAATATCACTTCAGGTACATATCCTTGTTCTCATTGTTATGTGACGACGTCAGTTCTGTTTGTTAATAGTTTATAGAACTTTTTTACCTTTTCGATCACTTTTTTTATATCAGTGATCGCTTTAATTTCCCGAGGCAGACTATTGAAGTTTACTATTCCATTATATTTGTAACAATTTTGTAAATTAAAATTGTAACGAACCCAATCATAATTTACGATCTGTTACAACTAAACGAAAAATAAATGCATTTAATGGGAGGGATGAACTTGATGATTTAATAATAGTTTTTCAACATTTGGCATCAATTTCGTGAGATTTAATCTCAAATCTCCTCGTTTGATGATATCCAGTTTGTTTCTTTTTTTGTTATGAGATTGGCAACTGCACTGAAACCCCTTTCTACTGGGTATGAAGATGGAAAAGCAAGTAAAAACTTTCTCGTAATATTCCACAATGCGGGATAAGTGACAGGTATGTCTTTTTGAAGCCAGAATTGCTGATATCCTTTATTAAACTGTGCTTTGAGTTCTTCGTTAGTTGATATTCCGATTATTTCCTCTTGTAATATGACATTTGTTTCTTCAATGTCACCACCATATGGATTTATTATCCACTATGGTATTACCATAGTCAAAATATCCTCAAACCTTGTTTCAAAGTCTGAATATAGGGCATTTAAATGTTGAACGTAGGTTGAAACATCGTCTTCCTGGCAACTTATCTGTGACAGATTGGGGAACTGGGAAAATTCGTCCCGTCCAATATTTTGCTTCCTTAGCTTTATTCTGGCAAGAAACGCTGAAATGATGGACTTTGTTTGAATCAAATTAAGACTGTCACCTTGTAATTGCAAGTTAACCGCATTAAATTTAGCAAACAAATCTGTTAAATAGACAATGTCCGTTTTCCACATCATTAAGTTTTCTTTTAAAATTCTATCTTTATCATCCAGAAACTCTAAAATAGTGTCAAAGAGAGCAAAAATTTTGTCAA